>OY776119.1:90697040-95497040 GCA_963675135.1 Galeopsis tetrahit
CACTGCCTTTTTTTTAAAACCATTTTATTTATACTATCTTTTAATAATTAATATTTACACACTTTGAATAATAATAATTAATAATATTGATTATTATATAAATTTTATTATATAATAATTAATAGCTAATTATTATATCAATTTGAATAATAATAATTAATTAATGATTTTTGTTTTTATTTTTGGGGCTAGTTTTGCATTTTTCGTAACATTTGAGACTAAGTTTGCAAGAACTATTTCGTATGAGACCAAGTTTGCAAAACTTATTTCGTATGAGACTAAATTCAAATATCATGGGACAAAAAATCAATAGACTCATGGTTAATGAGACCAAATCTGTTATTTTCTCTAAAACAATCGTGTTTTATATATTTTTATTGGGTTGAACTGTTGTGCAATTGAGTCCAACTTTGAATTGAATATATAGAAAAATTCACGCTTATTTACAGATATTCGCTTATAGCCTAGTGGACGTACCTAGCTTATTTTACTAGCATTAATAATATTTTAATTTTAGCACCTATTTTTCTACATGGTAAAAGTGCAAGTACTAATTAACAAAATTGTAAGATTAATAATAATAAAAGTTTAAGTAGTAAGTAATAAAAATGAGTAACATTAATAATAATTTTTTAAAAATAATTTTAGCACATATTTTTCTAAATTGTAAAAGTGCAAGTACTAATTAACAAATGTGTAAGATTAATAATAATAAAAGTGCAAGTACCTATTTTTTATAATGCTGACCGTTGACTTTTTTTTTTTTACACTTTTTAATAAATTAAATATTTTCAGTTATATTGATTTACACTTTTTTGTAATGTTATATTGCATATTTTAGTTATTAATGTTGCACTTTTCAATTATAGTTTTGCACTTTTTAATTATATTGACTTACATTTTTTACTAATATTATGTTGGATTTTCTGTTATATCGACTTATATTTTTTAGTAATATTGTGTTCAATTTTTTACTGAATAATTTTTTTTTAAAGTTTAAACCTAAATAAAGAATATGTGTATTTTTAATTATATAAAGGTCTTGTAATAAATATTTACAGATCATGCCAGTCAAAAAGAATTTTTTTTTACAGATCATGCATTATAATTTACAATGAAAATAATTCATTAGGGATCCCTTGAGATGGCCCATCTTTCACATAGACAGTCAACATACACCATATCTGGATAGCACCTCTGCTGGTTAAAGGGGCACCAATTTTGCTTTTATTTTTCAACTTTTTCATCTTTGTTTTGCATTTTCTGCTGTGTGTAGTAGCAGATTGTTGGTGAAGATCAATCGAATACAGGAAATGGTTGTCGCTATGGCTTCTATTGGTACAACATCATCATTAGCTCCTTGATGAAGAAGCCATGAAAGTGCAAGTTGAGCAGGCGTACAATTGTGTTTTTTACCCAATTCTTCCATTCTAAAATAGATGCCCTTGTTCTTCTCCCAGTTGTCTCCAGTAAACCTTGGGTGATAGTGCTCAATCGCGGGATGATTTCTAGGGTTATGAGATTAATTGATTTAAAATATTGTAATTAATTTGATTAATTCTATAATACAATAGTAATTTATTTAGATGATGTATTATTATTTAATTTGATGGAATGTATTATTATTTAATGATTGTTTGTTTTAATAATAAGGATATTTATGTAATTTTATAATTTAATATTTTTATTTATTTTTTTAAAATAAAAGGATATTTTCGTCATTTTATATATGTCAATTTAATTTATTAGTAGGGCGATGTAGTGCGATTGCATAATGCATAGAACAAACGCACTAATGCAAAGTGCAATTATATAAATTAAATTTCATACGTCAGATCAACGATCTAACGGTATTTGAAGTATTACCTTTTGTAATACAGTGCGAAACCTGTCTTACCATAGAAAGACCATTTATGCATAAAAAAAAAAAACTTACTTTTTGTGCGCATAACCGGTAGTCCTTTTTTTTGCAGATTCTTTAATGTTTTATACTCGTGACTTTAATCACACGTTTATATGATACTCCACTTAAATATAAAATAATAAAATATATAAGGAATTAATTAATATTAAAATATTAAGGGGGATTTATTTTAGAATTAGAGTATTTCTTTTAATTCAATTTTATTTTTTCACTTTTTTTTTCAAAATTATTTAAACTATTTTATTCAGTTTATTTTTTTATATTTTATTCAAATTAGTTTTACTCAAAATTTTAACGCAATGTATTTATTTTTCAATCTAATTTTATTCAGTTTTTACTTCAATTTTGTATTCAGATTTTTTTAGTATTTTAATTCATATATACAATTTTCTTAATTCAATTAATATTTTAAATCATAATTTTTATTGAGATTTTTTTAATTTTTTTATTTAGGTTTTATGTTCAAATTTTTTAATTTAAATATTTAAATATAAAAATACATTTATTTACCTTAGACAATAATATGAATGGTCAAATACATAATCACAATAGAGTAAAGAGAGAAATTTTGAGAGAGAGAAATTTTGAAAGAAGTGGGTAAGGATAGTGTGAGAGTTCATGGAAGTAGCATCCGGGATGCTTGACCGTCATTCCTGGCAGCTCTTCAACATCGCAAGTCCAAGGAATCTTCAACCTTCCCTAACTGTAACCCTTCACAACCCAAACCTTCACCACTACAATACAGACCCATTTCCATCCCTACCCCCCGAACCCCTAAGCTCCCGAACCTTACCCTTCCCGGAACCGCATCTACCCCAACCCTAACCCCCATCACAGCCCTAAGCCAGGAGGCAAGGTAGGAACCTCGTTTAGAAAAATTGAGAAGAGTATCCCATCCAAAAGAGACAAGCTCTAGGCGGATTTCATTAAAGATTGCACGGAGTTCTTTTTCACGAACTTTCCGGAGGATTGGGGCCCTTAAGACTTCTGGAGCATTTTCAGAAGACTGGGAGATGTCAGAGACGTCTTTATTCCGAACAAAAGACGTAAGGACGGGACCAGATTCAGTTTTGTGACATTTGGGAACGTTAGGCAACCCAAAAGCCTAGAAAAAACCCTAGATACAATCTGGATTGGTTCGTTTAAACTGAGGGTTAACCTTCCAAAGTTTGTAGGTAGACAGACGCATGTTAAATGCTCTAATGACGTCGATCGTTGCACCTTTAGTTCCCAACACAGCATCCCGGCAGAGACTGCTCCTACAGTGGACGTGAGCAAAATATCGACAGAGGCAAAAAGTATAAGAGAAGACTATGAATGGACCTCGGCATGCTGCGTTGGTAATGTCGTCGATGGGTGGAGCTCCGTATCCATCCAAAGAGAGATATTCTTGGGCGGACATTATGGTGTCCTAGTTCAGGAGATGGAAGGGAACCTTGTGCTCCTCTCGGAGTCCAAGGAAGGTAGTCTTTCCACCCTTCGAGGAGAAGACCCTAAATGGCTAGGTAAGATGTTTGTGGATATAAAGCAATGGAAGATTGCCCCTGAAAGTAAGAATAGTCAAACATATATGGCTAGAAGTGTTGGGAATAAAATGAGCTATGTTTTGATTAAATACCAAAAACCCCCTGAGACATGCCTAAGTCAATGTAAACATACTCTAAGAATGTTAGAACATATAGATTATAGGCTAGATGAGAAGCTGAAATGTTAGGCAGCTCTTAGACAATTAGATGCACAATTTAAGGGGGAACCTATGCTTTGAAGATGATCAAGATCAAGTCCCCCCAAGGCTCAAATTCTGGAACAATCACTTAAGAGTAAGGACACTCTATGAAATCTAAGATGCTCTTATCAGGAGAGTTGTCCAGAGAAGATGTTCTTATACAAAAACAAGATTGTGAAGCTCAAAAGGACAAGTCCAATGAAGATGCTCTTATCAGGAGAGTTGTCCAGAGAAAATATTCATAAAGCTCTGATCAGGAGAGTTGTCCAAAGAAGCTAGCCATATGCAAGAACAAACCTACCTAGCTCAAAAGGACAAGACTACTCAAAGGTTTTGGTCAGGAGAGTTGTCCAGATAAGCCAACTCTAAAGTATAAAGTGCTCTGATACAAAAAGACCAACCATGCTGATCAGAAGAGTTGTCCAGAGGAGTTGTCTCAGCTAAATTGATCAAAATGAAGTGCTCTGAAAGCCTGAGGACAACTATGCTGAAGAGATTGAGACAATCACTCCCTAAAGGTCTTCAAAGAAATAAGCTAAGACCACCCTTAAGAGAAATAAAGGGAATGAGCCAAGTCATCTGAAGAAGAGCAAGCCAACCATGCTGAAAAGCAAAACTGCTGATAGTGATAAGGAGAGTTGTCCAGGTGATAAGGAATGTTGTCTTATCATTGGATCAACCTTCAGAAGCCATGTCCAAGTCCTAACAAGAAGTCAAACATTGGGAAAAGTGCTGCAGAATGAAGACAAAACTGTTACAGCCGTTTATTACCCAAATGAGGACATGTCACTATCAAGAATCTGTCTTCCAGGTTGAAGAACTCAAGGAAGACATTTATAGCAATTTGGGGCTGCCTCTCCAACGGGCAAATCCTCCATTTTGTCTATAAATACAGAAGTGTGAAGACCATTTGAAAGCATCCAACTGACCTCAACATAATCCAACCTAGCTCAAAGTTCTTACAAGCTAGAGTGCTTTTCAAAGCTTTCAAAGACTATCTTAGTCTTCAAACACTTCTTCTAAGCTGAACCAAATTGTATATTCATACACAAGCTTAGAGAGATATCCTATCCTTATACACTGATCTTCATTGTAAAGGATATCTCATTAGTTGGAACCTTACTTCAACCCTTATATCTTTCAAGAGTGAAAGTGAGAAGGTTGTAGTAGTAGAAGTGGTAGGAGCTGACTGTTGAGAGAAGAACAGTTCAGTTCTGAGTTGAGAAGAGGGTACTAGGACTCTAGACATCCTAGGGATCAATTCACCAAGGAGTGGTGTTCTTGATCAAGTGCACCTTGGCACTATAAAACAAGTTAATTCCAAGAGTGAAGGAATTATCCTGTTAAATCAGGGAAAGTGGATGTAGGAGCTTGAGTCTCTGAACCACTATAAACTCTTGTGTTGATTTACTTTACAAGTACTTACATTCACTCAACACTGCACACAAAACTGATCTTTCAAAAATACATATTCGAAGACTGTGAAAAACTGTTTTGGACAACTTCCCTGAAGCTTAACTGGACTGTGTTACATTGACTAAGTGATTTCAGAAAATTAAAGGAGTATTAACTTAAAGGGCCAACCACTATTCCGCACATATAACTCCCCTAGATAGTTATTCAACTAAGTACTCAATAGTACTTAGTAGATTGATTATCTTAGAAGAGTTAATCATCTTCAGCAGAGTTGTCCAAGACAACCTTGCTGAGCTCTGGTTTGATCTAGTTGAAAAAGAATTTGCATACAAGTGTATCCCCCCCCCCATACACTTGTTATCTACTCCTTTCAGGACCAACAAGTGGTATCAGAGCAGGGGTTCAAAGACCACTGCTTCTGAAAATCCATCTTAATTTTCAAAACTCTCATATTTGTGTGGTCACTGAACTGATCTCTTTCTGAAATCCATCATTTGGTAACTAACTGATTATTTGTGAGATATGGCCAACAACAATGCTGTTCCTCCACCTGCTGTTCAAGGATTAGACAACATGGCCACAAATCCAGTCAATCACATTTCTCATCACAAACTGCCCATGTTTTCTATAGACAATTATGATTTCTGGAAAATTAGAATGAGGGCTCATCTTGCATCCCTTCATACTGATATGCTTAGAGTAATCACAAGAGGACCTTTTGTGTTTACTCAAACTAACCCCAGATTGACAGATGAGCAAAGAGCAGATATAAGGGAACTGATTCCCAAAGATGAGGATGACTTCACTGCTGATGAAAAGAGGAAAGATAATCTGAATTATCTTGTCATGAACACCCTCTATCAAACAATTCCAGATGCAGTTATGGGTAGAGTCTACCACTGCACCACAGCTAAAGAAATTTGGGATACCCTTGCTGAAATGTGTGAGGGCACTGAAAAAATCAAGGAGAACAAGCTCCAAGTTGCTGTGCAGAAGTTTGAACAATTCTCAATGGAGTCTGAAGAGTCCATTGACAAATTTGCTGGTAGATTCACTGATGTGATGAATGAAATCAACTCATTGGGCAAGGTCTACACCAAGAGAGAGGTTGGATTAAAGATTTTGAGGAGTCTCACTCAAAAGTGGGATGTCTATGCTGTGATGATGCAGAATACCAAAGATCTCTCCACTATGCCCATGCAACAAATATTCTCAGAACTTAAAGCATATGAGTTTGACCTCAATAGAAGAAAGCCTGTTGAGGAATCTTCAAACCCTACCAAGGGAGTAGCATTCAAAGCCAAAGTTGCTGAACCAGAAATGCAACCCACTCCCAGATCATCAAAGTCAGTCTCTAAGACTGAAATGAAAGAAGAACTAGCCTTGATGGCTAGAAGGTTTGACAAGCTCAACACAAGGTTTGGTAGATACAAGAAATTCTACCAAGACAACAAATTCAGGAGAAGATACAACTCCCCTGAAGATCAGGCTGAGGACAAAAAGCCTGAAGAGAAAAGATCAGAGGACAAGTCCTCTGATAGGAGAAGATCCAGTAGAGCTGAACCCTCATCATCTAAGAGAAGAGATGAATCCAAGAAGGATGATGATGAAGATCTGTGTTACAACTGCAAAAAGAAAGGGCACTTCCAATATGACTGCCCTGAACTAAGCTCTAAAGAAAGAAGAGAAAGACAAGCAAAAAGAGACAGAAAATTCACAAATAGAAAAGCCATGATGGCTGGTGAAGAATCTGATAGTGCTGAAAGTTTCAACTCTTCTGATGGACTATTCTCCAACAGTGATGATGATGATGATGTTTGCAACATGGCTCTTGAGGATGATGAGGTATCCTCTACTTCTAGTTCACCATCATTCATCTCACAAAACACTAGTGAGGTTAATCTGAAACTTTCCTTGGGAAAGTTGATGGAAGATTTCACTAGATTACAAGAATTTCATGATAATTGTGTGAAAGAAAATGAAAGATTGGCTATTGAACTTTCTAAAAACTCTGAGGTAGCTGTTGATGTCAAGTCTACTGAGTTGTATCAACAAGCCTTGAGAAAGCTTGAGGAAGCAAATCTCAGGATAGTTGACCAACAAAAGGAGATTGATGATCAACTTCTCTCTCAGAAGAGAAAAGAATTTGAACTTAAAATCCTAAATGCCAAATTTGAAAATCTCTCACATGAGTATGATATTCTTAAATCAAGTGAAGAGAGCCTGAAATTAAAGATGTCTGCTTTGAACAAATCCTCCAGAGCAATAGAGGAAATTCAAAGTTATCAAAGACCTATGGCTCAAAGAAGTGGATTGGGTTTTGATCCATTTGAATCTTCACCTTGTCTTAGTGTTGCATCCACAAGTAACACTAAGAGAATCTTTGTTAAGTCAGTGGCACAACAAGCTGAAAATGAAGTAATTCAGTCACTGAACAAAGGAAAGGGCAAATTGAATGAAATGCCTACTCAAGTGATTCAGGAGAATAGGCCAAAACCTAAGGAAATGGCCAAAGCTCCTGAACACAAGAGGAATATTGGTCAGCAGAGTAGACCCAATGGCAGGGCAACTCTCCTGAACAATGTTCAGAGGAATTATCCAAGGTATAATCAGCCTAGGCCAACTCATCTGAGAAAGCCTCAGCTGAATAGACCTAAGGACAACAATTCTCAAAGGCAGAATGAAATGAGACAACCAAAACCCTTCATGCCAAAGGGTAATGGTCATAAAAATGCCTTTCCTCAAAGATTTCCTCAAGCTGCACAAAGAACTCATAAGTTCAGGAAAGTGGTCAACTCCCCTGAAACTTACAGAGTTAACACATTCACACACACTTTCCCAAAGGCATTTAAGGGAAAGACAGTGTATGTTGATACACTAGGAAATCAACTTAGCCACCTTGAATCAATCAGGGTTATTAGGCAAGTTTGGGTTCCCAAAGGTACAGCTAACCTCTCAGGACCCAAAACTCAAAGGGTACCTAAACCAATCTAATTGCAGGTACCAAAGGGCCACAAGAAGAGGAGCATGAACAGAAAGACAGCATGGTACCTTGACAGTGGATGCTCAAGGCACATGACTGGAAACAAGGAACTCCTCTCTGATTTTATTGAAAAAGAAGGCCCAAATGTCACCTTTGGAGACAGCTCACAAGCAACAACAAAAGGTTATGGTACTTTGATGATTGGTAACATCAAAGTAACCAATGTATCTTATGTAGCTGGTCTCAAATATAACCTCCTGAGTATCAGTCAATTCTGTGATAAAGATTTTAATGTTGAGTTCTCAAGTGGAAAGTGTCTAATTAAAGATAAAACTCAACAAACTCTATTGACTGGAACTAGGAAGGGAAATGTGTATTTTGCAGACTGGGACAAGTCTACTGATGCTGCATGTTTTATTGCTAAAAGTTCTAGTGAACAAAGTTGGCTATGGCACAAGAGGCTAAACCACCTGAACTTCAAATCTATGAATAAAATTGCTAGAAATGCATTAGTTAAAGGACTACCTAATGAGGTTTTCATTAAAGAACATGTGTGTAAGCCATGTCAAGAAGGAAAACAGATTAAAGCCTCATTCAAAGGAAAACCAGTCATTTCCACTGAAAGGGTACTTGAACTTCTACATATGGATCTGTTTGGACCAATTACCCCTTCAAGCATAAATGGTAGAAAATACACATTGGTGGTAGTAGATGACTTCTCTAGGTTCACATGGGTAGTATTTCTCCTTAATAAGAAGGAAACTCAAGTCAAACTGCCTGAACTACTTAAGAGGTTGTCAAATGAGAAAAGCCTTAACATTATCAAGATAAGATCTGATAAAGGCACTGAGTTCATTAATTCATACATCAATGAGTACTGCACATCAAATGGAATAGCTCATGAAACCTCAGCAGCTAGAACTCCCCAACAAAATGGAGTTGCAGAAAGAAGGAATAGAACTTTAAAAGAAGCTGCTAGAACTCTAATTGCTGACTCAAATTTACCTAAGAGGTTTTGGGCTGAAGCTATAAACATTGCATGCCATACTCAAAATAGATGTTTGATCACTAAGGGGCAAGGCAAAACCCCCTATGAACTCTGGAAAGGGAGAATGCCTAAAGTGTCATATTTTCATATATTTGGCTGTAAATGTTTCATTCACAATAATGGGAAAGAACAGTTGAAAGCTTTTGATAGCAAAGCTGATGAGGGAATATTTCTTGGATACTCTCAAATCAGTAGAGCTTTCAGAGTCTACAACAAGAAATCCCTTATAGTGGAAGAAACACCTCATGTTGTGTTTGATGAATCTATCTTTGAGATCAGGAATGATCATTTGGAACCTGAAGAAATCACACAGAGGACAACCAGATTAAGCCTAAAAGACAAAGACACTGAATTCATAGAAGTTGTCCAATCCAATCTACCTGAACATACAATACTGGACAACCATCCTGAAGGCAACCTTCCTGAGACAAATCCCACAGATGGAAATGGTGAACTGAATGAACCAATCCCAGTTCACATCCAGGTAACAACTACCAATGAAGAAGCAGTTCCTGCTGAGGTAGTTAATGGGTCAAATAATCAAGGGGGAACTCAAAATGTTGAAAATGCCAATGTCCCTGACATTGAGGACAACATCCCTGATTATGATCCTGAATTAGATCCTGCATTAAATTATCCTGAATTCTATGATCAAAATGACTCAACTTCAGTAGAGGACAACTCTACTGAAAAGATCAGAAAAAGAAGGACTTGGTTATCTGACCATCCTACTGATCTAATACTTGGTGACCCAAGTATTGGAGTCAAAACAAGAAGATTCCATGGTGAAAGTGCTCTTTTCTGTTGTTTCTTGTCAGAGCAAGAACCAAGTAATGTTGAGGAAGCACTTCAAGATGCTAATTGGATCACAGCCATGCAGGAAGAACTAAACCAATTCACCAGAAATGAAGTATGGGAGCTGGTGGATAGACCTTCACATCAAGATGTTATTGGAACAAAGTGGGTGTTCAAGAACAAGAAGAATGAAAATGATGTGATTGTCAGAAACAAAGCAAGTCTAGTGGCAAAAGGGTACTGCCAACATGAAGGCATTGACTATGATGAGACATTTGCACCTGTGGCAAGGCTAGAAGCAATAAGGCTCTTTCTAGCCTATGCAGCTCACAAGAGGTTCAAAGTATACCAAATGGATGTCAAGAGTGCCTTTCTGAACGGAGTCTTGAAAGAAGAAGTCTATGTGGAGCAACCACCAGGTTTTGAAGTTGGAAACCAAGTTTACAGACTCAAGAAAGCTCTATATGGACTCAAACAAGCCCCTAGGGCTTGGTATGATACACTGTCACAATTCCTCTTGGATCATGGATTCACCAAGGGAACTGTGGACAGAACTCTCTTCAGAATCTCTGAAGGAGAGGACATCTTGCTTGTCCAAATTTATGTGGATGACATAATTTTTGGATCCCCTAATGAGAAGCTGTGTGAGAAATTCTCCAAGCTCATGCAAAGCAAGTTTGAGATGTCAATGATGGGGTTGATGAACTTCTTTTTGGGTCTACAAGTCAAGCAAACTAAAGAAGGAATCTTCATCAACCAAGCTAAGTACACCAGAGAAATGATCAAAAAGTTTGGGTGTACAACTAGCAAGCCAGTAAGGATCCCAATGAACACAAATTGGAAGATGGATCCTGATGAGAGTGGCATTCCAACCAACTCTACTGAGTATAGAGGAATCATTGGATCACTCCTCTATCTCACTGCCAGCAGACCTGACATCACCTTTGCAGTAGGTGTTTGTGCAAGATTTCAAGCAAATCCTAAGAAAAGCCACCTTGAGGCTGCAAAGAGGATCTTGAGGTACCTCAAAGGCACTGAGAATCTAGGCCTTTGGTACCCTGCTGATGACAATATTGAGTTAACTGGTTACTCAGATGCTGATTATGGAGGATGTAGGATTGACAGAAAGTCCACTTCAGGGACTTGTCAATTCTTGGGCAACAAGCTTATTTCATGGTTCTCCAAGAAGCAGAACACAGTGGCCACTTCCACCACTGAAGCTGAATATGTTGCTGCTGGAAGTTGTTGTGCTCAAATCCTATGGTTGAGACAACAACTAAGAGACTACAAAGTCAACTCTACTAAAGTGCCAATATTTTGTGATAACAATAGTGCCATTGCTATATCACAAAATCCTGTCTTACACACAAGATGCAAGCATGTGGACATCAAGCACCACTTCATTAGAGACCATGTGGAGAAGAAGGATATCAAGCTAGTGAAAATTCACACAGACCATCAAAAAGCTGATATATTAACTAAGCCACTTGCAGAGGCAAGATTTCTGGAGCTATCAGCAGAGTTGGGATTACTTGATCCAGGGAAGTTGGACAAATAAGTCCAAAGAAGCTCATTGATTAAGGGGGAAACAAAATCAAACTTCAGCAGACTTGGTCAAGTCTACTGAAATTCAGAAACATGACCTTACCTTTTCAGGACACTTGTCCATTAACATTCAGGACCTTTGTCCACCTTTCTTCAGGACACTTGTCCATGTAGGGTCAGATAAGTTGTCCTGGCTATCAAACAAATTCCTTGGTTTGATAAGCACCTATTTTTGGTGATCAATACCTATTTCGAAATCTGTCCCTTTGAAATACAGTTTTCACCTTTTTGGGATTTAATTTGTCTCCCACCCAAAAGGTCACTTTCCATGCATTAAATGCCAAGATTTAACTCTTGTTTGCATTAAACCTTTTGGGACATGATCTATCTCGAAAAATCCCCAGCCTTAAACAAACATTTAAAACCACCCACGTTTTGAATAAAACAGTTATTTCACTGTTTCATTGGTTTTTGACCATTGGATCAAAAATGGACAACTCCCCTGAAATCAATCCTAGCCGTCCATTTTGGATTTCCATTTCTGTTCACCTTTGAATTGTATCAAGACCTTACCAACTCATTGACAAACATTCTTTTTAGAATATTCACAAGTCTTAAGATACCCACAAACACTTCTTCCCCAAGTATTCGAAACCCTAACTCAAAAGTTCTTCAAACTCTCTCATTCTTCATCAAACTTTTCTCTGCAAACTTCAAATGGCCCCCAAGGTTAGACCTGAGATGCTTGTTGATTTCTCCAACAAGGATCTAGACCTAGATTTTGCCTATCTTAGCAACAAAAACAATCTTCACTTTGAACCCATAATTTCTTTTGAAAGTGAAGATCCTGAGATAACTCCAACCCTAAGGTGGTTGAGAAGGGCTGGTCTCCAAAAGTTCTTGGAAGAAAGACCAAGCTATTGCTTGGAGAGTTAC
The DNA here is from genome assembly GCA_963675135.1 of Galeopsis tetrahit. Taxonomy (NCBI): domain Eukaryota; kingdom Viridiplantae; phylum Streptophyta; class Magnoliopsida; order Lamiales; family Lamiaceae; genus Galeopsis; species Galeopsis tetrahit. The sequence goes on from OY776119.1 coordinate 90,709,414, forward strand.
ATGGCAGAATTCTTTGCCTTCCTAAAGTGGAGAGGCAAACCTGAAGATGGAGAAGTCTCAACCAGGTTAGCTTACACTGCAGAAGGAGAGGAGGAGGAGAGATTCCACAGAGTGAAATTCTCCTCAGAGGATCTGGAAGGAGCTTTTGGATTGCCTTATGAGGGAAGGAATCCAGAAGTGTATGGCACTGGACATGAAGAGGAAATAGCCCAAGAGTGGTTATTAGTTCCAGGCCCTCTCTCTTCAACTCAAAACAAGAAAACTCTCAAGCCAGAGTTTCTCAATCTGTTTGAGGTAGTTGCTAAAAGTCTCTTAAGCAACACTGGAAGCCTAGAGCAGGTCAGCCAGCCAAGGATCAGAATCATGGCTGCCATTATTGATGCCAGTGATAAGGGCATCAAGTTTGATTGGAGGACCTTCATCATGTCTGAGATGATGAAGGAGAAGGCTAAATTTAAGGTGAAAGCCCACAACAAGGTGATGCTAGAAGGGAAAATCAAGTATTGCACCAGGGCAAGCTTGTTGATTGAGAGGTTTTCCCACTATTCCCAGATGCAGACCTTTGCAAAGCCCCTCCCAGCCCAAAAGATCCTGTTCAGAAAGCTCAGTAAGAAAACTGAGAAAAGAAGGATGCTACTGGCCAAGCCTGCTGAAGAACAGGAGGAAGAGAAGCCTAAGATGAAAAAGAGAACAAAGGCCAGGGCTGTAAAGACAAGGAAAATGTCTCAGAGAATCTCAGAAGAGAATTCAGATGCTTCAGCTGAGATTGAAGAAGTTGCTAGAGAAGGTGTACAAGTGCCATCTGATCATTCAGAAGAACTCAGGCAAAAGTACAATGAGACTAGACAAAAGTCTAAGGGTGATAAGAGAATCAGGGAAGTTGTCCCTGAGAAGGAAGGAAGTGGAAGTAGCAGGGCCAGCAAGAGAAGGGCCAAACCTACTGAAAAGGTGTTGGAGCTGCAAGAAGAGAGGTCTCTTCAATTGGCTCTAAGGGAGAGCAGAGCTGAAAGCAGGGCCAAATCCATGTCAAGGACCAATTCATCTGGTTCTGGAACTCCCGAATCCAAAGTCCCTGAAGGTCAACCCATAGAGGCCAACCTCCCTGAAATTCAGTATCTTGAGCCCAGCTCCCCTGAAACCCATGTTACCCCTTCCAACCAACCCATTACCCCTGTAAATCTCACTAAGAGATACTCTCCTGAAGGGAATGAGCAAAGAAGTGGCATAGATGTGCTTGCTGATTTAGCAGTAGATGAGCCAAGACTCCTGTCTCCCCTTGACTCATCCATGCTCAACTATTCAAAGCTCTTAGAGCATGCACTTCATGAGCCAACCCCCCTAAGTAAAGCCCCTTCAGATTCATTGCTCTCTAAAGCAACTGAAGATCCTTCTACTGCACCCAACCCATCTGAAGCCAAGATCCCTGAACTTAATCTACCTGAAGCCACATTAGGAGAACCCAGAGCCAACTCCCCTATAACCCAAAGTCCCCATTCAAGTGGAGATGAGGAGGAGTATACTTTTGAAAGTATGCTCAGAGGAGGAGCCAAGGCTACTGTGGACAGTTTGTATCCACAACTTGCTGAATTTCCAAGAATTCAGAAGGCCTTTCATGATTTGAGGATGCTTGTTGATGTAAAAGATAAATCTATGATGGAAATATCACAAGTCATCCAAGATAAAGGTGCAAACTGGTGGCAAATAGAGGAGAACAGATTGCTACACTTTGCTGGAGTTTCAAAGACAAGATTCCTCATTGATGAGGAGATTTTTGCAAAGTTGGTAGCCAATAAGATTGAAGAGGAGAAAGAAAGAAAAGCCAAGGGAATCAAACACCCTGACAGTGGCTTTAATGATGATGATTCCCCTGATGATCCCTCAAACCCTTCAAATCCCAACCCTCCTGAAACCCCTCAAGCCAACCTCCCTGAACCCTTTCAACCCAAGTCTTCTGTAGCAGATAGACTTTCCAATCCTCCCAAAACCTATCATAGGAAAGGCTCTGTAACTTCAGAGGTGTTGACCAAGGGTGGTAACACAACCAAAGACACATCTGCCAATGAAGGTTCTTCTGAACCCAAGGCACAGCCTACAGATGTTGAGGTTCCTGTACTAGAGGCTAGTTTGATTAAGGCCTATTCAGTGTCAGAAGAGTTGGACATTGATCAGCCCTTAATCATTCAGGATGACTCAGTGGCTGCTGATATGAGCACTGTGATCTCCCCACAACTGCCATCTTTGAACCTTGTTGAAGGTGGAGATGCTGCAGGATTAGGAGAAGGAGTTGAAAAGGAGAAATTAGTTGAAAAATTAGAGGGAGTTGTGGATGAAAGAGAGGTAGTCATCACTAAGATAGTGAGTGTACCACCAAATGAGGGTGGAATAAGTGAGGAAGGACAGGTTATTCTTGAAGTCAAATCTGAACTTCAAGAATCCCTTGATGAGAGGAGGCCTGATTCCTTGAGTGAGATCATTATTACAGAAGGGAGAAAAGAAAAAGTTGAAAATGAGAAGAAGACTGCTGATGTATCAGAGTCTTATGTAAAAGAGATTGAGGGTGATGAGTGCTTATTTCCTAACTTGTTTGACTTGTCTGATGTTGTAGGTATTTCTCTTGATCATATTTTTGCAGATGAGTTCTTAACAGATGCACCTATCCAAGTTGACACAGGCTCAGCTCAAGCCTTACTTGGACTGCAATCAGAGAAGTTGGACTCCTTGGCTCATCAAGTCCAATCTGCTCATGCTGAAACTTCAGGAGCATTGAATGAGCAAGGAAGGACTCTAGCATCTGTAGAAATGAGGCTCACTGGCTCTGAAGATGTTGTGCTACCAACTCTTGAGGCAAGAATCAGTGGTGTGGAATCTGGTCTCCAAACCATCTCCACTGAAGTTCAAAGTGCCAAATCAACCATGGAAGCCATCTCAGAGGAGGTCAAGAAAGAGCAAAAGCTGCTGAGAGACAATCACAATGCTAATGTCAAAGCTCTCAGGCTAACTGTCAAACAAGCTCTTGGAAAGAAGACAGCACTACAAAAGAGAAGAGCTGAAGAGCAAAGGCTAGCTATGGTCAAAGCTGCCTCAGAAAAATTTTCCCAAGAAGTGCTGGCCAACATTGCTGAAGGTGCAGTGGCCAACCTAACTGAGCTCTTAAAAGCCCAACTGGATGCATCTCTGAAAACAGCCATGGAAGAGGTTGTCCAACAAAAGATGAAGCCTGTTCTAGCTTTCCTTAGCTTGAGCAGTGATAGAATGCAGAATATACATGATGAGAATGTATATATGTTGGAGGAGATGAAGTCCCTAAACCAGGCCCAATCCCTGATGACCTCAACAATGAGTGACCTCAAGCCCCAGTGTTTTGATGCTGCCAAAAAGGGGGAAAGGGAAAGAGCTAGAGCAAAAGGTGCCTTGGTGATTGGGAGTCCAGTGAAAGGGAAGGACAAAGTCCCTGAAGGAAAGGGAAAAGAGCCAGAAATGCTGAACTTGGAAGATTTGGATGAAGAGGAGCAGTTAGCATTGGCATTGAAAAACTCAATGGCCTCAGCTCAAGAGGAAAGAGTAAGGCTACAGCAAAGACCAGGTGGTGAAGTGTCAGGTTTGGACAAAGATGCTGAAGGTGTCCAAACCAGAGGAAAGATCAAGAAGGCCCAAGGAAAGAAGAGACAAATTGAGAAATTCACTGACTTTCCTAGCAGCCTTGATCTTCCACCTGAATTCAGAATTGATGAAGATGAGCCTACATCAAAGAAAGCCAAAACTGCTGAAGAGCCCAAATCTACTGAAGAGGACAAATCTTCTGAATCTGGAAAAACTGCTGAAGGTACCAAGTCCTCTGAAGACATTGAAGAGTTATTTGCTGAAGGATTTGGACCTGAACCTAAGAAGAAGACAACAGTCCTAGCTCTTGATCCATCAAAACTGTTTCATGAAGGGTATGGCAAAGACCCTGAAACACAACAAAAACTGGCCATGATGAGGGCCCAAGAGAAAATGGATCTGATGGAAGAAGCCAACAGAGCAAGAGATGAAAGGAGAGCAAATTTTCAGAAACCAAGAAGGAGAAGAGCAACTTACAGCAAGATGAAGCCTCAGCTTCTAATCCCAATGGACACCAAATATCCACACTTGGATAAATGGGTGCCAATTCAACTGAATGACACATGGGAAGAAGCCAAAAGGGAGTTTGTCTATGACTACTATGTCATTGACAGATGGAATGGAGGAGATGCAAACTCTGCCTTCACTGAGTTCATGCTAGAATACTACAGAGAGTTGTATCAACAACTACTTGCAGCTGCTGACATTGCAAGATTTGAACTCACAGCTCCCAAGCCAATCATATACATGCCTCCAAAGCTTGAAGGATGGATTGACCAAGCAAGAATTCTGAGGGAATTTACTGAGATCCTTAAGCTGAACAAGATGGTTCTTGGACCCAAGGGAACCAACCAAGAAGCCATGGCACTGAAAAGAAGAGTGTGGGCACAGTATGGAATGCTGCCACCTCCTGAGGATGATCTTTGAAATGGCTAAATCTTCTGATCTTTCTTAATTGATCAACTATGCTGAAATATGGTCAAGATTGCTGATATGGTGTGATATTTTGGTTGCTCTGATCTGATTATGGATTGCTCTGATACAAGATTGGTGCTCTGATACAATTTTATGCTCTGATATGCTTAGTATTTAATGCTCTATTGTATTTAGTGTTGATGATTCATGCTCTGATATGTTAAATTCAACTATCAACATGCCTGTAATGATCTCTTATATGAATGATAGTTGAACTACTTTTGAATCAAGATACACTTATACAAAAAATCTCTCTATGCCTATCCTTGAAACCTACTTGCAACAAAAACAGTGAATACACTAACACATTGTCTTTTCAGGAAAATTGATCTTAGTCATGTCTTCTGAAGATATATGTAATAGGTGTATACAAGTCACTTTTGCTTAAATTATGTAGGTTTTGGCATCATCAAAAAGGGGGAAATTGTTGGGAATAAAATGAGCTATGTTTTGATTAAATACCAAAAACCCCCTGAGACATGCCTAAGTCAATGTAAACATACTCTAAGAATGTTAGAACATATAGATTATAGGCTAGATGAGAAGCTGAAATGTTAGGCAGCTCTTAGACAATTAGATGCACAATTTAAGGGGGAACCTATGCTTTGAAGATGATCAAGATCAAGTCCCCCCAAGGCTCAAATTCTGGAACAATCACTTAAGAGTAAGGACACTCTATGAAATCTAAGATGCTCTTATCAGGAGAGTTGTCCAGAGAAGATGTTCTTATACAAAAACAAGATTGTGAAGCTCAAAAGGACAAGTCCAATGAAGATGCTCTTATCAGGAGAGTTGTCCAGAGAAAATATTCATAAAGCTCTGATCAGGAGAGTTGTCCAAAGAAGCTAGCCATATGCAAGAACAAACCTACCTAGCTCAAAAGGACAAGACTACTCAAAGGTTTTGGTCAGGAGAGTTGTCCAGATAAGCCAACTCTAAAGTATAAAGTGCTCTGATACAAAAAGACCAACCATGCTGATCAGAAGAGTTGTCCAGAGGAGTTGTCTCAGCTAAATTGATCAAAATGAAGTGCTCTGAAAGCCTGAGGACAACTATGCTGAAGAGATTGAGACAATCACTCCCTAAAGGTCTTCAAAGAAATAAGCTAAGACCACCCTTAAGAGAAATAAAGGGAATGAGCCAAGTCATCTGAAGAAGAGCAAGCCAACCATGCTGAAAAGCAAAACTGCTGATAGTGATAAGGAGAGTTGTCCAGGTGATAAGGAATGTTGTCTTATCATTGGATCAACCTTCAGAAGCCATGTCCAAGTCCTAACAAGAAGTCAAACATTGGGAAAAGTGCTGCAGAATGAAGACAAAACTGTTACAGCCATTTATTACCCAAATGAGGACATGTCACTATCAAGAATCTGTCTTCCAGGTTGAAGAACTCAAGGAAGACATTTATAGCAATTTGAGGCTGCCTCTCCAACGGGCAAATCCTCCATTTTGTCTATAAATACAGAAGTGTGAAGACCATTTGAAAGCATCCAACTGACCTCAACATAATCCAACCTAGCTCAAAGTTCTTACAAGCTAGAGTGCTTTTCAAAGCTTTCAAAGACTATCTTAGTCTTCAAACACTTCTTCTAAGCTGAACCAAATTGTATATTCATACACAAGCTTAGAGAGATATCCTATCCTTATACACTGATCTTCATTGTAAAGGATATCTCATTAGTTGGAACCTTACTTCAACCCTTATATCTTTCAAGAGTGAAAGTGAGAAGGTTGTAGTAGTAGAAGTGGTAGGAGCTGACTGTTGAGAGAAGAACAGTTCAGTTCTGAGTTGAGAAGAGGGTACTAGGACTCTAGACATCCTAGGGATCAATTCACCAAGGAGTGGTGTTCTTGATCAAGTGCACCTTGGCACTATAAAACAAGTTAATTCCAAGAGTGAAGGAATTATCCTGTTAAATCAGGGAAAGTGGATGTAGGAGCTTGAGTCTCTGAACCACTATAAACTCTTGTGTTGATTTACTTTACAAGTACTTACATTCACTCAACACTGCACACAAAACTGATCTTTCAAAAATACATATTCGAAGACTGTGAAAAACTGTTTTGGACAACTTCCCTGAAGCTTAACTGGACTGTGTTACATTGACTAAGTGATTTCAGAAAATTAAAGGAGTATTAACTTAAAGGGCCAACCACTATTCCGCACATATAACTCCCCTAGATAGTTATTCAACTAAGTACTCAATAGTACTTAGTAGATTGATTATCTTAGAAGAGTTAATCATCTTCAGCAGAGTTGTCCAAGACAACCTTGCTGAGCTCTGGTTTGATCTAGTTGAAAAAGAATTTGCATACAAGTGTATCCCCCCCCATACACTTGTTATCTACTCCTTTCAGGACCAACAAGAAGTATGGGGCGTTTCCATCCACCTTGGGAATGCTGATACTTTTAAGACGATTGGTAACTGTTTCGGTCGATCGATATCAGTTGCTAGAGAGACTCTAGCCAAATCTAGTATTGCCAGGGGGTACATCTTAGTCGAGACAGGTTGTTTTGATTGGATTCAGAAAAGCAACGGGCTCAGAGATAAAGACAGATCGTTTTGAATCAGAATCAGGGAGGCAGGCAGAAGCCTACAAGTCGTCGTTATTTCCTCAAGCCATAGTGAATCGGACGAGGACGATGAGGACAGCAGTTCGGAGTCTGAGATGGATGCATCGATTTCTTCTAAGGGATTCTTACAAGCAAGCGAAATGTCACTAGAATGTTTCCGGGATAGGACGAAAAAGGTAGTCCAGGGGGACCACAGTTACGTCGTTTGCGATAATCGAGACACTTTTACTAGCAAGGCGACACCTCTTTTTTCAAAGAATCTCGAGAATACCGTGTCGAAAAGTAATCATGAGAAGGATGCGATCCACGAGGAATGGGACCCAGAAAATCCCAACAGTCGTGGGGGACCAAATATTAATGATGGAGGAAGCCCAATTAAGTCAAATAATTCAAAATTGGGCCCCTAAGACAGTCCAGTTGAGCTAGTAGCTGATGGGCCTGGAACAATTTGGATCGATAAGGCCCAGGAATGCCAGTCCATATTGGTAGAGCAAAGCGGATTGGACCCCTATTCGGGAGCCCAAAAGTCGGACATGTAGGCTCATGAACCTGATAATAGCCAAAACACTTTGGAAGGCCCAGAGCAAAATCTCAAAGCCCAAATTTCTTTTAATGGATCAGGCGGTGCCAAACCTAAGCCCAGAATCGCTTCTAACCCTAAGAAGGGGAATGGTGGCCCGAAACAGAGGAAAAGAAAATCCAAGAAAAGTCTGGGAATGTTAAAGAGAGAGAGAGAACTGGAAAGAGTTTGTCAAGGATATAGATAAAGACATAATCGCGGGAGGAAGTGAGACAGATCCATCTTAGTCAACCCACGACGCCAACCAGGTACCTCAAGAAAGTGCCCTGTCTCAAGAGTGTTCTGGAGAATCCCTTGGCGACTCAGGAATCGTTAATTGCAACAGACTGGCAGCTAAAAATAAAGCAAGGGATGAAGCACTCTGTATTGTGGAGATAGGCGAAGACATGGGTCTCAATATCGCAGGAGATAGAGAAGAACTCTTGGAGAGATTGATTAACATGGAAATCAGGGACATATCGGCCTATTTGAAGAGCATCAGCTGGGGTGAAGAGGCGAACTCAATCAGAGGGTTTTAATTAGGGGTGAGCAACGCAACCGAACCGAACCGAAATTGAGAAACCGAAACGAATTTCATTATCATTAACCGAAACCGAACCAAAGAAGGGTAAAACCGAAAATAACCGAACCGAAATGTTCGGTTCGGTTTCGGTACTAAACCGAAAACCGAAATTAAAACCGAAAAATACCTACCAATTATGAAAATTCAAATAACAGTCCAAATAATTCAAATTATCCAAATACAACCCCAAATATATTCCAAATAGTTCAAATTATCCAAATACAAATCCCAAATATAGTCCAAAACTCCAAATAACCATCCAAATAAGTAAATAACAGTCCAAACAAATGGAATAACAGTCCAAATAAGTGAAAATACAGCAGCAAAATAGTTCAAAAGATAGTTCAAAATATAAAATTAAGAGTCTCTAGCTCGGTAACTCCTTGCCTCCAACTTCCCCCAAGCTCTCTTCAATCTCTAACTCATTGTCTCTTCGTCCTCCTCTATGATAGGGCTTAATCTTGATGAACCAACACTTGGGTTTTCAACCGTTGACAAATCTAAAAATAAAAAATAACATGTTAATAAGTCAAAAGATAACATTAAGTCATTAACAAACGATAAAATATTCACTTAAACTTAGAAGTTAGAACGTTGTTACCTTTCTCATGACTCTCAAGTTCTTCAAGTAATTCTTCATAAACGGGATGGGTTGAATGTCGAATCCAATCTTGAGCACAAATCAAAGCTTCAACTATCTTAGGAGTTAAAGAACTCCTAAATGCATCAAGTACCCTTCCACCGGCACTAAACGCAGCCTCCGAAGCAACGGTTGAAATTGGAACGGCTAAAATATCACGAGCCATTCTTGAAAGAATTGGAAACCGGTTGGAGTTCACCTTCCACCACATTAAAACGTCCAATTTCCCATCTAAAGTGGCTTCACTCAAGTAGAGTTCAAGCTCATTTTGCTTTCTACTAGCCATCCCACTTTCAACTCTTTGTCTCTTGTACCTTGCTTTAGAGAGCGACACATCACTATCTTCCTCACAATTAAGCGCTCCACTTGTACTTGAGGTGTTCTCATTTGCTTCATCTAACGACTTATACTTGGTGTGATATTCATTGAACACCTCAAAAAGTTCATTTCTCACTGTTGGTCCTGAAAGGAGTATATGACAAGTGTATGGGGGTGGGGGGAATACACTTGTATGCAATTCTTTTCTAACTTGATCAAACCAGAGTTCAGCAAGGTTGTCTTGGACAACTCTGCTGAAGAAGATTAACTCTACTAAGATAATCAAACTACTAAGTACTATTGAGTACTTAGTTGAATAACTATCTAGGGGAGTTATATGTGCGGAATAGTGGTTGGCCCTTTAAGTTTAGACTCCTTTAATTTCTGAAATCACTTAGTCAATGTAACTCAGTCCAGTTAAGCTTCAGGGAAGTTGTCCAAAACAGTTTTGCACAGTCTTTGAATATGTATCTTTGAAAGATCAGTTTTGTGTGCAGTGTTGAATGAATGTAAGTACTTGTAAAGTAAATCAACACAAGAGTTTATAGTGGTTCAGAGACTCAAGCTCCTACATCCACTTTCCCTGATTTAACAGGATAATTCCTTCACTCTTGGAATTAACTTGTTTTATAGTGCCAAGGTGCACTTGATCAAGAACACCACTCCTTGGTGAATTGATCCCTAGGATGTCTAGAGTCCTAGTACCCTCTTCTCAACTCAGAACTGAACTGTTCTTCTCTCAACAGTCAGCTCCTACCACTTCTACTACTACAACCTTCTCACTTTCACTCTTGAAAGATGTAAGGGTTGAAGTAAGGTTCCAACTAATGAGATATCCTTTACAGTGAAGATCAGTGTATAAGGATAGGATATCTCTCTAAGCTTGTGTATGGATATACAATAATGTTCAGCTTAGATGAAGTGTTTGAAGATTAAGATAGTCTTTGAAAGCTTTGAAAGCACTCTAGCTTGTAAGAACTTTGAGCTAGGTTGGATTATGTTGAGGTCAGTTGGATTGTGTTGAGGTGCTTTCAAATGGTCTTCACACTTCTGTATTTATAGACAAAATGGAGGATTTGCCCGTTGGAGAGGCAGCCCCAAATTGCCATAAATGTCTTCCTTGAGTTCTTCAAACTGGAAGACAGATTCTTGATAGTGACATGTCCTTATTTGGGTAATAAACGGCTTGTAAGACTTTGTCTTCATTCTGCAGCACTTTTCCCAATGTTTGACTTCTTGTTAGGACTTGGACATGGCTTCTGAAGATTGATCCAATGATAGGACAACATTTCTTATCATCTGGACAACTCTCCTTATCACTATCAGCAGTTTTGCTTTTCAGCATGGTTGGCTTGCTCTTCTTCAGATGGCTTGGCTTTTTCCCTTTATTTCACTTCAAGGTGATCTTTAGGGTGTGGTTGTCTCTTTCTCTTTAGCATAGTTGACCTTCAACCTTTAGAACATCTTTTCTGATTCAATCATGTTGAGACACCTCCTCTGGACAACTCTCCTGATCAACATGTTTGGTCTTTTTGCATCAGAGCACTTCATGCATAGAGTTGGCTTCTCTGGACAACTCTCCTGATCAAAATCTTTGAGTAATCTTGTCCTTTTGAGCTAGGCAAACTTGTTCTTGCATATGGCTAGCTTCTTTGGACAACTCTCCTGATCAGAGCATATGAATATTTTCTCTGGACAACTCTCCTGATCAGAGCATCTTCATTGGACTTGTCCTTTTGAGCTTTACAATCTTATTCTTGCATAAGAACATCTTCTCTGGACAACTCTCCTGATCAGAGCATCTTAGATTTCATAGAGTGTCCTTGCTCTTAAGTGATTGTTCCAGAATTTGAGCCTTGAGGGGACTTGATCTTGATCATCTTCAAAGCATAGGTTCCCCCTCAAATTGTGCATCTAATTGTCTAAGAGCTGCCTAACATTTCAACTTCTCATCTAGCCTTATGCTATATGTTCTATCATTTCTAGAACATATTCATTTATAAATTAGGCATGTCTCAGGGGGTTTTTGGTATTCAATCAAAACATAGCTCATTTTATTCCCAACAATTTCCCCCTTTTTGATGATGCCAAAACCTACATAATCTAAGCAAAGGTGACTTGTCTACATCTATTACATGTATCTTCAGAAGACATGACTAAGGTCAATATTCCTGAAAGGATAATGTGTTAGTGTATTCACTGTTTTTGTTGCAAGTAGGTTCAAGATAGGCATAGAGAGATTAGTGTTTCTTGATTCAAAATAAGTTCAACTATCATTCATTCAAAAATCATTACAGGCATGTTGATAGTTGAAGTTAACATATCAGAGCATGAATCAATAACACTTAGATACATCAGAGCATTTCATTCTAATAATTCAAGACAAAAAAAATAGGATATTCAGCATCAGATCACAGAGCTTGTATCAGAGCAATCCATAACAGATCAGAGCAACCAAATTATCACACCATATCAGCAATCTTGACCATATTTCAGCATAGTTGATCAATTAAGAAAGGTCAGAAGACTTAGCCATTTCAAAGATCATCCTCAGGAGGTGGCAGCATTCCATACTGTGCCCACACTCTTCTTTTCAGTGCCATGGCTTCTTGGTTGGTTCCCTTAGGTCCAAGAACCATCTTGTTTAGCTTAAGGATCTCAGTGAATTCTCTCAGAATTCTTGCTTGGTCAATCCATCCTTCAAGCTTTGGAGGCATGTATATGATTGGCTTGGGAGCTGTGAGTTCAAATCTTGCAATGTCAGCAGCTGCAAGTAGTTGTTGATACAACTCTCTGTAGTATTCTAGCATGAACTCAGTGAAGGCAGAGTTTGCATCTCCTCCATTCCATCTGTCAATGACATAATAGTCATAGACAAACTCCCTTTTGGCTTCTTCCCATGTGTCATTCAGTTGAATTGGCACCCATTTATCCAAGTGTGGATATTTGGTGTCCATTGGGATTAGAAGCTGAGGCTTCATCTTGCTGTAAGTTGCTCTCCTCCTTCTTGGTTTCTGAAAGTTTGCTCTCCTTTCATCTCTTGCTCTGTTGGCTTCTTCCATCAGATCCATTTTCTCTTGGGCCCTCATCATGGCCAGTTTCTGTTGTGTTTCAGGGTCTTTGCCATACCCTTCATGAAACAGTTTTGATGGATCAAGAGCTAGGACTGTTGTCTTCTTCTTAGGTTCAGATCCAAATCCTTCAGCAAATAACTCTTCAATGTCTTCAGAGGATTTGGTACCTTCAGCAGTTTTGCCAGATTCAGAAGATTTGTCCTTTTCAGCAGCTTTGGGATCTTCAGCAGTTTTGGCTTTCTTTGATGTAGGCTCATCTTCATCAATTCTGAATTCAGGTGGAAGATCAAGGCTGCTAGGAAAGTCAGTGAATGTCTCAACTTGTCTCTTCTTTCCTTGGGCCTTTTTGATCTTTCCTCTAGTTTGGACACCTTCAGCTTCCTTGTCCAGACCAGATACTTCACCACCTGGTCTTTGCTGTTTCCTTGCCCTTTCTTCTTGAGCTGAGGCCATTGAGTTCTTCAATGCCAATGCTAACTGCTCCTCTTCATCCAAATCTTCCAAGTTCAGCACTGCTGGCTCTTTTCCCTTTCCTTCAGGGGCTTTGTCCTTCCCTTTCACTGGACTCCCAATCATCAAGGCACCTTTTGCTCTAGCTCTTTCCCTTTCCCCCTTTTTGGCAGCATCAAAACACTGGGGCTTGAGGTCACTCATTGTTGATGCCATCAGGGATTGGGCCTGGTTCAGGGATTTCATCTCCTCCAACAAATATACATTCTCATCATGTATATTCTGCATTCTATCACTGCTCAAGCTAAGGAAAGCTAGAACAGGCTTCATCTTTTGTTGAACAACCTCTTCCATGGTTGCTTTCAGAGATGCATCTAGTTTGGCTTTTAAGAGCTCAGTGAGGTTGGCCACTGCACCTTCAGCAATGTTGGCCAACACGTCTTGGGAAAATTTTTCTGAGGCAGCTTTGACCATAGCTAGCCTTTGCTCTTCAGCTCTTCTCTTTTGTAGAGCAGTCTTCTTTCCAATAGCTTGCTTGACAGTTAGTCTGAGAGCTTTGACATTAGCATTGTGATTGTCTCTCAGCAGCTTTTGTTCTTTCTTGACCTCCTCTGAGATGGCTTCCATGGTTGATTTGGCACTTTGAACTTCAGTGGAGATGGTTTGGAGACCAGATTCCACACCACTGATTCTTGCCTCAAGAGTTGGTAGCACAACATCTTCAGAGCCAGTGAGCCTCATTTCTACAGATGCTAGAGTCCTTCCTTGCTCATTCAATGCTCCTGAAGTTTCAGCATGAGCAGATTGGACTTGATGAGCCAAGGAGTCCAGCTTCTCTGATTGCATTCCAAGTAGGGCCTGAGCTGAGCCTGTATCAACTTGGATAGGTGCATCTGTGAGGAACTCATCTGCAAAAATTTGGTCAAGAGAAATACCTCTCTTTCATCCACAACTCCCATACTTCATTTCTGGTGAATTGGTTCAGTTCTTCCTGCATGGCTGTGATCCAATTGGCATCTTGAAGTGCTTCCTCAATATTACTTGGTTCTTGCTCTGACAAGAAACAACAGAAAAGAGCACTATCACCATGGAATCTTCTTGTTTTGACTCCAATACATGGGTCACCAAGTATTAGATCAGTAGGATGGTCAGACAACCAAGTCCTTCTTTTTCTGATCTCTTCAGTAGAGTTGTCCTCTACTGAAGGTGAGTCATTTTGATCATAGAATTCAGGATAATTTAATGCAGGATCTAATTCAGGATCATAATCAGGGGTGTTGTCCTCAATGTCAGGGACATTGGCATTTTCAACATTTTGAGTTCTCCCTTGATTATTTGACCCATTAACTACCTCAGCAGGAACTGCTTCTTCATTGGTAGTTGTTACCTGGATGTGAACTGGGATTGGATCATTCAGTTCACCATTTCCATCAGTGGGATTTGTCTCAGGAAGGTTGCCTTCAGGATTGTTGTCCAATGTGGATTTTTCAGGCAGATTGGCTTGAACAACATCTATGAATTCAGTGTCTTTGTCTTTTAGGCTTAATCTGGTTGTCCTCTGTGTGATTTCCTCAGGTTCCAAATGATCATTCCTGATCTCAAAGATAGACTCATCAAACACAACATGAGGTGTTTCTTCCACTATAAGGGTTTTCTTGTTGTAGACTCTGAAAGCTCTACTGATTTGAGAGTATCCAAGAAATACTCCCTCATCAGCTTTGCTGTCAAAAGCTTTCAACTGTTCTTTCCCATTATTGTGAATGAAACATTTACAACCAAATATATGAAAGTATGACACTTTAGGCATTCTTCCTTTCCAGAGTTCATAGGGGGTTTTGCCTTGCCCCTTAGTGATCAAACATCTATTTTGAGTATGACATGCAGTGTTTATAGCTTCAGCCCAAAACCTCTTAGGTAAATTTGAGTCAGCAATTAAGGTTCTAGCAGCTTCTTTTAAAGTTCTATTCCTTCTTTCTGCAACTCCATTTTGTTGGGGAGTTCTAGCTGCTAAGGTTTCATGAGCTATTCCATTTGATGTGCAGTACTCATTGATGTATGAATTAATGAACTCAGTGCCTTTATCAGATCTTATCTTGATAATGTTAAGGCTTTTCTCATTTGACAATCTCTTAAGAAGTTCAGGTAGTTTGACTTGTGTTTCCTTCTTATTAAGGAGGAATACTACCCATGTGAACCTAGAGAAGTCATCTACTACCACCAATGTGTATTTTCTACCATTTATGCTTGAAGGGGTAATTGGTCCAAATAGATCCATATGTAATAGTTCAAGTACCCTTTCAGTAGAGATGACTGGTTTTCCCTTAAATGAGGCTTTAATCTGTTTTCCTTCTTGACATGGCTTACACACATGTTCTTTAATGAAAACCTCATTAGGTAGTCCTTTAACTAATGCATTTCTAGCAAGTTTGTTCATTGATTTGAAGTTCAGATGGTTTAGCCTCTTATGCCATAACCAGCTTTGCTCACTAGTAGACTTAGCAATGAAACATGCAGCATCAGTAGACTTGTCCCAGTCTGCAAAATACACATTTCCCTTCCTAGTTCCAGTCAATAGAGTTTGTTGAGTCTTATCTTTGATTAGACATTTTCCACTTGAGAACTCAACATTAAAATCTTTATCACAGAATTGACTGATACTCAGGAGGTTATATTTGAGACCAGCTACATAAGATACATTGGTTACTTTGATGTTACCAATCATCAAAGTACCATAACCTTTTGTTGTTGCTTGTGAGCTGTCTCCAAAGGTGACATTTGGGCCTTCTTTTTCAATAAAATCAGAGAGGAGTTCCTTGTTTCCAGTCATGTGCCTTGAGCATCCACTGTCAAGGTACCATGCTGTCTTTTTGTTCATGCTCCTCTTCTTGTGGCCCAATGGTACCTGCAATTAGATAGGTTTAGGTACCCTTTGAGTTTTAGGTCCTGAGAGGTTAGCTGTACCTTTGGGAACCCAAACTTGCCTAATAACCCTGATTGATTCAAGGTGGCTAAGTTGATTTCCTAGTGTGTCAACATACACTGTCTTTCCTTTAAATGCCTTTGGGAAAGTATGTGTGAATGTGTTAACTCTATAAGTTTCAGGGGAGTTGACCACTTTCCTGAACTTATGAGTTCTTTGTGCAGCTTGAGGAAATCTTTGAGGAAAGGCATTTTTATGACCATTACCCTTTGGCATGAAGGGTTTTGGTTGTCTCATTTTATTCTGCCTTTGAGAATAGTTGTCCTTAGGTCTATTCAGCTGAGGCTTTCTCAGATGAGTTGGCCTAGGCTGATTATACCTTGGATAATTCCTCTGAACATTGTTCAGGAGAGTTGCCCTTCCATTGGGTCTACTCTGCTGACCAATATTCCTCTTGTGTTCAGGAGCCTTGGCCATTTCCTTAGGTTTTGGCCTATTCTCCTGAATCACTTGAGTAGGCATTTCATTCAATTTGCCCTTTCCTTTGTTCAGTGGCTGAATTACTTCATTTTCAGCTTGTTGTGCCACTGACTTAACAAAGATTCTCTTAGTGTTACTTGTGGATGCAACACTAAGACAAGGTGAAGATTCAAATGGATCAAAACCCAATCCACTTCTTTGAGCCATAGGTCTTTGATAACTTTGAATTTCCTCTATTGCTCTAGAGGATTTATTCAAAGCAGACATCTTTAATTTCAGGCTCTCTTCACTTGATTTAAGAATATCATACTCATGTGAGAGATTTTCAAATTTGGCATTTAGAATTTTAAGTTCAAATTCTTTTCTTTTCTGAGAGAGAAGTTGATCATCAATCTCCTTTTGTTGGTCAACTATCCTGAGATTTGCTTCCTCAAGCTTTCTCAAGACTTGTTGATACAACTCAGTAGACTTGACATCAACAGCTACCTCAGAGTTCTTGGTGAGTTCAGTAGCTAATCTTTCATTTTCTCTCACACAATTGTCATGAAATTCTTGTAATCTAGTGAAATCTTCCATCAACTTTCCCAAGGAAAGTTTCAGGTTAACCTCACTAGTGTTTTGTGAGATAAATGATGGTGAACTAGAAGTAGAGGATACCTCATCATCCTCAAGAGCCATGTTGCAGACATCATCATCATCATCACTGTTGGAGAACAATCCATCAGAAGAGTTGAAGCTTTCAGCACTATCAGATTCTTCACCAGCCATCATGGCCTTTCTATTGGTGAATTTTCTGTCTCTTTTGGCTTGTCTCTCTCTTCTTTCTTTAGAGCTCAATTCAGGGCAGTCATATTGGAAGTGCCCTTTCTTTTTGCAGTTATAGCACAGATCTTCATCATCATCCTTCTTGGATTCTTCTCTTTTCTTAGATGAAGAAGGATCAGCTCTACTGGATCTTCTCCTATCAGAGGATTTGTCCTCTGATCTTTTCTCTTCAGGCTTTTTGTCCTCAGCCTGATTTTCAGGGGAGTTGTATCTTCTCCTGAATTTGTTGTCTTGGTAGAATTTCTTGTATCTACCAAACCTTGTGTTGAGCTTGTCAAACCTTCTAGCCATCAAGGCTAGTTCTTCCTTCATCTCAGTCTTAGAGACTGTCTTTGATGATCTGGGAGTGGGTTGCATTTCTGGTTCAACAACTTTGGCTTTGAATGCCACTCCCTTAGTAGGATTTGAAGGTTCCTCAACAGGCTTTCTTCTATTGAGGTCAAACTCATAGGCTTTAAGTTCTGAGAATATTTATTGCATGGGCATGGTGGAGAGATCTTTGGTATTCTGCATCATTACAGCATAGACATCCCACTTTTGAGTGAGACTCCTTAGGATTTTCAGTCCAACCTCTCTCTTGGTGTAGACCTTGCCCAATGAGTTAATCTCATTCATCACATCAGTGAATCTACCAGCAAATTTGTCAATGGACTCATCAGACTCCATTGAAAATTGTTCAAACTTCTGCACAGCAACTTGGAGCTTGTTCTCCTTGATCTTTTCAGTGCCCTCACACATTTCAGCAAGGGTATCCCAAATTTCTTTGGCTGTGGTGCAGTGGTAGACTCTTCCCATGACTGCATCTGGAATTGTTTGGTAGAGGGTGTTCATTGCAAGATAATTCAGATTATCTTTCCTCTTTTCATCAGTAGTGAAATCATCCTCATCCTTGGGAATCAGTTCCCTTATATCTGCTCTTTGCTCATCTGTCAATCTGGGGTTAGTTTGAGTAAACACAAAGGGTCCTCTTGTGATTACTCTAAGCATATCAGTGTGAAGAGATGCAAGATGAGCCCTCATTCTAATTTTCCAGAAATCATAATTGTCTATTGAAAACATGGGCAGTTTGTGATGAGAAATGTGGTTGACTGGATTTGTGGCCATATTGTCCAATCCTTGAACAGCAGGTGGAGGAACAGCATTATTGTTAGCCATATCTCAATAAGAGTCAGTCAATCAATAAGTAATGGATTTCAGATAGAGATCAGTTCAGTGACCACACCAAATATGTGAGTTTTGAAAATCAAGATGGATTTTCAGAAGCAGTGGTCTTTGAACCCCTGCTCTGATACCACTTGTTGGTCCTGAAAGGAGTATATGGCAAGTGTATGGGGGGGGGGGGAATACACTTGTATGCAATTCTTTTCTAACTTGATCAAACCAGAGTTCAGCAAGGTTGTCTTGGACAACTCTGCTGAAGAAGATTAACTCTACTAAGATAATCAAACTACTAAGTACTATTGAGTACTTAGTTGAATAACTATCTAGGGGAGTTATATGTGCGGAATAGTGGTTGGCCCTTTAAGTTTAGACTCCTTTAATTTCTGAAATCACTTAGTCAATGTAACTCAGTCCAGTTAAGCTTCAGGGAAGTTGTCCAAAACAGTTTTGCACAGTCTTTGAATATGTATCTTTGAAAGATCAGTTTTGTGTGCAGTGTTGAATGAATGTAAGTACTTGTAAAGTAAATCAACACAAGAGTTTATAGTGGTTCAGAGACTCAAGCTCCTACATCCACTTTCCCTGATTTAACAGGATAATTCCTTCACTTTTGGAATTAACTTGTTTTATAGTGCCAAGGTGCACTTGATCAAGAACACCACTCCTTGGTGAATTGATCCCTAGGATGTCTAGAGTCCTAGTACCCTCTTCTCAACTCAGAACTGAACTGTTCTTCTCTCAACAGTCAGCTCCTACCACTTCTACTACTACAACCTTCTCACTTTCACTCTTGAAAGATGTAAGGGTTGAAGTAAGGTTCCAACTAATGAGATATCCTTTACAGTGAAGATCAGTGTATAAGGATAGGATATCTCTCTAAGCTTGTGTATGGATATACAATAATGTTCAGCTTAGATGAAGTGTTTGAAGATTAAGATAGTCTTTGAAAGCTTTGAAAGCACTCTAGCTTGTAAGAACTTTGAGCTAGGTTGGATTATGTTGAGGTCAGTTGGATTGTGTTGAGGTGCTTTCAAATGGTCTTCACACTTCTGTATTTATAGACAAAATGGAGGATTTGCCCGTTGGAGAGGCAGCCCCAAATTGCCATAAATGTCTTCCTTGAGTTCTTCAAACTGGAAGACAGATTCTTGATAGTGACATGTCCTTATTTGGGTAATAAACGGCTTGTAAGACTTTGTCTTCATTCTGCAGCACTTTTCCCAATGTTTGACTTCTTGTTAGGACTTGGACATGGCTTCTGAAGATTGATCCAATGATAGGACAACATTTCTTATCATCTGGACAACTCTCCTTATCACTATCAGCAGTTTTGCTTTTCAGCATGGTTGGCTTGCTCTTCTTCAGATGGCTTGGCTTTTTCCCTTTATTTCACTTCAAGGTGATCTTTAGGGTGTGGTTGTCTCTTTCTCTTTAGCATAGTTGACCTTCAACCTTTAGAACATCTTTTCTGATTCAATCATGTTGAGACACCTCCTCTGGACAACTCTCCTGATCTGCATGTTTGGTCTTTTTGCATCAGAGCACTTCATGCATAGAGTTGGCTTCTCTGGACAACTCTCCTGATCAAAATCTTTGAGTAATCTTGTCCTTTTGAGCTAGGCAAACTTGTTCTTGCATATGGCTAGCTTCTTTGGACAACTCTCCTGATCAGAGCATATGAATATTTTCTCTGGACAACTCTCCTGATCAGAGCATCTTCATTGGACTTGTCCTTTTGAGCTTTACAATCTTGTTCTTGCATAAGAACATCTTCTCTGGACAACTCTCCTGATCAGAGCATCTTAGATTTCATAGAGTGTCCTTGCTCTTAAGTGATTGTTCCAGAATTTGAGCCTTGAGGGGACTTGATCTTGATCATCTTCAAAGCATAGGTTCCCCCTCAAATTGTGCATCTAATTGTCTAAGAGCTGCCTAACATTTCAGCTTCTCATCTAGCCTTATGCTATATGTTCTATCATTTCTAGAACATATTCATTTATAAATTAGGCATGTCTCAGGGGGTTTTTGGTATTCAATCAAAACATAGCTCATTTTATTCCCAACACTCACCTCTAGAAAGATAGTATCACCCTTATCCGCCCCATACATCTCAACCAAAGAATACTCCAAATACCCCAATTTATCACGTGGATCAAACACATTAGCCCAAAAGATGATTTTGTTCATTTTTCCGCATCTCCCCAATATTTATCAAATTTCTTTTTCATGGAATCACCTAACCTCTTAGTATCAAAATCTGTACTTACCATCCAATCATTCAAAATGCAGCACAAATCACTTATCTCACTTAAAAAAGAGTTAGACGTGATATAAGATGAACCAGAAACGCGCACAGTCAACTTATGAAAATGCTTCAACAAATTAGCATACTTACGAACACAATTCCAATCAAGAGCACATGGAACATTTAAATCCCCCAAATCAATCTTATAACATGGATCTAATTCCTCAAACTTCTCAAATGCCCTTTCAAACTTTTCAGCCCTATTAAGTATTAAGCATGTCATAAGTTGAATTCCACCTTGTAGGAACATCCAAACACAATGATTTATTACTTTCAATTCCCTCCAACTCCACACACTCATTAAATCTCTTCAATCTAGCAGGTGAATTCCTAATGTACCTAACTGCATCTCTCACACGCTTTACTGAAGGATCAATCTCTTTCAAACCATCACCAACCACCAAATTAACTACATGTTCAATACATCTTATATGAAGACTCTTACCACTTGCAATTGCAGTTCCCCAATTCACAACTTTTCTTTTCATGAATTTTATAGCCCCATCATTTGAACTTGCATTATCTACGGTTATGGTAAACAAATTTCTCAACCCCCAATCAAGAAGACAATTTTCTAGTGCTCTACCAAGGTAGTCACCTTTATGACTAGAAACAGGCACAAAATTGATAATCTTCTTATGTAATTTCCACTCATTATCAATGAAATGAGCAGTAATGCACATGTAGTTAATTCTTTTCAATGAAGTCCAAGTATCAGTGGTAATACACACTCTTTCACAGTTTGCCTTTAAGAAGGACTTCAATTTTGACCTTTCATTAATGTACAATTGATAACAATCCCTCGACACCGTCCACCTAGAAGGAATACGAAACCTAGGACATGCTTTACTCATAAAATCCTTAAACCCTTCACTCTCCACACTCTTAAATGGTTTTTCATCAATCACAATCATTCGTACAAGAGCTGCCCTAATTTCATTTTGATCAAATTTCCAAGTACTAATTGTAGAACTACTCTCATTCTCATCTTTGGTTGGTTGCAGATTTATTAACGCTTGGTTTTTTTCTTGATTTCTAGGGTTGTTCATGCAAGCTTTCAAATGATTGTTTAGGGATGAAGTGCCATTTCTAGTAGGGTTACAACAAAGTACCTTTTCGCAATACTTGCATTTAGCTTTATCCCCACCGTCCTCGTCCGTGAATTTCTCGTAATGATGCCACACTTTCGATCTTGACCGAGACTGTTTTCTTTTTTTTCCTTGAGTTGAGGGGGGTTGTGATGGCCCTGATGGGGGCACCTCATTTTCCACCAGATTACTTCTCTCTTGTGTAGTAATCTGCATTAATTAGCAAATTATTTAGAAAAATGCTAATCATTTTAATACATGCTGTTAAATCAGTTTTATTACAATTTACAGCACAAATTCTACATATTCTACATACCAAATCAGTTTAAGAAAAAATACTCAATTATAAACACTCAATCTTACATGCACAAGAGAGTATCTAAAAAAAATACTCAATTATATACACAAAATCTTTCCAACATGTCCAACTAAAGTTGGTGGACTTTAAGTCTTTAATTGCAGAACTAAGAAAATCCCTTTTGGGGAGGCTTGCATAACATAGAAACGCATTTCTTATATTAAGAATTTACTGAGGCCATTAGAAAGCTTTCATTTTTCTTACAAGGTTAAGTATACTGAGGCCATTAGAAAGCCTTCATTTCGACTCAGTAACTGGTATCCACACAGTACACACCAGCTTGTTCACATCAGTTTAAGAAAACATTGAACAATTAATCTTATATTCTATTTCTACATACCAAAATATTCTTATATTCTACAACACAAATCAATTTAAGAAAAAAATTGAACAATTAATCTTATATTCTACATACCAAATCAGTAAATCAATTAATCAAAGGATTTAAAGACCTACCTAATCAGTAAATAAAAAACAGTAAATGCATAATCTTAGGTTCTCAATAAATCTTATATTCTACAAAAATGAAACAAAATAAATGAACAAATCAAAAATCTTACCATGTGACCCGTGTCCATGTTTGAGTTTGTCATTTGAGTGGTGGTGGTCGCCGGTGTGCGTGGGGGGCCTGGCTGCGCCGTCGATTAGTGGTCGAGACGCTTGGGGGTTGGTTGCGTTCTGCCTGCGTTCTGGGTTGTGCCGTTGTGCCGGCTGATTCGTGGCTGTGCAGTGTGTGGTGCGCCGTGAGTGTGTCGTGTGCGAACGGTGGCTGCCGGCTGTAGGGTGGGCTGCGCCGGCCGCCGGATGTTTCGTGGTGGCCGGCGGAAAAACAGAGGGGAACGGTGTCACAAAACAGAGGGGAACGGCCGCCGGATGTTTCGTCGGTGTGTGAGTGCGCCGCGGACGCAGAGAGTAGAGGAGAAATGGGGAAGGGAAATTAGGGCTTAGGAGAATTAGGGCTTAGTATTTATATGGGCCCATTTCGGTTCGGTTTTTGGTTAACCGAAAATTAATGCAATAAAACCGAAACCGAACCGAATACCGAAATTTACAAAAAATGCTAACCGAACCGAAACCGAAAAACCGAACCAAATTCATATTTCGGTTCGGTTCGGTTCGGTTTTTCGGTTTTTTCGGTTTTTGCTCAGCCCTAGTTTTAATGATTCTTTTGTCCTATAACGTTAGGGGGTTTGGAGGCAGAATAAAAAAGAGTGAAATTAGGGATTGTATCGCTAGAGAAAAGGTAGAGTTTCTGCAATCAAGAGACTAAAATGGAATTCATTAGTGGCAAATTTCGTAAAGCTTTTTGGGGGGAGGAGGAGTACGACTACGCCTATCGTAAATTGAAAGGTGCACCAGGAGGCTTCCTCTGTACCTGGAAAAGAGTTGTCTTCTTGATGGAAGCTTGTCTGGAGAGGGGTGGGGCTTTGGAGATCAAAGGCTTTTGGGGAGCCAACATTTTAAAGTGTTCTATGGTCAACGTCTATATTCCATGTAATAAGCCGGATATGTACGTGATATTGGAGGAATGGAAGTCGGTATTCATTGGTTTCGAAGGCATCTTGTGCTTATTGGGAGATTTCAACACAGTGCAACACTTATCGGAAAGAAGAGGCATCGGGCAGTCTACCCCTGCCTCTGAATGCTCCAGGTTCGAAGAGTTCATTTCGGAGTGTGGTCTGGAAGAGCTAAAACTTACTAGGAGAAAATTTACTTGGTATAAGGAGGACGGGTCGGCCATGTCAAGAATCGATAGAGTCTTCTTCAACCACCAAGGAGTCGAACACTAGACCGACGTTTCTCTTTGGGCGCTCCCGAGATCGCTCTCTGATCACTGTGCCCTGGTGGTTTGACGAAGGACGCTGAATTGGGGCCCTAAGCTCTTTAAATTCAAGAACTCTTGGCTTCTTAATCCCGAATACCTCAAAATCGTGAAAGAAAAATGGGCGAGTTATGATGTCACTGGTCTTGAGGGGTTCAAATGCAAGCAGAAACTCAAACAACTCAAGAGAGACCTACTAAAGTGGGGAAGAAAGTCAGATGATGAGCTTGGAAGAAAATCGTATGCGGCTACTATAAGGCTTAACGAACTAGACCTTGTTGCTGAAACTAGGGGACTCCAATGTGCTAAGATTTCGGAGATGAAGGTGTGTAGAAGAATTATTAAAGAGAGCAAGAATATGAAGAATATCCTACTACAACAAAAGTCAAGAGCAACTTGGATCAGAAAAGGGGACGAGATCTCAAAATTCTTCCATGCCATAGTAAATCAAAGGAGGAAAGTCGGTGAAATCGATGGGTTGTATGTTGGAAACCAGTGGACACAAGGAGTGAAGGAAACCAAGGAAGCAGTCCATTCTTACTTCCAGGATGCTTTTAGGGCGGAGTAGTGGCGAGGATGACCAAAGCTTGGAAACATCACCTTAAACAGCTTGAGCAACGAGGATAGTGGTTGGCTTGTGAGAGACTTTACTAAAGGGGAAATCAAAAGGGCAGTGTGGCAATGCGGCTCGGATAAGAGCCCCAGACCGGATGGATTTAATTTTAAGTTTGTCAAGAAATCGTGGGAGATAATCAAGGAAGATGTAGTTAACTACGTCAGGGAATTCAGTACTTCGAGTAAACTGTGTAGAGGGGGAAACGCTTCATTTGTCACACTAATACCCAAAGTGCATAATCCAACACATATTGGAGAATTCAAGCCTATTTCACTCGTTGGATGTATGTACAAGATTCTGTCCAAACTACTGGCTAACAAAACCAGGAACGTGATTAGTAAGGTAATTTCTAAGGAGCAGTCAGCATTCGTAGCTAATAGACAACTCATGGATGGGATTGTGGTGTTGAATGAAGTGATTGATGAGGTACGAAAAAAAAATGCAGTCGTCCTTAAAGTGGACTTCGCTAAAGCGTACGATTCCATTAGTTGGGACTTCATTGATCAAGTGATGCATAAAATGAACTTCAACGACAAATGGAGAGAATGGATTAGAGAATGCTTAGCTTCTGCCTCGGTCTCTGTCCTTGTCAACGACAGCCCTACTCAGGAGTTCTTCCCTACCAAAGGCCTACGACAAGGTGACCCTATCTCTCCGTTCTTGTTTCTTATCGCAGCGGAGGGGGTGAGAGCCCTGGTCAAGAGTGCGGTCGAATTTGTACATACCTATCAAAGTTGGGGTAACGACGTGGAGGTTAGCATACTCCAGTTTGCTGATGACACAGTTTTTATTGGGGAAGGAGATTCGGGCAGCCTGATGGCTCTAAAGGCCGTCCTCAGATGGGTGGAAATTCTTTATGGGCTTGTGGTTAATTTTTTTAAGAGCGCCCTGTTTACGTTCAACACCAGCGAGACCTGGGAAACGGAGGCGGCGTGGCTGCTTAATTGTGAAATAGGGAAGATGCCTTTAAAATATCTTGGCATTCCGGTGGGCATCTCTGCTAGAGATCCTAGAGTTTAGGACCCTATCATCTCAAAATTCAACAAAAGGCTGAGCTTATGGAAACGTAGGAACTTGTCGATGGCGGGTCGAGCTACTCTGATTAATGCAGTTTTAAACGCTACTCCTACCTTCCTCTTTTCCTTTTACCGTGCTCTAAAAAAAAAATCATCCAAACTCTCACCAAAATCCATAGAAGATTCCTTTGGGGCTCTTGCGATGAGAAGAAGAAAATTTGTTAGGTAAAGTGGGATAGGGTGTGCGATAGAAAACTGTCAAGTGGGCTGGGCATTAAGAATTTAGAATTGTTTAATCTAGCTCTGTTAGAAAAATGGCATTGGAGGTTTGTTAGGGAGAAGAATCAGCTTTGGCATGAAGTGTTAGTTTCTAGGCATGGGGAAAGAGTGCTTTACGAGAAGGGGGGCAGTTTGGGGAGAGATAAGAGAGGCAAGGGGAAAATCTCGGGTTGGCTTAGAGAAATATTGAGTATCGACAATGGGCGTAGGGGTGGGTGGGTTAATGATAATCTTGTTAAAAATATGGGGGATGGGGCGAGTGTTAATTTTTGGGGTGAAGCTTGGTGTGGGGAGGATCCTCTATGTGTTACATATCCTAGTGATACACGTGTTATACAACACTAAATAAACAACCGCAAGTGTACGGCGTCTATCGTAGCGTGATAAGCACGAGGTCGATCCCACAAGGAGGTTAAGCGTAAAAGGGTAGTTTGCTAGTCGAGTTCTAAGTAGACGTGATCGATAATTTGAAAGTTGAATTACTCCTAAGATTGTCTAACAATGTGTCACAAATAAACAACGAAAGAGTAATGACGAAATTGATCAAATAACATGCAAATCAAGAAAACGAAGGTAAAATGGATGTAAACTCAAAGAGAAAATGTGGGTTCCAAGGCAATTGTAGTATTTAGACGTCCGTTTATAAGAGTTATCTCGTTTAAATGGCCATTAAGGTTATCTCAAATAGGGTGATCACACAAGAAGAACTAATCGATCTCTCGATACAAATTAATCCAAAGACGCAATGTAATATAAGTTCGTATGTCTACATCACAAACATTACACCATCTAAAATAGCTCCTAAGACCATTCGATTCCCTCTCCGATAATTAATCCTCTCTCGAGATCATAATAATACCGGGTTGCACATTCGCATACGATTAAATGGAATAAATCTCTCGATACTACTCCAATTAACAATGAATCAAGCAAATCATTATGGCCACTAACAACATGCTTTGCAATGGATAGTTGAATATGCAAATAAGAAATAAACACCAATTAAAGCAAGAGTTTACTCATAAACATCAATTCAAATCTCTACAATGCCTTAGAACCACAAGTTGTTTTACATAATCTCAAATACAATAAAAATAGAAATAACTAAAATTAATAAAAGGGATAGAGAAAGCTTAGAAAGTGTAGATGATGGAGTGTGAAAATCCCAAGCTAATCCACCATTTGAAACTTCAATGGAGAACACCTTCCAGTAGGTGTAAGTGTGTGAAATCGCAGCTGCCCTTTTTCCCCTGTTTTCGCCCAATCTGCTTCTTTTTTCCTTCTGCCGACCAAAATCCTATGTTGCCCTCCTCAAATTAATTAATGGTCCTAAGTTAATTAAATGGGCCTAAGGCCCATGGCTCAATTGATGGAAAATTAGCAGCATATGCTACTTTCTCTCTCTGCCGAAAAATTGCCTCTCTTTCATGCTAATGGGCTCGCGGGCTATTGCAAATAATTAAATGGGTCAAACAATTAAATTGTTTGGCCCAAATAATTTCTACTCGTTTTGCACTCGATTTTGATTTCTTCCTTCGATTGACTTCACTAAAAATTAGGTGAGTGTTTTTGCCTCCAAAATAACCATTTTCCCTACAAAATACACAAAACACCACCTTTCTCTCTATCAAGTGAAATTAGCCAAAATTGAGCAATAAAAACATGAAATTCTATGAAAATTGAGCTCAAAATGTGCCATAAAAATATGCAAATTCCACCCGAATCAAACCCCCCCAAACTTAAAATGTTGTTTGTCCCCAAACAACGAGAAAAATAAAACATGAGGGTGGAATGATTGCGAATGAAATGTTCAATGGATACCAACAATGAGACAAAATTGTTGAATTCTCACAATGACAACAAAGTTTCAAGGTAAAGAAATCCACAAACATTCAAACATGTCATGCTTTGAGAGATGCAAGTTCATGTGCCCAATTCATTGTTCCTCTCAAGGAAGTGTTTCTCTCAACACTCAAAGTATTTATGTAGGATGTGTATGCACTCAATCACCAATTCACAAAGATACAAAACCATAAGCTTGCCACAAGTCTACATTCTCTACTAATTCTTGTGTGTTAACAATTGAATCAATAAGGACTTTTTTGGGTTGTAATGTAGGCTCTTTGGTCAAGGTATGGTAGATTTAGATGAAGTGACTCATAAACTAGTGGAGAGCGAGAGATAAAGACGCATAGACACATCTCAAAAACTTCTTAAGATAAAATTGCAATTGCGCGGATTGCAACTCAAAAACTCCAACTCCCACAATTTATTTGTTCTCTTTTAAGCACATTCTACACCACCAAAAACCATTGAACATTTTTTTCCTTTCAAGCTCTACCAAGTAGCTATACAAAAGAGGTAATTTTTTTATTCTTGCAATGCACCCACTCTTTTGTATGCATCATTCATCAACTCATCTTTGTTTCCTTCTTTTTTTCTTCTCACTTTTTCTCTCCTTCTTTCTTTCTTTCTTTCACTTAGGCACAACTAGCCTCCCAAATTTGCATTCAAGCTCAACTCAACCATATTTGTCAACAATTACGCTCCACTAGTTCATATAAAGGTAAGCTCGAAAAAATAGACAAATAGGCTAAATTTACGTAGGTTGCCAAAAAAAATATAAGTCAATAGGCTCAAAATTGCTAGCTACGGATAACATTTCATTTGGTAAGGATAAATTTGGCCAAGTGACTATTCAAACAAAGATGGCCTTATATCATTTTCAAAAGTCTTCACACAACCTAGTTTCAAATAAGACCGATGGCAAGTTCTAGAATGTAAAATTATGAATGATGCTCTCAAAAGTAAATCAAACCGATTTAAATATCTCGACTCAAAAGGCTCAAAAGCTCACCGGTTTTACATGAACATGAATATGGACACTTTCACAAACACCAATCATCACACAACACATCATCATGCAAGTATTCAAACTTCATCAATCAACTCATCACCACATCAAAAACTCAACAATCCATCAATACATGAATCAAGTATCCAAAGAACAATCACCTCAATCATACACACAAATCAATGAACAACTATGGCACCCATGCATCCACAATCAACTAAAGCATAATCATCCAAGATCAAATCAACCATCACAATAAGCATAAGAGACAAATTGTGCGCCGGTGCAAAATGTAACCCAAGTAGAATGGTGCGCCGGTGCAAGGTGTAACAAACTAGTGAAAAAAAAAAAAAAAAACTCCCCCAAACTTAGAATTTTACTAAGTAAAAATTCTAAGTTTGGGCTAAAATTTGTTACCTTTCTCCTTGCACATCCTAAAGCTCTTCTTAGAAATCACCATTGCACAAGTGCTCTCCCTCATGATTGATCTTGATCCTTCTCCATTTCTCCAAGTGCTCCAAATTTAATCTTCCATACCTACACAAAATCTAAACCATCAAGCAACTACAAAACAAAGGAAAAAAAAACTAAAGAAAGCAAATAAAATCTTGGGTTGCCTCCCAAGTAGCGCTATTTTTAACGTCCTATGCCGGACATCACTCCCTCTCGGTGACCCTTCAAGTCACACCACTTTGCCCCTTGACCCGATACTTCTTGAATCCAATCCTATCCATGGGTCCATCGAAACAATGTAGGGCTACTCCATTGGAGCCTTCACTCTTATCACAAAGTCTTTGCTTGCCCGTTTCACCACTCAAGTCGGACATTTTGAAAGAATTGGGGGAGTTTTCAAAGAAAACTCCCCCAAACTTGGCTCTTTTGCTCATCTCAAGGCACTTATCATCAAGTTTGGACACTTCCTCCATGAACTCAACTTTGCAACACTCTTCAATCATCTTTTCTCCTTTCTCCAAATTAATGCCACTTCGTATGCCTATGGCCATGCAATGTTCCTTTGGGTTGCACTCGGTAGTAAATGGAGACTTGTCATCATCAATTTGTTCTTCAATGGTAGCTTCTTGATAAACATGAGTCTCATTCACATTCATTAATGCTTTAATATCACCCATTCGAGACTTAATATTTTCTACTCCTTGCACCAAATTCTCAAGGGCCGAATCCGCCTCGTTCAACCTTTCATCAACCGCTCTATTGAATTTTTTTGTTTCTTCCATGAATTTTTTTGTTTCTCCCATGACACTAATGAACATTTCCTCCATTCTTAACCTTTTTGACTGTTCATCCATGACATCATTGGGCACACCAAAATTGGAAGGTGATTGAAAGAAATTTCCCGAGTTGGCATAATGGAAATCATCATGGTCCCACGACCATGGGTAGTAATGCTCATTATGGTGGTGACGAAAGCTTCCGAAGTGCCTTTCTCCATAGTCCATCTCTCTTTGATAGCCCATAAAACTTGCTCTTTCCACATAACTTGGCCTTGACAACCAATTGGGAGCTCGTTCAATTAGCAAAGTCGTCAATCTAACCAATTGAGTTGCCAAATTCACTATAGCCTCCGAATCACTCATATCTTCAAAAGAACATGATCTTTATCACCTAGAGAAAAGACAAGTGATACAAAGATAACAATAGAAACAAGAAAATAGAAACAAATATTTTTGGTATTTTGCAAATAAAGAAAGCAAGTAAATGTCTAAACTAAAACTCTATTAACCTACACTCTAGAGCTATAAAACCTCCCCGGCAGCGGCGCCATAAACTTGATACACGTGTTATACAACACTAAATAAACAACCGCAAGTGTACGGCGTCTATCGTAGCGTGATAAGCACGAGGTCGATCCCACAAGGAGGTTAAGCGTAAAAGGGTAGTTTGCTAGTCGAGTTCTAAGTAGACGTGATCGATAATTTGAAAGTTGAATTACTCCTAAGATTGTCTAACAATGTGTCACAAATAAACAACGAAAGAGTAATGACGAAATCGATCAAATAACATGCAAATCAAGAAAACGAAGGTAAAATGGATGTAAACTCAAAGAGAAAATGTGGGTTCCAAGGCAATTGTAGTATTTAGACGTCCGTTTATAAGAGTTATCTCGTTTAAATGGCCATTAAGGTTATCTCAAATAGGGTGATCACACAAGAAGAACTAATCGATCTCTCGATACAAATTAATCCAAAGACGCAATGTAATATAAGTTCGTATGTCTACATCACAAACATTACAGCATCTAAAATAGCTCCTAAGACCATTCGATTCCCTCTCCGATAATTAATCCTCTCTCGAGATCATAATAATACCGGGTTGCACATTCGCATACGATTAAATGGAATAAATCTCTCGATACTACTCCAATTAACAATGAATCAAGCAAATCATTATGGCCACTAACAACATGCTTTGCAATGGATAGTTGAATATGCAAATAAGAAATAAACACCAATTAAAGCAAGAGTTTACTCATAAACATCAATTCAAATCTCTACAATGCCTTAGAACCACAAGTTGTTTTACATAATCTCAAATACAATAAAAATAGAAATAACTAAAATTAATAAAAGGGATAGAGAAAGCTTAGAAAGTGTAGATGATGGAGTGTGAAAATCCCAAGCTAATCCACCATTTGAAACTTCAATGGAGAACACCTTCCAGTAGGTGTAAGTGTGTGAAATCGCAGCTGCCCTTTTTCCCCTGTTTTCGCCCAATCTGCTTCTTTTTTCCTTCTGCCGACCAAAATCCTATGTTGCCCTCCTCAAATTAATTAATGGTCCTAAGTTAATTAAATGGGCCTAAGGCCCATGGCTCAATTGATGGAAAATTAGCAGCATATGCTACTTTCTCTCTCTGCCGAAAAATTGCCTCTCTTTCATGCTAATGGGCTCGCGGGCTATTGCAAATAATTAAATGGGTCAAACAATTAAATTGTTTGGCCCAAATAATTTCTACTCGTTTTGCACTCGATTTTGATTTCTTCCTTCGATTGACTTCACTAAAAATTAGGTGAGTGTTTTTGCCTCCAAAATAACCATTTTCCCTACAAAATACACAAAACACCACCTTTCTCTCTATCAAGTGAAATTAGCCAAAATTGAGCAATAAAAACATGAAATTCTATGAAAATTGAGCTCAAAATGTGCCATAAAAATATGCAAATTCCACCCGAATCACCTAGGTTGTTTCTTCTATCTAATAACAAGGGGCAGTGTGTGAAAGAGTTAGGTGACTGGAAGGGAGATGGGGAGTGGGTTTGGAACATTGAGTGGAGAAAAGAGTTTTTTGAGTGGAAGAAAGAGGGTTTTAACAGTTTTTCTAATAGTCTGAACAGGAACCTACCTACCGAAGGCAAAGAGGACAAGTGGAGTTGGAAACCAAGAGAAGATGGGATTATGGGAACTATTTGGTTGCATCAGCTTACATCAAACTTATGGAATTGGACAGTAACCAGCACGAAGACGAGAGGTTTTAGAAGAAGCTTTGGAGCGCTGTTGTCCCAAGTAAGGTGAAAATTCTAGCATGGAAAGTCTATCAAGGGAGGATAACTACAAAAAACAACCTTGCAAAGAGAGGCGTCATTTTCGGGAACACTATGTGCAACTTCTGCTATATTTCGGAGGAAAGTGAGAATCGTCTGTTTGGCGAGTGCGACTATTCGTATGCGCTGTGGGCAAAATTGTGGAACTGGCTAGGCATCACAACGGCTAGACACTGTAACGTAAGAGCAAACTTCATCATATTCGCTGATTTAAAGCCAAAAGGGGCCGCCGAGAAGTTCTGGAATGCCATTTGGTTGGGGTTTCTTTGGGGAATCTGGACAAGCAGGAACACTCTAATATTCAAGAGCTCTTCAACTAACACTGAAGAAAGTTTCGACCTGTGCTGCAACAGAATATGGAGGTGGCTACAAATCAAGGGAAGAATAAGGAATCATTATAACTTGGTAGACTGGATGAACCATCCGCTGATATGTCTTAAGGAAGAATAATTTTCTATTTTCGCTCTTTAATTACGTAATATTTTATAAGGGTTGAGTACCCCTTGTACTCAATTTCTTATATATCTATGGCTTTTTCCCAAAAAAAAAAAAAAACAATCAATATATATTGAATATTGAACAAAAGTTAGTAATTAAACAAAAACAAAATTTGTTTATAGATATTATTAAGATAAGATTAAATTTATTTAAGTTGGATTTACAAAAAAAATATTGAATTTTTTTTTATATTATTAAGATAGATAATGTTAAATTATTAATTTTATTGTTTGTTAAGAAATTTATAAACAATTGTTGGAATAAGATTAAATTATTGGATTTACAAAAAAATTAACAATCTTCAAATCATTGAAACATAAAATTAAAACGAATTAATACACATTTTAGCATCACCTAAACGAAAAAAAATTAAAAATTTGAAACATAAAAATATTTCTTGTTGGAGTAATTTTAAGAAATTCATAAACAATTGTTGGTGTTAGGAATTAATATACAAGAATTAATTATCACCCTCTCTAGCTACCAGTTCAAACTTTTAGATGAGACGGAATTCTTTCATGGTATCAGAGCAAACCGGGCAAACGACCTGGGTTCGATTCCTGTTGAAAGCACTCCACCCATTTAAATTGTCCACTCGATGGGCCTCCTCCCCAAAAAAGGGTAAGAGGTGTTAATCCGGCCCACGAGTGAGGGGGAGTGTTAGGAATTAATATACAAAAATTAATTCTCACCCTCTTTACAAGTTCGGACTTTTAGATGAGACGGAATTCTTTCAGTTGGAATAAGATGAAATTATTGAATTAATTTACAAAAAAATCTAATTTTTAAATCATTTTAACATAAAATTAAAATGGATTAATACACATTTTAGCATCATGTACCTAAATAAAAAAAAAAAAAAAAATTATTGAGTAGATAATCTTCAAAATCTCCAATAAGTAGATTATAATCTTCACAATCTTCAAATTTTCAAAATCTCCAATAAGTAGATTATAATCTTTTAGAAGATTACACGTTTCACATTATTGAATTGGATTTATACAAGAAAGATGAAATTATTGGATTTACAAAAAAATTTAATTTTTAAATCATTGAAACATAAAATTAAAACGGATTAATACACATTTTAACATCACATAAAAAAAAAAGTTGGTCTGCTATGGACTCGAGTGCATGGTGTGCACCCTAGTCCATGTTGCACTTTTCAGTTTACTGACTTACACTTTTTATAAATGGTGTTGCACTTTTCAATTATTACTTATACAGTTTAATAATTGAAAAATGCAACATCATTTACCAAAAAGTGTAAGTCAGTAAATTGAAAAGTGTACATGGACTAGGGTGCACAGCATGCACTCGAGTGCATACTAGACTTTACCAAAAAAAAAAAAATTGATTGAGTAGACAATCTTCAAAATCTCCAATAAGTAGATTATAGTGCATGGTGTGCACCCTAGTCCATGTTGCACTTTTCAGTTTACTGACTTACACTTTTTATAAATGGTGTTGCACTTTTCAATTATTACTTATACAGTTTAATAATTGAAAAATGCAACATCATTTACCAAAAAGTGTAAGTCAGTAAATTGAAAAGTGTACATGGACTAGGGTGCACAACATGCACTCGAGTGCATACTAGACTTTACCAAAAAAAAAAATTGATTGAGTAGACAATCTTCAAAATCTCCAATAAGTAGATTATAATCTTCACAATCTTCAAATCTTCAAAATCTCCCATAAGTAAGTAGATTATAATCTTCAAAATCTCCAATAAGTAGATTATAATCTTCATTTATCTTCAAATTTTAGAAGATTACACGTTTCACATTATTGAATTGCACAGATGAGGGATTTATATAGGAAATAAGATTAAGAATGTAGGGTCAAGATTAAGTTTTAAAATGTATGGATGAGATTAAAAGAAAAGTGTAGAATGAATGAGAATTTAGAGATTTTGAAATAGAGTAATTTGAGAAGAGAGAGATTGGGATAGACCAATGAATTAGCACTGGCTGTAAAAAAATGTTTGCAAATATATATTATAAAGATATGGTTTGAACACGAAATTCACTTGGATTTATAACATTCCCAAAATCCACCACCATTTTCTCCAAAATATGTACTTCGTGTTTCTATATGTCCATACTATAAAAGAGCTTGCAAATAGGGGTGGGAATGGGTTAGGCCTAGGTAGAGTTTACAAAAAAAACCTTGTCTGTTAAATATTTTTTAAGCCCGAGCCTGGCCATGGCCTGTTATAGTTTTTTTTTAAGGCTTGGCCTGGCCTTTTTAAAGGCATTTTTAGTTCTATTAGTGCATTCTAAAAAGAGAAAAAAAATCCTAAAACACTTATATTTAATCAAATTGTAAAAAATCCACGAATTAAATTATACATATTAGAAACTCTTATTTCTATATTTAATTATAAGTATTATGTATTTATTATATATATATATTTTTTATATATTAAATTAATTAAATAGGCCGACCTGTTGGACTTGAAAGGCTTACGAAAAAGCTCAAGTTCGACCTATTTAATTAAATAGGCTTTCATAAAAGCTTGAACCCGACTTGTTTATTAAACGAGCCAAGCCGAGCTTTAATAGGCCGAGCCGTATGCCCCTGTCGGGTAGCCTGACCCATTCCCACCTCTACTTGCAAACACAAATCTACTCTTTTGATAAATTTGAATAATGGTGATTATTTGGCTAACAATTCAAGAAATTTGCAATAACGATCTTAATAAAAAAATATGTAGAATATAAAAGAAGGAAGGAAAGAAATATTCTTAATATGAATTGATAATTGGGTAATTCTTACGGTAGTCAAATTTTACAAAGTGACTACATAGTCACTCTGTCGAATCGCGCCACGTGGCGTCGTAAACGTTGCAACGACCTACTACATATTATACAAGTTTAAGTTATTTATATCATTTTTTAAATTGTATTTTGTTATTTACTATATTACCCTTCTTTTATTTAAATTATTTTTAATATACATATTAAGTAAAATTACTGTTTTACCCTTTCTTTATACAAATATTATTATTTTTATAGAATTGTAAAGTCCAATTTTTTTTTTTTATAGAATTGGAATATAATTTAAAATACTAAAGTAATTTGTGTAAATCAAATAATAATCTAATAGTATAAATTATGAAATTACTCAAAATAATTTTTGAATAAAATTCTATATTAAAACTAAAATAAAAAACTTTTATATAAAATATAATTCATATAAAATCTGAATATTAAATGGTTAACAAATGGAATTAAAAATTATTAATTACAATTATTTTAAATTTAAATTTCAAAAAATCAAATTTAAAAGAAGATAACAAATAAAGCAAAAACCTGCGCACATATATGACCTCCCCCCGCCCGTGCTCTTCTTCTTTACGGCGAACTTGCCCATCCCCATTCCGATCGCCGTCAACACCATCACTTTAGCCCCATTCTCATCACCACCTTGCCGCCACCAGCCACCACACCTCAACACCACCGCCACCATCGTTACCCCCGTTTCCTTTCCAAAATCTCATAAAAAAATTCGGCTACAAAATTCGAATTCGATCACGAAATTCATAAAGGCTACCCACTCTAGCCTCGTCTCAGTGTCAGGGATCAAAGCCCCTTGTCAATTTCAAATTTCGATCACTTCTTCATCTCCAATTTTATGATTTTTTATCGTGATTATTCACGATTGTTGGTCCCAAGTTGAGTTAATAATATTGAGTAAGCTAGTAAAAGTTTAGAGGGAAGGGTGAATAGACTTTTAAAAATATTTCAATATATCAGAATACATAATGCAGAATATCAGATTTATCAAATGAGCTCAACTAGTTTATACTCAACTATTACGAACTTCTATATGAACACTCTATTTGTCTTGTTCAGATATGCAATTCAATCAATTAAACAAATAACCAATCAAACACAAATAAAACAGTAAGTAAACAACACAAGATTTATAGTGGTTCGACAACTTGTCTACATCCACTCTCACAAACCCAGTTGTGAAATTCTTATTACTCTTCCAATCGAGTAGTGTGTTCTTGTGGCTTTAAGTCCCAAGAAATAAGACTTTGATCTTCTCGATTATATCTCCAGATATATCTTCGATCTACTAGTAATTTAA
Organism: Galeopsis tetrahit; assembly: GCA_963675135.1. Classification (NCBI taxonomy): domain Eukaryota; kingdom Viridiplantae; phylum Streptophyta; class Magnoliopsida; order Lamiales; family Lamiaceae; genus Galeopsis; species Galeopsis tetrahit. The sequence continues at coordinate 90,746,070 of OY776119.1, forward strand.
TAAGCAACTAGCAAGCTTAAAACAATAAATAAAACTTCTATGTATCTTCAATAAGCCTTCTTGAGTAGTCTCTTCTTGTCTGGGCTTCTTCTTGAACTTCAAACTTTTGCTTTGAACTCTGCGAGCTTCCTTGCTTTGAACTTCTTCATTATACGCACAGTAGTTTGATTTTCAGTAATCTCTCAGTTGTCTTTAATCGTTGAATGCCTTCAAGTATTTATAGACTTCACTTTATCAAGATAAGTTAGTTATCCAACAAACTTTCTTGATAACTTCCTTCAACAAACTCTTCAACCGTTTCTGAATAAGTATCTCTTAATACGACAGTTAATTCTGTTAATTAAGTTGTAACCAACTTCTTATCTTCAGAAATACGAACCTTCAATTCTGTTAATCTGTCTTGACTCGTCTTGTCTTCAGCACTTAGAATATTTCAGCTTCCTTCAACACTTGTCTTGTCTTCCAGTCATATTCCATACTTAGAATATTTTTGACTTCTTCATGACTCGTCTTGTCTGGTCGTCAAGTCTTCTTGTCTTCTGTCTTCAGTAGAATTCTGCTAGTTCTATCTATCTAACCTATCTAGTCTATTACATTACTTTAAACTTTGTAGATTAGCTTAGTCATCTTTAAGACTATTACAACAATACAAGAATATAAACATAAGCTTCTATACAACATTTCAAGCTTATCATAAAATCCTATAAAAAGTAATCTGTCTTTTTATACTTAGTCATATTTCATATTACTTTTTAACTCATCTGATCTTGTCTCATATAAGACGACTTCTCCAACAGATCAGTCAATACTTAGAATATATTCAAGTCTTCTTTTGTCAACTGATGTTGTCTTATACAAGACGACTTCAATAACAGATCAGTCAATACTTAGAATATATTCAAGTCTTCTTTTTGGCTTTATCAAAACTCATCTCATCATCAAATAGAACTTGTATTAGAATTCATATCCCAACAATTTCCCCCTTTTTGATGAAGCCAAAACTACTTGAATTATTTTAAGTAAATAGATCAGTTAAGTAGTTATCTTATATAATCATCAAAATATTAACATGAGTCTTTACTAACCTTCTTCAAATCTAGACTTGTTCAACTTGCTCTTCTTCTCTTACTTCCTTCTCTTCCCCCTTTTTGACTTCATCATTCAACTCCCTTCTTTACTTTGACATAACACTGATCTCTTCTTGCTTTCATTCCTGTTGTAGAGTAATCATAGACTGCAACATACAACTTAGGTAGTTTTGTAGCATTAATATTCATCAGTCCAAGGAGAAAACTGTGTAAATCAATTTTGGAAGGAAACAAGGTGCAAAACAGAGAGGAAAACCTTTCTCATCAAGCAGTGGTAGATGATGCTACATAACATCCAACACATACTGATCCGGCCACAATGCTTTTACCTCGAGCTTATTCGTATAAATTGATATTCCTAAAACAGGACAACAAATTCAGAAGGTAGGCGTTGTTGTTTCTTATGAAGATAACATATTTTTACTAAGAAAACTTTGTTAGAATAGAGACACTCCAAAGTGCTCAAAATTAAGGTTTTTAAACATTAACTCCTTGCAATGAAGAAACACCTTGTTCTAGACACGAAAGTGTTAACAAATTTATTTCGGAAAAGCAAATTTATCCCACTCATATTCAACAAATTACATTACCAATTCACCAATTCACACGCACACTCTTCTTGATTCTGTTACTCCCTCCGTCCCACAAAAATAGCTCCATATTCCTTTTTTTGGAATGTTCCAAATTATAGCTCTATTTCCTCTTTTACTTAAGTATTAAATACTTTATTGTCAATTTTATCCCTAGTTAATAAGAGTAATTAAGACTTAGTAGATTTTGAAGAATGTGATTCCAAGGACAAAATTGACACATTAGCTAAATTTGACTACATTTATTGATTTTTCTTAATCTGTGTGTTGACTACATTTATTGATTTTTCTTAATCTGTGTGCAAAGTCAAATGTAGAGTATTTTTTCTTTTTTTTGGAAAAAAAACCTAGATTTTACATCCATAATGATTTAAGGAAGCTCATCGTTTTCTCTTTTTATTACAATTCAACATAAAATTCAATATAAATCAAAATATTGAAAATTGTTGATACAAGACCCACAACAGCAAAAAAAAAAAAAACCACCCAAAACATATAAATCAAACAACTTATCCATCACATAGAAGAAACTCACATAGATGTGACCACGGTTGATACGGAGTTAAAAAGAGTGTGGATCGACTGAGCCAGGTGTGGAAAAGAAGAACTTCTCAAACCCTATAAAAAAATTCATTAGTTAAGAAATTGAAGAACTTCACTATATATTGATTATATACGAAAGAAAAATGAGAATTGAACGACGATAAGAATTAAAAATAGCTTACTCAGTAGATGAGAGGAATAAATAAATCGAAAGCATTAGAGCGGAGAAGAAACATGGTCGGCAGTCATTTGTGGATTAACATAAAATTTTGACGCGTTGGGAAGAGAATCAGGTAAAAGCAAGTAAAAGTTTACACGTGTGATTTTTGTAACCGGCAACCTACAAGAAACCGGACGAGGTTACCTTATTCACTGATATCAAATCCCCTTATATACTTACTAATAGGGAGTTTAAATTGATGATGTGTCATTTTTTTGTGGTTAATTTTGTTTATGTTTCATAATTTAATGAAGTTGTTAATTTTAAAAAGTATGATGTGTAATTAAGTTATTGGTTGAGTAAGATAGGATTCATAAACAATTTTTAAAATATTATATTCTTATTAACTATTGAATTTTCATCCTATTTATTTATTTGTGGTTATATGAAATGTTGAAAATATTAATATTGACTAATTAAATTATTTTTTATTTAATTTACTTAACTTTATTGTAGTATTCATTTTATTCTTTAGTTTGATTTATTTTTAAACGATTTAATGTTTTTTTTGAGTAAAATACAATCTAAAACACGTTTTTATTAGTATGTACAATTCTTTATTTAATTAGTTATTAAATTTTATTTTATAATTACTTCTATATATCTTATGTCTCAGCTAATTTTTTTCTGTAATTATTTTAAAATTTTAAGTTTAATGTATTTATATCTGAAACTTATTATATAATTTTATACAAATGTTTTATTTAAATATATTTATTATATTTTAATATTTTTACATTTTGTATTTGACTACAAAGTCTACCATTATAATTTTAATAAAGGTTATTTAATAGTTAAAATTATTTTGGAACAAAAAATTTAGTAGTGATAGAGTATATATTTTGATTTTTATAATTTTTTAGAGCAACATTTTGCATCTTTTAAACACAAATTTGGTGTTAAAGGATAACAGATACGATTACATCTTCTTGGACTAGCTTTCCAAGAAATTTTGAGATGATCCATGAAATTTTGTGGTTGGACTCCTCCTTATTCGATTCTTTGACGTCGAAAAGTTCCTTATTCGATTCTTTGAATTAAAACATTTAAAACGGAAAAAAGAACACATAATTGAAAATCGTTGAACTGGCAATAGACCACCACCTATGGTGCTTTTATTTCAAAGTTAAAAGACAAAAAAAACACATAATTGAAAATCGTTGAACTGGCCTCCACTGGTGCCTATTTGTAACCTTTCCGTGAGTGTCATCTTCAGTGCAAGTTGCCCCAATACCAATACCCAAGAGTACCAGTGCCATATTTATCGGTACTTCCGGTTGCTCCACACTATAGGTGTAATAAATCTCTCCAACAAAATATCATAATGAACACCAAAAAATGTGATAATCTCCCCAATAAAATATTACAATGAACACAAAAAAATGGGTGTCATATTCACCGATGGTGTCTGTTGTCCTTCTGCCGCCGTGGGTATCGGTGGTGGCTTGAGTTCCGATCAGACCAGTGACGCCATACTGGTCGATTGATCCGAAACGTAATACGTGATTGACGAACTCGTCGACGGTACTGGTCGATCTCTCTTGTGTATTGTGCCATTTTAGCTCCCCATTTGAATATGTTAAGTAGCTGTGTTAGATTTAGAAGCAGTGAGATGAATAATTGAAAACCCAAATGCATAGGGTTTGATGAGTGTGGCCATTGAATGAAAACAGCTCGCAACTTATACCCGTACAAAACATAGGTGGAAGAGACACGTGTTGCATGAGAGAAAAGGGAAAGGGACACGTTAGTTCTTGGACGTCGGTTTACAATTATAAAATATTATCATATCGCGTAGGACTCTAACAAGTGCGCATTGAAATTGGTTTTTTTTTTAAATTAGTTTTGATTTTTTGAATCGGATACATTGAAATTTCACAAAAATAGGAGCTACATTTTTTTTATTGAGAAAATATTTGTACAAATCCATGAATTTGTAGGAGAAAAGAAAAATACAGACATTTAAAACTCAAGTAAACCTCAATAGAAGAAGAAAATGTAGAGAAATGGAAACATAAAAAATAGATAAATAGTAGGAAGTCTCAATACTACTATTAATTAATGAGGCAGATCAAAATAGACGGTGGATTAGGATTTTTTTTTATTAAACATAAAATTGTGTTTTACAAATTTTATCAAATAAAATTTATTAATAATAGAATCACGAGCTTATAATTTTAATTTAAGATTTTATCTAAATAAATAAATAAGATGTTTCTATTCTGTAAAAAAAAAAAAAATTAATAAGTACATATACCAACTACCGGAGTGGCCGTTGGAGTGGAGTGCGATTGGTGTCAGGACCAATACCTCTAACACTGCCAATACCTCCAACAGAATCAATAGTGCAGGACCAGGGTTAACAACTCCACCATGAATGCCATATTCACCAAGGGCATGTTTGTTTTGGGACTCACCCGTCCGGACGTAGGACGTAACGTCCCACGTCCTTGTTCTACTTAGGGATTTCACATCCGGATTTCCCCATCCAACTACACTCATCCCTAAAAATACCTATACATCCTACTATTACATCCTACTATTACATCCCATCCAACCACTCTTACACAATTTGATTTGACATAAAGTTACATCTCATCCTACTCAAAATCCCAAAACAAACACACACAATTACTATTCATCAGGATTTCCCCATCCAGGATTTCCACGTCCAGGATTTCCCCCATCCTACATAATCCCAAAACAAACATACCCCAATAGTTCCCATTGCTGGTCCACCATGGGTACAGGTGAGTCTGTAAGTTTAGATCATATCAGCTCGATAGGATTCAGTCCGACTTTCGTGTTGAGCCACACTTCAGTAAGTGGATTATATATAGGAGCAGCATATATATGCACACCTCAGTCCCTCTTAAAAAATTATCAGCAGTTTCACAACTGAAATATGAGAGTAAATTTTTTCATTAAAAATTGCAATGTATGAGAGTAAATTTTTTCATTAAAAATTGGGTAACGTATGTGAGTTTGATAAGTGTCTCATTCAAACGAAGATACCCCTCAACTCCCACCTCTACAAAATTAAAATGTATAATAGTTTGACAAGTGTCTTAAATGAAAATAAGCTCCACATTTACAAAAATTATCAGTAGGTCAGATGAAAATATAATGAATACTTCTTTCTATTGAAAACTAGAATGCACGAGAGCCTCATAAATATTCGAAAATATAATTTTAAGCAGAGTTATGCAGTTCTATCTTTTATTTGAATCGCAAATTCTATTCAATAATTTTTTACATTTTAACTATATTACCTTTTTATTTTTTACATTTTAAAGATTAGTAAGCTTAAATGACGGTTTGATGTGTAAATACACCTTTTCATATGTTTGATAGTATTTAATTTTTATATCCATGTGTGGAAAGGTCAACAAATATAAAATGAATTCATAAAATTAAGGTTTACACATCTCAATTCACCTTAATCCAATACACCCGGCAAACAAAGGACTAATAATACTGCATACTAGTACTAGTGTTACTAATAAGTAGATTTCACTATTGTTCTATAATAGCAATTACGAATATAGCATGATAAATATTACTCTTGCACACAATTATTTGATGCATAATCTAAAATGTATGCGTGGTAATTTGTGTTATCGTGCAAGGGTAGAATCGAAATTATAAAATAAAGTGGACTAGGCTAAATATATACTATAAATTAGTTACTGAAATTCTGTCATTATTATTATTGTTTTTGTACTTAAAAGTCTTTAATGACATAAATTGACTTTTAGTCCAGGTTCTCTCATTAATTCGACTTTTAGCTAGAAAATTAATAATGTTAATTTTATCACTAAAAATTAGTTTTATTGAAGTGTTAATTTTATAGTAATAATGAGAATAGAAATATGGGAACGATCCTCTCCATTTCAATATTTATTTCAAATATTTGTAAATTTGTTTCAATCTCCACCCTTCATTACATCTATTAAGTTAATAAAAATTTATAATACATAAAAAATAACAAAGACGTAAAAAACAGAAAAAATAGGACGTCTCAAATAAAATAATTAATTAAGAAGAAAGACACGGTCAGATTTTTTCATGGCGACAGAATTGTATATTTTGTTAGTAAAATAATGATGTTGAAAATTATGAGACATACATATAATAAAGAGTAGAAATTGAAACAAAATTTAAAAAATTGACAGATTTAAAATTGGAGAGAATCCGTTAAAAAAGAAATACATGCCGAAGAGGTCGGCAACACGTAATTGTTTGAGAAATTTTATAGAATTATTTAATATTACCTCTACTTTTAATTAAGTGTCATTTTAACAATTTTCAACAAATTAAGATATATATTCATGAACTATTTTACCCTTCATTAATGATAACTAGTTTTAATATTAAATTTATGTTTAGTAATGAATGTGGTCAATATTGTAGATGATATTCATATATACAATAATTAAGATTTATCCATGATTTATGCTATAATATTATATTCAAAAGGGAAAAAACTTAAATCAAGGTAGGGAGTATAATGTATAAAGGTAAAATTGTTAAAATTAAAGAAAAAAAATGTAGAATGACACTTATTTTGAAAATATTAAAAAAGGCAAATGGACACTTAATTAAAAACGGAGGGAGTAGTACTTACGTGAGACTGAGACGTGGCGTGATATAGTAAAATATGGATCTAGAGGTAAACACGTGACACTGCACTTGTATTTGACCAGGCCCAGTTTTTGTGGCCCAATGCACTCAACCTCGTAAATTGTCATTTTGATTTCTTCTGTGTTTGGATTTATCTAATAGTTATTCAATAAAATGTTATACTCCATCGCTTATAAATTTTACTTTATTTTTTAACACATAAATTAAAAAAATGTTTAAAATTTAAATTATAGATTTAAAGAAAAAATAAGAAATAAAGTGAAGGCTAGAAATTAAAAAAATATTTGCCAAACTAAAAAATGGATGGAAGGAATGAAAGAATTTCGTCTCATTTAAAAACAGAGGTGAGAATTAAAACGGGATGGAGGCTCTAATACCATGAAATAATTTCGTATCATCTAAAATATTCGAATTTATAGATAGGTGTGAAATTAATTTTTGTATATTAATTTCTAATAGGGAATAAAAAAAAAAAAAGTCATAAACTCACTCTGAAAGGTCGAAATTTCATTATAATTAAACCTTGTCTAAAAACCGTCATAAAGTGTTTGAAAATGAGTTGTCAAAGATGATGTGTATTTATGGTATAAAAAATAAATTATTTACTCTAATGATTTGGGTTTATGTCACTTCAAGTAACATGATTGAAAGTAAGCATTATATTATTACATTTACAAAAAATAATTGAAGGTTGTTATTCAAGTCAAACCGTATATTTAAAGTTTAAATTTGACTTAAGCTCTTGTCCAGTTGTGTTTAGTTTGATTACATTGATAAGAAAAAATGAGCTTGATGGGTAAATGAGTCTAACAAGTTTAATGAAATAAAATACTCCCCCAGTTTCAAGATAACTTTTATAAGTAGATAGAAACGCATATTTAATATAAATGCATGATTCTCTTAACAACAATAATAAATTAAAATTAGCAATTCTTATGCATGTTTAATATAAATGCATGATTAATATAAGAAAATGAATCATGCATGAAATTAAAAGATGTGTGTACACGTGTAACAAAATGCACCCAGCGAGAAATTTGATAGAATTATCTACTCCCTCGTCTCATGATTTTTTTTTTTTTTAGAGGTCAACATGGAACTTTTATTTCATAAGAGTACAGGAATTACTCCATACTCATAGTTACCATTACAATATCAGGGTTATATCAACTCCATCACCAATACTATTATACATCAAAAATTCTGGAACAATTAATAATGAATCAAAGAAACTACACAATAAGAGCCATAGGTGGTTTCTGAACTATCCGAACAGCCATTCATATACGAGAAGGGCAGCACATAGATGGGTTTACCTCCCAGTCATGGTGAGAGAAGCAGAATTTCAATGGGTAAAAAACTCTTAACCATTTCAATTGACGAACTTGTCGATTTGTGTTTGTCGTAATTGTCGGTAATGTTTGTTTTGAGATTTTGAGAATTTTAAAACATGAGGACTATGACAACAATGTTAGTCCAATAGATGACTTTAAGAAACTTGATTTATGGCTTAACTGTTTGTAGCACAAGAAATGCTAAGAAAAATGTCAGAACAAAGATTTGTACAAAGCTTAAATGTTGTTAGTATTGAGTTACTTAAAAGATACGATGGAGTCTCACCTAAATATCTTTTTAGAAACGATAAAATTTTATTAGCGGGTATAAAATATACTCGAAATGAACAAAATACAATGTGGTTGTGTCTCACATAACAATACAAGTAACAAGTCACATGAGAAACGGTCAAAAATGAGATTTATGAACTTATTTAAACTCAAAAGAATTTTAAGTTTAAAACACCAATCATACCAATCTCTACTATTTCATGAGAAAGTTTAATAAATAAACTAGTCCAAATTGATTTTACAAAGTGATAATTGTTTTGTCATCCACTGCCCCTCCTCACCACCAGCTCTTTAATATGAAAATGTTAAATAAGTGGTGAGCAAACCACATCTCAGTGGGGACAAGTTTGTCGAAACTAAATACAACAAATAATCAATATGATAAATCACATTAAACATGTATAACTCCTCAATATGTAATAGCTCAATGTCATCAACTCGTTTATAAAGGTCAGAAGATCCATCCTCATTTATAAAGGCCAGATGACCTATCCTCGTTTATAAAAGTCAGATGACCTATCCTCGTACATTTTTCACATGAACATCAAAATAATCACACATATGACATTTAATAGTGACAAACCTAATAAGTTAAAAATCATATTTCACATTAATATTAAAATAATCACATATTGCATTTAATGATGACAAACAAGATAATAGAAATCTACACCTCAAAGTCGAACATATAAAATAATAATAAAACTTTAATCTCCAATCTCCTCGTTGCCTAGAAAATGAGATCGACACCACTTAGATAATAAAAGATTTTAGGCTTCAATTAAAAATTATATCCCAAAGTTCTCAAGGTACATATTTATTCATAAAGAAACTTTTATTTTAATTATAGCTTAGAGAATCTAATGAAATTATCAAATAAACTATTATACTTATAACAATCACATAGTTTATTAACCACCATTTAACGTGTTTGAAGAGAAATCCATTAATCTAAATTTTAGTAACAAAGAGACGCACTTGCACCTAAACTAATAAGATATGTAATAACAGCCATTAATTCAAATCAAAGAAATAATACCATACATTTCTCTTTGTGCGGCAAGTAAACCTAATTCGTGATGGTATTTTTGAAAATGAAAAGATTAAGGTTAACGTGTTATTGGCGGTAATGTTTACTTATCAAATTAAACAAATGAAATTGATTCGGCTATAAGTCAATCATCAAGTATTAGAATTAAAAATAAGCTACAACTTAGGAGAGGATAAATCACAAGAAAATTTGAAAATTCATATCTATGTGGAATCAATGTTATTGACAATTGATTAAAATTAACTGGTGATATAGACATCGAACGGACTATGTCTCTCCCCCATGATCTCATGTCCGAAATCATCAATGGAATCTGAATTTTAAATTTTAATATCTAAGTTATGTTCTATAAAATTAGAATTTCAAAATTTTAATCTAAAAATCTTACAAAAGCGAATTTGTCAAATGCTTACAATAGTCTAATTTCAAAATTCCAAAATAAACATATCCAAATGAAAGGATTAGTTTATACAAACTTATTAATTTAGGTGGAGGGGATAAGGGGGCTTAAAAAAAAATAAAAAAATCACTTGCTCTGAAAAATGAAAATACATTAATTTCAGTAATTTATCTATAAATTATTAAAACTATGTTATCCAAGACAGAATTATCTCCTCTTCTACCTTTGTCCCCTCCTTTGTCCCCTTCTATACTAAGAGAAAGATTGAGGTCCAATTCTTTATCTCCTCTTCCACCTTTATTTCCTTCTATACTAAGAGAAAGATTGAGGTCCAATCCTTTATCTCCTTCTCCACCCTTGACATCTTCCGCTGCCGTGGGTATCGGTGGTGGTGGCTTGAGTTCCAATCAGACCAGTGACGCCATACTGATCGGTTGATCCGGAACGTAATACGTGATTGACGAACTCGTCGACGGTACTGGTCGGTCTCTCTTCTGTATTGTGCCATTTTAGCTCCCCCATTTGAATATGTTAAGAAGCTGTGTTAAATTATATATATAAAAGCAGTGAGATGAAAAATTGAAAACCCAAATGCATAGGGTTTGATGAGTGTGGCCATTGAATGAAAACAGCTCGCAACTTATACCCGTACAAAAAATAGGTGGAAGAGACACGTGTTGCATGAGAGAAAAGGGAAAGGGACACGTTAGTTCTTGGACGTCGGTTTACAATTATCAAATATTATCATATCGCGTAGGACTCTAACAAGTGCGCATTGAAATTAATTGGTTTTTTTAAATTAGTTTTGATTTCTGAATCGGATACATTGAAATTTCACAAAAATAGGAGCTACATTTTTTTTATTGAGAAAATATTTGTACAAATCCATGAATTTATAGGAGAAAAGAAAAATACAGAGACACTTAAAATTCAAGTAAACCTCAATAGAAGAAGAAAATGTAGGGAAATAGAAACCTAAAAAATAGATAAATAGTAGGAAGTCTGAATACTACTATTAATTAATGAGCCAGATCAAAATAGACGGTGGATTAGGATTTTTTTTTTATTAAACGTAAAATTGTGTTACAAATTTTATCAAGTAAAATTTATTAATAATAGAATGACGAGCTTATAATTTTAATTTTAGATTTTATCTAAATAAATAAGATGTTTATATTCTGTACAAAAAAAAATTTAATAAGTACATATACCAAGCTGGAGCTACTGGAGTGGCCGCCGGAGTGGCAGAGTCAGTACAATTGGGAGTGGCAGAGTCAGTACAATTGGTGGTGTCAGCACCAATACCTCTAACACTGTCAATACCTCCAACAGAATCAAGGTTGTCGAATGTTCTATGGTGCAATACCTAACACTGTCAATACCTCCAACAAAATCAAGGCTGTCGAATGTTCAGATGGTGCCAGTGGCCCCTCCCACTTTAGACTTATATGCTCCAGCAACAGTACCAAGTGATGCCTGTAACCCCTCCACTGTGAAGGTCATATGTTGTTTAAGTGGTGGCGTGAGTTTCGATCATATTAGTGGTTGGTCGACAGGATTCAGTCTGACTTCCGTGTTGAGCCACACTTCAATGGATTATATATAGAAGCATATGCACACCTCTCACAGTCCCTCTACAAAAATTATCAGCAGTTTCACAACTGCAATGTATGAGAGTAAATTTTTTCATTAAAAATTGGATAACGTATGAGAGTTTGATAAGTGTCTCATTGAAACGAAGATACCTCAGGTCCTCAACTCCCACCTCTACAAAAACTGAAATGTATTGTATAATAGTTTGACAAGTGTCTCATTAAATGAAAATACCTCACCTCCACAATATAATGAACTGATAAATATTCGAAAATATAATTTTAAGCAGAGTTATGCAGTTCTATCTTTTATTTGAATCGCAAATTCTATTCAATAATTTTTCACATTTTAACTATATTACCTTTTTATTTTTTACATTTTAAAGATTTTTTTGATGGAAGTTAAATACCCATCCCTTTTTTTTCCCTCCTCATGACTCGAACCCAGTACCTAAGGCCTAGGTAGTGGTGCTATCACACTTTCTCTTTACATTTTAAAGATCAGTAAGCTTAAATGCCGGTTTGATGCACACATTTTCATATGTTTGATAGTATTTAATTTTTATATCCACCTGTGAAAAGGTCAACAAATATAAAATTAAGGTTTACACATCTCAATTCACCTTAATCCAATCCACCCGGCACCCGGCAAACAAGGACTAATAATACTGCATACTAGTACTAGTGTTACTAATAAGTAGATTTCACTATTGTTCTATAATAGCAATTACGAATATAGCATGATAAATAATACTCTTGCACACAATTATTTGATGCATAATCTGAAATGTATGCGTGGCAATTTGTGTTATCGTGCAAGGGTAGAATTGAAATTATAAAATAAAGTGGACTAGGCTAAATATATATAAATTAGTTACTGAAATTCTGTCATTATTATTATTGTTTTGTAGTTAAAAATTTTTAATGAAATAAATTGACTTTTAGTCCTGTCAGGTTCGCTCATTAATTTAACTTTTAACTAAAAAATTAATAATGTGAGTATTTTGTCACTAAAAATTAGTTTTATTGAAGGGTTAATTTTATAGTAATAATGAGAAGATACATATGGGAACGATCTCTCCATTTCAATATTTATTTCAAATATTTGTAAATTTGTTTCAATCTCCACCCTTCATTGCATCTATTAAGTTAATAAAAATTTATAATACATAAAAAATAACGAAGACGTAAAAAACAGAAAAAATAGGCGGTCACAAATAAAATAATTAATTAAGAAGTAAGACACGGTCAGATTTTTTTCATGGCGACAGAATTGTATATTTTGTTAGTAAATGTTAGTGAAATGATGTTGAAAATTATGAGACATACATATACTCCATAAAGAGTAGAAATTGAAACAAAATTTAAAAAATTGACAGATTTAAAATTGGAGAGAATCCGTCAAAAAAGAAATACATGCAGAAGCGGTCGGCAACACGTACGGAGTAATTGTTTGAGAAATTTTATAGAATTATTTAATAGTACTTACGTGAGACGTGGCGTGATATAGTAAAATGGGGCGTGACACTGTACTTGTATTTGACCAGGCCCAGTTTTTGTGGCCCAATGCCCTCAACCTCGTAAATGTCAATTTGATTTGTTCTGTTTTTGGATTTATCTAATACTAATAATTCTATAAAATGTTATACTCCATCGCTTATAAATTTTACTTTATTTTTTAACGCAGAAATTTAAAAAATGATTAAATTATAGATTTAAAGAAAAAAAATAAAATAAAGTGAAGTGTAGAAATTAAAAAATATTTGTTAAATTTAAAAATGGATGGAAGGAATGAAAGAATTTCGTCTCATTTAAAAACAGAGGTGAGAATTAAAAAGGGATGGAGGCTCTAATACCATGAAATAATTTCGTATCATCTAAAATATTCAACTTATAGATAGGTGTGAAATTAATTTTTGTATATTATTTTCTAATAGGAAATAAAAAAAAAAAGTCATAAACTCACGCTGAAAGGTCGAAATTTCATTATAATTAATAAACCTTGTCTAAAAACCGTCGTAAAGTGTTTGAAAATGAGTTGTCAAAGATGATGTGTATTTATGGTATAAAAAATAAATTATTTACTCTAATGATTTGGGTTTATGTCACTTCAACTAACATGATTGAAAGTAAGCATTATATTATTACATTAAAAAAAAAAATTGAAGGTTGTTATTCAAGTCAAACCGTGTATCTAAAGTTTAAATTTGACTTAAGCTCTTGTCGAGTTGTGTTTAGTTTGATTACATTGATAAGAAAAAATGAGCTTGGTGGGTAAATGAGTCTAACAAGTTTAATGAAATAAAATACTCCCCCAGTTCCAAGATAACTTTCGTAGGTAGATGGGCACGCATATTAAGAAAGTGTAATACTAGTAGAGTTGGAGTAAAACTTTATGTATAAAGTAAATAAATGAGTTTACTTTTATTAATATGTGGAAAAAAAAAAGTAATGGCATTTGTGTAAAATTGAGAATATTATAAGAGTTGAGTTTATAAAGAAATTTTCATTTTAAGAGTGTGAAAGTTATTGTAGAACGTCACTAAAATGAAAGAGTGAAAGTAATTGTGGGACTGAGGAAGTAATTTTTTTTAAAATATAAAATCTAACGAGTTGAGTTTGAACTGTCTCGTAAATTGAGTATCTAATTAACCCGACTCGTTTAACAAGCCGAGCACGTTCGCTTAACAACAATAATCAATTAAAATGAGCAATTCTTATGCATGTTTAATATAAGAAAATGAATCATGCATGAAATTAAAAGATGTGTGTACACGTGTAACAAAATGCACCCAGCGAGAAATTTGATAGAATCATCTACTCCCCTATTTATACACTTTTCTTATTTGAACGTCTCAAAATTATTTACAGACTTTTAATATTGAAATATCTCCACAAAATATTTTTAATATGAATTGATAATTTTAGAGAATTGTAATCTTCACTACACAAATGTTAGTAGATAATCATGCTCGAATAATTATAAATAAAAAAATGAATTCAAATAAATAACAAATTATACAAATTTAATATGAAAATTAGTAGTAATTGAAATATTGTTCAATTTTTTTTTTTTTTTATAAAATGCAAACAAAACAAAAGAGGTACTCCCTCCGTCCACCAAAAGTGTGCTCACTTGTTTTCTTAGGTCTACAAAAAAATTAAGTTTATTCTATTTAAATAGTTCACTTTTGAATATTTTTTTTACTTTAATAACAAGATTGAGTATCTACCAAATATATTATTTACTCATTATTCCAAATATAATTTTTATAAATAAAATATAATTTTTTTAAAACATGTATAAAAAAAAGTGAACACACTTTTGACGAATAGAGGGAGTATAATATTGTTGGATCAATAATCTCACCTTTCTCAACTTACAAATAATAACGTGATATTAAACTAAAAAACAGGGTCGGGCCTCTTTCTAACTTGGTAATAATACAAACCAAACCACTCACTATGCTCATTTATTCGATTTCGAGGCTTAATTTTTAAAAAATATAATTATGCATATGAATACTCAAATAGTTATTGAGTTCAAGTTTATAACAAGTTTATTCGATTTTGAGGTTTAATTTAAAAAATATATAATTATGTATATGGATACTCGAATGGTTATCGAGTTTAAATTTCAATATTCGAATATAACAAGTCGACGAGTTTGAATTGAGACAAATTCGAATTTATCAAATTTCTTGTAGGATCGAGTTTTAAATTTTAATATTCGAATATAACAATTATCAAATTTCTTGTAGGATCGAGTTTTAAATTTTAATATTCGAATATAACAATTAAGTCGAGTTCATTAATGTAAATCAGCTTGGCTTAATTGGACGGAAATTGTTTTTCTTTATGTATATTACTCCGTATTTGATTGATCAGTAAAAAAATCCCGTATATTATTTATTGAGAGGTCAAAAATTTGATTGGTCAGTAAAAAAATCCCGTATGTGTATTATTTATTGAGAGGTAAAAAATGACAATTTTCCATTTTAAAATAAATACTATCTCTCTCCTGAAAAGTTTACATCACTCTCCATATACATGTATTTACCCTTCATACAATATTTTTTGAGTTCACCATACACTCAATTAAACTACTCTATTTACTTTATATATACAAGTTTATAAAATTGACTTCACACTACAAAATATTGCCCAAAAGGCATCGGCAATTGGCAACGGCAGGTGGGCCGATGCCAATTGGCATCGGCATTTAATGACCGATGCAAAATGGCATCGGCAGTGGGCCCCGATGCCATTTGGTAACGGCCCCCCCGATGCAAAATGGCATCGGCAGTGGGCCCGATGCCTTCCCCGTTGCCCTAAATGAGTATTAATCGGCCAAACCCCTCTCTTCCAGAATGTAACAGCCGCACGCACCCCTGATTCGGGTGGAATTTACACTATTTAGATGCATATTTGAAGCTCATTTGATGTTGATTTCATTGAATTATACATTGAATATGATTGTTTAAGCCGAAATGAGAGAAAGGTTGTGTTTTGTCGATTTTGTAGGAAATACGATGAAATTTGGAGCAAAACACATACCAAAAGTGACCGGACCGGAAATAGGAGTGCACAGTTGGATTCGTCTCGAGAAACGGAGTGAATTAGCCTAAGGAATCGAGTCAATCCGACATCCGAAGCGAAAGTTATGCAAGGAAACGAGATGACATGCCAAAAGACACCACATGGCCGGGTAGACACCACATGGCCGGGTAGAATCGACCCGGCCGGGTCACTTCAACTCGGTCAGGGTGCGATATGGATGAGCTTCGTGTTGTGCCCGGGTGAGACCCACCCGGCCGGATGGGGTCGACCCGGGCAAGGCCAAATTATGGAGGAGCTTCGTGTTGTGCCCGGGTGAGACCCACCCGGCCGGGTGGGGTCGACCCGGGCAAGACCCAAAATGCATTTTCTTCGTCTTTTGGCCGGGTGGCATGCCCGGGTGGGAGCCACCCGGCCGGGTCACTTCATTTTCGGGGTTTTTGGCCCATTTTCTCCATATTTCAAGGGCCTAATTGCAAAATTAATTCAAGACTTCTACCCCAACTATAAATAGATCAAATTTGAGTTTGAGAAGGACACTCTTACTCCTTTTACAAGCAATTCACACACACATTCACATAGTTGTAGGTGTTCTTCATTTTTAGTTTAGATTCTTAATTAGATTAGATAGAATAGTGGTTTTTACTTCGAATCAAGCTACGATTATCATCGGGCATCGTCTATTACATCGGTTTGTAGCTAAATTCTCATGATCAAGGTGATATTATTCTATTTTGCAATTCAATTTAGTATTTTCTTAATTTCTTCAATCTTTTGTTATTCTACTATGAGTTTGATGTTATTAGTTGTTTTAACCATGAAATTCTCTTCTAGAACCATGGGCTAAGCTCTTATTGCCTTGGGTGTGAATGTTTTGATGGGTGTTTAGTGTAATTATAGATTAATTGCATGATTAGCTTAGGAATTGGGTGTATATGTTTCTAGTGTTGTAATTTTCATGATTCAATTGATTAATTCACCCTATTAGCTAGCATTGTTAGTTTTGTCGACTTCAACGACCGTATTGGGTTGCATGATTAAGAGTGTGTGTATGAGCTTGAATTAATCAATGAGAATTAACATAGTAATTAGCTACACCGACCGGGGGTTGATTGCTTAGATCGACGACACTAGACACTAGTCGATTAGAGGTCGTCTATTAGATTAGTGAGAGGGCGTCTCATAAACATTAGTAACCGTGTTGAACGTGTTTATGAGACACTATCTTAGGAGTTTATGGTATTGATTAGACTATATAATTGCTAGTCGATGCACGTGTTCACCTAAGCCTCACAAGGGATTGGTCTACACACACGAGTGATATCCTTTAGCTTAATCCAAAACCATAGTTCAATTCATGCAATTGGTTCGTTAACTCATTGAATTACCCACAAAACGGAAACACCCGAGGCAATACCCTTCCCTTGCACTTTCCAACGAAAGTTAGATAACTTGTTATTTTTGTCACTAGTTTTCATTACTTTAGTTAATCTAGTTTAATATTTTTGTTCTTATTCCCAAAAATCCAAACAAACACGTGTAGTTACTACAATAGCATGCATACTCGTAACTTTAGGGATTCACTAGCACTCAATTAGGTCCTTGGAACGAAATTTTACTTGGTATACTTATCGTACTACTAACGAACCCATACGCTTGTGGGGATCGTATAGTTGTAAAAAGTGTGCAAAAATACATCCAAGTCAATGGCGCCGCTGCCGGGGACTTAAGCGAGTGTTGTTAGTGAAACTTAGAGTTTGTTGAGTGTTATTGATAGTAGCATTTCTTTTTGTTCTTTTGATCTTGTTCATCTTTGTGGATTTGACACTTTTCTTTTGTAGGTGCATGATCACAAGATCACGTGGAGGAAATCTTGAACCATTAGACCTTGAGATCGAAGCACACGCAAGAAGAAGGAATCGAAGTAGAAACCGTCAAAGAGTCATAGAAGAACCACTTGAGATGGAAAACGTTGAAGAGATGAATCCTCCACCGAATGGAGAAGATGAGCTTCAAAGGGAGAATCATCAAGTTGGAAATCAAGTTGGAAATCAAGTTGGAGGGAATCCACCTCAAAACCCAAACCACCCACCAAATCTCCAATTTCCCAATCCACAATATCCACCTCAAAACCTCTTTCCATATCAAGGATACAATCCTTATCCTTATCCACCTCCACAACAAGCCTACTATCCACTACATCAACACCCATATCCTCCACCTCAACAAATTCAAGAGGAATACATCCCTCCTCCTCCACATATGGAAGAACCTCAACGGGTTTACCATGGAAGGCCAATGAGGGAATATTTTGAGCCTCAACCTAGGGAGCATTATGATGGGTTGGCAAGACCAAGGGTGGAGGCAAACAACTTTGAGATTAGTCCCTCTTTATTAAGGATGTTGAGGGAGAGACAATTTGAAGGAAGGACGGAGGAAGGATTTGAGGAAGACCCTAATGAACATCTTGCTCAATTCTTGGAGATATCCGACACTCTCAAGCAAAATGGAGTGTCGGAAGATGCTAAAAAGATGAGGCTATTTCCGTTTACATTGTCGGGGAAAGCAAAAGCTTGGATACAATCAAGCATTCCCGCCGGAGAAGTGAGGACGTGGGAAGATTTGAAGAAAAGATTCCTATTGAAGTACTACCCTCCTTCAAAGACGATGGAAGCCAAGCAAAAGATCTCTACGTTCAAACAAGGTCCAAATGAGGGAATCAAAGAAGCATGGGAAAGATTTACGAGTCTTCTCATCACATGCCCCCATCATGGTTTCCCAATTGAACAAACAACTTGTTGGTTCGTTGGTGGGTTGCGATTGGAAGATCAACACCACATTGACGCTTGTGCGGGGGGTTCAATTTGGATGAAGTCGGTAGAGGAGATCAATGACATCATAGAAGGGATAGCAAGCAATACTTTCAAGACGAGAGTAGACCGTGGAGCACAAAATCGGGTAGCCCAAGTTGATGCTAATGATAGCATAAGAGCAATGATGTCTACACTCATTGAAAAGGTAAATGTTTTATCTCAAACAAGAGATAATCATTTATCTTTTGTGCAAGAAGATCCTCAATTGGGACATATGGAAGAAGTGCAATACATGGGTCAACAAGGATATCCACAAAATTTTCAAGGGAATCGACCATATCAAGGCCAACCACCATATCAAAATCGTGGTCAAGGATATCAAGCTCCTCCCCAAAACCGATTCCAAGGGCAATCTTCATCATATCAAGGTCAAGGGGGACCATCCCCTCAATACCAAGCTCCTCTAACCCCGAATTTTCGGAGGAATGACAATTTGTCATATGCCAATCCTAAGGGTGCTATTCAATATCCTCCCGGATTTGATCCCGGAGCAAAACTCCCAAGTGGAGAAGGAAAATCCTCCACGGATGAGCTTCTTGCACTCCTCATGAAGAGAATGGAGGCAAGTGAGAAGAAATCCGAAGCATCCGACTCCATCCTTGCCCAACTTGTGAGTAACCAAAAATCTACCGAATCAATGCTTGCTCAACTCACGAGTAACCAAAAATCAATGGAATCCATGATTGGCCAACTTATGAGTAATCAAAAATCAATGGAATTCCAAATGGATCAATTGGCAACTTCCATTGGATCTCAACATACAAAGGGTAAATTGCCCTCAAACACCGAGGTAAACCCACGTGAGCATTGTAATGCTATTACAATTTCAAGTGGTGAACATTATGGAGTTTCTTCAATTGAATTGGAAGAGGGTGAAGTGTTGAAGGCAAAAGAAAGGGAGGAAGAGAAAAAGAAGAGGATAGAGAAAGTTGGAAGTGAAGAGGTTGCTCCAAGAATTCCAAAGTGGAGAATTGCAAAAGATTTGAAGAAGAAGAAGCTTGAGGTACCTTGTGATAAATGGGGGGTTCCCATTACATATGAGCCACTTCCATACCCGGGAAGATACATGAAGAAAATGGATGAGAAGTTTGGGAAGTTTTTGGATATCTTCAAGAAAATCCACATTGATCTTCCACTTTCGGACGCTTTAGAGCAAGTACCTCATTACATGAAGTTTCTAAAGGATGCAATAGCAAACAAGAAGAAACTAGTGGATGATGAGAAGATCAAGTTGACCGAAGAGTGTAGTGCCATCCTTCAACGAACTCCTCCCGAAAAGCTCAAGGATCCGGGTAGTTTCACTCTCCCATGTGAGATTGGTGATGGTCCCATGATGAAAGCTCTTTGTGATTTGGGAGCTAGCATCAATTTGATGCCACTTTCAATCTTCAAGCGTTTGGGACTTGGAGAAGTAGTGCCCACATCAATTACTCTCCAATTAGCGGATCGTTCCATCACCCATCCTAAAGGGATCATTGAAGATGTATTGGTGAAGATTAACAAGTTCATCATTCCGGCCGACTTCGTGGTGTTAGATATGAAAGAAGATGCAAATATTCCATTGATTCTTGGGAGGCCGTTTCTTGCCACGGGGGGAGCAAACATCAATTTGAGAAAAGGGGAGGTAACATTGGAGGTGAATGGAGAGAAAGTGATTTTCTCCAAGTATGGCTCAATTGAGAGTTCCCCAAGAAAGAAGGAATCCCCCTCCATCCAAGAATGTGACATTTATGTGAAAGAGCCATTACCAAAAATCCCATTGAAAGATCCGGGAGATGATAACAAATTGAAGCAAACTCCCAAACTTGAGCAAAACTCAAGTTTGGGGGAGTTTTATAAGGAGAAGAGTTTTGATAAGTTCCTTGAGGGTAGTGAAGATGAAGAGGGAAGAAGAAAGAGTTCAAAGGAGAGAAAGATTGAGAAGGGATTTGAAATTGGAGATAAGGTGGTATGGTGCACCTTGGGAGTGATGGAAGTCCTTGGAAAGATGAAGCTCAAAGAACGAAAAATGTTGGTCATGAAGAAATTGGTCTATGGAGGAGGCATTGCGTTGGAAAGTGAGGAGGATGAAGTGTTCATCACCGATGAGCACAATGTCAAGCACTATCATCCTCCATTCAAAGAAAGGGAAGTATGAACTTGTTAAGTTCCGTCCGGCATAGGACGTTAAACCTAGCGCTAAATGGGAGGCAACCCATTTTTACTTGCTTTATGTCAATTTTGTTCATTTTATTTGCTTTGTTAGTTTAGTTTGATGTGTTTGTGAGTTTGGATGTTAGTTGGAGAAGCTTGGATCAAATGGACGATTGGAGATTGAAAGTGGAACTTTGTGTTAAGAAGAAGGTGTAGCTATAGCAATCGTAAGAGGTACGCCCACCCCAATTTTTAGGAATTGCATAGCAATTACTAAGTTTGGGGGGGTAGTGGAATTTATATTTTTGTTCATGACATTGATTGCTTAGCTACTCTTAGTGTTAATTGATGAGATAGTGGCCCATGTGTGTAGATTTGTATGGTTAGCACTTGGTGTCAATATCAATGCAACACTATTTTTCCAAACTTTTAATTGCTTTGCAATGAAAAAGTTTGGGGGGGTATGTTCGTTTTTACATTTTCTATTGACACCAATGTGTATTCTTGTGTATGTGTGTAATTTGAACTTAAATGATCATTGAGACACATTTGATGGTGATTTGTTGTGAATTTGATTCCTTGAATGTGTACATGATTGGAATGAATCATCTTGTTTGTGTTGTTGTCATCTTGTTGCCTATGGATGTTTTTTACATGCACAATGAGTTATGTGTGGTGGTGATTGATGAATGATTGAGTATTGAATGAACCGGTGAGAGTTGAGTTTTGAACCGAACATTAATCCGGTTTATTTCATTCTTGAGTGGATCAATTCATTGCTTGTTTTTCTAGAACTTGCCCAAGTTCTTGCTTGAGATCATAATTGTGTGATACTGTGAGAAATGATGTAGGCCATCTTTCGTACTACAAGTCACTTAGCCATATTTTTTCAAATAACCAAAGAAATTTTCCGTAGTTAGCCCGTTTGAGCTTGAGTTCCCATTTTCTTGGCAACCTACAATGTTTAACCATTTAACCTTTTGAGCTTTCGATGCCCAATTCTAGTGGAGAACAAAAAGAGAGTGGAAAAACATATGCTTAAATGCCTTTGGTTTGAGGAGGAAAATTGGCAAGGGTGTGAAACGAAAGAAAAAGATGGAAGTGATGAGAAAATGAGAAAATAAAAAATTGAGAAAGAAAAGAGGGACAATGAGCCCCAAGTGCTTGAGAAGAAAATAAATTGAAAGGTGAAGTGATTGGCTAAAAAAGAGAGGGAGATGATTGCATGAGAGAAATTTGAATGAAAAGTGAGAATGAAGGTGTGTAAACTTTATGAGCATAAGCTTGATGTGTTGAAAAACAACTTTCGTTCTCCACTAGACGAGTCACTTCCTCCATATTCATCATACCCCGTCCAAAGAGCCAACGTTACGTCCTTGGTTAAGACCTATTGATCTCATAGTTGAACATGTTTGTGGTGGAAAGATGGTAGAGCTTGGGCAAGCTTATGGCAATTGCAATGCGTGACTTGATTGATGAGTGTCTATTGTCCTTAATTTGTTTGAGTGTTTGAGAGAAACACTATATCTTGTGAGTTGAACTTGAGCATTTGGATATTGTCATCACCATCACTTGTTATTGTATGTTGAGCATGTGTGAGGTAATTAGTTTGATTTTCAATATTGAACTTGTGATCATTTTTGAGAATGTATCTTGAGGAAGAAGAATTCATTTCATGTCATTTGATACGTGGGATCTTTCATTGATCATCTAGTTGTAAATTTCCCCTCACATTGTAATTCTTTCGTTGCTCGAGGACGAGCAACACTTTAAGTTTGGGGGAGTTGATTCGGGTGGAATTTACACTATTTAGATGCATATTTGAAGCTCATTTGATGTTGATTTCATTGAATTATACATTGAATATGATTGTTTAAGCCGAAATGAGAGAAAGGTTGTGTTTTGTCGATTTTGTAGGAAATACGATGAAATTTGGAGCAAAACACATACCAAAAGTGACCGGACCGGAAATAGGAGTGCACGGTTGGATTCGTCTCGAGAAACGGAGTGAATTAGCCTAAGGAATCGAGTCAATCCGACATCCGAAGCGAAAGTTATGCAAGGAAACGAGATGACATGCCAAAAGACACCACATGGCCGGGTAGACACCACATGGCCGGGTAGAATCGACCCGGCCGGGTCACTTCAACTCGGTCAGGGTGCGATATGGAGGAGCTTCGTGTTGTGCCCGGGTGAGACCCACCCGGCCGGATGGGGTCGACCCGGGCAAGGCCAAATTATGGAGGAGCTTCGTGTTGTGCCCGGGTGAGACCCACCCGGCCGGGTGGGGTCGACCCGGGCAAGACCCAAAATGCATTTTCTTCGTCTTTTGGCCGGGTGGCATGCCCGGGTGGGAGCCACCCGGCCGGGTCACTTCATTTTCGGGGTTTTTGGCCCATTTTCTCCATATTTCAAGGGCCTAATTGCAAAATTAATTCAAGACTTCTACCCCAACTATAAATAGATCAAATTTGAGTTTGAGAAGGACACTCTTACTCCTTTTACAAGCAATTCACACACACATTCACATAGTTGTAGGTGTTCTTCATTTTTAGTTTAGATTCTTAATTAGATTAGATAGAATAGTGGGTTTTTACTTCGAATCAAGCTACGATTATCATCGGGCATCGTCTATTACATCGGTTTGTAGCTAAATTCTCATGATCTAGGTGATATTATTCTATTTTGCAATTCAATTTAGTATTTTCTTAATTTCTTCAATCTTTTGTTATTCTACTATGAGTTTGATGTTATTAGTTGTTTTAACCATGAAATTCTCTTCTAGAACCATGGGCTAAGCTCTTATTGCCTTGGGTGTGAATGTTTTGATGGGTGTTTAGTGTAATTATAGATTAATTGCATGATTAGCTTAGGAATTGGGTGTATATGTTTCTAGTGTTGTAATTTTCATGATTCAATTGATTAATTCACCCTATTAGCTAGCATTGTTAGTTTTGTCGACTTCAACGACCGTATTGGGTTGCATGATTAAGAGTGTGTGTATGAGCTTGAATTAATTAATGAGAATTAACATAGTAATTAGCTACACCGACCGGGGGTTGATTGCTTAGATCGACGACACTAGACACTAGTCGATTAGAGGTCGTCTATTAGATTAGTGAGAGGGCGTCTCATAAACATTAGTAACCGTGTTGAACGTGTTTATGAGACACTATCTTAGGAGTTTATGGTATTGATTAGACTATATAATTGCTAGTCGATGCACGTGTTCACCTAAGCCTCACAAGGGATTGGTCTACACACACGAGTGATAGCCTTTAGCTTAATCCAAAACCATAGTTAAATTCATGCAATTGGTTCGTTAACTCATTGAATTACCCACAAAACGGAAACACCCGAGGCAATACCCTTCCCTTGCACTTTCCAACGAAAGTTAGATAACTTGTTATTTTTGTCACTAGTTTTCATTACTTTAGTTAATCTAGTTTAATATTTTTGTTCTTATTCCCAAAAATCCAAACAAACACGTGTAGTTACTACAATAGCATGCATACTCGTAACTTTAGGGATTCACTAGCACTCAATTAGGTCCTTGGAACGAAATTTTACTTGGTATACTTATCGTACTACTAACGAACCCATACGCTTGTGGGGATCGTATAGTTGTAAAAAGTGTGCAAAAATACATCCAAGTCAACCCCCTCCCCCACCTCCATTATTGAAGCTTCGCGTTTTACCTCAAAAATCACCTTCGTTTGCGGATCGAACTCGATTTTTGGCCATTTGTGTTTTACACTTCGACGGGAGCATTTCTACGGTAATTTTTTTCGTTTTCATTGGTTAAATTTGAAGTTATATGTGTATATATAGTTTTAGTATATATATGCATATATGTTGTATGTATATATAAAATTGTTAGAAGAATTGTTAATTTTTATTTATGCATGTGTTAATTGTTAGAATTTATAAATTGTTAATTAATTATGTTGTGTTAGGCATGTATTTATATGTATGTTTTAATAATTAAGTTATATGAATTTATTTTTTAATTAGGGTGTTAATTAGAATTATATTTGTGTTATATGTCTATATATGAATTTATTTGTTTATTAGGGTGTTAGAATAATTATTAGAATATAATTAGAATTATATTAATTGATTTTAATAGAGTTGGGAAATGAGACGTTGGTTGTTTGTGTGTTTGTAGACGTCGATTGACATGGATTATTCAATTCGTAGTTAGATGTATAGTCCAAGATTAGTGAATGGGATTATGAACCCCGGATTTGTTAGTGGAATAAATGGATTTATTGAATTTGCTACTAGTAATCCGAATTCGATTTGGGAAGGAAAAATTAGGTGTCCTTGTTCGAAAGCTAGATGTCGAAATCAAACTTATAGAGATCCTAATGAAGTGAAATCTCATTTATATCGAAATGGTTTTACACTGAATTATTATAATTGGATTTATCACGGGGAAGAGAGTTGGGGTCCACGTCCGTATCAAAACACTAATGAATATGCGTCAACTTCAAATGACGTTGACCCAGCGGGACCTAGTTCGTACCACACTATGGTAGAAGAGTTAATGGGTGGCCCAAACATTGATTTTGGAATCGACGTGGAAGAGGAGGCACTTAATGAAGAACCCCCTAACGAGAATGCGGCACAATTTTACGGCATGCTTCGTGCAGCGGACCAAGACTTGTATCCTGGTTGTGAATCTCATTCGCAGTTGTCATTCAATTCCAGATTGTTGAACATTAAAACGGAAAACAGATTGTCTGAAAGGGGATACAATCAGGTTGTTGAGTTGATTCGTGAGATTTGTCCTCCCGAAAATAAGGTTCCCAAGAAATTTAACGACACCAAACATTTGATGAGTGGGATGGGTCTTCCGGTAGAAAGGATTGATTGTTTTGCACAGAATTGTATGTTATTTTGGGGTGCAGACAGCGAACTAGATTTTTGTAAGATTTGTGGTCGATCACGGTATAAGCCGAATAGGGTTGATGTAGATGGTCGGTTGAAAAAGAAACGCCCGGTTAAGGAGATGTTCTACTTTCCGATAATTCCTCGTTTGCAAAGATTGTACATGTCCAAGGCCACTGCGAAGGATATGACATGGCATGCCTCGTGCGCTTCTGATGACTCTGGTGTTATGCGTCACCCGGCAGACTCGCTGGCTTGGAAGCATTTGGACCGTTCGTATCCTGCTTTTGCATCTGAAATTAGGAATGTGAGGTTGGGCTTGAGCACAGACGGTTTTGCACCGTTTGGAATGACGGGAAAACAATATTCGTCATGGCCAGTTATACTTACTCCGTACAATCTACCCCCGTGGTTATGCATGAAGGATCGATTCATGTTTCTTTCGATTCTCGTGCTCGGGCCTAAAAGTCCGAAGGACAAACTTGATGTGTTTTTGCAACCACTGATAGCAGATTTGAGATTTTTATGGGCAAATGGGGTGCAAACTTACGATGTTGCTAGAAAGCAAAACTTTTTGATGCGAGCTACACTTATCTGGACCATTAGTGACTTCCCAGCATACTCAATGTTGTCTGGTTGGAGTACAGCCGGAAGGCTTGCTTGTCCATATTGTGGAGAGTACACCGATGCATTCTATTTGAATAAAAGTCGAAAGCAGTCGTAGTTCGACAACCACCGAAAGTTCTTACCACCGAATCACACGTGGCGAACGAATAAAACTGCATTCATGGCCGGAGTAGTAGTCACAGATGATCCACCGCCTATTCGAACGGGTGCAAGTCTCCTATACGAAATTGATCATTTGGGATATAGAAAGGTTACAGAGGATGGTGCTGAGGCTCACAACAAAAAACTTTCTGGAGGGTGGAAGTGGAAAAGCATTTTCTGGGAGTTGCCGTATTGGAGTACCTTGTTGATACGACACAATTTAGACGTGATGCATATTGAGAAAAATGTGTTTGATAACGTTTTCAACACGGTGATGAATGTGGAGGGGAAAACAAAGGACACGTCTAAATCAAGAGATGAGCTGAATGATTATTGTCGTCGTCCCTCTCTGAAGAAATGTCCACGTACATCAAAGTATCCTAAGGCTTCTTTTTCGCTTGATAAGAAGCAGAAGGATGTTGTTTGTAAGTGGATAAGTGAGTTGAAGTTTCCAGATGGATATGTGTCTAACATGTCCCGTTGCATTGACTGGTCGAAATTGAAATTGTATGGGATGAAGAGTCATGATTGTCACGTGTTTATGCAGAGACTACTACCGATTGCTTTTTACAAAATTCTGCCGCTCACTGTGTGGAAAGCAATCACTGAGCTTAGTCTATTTTTTAAGGAGTTGACTTCTACAACCATCACAATTGACAACATGACTCGACTGGAAACAGATATCCCAATCATCTTGTGCAAGTTGGAACGTATCTTTCCACCCAACTTCTTCAACTCTATGGAACATCTACCTGTGCACCTTGCATATGAAGCAAAAGTGTGTGGTCCAGTTCAATACAGATGGATGTATCCATACGAGAGGTAATTTAATTAATTTCTCATACGATTCTTCAAATTATATGAACTTACGATTCTTAAAATTTAATCAGGTATCTTCGCACCTTGAAATTAAGCGTGGGTAACAAAGCATGTGTTGAAGCTTCGATTGCAAATGCATATTTAACTAGAGAGGCGTCAATGTTATGTTCTCACTATTTCGAGGACCATGTTACGACAAGGATACACAATGTACCTCATAATTACGATGGTCGGGACGAAGTACACGAGTATGTCGAGGGCACTTTTTCCATATTTAAGGCGCCTGACAAACGATTAGGAAAGCCTAAGAAAAGATGGATTTTAGACGAGGAGAAAAAAGTTGCTCATACGTTCGTGTTGTTGAATTGTGATGAGGTGCAGCCATATGTTCAGTAAGTCAATCCGACTAAAATGTTTGTCAATCAAATACTTAGTCTGCAAAGTCAAGCCACACAAGTCTACTATTGTCCACACAAGTCTACTATTGTCCATACCCCGGATCCCGTACTGATTGGATATTTGTCTGCAAAGTCAAACCGAGATACTTGGTGGATGCAAAAGATACTACTGAAGATGAAGTTCCCGCGTGGCAAGAGGATAACATAGAGACTCAAATGATTGTGCAAGTAGATGATGATCCTGCCATGTTAACTGATGACACCGGTACAATGATGTAAATGGCAGAGTATGAAGAAGACGGAGAAGAAGACGACGAAGATGAAGCTGAAGATGAAGATGATGAAGATGAATGATGTTGTTAATTGTTAGACTATGTTATCTAAATATTAATTGTTAGACAATGTTATCTAAATATTAATTCCTTAATTATATTCCTTATTTAGAGTTCACCAATAATCGTTACAGTGATGTTCATATATAATGTTTTTTAATTGTTACAATGTTCAATGTTAATAATGTTTTAATGTTCATTTTGACAGATGAGTGGTCATCGACATGGTTCTGGATATGGCTCTGGTCAGGGTTCTTCTGGACAGGGTTCTTCTAGACAGGGGCGAGGTAGAGGTAGAGGTAGAGGTAGAGGAGAGCCGGTGGATGAGACACCGACTGTGCAGATACCACAGGGTTTGTATATGCCCGATATGACTGGGATAATGTTGCCCAGATGCCCGGAATGAACCCTAATTCCTATTACACTCAGGTGCCTCAGTTGCCTCATATGGTTTCACATCCACAGGAACAATCCCCTCCACCGATACATTCGCCAGTTAGACATCCGTCTGTCGGGACACAGGCCAGCATGTCGACTGATGCACCCGACAGTCGCATCTGACTGTTTATCTACCGGGATACGTAAGTATATTATATTTAAATTTCATTAGACGTATGTATAACATGTTTATTAATAATTTTTTATTTATTATAAAATACGTGTAACAGGTTGATGCCTTCAAATTTAATTTCGAGGACGATCAGATCGATAATGTACCGGAATATGGAGCTTGGTGCACACGCCTGGGCTATGGTATCACCCGGCACGGTACAATGGTGGTGGGATACATTCCAGGTATAAAATAACTTTACATTTTGTGGTATATTACTTCGTTAATTAATTTTTTTTTTGCAGACCGAGGTCAGGTGGGACCCTGAAGCCACATCTTCTACAGAGGTGTACAGACTCTTTCTTCAAAGAGCTGCAACTCGGTACACTAACATGTTATCAAAAATCAAGAAAGTGTGGGTAAGGGATAACAAGAGGCCGTTGTGGGATGTGAATGTTTGGAACTCCTTAGTTCGTCACTGGAACAATCCCGAAACAATTAAGAAGAGCGAGCAGGCTCGTAAGAACCGCTTATCCGAGCCTGGAGGTCCGGGTACTGGCCATGGTACTCATAAAGGCGGAGCTCGTGGAGCAGCAGAGGTCGCACGGCGCATTGTAAGTATTTGTGGTCAATTATATATAATTAATTTTAGTTAATTATTTAGTTTATTTATTCGTATATGTCTTCGATTCAAAATACAGGAGGAGAGGATGGGACGCCCTGCATACGACTGGGAGATAGTTGAATATTACCACCGTTATGAAAATGGGACATACACTTGTGGCTATATGGGCGATATACTTGTACGTGTGTACATATATATATATATATATATACATTACATTATATAACAAATATATATTTAATTGTACTTGAAAATGTATTAACCCACTTTTAAATGTGCACGTATAGGACCAGATACATGACGAGTTCACCAATAATACTACAAGAGATCCGTCAGATGAACCTAGTTCAGAGGATGGTTCCCAGGTCCCACCTATACTCGATATGTCTGAACTGTACGTGAAGAAGGTCGACAGGTCTCATGGACGTGTTAGGGGCCTTGGACAAGTAGGCAAGAACAGACGGGTCTCCTCCGGTCCTGGCGAGACGTCAAGTGGTACGGCTTATGGACGATTCACCCAGGAAGACATGAACAATGTTATTGCTGAAGAACGGAGAGTCAATGAAGATAGAGAGCAGCGCTTAGTGGAACAAATGCGGCAGCAGGAGGAGCGCTTACGCAATGAGTTTTAGGACCAGCTTGCATTGATGATGGGACATATGGGTGGGATGGGTGGGGAGCCGAGGCCGTCGGGGGCGTCGCACAACGTTCAGGATCGGGATGATACTGAGGATGATGGTGGTGGTG
This sequence comes from Galeopsis tetrahit, assembly GCA_963675135.1. Classification (NCBI taxonomy): domain Eukaryota; kingdom Viridiplantae; phylum Streptophyta; class Magnoliopsida; order Lamiales; family Lamiaceae; genus Galeopsis; species Galeopsis tetrahit. The sequence goes on from OY776119.1 coordinate 90,776,518, forward strand.
ATGAGGAGTGATACATTTTTATATTACTTTGTTACGTGTGATGTTATTATATTATATTGACGTTGATGATTAATTTTTATTTTAATTGACGTGAACATGCTAATTATGATTATAATTAATGTTGTTTGTGATATGATGTTATTTTAATTGAAAATGAACTAGAGAATAATTTTATAATAGATGAAAATATTTTTAATTATATGGATAAGTGAATTCATATTTTTAAATGGATAAGTGAAAATAATTATATATATTTAATGTTGTGAATTGAAAACTAGAATGAATTTAAATGATGTGATTAGAATAAATTTAAATGTATAAGTGAAAATAATTATATTCAATGTTGTATGTAATTATAATGTTGTGAAATAAAAAATTAGAATGAATTTAAATGTTGTAAATTGAGGATTAGAACAAATTTAAATAGTGTGAATTGATACCGTAAATAAATTATTTAATTTGAAAAACATAATTTAGAAATAATTATGATATGCTTTGATAAATAATTTAATAAGCAACAATTAAAGTTAGAATGGATTGAATTTAAATGATGTAAATTGAGGATTAGAATAAATTTAAATAGTGTGAATTGATACCGTAAATAAATTATTTAATTTGAAAAACATAATTTAGTTAATTTGAAAAACATAATTTAGAAATAATTATGATATGCTTTGATAAATAATTTAATAAGCAACAATTAAAGTTAGAATGAATTGAATTAATTAAAGAATTAAAAACTCAAATTAAATTGAATATATATTAATTGCATTCACAACATGTCGACTAAAAGCTCCTAGCCTAAACGGCACACAGGGGGCGCTCAAAAGCCTTCGAGACCGCGAGGTCCCGAGTTCGAACCCCACAATTCGCAAAAATGGCCAGATTTCCGAAAAATGGGGTGGCCCAGCGGTGGGGGGTGGGTGTTGGTGGCCTATCGACCTGGGTTCGAAACCCAGATTCGCGTTTTTTAAATTTTAATAAAAAGGCATCGGCAAAATGGCATCGGCAGTGGGCCCGATGCCATTTGGTAACGGCGCTTTCCCCGATGCGAAATGGCATCGGCTGTCCCCGATGCAAAATGGCATCGGCAGTGGGCCCCGATGCCATTTGGTAACGACGACCTGCCGATGCCAAAAGGCAACGGGTTTTCCCAAATCCGATGCCATTTAAATGGCATCGAGCATATTGGCATCGACACACTGCCGTCCCCTTTGCCGTTGCCTTCATCTTTGGGGACGGCAGATCCGATGCCTTCCCCGATGCCATTTTCACATTATTTTGTGGTGTCAAGGCTTTAATTATTACACTCTTTCCTTAAACTTCGTTCCCTCAAATGCAAACTTTTCAGGGACGGAGGGAGTATAATTTTGTTGGATCAATAATCTCACTTTTCTTAACTTGTCATATAATAACTTGACGGGCCTGACTATTTACACCTCCATTTCGGTTTAGAACACTCTCACTGTCAGTTTAATAATATAATAATCATGTAAAAAAACAAAAATACCTTTTAAATCATATTACACTACTAAATGCACCACCATTACTAATTGCACCCCTCTTTTAACCTTTAAACCCTAAACCTAATTTTTATCCCAACACCACCACCACCACCACCGCCGCTGCCGCCGCCACCACCACCACCACCACCAAACAACAAACAACAAACAAAAAAAATTCACCACAAACAATAAACAAAAAAATTCAAATAGAACTTAGAAAAATTTCAATTTTTTTTTAAATTTTCGACAAACCAATATCAACCATATTCACTCTCATCGACAACAATTTGTCGACGAGAGTGTATATCGTCGACCTAAGTTGGTCGAATTTTTTTAAAAAAAAAACTTTAAAAAATCGACAATGTAATGTCGACCATATAAACTCTCGTCGACACCCTATTGTCGATGAAAGTGAATATGGTCGACACTTATTTGTCGGAAAAAAAATCGACCATTTTAGGTCGACCAAATACAATCTTGTCGATAAATTATTGTCGACGAGAATGTATAGAGCCGACCCTGGTGTGTCGAAGAAAAAAAAACATACATGTGCGGCGTTGCTGTTATTGGAGAGGTTAGGGGCGGTTGGGGGTAGGGGTGGGTGCGAGAGGGAAGTGAGTGGGTAGGTGGGTGGGTCGGGGGAGGGAGGGCAGAGGCGGGCGGTGGCGACTGGGTGGGCAACGACAATGGGGGTAGGGAAGGAGAAAAGGAAGATGAAGAGGAAGGAAGAGAGATGAAAAAATAGGATTTTTGGAGTAGTGTGTGTTTAGTAGATAGATTTTGAGATAAAATAGTATTTAGGATAATTCAAGGGGGTGCATCCATCCTGACAAATTTTAAGAGGGGTGCATCAATTGGGGGAGTGTTCTAAACCGAAATGGAGGTGTAAATAGTCAGGCCCTAACTTGACTACATGATTAAATTTAAAAAAGGGTTTGACTATATGCACCTCCATTTCGGAGAGGTGCACTCCCCCGATAGATGCATCCCCTTAAAATAGTTCCAAGATAGATGCACCCCTCCTGAAATGTTATAAATGCCCTGTATACCAATTTAATGCATATTACTACACACACCCCTCATGTTAGATTCACCCCACGTTCTTATTACCTTCCCTCCCTCCCTCCCTCTTCCTCTTCAAATAAAACTTCCAAAACTTAGTAAAAAAAAAACTCATGTCCCGTTAGTCGCCTCCCTTCCCGTCGGTCGACGTGCCCTGCCGCCGTCTCCAACCACCACCACCCATCGTGCTCCCTCACACCACGAACTCATGGACCCACCTAAAGGTATGTAGTTTAAAGTTTTATGTTATGGTGTTAACGGCTGTTTTCTTGTTTTATGTTTTTTTGAAAAATTAATTGTAATGTATGGTGTTAATGGTTGTTTCTTACGTATAGAATGGTGATTTTGTAATGCTATTATAACATAATTTGAAGATGATTTTAGTTATGTTGAGTAGTATGGTTGGGTGTTAGATTTTAGGGCTTTTTGTTTGATTGCTTGATTTCTTTTGGTTGTTGTTGTATGATTATAACAAAATGGGGGAAAAAGTAGCCTGAAATCAACCAAAACAAATGAAATTGAGGTAGGAGGTGTCAACTGATCAGTGTGGACAGATATGCTTCTCGTCGACGAGATCATGTTTGGTCGACGTCCCGATGTCGACGAGAAAGCATTCTGTCGACATTTGGATACCGACCAAATACATTTCTGTCAACATTTGGATATCGACCAAATACATTTCTGTCAACTACTTGTTGTCGACCACTTTGAAAATTATCTATGTATAAATGTCTACCATACTATATGGTGTTGATATATCGAATGATTGATTGATTTTATTTTTCATTTTATAAGTGTACAAGGGAGTAAGGCCAACTGCGTCTAACAGGAAGAAAAATGCTAATCATGTTTGGTCAACCTCCCGTTTCTCCGCAAGTACAACCTCCCGTTCCTCCACAAGCACAACCTCTCGTTCATCTGCAAGCACAACCCGCCTTTCCTCAACAACAAATCACATCTAGAGCTGAAAAATCTGATGATGATGATTACGATGATAGAGATGATGATATATCGGAGGATGTGGAAGCAAACGAAGGTGTTGAGTCGAATCCTCCACTGTTGACCTCTTTCCAAACTCATGTGGCTAAGTTCATTTGGAAGGGTGAAGAGCGTCATGTGGTCAAGTGCCATAGCCACATTAGTAAGCTTTTGGCTTGAGAATTTCCCGAGGACACCCAACAATTTTGACGATGGATGAAGTATTTTAAAAAGTCCGGCCTGGTTCAAATTAGGGATATCTCATACAGGTCCACTAATAAGAACCTCATAGCCGCTTTTGTTGAGAGATGGCATCCCGAGACCAACTCATTTCATTTTCCATTCAGTGAAATTACCATTACACTAGATGATGTCTTCTGCATTACCGGGTTACCAATTGAAGGGCGGCCAATATAGTCTTCTCGTGTTCATTCACGGGGGTCTTCGGTCATAGAATGGTTGCGAGAGAACTTCATGAACAGGTTTAATTCTGAAGATCGTGTTCAGGTGTTGCGTTCTATCAGGGCCTACACTTGGTATACATTTGGGTGCTCTTTGTTTGCGGATAAAACTGGAACTCGTGTGACTATGACGTGGCTTCAGTATCTGAATGATATGCAAGGATTGCATGAGTATGCATGGGGAGCGGCCACATTAGCTTATTCATAATTTCATATAGACAACTTGGTTTGGCATCGAGAAATAAGACCGCACAAATATCAGGTTGTTTGACTCTGCTAGAGGTAAAATTCATACTTAACACTTTTCCATTCTATTTTATGTTTTGCATTTTAACATTTTGAATGGTTGTTATTTTGTAGGCTTGGATTTACGAACACTTTCCTGTCTTGGTCAAACCTCTCCATCACATGGACTTCGAGACTGGTCAACCGCTATCAGCGAGGTGGGCCCGGGCCGTCGATGGCACGTGTGCAAGCATTCCAAGAGTGTATGGATACCCTAGAACCACATGAGGTGGGAACTTACCTTATCCTTTCTCTTGTGTCAATTAATAGTACGTAATCAATAATTTACATGTAATGCAGGTTATGTGGAATCCATACACAAAAATGAGAAAATATTATCCTTTGTATGAAGTCACATACCTTCATGGTTGTTTGGTCTGTGGGGATATCGTGGAGTCGTACATGCCAGATAGAGTCCTCCAACAGTTCGGATTTGTCCAGACGATACAAGAGAGGCCTCTTGTTGCAAATGTTGAAAGAAGTGCTAAACCTTAAAAAAAGTCCAAGCTTGTGTGGGGGCATTTGGGTGATTATTTTGAGACATGGGACGTGCACTTGCGATCACCTGAAAGACGCGGAGAGAAGGCCAGACTTCCGTGGGAGAGTGCTACGGACTACAGAACATGGTTCACGGCTAACTCCCACATGTTTTTGTCGAACGCAGCCACACGTACGACAGAAACATACGATCGAGTACCCAATACAGACGATGCGTGACTTATGATCAGCCTCACTCAAAATATGATGGCTTCGCTGGTTCAGAGATGGAAGAACGGAGATACACCGCCAGCGGAAGAGCTTACACGGGTTATGGAAGCGACATGTAGAACACTATAACCCCCACCTATTGCGTCGTCATCATCATCAAGGCCACCAAGAGGAAGGGGCAGGGGAGAAAGACGAAGGAAAAGGGGCAATGCATAATTTGGATGATAATTTTTTTAACGAAATTTGGATGTTCTGATGTTAATTTGTGAACTAATTTGGATGTTTATTTTAGATGTTTATATTTATTTTAGATGTTTAATTGAATGTTCAAGTACAATGTTTATTTTATATATCTTTTGAATGTTTTGATTTAAGTTCAATGTTAATTTATACTTAATTGAATATTAGACACATTGTGACCGACGAAGGCGACAACGGTCGACTTACGGATGTCGACCATATGATCTTTGGTCGAATGTGTGATGTTGGTCGACATCCAATAGTCGACCAGAACTCCTCTGTTCATAATTAATGTGTCGACCATAAGTCCACTTTTCAATTTTAAGGTGTCGACGCGTTTAATATATATTTTAAAGGGGGGTGCATTTAGATCTTTGGTCGACTACAAGATGTCGATCACAACATATGCGGTCGACTTTGGAGAGTCGATCGACCACGGAGTGTCGAGCACAAGTCCTCTGTTCATAATTAATGTGTCGAAGTAATCATGAAACATTTTTATAAGGTGGGGTGCATGTAGTAAAACGGTCGACGATTGGATGTCGACATGAAAGTGTTCCATCGAAATTGGGGTGTCGATCGACATCCAAAAGTCGACCAGAAGGCCTCTGTTCATAATTAATATGTCGACTATGGCTTAGTTGGTCGACTATATGATGTTTGTCGACAATGTGTTGTCGACCATAAGTCCTCGATACATAATTAATGTGTCGACGGTGGATGATTTAGTCAACTATTGGATGTCGAAAGTCTTCCAATTATTACTCATTTTTTTGGATGTTTTTCAACACGTTACAAACACTATTCAACATAAAACGTAACATTGATCCTCAACATAAAACATAACATTGATATTCATAACAAAACGATTTCAAATGTACAATAGTTGACCAAGAAGTTACAAAAGATGACTAATGTAAGTCATTTACAAAACAATAACTAAGTATGACTAATCTAAGTCATTTCCAAAACGTGCCAAAAGATGACTAATGTAAGACATTTCCAAAACATTACAAAAGTATGACTAATCTAAGTTATCATTCTCGGTAAGCAAATGTACAAAAGTTCCAAAAGTATGACAACATAAACCCTATTTAATAAGTTTGTTGTTATATGCGTCCAACCATCCAGCTGCGGCTGCTAATTTCCAGATCGGCCAAGAAGCCGCAATGGGAGGAAGTGGACAATCGACAGATAAGTTGACGTGGATGAAATGATTACCATTAACGTGGCCTATACAAATTTTCTTGGGATTTTTCGGTGGTGACGTTCTCAGGGGAAGGTATGTGAGTGATATATCATTACCCAACGTGATCAAGGCAACGTTGTACATCGATACCACTAGGTACCCCATGTACGATAACTAAAACCAATTTTTCCAGTGGACGTAAATCCAACCATCTCTAAGTACGACAACTTATATCTATTAGTCTTGTACGTGCAATCCATTATCAACACACTCGGGAAAGCACGGTACAACTGAAGGCCGGTTGGGTGTGCAAATAATATATCTTGTATAGTATTTGATACCGGACAAAATCTGTGGCTCTAAAAATAATTATTGTCAATCAACAAAGTCATCAACTATTGTAGTTGACTTTTTCCAGCCAAATCTGTCATCTTAAACTTGGATCGGACATTGTACACGGTGCAGATTGTAGAATGGTTGTTCGGATTTCTCAACTTAAGCAGTTTCAACTCATCCTTTGGGGGAGCGTTAAACTTTGACATGTCAACAACCAAATCTTCTTCAGCGGGAGTTAGCCTCCCAACGTATGAGTGACCCTTGAGGTAGATTGCTACGGGATGATTGTGAGTCCCGCATTTGACCTCCAACATCCATTCATTCGAAGATACTTTTATACCCCATAAGGGAAAGGGACATCCACACTTTTTCGATCCCATTGTCTTTTTTCGGCCCTTATCGTCTTCAAAATCATCATTATCATCATTTCCTGCAACAACTAGTTGGGTTCCAATCTTTGGTTTATTTTTTCGATAAGTTCCACCATGCTCGCACGCCAATAACAGTTGTGCTTTCTTCTTCCCATTACCATTATCTGAGCGCTTTACAACGATGACGATGTTGTGTTGTATGGCTACGTCTCGAACCCACTGTTCTAAGGCCTCCCGAGTTTCAAAGTAATTGAAATTTGAGAACACATTGGTGTAGTCCATCATAAGTTCATTACCCGGAGCATCCTCATTATCTGGGGCATTCTGCTCATTAGCCGAAGCATCCTTATTAATTGGGGCATTCTTCTCATTAGCCGAAGCATACTCATTAACTGGGGCATTCTCCTCATTAGCTGAAGCATCATCACATGGCCCCGATGGCCCCGATTGATCCTCTGAATAATAAAAGAAATCCGGATCAATGTCTTCGTCATCCGCCAAATTCTAAAAAGAAACCAATATGTAAATTTTTTGGTTGGTCAAATTCTGAAAAGAAACAAAATTCAACACAAAAAAATATGAAAAGAAACAAAATTCAACGAAAAATTCAAGTTTTGGTCGACTATAGGATGTCGACAATTACAGTTTTGGTCGATAACATGGTGTCGATCCACCATATTCTCCGTCGACACCATATGACCGACCGAAAGACACTTGGTCGACGTCACGTAGTCGACCAAACAACCTATCATCACATAACCAGTGACGACGACATAAAGACAAAAAACGAAAAAAATTTAAACGCGCCAACAACGTATTCAACCATTTTCTTCAAACCATATATCCTAAACTACTCTAAAACGTACAAGGAACAATATATGAGGAATAAAACTAAAAATAAACCCTTGTTTATCACTACATTTAGAAAAGATAAAACTAAGCAAAAAACAAAAATAAAAACTTACATATTTATAGAATCCATCTCGTTTTCTTGTCATTTTTTGATCCTTAAAGCACAAAAAATACAAAAATACGATTTCCACAACTTGAAATGGTGAAATGAGAGAGTGGCCGATTTTGATGATGGATATTAGCAAAAAAAAATCGATTTGAAAAAAGTGAAGTGGGGGAGTGAGGGTTTAGGGGAGAATATGAAAGGGCCGAAAATTGGGAAGAGGGGTGCGTACAGTAGGGGTGGGGCAGTTAGTGCCATGCAATTTAGTTTAAGGGTATTTTGAATTTTTCACCCTATTATTTTAATAATATGCTGATAGGGAAGTGAATCTCTACAAAATGGAGGTGCATATAGTCAAACCCAATTTAAAAACAGAGTCGTGCCTCTTTCTAACTTGGGCCTTAATAATGCAAACCAAACCACAATCTAACCAGTAACCATGCTTATCAATCAAATCAAACATATTGCTGCAAATCCGGTGATTCTTTTTTCTTTACTACATACTACAGTTTGAATTACTACATTAAATATGCGTTTGTTACTATATATAACTTTATCAAATGATTTGCATTACAACATGATTATTGTATTTACTACATGCGACAATATATGTTACTACGTATTATAATGTGAGTTACTACATTAACAAAAACAATAGAAAAAAACGTGTTACTAAATAAAAGAAATTGTATTATTATATAAATTAGTTTGTGTTATTACTACATAAAATAATGTGTGTTACTACATATTAAAATTTGAATTACTACATTTAATATCCCGCGTTCGACAATAAAATAAAAGGTAAAAAAATCACAGAAACTGGTAAAATAAACGGATTAAAATTTTTGGTCAAAATTAGAACACAAGCTGTCAGTTGACAAATAAATTAAGAATTAACCCAAATGAATTAATGGTAGCTCAATAATATATATTTTCAATCCATTGACTTAATAAGTCAATATTTTCAGCACAATTGACTTATTTGGTCAATATTGCATATAAGTTTTTGTGAATTTATTTTAGTTCATCATAATTTTTATAATTGATCTATGTTTTAGTAAAAGTCTTGATCATACAACATTAACTTACAAAATAACTTTGATATTATCTATATATGAGCATCTTGTTCTTTTTTATGCTTTCGTTCATCATAATTTTTATCATTGTATAATAATTTTATTGTTAATATTTTAAAATGCACCTATAAATTATCAAATACGGAGTACTAGTCATTTAGAAACATATAAAACATTGTTGCAATCACTAGTAAATTCAATGTCTACTACTCGTATATTTTACTAATAAAGTGGGAAAAAAAAAACTACATAATAAATTCGAATAAATACACCTTATAAATTTATAATCAGTGCAATAGCAATCAGAATGTGGTGTGGAGTTCTTTAAAACCAAGATGATAGTGTAGTGGGAGAATAACATTCTAGTACAATTTGCACCACTTTAGTACTATAAGATACAACCAACTAAATCTAGTACTATTAGATACTTTAAAATGTCTTTTTTACCCTTGAAACTCCACATTCTTTTTCCTAGATCGGTGGATTTTGTATTAGAGAGTAAATAACCTCTAGTGGGTGTAATGTGATGAAAGCTCCAAATGGAGAAATATCTCAACTAAACAAGAGTATGAAGTTATCTGAGGCAAATTTGTCTATTTGAACCAAATTGACAAATGACCATCTTGTTTGCATGCAACATAAGTTACATAAGTTACATAAGTATTGGAAGAAACAAAAAGGTATTTTGATTCGATATTAAAATCCTCTAAGTAGATTCGTTAGAGCATCTCCAATGGATGCATTCATCCAACAAATTTATTTCCTCCATATTATCAATTATCATTCATCTATAACTAGGTCCCACTAAAAATAAAATTATAAAAAATAGTTGAAAGTTTCACTTTTCCTTTATTATTAATTTGTGTGAGTCTACCTTTTTAATTTTTATAATACAAAAGAAAGAAATTGTATTTTTTGCACATGAACCCACACCTCCTCAGTTAAAGGGTGTCCAAAACTTTGAACAAATTATACTCTCTTCATCCATTAGTTCAGCCACTATGACTATGCGTGCCCATCCAATAGTTGGACATCTCTATGGATGGCCATTGGAGTTGCTCTTAGAATATTAGGCAATTGATTAGATATGCTTTTGTTATAAAAGACAATTTATTGAAGGGAACTCACATGAGAGAAAAGAAGCATGAAGACTAGTGTCCTAAAGTTTGAGGAATAAGTACAACACAAAAGATTATCAACCTAGTACAAAAGTTGATTCATAATTTGTCATGGAGTATTATAATTGAATGTGTAATCTCCAGGGACAACTAGATTAAAACATGAGGACTATGGCAACAATGTTAGCCCAATAAATGACTTTGAGAAACTTGATTTATGACTTAACTGTTTGTAGCAAACGGAATGTCAGAACAAAGATGTGTACAAAGCTTAAATGTTGTTAGTATTGAGTTCCTTAAAAGATATGATGGAGTCTCACCTAAATATCTTTTTAGAAACGATAAAACTTTATTAGCGGATATAAAAAATAATCGAAATGAACAAAATACAATGTGGTTGTGTCTCACCTAACAATACAAGTAACAAGTCACATGAGAAACGGTCAAAAATGAGATTTATGAACTTATTTAAACTCAAAAGAATTTTAAGTTTAAAACACCAATCATACCAATCTCTACTATCTCATGAGAAAGTTTAATAAATAAACTAGTCCAAATTGATTTTACAAAGTGATAATTGTTTTGTCATCCACTGCCCCTCCTCGCCACCAGCTCTTTAATCTGAAAATGTTAAATAAGTGGTGAGCAAACCACAGCTCAGTGGGGACAAGTTTGTCGAAACTAAATACAACAAATAATCAATATGATAAATCACATTAAACATGTATAACTCCTCAATATGTAATAGCTCAATGTCATCAACTCGTTTATAAAGGTCAGAAGATCCATCCTCATTTATAAAGACCAGATGACCTATCCTCGTTTATAAAAGTCAGATGACCTATCCTCGTACATTTTTCACATGAACATCAAAATAATCACACATATGACATTTAATAGTGACAAATCTAATAAGTTAAAAATCATATTTCACATTAATATCAAAATAATCACATATTGCATTTAATGATGACAAACAAGATAATAGAAATCTCCACCTCAAAGTCGAACATATAAAATCGTCGTAATAATAAAACTTTAATCTCCAATCTCCTCGTTGCCTAGAAAATGAGATCGACACCACTTAGATAATAAAAGATTTTAGGCTTCAATTAAAAATTATATCCCAAAGTTCTCAAGGTACGTATTTATTCATAAAGAAACTTTTATTTTAATTATAGCTTAGAGAATCTAATGAAATTATCAAATAAACTATTATACTTATAACAATCACATAGTTTATTAACCACCATTTAACGTGTTTGAAGAGAAATCCATTAATCTAAATTTTAGTAACAAAGAGACGCACTTGCACCTAAACTAATAAGATATGTAATAACAGCCATTAATTCAAATCAAAGAAATAATACCATACATTTCTCTTTGTGCGGCAAGTAAACCTAATTCGTGATGGTATTTTTGAAAATGAAAAGATTAAGGTTAACGTGTTATTGGCGGTAATGTTTACTTATCAAATTAAACAAATGAAATTGATTCGGCTATAAGTCAATCATCAAGTATTAGAATTAAAAATAAGCTACAACTTAGGAGAGGATAAATCACAAGAAAATTTGAAAATTCATATCTATGTGGAATCAATGTTATTGACAATTGATTAAAATTAACTGGTGATATAGACATCGAACGGACTATGTCTCTCCCCCATGATCTCATGTCCGAAATCATCAATGGAATCTGAATTTTAAATTTTAATATCTAAGTTATGTTCTATAAAATTAGAATTTCAAAATTTTAATCTAAAAATCTTACAAAAGCGAATTTGTCAAATGCTTACAATAGTCTAATTTCAAAATTCCAAAATAAACATATCCAAATGAAAGGATTAGTTTATACAAACTTATTAATTTAGGTGGAGGGGATAAGGGGGCTTAAAAAAAAATAAAAAAATCACTTGCTCTGAAAAATGAAAATACATTAATTTCAGTAATTTATCTATAAATTATTAAAACTATGTTATCCAAGACAGAATTATCTCCTCTTCTACCTTTGTCCCCTCCTTTGTCCCCTTCTATACTAAGAGAAAGATTGAGGTCCAATTCTTTATCTCCTCTTCCACCTTTATTTCCTTCTATACTAAGAGAAAGATTGAGGTCCAATCCTTTATCTCCTTCTCCACCCTTGACATCTTCCGCTGCCGTGGGTATCGGTGGTGGTGGCTTGAGTTCCAATCAGACCAGTGACGCCATACTGATCGGTTGATCCGGAACGTAATACGTGATTGACGAACTCGTCGACGGTACTGGTCGGTCTCTCTTCTGTATTGTGCCATTTTAGCTCCCCCATTTGAATATGTTAAGAAGCTGTGTTAAATTATATATATAAAAGCAGTGAGATGAAAAATTGAAAACCCAAATGCATAGGGTTTGATGAGTGTGGCCATTGAATGAAAACAGCTCGCAACTTATACCCGTACAAAAAATAGGTGGAAGAGACACGTGTTGCATGAGAGAAAAGGGAAAGGGACACGTTAGTTCTTGGACGTCGGTTTACAATTATCAAATATTATCATATCGCGTAGGACTCTAACAAGTGCGCATTGAAATTAATTGGTTTTTTTAAATTAGTTTTGATTTCTGAATCGGATACATTGAAATTTCACAAAAATAGGAGCTACATTTTTTTTATTGAGAAAATATTTGTACAAATCCATGAATTTATAGGAGAAAAGAAAAATACAGAGACACTTAAAATTCAAGTAAACCTCAATAGAAGAAGAAAATGTAGGGAAATAGAAACCTAAAAAATAGATAAATAGTAGGAAGTCTGAATACTACTATTAATTAATGAGCCAGATCAAAATAGACGGTGGATTAGGATTTTTTTTTTATTAAACGTAAAATTGTGTTACAAATTTTATCAAGTAAAATTTATTAATAATAGAATGACGAGCTTATAATTTTAATTTTAGATTTTATCTAAATAAATAAGATGTTTATATTCTGTACAAAAAAAAATTTAATAAGTACATATACCAAGCTGGAGCTTCTGGAGTGGCCGCCGGAGTGGCAGAGTCAGTACAATTGGGAGGGGCAGAGTCAGTACAATTGGTGGTGTCAGCACCAATACCTCTAACACTGCCAATACCTCCAACAGAATCAAGGTTGTCGAATGTTCTATGGTGCAATACCTAACACTGTCAATACCTCCAACAAAATCAAGGTTGTCGAATGTTCAGATGGTGCCAGTGGCCCTCCCACTTTAGACTTATATGCTCCAGCAGCAGTACCAAGTGATGCATGTAACCCCTCCAGTGTGAAGGTCATATGTTGTTTAAGTGGTGGCATGAGTTTCAATCATATCAGTGGTTGGTCGACAGGATTCAGTGTGACTTCCGTGTTGAGCCACACACTTCAGTAAGTGGATTATATATAGAAGCATATGCACACCTCACAGTCCCTCTTCAAAAATTATCAGCAGTTTCACAACTGCAATGTATGAGAGTAAATTTTTTCATTAAAAATTGGATAACGTATGAGAGTTTGATAAGTGTCTCATTGAAAAGAAGATACCTCAGGTCCTCAACTCCCACCTCTACAAAAACTGAAATGTATAATAGTTTGACAAGTATCTCATTAAATGAAAATACCTCACCTCCACATTTATAAAAATTATCAGCAGGTGTATGAAAATATAATGAATACTTCTTTCTATTGAAAACTAGAATGCACGAGAGTCTGATAAATATTCGAAAATATAATTTTAAGCAGAGTGATGCAATTCTATTTGAATAGCAAATTCCATTCAATAATTTTTACATTTTAACTATATTATCTTTTTATTTTTTACATTTTAAAGATTAGTAGGCTTACTATGCGTGTTTTGATGTGTAAACACACCTTTTCACATGTTTGATACTAGTATTTAATTTTTATATCCACTTGTGAAAAGGTCAACAAATATAAAATGAATTAAATCTAAGGTTTAGACATTTCAATCCACCTTAATCCAACCCACCAAACAAACAATACTAACTCAAGTGGTTAGAGCACCACTATCTAGGCCTTAGATTCTGGGTTCGAGTCATGGGGAGGGGAAAAAAACGGAATGGATATTTAACTTTCCATAAAAAAAAATAAAAAATAGATTTCACTATTGTTCTATAATAGCAATTATGAATATAGCATGATAAATAATACTCTTGCACACAATTATTTGATGCATAATCTCTTTTGCATAATATGAAATGTATGCGTGGCAATTTGTGTTATGTGTAAGGGTGGAATCGAAATTATAAAATAAAGTGGACTAGGCTAAATATATATAAATTAAAATATTTATTTAAATATATTGTTAACGGACTAATGTGTTATAGTATTCATTACTATATTACAAGACAATTGATTTTTAGTTACAGAAATCTTGTTATTGTTGTTTTTGTAGCTAAAAGTCTTTAATGACAGAAATTGACTTTTAGTCCTGTTAGATCGTTCATTAATTCTCAATTTTCCTGTTAGACTTTTAGTTAGAGAATTAATAATGAGAGTATTTTATCACTAAAAATTAGTTTTATTGTAGTGTTAATTTTATCGTAATAATGAGAAGAGAAATATGGGAACGATCCTCTCCATTTCAATATTTATTTCAAATATTTGTAAATTTGTTTCAATCTCCACCCTTCATTGCATCTATTAAGTTAATAAAAGGTAAAGTCTAGTATGCACTCGAGTTAGTGATGTTTATTCGGGCCGGGTTAATCGGGTTGACCCGTTTAACCCTGAAAAATACAGGATTAGGGTTCATGAATTATAGGCCCGTTTAAAATCGGGCTTTTTTGACCCGGACCGGTTAGCCCGTGGACTAAACCGGGCCAGCCCGAGTTGTTACCTTTTTTTTTTTTAATAAATAACCTAAGAACAAATTTTTGGTCATTTGATCAATAAACATAACTATAAGAATTAAGAAACAAATTACCATCCATTAGTCATTATTACTATTTTTTATTAAATTATGATATTTGTTTAACTTTTTATTTGGTCATATTAAGAAGTAGAGTTGGTCTCCTGTGCACAGCGTGCACGTGCACACTAATGCATAGACCAATTCTATATCTATTTATAAAGATAAACATAAATAATTAAGTAATGAATGTTCTAGTGGTTATAAATACCTTTTTAAAAGCTTGAGGTCACATGTTCAAAACCTTTCAAACTTGTTTTTTTTCATTTTATGTTTTTTTTTTTCATTTTTTTTTTGTTTTTTTTTTCGTTTTTTTTTCTGTTTTTTTTTTTCGATTTTTTTTTTCAAACTTGTTTATTTTTTCATTTTATTTTCTGTTTTTTTTTTCGTTTTTTTTCTGTTTTTTTTTCGTTTTTTTTTTCGTTACTCACTTCCACTTTTTTAATAATAATAGTCTCTACTTTTCATTAATAAAATTTCCACTTTTCACTAATAATAATTATCACTTTTCATAACAAAATTACCACTTTTCACTAATAATAACTACCACTTTTCAGTAACAAAAAAATTTCCACTTTTCAATAATATGGAGTAATAGTTACCACTTTTCAATAATAAGAATTACACTTTTCAGTTAAAATATCTACCATTTTTCAATAATAAAAATTACATTTTTCAGTTAAAATATCTACCACTTTTCAGTAACAAAAATTACATTTTTCAGTTAAAATATCTACCACTTTTCAGTAACAAAATTTCCACTTTTCAATAATAAGAATTACACTTTTCAGTTAAAATATTTATCACTTTTCAATAATAAAAATTACATTTTTAAGTTAAAATATCTACCACTTTTCAATAATAAGAATTACACTTTTCAGTTCAAATATCTACCACTTTTCAATAATAAGAATTACACTTTTCAGTTCAAATATCTACCACTTTCAATAATAAAAACTACATTTTTCAGTTAAAATATCTACCACTTTTCAATAATAAGAATTACACTTTTCAATTCAAATATCTACCACTTTTCAATAATAAGAATAACATTTTTTCAATTTTAATAATAATTTTAACTGCAGTAACAAAAATTCCACTTTTCAATAATAATAGTTACCACTTTTCAATAATAAGAATTACACTTTTCAGTTAAAATATCTACCACTTTTCAATAATAAAAATTACATTTTTCAGTTAAAATATCTACCACTTTTCAGTAACAAAATTTCCACTTTTCAATAATAAGAATTACACTTTTCAGTTAAAATATTTATCACTTTTCAATAATAAAAATTACATTTTTAAGTTAAAATATCTACCATTTACAATAATAAGAATTACACTTTTCAGTTCAAATATCTATCACTTTTCAATAATAAGATTACACTTTTCAATAATAAGAATTACACTTTAACTGAAAAGTGTAATTCTTATTATTGAAAAGTGGAGATTTTGTTACTGAAAAGTGGTAAATATTTTAACTGAAAAGTGTAATTCTTATTATTGAAAAGTGGGAATTTTGTTACTGAAAAGTGGTAACTATTATTATTGAAAAGTGGAAATTTTGTTACTGAAAAGTGGTAATTATTATTAGTGAAAAGTGGAAATTTTGTTACTGAATAGTGGTAACTGTTATTAGTGAAAAGTGGAAATTTTATTAATGAAAAGTAGCAACTATTATTATTGAAAAGTGGGGGTGAGTAACGAAAAAAAGAAAACGAAAAAAAAAAAAAACGAAAAAAAAAACTAAAAAAAAAAACGAAAAAAAAAACAAAAAAAAATTAAAAAAAAAACTAAAAAAAAAAGTTTGAAAGGATTGTAATTTATTAATTAATTAATAAAGTAATAGATTATAAATTAATTAATTAATTAATTAATAGAAAAAATAGAATTATAACCATAAGTAGAGAAAAAAGGATAATAAGTTAGAATAGGAGGATAAGGACAAAAGCATGTGCACCAAACCTGGTTTGGTGCACATGGTGCATTTGAGAATTTCCCTAAGAAGTAATGAGTTATAGAATTGTGTTTAAATTATAGTTTTTTTTTCTCATTTACTAATCATTAACTAATTATGTATTTTTCTATTTTATTTGCTGGTTGGACGTGCCAATTGAGACTTTTAATTTTAGTATTAGTCTAGTATGCACTCGAGTGCATGCTGTGCACCCTAGTCCATGTGCACTTTTCAGTTTACTGACTTACACTTTTTGGTAAATGGTGTTGCATTTTTTAATTATTACTAAAAATATTATTATATAGTTTAATAATTGAAAAGTGCAACACCATCTACTAAAAGTGTAAGTCAGTAAACTGAAAAGTGCAACATGAACTAGGGTGCACAACATGCACTCGAGTTCATAGCAGACCAACCCTTAATTTTAAAAGAAGAAAAATTATTGTAGCCTGTTAGTGGCCCGTTTAGTCCGTGGCCCGCTAGGGTTAGGTCCCAACAATTGTAGGCCCGTTAAAATGAACCGGTTAAGGCCCTAACCCGTTTAGCCCGTAGCCCTGTAGAGCTGGCCCTATAGGGCTAGGACCAGCCCGATAGACATCTCTAACTCGAGTGCATGTTGTGCACCCTAGTCCATGTGCACTTTTCAATTTTACTGACTTACACTTTTTGGTAAATGGTGTTGCCAGTGACGGAGCCAGGAAATCTCGGTAGGGGGGCCCGATTACCATTACTTTAAAAATAAAATAATATATACTTATTATACTCATCAAAATTTTGATAAAATTGTTAATACATTTCATTAAATTAAATTGAACAAAATTGAACAAGCTAACTTTCATTTTGTTTTGAAGTTTTGATAGTTTGATTCAAAATTAAGCGAAACAATTTAAAAATTGCTAAAATATTAAATTCAAAAAATATTTTATTTAATGTCTTTTAAGTACATTTTATTCAAAAAAATTAAAAACGTTTTGACTTGAAGTTTTGATAGTTCCATTCAAAATTAAACATTTTATTCAAAAAACAAACTAACTTTCATCTTCGGTTGTAAATGTCTTTTAATTAACACATTAATGTGTTCCAATACTTTATTATTTACACGGTTTGATCAATAAAGTATGAATATTTTGGGTGATTTGGTGAGGGGTAAAATAAAATGTATGCAAAAATGAGTGACAAATTTTAAAATAAAATGATGTTGGGAGGATATTAATTTTATTGGGTGTTTCCATATTAAGAATGTGCAAATAATCTTTTGACGTTCTAATAAAAAAAGTGTGTAAATAATTACGGGACAAAATGAGTATATATATAAAAAAAAAAAAATTGGTGGGGGGCCACTGGGCCCCCCTGGCCCCATTGTGGCTCCGCCCCTGGGTGTTGCACTTTTCAATTATTACTAAAAATATTATTATACAGTTTAATAATTTAAAAGTGCAACACCATTTACCAAAGAGTGTAAGTCAGTAAACTGAAAAGTGCAGGACTAGAGCGCACAACATGCACTCGAGTCCATAGCAGACCAACCCTTAATACAAATTTATAATACATTAAAAATAACAAAGACGTAAAAAAACAGAAAAAATAGGCGGTCTCAAATAAAATAATTAATTAAGAAGAAAGACACGGTCTCAGATTTTTTGGCGACAGAATTGTATATTTTGTTAGTAAATGTTAGTGAAATGATGTTGAAAATTACGAGTAATAAAGAGTAGAAATTGAAACAAAATTTAAAAAATTGACAGCTTTAAAATTGGAGAGAATCTGTTAAAAAAGAAATACATGCCGGAGCGGTCGGCAACACGTAATCGCGTGATATAGTAAAATGTGGATCTAGAGGTAAACACGTGACACTGTACTTGTATTTGACCAGGCCCAGTTTTTGTGGCCCAATGCACTCAACCTTGTAAATTGTCATTTTGATTTCTTCTGTGTTTGGATTTATCTAATACTCCAATATTCTATAAAATGTTAATACTCCATCGCTTATAAATTTTACTTTATTTTTTAACTCATAGATTAAAAAAATGATTAAATTATAGATTTAAAAAAAAATAATAATAAAGTGAAGTATAGAAATTAAAAAATATTTGCCAAACTTAAAAATGGATTGAGGGAATGAAAGAATTTCGTCTCACCTAAAAGTAAAAGTAGAGATGAGAAATATTTGGGTAAGTGGTTGTGGGATTTCTTGAGTGGAGGAACAAATTTATGGGCGAAGGTAGTTGATTCGTTGTATGGGGGGTTAGTAGATACTAGGGAGGGTTTTCACAGTAGAGAAGGAGGGAGGATGTCCCAGTGGTGGAGGGATATTCTGTCCAGTGGGAATGGGGTGAGAGGGAGCTGGTTTAGAGGAAGTATGGTGAAGGTTATTGGAAATGGTGCTAGAACGCGTTTTTGGGAGGGGGTTTGGGCGGGCGAAATTGCCCTAAAAATGCAGTTTCCGAGGCTTTATCGGCTGAACTTAGATAAGGATAGGTACATTAATGAGCTGGGTTTTTGGGAGGGAGGTTCGTGGGTGTGGAACTGGGCGTGGCGGAGGCCTTTACTCGAGAGAGATTTAGATAGCTTTAACAATTTGTTGTCTGTGATCTAACAGGTCCATCTTGACGGAGGACGAACAAGATGGGTGGAGATGGCGGAGCGACCCGAAAGGAATTTACACGACAAGGTCGGCATATCAGCTGCTACACACAACAGCAGGGCCAAGATACATGGAGACGTCTAAGGAAAAAGCTATGGAACTAATCTGGAAAAGTCCATGTCCCGCTAAGGCATCGGCAATGGCATGGAGGCTCGTGTGGGATAGATTACCGACGAGATCAAATTTGAGAAAGAGATCAATAATATCCACGGACGAAGAGACCAAATGCACGATCTGTGACGTGACGCCCGAATCTGCATCTCACTTCTTTTTCAATTGTAAGGTAACACACCTGGTTTGGTCTGAAATTTTAAATTGGCTTAAGTTGTCGGCGGCTCTCCTCGATCAAATTTCAGAGCACTTCTGGCAGTTTAGCAGTCTTCTCAACTCAAAAAATGGGAACAAATTTATGGTAGGACTATGGATCTGTGTGGTGTGGACGTTATGGAATTGGAGAAATAAATTGATCTTTGAGAATGGGGAATGGAATAACAAGAAGATAACAGCGGAGATAAAGAGTCGATTTTGGAGCTGGTGCTCGGTGTCAAATTTAATTAACCATGGAGCATCTTTTAGGGGCTGGTTTGCTGACCCTGTGCGGACCTTAAGTGACAAATAGACAGCACCTTCTCAGTCTGTGTCATGAGCTTAGAAGGCATGTTTTGAGCCCCCGGAGGTTTTTGACTACCTGCAGTTTTTTCTTTCTTTTTGCAACATCCTACTGGCTTTTCCTTGTCATACAATTATGTTAGAACTATCATGTTGGGCACTACTTGTACCCTGCACTTTTACATTTATGGAATTTCTCTTTTACTGACCAAAAAAAAAAAAGAGATGAGAATTAAAAAAGGATGAAGACTCTAATACCATAAAAAATTTAGTCTCATCTAAAATATCTGAACTTATAAATAGGTGTAAAATTAATTTTTTGTATATTAATTTTTAATAGAGAATAAAAAAAAAAATAGTCATAAACTCACGCTGAAAGGTCGAAATTTCATTAAAATTAAACCTTGTCCAAAAACCTTCATAAAGTGTTTGAAAATGAGTATTTGTCATAGATGATGTGTATTTATGATATAAAAAATAATTTATTTACTCTAAAGATTTGTGTTTATGTAACTTCAACTAACATAATTGAAAGTATTATTACATTTACAAAAAATAACTGAAGGTTAAGATTGTTATTCAAGTCGAGTCGAATATTTAAAGTTTAAATTTGACTTAAACTCTTGTCGAGTTGTGTTTTGCTCGATTACATTGATAAGAAAAAATGAGCTTGATTGGTAAATGAGTCTAGCGAGTTTAATGAAATAAAATACTTTCTTAATCCCAAAATAACTTTCATAGGTAGATGGACATGCATATTAAGAAAGTGTAATAATAAGTAGAATTTTATACTCCGTCCGTCACAGCTTAACTTTCATACCTACTTTTTCGATCCTTTAAAAACTCTATCCATACAATATTTAAAATATTATATTTAATGTTATTATTTTTATGGTACATACATACACAAGTCAACTCACTTATTTATTTTTTTATAAATTATATCTCAAAATTCTATTTATTATAATATTTTTTTAAAAGAGGGTGAACAGTAAGTATGAAAATTAAGTTGGGACGGAGGGAGTAAAACTTTATGTATAAAGTAAATAAATGAGTTGACTTTTATGTATATGTGAAAAAAAAGTAGTGAGATTTATGTAAAATTGAGAATATTATGAGGGTTGAGTTTATAAAGAGTTTTTCATTTTAAGGGTGTAAAAGTTATTGTGGAACATCACGAAAAAGAAAGAGTGAAAATAATTGTGGGACGAAGGAAGTAATTTTTTTAAAATATAAAATCTAACGAGTTGAGTTTGAACTGACTCGTCAATAGATTGAGTATTTAATTAACCCGACTCGTTTAACAAGCCGAGCACGTTCGCTTAACAACAATAATCAATTAGAATTAGCAAGTCTTGTGCATGTTTAATATAAATGCATGATTAATATAAGAAAATGAATCATGCATAATTAATTTTACGTTTTACGACATTATGTGTTTCATAATTTTATATTTAAATAAAAGTAATATTTGAAAACTATAAATTTATTTACATTTTATAATTTTGATCAAATCAATAATATATAATTGTATAAATTAATTTAAATATGAAAGTAAATATATTATTTAATGATTGTAATATAGGAGTATTAAAAATGAATAAAATAATAAATACAGTAAAATATAAAGTTTAATGGTTGGAGAAGGTTTTTAAAATAGAGATTTTATTTTAGAGTTTATGAATGGTGATGATATTAAATTCTTAATCTTAATAACTTCACAAGCAAAAGTATGGGAAACTGTCACTCTTGAAGTTAAACTGTCATGTCAGTTGGCTTTGATGGTAAGCAAAACTGAACTATAGATTCATCAATTACACTAATCAAGAATAAGCTGACAACATTTTCATTGATTTTGAATACTCCTATAATTTTTTTAGCCCCTAGATCAAACGAGCAACATAATCACCGATCGGGAGCTACTATAGGTAAACTAAAAAAAAAATTAAAATTGATTCGAATTTAATCGAGTTTCGAATTATTCAAATAGTTATTAAATTTGAATTCGAGTTCATAAATAGTCGGTTCGAAAGGTTCGCGAGCCTAAGCTACAAATATATATTTTGCCATTAATTATACTCTATATTATCCTCAGGCATTAATTATACTGTGTAATAATTAATTCAGAGATGGAAGGACGGAGATACACCGCCAGTGGAAGAGCTTGCACGGGTTATGGAAGCGGCATGTAGAACACTACAACCGCCACCTATTGCGTCGACATCATCATCAAGGCCACCAAGAGGAAGGGGCAGGGGAGAAAGACGAAGGAAAAGGGGCAAGACATAATTTGGATGATAATTTTTTTAACGAAATTTGGATGTTCTGATGTTAATTTGTGAACTAATTTGGATGTTTATTTTAGATGTTTATGTTTATTTTAGATGTTTAATTGAATGTTCGAGTACAATGTTTATTTTTATATCTTTTGGATGTTTTGATTTATGTTCAATGTTAATTTTATACTTAATTGAATATTCGACACATTGTGACCGACGAAGGCGACAACGGTCGACTTACGGATGTCGACCATATGATCTTTGGTCAAATGTGTGATGTTGGTCGACATCCAATAGTCGACCAGAACTCCTTTGTTCATAATTAATGTGTCGACCATAAGTCCACTTTTCAATTTTAAGTTGTCGACGCGTTTAATATATATTTTAAAGGGGGGGTGCATTTAGATCTTTGGTCGACTATAAGATGTCGATCACAACATATGCGATCGACTTTGGGGAGTCGATCGACCACGGAGTGTCCACCACAAGTCCTATGTTCATAATTAACGTGTCGAAGAAATCATGAAACATTTTTATAAGGTGGGTGCATGTTGTAAAACGGTCGACGATGGGATGTCGACATGAAAGTGTTCCATCGATATTGGGATGTCGATCGACATCCAAAAGTCGACCAAAAGGCCTTTGTTCATAATTATTGTGTCGACTATGGCTTAGTTGGTCGACTATATGATGCTGGTCGACAATGTGTTGTCGACCATAAGTCCTCGATTCATAATTAATGTGTCGACGGTGGATGATTTAGTCGACTATTGGATGTCGAAAGTCTTCCAATCATTACTCATTTTTTTGGATGTTTTTCAACACGTTACAAACACTATTCAACATAAAACGTAACATTGATTCTCAACATAAAACATAACATTGATATTCATAACAAAACGATTTCAAATGTACAATCGTTGACCAAAAAGTTACAAAAGATGACTAATGTAAGTCATTTACAAAACAATAACTAAGTATGACTAATCTAAGTCATTTCCAAAACGTGCCAAAAGATGACTAATGTAAGACATTTTCAAAACATTACAAAAGTATGACTAATCTAAGTCATCATTCTCGGTCAGCAAATGTACAAAAGTTCCAAAAGTATGACAACATAAACCCTATTTAATAAGTTTGTTGTTATATGCGTCCAACCATGCAGCTGCAGCTGCTAATTTCCAGATCGGCCAAGAAGCCGCAATGGGAGGAAGTGGACAATCGGCAGACAAGTTGACGTGGATGAAATGATTACCGTTGACGTGGCCTATACAAATTTTCTTGGAATTTTTCGGTGGCGTCGACGTTCTCAAGGGAAGGTATGTGAGCGATATATCATTGACCAACGTGATCAAGGCAACGTTGTAGTTTGTACATCGATGCCACTAGGTACCCCATGCACGACAACTGAAACCGGTTTTCCCACGGTGCAGTAACTTCTAAACAATTGAGGGCCTTCAAAATTTGACCAAACATTCGTGTACAACTTTACGTGCTGCCCTAACTCCGTCATCATATTTTATCGTACTCTTGCCCAATTGTCTTCACCAAATCCCATAGCGGAAGCAATCGATCGAAAGCTACAGTGTCTGTCAGCACGGACATTAATACAATCCACAACAAATGGTGGGAATCTAATGGGTATCTGATCTTCCAACCCTGCGTTTGTAAATGAAGAGCGAGTACGCTTGCGAGCGACCACCTATGCACCAAATACACAACAACATATAAATAACCAAATAATCAAGTTAAACAACAAATAATCAAGACAAATAACCAAGACAAATAACCAAGCTAAATAACCAAACAACCATAAAACCAAGAATAATTCAAAATAAATTAAATTACCGGCGGACGCTTAGTTGATTTTTTCTTTGTCTTCGACGTCGAAGGCTCCTCTAGATCAACAACATCGGGGAAAGACATGGATTCCTTGTACTCGAATAAGCTCAGATCCCGTTTTGTTGAAGAAGGATCGTTTTTCTTCTTATTTCCTTTTCCTTTCGGTCAACCACGTGTTTTTACCTTCGGCTCAGGTTCAATAAGCAAAGTGGTTCTGGGATTTCGAAGCTCTATGGCTTGCCTCAACATTATCCTCTCCGACGTTGTGGCCTCTTGCTCTTTATATGCAATCATCAAGCTCTTAATGACTTCCTTGTATCGAGTGTCAAGATCTTCATCCACATCGTCCTTCGCTTCGTTCTCGTCTCTCAAAGTTGGCTCCATGTCAAGCTTTCTCCAAAACCTATCAATAGCTTTCTATAGGTATCGGTTTGCCAAACCGGTGATATTCGTCGAGTTCATGAGTTCGTGACAATCCGCATACCTATCTTAGATACTGAATGCATATATCAGGACTAGATTCACCGTGTTCGATACGTGTCACTTCTTTGAATATATTTTTCAACGCATAAATTGACACCACTCCTAATAACTCTTGATACAACACGGACTTGAACTTGTGTAGGGCAACATTCACACTCTTCTCAAACGAAGCTTTAATGGCATTGTGACTTGCTTAATATAAGGTATCTATCTTTGTCCAGCATATCTCAAAATTACCCAAGCTGTTACCAAGAGATCTCTTCAACGCTACATGGTGACTCTCAGCCCTGAAATGATAATATTTCATAGATTAATTACACACATAGAAACTACACAATAACTAATAAACACATAGACACATACTTATGAAATATTAAAACGTACCTGTTCGTAGTTGTATTTTCATAGTGCATGTACTCATCCGTCCATACCGTTATGAACCTCTCCTTGAAGGGATTTATCCAGTGATTCATGCAGTAGAAGTATGCCTCACTTTCAGTGTGAACATTTGCATATTCAACTTGAAAAGGCTAAACAACGGTATTGAATTCTTTTTCAGACGATGCATCCATCACATTCTTCCAAGAATAGAAGAATCTTTCCCAATCTTCCTTGGTCTCAAACTTCTCCTTGCATTTGGCCAAAACATTTCTATCTATATGCCATCTACATAGGAAATGTTTAGCCTCTGGAAATACGGTCCCGACAGCATTCATGACGGCCAACTCTCAATCAGTAAGAACGACCCTCGGTAGACAAGCATCCTCCAATAACTCACGAAGGACACTTAATGCCCAAGTATAATTTTCCTCCTTCTCACGCTCGAGGAACACTGAAGCTACCGAGAAGGTCATGCCAGTGGATGTAAATCCAACCATCTCTAAGTACGGCAACTTATATCTATTAGTCTTGTACGTGCAATCCATTATCAACACACTCGGTAAAGCACGGTACAACTGAAGGCCGGTTGGGTGTGCAAATAATATATCTTGTATAGTATTTGATACCGGACAAAATCTATGAATCTGAAAATAATTATTGTCAATCAACAAAGTCATCAACTGTTGTAGTTGACTCTTTCCAGCAAAATCTGTCATCTTAAACTTGGATCGGACATTGTACACGGTGCAGATTGTAGAATGGTTGTTCAGATTTCTCAACTTAAGCAGTTTCAACACATCCTTTGGGGGAGCGTTACAGTTGGACATGTCAACAACCAAATCTTCTTCAGCGGGAGTTAGCCTCCCAGCGTATGAGTGACCCTCGAGGTAGATTGCTACGGGATGATTGTGAGTCCCGCATTTGACCTCCAACATCCATTCATTCGAAGATATTTTTATGCCCCTTAAGAGAAAAGGACATCCATACTTTTTCGACCCCGTTGTCCTTTTTCGGCCCTTATCGTCTTCAAAATCATCATTATCATCATTTCCTGCAATAACTAGTTGGATTTCAATCTTTGGTTTATTTTTTCGATAAGTTTCACCATGCTCGCACGCCAATAACACTTGTGCCTTCTTCCTCCCACTACCATTATTTGAGCGCTTACAACGATAACGATATTGTGTTGTATGGCTACGTCTCGAACCCACTGTTCCAAGGCCTCCCGAGTTTCAAAGTAATTGAAATTTGAGAACACATTGGTGTAGTCCATCATAAGTTCATTACCCGGAGCATCCTCATTAGCCGAAGCATCCTCATTAGCTAGGGCATTCTCCTCATTAGCCGAAGCATCCTTATTAGTTGAGGCATTCTTGTCATTAGCCGAAGCATACTCATTAGCTGGGGCATTCTTCACATTAGCTGGGGCATTCTTCACATTAGCCGAAGCATCATCACATGGCCCCGATGGCCCCTATTAATCCTCCGAATAATAAAAGAAATTCGGATCAAAGTCTCCGTCATCCGCCAAATTCTGAAAAGAAACCAATATGTAAGTTTTTTGCCAAATTTTGAAAAGAAACAAAATTCAACACAAAAAAATATGAAAAGAAACAAAACTCAACAAAAAATTCAAGTTTTGGCCGACTATAGGATGTCGACAATTATAGTTTTGGTCCAACACAAAAGATTATCAACCTAGTACAAAAGTTGATTCATAAGTTGTCATGGAGTATTATAATTGAAAGTGTAATCTCAGGACAACTAGATTAAAACATGAGGACTAAGGCAACAATGTTAGTCCAATAGATGACTTTGAGAAACTTGGTTTATGACTTAACTATTTGTAGCAAAAGAAATGCTAAGAAAAATGTCAGAATAAAGATGTATACAGAGCTTAAATGTTGTTAGTATTGAGTTCCTTAAAAGATATGGAGTCCCACCTAAATATCTTTTTAGAAACGACAAAACTTTATTAGCGGGTATAAAAAATACCCGAAATGATCAAAATACAATGTGGTTGTGTCTCACCTAACAATACAATTATACAAGTAACAAGTCACTTGAGAAACTGTCAAAAAGACAAAAATTGAAATTAAAATCCACTTACCTTAAAGTATGCTAAGCTAGATCTGCAAATATAAAATAAAAAATCGTTTTGCCATCTAAAATAAATTCTGAGAAGAGTTCCTTTTTAATGGGAAGAATTCAAACTTTCACCTCAAGAGATATAATATCCTCAATCCTTGTACTTCACTATAAATGATATCTCAAAATACTTGAAAAGCAAACACGCAACTATATTAACCATTCCTCTTGAGAGTTAGAAGCTTATATATTGTCCAAGGTTGTTAGAATTGTGAGTAAGATGATTTGTTCAAAAACTTTGAAGACACTAGGACTCACTTCATAAAGATCAAAGTTTTTTAATAGACAGAATCTTGATTGGTGTACCTTGTAAAAAAAAAAATGAATGTGACAATTTCAAACTCTGAACCATTATAATTCAATGTGTTCTTTACTACTTTAATACTTTAATACTTTAATACACTTTTAATCACACAAGTAATTCAATATATATATATATATATATATATATATATATATATATATGACTCACATTAATTTAGTGTATATCTCACCTGATAACAAATTTTTTTCGATATAAAAGTGTAAAGACTTTTCAGTAAAATAAAATAAGTATAAACAACTACGGCTCACAATTCTCACACTTAGACTAATTTAAATAGTCATCCAACTAACTAGCTTTATAGAAATTAGTAGATTTGTTATTTGAATCAAGTCAAAAATCACTCACTTTGTCAGTTGAGTTTTTAATGCCGTAAAATGACTTCTCCTATTTTGTTGAGTTACTGATTTTAGAAAGAAAAAAGTTTTTTTTTCATGCACGTGTGTTCTTCTCCATACACGTGTCACCCATTTGTTTTGGGTAACGAGATGCAAAAAAATTATATTCTCTAGTCTAAAAAACTTGTACTCCCTCCGTCTCATATTAATTTTCATAGGTAGATTGACACAAATATTAAGAAAGTGTAGTAATGAGTGAAATTTTGAAGGGTAATTTTGTAAACTTTTATGTATAAAATAAAAAATGAGTTGACATTTGTGTATGTGTGTAGAAAAAGTAATGACATTTGTATAAAATTGAGGATATTGTGAGGGTGGAGTTTGTAGAGAGTTTTCCATTTTAAGAGTGAAAGTTATTGTGGGACGTCCCAAAAAGGAAAGTGTGAAAGTTATTGTGGGACGGAGGGAGTATTTTTCTTATTGTTATCATTGCTTTTTCTATACATTTTTCTTACCTTTTTTTTTTTTTCATGTTATTTTTAATGTGTGATACATTTGTGGTGTGATCTAAGGGATAGATTCTTCTTAATGATATGATGATATACAAATGAGAGTAGGAACTTGCATTGTATGTTTAACTTTATTGTTGTATGGAATACGGGTGCATATTAAACTGTAATGTAAATGCCAAAATCTATGCCCCTCTTTTTGTTAACATAGAACACCCTAAATGGTAAAACGAGGCACTTAGCTTGAGCAGAGGGAGTAATTGGGTCGAATTTCAAGTTTACAGTAGCACAACTGCATTCTCCCTTCCCACAAAACACCCTACAACACTATTTGAACGAATATAATAACACTATTAGAAAAGTTGGTAAAATTTTCAGAGTTTATAATTAGATGTACATTTCGGATCCAAATAAAAAATATAACTAACATAACAGATGCAAAATCACAACACTTCCTTTTCAAGTTTCAATACAGCCATAAATGCTTCTTGTGGTACGTCAACTTTTCCAATTGATTTCATTCTTTTCTTTCCCTCAGCCTGGTTCCAGAAGCAACAAGTCAAGCATTATAGGTTTCAGATGATAAAAGAACACGAATTATAAAGATAACTGACACGATAAGATAGGGAGAGTATTATACTTCTATTTTTATAATAAGAGTAACATACTAACATTTTTGGGGTACCAATTTTATGGTACAATTGGTGCACAACTAATACTTTTTAGTACGGAGTAATAAACTAACTACTACTAATATTTTTCAATATTTTTAAAATTAGATGCAGCAGTTATTTAAAAAGACAAAGGCAGATAGGCCCACTTTGATATGCTCTATTCAATAGAGATTCTGAATTGTGATGACTGAAAGGCATATACAGCAAATATAATTCACCTGTTTTTTCAGAAGCTTCTTTTTCCTGGAGATGTCCCCACCTAAATGAAAAAACAAAAGAAGGTTGAAGCTTGTAGCAAATTTCGGGTAAAGAAAAGAGAAAAGATTAACATTATAAGCATCTTTTGTTAATAATACATGTCATATTAATCCTGTCAAAAAATAAAAAACATGGAATATCAAAGAAGTACTTCCTACAGCTAAAGTCTAAGGTGGAAGCAAAACAGGATTAAGTCCTACCCAAACAACAATTGCCGTTTCCCAAATTCTATGGTCCCTGTGGATGCCCTTAAAACACAAAACAACGCGATATAAATAAGACTATAAACCTATATCCTAACATAAATATAAAAAGGTTTTAGAGAATAAAGTCCTGCCCAAACAACAATTGTCGTTTCCCAAATTCTATGGTCCCTCTGGATGCTCAAAAAACATAAAACAGCGCGATATAAATAAGACTATAAACCTATATCCAAACATAGCCCACAAACAATAAAGCTCACAGGCTGTTTATTAAAAAACTTGAATTTAAAAGATCCTAACTACAATAATAATAATATTAATCGTATCAGTATCTCATATAAAAGTAACCATTTAATAATCTTCTACAGTAAGGGAAGCTAATCTCACCATAACATTTAGCAAGAACATCTTTCCTGATTGCAGATAAAGCTTCACTAGCAATTACCTTGGAACCTATGCAAGCCTGTCAAGTACAATAGTTAAGGATACATATATCTGATGTGCATTTCTTTATTGTATTTATTTACGGAAACAATAGAAGAAGCCTCTAAGAACTTGACTTTAAAATATCCAAAACTAAGAATCATTTTAAGATGGACGTCAATTATATGGTAGCAGAATAGTGAAACTAACAAACAACGTGTAAGTTATCTTCTGATCTGATTGTTTACATAATTACACGCATAAATTATCTAATCGCTTTAAAATTTTACGGACTTAGACACTTGTTGTTAGTCCCCCAGTGCCAAGTAAGGTCACCAGAGATAGCCTGGGGGGTAGCAGTCCCACCCCAGAAAAAAAAAATCATAATCATAAATCTTCTAAGACAGTACAAGCAAACTCTGTAATTTTTGGATCAGTACAAATTGGTTTTTTTTTTTTTTGTAAGAAAACATATACTTTTATTGCAAAAATAGGGACAAGAGATCCCTAGAGAGATTACATAGCATAGTACCAACTCCTAGTAACATCAGAATCAGAAATAAGCAGACCCTTAAAGGCATTATGACTAAGAGATAGATAAATTATTATTATTATTTTTTTTTTATGGAAGTTAAATACCCATCCCTTTTTTTCCCCTCCCCATGACTCGAACCCAGGACCTAAGGCCTAGGTAGTGGTGCTCTAACCACTTGAGCTATCCCACTTTGTCAGAGATAGATAAATTATGATAAATAGTAATAATGTGTGATTGTTTTGAGTAGGGTAGGATTTTCACTTTATGTAAAATCGATGTGTACGAGTGTGATGTTGTATTATTATATTATTGTTGATTGTAATTCTAATGATTTGATTATTGTATAATGATTAGTATGTTTTACTGAAAATTGTAAAAGTGGGAAGAAAAGTGTGAAGAGTGATAATTATAAGAAGAGTGGGAATAAAAAATCATATTTGCATTAATGAGTCATTAGAGAGAGGGGTGGAGAACAAATATAGTATTTGTAGGTGTACGTATTGGGATTTTAAAAACCAGATTATAAAATCCCAAAGTAGAATCGGATTTAGATTTCTAAATACCAAATCTGATTTTGTAATCCCAATCCTTAGGTCATGTTTGTTTTGGGTTTTAAAAACCAAGTTCTTGATTTACAAACCTAAATTCGATTCTACTTCAGGATTTCAATATCCAGTTTTATAAAACCATGACTACCAACACCTATAAACTTATTTCACACTCACCAATACAATCAATTCTCATTCCTTACACTTTAATATATTAAAACCATAACTCACCCAACACCAATACAATAATAATACATCATTCACTCTTACACATTGATTTGATATAAAGTTAAATCCCCACCCTACTCAAAATCCCAAAACAAACACACACCTTACTATATACAAGAATTTCAAAAACCACTTAAAACCCACACAAAGATCACCTTAGGGTTTGAATAGCACGGTTTGGAAAAGTAAAAAGATAATAGTAAATGGTAGACAAGTAAGTGTATCTTACCTGGATTGGTACTTTGAACATTTGTCTTGGTATCAATTCCTTCAGTTTTACAGTCAAAGCCCTACCAACTGAATAAGCCTGATAAAGAAGCAAAATCACAATAAAGTCAATGATGGCTTCATTTTTACCTAAGACTCAATTAAAGAAGTCATCACAAGTTGGTTACCTTGTCTTTATGCACAATAGTTGATAATGGATCCACTGGATCCCCATTAATTTGAATGTCAAGCTTTACTAAGTCACTCTCTTTATACCTGTCAATATAATAGAACAAGCAAAAAAAACCTTGACTTCACCAGTAATAAAAATCCAGATAAATTTGTTAAAAAGTGTACTGAAAGTCATTGCAAAGCACATCATCGCACCTATACTTCAACCAATTGGGAGAGAATCAATAGATTCCTCTTTGGTAACAGTTGCTGGTTTTTCACTACCATGTACTCCCACCGTCCCAGACTCCCAATATAAGTTTCTTCTTTCTTTTTGTCGTTTTGTTTAAGGAATATGATAAAATAATAGATGTAGTACAATTGATGTGATTGAGAGAGAGAAATAGATGAGTATGAAATGAAGTATGATTAAATAATAGATGAGTATGAAATGAACTATGATTAAATAATAGATGTAGTACAAGTGATGTGATTGAGAGAGGGAAAATAATTTGCCAAAAATAGAATATGAAACTTATTGTGGGACGTCCAAAAAAGAAAAGTGAGAAAGTTAGAGTGGGACGGAGGGAGTAATAAGTATGTGCAAAAATCCCATGTTAAAAAGATGGAATTATTTACCTTTGGATATGCAATTTTTAGGAGATCCGTTAAGCAAATAAATTTGATAAATAGGTTTTAAATTATGAAATAAGAATGATCTTGTAAGAGTATTCATGGGATTATCTGAAAAAAATGAGTTGGCCAATCTTTTTTCGTTAAAAAGATGCCCAAACAGGCCCTCATATTATAAATGCTTGTTACTATAATAATTTACGTTACAAACAAACAACTCTTTTACTACCGTGATCTGATATTACAACATTACTTTAACAACAATTTTTTATATCTATAATGAAATGCAAACTTATTTATTAAGCATCTTGTGAGTATGTCCAAACTCCAAAGCAACAAGAGTTCTTGAGTTTGATGACTTGTGAACTATAAGTTTAAAGTCAGCATTAAATAATACTCCCACATTATTTACTGCAAGTGTCTTTAGTCCCTTGATAAAACTATGCTATAGACAGACTACATAATTCTATTTTTCTTTTCTTTCTCTTTCGGGTACATGAGCACTTAATAACTTCTCTTCAAGGTATCGTAGCTCTAATTTACATAAACGGGCTCTAAAGTAAAAGTTCTAACTGTGGGGAAATAGAGGCATGGAAATACATAATTCTTATCACTAAGTGACCAAATGGTGTGAAATTGACATCAAAACATTTCTGCAAAGTGAAAGAAATAAATAACCAGATAGCTTTGGGATTTTAGAATTTTTTTTCTTTAAATCTAATACATTCACTCTACAAATACCTATAAACCCTTTAAATAACATTTTTTTCTACATCACACTCCAATTTTTTTTCATATCTTTTATTCACACTTTTTAAACACACTAATTATTACTCCCTCAATCCTTCAAAAGTTTTCATACTTTCCTTTTTAGTTTGTCCCTCAAAAGTTTGCATACCCATAAATGGAAACAATCATCACAATCCCCACCCTCACAATATACACATATTTACCCTTCATGTCATTACTTTTTGACCCACCATACACTCAATCCAACTACTTTATTTACTTTATATATAAAAGTTTACAAAATTACCACTCAACACTCTAATCATTACACTTTTTCCTTAAACTTCGTGCCCAAAAAGCACCGCAAGCTTTTAAGGGACAGAGGGAGTACATAATTATTCAATTATTACAATTACAATCAAGGATAATATAAGAATACATCACACTCTTACACATTGATTTGACATAAAGTTAAATCCTACCTTTTTAAATCTCAAAACAAAGACACACAATAATTATCAACACATTGAAATCCACTAGATTTTGAACTCTAGATTTCATAATCCTCAAATCCCAAATCAAACATGCCCTTAGAGTTTAAAACCCGAAAATATTTGGAAGAAAATTTGTTATAAGTTATCAAAAGAATAATATCAGATAAAGGATAAAAACAGTATTTTCCTTTTCCAAGAAGTCATATAATTTAACACAGAAAAAAGATAGCATATAAATATTTACCCAATTAAGGAGTACTCCATGCTAGCATAGCCTTTACTCCTGGACTTTAGCTGATCAAAGAAGTCCCCGACCATCTACAAATGAACCATATAAGTTGGTTGGATCAAAAAAAATTGTATTAAAGTTTCGATCAGTTAATAACATGGTAATTGCCCCTGCAGTACTGGACATGACAATAAAAGTGGGAAAATATGTACAGGATCTCTAAATTGAATGTACTACTTTTTAGGTATAATGCATCAAAAGGTCCCTAAACTATCAACTTTTGTTTCAATATGCCACTAAACTATTTTTTGTTTTAAAAAGCCCCTTGTGTACGAGAATTTTATTTCACGAGCTCCCTCAAGAAGAAGATTGACTGATTTTCTGATTCCCTTAATGGTCTTGTTAAATAATATTCATGTCAACTTTATTTATTTTTTATTGATAAGAAACTAGCACTTTTATTGCATCAATATGGATGAGAAATCCCTAGCCTAATTACATATTCAATTACTCAACATAAATCCAGTTCCTAGACACATCAGATATAAGAGTACCCCTAAAAGCACTATGACTCAGAGACCATAAAGCCACTTTATACTTAATTCTATCTCATCAATCGATTCATATCTGTCCTCAAAAATCCGTCTATTCCTCTCACCCCAAATATACCACATCACCACTGATACAACGATCCTCCCTAATATTTTTCCTTTATTGCTAATAGAACCCCCCATATTACTTAGAAGCAAGGCCAAAATCGAATCTGGAATAACCCAATTAATGCCAATTCATGTAAACTTTATTTAATTTGAACTGTATATAAAAGTATTCTCGCAAGTTATTTTAGGTACCCATCACCTGACGAATTAGGGTTAAAATGACTTGCACAAAATAGATCTAAAAATTAGTAAACTTAGCAAACATATATTTAACATGACCAATAAGATGAATAGAAAAATATTCGTCAATTTTTGTCTTAAGGGGGCTTGTGAAATAAAATCTCAATACTTGAAGGACTTTTAAAACAAAGAAATAGTTTAGGGACCTATTGAAACGAAAGTTGATAGTTTAGGGATCTGTTGATGCATTATGCCTGCTTTTTATCAATACCAATGCAACATGTTTATTAGCTTCATAGGGGATACCTCGGCGAGTGGTAATTCGTAAGTAAGTGATGCTCTGATCTCTGTAATGAACTTAATTTCTTTGAATTCTCCTCTCCGGTCTTGAGCAAGCTCCATAAGTGCACCAATATAATCTTTCGGAGTTAGCAGTTCAATCTGTACAAGAAATATAACTTAATTCTCAAGAAATAGGATAAAGATTGCGCCGTAGGTCCAAAATAGGCAACTTGATTAAACAACCTTAACAAATGGCTCTTCAATTGATCTTCTGTTTCCAGGTTCAGGAAGTAACGAAGGATTTGAACATTCAACCTAAACCAGCAGAATACAAAATATGAAGGAAATGTGCAAACAATGTCTTACACTTGGGAAACAAAATTAAACATAATGATCAGTTTGATCTAGTGCATTACGAATTAATTCACACATAACACATTGGTCATTACCATATCCTATAGAAACGAAAAGAGCATATTTAGGTTGCTAATTTTTTTTATTTTTTTTGGTGTGTTAATTTTTTGTTATTGAAAATACAGTACTTTTATTGCAAGCATTGGGTCCTTAACTATCTACATCGAAATCAAATCATTGTATTTTTTATTTATTTTTGTAAAAATTATCCTCATACCTTTGTTTGCATTAAAACTGGGTTTCTGCTTAGTGGCTACTATATCTGGCATATAAAAGCAGAAAACGTACTCACAATAAAAGTAACAGAGACACAATTTTAATGCAAATGAAAGTTCAAGGATTCCATGTTTACAAATAAAAGTACAGGGACCCTACTCATTGAAAATGAAAATACAAAAACTCAAATATATCTGAAGTTCTTAGTACCAAAAACCAGATAACATAGGTCAAGATAAAAATAGATTTCATCGAAACATCAGAGGTAACAAAAATTAACTTAAGTGCATATATCTTTTAGTTCTCCAGTACATGAAGAAATGTCGACTAGTTTCAGGATAGGTCCAAAGCGTTAATATCTATGATGTACCTTGGCCATTTGATATTTATGTTCTATTTTTCGGTAAGTCAATGTCTAGATATTCTCCACACAGAGAATCTAAAAGCCAACAAATGGAATATAACAAGAACAGGATGAAAGGAATTTACAGTATCACCGTTTGAGCAATGGACTCTGTAAACCACACTTGGGGCTGTGGTTATTAAACTCAAATTGTACTCACGTTCCAGCCTTTCCTGCAGAACAGAACTTATAAAACTGCAGGCAATACACAACCGAATATAAAAAGGATAAAAAAATCACAGAAAAGGTTGGAAAACTCTAACCTGAACTATTTCCATATGAAGAAGTCCAAGAAACCCACATCTGAAGCCAAATCCCATGGCATTTGAGGTCTCAGGTTCAAACTGAAACATAATGGAATTTGTTGAGAGATATTTTTCATGGAGTACACCATTCAGATAAGAATATATCAATTATCGACTTAGACTTCAGATTAAACTCATCACTGAAAAAATGAATCGGCAGAAACTCATATGATGAAGAGAATAGCGAATGAACTAGAGAAGTGCATAAAGCATTTACAATTACAGAAACCTTCAATCCTTGTTTCACCAGGATATCTAAAAAGGCTTAGTTGTTGCTAAAATCACCACCTTTACATAAATTGTAATTTAATCTAAACTTTTGAGTTTTCGTTAAAACCTCAATTTAAAAAAAAAAAAAAAATTGCAATTAAAACTTTTGGCCAGATTGACTCTTGCATGTTCAGGCAGTTTTTAGGCTGAACGACGTTGTGCGGGGAGTAATTAGGGTGAACAACGTCGTTTGGGATTTAAATTGTTGCCAAGTAGGATGAGACGTTAGAAACGGGCAATTTGCCCGGAAGTTCAAATTTCAAACATTTTTTATATTGAGGTTTAATTTACCAAGAGTCAAAAGTTTAGATTAGATTGCAATTTGCGAAGAGGTGATGATTTTAACAGCAAGTAAGCCTTAAAGAAATTATGTGATGTCCATGCACATGTTCACATAATAATGAACTTCCTACAATTATTCACAATGTTGTATATGTGATGCACTCAGCCATCATTAGTCCATTGGCATTTGAGGTCTCAAATTCAAAAAATAAAACATCACCGATTCTATCCAATTTTATATGATTAATACACCTCTATCAAAATATGCAGTGAAACAATTTTCAAGCATTTATGGACATGAAAGTGAATATTAACAAAATTAAATGCAATATTATTCCATCTCCCACTTAAATGTTGCAATTTCTTTAAGTTCCTCCAGTTACCTCTCAAGTTCAATTTGTGCTCAACTTTTCATAGTAAAAATATGTCCATCTTATTAAAATTTAAAGTTAGAAAGAAACAAGAGGGTTTTTGAGGATGCTAGTGAGTCCATGGACAAGATTTGGGATAGAATTAAACATAGAGTGGCTTTATGGGCAGTGAGTCATAGTGTTTTTAAGGGTCTATCCTTATCGGATTTGCTAGGGATTGGTTCTATAGTTCGTAAAATCTGAGTAAGTCATAGAGTTTGTAAGGGTCTACATTGCTGAGTAAGTCATAGAGTTTGTAAGGGTCTACATTGCTGAGTAAGTCATAGAGTTTGTAAGGGCCTCTCAAAGTTCTATGGTTTTTAAGGATCTCTCGTCCCTAATTTTGTGCAATAAAATCTTTGTTTTCGTATCAAAATAAAAATTTAAAGTTATGCCCAGCAAGAACAAAATGCCTCTATTTTCATCCATATTTCCCATATATGCTCATATTGAAATTTATAGGCAAAACCTTCACAAACATATATGAAGACAAAAACTGAACCAAAAAATTCAAACAGAAATCTGTAACTGAGGAAGTTGATATGATATATCTTCTCTACGTAGTATTATTTATCTACAGGATACCAATCAAGACTCAGAGCCGCAAATTCTCCTATAGGAAATCATGTGTCGTTAGTACCCGCTGTCTTTTTGCATACATAAATTGTACAGACAATTTACCCATTATATTCTAAATCAACCTGATTCATTGCCAGACAAATTATGCTTATAAACTCATGTTTATGTTGACTAGTACTATGAATCAATTTCTTTAATTGCATTAAATTAAGATGGAATAAAGGACTAGAGATTTCTCCAAATAAAGGGAATATATAAATCAAATGAAATTTAGTGTACAGGTCCCCTTCAGTTCATGATCAAATTAACCCAAAATCAACATTTATCGAAGGACAGCATCACACAATCAATCATGACAATGTGTAAGGCAGCAAGTTCAATCAGTAAGTTCTGATCATGTAGTTAAGCTACCAAGGCACCAAGGCAAGTATGTGACAACAGAGTCAGTTTAAGAAAAGCAGCCTACCTTTAGAGCAGCATCATTAAGCTGCAATTTCTCTAAAGCATCACGCAATTCAGAAAACCTACAAGAAAGTCTCAACATAAATTATCGTTCATCAAATGTATAGATGCATTTATTGGAAAAAGATGAAACGGATTAATACTGGTCAGCATCAACTGGAAACAAGCCACAGAAAACCATTGGTGTAGCTTCCTTGTATCCTGGAAGAGATTTTTCAGCCTTTCTACTGAAATGTGTAATCGTATCACCAACCCTAGCATCTGCCACTGATCGAATGGAAGCTGAAAGGTAACCAACCTAAAAGAATTGAAACATATGGACTCATCAACTGATAAAGAAATAGGCTGAAAAAGTAAAATATAATTAGAGATGCACACAGTACAGAATTAGTTGGTTTACCAATAAATCAATTAGGGAAAAAGGAAATATACTTTTGTCCTTCAATTAATGGCCTACATTTGCCAAACTGAAAAAATATTAAAAATTGTCCTTCAATTGCTACCCCCCATAGTTACGGTCCTAAAAAATATTATTCTTAAATCAATTATCACATTCCACGTCAAAATATTAGTCCCCTCCTATTCAAAATATAAGTCATTTTGGATCAAACATATATTAAGAAAATAATTAGTTTCTCCTTTTGCCCTTAGTACTGATTGCATTTCTCAACAAAAGAAGAACACATCTAACTGATTATTTATTGATCTTAAGGGTAAATTTGGAAGAAATATAATTAATTTGCATTGAAAAGTGTACAATGTCATTTAATTTGCATAGGAAACGAAAGATCAAAATGTCATATATTATGAATAGGAGGGAGTACATAAAATGCTCGTCTCTTTATTGAAGCATATTGGATGATACGACATTTCTTTTCTTGGTGATCCGGAACCCTCATAATAAAAATCCTTTTTTTACCTTACACTTTACAATGGAGCCAGGGGTTATGGGGATTGAAAAATATACTGTGAAATTTTCTAAGCATCTAGACTCAAAATGTGCAAACTTAATGCAAGGTCAGATTGGATTAGATTTCCCACCTCTCCAGCATTTAACTGAGGAACCTGCAACTGATTGGGAGATAAAACTCCAACATCATCAGCATAATAGTCCTGCAATTTGAGATTCCACGGTGAGCAAGCATGTACTATATTTGAATTCCAGGCTTTATTAATTAGTTTTCAGGAAATTCCAAATGAACAATTCCAAAAAAATCATTCAGTTTCTTAGTACTATGTTATACTCTACGTATTCCTCTATCCATAGAGTACATTGAATGTACAGAAACGGCTAAGAGACACTTATAAGGAGAATTGCAACATTAAAAGCAAGGTTTGTCTCTTTGCATGCCCAGGTATGACACATAATGCTAAGGAATTGTTTATGAGCATGAAGGAATTACATGATTAGAAATTTAAGATCATTATATATTTGTTCAGCAACTGCTCCTATGCAAAAGCACGGGCATAAAGAAAACACACGATTGGAAAAATCCGATCATCATAAATTTGATCAACACAACATCAAGGTAACTTAAAAGTTACCCATAGAGATATAATGCATCACATTTTTCAAATTCAAACTACTGAAATTAGAATTTGTTAAAGCAATAGTGGAGTAAAAATTATAATGATTTACTAGAAAGTGTGCATGTAGAAAATAGAAATAATCAAAAAGTGGAGAAAAAAAGTTTCATCTCGGGGTAATAACCTAATTTTTAGTCCAAATTCATTCATATTTGACCCAATCATTTTGAAACTGTAATATTCATTCAGTGATCTAAAGCCCAAAAAGTACAGAAAGCCCTATCTGCATTCATGCCCTTGAAAGTTAAAAGATGATTTCAACTTGGTTTTTTATGCCCCAATAAAAGCAATGATTAGTCAGTTAATAATACTAACTCATGGCTGTTGCCTAGTATATGTAGGGAAATATATAGCCCTTTCCAAAATATTCAGGTCAGAAAACAGCTTGCTAATACACTGACCCCTAAAAAAACAATTAACAAAAAAGTGTTTTCATCAAGCTGCTATAAATATGACATACCTTTCCACTGGCCATAAACAGTACCCTATCACCCTTTTTAATAGTCCCATCAATAATTCGAAAATATACAATGACACCTCGGTAAGCATCATAGTAACTGCAAAAAATTTGTGAAATCACATGCAATCAGCAGCTCTTAGAGAAATCCATAACCAAAGCAAGAACAAAAATGAACTAGCATCTTAGATAAATTTGAGGGAAACCTGAAAAAAAAGCCTTGTAACTTTGATGATATTATGAAAATGCCCTGTAACTTTTATGTTATACGAAAATGCCTCGTAATTTTAAATTTCTTGATAAAACTGCCCCAAATAAGACACGTCAGGCAAAAAACTTCACAAAAATGCCCAATAACTTGATATAACTAGTCAATAGGCATTTTTTCCAACATCTTTAAAGTTACAAGGCATTTTCGTATAACTTAAAAGTTACAGGGCATTTCATAATATCATCAACGTTACACGACTTTTTTTCAATTTACCTTAAATTTGATGAGCTACTTCGCGGTTTCAAATCTATATAATATACACAGCTTCTTCCCATAGAAAGGAAGCATATTTTATTTAACCACAAAAGCATATTTTATTTAACCTTGATAAAATACAAATAGGAAGGCAAATATAACATCATGTAGGTAGAGAGAAGTGATGGTTCGTGCACTCTCTTTCCAGTTGTAGAAGGAAAAGCTAAAGAAATCAGAAAAACATATAACATAAAGTACACAATTTCAAGTACAGACATCATGCAATGAAAGATCAAGATTTGGTGATATAGCAAACTTAAATTGGAGTTTGATCATAGTACCTAAATCAGATACCTATCAAATATGAGAGCCCTCAAAGGCCTTTCTGCGGTATCCTGAGGAGGAGGGATCTTTTGAACAATTGCACTAAGGATTTCATTGATACCTAATCCTTCCTACAAAATAACAGCAAATATTTGATATTTCACCAAAAATATCTGCACAAAGGATCTTTTATTTACATAATTGCCTGTCTATTCCCACTGTCATAGGAACACATTTAGACAAAAAACAACGAGTCTTGGGAAATATTGACGGCTAAGGAGAAA
The DNA here is from genome assembly GCA_963675135.1 of Galeopsis tetrahit. Taxonomy (NCBI): domain Eukaryota; kingdom Viridiplantae; phylum Streptophyta; class Magnoliopsida; order Lamiales; family Lamiaceae; genus Galeopsis; species Galeopsis tetrahit. The sequence goes on from OY776119.1 coordinate 90,818,146, forward strand.
GAGGAAAATGATACCAACCTTTGCAGAGCAATAAATTGCATTGCTACAATCAAGACCAACGACCTATGAAAATAAGAAAAAATGTTAAAACAGATGTACACTTTTTTGTCAAATATTTAGAGAATTCTGGAAACCTCATAAATCAAGAGGGAGGACTATATTAAGGTGGGAACACTTAATTAATGACAAAAATATGGCAGAGAGAAGAATTATCACCCAACAAATATAGAATTGTCTTCTTTAAGTTGGAGCACATAATGAATAACTGATGCACCAAAATAATGGAAAAACCTAGGAACATTAATACATGTTTGAATTTCAAGTTCATGCTGAAGTACTTAATTTATAGTTCTCATACCAACCTCTTCTATCTCTTGGGCAACACGTTCAGGCTCCGCACCTGGAAGATCTATCTTGTTCAAAACCTGCAGATTGAAAAAGATTCAGAAGATTGAAAAACACATTAGCCATAGCTATTAGCTACCATAACTCAGCAAGTGCTACACACAATAAAATAAGCTAATAGACAGCAAACTTTGATCAGGAGTACACTTCCCAATAAATAATAGTTCTCTAACATTATATGCATAAACTAAAATGCAGCACAGCAACTTCAATAATTTCCAAGGGAAATCTCAAAAGAATATAATGCATATCCTAATCATTGATCCCTAATAAACTTACCAAAACTGGGTACTCAGGGCAGAGATTCATTCATCAAAAGAAAGAAAACAAGAAGAATGAGCATACTCAGAACCTAAATGAATTTTGTTAGCCAACAACATGTTTTTGCAATCTACTCACCGAATTCAGTAGATATCTAATTATTGTTTAACATGAGGCACTTCACTAATGAGAGGGACTCTCTGTGTTCTAAAGTGATTAGCAGCAAGTATGGGCTACAGGAAAATGGATGGGATGCAGGCCTAGCTGTTCGTACAACTTTTCGATGTCCGTGGAAGTTCACATCACGATATCAAGATTTTCTGTGGTATATATGCTCCATCTTGAGAGGGAGTGTTGAACATTAGTTTTTTTTTTTGGTATCCGGTCCAAGGACCAACTAATCCGGGGGACCTATCCCATCATCCACTTGCGCGGGGCCCATTTAAAGCCAAAGCAAAGCTCTGTATGGACTGGCCCCTTAGGAATTGTTTGCACCTTAGGGGTTTCGAACCTGAGACCTAGAGAGGAGCACACTCCTACGTCCCAAGCCTACACCACTAGGCCAACTCCTTATAGTTGTCTTACTATCTTGTACAGTAGGAAGATCTTTTTAGTTCTGGTATTACTTGTATTGGATTAACTCTAGGTTTATTTCTCCCACTATAAATACGGGAGCCTTGTACCTCAGTAATATGCACAAAATTCCCTAACTTTCTCTTTTACAAAAGGTATTTCACACCCATGTCCTTCATGACTTGTAAAAAAGAATATCAAGAGACGCTCCATGCAAGAAATAAAGATGGAGGCAAGAAATGAATCCTCCATGCAAACTTGACTCTGGTACTCATTATCTACCAGACCTAGTTTTGACCACCATTGGCTTTACATTTACAATCACTAGAGCTCCTAATGCTACTCTTGCGTTCTACCACCAACAAAAATCCTTGTTGAAAATCTCCTATACTTCATTGTAACATTTAGCCTTTCCTTTTAAGTAGTTTTTCCTTTTCTGAGACTGTCTCTTTCGTGCTGAAGTAAATCTCTCAATTTATTTCAGCAGATTATATTTAAATTTATTATTAATCAGTGTTCATTATGCATTAATATGGATTTATTTACCATAACCTACCTCTATATGACTAATAAACAAAAACTTGAGGTAAATCTGCAATTTAAAAAAATGCAAGCTTCTATAAAGCATGCAGTCTAATGTACAGATTGTTATCCTTTGGCTTGCAAATTTTACAAAATAATTTAAAAGGTGGAAATGAATTATCACATAAATGCAGAACTTGGAAACATCAAACTTACTGGAATTATCTCAAGATTGCTTTCCAAGGCCAAATATACATTGGCCAATGTTTGGGCCTCCACTCCCTAAGAAAGGATATTAGACTTCAATTACACATGAATTATTATAAGATAGAGTAAAAGGTCAATTTTGGAAACTAGAAAGAATGCAGAGGCACCTGGGAGGCATCTACAACAAGAAGAGCACCTTCACAGGCAGCAAGAGAGCGAGAAACCTAAATATTTTCAGAAATCATTATATTATACAAAATAAAGACATATTGGCCATTCAATGAAAAGAATAGATGATACACTTCCTTTAAATCAAAGAGTTATCTATTCTCTTCACTAAAATCAGAAGGTTGCGACTGGTTGTCCATGTTTTATACTCCCTCCATTCCTAATTATATGTCTGATTATCCATCACTTTATCAATTATTACTTGATGATAACATAGACCACAGTTAATTAGAAGAAGATAATCAGTATTTATTAGGGGTATTAGTGGGGAAAATTGTATTTTTTGTTGATATTAGTAAAGTGACAAATAATTAGGAACATCAATTTGAATAGAATCGGAAAAATAATTAGGAACAGGGGTAGTATACTTTATTTATGAAAATTAAGAAATTTGATATAGTACGAAGGACAATACCAATGCAACCAGAAACTCAATAGCAACTCATTGCTGACAGATTTAGGTAAGGAAAATAAACAACGTAAAGACATATGTATAATGAATAGAATAGTTGCCCAAAGATCATATTTTGAGTCAGAATATTTTAATATGGCTTTTCATTTCTCTTGTTTTTATCCTTTTCATGCCCAAAAAAGGGAAAACACTCCAACTGGAGGGCAAATATTTTCTCTCTTTTTTTTTTTATCCTTTTCATGTCGAATAATTTAATATGGTTTTTCATTTCTTGAAAAGTTAGCATATATAACAATTTTTTTAAGGGCTAAAACTATAAAAAAAATATTGTGAAAAACTGTTCTTGCAATAAGGATATGAAATGTTACAATGTACCTCATAAGAGAAATCAACATGACCCGGGGTATCTATAAGATTCAGGCAATAAGGTTCACCGTTATACATAAAACGCATCCGTGCAGCCTATAAAAAAAAGGTGAAAGAATGGAAAATTCAGCATTAAGGAGAAATGCTTGTAAAATCACTTTGAGAAGCAACAATCACAGTTTTAAGAATTTCTGGCATAGGATTACTTATCAGACAGGACTCAATATTTATAAAATTAAAGGTGAAAAAATGAACTTAAAGCTATTTTCCCAAAATAAACAGAATGCAGTGGCACACATTAAATACCAATTGTAATACAACATGCAAATGATGATCATACAGAAAGTATCGTTTCAAGCTACGTTGGTTTTAGGTTGTTAAAACTATTTATGACATTCAATTTAAAATCCCTATTTCTTGTGAAACTAAACTAAACTGAAAAAGAATGATGCTCTATCCAAATGTCAGTTTTTCATGTTGGAAAAGACAATTTAAGTTATTTTCCAACATTTTACTAGTTAGGCTGTTTTGCAAACTCTATTGCCAGCTTATAAAGTCACTATTTTTCAAAAGCTAGTATTTTTTGGAAACGAGTAACTCTAATTTGTAGAGTATGCAAACACCACTTTAGTATTACAAGAGCTCATATCATTCAATCTAGATAACTAAGTGTGTGTTTGCAAACTCAACTTCATGGACAGAATCACTTTTACAGTTTTATATATATATATATATATACACACACACACACACTTATGCATTGTTCACAACCACTTTTTTAATAGCTTAATATCTAATTTGTCAAATTAGCTGAGACCAGCTTTTCAATTCTCCTAAAGCAATTTTATGTCTACCCATCAAATATTCTAATAAAATTGGTTATTTTGCAAACACGTCGACTTCTTAAAATTGTGTTAAAATTGCTTTATTTCCAAACACTCCTCAATTTTAATTTTGCTACAAAAATCAATTAAAATCATTTCTTTAAAGAAGAATTATTTGCAAACGCTCCTAACTTAAGACTACATCTGATTTAGGCACATGCATCAGTGTAAATGTGTAATGTAAACGAATTAGTAATAAATATCACTTCAACTACTGGCTGCAGAGAAATAGCTTAGATATAGATAAATAAGCGTTTTGCAACAATATAATTCAACTACTAAATCATTTAGCGACCAAGGTAGTATACACACAGAGACATGAGTACCTGCAATTTGATGGTGATACCTCTTTCTCTCTCCAAGTCCATATTATCAAGAAACTGTTCCTTCATTTCTCTTTTCTCCACTGTGCCAGTCACCTGCAGAAGTTTATCTGCCAACGTCGATTTCCCATGATCTATATGGGCTATAATGCAGAAGTTCCTTATCCTCGATGAAGGCACCTGCAGTGTCAATCAAATATATCCATTCAAGTATTCAACCATACCACAAACTACACAATAATAAAACTAACAAAATTTCTGACAGTTAATTTTTATAATTCTCTAATTTAAGAAGAAACCAGGGATGGATATTCAGAGTTAGGGGAAAAAGTAGGATTAGGACCTTCATTAGACGGTCTTTGCCCGCGGCATGACCGGCAATTTCAAGGTCGGCGGGGGAAGGGGGGGCTCCACTGGTGCCAGTAGCTTGGGCGCAGACCTTGGAAGAACGACGCCGTTTCTGGTAGTTCAAACCGACGAATCTACTACGAGTGGATGATAAGCATTGTTCTGTAGGATAAAACTGAAATTCAATGTTGTTGTTCAAACTAAAAGAAGAGGCGGGGTGAGGGCGGCGGTTGGGGATTGAAAGGAGGTTGTAGGCGGGAGTTGCCGCCATTTACGAGCAGCGAGGAGATAGGGAGTGCCCCCTTTTCTTTTTGGGTTGGGGGGATAAAAATTACTAAGAGTTAGTGAACGAACGGGGGGAGGAGGGAGGGTGCTGTTTGTTAGCTTCTCATCCACAAAACAGGCAAGTGGCAACGGCTAACATTTATATGCCTTGAGATGAAATTGAGTGAGTGAGAAATGAGAATGGGTATTGGTTTGAGATGAAAGTGGAAACGGTTAAAACATATGGTGAGGGTATCAGCTTATTGAAATCATATGTTCCATTTTGTATGTTTTATATTTTGTTCTACTATATAAATTATTGATATGTGTTATATTAAAAAATAATTAACGTCCTATAATATTAGAAACGATACTGAAATACGAAAAGTGAAACAAAGTAATCAAACAGACTATCAACACCCCAAATTTATATTGTACACACCCCGGCCAAATTTATATTACACACACCCCACTAAAATTTAAAAATCAATTTAAAATACTAAAGACACCCCCATTTACTTCCTATCATACCCTCCTCTATTCAAAGTCTCATTCTCATTCAAAATAATTTTCTTACTTAACACATCCCATCTAACTTTTTCACCTCTCACTCTCTCATTTACCAACACACATCATTTAACATTTGGGGTTTATATATTTTGATATTTTTGTTTTGTTTAGATGATTTGGAGTGATAATATTGTATACATGTAGCTGTTGAATGATATGCTAAAATGTTATTTTTACTCTTGTTTTTTACGTGTTTTTGTTGTCGAGTCTGTTGCTGTGTTGAAGAAATTCGTGACCCCACACTCTTTGTTGTGCACGGTCAAAACGACCGCACAACCAACAAAAAGCATTGCCATAATGGTCGAACACATACGAAGTTGCATGAAAAAATTATGTTCGTCCAGAACTGGCCGAACACCCAATGGTCGTACAACATATGATATGTTCAACCATTTTTTGCCATACATAAATTGATGTGTTCAGCCACGATTCCAGCTGAACATATCGACAACAGTTGTAGTTCATAATTTGTATATACTGTAAAAAATGTGTCAAAAACATTAAATGTATTTTTACATTAATGTTCCACATCATGTTTTCATCTTTAGTAACTATGTTAATTGTGATTATATCATCATATAGAGGATTTATGCATGAATAATTTTTAGGATAAGAGTGATTTTTTTAAAGTAAAAGTAAAAATTTTTTGGAATGAAGGTTAAATGATAGAGGGTTTAAAAATGTGGTGTGTAAAACATATAGGGTGTGTTTATAATTATTAGAAGTGTGCTTATAATTTTTTAAAAGGTGTAAAAGGATATTTTAGTAAATTATTAATGTCTATTTTTGTCCAAATAAATTTGGAATATGTATAACACAAGTTGGGGGTGTTAATTGCCCCTCCCTAAAACATATGCTATTTTTTCTAATTAAATACTCCTTTCATTTTATATTATTTCTTGTTTTGTAACTTAATATTTCAAAATACTTGTATTTTAGCTATTTTTTCAAAGTTCTTTTTAAATTATTCTTATGGAGTATGTATTTATTATATTCTTAAAAAAATTCATTTAACATTAGAAAATGGAGGGATTATTGAGTATAAAAACAATTCCATGTAATGTGAAACTTCTAATGTAAGATTAAAATAAATACAGTAACACATATTATATGTCTATATCACGAATGATTTAGTATAATCAATTTTGAAATATTTAGCACAAAAAATCTAATATAATTAATGAAACTCTAATCAATTCTAACCAACCATAAACAATAGCCTTAAACAATAGTAAACAATCCAGACAGAAATTTAGGTGCAAATCTAAAAAAATTATACATTGAATTCATCGTGATAAAACATCAAATACTAACAAATATTTATATATACAACAAAAATATGTTTTTTTGTTTTAACCTTAAATCAAACTTTCAATTACATTGGGAAAGAAAATCAAAGAATTTAGGTGTGGAGAATAAAAGAAGTTTTTCTTGTGAAAAAGATGCAACCTTCTTTTGAATTGAAGAAGAGGATTGGAAAACATACTTTTTTAATTATTTTTGTTGCCCATAAAACTGGTTAAATGGGTTGAAGCTGAAAAACAAATACTAACCTGACCATATTTGATACATCCCCACTTGTATTTTAATAATTCTCCAGACAGAATAAGGTCATTTATATTCGAGAACATCAATTTCATTCAAAGAACCATTCTTGCTTATCAGTTTGGTTAGATCAAGTACTAATATTTTCAAAAGGGTACTTGGTTGGGGACTTTGTGGGAAGCAAAATGGGTATAAAATGGAAACATTCCTATCATCAACCAGATTATACCCTATACCATTCCTCACTACTATCATTAACATTCTTATTTTCATTCCTTACAACAAACCAAGCAACCCCTCAAATTTCATCATTTCCTAATTTCATTTCATTTATGCTATAATCACAGCGAGATAAAAAATAAAGCGCTTGATATCACAGCGAGAGCAACAAAAAGAAAGTGGTAACATATTTTTAAATCAACAATAACAGCATATGAAATCGCAAATCCTTTTTCGGAGAATAGGACTTGATACAAGTAAGGAATGTATCTAGATCCACCCTGTTAAGCCATATTTTTCTGCAACATTATACATTACCAATTCCCTCCAAACACTGCCAAACACCTTCTCCTCTCCAATAGCAAAAGTAAGAGCCCATGCCGATAGAATTGTTGTGAAGAGGAGGAAGCCAATTGCTGACCCAACAAGATCTGTGGATGTACTTAAATTTTAAATATACTGGATTGCAAACTACAAATATTGAAATATAATAACTAAAATTGAAGATGCTAATATAACAAGTAGACTGTAAAAAGAGTTAAAGGGATAAAAAGTTATACGAAGAATAAGCTTCTATCAGAGTGAATGCATGCAATGGGGAAGCTTTCCCTTGCTAGACTTGTGTGCCATTAACAGGGAAAGTAAATATAAACCAGTGTAATCCAGGCAGCTAAGTATGAGATATTTTATACGTGTTAGGATAGGAAGACTTCAGACGTAGAAATCACCAACACCCAAGACAGCACCTTCTGAGGGAGTGCTTGGTTCAAATTCTCTAATAAATTACAATGAGAATTATAGTTATATTGTTAGTGTATTGCTCTAATCTTGGAACATGTTGGGACAAAAAATGATTGTTGATTGAGGAATAGTGGAATGACTATAGGGGACGAGGTAGATAATCAAAATGAGGTAATGATTAACTAATTTTGAGTCTCAATAGCTATGATGAAGGTGAATTGATCATCATCCTTTATTCTACATTCATTGAAGAATTACAACCAAGTGCCCCCTGAATAAAATACAAATAGTAAAAAGTTAACATTCCACCTATGATGTACATGGATTTCTAGTAGTTATTTGTTGCTTTCAAATAAGATTTCAGTTGCCCATAACATCCCAACACTCTCTTGTGACAGCCAAATTTCATCAATTTCTAACGAGAAAATGCAAATGGGGTTAGTGATATATGTTTAAGATGCATTTAAATTAGAACCAACCAACAACTCATTTAGCATTACACTATCTCATGCAGGAATTTATCATTTACATTCTATTGAATTTTTCATGTCAAGGTAAACTACAAACCTGCATTTTAAATTAAATTTAAAAAAAAAAAAAACGATACTTAGCAAATGTATTCAACCAGAAACCTTCAGGAATACAAAACTCTTCCGATGCCCAATTTCACTCATTGTGAAAATGCATTAAAAAAAAAGTTAAGGGAAAGTCTAAATTAAATCAATATATTATACTACCATTAATAAGCAGACACAGAAAGTGGGGAAAAGGACTTACAGCGGCGGAGGCGGGGGTCAGAGTGATGAGAATGGGGGTGACGAAGGACGGGCCAGAAATAGAAGCAATTTAGGGCCCATAGAAAAGGCAGGCACAAAAATCCCAATTTGAAGAATCTGCGTGCGTAGGTCAGCGAATCGTCGTGTGAGAGGCCGAGCGAGCCATCAATCGTGGGCCATTCCGGCCGGCCCGATCTTCTCGAGTCGTCAGAGGTAGTGGTGGTCGGAAGAATGCTCGCAGCGGCCGGGTTGGGGTTGCGAATGGAGGACGGAGGGCCTGTAGAGTCACTGTCCATTGACACAATCAACTGTTTGTTTGGGTGCAAAAATTATGGATTTGTTCAAATTTTGGATCTCCTATAGGAGCATTAGTTTCACGCCAATCACAATCCAAAATCCTCAAAAGGGCACGGTTCATAGAACTAGAACTTTGTTCCACTATAAGTTTTGCATTTTAAAATTTTGGTTAAAAATTATAATTCCTTTCAAAAAAAAAAAAAAAATGAATTGATTTTTTTGTGTACGTGGAGAATTTTTTTGATAAAAAATAGGAGTGTACAAAGTTTGGTTCTGATCGAACCAAACCAAACCATTAAATATGGTTCGATTTTTTATTTATGGTTCGATCTACGATTTTCTTAATTGATTTTTTTTAGTATGATTTGATTTAGGGTGGAGCTAATAACACCCCCATAAAATGTTATACCCACCCCAAATGTTAAACACACCCCATTAAAATTTAAAATACAAATTTTATTACTATACACACCCCAATTATTCCCTATTTACCTTTAGCCCTCGTAACTAATAAAAATTAACTAAATCTTTAAAAACATATAAAATTTAATCAACAGGAAAAATATCAAAAAATATTTTAAAAAATCAGCTTAATTTTTAAAAATCATTTAAAAATGGATCAATCAATTAAAAAATCAAGAAAATGAAAATAATAATAATTAAATTTAAATAAAATCTGAAAAATAAATCAAATAAAAAAAATTAACCATTAACGATTTTTTAAAAAATTTAAATAAAATAATAAAGAAAAATCAACTCAATATTAAATTAAAAAATAAAATCTTTAAAAATAAAATAAAGCTAAATAAAATTTAAAAATTTCAACTCAATTTTAAAAAATAATTAAATCAATTATATTTTTAATATTTATAATTAATTTAATTAATTCTTAAGATTTAGGTGATTTTTAGTTTTTTAGATTTTATTTATCATTATTCTAATTTTTAATTTTAATTGATTTTTTTATTAATTATTTTTTACGATTTATTAAAAAAATTATGAATTTATTTATTTTTAATTGATTTTTGAATTTTTTATTTGAATAATTTATTTTTTTTCTTTTTAAAAAATATTTAATTTTTTCAGATTATTTTTAAAAAATATTTGATTTATTTAAATTAATTATTTTTTAAGATTTTATTAATCTTTTAAAATACTTTTCAAATTTTAATTACATTTTTAAAGATTTTTTCAATTTTTTTAAAAAATTATCTTTAATTTGTATAAGGGTTACTTAGTCATTTTACAATTATCTATTTTTTATTTTAAATTGATGGGATGTGTATAACATGTTTTGGGGTGTTAGTAGTAGTACCCTTTGATTTACGGTTTTCATAATGAAAAAAGCTAACCAAATTGAACTAATATTATATGTATATATTATATAATCCCTAAACCCAAATGACAACTTTCAAGCTCAATTGCCCAAAGGTAAGAACCGAAATCCTGTTTATTTTTCTTCTATATAGCGCATCTGCGTGCTCTCACTCAGTCACTCTCATTACTCAGTTTCTCTTCTGCGTTTTTTATTTTTTTTCTCCGTTATTGCTAAAAAATTGTTTGATTTCGTCTATTCGAATTATATTTTGTATTATTAGGATTTCATATCGTCTATTCTATTGAGATTGTGTTTTACTTTTTTATTAATTATTGTGTAGGAAAAAAATGAGCAAAATTACGGTTCGATCAAAACTATCCGAACCGCCCGAAATATTATGGTTTCAAATCGAACGATTTTTATAAATACGGTTTGGTTTACGGTTTTGAAACAAGAACTATTTATATTTTGGTTTACGATTTACGGGCGGTTTGGCGTTCCACATCCTAGAGCTGTTATTCGAGCAGAGTCGAATTGAGTATTTGAGGTTCGAGCTCGACTCGAGCTCTTATCGAGTTAAAAATTGAGCTCGGCTCGACTTGTTAATGAGACTCGTTAACGAGTCGAGCCTAACGAGCCTAATGGAATTTTTTACAAAAAATTAGTTGTCAAGCCTAACAAGTCGAACTCGAGCTCGGCTCATTAAGCTAAATGAGTCGAGCGAGTCTCGTTAAGACTCGTTTCGAATAACAGCACTACCACATCCCTAGACATTTGTGTAAAATTGAGGATATTGTGAGGGTGAAGTTTATAAAAAGTTTTCCATTTTAATGGTGTGAAAGTTATGATGGAACGTCCCGAAAAGAAAGCGTGAATTGTGAAATAAAATAATAGACGGATATGAAATAAGATATAATAAAATAATACATATATGACATGTTTGCTTTATGAATTTAGAAGTGTGTTTGATATGTAAATCAATCTTCTTTCATGGTTGCTCATAACTTTAAACAATATTTGTAACTTTAAATAAAGAGTTGGTCTTATGTATACTCAAGTTTATATAAGAACTAGAGTTGGTCGGTCAACAGTCAATGGCCGACCGTTTTGATTTTTTTTTTTTTTTTTTTTGTGTGTTGCACTTTTCAATTGTAGCAGCTTACAATTTTTAATAATATTTTCAATTATATTGTCGTACATTTTTTGGTAATGTAATATTACACATTTTAGTTATATGGACTTACACTTTTCAGTTATAATAACTTACAATTTTCATTAAATATTGTGTTGCACTTTTCAATTATACTGACTTACACTTTTTAATAATATTGTGTTGCATTTTTTAGTTATAACGACTTACACTTTTCACTTTTCAATTATAGTGACTTGCATTTTTTAATAAAAAAATTGTGTTTATACTTTTTAAATAATATTGTATTACATTTTTTAATTATAATGACTTACCCTTTTTCAATCCTCCGGTCCTTCTAAGGACGGACTGAGTCTTGAGACCTTGCGTTAAATAAAATCAGAAGTTTTTTTTTTCTTTTCTGAAATTAAAAAAAAAAAAATCAGAAGTTTCTAAACAGTACGATTTATGAGGTTTGAATTAAATTAGAGAGTATGATAAAAATTAAAGTAATACACTTTCTAGAGTCATATAATTATTTTTTCTTGACAACTACGTGTGGATAAGATATATACCCATCTGTGATTCAAATGGGTCAACAATACTCATAATTCTCCCCTTAAAAAAAACTACGACTTTGAAAGCAATTGGGAGCCAACAAGATTTCATTCATCCACCCTTTTTTCGAATACAATTTTCTTTTTTGTAAATAGAGTTTCCGTGAACTACTTTTTTTTAAGTATCATTATTATATATACAATATGTTATTGTTATGCATATGAAATATTATTGTTGTACATTTTTAAAACAATGACACTCGAAAAAAGAATTCACGTAAATTCGAGTTTACACAAGTTTTACTTTTATCTAATCAAATTATTTGTGTCATTTCCTGTATTTCACACTCTGAATGTAAGTCACATGGTGACATAAAAACAATCAACAGACTTGTATTTCACACCAACACGTGTTAACGATCCAAGAAGTGAAATACAATACGTGAAACAGATGAATCAAACTACGCCCTAAGCAAATTCAGCAGCGTTCTTGCCTTAGTTTTGGTCCTTGCACTACACTGGCTTTGCAGTAGCAGCAACAACTGTGTCAAAACCCCTTCAACAATCGCCATTTCTCTCCCACTTGTAGAATCTGAACACACAACAAGCAGCGAATTCACAGCACTTTCACTCCCTTGATGCTCCGACACTCTAAACACCATTTTCACAATTGCCTTAACACCAAACGCATGGTTCAAAATCGCATCTTTTGCACCCGACTCAGACAACAAATTCTCAATTGTACACATTGCCATTGCCCTGCTCTCAACCTCCTTACAACCAAACAAGTAACATATGAGTACTTCAACTGCACCATGTCTCACAAAATAGCTCCGACTCGACTCATTAAACGAAAGCGCCAATGCCGCCCTTATCCCAACATCTTCAACACGAATAATTCCGACAATGATTTGCACAAGGTTCTCCTCTTCACAAAGGTGTTTAGTCTCTTCTTTTGAAGAAATAAACTCCACTAAAAGGCATAGGCTTTTCTTGATTTGCACATTCCCTTGTGCAAAAAGAAGGAGAAAACTAGTGTACTTTTCCTCTTGCTTCAAGATACTAAAAGGCCCCATTCCTGCAAAGGGCATTATCGACAATGCACATTCAAGTGCTTTCTCAACAAGGATCAAACTCTCCCCATTTCTGAGAATTAGTTGAAGCAGGATTTCAAAGAGGCAAGTGGCAAGTGGCGGCTCTTTGGAGAGGGAATGGATTGCTTCGACGACTTTAAGATTTTCCTCCAACGTCGATTTTTTCGACTCGATTATTCGCTTGATTGCGATGAAATCAAGGGTGGTATTGGTAATATCTGCAGTCAGTCATGCATAAGTCATCTTCGTCTACACATACAAAAACTATACGATCATGTGAAAAATAGACGAACACCGTAAGAAAACTGACTTTTAGCCTCTCATTGTTCTTTAATGACAGAAATTTAAGAATTAATGACAGGACCTCCTAAAAGTGTACTAAAGACTTTTAGCTAGAGAAACTATAATGACAGAAATTCTGTCACTAAAAGTCATTTTTCTTGTAGTACGTACTTGAATGTGAATGTAGCCATTGGTGGATTAAATGACGAAGGGTGTGATTAGGCACCATTGATGTATCTTGAAGGTTCTGCATTGTGATGGGGCAGGTTGAATTTCCGGCAGCTAGCCATTTTTGAATGAAGGGTCTGTCGTAAGTTTGGCCAGTGGATAGAGTAACTGGATCTTGGAACAAATCAAGACTTATTGGGCACTTAAACAGAGGAGGAATTATTATTTCCTTTTTTCCCATCTTAATTAAGACAAGAAAATTAGTATGAATTTATGGATATTGATGTAAGAGTTTGTATTTCAGACATGAGAGTAAGAAATAGCTTGTGAGAGAGAGAGAGAGCCAGAGAGATTGCAACTTTGCAGTATAACACTGCCAACAACACATGGATCTTGGATGAAAAAAAAAAAAAAAAAGGTCAAATAATCCATATTTTTTTATTCACTTTAGAACATGATGTATTTTGTTTTTTAACAAATAGTACTAATACTTTAAAACATTTAGCCATTCAATTTTTCAAATGATGCGCAGTGAGACATGAAACCTGAATTTCATTCTGTAGTGCTGACGTGTTAAAAAAATATATTCCTCCGTCTCATTATTAATTGAATAATTGTTCATAAAATTGACTTTTAAAGGAGATATTATGAGTATTTTTAATTTAAATTGATTATTTTACCTTTAATTTTAAGAGGATAATTCGTGCATGAAATCGTAGTCACTCCCATTATAGTATGTCTCTTAAAATAGATATGTTGATTGGAGGAGGTGGGGCCGGCTAAGAATGAAGAGAAAACACAAAGCACAACACAACAATTTGACCAGAAAATTAGGGACTTGTACTTGTCATAATATCCTTTTGGCTGCTTGAGATTTTAGACTAATGGGGATACCAACTAATGATAGAATAATGATAAATAGTATTCCCTAGTTCGGTGATTACTTACCCATTTAATTTTATTAGAACGTTTTAAGATTACTTGCACACTTTTAATATAAAAATACCTCATAAAATTAATACTCTTTTAAAATTATTACTCATTTTTTATATACATTTTAGTTTACACCTCACCAAATTCACTCCATGCCTCAATAAATCACCTAAAATACCCCTCATTTATCTTACATCACCAGCCACTAAATTTCATTTTCTTAAAATGTGTGTCGATCAAACCGTGCAAGTCATCCCGGGACGGAAGAAGTATCCTTTTCATATTTCTCTTTTTAATTTATCTCATAAAAATTGTATACCTAAAATAAAAATAATCGCTCTAACTATATATACATATTACCTTTCATGTTACTCCCTCTGTTCCACAGGAATTTGCAAACTTTCCATATATGGATGTGCCATACCAATTTGCACACTCCATAAAAAGAAATATATTTATAACCCCCACCCTTAAAATATACTCATATTTATGCATATGCCATTACTTTTTTACACTCAATCTACTTTTTACTTTACTTTATTCATAAAAGTTTACAAAACTACCCCTCAAAACATCACTCATTACATTTTTTTCTACACATTTCTTAATATGTGTGCCGTCCCAAGGGTGCAAATTCCTCTGGGACGAAGGAAGTAGTAATTATTGATCTATAGTATAATTAGAAAAGGGCAGGCCTGCCTGCCAACTTCTTTTGTAAATGGATATATTTTACAGTCAAATTGACCGGTAGCCGAACACTAGTTATTTATTGATTAATTCCCTTCAAAGTTTGAATGTTGAATTTGGAATTTTGGACAAACACCAATATTTTTAGGTACCCCACCGCTTTATCCATGTGCGATTGACCTCCCTTGAATTATTTTAATATAATCATTTTAATTATTCACACTACTTACAATGTAAATGTCTCAATACTAATTAATTACATTTCCTCCGAAATACCTTCAAATTCATTAAAAATAATTTTAGATACTGATAGTCTTTTATATGATCTTCATCATCCTACTAGTGTTGATTAGGCATTATATGTTCAGACTCATCTTTCCACTTATAATTATTCCATTTTTTTTTTGTGGAAATCTTATTATAAGGGTGGATAAATACACTCTTGTGATACACCCTTTAGATTTATTCACTCCAGGATTATCTTTACTAAGCTAGTTAGTTAGACAGTTAATTAGTTGATTTAGATTAGCAGTTACTCATTAGCATATTAAATAGGCTAACACTCTGTTTCTTCTTTATAAGATGAATTCATCACTTGTAAACACATTCATACTTTGTATTCTTCCAAAAGTATAATTCAGAAGATGTTTTGATTCTTCATCTCAATATGGTATCAGTTTCGTGTGGAAATTGATAGACCATTCGATCTTGCCGCCTGTGTTTCACAATCTTCGATTCTCATATCGATTCCTTTTTCCCCCTTTTGAATTCAAGGGCTCATCGGATTTTTTTTTCCGACCTTCCTCTGATCGGCCTCGCCTCCGTCTTGTTCGCTGCTCACTATTGCACCCATGGCACCAACAGTAACCGATCCCGACTCCCTTGATCCGGCCAAGAATCCATTCTCTCCACTGGCCCTCCACCAAAACGACAATCCGGCGGTCTCCATCGTCCTCGAGCCTCTCAACGGCACCAACTACATTTCTTGGAGCCATGCCCTTAAGCGGAGCCTCAGTGTGAAGAACAAAGTTCGCTTGATCGATGGATCTCTAACAATTCCATCCGAAGAGGAGGACCCGTCCACACATGCCGCTTGGGTTAGGGCCAATGACCTGGTTTTGGTATGGATTCTGAACTCTATTTCTCCTGATATTAAGAGAACATTAGAGTACTTTTCTCTTGCTAAAGATGTATGGGACGAATTGGTTATTCGATATGCTCTTTCTGATGGAACTAGGGTCTACCATTTAGAAAAATCTCTAAGTACGATTTCTCAGGGCTCTCAGTCCCTTGTTAGTTACTATAATCAATTTAAAGCTTTGTGGGATGAATACTTAAGTTTTAGACCTGTCCTTAAATGTTCTTGTGGTGCTATGGATGGTTGCACTTGTGATCTTCCTAAACTGATGACCCAAACCCTAGAGCAAGATGCTGTGATGAAATTTTTGGTAGGACTTCATGACTCCTATAGTACTATTAGGAGCCAATTCTTACTTCAATCTCCCTTTCCTGCCTTGTCCAAAGTTTATGGTTTACTACTTCAAGAAGAATCCCAAAGAACTCTAAACACTGTTTCTAATCCTATTCAAACTGATTCTATTGCCATGGTTTCCAAGAATTCTAGATTTTATAAGGACAAGAGAAAACCTATTAAGTGCAGTCACTGTGATGGCATTGGTCATACTATTGATAGGTGTTTTCAAATCATTGGTTTTCCCCCTGGGTGGAGAGGCCCTAGAGGTCCTCCAATTAAGGAGTCCAACAAAACTGCCAATACTTCTATTAGACAGGATCTCCAAATGGACTCCAACCCTCTTTGTACTCAAGATCTTTTTGATAAGTTTTTGAGCTTTTCTAAGATGCAGAACATGAATGATAAAAGGGACATACACCCATCTGTAGCAGGGGCTTCTACTGCTCACATTGAGGAAGTTGTCACCCCCAATGATCCAGGTATGTTCCCTATATGTTTAACTTCTACATCCAGTTCCTGTTTTACCTCTGTTAAAATCTCTACATGGATCTTAGACACTGGTGCTACTGATCATATGGTGTTTGATTTATCTTTATTCACTACTCCACCATCTGTAGCCAATATTAAGATTTCTCTCCCTAATAATGCTATCTCTACAGCTACTCATATGGGAAATATTACCATTAATGAACATCTCACCTTATATAATGTGTTGTATGTTCCTGATTTCACATTTAACCTGCTTTCTATTAGCCATTTGACTAGATATTCAAACTGCACTGTCAGTTTCTTGTCTTCTCATTGTATATTACAGGACAATTCCACCAAGATGGTGATTGGTTCTGCTGAGCAGATTAGGGGCCTATATCTCTTACAAACTGCTCACCCCTCTAGCAACTATGTGTCTTGTAGTACTATCAATAATGACTCTTGTAATTTTGATTTGTGGCATAAGAGATTAGGGCATATATCTAGCAAATGTTTGTTACAGATTCCTACTCTAGATGTAAAAGCTACTAGCATTCATAACAACTGCTTTGTATGTCCTTTAGCTAAACAAAAGAGAAGGCCATTTCCTTTAAGCACTTCTTCTTCCCCTAGCATTTTTCACTTGATTCATTGTGATGTCTGGGGTCCATTTTCTGAATCTTCTATTACTGGTCATAGATTTTTCCTCACCATTGTTGATGATTATAGTAGATGTACTTGGATTTATCTTTTACAAGCCAAAAGTGATGTTAAACTCTCTTTGCACAATTTCTACAACATGGTGCTAACTCAATTTGGTGCTAAAATAAAAACATTAAGAAGTGATAATGGCACTGAGTTTATTTTATCTGAATTCTACCATAATTTGGGTATCATACATCAAACTACTTGTGTTGAAACACCCCAGCAAAATGGCATTGTTGAGAGAAAACATCAACATTTACTTCAAGTTGCTAGATCACTCATTTTTCAGTCTTCTCTGCCTTTAAAATTTTGGGGAGAATGCATTAAAACTGCTGCTTTCATTATAAATAGAGTTCCTTCTTCTGTCCTCAAACAGAAAACACCCTTTCAAATGTTGTATGGCAAACCACCTGATTATTCTATGTTCAAAACCTTTGGTTGTTTGTGTTTTGCTAGTACTTTAGTCTCTCACAGACACAAATTTGATCCTAGGGCATCCAAATGTGTTTTCATTGGTTATCCCTTTGGAACTAAAGGATACAGATTGTTTGATATATCTGCTAACAAGATTATTGTTTCTAGAAATGTTGTTTTCTTTGAGAATGTATTTCCTTTTGAAAACATCATTCCACCTGTTATGCATCCTCAGTCTGTACCCCCTTCTTTTGATGATGCTATTGATGATGATGATGATGTTTTTCTTTCAACTCCTAATAACATTTCTCTTCATTCTGATCCTGTTGTTCAATCTGAGGTCCTTCATGACACATCTGATATCATACAACCTACTCTTGACACTCATTCTGAGGAAATGGAAACTTACACTAGACCTTCTAGATCCAAAACCCAACCTGCATACTTGCAAGTTTATGAAATTGATTTACCTGCTTCCATTGATCATGCTAAATTGAATTTCATTTCATTTGGAAAGGGCTACACCCAACAAGAAGGAATAGATTACTTTGATACTTTTTCCCCTGTTGCTAAAATCACCACTGTTAGAATTTTATTGGCTATTGCTGTTACTAGAGATTGGCATATACACCAATTAGATGTAAATAATGCCTTCTTGCATGGTGATTTAGACCAAGAAATATACATGTTTTCTCCTCCTGGTTATTGCTCTAACAATGATAAAAGAGTTTGTAAATTAAATAAGAGTTTGTATGGTTTAAAACAGGCTTCTAAACAATGGTTTACCAAATTAACTACCTCCTTGATTGGCCTGGGATTTACTCAATCAAGGGCTGATACTTCCTTGTTTACTAAGCATGATGGAGTTGATTTTACTGTTGTCCTTTGTTATGTTGATGATTTGATTGTGTCTGGTTCAAACATTGCTATTATCAACACTGTCAAAGATTTTTTGAATGACAAGTTCACTATTAAAGACCTTGGTGTTTTGAAATATATTTTGGGGATAGAAGTTGCAAGAAACAGCACAGGTCTTACTCTTTGTCAAAGAAAATATGCTTTGGATTTGTTGCATGAATCTGGTTATTTGGGTAGTAGGCCTTGTTCCACACCTATGGACTCTAAGTTGAGCTTTGATGCCAACTCTCATGTTCTAACTAATCCTAGCCATTATAGGAAGCTTGTGGGTAAACTTCTTTACTTAACTGTCACAAGGCCTGACATTTCATATGCTATTCAAACTCTTAGTCAATACATGCAATCTCCTACTGTGGCTCATTTGACTGCTGTTCATAGGGTTTTAAGATATCTTAAGAGTAATCCTGGTAATGGTGTTTTTTATCCTAAAGATATCCCTTTGAAAATACATGTTTTTTCTGATTCTGATTGGGCTAGATGCATTGAAACAAGGAGAAGTATCACTGGTTTTAGTATTTTTATTGGTTCTTCTCTAATCTCTTGGAAATCCAAGAAACAATCTACTGTGAGCAGGTCTTCTGCAGAGGCTGAGTATAGAGCCTTGGCCTCCACCACTTGTGAGTTACAATGGATACACTACATCCTTGCTGATTTGGGAGTTCAACTTTCACAACCTTCAACCATGTACACTGATAGCAAAAGTGCCTTCTCCATTGCCCATAATCCATGCTTGCATCAAAGGACAAAACACATTTCCTTGGATTTTCACTTCACAAGGGAGAAGATTCAAGCTGGCCTCTTCACTCTTGTTCACATCCCTACAACTGAAAACTTGGCTGATATCCTCACCAAACCATTGTCTCCTGCTGAATTTTCAAGTCATAAGGCCAAAATGGGCCTGTTGGACATTCACTCCCATTTTGAGGGGGGGTATAAGGGTGGATAAATACACTCTTGTGATACACCCTTTAGATTTATTCACTCCAGGATTATCTTTACTAAGCTAGTTAGTTAGACAGTTAATTAGTTGGTTTAGATTAGCAGTTACTCATTAGCATATTAAATAGGCTAACACTCTGTTTCTTCTTCATAAGATGAATTCATCACTTGTAAACACATTCATACTTTGTATTCTTCCAAAAGTATAATTCAGAAGATGTTTTGATTCTTCATCTCAATACTTATTTCTTGAAGTGTGAAAAAGTAATCAACTATTATCCGTTTCAATTGTAAGTCCAAGTATCGAGCACTAGCAAATGCAGTCCCAGAAGTCATTTGGGCCACTTAGTTGCTTCAAGAGTTGCATGCTTCTTCTTTGAACAAGCCACTTCTTTTGTGTGATAATCGAAGCGCGATGTTCCTAAGTCAAAACCATGTGGCCAATAACGAGCTAAGCACATTAATCTCGACTGCCACTTTGTTCATGAGCTCATTTCCACCAAACGTTTGGTCACTCAGTTCGTACTTTCTGAACTCCAAATTGCAGATATATTTGCAAAGAGCCTTAATTTATCGACACAATTGGTCAGTGGCGGAGGGAGAGGGATGTACCCCCAAAATTGAAAATTTTCCACTAATATATACCATGTAAAAAAATACTGTATCACAATTTTAGTGTAGGAAAATATTATAAATTAATATATAAGAATTAATTCTCCACCTCTCTACAAACTTTTAGAAAAGACAAAATTCTTTCATGGTATCAGAGCCTCCCGTTGGAAGCAACTCTATCTATTTAAATTGTCCACTCGATGGACTTCCTCCCCAAAGGGTAAGAGGTGATAATTCGGCCGACGAGTGATAGGAATTAATATACAAGAATTAATTTTTCACCTCTCTACAAGTTTGTATTGCTACATATATATTATATTAATTAATTGAGATAAAATTGTTAATGAGTTGTTGTTTCATTGTGAATTTGTTTATAGTAATCATAACCGTTGCAATTTTATTACTAACTATCAATTCAATTAAAAAAATGTTGAATGGTACACTTAGTTTCTTCATGAATGACGTCCAATTAAACAATATATAAAAGAGTATGAAAAAATGTTTCAACGATATGCTACATATCGCATAAAAAAATGACAACTTTACGAACTCAGTTGTATTTATAATTTGATTTGTATGTTATGTGTGTGTGTTTTTTTTTTTTAATTTAGTTTGCATCAAATTGTATGACTTTAAGTGTTTCGTACCCCCGAATATAAAATCCTGGATCCGCCAGTGCAATTGATAGTAAAATCATATTATGTGAGACCATATTATATATCATAAAATTAAAATCAAACCGTTCATAAAATCCAATCCTCTCTTTTTTATTGCTCATCAAAATTCACAACTTCACTATGCTTTGTTATATTTCGCTGCACAAAATACACATATCATATACTCTATTATTAATATGTTGAGCAATACATTAGTATATTGTAACGCCTAAATTAAAGTGAAGCAAAATACAGGTTTAGTAATAGGTTTGATGATGAGAATTAAAACTAGTAGTATAGTACTATCTGGCTTGTGACAATTGTATAGCTTCTTGGGCAAGAGTAGAATCTTCAGGCCATAGGAAATTATGAGACATTAGAGAAAATTCTTGACTTCTAACTTGTTCAACTTGCTCCCACTCTGCCCATCTCTCAGCCAAACCAATCCCCTGCAGCATGCTTACTACTTGCGTCATTCTTGGACGATCTTCCGGTGAACTTTGCGTGCACAACATCGCTACTTGGAGGATCGTCTCCACTTCTTTCCCATCGTAAACTTTCAAGTTTTCGTCCACAATGTCTTCCAACCGTTTCTCTTTTAGTAACTTCTTGATCTAAATATTATTACAAGAAAAAATGATTATTGGTTTAGGAACCAAGGATCAACACAAGAAAGCAAAGTTAATATTAAGAATCGTCCTGTAACTTAAGTCGTGCTTGTTTTTACATTTTCGATTTGGTATTTTCTTCAAATAAGGTCCTATTGGTGTCTAACTTAAATCCAAAAGGACCATATTGAAAAAGAAAAAATATACATGGCTAAGACCGGACACGTCAAAGTTACAAGACGATTTTTAATATGAACTCCAAGAAATTAAGTAACATAACTTACATGATCGAGCAGCAGAACATCCTCCTCGTCTTCAAGACGCGACAAGTCAATTGCACGCTGACCAGTTACAAGTTCAAGAAGAGTAATACCGTAACCAAAAACATCAGTTTTCTCTGAAGATTTTCCGGTGGACAAATATTCAGGGGCAATGTGTCCCATAGTTCCACGAACTTGGGTGGTAACGTGAGTGAGCTTCGTGTCCATTAGCTTGGCCAACCCGAAATCTCCGAGAACAGGTTCGAATTCATCGTTGAGAAGAATGTTTGCAGCCTTCATATCCCGGTGTATTATCCTGGGGTTGCAATGCTCGTGCAGGTACTCTAGCCCGTGCGCAGTCCCAAAAGCTATGCGTTTTCGTGTACCCCAGTCCAGCCCTTTCTCTCCCGGTTTCAACTCTGCGATTAAATTAATTTAAAAAAAAGAGATCAATTTAGGGATAAACTGATCATGAATTAGTGTTTGAGTACATGTCGTACCCTGAACTATTTATAAGTCCATCTACTAATAAATGAGGTATAAGACAACGGGGTTAGCACTTAAGACAACGAGCAAAACCAATACCCGTTGTCTTTCGTCTGTTGTCGTAGGCCCTTTTGGGCAGTGCAAAAAACATATTCTAATACAACTAAAGTGATAGGTGCAGCAGCAGGTACGTACCTCTTAGGCGATGGGCGAGGCTGAGGTTGTGCATAAACGGATAGACGAGAAGTCTCTCAGTGGCGGTGGTGCAGAAACCGATCAAAGGGAGCAAGTTCTTGTGTAGGGCAATGCTTATCAAGTTAACCTCCCGGAGAAAAGCAGCCTCTCCGCCGGGGCTGTGGTAGTCCATCAGACGTTTCACAGCAACTCTGGTCCCATCCATCAGGAATCCTCTGTATACTTTCCCATATCCCCCCTGTCCAATTATGTTTCCTTCACTGAAGTTATCTGTTGCCAGCTGCATTTCGCGTAATGAAAATCTTCGGATCTGTCCCAACGATATCATGCGTTCATCTTCGCCTGTTGCACATATGTTTCCACAAAACAATATTACTAGGATCGGTGTTGAATTAGTGGAATGATCACTCAATCATCACAAATTAAAAAATATAAAAACTAGATAAGACATATATACCAGCCACATCAACAAAGATATCGGACTTAGGATTATGCACCACGCGATGAAAGCGGTAACAAAAGACAGCCCCAAACAAGAGAAGGGAGAATGCGCCAATGCTAGCTGCGGTTACAAGGAGCTCAACTCTTGATTTTCTCTTAGAAACTGCATCACAATATCAATAACTTACATATGTTCATATATATAATTACGATTAGCATTAATGAATTTTGGAGTTAAAAGTACACCTGAAAGAGATGGACTTGATACACAAGGCTGGTGGAAGTTGTTGCCGCATGTGAGATGAGTGGCTGTAAAGCTGATATATGCATAAAAGGAAAAATTGTGAGGGCAAAACAAAATCACACCCAACTTGTATTTGATGTATTAAGGGGTGTTTTCAATCTCGATGAAAAATGGCTTTGAGAAAAAGTTATTTTGGAAGCAGTTTTTAGAGTTTGTAAACACAGTCTAATACCCCCAACTTATTTTCCTAAAATATTTTAAGCTACATTCTAACAACTTATGAACTAAAAAATTACTATATGCTATTGAAACAATTTATAAGATGTTTAAATTAAATTTAGTCAAACGGGCTCTTAGAAAACTAGATCACGAATGCGATGATGCCATTTTCCATTTTCTTTTCCGTGTTCAACGATCATCATCTAACATGCATCAACCAGCGCACGAACATGCACACACTTGTTGATTTATTGCGTCGAATTTAATACAAAATGTTTATAGGCAGTGAGATTCACAATTAATCTTAAGAGACTGTGGGATAAAAATTTAAAATATTCTAGAAACATTTTAAAAGAAAATTTAACAATTTAAAGATTCAGTTTTGCTAATATAAAACAGTGAACACGTACTTGAAGGTGGGTGTCGAAAACAGTCGCTGAGGAATTTTCCCAGTAAAATCATTGGATGAGAGGTCCCTGAAAAAATAATTAAGGTTAGTAATTAATGAGTGAATAATAAAATAAAAAAAGTGAAATGAATAGAGCTAGGCTTCTTACAATTCCACTAGGCCAGTGATGTTGACTAAGGATTCTGGTATCCGTCCACTCAAATGGTTTCCTCTTACAACTCTAGTGCAATAAAATTCAGTAATGATAATTAATTAGGAGTCAACTTTCAATTATTTTTTATTATAAACTCAAACTCAACACTAATTACTACTCCCTCCTTTCTACTTTAATCCCTAGAGTTCATGTGAACTCTTTTTTTCGAGTATTACTATTGTACATATGAAGTGTCACTGTTTAAAAGAATGTTTGATTTTTAAATAGTGACACTTCGTGTGTATAGTGATATTTAAAAAAATAAAGTTCACATAAGTTTTTACCTCCACTTTAACGGTACCTTTTGATTTTCATATGGATTAAGAAAGTAATTTTTTATTAACGATTATTTTTATGTAAAATTACTAATATGTCCTCCAACAGATTGTTAATGAATCATTTTTTTGTATAAAATTACTAATATGTCCTCCAACAGGCTACTTTGAAACATTTTTAAAGTGACAGTTAAAGTGAATCGTAGGGAGTAGTAATTTGAAGAGTTTGATCTGATCATAAGAAAACAACATTTTAGTTCATTATGAATACTGCAAAGAGAGATTGATAGTAATGTAGAAGAGAATGGAAAGAATTATGTACAGATGTTTGAGGTTGGAAAGTTGAGACCATGATGGTGGAATAGAGCCGTTGAAGTTATTGTTTGCCAAATTCAGATTTTGTAGGTACAACATGCTGCCCATTGAATCAGGTAACACACCGGACAGGCTGTTATTCTCTAAATCCCTGCACACACCAAATCAATCTTTTCACTCAATTTACTTCCCAAAACTATATAAAAATTATATAGAGTAAGTCTCCTTTGCGCCAGGTTCACGATGTACAATTAATATTGTTCAGTAGAAACAACTAATATTATGTAAAAAATGTGAGTATACGGTGCACCTAATGTATACAAGACCTGTTGAATTGCATAAAGTTTATTCTAAAATTCTTTTGTATATTTCAATTAAAAAATCTTGCGGCATGTGGAACTGTTTGGTTTTATTGGTAGGACCAATTAGACCATGAATTCACTTCTAGCTAAAAGTCTTAAATGATAGGAGCGTGTCCCTAGTCAATTTCCGACTTCTGCACCCTTGGTAAAATGTGATTTATAACATTTTAAACATTACAAATCGTGATAAAACAAGAAAACAACGGTGAATTTATTTGCAATTTTTCCGACTTACAGGCTAACGAGAAACTTCAATTTTGCAATGGATGGTGAAAGAGTTCCAGTAAATCCACTAGAAGCAAAGCTCCTGCAATTAAATTTCATAATCAAACAGAAATATATATTTTGGTGAAAAGATGTAGTTGAAATAATAAAGATGTAGCAAGAGTTGCTAACAGAGAGACAACGGTGCCATTTCGACAGGTAACATGAGACCAACTGAAACAAGGGCTCACAAAGTGAGTATCCCAATCTGTTATTCTATGACTCGAGTCGTTCAGAACTCTCAGTATCTCAAGTAAGGCCTCACCTGCAGTAGCAGTAGCATACATTTAATAATATATTAATTGTCTGATAATGATGGAATAACATGTCAATTCTCATGTCTAAGACAAAATTCCCCGATTTTGTTATAAATAAGTTATTCAGTGCTCACTGGAATAGAATATAGATGGAGCCAACTGCCAAGTGGTAACATACATATTCATCAATTGGAATTTATTTAATGAATTATCCATTATGCTTCTCTTTTTATTTTCCAATATCGTACTCCTTAATTATACTTAGATTATAGTCCAAGATAAGATATGCATACCAAATGACTGAAAGACACACTATTTACGATTCAATCTCGATCAGTTGATATAATCGTGTCATAAATAATATACCTCTTTGTTGTTGTACTTTCCTTTTCATGATCACTTTTTATCTTTCTCAAAAGGCTAAAAAATGAGTAAAGTAAAATACAAAAAATTGAAAAGAGATTTCCAACCACTGGGTATATAAGTACTAATTTTAAAAAAGTGTAGCAAAAGATGAAAAAACTAAAAAAGAAAAAAGTATCACAACTTTTTCAAGATAAAGTAAGTTGACACAATACCTTCAATATTAGGGTTGTCGGAAGCACAACAACTGAGAGGCAGTAACAAGAGCAGAACAAAATTGAAGTAGTATGACTTCAAACACAGATGCATCATGTAATATTGGAATATATATAGTTGAATTCTTCTCTTCTGTTCTCTAAGTTTCAACTTCCAATTGTTCTCACAACACAAACAAGATTGCAGCACTATTTAATTTCCTGTAAAAAAGAATTGCTAATCAAAATCATGAAGCTTCTTTTTTTTTTTTTTTTTTGACAGGAAAATCATGAAGCTCTGTAGTCTACTTTTTGAATACTTGTACACTATGATTGGTCATTCATATATTAAATTAAATGTAAATTCACAGTCAGAGTGAGAGTACATAGGTTATTAAATTGCAGAAAATATTTATATATATATATATATATAAAATAGTAAAGAGTACCTGCTAAATATATATTACAAGTAGGCAGAAGCAACAATGCGTGAAAGAAAGTCACTCAAGGGAGAAGAGGAGTGAGGACAATAGACAATATATTCAATAATAAGCATGGAGGTTATAAATAGAAAGCATTCATTAAAATGGCTAAGAGACGAGGAAAAAAGCTACTTTCTGAAAAAAAATAGAAAAGAGGAAAATTATACTCCAATGGGTTGTGAGGTGAAAGAGAATCCCACTAATAAATGACAATAGACTTCCATTTATTATTAAAGATGCTTAGGAGCAATAAGTGAGTAAAAGAGAGCTTCTTTTATCTATATTCTCTGTTTAGAGCACATCAACTTTTTCTTTTATCTCATATAATGATCACTATCGTGTCATGTTTCTTCGCCAAAACTTATGCAAGAAGCTACCATTAAGTAAATGCAAGTAAAAATAAAATAAAGCAAGGGATACGTGACTTACTAGGATATTTTTGACTACACACGAGTTATTCACATCTTCAAAAAGGGTAGCCAACTTGCAGATTATATATTTAACCCCCCTTGTGATATTAAGTCTTGGATTTTCATCATATTCTTGGACTTACAGTATATTGTGTCCATCAGTTTGCTTTGTTTTCATTTTATATGTATTAAACGGCATTTTTTTTATTTGCTGGATTTTTAAACTCCCACCTTACACTGGGTGATTCTCATTAAAAAAAAAATCTGTACAAATGAATTGAGAAATCAGGGTTCATAGATTTCAGAGAGAAATTGGGATTGTACCTGGTATTTTCTGATCGAAGCTAAAATTCCTTGTGTTGTTCTTCTTCCAAATTTTTTAATGTTTTTATGTGTGCATTTCGTTAAACAGTTGGTGTGCGTTCTTGTTTGCTGCAAATAAGTAAGAAGTTAGTCTTAATCAAATCCAAAATTTTGCTTCGGCATCATTCAAGACTGATTTGGCTTGTGGAAGATTAATTCAATATGGCCTAGGTGATCGATGCACTGAAAAGATGGCTGAGAAAGCTCATAGTGCAATCATTCTTCTCCATGGTGATAAGGAGGTTTCAAAGGAGAAAAACTGTTCTACAGGTTTGGAAAAATATGGAGTCTCTCTATCGGACTAAATCTGTATCAAATCGATTCTTCTTGAAGCAAAAACTGAAGATGACAGAGGATATAACTCTAGCATATCAATTGGATGAGTTCAACAAGTTCATTGATGATCTTGAAAATCTTTAAGATGGAAAAATTGTACATTTCACAACCGAATAGTGATTGTGAGTTTGTTTTGAGATTTTAAATAATGTATGATACTCTCTTCCCGGTCCCTATGAAAGTTATTCATGAGCTTCTAAATTGTATTAGAAGTTAGATAAAATAGTTTGCTAAAAATGAAAAATGGAATTGGTAGCTTGCATTGGAACTGATGAAAAAGGAATGTTTGATAGCTTTCACTAAAATTCAAATCAATTACGTAAGAGTGAGTGAAATATAATTAATACGGAGTAATAAAATTTATATGTATTTTTAAGGGTAGATGCAGATAGATGTGGAAATCTAATTTTAAACCTCAAATTAGAATAAGACGAAAACATAACATTCCATGTTCAACTTGGTGAATCTCAAATCAAACATCTCCATTTGTAGACTCTAAGGGTGTGTTTGTTTAGGGATTGGCCCATCCGGATTTGGATGGGCCATCCCCCATCCCATCCCTCTCCATCCCTCTCCATCCAAATACCCATCCAAATACACATCCACCCCTATAATACACCTATATACCTATTTTTATACCATTACATCATCATATTTTTATATTAATTACTCATTCTCTCTCCTACTTTTTCTTCCATACATTTATTCTCTTTCCTACTTTTCTTCCACACATTTATTCTCTCTCCTACTTTTCTTCCACACATTTATTCTCTTTCCTACTTTTCTTCCTTACACTAATTACTCTACTAACTAACAATAATAAAATAATACAACATCACTATTGATTTGACATAAAGTTCTCCATCCACATCTATTTTTCAATCTCTATCCAAACACAATTTTTATTCAATTACTATTCATGGATTACCCCCATCCACATTTTTCAAATCCCCATCCCCATCCCATCCACCACAATCCCTAAACAAACAACCCCTAATAGAAGGAAAGCACAACCCCATGGAAGGCCTAAACATCAAAGCAAAAAATGGCAATAAGAGGAAAGTTGAAAAACCATGAAACAATGATCAAAGACTGGAAATGAAACATTGAAAAGAGTCAATGTTTTGGTTGTCACGAGATTTGACATCTGAAAAGAACAGTCCAGAAAAAAAGAAAAAACAAGAAAATCAAACATTGAGAATCATAAAAAAGACGTTGTTGTAGTAGAAGAAGGGTATGAAAGTCCTGCCTATCAGTAACTCTCTGGGATGTCTACTTTTGGTTTTAAAAACTAGGTTTTGAATTTCAAGATCCAAAATCTGTTTTACTTTGGAATTTAAAAATCGGTTTTTAAAATCCACTCAAAACCACAACCACCCTATCAAATATATTGATTTGACATAAAGTTATATCTATATAATATTACTCCAATCATTATATTTTTTCTCAACAATAATATAATAATACTATAATAATATAATAATACAATAATATAATACATTTAATCATTACACACTTAACTAATCATTATAATCTCACCAAACAATAATATAATAATACAAACTCATTAAGAAACACTCATATTACTATTAATCGGGATTTCAAAAATCAGGATTTAAAAAATTCGATTTTTAAAACCACCCAAAGCCCAAAGTAAACACCTCCTTAAGATGCATGATGATGTTGACAAAATTCTCTTTTAAGTGAGACATGTTCTTGGTTTTTAAAGTATTGAGAATAGATTTATCAAACTAAATTTATTGTGATTTAAAAAAATAAAAATACTTGTGATATTAAATATAATAAATTTACAAAGATTTAGTCTAATATACACTTGAGTCCATGTTCTACACCCATATTTACTAAAAGTATAAATTAGTATAATTAAAAGTGAAATACGATATTTCTGAAATGTGTATAAATTAGTATAATTAAAAGTGAACGATATTTCTGAAATGTGCAAGTTGGTATTAATGAAAAGAGCATCAAGTGCAAGTCAGTATCACAAAAAAAGTGTAAGTCATGAAAAAGTCAATACAACTAAAAAGTGCAACATGGACTAGAGTGCACAACATGCACTCGAGTCCATAGTAGACCTCGAGTCC
This sequence comes from Galeopsis tetrahit, assembly GCA_963675135.1. Classification (NCBI taxonomy): domain Eukaryota; kingdom Viridiplantae; phylum Streptophyta; class Magnoliopsida; order Lamiales; family Lamiaceae; genus Galeopsis; species Galeopsis tetrahit. The sequence goes on from OY776119.1 coordinate 90,848,222, forward strand.
ATAGTAGACCAACCCATTTACGAATCTAGATCTATATATATTTCAAATATTATTTTTAATAAATAAATTAAAATATATTGTAAATTTATTTCAATTCCATGTATAAACCATAATCTTTACAAAAATTAATTCTATAAATATCTTTAAAAAATATAACATACTTAAATCTCAAAATAAACCCATAACATTTCAAGCCATTAGAATTTTGAACCAAAATTTAAAATTTTCAAAATCCCAAATTAAATTGTTGGAATTTTTTGGACAATCTTAAAAAAAAAAGGGTGGTAAATGAGAAAAGATAAGGTAAACCGTAATAAGTGGTGCTATATGAGAAAAGATAAGGTAAAGCGTGCAAAAAAAAAAAAGCATGAACATTCAAGAATGGTGACTCCTAAAATGCCACAACTACTGTATATATATGTATCTTGTTTTATAAAGATGCATGATGCATGTAGAAGGGAAACATTACTGCAGGCAGAGTCCAAAATGAGTGTCGAGAGCAATTCTGTCCAACAATAACACCAATCTTATCATATAGAGAGCTAGACACGATCTACATAACATTTACGCACACTCAACGGATGCATCATCTCGTTGAAGCAGCAACAACAAACACACAAAACGACCAAATATTTTCAGCTACAGCGTGCCAAACAATCTATATATCTAAAAAATCCTTTATTGGAGTTTCATCCATATCTCAGACTGGTATGTATGGAGATGCGTTATGAACAACTCCATAAAATAGCCACATTTATAAGAAAACAAGGTTCAAAATAAAGAATGTATCAAAATCCTACATGCACCTTTGAAAGTTGAAACAATTAATAGAAAAAGAATAGCAGCAAATCCATACTTGTTTTAACCATTTCTTCCCATTCTCATTCCCTTTGAGTCTGCAGCATATAAACTAATTAAGCCAGGTAAATGCAGATCCAATTGAAAAACAAAAGTGAAGAACATGACAATTGTTGATCATATTTTCTCCAAAACCTTTTTATATAATCCCCTTGCATATATTATATATCCATCAAACCTAGTTAGTTTTTCTTCAACCAAAAACCAATTACAGAGGTTCCTCACGCACACACAAACTACATGATGACAATAAGAGCTGCCACATAAATATTAAAGCATAAAAATTACCTCAAAATTCTCTGTAGCTAATAAGAAGCCCCATAGATCATCAATCAATCATCAATCCTCTAAAAAAAATGTACGTACAGTCATAAGCAGCAGCATCATCATACGATACGATTCATACCATCACTATAAAAATATATCTATCGCCACAGTCACTCAAGCAAGAATGATTCAAAAAAAAAAAAAAAATGATTCTAAAAATTCGTGCTAACAGTAATGGAGACTCATTAACAACACAGCAATCTACTTTTAAGGCAGAGTATATAGCACTACACTGATAATCGCTGAATTATTTCAAGCTTCAGCTTCATTTCTTCCCGACTTCGTCTGGTACGGCGTGGCGCTGGCGCTGCTGAGCCGTGGTGGATAGATTCCCGGAGAGCTCGGAGTAGAGTCCCGTGACTTTTTGGATATTTGCATTAATCTCAGCGATCAGGCCGACATTTTTGGCCAAATTACCGGGGATTTTTGAGCGGTGGTTTTGGTTCACCTGTTGAATTAACCGATTATTGCGATCGAGCAAGGATTGAACCTCTCTGAAGCGTGTGCTTAGGGATTCCCAAGTCTCCGGGGCGGGGGCGGCGGCGGCGGATGCGGCTGCGGCTGCGGCTGCGGTGGCAGCGGCGGCTGCAGTATCGCCGTGGTCCGCGTCGGAAGTGCTCAGGCTTAGGTTTAGGTTTAGGTCCATGGCGAAGGAGGATCGGATTTTCGTCAATTTTTTAAGCTTCCGTTGTGTTGTGGGTATGAGTATGAGATCACACTGTGCGTGCGTGGGAAATTTAATTACGAAATTTTGAAAAAGGAACCGCCAAAGAAGGCGGTTAACAGCCTGCAGGCGGTTTTTTTTTTTTTTTTTTAATTAAAGTTTCAATAAAAAAAAAAACTGCTTCTAACCAATCATTAAAACCGCTCCTAATTTTATTTCTAAACCAATTTTATGCATTTCTAATATTTATTTAATTATCTTCTCTTTTTTTTCTTTTAGATTTTTTCTCATTTTCTTCAAATAAAATCCCTTAATTACTATTTCTGAATCTATCTTCCCCTACGCGTAGCATCATAGTTTTCAGATCGATTCTCATAATCGAACCGATCTCTACGCACACAACAAATTCTCTCCGACTAAAGGTAATTCCACTATTTAGTATATTGGAAATTATTTCATTTCCGTATACAAAGTCCTACAATTTAATTTCTGAAGTATGTTTTATTATGTTTTTTCAATTTTGTTTAGTTTGCAAAGTGTAATTTGAAGTCGCCAGTTCTACCACTTTAGTCTTTGTATTTTTTGTTGTAGATATTACAATGAAAAATGATTGGATTTGGTTAAATTTCTTATCTAAACTTTAGTCTTTGTATTTTTTGTTGCAAATATTACAATGAAAAATTATTGGATTTGGTTAAATTTCTTATCTAAGTATATATATATATATATAATGAAATTTGTGTATCCTTTTAATGATGTAAAATAGTAATGGTTAGGTTTCTTAATTTGCATATACTCATATCTCTTTATATATCTCCATAGAAATGTTGAAATGTTTTAAGTGTTTTTTCTCAATTTTTTTTTTTTTTAATTCGATCATTTAAGTTTATAGATTGAGTTAATTCTTAATTAAACTATCTGAGTTCGTTCATTTGTGAGAGTTTGAGAATCTATGCATATGGTAAATTTTTTCAATTTTGATTTTTTTTTTCAATCTCTCATTTACGTTTTTTTTTTTAATTTAAATAATGTACAAGTGGTTTGGTTTTGTTTAGAAGAACTTTTACTTTTCATTTACTTGCTTCCTTTTATCACAAACTTTAATTTCTGTCTTCATTTTAATTCAGGTCATTGACATTATATAATTCATACTCTTTTATGTACAAATTGATTATACATATGATTTGTTCGTTAATCATTGTTTATGGCAGTTTATTGTTTCGTTGTTATAGATTTTTTATTAACTCTTACGGGTAAACTTAAAAGGTACAAGCATTGAATTATTAAGCTTAAAAGGTACAAGTATTGAATTATTCTTTGATTTTCTTTTTATTTGGTAATTTTACCTACTTTTGAGGACTTCTAATTTATCTCTGGCGTGTTTTCGGGTTTCTCCTAACATTTTCAATTAGGGTTTGTAGCAAAACAATCAAATTGAGCATTGATGTGACTTTCCTATTCTTATCAGGGTATCTCCAGTTTTCTAATGTGCTATTCTCATATTTTTAATGTGTCAAATTAAGCAACAATTAAATCTACCTCTAATATGTTAATGGTACTGTCTCAAACTATGCATCTCAGTTCAATCTTTGATGCAGTGTAGTTTCAAACTTAGAAGAACTTGAATGTACTGCTTTAGAGACATTCTTTTCGTGTACACCGATAAATTTTAATAATTTTTTATATTGTGAATTAGTGCCTGATCTCCGCGCATGTGTTGTCATCTCAACTTGTTCAATGTGTGCATAACCACTGAAAAAGAGAAGAGAGAAAAGAATGGAGAAAAAAGCAAGCAGAAAGCGGAAAGAGGAAAAGAATTTTAAAAGACATATTTTTTTTATAAAATTTGCTAAAGAGAAGGGATATGTAGATGACTCATGTGTAATACAATTAGCTTACAACTTAGGATATGTATTATATTCAATTTTTCATTTCTTAAAGATGGAAAATATGAGTTTGAACTTATTTTTTTCCTAATATTTGCGAATGAGCCCCTTTTCTACGAGGAGTTATTTATGATATTGTACGTATCTCATTTTTTTTATTTATTCACCATTCATAGACTAAGGAATGATCTTTAAAATTGATTATACATATATAAATATCTAAAAAAATTATTAAATTTTAATAAGTAATTAATATTTTTAATATGACTTAAAAATAATAGTATAAAAATTATATAATTCACGGTTCTTGCCCTCGTAATTAACTATACTGAAATTTATATTAAAAAAACGGGTTGGTCTGCTGTGGACTCGAGTGCATGCTGTGCACCCTAGTACATGTGTACTTTTCAGTTTACTGACTTACACTTTTTGGTAAATGAGTAATAATTGAAAAGTGCAGCACCATTACCAAAAAGTGTAAGTCAGTAAACTGAAAAGTGCACATGGACTAGGGTGCACAGCATGCACTCGAGTGCATACTAGACTTTACCTAAAACAACATATTCCATCCCCCAATTTTATAATCTCATTAAAAAAATTACAATCCAGTTTTTATCTTCACCATTTCACTATTATTTATTAACTCAATATAACATATTGATCACCATTTCGTACACCACATATCACTTTACACCCTCACTTTATTAGTCATAAAAAAAATAAGAGTGAGATTAAATAAAATTGTTCAACACATATTATTCAAACATATATATTTAAAAGTGACCGGACTTAATTAATTAAATCCTTATAAATAAAATTGTTCAACACATATTATTCAAACATATATATTTAAAAGTGACCGGACTTAATTAATTAAATCCTTATAAATAAAAGGCGAAAATTGTTTTTTTTTTTGGCACGCAACTTACAAGAGATTGTGTTTGAAGAATGCTAATAAATTTACGGACAGAGAATGTAGGACATTATATTTTAAAATCTGTAAATGTAGAAATCGAGATCGCGTGAATTGTACAATTGTCCTACATTTACCGATTTATGAGTATGTGAATATAGGACAATAATAAATTTGTAATTATATAAATGTAAGACAATATTCGTTCAATATATTCACATAATATTTCAACGAGATTTGATTATTTGGGATCGATTATTCTACCTTTACGGATTTTAAAGTATAATTGTACTTCAAAAAATCTTCCCAAGTTAGGGCCAAAGAATTTTTTTAAAAAATCAATAAAAAAGAATTAGAAGTGTAGAGAGAGAAGAAGGAGCATGCATGCTTCAAGCCTTCAACGTTATTGGTATTGGAAGTTTGTGGAAGCTGCTGCACCCTTGCAGCTTGTGTCGATACCAAAACAACCATACCCCTATATATGAATATGCCCACAAATTAAAACAATCACCTTCAAACCCATTTTTCTAATTTATAAAGTTTTAATTAAAACTGGATATATAATTTTCTTATGACAATTTTCTGAATTTTGTGGAATTAAAAATCACCATTTAGGTGAGTACATTTAAGAATGGCAATGCATGGTAGTGTATGAATCCAGTTGATCACGGATTCACGGGTATGAGACGGATCGTGATTTTTGTCGAACTCGCCCCACCAATCAATCTCTGAAATCGCTATGTATAAATACATATATAGTATTTGTTTGCGTAAAAATATTTCATATTTTAATTTGAATCATTTGATGTCAAGATAAAGATCATGGTTATATTAAACTAGTTTTAAAATAATAATAAAATTATGTGGAGCGGAAAGAGTAGAACCCAACGGATTCTCATGCAGGGCAACGGGGTAGGGTGAATTTCGAATTCAACTTTTTTTTTTTTTTTGACGGGATAGTTTCTGAAACAGGATGTTAGGAATTAATATACAAGAATTAATTTCCACCCTCTCTACAAGTTCGGACTTTTAGATGAGACGGAATTCTTTCATGGTATCAGAGCAAACCGGGCAAACGACCTGGGTTCACGAGTGAGGGGGAGTGTTAGGAATTAATATACAAGAATTAATTTTCACCCTCTCTACAAGTTCGGACTTTTAGATGAGACGGAATTCTTTCACAGGACATATAATTTTTCAAACCCATTATATTAATTTTTCTAAAGTGGATCGGAGGATATATAATTTTGTGGATGCATACTGATCGATCATCTATTTATAATACACTTTCATATTCCCACTGACGTCGCTTCTCTATCGTCATCATGTATGCTCATGTGGAAAAAAGAAATACTCGTAATTAATATATATGTTCCATAATAGAAATTTATGTTAAATCGAGAGTACTGATGTTGTATTATTTTATTAATTTTAGTTCGTGGAATAATTAGGGTAAGGAATTAGAAAAAGAGAAAACTAATCCAGTTTATTATATTCACTTTTTCAATTTAGAATTTAAGGTGTCCAATTTACATCATTTTTAATTTATAGAAAATTTGAAATTTTACGTCCTTTAAGTTTGAAATTAAAAAATTAATAATTAAAAAAGAACCATACCTAGCTATGAATATGCCCACAAAAACAATTACCTTATAAAAACCCATTTTTCTAAAGTATAATAATTTTAAAAGTGGATTTTTGTAGTTATAATAATTTTCTGTATATTATATACGTACACTTTTATATTCAAAATGACGTCATCAATAATTTCTTGTCTCATGTCATCTTGTGGAAAATAAAAATCAAGATAGCACCCTTTGTGGTCATGAACAGGATTTGGATCGACTTGTGCATGAGGAGGCTACTATGTTTGCAGCCACAGAGTTAATTCAGACAATACACGATAATTAAGCATTAGTGCATGGGACGACAATATATATAAATAATTAAAGACAAGTGCGGAGCCAGAATTAAATTTTAGAATGGACTGAACGTTTAAAATAAATACAGTACAAAAAATTTAAAAAAAAAATTATTTGCAGAAGTTGCATCATGTTATTTTTTATTCGATAAAATTCATCAATAATAAAACCAGGATCAATATATATTTTAAAACAATTTTCTTTCAATATAGACAATCATAGAATTTGATAGATAATCACTTTCAACATAATTAAGAAAAACACTCTTAAAATATTTCATATTTAAAAATGCTTGCTCAAGTCATCGCTAGGGCTGAAAATCAAACTAACCTATTCGATACTCGATTCGAAATTGTTCGGTAAAAGCTCGTTTGAGCTCGGTTCGAGATATCAACCAAGTGATTAAGGGTGTGTTTTCAAACTACTGTGATTGATTAAAATTGATTTTTGCAATAAAATTGAAAGTTGATATATAGTGTTTTAAAATTATGCACTTTTAATCAATTAATTGTGTAGATGTTGTGGTGTTTACAAAACAAATCACTTTTTTTATATAAATTTACAAAAACATCCTTATTATATTTGGATAAGTAATGAGTAAAGATGAAATGTTATTTATTATAATGATGAGAAGCACATAGATCGAAGCTATTAAAAGTAGGTGATGGGGTGCTTCACCAAAATCACTTTTAACAAATTAACTTAATCACTTGGTTGTGTTTCCAAACACTTCAAAAGTGATTCTATTTAAAAAAAAAAAGTGTTTTTAAGCATTTACTAGTGTTTACAAACACCTCCTAAGTTAATTTGTTAAAAGTGATTTTAGTGAAGCACCCCTCCATCTACTTCTAATAGCTTCTACGTACTTCTCATCACTATAATAATCAATTTTACAATTTTGCCCTCACAATGTAAATGTAGGATAATAATAAGTTTAATTTGTAAAATATATAATTGTAAGACAATATTCGTTCAATTCCTATAATATTTTAAAGAAAGATTTGGTTATTCGAGCTCAATTATTCTACATTTACAGGTTTTAAAGTAGAATTGTTCTTAAAAAAATCTTCCCGAAGTTAGGGCCAAAGAAATAAAAAATCAATAAACAAAGAATTAGAAGCGTAGAGAGATCGAATTGTGTACTTTAGTACTCCCTCTGTCTCATTATTATTTGAACATTTATAAAAAACGTATGTCTTATTATTAGAGCATCTCCAATGGTCATCCATAGGGGTGTCCAATGGTTGGATGGACGTCCATAGCCATTGTGGCTAAACTCATGGATGGAGAGAGAGTGGAATTTGTCCAAAGTTTTGGACACACATTAACCGAGGAGGTGTGCAGAAAAGTACAATTTTTATCTTTCTTTTGTACTCCGTATTATAAAAATAAAAAGGTAGGCCCACATTAATTAATGAGAGAGGAAACTTAAAACTTTTAAACATTTTTTATAATTTAATTTTTAGTGGGACCCATTTATGGATGGATGACCATTGTGAAATTTGCTCACAAAATAAAATATTTGATAAATTGGTGATGTGGAGGAGAGAAGTTGGTTGGATGGATGTATCCATTGGAGATGCTCTTAATTGAACATTTACTTATTAAAAAAATTCTTTCAAACATCTCTTATTTACCCTACATGTCATTACTTTTTACATATTAACTAAAAATTATCTCTCCAATAAAGCTGAATTAACCTATATTCCTCTTAAAAAGTTACATCACATTTAATACTAATAAACATTAATTCTTACATTAAAACTCATGTAAACAGTAAATGTTCAATTAATAACGAGAATATGAAGTATATAGTAAGAGAGAGAAGGAGCATACATGCTTCAACATTATTGGTATTGGAAGTGTGTGGAAGCTGCTGCACCCTTGCTTGTGTCGATATCAAAACAACCATACCCCCTATGAATATGCCCACAAAAACCAATCATCTTCAAACACATTTTTCTAATTTATAAAGTTTTAATTAAAACTGGATATATTTTCTTATGACAATTTTTTTAATGCGATTCTCTATTTATATATAGTTTTATATATATATTCCGACTGACCTCATCAATAATTGCTTGTCTAATATCATGTGGTGGAAAAAAAAAATTAATTAAGATACGACCACTTAAGGTGTATAAAATTAGGGATGGCAATTTGCATTGAACCATCTTGGATGGACTGAGTATGAAGTATGAACCCAGTTGAGCAAGCATGGAACTTGTCTCCGGATTCACTATGTATAAATATAGTAATATTATAAGTATATATATGTATTTATATAAACTTATATGTAAAATTAACTTTAAAATAATTAAAAAAATTATGTGGAGCGGAAAGAGTAGAACCCAACGGTTCTCACGTGGGGCAGAGTGAATCTCATTTTTGAGAATTTTTTAACGGAGTAGATCCTGAGATAGGATAAACTCGTACCAAACCTGTCTCGTTATAATCCCTAAATCGTCTTATTTGAATTATCATTCAAAAATATCACATGTATGCACGTGGCTATACACGACATATAGTGGGATCGAGTGTGGGATAATATAAATAATTGTGAAGGGCTACTCAAATTTGAATAGCATTTGACCTTTTCAAAGTTGTAATGTCGACAAAATTATAGTACTAGGGACTTACAAAGCAAAATCGAATTTGTGGGTTATGGGTTGAAATAATAATATTGTGTTGATTATAAATTAAATGAAAACTCAAATTAAAATAATGCATGTAAAGTAATTGAGTCCGCGCGGCCACAAGCTTGATTTTATAGATTCAATTCTATACCATGTGCTTTAAAAAAATATGGGCTATGAATTTGTGTGATTTTACTCGTTGAAATTTATGTCAGAGATCAAAGTTTTGAGTTTCAAAAATTAATGTATTTCTTAATTATTTTTTTAGCATTTTTACTGATTTTGTTCATATAATAACGTACACCGTACCTCTCCATAAAATAACACATTTATGTTCAATATAATTTTTCAAACATGAATATGTGTTAATTTTTCTTACAACAATACATATTTTTTCTTATATTAACATAAATCTGAAATCGAATATCTACATTAGGTGGAAGCATTTAATTCAAAAAGTGGCTAACAAACTAAGAAAACATGCAAGATAAATGTGAAATTGAAGCATATTATAATGACTTGAAAATTTTATATCTTTTTGAATTTCAGGCTATTGTTGCAAGGATGAGATCCAAATGGATGTACCCTTTCTCTTTATTTTATTTTTTTGCATTGAGCCCATGCATGCATGAAATTATATATAGGAACGAATTAACCTGCTCAAGAAAATCAAACAAATTCATTAAAAATAAATAAAAAAAACACCAATTATATATTAATACAACAATTAATAAATAGAAAATATTACGATTACAATAATATTCGTGTAGACACGAACACATTATTCTCACTCAACCTCTTACACATGACTAGCTTAATTCTCACTTAAGAATTAAGTTAATTACTCCATTCATGCATCTTCATTATTCAAGAAATTATATCCATATATAATTATTCAAGGTAGTACGTAGAGTAGTATATAGCTAGCTAGGTTGGGCGTGCGGGAGGCCCTCGCTTGCATGTTTTGGTGTATTCACATCGCCTTTTCGGGGCCGTTTTCGTTGGTGGTGGAGGTGAGGGCAGATTCGGCAATTGGCACTTTCCGTACCTATTCCGCTGGCAGAACGGCTTCTTTGGAACATTTATTGGACGAGAAGGTCGGGGCCGGAAAAAGGGTGCAAGGTTCACCCGAGCAGCTGATAATTAAATAAATTTATAAGTAAGTGTGGCGCGCGGTGAAATATAATACTATATATATATTCTCCAAAATAAAAATAAATACAATACTTTATGTGTAAAAAGTCCAAAAAGAAAAATAGTCGACACACATACAGTACTAGTAAAATTCATCTAGATTATTCTACATTTACTGACAAGTACTACTAGCTACCTCAAGAAAATAAATAAACAAATTAAGTATAAAGAGATCGAGAATTGCATACATGGTTCAACGGAGGGATTGAAAGTAGTTTGATCAAGTAGCCTTGCACCTTGTGTGGATATGAAAAGAGCTGCAATACATATGAATATCCCCACAATAACATTAATCACCTTTAAACCCGCCATTTTAATTAATTCTAATTAAAGTGGATGGATGATATATAATTTTGTGGTTGCATACTCATCTATTTATATACACTTTCACGCGGACTGAGGTCGTCAATAATTGCTTGTGTAATGTCATCTTCCTGGAAAAAAGAAATATTATATATATATTATATATATATATATATATATATATATGCTCCCTAGCTATAAAAGTAGAGGTGGATGGAGAAATTTATTTTATTATTTTTAATTAGTGTAAAAAAGAAAAATAGAAAAATTATTTTAAATCCTATAACATATTTAATTCAGTTTATATTCTTTAAATTTTTACATTTTCAATTTGCGTTAAAGCTAGTGTGTACAATTTACTTCTTTTTTTTTTTTTTTTTGCTCAAAATTTGAAATTTCGATCAAATAGTCCAATTTACGTCTTTTAAGTTTGAAATTAAAAATTAATAATTAAAAAAATACTAAAAATTTCATTAAAAATAATCCAAAAATATCATTAAAAATCTAAAAACGCATTAAAATGTATGTGTAAAATCTGAAAATCTCATTATAAAATGGGCAAAACATATTTGTACCAATATAATCTTTAATGAGATTTTCGGATTTTTAATCAGATTTTTAGAATTTTTATTTGAATTTTAAAAAAAAATTAATTATTAATTTTCATACATATATAAAGGACGTGAATTTGGCCGAAATTTGGCAAAAATAACGAAAATTTGACAAAAAAAAAAGAATGTAAATTGAAAAAATAAAAACTTAAAAGATATAATTAAATTGAATTGAGTCTTATAAGGGTAAATGAGTATTTAGATGGATATTTAAAATATGGTCCCATTCCTCCAAAGCAAACACAGCTAAAATGATAAAATTCACTATTTCTCTTTACCTTTTATAATTCATATATCTCTATAGTTTATCTTTTGTATCTATCTTTCTATATTTTCTTCTTTTCGTATATTTTTTTATCTCAACTATTCACTATATATTTTATACTATTTATAATTCTTCGTGTAAAGAGAAAACTTATGACGAAACCTTATGAAATACTTACTATATTTTTCAAGATATATAGGATCATGTAGGTGATCAGTACGTAAAATTGTGTTATTTGAATTAAATAGTACTCCACCCACCATTCAAAATATCACATGTATGATGTATGGTCATGAACAAGATTTATTTGGACTTGTGTGGCAACTATGTTTGCAACTTGCAACCACAGACATGCATTAGTGAGAGTCAGGACAATATATTATATATAAATAATTAATAATATATGGCCAACCAAATTTGAATACATAGCATTTCAAATAATTAATTGTCACGGGTAGCATTTCACCTTTTCAAAGTTGTAATGACACAAAATTAAATTGTAGAGGTATGTAAGAATAGATATGTAATCACCGTTAACGAGGTGATAAGAATAATTCACCGTATATAAGTATTTATAATGAGAGATATATACAAAATATATGAATTAAATTAAAATATATTATTTATATATTAGTGCAAAATCGACTTAATTTGTGGGTTATGGATTGAAATAATATTTTACGGGTTAATTATAAATTAAATGAAAACTCAAATTAAAATAATGTAAAGTAATTGAGTTAGAGCTTGATTTTACACACTTACTATACTTTTTCATCGTTTAAAATAATGAAACACTATCGTGGTTGAAAAAAAATTAAAAAAATGAAACACTAACAAATTTTTGACGAATTTGAACTGAATTTAAAAGGGCTCCCGAGCTAACTCGACCAGCTGATAAACGGATACATTTAATTTATTCCTACACCAAATTCAAATTTGCATTCAAATTTATTTGGAAATTAAATGAATATTTTACACGCATAATTTACAAAGTGATATTCAATGTGTGCCCACCAATCATTTGAGTGGTTTTTTTTTTTTTTTTTCCTTCTCGTTTTTAAAAATTATGATAATAGAACGAGATTTTCTACCTAATTAAGCTAGGTTGTGGCATAACACTACTTTTCATTTTTTATTAATTAGAACACATCTAAAGAAAATAGTATGAGGAAGCAAAATATGTTGTTCTAGGAAAAATGACACTTGAAAATTGGAAGGATTATATCCTTTGTTTGTTTCACTGGTAATTCACTCTACTGGATTTTTACCACGTGTACCCAATATTATAGGACATTGATTATTTTTTAATATAATACATGTCAATTATTCATACAGTGGAATAACACGTGGAACACCAAAATTAGAACATGTGATCTCATTCACATTTATTAAAGACATGATCATATATATGTATATATATTTAATTATTTATCTTCAAATTAAAGACATGATCATATATATGTATACTTGATTTGATAATCACCCTTTCTTTGAGATCGTCGATTCAATTTGAACGCATCGGGTACTTTTTTGAATGCATGCTATTCTCTTTACATTCCAGCCCTTGATTATTAATTTTAAGACCATATTACTATTTATCATTATGTGTTCATTTTGAACGCATTAAAGATAATATTCAATTCTCTTCTATTTCGTAATGACAATAAACAAAAAGTCAACGTCAATATCGACAATAACAAGCAAATCCATTCAAAATAAACAAAAAAACACCACCAATTAATACAACAATAAATAAATAAATAAAAATATTACGATTACACAATAACTTGGTAGGGACGAACACATTATTAATTGTCACACAATTACCTCCTACACATTATGACTATCCCACGTACATATATTCTTTGACTTATATTTATGTAAAAAGGAACTTATTTCATTCATCCTAGTTCTTAAGAAATTAATACTACTATATAATATATACTATAATATATTCAACACACTTGCGCAGGAACTATGCTAATCTTCTCTATATTGTTTTAATTTTATCGGATGTCCCTTCGGGGACGGTTCGCCTTTTAATTCGGTGATGGAGGAAGGCACCTTCCAAACAAAATCCTCCGCTTGCAGAAGGGCTTTTTTGGATAAGATCCTCTAGGAAAGAAGGGTCTAAGCCGATCAGCTGAGTTTTGTCAACACAACAAACATGTTCACTAATTAGTTGAATCAATTTGCATGGTTATATATGTATGGTATAGTACAAATAATTTGATAGTATCTTTTTTTTTTTTAAATAACAAAATTCATTATAATCTACTTTTTTCTTTTTTTTTTCTAATTATCTCTACATTTTCCTTTTAGTAACTCAACTATCCACTACACATTTTATACTGCATTTCTTAATCTTCGTTCAGAAAAGAAAAAAAAGAAAAAACCTGTAACAGAATGGAGGGAGTATTAGCTTGTGACAGCTAAATAACTAACTATACTGAATTCATATTAATAAAACTTACTCCCTCCCACAAATTTTATAATTCTCGCTAGTAATTTTTGTTTAATATGCCCATTTTTATAAAAAAAAAAATTAATAAAATACTACTCATACTATTTTATCTTTCCCATTTAATTATAATAATTTATTTATTTTACTCACTATATCATCGATGGACTACACAAAATCCACTTTATACACTACATATCCATTTTACCCTCTACCATCATCATAGGAAATAAGTCCAAACAATCTTAAAAGTAACCGGGACTTAATTAATCTTTACAAACACAAGGAGAAAATGTTTTTTAATTTTAATTTTTGCACGCAACTTACAAGAGATCGTATTTTAAATTTACGGGTCTGGAAATATAAAAAACTGTATTTTAAAATATGTAAATGAAGGACGATCGAGACTAAAATAGCCCAAGTGAACGTCCATCACGCATAAATTGCACAATATTATGATTTATGGGCATGTGAATCTAGAACATTGAGTTTTTAAAATATATAAATTTAGAACAATATTACAATTCACGTGACATTTCAACCCGGTTTAAGAGTTTAATTATTCGGACTCGATTATTCTACATTTACAGATTTTAAAACTTAATATCTTACATTCACATACCCGTAAAATCATTGTCCTTATAACACAATCTTTCCCAAGTCACGGATCTAAAAAAAACATTATTCCCCCATGTAAAAATAACCCCCCAAAAAATTCAATAAACAAAGAATTAGAAATATAAAGAGAGAAAGAAGGAGCTAGCATATATACATGGTTCTACGGTATTGGAAGTGTGTGCAAGCTGCTCCCTTGCTGCTCCCACTTGTGTGGATATCAAAAGAATCATACATATGAATATGCCTACAAAAACAATTACCTTGAAACCCATTTTTCTAATTTTAAAAGTGGATTTTTTGTTAAGATAATTTTCTGTATATATGTTATTCAGTATTTATATACACTTTTATATTCAAACTGACGTCATCAATAATTTCTTGTCTAATGTCATCTTGTGGGAAAAAAAATCAAGATAGCATAGTTTATGGTTATGAATAGTATTTGGATTGTGAGGCTACTATGTTTGCAGCCACAGAATTCAGACACTTAATACACGATAAGCATTAGTGGGACAATATATATAAATAATTAAAGAAAGGTTCTTGTATACGTGATGCGTCGAAAAAGAACGCACTCGGATCTCAGCCGTTCCTTTGCGAGCACTATCAATCACGATCTCAATCACTCGTTCGCCTTTAGCAATCTTCGTGTAAACCTTCCCGTAAGTCCAAAATTGACCTGCGAAAGTACACCGGAGGGGGCCTCCGGCGTAGAAGCTCCGACGCTCAAGTCAGAATTTATCGTAGGCGAAATCAAAGAGGAATTCCCCTGTTGTCTAGGGAAATTCCGGCGAATAATGGAGTTTCTCCTCCAAATCAATGTGTATCGTATATCAGAAAGTATAAAATGAATAAGACGTATGTGTATGTTTTAGGACCTAACCTTAAAATATGGAAATAACCTTCTTTTTATACCTGGCCCCTCTCTGCGGAGAGGGGAAGACTTCTTCTCCCTAGATTTTCGGTCCATCTCCATAAGTCCGGCCTCAAATCCCTAAAGACCCGGCCTCTTTTGATGAAGACTCGGTTCTTCAGCTTATCCACCCCTATTTTCGTGGGTTTGAATGATTCTTTTGACTTGGTTAAGAAAAATGGACTGTAGTCCCATCCTTGGGCTAAATCTTTCCCAGCCCCAGGCCTATTAATTTCTCCAAATATGGGCCAAAGGCCCAGTTACCCTGATTTCTCTGATTTCTCTGATTCCCCTGCTTAAGCCCAGGGGTGTATTGATCCTGTTCCTCTGACGTATTGGCTTAATCACAATTACTACCATCCATCCCGTCTCCACGTGTCGACTCCTTAGGGAGCGACATATTTATCTACATCAACCACTCCCCCCTACTCTCATAAAAGGAATAAATTTTAGGAGAGTAGGAAAATAATAACACTAGGATAAATACTAAAGAAATATTTCATTTCCTTTCTTAAAACTTAAAATACCCCTCGAGATATTTTCAGTGATTGGATTCCCTCCATAATAATTGCTCTCGGAAAGCTTTATGACTTTTGCGCTTCCACACGCCATCTTTCCCTCGACTGCCACGCGTCTAGTCCAAAACCAACATCCAGCCGTCCTTCTCCATTCACGCGCCTTTCGATTGGAGGGTATTTAATTCTTCTCGAATTCTACCCTTCTCTCTCCAAAGTAATTATTCAAAAACCCCTTTTTCCACCAAAACCCTTTTTTCCTTTCATTTCAAGTTTATCTATTCTCTATCTTCGTTTTCACCTCTGCGATCTAACTTCCCCGTGCACGTCCAGCGGCCGTTTCATCGTCACTTCTTAAAACCGACTTTTCTTCAGGTACCTATTCCTTCCCTTCTTCTCTCATTTACAACATGTCATCTTCTTCAGACTCCGTTTCCATGGAGAGTTCAACTTCCCATCCTCTTTCTATCTTTCCTATAATCGACCCTGCTTTAAAAAATACCATCGCTGGTTCTTCCATACTTCCTCCTGAGCGCGTTACCGCTTTTCTCCGGTCGGGAATCTTTCCTACCGACTACACCGTTAGGGCCGCCCATAGGAGGGAACGCCCAAATTCTCCAGGCCCAAACACCTTGGCCTTCTGGGAGGCTCTGCTAAAAGCGGGTCTCCGTTTTCCGATCCATCCTTATTTCTCTGAGATTTCTACTTATCTTCGCATACCTCTCAACCAATTCACCCCCAATGCTATTCGAGCCATGCTAGGTTTTTACATTTTGCTGAAGGGGAATGGTGGCGACCCTTCAGCCCAGCTTTTTCTGACTCAGTACATGTGTAAATACGCCGATGGGTTCTTCTATACCTCTGGTCGTCCTTCCAGGGCTGGGAAATTCATGGAAAAGCTCCATGAAGGAGTCCAAGACTGGAAGGACTATTATTTCTTTGTCACAAACCCATCTCCTTGGGATTTTCCTCATGAAGGGTGGATTTATGAGAATCCTGGGGTACCCCGTCCCCCTCTTTCCGTTTGTTCTTCTCTGAATCTGGATGTGATGAACCATCTAAACGATCATGTTTTTACCCATGGCTTTTTTGATGTAATGGGTATCTGTAAAAATCCTAGAGCTCTCTCTCATTTTGGTTTTGGTCGCTCCGATTATCCTTTAGGTCCCGATGATGGTAATACCATTTCTTTTACCTTGATATTGTCTCCGATATTGTCTCCAAAGTCTGAGTTGCTGTGATTATTGACACATTCCCGTACTTTCTTTTGCAGCTATGAGTTGGTTAACTCAAATTTCCCGTGATGCTGCTCCTCTCTCGATGGTTGCTAAGTCTCCAGCCCCTGAAGGCTCTTCAAAGGCCCCTGTTCTTCCTTCCCCAGTGAAACCTGCCACTGGGTCCGTTGCTAAGCGCACCCGTTCCTCTACCGAGAAAACCATGGTCTCTGTCTTGCCTCCTGTCTCCGATGCCTCTAAGAAGAAGAAATCCAAAACCAAATCTTCTCTGCCTAATGTTGCTCCCGATGCTCCAGACGAAATCAATGTTGACCATCTCTTGGCTTTTATAGGACGTTATACTCCGACTCCTGCTACCGAGGCCCTTAATGCTCTTTCTCCAGAAGAGCGAGTTGTGCATGCCGCCCATAATTTCACACAAGTAGGTTTTTCAATGTGGATATTGCTTTGCATGATTCATAGAAGAAAATGTAGATATCTTACTTCTTGATGTTGTTTCTTGTGTAGTTTGGTCTCCTGTTTTCCAACATGTCTGAAAGAGCTCTCCAGTCCCTCCAGCTGGTGGATGACCTCCAAAGTCAAGTGGAGCTGGAGAAGGTGAAGAAGGAGATACTCGATGCAGAATTACGAGATGCTAATCAGAGGTGTAAAATACTCCAAACGACGCTCTCCGGGGAGATTTCTTCGTTGAAGAAAGAGTTCGGTAAACGGGTTGAACAACTGGAGGCTACTCTTCCCCTGGCTGGTATGAAATTATGTATAGAGTCCCTGTTTACCTCTGCCATAGGTCAAAAGTTTCTAGGTACCTTGCATCAGGAGTGGTTGGAAGCTTTTCTTCAGAGCAGCAGCTTTTTAGGGGCAATGGGTGCATATATCCCACACTTCATCGATCATGGATTTTCCAATGCCGTAGCTGAACATTCTGCTCCCGGGTTTAATGGTCAATATACTCGTGCCCTCCGGTTGGAAGAGCTAGACACTCCCCCTAAGTTCCCCGGCGATGCCAAGGAAGACATCAATACTCCTTGGTGGTTGCCTGGGATGAGGAAGGCCGTCTTGGAGCTGAAAGATGCTGCCCAGAACTTGGATGACCTGACACCGGCGAAGGATATGGCTTTTCCTATCCATGTGGACAACCCAACTCCAGTGGCTACTGTGGTAGCGGATGCTTTGATGGAGAAGGCGGAGGGAGGCGGTTCCAGTGGACGGGCGGAGGAGACCGGAGCAGGCTCTGAGGGAAACAATGATATTCCCCTCTCTTGATAACGTTCATTTCCCTGATAATATTTTGGTACTTTTAAAACACTCTTTATTTTGTTAAGGCCTTTAAGGCCCCCTTTTGGTATTTTCCGGAGACTCCACACTCCGGGGTTTTTCTGTGGAGGGCTTTAGGCATGGTGCCCTAAGTCTTGAATATTCCTGCTCTTCTTCCGTTTAACATCGTACCTGCACATTTATCATTTGGCATGCATATACACATATATCTCTGACTCTGTTTATTAGATGTGTAATATGATATTCGTCCTGCTTATGCATCTAGCATGTTTTCAGCACTTTATTAACACGTAAAGGCTCTAAAGCTCCTAGAGGAACCTTAATGAGGAGATAGGGTTGATATCCCTGTACTTACTTGGCGATTTTGGTAGGGCTTCTAGTCTCTCCCTTAGTACTAGGGTTTTTAAAGATTACATCCCCCAGAGGTTAGGATCTTAGGGATCGTCTTTTCCCTTAGGCTGTTTATACTCGTAAGAGTTAGTTTATACTCGTGAGAGTTAGTTTATACTCGTAAGAGTTCTTAGGGATTATACTCTCCCTGAAGTTGAAGTGTTTATACTCGTAAGAGTTAGTTTATACTCGTAAGAGTTCGTTTATACTCGTGAGAGTTAGTTTATACTCGTAAGAGTTAGTTTATACTCGTAAGAGTTCGTTTATACTCGTGAGAGTTAGTTTATACTCGTAAGAGTTCGTTTATACTCGTGAGAGTTAGTTTATACTCGTAAGAGTTAGTTTATACTCGTAAGAGTTCGTTTATACTCGTGAGAGTTAGTTTATACTCGTAAGAGTTCGTTTATACTCGTGAGAGTTAGTTTATACTCGTAAGAGTTCTTAGGGATTATACTCTCCCTGAAGTTGAAGTGTTTATACTCGTAAGAGTTAGTTTATACTCGTAAGAGTTCGTTTATACTCGTGAGAGTTAGTTTATACTCGTAAGAGTTAGTTTATACTCGTAAGAGTTCGTTTATACTCGTGAGAGTTAGTTTATACTCGTAAGAGTTCGTTTATACTCGTGAGAGTTAGTTTATACTCGTAAGAGTTCGTTTATACTCGTGAGAGTTAGTTTATACTCGTGAGAGTTAGTTTATACTCGTAAGAGTTCGTTTATACTCGTGAGAGTTAGTTTATACTCGTAAGAGTTCGTTTATACTCGTGAGAGTTAGTTTATACTCGTAAGAGTTCGTTTATACTCGTAAGAGTTCGTTTATACTCGTGAGAGTTATGTCTTCCACTGTACCCCCTCGTGAGGGTTTTGAGAATCGAATCTTCTGGGATAGGGTTTATCGACAAGTTCATTATATCTTCCGCTGTATCCCCTACTCCCCCTAGCTTTAGAGGCTATCGTAAATAGGAACTTTAGGAAATATTCTTAGATATTCTCCATTCGGGCGTTTATGAGTCGGTGTAAATTTCTCTATCTTTGCAGTATCTCTAACATGCTATATTTCAGTTTCCAAAATATATTCGTTATTTCAGCACTCATCATGCAGGCCTTTAACAATTATCTTAACACGATATTAACATATGAGAAACATTTCATCATAAAATTAACGCATAAGAGTCATCTCATCACAATATTAACATGCATTTAGGGAAATTGCTGAAATTTTATCAAAACCGATGCTCCATTGATCGAAAACGTTTATCAACATAGGCAAATAAGGGGAACCTATGCCGGCCTCATTAAAAACCTCTCCGTGGTAAAACCCCAAGGGGAAACCCACGTAGAGGGAAAAAGAGTGCCGGTGAAGCAATTATTCGAACGAGAAGTAAATATTCAAACTTGTTCATAAAGAAAAAGGAAGCAGGGGAATTACACCTTCCTCAAACATAAAATCTCTTCAAGTGGCACACGTTCCATGGCCTTAGTATCTCTTTCCCTGTCATGTCTTGGAGCTTGTATGCTCCACCTTTGAGTACCTGTATTACCCTGTACGGACCTTCCCAATTGGGTTCCATCTTCCCAGTGTTCTTCAAAGCATCTGCCCTCCGAAGGACTAAATCCCCAACTTTAAAGGAGCGAGGGATTACCCTGCGGTCATATGCTGCTTTGATCCGACTCTTGTACCTTTCTGCTTTTAATCTCGCCATCTCCCTCTCTTCATCTACTAGGTCCAGCGCTTCCCTCATCAATTCTTCATTTCTCTTTTCTTCGAAATAAGTGATCCGGTGTGATTTGAGTCTGGCTTCAGGAGGTATCACTGCTGCTGCTCCATATACCAAGTAGAAGGGAGATTCGCCTGTAGCTGTCTTGGGGCTGGTTCGGTAGGACCAGAGGACGTTGTCCAACTCCTGCACCCATTTTCCTCCTACCTCTGCCAATCGTGTTCGAATACCATCGACCAGGATCCTGTTTGTAACCTCTACCTGCCCATTAGCTTGGGGATGGGCTACTGAAGTAAACCTCTGCGTGATGTTCCATCTCTCGCACCATCTTCTTACTTTCTCTCCATTGAATTGCGTTCCGTTATCGGAAACCAAGATTCTAGGTACTCCAAACCTGCAACAAATATGTCTAGCAAGAAAAATAATTACATTGTCCTCTTCGATTTTAGCCAAGGGCACAGCCTCTACCCATTTACTGAAATAATCCACGGCTACGATTAGAAACCTTCTCCCTCCTGGTGCCAAGGGGAAGGGTCCCACCAGATCGATTCCCCATTTAGCGAAGGGACAGGGCGAGTACATGGCCCCCATTTCTTCTGCAGGTACCCGTATCAAGGGTCCATTCTTCTGACACTTCTCACATCTCTTCACATATTCTCTAGCGTCTCTGATTATATTAGGCCAGTAGAAACCTGCCCTAAATACTTTATTCACCATGGTCTGGTACCCTTCATGGCTGGATGCGCAACCTTCATGGATGTCCTTGATCACTAGCTCTGCTTCTCTTTTTGAAAGACATTTCAAATAAGGTTGAGTGAAGGACCTCTTGTACAATTGGCCTCCCAAGATGCAATACTTCCTTCTCCAAGCCTTTGCCTCTCTGGACATTGGGGTTACTGGGCCCCTATTCAGTTCTTCCCATATTTCTTTCCTCCAATCATCCCCTGCTGTTATCTCTCCAATCAGGGTTTCCGTAGCTACTTGATCTGCCACCAACAGGGTTACCTTTCCGTCTCCCTCGAATTCAGTGGAACTAGCCAGTTTTGACAGTCCATCCGCTTTTGTATTTTCTTCTCTTGGTACCTGTACCACTTCAAAAGTATGGAATTTATTTTTTAGTTTCTTTACCTCTTCTAGATAAGTGATCATTCTCTCATCCTTGGCGAGGTACTCCCCCATGACCTGTTGTACTATCAGCTGTGAATCGGAGTACAGGGTGACCTTCTGTGCCCCTAACTCTACAGCCATGCTAGCTCCTCTGATCAGGGCCTCATATTCTGCTCCATTATTTGAGGTGGAAAATCGGAATTTGACGGCCATCTGCACTTCCTGACCCTCAGGGTCAATCAGTAATATCCCTGCTCCACATCCCAAGGCGGATGCTGAACCATCCACATATACCTTCCATCCTTGTTCTTCTTCCACTCTGGTAGACTCTTGAATAAAATCTGCTAGAGCTTGAGCCTTGATAGCTCTCCTGGGTTCATAATCTATATCATACTCCTGTAATTCCACTGCCCATCTGACCATTCTCCCTGACAAATCTGCTCTCCCTAATGTCTGCTTCAAAGGGAAATTAGTTCGCACCATAACTTTATAGGAGAGGAAGTAGGGGCGTAATCGCCTAGCTGTTACCACCACCGCCAGGGCTGCCTTCTCTACCTCTGAGTACCTCATTTCCGCTCCTTGGATGACCTTGCTCACATAATATATGGGTTGCTGTGCAGAACCTTCCTCTTTCATCAGGGCGGTGCTCAAGGAGTGTTCCCCTACCGAAAGATATAAGAGCAATACATCTCCCTGAGAGGGCTTTGTCAGCTTCGGAAGCCGTTCGAGGTGAAGCTTGAGTTCCTCAAAAGCTTTCTGACACTGGTCGTCCCATTCGAACTTCGACCCCTTCCTTAAGGTTCTGAAGAAGTGATGACTCTTTTCTGCTGACCTTGATATGAACCTACTGAGAGCTGCGATCCTGCCGTTCAGGGTTTGCAATTCCTTCAAATTCCGAGGGGGTTGCATGTCGAGCACCGCCTTTACCTTAACAGGGTTCACTTCTATCCCTCTCTGAGTCACCATATATCCCAGACATTTCCCTGACCCTACTCCAAAAGAACATTTAGCAGGGTTTAATTTAATACCGTTCTCTCGAATTACCTGAAATATCTCCTTCAAGTCGTCAATATGTCCCTCTGCCTTGACACTTTTAGCTAGCATATCGTCCACGTAAACCTCCATGTTCCTGCTATTTGCCCTCGGAACACCGAGTCTACCATTCTTTGATAGGTTGCTCCTGCATTTATCAGTCCAAAAGGCATACGTACATAACCGAAAGTACCACATGTCGCTATAAAGCATACCTTCGGTATATCGAGGGGGTTCAGTTGGATCTGATGGTACCCCTGATATGCGTCCATCATACTGAGTAATTCAAACCCAGATGTGGCATCCACCAGTTGGTCGATCCTGGGCAAAGGGTAGTGGTCTTTAGGGCAGGCTTTGTTCAAGTCCCTAAAGTCAATGCACATCCTCCACTTGCCAGCTCCCTTGGACACCAATACTGCATTCGAGAGCCATTCAGGGAACTGGACTCTCTTCACGTGCCCTGCATTCAACAATTTATCGATTTCCTCTTTTACTATGAGGTTCTTCTCTTTACCGAAGTTCCTCAACTTCTGTTTCACGGGCCTGGCTTTGGGATCCACATTCAGGTGGTGCACTGCTATTTCTGGAGGGATACCCGTCATATCCGTCGCCGTGAATGCAAAGATGTCTGCATTCTCTTGGAGGGTGAGTACCATCTTTCTCTGGAGTTCAGGATTCATGTTCGTACCTATCCTGGTTGTAAATCCTTCCTTTCCTGGATAGAGCTCGATGCTCATTAACTCCTCATCCGCTTTAGCTTTAGGTTGCTCTTGTACTAGCTCACCTACTTTCTGTCTCTTCAATTCAGGGTCTTCCCCCTTAAATCTCTCCATTCCTCTGAACATGGCCCTGTCTGCTATCTTGACCGATTCCACATAACACTTCCTTGCCTGATACTGATCACCACATATCTCTCCCACACCCCCCAAGGTAGGGAACTTCATCTTCATGTGGAAGGTGGAGATCACTGCCTGAAAAATATTCAAGCTTGGCCGTCCCATTACTACGTTATAGGAAGATGGGACGTCTACAATCAAGAACTCTATGACTTGTACTCGACGATTAGGGGCAACTCCTAACCCTACTTGTAGTAACGCTGAACCAAGGGGTTGAATGGCTCCCCCTGAGAATCCATACAGAGCTGTTTCCACCGGTCTAAGCTTTATATTCAAGTCCATCTTCTTGAAACAGTCGAAGAGCATGATGTCGGCAGAGCTTCCAGTGTCTACAAAAATTCTTGCTACATCGTATCCTGCTATATCCGTGGTAATGCCCAGTGCGTCATTATGAAATTCTCTAGGCTCCCCAGCGTCCTCTGGCCCAAAATGAATGTCTGGGCCCTCTGCCATCTTTTCCACTTCATGGTGCTCTATATTTCTCTCATTCTTCAGCGACCGAACGCTCTGCTTTCTCTGCCTGAAGGAGTCCCCATCAGCAGGGCCTCCCATTATCATATGAATAGTTCCCCTCTTCTGAGGAGGGGGTGGTGGCTCCTCATTGTCCTTCCTCTGATCTCTCCTGTCGTCTTCCTGCTTCCCCTCGGGGTCCTTTCTCTTGTGACCCCTGGGGCCTTGTCGATCTCTGAAAATAAACTCTTTGAGGTGGCCTGCCTGAATCATCCTCTCTATCTCATCCTTCAGATGCCAACATTGGTTGGTATCATGGCCATAATCGTTATGGAATCTACAAAACTTGTTTGACTTTGGGTTTTGGGGACCTCTGCTTCTTGAATAGGGGAATTTCATATCTGGATGGTCCCCTGCCACCTCCAGGACTTCGGCTGGTTCTATCTTCAAAGGGGTATATCTCTTCGCCCCTCTCCTGGGATTCCAGGGTGCAACTTCCTCTCTTCTCACGTTTTCCAGTCTCTTGGAGCTCCGATGTCTCTATGGACTTGGCCTTCTAAGCGGAATTTCTTTCCTCCTTTCTCCATTACCCACTATAGCCCGGGTCTCCGATCGTTTAGCTTTCCTTACCTCCTCCAGGGTGAGGTATTTCTCTGCTCTCCTCAACAATTCATCGAAAGTCCGAACCGGCTTCTTAGCTAAAGAGGTGAATAAATCTCCGTCACGCAACCCGTTGTTGAGGGCATTGATTTTAACCTCCGAGGAGGCTGTAGGTACTTCTAAGGCCGCTTGGTTGAATCTTTTCAAGAAAGCCCGTAAGCTCTCATTCTCTCCCTGACGCATGTTGAACAAAGTAAGGGTAGCTCTAGGCTGTCTCCTAGCGCTGGCGAATTGGTGCAGGAACAATTCGCTGAATTCGGACCATGAGTGGATAGTATCTGGTCCTAGCTGCGTAAACCACTGCTGTGCAGCCTTGGACAAGGTAGTCAGAAATACTCGACATTTGACACCTTCTCCATACCGGTGCAGTAAGGCCGCGTTCTCAAATCTCATCAAGTGCTCATAGGGATCCGAAGTGCCATCGTATTCAAAATTTAAAGATTTGAAGTTAGAGGGCAGTTCGTCTTGTAAAATAGTAGGTGAAAATTGATATCCAGTGGTGTAAGAGGGTTTACTTACGTTGTCAGTAATATGTCTCTGCATATCCCTCATCTCTTTACGCAGGGCTTGTATCTGATCACTGACGGCCCCTTGATATGTGTCGTCCGTGCTTTCTCCCATCCCCGTATCCAGGGTGATATCCCCAAGGACTCTCTCTGCATCCCTCCGGAGGGGTCTTTCCAGGACGCTTCTCTCAGCCTGGGAAGGTACTTTCTCTTCTGGGTTTCGAGGGAGATCTTCGTTCCTGGAAGGGACTGGGACCGAATCAATGACATGTTCGAGTGGATTTGGTCGTGTGCCCTTATGAACAGGTTCGGGAGGGCGAAGTCCTCGAGCAGCAATTATCCTCTCCACTGATTGCGCTATCATCTCATCCAACTGATCTCGAGAGACGGTCAAGAGTTCTGGTTGAGTGTTAGGGTTATCCTTATTGATCCCACTCCCTGATGCTCTTGAGATACCTGGCGTGTCTCCATCCTGAGTGGGAGGGATATCCTCCGGTACGTGGTCTACCGGTTGTTTCCCTAGATTTCGGTTTGAGGGAAAACCTGGAGGAGGGATATCTTCTGATGTGTGATCCATGGGACGTTTCCCTAAATTCCGATTTAAGGGAAATCCTGGAGGGGGCGGAGGAAGAGGAGTGGAATCTCCTTTCTCCTTCGTCTGCTTTGTTGGATCTTGTCCTCCACCCATATTAGTATGGAACTTTTCTCACGCCTTAGCTTGAAATTTTCCCACAGACGGCGCCAGTTGATGCGTCGAAAAAGAACGCACTCGGATCTCAGCCGTTCCTTTGCGAGCACTATCAATCACGATCTCAATCACTCGTTCGCCTTTAGCAATCTTCGTGTAAACCTTCCCGTAAGTCCAAAATTGACCTGCGAAAGTACACCGGAGGGGGCCTCCGGCGTAGAAGCTCCGACGCTCAAGTCAGAATTTATCGTAGGCGAAATCAAAGAGGAATTCCCCTGTTGTCTAGGGAAATTCCGGCGAATAATGGAGTTTCTCCTCCAAATCAATGTGTATCGTATATCAGAAAGTATAAAATGAATAAGACGTATGTGTATGTTTTAGGACCTAACCTTAAAATATGGAAATAACCTTCTTTTTATACCTGGCCCCTCTCTGCGGAGAGGGGAAGACTTCTTCTCCCTAGATTTTCGGTCCATCTCCATAAGTCCGGCCTCAAATCCCTAAAGACCCGGCCTCTTTTGATGAAGACTCGGTTCTTCAGCTTATCCACCCCTATTTTCGTGGGTTTGAATGATTCTTTTGACTTGGTTAAGAAAAATGGACTGTAGTCCCATCCTTGGGCTAAATCTTTCCCAGCCCCAGGCCTATTAATTTCTCCAAATATGGGCCAAAGGCCCAGTTACCCTGATTTCTCTGATTTCTCTGATTCCCCTGCTTAAGCCCAGGGGTGTATTGATCCTGTTCCTCTGACGTATTGACTTAATCACAATTACTACCATCCATCCCGTCTCCACGTGTCGACTCCTTAGGGAGCGACATATTTATCTACATCAATACGAATGGATGTTACAGTTGAATTTTAAATGATAGTAATTGAGTGCACACAAGTGTGTCTCGTTTTATTGTGCCAATTTGAGTTTAAAATAGTCAAACATTATGGGAATTGAGATGAATTTTGAACTTCAAATTATTTTATGGGCTCTTAATTAAAAGGGATCCCTAACTCGACTAGATTAACTAATTCATTTAATTTATTCCTACACAATACAAAGTGGTATTTCAATGTTTACCCACCAATCAATTGAGTGATTTATTATTTATTTTTTTCGAAATTAACATTTGATTTATTTCAAGGCAAATTTAATTCGCTTTAAAAAAAAGATTAGTCAAATAGAAGGAGATTTTCTACTTGAGTCAGAGCCACAATTTTTATTTTTTTTGGGAAAGTGTCGTTTTTTTATCACTAACTTTATCATTTTTCAGATTTAGTCATCCACGTTTAATCACTATTAAAATTGGTCACTCAGTTATTTTTTTCTATTAAATTTGATGATGCTGTTTAATTCCTAACTGATTGACTAACGTGGAAAAATGTTTTGAACGCCCAATTTTATTTTACTTCATTTTCACTCTTTTAATTCCTAAACTCTTAACCCTAATCCAATTTTTTTTTACTTAATTTATCTTCAATGATATTTTTAATGAAAAGAGTATGAGGAAGAAAAATTGTCATTTGCTATGATCATTTGAAGACAAATGCATATGCAACGTGTTCCTAGTAGCTGTACATGCTAGTCCATTTACCCCTTCGATCAATTCGATCGTATGAGTCAATGTCGTACAAGCACATTTAGCATGTTGCGTCTACGGCACTGATTATAGAGAAAAATTTACTGATTATAGAGGAAATTTTATTTTTTTGGTCCTATAAGTTTGAAACATTACAAAATAAATCCTTTAAGTTTAAACTTTACAAAATACATTCTTTACCTTTCAATTTTAATCTTTTTTTACAACAATTTTAATCTTTTATGTTTTGAAAGAAATTAGAATTTGTCACATATATTAAAAAATGTCACATCATCATGCCACATCACTCTCTCCTCTATATATATTTTATCAAAAAGTTGAAAATGAGATTATTTAGGCGTTTTTTACATCCCTATGATGTGGCATTTTTTAATATATGTGGTAAATTCTAATTTTTTTAAAACATAAAGGATTAAAATTGATGTAAAAAATGATTAAAATTGAAAGATAAATGACGTATTTTGTAAAGTTGAAACTTAAAGGATTTATTTTGAAATATCTCAAACTTATATGACTAAAAATAAAATTTCCTCACTGATTATATATATACAGTTTTGATATGGAATCTGAGTCATCCGACTGTGAGTTTTTTCATGTAACAACAACTTGAATAAAATATTTATACATATTAAAGTGTACAACTAATTATGCAAGTGATTGGTTCAATAAGACACTTACTATCGAATTCCATATCATTACTCATATATATCGTTAATGCAAGGGTAGTCCAATTTCATACAAATCGACATGTTTAATTAGGTGAAAATGAGATTATTTAGGCGTTGTCCAGTCGACCGTTTCTTTAAAATTAATTATTAATAAAAAAAAAATTGAATAGTATAGAATTGTATCGTCCACGTCTTTTAAGTAATTATTTCAAATTTTTACCTAAATTCTCAACTACACGTGTACTATCTTTTTTGTCCTTTCATTTTTATTCGAATGGGTTACTATGATTATTAGGGGTGTGCATCGGTTTAAAATTGGACAGGATTTGGTTTGGACCGAGATCAGAGATCAGACATGAATCAATCCGGTCCAGGTTTAGACCGTTTCAGACTGATTTTTTTTTTAAATTGTATTCAGTTCATTCGTACATAAAATTTTGACATCCAATGTAATAAATTTATACAAAATATTCAAAAATAATACACGTTTAATAAGAATTAATACAAGTCTAAAGAAAAATATTTTAGATGTGGTACTCCCTTGAAGAAAAAAATATATATTTATATTATGTAAATTCATTTAAAGGTCTTAATATTTTATCAATGTTTCAATAAAAAAATATATAAAATTTTTGAGAAAGTCTAATAAAAATAATTCGGATATCAGGTATGGATCGATAAATTCCGATTTTAGATCGGATCGGAATCCAAATTTCTAAAATTTGATGGACCGAATATCGGATCGGAAACTAACCGGTCGGTCTGGAATCGAACCGACCGATCCAGGTCGGTTCTGATCCGATCTTTTTTTACATTCGTAATGATTATTGTTTTTTTTCTTGTGCAAATTGATATTTTTTTATATTAATTATGATTTCATAATTTCATTATAATATTACTCTAATTTTTAGAAATTACTATAATTTTTAAGTAAAATACTTTAAAATATATAAAAAAAAAAATGGACAGCCTAGTTATGTACCTTCTAAACCAAATTTTTTTTTAAGTCAAAACCTCAATTTATTAGCAGCTGCAAATACCATTGGATACGTCATCCACAATATTTGGAGGTCGTACCACACCTGTGGACTCGTGAATGTCCTAGCTGCCCCAACCAATCGATGAGCTTTAGTATTAGCTTCTCAACAAATATATCTAACCAAGCAATGATTAAATAACAAAATAATGTGTTTACATTCATCAATAAAATTGCCAAACACTGTCATCTGTGTCGCCTCGCTATTCACCGCGTCTGCTACCAACTTTGCGTCTGTCTCCACTACTACCTCGTTGTACCCCAGTTGTTTGATCCACGATAGTGCCTCTGCTAGGCCCATCGCCTCTCCCGCGTCAACACTATATAACCCCGACACCTTGTTTGTTCTACATGCCACCACTTTTCCTTCGTCATTATGGATAATTGCTCCGAACCCCATCTCTCTCGTTTCCTCAAAAAAAGCCGCATCTGTGTTTAGCTTCACCATAGCTTGTGGAGGCGCATGTCAGGCCAAATAGTCCCTCACCTGTCGGTTTCTCCCATTCACTCCCCTTGTCTCCACCCATTATTCCAGTAATTTCATGGCTAATGCAACAGCCATTAATGGAGGTTTGCTTATCCCCGTCCAAATTAGGTTGTTCCTCTCTTTCCATAGTGCCCAAAGCTGCATGGCAAAGGATGCAAAAACTGGAGCTTCCATGTCGCGTAGTAATATAAACACCAACTCTTCCACGATATTGTTGTCTAACGAATACAAGGAGCAACAGATCATTGAAAATACTCTGTCTTGATCTGGTTGAACATCGTGCAAGAATACAACAAATGTGATTTATAAGAAAAAAAAATTAAAAGGGCGCGGCTACCAAGGATACTACGAGGACACCCACGCGATGAGGACACCCATATGGAAATCTAAAAAATAACCCTCTAATTTCAAACCCTAATTAAATTCTTTACCTTCCTTCCTCCATTTCTCACATTTTCAAAGAAAGGGTGCACCCACCTCCCCCTCCCCTCCCCCTCCCTCCCAATTGTCGCCGCCGCCGCCCTTCTCCCTCCCAAATCACGCCGCGACGCACACCTTCTCCCTCCACACTCACGCCGCGACGCCCCCCTTCTCCCTCCCCACTCACTCCGCGACGCCCGTTCGAATCGACGCCTCCACCAACAACGCCGCCCGTTCGCAGCGACGCCGTCCACCAAGCCGTCCCCCACGCCGCCTATTCGCATCGCCTCCTTTTTCGTCCGCCGTTTCAAGTAAGTTTAGGTTTCTGAAAATTAGGAAATTTAGGTTTGTGAAAAAATTAGGGTTTTTGGATGTTTTGGGATTATTTTCAAACAATCTATGTTTGTTTTGGAAACAAATTCGAACATTCTGTTTTTGTTTTGGAAAAAAATTCGAAGATCTTGTTCGATTTTTTTTTCGAACAAATGTAAGTTGTTTTGAATATTTTTCGAACATAATAAGTTTGTTCATTAAAAAATTTCGAACACATTGACTTTGGTGGGTAAAAATTTTCGTACATCTTAACTTTGTTCGGTTAATATTTTCGAACATCTTAAGATTTTTTTTTTTATAATTTTTTGTGTTTTTTGAGTTTTTTTTTGTTGAAAAATGGTGTTTGTTTTGATGGTGGTGGAAGAGATGATTCTGTTGTGAAATAGAAACGGTGGGTGTACTCATTCGACCTTTTTTTAAAAAATGTGCAGGAGGGTATAAACGACATTTCACATCCCCCTTGTAATAAAAAAAAGTTTCGGTGTGTGTCCTCATAGGATCTTTGGGTGCCTTTAGCCGCGCCCAATTTAAAAAAAAAAAAAAAATTGGGTCTGACTATTTACACCTCAATTTCGGTTTAGAACACTCCCCCGATTGATGCACCCCCTAAAATTTGTCAAGATAGATGCACCCCCACTCAAATTGTCCTAAATACCCTTTTGTCTTAAAAATCTATTTACTAAACACACACCCCCAATTTTCCCCTTCTTCCTCCTCCTTCTTCTCCGATCGCTCTTCCCCTCTCTCTCTCTCTAGCTCTTTTTTTTTTCTACTCCCCTCCCTCTCTTTCTTCTAGCCGCAGCCGTCCCTCCTCTGTCGTCGCCACCCTCTCCTCCCTCCCTCCCTCCCCCCTCTCTCTCAACAGTTGTTGCGTACAGCAGCAAATTTTAAAAAAATCCAACTCATTCACCCCACCCCCCATCACCCCTGCCCACGCCCAAACTCCGGCCGCCCCACCCCGATTCGTCGTCCGCTGCTCGTCGCCGCCACCCATCAGAATTGAATTTTAGGTTTAGAGTTTTTTTTGCTCTTCTTCATTTTTTTCTCTTTTTTCTCCGTTTCTTTAGTTTTTTTGTTTCCTTTTCTCCTCAGATGTCAATTTTTTTGTTTTCGGCTGCAAAGGTAATTTTTTTTTTTCATCGACAATAGTGTGTCGACCCTTTGCATTCTCGTCGACGAGAATGTATATGGTCGACCAACTGTCTCGATTTTTAAAAAAAAAATTAAAATTTTTTTCGACCTTTGTAGATCGACCATATACATTCTCGTCGACATATTGTTGTCGACGAGAGTGAATATGGTCGACACTGGTTTGTCGAAATTTTTTTAAAAAATTGAATTTTTTCTAAGTTCTTGGATTTTTTTTTGTTTGTTGTTTGTGGTGAAATTTTGTTGTTTGTTTGTTGTTTGGTGGTGGTGGCGGCGGCGGCAGCGGCTGGGGCTGGATAAAACTTAGGTTTAGGGTTTAAAAGGTGAAGGAGGGGTGCGATTAGTAATAGCGGTGCATTTAGTAGTGTAATATGATTTAAAGGGTATTTTTGGTTTTTTACCTCATTATTTTATTATTAAACTCATAGAGGGAGTGTTCTAAACCGAAATGGAGGTGTAAATAGTCCCACCCAAAAAATTACGAATCTATCCAAATAATCCAATCCTTTGGCCCATATTTGTACCAACTTGGCCCATCCTTGCATATCCTCGGCTCATAACTCCAACAAGATGGGAAAAAAATGGAATGAAAGGTTTAAATTATTATTGAGTGTTATTAAAAAAAAAAGTGAAATTGTCTGGAAGTCTAATCTACAATAGTATTTAAAAGTTGTAATTTTATTTGTAATTATTTATAAATTTAGATTAAATTACAATTAATTGAAAGGTGGTGATTTAATTTACAAATAACCTTTTATAAAAGTGATGTGCCTGATTATTTGGTTATTTGGTTCCTCATCATTTTAAAATATAATCAAGAACAACTTCTATAATCATTGTATGGTACATACTCGGTGCTTCGATCTCCAGGTCTTGATTATTACAATTATCACCAACAATTTCATACACATTTGATCTAAATTACTATAATATTCTTGAATAACAATATATTCAACATTGTTCACCATGACATGTCCCATTGTAATAAAGAGCAACAAACGTTATTTCAGAACATGCAACCCAACATTATCAATGCTTATGTGTACTTTATTCATATATTTTTTTCAATAAGTACATGTAATTATGTAAACTTAATTAAAAAAAATTCCCACTCATCTGTTGGCTGACGTAGCTCGATCGTTGCAAAATCTATGAGTTTATTAAGGGGGTGTTTTCAAACACTACAAACAGCTTCCAGAATCACTTTTTTTAAAGCTGCCCTCTCACCGCTTTTACTTTTTAGAAGTGCTTTTAAGCTGTTTATAGAGTTTGCAAACACACCCTAAGTTCTCTGTAAAATTCAGCATTGATATGTTCATCAATCATAGGAGTTGAATACATCCACAATTGGGGCAAATTTTGGACGGTATATAATTATATATAAATTTTATCTTCAAAATTCTACAATAAACAATTGAACATCAAACCATATATCCATCATACACCAATATATTGAACCATGAATCAAATATATCAAACTAATTATATAATTTTATAATAATAAAGTATATTGAAACAAGAGATAAACGGTATAAATGTGAAAACGTATGGTGGAATTAAGGGTTGTGGCACCAAATAAGGTAGATGAACTCTGACAGTAATGAACACTTCGAAATGAGTTTCACCGTCAACTTTTAAGTGATTGAAACGTGACACTAATTTTAACTAAACCGTGACAATAATATTAATTTAATTGTGACTAGTGTACGAATCTAAGATATATCCATGCATGATCAGGTCCACATGAGACCATGCATATGCATGTGTAAATTAAAGGGTATAGTATTTATGTAACTTTCCATATCAAAATTTTACAATAATAATTAAAACACAATATATACGTTTTCTTTATTAATATATTTAGGTTCATCGAATTAATGAAAACTTAACCATCACAAAAGAAAAGAAAAAAAGTAGTACATTATATAATAATTGCTACGTTGCTTCATACCTAATTAAACCAAATTCGATCACCCCATCAATTTATATTGCTTGGATAACAACATAGCATCAATATTTTCAATAATTAGCTTGTAGATGTGTTTGCTCACCTACCTACCTTTTTTTTCTTTTTTTTCTTATGGTATATAATTGCTCTTTAAACTCGTCTGATTATGTAACCAAATGACGCTGCTGTCTAATATCTTATGGTAGTTGATCAGCTAATTAATTCGACCATCGTTTTAATAATAATTGGTATCTTAATTGTATATATAGTATATTATAACATTATTTTTAATTAATTGAAGACAAAATCTCGTGTGAAAATATTGCTTGGATCGCACATATGGTACTAATGAGTCACAACTGATCACAATTATCTCTAAATTTAACCCTCAAATTTTTATAACTACATTAATTTTTCACTGCAGTACGTATTGCATAAAAAATTACTCCCTCCATCCCAACATTAGTTGCATAGTTTGACTAGCACGGTCTTTAGAAAAATGAAATTTAGTGGTTGGTGATATAAGATAAATGGGGGTATTTTAGGTGATTTGATGAGGTGTAAAGTAAAATGTATGTAAAAAGGAGTGTCAATTTTAAAAATAGAATGATGTTGGGCGGGTATTAATTTTATAGGGTATTTTCATATTAAGAGTGTGCAAATAATCTTTTGATTTGTCCCAATAAAAAAAGTGTGCAAATAATCACGGATTCCTTCAGGAAATTCACACCATGCTTATAGTGCATGACCTCAAATGAAATTATTTATCAACTTCAATCTCCCTCACACTATTAATAAAATTTTGGGGCGACAATATTGTAGTTTGAAGGCAAGAATGTTGGTTTGTTACACAGACAATTCTCTTATATTAGATTGTGGCATGTGATTTATAAATATGCATATGAATAATAAGTTAAATATTAGTGTGTGTATATAAAATATTTTCTAGGGTAAAATAATGTAAGTTAAATTTTAATCGTGTTATTAGGCAATATTAATCTTAATTTAGAAATAAATTGAATGCAGTTTTTTTTTTTTGTTAATTCAGGATTGAACTTAAACTAACTTAGGATTAAATTTCAACTGATTTAGTAGTTATTTTTCATACGTATTCCCATACGCTATAGTATACATATATTTGTGTGTCGTGTCGTGTGTAGCACTTTATGCTTCGTTTCAACAAGGCCACAACAACCCCGAGGCTTGAGTGAATTCATGACGCAATTTTGAAATAACACCTTCCTTGATGTAGAAATAATAATGATGACGAAATGCGTTAAAGTTTCAGAAAATTGAACATATAATGAAACCTGAAAAATGATGAAACAGAAGAATCGAACCGAATGAATATCTAGTTAGGAAATTTGGTGTATTTTTCTCCATATTCCACACCAACTCCTTCCCTAAAACTCATTCTCTCTCAATATTCTTAGAAATAGCAACTTTTTTATTCTTTCAATCTTCTATATTCACATATAACCCCATATCATGCATCATACTTTATGTTATTATTCTTCTTATTAAACCCATTCAATCAATAATATACCCACTAAAAACACCCTTGTGTCCATAATGGCAATGGTATATCTAGTGTTGATGACTCTTCTAGTCACGGCCGCTTCCACGTCGAGAAGCTTACTCCTCGACATGGAAACGGCTGGATTTCAAGTCAAACTACGACACGTGGATTGGGGAGGAAACTACACCAAATGGGAGCTCCTCCGCCGCGGGATGACACGTGGCAGAAAGAGAATGGAAAAGCTATACGCCATGGCGGCGGACCCCACCATCTCCTCCCCACTCCACGCGGGCAACGGCGAGTTTCTGATGGACTTATCCATCGGAACCCCGCCGTCGTCTTACTCGGCCATATTAGACACCGGTAGTGACCTAATATGGACTCAATGCAAGCCCTGCTCCAATTGTTTCAAACAAGCAACTCCGATTTTCGACCCCGAAAAGTCGGCTTCGTACTCGAAGCTGCCCTGCGCCAGCGATCTCTGCACGGCGCTTCCCACATCGTCGTGCAGCGGCGGGGGCAGCTGCGAGTACTTGTACACGTACGGCGACTATTCGTCGACCCAAGGCGTTTTGGCGACGGAGACTTTCACGTTCGGGAAAGCCTCCGTCGCGAAAATCGGGTTTGGGTGTGGGTCGGATAACGAGGGGGGCGGGTTTAGT
Source organism: Galeopsis tetrahit (assembly GCA_963675135.1). Taxonomy (NCBI): domain Eukaryota; kingdom Viridiplantae; phylum Streptophyta; class Magnoliopsida; order Lamiales; family Lamiaceae; genus Galeopsis; species Galeopsis tetrahit. The sequence goes on from OY776119.1 coordinate 90,884,075, forward strand.
CAAGGTGGCGGGCTCGTCGGGCTGGGACGGGGGCCGTTGTCGCTCGTTTCCCAGCTAGACGAGCCCAAGTTTTCGTACTGCTTAACGTCGATTGATTCGACGAAAAGTAGCACACTTTTGATGGGGTCTATTGCAAGTAGTAAAACAAGTGACTCTTCGGATTCAATCAAGACTACACCATTGATCAAAAACCCATCATCACCATCATTTTACTATCTTACCCTTGAAGGAATCTCTGTTGGGGGCACCCTTCTGCCCATCAAGGACTCCACTTTCGCACTCAAAAGCGACGGCTCGGGCGGCATGATAATTGACTCGGGCACTACAATCACTTACTTGGAGGAAAGTGCTTTTCATGTCTTGAAAAAGGAATTCATCACTCAAGTGCAGCTCCCCGTCGATGACTCGAACGAGATGGGGCTCGACCTCTGCTTCACTCTTCCGTCGGGCGCGCAAAACGTGGAGGTGCCGAAGCTCGTGTTTCATTTCAAAGGGGCGGATGTTGATTTGCCCGGGGAGAACTACATGATTGGTGACTCGAGTGGGGTGGTTTGTTTGGCAATGGGGAGTTCAAATGGGATGTCTATATTTGGAAACATTCAGCAGCAGAATATACAAGTGGTTCATGATCTTGTTAAGGAGACTATATCATTTGTGCCTACACAGTGTGATCAATTGTGAACAAATTAGTATATCTTTATTAAGTCCTGGATCAAAGTCTAATTACATGTTATATTGTTTTGTGTGTGTGAATTAGAGCGAGAGACAGGGGAGATTTTTCATCAACTTCAATTGGTTCTTTGTTTCCATTTTCCAGATTTCTCTTTGGACTATATATGGCATGGCATATTATCAATGGAACAGAATACATGTATATATATCCTCATTAGTGTGTATTTGTTTGGGCCTATACCACTTATAATAATCTATTCGATTTGGGTTCGGGCCCCAACTTTAGGAGATGACGGATTATTCAGACAAGCGTTTAGCCCTAGGTGGTAGATTTATGTTCAGCGTCGCATTGGTTGTAGATCGATCTATCCTCCAATGGAAAAGTTTGAAGACATGACTTGCAGCTATGTATTTTCATCTAAATATTGTGTGCATGTTTCTTTGAACAAAAGTGATCACTGGGGGAATTTCATGCATACTTCAAATTTGATCTAGAGGATGAAGTGTTGTTAAAAAAATTACTATGGAAAAACCCTTTTCAATGACAAAATTCCCGATCAAGGAAAACGTACACCTCTAAGTAGAAAATGTACTAAAACGAGAATACTCAAAGTTCATATCTCTATAAAAAACAAAGAAAAAAAATCTGGTTAATATTAAATCCATTTCTAAAGAGAATGTATTATATACACCTTGTGTATAGTGTTTTAAATAAAAATAAAAAAAATTAATTCCATATGTTACATTCGAACTTATAATGTAGTCTTGCACTTACCAAAAGAAAGGAAAGGCAATTAAATTCGAAAATAACAATCTCAACCGATTTCATTCAACTCGAGAAAAGGCGCATTTAGAGAATTTGATTTCAGTGCAACCTTTGTTGGCGAGTGTACTCCCAGAGTGCAATGGCACCACTCACATGAACATTCAGCGACCTTACTATGCCTAACTGTGGAATTTCGATACAAGCATCCAATATATGGATTATCTCCACGGGTATTCCTTCCTTCTCGCGGCCAAGAACTAACACCTGTCACAACAATCACCATTTACATCAAAACAATACTTCCAACGCAGAAAAAACCATCCACCCTCAATGAAATAAAATATTGATGATATATGAATGAATAAGAGCATGCAGAGAAACAAAGACCAGACTCAAACGGGGTGTTTGCAAACAATAGAAAGTTGGTGGGAATCACTTTTTATCAAAAGCTTCCTCTCACAGCTTTTGAATAAAATTGATTTGGACTCTGGATTAATCAGTTCTATTTCTGATGGGGAGGGACATGATATAACTCAGTGATAGTGTCACCTTGATCTGGTGTAAGTCATCAATCCGAGCCTGATTATCACTAAACCCAATTGAGTTTTTGTATTTGGATTTTCCCCCCACCTACGATGAATTTACCCTAGTATATACAAATTTGCAGAGTATTTTGTGCCATTTGCAGAGTTTGCAGACACTTCCTGACGATCCAGCTGATTACATAGTTCCAGTATTTAGACCGACACTGTTTCTAACTTTTTCCTAAAAATATTGTACATGACTATTTAAGGCGTAGAATTTATTTTCTTATAATAAAAGAGGCCAGAAGATTGACTAAACTGGACAAATAAAAAGGGTGATCCCTTTAAATTGATCTGAATCGCAGACATCAATATTCACATTATATACAAGCAAATAATACATCTCTTGGATATTATGTGAGTTGTGTCCACCCAGTTCAAGAAAAAGAAACAACAAATCCTCCGTTAATCAGATTTCCTACTTAATTCAATACGAGATAACTAAATTGAAATTTGTCCTCCAAATTTCCAGCAGAGAATTGTCCTTCAACTGAAAGCAATTACACCATCCCAGTATAAATTTTACTTTTGGATGATAAGGATATTAGGAATTATTTCATTTTAAAGTATTTATTTATTTATCAGGCAATGATCACATCAAAAGTATCCAATTAACTGTAACAATTGGACTTACCGTCTTTGTAGGAAAATTGTATTGGTCTAGAGGTATGCTATTTGCAGTTTGCTCCAAACCTAGTATAGCATAACCTTGATGTTTCTTTTTCTCCAAGAATATTTTCATACTTTCCACTGGGACTTCCAAAACAGGAACCCACTTCTCTGCTGTTACACTGATAATACAGACAAGGGTTAGTACCAAAGATATACCAAAGTTACTAATTATCTGTCTGATTCTATCTAAAATGGTGTCCCTAATTATTTGTAATTTTGCCAATACAAAGAAAAAAAATTACCCTTTTTTCCCACCAATATCCTTAATACATACTAACCATCTTCATACAAGCTCATCAAGTTAGTACTTCCCTCGGTTCCTTTTTATGTGTCCCATTTTATCCAAAATGGTGTTCATTTTTATCTGTCACCCTACTAATACCAATGCCAATTTGCCATTATTTCCAACAATGCCCTTAAAAAATAGGTACTAATAACAAATGTGCACCAGTATTCGAGGAATAATAAAATTGTGGTTTATATTAATAAATTAGGGTATAAGAGTCTTTTGATACCCTAATAAATGAGAAAAAAATTGGGTTGTGTGAATGAATAGAATGTGACAGATAAAAAGGAATGGAGAGGGTAATAAATAAGGGTAAAATAGTCTGTTGAATGAAATATTAATTTGTGTCAACGGATAATCAGACAAATAATTAGGAAGGTAGTATATTAGCAGTTGGCAACATACTATTAAACAACGAAACAATTGATAAATTTTAGGAACACATACTGCAATATCATAAATTCTTAGTATATAATAGTAGCAAACCCTAATTCAGTGAGGTATAATGCACCCCCAATAGTTTTGACATTCTTACAAATTTAGGAGAGCAAAGAAAAAGAATCATAACCAAAATTTGTAAAATTAGACCTCACTAGGAGTGTGAGTGAGTCAAGCTGCCTAACGAGCTACTCATGCTAGACTTAGAAAAATCATGAAATCAACTTGAATTTAATGAATTGAACTCGAGTGGTTATCAAGCTTGAGTTGAGTAATACTAGGCTCGTCAGGCTCACGAGCATTATCCAGCTCACATAATTTTACTATATTACCCATAATATGTTAATTATTTACAAATATACTTTAATTATAAATAAAATAGTAAAATACGAATCTCTAATTAATATTATGTGAGTTATCAAGTCGAGTTTTCCATCAAGTCAAGTTTGAGTTCAAAAGAAATGAGCATGAACAAGTTTGAGTCGAGTTCCGAGCTTCAATTTTTTTAATCTAGTTGAGTTCGAGCTTGACATTACTCGGCTCATTTACACCCCTAGACATCACATTTACAACCACCAGAGAGATGATACAAGTGGACAACCAAGCCTTAATGCCAAAAAAAGGCATTTAGTCATGAATTCGCATAGCTAAATTATAATTAATGTTCCCTCTGTCCACCAAAAGTATGTTCATACGTTTGGGCCCAAGTTTTAAGAAAAAGTAGATAAAATGAGGCTATTGTGAAATATTGTAGATCCATTTATGATAAAGTGATTTTTGTGAGTAAGTTGAGAGGCAATTTGAGTAATTAAGGGGTGGTGGTGGAGGGTGAAGATAAAATTAAGATAAAGTGATGTTTTCATAAAAGGAATGAGCATACTTTTGGTGGACGGACAAATAAGGTAAGTGAGCATATTTTTGGTGGACAGAGGGAATATTACTAATAAGCAACACAAGAAAAAAGTCCAAACCTGATAAGTTGAAACTGCTTCTCGTTCAGCACGTTTTTATTCGCAACAGCAAGTGCAGCCGCTCTAAATACCTGGCACGGGTAAAGTATACCATGTATATTGGACTTACTAAAAACAGAAGCAAATGCCTGGAAAAGAAAAATGTGACACTCATATTATGGATGAAAGCACAAGGAACACACCTCACATGTCCGGGCCAATCCAGCCAGATTAGGGATCCGATCTATAAGGGATGCTACAAGGACAATTTGCTGCCTGCTTCCTTTCAACTTTTCTACAATCACTCCCCTTGAACGTACCAACTGATCAAAAAGCTGATCTTCATTTTCCATATCTGCATTTTGGGAGGAAAAGGATAGTTCATACTTATATATCTTTGGGTAATGTTTTCTTTATCCATTAACTTGCATCAGTTTTGATACTGGTACTTTTTGAAACAGACTCTACAGCTTCTACAATAAACACTGGTCTTTCGATTTTAGGACTAATTGTCGATAGGAATGACTCATTTGACTTAAACCATAACAGATTCCAACATGCAAGAGCAAAACATAATTAGTATTGGCATACCCAAAAGTGATTCATGAGATGCTGTTTTGTTTGAAGAAGCTTTGGACAGTGTCCCTTGTTCCTCGTTATTGGAGAAGGAAATCTTTCTTTGAAAGTCATATAATAGTTCATTTTCTATCTTGTTTGCAGATTCTCCTTTTATGGAGTTCAATATTTCATCACATTTAGGACCTTCATCAATTTGGATGCCCTCATTCTTAAGTGCAGTTGCATCTTTGGTCATCGATGATCTAAGATTTTCCCGGGTCTCCTGTAAGAATTTATTATGAGCATCAACGAGAGTAGAAAAAATAGTACAGCAAAGTAGCTAGCTGCTTACATTCAGAAAGTCAATAATGCGATCCATAAGTGTTGTGGGAACGCACTCAAATTCTTGTCCCTACAAACATTCCACGAAAATGACAAAGTGGGTGGCTTAGAAATAAGGGAAAAAAAATAGAACTAGACTGAAGATGAATAGATATTTTCCATAATTAGCAGCAATATTATCAAAAGGGAACAATTCAACTACAAATCTTGATATGATATGATATGATATGCATGACAATGCTGTCTTAATTTTTAAAGATGTTACTGTGTTAGGAGCTAACTCATGGAAGTATATACTATCCCGAGAGGACTTGCTCATATTTATACATTTAAAATCACAGCACGAGAAGTTATGTTCAAAATTGAAAACAGTCAAATCACAAATAACTCCATTGAACAACTTACCATTAAATCCAAAAATTCAGCTCAAATATTTATATTTGAAATTGTAGACTGTTAGCAAAAGAAATAATAGTAATATTTGAAAACAATCGCTTACAAATAACAGTAAATGGAACTTTCTGGTACCCTGTTTAGGGATTAAAGTACTCTTCCTTGAGAAGAAAAAAAGGTTATACTCCACTACTTATAACAAGAAACAAATCGTAACACTTTCTGTAAGAAAAGGTTCCAGAAGCAATGTTTGCATCTAAAAGAAATTTCTAAGTCAACGACCTATAGTAGAACATTTCATAACGGACTTGGGGCACCATAATATAGGGAAAAATCTTCAGTCATTATGGAAAAAAGGTCAACTCCAAAAAGGTTTTTTGATTAAGAAATACCAATAATTCAAGAAATTGTCTACTTTCACATATTTAAACTCTGGAGCAAGTAATGGAATTTATTTATTTTTTTAACAACTGACCTCCAACCTATTAGCAAAAATTTTAGTCGGCAATACAGACTCCACCGGATCAAAGGAACCAAGATGATTATCCATTGAAGCTCTTAACCTGCATCAACAATTTATCAAGATTACATAATAGCAAAGAATCACCGAAACATTTTTCAATAGCAATCCCTGTTCGCTTAGTTTGTACTATTTGAAAATATTTTCAAATTTAAAAGAACTTATATCACATTCCATGCAAGCCCATTGGAAAGGACAACCAAACTTATTAACTGTGTGGCTTTACTTCCCAATTCCCACATAATATGAATGACTCCTGTAAATCAGTATTGACATATTGCATAGTCTTCGTATTTTCATATAAATATAAATTATTCCCACTGTAAATCAGTCAAACACAGTATAAAAAATAAATTACTCAACTAATATATACAGCACATAAAAAACAGTAACCACACAAATTATTTTGTAATGACATGCTTTAAAAGTGTCTTTTGTCTAATGGATGATAGAAGATCAAATTCAAAAATCATAAACATAATTGTCTCTTAAAATTTTTATTGAAGACACACAATACCTCAAAAGTGGATATGTTCTTGCACCTAAATTATTAGTTGCTCCTGAGTTTTATCAAGTTGTAAGGTTGGCGACCCAACAAAGTGTTCAAGGATTGTGTATAAAAATGCCTCTACACAATCCGATATTTGGTCTAGATGGTTACTAGTTACTACCAATTTAGCCTCTATAATTTAAAATGTATACTAGTGCTATTAAGCCTTCCAAAATATCTTACGGTCTTGCTACCATTTCTGGCGTTGCAGAAAGAAATGTCAATTTTCTCCTAAGGCATAGGTTTAAACACAAACTTGTCCGTTAAAACAGAATCACTTGTATGAATAATGTTTTCTTTACTAATACTACTAAAAAACTTTTTTGTGGTTTCTCACGTAGAAGGAAAGCTGAAGAGAATCTTACCCAATGATGGCAATACTCTTACTTTCTAATTGAGAGAAATATTGTATAAATAAGGCAATGGGATCAATGGAGAGAACTATCTAGAACTCATATTGAATTTAGTCTTTTGGATGGGCTGATTTTCTCAAGACAGTAATCAATTTCCCAAATTTTTATCTTCGTCATCTTTTCTTCAAAAATTACCTTTCCCAGTTTTTAAGAGCTGCTTCATTTTCTATTTTAAAAGAATGTTGTATTGAGGGGGATGATTACTCTGACAATTTTTTCAGTTTCCATAGTAAAATTTGCATGATTAGCTTAAACATAATCTGTATCAGAGAAACTTAGAAAACAATATCGAACGAATAAATGTTTATCTTTTGTTCACAGTGGATGATTTGTTGCACTTACTTTGCACAATCTGAGTTTTGTGACAAATAACATCTCAAATCCACAAAGCACCTCTCCTCCAAGGAGTTGCAAGCACTGGTAATGAGATTTGAATTAGGTGACAATCTTTCAAGAACATGATACACCAGTACCTGCAAGTTATGACGTACAATATATAAACACCATATTCAACATCACAAGTAAAACATTGGTCCATCTTTATGGAGACTAACCTGTGTGAATCCCCGCAAAGAGTGATGATGAGAAGTAAGTAATGGGACTATAGGAGGAAGTAATTCATTCAGGTGTTCAAACTGAATCTCTTTTTTTGCATGGAGAATGACATTGGCTGCTATAAATACATATGACGACAGAGCCTGCATCCAAATACTATATATAAACAACAATTCTTTGGTAAAAAATATTAATCCGAAGGAAACCATATGTGCAATATATGCAGTCACAAAACAATTTGCCTCATCAGTCATCACATAAGCCAAATAAAGATGATTAGAGCCTAGTTCAGTTATCAGAAAGACATAAAAAAGCAAGAAAATTGTGCCCATCATACTCTAGCAAAAGAGAGGATGCCACTTGGCAAGATTTTTCTAATTTCAAGGGACAGTTTTCTGACTCCAGCCTTGTGGACAAGGCTGTGTTGTTAGGGAATGGCAATGATAAGAAAGGTGTTTCTTAAAGGCATAATTCATGGATTGTCTATTCAAAGAAAAAGTTGAATCATGGGGATTCCAACATCAAAGGAGTAAATGTCGTATCTTGACTAAAATTAAGGAGATTAATCTTTTACTTATTAAGCTTTCCATACTAGTATAAATAAAGACTTCCATTTGTTTGGGAGTCATTCAGAAAATAACTTTGTAGCCTTTGGCTTTTCTGAGCAGGATCGTTTGTCCTGTAGGGAAGGAAAGTATTCTCTGTTGTTTTTGTTTCAATTACTTCTCCAGTTATATAAAATCCAGTTCTTGGTTCTCTACCCCGTCAGTATTCATAATAACAATATGAAAATCTGAAGCCACTAACAAATTAGATTGAAGTGGATACTATTGAACGCAGGAATGCCGTAATGGTACACCAACATTACTGAAGCTTGGAATACACTTCTTCCAACACATTCTCTATGTCATCTTTGCAAGAACATAGAATGTCCAAAGAGGAAGTTTGAGAATTGGATACCAGAGTACACTAAGGCTGGACTTAGCCTCTGATTTTCAGATGTCAGGAAATAAATAATGAGGTATTTTAAAATAATGTATGAAACCAGACACCTAGTAGAATTTTGCCATAATGATTTACTCATAATATACTTCCATAACAGATTAACATCAAGAAACATCAAAAATGAATAGCAAAACTAAAACACAACCATATACTCACCTGAGGCCTCAAATCACAACTCCTTAGTAAAGGAACCAATTGTTGGCCCACCTGTAAAAGTAAAGAAAAGGCAAAGGCCTCAGCATAATCGGAAAAAGAGGTAGAGAGCAACAATTGAAAAAAATCAACCACTGGACTACACAATTGTGTGACCTAGAAGAGCTCCAGGAAATGCAGCCATAGAGCAATAAGAAGGTAATCCATAAAACCTCCCTACATTTAGACATTTCAATCACAATTATCTCAAATTTTTAACACATCCATAATATTTTACTATTAAGGTTAAGTAATCTTAAATTCTTAGTAATCATAAATTTTAGCATATTGAGATTTTTCTAAGATATTGTCTTATGCGTTATGTGCTAGTCAAAGCATGACTTTTGTATTTGTGGTCAGCTTAACTTTAGGAAATATATCTTTTGTTGAAGTATGGTCAATCAAGCATGGTGTGTCCACTTACTCCACCTTTTCTTTTATTTTGATAGTGCCCTACATAATACATCAATGGAAATGAGCGACGTCTATTTCCTTTTGCAGAGAATTTTTCTTCTTGTGTTTTGCTGTCTTAACTCTAACATGGTAGCTACAGCCCATTAATCCTAAGGGCCGTGAGTGAAATTGAGAGAAAACCAGCAAGTTTTTTTTTTCTTTTTTTGAAACAAAAAATCAACCATCATGTCTATTATGGATTCCAAAAAAAAAAATCAGCTCCAACACCACCTCTTTACAATGGTGAAAACTAGCCAGCTTGAGCAATGAAAATGAACGCATATCTAAGGGCTTTTGACTTGTGGGAAGTTGTGGATGCTGGCAGAGATCCTTCGTCTTTGAGAGAAAATCCTACTATTGCTCAAATCCATCCACATAGTGAAGAGACCGCAAAAAAAAATCAAGGCATTATCAGCCATTCATTCTTCGGTTTTCGATTCAATCTTCACCAGAATTATGAATTGTGAAACAGAAAAGCAAGTTGGGGACCAGTTGAAGGAAAAGTTTCAGGGAAGTGAAATAACAAGGCATATCCAGGTGCTAAAAACTGAACGCAAACTCGGATGGTAAGATAGTTAATTTCAAAATCTGCATTTCAACCATCCGAACAAGGGAAGAAAGATAACAAATAGATAAAATTTTGCACAGAGAACCATGCTTTAAAAAGATAAACGTTTTTATGTACAAGAAATGCTTACTGTAATTTACAAACAAATAATCAAAGCATAAGTTAATTCCTTACCAATGAAGGAAATTTCAAATATATGTAGATAGCAAAAGTTTCCAAGTACTGTCGAACTGAAGGCATGTTGTTCCTCTACAAGCACATGAGAACAAATATCAGTATATCATTAATTGGAAAATGTAGAAGATGACACAATGGAGTAAAGCTTGTGCACCAAGATTTGAAGAGTAACTTTTTTACTTTTAAGATAAATTATTCTTGAGTAATGTAACATTTAAGATAAAAAGAAAATTATTCTTTTCAGGAGAAAAATGCATTCTCCACTCAATTCACAATATCCTATGCCAGTATTAATAATCCATCCACAGCCAAAGTATGGCACAAATACGAAAGACAAGGCAACTCTTAATATTATTGATGACCCTAGTAAAATTATATATGGAATAAAATTAAGTTTTATAAATAATTCTAGGCATAACTTTGTATTACCTACAGGTCTAATCATGGCATCGGTAAAGACCCACAACTCCACAAGCAACCTGTCCCCTCACGTAGAGTCTAGAGGAGCTAGAATATAAATGTATAAGTTCAATAAGTTTCCAGGTAGAAATTACTCACATAAATTGTTGTGTGTAAGGTAGACGTTACTTGCTCAACAATATCTAAGTCCACGAATCGTGACAATGCACATATCATCTGCCATGCACGAACTTTTCGTCTATGAATCTGCAAAAGGCAAAAAATATCTACATCAACAAATTGTGAGAAAGCAAGCATCTCATGTACTATACAAACTCGTAAATATAGGGCACGACTATTAACACCCGAACTTTTGCTCCATACACCCATATGTACATCACATTATACAGTAGCACACTGTCACTGTACCATCAAACACAGTTGTAAGATGGGTGTATTGAGCAAAAACACATGTGTCGATAGCCGCGCCCTAAAATATATCTTTGTTGTCATGTCCACCCGGAACTTACCGCGCTATACTTTTTATACAACTCTTTAGACAGATCTTTATCATTCACCTGCCAACAAATCACTCAGCAATCAATGAACATTTTTCTTTCCAAGATTATGGAAGGTGAGACAATTGATCCAGCACAAAGAACACTTAGAAAATGAGGCTGCTGATGGACGATGTAACTAAAAGTTAATAGCAATACAAAAATGAAAGTCAATAAGTTATTAATTACATGGAAAAATTCAACCCCTTTTCATACTTCCACTTTCCACCCATGACAAGTGGCTTATTCATCCGTATACAGCAAAGGTTACCATTGACGAAATTTTATTTTATTTTTTTATAAGAAACAATAATTTTATTGCTCAAAAACGTTAGGGACGAGAGATCCCTTTTGAGTACAGCAGATTGCACAGATACAGACACTATCCCTATCTAAATTCAGAATTATAGACCCTTAAAACAACTCTGACTTAAAACTCAAAGTCTACAAGCCATAACGCCATATTTACAAGTCCACAACTAGTTGATCTATACGAATAGAAACTTGAGGAAATTAAAATTGACGAATTTTTTTTAATCTAGGAACCATTTTTAGATAAAACTGATCTGGGACCATTTTTCAGACTAGACACAGAATTTCCGAGATAAGATCACTGCCTCACTCACAAATTGAAAACAAGCTATGCGTTTAAGGGTTGCTTGATGACTTGAAGCACAATATTACATGAAGAAATCGCATACCACAGAATTGAGAAGTTCTAGCAAAAACATTTTGGCAGATGCAACACCAGCAAGGTAGTCCTCGTTTCTAGAAGTAGATTTGTCTTGATAAGCCATGTCTGCAAGTTCTGAAAACAAAACAGCAACAGATACACGTGCATACAACTCTGTGTTGATGAACACCTGATCACAAGAAGCATCAGAGTGTTATTAAGAAAATATCTTTAAAACTAAAAGCTACAATATACTCCCTCTGTCCGTCTATAAGATTCTCATTTTGCTATTTTGGTCCGTCCACCTATAAGCTTCTCATACCCTTTTTGACAAATACCTTTTTGAGAAACTTTAAGCAAGCAGGAAATTCATTAAGACAGCACTGATAATCAATGTCAGTAACTTACATCAGTCAGCTCAGGATCTAGGCTTCTGGATAGAACTGATACCTCAGACCTTGCATCATAATTTTCAGCCAATTCAGCTTCAAAATCCTCATCAAATGCAACTACACAGAAAGAAAACAATACGAATTTAGAAATCCAAATGGAAAGATTGTTTGATATAGTACTGTATGATATTTGGATAAGCTCAGGAAGGGTCACGGAAAACTGTTGACTTCGCAATATGAATAGTGCTATGTTCGATTAGCCGACATGTTTTCTATATTTTGATTGTACAACACAGAGCAAGAGAAATCATACCAGAACCATAAAAAGTCAACAGCTTCAGTTCTTTGATATAGTACTGTATGATATTTGGATAAGCTAGCCAAAGCCCACATAAATGTAAAGCAGCCAGGCGAATGGTACGCGGGCTTTTTGTCCCTTCCTCGAGAATTTTCTCAACAAACTGCAAGATTGATGATAGTTTGCATGAGCATGCTGAACAAGTTGAACAAGTATGTACAGCATAGTTTAACCAAGAGGAGTAGCTCATACCCACTTCAAAGGCCCAGGACCATCGTCAAATTCATGCATACTTCGATCTCCAAACACTGAATAATGCAGTACAGATGATAAAAGTGCAGCAATAGGAGCAACTCTCCTTTTGTTGCAGCTAGTATGCAATACCCATGAAGAACGTACCAAAAGCCACATCATCTAAGTAGAGGAAAGCATTTCATTGGTAGGATCACAGCAATATAGATTTAATGAAAAAGTGGAATTATATACAGATTTACATAGGAAAATCAGAACCCAATCTAAATATTTGGGTTTATGGACAGGATACCCGAGACTTCAAAAAAAAAAAAAAATTAGAACCTAATCAAGTTCGTACATATGCAGCATACCTCAGTAGATATCCCACTACAGTAGGAAATTGATGGCTTCAACTTTCTCAAATCAAACAAGTCCATGTTTAGTCTGACTGACCTAAGTATGGGCAAGACAGAAACTTCTCCAGCATTCTCAAGGCTGCAAACTCAATTAGAAAGGCGTAATGAGGGTATAGAAAAACCAATTCTAGTTAAAGAGTTAGAGCCTAATCTCCTTTATTAGAGAGGAGGTCGAGGGTTTGAACCCCTCCCCGGCCCCTACTTTAAGTGGTGAGAGCTTTTGTGCTATATATGTGTGTGTGAGTGAGTGTGTGTGTGCATGCTTGTTAAAACTTGAAAGTGCACATGAAGCACGCTGAGGCTAGATAATCTTGATACCAATTTATGCATTCAGAATGGAGTTGCAAAAAAAATATTACTCCCTCCGTCCCCTTTAAAGGTTTAACTTGTTTTTGGCACAAAGATTAAGAAATGTAGTAGTAAATTTGTCGTGAGTAAGATAATGTTTTGCCAAATGGTATTGAGAGGTGTAGGAAGAAGAAAGGGTATTGAGAGGTAGAAAAGAGAAAAGGTAGAGAGAGAGAGTGGATTTTGACAAATAGGGAAATGTAAACTTTAGGTTGGGACGGACCACAAAGGAAAGTGTAAGCCTTAGAGAGGGACGGAGGGAGTATTATTTTTTCAAGATAATGTTTCTGTAACTTTTGTTGGCATTCGTTTATCAAAGCTATACTAATTTTCCAATAAAAGTTACTACACGGTAACACAAATATAAAAAGGGTTTAGACTTCTCAGTCCTCCAGGTTATAAGATCAGCTACTTTTATTTACAAGTGTTATTGTTCCACCCCCAAAAGGTTACAAAATCTCAAAAGGTTCCAAAAATGTAATACATGAATCCAATTAATGACTGAACCATCTTCAAGTTTGCAGTTCTTAACTAGTCAATAACTTAGACCCTACGTTAAACACACATTTCTCATAGGTAAGAGCAACCGGAATCTGAAATGACTGTGCACCATAGCCAACTGAATAAAATTAAAGAAATTAGGCTCCTAAGTACTTTCGAAGCAATTAAGCAATCATCATTTAGTCTCTTACCTTCCAAGAAGATCGCCAAAAATATGTGTAACAATTTTGTCCGAGAAGAAAAATGAACACGTCTTCAAATGAACTCCATTGCAAATTGCATGATTTGGAAGCGACAGTAGTGATTCTAAACAGCTCCACTGACGAGACAAAAATGTAGTACTTAGATTAGAAATTCACTAGTAAATCATCAATTGTTAACTGCATAGGTTGATAGAAGAAGTTGAAACATCAATCCAACATAAGGGGTAGAACATTTACAATGCTCATCAAAAAAGAAAAATACTGCAAGTGGTCCAGCCTCCAGGCTCTTTAGCACCAAACCCAAAAGTGAATGATATTGCAAAGTGGACCAAATGTTTTACTATTCTTTATTTATTTTACAAAAAAACAAATAGGAGAATCACCTTCCAGTTCATCAAAACTGCCCGTCGAGTCCGTGCCAAGTTTCCCCCATCAATAATGTTATTGATGTTCTTGATAAAGGTACTAACAAGCACATCTAACACAGTTTGGTCATCTGTTTCTAATGGAAATGAATTGTTGTTGTCCTTCACATGATCCAATGCTAATGGAGAGAAAAAAGACACTAAATCCTTTAAAGCATATGCACAGGCTTCATAAGCAGCTATGCGTATTTCAGCTTCCACCTGTTAAACAGTGAAAAGGAGAGCAAACCACAAAATCAACAAATTATTATTCAGAGGAAAAACCAAAAAAGATATTCAATATAAGCATGTGTCAGTTTTTGACAATTTTCCAGATTCTAACACCTCTGATTTAGGTGCAGGAAATGTAATTGTCTCCCAACAGAAGTTCCAGAGGAAGCTTTGAGTAGATTTGACCACACCATGCATTGTAAACTGAGCACACCACCGCAACACAGATGCAAGCGCCTTTACAGATGTTAACTGATAGTCCAAAGTAGAATAAGGAAACACAAATATTTAGAAACTGAATGGTATCCATGTCAATTATTTTGGAAATAATCAATACAAGTATGAGAAATGGAGACTAAACTAGTTTGTTGTATTCCAATAACTAATTTAAAGTGTAGCACAATTAGCATTTTGAAAAGGATAATACAAATCTTCATTTATACCAACTTTATGGAAAACCATTTTCTAAAGATAAAATGCAGCATAACAGAAATCTTATGTAGTTGATCTTGTAAACAATAAATATGGGATTTCCATCTAACTTTTCCAAATTCATATCTTTCAAAATAGAAGGTAAAACCAAAAGCACAACAAACAACTTGCCCTATGCAACATATGTGGGTTCCACACTTCTAGTTCATAATATATTAGGAGTAATACTTTAATAGATCCCTCAGGACAGACCCCAAATACCAATAAAACATTTTTCTATATTACTACATTTCGATTTTGATTGTGAACATTCAACTGATGTGTCTCATGTTCGGAAGAAACATTTTTCTCGTAATACAACTTTTATTTCACTGCACTATTCTTTCACAAATTAGAAATCTCATCTAAGATAATGTTTCATTTTATCTGAAACGAAAGATTCACTTGTTTTAGGTGTTAGTACCCAATATGTTTCTTTCTATGGGCATATGGCTGATTTGCCAGATAATCATAGGAGTATAAAGAATGATACTTTGTTGCATAGTCTTTCTTTTATGGTTTAGTTTTTTTCCCTTACTGCTCCCTATTAAATTTACCTTTCATGAATTAATAAAAATTAAAAAGCAGAAAGGTAAGTAACCAAGGAAGATTCTATTACAGTTAGCATAGATCTGTACAAGTCCCATTTAGCAACCATTAAACTGAAAAGAATGCCATAATTGAATTAACAATGAAAATATCTTAAATTTTTAGTGGAGACCATGCCCCAGAAGATATGAACATGTTTCACATAGCACTCATCGTCAAGATAAAGCAATTGATATGAAACTCCCAAATTGTTATGAGCATAATCAATATCTAGCCATATTTTATACTCTCTCCGTCCCACAATAACTTTCATGTGTAGGTGAGCACAAAGTGTAATAATGAGTAGGCTTTTGAAGTGTAATTTTGTAAACTTTAATGTATAAAGTAAAGAAATGAGTTGATTTGTGTGTATGTGTGGGACCAAAATTAATGGCATTTTGTGTAAAATTGTGGATATTGTAAGGGTGGAGTTTATAGAGGGTTTTCCATTTTAAGGATGAGAAAGTTATTGTGGGACATCCCGAAAAGGAAGTGTGAAAGTTATTAAGGGACGGAGGGAGTAATTGTTTGGTACTCACCAATTACACTACTTCCAATATATTGCCAATAACTGCTTATATTAACAGTGGCAAGTGAACAGTCAAGCAAGTAATGAAGATCATAACATATGGAGACAACTAACCACTAAATAAAAAAGTAAAAATGGAGAAAAATACAGAGAAATTATGAATGATCGTACAGCTTCCAAAACAGAGGTACATAGAGAAGTGGACAAGCGTCGTTGGCTTGGACCCCCCAGTTTCCCTCTAATAGAACCTGGCAGAACCATGTTTTCTGTCACCACATCCCACCAAAAGACAGAACTTGAGGATTTGGTAAATGAAACCAGTTCATCCTGCCAAAGCATTTGATGAAACATTATGAAGCTATCATTTAAAGCAATAATGTGGGAAGCTACAAGTGCAATTCGTACCAGAAATGAAAGCCATACTACTGTAAACTTGTCAAAGATGATTGATTCTTCCTTACAACATAGTTTGTCTGCAGACCTAGGAGGGTCTGGATCACTATTCACTCTTCTTGCAACTCGACAAGTAGTTGTTCTCTCTTGGATTATTTGTAGTTCCTCAACCAAACTGCAAACAAGAATGAGAAATTTCACCGGTACCCACTCTAAACGGTCCTTCATTTTGTAGAAGTCAACCCCATGATCCTGAATGAACTGCATAAATGGGTAAACACGGGTAAAATCAAGACCATTCACAAGAAGAACACAAATACATCAAATTTAAATATAGTTAAAACCGACCAACGAATTTATGTGTACCAACTTCAACCAGAAAACTGGATTGGCTGCCTCCAATGAGACTAGTGAACAGGATTATTTCCAACTCTCTAACAATTTAAAATTGCCTAAATGATTCATTTGCATACTAATCAATGGTATAAATAGAAGTAATAAGTGACTAGACAATTTGTACAATCAACCAAAGCATAAATCAATCTACCAATCAATCAAGATAATAAAGATAATATGAGCAGACTTTAAAAAAAAAAAAAAAAAAAAACATGATCAAACCAACAAAGGAAACACAAACAATCTGAAGGATAGATTGATTCATATTTCGAATCTCCTGCTAAAGTTGGTGTGTAGATATACGCATTCCCAACTTGGTAATATAATTGTCTAACACCTAAGAGTCACTAATGTTGGTGCGTAGATATACATATCCTAGCTAATGAGGTTACCAGTGTTTACATGATATACCATGTCTTGTTAATAGAGAAACCGAGATTTTATTAATGAAGAGAAAAAAGATAAATGATGAGAGATCTCTAACACAGAATACATGCACTGAAACATAGAATGGGACTACATCAGTAACGGCGCAAAGCTCAAATCCTGGCTAAATCTGAAAGACTGATGTCTCTAGATGACCAATGGCCAGACAACCAAAGACAACTCTATACTTTATCTATCCCAAAATTTTAACATAGGGTCTGTTTGTTTTACGACTAGCCCGGCTGGACTTTGATTTTGTGATCACGATCTTTGTTTGTTACGAGACTCAAATAGAAGTTTTTGGAATCAAATCAAATCCAACTTTACCTTATCTAAAAAAACACTACTTTATCACCTACCACCCACCCTCCATTTTAATCTACCAATACCACTCGCATCTTCATATATATACACACACACACACATATAGATATAGATATATGTTTAAATCACTTAAATGATATTATTACCAATCACTTTTACATATTTGATTTGACATAAAGCTCACGTTACCAAAATCTCAAAACAAACATACTATTATTATGCATTAAGATTTTCAAATCCACAAGAATCTTAGAGTATGAAATTCCCCCGCCCACAATAATCCTGTACCAATCATACCCTAAGGTGCCCCTAGTGACTCTCGTTAGAGTTCTCAAAAATTCTCTTGTTCCTCTCAATCCAAATAGACCATGGGAACAATAGTCTTCCATAGCACTTTGTCTCTCTTATTAATGGCACTGCCTAGATTATCTACTAATAAATATGCAGCTAAAACGGGTATAACCCATTGCAGGCCCAATTCATTGTTAACTTTGTTCCAGATACCCTGGGACACACCAGTTTGGTGATAAAAACATATTCAACAAAACAGCAACTTCACTTGAAAGTAAAGAGCAACGAGGGTGAAATCAAGTATTTCTTGATCATCATATAATGTCAACCTCCAAAACACTGGCCAATGAGGCAGTGCCAAGCCCCCAGACACGCTTTAACCAATACCTTTTAAATCACTAATGGGTATTTTGATAATATATACTCAAACAATAACTCAAGCAAACTAGTATATGCAGGAATTGAAATACGCATAGCATATTAACATAAAATGAACAAAAAAAAATATGAAGAGATAAAAATAATAAAACATATGGTGGCATTTCAAACACAAACAAAACACACATAATAAAACCTTAAGGATTGGGTCAAAGTGGTTCATGTCGTCAACTACAAGAAAGAGAACCCGAGTCCAACATTTTGCTGTAGATACCCATGACTCCAATTCTTCATCATCATATGTGATATTAGAATCTACTTGATGTTGATAACTTATAAAGTTCTTCGGAAATCCATTGATAGCCTTCAGAAGCTGCAAATTAGGATCCCGGAGCCAGTTCTGAACTACACATCTCAATAAACCTATAGTACAACTCAAGATCAACAACTGCAAATCCAGGAAATTATATACAGCACTCACAACTTATACATACCACCATGGTCGGTATATTCACGAGGCAGGCTAGAAATGAAGTGCAAAATGTTCTCCAGTGGAACATCAGTTGCAGTCATCACTGAAGCAGCAGCTGCCAAAATCTTCTCACAAACTGAAATCAATAGTAAGGTTAGATGCATGTTTTAAATATTAACCATTCAGTGTTTAACGAATACGACAAACTAAGTTCATACCTTGATGCCGATATTTACGATTAAAATGTCGTTTGCTACTGTCAAGAATAAATCGCATGATATCCAATAAGTTAGCTCTATCAATTTGACAAGAGCTAAGTGCAGATTCAAAAATGATCTGATCAGAGGTGACATCACTAGAGAGCCAAGTTTCACGATTGTGTTTCACAATACCACGGGCAGCAGAAGCAATACACTCCACAAGGCACATGAACCCAGCTCGTCCAAAGGAATACATTTTGGATACAGATGACAAATCAACCAAGAACGCAATATGCTGCCTGAAATCAAAATAACCATTCATACCACAAACTAATTCAAAAAAATTGTAATATAAGCATGTCATCAATCAGATTAAAAGCGCAATTGTTTGCAGAAAGTGAAACAAACGGAAAGATGCATTAATAAGTTTTTCTTCTATATGATCGATTTGTAGTACATTCAACTTCAGGATTGATTTAAACGTAATATGTAGTTTTATATTCTTGATCTCATCATTGAATGAGAGAATCGGGACAACTTTTTTTCGTCCATTGTGCTCTCTTCATTTCCTATAAAGTTACATCTATTCACCCAAACATAGAAAGAATATAAATTTTTACATCTCACTATCTCAGAGTGCTATAAAATAAAACATGCTCAGCATAAACTGAAAGGCAAAGAGTTAAGAATTCCTAGGCACAAAAAGCATATATTGTTATTATGATCAATCAAAAAATCATTTGGCCAAGGACACTCCATGGGCCATCTGCAATAAGTCAGATTTTCTGAAGAAATGCGGCAGCACCCTAACATATCATATCATACCTATCTTCCATATAGCTACCATAAAGGTGTAGAAATCTGGCTACAGCTTCAATTGTCGGTGAAGAGTATATTTCTTTCACACCTGTGATAGGGACAAAAAAATTGTAAACTATCATCAGATATTTTTGATTAACTATAAAATTTCAAATTCTTAAAATGAAATGAACAGACCAAATTCCTTGTGGTGCACAGGATCATTTAACCCTTGTATAAGCGGACCAAGTATGAAATTTCTTGGCACTACTTTTGCACAGCAGCCGTAGTTTTCCCATTCAAATGACAAAAATGACTGCATAACAAGGCATCGTACTGCAGTAAACGATGGAAGTATTAAAGTTTGGGAAGAAAATCACATGTACCAACATGTACAAGTAAGATAATGCAACTTCAAATATCAGAATATCACAAGAGTTGTGACAACAGAGTGTACCTTGAGGATTATCATGGCAAAAGCCGCGTTCCCATAAGATTGTCAACCATTCAAAAATTTGCTCAGCAGTCGCCATCCGATTGTAATAAAGATCTTCATCAACAGAACCCACCGAATTTTCTAATGGAAATGCAGAACGAAGCAAAATCACAATCTGTGAAAGCCAAAAAGAAAAATTATGTTAAACAAGACAATCCCACTGAATCATATAGATTGTCAGCACCAACAAATAGTACATTTACTGCAGATAATAAGTCACAAAGCAGCAAATGTTCAAAATTGGACATCCACACTTTAGTAGTACATAAGTTTAATTGGCATCTTAGAGGCAGAGTATCCTTAGGTTATTTTAGCAAATTAAGGCAAGTTGAGAAGAGAACTCTCATCCTTATTTTTGCAATAAAGTACAGTATATGTTTCTTATCAAAAAAAAAAAGAGGAGATCTACATGAATAATGTCATCACAACTCAGCAGTCTATAACAATGCCACGAATGAGGAAATGAGAATCTGAATTTCATGAATATGAACTAGAACAAATATATGAACATGGCGACGACAGAAATTAGCCGACTCTGACTCAATCAGGGTTTTCTTTTTTACCTTATATTGGTTATCTCTTGACCATTACGCTAACCATTTTAAACGGTAAGATGCATATCAATTGTCCCAACTTCTAAACTTGAAAATGAACATTTGTTGCATTAGACTTCATTTCTGCTGAAATGAAGGAGACTATCGAAAAGTTATGATGGATGCTCAGATATTTTCAAGCTAACCTAATGGGATGAGTCTGTTCCACAACAATACAAGAATAATTCCTTACTCTATAATACGGGAAGAGAAGTTCACTCCATAAATATGAATAAATAAGGATGGCAAACCTGGTGATTCCAAGCTGCTTCAACCAAATGGGTACCGTACTCTTCAAGCATTTCATATAGAAAAACAAATGCCTCCCATCTATACCATCTAGTGGAGCTCAATTCACTGTGATTGCATATTCTCCCAACACCCAAGGACTGGGCTTCTTGGTCAGCCCACCTCCCTCGTTTGCTCATCATGCGAGAATTGGAATCTTTCTCATCTGATAATTCCTCCAAATTTTCAGAGTAGCATTTCCTTTCTTCTTTCAAGTTTAATGTTGTTTTCAGTATATGCAACGATTGCTTCCTTATTAAACTCTCCTTATCAAGCTTAAAAATCAAAATACATAATATGTCAATAAAAATATATATATTCAAACGTTATCGGTACATTTTTCAAAAGAAAATCTGAATAAATGGCCCATTTACCAAGCCACTCTTTAATTCATCCCAAAATTCTTGGTCAGCTCTCAAATCAAATGGTTTCTCTCTTTCATCCACATTCACATCTACATCAATTGGTGATGGCCAGGATAAGTACAAGGAAAGTATATCATAAGCATCTTTTCTCTCCACAGATCCCAAAGAAAATAGTAGTTTACAACACTTCCATATTTTCATAAAGAAGTCCTTCCTGGAAAAAGCAACAAAACTTTTTTTCAGATCAAAAGGCTGGGGATGGGATTTAAGAAAGATAAGATTAAATAATATAGATTTATTGTTTTACATTAACAAATTTATATACCTAGTTAATACATGAGACATCCCAGGAACTGCAACTTGGAAAGTATCTTCACGTGCAAATGCTTTGAATAGAAATGGAAGAAGAAATCTGATTGCAATAGACCGGTGTTCCAAAGTTTCTAAGAGCATTTGAAGAGTCAAACTAGAAAGGTCCCAGAGCATATTTCCTAAAAAAGAATTTGCCAGGGACCCATTTGCTAAAGTTGACTCCGAAGCAACTACTTCATATTTGTTCCGAAGAGCAGCCTCCAGTGTCAAAGATAATATATTACAACATATAGGTAACGGAAGATCGTAAGAGCTACATACTAAATTATCTTCTGAAATATACTTTTGTTTTGATTTATCGTGAAAATCTTCAAATGATTTTGGGATCACTTTATTGTCCACAGAGCCCTTAAATATGGAATTTTCACTCCATTTGTATATTGCAAACTGTTCACTTTGAACCATTCCCATTGATAGGCCAATTGATCTTAATAAAAATGGCACCATGGTTGCTTCAAGAACCTCCCAACTATTTGTTTCAGTTACAACATTGAGGAACAAACTTGCAACCTGATGTAAAACAGGAATAAAAGCAATAAGCTGATGGATGAAAATGCTATAGGCAAATTTAGAATGTTTGGTGAAAAGAATGGAAGCTAAATGATATACCTCATTAAATAGCTCACGGTCATATGGATGGACCAACTTCAACAAAGGAATCCACATTTTCCAAACAAATATATGCATGTGATCAGAACCTGCAGGAAATTTCTCTAAATAACTATCAAAAAAAGAATTAAGCTAGCAGTCTAGCCTTAGCTTACAAACTACACAAAGTAAATTCTCAATTCAAAAGCTTCTAGGATTGAGGGTGCAAAGTTCAGTATTACCAGTCTTTCAATTAACCGATTTCAACATAGAATGAATTAGAATGCTTCCATTAAAAACCACAAGCATTACGCTTTAGAATTGAAAATTAAAAACATAAGCAAATAAAAGTAAGATATGCAAGGAAGGAAATCATCAGGGTTTAAACAATAGTACAAGCTGACCTGACTTCTGTACGAGGTGAGAAAGGGCAGCCACATAGGCAGTAACAGAGTTAAGCCATTCACTGTCCATGGTTAATCTTTTTTGCACAGTTCCCTACATAAATAGCACATCATACTTACTCAAATCGGTGAAGTAATTATCATTTAAGATTCAGCTGAAATCAAACGAGCCCTCTTTCACAGAGAAGACTTCAAAGTTCATCATGTCAGCCCTTCAATTAATTGCAATATCATCAACCTAATTCAAACGTCACTTTGAAATCAAAGGCACATTCAAATTCAACCACTTCAAATTAATGAAATACTTGTTTTCCAAGAACATCCTAAGAGAAACTGGAACTAGTAACTCAGGCAGATGATATGCAAAGGAGTAACTTTCCATGATGAGTTGATGACTCTAGGATTAGTATCCGCATATCTAGTGACATTTTAAATTGTTTTACAAAATAATACATCATGATTATTGACAAACTAAGGGTAATACCGTTTGCTTTTGGGAGGACATGTAGGAGGGTAGTTCTTCATTTTCTTGTCATTTCCTGCACTCTACAGACTCTCTTCTGCTCACAAAAAACCAATCAGTTCTTTCTTATCTAACTCTAATTTGTCTTCTCATCCTCTTTCCTGGATTTTTCACTTTTATACGAATTTAAGGGATAGGGAGATCCAGGATTTGGGTCAGATTCTTGGGTGTCCAGAGTCAACTATATTGAAGGGTTATGGGGATGATCGTAGGATTTGGGTTTCCGACTCATCTGGTGTTTTTTTTTTTTTTTTGTTAAATCTTTCTTCTTATCTTTGTGTTGTTGTGAGTAGGATTTGATTGTTGTCCCTTGATTTAAGGGAAGGCTCCGGTTTCGAAGAAAATCCAGGTTTTTCTGAGTTGACTGTTTTGGGAAAGTTGGCTACTTGTGATGTTGTTCAAAAACGTTTTCCTTATGTACCCCTTTCTCCTATTTGGTGTGTTATGTGCAGAGTATCTTCGGAGGATCTTTCTCATCTGTTCATGCATTGTCCCTTTTCTCGAGATGGGTGTTCAAGGGGTCTTCACCGGTTCAATGTTGGAGCAGCTTCAAATTAATTTGGGCAGATCTTTCAATAAGATAATTCAAACTTTATGGAGGATCATGGTGTCGGGTGTCGTCTGGTCAATTTGGTTAAAAAGAAATAAGAGAACTTTTTAAGGATATTAATGAATCTGTAGATGAAGTTTGGGATAGGATCAAATATAGAGTGGCCTTGTGGGCCGTGAGCCATAGATTGTTTAAGGATATGTCCCTGGCTGATGTTGTTAGGAACTGGTGCTTAGCCTTTTAGTCTACTTTTACTGACACTATCATTATATTATTGTTAGGGGATTCCTCATCACTAATTTTGCAAAAATAAAAATTAAAAATTGGCAAACTATTTGTGGGAAAAAAGAAACTCTCTTACTCATTGTAAGTCAAATTAACAAATTTTCACACTGCTCTCCCAGCTGATGTGTTAATATATTTTATTTAATAAGAAAGAGAAACGATATTTTATTGATAAGAGGTACAGTACAAGGGGCGAGGATCCCTCTCAAAAACCTACAAAAATACAACTAAAGGACTGTGTTCGTATCATACATTCCCAACTAACCAAATACTGTTTCCCAGTACAGAAACAAATGTAGAGCTCTCCTACAAGTGGATTCGAGGTGGATTTGAATTTTATCATTTGCAAATGTGAAAGTTTTCATGGCTTCAAAATCTTAGGGACAATAAACAGATTTGTTAGAATAAAGGGAGAATGTAGAATTAGAAGTAAACAAGGGCCTGGAAGAATAAGCTTTTAGTAGCACCCAGATAACTGCATATATTGACTAACTATCTCTGTATTTGCGGTGTTGAAAAAAAAAACACATATATATATATATATATATATATATATATATAAAATAATTTTTATATTAAATATTTTATTTTTTAAAAAATATATATTAAAAAATTGTTAAGTATTTATTTATTCATGCTTGAAAAAAAATGGTTAATTTTACTAATTATTGTTCCTAAATTAAATTTGTCACCTAAAAATTTTCAGATAATTAAATTGAAGCCTTATACAGAAATTGAACAAAATATGTAAGGGGAGAAACGATCATTTGTTTAGTTAGCAATTAGCATTCACCAATAACTGCCTATATTCACTCATGATGATTAAATCATTCAACTTAGTGATGTTCTCTTTGTTGGCCTAGATTGTCCCCCGTCAATCAAGAAATATGAAATAATTTGGGAAGAAGTACAGGACCTTAGCTAAACATAAGAAATAGACTAGTGCTTCTGGCATATGTGCATATCTCAAATGAATTTGATGGAGAGGTAGGTCTAATGCAACTTAGAAACTTAACTGAAATTAAGCTTCTCATTGAGGTTTCGGTATAAAAGAGAAGAAAAATGAGTTAGAAGTTAGAAAAACATACCTCAGAGAAGTTGGGAAATTCATTGAGCAGGTGGTAGAAAAGTGACGATGGAGATGCGGCGGTTGAAGCCAGTATGCAGTCCAGCATTGCTGGAATTGCAACCGCTGGGACCCGCCGGAAACTGCGCCGGAGTGAATCTACGATGGGCTCCATAGAAAATTATGCTTTCTCCAAATTGGGGAATGTTAGAATGGTGCTTAAACCCTACGAGCGAATTTGCAAATGGGGGTTTAGGAAGAAAATTGAAAATCTGAAAATACGCCTATTTTTATTTTAACTTTTGCAAAATGCATTTTTAGTCCTTTAAACATGAGTATTTTATTTTTAACTTTTGCAAAAAAAACATTTTTAGTGCTTAAAAGTTAAAACGTGAGTATTTTATTTCAAAAGATTTTTCACAGTACGCATCCTTATACATAAGCACTTAGCAAGAATTTTTTTTTAAAAAAAGGTAAAAATCAAATTGAATCTCATTTAATACATTTATTAGTACTATTTTTTAAATTTAAATTTCAACACTTCTTTGTACCATGTATTTTTAAAATAAAATATCATTGTCCATCATCATACTATTCCCATATTTTTCACAAAATTCATCGGTAAATAAAATAAAATGCATGCAATTCATCAATGTTTCTTTGTCGGGTATCTCTTGTCCATCATCATACTATTCATGGTCATCATCATCAAGCTTTTTCTCTTCACTTAATTCATCATTTATCTGCAACTTCAATTTCTTTAACAATTTCATAATGTGTGACTGTATTAGGTGGGGGCAGCATATGTAATAACCAATATCTTCATTTTAGATAAATGAAGATTATATTATACTCCATTCATTCCTCTCTAAAGCTCAACGTCTTTTTTTTTTTTTACAAGTTGTGCATCCATATTTATTAACATTTATATATATTTCTACACAAAATTACATGGGTTTTTCTTAGTGTAGTCAAATAGTACAAAGTGACTATATAGTCAGCGCTTCGAAATGCGCCACGTGGCGTCGTATGAACCTGCTACCTGTTATACAGATTTTAATTAATTAAATCATTTTTTAAATTATATTTTGTTATTTACTATATTATCCTTAGGACCCGTTTGATAGCCTACATAAGAGGAAAAAATGGTCAGTATAACAACATTGTTGCTGTTTGATAGCCTAAATAGGCAAATATAGCAGCCCGGTATAGTGAAAAAAGCTATGTATTGAAAAGTGCTTTTTTGGGGCCTTATACAGGCTTTTCACTACCCTTTTGAAGAAATAATACCACCTCCCCCCTAGTATTATTTTATACAGGTTTGGCCTGTATAAACAGATTACGATTTTGCCCTTCCATATATTTGCTAACACTCTAAACCCTAATTCATTTTTTTAAAAATTCAATCGACTCTTCATTCTCATTCTTGTTCGGCGATTTCATTCTCTCTCCCAAACCAACGACGGCACATTCCGCTATGGACGTTGTGCCGCCGCCTACAGAGGCGGAGCCCTATCGCGGTGAGCCCTTCGTGTGCTGTGACCGAGCCACCGCCGTCGCGGCACAGATCCGACCGCCTCTGTGTTCCGTTCAGCCTGAGGTGCCGCCGCCGCCTCTGTAAGCGGAACCCTAGCGCGAGAACCAGATTCGAGTGTCAATGCCGCCGTCGTGGTACAAATCCACCCTCCGTCGCTCAAGCCAATTTAAACCATAAATCCTCGAAGCTAGAGCTCTTGACTCCGTCGCTCAAGCCAATTTGTAAGTACCTTTGCTTTCACCTCTTAATAATTCTGTTTTCTGTTTTTTTTTTTAATCGTGTAGTATGGATAATAATAACTTTTCAAGAGCTTTTTTTTGACTCCTCTGCTTTTGAACATCCCTCTGATTGTGTTTTTTTGCCGGATTTTTGGTCTATACGCTTATCAACTTGGCCCTAGTGTTATCTTCTGTATATATCATTACACAATTTGCGCCAGCAGCTGCGGGATCAGGAATACCTGAAATTAAGGGTTATTTAAATGGTAAGTGTAATTTATAAATCCTCGTGTTGATCACTGCTGGGTAATTTGATTGTTTTCTTTTTGAAGCTCATGCAAATGTCCTAATGTGTAGGAATTGATACACATGGAATACTTCTGTTCAGGACTCTAATAGGAAAGGTCTGTGCATTTTCTCTGCTTAGTTCTCTGATTATAATAAATTCTTATGTGAATGTTTACAATTTTTCCATTTTATAGATTTTTGGCAGCATAGGGTCTGTCGGAGGTGGTTTAGCACTTGGTATAGATAGCTAATACTCTCTACTGTGATCTCGTGTGTGTGTGATAGTTCTTTGTTCTTCTTTTCCGAAAAAAAAAAATCTGAATAGGGGCTTAATTGTTAATAAAGTTACTGTCTTGAAAAGTTTAGAGTAAAGTATTGAATTTTTGTTTAGTTGATGATTGACAAAGGGAAAAAATAGCATTAGTGCATGTGTTCTTAGGTGATTTAAGGTGTAAAAAAGGGAAACTTGTGAAGAATTTATTCCAAATACAAGGAAAGGGGTTCTCAAAAGGCTTTACTTTTGGTGCAAAGTTTTGTAATTGTAGCACCATACAACACAGGAATATTTGAGTTTATTCTCCCAAGTTACGGCAAAGGGGATTTCTTCCATGTGGGAATTTCTATATTGTTCATATCTTTAGGTTTACAATCCCCCATTAACTAAACCCCTTTTGTAAGTTTGAGTCTTTCTCCAATTCTTGTCTTCTTTAATTGCAGTAAAGGAAGGGAATGGTCTTTAATTCTTTATTTTTTTAGTTACTACTTCTAATTTTTTGAGTCTTTAATTTTCTGGGAAGTTATAGGAATAATTGTGGGGTTATTGATTGTAATAATCCTCTTTTTGTTGACATTTTATTTAACTTCAAGAAAGAAATTAAGAAGAAGAGATCAAGACAAGTTTCCCCAAAGCCAAATCCCAACAGTTTCTAAGGAAATAAAAGAAGTACGAGTAGAGCAAATATCAACAGAGGAATTCGTTCCTCGTGATGGGATTCTTCTCACCATTCATAACAAATCAAGTTGTTTGGTGTGCAGTTTTTTGGGCATGTTGCTAAGTTCAGATTGGTGAAAACGACCTATCATAAGAAACATGGGGCTGACCGGATATGCTTCACTCACCGCCCTAGTTCCGTTATATGCTCTTCGTTGTACGATTTGGATGCTAATGGAGGTTAAATAGTTCGCTACAGTTTAATGTCTTTTATCTTTTTACATACAAACAGTTCTGATATGTTTCTCTTCTTTTTGTGGCCAGAATCTTTGAGGTATCTGTCTTTGTACGATAATCGGTGCCTTCGATACTTTAAGGGGCACAAGGACAGGTAATTTGCATTTCCTGTGCATGCTTAGAATCTACAAGTGAACCCTTCCATCATTTGTTTGCTTCTATTGGCTTAGGTTCACAAGGATGCACTTTTGGTAATATAGATTACATTTTCCCCCATGTGTTTCATGGCTAGGCAAAATTCTTTGAGTTCATGCATCTGCTCATATCCTACTGGCTACTCTTCACATCCCGACTCACAGTTCACTAAACATCCATATTTTCATAAACAAGTTGAACATACACACATTTCTTTTTTAAAACTTGCAGCAGAAGTAAATAAATTAAAACATAAACCATCTTAAACTCAAATCCAGATGTCAATTATTTAATAAATTATAATCAGAGGTTTTGAAAATTATTCAAAGAGATGTGATTCTTATAAAAGAAAATTCAAATCGTAATAGCACATGAATTAAGTTATCTATATAAGTGAAGCCGTATCCACCAGCCCCCGACCACACTCGATCAATCCATTTGAATAATGAGGGCATGTCGTAATATGTTGCTTCTCCCGAATGATAAATAAAATAATATTTGGGTTTTAAAACATCTAAACTTGAACAGTTTATGATTTTCTTACATTTGGATATCTTAGGATTAATGTTAAATAAATATAATAACTAATTGCCTTGAAAATTAGGGGTGTTACCATAACACGTTAATCCCGCTTTATAAAACTCATCTCAATAATGAAGTAGCATTTGGTTTTTTATCCTTTAAAAAGTGGGCGAAATGAACATGTAGAATATTATGTGCCCAGAAGCGAACTGTATTTTATAGTCTGCACATATTTCTTAAGTGAAACAGGCAACTAACCCCAAAATAACAGATAAATGGATATAGTGAGAGGTGTTCAGAGCAAAGAGACATTATTTCAATAAGCATGTTCTTATGTGAAAGAAGCTTAGAAGTATATGTTGTCACTCCTTATGGAGATGTATCTCTTTCATTCAATTGATATGCTTTTGAATTGTATACAGAATTGTGCCACTGTGCATGTCATCACTCAACGACAGATTCATGGCTGCTGTTTGCTATTTTTTGGGCAGATGGTGAGCAGATTTGTGGCTCTTGTTTGCAGTTTTTCATGGACTGCCAGATTTGTGAGCTGATGCAGCTGGAATGGGCCTGCTGTTAGGAGTCTATTATAGGTTGCTGCTTGTAGTTTTGTGGACTGATATTGAAGTTGTTTCGTGTGCTTGTGAATGTGAATTTTACATGTTTTGTTTTTGGCAGCCTGTTTTGCCAATTTGGTAATGGAATACTCCCTGTTCTCAATTTTCCTTCATTTTTATCTGAATCATACTCTATTAACCTGATTTTTTCTAGTTTAGGTTACTACTTGAATGCGTATTTTGGCTGATATGATCAATTCAGTTTACTTTAACTTTAATCCTGTGAATCTGTGTTTCTTAAGGCTCCAACAAAATTCAAATTAGCTTTCAGTTTTGGAAGAAATTCCTCTAATTTTGTCATTCCATTATTGCACAAAAAATAAGTTATGTTTCTTCTGGTACGAAGTATATGAATTTTCAGAATAGACGACTAAAATCAATGGCATTTTGATTCTAAAATTTATTCATGAAAATTTTATCAACCATTCAAAACGTTCAAAGAATGAGTGTTGAGTTGAAATGTTGATCGGTCGATCATTTTAAATAGGAGTGAAAATTCAAGTGTACCTTCACTTTGCATCGAGCTCCTGAGTTGAAACTGTTGGTCGGTCGATCGTTTGTTTTAAAAAGGAGTGAAAATTCAAGTGTACCTTCACTTTGGAAGAGTGGTTGTAGAAGAAGTTTTTCGAACCAATGTTATTGATCAAATTTTGTAAAAAAGAATGTAATACATAGAAATTTTAAGGGAATGAAGTAAAAAAGAAAAAAAAATGTAATACAAGTTAAAGTAATGAAGAATCATACAAATAATCAAATTTTAATGTGCACCAATGCAATTGATTAAATTTTGTGAGATAAATTTTAAATTTAATTGAATATATGATAACTTTTTAAATTTTATTGAATTGTTTGATTTTATCCACACATATGCCCACTATTGTTCCCACATTTTTCAAGAGTAAAAAGTGTACCAATTTTATTAAGGTGGAATATGGTGTACATATTTTTATAGCCAATCAAACAAAGTACAACAGTTTGAAAAATAAGGAAAATAAGGGCAAATATGTCTTTTTATCATTTATATGGTGGGGTATGCATTCTATCAAACAAAAAATAATTGTATACACTGGTTAATACACTCTATCACACAATAATTAACATAATATATGGTTTTTAGTACAACTTTTTGTGCTTTCTATCAAACAAGAATTTGACTTTATACACCACTTATACACCCTATCCTATATTAAATTATGCTGCGGGCCTCCTATATGCCCTTTTCCTGCATAAATTTATTTCGTGTATCAAACGCACCCTTATGTTATATTATATAAAATTATTTATTTTTAAAAACTAAAATTTACGAAAAACAACAAAATTACTATCCAACCCTTTTTAATACAAATTTAATTGTTAATTTGAAAACGAATTAAACCTAAAAATAAACAATTAAATAAATTAATGTTCTGAATTGAAGAAGCCGAGTTAGGGTTCTTCTCCCCCAAATCAAGACCTCGTGTTTTCTCCCCCAAATCGCGACCTCAGATTATTCTCCTCCAAATCGCGACTTCAGACTCTTCTTCTCCAAATCGATACTCAGTCACCCGTGTAAATAGAAACATGTACTGGAAGAATTCTCAGTTGCACGGTCCAACAACCGTGCACAGTTGCACGGTCGATACTCAGTCACCCGGGTAAATAGAAACATGTACTGGAAGAATTTTTAGTTGCACGGTCCAACAACCGTGCACAGTTGCACGGTCGATACTCAGTCACCCGGGTAAATAGAAACATGTACTGGAAGAATTTTCAGTTGCACGGTCCAACAACCGTGCACAGTTGCACGGTCGATACTCAGTCACCCGGGTAAATAGAAACATGTACTGGAAGAATTCTCAGTTGCACGGTCCAACAACCGTGCACAGTTGCACGGTCGATACTCAGTAAACCGTGCAATCCAAAAAATATGTTGTAGGTGCTCACTATCACGGTCCAACAACCATGCCGGGTTGCACGGTCAATATCGATGTTAAGTAAACCTTAAAAACCAAAAAAATACTTTTTTCTTGTTCACGTGCTCGAGCCACAAATAAAGTAGTAATGCAGACACACGAACATCTTTCTCATATTCGTATAAAATGCATATTTCATCTCAATTCAATATGATTATTGTTCACACTTAATTTTAGCATAAACGTATCTTATAACGTGGATTAAACAACACAAGAAATATTAAATTAATATTTAAATAAAAAATCAGCAATTCAATAAAATTCCTGGAATACATATGATCAATATTCATAAAAAAAAATCTAACACTAATTATTTTGGTAGGATCAACATTAATTAACGTTTTTAGAATCATCGTCTTTGTTGAGATTTTCATCATTCTCTCGATAAATGTTGCTCTTCTTATTTGGACATCGCCCAATTTTATGTCCTGGATGTCCTGTAGTAGCTTTAGAAAATCCAGACCGGGAACAGTCCTACGCCATATTTTTTATAATGTTATTTCTCCGATCAGTGTGGCATTTTCGGCTCATAAATTCCTTTCGTCTTGCGTATATCTTATAAAATGCATTAGTTTCTTCCGTCGAAGCGAAAGTCATGCCCAAATTTTTAAATTGGCATACCCAAAATCCTCATCCGACCCCTCTTCTGAACTCATGTGCTCCTCGTGTGATTCATCATCCACTTTGGTATCTTAATATCCAACGGCTCAGAATATTGTGCAACGTTGTTGTACATACAAACTGCAACAAAAACACATTAAAAGACATGTTATGCATCATCTTCCAATTTTACTACGTTTTCCAATGTTATGCAACATCTTCATATTATATATTTCAATCACCTTTTAATGTCATTTACGGCAACTAACAACATGTGCTTCTAACATAAAATCAAGGAATACCATGTAGTTATAAACATAAAATTCAATTTAAACACTATATTAAATATAAAATTAAAAACTTTACATGATGATTTAACTCTACATCATGTCCTTTTAGCTAGAGCATTCAAACAACGAATATGGTTAGGAATGTGCATTCAATAGACATTTCCTTTGCTAAATTCTATTTCAAATTTTCTTTGAAGCATTTTGTCAAACACTTGTTGAGCAGTTATGTTTCTATTTGATTTGAGGCAATTACAAAAACAATTACTTCTCAACAACTTAACCACAATTTTAACAATTTCACAATGTTAATTCAAATACTCATAACAAATGACGAAAGTAAGAAAAAATATGAAGATATACATAAGCAACGTTCAATGGTGGTAATTTACCTACCCCGCAATAATATTAAACTTACAAATTAAGAAAACTAAGGGGGGAGGAGATGATCGTCGGCGGCAGTAGGAAAGCGGCGCGCCAACGGCAGAAGGGCAACTGCTCGTCGGCGGCGAAAGGGCAGCGGCTTGGGGCTGAAGTGGAGTGCGTGTTAAAACCTACGTATTATGTTCTAGATTATAACTTCTTTTGTTTAATTTAATTTTTTTTTATTAATTTTAATAATAATATAAGGATAAATAAGTAGTTTTACCATTATATATTCTAATTAAATTAATTAATATAATAAATATTTTTATTAAATTAATTAATATAATAAATATTTTTATTAAATTAAGGATGAAACTGTAAATTCAAAATTATATATTTTAATTAATTATAAATATGACACCATACGACACATACGTTGAATATTTTCAACACAAATTTCAAAAGGTAACAGGTCATCAGATTTAAGCCTTTAGATTTGATTTTTAATGGTTCAGATTAAATTGACTACGGTAGTCATACGACACCATACGACACTCTGACTACATGTAGAAGGTCCCAAATTACATTATATTATCACTCATTTTTTCTTTCTTTATTCGCTTTATCGCTTTTCTTACACTTTCTTACTCTACCCTTTTATTTTTTTAACACTTTCTACCCGCATCTTTACATAAAATACTATATTTCTTAAAACTCGTGTCATCCTCCAGTGTAAAACTTCAAAAGTGACGGATGAATTATCTTATTGGAAGAGTTTTTAGTGAATCCATGATATTTGTTTCTGAAGGAGATTATGAGATTGGAAAAAAAAAATGTCCTAATACCAACATTATAAGGATCCCCGTTTATACCACATTAGGGTTGTAAACGAATCGAAGTGAATACTGCAGTATTCGATTCGATTCGTGAAACTATTCGAATATTCAAATTCGTATATTTTTTGAATAATAAATTTGATTCGGTATTCAATTCGAGTATTCGATTCGATTTTTTTGAAATATATTCTAAACATTATTTTCAAGTATTTGATTCGAAATTGATTCGTATTCGATACTATTCGATTTGAAATTTTATGTAGAAAATCTGTAAAATAATAATTTAAATAATATCATAGGAAATTAGATAAATATACATTTAAAAATATGTTTATGCATATATATTATAAATATAATCTAATACTTATGAATATCTAATCGAATATTATAATTTTGTATTTGTATTTGTTTATTAGTTGAATTAAAAAGAAAGTTCGTATACGAATTTGAATAATCAAATTTTGAATATAAATATCAAAATTCGAATACGATACTGAATCGACCAAAATTATTTGACTTGTTTACAACCCTATACCACATTTTACAATTCTTGTAGTAAATCATCAATGTTGGAATCCTCAATTGTAGTATGCCTTCCCTACTCCCGACTGATGAGAATTCAATGCAATTTTTGCTACTTCAATTGATTTGCATTTGGGAACGAACAAGTTCGATTGCATCATTTGCAATTTTCTTAACTTCATCTAGCTCAGCCCTTAATTTTATCACATCTCTTCGTGACTATTGTGATGATGAACTAACACATGGAAATAAAGATCGTTTACGAGTGTTAAACCCCAAATATTCCGGATACATATAGACAAAGAGACCCATGACCCTGACTTTCTTTGGTGATCCTACTATTCGTCAATTTCTCAGCATCAACGACTGCCAACCAACCTATATGATCCTCCCCATAGCCTTTGGTGCAATCTTCAGCATATTGATCCTAT
Organism: Galeopsis tetrahit; assembly: GCA_963675135.1. Classification (NCBI taxonomy): domain Eukaryota; kingdom Viridiplantae; phylum Streptophyta; class Magnoliopsida; order Lamiales; family Lamiaceae; genus Galeopsis; species Galeopsis tetrahit. Next base: position 90,919,160 of record OY776119.1, read on the forward strand.
TTAAAATAGGAAACAATTATATAAATTGTATATAATCAACTAATGCATTGATTGCATATATACTAGTATTAAAACTTACATGTGCAACCTTGAATTTCAGATCAATCCAACTTCAAGTTGCATTAGGGTCATTGGGATTGTGCATCATGTGGGTATGCCAATGTAGTTCTCTACACTAAAGATCGCAACAATACCATATTATATTTTAGTGCTTACTCAGTGTATGACATAATTTCATAAATAATGTACAATACTTATATATGCAACTTATCTTTGTTTAATGTGAGGTGTTAAATAAAAGATAAAGTCACCAACACTTTTGCACTAACGGTGTTTAATAACATATACATATCCTGCAAAAAAATCAAGATAACATAACAAGACAAGTAATACTAGAACCAAACAATTAAAACTAGGTAATAATGAACCAACAAACGAATTACTGAAAATAGTTGAACAAAAGCAGTTAGATACATTTCCAAGTTCAATAGAAGAAATTATATATTAAACGCCACCACTCATGAAAACAACCGATATTTCATGAAAACAAGAACCATATCTAAACATATAACACACCGAGCATAACAATATTCAACTGTCCTATTACCATCCTGGTATTTTCACCCTCGTCAAACCAATCTCTACTTATATAACTATGTATCCTACAATTATTTCTCCATTATTCAATTATTGTTCAGCTAATAATCATTATTTGTTCCTGACTATTTTAAATATAGAGCAAACTATTAACAATGTAACTATATTTTTAATGGTGACTCACTATTGAACAATTCTTATTACCATCTTGATCAAAGATTTTGAACAAAAATGTAATCTATGTTTGTTTTTAATAATGTACACATGATGTGATTCGATAACACATAGTTGAAACATGAAACAAGAGACGAAACAATTAAAGTGTATATAGTTATGCTTCCTACTCAATAAATTATTTTTAAAAACATTACAACAATACCTTCTTGATGTCAACACGATCAATAGTCTTAGATCCGACAATATGACTCGTTCGTGGGGCCTTGCTTCTATTCACCTTTGAAGCTCTGCTCTTTCTTAAGAACTTAGGGCTTTTTCAATAAGCGAGAAGTTCATCTCAGTGTTGGACATGGCACTATCCTGACATCTTTTTTTAGTAACCTTATATTCCTCATTCATCATAAACTGCTTAAGATAAAAAAATCATTCATATTTTTTCTCAAAATGCTCTTATTGCTCCACATTTAACATATCACATACATAAGTACTCTAGTGCAACTGAAAAAGAAAATTTGTAAATATGAGAATGCATTGAATGTACAAGGGGCTATAATAATTTTATTTTACCTTAAATCGATTCCAAAGAGTTCACTTATTTTCTTCAAACCTCGTGGTCCAATTGGGGTGACTCACTTTTAAGTCTTGTTCTAAGATGGTTGTCAATGGTTTGTGACACCTTTATATCGGGCATGCCTCCTAGAGGAGTGATCGATGTGCCTCATATCTGCTCAATTAGTTGAGGTCTTCTCTAATTTGTTGCAACATCGACCTCTCTTTCTCTTCAAAACCAGATTAGAACTAACATTGACTTGGTCGGGGGATGTTATGGAGTTCAAGATCGCTTCTCAATTAGTACTTGTAGATTGTGATTGTGCGATCGTTCTTCCCTTTCGGGTAGTTATCATTTCAAAGGTCGGAATATTTGTTTGGGCCCTTGCGCATCTTGGTGCATTAGTTAGTACATTTTGTGGTATACTACAAAGTTGTGACATTCTAGAATCTAGACTATGCAAAATCAATTACTAACAAGAAAATGAGCTTCAACCAAGAAAACGAGAAAAAGTAAATATTATTGACAATATCATCGTAGTCAACTCGGGATCCATTGAAAACTATTTAATCTCTCAAACAGTTAATGTCAAACTAAAGCCCACATCTTTCTCCCAAATAGTTAATGTCAAATTAAAGCCCACACCTTTCTTCCAAACAATGCAATTACACTAAAGCTTATGCGGTGAAAATCCAATCATTTTTTGTAGGATTTTTTTACTTTTTCAATATGAGGAGGTTTTTATCTCCTAAGTTCACCGACAAACTATATGACTAATTTTGCATTTATTTTTTGTTGTCGACACAATACTTCTTTAGAGGTTAGTACCGACATGCAATTAGTCAGTACAAAATTTTGAAAAATATTCTCCCATTTTATTTTTAGGCTGTGATTTATTTTCGACTACGGATTTGTCGGAATATTATTTTAGCGGAACAAATGTTTCCAGCTCGCATTTAACATTTTGCCAACAAATTTTACAATGATCGAAACTATATTAGCAATTACTTCCAATTTGTGTTTTTCATATTTTTTACCGTTAGATGGTAGATAAATAATTTATTTTCGATAAAGTAAAATTTGCATTAAAATTTTATCCACTTTCTTCTTCTGAATTGCTTCCAGGGAAGTTTGGAGTAATACTCCAACATAATTTATTAATTGTAGTACAAAATGATTTGGTGTCTCTGATTGAAAAAAATTGTTGTATGATTTACGTATGAAACTTCGTTACTTTTATATGAAATATAACAGTAACATTTTGATAAATTGAATTCATGAAAATGTTAGTCCTTTCATCTACATATAGTATGCATGTTTTTCTTTCATGTGTATGCTTTACCTTTTATTCACTAATAATTTTTTTATTAAAACATTTGGAAAAAAAAAAAAAAAACTACATGCCCATACATGGGAAAGCCATTCACCCTTGTCCACGAGCACACTATTACAATTAACCCATTTTTGCGTCAGTATTATGATGCATTCAATCCAACTGACATAAAAATAAAATAAAAATCCAACTGACATTTCCCCTATATTACTAATTTAAAAATTGGTACGAAAATATGGACTATACGTACACCTATACATACATCCAACCCCGATAAGTAGACAAACACTGTCGGCTTCAATTTCTTCTAACAATTTCATAATGTATGAGATGGGGCAGCGTATATAATAACCAATAACTTCATTTTAGATAAATGAAGAATATATTATACTCCTTCGCTCCTCTCTAGAGCTCTATGTTTCTTATTTTATTTTTAACAAGTTTGCATCCACATTTATTAACATTTATACAAGATTTACCCTCGTCAAACCAAATCTCTATTTATATAACTATATATCCTACAATTATTTCTCCATTATTCAACTATTATGTCAACTAATAATCATTACTTGTTCTTGATTATTTTAAATATGGAGCAAACTATTAACAATGCAACCATATTTTAATGGTGACTCACTATTCAACAGTTCTTATTACCATCTTGATCAAAGATTTTGAACAATAGTGTAATTTATATTTGTTTTTAATAATGTGCACATAATGTGACTCAATAATGCATAGTTGAAACTTGAAACAAAAGACGAAACAATTAAAGTGTATATAGTTATGCTTCTTACTCAATAAATTATTTTTATAAAAATTACAACAATACATTTTTTATGTCAACACGCTCCATAGTCTTAGATCCGACAATATGACTCGTTCATGGGGCCTTGCTCCTATTCACCTTTGAAGCTCTGCTCTTTCTTAAGAACTTAGAACTTTTCCAATAAGCAAGAAGTTCATCTCAAAGTTGGACATGACACTATCCTGACATCTTTTTTTAGTAACCTCATATTCCTCATGCATCAAAAACTGCTTCGGATAAAAAATCATCCATACTATTTTTTCAAAAGGCTCTTATTGCTCCATATATAACATATCCCATACATAAGTTCTCTAGTGCAATTGGAAAAGAAAATTGTAAATATGAGAATGCATTGAATGTGGGATATAATAATTTTATTTCACCTCACTTTTAAGTTTTGTTCTAAGATGGTTGTCAATGGTTTGTGACATCTTTATATGGGTCTGCCTCCTAAAGGAGCGATCGATGTGCCTCATATTTGCTCAATTAGTCGAGGTCTTCTTGCATTTATTGCAACCTCGACCTCTCATTTCCTTCAAAACTGGATTAGAACCAACATTGACTTGGTTGGGGGATGTGGAGTTCAAGACCACTTCTGAATTAGTACATGTAGATTGTTATTGTGTGATCGCTCCTCCCTTTCGGGTAGATATCATTTCAAAGGTCGTAATATTCATTTGAAGACTATATCTAAAGACTATGCAATCTCCCAAACAATCAATGTCAAATTAAAGTCCACACCTTTCTTCCAAACAATGCAATTACACTATAAATCTTATGTTGTGGAAATGAAAATTCAATAATTTTTATAGGATTTTTTTACTTTTTTAATACGAGGAGGTTTTTATCTCCTAAGTTCACCGACAAATTATATGTCTAATTTTGCATTTATTTTATGTTCTCCACAGGTTAGTATCTACATGCAATTAGTCGGTACAAAATTTTGAAAAATATTCTCTCATTTATTTTTAGGTTGTGATTTATTGTTTACTACAGTACGAGTTTGTCGAAATATTATTTTAAAAGTGCTTCCCACCCACATTTTATATTTTGCCAACAAATTTTACAATGATCGGAACTATATTAACCATTACTTCCAATTTGTGTTGTTCATATTTTTTAGGGTTAATTGCGAAAAAAATTATCACATTTGATTCAATTGCAATTTAATCTAAAGTTTTGAAATATTGCAATTAAATCATCAACTTTAATATTTGTTGCAAATTACTCTTTCGGGCAGAATGCCTACTGCCCGAATCTGACGTGGCAATAAATTTTTTTCAATTAAAAAATATAAACCCAAATAAATAACAAATCAAAATAAAAAAATAAAAATATTAAAATACTAAAAATCCTAAAACAAAAATATAACGTGGCAATATATTCCTTTGTCGATTAAAAAATAAAAATCCAAATAAATAAAAAATTAAAATAGTAAAATCCTAAAATAAAAATAAGATCTTGAGATTTTTTAGAATGACAGATACGTTCTTTCACTCATAAATCATCGAACATGGAATAGCATAGATCTGGAGGATATGTAATGGAATGGATGAGTTCTTCATCAAGTCATAAACATCCAAACTACTAAAAGGCACTCGACATTGATTTCATAATCACTTTGTAGTGGTAGATAATAAAATGTCAAACGATTAATGAAATAGATGAGTTCTAAACCCTCCAAAACCTTCTACCTGGGGTTCTGAGTTCTTTCAATTATTGAGAATTAATTTTAGGGACGTTTCTCTCTAGGGCTCGATTTGAAAAAAATGAAATTATGTAACGAATCGATAGGAAGAAGAAGGCATCGTTTAGAAGGGTGTAGCAAGGAGTGTACTAATCATTTCATAAATTGTAAAACGTGTTTCTAAATAAAGTCGCGAGCGCGACTTTGTGTGTTGTGGAGAATGGGTCGGGTATTTATACCCGTGATTAGCCCATATTTGATTTCTTACGTTTTGAATGAATTGAAATTTTCTTAACCGTTTCTTCCCCAAAAACTTCTCTCAATTTTCCTCCATTTCTACGATTGGTGTGATTTCTCAAACGATTGGCTCAATCGTTTCAGTGGCCTCAAAGCCAAGTTCGTCACGTTGAAGCTTGCGCAATCAACAAGGGTAACTAATACTGATAGGGTTAATTCGCTGGAATTCTCTATGGGAACGGTGGAGACTCATGTCGCGAAAATGGATGAAAATTTCAATAAATTAAGGAGTGAGCAGCAAGATGGAATGAACGAATTGCTTAAACGATTTGATGAGCAGGCTAAGGAATGGAAATTGGTGAGGCAACAATTGGCTGAAACATTGAAGCAATTGAGTTCATGTAAGAGTGAACCACCCGTGGTGAACGAGGAAATTGAAATCGAAGATGAAGATGAAGGCATGGAAAATGGTGAGGATGAACCGGAAGCACCAAATGTCAATTCATTTAGCAGAATTGGTACTGGAGTGATACCTACGCCACCCCCACAGACTCATTTACCTGATCCAGGAGGTTTTGGTACTCCTAGAGACTCGAATTTTCACTCAATTGGGCGATCTAAAGCTGGAGTTATACAAAGGGTAGTAAAACAATCAGATGAAAGTTGGAACGCAGTGGAAGTTGGATTCAAAAAATAGATGTTACGGAGGTTCGATCGGCAGACGAAATAGTCAAAAAACACCATTACAGTAGATGATGGAAGTGGAAATATACCAAAATACTCAACTATCCACTCATGTGGTAGAGGAGAAAGGGGAGCGTTGTCTACCCCACCATTGCCAGGAAAAACACCAATGAATGAAGGAATTGGAGTGGCTGGGCATTCGGATGGGAATTCTGCTGGTAGATCTGGAGTGGGTGCATTCTCAAAACCACACGCTCAACCAATTGTGGGAAACCATGGAGGTAGTCAAATTCCAAGGAGTTCCAGGTATAACTCTAATGGTAGGTTTGAACCGGGAATTGATAATAATCCACCTGGAAATTTTAGCAATCAAACTATGGGTGATATGATGCTAGTTGCTAGACCTAATGAATATTATGTTGCAATTAAAAAGGGAGTTAGGAAGGCTTATATTGTCGGATTTAGATTTGGTGCAGTGGTGAATAATTTCTCATTAGCGCTATAAGGTTCTGATTGGTGCCATCTTAACTTGTCCAACAATGCTATGGGTGAAAAGAGTATTAGAGTTTTTGATGCTATGTTGAAATCCCAATTTAATTTGGAGGATGAAGGGTCTGTTTCTCTTATGAATCCCTAAAGATATTTGCTCCATCTGTAGAAGTGTTAGATGTGGATGGAAATGAGATCACTATATTGGTGTTGCATGGCTTTGCACTCTCATCTACACTCACTTCTGCTAGCTCACCAACTAATTACAACACATGGAGATTACCTCCTAAACAATTTTCCTATAGGCAGAGTGTCTCTGCCATCGTAACGACTCTCCCAGCTCCTGCAACGGGTGAGAGATTGCTACTGCTCCTCAAATGCTTAAGTGATGGCGTGGCGACATCCAATCTTAAGCGTGAAAAGATGAATCCTAGCTATGATAGTGGATCTCTCCTGCTAGCTAAAATTACTAAAACAAGGCCTCTTGAAGTCCGAGTGAAATTTAGATCTGAAATTCATGGAAGAGTACAGGAGGTAACTGGTGATAATTCTGCTAAAACCCCCTTTAATAACTACAGAATTGGGCGAACATTGATTGCGAGGATTGTCTCAAAGGTTGTGAAGCTTGAAATTATTAATGCACTAGGATATATAGAGTTTGTATCATGCAACACTAGTGTTTATCAGGCAATGCTTGCGGATTGGATGAGAACTCTTGAAGCTGATTTCCTTGCCCTGCTAGAGGATGGAATTAATGTACTGATATATGGGGAAGAATACGATTTTATTTGCAATGGAGTGGAGTGGAGTGAACACGGTTGTCAGCCTCTTACTTGGATACAACGGGTGTCAATGGCGTTAGATATTGCTAAAGGAGTCGAGTATCTTCACATCTTGGCTCAGCAGAGTTTAATTCATAGTGATATAAACCCCACAAATATACTTCTTTCACATTCTGATGATATGAGACTTAAGGTTGCAGATTTTGGATTAGTTAGAAATGCACATGATGGTATCATTGTTAAGATTTTCCCGATCGTTCTGATCGAAAGTTTATTTGCAATCTCAATTGCTAAAGAAGAGACTCCCAAGATTGGACCAGTAATTGGGATAGATCTTGGTACAACTTATTCATGTGATGTTTTTATTGTAGCCTCCACATCCTCATTTGGCATAATTCATGACTTCTCTGTCATGCTCATAAGTTCCATGAAACTCGTGGTTTGCTTAATTACCACTCTTTTTGCTACTGAATTTTTTCGAGATCAAAGCTGACAAGGAAATCGAACCAGCATTAAAGAGTCAACTGATTATATCCACCGTCTTTATGACAGCTGGAATTGCAATTGCCACATGGACTTACCTGCCATTGTCTTTTACCATCTTTAACTTTGGCGCTCAAAATGTGTTGAAGAATTGGCAACTGTTCCTCTGCGTTTGTGTTGGGCTTTGGGCTGGACTTATCATTGGGTTTATCACTGAATATTACACCAGTAATGCTTACAGTCCCATGCAAGATGTTGCTGATCCTGGCAAAACTGGTGTTGCAACCAATGTCATATTTGGTCCTACCTTGGGATACAAATTAGTTATAATTCCCATTTTTGCCATTAGCAATTCTGTGAGTTTTTTGTTTGTTGCTGCTATGTATGGTGTTGCAGTAGGTACTATTGGAATGTGGAGCACAATAGCCATTGGATTGGCTATTCATGTATATGTACGAATCAGTGACATAGTTGGGGATATTGTTGAGATGATTGGCATGATCCATAGAATTGGAAAGGTAATTGATATTCTTGATGCTGCAAGAAAAACCAAAATAGCTCTAAGAAAGAGATTTGCAAGTGGTTATGTCTTCCTCATATCTCTGGCCATTATTGGTGCATTTGTGAGCCGTGCAGCCATACCAGTCGTGGATGATCTAACTCCACTGTCATTTGTTTTGCTTGAGGACAAGCAAAAGGATGAGAGGGGGTAATGTAGCACAGTCGTGGATGATCTAACTCCACTGTCATTTGTTTTGCTTGAGGACAAGCAAAAGGATGAGAGGGGGTAATGTAACGAATCGATAGGAAGAAGAAGGCATCGTTTAGAAGGGTGTAGCAAGGAGTGTACTAATCCTTTTATAAATTGTAAAACGTGTTTCTAAATAAAGTCGCGAGCGCGACTTTGTGTGTTGTGGAGAATGGGTCGGGTATTTATACCGTGATTAGCCCATATTTGATTTCTTACGTTTTGAATGAATTGAAACTTTCTTAACCGTTTCTTCCCCAAAAACTTCTCTCAATTTTCCTCAATTTCTACGATTTCGGTGCGATTTCTCAAACGATTGGCTCAATCGTTTCAAATTAGGGTCAATTTTTTAAGGGAAAAATTTAAATTGGGGCCGTAACAGACGTATGAGTGATAAAGATCACGATTTAAAAAAAATTCTAAGCATTGATGAAGAACTAGCGTGAAATAAAGAGAGGGAGGGTGAGAAGATATCGTGTGGAAGAAGAAGATGAGTTAGCCGATTTTATCTTCGTTCTTGTTTTATAATTTATAATTTTAATTCTTTAATTTATTTTGATTGTTTATGTATTTTTTTAATTATATATATATATATTTTTTGATAATAAAAAAAAAATCGATGGAAACAACGTCTTTATACTTGTAGAAATTCAACTAGAATTGCCACGTCAATATTTCAGAGATTTAAATTAGATTGCAATTCAATCAAATATGGTGATTTTTTTCGCAATTAACCCTATTTTTTTATCATTAGGTGGTAAATAAATAATTTATTTTTAATAAAGTAAAATATGCATTAAAATCTTATCCACTTTCTTCTTTTACCTCCATGAAAGTTTGGAGTAATACTCCAACATAATTTATTAATTGTAGTACAAAATGATTTGGTGTCTCCGATCGAAAAAATCTCATGTACGTATGCAACTTCATTACTTTTATATGAAAAATAGCAGTAACATTTTGTATGCACAATAATGTATCTTTTTTTTTGATAAATTGAATTCATGAAAATGTTACTCCTTTCTTCTACATAAATATGTATGTTTTTCTTTCATGTATAGTATATGCTTATCTTTATTCACTAATAATTTTTTTATTAAAACATTTGGAAAAAAAAAACACAGTACATGCCCATAGATGGGAAAACCATTCACTTTTGTCCACGAGCACACTATTACAATGAACCCACTTTTCCGTCTGTATTACGATGCATTCAATCCAACTGACATAAAAATAAAATAAAAATCCAACTGACATTTACACTATATTATAATTTTAAAATTGGTACCAAAATATGGACTATACGTACACCTATACATACATCCAACCCCCATAAGTAGACAAACGCTGTCTGTCGGCTTCACCCAGGCAAAAAAGGACCATTCCACCCCATTATTACTCCATTTTATTTTTTGAACTTTGGTTACCCCTCGAAAAATTAATAATTTATCCTAAAATTAGCCAAATAGTGATAATCCGCAGCTCAATTTAGTGATGGGCTGATTATTGATGGCAATTTAGTGGAGGAGAAGCTTGAGGCTATGACTGGAGGTTAAATATAGAAACGGCGGATTTTTCTAGGGTTTTGCGGAATCTTGTCGGAAAACCCGGGTTTTAATTTGGTATGTGCTTCAATTCTAATTTTCGTGCTGGATTTTATTGTGCTTGGGTTTAATTTTTTCCTTACATTTGTATCTGCAAATTACTTAAAATAAATGAAAATTAAAGCACGTGTTTGGGTATGTATGGAAGGTATTGAATCTCCTTGATTTTTATAGAAGGCGCTGTAATGCTAGATCTCTTCCTACACTGGGGTTTGTGCTTGATCCAAGAGTTTCTATGCAGTGTTTCATTAGTTAACTTGACTTGTTTAAGTGTAAAGTCTAGCTTTCTGCTGTTTTTTGTGTAGAAGAAAAGGAAGAGATTTTTGTGTTGCTATGGAGTACCCATCATGTATTTAGAAGAATACATAAGCATTAAGTGGTAAAACTATTATTGTTTCTTGTTAAAATGTTGAAAAGTGTCAAGATGGTGTTCATACTTCATACTAATAACAATGTTTTGTTCTAGTTATAGACAAGCATCTTACTTCTCTTGTTGGTCATAAATTCTCTGTTATCTTGATCTGATAAGTTGTTATTGTCAATCAGTTTGTGTTCTAGTGATGTCGATCTTGCTATTACTTGATGAATGATGCCATACTATAAGGGTAGGCGGTTAGCTGATTTTACTTTTGAGAGAATGTCAACCAGAATGTAGGGATATGAACATAAGCTCTGTGAAACCATTGTGTGGTTTGTTATGAGAAGTTTTGGCAATTGTATTCTAGGCTGAAAGTGTGACATTTTTGAGGCAATATTTATTTGGGTATGAACTGCCGTCCATGTCATTATCATTAATTAATTTACTTTTGTTATTCAGCACAAGCTAGTTTGACAATAGTGAAGAATCAATCATCAAGGTTCTGTTCGGACATTTGTGTTTCTTGGATTCTGAGTTGGTTTTCTCATGGCACATGTTGCCTCAAATCATTTTTCTGGAGGGCCACCACCCCCAGGTACGAGTTATTGATTTAAGAGTTTATCCTCTTGGAAGTTGATTTGTTTAGTTTTTTTTTTAATCTGATGCCACAAGTAACTGTCTTTCGTACATCCAATGTACATGCATGCGACTATAAAGTTTTGGTGCACATCAGGTACTTCACCCCTTTTCAATCTCAACCAAGGTAGTCAAAAGCGAAAGTTGTCCTCAAAGCGACTCATTCGCAAAGGCTCCCTAGCGCTTTAAGCACAATGCACAAAACATAAATAAATGAAAGTGCGCTTGACTGAAGTTAAACACAACAGCATTTAAAGCGTTATGTATATTATTCTCATACAATAAAGACATGATAGAGTTGTAAGATCATATCCTAAGCACCAATAATAAGTTAACAACATATATATAGAGAACACGAGACTGAGGTACATAAACTCATATCCTAAGCACTAATAACAACATATTAAAACAAATAATGGAAAATACGAATATAAGTTATAATAAACCTTTTTGTTATATTTTTATTGTCCACGCTTCTGAGGTCTAGGAATGCTGAATTCTTATTTTCTATTGATACCTAATATTTTGGTAGCATTCGTGGAACCCATTTTAATGCAATCTTGGCATCTTGCCCTAATTTTTTGTTAATTAAGGATGGGGCCGCTTACATATGGGTGTAAAAACCTAGAAAAATGAACCAGAATAGGTAATGCAAAGCAAGGGCATAAAAGCAAGCGCCTCTTGTGCTTATTACAATTTTTTTTTTTTAGCTTCTCTTGCCTCAACGTGCTTTGACAGAAACAAAGCGCTGAGGCTTCTTGCCGCTTTTCATAAGTGCTTTAAGCACATAAGCACGCTCTTTTGACAACCTTGATCTCAACCTGCCACCCGGTGTTGGAAAATATATACCTTGGGTACTGATGTTAATGTTGTTTTAATCAAAGGTTAAGGTGAAGCTGATTATTTTAATTTTCAAGCAACATTGTGCTACTGCTCAAATTTACATTTTTGTCAATGGGAGCTTCACTGTTCTATTCAAAGTAGTATGTGATTGTGATATCAGAAAGAGATCAGTAGCCCAATATGATACACATGAATTAAGTCCTGCTGTATTGAGTGTATAATGGAAGGATTAGAGGACTTTCAGATAGTGCGGGAAATGAAGGAACACCATTTCAGTGGATTATGTATCTGATGAATCAAGAATTGACTGCAGATTAGAAGACCATTACACCCACTCTCCTTAATAAGAAATGGAGTATGTATACACACACATAACCGTGCCAAAAAAGGAAATTTGTCATTTTTACTGCCCAAATACAGTTTCCAATTTGTCGTTTCTTATGTGACAATTGATACCCATATTGCATACCCAAAACTTAAATTTCAGATCTAAAATGTGTGTTATGTGGTTCGAAGTATATTTTTTATTGAATTTGGACATTTGTAATAATAAAGGTCTCTCATGAGTCATGAGATCGGCTAGTATACATTTTATTATTTGTGGTGGGTGTTGTTTATTGTCTAAAATTTTAAAAACAAAAACATAGAATATTGTTTTATGTTAGAAAAATACTTAATAAAGTTACATATATATCTACTAATTAAATACTAATTTTTAATTAAATAATATTTGTATATTTCAATTTCTCAATGGATCCAAAACTTTATCTTGCTTATTTTTAACGTTCTCAGCTCTAATATTGCCTGATTTTCTAGTACAGGCTCACCTGGTGAAGCTTTGTACAAAGAACTTTGGCATGCCTGTGCCGGACCACTTGTTACTGTTCCACGTGAAAACGAACGAGTTTATTACTTTCCTCAAGGTCACATGGAACAGGTTCTGCTGTTGCCCCCTTGGCATCCATTTTATTCTGTAACTTACAATACTCAAGCTTCAAGTTCTGATGACATTGAATATTTTCAAAACATCTTTACTTACGCGTGAGGTTCTGTCATTAGTATATATATATAGGGAGAGAGAGTAATGATATGGAGCCCAATGGTGGTTTTCTTATGGAACCCAACACCTGCATAAAACACTTGTACACTATAGCATGGTACAAGTAGTTTATAAAGGTGTTGGGCTCCATAAGAAACCCACCATCTAGTAGTTCCATATTAAAATTGTATATATATATATATATATATATGTATGCATTTGCTCCTTCAATATAAGATTGATTATGGAGTTCATCTCTGTGTACTTGCTCCTTCAATAAAGATTGGACTCCCAGGTCATCTGTTTTGCACATTGCTATGTCAGTTTTGGCATGCCCAACTTTTATTTCCTAACCAGCATCATTTTTGTTACCTTGTTCTAGCTTGAAGCATCTACGCATCATCAAGGTTTAGATCAGCAACTCCCTTTGTTCAACTTACCCAGTAAGATCCTTTGCAAAGTGATGCATGTTCAGCTTCGGGTAAGGCTCCTTTACAAGTTAAGTGGACTTGCTCTTTAAGATGCCTTTTTTTTACCCCCATGCTAAACTGTCTATTTTCTTTGACTTGTTGATCTTAAAATTCAGGCTGAACCAGACACAGACGAGGTGTATGCACAAATAACATTGATTCCTGAACAAGATGTAAATTCTGTTACTTGATCTTCTACTTGTAAATTTGTTACATGTTGATCTGGTCTCAACAATTGCACTTCAGTGGAAATTCTATTGTTTTCGTTTCCCTAAATTCTTATGATGTTTGTTTTGGGTTTAAAATCTAGGTTTTGGATTTACAAGAAATCTGATTTATAAACCACCATTACAACACCTATAAACCTACTATCACACTTTTGCAACACAATCAATTCTTTCTCCTTAACACTTTAATGCTAAATCATAACCCACATCATCCAATCATTACAATCACACACCCAACAAAAGGAAAAAAAATACAACATCATTTACTCTTGCACGTTAATTTGACGTAAAGTTAAATCTCACCATACTCAAAAAGGCAAAATAAACACACTCCTTACTGTTCATCAGGATTTCAAAATCCCCTAGATTCTAAAAATCGGTTTCTAAAAGTCACTTATAACCCAAAACAAACATCACCTTATGTGTCACTTTATTGGAATGTCCATAGTTCCGGTTTTGGTGGGGTATTTGACAGATCTGGATAAGTTTGTTAACACTGTATGTAGGTCTTACTTTCCGAAAGCTGTACCTAGTATCTGTCTGGGTGTTATAAATTTTAGTTTTTGGTTCCTATCTGATCTGAGTTCTGTGATAGGCTGGTGGGATTTTAAGTATATAGCTAAGTCACGTTATCTGGTTCTATTTGGTGGACAGCAAAGTGAGATCTCAAGTCCGGATCCTCCACTACCAGAGCCTCAAAGGTGCTCTGCCCATTCATTTTGCAAGACTCTTACTGCTTCTGATACCAGCACACACGGTGGATTCTCGGTGTTAAGAAGGCATGCTGATGATTGTTTACCCCCGTTGGTGAGAATATGATGATTCTTTGTATGCTATACTCCCATCTTTTTCTTTCATTCTATTCGTAAGGTGCTAAAATTTGTGTCTGTTGCAGGATATGTCTCAACAACCGCCTTGGCAGGAGCTGGTAGCTTCTGATCTTCATGGCAATGAATGGCATTTCCGTCACATTTTCCGAGGTTATAATCCAATTAATCAAGAAATGAAAATTTAATTTTAAATTTGGCCCTTGTATCTTACTAGCAGCTAAACTTTGTAGTGCTCATGATGATTCCATAGTTGTCCTTGCATTTGGTGGTGAAACTATTCTAAGACAGTTCACTTCACTTTAGAAGGACGCCAAAAGAATGTTGAACTGAATAAAAAAATAACAGAGATATTTTGTGCCGCATATTAATCATGAATATTCTACCATAAGGGGTTCTGCTTCAGAGTATTTGTTTGAGACTTGTTGCTAAACTGGAGCGTGTCTTGCTGTTAATGCATCTACTTTCGATATAGGACATCCTCACTTAATCTTTATGAACCTTCTGCATCAATTTTATTTTTATTGCACTGCGATGAAGAATTTTGAAATGAGAAACAGCTTTTTATGACCTTTTATTCTAAGCTGTTGAATTAGAGTACCTTGTCACTATGATGCACTAAATGCCTACAATATCAGTTCCTATTCCCAGTAGTTTGGATTGACTTTATTTGCAGGTCAACCAAGGCGTCACTTGTTGACTACTGGATGGAGTGTATTTGTTAGTGCAAAGAAGTTGGTTGCAGGAGATGCATTCATCTTCTTAAGGTACTTCTGAGCGAATATGTTACTGTCTATCTATACTATTGGCTATTTCTCCAAATCACTATTATTATCTTTATATTTGGCAGAGGAGAAAATGGGGAGCTTCGAGTTGGTGTACGAAGGCTTATGAGACAACCAAACAATATGCCATCTTCTGTTATATCAAGTCACAGTATGCATCTCGGGGTTCTTGCTACTGCATCACACGCCATTTCCACTAGAACCTTGTTTTCAGTTTTTTATAAACCAAGGTTCTTTACTCATCCTTCTCATTTAATGATTAACAGCAGTGGCATTTCATACGAGGCTTGTATAATAATTATAATTTAAATGCATGCATTTTATTATATTTAATGTAGCTCTAAAGTTTGAGATTACTCCGGTTTGATGATAAAACAGACATTACGCCATAATACCATCAAGTGGTTACTTGGAAGAAATTTATTAAAGTTGAAATATTTTGTGTGCAGGACTAGTCGATCTGAATTTATAGTTGGTGTAAACAAGTATCTTGAAGCACAAAATCACAAGCTGTCAGTGGGGATGAGATTTAAGATGAGATTTGAATGTGAAGAGGTTCCTGAAAGAAGGTATTATTTCTGCTGATGAATTTGTCTGGTACTGTAGTATTACAGCCACATACTTTTATAGTTGATTTCTTCTCAATATTATTTATTACATGCTATAATACAGGTTCAGTGGGACTATTGTTGGCGTCGGGAATAACGCTTCATCTCGCTGGCCTGATTCAGAATGGAGATCTCTGAAGGTAATTTTCTCTTCTAGTGTATGTTGTTTGGAGTTCCATTCTTCATTTGTAAAGACCCATGTTAACATACAACAATACTGACTTGTGACTTAGAAAGTTGTGAATTTAGATAAATTGCAATGAATATTGAACCTTACTAGTTGATATGTGCACACAGGTTCAATGGGATGAGCCTTCCTCAATATTGCGCCCAGATAGAGTTTCATCTTGGGAAATTGAACCATTAGTTGCATCAACTCCTCCAAATTCACAGACTCAACAAAGGAATAAGCGGTCACGACAACCTGTCTTACCTCCACCGATGCACGATCTATCTTCACTTTGTATTTCCTCTTTCTTTGATGATGTTTATCAGTTATTCAGTTTTCCATCTGACATAGCCTTCTCTAAAGAATGACTTGGGCCCTGATAGGTATGTGGAAATCACCTACCGACTCCCCTTCAGCATTCCCGACACGTGTTGGAGACATATATCAATCTCCTAAAATCAGCGATGCCTCCAGAATCAGTGCTAGGAGTTATGGGGAAAATTTTCTACCTGTCTCGAGCAATTCTACGTACCAAATGGAAACTGCAGCGGAGTCATTTACTCCTGTCAGTGAAAAAAGACAGCAGGCAAATGGCTGCAGGCTATTTGGAATTGAGTTGCTTGATCATTCATCTGTTGAATCTGGAGTACCTGTTGAGGATTCACATATATCTCTAGACGCTGAATATGAACAACACTCTGAGCCATCAAAATCTGATGTTCCCTCTTTCAGTTGTGATCCTGATAAGTCATGCCTGAGATCTCCCCACAGCAGGCAAATCCGGAGTTGTACCAAGGTAATTTTGACTTAGCACTGTCTTCCTTAAATGTCACTAGATTTTAGAAAACAAACAGATCAAACTAACTTGTCTTGGAATTTTCCCTGTTTGCGCATATATCTATTTTATAGCTCTGGTTCTGAGAGTGAGCATTCATTGTTCGTTGATGCTGTATTCTCTCGTTTGCATTTGCTTTTCTTATACATTTCATATTATTGTCTTATTAATTTTATTATAGCTGGGCCTTTCAATTTAAGTTATTGAATAGATTGCCCATGGGCTTTATTGCTCAGGGCTAAAGTTGGGGGTTTAGTTTTGAGAGTCTATTTATATTACTTTGTTTTTCTTAGTTAGGCATCTTTGGATCATTGAGTATTGACAGCTTCGGCTTGGGATAGGATTTATCTCGTTATTTTCTTCTTTTCTGTTCTGCAATCTTATTGAGTTTTATTAGATTGTGTGTTCACTCCCTTGCTTCTGTCATTTTTGGTCTGCAATTCTTTGAATCTCATAGAAGAACTTATTATAATAGTTAATGGATACTTGCATAATATAGAACTTCTTCATAATTTGAATGATGTAAATTTGGATCTGAGATTGAACTCTCATTTCCTTTTCTTTCTGTTCTTATTAAGTTCGATGGCTGTTGGGAACAGTGAATAATGCATTTTTGTAACCTTGTTTAGGTTCACATGCAAGGCATTGCTGTTGGGAGAGCAGTAGATCTTACCAGGTTTGATTGCTATGATGATCTGCTCAAGAAATTGGAAGAGATGTTTGAAATTGTAGGGGAACTCTTCGGGTCAACCAAGAAATGGCAGGTTGTTTACACAGATGATGAAGATGATACGATGATGGTTGGAGATGATCCGTGGCAGTTAAGTCATTTCCTGTGTTGTTTTATTCACTTATTTTACTTGTGAGTTCGGTATTTGAACTGCATTTATGCAGGAAAATGTTTTCCTTGTGCCCTGAGTAAATTGCAAAATTAATCTCGTATCTATTGGACGTTGGCGATTTCAGTCCTATGCAAATTAATTTACTCAATTGAATCCCATAACTTTTTTAAAATAATGCAATTTTAGTCCAACGAGAAAGTTATATCTGGTTACGTACATCATTTGACATTGTTTTGTTAGACATAGGTAATAGGTTGCAATTATATTTTTCAGACTCTTGAAAGGAATACCTGTTTGATTGAAAGAGATATGCATTTAATACTTGAAAAATGCTAATTTTATGCTGTATGATTTTGGCAAATGCTTTTTAGTGAATTTTGCACCATGGTGAAGAAGATATACATCTATACAACTGAGGAAGCCAAGAGGCTCTCTCCCAAGATAAAGCTGGGCAAGATCCTTTCAGATGCAACCGTTGGTGCTGAAGAACAATCCTCAACCGTTGGATCTGGTTAATAATGCAATCCTGCTTCTTAACTTTTTAAATTGCAATAAGGTTGAAAGTGCTTTTTATAAACGAATGCAACTATTGTGTTGCAATTTTGTTTTTAAGAGGGTTGTTTATTCAAATTATAATATTAATAATATTGATTAATGATGATGATAATAATAATGTGAGAGATGCAGTAGGGAGACGGATTGCAGTATAATACTATCTTGTGCCGTTGTTTGGATCCCAGTGGTGTAAATTTCTTTTAAATTTTGGAGAGGTATATACAATGTGCAGGTGTCACTTTTCTATATTTTCACTCACTATTTTATTATGCGTCTCTCTCTTTTAAATTTATCAGAATTTTACACGACATAAATGTAGAGGTGTGTGTAAGTTCCCTTCGGATACTGTTCTTTTTAGTGTGAAAAACTCCAATGGCTCTTTTAACTGCTCTAGTTATTGTTACTTGTTCCAAGGCGAGGTAACCCCATACTTTACGCTGCAGTATTTGGGGGACACTTTTTTTTTATGGCCAATTAAAATGTCTTTGCAATTCTATATATTTATTTACAAATGAATATTGTTATATTTAGATCTGTTTATCAGTATAATGTACTATAAAATATATTAGGATAACATTTGTGTGCATCTGGTGTACAGTGAATTTCATTATAATTTTTTTCAATTTTGATCCACTTGCTAAATGGTTTGTATGTGAGTCTTTGTATCTTGGCAATATTACACCTGTGAGATACATGAAATAATTACTGATTGCTTATTTGATGGATCAAATTTGGTGAGTAAAATGTGGCTTAATAGGTGATCCAACTAACAAACTATCAAACATAGAGAAAATGAATGCTGGATCATAAGAGTTAGGAGAAAAGTAAAGAGTACCTAACCGACCTTAGTTGATGTCGATTTGTTTGGATCCGGGAGTGCCCCTATTTGAAGAAATTGCACTATTGTTGTCATCATCTTGCCTTAACGTCCATGTCCAATTGGTTGACCTCGTTCTCTTCACTTGACGGGTTTCTAGTCTTTGTTGTAACCGATTTGGATATGTTGACTGGAATAAGACTTATGAACCGATTACAAGCATAATCATTTATCCTTTGCATCAAATGCGTCTCAAACAGACCCTAGAGCCTTATCTTCACTCTAGTGCCCGTCTCTGATCAAAAGGTAAACAATACTTTTTTAATCTTCTAAATACTTATTTTGTTGGTGAGATGATGGTCGCCCGCTGGCTTCATGGTTGATCTTGGTCGCTACTCGCCTAGGATGCGATGATGGATGATCAACTTATTGTTGGAATTTTTGAGCACCCAACAATGACTTTACAAAATTGACAGAAATAAATAACAAAATTGTAAATATAATTAAATTAATATTTACACACGGTCTTCAATTTTCCTCTTTTAGCAGCTTTTCTCATTTAGCATCTTCTCTTCCCAAAATAGGCAGGTTCTCGAAATCAACAACAACGACCCCATCTCACGAACAATAGAAACAAAGGTAGAGTCAAATAAACCCTTTTCCCGCAAAATGAATACGTCCCGGCTAGTGCTCACGGTTTGACGTAACGTTTTAAAAGGTAAAACGACTTTCGCCTCTATACGAGCAGCACCACAACGTATAGAGTTCCAACGAACTGAATTGACACGAAAACTGGACTGCACTCTAATATGTATAATGTTATGATTTTTTCTAGAAAAACAAGTGTTGTGTCTCTTTGTGTGAGTATGCAAGTGTCTTTTGCAACATGAAACATGAAGTCTCCACATTTATTATGGCATTCATGCTATTTGTAACGTCTTGCGGTTACAAGATTTAATGGTTTTGTAACTCCTTTGTGGTTACAAATTCATTACTGAAACATTTATGAACCTGGACACCCGAACGTCCAAGTTCATCACAATTTGTAACGTCAATGTACCTAGACATCCTCAACGTCCAAATTCGTCATAGTTCAAATTCAACTCTTAAATTTATTTGGGTTAATCCAATTTCGAATTGAGTTTCAACTTTCTGGAAACTTGATTTGTATGAGTCAAGCCCAAATATTCAAGTTCCAAAATTATAGATGGGTCTGAAAGCCCAAATTTAAAACCCACGAATCATGAGCCCAAGACTAGGCCAAAGCTCAACCGGACGAGCACATACATGCATTCGTATAGACTATTGAATTGCTCCTTAGTCATTATTATTTGAACCATTGTAACACCCTCCTATTTATAAGGAGTAATTAGCCCCATTAAACTTTCAAAGTTTCAATGTGGGACAATTAGCATGATATAACATTTTATCCCATAAAGTGTATTATTTGACGTTTCAACTTCGTGAATTAATTTCTCACTCACCGAAATTCGATTTTGAGATTTTAAATACACTACGAACATCTACTCCGAGAGTAGAACGATTTTATGCCATTTAATTTCCTTGAAATTACATTTATAGCCCTCAATAGTTAATTGGTCAAAAACGAGTGTTCTCTACTCTCATTTTAAAACCAATTAATTAATTAAAATTAATCAATTTCTAACCAATTTCTCCAACACTTATCTTTTGTGATTTTAAATTTCTCATGAGATGTGACTTCTGCCCAGGCGAACACAACTTATGCTTGCCCATATAATTTCTTGTATCTTCTCACGAGCACGTAGGTTTTCCTTTGACTTGTTGACTAGTCGTTGTGGACTTACACTTTTCGCTTATTGGTTGGTCGTCGCCTTAAGATGTGACGAGGACAAGTATTTTGACTATTTGACTGGTCAATAATTCATTTGTTTACTCTTTGACCACACATAACCGTCTTGCTATGTGCTGATGTGAGTGATGTCCATATGATTGAGGTTAGTTGCCCCTTTTGAAGTAGTCAGGCGAATCGAATAAACCCATCGGCGAATACTTAACCATCTGGCCGTCTTCGTGTAATATCTCTCTTTTTCATTCTCCAAAAATTTCCTTCCCTTCTGATGCAGGCGGAAGCACGATACACACGTAAATCCGTTGATTCTACGAATAACCGAAATATACGTAAACGAGATTAAAAGTGATAATTCATTGATTCAAAATGAATACTGGAAGAACACAAATAAAACACGTAAAAAGGGATAAAACCCAATTTTTTTCTATTCAAATCAACTCTACCCCTCTACAACTTTATTCTCCATCCTTTTATAATTTCCTTGCCATCATACTAAAATTAAGATAGGCATAATTGATAGAATTTAGAACAGAAAGGAAATAACAATTAATTTTTCAATAAGTCGATTTCTTGTCACAATCTCTTCTTGATTTCGTCAAACTTGTCGGAAAAAGGCCAAAGGGGACGTATCTCCATCACCTTCCCGTTTGTTTATTATCAACGTCCCAATTTTCAGTTGCTGTGACTATTTATCATTTTTAAATTTTTTTTTATGAGTGTGATTAAAAATAAATGAAAAAGGAATTATGCTCTAGCTATTAATTATTATGGCTGATTCTATTAGACTTTTTTTTCTTCATTTACACGTGATACAAAAAAAAAATGTTTAGATTTTGTGCCTGAGAGAATTTGAATTTGGGTGAGTGATATACACTAAATAAGAAATAAATAATAAACTAGATTACAATCTTTTCGCTTGTTTAATTTATTTTATATATAATGTATTAAAAAATGTTCTCCTTTGGCATATATACCTTTCCTTTAAACAACTGCTACTTGTCTCTCAGCAGATTCGAGCACGAAATCTTCGAATGTGGCAAGAGACTTGAGCTGGCGACCGAGAGAAGCAATTGTGTTTTGACACTGGGCGAATTTAGTAGCAGCCATTGCCAGTTGTATATCCTGCTGAAGCCATTTATATGAATAGAAAGTAGGCATATTAAAGTAATGACATGAGAAAGACACAAGTGTAAATCAGGAACCTGATTGATTCGGAACTCTGCTGATTTGATTCTTGATACTTCAGCTTCCAATGTGTCACTCTTGGCAACAGCTTCCCTCGACGCATGCTTTTCTTTCTCTAACGAACGAATGCTTGTTTCCAGCTCGAGTTCCATTAATTCGAGGCGTGCCTCTGATTCCGCAAGTTGCACCTCCACTATGCACTTAGCTTCGTTTGTTTCCTTCAACTCGTGTTCGATTCTTTCCAGTTTTTTCTCTGCTTCTAAAAGCTTGTGACGCGTAAACTCAACTTCTCTTTGTGCTGCTTCATTTGCTAGAGCCAGCTGTTTTTGGGACTCACTGAGATCAATCTCCAACCTCACTTTCTCTGCTGTTATCTTGTTTAAAGTCTCCTCCAGTTCATCTCTCGATCGAGTCTCTTCACAACTAGTACCCTCAGGTAGCGACGCAAGCCTCTCCATCTCAAGAAAATCATCCATTAAATAAATGTCAACTGAAGGAACAATCAGACTAGTTGTTTCGTGCTTAGACCGTTGCAGCTCTAAACCACTCGTTATATAGCTCTCATCCGAGTGACTATCCGTGAAAGAGGTTGCTCTGCGAGCCTGGGCCTTTAACTGGAGGCATTCTGCCTCAAGCTTGGCCACCCGTTTTATGCTGTCAAGATGTTGTTTGCTAGCAGCTTCAGCAGCACAAGTGCTCAAATCTCTCTCTCGGCTACTTATTTCCAATTGGAGTTTAAGGACAGACTTGTCTTTTTCTGCAGCTTCAAGCTTAGAGTGGGCATCTGCATTAGCCTTTTGAAGCTGCGTACGGAGCTCAGAGAGCTGCTTCGAAACAGCATTCTGAATGTTGTCTTCTTCTTCTCGTGCTAGTCTAAGCTGTCTTAGACACTCCTTCAGGGCTCCATCGAGATTACCCACACGCTCCTCAAGGATCAAATTCGTTTCAGTTAAAGCCTCGTTTTGTTTCTTCAGGACTAATACTTCCTTCTCCGCCCTTTCCCATCCTACAAGATAAATACACAGACACACAGACATTGGTTTTATATATTTTCAATGAATCCAAATTTAATCACCCCACACACACACACACATGCGGCAAGGACCTGAGATAGCTTCCTCCGCAACTTTAGCGTGCTGTTTAACCAAGTCTTCCTTGGCACGTATGTTAACAAGAGCCTCGTTTAGTTTCTCTGAGACGCTCTTAACACTATTACTCTTGTCATCATCTGGTGCAGCTTTAGATGTGAATTCAGGGGATTGAATATTTTGATTTGTCTGTAAAACAGTTACAAACTTTTCTTCAGTCTATAGCAGCCTTTCTATGTTAGCTAAACTTTGAAACTGGATATACTTAGCTTAGGGATGGTTCTAATTCTGATATTACCAGAGATTAATGGAATGCATCATAATAAACTCGTGATAGATGACAGACAAGGTGTTCTTTCGATGCATATGGTAGTGTAGTAACCAAAAGACAAGACATTCGATAAAATTGGAACGATACAGAGAAAATTAGCATGACCCTTGCGCAAGGATGACACGCATAAATCGAGAAATGGTCCAAAAGACAAGAGAAATGAGCACACATTTTAATTATTGGAGGCAGAGAGTTGTTAAGATAGCTGGAAAGGAGGAGTTTCTTTTAAGAGATGAAAAAGTAATAGGATAGGATAAGAAGTGGTCCACCATTGCCACACCTCAATCAAGCAAATGTGTGAACAGACTATTAAATTAATTAAGCATTCCAAAAATGTGATACATTTAAAAACACCATCTAAGCTTAATGAAAACGAAAAAAACCGCATGCGGAACCCCAGTAATAATTCAAATCTTCTCAAGAATAAGGATTCATACATCACTAAATTGTTGTCTAAAATCAGCCATGGTATGATTTAACCAACTCATTGGAACATAACTAAATCAAACTCAAAGCCTTATCCTATTCTTTTCTTTTCTATTCCTGATTGTTTACAACATTCACCATACTCAAATTCCAACAGCAGAAACAAAATATAAGGTAACAATCATCTTCTGCACATTTTTTTTCTTTCCAAAATTAGAGCACCGCACTAATAATGTAATCGTCGACAAACCTGATCATCGAAGAATCTTTCTGAATGCGAAGATAATGAGCCGGAGCTCTCAGTTTCACCACTTGGACTTTTCTCCGAAGACTTTCGCCGCCACAGCCAACTCCTCCTGTCCATCTAAATCTACTTAGTTCCCCTCTTATGCACCCACATCCTCTTTATTGAACTTTTTTACTTACTGGCCTAGCAGGAAAAGAAGAAAAAAAGGCTTATAACAACAGATTAAGTAAGCAGAGATAATTTCAAGAAAATGGTTAAGTAAGAAGCAGAATGGAGTTTCATACAAACTTTGCTTAGAATTCAATCATTAACCAACCAACCAACCTCAAAGAAAAAGCTCTGGAAAGAGTAAGATAACATGAATAGAGATAACACCATGTTGTTTTCAACAATAAACCATTTTTAGCCAGACTTAAAGCACAAAACTACAGACAACTACTCTGATGGGCACCTTTCAATTCCCCACCACTATCAAAAAAGATGTGGGGGGCCAACAGTAATTAAGCTTCAAATTCGGAAACAGTCCACATAAATTATACTTCATCTTCCAAAACGAGACAACCCCAGAAGCACAAATAACACCTTTCTTGATATATTTACACTAAAAATCTGGATAATAAAATATACAAAAAATCTAGAGAGAGATAGGAAAACAATACCTGACAGGAGAGAGAAGCTTGAAGAATTATTATTTCTTGAATTGTATATCATTCATTTATACACCTTTTTCCAATTTGGTTTTGGAGACTTATGAAGAAGACAGAGACGGCGGTTAAATTATTGATTTAATCAGAGGAGGAAAAAGATTGTATTTTTTTTCAAACAAAGATTGCGATATTCGCGCGCCTGTTGTAAGGTGGGAAGTCTTAACATAAAAGTGGGAACCACGTCTGCAATGCGTGTTACTATTTATGCATATCAATCATTGAAGTTTTATCATTCCATCAATCCACAATTTCTCTCTTTGTTGTGGAATTTATGTTTTAAATAGCCAAGTGGAGATTCATCCGGCCGGACAATTTTAGCACTTTTGATCGATATTGAAGTAGTTGAGCTGGTATGACTTATGAGGTTATAATTATCATCAATGTTTTTATAAGTTAAATTATCAATTTTAATTCATATTTTTTCATTTTTTTTATCAAATTTAATACCTATTTTTCTTTTTAATTAAATTATACCCATACTTTTCATTTTCCTCAAATTCAGCACATATTTTTTTCTTAACCAAATTTTTTTTATACTTTTTATTTTTTTTACATAATTTTTTACTTTTATCCAATTTATATCTATACTTTTTATAAATATAATTAAATTAATTAATAAATATACCTTACTTTATAAAAAAAAAATTATAGTACTGATATTTTTTAATATAGAAAATATAAAAAATTAAAAATTATTTAAAGAATTTCAAAATATTATTTAAAAAAAATTATACTCTATCCGTCCACCAAAAGTAGGGTTGTAAACGAATCGAATAATTTTGCTCGATTCGGTATTCGTATTCGAATATTGATATTCGTATTCGAAATTTTATGATTCGAATTCGAATGCAAATATATTTTTTGATTCGACTAATAAACGAATACAAATACAAAATTATAATATTCGATTCGATATTCGTAAGTATTCGATTATATTTATAATATATATACATAAATATATTTTTAAATGTATATTTGTCTCATGTCCTATATAATATTATTTAAATTATTATTTTTAAAAAATTCTCCATAAATTATCGAATCGAATAGTTTCAAGTCAAATCGAATAGTATCGAATAGTATCGAATACGAATCAATTTCTATTCGAATACTTGAAAAATAATTTTTAAAATATGTATTAAAAAATTCGAATCGAATACTCGAATCGAATCGAATAGTATCGAATAATCAATCGAATCGAATATCGAATCAAATTTATTATTCGAAAATTAAACGAATACGAATACGAATATTCGAATATTTTCACGAATCGAATCGAATACTGCAGTATTCGCTTCGATTCGATTCGTTTACAACCCTAACCAAAAGTACCAGAAGTATGAACATACCTTTAATGGATGGAGGGAGTACATTTTATTTTAATTACTATATTTTTTATAAATTTATTTTTAATTCAATAGTTTTAGATAATTTTAATTCTTAATTATTTTTTAAATTTTAAATTAATTTTTTAAATTTAAACATATTTAAGATTTTCTTTTTAATTATTAGATAATTTTTACACATTTTTTTGGTATTTTAAATTAATTGATAAAAATATTTACTTAAATTGGTAAAAAATAAAAAGCATGTGCTACATTTGATTAAAAAGAAAAGGTAGGAGTATTAAAGAAAATATTTGTGATAAAAAATGAAAAATATGAATATAATTTAGTAAAAAGTTGAAAGTATGAACTAAAATTAATTATTTTGCCTTTTATATACACATAATATTTCTCTTAAAAAATAATACTCCCTTCTATTCAAAATATATGTCATCCTAAGTTTATGCACACATATTAAAAAAATATTGACTTTCTTACTATAACTTTAATTAATTACTTTGTGATTCTTGTAGAATTTTAAAATCTAAGTAATTATTAATGAGTTTAAGAATAAATTGAAAAGAAATATTCAACTTTTATTTTGAAAGTCTTTCTAAGAAAGAAAATGATGTATACATAGGGAAAGCCGTGTGCAATGAAAAATGCAAGCATGACTTGAGGAGGGATTTTTCTTTATTTAATTAACATAACAAATAAAATTATCTACTCCATCCGACTAGTTTCGGGGGTTCGAATCCCGGGCAACCCACCACCATAAAAAATTCTATGTATAGCAATTCATATTTTATTTTTGTAATCCACTTTATTTATTTATAATAAATTCGAATCGATCTAGATATTTATTCGGATTGGTTGATATTTAATAAAAGTATTTAAATTGGAAAATTGAAAACTAAGGAGGAAGTATTTAATAGAACCAACCTCAACTATATTAAAAACAGAGTTTTTTTTTTTATCTATTATAATCATGTCATGTGTATTTTTTTGGCGAGAAAATTTTATTTCTAATCCGGTAAGTTTGACTTATTCCAAAATAAATCTTTTAAATTTTTACTTTACAAAATAAGTTCTATAACATTTAATTTTAATCCTTTCCAAAATAAATCTTTTAAATTTTTACTTTACAAAATAAGTCCTATAACATTTAATTTTAATCCTTTTTTAATTAAATTCAGTCCTTTAAATTTAACTCACCATAAAACTTTAAATCTGCCCAAACAATTGGAGGATTCCGGCCAAATTTTCAATTTTTGTCTTTTAAATATATTAAAATATGAAAAAATGGATAAAATTTGAAAAATAATTATATTTATTGTACATTTTTATAAAACACCATTAAAATATTAAATAAAAACTAAATAAATTTAAAAAGTACAAAAATTATTTAATTAAATTATTAAGAACTCAACCATTTAGACGGGCATATAAATTGATACGACAATTTAATAAAATAATAGTATTATTAAAACATATAATGCATTGATGTAACATGAAAAATGAGCTCAATAAGGTTTATGACTAAATAATCGTCTCTTAATTATTAGGATATTGTTTTTTTTTTGAATAATATTGGTGAATTTATATAATATGCCCTATTATTATATACATGTGATATAACATAACATAGCTAGGAAGTTGATAATTAAAAAAAATAAAAATTGACGAGCTCGTATACTTATTTAAAGTTATATATATATAATATAGTAAATTTTTTCACCATTATTGTCTTGTATCAAACTTGAAGGCTAATTAATTAGTTGTAATTATTGAAAAGTAGGAATTAGTAAAAAAAATTCCTTCCAACATACAGTATTAAATTGCTGTGTTAAAAAAAAAATATATATATATATATATATGTGTGTGTCTATTTAATTAATTATTTCAGCATACTAATTAATTGTATTTCCTAGCGAGATATTTTATTTAATTAAATTGTTGTATCAATTTATATGCAATTGTTTGTCTTTTTAATAATTTTATTAAATTAAATATTTTTTGTACTTTTCAAATTTATTTAGTGTTTTATTTAATATTTGAATGATGTTTTACAAATATATACAATAAATAATTATTTTTGTAAATTTTATCAAATTTTTAGATTTTAATATATTTAAATGCTAAAAATTAAAAAATTGGCCGGAGTTCTCAATTTTTTCCGGCGAGTTTAAAGTTTTCCAGTGAATTTAAACTTAAATGACTGAAATTATTCAAAAAAAGGACTAAAATTAAATATTATGACTTATTTTATAAAGTAAAAATTTAAATGATTTATTTTAGAATGAATCAAACAGGACTAAAAATAAAATTTTCCCTTTTTTGGATAAATAATAAAAGTAAATCTTATTTTATTGATAACTCCATTTATTTTCGTCCTCATTTATGTCTGAATTGACAAAAACTTAATTATTCTCTACACGTAAACTTAATATTGGACCCACCACACGTCTTGTATTAGTAAACCTACCAAATATTCTCACTTCTTTAATTTCTTTCACACGAAGAATTTGTTCTGTAAAAAATGATTAGTGTCTCATAATAATTAAGACGATCCATCTTAAAAAATCTTACGAATTGATCTACTTCCTTTTGTCGCAATTAATTCATTTTTTTTTTCAAAATTCAGAGTAATCTCATTTACAAGAGCTGGACATTTTCTAGTGAAAGATCATCTTCAATTCTTGATGAATTCTTCGAAATCTTTCAATTCTCATTCGGTTGAACACTGTTTGAAGAGTTGAAACTAGGGCTGTAAATGAGTCGAGCCGAGCCGAACGCGATGATGTTCAAACTTGTTTGAAATATTATCGAGCTTTGAAATTAGTGTTTGAGCTTGTTTGATAATTAAACGAGCCGAGCTCGAACGAGCTTTATTCGAGCCGAACACGAGCCGAGCTCGAGTAGTTTGACATTTTTACACTAAATTTATCTTTTTTTACTTATCGAGCTCGAGCCGAGCTTTGGACCATACCGAACGTAAATTTATGTTCAAGCTTGTTTGATATCTATGTCGAACCGAGCTCAAACGAGCTTTTACCGAACGATCTCGAATCGAGTATCGAATAACTTGGTTTGATTTTCAGCCCTAGTTGAAACAAGTTATGATGGGTGAATTGGTAATTGTGTCTAATTAAAAAATCGTCTTAATTTGTTTTTTTTTTTTTTTTGGTTGAGATTTAATTTAATAGTTATATATTTCATATTTGGTAAGAAATCAATCGACTTACTGTACTGAAGGACATCAATTAATATTGTGTTGTTTAAACATTGACGTTGTTTAAAATCAAAGTTTACACAAAAAAAATAAAAAATGAATTACTTATTTTTAATAGAAAAAACTTCAATTTTACGCTTGTCTTCAAAATAAGACAAATAACATCTTTCTAATTATAAAGAACAAGATTGCTTAATATTGGGTTGTTTAAACAACGACATTGTTTAAAAAACATCGTTGATTAGACTGTTTAAGTTGTTTAAGATAGTGCAACACAAACATATTAAACAACTTAAGTTTAAAAAGTTTAAAACATATTTTTATGCTACTTCATCTTTTATAATAATTCAATTAATTACATATTTTTAAATAGAGTTCAATCATGAAGTAACTCTTAGAAATAGCACAAATAATTTATTTTCAATTACAAACAACAAGGTTGTGGGCATTTATGTAATTTAAAAACATATAAATATATTCTTTTAAATCATTTAAACTTTTGAATAAGTTTGACAACTCATGATTTGACTAGGCCATTCTTGGTGGATTAGAAATTGTTTGGCTATGATGCCAAAAAAGAAATTATAAGATTGAAAATATATTTTCATTGACTAAAAAAGAAATATATTTTCATTGAAAATATGTTTGGCTATGAGGCCATTCTGTTATATCTTACAGGCTACTTACAACCTCAATATATACAAGACAGATGCACCTCATTTATGTAGTCTAAAATCATGTGTATGTAGAGTCATCAGAGCAAGTATGCTGGTTAGAATAGAAGTTGGGAGTAAAAACATTTATTCAACCCAATTTATGTCAAAGTCATTGAGTTTGAGTAACCAGTTGTGTGAAACATTGGTATTTGCTGATGTGTTGTCACTCAGATCATTAGGCATGATAGGTTGAAGCTTGTTTTCTTTCGGAAGGGAATGCTGTCGTCGGTTGGGATGCCTCACCTTGAGTGACAGAAGACGCGACACTTGATGCAGCCCTCCCCATTTCTCCAATGCACGCGCTATGTCATAACGACCTATACCCATGCACACACATTTCAAATTAATCATAACTAGGCTACTGATAACAAGTGAGCATATTGTACTTATACTAGTACCTGCTCGTTCGAAGGACTTTCTGCTGGGCATATACGACGGATCCATTCCCCAATTCCTTTGGAATCGTTTAATCTGAGAGAGATCAATAGAGTTATACAAGATGGATGATATGTAAAAAGGACTAGTTGCAAGAAAGTGAGTAACCTCCTCTTCCAGATTGTCAAGGTCATCCCAGTAACCTTTTGGTTTTCGTTGCTTGTACGCGAGGGAGAGATTCATGAACGAGGCGATTCTCCTAAACCCCCCCATGCGCGTGATTGCCTTTTCAATATCGACCCTGCCATGCTTCCTTAGTTGCTTTCTCATGGGCATGAATCCTTGCTGTCCATGCTCTGAGATGAAATTTAAGAGCTCGATTTTAAGGACTTCAATGTCCCTCTGCAACCCGGGTACCTTTGGCCTTTGCCGCCTTGAGGAGACGCAGTCTTCACTAGAATTGAACGAGCTGCTACTATTTGCTGTCTCTTCCTCCACACTCACTGTCTCCTCGCGTTCTATCTTTTCCATGTAATCTCGAATCGCACACAAGTTTGAAGGGAGATCCTCGTAGATGACCTCTTCCATGATAGCTTCAGAAAGAAATGAGTTCTTATGCATTTTCGACTCCACTGAATATTTCAACAGTGTGTGGTGACTACCAAGTTTCTCTAGAATCCATCTTCCTCTATACGAATCGAAGTCTCCTTCAACCTGCTCAAAGCTGATCTCTTGCTCGAGATGCTCGCACAAATCAAGGACTACACGTGCATGGAGAACCATATACAACAGACCTTTGCACCCTTCCTGCACTAACCATTTTCTTTTCAGAAATGTAACAGCCCATCCAGGTTAATCGATTCGAGCCTATACATAACAAACGCAAGAAATACGCAATATTTCTAAATCATTGTAAGTTATTCTTCAACTGATCCCACATGTTTCAAAGTGATTTTGCATCTTAATAGATGATACAGCAATGTGGTTTGACAAACATTCTGATCAAGAATATCACTGATCTTGTAGTAACTAATCACTCGATCAATATGATTCGTGGTGTTTGCCGTTGATATCTCTTAACTAAGTACCCAACTACACCTGCAAAATGTCACACTATTGTGCTAAGGAAAATGATAAGAGTGTTTTTTACCTGAAGAATGCGGACCTTATTGTTTTCTCGAGATAAAATCTTGCTGATAGCTAAATTAGGAACTATCCTGCAATATTTTTTCGAAAAAATAAAAACATTGGAATCAGTTTATGCACAAATTATCCTAATTTCAGTCAAGCCTATATAATAACTTACTCAGGAAGAGTTTCATAATCTGTGAGAATATTCCACACTTGAGGAACAGGAGCTTTTACTGTTATGCTGGCAACAACGCAACGGTGAACGCCCCCATTTTCCTTCACAACAGCAACGAAGAAAGAATTAATTCATCATATACCAATTAAGTAGCAACCAAAACAAGAAGGACGTACCAATAAGCCATCAAATCTGCGGAGGTGAACTTCATCCACCACACATGGTTTGTCTAGCGGACAAGATTTCCCCAAGATTCCCCAATTACTAGTGTTTAACTCTCCACTACGAGGAGATAAAGGACCAAAACTGGACTTCACATATTTTTCCTTAATCTCTCCAAGAGAAGGGGCCTGCAAAGTTGATGATGATGCATTCAACAACACTTCATTCTGGTTTCCTTCAAACTTGCTCTCCGATCTGCATGCCAAAGCTTGAAGATTTACGGGAAGATCTGATCCGATAATCCTCTCCAGAAATATTGCAGGGAAGCTGAATCTTGGTATAACATTAACTTCATATCCCAAAATTGTTGTTGGGCTCCTGCAAAATGGAATGATTGAACCAAATTGATTATTGATTGCAATTCTATTGTTTTGATCACATCCATTGGAGAAGCTTCACTAGAGCAGCACACTTTGCTTGCACTACAAAACTATAGTTTCGTAATGCTTCAATTCACATGGCTATCCACCTAGCTAAGTACACACTACAAGTAGGCTGCTGGGCATCAGAAACATTATAAAAAGTCATACATCAGAAACATTGTCAAAAGTGCATGGGAAAAAATGATCGATCAAAACTACGATTCGTTTAATTTTCACAAACAGGAAGGCCGTAATCTCTTCCCACCATCAACTCTGATAATTAAGACCAATATTTGGATTTAAAGAATTATAAACATACCCTTTGTGTGACTTCACTGACCATTTCCCTTCAAATTTCTTGAAATCTCCATCAATCATAGAGAAGCGAAGCTCACGATCCTTCTCCTGAGTTACGAGAATAGGTAAGATGGAAATACGCAAATGCATACACTACCAAGTTTATCATAACACCAAGTTTTGCCAATGAAATCTTTATTCACATCTAACAAATAATCTTCTCATCAACTTCTTAAAATTACACTTACCAAAAATTAAAGGAAGTGTGCATATTTAAACCCCCCCCCCCCCCCCCCCCCCCCCCCACACACACACACACACTAACTTTTGCTCCATTTTTATAAAAGTGCATGGAGCAAAGAGGTACAAACGAAATTAAAGGGGCAGAAAACTTGCATTTCCACAATTCACAAATAAAGTACTCCCTCCAATCTCCATTCCCTCGAAGGTTTACACTTTCCTTTTTTATCCGTCCCATACTAAAGTTTACATTTTCTTATGTACCTTTCTCTTTCACACCTCAGTGTCTCAACTAACCACTACCCATTTAATACTATATTCCTTAATCTCGGTGTAAAAGGCAAGTGTAAACTTTTAAAGGGGACTAATGACTTAGAATAAAAAGTTGCATACAGAGTTAAAGAGTTCTTGAAGATCCAACACAACACGAGCTTCTATATGCCAATAGAGTGCCCTTTGCAAGCCTCTTTGCTCCAACCATATCCTCCCAAGATGTGGACAAGGGATTCTCCGACTGAAACATTATCATTATAACATCACAACAAATTCCAAGTAAAATCACATACTATTAAACAAGGAAAACTAATCAAAATTGACCTGCTAACAAGATTTGGGATGAAATCGGCAAGCCTTTCATAGTCAGTGAGGGCATACCAAACAGAATCAACATCAGCATTAACTGATATCTCAGCTCTGATTCTACGCTCCCTCCAAGATATCACTTCCACTTCACACTTCACCTTTCTATCTCCCAAAATCACCTCCTTTTCTTCCTCCTTTTTCTTGCTCTTTACAAGATTCTTGAAATTCCCATTTTCGAATGAACACAATGCCACACCTACACAAGAAGGATTCTTGTGCAGGTGAAATGTACTGAAATTCTGTTTGTGGGTTTTTCTCAGAGTGAAGCTCAAACAATGTGATGAAGTGTATAGCTTAGTGGTGATCATGGATGACTCTTTTACCAGGATTGAATGGGAGTTTCATTCACACTTGTTAGATTTTACATTTTTGTGATTTTTTTTAGCATTGAATCTTGACCACCAGTTCTTGCAAGTATGGGGTTTTTTGTGGGAGAGTAAATGAGTGGTTGAAAACATGTGCTCAAAGATTTTGGGCATGTTACACAAACTGCGTCCCTGGCTGGTTACATTTGATTATTCCATTTTAGTATTGTTTTTTCATAAATACCCATAAAATTGCGTTTATAAATAAGTGTTTTTTCGATAAAATTTCAGTTGATTTTCGATGATTTAAAGGAAGAGGCTTTGATTTGTTGTCCATTTTAACATGTCCTGTACACTTGTTTTTTGGAGAACAACTCATTAGGCTTCCACCAAGAAAAAAATTGCATTTTTTAAAAGAATCTTAGACGTTCATGCAGTAATTGGTTGACATAGACATTTATATTTTGTTAATCATGTTAGTAGTAACTTGTTGGAATATAAATTAGATGTTCTAATTAGATGTCATATCCCTTGTAAAATTTTGAAAAAGTAAATGAGTGAAAGATTGTGGATTGATTGGGTTGTATTGAAAATTATGTATAATTAACTACAAAGACCGCCCCCTTCTTTCCATGTAAATTTAATTACTCTCCCTTCAGTGTTGTTGATTGGTAGTTTGATGGGTTAGATTTTGTGAGTTTAATGTGGTTACTAATGATCTCTAACAAATAAACAATCAAACAAAGTAATGAATGTGTTATGTGTTGAATGCAAGTATCCTTAGACTGAAATCTTGATACCCCATGTCTTCCATGTCTTCTCTACCGTTTCACACTCAACGCTTTACCTTCAACTTTGAATTCTAGCACCCAAATTAATTTTTGCAAATTGCACTCCGACCCCAATTCTTCAAAAACAGAGATAAAACAGGGACGGAAGAAATACTATTTTATGTACAATAAAAAATAGAGTAAAAATAATTTGTTAATCAGCTGCGTTATTTGGTACTAGTTGAATAGAAGTATGTAGAATACATCGGCTGCAATATAATACGAATTTTAAAAATTAATTCTAGAATTACATCATGGAACAAAATTGACTATCAAAATATGATGAAAATCGATGAGCTTGATCAGATACTTGTTTCCCTAAATACAATTCAACTCGATTATATACTAAAGAGTCTGAACCTAGAGCCGGATACACACATTTTGGTCAAAAAAGAAGAAAAATCCAGGAAAATCTATACTACTCTTACCCTTTGTTTTGTCAAAAGATTTTGCATTTTAACAAAAGGGATAAAAGCAAGAATTAGTGTGAAGGAGAAAAGGGATGGATGTTGTGAGTACAAAATTATGGTTATGCATGTGGAGACAAGTCAGGAAAGCTGAAGAGCGATCTCCTGGAGAAGTAATTTCTTTTGAGAAGCACTGATAACACCTTTACATTCCGCGTCCACCAGTACATCTGTCATTATAGCAGCCGCATGCCCTCTTGGTCCCTCGGTTCCTGATGCTCTTCGAAGCATGAACACCTATCGATAAAACCCACATTTCAATCTTGTCACTACAAACAATTCTACTTTCAAGTAAGTACGTACGTATATTGCTAAATAAATGAAATATCAATGCTGACAATTAATTTGCAACAAAAAAGGAAAAAATAACTATGATTTTTGAACCATCTACAACTGGAACCCGAATCCTCTATGTTTTCATTTCGGAGAAAACAACAAATGAAAAATTGTGTAGGTTCGTCAATTTCTCTATAGTGTGTCTTTTTCTCTCTAAAATACACAAAAGCAATGTACAAGATGCATTAACCTGCATCTCACTCTATTCTAGTAAAGCCACTCTGCTAACAAAGTCAAATAGGTTCAAATATAAATTGACCATTTAAACTTAACACCATATTTTTCAGTTAGTTATGCAAATGTTGGAAAACATGATCCCGACGCTACCCCTAACATAATAAACAAATGAGAAAAAATACCTGTCCATGATGTGTTATTTCTATACATCCAGGTTGCTGGATAAAAGGTTCTCCATCAATTTGTACGGGGAAAGGACTCGACACATGTATCCTTATAACTTTCCCTTGTGCTAGCCTAGTTGCCTGTGAAAGTCCAACCTGCACAACACACAACTAATTACTACTTCATCTACCACCGTAAATTTCTTACACACTACAAATCAGTATACAGCTATTTCCTTTTTCATACAAGTGCAACAGAATTAATGTGTTCATAGAAACGTAAACTATATAAAGAACCCAAAGCATAGTTCTATATTAGACTCTGATGAGTATATTAAGAGATAAGAAAAGAAAATATGGGTGACTCTAAATTATCATTAGAGTCGACAAAGCTTGTCCATAACCAGTAGAACAATTTCTTGTAGGCATCTGACCAACCACATCTTTTCGTTGGAAAGTAGACTCAGATTCTTGGGTGGAAGATGAAGGCCAGATGAGCTCCCACCATAGGCAGGGAAAGCAGCTATGTCAATCAATGCTCTAAGAATAGATAGATTTTTTCTGGAAAAATGCATTATTTTAGCTATGGGAACCTACCGTTAATGCAATCATGCATCTAACACATCAGCCAGATAGAGAAGATTTTTTTTCCTTTAATGCAACAGAAATATTTTAAATAGATTAAAGTAATTAAACAGACCCAAATAAAAATATATTATTTCCCATGGAACTACTAGTGTAACAAACATCCACACTTGAACTAGAGATGTTTATGTTTCAAATATTACAGCAATACATTGGCATAACACAAGAGAAATCTGGGATTTCTCATTAATATCAAACATTAACAAATCTCATAACCATGATAACTCTTTGATAATCCACCTATTCTAAACCTGATCCTAAATTTAAATAGGCACATAAGGATGAACTGAAATTTCAAACCTGGAGTTTGCCCAGGTGCCATGATCCAGAAACACAAACAACTTCAAGCATTTTATCATGCATGTATTGGTGATTGAAATCGTCATCATGCTCATCATCGTTTTGCCAAAGATCAACTCCACCCATATAACTACCAATGTTGAGCACAATCAAACCCTCAGCATCCTAAACTCAACAGAAAATTACAACATTAGGCAATGCATTAAAGACATGCAAGAGAATCAGGAAGTTAGATCAACCAGTGATTTGGCATACTTTTGGTATCTCGATATCTTTGTCGTCTACTTCAAGCCAGACCTGCCATGGCAAGTCAGCACAAGCTCTGTCCATCATATCCCTGGCCCCTTCTTTTGCATACCTTAGTTTATTTACAAACTGATCCATCAATTAAATTAGCCATATCAGAAACATGAAAACTGATATCAAGAAAGTAAAAGGGAAAAAAAATCCTAGCCTGTGTACATTTCGTATACAAGTAGAAAAGATAAGAGATAACAAACTATGTACCTGACTATAAAACTTCTCAGGGTTTTCTTCCCTATTCATGTGAAATTCATATGCAACCTTCGCATCACATCCAATACCTATAGAAGAAAAACCCTGAAATTAGTAAATCAAAAGATAGATAAGAACTAAGAATAAACATGAGGATTGCAAATTACCCATGTAGTTCATCATGAACTTTGATTTAGGATCACCACCAGATTTTTCATCTGTCATGTTGACTTTCCAGCGATCAAGCATTGTGACAGCCGCATGGTCTATGTCATTCAAGAAAGTGCTTAAGGCACCTTGTCCTTCAACAACAGAAAACCCTCCACCCCAATGCAGAACCCTTGACAAATCATTTCCAGTTCCTAAAGGAAGAACTGCCACTGGTGGAGGTGACTCATAATTGTACCTCTCAATTGCATCAAGGACCCACGCAACTGTCCCATCACCCC
The DNA here is from genome assembly GCA_963675135.1 of Galeopsis tetrahit. Lineage (NCBI taxonomy): Eukaryota > Viridiplantae > Streptophyta > Magnoliopsida > Lamiales > Lamiaceae > Galeopsis > Galeopsis tetrahit. Next base: position 90,957,050 of record OY776119.1, read on the forward strand.
CACAAACCAAAACCCGAAAGTATTGCACACCGCTAAACAACTCTAGACCAGCCTCTGGACCTTGAGACGAACCCAGTTCAACTACCTGCAAAAGGCAACCAAGCACGAGAAAATGAGTTAATTACATATCACAAGGCATTTGGAAAGTAAAAAAAAAAGAAAAAAAGATGGAAGTTAATATCATGAATGAGATATGAACTTCATGAGGTCATATATAAGCATGATCGACAAGTGTAAATCACACCCCTTAGGACATCGGGGGGAGGGGGGGGGGGGGTTATTTATGGTGTGGCACCCCACATTTTTTTTTCAAATCCAAATCCTCTTTTGTCAAACCCGATTGTGGTATACGATTTCAAATCCTATAATCCTATACAATTCCAACTTATAATACACCTATTTTACTTTCTCTCAAACACAATTTCCAATAAACAATCAATCATTTATCTCCCATTTACTATCTACCCAACTCAACCCTCTCTCTCCTTTTTTTTTACTTCATGCTCTCTCAATTTCCAGTGCACAAACAATCATCCATCACCTATATTTTCAAAATCCTACCCCCTATCAAATCCTGCAAAATCCTCTCCCGAACATATACAAAATCAAATTGCACCTTTTACTATTCATAAAATCCAGCTACTGGATTTCAAATCCAATGGAAACCATAAACAAACACACACCAAGACAAGAACTGAATTTTAAAAATTAACACAAAGCTACATAAGGCATGAATATAATGACTTGGCGTGTGTTTGTTTATGAATTTTAAAAATTAACACAAAACTTAATGTCCACGGACATGAATATAATGACTTTATAAGCTATTGAAATGTGAATCTTTTACCTGTACAGGATTCAATAGCATGTTCAATCTTCTTTGCAGGATAGGACCATTTTGTGCTCCACTTTTGGCATTTATAAAGACCAGAAGAGGCCTGGCATCTGAAGGCAAATCTTGAAGTGTGTACTTCTTTAATCTGTCACCCTCTTTCTTCTTATTGGCTAACTCATTTGGAGTGCTTTTCTTAATAAGAACCTTGCTAGAGTTCAAAGAATGAGGATTATTTTCCTCACTGGTAGAATTAGGGATTCCAACAAGACCGTTAAGGACATTAAGAAAGACTCTTTTTACAACAGAATTTTCTGGTTCCTTACTATTAATGAACCGATTGCTTCCATGTTTATTGCGGTGCCGCTTTCTTCTGATCTGTCCACGAACTGTTGAAAATTCTTCTTTAATGGAATTTAACATCCCACTTTCAGCAGTTTTGACACAAAGGGGAGAAAGAATGAGTCTTTTATGAGCACCTAGATCACATTCATCACCGTATTCATCAGACATTTTAGCTTGGCACTTGACATGTATGATACGTTGACACCATAAGCAATACCAAGCTGGAGATGCATCAATGAAAGGGATTCCACAAGGTTCGTCACAGTAAAAGCAAAAGGCAGACATCTCAGGATTCTCATCCAGATTAAACCATCTTTCAGACCAATGATGCTGAACTTTATCAAAACCAGACTGCGCAACACATTTACAATCTTTTGCTGCAAACTGAGAACATCGAGAATGAGCTGCTACACCACAAACACGACACCGATGTATAGGCAAACGTGACATAGATTTTGTTCCTAAAGTCTGAGGGTACACTAGAGAAGTTAAGCATGCACAGCACGTGGAAGGCTGTCCACCAGAAGCAACATCGTCCACCCATGTATGATGTGATAAAGGAACTTTTAGCTTCTTCCATGCTTGCTTCTTTGCCTTGGAAGCAGCTTTAAGCCAGTTCACAGACATCTTTCTCTGCCATTTCAAGAATGCATAAACAAGAGCGAATAATCCAAAAGATCCTGTAATTAGCCATCCAAATATGTAGCCAGAATCCAAGCTTGAACTGACAAGCAATGGCAACAGAGGAATGCTAAACTCATTCATCTTGAATGACTGCAGGACTACATTATCGTTTTCAAATCCTGTTTACAGAAATGGTTTCCGTAGAATGGAAAAAATCCAGCCTGCAGAACAGCAGTAGACGGGAATATCAAAGAAAGTAACGCTAGATAAAAGAACAGGAAAAGACAGAGTTTGCCACCATTATTAGGAAACAAAGAAACAGTGTAGTATGCTACCTAGATAATATCTAATAAAATTTCTTTTACAATGAGTATACAGATGCAAATAACACTATTAACTTGAAATTCTAGATAATAGGGCAAGGAGCCTCCTGCTATACAAACCTTCAACGAATTATATCAAATACGCATCATAATTAATTTAAACACCACAAAATTGGTATGCAGTTGAGGCGAACGTAATCGGAGCGATCAGATAATAATCACAAACACATACAACAAAGCACCAAATGAAATTCAGGAAACCCTTGTTTTTAAATCAAAACAGTAATTTAGAATGGGTAGTAGCAGATGATCAAACAGGAAAGAGAACACAAAATCAGGACCTGAGGGAAAGGAATCGGAAGAAATCAAGATTTAAGCGGAGCGAGATCCAGGGAAAGGTTATAATACGTATGAATGAATTGTTGTTTGAATTAAAGTTAGATTACATTGCAAGATTACAAGAAGGGGGATGGGGGGAGAGAGATGAAAGAAAAAGTACGTGGCAGGACTTTCCCACGCAAAAAACACGGCGGAGCCTTCGGGAATCATCGCTACTGTAAACTCACTGTAAATATATTCGAATTTTTACATGTATACAATAATATTCAGTTCCCCTCGAGAAAATCGATTGTCGAATCCAATCAATGATTTTCTTCTTTTTTTGGAGTGACGAATCAATGATTTTCAATTTGGTCAAATATGGCATACAATATTGGTTCACTTTATTTTTTTTAAATGTCGAGTTAAAAATTAAATTAGGTAAATTTAACATTAAAATTTAAATTCAAGTATATTCAGACATTCAATTACTTTTAATTTAACAAAACTTTTGGAAAATTTTATATTTGTGATAAACATAAAATATACCAGATATTTTTCTAAATTAACGATATTTTCTCAATATTTTCCTATATTCTCTCGATATTATTGCTGCATACTGAAAATATTGGTATTGATGAAAACATAAAAATCTTAAATTTGTGAAAATTAATAAAATAATTTGAATACATTTTACTAACTGATATTTATCAATATTTTCAACTTTTTAAAAATATTTTTGAATATTTTCATACATGATTATCACTGTTCACACCCTCAACTTTTCTAGCACATCTCATAATTTAAAGATAAAAATAGTTATACATAAAATAACTAAATTACACTTGTAAATTGAAAAAGTTATTAAAAAATTTCAAAAATCAAATAAAACTAAATAAAATCTGAAAATATTTTAAAAAATCAAATAAATAAATAAAAAACTGAAAAAACGAAATAAAATCTAAATAAGTATTAAGATCAACTAAATATTAAAAAATGATCAACTAAAAATAATTCTTAAAAATTTAATTAATGCTAAATAAAGATAAAGAAAAATATGGAGTATTTTTTAATTTAATTATTTCTGAAGATTCAGTTAATTTTTAAAAAATAGTATTAAGATTGCTTTAGCTTTAATTTATTTTTGAAGATATTATTTGATTTTTTTAATAATTTTTGAAGATTTTGTTGATTTTATTTTTTATTTTTTACAAATTTTTTAATCTGGTCCGTTGACTAGAGTCTGAACTAGACTTTATACTTTGCGGTTGATACTCTTGTGATGATTGTTTTTAAGTTCATAATGTCTTCATTGTTTACCGACATAACTGATGCTATTATTTTTGCCTTTTAAGATCAAGCAACATAAGTCTTCATACAAGCTGACTCTTTTTTTTTTAAGTCTTCATATCCAGTTTAAGGACCAACTAATTCAGGAGACCAATCTCACCGCCGTGATCGTCCAGTCGTCCACACTTGCGAGAGCCTCGTTTAAAGTCAGAATTTTGCACCATGGACTGATCCCTTATGAATTATTTAAACCGACTGTTTTGTCAGTTGGTTTCTTCGTCAAAATGTTGAGTCTTCGGAGCCTTAGTCTGTTGAGCTTAGATAACAATTGTTAACACTTAGAGATGATCTTTAACACTTCACATCTTTCATCGAGTTTTCTCTCAACTGATTACGTATATATATATATATTATTTTTTTTATAAATCACACCCTACCATAAAATATGTAAAACACTTCCTGCAGATTTCCATTTATTTCAAGGTAAAATGTCAATAGTTCAACATGAAAGGATTAAGCGCGACTATCCAAACAATCCCAATCTCAAATGTATTGGAATATCCCAGCAGTATGATTAAATCCGCAGGATACTTGTAATGGTTTGACACTCTGATGGAAGTCGACCAACTTCGGTTCAATGTAATCTACATCGTCTCCTTGACCCTGAAACAAACAATTTCATTTGGTTTAAGAAATAATATGTAATGGCATCAGAACCCTGCAGATATGAGTCGGTTAAACTCCATCTCGTGTAATGAACGCAAACCAGGTAGACGTAAATTATATGCAAGGACTTCCCGAAAAACGAATTGGCAGGGAGATTTGAATAACTTGGACACCATGGGGGGTAAAAAAGTAACCACGTGGCTCGTGTTTTTCTGCTCGCTTTTTTGACAACTGTGGGAATATTTCAAAATTTAGACTTGAATTTTGTGAAAAGATAGTTTTACCCCACACATGTAAAGCTTTAAAAACCTCAATAATGAACACTTGGAATTTTTTAAATTACCATATCTACACTAAAAACATCCACTATATTTATTACCAAGCATATCCTGAGAAAGAGCTACAATTCAATTGATATCGCTGAGAGAGGAATTCTTCAAGCAGAAGCATGGAAAATCATCGAACAGAGGATAAAAAATAAGTGTAGAAGTAAAATCAAAAGAAAGTTAAGATGGAAAATCTAACCAACTGTCCGCCTGGTGAATGCCCGTCTTCCATAAATGTTCCATTTGAACCACCCCAGCCCCACGTGTAAACATTGCCTCCTAGAAACCAGCAGTAAATTGGATCAACGCAAAATACGACGCTACATAAATAATACAACAAATCCAAAATTTGGTGCCATAGACAGTTCCAACTGTAGTATAGGAACAATTATCCATTTTAGCGTGATTTTTGTTTATCACGAGTGAATCAAATATATGATGGAACCTATAAGAGGATAAGTAACAAAGGAAGTCCTAATGGGAAAGCAAAAAAGGGAAACAGGGAAAAACGAATTTAAGAACAAAGAGAAAGAGACAATGTAAACTCTACAAGAACCCAGACATATTGAGCATGGTATACCAAAGCAGTGAGTACTAAAATTTGATTATTCTCCACTCAATAACTGTATATATTATTTAGAATGTAATCAAAAGACATACAACATAGTATCATAAACTACACCTTCACTAATCAGAAAATTCAGTCAGAAATAAATCATTACCAGAAATTGCTGCAGTATGCTTCCACCCACACGATACCTATGCAGTAAAATTGTAATACACATAAGATCTAGGGTGTAAAACGTCACAAACTATGATCATAATATGTTTTTTGTCATTACTGAGTCATCAATGGTAGAGGAGCAAGTACAACGGAGAGAGAATAAGGGTTAAAAAATGTCTTTTGTAGCAAAAAAAGTGCAATAAAATATAGAGATGACAAACCTTGCTAACAGGTTCCCTCAAGAATGGACCTTCAACTCTTTCAGGTGAATATGTTATGTCTGTGCAACTGATATATAATAATAATAATGTTAACCAATGAAGTGCCTATTGGTTGAATAAAGATAAAAGGCATAACTAGTAGCTAGCTTGTGTAAACACATTTATTTAAATGTGATATACCCGATGCCAAGACAGCCATTCTCATTGGAGCCCCATGCATACAGATCTCCGCCAGCTACGTGATATATATATAGTCACAGAAAAATTAATAAGCTGAACTTGGATTAACAATTTAGCAGATAAACTTTTAAGTATGAAAGTAGTCCGAGGATAATTTGCTCAACAAACAAATGTTAAACAAATAGGTTCTGTTTAACATGTGACAAGTAACTGACATAAGCAATCCAGAATAGTTGTTGAAATGTAAATGAGGATCATGGATATTGATTCTGAAGTAGAAAGATAGTATATATCTATTGGAGAAAAAAAATATTATGACAGGAATAGAAATTAGGCAGTAATATTGATGATATTGATCAGAGAAATTTTCATTATTTTGGACATGTGTAGAGAGAGTTATTTGCATTCCAAGAACACAATAGAGCAGTGAAGACACATGAAGGATGCTGCAGTTCAAGTTGGCATGCTAAACAACACTATAGTAAGGTAAAATACAATCATGAAAATGACAGCTTTTTCTTGAAAAAAAATTCTGGAAAATATGGTGTTTTATTTAAAGCGTCCCTAACCCATTATCACTTTTTCTTTTGTCAAAACAAAGTTTTGCTATAAAATTGGCATTCTGCATTCATGTCTGTCCTCTTAGATCATAAGCATTACATAACACTAACATAGATTATGACAATTAACCAATAGCATTTTCGGAAAATCACTATGACTTCAACAGTAACAAAATACTATATGACGAGCATTTGTGAACAATAGCAACAATAAAGAATGAAGTGTGGAAGAGATAATACTCTGGATTTGGTTCATCTTAGTTTTCTAGAAAATTTAAAGTATAGCCTGTGCACTAAAATGTAGTGATGACATTTAGAGTATGATCTTCTCAAATGCAGCAGTTTTGAACAAGCCAACTAGCCAAGTTCTTGCCAAAATGGCAAATGAAGTGAGAATCCTGCGAGTGAAAGATTACTTGTAACAACACAGGTGTGATAAGCGCCACATGCAACTTCTTCTGAACTGGGCAGTGTGCTAATTACAGATGGTGTTGGATCATTCTTTACTTTGCCAAAACCCTGATAATAGGAATAAATTATATCAGAAAAAATGGTAGATCAGCTTTATAAGCTGAAGAATTAAAATCTTACCCATTTTCCTAATTCTTTTTCACCAAAGAAATAAACAGAGCCTTTTTCTGTGGCATTCCAACAAAATATAAGGCTCAGATACTATAGTTATGGTATCCCAACATAAGACGGAGCATATCAACCGAAAAAGCATAACTGTTATACCACAGAGGCAAGCAGAGTGCAGCATTCCAGCAGAAACACTTTTGACCTAATATTGTGAAACCAGTATCGTAAACTTTTGAATACAAGGACTGAAATATTTCCAGAAGAAAGATAACTGAAGATTAACAAATTGTTGGCAAACCTAACATACCTTGACTCCCTCAAGTTCCTTAATTAGACGTGGTGTATACTCACTGCATTCCAAATCAGCAAGAAGAATGAGGAGGATAAATCATCAGCTACGTAGTAAAAGTTCAAAAAACATTATATCTGGTAATAGTTATCGGCCATACTCCTAATCAACAATGTCTTAGATGATCTGAAGAAAAGCAAAAAACGAAGATATTTTCATACATAGGATGTGTAGCTCAAGTTTGCAGCGAGATCAATGAACGTGACTTTCTAGAGTGTAGACAACCCTAATGCTTAATTACATTAAACTCATATTCCAGTATGAATTGCATAATGATCTCATATAGGTTTATAATTTTACTGTCCAAAGTTTTCATTCAAAAGCAATCTCAAATGAATTAGATATAGCCTTATGTGGAAAGTAAAAGAATTTTGAATGCCTAATTCTCCATGATTTTAAGCTAATGCTCTCTTCACAGCAACAAAACATGATCTAAATTCCAGAAATTTGGCACCACTGAATTAGGACAAACGTTTACAATACCTTTCACTATATGAAGTTTCACAATTTCAAAATTCAGCCTCCTAAAGTCCACACCTTGTCTAGCAACAAAGCCTAAACCCAGGAAACATATTAGAACTAGACCTTGAAAGACTTCTACCAACAATTCTGTAGGATTCACCCAGAGAAAATGAGACTTGTGATCTATCATGATCTACCCTGTACAGCTATTTATCTATTCAATTATGGTCATATTTGCACATTTCCCACAAGAAAATAATTTTATGTTTACTATTTTACTTTTATTATACGGAACATGACTATCTTGTTACTAGAAATAACCTTCTACTCGTTTTAAACCCCAAAATTCTTGATTCATGTCCATGACCAAGTCTGCCAGACTCTCCTCCTCCCCAACTCAGAGCTTCCCCTTCATCTGGTCAGAAATGCAAATAAGATTGAAAAACAAATGGTCAATCGAGCAGTACATGAGTACTTTTGAAGTCAACCATAATTTCCCGAATATAGAAGTTCTTTCAGATGCGTTATGCAGACCTGTAACAGCAATTGAGTGTTCAAATCCTAAAGATATCATTTTAATGATGATGCCATCCAAGCATTGAACTTTAATGGGATGAGGAATTATCTTTTCTGCTTCTGCAGAAAAATACCAAAAGTAAGTGATGATAATAATCCGACTTGGCTTCAAAAATATAAATTTTATAGCACATAATTCTTACATAACTAGAATAAAGGAAGGAAATAATCAAAATATGTATGTGACTTGAAAATGGAAGAAGCACTCTATTATTATCTAATTATATTAAGCAGGGCTGAAAATGATCATACTTACTTTTTCCAAGGCCAAGTTGTCCGTTTGTATTCTTTCCCCACATATAGAGTTCTCCATCCACTACAAGAGGATAAATAGTCATGTCTTTATATGAACGTTAAAAGCTCTAAAACATACCCTAAATTAGAAAACTATTAAAGTGTTGTGTTGCAGAGAATAATGGTTAAACAAAATACAGACATAGACACAGCTCCCTGAACCATTCAACCACCAAATCTGGAGGAAACTGTAATTGGTATAACTTCATGAGATAATGACTTACCATTCTGAATCACAAAATAATAAACATATTTAGCCATAAAACTGTAGAAAAAAAAGGTCCTTATTATCTAGTTTAAATTCACAAAATTCTCAGGGATAACTCATGCTCTGACATGACAGTTACTGGAGGATTTGAAGGATCAAAACCTAATCACACACCCAACACAAAATAATAAACATATGGGACTTTTTCAATCAGTTTTAATTGACTTCAACTTGTAAGGAACCTTCACGTCAAAGTAGAGAGCAATGAGTCAGGATATGTTGAACATGCATAGACATTCAGAATAAGAAGGTTATTCTGAGAAACCACATCCAAAACATTCTGAGAAGTAACCATTAAATGTGCACCGGGCTTCACAAAAGATAACCTCAACAACTGGATAGGGCGTAATTGCAGAATGTTGAGCTTTACTTTGTTGAGTAGGAAAAAGTAAAACCAAACACATGTTTCTAGACTTTGAGTAAAACCCAACAAACACCGAAATAATTTGATTAATGCTCATTTGAAAATGCTTATTGTAGCTCCATCAGCTCCTCTGAAGATATATATCAATTTCCTTAAAGGAAGCAAAAAATTCCATTCTTTGAGCACTTCATAAAGTTCACATCAAAGGAGAACACCTTATTAAATCCACTACCGTTGACCAGAAAATGAAGAAGAAATTATGATGCATTTAATTTGAATTATCAATAGATACAGAGTGACCTACTTTCCTACCAAGCAGTAGGATAGAGTTAATTAAATTACACCAGTTTTATGGTATGGAGATACTTCATTGCATAATATGATGAAGCTTCTCACATACAGACAAAATCAGTTGGAGACAGAAAGGCAATGCACAACTGAACAAGACCAAGAGGCATGTCCACACATTCAGCGCATGATAAGAAAATGCCAAAGCTTTAGGGCATTATACAATGGCACAAAGAAAAGAAGAAATGAAGCTCTTATGTCAAACCTGTAATGGCAGCTGAATGATGGCAACCAGCTGAAATTTTAACAGCCCTTTTGGGAAGAGAAACCCTGAGAGGCTCCTGCAATAATTATTTCCTATGAACTCAATTTGCATGAAATTCAGCAACTATTCTCAAACTAAAGATAGTAACTTATTCCACAAATCAGATCATTAAATAAGTATGCAAACTTAAATATTAAATGCCAACTTTTATTGAAAAGGAAAAAAAAAATGCAATTTAATGAAACAATCAGAAGATCAAATACAATCATGAAGAAAAATAATTCAAAATGAGTTGCCAAATTCATCATTCCTTCCAACAAATGAATTCAGCATAAAAACTTGAGGACAAATTATTTGTCAGATCTTATACTCAAGATTCTTAACCTTCCAGAAGCAATGGTGCACTACAGGCACTATACAGCACTGCGGCATTAATTCTACAAGTAAATTGTCCCAGGTGAAAAGTAGCCATATTCCTTATCATCTGCTTTAATTTTAAACTCCATAAATTATTTTTTTTGACAGGTGAACTCCATAAATTATATGGCTTAAACTTTAAAGAATATGTTGAACTCTTTAGTATTCTTTATTTCACCTGTATAATTAGGACATAACATTCTCTTTGTTTCATGTCTCCCACTGGCTAACACGTCAATGAAATCTTCTATATAAAGCTTATTTACATATCCTTCGGCGTGACACCTTATCAATTTTAATTAGTTGATCTCTACAGAAAAATCATATATGGATGCAGATGCTAGATTCATGTAATAATCATACTGAACACAGATTTATTTTCAACAAAATAAAGCATTTTCAGAATTAATTAGAGCTCAGTAAAGTTTTCCTGGCTCTAAGTCTAAGAACTTTGATGTTTCCTTATATGCATTCCACTTCCTCTATTATTGTTACTCATGACGTTTTCAGGATCAGCTGCATTGTTCTTTGTGGTAAATGGTAATCAGAAATCTTACTAATGATAATTTGCTCGTGTATTAACCCTAGGCAAACTCATCATTCGTCAAACAACCTTGCTTGTTTGGTTGATACATCATGCATGGCTTATCTCAACCACACAAAAGTAAATGCTAAAAAGCCCCTGAGGGGGAAGAATAATATCATAGACACAGACCATCATCAATCAGGTAACAAAAAATAAATGAAAAATCACATTCAAGTAATGGAATCAAAATTGTAAAATTTTTAGGATGGCATACAGTTGTATAGTTCTGAGAATCTGGTACTCCTAGCTGTCTGAAGTCATTGAGTCCAGTAGCGTATACATCTCCATTTTCTGCAGAATCGAGATACATCATTTATGAGCCCCAGCCCCAGACAATGAAATACTGCTAAAGCTGAAAATGAAGACCACAAATTCTCAATTCATAGTGACATTAACTTGCAGACACTGAGTAAATTTGAACAGAAACAAATCACTCTACACAAATCATAACAAATACATATGGATACCTGAACAAATCTAGTAATAAGAGTGTGCATGTGTTTGCACACCGATTTCGCCATTCACTATAAACTAGAATCCGTACTAATATTTTTTTTATCTATTCCTTATAAAGCTTAATGTTAGTAAGTTGTTTAGTTCTCTTACAAGAAAGTAAATACTGCCCAAGAAACTGCGAAACATAAAATCTTTTGATCCTCGCAGAATTTCTCATATTAAAAACTAGAGCAAGTAGTAGGAATAACAGAGAAATCCAAAAACATCAGGCACAGTTTTGGGGAATTTAACTCATGTTATAAAAGATGACTTATATCATGATTTTTCAATATGTTAGCTAATAAAAACCTCAACATAGCAGAAATTTTCTTCTTCCATAGGCATAAGCCACTTAGATTCGCAATTCAGTCCATCTACAGTAGATATGAGCAAGGACAAATCTGCAATACACACAACACCATTTGGATAAACTATAATATAATCCCTGATTGAGGTACAAATCGCCCAAGTAAGTAAGGAAAGCAATTGAGCAACTTGTCCAGTTTAAAGGCAACATCAGGTGCAGCTTAAATATAGCATATGGAAGTATCTTAGTACAACTTTAATACAAGATATCACTCTTGTAGATCACACAGTAAACAAGTCAATGAAAAGATGAATTCCAGAAAATAACCACCAAAACAAAATTGGATATTAAAGATAACAGACACCAAATGGGAAAAAAACACAGAATTTCCCAATCATAAATAGGAAATTCACCAGTGAGAAAAAGAGTGTGAGCGCCGCCACAAGCGATCTCCTTCAAACTTTGATGATCAAAAGCGGCAGGGGAAATAGGCTTAGGCCTCCACTGGGACTCCAAATTGCCTAATCCCAGCCTCCCAAAATCTCCATTTCCCCAAACAGCAGCAAACGCCTTCCCTTTACTCAATTCTTCGCCAAAATCTTGGCGGCTCCCACTTTCAACAGAAATCCACCTCTTAAAACTTAACGGTGCCAGCCTTTTCATACAAGCATGAGTTCTTAACATTGCCATTGTTCACCATGGAGAATTCATGAAGAAGAAGTTGATTTTACTTTAAGGGAGAGGGGAGCTTGGATTGATGGATACAAATAGCGCAACGTAATGTTTGTGAAAAAGAAGTTGGGGGTGAAAGACGTGTACATTCGCGTTTAATTTTCCTGCTTTATTAATCCCCCATAAATTTTCTAGTGAGAAAGCAGCAAGCTTTGCAGCGGATAGGAATGAGTTGAATTCATCCGTTTCACTTATTAGGAATAAATGTTGTAGGACACAAACTTTTTAAAAGGTAAAAAGAATAGAGAATAATATTTTCTGTAAAATTATAGATACTGTAAAATTGAAATTTATGGAGAATTTTTTCATTTGAAGGGAATGAAGTTTATTGTCGAATACAAAAAAATATTTTATTTTGTGTTTCACCTAAATCATTAACGTGACAACGTCCGTCAATGGGTATGTATAATTCATTGATTTTTCTCATAAAAAAAAAATAAAAAGAATCAGAGTAAACATAAAAAAAATACTCATTACAGAAAAATGGTACACAAACCCAACCCAACAACATTCATTGTGAATAGGGTAACAAATACAATATTATTACATCAAAGTCTTGTATACACTCAAGTACATGGTGTACTTGAGTGGACTTTGACCAGTCAACAGACTTTGACTTTTTTTTTTAAAAAAAAATTCGAATTTAAAAAAAAATAAAAAAAAATATTTTTTTTTTCGATTTTTATTTTGAAAAAGTGTATGTTAGTATATTGAAAAGTGCATCTTTGTTTTTTAAATGAAAAATCTATGGTATTGTATTGAAACATTGTTTTTAATGAAAAGTGGATGTTCTTATAACTGAAAAGTATGTTATTATAACTTAAAAGTGTATGTTATATTAATGAAAAATGTATGTTATTATAACTGAAAAGTGTATGTTATTATAACTAAAAAGTGTATGATCTATTAATGAAAAATGTAAGTTATATATTAATGAAAAGTGTATGTTCTTATAACTGAAAAATGTATGACATATTAATGATTATAACTGAAAAATGTATGTTCTATTAATGAAAAGTGTAAGTTACTCCCTTCGTCCCATAATTGAAGGCTCAAACCAATTGGACACGGGTTTTAATGAATGAATTGTTTATTAATATTGTATAAGATAAAGTGGGGGTAGTAAAGACTTTTCAACTTTGTAAATAGTAAAGTTACTTTTTAGTGTAATAAAGTTGTGGCATTTGTTGTAATATTGTGATATTTTAAGGAGAGTGTTTAAAAGTGTTTTTGCTATTTTAGGTAATATGCCTTCAAGTATGGGACGCTCAAAATGGTAAAATATGTCTTCAAGTATGGGACGGAGGGAGTATATATTAATGAAAAGTGTATGATATTATAATTGAAAAGTATATGTTAATATAGTTGAAAATAACAATGAAAAATATAATTTTCTGTAACAAAAAAAAAAAAAATCGAATTTTTTTTTTAAATAAAAAGGTCAAAGTTTGACCGGTTGACCGTTGACCAGTCAAAGTTCACTCAATTACACCATGTACTTGAGTGCACAAAAGACACCCCCCTATTATTTAATCCATCAATTATTTACTCATTTATTTATGAGTAGATTTCACTTTTGCAGAACCTGCTGCTACAAAATTCCTCTTTTGCAGCATGGATTTGCAACCCTCTGTTATGTATTAGGGAGTACAAGGGGAGCTTCTGGTGGTGTACTTTTTGAGTGACAATTAAGGTGTTTGCATGGGGAGTTTCTGGTGGTGTACTTCTTGAGAGACTTCTAAGGTGTTTGTATGGTGGAATAAAACTTTGTACATTTATGGGTTGAGTGCCCCTTGTACTCGATAATATAGTAACTGATTTTATCGTTCAAAAAAAAAATTTATAAGTAGATTTCACAAGTACTCTCAACTTCCTAAACACCTCTTTTTTTTTTTATTAAAACTAGTGCCTGTATTTTATTTTATTTGTACATCATTTACTACTCCATATTGACCAGTTGCTTATACGTTAATTTGTCTAAGGGTATAATTTGATCGGCAATAAAAGAGGTATAGTGTAGGTGGAAAAATGATACTACTCCTTATTACTCCAAACTCTTATTCTTATCATGTTGCACCTCACTGAATTTTTCAATCATTGTTTTTATTGACACAAACACTCATATGCAAGACAAAAATGCAGCTACATTTGGATGAAAGAGATTTAAATCCATGAATTTTAAATTCACAATTTAAAATTCGTAAATGTGAATTTCAAATACTTAAATTTATACCCATCTTTTTTTAATTAAAATTAAAAAAAATTTAAATTCTTACTAAATTATATCATTTGAAATCCATGTATTTTAAATCTTTTCATTTTAATTGTCTTTCTCAAATCAAATCCTCTCATAGAAACACAACATTAAAGTGCAATCAATGAGATTATAACAAAGTTAACAATAATATCCCAGAATGCTTCCTTAATTAAAAAATGTAAAAAATAAGGATCATCATTAAGACCGACCAAACTTAAAACGAGCATCTATGTAAAAGCAAAAGATAATTGGAAAATCACACAGCTTGCATTGAGGTTTCAAAGGAGTTGCCAGTCATCTTCTCCCTGTGCATCATAATTCTCAAATTCAGTAGCAGGATCACAATCTCGAGTCTCACTAGCACCAGCATTCTCTCTTACTGCAGGACAAGTGCGCGTCTCGGCTATCGTAAAGAGTGGAGCACCATTTGATTGATCAACTAGTTCCAATGCACGCACAACAAAGTCATCAAACTCATCTGTTCACCAAGCAAAATATGGCATCAATGGTTGACAATACACATTTTCAATTTTCATAATGCAAAAAACTTAGAAACTAAAAATAGGATTAGGCAACAAAAAGCCTGCATACTCTTGTTCCTGCAGTAAAATCCAATAGCCAAGGATGAGTCAAGGGAATCTAAAGTAATATGTCTCACAACGCTGCATTATAAACCAAAACAACACGAATGTCAGAGCCTAGTTAAAAGATAGGTGAACATAATTCAAGTTCATCTTCTGGATTGACTAACTTGCAATGGTATGATGAAGTATCAGCGTCTACATTATCCCTCTTAATGTCAACTACCTACATGTCAAACAAAAACAAGAGATTAAAATTACAGCAGAAGCATGTGGTCATGAATGACATCATTTAACATATAATCACAATGACAAGATGAAAACTTAATCCGCAAAGATACAATAAAAAAAGCTTTAAGTTTAAGATTTTACAAAGGAAAACAATACTATAAATAATACTAATATTTTGCAATTACATATACCCTTGGGAATACAAATATCCTCTTGAGGTATTTATTCCTTTGAAATACACTCTTATGTCACAAATCCAGAAGAAGGCATTGCTGTTTCCAAATATGATTTCATCAGTCGCCATTTCAGTATATTTTCAAGAACAAGCAAGTTCCAAGTACCATGGATTCTTTAGCCAAAAACATAACATGTATATGACACTCGATTACATAATTATTCACAAGGATACCCCCAAACTGATGTTAACCTACAAAAAGGTGTAACTTCCCTCTTCCATTTGTAGGTATCATTTTTATCGTCTTTCTAAAAGAAACTGCAGTACATAATGGAAACCAAGCAAGAAATTCCAGCAATATTAGTATCAGGTAACTAATCCACGAAAATTCAAAAGAACATTATCCATACTTAATTAGCTTTCTCCTTTTCCTCTTTCCTACCTTCGTTACCGCCCCCCTTTTCTACCTCCTTAACCATTCTATTATCACGCTACTATTGAGCTGATACCACCACCGCTTCCATGCTACTAATAGCGCTATCTTCACTCCCACGACCCGAAGACACACACAACACAAAACTTGGGCAAATAATCTTGCAAGAATAAACTTAGAAGTTGGGGGTAAATTTGTCTTGGGTTTTAGGTGGAACAATGGGAAAGTGGAGTGCATGTGTCTGGGTGTAATAAATGGTGGCAGTCTGACCTGGGAGGTGGGGAGAGAGAGAGACTCCTAGTTTGACATTAAACGAGTGCTTTCACAACGGTTTATGAAAAGTATTAGTCAGTTATTGAGAAGTTGAATGTATGATTGTCCTCAGAAATTCCTAATGCTTACATGTACAATTATTACAGCTTTCTAAAACCAATCATTTTAATATATTTTTGTTGGCATTCTTACAGACATAACTTAAAAGGGTTTGTTTTGGTCATTTCTGTAGAAAAAAGACTATGGTCAGCAATTACACAATTCTGTCGGAAAGTCATTAATATCAACCATAATAAGTAAAAAGCATTAAAATAAGTGTCCTTTACTTCCCAAAAAACAGATTCCTGTTTCTAAAACTTGCTTATTCTTTCGTCCCCAAAAAGAGTGATGTCTCAAATGAGGTTAATTTTTAGTTATTCTCTTCGCGCCTGATACAACAAGTTAAATTCGATCAAATAGGATAACTAAGGATATCATCGTGTAGCAAGCTCTTAACAGAATACCCTTCCCAAATGTCAAGGTAAGACTCAAACATAACCATGAATTATAGTTTTATAAAACTATAAAACATAGCATCAAACCAGCTTGGACACAACAGAATAATGTTAAAGGCATTTATATAATAATCAGAATATTAAACATGAAGCCTTAGAAAGTGGATATTATCATGAAATATTTCACCAACTACCCCATATAAGAGAGCATATAGAGACTCCTAGAAGAGAAGTAGCATGAACCTGCTGAACTTCATGTGGATCCAAATAAAAGGCCTTTTCATCTTGCACTCCAACTATGTATGTTGATGCACCAGGTCTACCACCCAAAACACCAAGGCTTTGGGGAAATGTGAATGTAGCACATAAGAGTGGAAGATACCTGTCATAGAAAAGTGATGCAAATAAACCTTGAGAAGAAGCATGCTTGATTTTGGTGATTGTAAATGAAAGTAGATACAGACATAGAGAGAACAGAGGAAATTGTCTGAACACTACAAACTTATTAGTGTGAAACAGCAATCAGATACACCAGTAGCAATACAAATCTCTTGGTTGCAGGAAATCCAGAAACCCTGAAAACTAATTTATACTCCCTCCGTCCCAGTGAAAGCTACCCAACTTTCCTTTTTCGTCCGTCCCAATGAAAGCTACATATTCCCTTTTTGGAAAACTACTTCCTCTCACATTTCATTATATCCTTCTCACTTTCAATCACATCACCTCTAATACATCTACTTATTCTATTATATTTTTTAACCTCCGTGCCCAAATCATCAATTAACCAACCAAAGAAAAATCATAGGGATGAGCAAAATTAGCTAACTCCATGTCAAACCAGAGGCAGAGAGAGGAAATGGGAATTTGAATCCAATACATTTTCCAAATCTTAGGCTTTAGCACATAATACATACCTTGGATTGACTTTCTCCAGTCCTAAAACCAAAGGAACAATCAATAGGATAGGGGCCCACTCAACTTGGTTTCCACTGAATTCAGAACAGTATTTGGATATATCCTCGATACACAGGACAGGAGCTCCACCTCTTTCCCCATCTTCATCACCAGAAACCACATATAGAGCCATCATTGAGGACAAAACCCCACTATCAATTTCATCCCTCTTATTCCGCACCAAACTTTCCCAGGTGCGACACATGGCATAAGGGCCTACCCATGAGCCTGGAGCAAGACCGTAAGCCTTTCCCGCTTCCAGAAGATTGTGTATAGAAAAAGGCGAGTCTTCAGCATCACCAAAAAGATGCAATATCTCTATGTAACTTTGGTCGAGTGGCTATCGAAGCAGAAGAAATAATTGTGAGCATGCCTCATTGACTATTTGACATTGAATACACATGGCTAACAATAAATGGTTCTTTCCCAAAATAAGAAAATGTGTTTTGTCGTTCATGTTTTTCTATAAAATATCTCCTTTGACCCACTTCAATTAAATAACCGTACACCATTAGTTGAATATAGGCAACATGAGTAATTATGTCATAAGAAACACAATTGTCGAGATATCTTAAGTAAAGAAAAAAAATCTCAAAATAGATTGCACAATTATCTCCAAAGAAAATTTCAAACCATATTTCAATTTTCAATGTATTCCCAATCCCAACATCTAAAACACTATTTCCCAAAATCTCTAACATGTTTGGTTAGGGCTGTGGGGATATCCTGGCCGATAAATTCTTGAATAGTAAATTTGTATTTTAATTTTGTACAGTATATGTTTGGTTGTTAGGATGTAATACCCGAATAGGGTGAGATTCTGAAAATAGTTAGTGACTGTGAGATTATTATATTGTGAAAAGTAACGTAGGTTGAATAATGATTGGTGTGTTGTGTTGGGAGTTTGCATAAAGATTAGAGTGAAAGATAGGGATAGGGTATTTACTAAATTGTGGGTATTAGATGGTTCGTTTTGCATGAGAATTTGTATTATAAGTACTATAGGGTATGATTATAGTAAAAATTTGAAATCCTATACGAAAACTCTCCAAACCAAGCAGGCCTGCCTGGGAATTTTGAAAGTAAAATTCTTCAAAATGCTCTGAACGTAACTGGAAATAAAATCAAACATAAACTCAGACTCTCAACACGAATTTTAATGCATCATGATCAAGATTGGATGAAATCTACGTTACCTTGTGGGGAGATTTCCTCCACGATCTTCCTAACTTATGAACAAGAAATGCCTGCATAGAGGGTAATTAAATCAGCACGGATGGTGTGAATAAAATATTACCTTAAATAAAAGATAAGAAAAAGAGACACGTGTGATGCCTGAGCAACTAGCATTTGGCTGCTCCGAAGCATACAACCCCAATTTACGTCACTACTGTACTTTGAGTCCTCAATGGGCGAAAAACCTGCACAAAAACCCATTATCCACGTCATCATCATCCTAAAATTTGACAAGTACAACTCCACACAATATAATCATGCAAGATACCTTTACGGTATGTGAGCAAGATCCGTGATGAGAAATCCTCAACAAAAGCAGCAAAGCCCTCGCTCTGAGTTGGATTTGAAGAATCCTCGCCTTCCTGAGCAACATGATAAGAAACTCCCAAAAGCCAGATATCACTCTTGGAAGTCGAAATGCCAGTCTTATTAAGCCCTAGAAATCTCCTCACTGATCCACCATTCATCATCATTCTCCTCACTGCAGCTCTCAACCCTTCATAATAGTTCTTCCCACTTGTTGATTTTTTCTTCAACTCACTTTTGCTGCTATGGCTACTACTCAAATTCCCAAAAACCGGCGACCAGATTCCTGACCAAAGTCCTGCCGATTTTTGATGCTTGTTGTAGCCAATAGTCGGTGGTTCTGTCTCTTCTGAGACAGAACCCGGGGTGTTTTTGGCTGAATTAGTAAAATTCAACTTATTTGTGCTGGAATTATGAATAGGATCACTGTCACCCTCCCAAAAACCCTTCATCAACGGGGATTCAATAACGGGTGCCGCATTAGAACAATTGAGTGCCTCTATCAATAATAAATTCCAATATCTGAGCAAGAAATATAAAAACAATTTAAACTATCAGAATAAATGCCCCTATCTAATTCAGAATTAAAGCACTTTGATTGATTTGTACATCGGGTGATTGTATGAAAAACAGATAGCATAAGCCGAGAATCAAGCATGAAAACGGAGATAAGAAACGACGTCGCTTACCTAGAAATGAGAAGCTTGAAAGCAGAACCGAAACTGTGCGCTGGAGCAGGGAAAGGGAAATTGATCCCAGGCTTGGAGTCTGTGAGGAGATTGCTGCCTGTCGTTGTACAATAATAATTCGGTTGCGTACAATGGGCACGTTAGACTTTATCTGACTTATTTATTTACGTAATACGTAATTATTAATTTATTATAGTATTTTTTAAAATAATAAATAGGAATTACATTCTCTTTTTAAATAATTTTCGACGATCTAATTTAAATAATAAATAGACATTACATTCTCTTTTTAAATAATTTTTTTATCATAGATCGTCGAAAATTAACATTGTTGTCCATCAGTGTCAATTTTCTACCATCGAAAATATTCATTTTTTTTTCTTTAGATAAAATGTAGTTGATAATAGTGCATTTTGTTGACAAACTGAAACTATTATCGATAAAATGCACTCTTGTCGACAAATCAGATCTTTTTTTATTTCTATTTTTTTTTTTAAATATTTTTTGGAGGAGGAGGTGGTGGTTATTAAGGGTGATACGACGGCAGCTGCTGCAAAATTAGAGTTAATTCAAGTTAGGGTGTGTTTGAATTTTAGAGAAGTGTATCATGAGATATTTTACTAAAAGTGCAAATTGAGTATTTTTTACATAAATATTAAATTAATAAATGAAGAGTATATTTAAAGGCACAAACCCTACAATGAATATTTCTAAACTTCAAAAATACAGTTTTTCGTACTCTATTTTAAAAACATTCTCCAATCATTAAACTCTATAGGTTACTCTATTTATTATTTTATTCATTTTCAATATATTACAATTATTAAATAATATATTTATCTTCATATTTAAATTAATTTATACAATTAAATATTCAATTAGTAAATTAAATTATAATTTAAATATTATTGGTTTTATCAAAATCATAAAATGTAAATAAATTTGTAATTTTCAAATATTACTTTATTTAAATATAAAATTACGAAACACATAATGTAAAACTATACATGTGATTATAATCTAATACAATACAATTACACTAATTACGTTTAAAATAGACTAAATAACACTAACAAGCTTGTGAATTAGAGTACTCCTCTCACAAATCATCAATAAGAGCATCACGAAGTGTAAAGTGAGTCTTATTATCTTTAATTTGGCAATGACGTGCAAAAAACTCTTCAAACTCAGCGCGCTCACCATGTGCAAATTGTAGTGAACATATGATGGCTATGAGGAAAAATTCTGAGTGTGATCGATAATAAATGATTCAAGTTGAAAAAAAAAATGACTGATGCGATAATTGCAAAGGAAGAAAATTAAATTCTCTTAAAAAATTATACGAGCGTTGATGAATCATTTTGACATTTCCTTCTTCGAGAGCAACAAAAAATTTAGCGCAAAAGAAGTATGATGAGTGGGGATGGTTCAAGCGGGATTGATCAATTTGACTCACTTTTTAGCTGAACTTCTCCATTTGGATCCAACATTCCGCCGTACTAGTGTATCGTTTTTTTTATTATTTGTACTCCCTCCGTCCCCGAAAAGTTTGCGGGGAATCTTAGGCACATGGTTTAAGAAAAAAATGTAATGATGAGAGTGTTGAGAGGTAATTTTGTAAACTTTTATATATAAAGTAAATAAATTAGGTGGGTTAAGTGTATGGTGGGCCCCAAAAGTAATATCATGAAGGGTAAATATGTGTATTTTGTGAGGGTGGAGATTGTGATAGTTATTTCTATTTTGGGGTATGCAAACTTTTGGGGGACAAACTAAAAAGGAAAGTATGAAAACTTTTCAGGGACGGAGGGAGTATTTGTATTTCTCTTCAGTTTGTGTTCATTTATTTTAATATGTCGGTGTTATATGTAGCTAGATAATGCATGTATGCCCGTTTTAATATGTAATATATTTCATATTTAATATATAATGTATTTTTATTGTATTTTACGTTATTTTTTTGTTGGTAATAATAATACACACAAAAATTAAATTACACAACTAAAATCATATTTTTAATGTTTCCACTTCCAATAATTTAATACTCCCTCCGTCTACCAAAAGTGTGCTCACTTGTTTTTTTAGGTCCACAAAAAATACGTTTATTCTATTTAAATAATTCACTTTTGAATATTTTTTTTACTTTAATAACAAGATTGAGTATCTACCCAATATATTCTTTACTCGTTATCCAAAATATATTTTTTATAAATAAAATATGAATTTTTTAAAAACATGTATAAAAAAAGTGAGCACACTTTTGGTGGACAGAGGGAGTATTCAAATTTCAAGCAAGAAGCCCATGGGCCCATGCTGCAAAATATTAAATACAAAAATTAATAATAATCTCGGACGGGTGGATTGGTCTGTTTAGTTCGCAAGCTAATCGATCCAAGCAAAAAAAAACGAGTTTAAATGAATTTGCAATTGATCAAATCTAACTTTCCATTCATTAGAGTTAATCGAGTCAGGTCATTTACCCCATTCAGAATAAACTATTAGAGTAAATTAATTTGATTTTCATTGATTTGAATAATGAGTACAATCATGTATATATACAGAAGACTTTTCCTAATTTAAATAAGGCAATAATACAAATCTGCACAATTTAGGAATAAGCAATAAATCAAAATATTATGATTGATTTATGCTAACATCCCCCCTCAAGCAAGACGCGGGATGAGGACCGACTCGCAGCTTGGCCCGAAAAAAATCAAAGAGAGGACGAGGAAGAGCCTTTGTGAATATATCCGCAATTTGGAGATCGGAAGATATGAACTGAGTACTCAACTTGCCCGATGAAACAAGCTCCCGAACAAAATGGTAGTCGATGTCAATATGCTTGGCGCGCTTGTGAGCACTTGGATTTTGGCTCAAAAATACCGCACTGTTGTTGTCCGAGAAGAGGGTAGGACAAGTCGGTATAGGGACTTGAAGTTCCCGAAGAATATGAAGAACGCACACCAATTCGGAGGCAGCATTGGCGAGGGCGCGATATTCTGACTCACAACTGGATCGGGAGACGGTGGGTTGTTTCTTTGCACTCCAAGAAACAAGGTTTCCACCAAGAAAAATTGAATAACCATAAGTAGAGCGTCGAGTTTCGACACAGCGGGCCCAATCAGCATCAGAGTAAGCAACTACATCAAGAGAAGATCCTCTCGTGAAAGAGAGACCATAGGAAGGGGTGGTCTTCACATAGCGCAAAATGCGTTTAACAGCCTGAAAGTGTTCAATTGTTGGGTTATGCAGATGCTGACTGACAAGGTTAACAACAAAACTAAGATCTGGACGAGTAATGGTGAGGTATTGGAGAGCACCGACCAAAGATCGGTAAAGAGTGGGATCATCGAACAAAGGACCAGTTTGGGGGAGCTGACAGCCGGCGACGAGGGGAGTATTAACAGGCTTGCAATCCTCAAGGGCAGCTCGCTTGAGGATATCTCGAGCATATTTAGCCTGGTTAAAAAAAAGACCAAAAGGAGTGTAAGAGACCTCAAGACCTAAAAAGTAATTCAACTTACCCAAGTCCTTGATGGCAAACTCCTTACGAAGATGGGTGATGAAGTCCTGCAAGGTGGAAACAGAATTGCCGGTTAAAATGAAGTCATCAATATATACTAACAAATATAAGGTGTTAGAGCCGCGAATGTAAATGAATAATGAAGAATCAGATTTGCTACAGACAAAACCAATGCTTAGGAGGAAGTCACTAAGGCGTTGAAACCAAGCACGAGGGGCTTGTTTAAGCCCATACAAGACCTTTTTGAGGCAACAAACATGATCCGGAAATCTAGTGTCAATGAATCCAGGAGGTTGTTCCATGAACACATGTTTGGACAAAACGCCATTTAAGAAGGTATTTTTCACGTCAAGTTGATGAAGTGGCCAATTATTAAGGACGGCCAAAGAAAGCACAATGCGAATTGTGGACGCTCGTACCACCGGGCTGAACGTGAGAGAGTAGTCAAAACCCGGAAGTTGAGTAAAACCCTGGGCAACAAGACGCGCTTTATAACGCTCGACCGAACCGTCAACCAGAAACTTGGTTCGAAACACCCATTTAGAGCCCACAATGTTCGTGTTTTCAGGGCAGGGTACCAGATCCCAGGTATGATTTGAGGACAAGGCAGAGAGCTCTTCATGCATGGCAGCTACCCATTCTGGGCGTTTAAGAGCCGACTTTATACCACGAGGTTCATTTACTGCAAGGAGAGCATTAAACAACGAAGTACAAGTATAACTAGGAATATGTTTGGGTTTAAAGATACCAGACTTTCCACGAGTTTGCATTGGATGAATAGAGACGGCCTCGGAAGTGGTTGAGACAGGGAGAGGGATGGGCGACACTTCAGGAATGACAGTAGCAACCGGAGAGGGATCCGGAGGAGGTAAAGTTGAGGGAACGTCAGAGCAAAGGGTGCAAGGGGAACCATTTGGCACTAGGGGAGATGGGTCCGGAAGAGATGCCGGAGATGTAGGTGACCAAGCCGGCTCCAAAAACTCTGCAACGGGAAGAGAGTCTAGAGAGGATTTACCTGCACTATCACAAAAAGGAAACAAAGCTTCATCAAATTTAGCATGCCTAGATATATAGATGTGGAAGGAAATAGGATCGTAACAACGAAACCCTTTGTGAGAACTACTGTAGCCCAAAAAAACACAAGGCATACTCCTAGGGTCAAACTTATTTGTAGCATAATCTCGAAGACAAGGGTAGACACGACAGCCAAAGGGGTGAAAATTTTCATAATTTGGGAGAGTAGAAAAGAGTAGCTCAAAAGGACACTTATTCTCAAGCAGTTTAGTGGGCAAACAATTAATTATATACACAGCACTACTAAAAGCATCCACCCAAAATTTTAAAGGAACACGAGAGTGAAAAAGCATAGCAAGACCCGTTTCAGTAATATGACGATGTTTACGTTCAGCCCGCCCATTTTGAGCAGACGTGTACGGACAAGAAAATATGTGACGAATACCAGTTTTATTGAAAAAATCTTTCACTCTATTATTAGTAAATTCCGTGCCACCGTCACTATGAAAAGTTTTAACTTGACAGGAAAACTGATTAACAACGAAGGCATGAAATTGAAGTAATACATCATAAAAATCAGACTTTTGGAGTAAGGGATAGAGCCAAGTAAACCTGGAAAAATCATCAATAAATATAACATAATAGCGAAAACCAGAAACAGAAGTTACAGGCGTCGGCCCCCATAAATCACAGTGTATAAGGTCCAAAACACAAGAAGAGCGTTTAAAGTCTAAAGAAAATGGGAGATGTTTACTCTTAGCACGCTCACAAGAATCACAAATAACGGGTTTCGGTAACAAAGAAGTAACAGAAATACGCCCTAGACTACGTAAAATAGAGATAGTATCAAAGGAGACATGTCCAAGTCTCGAGTGCCACATTTCAAAAGAAGCTTTAGGCTTGTGTGCAGCAACCAACGCCACTTGAACATTACTCAACACATAAAGGTCATTCTTACGCTTTCCTCGTGCTAGAATCTCCCGAGTATCCCGATGCTGAATTTCAAAACAAACATCGTTAAAAATAACAATAACAGGAGAATCAATAGACAGTTTACTAACCGAAAGTAAGTTTTTGGTTAGACCGGGAACAATTAGAACTCCATTTAAAGAAAGAGAATTGGTGATGGAAAAAGAGCCAATATGAGAGATAGGTAAGACGGCGCCGTTACCAACGACGACCATATCCGAACCTGTATAAGGCAATGGGGCATCCAAACGATTTAGTGAGGGTGTCATATGCGCAGACGCACCAGTGTCCAAGTACCAGTCTGAGGCATTCGGCTCTGAGACGGCACAAGAGGCAGAGAAGGCCTCGACAAGGTTTGCGGTTGAGGGAGCAGAACGCGCAACTGGAGGTTTCGGCAGAGGAGCAGCTGTTGGGTCGGCAAAGCGATCTGGACATACGTTGGCGTAATGTCCATTTTGACGGCATATTTGGCAGTGAGGCGGACGTCGCTGACCAGAACCACGGCCACCAGAAGACATACCTTGACCACGGCCACGGGAGACAAAGGAGGATTGACGAGGACCTGTAGAGACCGTGAAAGCAACGGGAGAAGGGGAAGGAGCCATACCTAATTGGAATTGTTCCCAAGCCTCTGCGCCACTGAGAAGGGCAGAGAACGAAGGCAACGGAACGATTGACATTTGAGTCGCTGAAAAACTGGAAAAGGATGGCCCAAGCCCTTTGAGGAAGAGGTGTATTTTATCGGTGTTTGCAACAGTGGCTCCAATGGCGGCCAATTGATCACATATCAGTTTGAATTCACGGCCAAAGGAAGCAACACATCCATCGCCCTTTGTGAGAGATTGTAACTGACCTTTCAATCGGAATTCACGGGCCTTGGACTGATGACTGAAGTGGTTTTCGAGAGCACGCCAAACATCACGAGCCGAAGAACACCCAACCACCACGGACATGGCTTCTTCCGTGAGGGAGGAGAAAATAAGACTGACGAGACGCTGGTCATCAATCAGCCAAGACTTGTATTCGGGATTAGGGGCAGAAGATCCGTTAGTGCGAATCTCAACCGGAGGCGCCGGACGGGAGCCATCAATAAGGCCGATAAGACCTTGCCCGATAAGAAGAGGATGTAATTGGCTACGCCAAAGGAGGAAATTTGTGGAGGAGAGCTTTATGGTGAGCATGTGAATGAGGGTGGCATAAGGGAGAGTGTCTGGCGTATCCGATTTATCGGAAGACGGCACGGTGGAGGGTGCCATGAGAAACAGAGAGAAGAAAGAAATGAGGAAAACAGAGAGAGAAGACTTTTCCTAATCTAAATAAATGAGTACATTAATTTGATTTTCATTGATTTGAATAATGAGTACAATCATGTATATATACAGAAGACTTTTCCTAATCTAAATAAGACAATAATACAAATCTGCACAATTTAGGAATAAGCAATAAATCAAAATATTATGATTGATTTATGCTAACATAAACACCTCTAGGTGGGGTACCCATTTGATTTGATAGAGTTGTTTGAACTCACTAAGGTTCGATAAGGCTCGACTCATTTAGTTAAACGAGCCGAGCTCAAACTCGTTATATATTTAATTTACTAACGAGTCAGCTTGAACTCGACTTAGGTTCGATATCTAATTCCTTTGTAAAAAAAATTATTAGGCTCGTTAGACTCTACTTGATAGGCTCGTTAGACTCATTAACGAGTCGAGTTGAGCTCAATTTTTAACTCGTCAATGTTATTGAATCGAGCTCGAACTTCAAATACTCGACTCGCTTCGACTCGAATAACAACTCAATTTCGGGACATTACATATTCTTAAGCCAACGAAATTCCAATTCTCGAATTTGAATCTTATTTCTCCAACTTTAGAGACATTTCGGGACATTACATATTCTTAAACCGACGAAATTTCAATTCTCGAATTGGAATTTTATTTCTCCAACTTTAGGGACATTTCGGGACATTACATATTCTTTAACCGACGAAATTCCAATTCGAGAATTGGAATTTTATTTCTCCAACTTTATGGACATTTCAGGACATTACATATTCTTTAACCGACTAAATTCCAATTCGAGAATTAGAATTTTATTTCTCAAACTTTAGAGACATTTCGAGGCATTACATATTCTTAAATCGACGAAATTCCAATTCGAGAATTGGAATTTTATTTCTCAAACTTTTGGGACATATCGGGACATTGTATATTCTTAAACCGACGAAATTCCAATTCAAGAATTGGAATTTTATTTCTCCAACTTTTGGGACATTTCGGGACATTGTATATTCTTAAACAGACAAAATTCCAATTCTCGAATTGGAATTTTATTTCTCCAACTATAGGGACATTTCGGGACATTACATATTCTTAAACCGACGAAATTCCAATTCTCGAATTGGAATTTTATTTCTCCAACTTTAGGGACATTTCAAGACATTACATATTCTTATACCGACGAAAATTCCAATTCGAGAATTGGAATTTTATTTCTCCAACTTTAGGGACATTTCATATACTTAAACCGACGAAATTTCAATTCTCCAACTCAAATTTATTTCTCCTACATTAGGGACATTATATATTTTTAAACCGACATTTCGGGACATTACATATTCTTAAACCGACGAAATTTCAATTCTCGAATTGAAATTTTATTTCTCCAACTTTAGGGACATTTCGAGACATTACATATTCTTAAACCGACGAAATTCCAATTCGAGAATTGGAATTTTATTTCTCAAACTTTTGAGACATTTCGGGACATTGTATATTCTTAAACCGCCGAAATTCCAATTCGAGAATTGGAATTTTATTTCTCCAACTTTAGGGACATTTCGGGACATTGTATATTCTTAAACCGACGAAATTCCAATTCTCGAATTGGAATTTTATTTCTCCAACTTTTGGGACATTTCGGAACATTACATATTCTTAAACCAACGAAATTCCAATTCTCGAATTGGAATTTTATTTCTCCAACTTTTGGGACATTTCAGGACATTACATATTCTTAAACCGACGAAATTCCAATTCTCAAATTGGAATTTTATTTCTCCAACTTTTGGGACATTTCGGGACATTACATATTCTTAAACCGACGAAATTCTAATTCGAGAATTTGAATTTTATTTCTCAAACTTTTGGGACATTTCGAGACTTTACATATTCTTAAACCGACGAAATTCCAATTCGAGAATGGAATTTTATTTCTAAACTTCTGGGACATTTCGGAAAATTACATATTCTTAAACCAACGAAATTCCAATTTTCGAACTGGAATTTTATTTCTCCAGCTTTTGGGACATTTCGGAACATTACATATTCTTAAACAGACGAAATTCCAATTCTCGAATTGGAATTTTATTTCTCCAACTTTTTGGACATTTCGGGACATTACATATTTTTAAAATGACGAAATTCCAATTCTCGAACTGGAATTTTATTTCTCCAACTTTAGGGACATTTCGGGACATTACATATTCTTAAACCGACGAAATTCAAATTCTCGAATTGGAATTTTATTTCTCCAACTTTAGAGACATATCGGGACATTATATATTCTTAAACCGACAAAATTCCAATTCGAGAATTGGAATTTTATTTCTCAAACTTTAGGGACATTTCGGGACATTACATATTCTTGAACCGAAGAAATTCCAATTCGAGAATTGGAATTTTATATCTCAAACTTTAGGGACATTTCGAGGCATTACATATTCTTAAACCAACGAAATTCCAATTCGAGAATTGAAATTTTATTTCTCAAACTTTTGGGACATATCGGGACATTGTATATTCTTAAACCGAAGAAATTTCAATTAAAGAATTGGAATTTTATTTCTCCAACTTTTGGGACATTGTATATTCTTAAACCGACGAAATTCCAATTCTCGAATTGGAATTTTATTTCTCGAACTATAGGGACATTACATATTCTTAAGCCGACGAAATTCCAATTCTCGAATTGGAATTTTATTTCTCCAACTTCAGGGACATTTCGGGACATTACATATTCTTAAAGCGAAAAAATTCCAATTCGAGAATTGGAATTTTATTTCTCAAACTTTTGGGACATTTCGGGACTTTACATATTCTTAAACCGACGAAATTCCATTTCGAGAATGAAATTTTATTTCTCAACTTTTGGGACATTTCGGGAAATTACATATTCTTAAATCGACGAAATTCCAATTTTCGAACTCGAATTTAATTTCTCCAACTTTTGGGACATTTCGGAACATTACATATTCTTAGACACACGAAATTCCAATTCTCGAATTGGAATTTTATTTCTCCAACTTTTTGGACATTTCGAGACATTACATATTCTTAATATTCTTAAACCGATGAAATTTCAATTCTCGAACATGAATTTTATTTCTCCAACTTTAGGGACATTTCGGGACATTACATATTCTTAAACCGTCGAAACTCCAATTCTCGAATAGGAATTTTATTTCTCCAACCTTAGAGACATATCGGGACATTATATATTTTTAAACCGACTAAATTCCAATTCGAGAATTGGAATTTTATTTCTCAAACTTTAGGGACATTTCGGGACATTACATATTCTTGAACCGAAGAAATTCCAATTCGAGAATTGGAATTTTATTTCTCAAACTTTAGGGACATTTCGAAGCATTACATATTCTTAAACCGACGAAACTCCAATTCGAGAATTGGAATTTTATTTCTCCAACTTTTGGGACATTTCGTGACATTGTATATTCTTAAACCGACGAAATTCCAATTCTCGAATTGGAATTTTATTTCTCGAACTATAGGGACATTTCGGGACATTACATATTCTTAATATTCTTAAACCGACGAAATTCCATTTTTCGAACTGGAATTTTATTTCTCCAGCTTTTGGGACATTTCGGAACATTACATAATCTTAAACAGACGAAATTCCAATTCTCGAATTGGAATTTTATTTCTCCAACTTTTTGGACATTTCGGGACATTACATATTTTTAAAATGATGAAATTCCAATTCTCGAACAGGAATTTTATTTCTCCAACTTTAGAGACATTTCGGGACATTACATATTCTTAAACCGACGAAATTTCAATTCTCGAATTGGAATTTTATTTCTCCAACTTTAGCGACATATCGGGACATTATATATTCTTAAACCGACAAAATTCCAATTAGAGAATTGGAATTTTATTTCTCAAACTTTAGGGACATTTCGGGACATTACATATTCTTGAACCGAAGAAATTCCAATTCGAGAATTAGAATTTTATTTCTCAAACTTTAGGGACATTTCGAGGCATTACATGTTCTTAAACCGACGAAATTCCAATTCGAGATTTGAAATTTTATTTCTCAAACTTTTGGGACATATCGGGACATTGTATATTCTTAAATCGACGAAATTCCAATTAAAGAATTGGAATTTTATTTCTCCAACTTTTGGGACATTTCGGGACATTGTATATTCTTAAACCAACAAAATTCGAATTCTCGAATTGGAATTTTATTTCTCGAACTATATGGACATTTCGGGACATTACATATTCTTAAGCCGACGAAATTTCAATTCTCGAATTGGAATTTTATTTCTCCAACTTCAGAGACATTTCGGGACATTACATATTCTTAAACCGAAAATATTCCAATTTGAGAATTGGAATTTTATTTCTCAAAATTTTGGGACATTTCGGGACTTTAGATATTCTTAAACCGACGAAATTCCAATTCGAGAATGAAATTTTATTTCACAACTTTTGGGACATTTCGGGAAATTACATATTCTTAAACCGACGAAATTCCAATTTTCGAACTCGAATTTAATTTCTCCAACTTTTGGGACATTTCGGAACATTACATATTCTTAGACACACGAAATTCCAATTCTCGAATTAGAATTTTATTTCTCCAACTTTTTGGACATTTCGGGACATTACATATTCTTAATATTCTTAAACCGACGAAATTTCAATTCTCGAACTTGAATTTTATTTCTCCAACTTTAGGGACATTTCGGGACATTACATATTCTTAAACCGTCGAAATTCCAATTCTCGAATATGAATTTTATTTCTCCAACTTTAGAGACATATCGGGACATTATATATTTTTAAACCGACTAAATTCCAATTCGATAATTGAAATTTTATTTCTCAAACTTTAGGGACATTTCGGGACATTACATATTCTTGAACCGAAGAAATTCAAATTCGAGAATTGGAATTTTATTTCTCAAACTTTAGGGACATTTCGAAGCATTACATATTCTTAAACCGACGAAACTCCAATTCGAGAATTGGAATTTTATTTCTCCAACTTTTGGGACATTTCGTGACATTGTATATTCTTAAACCGACGAAATTCCAATTCTCGAATTGGAATTTTATTTCTCGAACTATAGGGACATTTCGGGACATTACATATCTTAAACCGATGAAATTCCAATTCTCGAATTGGAATTTTATTTCTCAAACTTTTGGGACATTTCGGAACATTGTATATTCGTAAACCGACGAAATTCCAATTCAAGAATTGGAATTTTATTTCTCCAACTTCTGGGACATTTCGGGACATTTGTATATTCTTAAACCGACGAAATTCCAAATCTCGAATTGGAATTTTATTTCTCCAACTATAGGGACATTTCGGGACATTACATATTCTTAAACCGACGAAATTCCAATTCTCGAATTGGAATTTTATTTCTCCAACTTTTGGGACATTTCGGGACATTACATATTCTTTAACCGACGAAATTCAAATTCTCGAATTGGAATTTTATTTCTCCAACTTTAGGGACATTTCAGGACATTACATATTCTTTAACCGACGAAATTCCAATTCTCGAATTGGAATTTTATTTCTCCAACTTTTGGGACATTTTTGGACATTACATATTCTTAAACCGACGAAATTCCAATTCTCGAAATGGAATTTTATTTCTCCAACTTTAGGGACATTACATATTCTTAAACCGACGAAATTCCAATTCTCGAATTGGAATTTTATTTCTCCAACTTTAGGGGCATTACATATTCTTAAACCGACGAAATTCCAATTCGAGAATTGGAATTTTATTTGTCCAACTTTAGGAACATTTCAGGACATTACATATTTTTAACCCGACGAAATTCCAATTCTCGAATTGGAATTTTATTTCTCCAACTTTAGGGACATTTCGGGACATTACATATTCTTAAACCGACGAAATTCCAATTCGAGAATGGAATTTTATTTCTCAACTTTTGGGACATTTCGGGAAATTATATATTCTTAAACCGACGAAATTCCAATTTTCGAATTGGAATTTTATTTCTCCAACTTTTGGGACATTTCGGAACATTACATATTCTTAGACCGACGAAATTTCAATTCGAGAATTGGAATTTTATTTCTCAAACTTTTGGGACATTTCGGGACATTGTATATTTTTAAACTAACGAAATTCCAATTCTCGAATTGGAATTTTATTTCTCCAACTTTTTGGACATTTCGGGACATTACATATTCTTAAACCGACCAAATTCCAATTCTCGAAATGGAATTTTATTTCTCCAACTTTAGGGACATTTCGGGACATTACGTATTCTTAAACCGACGAAATTCCAATTCTCGAATTGGAATTTTATTTCTCCAACTTTATGGACATTTCGGGACATTACATATTCTTAAACCGACGAAATTCCAATTCTCCAACTGGAATTTTATTTCTCCAACTTTTGGGACATTACATATTCTTAAACAGACGAAATTCCAATTCACGAATTGGAATTTTATTTCTCGAACTATCGGAACATTACATATTCTTAAGCCGAAGAAATTCCAATTCTCGAATTGGAATTTTGTTTCTCCAACTTTAGAGACATTTCGGGACGAAATTCCAATTCTCGAATTGGAATTTTATTTCTCCAACTTTTGGGACATTTCGGGACTTTAGGGACATTTCGAGGCATTACATATTCTTAAACCGACGAAATTCCAATTCGAAAATTGGAATTTTATTTCTCAAACTTTTGGGACATATCGGGACATTGTATATTCTTAAACAGACGAAATTCCAATTCAAGAATTGGAATTTTATTTCTCCAACTTTTGGGATATTTCGGGACATTGTATATTCTTAAACCGACGAAATTCCAATTTTCGAATTGGAATTTTATTTCTCCAACTTTAGGGACATTTCGGGACATTACATATTCTTTAACCAACGAAATTCCAATTCTCGGATTGGAATTTTATTTCTCCAACTGTAGGGACATTTCGGGACATTACATATTTTTTAACCGACGAAATTCCAATTCGAGAATTGGAATTTTATTTCTCAAACTTTTGGGACATTTCGGGACATTGTATATTCTTAAACCGACGAAATTCCAATTCTCGAATTGGAATTTTTTTTCTCCAACTTTTGGGACATTTCAGGACATTACATATTTTTAAATCGACGAAATTCCAATTCTCGAACTGGAATTTTATTTCTCCAACTTTAGGGACATTTCGGGACATTACATATTCTTAAACCGACGAAATTCCAATTCTCCAACTGGAATTTTATTTCTGCAACTTTTGGGACATTTCGGGACATTACATATTCTTAAACAGACGAAATTCCAATTCTCGAATTGGAATTTTATTTCTCCAACTTTGGGGACATTTCGGGACTTTAGGGACATTTCGAGGCATTACATATTCTTAAACCGACGAAATTCCAATTCGAGAATTGGAATTTTATTTCTCAAACTTTTGGGACATATCGGGACATTGTATATTCTTAAACAGACGAAATTCCAATTCAAAAATTGGAATTTTATTTCTCCAACTTTTGGGACATTTCGGGACATTGTATATTTTTAAACCGACGAAATTCCAATTTTCGAATTGGAATTTTATTTCTCCAACTTTAGAGACATTTCGGGAAATTACATATTCTTTAACCGACGAAATTCCAATTCTCGAATTGGAATTTTATTTCTCCAACTTTTGGGACATTACATATTCTTAAACCGACGAAATTCCAATTCTCGAATTTGAATTTTATTTCTCCAACTTTAGGGACATTTCGGGACATTACATATTCTTAAACCGAAGAAATTCCAATTCTCGAACTGGAATTTTATTTCTCCAACTTTTGGGACATTTCGGGACATTACATATTTTTAGACCGACAAAATTTCAATTCTAGAATAGGAATTTTATTTCTCCAACTTTTGGGACATTTCGAAACATTTGTATATTATTAAACCGACAAAATTCCAAATTTCGAATAGGAATTTTATTTCTCCAACTTTTGGGACATTTCGGGACATTTGTATATTCTTAAACCGACGAAATTCCAAATCTCGAATTGGAATTTTATTTCTCCAACTATAGGGACATTTCGGGACATTACATATTCTTAAACCGACGAAATTCCAATTCTCGAATTGGAATTTTATTTCTCCAACTTTTGGGACATTACATATTCTTAAACCGACGAAATTTCAATTCTCGAATTGGAATTTTATTCCTCCAACTTTAGGGACTTTTCGGGACATTCTATATTCTTTAACCGACGAAATTCCAATTCTCGAATTGGAATTTTATTTCTCCAACTTTAGAGACATTTCGGGACATTACATATTCTTTAACCGACGAAATTCCAATTCTCGAATTGGAATTTTATTTCTCCAACTTTTGGGACATTTCGGGACATTACATATTCTTAAACCGACAAAATTCCAATTCTCGAATTGGAATTTTATTTCTCCAACTTTTGGGACATTTCGTGACATTACATATTATTAAATCGACGAAATTCCAATTCTCGAACTGGAATTTTATTTCTCCAACTTTAGGGACATTTCGGGACATTACATATTCTTAAACCGACGAAATTCCAATTCTCCAACTGGAATTTTATTTCTGCAACTTTTGGGACATTTCGGGACATTACATATTCTTAAACAGACGAAATTCCAATTCTCGAATTGGAATTTTATTTCTCCAACTTTGGGGACATTTCGGGACTTTAGGGACATTTCGAGGCATTACATATTCTTAAACCGACGAAATTCCAATTCGAGAATTGGAATTTTATTTCTCAAACTTTTGGGACATATCGGGACATTGTATATTCTTAAACAGACGAAATTCCAATTCAAGAATTGGAATTTTATTTCTCCAACTTTTGGGACATTTCGGGACATTGTATATTCTTAAACCGACGAAATTCCAATTTTCGAATTGGAATTTTATTTCTCCAACTTTAGGGACATTTCGGGACATTACATATTCTTTAACCGACGAAATTCCAATTCTCGGATTGGAATTTTATTTCTCCAACTGTAGGGACATTTCGGGACATTACATATTTTTTAACCGACGAAATTCCAATTCGAGAATTGGAATTTTATTTCTCAAACTTTTGGGACATTTCGGGACATTGTATATTCTTAAACCGACGAAATTCCAATTCTCGAATTGGAATTTTATTTCTCCAACTTTTGGGACATTTCGGGACATTACATATTATTAAATCGACGAAATTTCAATTCTCGAACTGGAATTTTATTTCTGCAACTTTTGGGACATTTCGGGACATTACATATTCTTAAACAGACGAAATTCCAATTCTCGAATTGGAATTTTATTTCTCCAACTTTGGGGACATTTCGGGACTTTAGGGACATTTCGAGGCATTACATATTCTTAAACCGACGAAATTCCAATTCGAGAATTGGAATTTTATTTCTCAAACTTTTGGGACATATCGGGACATTGTATATTCTTAAACAGACGAAATTCCAATTCAAAAATTGGAATTTTATTTCTCCAACTTTTGGGACATTTCGGGACATTGTATATTTTTAAACCGACGAAATTCCAATTTTCGAATTGGAATTTTATTTCTCCAACTTTAGAGACATTTCGGGAAATTACATATTCTTTAACCGACGAAATTCCAATTCTCGAATTGGAATTTTATTTCTCCAACTTTTGGGACATTACATATTCTTAAACCGACGAAATTCCAATTCTCGAATTTGAATTTTATTTCTCCAACTTTAGGGACATTTCGGGACATTACATATTCTTAAACCGACGAAATTCCAATTCTCGAACTGGAATTTTATTTCTCCAACTTTTGGGACATTTCGGGACATTACATATTTTTAGACCGACAAAATTTCAATTCTAGAATTGGAATTTTATTTCTCCAACTTTTGGGACATTTCGAAACATTTGTATATTCTTAAACCGACAAAATTCCAAATTTCGAATTGGAATTTTATTTCTCCAACTTTTGGGACATTTCGGGACATTTGTATATTCTTAAACCGACGAAATTCCAAATCTCGAATTGGAATTTTATTTCTCCAACTATAGGGACATTTCGGGACATTACATATTCTTAAACCGACGAAATTCCAATTCGCGAATTGGAATTTTATTTCTCCAACTTTTGAGACATTTCGGGACATTACATATTCTTTAACCGACGAAATTCCAATTCTCGAATTGGAATTTTATTTCTCCAACTTTTGGGACATTACATATTCTTAAACCGACGAAATTTCAATTCTCGAATTGGAATTTTATTCCTCCAACTTTAGGGACTTTTCGGGACATTACATATTCTTTAACCGACGAAATTCCAATTCTCGAATTGGAATTTTATTTCTCCAACTTTAGGGACATTTCGGGACATTACATATTCTTTAACCGACGAAATTCCAATTCTCGAATTGAAATTTTATTTCTCTAACTTTTGGGACATTACATATTCTTAAACCGACGAAATTTCAATTCTCGAATTGGAATTTTATTCCTCCAACTTTAGGGACTTTTCGGGACATTCTATATTCTTTAACCGACGAAATTCCAATTCTCGAATTGGAATTTTATTTCTCCAACTTTAGAGACATTTCGGGACATTACATATTCTTTAACCGACGAAATTCCAATTCTCGAATTGGAATTTTATTTCTCCAACTTTTGGGACATTTCGGGACATTACATATTCTTAAACCGACAAAATTCCAATTCTCGAATTGGAATTTTATTTCTCCAACTTTTGGGACATTTCGTGACATTACATATTATTAAATCGACGAAATTCCAATTCTCGAACTGGAATTTTATTTCTCCAACTTTAGGGACATTTCGGGACATTACATATTCTTAAACCGACGAAATTCCAATTCTCCAACTGGAATTTTATTTCTGCAACTTTTGGGACATTTCGGGACATTACATATTCTTAAACAGACGAAATTCCAATTCTCGAATTGGAATTTTATTTCTCCAACTTTGGGGACATTTCGGGACTTTAGGGACATTTCGAGGCATTACATATTCTTAAACCGACGAAATTCCAATTCGAGAATTGGATTTTTATTTCTCAAACTTTTGGGACATATCGGGACATTGTATATTCTTAAACAGACGAAATTCCAATTCAAGAATTGGAATTTTATTTCTCCAACTTTTGGGACATTTCGGGACATTGTATATTCTTAAACCGACGAAATTCCAATTTTCGAATTGGAATTTTATTTCTCCAACTTTAGGGACATTTCGGGACATTACATATTCTTTAACCGACGAAATTCCAATTCTCGGATTGGAATTTTATTTCTCCAACTGTAGGGACATTTCGGGACATTACATATTTTTTAACCGACGAAATTCCAATTCGAGAATTGGAATTTTATTTCTCAAACTTTTGGGACATTTCGGGACATTGTATATTCTTAAACCGACGAAATTCCAATTCTCGAATTGGAATTTTATTTCTCCAACTTTTGGGACATTTCGGGACATTACATATTATTAAATCGACGAAATTTCAATTCTCGAACTGGAATTTTATTTCTGCAACTTTTGGGACATTTCGGGACATTACATATTCTTAAACAGACGAAATTCCAATTCTCGAATTGGAATTTTATTTCTCCAACTTTGGGGACATTTCGGGACTTTAGGGACATTTCGAGGCATTACATATTCTTAAACCGACGAAATTCCAATTCGAGAATTGGAATTTTATTTCTCAAACTTTTGGGACATATCGGGACATTGTATATTCTTAAACAGACGAAATTCCAATTCAAAAATTGGAATTTTATTTCTCCAACTTTTGGGACATTTCGAGACATTGTATATTTTTAAACCGACGAAATTCCAATTTTCGAATTGGAATTTTATTTCTCCAACTTTAGAGACATTTCGGGAAATTACATATTCTTTAACCGACGAAATTCCAATTCTCGAATTGGAATTTTATTTCTCCAACTTTTGGGACATTACATATTCTTAAACCGACGAAATTCCAATTCTCGAATTTGAATTTTATTTCTCCAACTTTAGGGACATTTCGGGACATTACATATTCTTAAACCGACGAAATTCCAATTCTCGAACTGGAATTTTATTTCTCCAACTTTTGGGACATTTCGGGACATTACATATTTTTAGACCGACAAAATTTCAATTCTAGAATTGGAATTTTATTTCTCCAACTTTTGGGACATTTCGAAACATTTGTATATTCTTAAACCGACAAAATTCCAAATTTCGAATTGGAATTTTATTTCTCCAACTTTTGGGACATTTCGGGACATTTGTATATTCTTAAACCGACGAAATTCCAAATCTCGAATTGGAATTTTATTTCTCCAACTATAGGGACATTTCGGGACATTACATATTCTTAAACCGACGAAATTCCAATTCGCGAATTGGAATTTTATTTCTCCAACTTTTGAGACATTTCGGGACATTACATATTCTTTAACCGACGAAATTCCAATTCTCGAATTGGAATTTTATTTCTCCAACTTTTGGGACATTACATATTCTTAAACCGACGAAATTTCAATTCTCGAATTGGAATTTTATTCCTCCAACTTTAGGGACTTTTCGGGACATTACATATTCTTTAACCGACGAAATTCCAATTCTCGAATTGGAATTTTATTTCTCCAACTTTAGGGACATTTCGGGACATTACATATTCTTTAACCGACGAAATTCCAATTCTCGAATTGAAATTTTATTTCTCCAACTTTTGGGACATTTCGAGACATTACATATTCTTAAACCGACAAAATTCCAATTCTCGAATTGGAATTTTATTTCTCCAACTTTTGGGACATTTCGGGACATTACATATTCTTAAACCGACGAAATTCCAATTCTCGAATTGGAATTTTATTCCTCCAACTTTAGGGACTTTTCGAGACATTACATATTCTTTAACCGGCGAAATTTTAATTCTCCAATTGGAATTTTATTTCTCGAATTGGAATTTTATTTCTCCAACTTTAGGGACATTTCGGGACATTACATATTCTTTAACCAACGAAATTCCAATTCTCGAATTGGAATTTTATTTCTCCAACTTTAGGGACATTTCGGGACATTACATATTCTTAAAACGACGAAATTCCAATTCTCGAATTGGAATTTTATTTCTCCAACTATAGGGACATTTCGGGACATTACATATTCTTAAACCGACGAAATTCCAATTCTCGAATTGGAATTTTATTTCTCCAACTTTTGGGACATTACATATTCTTAAACCGACGAAATTCCAATTCTCGAACTGGAATTTTATTTCTCCAAATTTGGGACATTTCGGAACATAACATATTCTTAAACCGACGAAATTCCAATTCTCGAATTGGAATTTTATTTCTCCAACTTTTGGGACATTTCGGGACATTACATATTTTTAAACCGACGAAATTCCAATTCTCGAATTGGAATTTTATTTCTCCAACTTTAGGCACATTTATTAGAAATATCATCATATATCATTAATTAAAGTAAACATGAAAGTAAACTAAATAATTTTCCAAAATTAAAAAAAGAAAAGGAGTAATAGACATACTTGGTTGTAGACCACACCAGAAATCATTTGACTATGGCAAGCACGAGATCACTAACATTCCACTTTTGCAGCAGCCAGTTCTAGGCACCTTTCTTCGGCTCGGAGCCATATATTACTGCACAAACCAAGATATCCCATGCATTAGAAGAATGGCAAATTAGTCAATCAAAGAAGGAAAAGAAGAGAATATAAAGTATTAGATCCTTTCAATAGAATCGGGTACTCAGATATTGAGAAAAAGTCAAGGAGATAAAAAAAAAATTTACAAGAACAAGAGGAAAATGAAAAAAAAAATTTGAAAGAGTTACAAACACAAGTGTGACGATTTTACAAGCATCTTAATGTTTTTTCTTGTGAAAATACATATTCGTAGGCATGAATCCTGATTCAACTTACATTTTTTTCAAAAGAAAAAAAAAACACTAAAAAAGATAAATAGTAAATTAAAGGCAGAGGAGGGAGAAATTAAGATGTGGATTAGCAGAATGCATAATTGTAAAGGAAATGAGGAAGAGCACGGGATCACACAAAGATTGTACGTAAAGCAGCAACTCAGAATGTAAACAACAGTTTTTGCACGGCTGTTTTCATTTTTATTAAACAAAAAGTTAACCCAGTCCAGCCCCAGACAAACAGATACCTATATTATACTCCAAAATCAGTAAACATAGGATTTAGACATTAATTAGTAGTGTTATCACAAAGGGGAACTCCTAAATTCCTAATCCTATTAATGAGTGCAAGACTCAGAATATAGGAGTATAAAATTTGGTGGATGTTTAATCTCTAGAAAAGCATCCCTAGTTTTAAAAAATATATGAGAGCATTTAATTACCAAATACACCTTTTGACCATCAAATAAATGAGATTAAAAATTGAAATAGATCGGAGAAAAAATTGTACCCATTTTGAACGAACAGAATGTCCAGGATAAATAAGTAGAGAGTTTTAGCTTCTCCTCAATAATTTCATACCTGCAACAGGAAAAGTAGTTAAACAAACTATAGGAGAATGAAGTTTTACTAAAGCCTTGTTTATTTAAGCATACCAACTTAGATAATTAGTTGCAGAATGCATTTCATATCCATTTTTCTTTAGATACATAAGTAATTCTTCAACTCCTTCGATATATGAGTATCCTCGTCTATTGCAGTTTTTTAGGCCTGTAGGAAAGCAGTTGGGTAAATCTGGTTAATAATAATAAAGAAAATAGCAACATCTTTGTAAACATTGACATCAAAATTTTCCTCAAAATGGGAAAAATCTCCTTTAATAAAAACATTCAATGCTCAAACTGGGATAACAATAGGCCGCTTGGGACTCGCTTGAAATGAATGCAATTAACAATAATCTGGTACATAGGAAATGGTGATAGCTTGTTCAAAAGACCATGGGTGGTCCATTTTTTAAGTAGCAAACGATTGTCCTAATGTGGCAATCCTGCTCCATTAGAATCACATCTAGTTTCAAGTAAATCAAAGTTCATTTCATGCATACAGGGAATATATTGCAAGAAACAGGTAGGCATTACAGAAGTCGAATAGATTAATATCTAGATTATGAAGTTTTAGATCCAATGTGTATGTTGCAATTAAAATTGTGAAGTAAATATAGAGAAAAATGAGGCTCCAAGTGGAATTCACTCAATTCTTGATCTTAATTTCATGAAGGAACTTCACATGTAGGACAAAAGTAGAAAATGAAAGGATGGAATTTCATTTGAATGGAGTTAGATTATTTTACCTTCAAAATCAAAAGGCCTCCTATCCTTAAAAAAAAGTTCGAGCCAGATCCATCTAAAAATAACTTCCATCCATTAAAGTATCCATATACGCATGTCGGGTCGGCATGCTGGTTTGATACCAAGAACATGTGTTTATATCTATGAGAAAAGAAAAATACTCAAACAATCGTCTCATTCAAAACAATATCCTTCCAACATTGAAATACAAACTCACAAAATTAAAGCAAAAAAACAACAATTTTCAACAAAACAAATCGAAAAAAATACAATTGAAATCAATACAGAAATCGAAAACAATAAGAAAATTGAAATATACCCCAGTTTCGGTAAAAAAAAATCGAATAAATACAAATATTCGATTTTTTTTTTTTTGGAAAAGAAGCAAAAAAATCGAAAATAATTATGGAAGGATTATAGATCTAAAAATTTTTAGATTTGAATTTCTAGAGAGGAGGCAGTTGAACACTAAACCCTAAAAATCAAAATTGAACATTACCATTACCTGAAAGGGAGGGGCGGCGTGGCTTAGGGGAGGAGGTGGTGCGAACGAGCGGCGTGGGGGGAGGCGGCGTGGCGCGGAGAACCGGGCTGGGGAGACGCGTTCTTGGCTAGCGAACGGTGAGGCGGCTGGCTGGGGTCGCCTTCTTCTTCAAACGACCGTCTACTTCTTTAAGCAAACAACGGATGGACAGCGTCGCTTGAAGGAAGCGACGGCGGCCGCGTCGCTTGGGAGAAAGGGCGACGGAGGCCGCGCTTCTTGGGGGAGGGTCGACGGCGGCCGCGCTGCTTGGAGGAGGGGCGACGACGCGGCGGATTGAGGAGAGGGGCGGCGGCGTTTTTGGGTGGAGGAGAATGGGTGTGTGAGCAGAGAAAAAAAGGGAGGGGAGGATAATATGGAAATTTAGGGTTTAGAAGTAAATTTTTTTTTTCATTCTCTCTATTTTATTTTATTTTTGATTTATTTCCATTTTTATTCCTATAATTTTTTCTCATTCTTTTCTTATTTAATAATTTTTTTTGCATTTTTTTCTCTTAGTCTTCCTGCATTTTTTTTTTTTTTTGATTTCATTGTTTTTTTAATTTTTTTCTCATTCTTTCACTATCAAGCAATATTACAGAGATTTTGAATTTGGATTTTTCTAATCTTACAAAAAAAAAAATATATTTCTTTTAGTTCTTAGTCTTTCTCATTTTTTTTTCAATTTTTTTATTCCCATAATTTTTTCTTATTCTTTTCCTATTTAATTTTTTTTTGTCGCTCTTAGTCTTCCTGCAATTTTTTATTTTTTTTGATTTCATTCTTTTTTTAATTTTTTTCTCATTCTTTCACTATCAAGCAATATTACAGATATTTTGAATTTGAATTTTTGTAACTCGGTAGACTTTG
The DNA here is from genome assembly GCA_963675135.1 of Galeopsis tetrahit. Classification (NCBI taxonomy): domain Eukaryota; kingdom Viridiplantae; phylum Streptophyta; class Magnoliopsida; order Lamiales; family Lamiaceae; genus Galeopsis; species Galeopsis tetrahit. The sequence goes on from OY776119.1 coordinate 91,000,573, forward strand.
AATTTGGATTTTTCTAATCATGGTTATTCAAAATTTAAAATAAAAAGAAAAAAGATAAAATTGTGGTAAAATGGTTTGTGAAATAATTATTTAAAATTTAAAATATATATGAGCTAATACATAATTATTTAAAATATATAAAATATAAGATTGAAATAAAAATTAGATAATATTTAAATTAGAAAAGTTGAATAAAAATGTTGATCAGTTGATCTAATTGAGAAATTATATGTCCATAATTATTCAATTCTCAATTCTTTCTTCTTTCTATGACATAAAATTTGCAGGAAAAATATGGAAACAAAAAAATAAAAATTAATAAGTAGTGCAGGAATGAGAAAAAAAATTGAAAAAAAAAATGGAAATAAAACCAAAAAAAAAAAAAAAAGAGAATGAGGAAGACTAAGGGAGGTGTATTGGTTGTGAATTCTGTAGGATTTTTTTGAAATTTCAAAGTTTGGGGGTATTCAATTCGAATTTTACAAAGTCTTTCAAAATTATGCTTTAGGTATTCAAAAGTTTATGGATTTTAATACTCTATGGATTTTGTTGGATTCTCCTTAAAAAAATATAAATAAATTACACTGTCCAAAATCTCTTCTAAAATAATAAGAGATTTCAACGGATTCTCTCAGAGAACTCTGAAGACAAAAGGAATGACAATATATAATCTTTATACAATATATATATATATATATTGGTAAAATACATTTTATATATATATATATTATTGGTAAAATATTTTATATATTATATATATAATAATAATTTTTAAAAAAACACTTTTACATTAAAAAAAACTATTTGCATCAATATCGGAGTTTATGAAAATCTATGTAAATCAATAAAAAAAATATATTTCAAAATACTGTCAAGTCTATGAAAATCCATGTAAATCCCATGTTAAAAAAAGTTTGAAGTCTATGAAAATCCATGTAAATTCCATATATATCAGTTAAAAAAAGTTAGTCAAACTCTGCATGGACTCTATGGATTTTAATCCACGTACTTTTTAAAGTCCATAAAAATCCAATAGAATCTCAATTGAATACACCCTCCTCCTTATGTGGTGTATTGGTTGTGAATTTTGTAGAATTTTTTTGGACTTTCAAAGTTTGGGGTATTCAATTCGAATTTTCAAAATTTTGAAGTATTCAATATTTCAATACGGATTTTAAAAAGTCTTTAAAAATCTTTAGATATTCAAGAGTGTATGGAGTTTAATACTCCATGGATTTTGTTGGATTCTCCTAAAAAAAAAATATAAATAAATTTCACTATCCAAAATCTCTTCTAAAAACCAGAGATTTCAACGGACGTAAGATCAGAAGTAGGGATGGCAATATTGATCCGACCCACGGGTACCCACCCCACTCCGCGAGCTTTGTGTTAGGTCGGATCCGCCCCGTATTGAGTATGGGTCGGGTCTAGGCCTTATGTCCGACCCATGGGTACCCGACCCGAATTAATATGTAAACTTTATATAGTATTTTTTTTTATTGGTAAAATATTTATATATATATATTTTTTTATTGGTAAAATGTTTATATATATATATATTATTAATTTAAAAAAAATACTTCACATTAAAAAAAAACTATTCGCATGAATACGGGAGTTTATGATATTCGCATGAATACGGGAGTTTATGAAAATCTATGCAAACCAATAAAAAAAAGTATATTCCACAATCCATTCAAGTCTATTAAAATCCATATAAATCAATAAAAGAAGTCAGTCAAACTCACGTACTTTTTAAAGTTTAAAAAAATCCAATAGAATCTCAATTGAATACATCCCATATATGTTGCATTTTGACAAAATAAGCTTATAGGACATGTTGATTTTGATATTAACACTTTTTTTCTAGAGTCGATTAATGGGTCGATCACTAGGGGTATGCAGTATTCAATGAAAATCGAAATAAACAGTCGAACTAAACTAAAATTTAAATTTTTTGTTCGATTATTCGATTACGGATCCTAATTTTAAAATTTTTGATATTCGGCTCGAGTTTGGTATTTAATGAAAAAGATTAAAATTGATTATATATGAAATATATTTATAAAAAATAAATTAATAAATAATACTGTAATATTATTAGTTTTTAGTCTTAAGATCCTAAATTTGATTCTTCACTTCTCACCCACCTCGCCATTCACGTGTAGAAATTCGGTAATTTGGTTGTGAAATATTGGAGAATTTTGTAATGAGATTATTCCATAATAGAGTCATTTCTATAGAGTTTTAAGCAAGTAAAACTTACAACTTTTAAAATTCTCTAATAGGGTGAAATTAATGTCAAAAAACCTTAAATGCCCTTAATATTCATATAACTCCTTAATTAATACCCATTAATTCGAATTTTAAATTCAAATCTTAATTGCAGCACATCAATTCCCCAATTATAGCGCATATTCAAAAAAAATCTTGACTTTCCCATCAATTCCCCAATTATAGCGCATATTCAAAAAAAATCTTGACTTTCCCAAAATCGCTGGAATTGGAAAGAACACATCGATACATTTTGGGAGGAACGAAGGAAGTTACAACAAAACCCAAGCGAAATTTATATAAAAAAAAAAAACAAAAAAACATTTTGGGAGGAACGAAGGAAGTTACAACAAAACCCAAGCGAAATTTATATAAAAAAAAACAAAAAAATCAAACGCTGTAACGGAAAAAGTATACAATGAATCCTCTCACAACGGAATTTCAAGTTCCGATTTGAGTAATTCGTGAAGAAAAGAGAGTAATCGGAGGGAAAATCATGTTGCGTTGACGTTTTCGAAGGTTGAGTGTTCTTCACGTGATGTCGTTTTGAGTTTTTGGGGTTTTGAGGAAGATTCAGAGATAATTGGAAATGGCGTTGGGGCGGAGAGAGAAGAGCGCTCTATCATCAATTCGCGGATCGCAGATTTTGGCGGCGATTGGTGTCGGAATATTGGTCGGATGCGTATTCACGCTTTTGTTTCCCCATTGATTCTTCTCTTCAATTCAGCCTTCCCAAATTCGTATCGTTTCGAATTCCAATGTTGAGGTTGATTCTGCATCATGTGATTCAAATGGGAGGAACGAAGGAGAATTCACCATTGTGTTGCTGGGCTACATAAACGATTCAATCTATGCCGCCATTGATGCGATTTGGGAAAAATCACAAACGGTTAGTCCTAATTTCTGCCATTGTTGATGAGCTTTTTCGAAATCTGCCATTGTTGATGAGCTTTGTTCGAAATCAGGAGAAGTTTCATGGATACAGCAGCTTGACATGGAGGTGAACATTAGATATGCACATTACTGTATGCATGTATACATGCATATCGTATAATGCATTTCACATATGCACATATGTAAAATGCATGTACCCCGTTTTTCGTGTATATTAATATGCATATCCATGTATGAACCTTTTTCTAAGCTTATAAACTCATAATTTTATTATGACCCATTTCTACATACCAAAATTCATTTCACAGTTCATATTAAACTTCATAATCTATTTTCATATATGTATGCATATTCAAATAAACGGGAACTTAATCCACTATGACACGCTTATTTAGTCTTTTTGTGATTTAATTGTGTTATGAGTCTTGTGTAATTTAATTCTGGATCATAAATTAATGCAGAATTATTAAGATCATAAAAGTCAAGCTAATTAATTCGAATTGCCTTATTTTTAGGAATATTTGAATTAAGGAAAGTGATACATTTTCGCGTTTTTTAAGACTATACATTTATAAAATTGATTTGATGTTAATCTGTCTAATATTAATTAATTTGAAATTATTTAAATGGGAAAAGGACAACTTTGTCTTCTTAAGTGTCAATTTGACTCTATTGGATAAAAATTAAAAACATATTCCCTATTAGATAAAAGTCTTAGTGAAATGACCTTATTAAAAAATTTCCCTTTTGTAATTGTTTGATAAATTTGGGGAGATGTCGGATAATTTTATAGAGAATGATGAATGGAAAAGATGTTTGAGAGGAGTGTCATCCCATCTAATTAGTTACCATTACGATTTACACTAATGATGATTTATCGTTACGATTTACACTTAATGATTTACAAGATATTATCCTTAATACTTAATATAAACATATACTCCGTATACAACTGTATTCTCCACCGTTGTAAGGGTAGGTGGTGATTTTGGTTTTTTGAAAGTTTTCGACTTGGGCTTTGTAAGCTATGAAAGTGGGTAGGACATCAGATTTGCGTTTTAACGGATATAGCCACACATATTTGGAAAAATGATAAACAAATATAACATAATATTTATAACCATCTTTAGATAGAACAGGAGACGTCCAAATATCAGAGAAAATTAATTCTAGGGGCATAGACGAAGATAAAGTAGTGTCGTTGAAGGGTAGTTTGTGGCTCTTTATGCACTTACAAGAATCACAAGAGAAGTTTGAACATTTATTAAGGTGTAAACTGATTCGGGTGGAATTTACACAATTTAGAGGCACATGTGAAGCATGTTTTTGATGAGATTTCATTGATTTATGCATGGATTATGATGATTTGAGCCAAAATGAGGGAAAGGTTGTGTTTTGTCGATTTTGTAGGAAATACGATGGAATTTGGAGCAAAACACCAACCACACTTTACTGGATGAGGAAGAGGAGTGCACCGTTGGGTTCGTCTCGAAAATCGGAGTGGAATAGCCTAAAGAATCGAGTCAATCGGACAACCGAGGCGAAAGATATGCACGAAACAAGTTTGGAGTGCCGAGCAACTCGGCCGAGCTAGCCAACTCGGCCGAGCCCTTGATCAAGGCAGATTCTGGAATCAATTTCCATCCGGCCGAGCTAGCTAATCCGGCCGAGTGCGAGGAAAAGTTTGGAGAGACAATTCGGCCGAGTTGGACAACTCGGCCGAGCTACTGAAGGATGCAGAATCTGGAACCAATTTCCATCCGGCCGAGCTAGCTGATCCGGCCGAGTCGCGAGGCAAAAGTTGGGTCCTGGAACAAATTGCACTCGGCCGAGTGGGGCAACTCGGCCGAGCCCTGAAGATTTTGGCCACGATTTTAACACCCCAACTCGGCCGAGCTGTCCCACTCGGCCGAGCCACCCCTGCTCTCGGTGCCTTTTGCATATTTTGTCCAATTTCCAAGGACTTAAGTGCAATTTTCATCCTTAAACCCTACCCCAACACTATATAAGGCCTCATTCTTGAAACCCAAGACATTCTCCCCCAATCCACACATAGTTACACATACTTGGAGGTGTTTTGGCCATAACTTCTTCATCTCTTCATCAAATCAAGGAAGAAAGGATGCAATAGCTCCCAAATTCCATTCCTCACCACATTCTAGACTAAGCTTTCTCTTTCTTTTCCTTTTTATTTAGTTATTTCATTTGGATTTTGTAATTTCATTATGCTAGTTAGTAGCTAAACAATTTGTGGTTCTAAGGCATTGTAGAGATTTGGATTGATGTTTATGAGTAATTTCTTGCTTTAATTGGTGTTTATTTCTTATTTGCATATTCAATTATCCATTGCAAAGCATGTTGTTAGTGGCCATAATGATTTGCTTGATTCATTGTTAATTGGGGTAGTATCGAGAGATTTATTCCATTTAATCGTATGCGAATGTGCAACCCGGTATTATTATGATCTCGAGAGAGGATTAATTATCGAAGAGGGAATCGAATGGTCTTAGGAGCTATTTTAGATGGTGTAATGTTTGTGATGTAGACATACGAGCTTATATTACATTGCGTCTTTGGATTAATTTGTATCGAGAGATCGATTAGTTCTTCTTGTGTGATCACCCTATATGAGATAACCTTAATGGCCATTTAAACGAGATAACTCTCATAAACGGACGTCTAAGTACTACAATTGCCTTGGAACCCACCCTTCCGTCTTTGCGTTTTTATCCATCTTACCTTCGTTTTATTGATTCGTATGCATTTTTGATCGATTTTATATTTGCTCTTTATTACTTATTTGTGACACTTGTTAGGTAATATTAGAGTAATTCACACCACTCAAATTATCGATCACGTTTATTTAGAATTCGACTAGCAAACTACTACTTTTACGCTTAACCTCCTCGTGGGATCGACCTCGTGCTTATCACGCTACAATAGACGCCGTATACTTGCGGTTATTTATTTAGTGTTGCATAACGCGTGAATCATAAACTATGGCTGGACAAGACATAATTCAAAATTATAGAGGAGGGATGACCTAACCAAGCATGCTAGATAGGTAGGGAAGGGCGAGCAGTAGAAAAGGCAGCAGGAGAGACGGGTGGAGTGTTAGGCCAGATATAGAGTTCATAAACGCGCGGTCCATGCACTAGAGTGTCCCCCGTACGTGGATCCTTCACTTGAAAGTCACAATCAGAGAAAGCAATCACCACATTATTCGCAACATATAGTTGAGATACAAAAATTAAATTCCGATACATATGGTGTACAAGTAAGGTGTTCGGAAAAAGTAAGCAGAAGACGCGAGGGAATGTAAGAGTGCCGATACGAGAGATGGTAAGGCGTTTGCCACCACCAACAATGACTCCATCGGTACCATCATACAGAGAGTGGTGGGAAAGGTTGACAAGATTTGTAGTGATGTGGTGTGACGCCTCAGAATCTAAAATCCAGTATAGAGCAGGAGGCGAGGAGGTGGACGTGTACGCTGATGGGTGTGCATAAGTCGGGCGAGCAGCAGGCTGGGCGGCCGAGGGGTTGTAGTCCGGGCAGCGGCGAGCAACATGTGGAAAGGATGAGGTCGCCGTGGAGGTGGTGCTGGTGACGACCATGGGAGCGATCAGCGGAAGAGAGAAAGGTAGGGGATGATACAGCGCGATGGTGTGAGGCGGCGGCGCGGGTGTGTGCTGCGTGAGGGAGGTTAGGGTTTTGGGATTTGGGCCGGGCCGATTCTGGAGATTACGTAGAAACAAGAAGGTTTTACGAAGTCTGGAGAAAATTATCGGAGGATTGGGCCAAATTACCAAAAGAAAAATAAAATTGGAAAGGATTGTAAGAGATGTCGTTAGTCAAAAAATTGCTCTTATACCATATAGAGAATGATGAATGGAAAAGATGTTAAAGAATACTCCTATTCTATTTATATTACATTGAGAGGGGTGTGATCCCATCTAATTAGATACCATTGCGATTTACACTAATGATGATTTACTGTTACAATTTACATTTAATGATGATTTACAAGATATTATCCTTAATACTTAATATAAACATACATGGGGTGTTTACTTTGGGCTTTGGGTGGTTTTAAGAACCGAATTTTTGAAATTCTGGTTTTTGAAATCCTGATGAATAGTTATATGAGTGTTTCTTTTGGGTTTTGTAATAGTGAAAGATTTAATTTTATGTCAAATCAAGTTGTAAGATTGAATGAGTTTTAATATTATATTATTGTTTGATAAGATTATAATGATTAGTTAAGTGTGTAATGATTAAATTTATTATATTATTGTATTATTATATTATTGTTGAGAAAGAATATAATGATTGGAGTAATATTATATAGATATAACTTTATGTCAAAATCAATATGTTTGATAGAGGTGGTTTTGAGTGGATTTTAAAAACAATTTTTAAAATTTCGAAGTAAAACGGGTTTTGGATCTTGAAATCCAAAACCTGTTTTTAAAACCAAAAGTAAACATACCCATATACAATTGTATTCTCCTAATAAATTTAAGTAATTTCGATATTAACCATAACTGAATCAAAAAAAAAAATTGATTATATATAGAATTTTATCGAATAAGTCTATGTCCACCCCTAGCGGTCACAAATTAAAATTCAAATTGATAGTGAAAAACTCAAGGGACAAATCAAGCGACGAATGGCTCCCTACCAATGTTGAATAATCCAAACAGTGATTTCATAAAATCCATCCAGCATATAGGGCTTACACCTACTATACTCAAAAGAGACACCAACCCCTCTGTGGAAGATAATCATAGAAATATCGAGATTTCGTCCAACAAGAAGCAGCTGGCCCTTCACCCCCTAAAGACACCTGAGGTAAACGAAGTCAATCCTGACCAAGCTACCCAACCTAACCCAGAAACATCCATGAGCCACACAGTTAGTACACCTCGGCCATTCAACACCACACAAAATAACCAACATCAAGGGAACCTCGAGCAAATAAAATTCTCCCTACTAGGCATACGTCTATTCACCCATACGCTTAAAATACAAGAAAATGGGGAAGGGGTAACAGATGGAGAAAATGGAGAGGCAACTAAAGCAGATATAATCAAACACCTAAAAGTCAACATGAGTTTCAATGAACCCACATGTGGCACGTATGAGTTTCAATGAACCCATATGTGGCACGGGGGGAAACACAGTAAAGCTCGGAGGAGGAGAGGTTCCTAGTAATTATTCTCAAACGATGGAAGGCGGGCAACCTATCCCCACCTCTTCGGACAGTGAAAACAATAGCAGAAACAGAGAAGAATAAAAAGATAACCGAACAAACAAATGTAAAAAAGTTAGGAGGAAGAGAATGAGGAAAATTCAGCGGAAGAGAGAAGCAGTACTCAAACAAAAACAGTGGACGACCTTCGCTGGAGGGATGGCCGATTTTTCATCAAAACCAAAAGAACGAGAGGCCATTCCGACGAAAGAAGACAGAAGCCAAAATAACCCTAACCTTCAAAACCTTCTAGGACTAGAAGAGATATGGGAACTAGGGAAACAACTGGGGGCTATAAACGGAAAAAACGAAAAGGAAATCTTGGGAAACTTAAAAGCAATGCAACAGAAGGATGAGGAAGAAAGGAAAATCTCCAAACCAAATATTATCTAATGAAGATCCTATCATACAACATCAGAGGCCTAGGGGGAAGAATCAAGAAACAGGAGGTGAGAGAAATGGTCACAAAATTCAACCCAGATGTGGTCTGTTTACAAGAAACTAAATATACCGACCACACAAAGCTCTGCATTGGCTCGGTCTGGGGAGATGGAGAGATAGGATGGGCTGCTAAGAACGCAAACGGAAGAGCAAGTGGAATCGTGAGCATATGGAACAAGGAGAAATTCGAGGTAATCAATGATTGGAACCTAGAGGGAGCCATTGGAATAGAAGGGAGATGGGTGGAAAATGGGAATCACCTCGTGGTGGTTAACATCTACAGCCCATGCGACATAAGGGGCAAAATTGTGCTATGGGAGGCTATTTTAGGTAAAATCAGAAACATTAGTTACTCAAGTTGGTGCCTAATCGGGGATTTCAACGAGGTTCGAAACGCATCTGAGAGAAAAGGAAGAGCAATTTATGCACCAAGCGCCAACAACAGAAAATTCGAAGAATTCATTTTGGAGGCAAGTCTTAATGAAATTCAGTTGGTGGGACAGAAATTCACATGGTCCAGGCTCGACGGAAAATGTTGCAGTAGGATTGATAGAGCCTTTGTATCCGACGATTGGGTGAGTGAATGGGGAGACAATACCCTGCAAGGTCTTGATAAGAACAGCTCTGATCACTGTCCAATTTTCTTTCATAGAAGCTCACAAAATTGGGGGCCCAAACCTTTTCGCCTTTTCAATTCATGGTTAGACTTCCCTGGGTTCTGTGATTACGCTAAAGAGAAATGGGACGGATACGATATAAACGGTACTGAAGGCTTCAGAGTCAAAGAAAAATTCAAGAGGCTGAAGTCTGATATTAAGGAATGGTGTTTACATAATGGTAACAAGATTGACTTAAAACTCAAGGAAGCAAGATTGGAAATGGACGTACTGGACAGAATTCAAGAAGAAAGGGATCTACAGGAGGGAGAAATAGAGAGAATGAAAAAGGCAAGAAGTACAGCTTGGAAAATTAGGAAATCAAAGGACAGGGACAATTTTCAAAGATCGAGAATCCAGTGGTTGAGAGAGGGAGACGCCAACTCTGCGTACTTTCACAAATACGTCAATGCTAGGAGATCCGACAATAAGATTGAAGGACTGATGATAGACGACGTATGGACAGATGACATCCCAAAGGTCAAGAGTGAAATTTTCGATCACTTTAGAGCGCAATTCGCTAAGGTACCGTCTGTTAGACCCCTAATCAAACACCTGGTGACCAAGAAACTCGGAAGAGCTGAAAACGATAGTCTTACGGCACCTTTTAATGAGGCAGAAATCAAGAAGGCAGTCTGGAGTTGCGGAGGGAATAAGAGCCCCGGACCTGATGGCTTTACTTTCAAATTCATCAAAAGAATGTGGAACACCATCAAAGGAGATATAATTAGAGCCTTGGAAGAATTCCATCTAAGTGGTAAGATCGTCAAAGGCGGCAACCCATGTTTCGTTACACTCATCCCAAAAAAGAAAGGATCATCTCTCATTAGAGATTATCGCCATATATCCTTGATCGGCTGCCTTTACAAAATACTAGCCAAGGTTCTGGCCAACAGGCTTTCTTTGGTGATTGGAGGAGTTATCTCAGACAACCAAAACGCTTTTGTGGGTAAAAAGCAAATTCTTGACAACATTCTTGTTCTCAATGAATCATTGGATTTCATCAAAAGGAAGAAAACGGACGGACAATTATTCAAAGTGGATTTTGAAGAAGCTTACGATTCGGTGTTTTGGGAATTCATTGACGAGATGATGGAAGGGATGAATTTCAATTGGAAATGGAGAAAATGGATCCGCGGGTGTCTCTCATCGGCTTCAATAGCTATCTTAGTGAATGGAAGCCCAACTAACGAATTTCAACTCAAAAGGGGTATGCGCCAAGGCGACCCTCTGTCCCCTTTTTTATTTCTCATTGCTGCTGAAGGTCTCAGTTGCCTAATGCAGAAAGCGGTGGACATTAACAAATTCAAATGCTTGGAAATAGGGTACCAAAAAATACGGGTCAGTCACCTTCAGTTCGTCGACGACACAGTTTTTCTGGGGAGAGCGACAAAGGAGAACGCGAAATTAATGAAGGGAGTCTTAAGGCTCTTTGAGTTAGCTTCAGGTCTCAAGGTTAATTACTCCAAGAGTTCATTATATGGAGTGGGAATTAGCAATGAAAATCTCTCCAGCCTCGCTGATATCATCGGGTGTGCCCAGGGGTCCATCCCGTTCTCATATCTTGGCCTTCCAATCTTTGCTAATCCTAGATGCAACGCAATGTGGAAACCCCTTATTGACAGACTTCGGAAAAAACTTTCAGTTTGGGCTAGGAGACATATGTCGCTCGGCGGAAGAATTGTTCTCCTAAATTCGGTGATTACGGCAATGCCTCTCTATTATCTCTCTTTCTTCAAAATTCCGGTGTGCGTCGCCCAAACCATCAAACGTATCCAGAGGAATTTCCTTTGGGGGGTAATGATAATAATAGAAGAATAGAGTGGGTGAGATGGGAGAATGTATGCAGAAGCAAATCATCGGGCGGGCTTGGCGTTAGAGATCTATACATATTCAACAAAGCACTATTATGTAAATGGATATGGAGGTGGTCCAAGGAAGAAGAAGCCCTTTGGGTCAGAATCCTAAAATCGAGATATGGCGACCCCAATTCGATTGAGACAGACGAATCCAATCAATCCATTTGGTGGCGCGACATTGGTAAAATAATTGGAGGATCTGCTGGCTCTCTATTTTAGGATAATTTGGAATTTAAACTTGGTAGAGGCTCATCAGTCAGATTTTGGCTTGATGACTGGAAGTGCCTGAAAGAAAAATTCCACTCTCTGTATTCTCTATCCACAGACAAGCAAGGGAGTATAAAATTTTTTTTCTCACAAGATGGATTAACTTGGGTTTTCAATTGGAATGAATCTTTTAATGCTAACAACTATATGGAATTTTTTTTTTTTTTTTTTTTTTTTTTTTTACAAACACAAATTTTAATGTTTTTAAACAATTATATTTTGACAAAGTGGGATAGCTCAAGTGGTTAGAGCACCACTACCTAGGCCTTAGGTCCTGGGTTCGAGTCACGGGGAGGGGAAAAAAGGGATGGGTATTTAACTTTCCATAAAAAAAAAAAAAAAAAAAAAAAACAACTATATGGAATTTGTATCTATGTGGCTGTGCATTTGCAGATTCAGGCGAATAACAGAGAGCATTTGCAGATTCAGGTTGGCGAATAACAGAGAGGACGCGTTCATACAGCATTAGTTTGGAAGGTCCTTCGAGGAAGAGTTGCTACGGCCGACAATCTGATGCGAAGGGGCATCAATCCAGAAGGAATGAACAACGTCTGTCCACAATGCAGAATCGGATCAGAATCAGTGCAACATCTGGTTTATTCATGCACAACAACCTTAATGGTGTGGGAAGAAATATTCATATGGATTAAAGGCAGAATGTTTTCCTCAAACAACCTGGGAGAGCAAATGGAAGAATTTTGCAATTTCGGGAAGAAAGCCTTTATATTCATGCACAACAACCTTAATGGTGTAGGAAGAAATATTCATATGGATTAAAGGCAGAATGTTTTCCTCAAACAACCTGGGAGAGCAAATGGAAGAATTTTGCAATTTCGGGAAGAAAGCCTTTATGATGGAAGAATTTTGCAATTTCGGGAAGAAAGCCTTTATGAAGAAGATTCTTAGTCTCATATGGCAGTGCGTGATCTTGAAAATATGGAGGAATAGGAATAATTCGATTTTTAATGAAAAAGCGTTATCGGCGGAAGAGTTATCGGATAACATTAGATTTAGCTCCTGGAAATGGCTGAAGGCACACGAAATTATCGAATCCTCTTTCTTTGAGTGGGAACGGGAACCTTGGATGTGTATCCCTGAATAATTACTAGCTTAATATGGATCATCTTAATTTTGAAACACTTGTAACTTTATTACATCGATGTAAATGGGTTTGAATACCCCCTGTACTTATATAGAATACAAAGTACCATTTTTACTTGTCAAAAAAAAAAAAAAAAACAAGAGAAGAGAAGAGAAGACAAGTAGAAATAAATTAATTTTATACCCCTATTTCAGTTAAAGTTATCGGACTTTCTTTATTCGATCATTTCAATGAAAGTTATTTATTATATTTCTTAACTCCGCGTCCAAGCTCAAAGGTTAGGTTTCACCAAGAAGACAAGGAGTAAAATTTTAGACTTTTAAATGGAGATGGTCAAGAAAATTAGACTTTTGTTAAAAAGCAGAATAAAACAGAGTGAAAGAAGAGGGGTAGAAGAAAAAAGGAAACATAAAAATAGCGCGCGGTTCTAACGGCCTCATGCGAAAAAGGCGTGAAAACAACCATGTGTCCATTTCAATTCTCCCTCTTTTTTCCCTCCATATCATTTCACCATCGCTTGTGTACACATTCCCTTTTTACTTCATACGCAGTTACAGGCAACACACAGCATCTCTGTGTGTGTGTTGAGCTCTTTCTTCTTTCTCTCTCTACAAACCTCCGAATTATCCATCGGATCAGTTGAAATACATCAACATCCGACGGATCATTTACAGTGTGAGCTCTTTTCCTTCACTTTTTAGTGAATTTTATTGCATGTTTGTTGATTGATTAATGCTTGATGATCAGAAATTGGAGGCAGCTGGTTGGTTGATCGAGTCGAGGACAGGGAGTGCGGCCGGGGAACATTTCTGTTTCTCCGGTCACAGCTAGGTCTCTTCGCTTAAGCTGCATGCGCTCAAGGATTGCTTGATTATTTCCTCGATCGGGAACTGCTCTCAATGGAGTCGCTTTCACGGCAGACGTCGCGCAGCGCCGTCTCCATGGAGGTTTTTGACAATGAGGTTGTTCCGGCCTCTCTCCAGTACGATATTGCCCCAATCCTCCGTGTCGCCGCTGAGATCCAGAATGAACGTCCCCGTGTAGCATACCTCTGTACGTCTCATCCATTATTTACTTCTTTCTAGGATCATTTTATGCATATGATTTAACTTTTAGGGGATTTCAAATTATTAATGTAAGAAAAAATGTTCATGAATCATTGTATATTTTGTTGCACCTCATTCTGAAAATCCTGAGTATCGCCATTGACGAAAAAAATCTATGACCTAAAACCTTGTTTCACATACCTGAAAATATGCTGCTCTGTTATGATCTGTTTTGAAGGTTATAAAAATCTCTAATACGTTTCATTCCTTTGTTATTTGATAGGTCGGTTTTATGCATCTGAGAAGGCACACAGGTTAGACCCAAATTCCAGTGGACGTGGAGTACGACAGTTTAAGACTAGCCTCAATCAAAGATTAGAACGGGTAAAAACACACTTCTTACCAAACAGTTTCTGGAATTATCATATCGGGTGCTGTGAAAAATTGTACGTTCCGTGAACTGTTTTTTTTAGGAAGGGAGATGGCTAAATAAAAGTATGAATGCCTTTACATACTTATATTTAAATGATATCTGCGATTGCTTTGATTAAATATCAAAGCGAATTATAAAATTCTAACGGTCAATACTAGCAAATTTACTAAGGCTAGTTAATATGGCTCTATAGATAAATTTTGAGGTATAGGTATATCGGTGCTCAATTTTAATATGTTCTATTGTCTTTGCTTTACAATTTTCACCAACTTTCTCGGAGTAGCCGGTGATGAGTTAGACAACTCATTTACAGAATTAATATTTCAAAATTGCACTAATGTACTTGGTTTATGTTGACCCTTAATTTTATTATCTTGTCATTTTATTCCTCTGATATAGAGGAGGTGTTCTGGGTGAGTTAAAAACAAATGTTGTAAAAATGGTCTGAAGAATAATGCCTATTGATAGATTGAAAATCTCACTGGAAAAGATTGACAACTAAGCTGAATGGGGTGGATACATTTTGGCATTGTAATTGATAACATTCCCTCCTATGTATCAAGAATCATACTTTGGTGAATCCATATTCATTCAGGATAATGCATCAACTCTTGCTTCTCGGGTCAAGAAGACAGATGCTCGGGAAATTGAGAGCTTCTACAAGCGATACTATGAGAACTATATTGTGTCTCTTAACAAAGGGGAGCAAGCTGACAGGTACTGCTGATAAGACTCTAGTTTTAAAGTGGTTTGGAGGAGTCACTATCTAAGATGTCAGCACTGTAACTGACTTCTCTTTTCACAGAGCTCAGCTTGGAAAAGTATACCTTACAGCCGGAGTGCTGTTTGAAGTGCTTTGTGCTGTTAACAAGACTGAAAAAGTTGAGGAAGTTGCTCCTGAGGTCAGTTTTCATCATATTTGACTATGAATCTTCTCACATGCAACTCTTTTAAATTTTATATTCCTAAAATCAGTTGCTTCTGAGGCAGAACTGACTTGACAATATCTTTTCCATATAAAGTGATTATTGTATTTGAACAGATTATCGCAGCAGCAAATGACATCCAGGAAAAAAAGGAAATTTATGCTCCGTATAACATTCTTCCACTGGATTCAGGGGGCGCATCACAGTCCATCATGCAGCTTAGTGAGGTGATTCACCCGTATCTTCTGAGCAACTATATATATATATACACACACACACGCGCGTGCGCATGCACACACAGAGAGAGACACACTTAAAAGACACTTTTTGACATGCCTAGTCATCAGATAGAAGTACTAGTCATCATATTGAACTGTCAGGTGAAAGCTTCTGTGGCTGCTTTACGAAACACTCATGGCTTAAAATGGCCGGCTTCCTTTGAGCAACATCAGCAGAGATCAGGGGAGCTAGACCTCCTCGATTGGCTGAGAGCCATGTTTGGGTTTCAGGCATGTTTGTGAATTGTTGAACTGAATAACGAGATAATTTATTCATGTCTTTTTACATGAAGATATTTACTCACCGAGCTATTTTGATATCAACAGAAGGACAATGTCAGGAATCAAAGGGAGCACTTGATTTTGTTGCTTGCAAATATCCATGCAAGGCTAATCCCTAAGCCTGAACTGCAAGATAAGGTATGTGATCATTTATCCTGAGTGTAAAAATTCTTGCGAATTGCCTGATAAGCATGCCGAGCAACCATTATTCAATTGCATTTGAGTATGGAAAGGAATAAATGTGAACCACAGAATCTTACTAAAATTATAATTGCCACATGCTTACAGTATCAGATTTTCTTTCTTGCTGCAGTTCTCCCTGCTCATTTTTTATTTGATTTTCATTAACTTGAGCTCTTTAATAGACTGAGCATCTTTCCTGCTTGTACTCCATATATAACTTAATTGTGGTTAACTTATTTATATCTGGGCCAAATAAGTAACTCTTTATTATTAATTTTAGATCGATGATCGAGCTGTTGATGCACTCATGAATAAACTTTTCAAGAATTACAAGACATGGTGCAAATACATGAGAAGAAAACACAGCTTAGGGTAAGATGACTTGGTTATATGGTGAACGTACCTAGCCACCATTTGGAGTTATTCAGATATCGTTTTGATGACTAAAAAAAAAACTATGATAGGCTCCCAGAGGGGCAGCAGGAAGTCCAACAAAGAAAGATACTTTATATAGGTCTTTATCTTCTTATCTGGGGTGAAGCTGCTAATGTACGCTTCATGCCGGAGTGCCTGTGCTACATTTTCCACAATGTGAGTTATTATATAGTGAACTAATGTTGAAAAAACTGCTGTGACATTCACAAGCTGTAGTGATTTACATGAATTGTTATCTTTTTGGATTGTATGAGTTGATGTTCAGATGGCATATGAACTCCATGGACTCTTAGCTGGAAACATCAGCATTGTCACAGGAGAAAATATTAAGCCTTCTTATGGTGGGGATGATGAATCTTTCTTGCGGAAAGTTATAACCCCCATATACCAAGTGATTGAAAAGGTGCTCTTTTTACTCAGAGGAACTGCACACGTGTTAGTTTATGCTTCAGACATGACAAATTAGTGCCTATTTTGCTCCAGGAATCCAAGAAAAGCAGAAATGGGAAAGCCTCCCACACAGGCTGGTGCAACTATGATGATCTGAATGAGTATTTCTGGTAAAGATATAAAATCTAAAAGTAATATTCATTATTGATATCATGTTAGGTCTTTCTGCAATTATAGACAGAGTACTATAGGTCATCGGATTGTTTTACCTTGGGTTGGCCAATGCGTGATGATGGCGAGTTTTTCAGATCAGCACGAGATGTAACACAGGTAAAATTTGGTAGCGCGTCCCTTGTGATTAATTAGCTGCTAGGATGATTTAAATGGTACTTGCACAATTTCTGTTTCAGAGGAGATCAGGTCCTCCTGAAAAGCCTGGGAAACTAGGGAAGTCAAATTTTTCAGAAACCCGGTCATTATGGCATACTTTCCGAAGTTTTGAGCGTCTGTGGACATTTCTTATACTTGCGCTACAGGTATGTTATTACAACAAATGATTAAAGGAATTGATATACTATGAAGATGCTGCAGCCCCTCCTATATTTTGGTGCTTAACACACCTTGGGATTGTTTTGTTGCTCTGCAGATCATGATTATCGTTGCATGGAGTGAAGTCTCTGTGTTGGATGTCTTCCAGAAGAAAGTCCTGTACAACTTGTCTAGTATCTTCATCACAGCGTCATTTCTTGGATTGCTTCAGTGTATGTAATACTTAATTCAACGTAAAGTTGAGTCTATGTAAAGAGTTGCTAATTATTGCTGGGAGTCTGGGACACAGCTTGAGCTCTTAGTTGGTTCTTAATTTATGGCCACCTCTCTCTCTCTTGAATTTCCTGAAAATCTGAAATTGGTTACAGGTATTTTGGACATGGTTCTGAACTTCCCAGGCTATCTGAGATGGAAGTTCACTAATGTATTGAGGAATATTCTGAAGATAATTGTGAGCCTTGCGTGGTCCATCATTCTTCCAGCGTGCTATGTGCACCAAAACAACAGTTCATTCAGCTGGTTGTTCGGCAACGTCAGAGATGTTCTGGGTTTCCTTGATAAAATTAATGGCTTGCCTTCTTTATACACCGTGGCTGTAGTGGTATACCTGCTTCCAAATTTACTGGCGGCGCTCTTGTTTATCTTTCCGATGCTGCGCCGCGGGATCGAGAACTCCGACTGGCTTATCGTCAGGTTTCTCCTTTGGTGGGCACAGGTAACATCTCACTTCTCACTTCTCTCTTCTTTGAAGAGGGTATATCATTTCTTTTTTTTTTTAAATGGAGGGTATATCATTTCTTAGTCCAACCAGTAGGTTGATTTCCACGTTATGTTTTTGAGGGAATAAATTTCTTATATCTCTACAAGTCAATCATTAGTCAGTAGGTTAATTTCCACGTTTTTTACTTTTTGAGGGAACAGGTCTCTACAAGGGAGTAATAATTTATACACATATTTCATTCATTAATTTAATTACTTAATTAAATTTTAACATTTAAATCGTTTTTAAATAGTTTCAAAATTGCTTTTCATCAATCCAATTATAATTTTTTTTTAAATTAGAATAAAATTATATATTATATAAAGAACATTATAAAATAACTTTTTACAGATTATTATAAATTTATAATTATATTACTACTAAATTGACATAAATATTATTAATAAATTGACATAAAGATTACACTATAAAATAAAACACTTGATGGAATGACCAAGGGGAACTTTGATTCCGGTTCAATGCACTCTCATAATAATTGAATTTGATTCAATCAAATTTAACGATTGTAAAAATTAGAATTTGATTTCAATGGTTATGAAAAACAAATTCAAAGATTGTGAAATTGTAAAAATAAATCCAAAAGTAAAGAGGTGCTTGGTGGAAGGGAACAAAGGGTGAAATCAGAATTGAATCACAAATCACAATGGTGTGAATCCTCCCTTTTAACTTTTGATTCTCTGTTTTGTAGGAATGACTGAATGAGTCATACTCACAAGTCATACCTCTTAGCTGGACCCAAGAAAAATAGGGAATTAAAATTGAAAAATGAGTTTAGTACTTGGGGATGAAAATAAAACCATGCTAAATCCAAAGTTGATGTTTGGAGATAAACTCTAATTGGATGTAAATTCATTATGATTTAGATGCAAAAATTTAGTCATTCTCTGAAACGCTTCGGAGATTCACTTGATTATGTTGCACTTTTGCAATTCAAACTTCAGATACTCGGGGAGTTTTGTTTTCGGGTTAGGGTTGTGCAAAGTATGGTTTGCACCAAAATAACTGATCAAACTTAATTGAAATATAAAACATGACACAGTCTGTTTAATACGGTTTTTTATTTTTCGATTTTAAAAATTGATTTTTTTAGTATGGTTTTCGGTTTTCACTAATGAAAATATCAAATACACCGTACCAAACCGAATTAAATCACAGGGATAGAGAAACAAATTAAACAATACACATGACCCTCGTAATTATATTTTTGCATGCTTTTCTCTGTGTTTTCATGTCGCTCATATTTAGTTTCCCAAACATTTCCCTTGTTTTTTTAAAAAACATCATTGTTGGAAATTAATTTGGCTAGTGTGGTCTTTTATCAATTCCAATGTCCAAGCATGTCTAAGAAGAGTTGAGAGGAAGAAGCAAGAATTATCTGGTGCAATATGCAAAACAATTTGATAGAATTCTCGTTCTCTCTTGCATTGCAGCCTCCTGTCATTTCTTGTATGCATTCCTCTGTTTCTTGACGCTCTGTAAGTTTTGCCTATGCTTTTTCAGCCAAGAATCTACGTCGGAAGGGGAATGCATGAAAGTCAATTTGCACTTATCAAGTATGTTGCACCCAAGTTGTTTATTCCTTGAGTCCGTTTCATTATAAACATTTAACATGTTTATTTCTGTTCTAATCGATAACAGGTATACTCTATTTTGGGTGTTGCTTCTGTTTTCAAAATTTGCATTCAACTATTTTTTGATGGTATGTTCACATCCTCTACTCGGTCAACAGAGTTTAAAGTGGAAGCGATTTTTCTTTTTCAAATTTATTCCAGAATCTCTCTTGTACAGATAAAACCTCTGGTGAAGCCCACACAAAATATAATGAGCATTAAAAATGTTATCTATGCTTGGCCCGAGTTCTTCCCAAATGGTATGTGCTCATATATCCTCTAATTTAAATCTACAATCATCTCTACAAAATTAACTGATTAAGATGATCTTATTCGAAATGCAGCTAAGGGTAATTATGGAGCTGTTGTTGCGCTCTGGACACCTGTTATCCTTGTGCGTATAATTAGCATTTTCACTCGAATATTGGTTTTCATGCGATACTCCTTTTCAATCTTCGAAACTCTAATTCTATTTTCTCTGTAGATGATTCATGGTTGTGCTAATTTTCATGCAGGTTTACTTCATGGACACCCAGATTTTTTATGCTATATTCTCCACGATTTATGGAGGTTTCATCGGGGCCTTTGATCGGCTTGGCGAGGTACTGAACACTATTTAGGAAGATCCATTATTATGTTTTTGCTAAACTGTTCAATCTATATAGCGGTGCATTTTCTTCTTCAACATATCTAATTAAAATTATAAGTTTCTATCAACTATTTTTAACCTAGAAGTTTATTTGTTTCAGTGGAACTAATTCTACAATATGAACATCATTTTAATAAAATGTAAGGGTTCTCGTTACTAAGTCCCAAGGTTCAAAAACCTCTTCTGCTATCTCGCATTTTGTATTAGAATTTAGAAGCAGATTTTATAAAATTAACACCAGGCATAGAGTTTGATATTATAGCCTATACGTCAATAAGTAGTATATGCAATTTCCAGCTCTTCTGCTATTTTCTTGTTGTTCTTAAATTTTAATTATGCAGTGTGAAATCTTTGCATAGTTTAGCTGTTAGATTAATTGCTAACATCCTTGTCAATCTAAAATATCATTTGCCTTTTGTATTACATCTACCTTGTTCATAAGTTCTTTGAACATTTTTGCCTTTTCACAGATTAGAACTTTAGGTATGCTAAGGTCACGCTTTCAGTCTTTACCTGGTGCATTCAACGCTCATTTGGTGCCATCTGACAGAACTAAGAAAAGAGGACATTCTGTTTCAAAGGACCTGAAGGAGGTTTGTGTTCAACTCATGGGAATTGATATCTTATTACCTTCCCCCAAGTAGTGGCTACTATATCACCATGATTCAAAGTGTTCATTTTTCTTCATCTGTAGGTCAATAAAAGAAGTGAAGCTGCAAAATTCTCTCAGTTGTGGAATGAGGTTATATGTAGCTTCCGTGAAGAAGATCTGATAAGTGACAGGAAAGGCCTCTAGAACTGAGTTTGGATTTTTTCTACCTTTCCTTTTTTTACTAGTTTGATACTTTTAGAAAACTTTGGTTTTAAGACTTGAATTATTTTCTTCAGGGAGATGGATCTGCTTCTTGTTCCTTATTCCTCTGATCGTAGTCTGAAATTAATTCAGTGGCCACCCTTTTTGCTTGCTAGCAAGGTACAGTCTTGCGAACTTTTTTTATTTTCTTGTAGTCACATTCTTGTTTGACAATCTTGCTTTGCAGATCCCAATAGCATTGGATATGGCAACTCAATTTCGACCAAAGGATGCTGATCTTTGGAAACGTATATGTGCCGATGAGTATATGAAATGTGCCGTCATCGAATGCTATGAGTCATTTAAACTTGTACTTAGTGCCTTGATCAGTGTGGAGACTGAGAAAAGGTTATATTTTTTCAATTCTTCATATTAATTTTGAGTTTAAATTTTGAATTTGGCTTGTGACGGTGGCACAATATCTGTATATCTGCTAATAAATTTCAAGGCCTGTGTAATATCTGCTAATCACTTTCAACCCTTGCCTGCTAATCTACATCAATGAACTTCCACTACATCAATAAACTTCCGTACTTTATGCTATCATTTTCCACTACCATCCTGCATTCCCTGCACTTGGTAGGTGCCTTGCTAAGATTACCACCCACCCCCACAATGCACAATGCTTACGATGTACAAACTGAAATTTTATAGTAGGTGTGTAGTACCATTAAAAGTTTTTGTTTGGCTTCCCTTAAATTTTTTTGAAGACTTGAAAATATATGACAATTAAGGATCATTTTTTGGCTCACATTCTAGTTCTAACATTTGCTCCCCTGAAATAGGATTGTCGAGATTATCATAAAAGAAGTTGAGAGTAATATGTCAAAGAACACATTCCTTGCAAATTTTAGAATGAGGTCTTTACCTGATCTTTGCAAGAAGTTTGTGGAACTTGTCGAGATCCTGGTATGACAGTTATGATCAATACTTTGAACTGTATTACAGTTGTCTATTTCAAGTTTTACGTATGTAAAGTATGTTGCAGAAAGAAGGCCATGCATCCAAAAAAGATAGTGTTGTCTTACTGCTGCAAGATATGCTGGAAGTAGTTACACGTGACATGATGGTGAATGAGATCCGGTTAGTAGATAATGCAGTATGCAGATATTTCCTTTTAATTGAATTTTAATCTGGTGAGGCCTAATTAAATTTTCCTGATTGAATGCAGAGAACTTGCTGAACTTGGTCATGGAGGCAAAGATTCTGGGAAGCAACTTTTTGCAAATATATCATTCCCTCCCCCAAATACTGCACAATGGGAAGAACAGGTATATGCAAATGCAATTGCACCTTGTACCTATATATTACTTCTTAATACATAAGCATACACGTTCGCGCCAATGAGTATATCTAGTGGTATATATATGACGTCTGTTTTTTCACAGATACGTCGCCTCTATTTGCTACTAACTGTGAAAGAATCTGCAATTGATGTACCGACAAACCTTGAGGCACGAAGGAGGATAACATTTTTCACAAATTCACTTTTCATGTACATGCCACATGCACCTCGAGTGCGCAACATGCTGTCATTCAGGTGCATTCTTCAGTTTGTCTGATTATTTACTCTGGTTAATTATTTAGTTCATCACCTGAAAGCTGTCTTCTTGTTCAGCTTTTGGCAATTACTATTGAATGTTGACCCATTACATCTATCTTTTTCTACTTAATCTAAGTCGGCTTCTGTTGACCAGTCTTTACACCCCAAAACCTTGTTCAAGAAGAATTAAACTTA
Source organism: Galeopsis tetrahit (assembly GCA_963675135.1). Classification (NCBI taxonomy): domain Eukaryota; kingdom Viridiplantae; phylum Streptophyta; class Magnoliopsida; order Lamiales; family Lamiaceae; genus Galeopsis; species Galeopsis tetrahit. The sequence goes on from OY776119.1 coordinate 91,023,473, forward strand.
ACATTTGGCTGTCTAGTTAGATTTAAGTTACTATCACCGTCATGGATATGCTGACAATTCTTTCTAGAAAATAATAATTATATCAACTGGCATTGCAGTGTCATGACACCCTACTATAGTGAAGAAACTGTTTACTCCAAGAGTGATCTTGAAATGGAAAATGAAGATGGTGTATCAATTATATTTTACCTTCAAAAGATCTATCCAGGTCACTGCTTAATGTCCAAATCTGACATGTTTCGTAGAGTGTTTTATATTTATTTTTAACCATATTAATAATTTATTCAGATGAATGGAAAAATTTCAAGGAACGTCTAAATTGTAACGAATCTGAAATTTGGGAAAATGAAGAGAACATACTGCAACTACGCCACTGGGCCTCCTTAAGAGGTCAAACTCTTTGCAGAACTGGTTAGTTGGATCACTCTCTCTCGTTTTCTTCTTCTGTGTTCTTCCTGGTCTCCTTTTAGCCTTCTAATTTAAATATATCTTCTTTTTATGCAGTCAGAGGGATGATGTATTACAGAAGGGCTTTGAAGCTTCAAGCTTTCCTTGACATTGCTAGAGAAGATGGTAAGAGAGAATATTTTCCTCTATTATACTAGTGAGTAATGAAAACGTTGGAAGGATTACTTTAGGATCATTATTTAGAAACTTCGCGACGACGAGAATCTATGATTCGTTCTTTACCAGACTCTTTAAGACAATCTGTACGGCTCAAACTGATTGTTTCTAAATCTTAACACTCAAAAGCTAAATTACAAAGTAATTGCCAGGCTGCCATTTGGTTTGTTTCTGACTTTTTTGCCTTAATTGATCAGAAATACTAGAAGGCTATAAAGCTATATCTGAACCATCAGAAGAAGATAAGAAGAGTCAAAAATCCATGTACACTCAATTAGAGGCCATAGCTGACATGAAGTTCACTTATGTTGCCACCTGCCAGAACTATGGAAACCAGAAGAGAAGTGGAGATAGACATGCAACAGACATTTTAAATCTGATGGTTAAGTAAGTTGGAAACTTCTAACAAATTTGAGATTATTTGGTAAAATTTATCAAACTTATTTCTTACGTTAATGAGCTTATTTCTGTTTTGCAATCTTGTTCTCTTGGTGGCTTGGTGCGTTGCAGTAATCCATCTCTCCGTGTAGCGTATATAGATGAGGTTGAGGAAAGGGAAGGTGGAAAAACTCAAAAGGTTTATTACTCTGTGTTAGTAAAAGCTGTGGACAATCTTGACCAGGTACTTATTATCTTAGATTAGAATAAAAGTGATTTGGTTTTAATGCCAAGCTGATTTTTAGTTTTCTTTCTGCAGGAAATTTACCGTATAAAACTGCCTGGCTCAGCAAAGATTGGAGAAGGGAAACCTGAGAACCAAAATCATGCTATTATTTTCACTCGCGGAGAAGCTCTTCAGACCATTGATATGAACCAGGTAAATTTAGACAAGTCTGAATTTGTTATGTTGATGAAGAATTTCTATAGCTAAAGAAACCAAGTTTCTTGCTTACTTTGTAGGACAATTATTTGGAAGAGGCTTTTAAGATGCGCAATCTGCTTGAGGAATTCAGTGAGGACCATGGGGTGCAACCACCTTCTATTCTGGGCGTTCGTGAGCATATTTTCACTGGAAGGTTGGGTATTGTTTGTTATTTCTGTCAATTTTGTAAGCATGCAGGATTGCTCTCCCTAATGATTCACATCTGGAACTGCAGTGTTTCATCTCTAGCATGGTTTATGTCAAACCAAGAGACGAGCTTTGTGACAATTGGTCAGAGAGTTCTTGCAAGACCTTTAAAGTGCGTTCTCTCAATTTTTTGCGTAAATTGTGACTAATAAATTTTTTGCCAAGGAAAATAATATTATGTTGTTTATAATCTAACCAAAATTTACAATCACAGATTTTACATGATTCCTTTATCTCTAACTGTCATTGTATAGGGTGAGATTCCATTATGGGCATCCGGATGTTTTTGACAGAATTTTCCACATCACCCGAGGAGGCATTAGCAAAGCTTCACTGGGAATCAATCTCAGTGAGGACATATTTGCTGGTGAGATCTGAAAAGTGTATTTCCACACATGTTTATGGTAATACACTCTGACATTCCTTTTCTATCTGAAGGTTTTAATTCAACTCTGAGGCGTGGAAATGTCACTCACCATGAATATATTCAAGTTGGGAAGGGACGAGATGTTGGTTTCAACCAGATCTCACTTTTTGAGGCAAAAGTTGCTTGTGGTAATGGTGAGCAAACACTCAGCCGTGATCTCTACAGACTGGGGCATCGTTTTGACTTCTTCCGCATGTTGTCATGCTACTATACAACCACTGGTTTTTATGTGAGCACAATGGTAATATTCTTTAAAGGAGCCTCACTTTTGTTTTTTCTAAAATAAACTAGAAAATAATATATAGCATACGACCATAAATTAGAATTGAGGTTGATGATGGTATGCATGCATGCAGTTGGTGGTCCTTACTGTGTATGCTTACTTGTATGGAAAGCTATATCTGTCATTGAGTGGACTGGAGTATACGATAGTTAGATTCGCAAGAGCAAGAGGAAATGTTGCTCTGGCAGCTGTGATGGCATCTCAATCTATTGTCCAACTAGGTATTTTGATGACACTGCCCATGATAATGGAAATTGGACTAGAGCGGGGCTTCAGATGTGCAGCTGGTGATATAGTAATCATGCAGCTTCAACTTTCATCTGTCTTCTATACTTTTTCTCTGGGGACGAAGCTCCATTACTTTGGGCGAACAGTGTTACACGGGGGAGCTAAGTACAGAGCCACAGGGCGTGGTTTTGTGGTGAAACATGAAAAGTTTGCGGAGAATTACAGAATGTTCTCTCGAAGCCATTTCACCAAGGCTCTGGAACTGATGCTTCTGCTCATTGTGTACCATGCGTATGGAACAACAGCTACTAGTAATGGGAATACATACATGTTTCTGACTTTCTCCATGTGGTTTCTTGTCGTGTCATGGTTGTTTTCTCCTTTTCTTTTCAATCCTTCTGGATTCGAATGGCAAAAGATAGTGGAGGATTTTGAGGATTGGACGAAATGGATAAGTAATTGTGGCGGACTTGGTGTTGCTGGTAACAAGAGTTGGGAGTCGTGGTGGGACGAGGAGCAAGAACATCTCAAACATACTGGATTCCTAGGGAGGTTGTGTGAGATTATCCTTTCTTTGCGCTTCTTCATCTACCAGTATGGTATTGTTTATCATCTTGGTGTCGCTCAACATAGCAAGAGTATAATGGTCAGTTGCTTGCTCCTGTCCTCATTTTATTATTTATATATAATAGTAATTCAGTACTAAAAACCCCTCACAATTATGTTGCAGGTTTATGGTTTGTCTTGGATTGTCATTGTTGCTGTGATGCTCATGTTGAAGGTTAGATGGCTAAAACATTGTTTGATCAGAATGTCTGAATTATTTATTTATGTTTGATGATTTGCATATACTGTATATGCATGCAGGTGGTGTCGATGGGGAGAAATAAATTGAGCGCAGATTTCCAGCTTCTATTCAGGCTTGTAAAACTAGCGCTATTCATATCATTCGCACTGGGTATTATCCTGTCGGTAAAATTGGCGGGGCTAACAATTGGGGATATTTTAGGGAGCCTGCTAGGTTTCTTGCCTACAGGATGGGGAATTGTAGAGGTAGCTCAAGCTTGTAGGCCAATAGTGACGGGGATGGGAATGTGGGGTCCAGTTAGAGCTCTGGGGAGAGGGTATGAGTATCTGATGGGACTAGTGATCTTTGCTCCGGTGGCCGTGCTCGCGTGGTTTCCGTTTGTCTCCGACTTCCAAACAAGGCTGCTCTACAACCAGGCCTTCAGTAGAGGTCTTCAGATTCAGCGTATTCTTGCTGGGGGGAAGAACAAATGACGCCCCCACTCCCTCATATCATGAAATCAACCAATTAACAAACAAAGAAGGAAGACGCACAAATGCTGCAGTCATATACTTAGCCTTGGGGAAAAGGAATGTTGTCAACCTTTGTACACACTGCATATCAACATTCATTTCTTACTCTTTTATAAAAAGAAATGAATATACGCAAATTAACGCCAAATATTCTCTCTTTATTGCAAAATAAATAACGCCAAATGTTACCAAAAAAACACAGAAATACATGGTCGTTAAAAGCAGGTCTCTTGTATAACAGTTACATAGTATATAACCGGTTTACGGTCATTTGCAGCCGAATGTTGTGCTTAGTGTTTGGCTATTTCAACCAAACATCAAGCTTAGTGTTCAACAACTTTGGTCGAACGAACGAAGTGGCCGTACCCTTAGCATCCTGTTCGGCCGAAGTTACTGAACACTAAGCATGACGTTCGGTTGAAAATGGTCGTACACCAATTACATAGGAGTATATAACTATTACACAAGAGTTTTTGCGTTAATTTAACTGACAATAAATCTGTTTTTGAGACATGCAGCATTGTTCTGTGAAAAAATTGATATTTCTTGTAACCAAAAGCCGATAAACACGTGAACACAAGAATCATTTTCAGTTGAGTCATTCTGCAAATGTCACAAAATTCCAACAAAAAAGTGACTACGTTGTTAATTAGAAAAAATATAGAAGCTGAGTAATAAAATGCAATCAGCAATCAATTAGTTGATGGTGAAAAAACCACAAAAAGTATTCCCATCACAAAGAATTTCCACCAGAAGCTGAGGATTCAGCAATATCCATTTTCTTCAGTTTCCCAGCAGCAGCAGCAGCTCCCTCTTGAACCATTTTCCCACGTTCACCTGACCCATCCACAGCTCTATTCAATCTCCTCAACCAAACATCATAATCAACAGCATACGGCGTCCCACATATGCTGTCTACATAATCAGCAAACGCCTTCAAGATTGATGAAACCTCCCCCAAATGCTGCTGAATTACCCTCTTTGCCCAGCTTTTCTGCCTCCACTTGAGTGCTGATTCTATCGAATCCTGCTCTGGCATGGACCCACCGCACATAAAGTACACCAGATAAACAAGGCTCTCAACATCGGACGACTGGCAAAGCTTTCCGTTCTCAAGTGCATAACCTGACGAGAACTGTAGGTTCAGCCCCGGACTATCTCTATCCTCCAATACAGCCCTTCCCCACGACACGAGGACAAACATGCTATGCGCTCTCAAACCTTTTTCATCAATAATACGAATTATGTTCTCAGGCCGTATATCACCATGAAGGATATTCGCCATCTTTGCACTTTTCAAAGCAGCCAAACAGTCCCTGCAGCACCGGGTTGCTTCTTCAGCAGAAAATGGGCCATCCCGAATAATGACGGTTGAGATTGGCTCTCCCACAGGACACGTCACAAGCATTGGTGTTCCACACCACGCATGATCGCAACATCCCTTTGGGCTTTGCTTTTCACAAGGGCCCGAATGGACAATTCGGCCTGAAGCTATTATTTCAGGCAGATGTTTGCTTGAAATACCCTGGTCTTTTAAAATGTTGAGCACTTTAGTCTGCCTTTGTACCTGGTACCACAGATTCATGTCTTCCCATGAAGGTTCTAAACGGGACGGATGAGCTCCGACATACAAAGTCAACAACTCCGAACAACACTCAGCAGCAACAGCAATATACGAACAACCATTACCATCATTCAGAAACTCTTGTATCTGAAAGCTCTTTACACCCTGCTTCTGATCTTCCAACAATAATACATCACCCTGAGTAAGGTTCAACTTAGGTCCTCTCCCCCTAGAGTAATTCTGATTAGTATTCTCATTATCTAGTTCGACGATCTCTCCATTGTGTTGATAAGGAAGTAGATCGTTTTCGTTCTCCAAAACCCGAGTCTCGATTCTTCGTTTTTGGAGGCGAAGACTATGGTTTGCTGCAACTGAGGCCAACGACTTCCTCGGTGGGCCATTCCACTGGACCATGGAGTAAAACATAGCTAGAAGTATCTGGAGGGTTCCTAAGTCTCCCCAGTTCACATTTCCAAGCTTGTTCCACACTTGGTCTACATGGGAAATGCTAACCTCAGCATGACATGTGATCCAGTCGGCCATGGACTGATACGGGTTATTCAGATCAACTTCGAGTTTGCCAAGGTCACCACTGAGTTTCACAACAGCCCCAAGTTTAGAGTCGATAACTGATACGTAAACATGATCAGTGTTAACAGCATTGTACTTGCTCAAACTCCTGGAAAAGAGTATGTGTGTAGCATAGAAGAGAGCCTCACAAACAACTGAAGGGGAAAGCCCGAATTCTTCTTGTTTCACAATGTCTTTCTTGAATAACACAAACTTGATGACATCATCCCAACGAGCATGTACATTTCCCTTGTTTTTTGACATCAAAGCAGCACCGCAGAGGCCCCCGAGTCTTCCTCTTGATATTGCTTTCTCAACGGTGTAAAACTTGGATCCAGGATAACGAGGGCAGGATACAAAATGCGGTAAGGGTTTATTCTTATGCCAAAATGCATGCCACAGTCCTTCAGCAGCAGTATGAAGAAAATCTTCGAGTGCCAGAAACTCATCTTCTTTAAGACTCTCAGAGGCGTAAGGTGGGCATGGCATGCGTAGTAACTGTTGAAATAAAACTCCCTCCAATGCAAAATCGAAGGTACGCAGATCATAAATGGAGAAAGGGGGGCTAAAATGCTGTTCACCATCACTAGTTTTAATATATAAATTATTCTGCACCCAATCCTTGAGATATTCTGAAAATAGATTAGGATCGTCTAGCCTTGTTGTGTACTCCTTGAGGACGTTATGTACCCTTCTTGAAGTTGGGATGAATTTGCTTGACGGGCTAGATGTTGTACGAACGGAAGCTTCTGCGGGGATGGAATTACCACACATGTCATTTTGAAATATTAAGGAGTGGAAGATTTAGAAGTTTACAAAAGAAGAAAACAGTCGATTCAAAATGTTAGCATTTATGATAGTTACGATGAACTAAAAGTTTAGAGGACTAGCACAAGTTTATGTAAAAAAGTACATAATCAACATCAACACACCATTGGTGTTTACATATGAATCACCATTTCCGCTGCTTAATAATTAAGTTGAACGCAGCGCTCACGATATGTCGGATTCATCTCTTAGCATTGTCTTTTTACATTTGTACAATATATTATGAGATATAACATTAAAATGGAGTTGGGCATCTGCATGCTCATTTATGAACAACCAGTACTACCTTTTAACTATAAGTCAATAACTGAGCATTATGATAAAAGAGAAATGAAATTAATTTAAAAACTAAAATACTAACCAATATATCGAATAATTATATCACGAAACAGAGCTACTCTGTATCTTCCTTCTAAGTTCAACAAATGTTTTTCATCATGTCTTCCTCACATAAATCCAAGATTCGAAGGGAACATCAAGAAATTCCAAGTGATAATCATATAACAGTTGAGATAGCTTTGGAGAATTTCCATGTTAAAATATTCTTACTTTTCATTCCTTTAAACATTAAAGTACCGTTCAATAGGGGAAAAGACGATGTGGTTAAAAGTTTGTCTCTTAAGAAACTCTTCAATGATTTACAATCGAAAGAATGTAACTTTTTATGCTTCAATTAAATAATACTCCGTAGTTGGTATCTCTAAAGTGCTAAGTAATAGTACAGTTTGACATCAAATAACTTGAATCGGGTGTTTTACATTCTTGTCTTTGCCAAAAATGACAGAGAAATTGTACTCCTACTTCTCTAGCAGACTAGCACCACACTCAGCAATCCATGTTCATTAAACATATTTCTACTAAATTGACATTGTTGTTGCCAAATTGGATGTTGAAAAATAAGTAGACAATTTTTGTCCTAGTCATACACCAAAAAACACAAGATGCTTCAAAGGAACATACCAGATCCAGGCTTCCGGAAACTTCCATTAAAACTTGGCCCAGGGGACGAGTCTGAATCATTTTTCTGAATACCTGCACCTTTGAATGAAGGCCATTAAACAATTACATCATATGAAACATAAACTCAAGCCCAAAAAGAGCTTAGTTTCTGTAGCTGTAGTGAGTTTAAAAATTCTGTAACTTGAAAACCCAAATATCAGTCGAAAAAACCCGCGGAATTGTCTTTAAACCGTATGAGCTGAGAGTGAGTATATTAAGGCTAAGAATATAGCTTTGTTTAAGCAAGAAAGATTTCACAATGACATTAATATTGAATGCAGATACAACCATACAGACATTTATGTACCAGATTCAAACGTTTTTAATGAGCAAAATCATTGATTTGAAATATCCCCAACCATATTATTCATGATAATCAATAAATTATTGATATTCATCTATAAATGTCCACTCATATTCAGCTCACTCTAATAATCACAAAGAACATGGACAAACAAGGTAATTAGATTCCAAAATCATGTACAAGGAGGCCAAAAATTTATCTTCTACATTGTTCCAGAAACCCTTTAGTTTTTGCATCTTTTTTCCTCTTTTGTTATCAGTATTACTATTTTCTTTTGATAATAGCCCTTTTCACTCCAGGCAATGAACACTGGCTATAATAATAAACAACCCAACAAAATTAAGCAGCAAAGTTAAAGGCTTAAAATTAGTCGAAACTCACCTAGTCTCATCTTGAATCAGCTGTCCCAACGGCAAAACAGCAGAAATTTCAAAGTTCAACTCCCAAATCTAAACTGGGCTGGAAATATTCTTGAAATCCAACAAGTACCCACATAATGCCAACTCATAATGCGGCCACAATGTATGGAGGAGGGATGGTGCAGAGAGAGAAAAAGATGCAAACTTTGGCAATGGAAATGAATGCAATGGAGTGATACTGAGAGCACGAAAACGAAAAGAAAATAATAGTTGGAGGGGGGTTTGAATGATGATGTAGACGGTGCCTCCCACAAGTTTTTATGCCATTATTCTATTTTATGTGGTGGATGTTTGCTTTTGTTTCATGCTTCTTTCTTCTTTTGGCTGCTTTCTGTTCTCATACCATTATTATTTTAATAACTATGTATTGATTAATAATGTTAATATGGAATATTTTGGCCAGAGAGGTTTAGGAAGAAACAAATCTTGCGTTATCAGCAATGTGCTTCGCTGAATTTAATTATACCTCCAACCCTTCAACTTTCTCAAATTACAAAAACTTCATTTTACCTTGACAAAATTTGCCTCACACATTTTCAACTTCCTACGGCTAAAACAAGATAAATTTAGGGAGGGGCTATCAACACCCCAAATTGTGTTGTTCCCACCCCATATTTTTTTGGACAAAAATAGACCTAATTGAATTTACTAAGATATCCTTTTAAATCATTTAAAAAATGTTAAACACACCCCTAATACTATTAAAGACACCCCATGTTATACACACTCCATACTTAAATTTTATCCTCATTCATCTATTTTTACTTTTACAACAAAAAAATCACTACATTCTTTAAACTCTTCTCCATGCATAAACCCTACCACCATAAACTTTCATATGATGATATAATCACAACAAACATGATTATGGAAGAAGAAAAAGTGATGGAGAAAATTAATGTGAATATATTTAATATTTTTTACACTTTATACAGTTTTTTTAGTGGTAGCAGTCGCAACATGTACGGCCGACATCGTGGCCGAACACATCATTGTACGTACGGCCTTATTGGCCGCACACATCTGTGAGTGTACGGCCACAACCGGCCGAACGCATTAATCTGCATGAAATTTTGGTTAAGTAGTGTACGACCACTACTGACCGAACACACTTGAATGTGTACATTGTGTACTGGCCGAACACATCCACAGCCGTACATTAGGTACTGGCCGAACACTTCCATGTGTGTACATGAAGTTGTGGCCGAACACCTCCATGTGTGTACATGAAGTTGTGGCCGTACAGTGTGTATAGTGCAGTTTTTTTAATTGTATTTTAATATTTTAATTTGTTGTTGGTTCGTTTGAGGTGAGGGAGAAGAGAGACACGGTACTTTTTATTTTTAGGAGGATAGAATGGATGGGGATGGGGTGTGTATAGTATTGTGTAAGAAGGTAGATTGTTTTAACTTTTAAGTAAAAAAGGGTAGGAAGGGAATAAATTTGGGTGTGTTTAGTAAAAAAAATGGAATTTTAAATTTTGTTGGGGTGTGTTTAACATTTGGGGTGGGAATAATACAATTTGGGGTGTTGATAGCCCCTCCCATACAATGTGGTTTCCAATTTCGACAAACTCACACTAAGTGAATTTTAGGCGATTACAAGGTGGAATTGTACAGGTTCCAAAAAAATGTGGATTAGAGCTACCATATTATGGTCTTGTATTGATTGTTCTAATATTCTACTTATTTATTATCTATCGTGGTTGTTTGAGTACGAATGATTAATAACAAAAATATAAAGTTGACACAAAATATGCCCAAGGGTTAGTCGGGCCAATGGACAAAACTTTTTGACTTTTATAGCTCGTTCGTTTTTTTTTTTTTGGTGAAACTTATAATTCTTGAACTTTCAAACCCTAAAAAGGAGATTATTTCCTTGTTTATAGGGTAGAATGCAATTGTTACATTTTTCTAAATTTGTGTATATAATTTGTCCCATGTGGAATTGAGGTGAGCAAATGTTATGGATGAGATTAACTATTGTGTGCGCTCACCTTACTTCGTTCATATGTGCTTCGAGCTGATTTTCAAAGTACAAATTATTCTTGCTCGATGATCTCTCCCCATCACTACGGGCAAGGTGATCATGGGGTGATGGGAATTGGATATTGACTTGACAACAAAGTATCCAACTATTCTTAATATCTTATACACCGGTGTCATTAGAGACGAGTTTACGAAAATTGACTATAACATCTTAAATTTTAAAAAATAAAATAAACACTTATTTTATAGAAATTATATGTCCATAATCATTCAATATTCAATTCTTTCTTCTTTCTATGACATAAAATTGGAAAAATATGGAAGCAAAAAAAAAAAAAAAAAGTAGTGAGGGAATGAAAAAAAATGGAAATAAAACCAAAAAAAAAAGAAAAAAAGAGAATGAAGAAGACTAAGAACTAAAAGAAAGAAAAAAAAAGTTGTAAGATTAGAAAAATCCAAATTCAAAGTTAATGAAATAAAAAAAAATCCAAATTCAAAGTCTCCGGATTAGAAAAATCTAAATTCAAAATCTCCACTTGATAGTGAAAGAATGAGAAAAAAAAAATTGTAGGAAGACTAAGAGAAAAAAAAAACAAAAAAAATTATTAAATAAGAAAAGAATGAGAAAAAATTATAGGAATAAAAATGGAAGTAAATCAAAAAACAGAAGATAGAGAATGAGAAACTCTCTTTTCTATGAGATGAAATTGCAAGAACACCGTGAGATCAAATTGAAAAAAAAAATGAAAGCAAAAGAAAAAAAAAATCACCATAAATAGTGAAAAAACCAAAAGAAAATTATAGACCAAAACTGGGAGTGAAACCAAAAAAAAATGGAATCGTAGCTCTTCAACAAAATAAATTTTAATGAATTAATGTATATAAATGAAAGGGAACGGGGGTTAAGGGTAGAAGTTGAGAAAATATGGGCTTTTTAATTTCAAAATACGTTATTAAAAAAAAAAAAGATTAAAAATTTAAAATAATTTTTAATAATGAGGGTAGAGAATTTTGAAATAGGGGGAGTGAGAGGAATAGATAAATTAAAAATATATAATATATAAAATTTTATATAAAATATTAAATTAGATTAAATTTTAAAATGGGAGAATTATAAAATTTTAATAAGAAGACTTTGAAAATGAGAGAAATTAAAAATAATAATTATAATTAAAAAAATTGTATCATTATTTTTAGATTAAAATAGAAAAATAGATTTTTTTTAATAAGAATAATAATTATAATTAAAAATTTTGAATTATTATTTTGAGATTAAAATAGAAAAAATGGAATTTTTTTAATAAGAATGCGTAATAATAAATATAAAGTATTAAGATAATATAAGATAAGATTTCAAATTTAAAAAGAATAATTATGAGTAGATAATATGTAAATTATTATTTTGAAATTAAAATATAGAGATTTTGAAATAGACTATTTTGGTGAATAGAGAGATTGTGTAAGATTTTGGGGATGGAGTGTGTTTAGTAGATAGTAGTTTTTTTTGGGACAAAAAAGTATTTAAAATAATTGAAAAGAGTGCATTCATCCTGACAAATTTTAGAGAGGGTGAATCAATCGAGTGTTCTAAAGAGATGTAAATAGTCAAACCCTTAATAAAGAGTCTGGACCTGTTTTCTTAATAAATCAAGACCAAATTATATGCTGCCCTATTTCTCTCTGGCCACGGTTATACACACACTCCACTCGATTAACACACATATCACAGGATGAATACACGGTTATTTACTTCAAAACCCTAAATTTCCATATTATCCTCCCCTCCCGTTTTTCTCTGCACACACCCATTCTCCTCCACCCAAAAACGCCGCCGCCCCTCTCCCCAAGCCGCCGCGTCGTCGCCCCTCCTCCAAGCAGCGCGGCCGCCGTCGACCCTCCCCCAAGTAGCGCGGCCTCCGTCGCCCTTTCTCCCAAGCGACGCGGCCGCCGTCGCTTCCTTCAAGCGACGCTGTCCATCCGTTGTTTGCTTAAAGAAGAAGACGGTCGTTTGAAGAAGAAGGCGACCCCAGCCAGCCGCCTCACCGTTCGATAGCCAAGAACGCGTCTCCCCAGACCCGTTCTCCGCGCCACGCCGCTCGTTCGCACCACCTCCTCCCCTAAGCCACGCCGCCCCTCCCTTGGTAATGTTCAATTTTGATTTTTAGGGTTTAGCGTTCAACTGCCTCCTCTCTAGAAATTCAAATCGAAAAAATTTTAGATCTATAATCCTTCCATAATTATTTTCCAAAAAAAAAAAAAAAAATCGAATATTTGTATTTATTCTTTTTTTTTTTTTACCGAAACTGGTGTATATTTCAATTTTCGTATTGTTTTCAATTTATTTTTTTCGATTTCTGTATTGATTTCAATTGTATTTTTTTCGATTTGTTTTGTTGAAAATTGTTGTTTTTTTGCTTTAATTTTGTGAGTTTGTATTTCAATGTTGGAATGATATTGTTTTGAATGAGACGATTGTTTGAGTATTTTTCTTTCTCATAGATATAAACACATGTTCTTGGTATCAAACCAGCATGCCGACCCGACATGCGTATATGGATACTTTAATGGATGGAAGTTATTTTTAGATGGATCTGGCTCGAACTTTTTTTTAAGGATAGGAGGCCTTTTGATTTTGAAGGTAAAATAATCTAACTCCATTCAAATGAAATTCCATCCTTTCATTTTTTACTTTTGTCCTACATCTGAAGCTCCTTCATGAAATTAAGATCAAGAATTGAGTGAATTCCACTTGGAGCCTCATTTTTCTATATATTTACTTCACAATTTTAATTGCAACATACACATTGGATGTAAAACTTCATAATCTAGATATTAATCTATTCGACTTCTGTAATGCCATCCTGTTTCTTGCAATATATTCCTTGTATGCATGAAATGAACTTTGAGTTACTTGAAACTAGATGTGATTCTAATGGAGCAGGATTGCCGCATTAGGACAATCGTTTGCTACTTAAAAAATGGACCACCCTTGGTCTTTTGAACAAGCTATCACCATTTCCTATGTACCAGATTATTGTTAATTGCATTCATTTCAAGCGAGTCCCAAGTGGCCTATTGTTATCCCAATTTGAGCATTGAATGTTTTTTTAAAGGAGATTTTTCCCATTTTGAGGAAAATTTTGATGTCAATGTTTACAAAGATGTAGCTATTTTCTTTATTATTATTAACCAGATTTACCCAACTGCTTCCCTGCAGGCCTAAAAAACTGCAATAGACGAGGATACTCATATATCGAAGGAGTTGAAGAATTACTTATGTATCTAAAGAAAAATGGATATGAAATGCATTCTGCAACTAATTATCTAAGTTGGTATGCTTAAATAAACAAGGCTTTAGTAAAACTTCATTCTCCTATAGTTTGTTTAACTGCTTTTCCTGTTGCAGGTATGCAATTATTGAGGAGAAGCTAAAACTCTCAACTTATTTATCCTGGACATTCTGTTGGTTCAAAATGGGTACAATTTTTTCTCCGATCTGTTTCAATTTTTAATCTCATTTATTCGATGGTCAAAAGGTGTATTTGGTAATTAAATGCTCTCATTTATTTTTGAAAACTAGGGATGCTTTTCTAGAGATTGAACATCCACCAAATTTTATACTCCTATATTCTGAGTTTTGCACTCATTAATAGGATTAGGAATTTAGGAGTTCCCTTTTGTGATACACTACTAATTAATGTCTAAATACTATGTTTACTGATTTTGGAGTATAATATAGGTATCTGTTTGTCTGGGGCTGGACTGGGTTTAACTTTTTGTTTAATAAAAATGAAAACAGCCATGCAAAAACTGTTGTTTACATTCTGAGTTGCTGCTGTATGTACAATCTTTGTGTGATCCCATGCTCTTCCTTATTTCTTTTACTATTATGCATTCTGCTAATCCACATCTTAATTTCTCCCTCCTCTGCCTTTAATTTACTATTTATCCTTTTTAGTGTTTTTTTTTCTTTTGAAAAAAATGTAAGTTGAATCAAGATTCATGCCTACGAAGATGTATTTTCACAAGAAAAAACATTAAGATGCTTGTAAAATCGTCACACTTGTGTTTGTTCCTCTTTCAATTTTTTTTTCTCGTTTTCCCCTTGTTCTTGTAATTTTTTTTATCTCCTTGACTTTTTCTCAATATCTGAGTACATTCTATTGAAAGGATCTGATACTTTATATTCTCTTCTTTTCCTTCTTTGATTGACTAATTTGCCTTTCTTCTAAAAATGCATGGGATATCTTGGTTTGTGCAGTAATATATGGCTCCGAGCCGAAGAAAGGTGCCTAGAACTGGCTGCTGCAAAAGCGGAAGGATAGTGATCTCGTGCTTGCCAAAGTCAAATGATTTCTGGTGTGGCCTGCAACCAAGTATGTCTATTATTCCTTTTCTTTTTTTAATTTTGGAAAATTATTTAGTTTACTTTCATGTATGCTTTAATTAATGATATATATGATGATATTTCTGATAAATGTGCATAAAGTTGGAGAAATAAAATTTCAATTCTCGAATTGGAATTTAGTCGGATTAAGAATATATAATATCCCGAAATGTCCCTAAAGTTGGAGAAATAAAATTCCAATTCAAGAATTGGAATTTCGTCGGTTTAAGAATATTTAATGTCCCGAAATGTCCCTAAAGTTGGAAAAATAAAATTCCAATTCGAGAATTGGAATTTCATCGGTTGAAGAATATGTAATGTCCCGAAATGTCCCTATAGATGGAGAAATAAAATTTCAATTCGAGAATTGGAATTTCGTCGGTTTAAGAATATACAATGTTCCAAAAGTTGGAGAAATAAGATTCCAATTCGAGAATTGGAATTTCGTCGCTTTAAGAGTATGTAATGTCCCGAAATGTCCCAAAAGTTGGAGAAATAAAATTCCAATTCGAGGATTGGAATTTCGTCGGTTTAAGAATATACAATGTCCCGAAATGTCCCAAAAGTTGGAGAAATAAAATTCCAATTCAAGAATTGGAATTTCGTCGGTTTAAATTCACAATGTCCCGAAATGTCCCAAAAGTTTGAGAAATAAAATTCCAATTCTCGAATTGGAATATCGTCTGTTTAAAAATATATAATGTCCGAAATGTCCCTAAAGTTGAAGAAATAAAATTCCAGTTCGAGAATTTGGAATTTCGTCGGTTTAAGTATATGTAATGTCCATAAAGTTGGAGAAATAAAATTCCAATTCGAGAATTGGAATTTCGTCGGTTTAAGAATATGTAATGTCCCGAAATGTCCCTAAAGTTGGAGAAATAAAATTCCAATTCGAGAATTGGAATTTATTCGGATGAAGAATGTACAATGTCCCGAAATGTCCCAAAAGTTTGAGAAATACAATTCCAATTCTAGAATTGGAATTTCGTCGGTTTAAGAATATACAATGTCCCTAAAGTTGGAGAAATAAAATTCCAGTTCAAGAATTGGAATTTCGTCGGTTTAAGAATATGTAATGTCCCTAAAGTTGGAGAAATAAAATTCCAATTCGAGAATTGGAATTTCGTCGGTTTAAGAATATGTAATGTACCGAAATGTCCCCAAAGTTGGAGAAATAAAATTTCAATTCAAGAATTGGAATTTCGTCGGTTTAAGAATATACAATGTCCCGAAATGTCCCAAAAGTTCGAGAATTGGAATTTCGTCGGTTTAAAAATATACAATGTCCCAAAAGTTGGAGAAATAAAATTCCAATTCGAGAATTGGAATTTCGTCGGTTTAAGAATATGCAATGTCTCGAAATGTCCCAAAAGTTGGAGAAATAAAATTCCAATTCGAGAATTGGAATTTCGTCGGTTTAAGAATATGTAATGTCCCGAAATATTTCTAAAGTTTGAGAAATAAAATTCCAATTCTCGAATTGGAATTTCGTCGGTTTAAGAATATGTAATGTCCCGAAATGTCCTTAAAGTTGGAGAAATAAAATTTCAATTCGAGAATTGGAATTTCGTCGGTTTAAGAATATATAATGTCCCGAAATGTCCCAAAAGTTGGAGAAAAAAAATTCTAATTCGAGAATTGGAATTTCGTCAATTTAAGAATATGTAATGTCCCGAAATGTCCCAAAAGTTGGATAAATAAAATTCCAATTCGAGAATTGGAATTTCGTCGGTTTAAAAATACACAATGTCCCGAAATGTCCCAAAAGTTGGAGAAATAAAATTCCAATTCAAGAATTGGAATTTCGTCGGTTTAAGAATACACAATGTCCCGAAATGTCCCAAAAGTTCGAGAATTGGAATTTCGTCGGTTTAAGAATATACAATGTCCCAAAAGTTGGAGAAATAAAATTCCAATTCGAGAATTGGAATTTCGTCAGTTTAAGAATATGTAATGTCTCGAAATGTCCCAAAAGTTGGAGAAAAAAAATTCCAATTCGAGAATTGGAATTTCGTCGGTTTAAGAATATGTAATGTCCCGAAATGTTCCTAAAGTTTGAGAAATAAAATTCCAATTCTCGAATTGGAATTTCGTCGGTTTAAGAATATGTAATGTCCCGAAATGTTCTTAAAGTTGGAGAAATAAAATTTCAATTCGAGAATTGGAATTTCGTCGGTTTAAGAATATACAATGTCCCGAAATGTCCCAAAAGTTGGAGAAAAAAAAATTCTAATTCGAGAATTGGAATTTCGTCGATTTAAGAATATGTAATGTCCCGAAATGTCTCAAAAGTTGGATAAATAAAATTCCAATTCGAGAATTGGAATTTCGTCGGTTTAAGAATACACAATGTCCCGAAATGTCCCAAAAGTTGGAGAAATAAAATTCCAATTCTCGAATTGGAATATCGTCGGTTTAAGAATACACAATGTCCTGAAATGTCCTAAAAGTTTGAGAAATAAAATTCCTATTCTCGAATTGGAATTTCGTCGGTTTAAGAATATGTAATGTCCCGAAATGTCCCTAAAGTTGGAGAAATAAAATTCCAATTCGAGAATTGGAATTTCGTCGGTTTAAGAATATACTATGTCCCGAAATGTCCCAAAGTTGGAGAAATAAAATTCCAATTCTCGAATTGAAATTTCGTCGGTTGAAGAATATGTAATGTCCCGAAATATCTCTATAGTTGGAGAATATGTAATGTCCCTAAAGTTGGAGAAATAAAATTCCAATTCGAGAATTGGAATTTCGTCGGTTTAAGAATATGTAATGTACCGAAATGTCCCCAAAGTTGGACAATAAAATTTCAATTCGAGAATTGAAATTTCGTCGGTTTAAGAATATACAATGTCCCAAAAGTTCGGGAATTGAAATTTCGTCGGTTTAGGAATATACAATGTCCCAAAAGTTGGAGAAATAAAATTCCAATTCGAGAATTGGAATTTCGTCGGTTTAGGAATATGTAATGTCCCGAAATGTCCCAAAAGTTGGAGAAATAAAATTCCAATTCGAGAATTGGAATTTCATCGGTTTAAGAATATGTAATGTCCCGAAATGTTCCTAAAGTTTGAGAAATAAAATTCCAATTCTCGAATTGAAATTTCGTAGGTTTAAGAATATGTAATGTCCCGAAATGTCTCAAAAGTTGGAGAAATAAAATTTCAATTCGAGAATTGGAATTTCGTCGGTTTAAGAATACACAATGTCCCGAAATGTCCCAAAACTTGGAGAAATAAAATTCCAATTCTCGAATTGGAATATCGTCGGTTTAAGAATACACAATGTCCCGAAATGTGCCAAAAGTTTGAGAAAAAAAATTCGAATTCTCGAATTGGAATTTCGTCGGTTTAAGAATATGTAATGTCCCGAAATGTCCCTAAAGTTGGAGAAATAAAATTTCAATTCGAAAATTGGAATTTCGTCGGTTTAAGAATATATACAATGTCCCGAAATATTCCAAAGTTGGAGAAATAAAATTCCAATTCTCGAAATGGAATTTCGTCGGTTGAAAAATATGTAATGTCCCGAAATATCTCTATAGTTGGAGAATATGTAATGTCCCTAAAGTTGGAGAAATAAAATTCCAATTCGAGAATTGAAATTTCGTCGGTTGAAGAATATGTAATGTACCAAAATGTCCCCAAAGTTGGAGAATTAAAATTCCAATTCGAGAATTGGAATTTCGTCAATTTAAGAATATGTAATGTCCCGAAATGTCCCAAAAGTTGGAGAAATAAAATTCCAATTCGAGAATTGGAATTTCGTCGGTTTAAGAATACACAATGTCCCGAAATGTCCCAAAAGTTGGAGAAATAAAATTCCAATTCGAGAATTGAAATTTCGTCGGTTTAAGAATACACAATATCCCGAAATATCTCTATAGTTGGACAAATAAAATTCCAATTCTCGAATTGGAATTTCGTCGGTTTAAAAATATGTAATGTCCCGAAATGTCCCTAAAATTTGAGAAATAAAATTTCAATTCTCGAATTGGAATTTCGTCGGTTTAAGAATATGTAATGTCCCAAAATGTTCCAAAAGATTGAGAAATAAAATTCCAATTCTCGAATTGAAATTTCGTCGGTTTAAAAATATGTAATGTCCCGAAATTTCCCTAAAGTTTGAGAAATAAAATTCCAATTCTCGAATTGGAATTTCGTCGATTTAAGAATATGTAATGTCCCGAAATGTCCTTAAAGTTGGAGAAATAAAATTTCAATTCGAGAATTGGAATTTCGTCGGTTTAAGAATATACAATGTCCCAAAAGTTGGAGAAAAAAAATTCTAATTCGAGAATTGGAATTTCGTCGGTTTATGAATATGTAATGTCCCGAAATGTCTCAAAAGTTGGAGAAATAAAATTCCAATTCGAGAATTGGAATTTCGTCGGTTTAAGAATACACAATGTCCCGAAATGTCCCAAAAGTTGGAGAAATAAAATTCCATTTATCGAATTGGAATATCGTCGGTTTAAGAATACACAATGTCCCGAAATGTTCCAAAAGTTTGAGAAATAAAATTCCTCTTCTCGAATTGGAATTTCGTCGGTTTAAGAATATGTAATGTCCCGAAATGTCCCTAAAGTTGGAGAAATAAAATTCAATTCTCGAATTGGAATTTCGTCTGTTGAAGAATATGTAATGTCCCGAAATATCTCTATAGTTGGACAAATAAAATTTCAATTCTCGAATTGGAATTTCATCGGTTTAAAAATATGTAATGTCCCGAAATGTCCCTAAAGTTTGAGAAATAAAATTTCAATTCTCGAATTGGATTTAAGAATATGTAATGTCCCAAAAGTTGGAGAAATAAAATTCCAATTCGAGAATTGGAATTTCGCCGGTTTAAGAATATACAATGTCCCGAAATGTCCTTAAAGTTGGAGAATTAAAACTCCAATTCGAGAATTGGAATTTCGTCGGTTTAAGAATTTGTAATGTCTCGAAATGTCCCAAAAGTTTGATAAATAAAATTCCAATTCTCGAATTGGAATTTCGTCGATTTAAGAATATGTAATGTCCCGAAATGTCCATAAAGTTGGAGAAATAAGATTTCAATTCGAGAATTGAAATTTCGTCAGTTTAAGAATATGTAATGTCCCGAAATGTCCCAAGAGTTGGAGAAATAAAATTCCAATTTGAGAATTGGAATTTCGTCGGTTTAAGAATATACAATGTCCCGAAATGTCTCAAAAGTTGGAGAAATAAGATTCCAATTCGAGAATTGGAATTTCGTCGGTTTAAGAATATGTAATGTCCCGAAATGTCCCAAAAGTTTGAGAAATAAAATTCAAATTCTCGAATTGAAATTTCGTCGGTTTAAAAATATATATAGTCCCAAAATGTCCCTTAAATTGGAGAAATAAAATTCCAATTCGAGAATTGGAATTTCGTCGGTTTAAAAATATATAATGTCCTGAAATGTCCCTAAAGTTTGAGAAATAAAATTCCAATTCTCGAATTGGAATTTCGTCGATTTAAGAATATGTAATGTCCCGAAATGTCCATAAAGTTGGAGAAATAAGATTCCAATTCGAGAATTGGAATTTCGTCAGTTTAAGAATATGTAATGTCCTGAAATGTCACAAGAGTTGGAGAAATAAAATTCCAATTTGAGAATTGGAATTTCGTCGGTTTAAGAATATACAATGTCCCGAAATGTCTCAAAAGTTGGAGAAATAATATTCCAATTCGAGAATTGGAATTTCGTCGGTTTAAGAATATGTAATGTCCCGAAATGTCCCTAAAGTTGGAGAAATAAAATTCAATTCTCGAATTGGAATTTCGTCTGTTGAAGAATATGTAATGTCCCGAAATATCTCTATAGTTGGACAAATAAAATTCCAATTCGAGAATTGGAATTTCGTCGGTTTAAAAATATGTAAAATCCTGAAATATCCCTAAAGTTTGAGAAATAAAATTTCAATTCTCGAATTGGAATTTCGTCGGTTTAAGAATATGTAATGTCCCAAAAGTTGGAGAAATAAAATTCCAATTCGAGAATTGGAATTTCGTCGGTTTAAGAATATACAATGTCCCGAAATGTCCTTAAAGTTGGAGAATTAAAATTCCAATTCGAGAATTGGAATTTCGTCGGTTTAAAAATTTGTAATGTCTCGAAATGTCCCAAATGTTTGAGAAATAAAATTCCAATTCTCGAATTGGAATTTCGTCGGTTTAAAAATATGTAATATCCCGAAATGTCCCTAAAGTTTGAGAAATAAAATTCCGGTTCTCGAATTGGAATTTCGTCGGTTTGAGAATATGTAATGTCCCGAAATGTCCCTAAAGTTGGAGAAATAAGATTTCAATTCGAGAATTGGAATTTCGTCGGTTTAAGAATATGTAATGTCCCGAAATGTCCTTAAAGGTGGAGAAATAAAATTCCAATTCGAGAATTGAAATTTCGTCGGTTTAAGAATATGTAATGTCCCGAAATGTCCCAAAAGTTTGAGAAATAAAATTCAAATTCTCGAATTGGAATTTCGTCGGTTTAAAAATATATATAGTCCCAAAATGTCCCTAAAATTTGAGAAATAAAATTCCAATTCGAGAATTGGAATTTCGTCGGTTTTAAAATATATAATGTCCCGAAATGTCCCTAAAGTTTGAGAAATAAAATTCCAATTATCGAATTGGAATTTCGTCGATTTAAGAATATGTAATGTCCCGAAATGTCCATAAAGTTGGAGAAATAAGATTCCAATTCGAGAATTGGAATTTCGTTAGTTTAAGAATATGTAATGTCCCGAAATGTCCCAAGAGTTTGAGAAATAAAATTCCAATTTGACAATTGGAATTTCGTCGGTTTAAGAATATACAATGTCCCGAAATGTCTCAAAAGTTGGAGAAATAAGATTCCAATTCGAGAATTGGAATTTCGTCGGTTTAAGAATATGTAATGCCCCGAAATTTCCCAAAAGTTGGAGAAATAAAATTCCAATTCGAGAATTGGAATTTCGTCGATTTAAGAATATACAATGTCCTAAAAGTTGGAGAAATAAAATTCCAATTCGAGAATTGGAATTTCGTCGCTTTAAGAGTATGTAATGTCCCGAAATGTCCCAAAAGTTGGAGAAATAAAATTCCAATTCGAGGATTGGAATTTCGTCGGTTTAAGAATATACAATGTCCCGAAATGTCCCAAAAGTTGGAGAAATAAAATTCCAATTCAAGAATTGGAATTTCGTCGGTTTAAATTCACAATGTCCCGAAATGTCCCAAAAGTTTGAGAAATAAAATTCCAATTCTCGAATTGGAATATCGTCTGTTTAAAAATATATAATGTCCGAAATGTCCCTAAAGTTGAAGAAATAAAATTCCAGTTCGAGAATTTGGAATTTCGTCGGTTTAAGTATATTTAATGTCCCGAAATGTCCCTAAAGTTGGAAAAATAAAATTCCAATTCGAGAATTGGAATTTCATCGGTTGAAGAATATGTAATGTCCCGAAATGTCCCTATAGATGGAGAAATAAAATTTCAATTCGAGAATTGGAATTTCGTCGGTTTAAGAATATACAATGTTCCAAAAGTTGGAGAAATAAGATTCCAATTCGAGAATTGGAATTTCGTCGCTTTAAGAGTATGTAATGTCCCGAAATGTCCCAAAAGTTGGAGAAATAAAATTCCAATTCGAGGATTGGAATTTCGTCGGTTTAAGAATATACAATGTCCCGAAATGTCCCAAAAGTTGGAGAAATAAAATTCCAATTCAAGAATTGGAATTTCGTCGGTTTAAATTCACAATGTCCCGAAATGTCCCAAAAGTTTGAGAAATAAAATTCCAATTCTCGAATTGGAATATCGTCTGTTTAAAAATATATAATGTCCGAAATGTCCCTAAAGTTGAAGAAATAAAATTCCAGTTCGAGAATTTGGAATTTCGTCGGTTTAAGTATATGTAATGTCCATAAAGTTGGAGAAATAAAATTCCAATTCGAGAATTGGAATTTCGTCGGTTTAAGAATATGTAATGTCCCGAAATGTCCCTAAAGTTGGAGAAATAAAATTCCAATTCGAGAATTGGAATTTATTCGGATGAAGAATGTACAATGTCCCGAAATGTCCCAAAAGTTTGAGAAATACAATTCCAATTCTAGAATTGGAATTTCGTCGGTTTAAGAATATACAATGTCCCTAAAGTTGGAGAAATAAAATTCCAGTTCAAGAATTGGAATTTCGTCGGTTTAAGAATATGTAATGTCCCTAAAGTTGGAGAAATAAAATTCCAATTCGAGAATTGGAATTTCGTCGGTTTAAGAATATGTAATGTACCGAAATGTCCCCAAAGTTGGAGAAATAAAATTTCAATTCAAGAATTGGAATTTCGTCGGTTTAAGAATATACAATGTCCCGAAATGTCCCAAAAGTTCGAGAATTGGAATTTCGTCGGTTTAAAAATATACAATGTCCCAAAAGTTGGAGAAATAAAATTCCAATTCGAGAATTGGAATTTCGTCGGTTTAAGAATATGCAATGTCTCGAAATGTCCCAAAAGTTGGAGAAATAAAATTCCAATTCGAGAATTGAAATTTCGTCGGTTTAAGAATATACAATGTCCCAAAAGTTCGGGAATTGAAATTTCGTCGGTTTAGGAATATACAATGTCCCAAAAGTTGGAGAAATAAAATTCCAATTCGAGAATTGGAATTTCGTCGGTTTAGGAATATGTAATGTCCCGAAATGTCCCAAAAGTTGGAGAAATAAAATTCCAATTCGAGAATTGGAATTTCATCGGTTTAAGAATATGTAATGTCCCGAAATGTTCCTAAAGTTTGAGAAATAAAATTCCAATTCTCGAATTGGAATTTCGTCGGTTTAAGAATATGTAATGTCCCGAAATGTCCTTAAAGTTGGAGAAATAAAATTTCAATTCGAGAATTGGAATTTCGTCGGTTTAAGAATATATAATGTCCCGAAATGTCCCAAAAGTTGGAGAAAAAAAATTCTAATTCGAGAATTGGAATTTCGTCAATTTAAGAATATGTAATGTCCCGAAATGTCCCAAAAGTTGGATAAATAAAATTCCAATTCGAGAATTGGAATTTCGTCGGTTTAAAAATACACAATGTCCCGAAATGTCCCAAAAGTTGGAGAAATAAAATTCCAATTCAAGAATTGGAATTTCGTCGGTTTAAGAATACACAATGTCCCGAAATGTCCCAAAAGTTCGAGAATTGGAATTTCGTCGGTTTAAGAATATACAATGTCCCAAAAGTTGGAGAAATAAAATTCCAATTCGAGAATTGGAATTTCGTCAGTTTAAGAATATGTAATGTCTCGAAATGTCCCAAAAGTTGGAGAAAAAAAATTCCAATTCGAGAATTGGAATTTCGTCGGTTTAAGAATATGTAATGTCCCGAAATGTTCCTAAAGTTTGAGAAATAAAATTCCAATTCTCGAATTGGAATTTCGTCGGTTTAAGAATATGTAATGTCCCGAAATGTTCTTAAAGTTGGAGAAATAAAATTTCAATTCGAGAATTGGAATTTCGTCGGTTTAAGAATATACAATGTCCCGAAATGTCCCAAAAGTTGGAGAAAAAAAAATTCTAATTCGAGAATTGGAATTTCGTCGATTTAAGAATATGTAATGTCCCGAAATGTCTCAAAAGTTGGATAAATAAAATTCCAATTCGAGAATTGGAATTTCGTCGGTTTAAGAATACACAATGTCCCGAAATGTCCCAAAAGTTGGAGAAATAAAATTCCAATTCTCGAATTGGAATATCGTCGGTTTAAGAATACACAATGTCCTGAAATGTCCTAAAAGTTTGAGAAATAAAATTCCTATTCTCGAATTGGAATTTCGTCGGTTTAAGAATATGTAATGTCCCGAAATGTCCCTAAAGTTGGAGAAATAAAATTCCAATTCGAGAATTGGAATTTCGTCGGTTTAAGAATATACTATGTCCCGAAATGTCCCAAAGTTGGAGAAATAAAATTCCAATTCTCGAATTGAAATTTCGTCGGTTGAAGAATATGTAATGTCCCGAAATATCTCTATAGTTGGAGAATATGTAATGTCCCTAAAGTTGGAGAAATAAAATTCCAATTCGAGAATTGGAATTTCGTCGGTTTAAGAATATGTAATGTACCGAAATGTCCCCAAAGTTGGACAATAAAATTTCAATTCGAGAATTGAAATTTCGTCGGTTTAAGAATATACAATGTCCCAAAAGTTCGGGAATTGAAATTTCGTCGGTTTAGGAATATACAATGTCCCAAAAGTTGGAGAAATAAAATTCCAATTCGAGAATTGGAATTTCGTCGGTTTAGGAATATGTAATGTCCCGAAATGTCCCAAAAGTTGGAGAAATAAAATTCCAATTCGAGAATTGGAATTTCATCGGTTTAAGAATATGTAATGTCCCGAAATGTTCCTAAAGTTTGAGAAATAAAATTCCAATTCTCGAATTGAAATTTCGTAGGTTTAAGAATATGTAATGTCCCGAAATGTCTCAAAAGTTGGAGAAATAAAATTTCAATTCGAGAATTGGAATTTCGTCGGTTTAAGAATACACAATGTCCCGAAATGTCCCAAAACTTGGAGAAATAAAATTCCAATTCTCGAATTGGAATATCGTCGGTTTAAGAATACACAATGTCCCGAAATGTGCCAAAAGTTTGAGAAAAAAAATTCCAATTCTCGAATTGGAATTTCGTCGGTTTAAGAATATGTAATGTCCCGAAATGTCCCTAAAGTTGGAGAAATAAAATTTCAATTCGAAAATTGGAATTTCGTCGGTTTAAGAATATATACAATGTCCCGAAATATTCCAAAGTTGGAGAAATAAAATTCCAATTCTCGAAATGGAATTTCGTCGGTTGAAAAATATGTAATGTCCCGAAATATCTCTATAGTTGGAGAATATGTAATGTCCCTAAAGTTGGAGAAATAAAATTCCAATTCGAGAATTGAAATTTCGTCGGTTGAAGAATATGTAATGTACCAAAATGTCCCCAAAGTTGGAGAATTAAAATTCCAATTCGAGAATTGGAATTTCGTCAATTTAAGAATATGTAATGTCCCGAAATGTCCCAAAAGTTGGAGAAATAAAATTCCAATTCGAGAATTGGAATTTCGTCGGTTTAAGAATACACAATGTCCCGAAATGTCCCAAAAGTTGGAGAAATAAAATTCCAATTCGAGAATTGAAATTTCGTCGGTTTAAGAATACACAATATCCCGAAATATCTCTATAGTTGGACAAATAAAATTCCAATTCTCGAATTGGAATTTCGTCGGTTTAAAAATATGTAATGTCCCGAAATGTCCCTAAAATTTGAGAAATAAAATTTCAATTCTCGAATTGGAATTTCGTCGGTTTAAGAATATGTAATGTCCCAAAATGTTCCAAAAGATTGAGAAATAAAATTCCAATTCTCGAATTGAAATTTCGTCGGTTTAAAAATATGTAATGTCCCGAAATTTCCCTAAAGTTTGAGAAATAAAATTCCAATTCTCGAATTGGAATTTCGTCGATTTAAGAATATGTAATGTCCCGAAATGTCCTTAAAGTTGGAGAAATAAAATTTCAATTCGAGAATTGGAATTTCGTCGGTTTAAGAATATACAATGTCCCAAAAGTTGGAGAAAAAAAATTCTAATTCGAGAATTGGAATTTCGTCGGTTTATGAATATGTAATGTCCCGAAATGTCTCAAAAGTTGGAGAAATAAAATTCCAATTCGAGAATTGGAATTTCGTCGGTTTAAGAATACACAATGTCCCGAAATGTCCCAAAAGTTGGAGAAATAAAATTCCATTTATCGAATTGGAATATCGTCGGTTTAAGAATACACAATGTCCCGAAATGTTCCAAAAGTTTGAGAAATAAAATTCCTCTTCTCGAATTGGAATTTCGTCGGTTTAAGAATATGTAATGTCCCGAAATGTCCCTAAAGTTGGAGAAATAAAATTCAATTCTCGAATTGGAATTTCGTCTGTTGAAGAATATGTAATGTCCCGAAATATCTCTATAGTTGGACAAATAAAATTTCAATTCTCGAATTGGAATTTCATCGGTTTAAAAATATGTAATGTCCCGAAATGTCCCTAAAGTTTGAGAAATAAAATTTCAATTCTCGAATTGGATTTAAGAATATGTAATGTCCCAAAAGTTGGAGAAATAAAATTCCAATTCGAGAATTGGAATTTCGCCGGTTTAAGAATATACAATGTCCCGAAATGTCCTTAAAGTTGGAGAATTAAAACTCCAATTCGAGAATTGGAATTTCGTCGGTTTAAGAATTTGTAATGTCTCGAAATGTCCCAAAAGTTTGATAAATAAAATTCCAATTCTCGAATTGGAATTTCGTCGATTTAAGAATATGTAATGTCCCGAAATGTCCATAAAGTTGGAGAAATAAGATTTCAATTCGAGAATTGAAATTTCGTCAGTTTAAGAATATGTAATGTCCCGAAATGTCCCAAGAGTTGGAGAAATAAAATTCCAATTTGAGAATTGGAATTTCGTCGGTTTAAGAATATACAATGTCCCGAAATGTCTCAAAAGTTGGAGAAATAAGATTCCAATTCGAGAATTGGAATTTCGTCGGTTTAAGAATATGTAATGTCCCGAAATGTCCCAAAAGTTTGAGAAATAAAATTCAAATTCTCGAATTGAAATTTCGTCGGTTTAAAAATATATATAGTCCCAAAATGTCCCTTAAATTGGAGAAATAAAATTCCAATTCGAGAATTGGAATTTCGTCGGTTTAAAAATATATAATGTCCTGAAATGTCCCTAAAGTTTGAGAAATAAAATTCCAATTCTCGAATTGGAATTTCGTCGATTTAAGAATATGTAATGTCCCGAAATGTCCATAAAGTTGGAGAAATAAAATTCCAATTTGAGAATTGGAATTTCGTCGGTTTAAGAATATACAATGTCCCGAAATGTCTCAAAAGTTGGAGAAATAATATTCCAATTCGAGAATTGGAATTTCGTCGGTTTAAGAATATGTAATGTCCCGAAATGTCCCTAAAGTTGGAGAAATAAAATTCAATTCTCGAATTGGAATTTCGTCTGTTGAAGAATATGTAATGTCCCGAAATATCTCTATAGTTGGACAAATAAAATTCCAATTCGAGAATTGGAATTTCGTCGGTTTAAAAATATGTAATGTCCTGAAATATCCCTAAAGTTTGAGAAATAAAATTTCAATTCTCGAATTGGAATTTCGTCGGTTTAAGAATATGTAATGTCCCAAAAGTTGGAGAAATAAAATTCCAATTCGAGAATTGGAATTTCGTCGGTTTAAGAATATACAATGTCCCGAAATGTCCTTAAAGTTGGAGAATTAAAATTCCAATTCGAGAATTGGAATTTCGTCGGTTTAAAAATTTGTAATGTCTCGAAATGTCCCAAATGTTTGAGAAATAAAATTCCAATTCTCGAATTGGAATTTCGTCGGTTTAAAAATATGTAATATCCCGAGATGTCCCTAAAGTTTGAGAAATAAAATTCCGGTTCTCGAATTGGAATTTCGTCGGTTTGAGAATATGTAATGTCCCGAAATGTCCCTAAAGTTGGATAAATAAGATTTCAATTCGAGAATTGGAATTTCGTCGGTTTAAGAATATGTAATGTCCCGAAATGTCCTTAAAGGTGGAGAAATAAAATTCCAATTCGAGAATTGAAATTTCGTCGGTTTAAGAATATGTAATGTCCCGAAATGTCCCAAAAGTTTGAGAAATAAAATTCAAATTCTCGAATTGGAATTTCGTCGGTTTAAAAATATATATAGTCCCAAAATGTCCCTAAAATTTGAGAAATAAAATTCCAATTCGAGAATTGGAATTTCGTCGGTTTTAAAATATATAATGTCCCGAAATGTCCCTAAAGTTTGAGAAATAAAATTCCAATTATCGAATTGGAATTTCGTCGATTTAAGAATATGTAATGTCCCGAAATGTCCATAAAGTTGGAGAAATAAGATTCCAATTCGAGAATTGGAATTTCGTTAGTTTAAGAATATGTAATGTCCCGAAATGTCCCAAGAGTTTGAGAAATAAAATTCCAATTTGACAATTGGAATTTCGTCGGTTTAAGAATATACAATGTCCCGAAATGTCTCAAAAGTTGGAGAAATAAGATTCCAATTCGAGAATTGGAATTTCGTCGGTTTAAGAATATGTAATGCCCCGAAATTTCCCAAAAGTTGGAGAAATAAAATTCCAATTCGAGAATTGGAATTTCGTCGATTTAAGAATATACAATGTCCTAAAAGTTGGAGAAATAAAATTCCAATTCGAGAATTGAAATTTCGTCGGTTTAAGAATACACAATGTCCCGAAATGTCCCTAAAGTTGGAGAAATAAAATTCCAGTTCGAGAATTGGAAGTTCGTCGGTTTAACAATGTCCCGAAATGTCCCTAAAGTTGGAGAAATAAAATTCAATTCTCGAATTGGAATTTCGTCGGTTGAAGAATATGTAATGTCTCGAAATATCTATATAGTTGGACAAATAAAATTCCAATTCTCGAATTGGAATTTCGTCGGTTTAAAAATTTGTAATGACCCGAAATGTCCCTAAAATTTGAGAAATAAAATTTCAATTCTCGAATTGGAATTTCGTCGGTTTAAAAATATGTAATGTCCCAAAATGTTCCAAAAGTTTGAGAAATAAAATTCCAATTCTCGAATTGGAATTTCGTCGGTTTAAAAATATGTAATGTTCCGAAATGTCCCTAAAGTTTGAGAAATAAAATTCCAATTCTCGAATTGGAATTTCGTCGATTTGAGAATATATAATGTCCCTAAAGTTGGAGAAATAAGATTCCAATTCGAGAATTGGAATTTCCTCGGTTTAAGAATATGTAATGTCCCGAAATGTCCCAAGAGTTGAAGAAATGAAATTCCAATTTGAGAATTGGAATTTCGTCGGTTTAAGAATATACAATGTCCTGAAATGTCCCAAAAGTTGGAGAAATAAGATTCCAATTCGAGAATTGGAATTTCGTTGGTTTAAGAATATGTAATGTCCCGAAATTTCCCAAAAGTTGGAGAAATAAAATTCCAATTCGAGAATTGAAATTTCGTCGGTTTAAGAATACACAATGTCCCGAAATATCTCTATAGTTGGACAAATAAAATTTCAATTCTCGAATTGGAATTTCGTCGGTTTAAAAATATGTAATGTCTCGAAATGTCCCTAAAGTTTGAGAAATAAAATTCCAATTCTCGAATTGAAATTTCGTCGGTTTAAGAATATGTAATGTCCCGAAATGTCCCAAAAGTTGGAGAAATAAAATTCCAATTCGAGAATTGAAATTTCGTCGGTTTAAGAATACACAATGTCCTGAAATGTCCCTAAAGTTGGAGAAATAAAATTCCAATTCGAGAATTGGAATTTCGTCGGTTTAAGAATATACAATGTCCCGAAATGTCCCAAAAGTTGGTGAAATAAAATTCCAATTCGAGAATTGGAATTTCGTCGGTTTAAGAATACACAATGTCCCGAAATGTCCCTAAAGTTGGAGAAATAAAATTCTAGTTCGAGAATTGCAATTTCGTCGGTTTAAGAATATGCAATGTCCCTAAAGTTTGACAAATAAAATTCCAATTCTCGAATTGGAATTTCGTCGGTTTAAGAATACACAATGTCCCTAAAGTGGGAGAAATATAATTTCAATTCGAGAATTGGAATTTCGTCGGTTTAAAAATATACAATGTCCCGAAATGTCCCAAAAGTTGGAGAAATAAAATTCCAATTCCAATTCGAGAATTGGAATTTCGTCGGTTTAAGAATACACAATGTCCTGAAATGTCCCTAAAGTTGGAGAAATAAAATTTCAGATCGGGAATTGGAATTTCGTCGGTTTAAGAATATGTAATGTCCTGAAATGCCCCTAAAGTTGGAGAATTAAAACTCCAATTCGAGAATTGAAATTTCGTCGGTTTAAGAATTTGTAATGTCTCGAAATGTCCCAAAAGTTTGATAAATAAAATTCCAATTCTCGAATTCGAATTTCGTCGATTTAAGAATATGTAATGTCCCGAAATGTCCATAAAGTTGGAGAAATAAGATTTCAATTCGAGAATTGAAATTTCGTCAGTTTAAGAATATGTAATCTCCCGAAATGTCCCAAGAGTTGGTGAAATAAAATTCCAATTTGAGAATTGGAATTTCGTCGGTTTAAGAATATACAATGTCCCGAAATGTCTCAAAAGTTGGAGAAATAAGATTCCAATTCGAGAATTGGAATTTCGTCGGTTTAAAAATATGTAATGTCCCGAAATGTCCCAAAAGTTTGAGAAATAAAATTCAAATTCTCGAATTGAAATTTCGTCGGTTTAAAAATATATATAGTCCCAAAATGTCCCTAAAATTGGAGAAATAAAATTCCAATTCGAGAATTGGAATTTCGTCGGTTTAAAAATATATAATGTCCTGAAATGTCCCTAAAGTTTGAGAAATAAAATTCCAATTCTCGAATTGGAATTTCGTCGATTTAAGAATATGTAATGTCCCGAAATGTCCATAAAGTTGGAGAAATAAGATTCCAATTCGAGAATTGGAATTTCGTCAGTTTAAGAATATGTAATGTCCCGAAATGTCCCAAGAGTTGGAGAAATAAAATTCCAATTTGAGAATTGGAATTTCGTCGGTTTAAGAATATACAATGTCCCGAAATGTCTCAAAAGTTGGAGAAATAATATTCCAATTCGAGAATTGGAATTTCGTCGGTTTAAGAATATGTAATGTCCCGAAATGTCCCTAAAGTTGGAGAATTAAAATTCCAATTCGAAAATTGGAATTTCGTCGGTTGAAGAATATGTAATGTCCCGAAATATCTCTATAGTTGGACAAATAAAATTCCAATTCTCGAATTGGAATTTCGTCGGTTTAAAAATATGTAATGTCCCGAAATGTCCCTAAAGTTTGAGAAATAAAATTTCAATTCTCGAATTGGAATTTCGTCGGTTTAAGAATATGTAATGTCCCAAAAGTTGGAGAAATAAAATTCCAATTCGAGAATTGGAATTTCGTCGGTTTAAGAATATACAATGTCCCGAAATGTCCTTAAAGTTGGAGAATTAAAACTCCAATTCGAGAATTGGAATTTCGTCGGTTTAAAAATTTGTAATGTCTCGAAATGTCCCAAATGTTTGAGAAATAAAATTCCAATTCTCGAATTGGAATTTCGTCGGTTTAAAAATATGTAATATCCCGAAATGTCCCTAAAGTTTGAGAAATAAAATTCCGGTTCTCGAATTGGAATTTCGTCGGTTTGAGAATATGTAATGTCCCGAAATGTCCCTAAAGTTGGAGAAATAAGATTTTAATTCGAGAATTGGAATTTCGTCGGTTTAAGAATATGTAATGTCCCGAAATGTCCTTAAAGGTGGAGAAATAAAATTCCAATTCGAGAATTGAAATTTCGTCGGTTTAAGAATATGTAATGTCCCGAAATGTCCCAAAAGTTTGAGAAATAAAATTCAAATTCTCGAATTGGAATTTCGTCGGTTTAAAAATATATATAGTCCCAAAATATCCCTAAAATTTGAGAAATAAAATTCCAATTCGAGAATTGGAATTTCGTCGGTTTTAAAATATATAATGTCCCGAAATGTCCCTAAAGTTTGAGAAATAAAATTCCAATTATCGAATTGGAATTTCGTCGATTTAAGAATATGTAATGTCCCGAAATGTCCATAAAGTTGGAGAAATAAGATTCCAATTCGAGAATTGGAATTTCATTAGTTTAAGAATATGTAATGTCCCGAAATGTCCCAAGAGTTTGAGAAATAAAATTCCAATTTGACAATTGGAATTTCGTCGGTTTAAGAATATACAATGTCCCGAAATGTCTCAAAAGTTGGAGAAATAAGATTCCAATTCGAGAATTGGAATTTCGTCGGTTTAAGAATATGTAATGCCCCGAAATTTCCCAAAAGTTGGAGAAATAAAATTCCAATTCGAGAATTGGAATTTCGTCGGTTTAAGAATATACAATGTCCCAAAAGTTGGAGAAATAAAATTCCAATTCGAGAATTGAAATTTCGTCGGTTTAAGAATACACAATGTCCCGAAATGTCCCTAAAGTTGGAGAAATAAAATTCCAGTTCGAGAATTGGAAGTTCGTCGGTTTAACAATGTCCCGAAATGTCCCTAAAGTTGGAGAAATAAAATTCAATTCTCGAATTGGAATTTCGTCGGTTGAAGAATATGTAATGTCTCGAAATATCTATATAGTTGGACAAATAAAATTCCAATTCTCGAATTGGAATTTCGTCGGTTTAAAAATTTGTAATGACCCGAAATGTCCCTAAAATTTGAGAAATAAAATTTCAATTCTCGAATTGGAATTTCGTCGGTTTAAGAATATGTAATGTCCCAAAATGTTCCAAAAGTTTGAGAAATAAAATTCCAATTCTCGAATTGGAATTTCGTCGGTTTAAAAATATGTAATGTTCCGAAATGTCCCTAAAGTTTGAGAAATAAAATTCCAATTCTCGAATTGGAATTTCGTCGATTTGAGAATATATAATGTCCCTAAAGTTGGAGAAATAAGATTCCAATTCGAGAATTGGAATTTCCTCGGTTTAAGAATATGTAATGTCCCGAAATGTCCCAAGAGTTGAAGAAATGAAATTCCAATTTGAGAATTGGAATTTCGTCGGTTTAAGAATATACAATGTCCTGAAATGTCCCAAAAGTTGGAGAAATAAGATTCCAATTCGAGAATTGGAATTTCGTTGGTTTAAGAATATGTAATGTCCCGAAATTTCCCAAAAGTTGGAGAAATAAAATTCCAATTCGAGAATTGGAATTTCGTCGGTTTAAGAATACACAATGTCCCGAAATGTCCCAAAAGTTGGATAAATAAAATTCCAATTCGAGAATTGGAATTTCGTCGGTTTAAAAATACACAATGTCCCGAAATGTCCCAAAAGTTGGAGAAATAAAATTCCAATTCAAGAATTGGAATTTCGTCGGTTTAAGAATACACAATGTCCCGAAATGTCCCAAAAGTTCGAGAATTGGAATTTCGTCGGTTTAAGAATATACAATGTCCCAAAAGTTGGAGAAATAAAATTCCAATTCGAGAATTGGAATTTCGTCAGTTTAAGAATATGTAATGTCTCGAAATGTCCCAAAAGTTGGAGAAAAAAAATTCCAATTCGAGAATTGGAATTTCGTCGGTTTAAGAATATGTAATGTCCCGAAATGTTCCTAAAGTTTGAGAAATAAAATTCCAATTCTCGAATTGGAATTTCGTCGGTTTAAGAATATGTAATGTCCCGAAATGTTCTTAAAGTTGGAGAAATAAAATTTCAATTCGAGAATTGGAATTTCGTCGGTTTAAGAATATACAATGTCCCGAAATGTCCCAAAAGTTGGAGAAAAAAAAATTCTAATTCGAGAATTGGAATTTCGTCGATTTAAGAATATGTAATGTCCCGAAATGTCTCAAAAGTTGGATAAATAAAATTCCAATTCGAGAATTGGAATTTCGTCGGTTTAAGAATACACAATGTCCCGAAATGTCCCAAAAGTTGGAGAAATAAAATTCCAATTCTCGAATTGGAATATCGTCGGTTTAAGAATACACAATGTCCTGAAATGTCCTAAAAGTTTGAGAAATAAAATTCCTATTCTCGAATTGGAATTTCGTCGGTTTAAGAATATGTAATGTCCCGAAATGTCCCTAAAGTTGGAGAAATAAAATTCCAATTCGAGAATTGGAATTTCGTCGGTTTAAGAATATACTATGTCCCGAAATGTCCCAAAGTTGGAGAAATAAAATTCCAATTCTCGAATTGAAATTTCGTCGGTTGAAGAATATGTAATGTCCCGAAATATCTCTATAGTTGGAGAATATGTAATGTCCCTAAAGTTGGAGAAATAAAATTCCAATTCGAGAATTGGAATTTCGTCGGTTTAAGAATATGTAATGTACCGAAATGTCCCCAAAGTTGGACAATAAAATTTCAATTCGAGAATTGAAATTTCGTCGGTTTAAGAATATACAATGTCCCAAAAGTTCGGGAATTGAAATTTCGTCGGTTTAGGAATATACAATGTCCCAAAAGTTGGAGAAATAAAATTCCAATTCGAGAATTGGAATTTCGTCGGTTTAGGAATATGTAATGTCCCGAAATGTCCCAAAAGTTGGAGAAATAAAATTCCAATTCGAGAATTGGAATTTCATCGGTTTAAGAATATGTAATGTCCCGAAATGTTCCTAAAGTTTGAGAAATAAAATTCCAATTCTCGAATTGAAATTTCGTAGGTTTAAGAATATGTAATGTCCCGAAATGTCTCAAAAGTTGGAGAAATAAAATTTCAATTCGAGAATTGGAATTTCGTCGGTTTAAGAATACACAATGTCCCGAAATGTCCCAAAACTTGGAGAAATAAAATTCCAATTCTCGAATTGGAATATCGTCGGTTTAAGAATACACAATGTCCCGAAATGTGCCAAAAGTTTGAGAAAAAAAATTCCAATTCTCGAATTGGAATTTCGTCGGTTTAAGAATATGTAATGTCCCGAAATGTCCCTAAAGTTGGAGAAATAAAATTTCAATTCGAAAATTGGAATTTCGTCGGTTTAAGAATATATACAATGTCCCGAAATATTCCAAAGTTGGAGAAATAAAATTCCAATTCTCGAAATGGAATTTCGTCGGTTGAAAAATATGTAATGTCCCGAAATATCTCTATAGTTGGAGAATATGTAATGTCCCTAAAGTTGGAGAAATAAAATTCCAATTCGAGAATTGAAATTTCGTCGGTTGAAGAATATGTAATGTACCAAAATGTCCCCAAAGTTGGAGAATTAAAATTCCAATTCGAGAATTGGAATTTCGTCAATTTAAGAATATGTAATGTCCCGAAATGTCCCAAAAGTTGGAGAAATAAAATTCCAATTCGAGAATTGGAATTTCGTCGGTTTAAGAATACACAATGTCCCGAAATGTCCCAAAAGTTGGAGAAATAAAATTCCAATTCGAGAATTGAAATTTCGTCGGTTTAAGAATACACAATATCCCGAAATATCTCTATAGTTGGACAAATAAAATTCCAATTCTCGAATTGGAATTTCGTCGGTTTAAAAATATGTAATGTCCCGAAATGTCCCTAAAATTTGAGAAATAAAATTTCAATTCTCGAATTGGAATTTCGTCGGTTTAAGAATATGTAATGTCCCAAAATGTTCCAAAAGATTGAGAAATAAAATTCCAATTCTCGAATTGAAATTTCGTCGGTTTAAAAATATGTAATGTCCCGAAATTTCCCTAAAGTTTGAGAAATAAAATTCCAATTCTCGAATTGGAATTTCGTCGATTTAAGAATATGTAATGTCCCGAAATGTCCTTAAAGTTGGAGAAATAAAATTTCAATTCGAGAATTGGAATTTCGTCGGTTTAAGAATATACAATGTCCCAAAAGTTGGAGAAAAAAAATTCTAATTCGAGAATTGGAATTTCGTCGGTTTATGAATATGTAATGTCCCGAAATGTCTCAAAAGTTGGAGAAATAAAATTCCAATTCGAGAATTGGAATTTCGTCGGTTTAAGAATACACAATGTCCCGAAATGTCCCAAAAGTTGGAGAAATAAAATTCCATTTATCGAATTGGAATATCGTCGGTTTAAGAATACACAATGTCCCGAAATGTTCCAAAAGTTTGAGAAATAAAATTCCTCTTCTCGAATTGGAATTTCGTCGGTTTAAGAATATGTAATGTCCCGAAATGTCCCTAAAGTTGGAGAAATAAAATTCAATTCTCGAATTGGAATTTCGTCTGTTGAAGAATATGTAATGTCCCGAAATATCTCTATAGTTGGACAAATAAAATTTCAATTCTCGAATTGGAATTTCATCGGTTTAAAAATATGTAATGTCCCGAAATGTCCCTAAAGTTTGAGAAATAAAATTTCAATTCTCGAATTGGATTTAAGAATATGTAATGTCCCAAAAGTTGGAGAAATAAAATTCCAATTCGAGAATTGGAATTTCGCCGGTTTAAGAATATACAATGTCCCGAAATGTCCTTAAAGTTGGAGAATTAAAACTCCAATTCGAGAATTGGAATTTCGTCGGTTTAAGAATTTGTAATGTCTCGAAATGTCCCAAAAGTTTGATAAATAAAATTCCAATTCTCGAATTGGAATTTCGTCGATTTAAGAATATGTAATGTCCCGAAATGTCCATAAAGTTGGAGAAATAAGATTTCAATTCGAGAATTGAAATTTCGTCAGTTTAAGAATATGTAATGTCCCGAAATGTCCCAAGAGTTGGAGAAATAAAATTCCAATTTGAGAATTGGAATTTCGTCGGTTTAAGAATATACAATGTCCCGAAATGTCTCAAAAGTTGGAGAAATAAGATTCCAATTCGAGAATTGGAATTTCGTCGGTTTAAGAATATGTAATGTCCCGAAATGTCCCAAAAGTTTGAGAAATAAAATTCAAATTCTCGAATTGAAATTTCGTCGGTTTAAAAATATATATAGTCCCAAAATGTCCCTTAAATTGGAGAAATAAAATTCCAATTCGAGAATTGGAATTTCGTCGGTTTAAAAATATATAATGTCCTGAAATGTCCCTAAAGTTTGAGAAATAAAATTCCAATTCTCGAATTGGAATTTCGTCGATTTAAGAATATGTAATGTCCCGAAATGTCCATAAAGTTGGAGAAATAAAATTCCAATTTGAGAATTGGAATTTCGTCGGTTTAAGAATATACAATGTCCCGAAATGTCTCAAAAGTTGGAGAAATAATATTCCAATTCGAGAATTGGAATTTCGTCGGTTTAAGAATATGTAATGTCCCGAAATGTCCCTAAAGTTGGAGAAATAAAATTCAATTCTCGAATTGGAATTTCGTCTGTTGAAGAATATGTAATGTCCCGAAATATCTCTATAGTTGGACAAATAAAATTCCAATTCGAGAATTGGAATTTCGTCGGTTTAAAAATATGTAATGTCCTGAAATATCCCTAAAGTTTGAGAAATAAAATTTCAATTCTCGAATTGGAATTTCGTCGGTTTAAGAATATGTAATGTCCCAAAAGTTGGAGAAATAAAATTCCAATTCGAGAATTGGAATTTCGTCGGTTTAAGAATATACAATGTCCCGAAATGTCCTTAAAGTTGGAGAATTAAAATTCCAATTCGAGAATTGGAATTTCGTCGGTTTAAAAATTTGTAATGTCTCGAAATGTCCCAAATGTTTGAGAAATAAAATTCCAATTCTCGAATTGGAATTTCGTCGGTTTAAAAATATGTAATATCCCGAGATGTCCCTAAAGTTTGAGAAATAAAATTCCGGTTCTCGAATTGGAATTTCGTCGGTTTGAGAATATGTAATGTCCCGAAATGTCCCTAAAGTTGGATAAATAAGATTTCAATTCGAGAATTGGAATTTCGTCGGTTTAAGAATATGTAATGTCCCGAAATGTCCTTAAAGGTGGAGAAATAAAATTCCAATTCGAGAATTGAAATTTCGTCGGTTTAAGAATATGTAATGTCCCGAAATGTCCCAAAAGTTTGAGAAATAAAATTCAAATTCTCGAATTGGAATTTCGTCGGTTTAAAAATATATATAGTCCCAAAATGTCCCTAAAATTTGAGAAATAAAATTCCAATTCGAGAATTGGAATTTCGTCGGTTTTAAAATATATAATGTCCCGAAATGTCCCTAAAGTTTGAGAAATAAAATTCCAATTATCGAATTGGAATTTCGTCGATTTAAGAATATGTAATGTCCCGAAATGTCCATAAAGTTGGAGAAATAAGATTCCAATTCGAGAATTGGAATTTCGTTAGTTTAAGAATATGTAATGTCCCGAAATGTCCCAAGAGTTTGAGAAATAAAATTCCAATTTGACAATTGGAATTTCGTCGGTTTAAGAATATACAATGTCCCGAAATGTCTCAAAAGTTGGAGAAATAAGATTCCAATTCGAGAATTGGAATTTCGTCGGTTTAAGAATATGTAATGCCCCGAAATTTCCCAAAAGTTGGAGAAATAAAATTCCAATTCGAGAATTGGAATTTCGTCGATTTAAGAATATACAATGTCCTAAAAGTTGGAGAAATAAAATTCCAATTCGAGAATTGAAATTTCGTCGGTTTAAGAATACACAATGTCCCGAAATGTCCCTAAAGTTGGAGAAATAAAATTCCAGTTCGAGAATTGGAAGTTCGTCGGTTTAACAATGTCCCGAAATGTCCCTAAAGTTGGAGAAATAAAATTCAATTCTCGAATTGGAATTTCGTCGGTTGAAGAATATGTAATGTCTCGAAATATCTATATAGTTGGACAAATAAAATTCCAATTCTCGAATTGGAATTTCGTCGGTTTAAAAATTTGTAATGACCCGAAATGTCCCTAAAATTTGAGAAATAAAATTTCAATTCTCGAATTGGAATTTCGTCGGTTTAAAAATATGTAATGTCCCAAAATGTTCCAAAAGTTTGAGAAATAAAATTCCAATTCTCGAATTGGAATTTCGTCGGTTTAAAAATATGTAATGTTCCGAAATGTCCCTAAAGTTTGAGAAATAAAATTCCAATTCTCGAATTGGAATTTCGTCGATTTGAGAATATATAATGTCCCTAAAGTTGGAGAAATAAGATTCCAATTCGAGAATTGGAATTTCCTCGGTTTAAGAATATGTAATGTCCCGAAATGTCCCAAGAGTTGAAGAAATGAAATTCCAATTTGAGAATTGGAATTTCGTCGGTTTAAGAATATACAATGTCCTGAAATGTCCCAAAAGTTGGAGAAATAAGATTCCAATTCGAGAATTGGAATTTCGTTGGTTTAAGAATATGTAATGTCCCGAAATTTCCCAAAAGTTGGAGAAATAAAATTCCAATTCGAGAATTGAAATTTCGTCGGTTTAAGAATACACAATGTCCCGAAATATCTCTATAGTTGGACAAATAAAATTTCAATTCTCGAATTGGAATTTCGTCGGTTTAAAAATATGTAATGTCTCGAAATGTCCCTAAAGTTTGAGAAATAAAATTCCAATTCTCGAATTGAAATTTCGTCGGTTTAAGAATATGTAATGTCCCGAAATGTCCCAAAAGTTGGAGAAATAAAATTCCAATTCGAGAATTGAAATTTCGTCGGTTTAAGAATACACAATGTCCTGAAATGTCCCTAAAGTTGGAGAAATAAAATTCCAATTCGAGAATTGGAATTTCGTCGGTTTAAGAATATACAATGTCCCGAAATGTCCCAAAAGTTGGTGAAATAAAATTCCAATTCGAGAATTGGAATTTCGTCGGTTTAAGAATACACAATGTCCCGAAATGTCCCTAAAGTTGGAGAAATAAAATTCTAGTTCGAGAATTGCAATTTCGTCGGTTTAAGAATATGCAATGTCCCTAAAGTTTGACAAATAAAATTCCAATTCTCGAATTGGAATTTCGTCGGTTTAAGAATACACAATGTCCCTAAAGTGGGAGAAATATAATTTCAATTCGAGAATTGGAATTTCGTCGGTTTAAAAATATACAATGTCCCGAAATGTCCCAAAAGTTGGAGAAATAAAATTCCAATTCCAATTCGAGAATTGGAATTTCGTCGGTTTAAGAATACACAATGTCCTGAAATGTCCCTAAAGTTGGAGAAATAAAATTTCAGATCGGGAATTGGAATTTCGTCGGTTTAAGAATATGTAATGTCCTGAAATGCCCCTAAAGTTGGAGAATTAAAACTCCAATTCGAGAATTGAAATTTCGTCGGTTTAAGAATTTGTAATGTCTCGAAATGTCCCAAAAGTTTGATAAATAAAATTCCAATTCTCGAATTCGAATTTCGTCGATTTAAGAATATGTAATGTCCCGAAATGTCCATAAAGTTGGAGAAATAAGATTTCAATTCGAGAATTGAAATTTCGTCAGTTTAAGAATATGTAATCTCCCGAAATGTCCCAAGAGTTGGTGAAATAAAATTCCAATTTGAGAATTGGAATTTCGTCGGTTTAAGAATATACAATGTCCCGAAATGTCTCAAAAGTTGGAGAAATAAGATTCCAATTCGAGAATTGGAATTTCGTCGGTTTAAAAATATGTAATGTCCCGAAATGTCCCAAAAGTTTGAGAAATAAAATTCAAATTCTCGAATTGAAATTTCGTCGGTTTAAAAATATATATAGTCCCAAAATGTCCCTAAAATTGGAGAAATAAAATTCCAATTCGAGAATTGGAATTTCGTCGGTTTAAAAATATATAATGTCCTGAAATGTCCCTAAAGTTTGAGAAATAAAATTCCAATTCTCGAATTGGAATTTCGTCGATTTAAGAATATGTAATGTCCCGAAATGTCCATAAAGTTGGAGAAATAAGATTCCAATTCGAGAATTGGAATTTCGTCAGTTTAAGAATATGTAATGTCCCGAAATGTCCCAAGAGTTGGAGAAATAAAATTCCAATTTGAGAATTGGAATTTCGTCGGTTTAAGAATATACAATGTCCCGAAATGTCTCAAAAGTTGGAGAAATAATATTCCAATTCGAGAATTGGAATTTCGTCGGTTTAAGAATATGTAATGTCCCGAAATGTCCCTAAAGTTGGAGAATTAAAATTCCAATTCGAAAATTGGAATTTCGTCGGTTGAAGAATATGTAATGTCCCGAAATATCTCTATAGTTGGACAAATAAAATTCCAATTCTCGAATTGGAATTTCGTCGGTTTAAAAATATGTAATGTCCCGAAATGTCCCTAAAGTTTGAGAAATAAAATTTCAATTCTCGAATTGGAATTTCGTCGGTTTAAGAATATGTAATGTCCCAAAAGTTGGAGAAATAAAATTCCAATTCGAGAATTGGAATTTCGTCGGTTTAAGAATATACAATGTCCCGAAATGTCCTTAAAGTTGGAGAATTAAAACTCCAATTCGAGAATTGGAATTTCGTCGGTTTAAAAATTTGTAATGTCTCGAAATGTCCCAAATGTTTGAGAAATAAAATTCCAATTCTCGAATTGGAATTTCGTCGGTTTAAAAATATGTAATATCCCGAAATGTCCCTAAAGTTTGAGAAATAAAATTCCGGTTCTCGAATTGGAATTTCGTCGGTTTGAGAATATGTAATGTCCCGAAATGTCCCTAAAGTTGGAGAAATAAGATTTTAATTCGAGAATTGGAATTTCGTCGGTTTAAGAATATGTAATGTCCCGAAATGTCCTTAAAGGTGGAGAAATAAAATTCCAATTCGAGAATTGAAATTTCGTCGGTTTAAGAATATGTAATGTCCCGAAATGTCCCAAAAGTTTGAGAAATAAAATTCAAATTCTCGAATTGGAATTTCGTCGGTTTAAAAATATATATAGTCCCAAAATATCCCTAAAATTTGAGAAATAAAATTCCAATTCGAGAATTGGAATTTCGTCGGTTTTAAAATATATAATGTCCCGAAATGTCCCTAAAGTTTGAGAAATAAAATTCCAATTATCGAATTGGAATTTCGTCGATTTAAGAATATGTAATGTCCCGAAATGTCCATAAAGTTGGAGAAATAAGATTCCAATTCGAGAATTGGAATTTCATTAGTTTAAGAATATGTAATGTCCCGAAATGTCCCAAGAGTTTGAGAAATAAAATTCCAA
Source organism: Galeopsis tetrahit (assembly GCA_963675135.1). Classification (NCBI taxonomy): domain Eukaryota; kingdom Viridiplantae; phylum Streptophyta; class Magnoliopsida; order Lamiales; family Lamiaceae; genus Galeopsis; species Galeopsis tetrahit. Next base: position 91,066,063 of record OY776119.1, read on the forward strand.
TTTGACAATTGGAATTTCGTCGGTTTAAGAATATACAATGTCCCGAAATGTCTCAAAAGTTGGAGAAATAAGATTCCAATTCGAGAATTGGAATTTCGTCGGTTTAAGAATATGTAATGCCCCGAAATTTCCCAAAAGTTGGAGAAATAAAATTCCAATTCGAGAATTGGAATTTCGTCGGTTTAAGAATATACAATGTCCCAAAAGTTGGAGAAATAAAATTCCAATTCGAGAATTGAAATTTCGTCGGTTTAAGAATACACAATGTCCCGAAATGTCCCTAAAGTTGGAGAAATAAAATTCCAGTTCGAGAATTGGAAGTTCGTCGGTTTAACAATGTCCCGAAATGTCCCTAAAGTTGGAGAAATAAAATTCAATTCTCGAATTGGAATTTCGTCGGTTGAAGAATATGTAATGTCTCGAAATATCTATATAGTTGGACAAATAAAATTCCAATTCTCGAATTGGAATTTCGTCGGTTTAAAAATTTGTAATGACCCGAAATGTCCCTAAAATTTGAGAAATAAAATTTCAATTCTCGAATTGGAATTTCGTCGGTTTAAGAATATGTAATGTCCCAAAATGTTCCAAAAGTTTGAGAAATAAAATTCCAATTCTCGAATTGGAATTTCGTCGGTTTAAAAATATGTAATGTTCCGAAATGTCCCTAAAGTTTGAGAAATAAAATTCCAATTCTCGAATTGGAATTTCGTCGATTTGAGAATATATAATGTCCCTAAAGTTGGAGAAATAAGATTCCAATTCGAGAATTGGAATTTCCTCGGTTTAAGAATATGTAATGTCCCGAAATGTCCCAAGAGTTGAAGAAATGAAATTCCAATTTGAGAATTGGAATTTCGTCGGTTTAAGAATATACAATGTCCTGAAATGTCCCAAAAGTTGGAGAAATAAGATTCCAATTCGAGAATTGGAATTTCGTTGGTTTAAGAATATGTAATGTCCCGAAATTTCCCAAAAGTTGGAGAAATAAAATTCCAATTCGAGAATTGGAATTTCGTCGGTTTAAGAATACACAATGTCCCAAAAGTTGGAGAAATAAAATTCCAATTCGAGAATTGAAATTTCGTCGGTTTAAGAATACACAATGTCCCGAAATATCTCTATAGTTGGACAAATAAAATTTCAATTCTCGAATTGGAATTTCGTCGGTTTAAAAATATGTAATGTCTCGAAATGTCCCTAAAGTTTGAGAAATAAAATTCCAATTCTCGAATTGAAATTTCGTCGGTTTAAGAATATGTAATGTCCCGAAATGTCCCAAAAGTTGGAGAAATAAAATTCCAATTCGAGAATTGAAATTTCGTCGGTTTAAGAATACACAATGTCCTGAAATGTCCCTAAAGTTGGAGAAATAAAATTCCAATTCGAGAATTGGAATTTCGTTGGTTTAAGAATATACAATGTCCCGAAATGTCCCAAAAGTTGGTGAAATAAAATTCCAATTCGAGAATTGGAATTTCGTCGGTTTAAGAATACACAATGTCCCGAAATGTCCCTAAAGTTGGAGAAATAAAATTCTAGTTCGAGAATTGCAATTTCGTCGGTTTAAGAATATGCAATGTCCCTAAAGTTTGAGAAATAAAATTCCAATTCTCGAATTGGAATTTCGTCGGTTTAAGAATACACAATGTCCCTAAAGTGGGAGAAATATAATTCCAATTCGAGAATTGGAATTTCGTCGGTTTAAAAATATACAATGTCCCGAAATGTCCCAAAAGTTGGAGAAATAAAATTCCAATTCCAATTCGAGAATTGGAATTTCGTCGGTTTAAGAATACACAATGTCCTGAAATGTCCCTAAAGTTGGAGAAATAAAATTTCAGATCGGGAATTGGAATTTCGTCGGTTTAAGAATATGTAATGTCCTGAAATGCCCCTAAAGTTGGAGAATTAAAATTCCAATTCGAAAATTGGAATTTCGTTGGTTGAAGAATATGTAATGTCCCGAAATATCTCTATAGTTGGACAAATAAAATTCCAATTCTCGAATTGGAATTTCGTCGGTTTAAAAATATGTAATGTCCCGAAATGTCCCTAAAGTTTGAGAAATAAAATTTCAATTCTCGAATTGGAATTTCGTCGGTTTAAGAATATGTAATGTCCCGAAATGTCCCAAAAGTTGGAGAAATAAAATTTAAATTCGAGAATTGGAATTTCGTCGGTTTAATGTCCCGAAATGTCCCAAAAGTTGGACAAATAAAATTCCAATTCGAGAATTGAAATTTCGTCTGTTTAAGAATATACAATGTCCTGAAATGTCCCAAAAGTTTGAGAAATAAAATTCGAGTTCGAGAATTGGAATTTCGTTGGTTTAAGAATATACAATGTCCCGAAATGTCCCAAAAGTTGGAGAAATAAAATTCCAATTCGAGAATTGGAATTTCGTCGGTTTAAGAATATACAATGTCCCGAAATGTCCCAAAAGTTGGTGAAATAAAATTCCAATTCGAGAATTGGAATTTCGTCGGTTTAAGAATACACAATGTCCCGAAATGTCCATAAAGTTGGAGAAATAAAATTCTAGTTCGAGAATTGCAATTTCGTCGGTTTAAGAATATGCAATGTCCCTAAAGTTTGTGAAATAAAATTCCAATTCTCGAATTGGAATTTCGTCGGTTTAAGAATACACAATGTCCCTAAAGTGGGAGAAATATAATTCCAATTCGAGAATTGGAATTTCGTCGGTTTAAAAATATACAATGTCCCGAAATGTCCCAAAAGTTGGAGAAATAAAATTCCAATTCGAGAATTGGAATTTCGTCGGTTTAAGAATACACAATGTCCTGAAATGTCCCTAAAGTTGGAGAAATAAAATTCCAGATCGAGAATTGGAATTTCGTCGGTTTAAGAATATGTAATGTCCTGAAATGCCCCTAAAGTTGGAGAATTAAAATTCCAATTCGAAAATTGGTATTTCGTCGGTTGAAGAATATGTAATGTCCCGAAATATCTCTATAGTTGGACAAATAAAATTCCAATTCTCGAATTGGAATTTCGTCGGTTTAAAAATATGTAATGTCCCGAAATGTCCCTAAAGTTTGAGAAATAAAATTTCAATTCTCGAATTGGAATTTCGTCGGTTTAAGAATATGTAATGTCCCGAAATGTCCCAAAAGTTGGAGAAATAAAATTCAAATTCGAGAATTGGAATTTCGTCGGTTTAATGTCCCGAAATGTCCCAAAAGTTGGACAAATAAAATTCCAATTCGAGAATTGAAATTTCGTCGGTTTAAGAATATACAATGTCCCGAAATGTCCCAAAAGTTTGAGAAATAAAATTCCAGTTCGAGAATTGGAATTTCGTTGGTTTAAGAATATACAATGTCCCGAAATGTCCCAAAAGTTGGAGAAATAAAATTCCAATTCGAGAATTGGAATTTCGTCGGTTTAAGAATATACAATGTCCCGAAATGTCCCAAAAGTTGGAGAAATAAAATTCCAATTCGAGAATTGGAATTTCGTCGGTTTAAGAATACACAATGTCCTGAAATGTCCCTAAAGTTGGAGAAATAAAATTCCAGATCGAGAATTGGAATTTCGTCGGTTTAAGAATATGTAATGTCCCGAAATGCCCCTAAAGTTGGAGAATTAAAATTCCAATTCGAAAATTGGAATTTCGTCGGTTGAAGAATATGTAATGTCCCGAAATATCTCTATAGTTGGACAAATAAAATTCCAATTCTCGAATTGGAATTTCGTCGGTTTAAAAATATGTAATGTCCCGAAATGTCCCTAAAGTTTGAGAAATAAAATTTCAATTCTCTAATTGGAATTTCGTCGGTTTAAGAATATGTAATGTCCCGAAATGTTCCAAAAGTTGGAGAAATAAAATTCAAATTCGAGAATTGGAATTTCGTCGGTTTAATGTCCCGAAATGTCCCAAAAGTTGGACAAATAAAATTCCAATTCGAGAATTGAAATTTCGTCGGTTTAAGAATATACAATGTCCCGAAATGTCCCAAAAGTTTGAGAAATAAAATTCCAGTTCGAGAATTGGAATTTCGTTGGTTTAAGAATATACAATGTCCCAAAAGTTGGAGAAATAAAATTCCAATTCGAGAATTGGAATTTCGTCGGTTTAAGAATATACAATGTTCCGAAATGTCCCAAAAGTTGGTGAAATAAAATTCCAATTCGAGAATTGGAATTTCGTCGGTTTAAGAATACACAATGTCCCGAAATGTCCCTAAAGTTGGAGAAATAAAATTCTAGTTCGAGAATTGCAATTTCGTCGGTTTAAGAATATGCAATGTCCCTAAAGTTTGAGAAATAAAATTCCATATATCTAATTGGAATTTCGTTGGTTTAAGAATACACAATGTCCCTAAAGTGGGAGAAATATAATTCCAATTCGAGAATTGGAATTTCGTCGGTTTAAGAATATACAATGTCCCGAAATGTCCCAAAAGTTGGAGAAATAAAATTCCAATTCGAGAATTGGAATTTCGTCGGTTTAAGAATACACAATGTCCTGAAATGTCCCTAAAGTTGGAGAAATAAAATTCCAGACCGAGAATTGGAATTTCGTCGGTTTAAGAATATGTAATGTCCCGAAATGCCCCTAAAGTTGGAGAATTAAAATTCCAATTCGATAATTGGAATTTCGTCGGTTGAAGAATATGTAATGTCCCGAAATATCTCTATAGTTGGACAAATAAAATTCCAATTCTCGAATTGGAATTTCGTTGGTTTAAAAATATTCAATTTTCTGAAATGTCCCAAAAGTTTGAGAAATAAAATTTCAATTCTCGATATGGAATTTCGTCGGTTTAAGAATATGTAATGTCTCGAAATGTCCTAAAAGTTTGAGAAATAAAATTCCAATTCTCGAATTGGAATTTCGTCGATTTAATTATTCAATTCGTCAAGAAATATAAAAAATTAAAGTAATATATAATTAAGAACAGTAATATACAATTTTGGTCCCAATGTTTTTTAGTCTATAATTAAGAACGTGAATATTCATCAAGAAAAAAGTATATTTTCAGTCTATTTTCAATCTATTGTATATAAAAGGAATAAATATGAATAATTATTAATTATTAATTAAGAACAAAAAATTAAATAGGAATACTGTTATTATTAATTGTATAATATATTACAAACAGTAATATACATATTATATATATATATATATATTATGAGTACATAAATTCAAAAAATGAAGAAAGAAGGAAAAAAAATGCGACTGCACTAGAGTTTTTGCTTGAGTTTAATTATTAGGAAGGACAATCATATAGACTCATTTTCAAACAAAGGAAACAAATTAAAACATTTCTATTAAGGTCAAATTGATGTGTTAATACCCAATTATGCACATTGGTCTTAAAAAAACAATATTAATTGATTAATAGAATAGATTTGAAATTGAAATTAAATCCTCATTCCCCTTAGAAACAACAAATTACTCAATCACTACCAAATTTTCCTTAATTGATTAATTACTTTTCGTATCCCAATTTGCAATTAATTTTTCATTGCTTTTCAAAAATAAGAAATTTTTTGTAGAACCATTTCAGTTTCTTCGAGTTTCTTCGGTCTTTTGTTTTTTTTCCAGAATTCAAGATTTCATCATTCTCATTCATCGTTTTCTTGCATATGACATATTTTAATCCATATCTTTCTTATACAAGCCTGTATATTAGGGTTTACTAATCGATTGTTCCATATATTTTGGCGGATCAAATCACAATCGAAAAATGAAATGTTCTGTGATTCTGAAGTTCCAATATGAGGGAAAAATGAAGTTGTTCCCAGTTCACCAATCGACAACCATTCTTCAATTCTGCAGAATCCGCCCGGAAGACCTAAGCAGAAGAGGATGACGTCCTATGGAGAATTTTGCAAAGTAAAACCTACCAGTTGTAAGAGGTGTGGTAAAAAGGGCAGGCATGATTCCTTGACATGTTCAGGTGTTTTTGGAACTGATAAAACTAATGTCCAGTAGAATGTTTTTCACTTTTTTTATTGTTGTTTATTCATTTTGAAATTTATTGATTTAGATATGTATTTTTGGTTTCTGTACCAAGCCACTATCTAGGTGGTAATCATATATTATGCTGTTATTAGGAAGCAGTAGAATTGTTTGAATCACTATTCAATATTATTATATTTTCCAGTTCTATTATTCATTTGTATTCTTATTATATATTTAAGGTGTTTATCTTGTAGTATTGTTCATCTGTAATATTTTTTATCATTTTTTTTTCGTATTATATACATTTATCCCCCTCCAATCAAAACCAAGACAATCATTATATTATTTTACTAATATACATTTATAGATGTAACTTTGTTTCCCACATCTAATTAATCCTATACACATATGCAATCAATTAATATTATTTCCGCATTTATTCTAATGCAAAATGCGCATATGCAAAATATTATCTACTTCCAATGAAATGGTATCCATGTTATAATAATATTTTGACAAATATTAACAATTATATGTAATATATTATATGCTTTCAATGATATCCATAATCTAATTCAAATATTTACTTTTCTTATATATTACATTATATATTTTTATATTTTGATTTTAACCTCTTTTTTTTTTTTTTAATAATTAACATCAATATAAGACCCATCAATGTTTATATTTTGATTTTGTTAAAAGTTTAATATTAAGAGTAATTATAAATATAGATCAATTCTGTTGAACATTTATGTTGATGCCTAATATTTTTATTTTCTTATATTATATTATATATTTTTAGGGTGGATAACACCATTATTATTTAATAATAATATGATTATATTAATTTGTTTTGTAAAGATAAAATCATGTTATTTGCATATATGTTCCATATATCGAAACGTGCATTTTCTCTTTAGCATATCACCGAGCCTATATTATTTTAATCAATAAATAATAAATTAATTAGTTTAATAGAATAATATTATAAGTAGATTTTATCTAAAAACTTTTTATATATATATAAATTATAAACAAATATAAATTCTGTGGGACAATTTTGTTGTTGCATAACATTTAGTTTTCTTATATTATATTATATTTTTTTTAGGTGATAACACCATTATTATGTAATAATACTATGATTATATTAATTATAAATAAAGATAAAAACTATGATTATATTAATTATAAATAAAGATAAAATTTGTGGATTTTGCATATATGCATCACATATTAAAATGTGTCAATTTTTTTAGCACGTAGCCAAGCATATATTCTTTTACTTGTTAATTAATTAATTAATTAGTTTGTTCTTTTTTATTTTTTGTTTGATACGGTTTTCTATCCTTGATACGGTTTTCTATCCAGGTTATTTAATTTTGTCGATTCTTGTGCTTAAACGGTTTTTTTAGTCCCCCTAAAGATAACATTAGGTCATTTTAATTTAAAATTAATGCTTATTGATAGTTATTCCTAATTTAATGGAGAAGTTACAATTAACATTAACATGACAATCATTTATTCCTAATTTAATTGAGAAGTTATTCCTAATTTAATAAGACTCATGGTATGTTTATATATCGATTAACTTAAAAGTTTAATATTATAAGTAGATTTTATCTAAAAACTATTTATATATATATATATTATAAATAAATATAAATTCCGTCGAACAATTTTGTTGTACCAGAATATTTTATATTTTTATATCAAATTATATTAGATATTTTTTAGGGTATAACACCATGATTAAATATATACTAGTGGATTTTGCATAATCAAATTTGAAAATGTGCAGAAAACCCCAAGTTTCTACCTTCCGAAATTTCTGTAATTTAGCTTCTCCAATACTCCATCTCATTTTTAGGAAAGTTTTGAATTTTGAGAGCGTAGTTATTACCGCGCGATTCTCGATGATTTGTGATTTTATGAAATCATAATTTGAATAATATAAATTATATTAATTGAATATGGAATTTTCGCATGTAATTATAAAGAAAAGGTAGAATTGTACATCTATCCACCAATTTGTTCTTTTTTCCAACTTTCAAAATATTTGTTTCTATTTGTAGTTTCTATAGGTGAAATGACTCTTATAACAAATGCTCCTTTTTGCTTTTAGTTAGGTTTATTAAATAAATTAAAAAAAAAAAAAAAATGGCGGGCCTGCCCGCCAGAACCCGCCTAAGACCGCGGCCCAAACGGGCCAGCCCGCCTCCTAGCGGTCCTAGAAAATCTTGGCCCAACCCATTATTTTAAGTGGCGGGTTGGGCCAGCCCATTTTGACGGCTCTAATTTTAAGTTATAACATATTTTTGCATATGTCAGCAAGAATATGTATCATTTTTTTTCATATATATTTTCATATCTTACATATAGGGTAATGATATATAACTAATCATCTCATTTTATATAGAACCAGATTAGTGTGACGTCACCAAACCATTATCCACATAATTAATTATAATTTAAAATAAATAATTGAAATTTATTAATCTATTTTAAAAATAAATACAAATCTTTTCAATTCAATTTTTTTTTTTAATATCTTATCTTTTTTTTTTTTTTCATGGAGAATTAGATGAAATTATTTTTCATGCTAGATGATGATCTTCAGAGTGTGGTATAGTTTTTTTATTGATTCTAAGTAAATTTGAGAAAGATAATGAAATAGGTGAAAGAGAGGGAGAGTGATAGAGGAGGGGGAGATCGGCTTGTATATGCAAAAAATGATTTTATCTTTTCAAAAAATTTCACTACTATATTTTATTTTTCTTCTGAAATGTTATTTGAGAAAATAAAAATTTTATAATATATTTATTAATAAAATTATGAATGGTGAAGTTACACAAATCAAATGAATTAATTGATATTTGTAATCTTCTATGATATGTTGTAAAGTTTAATAATGTATATGCATTTTAAGTTTGGAATTTATGTTTTTATTGCATGGATTCGAAGCAGCGTTTAGCTGGAAGAGAAATAAATAAAAATGAGATTATTAACTAATAAGGTCACTTCTATAGAGTCTTAAGCAAGAAAAAACTACTCCCTCCGTCCCAGGATTACTTGCATTCTTACTGTTCACTCACTTTTTTTAAAATATTATAATGAATAAAATTTTAAGATATAATTTTATAAAAAAAAGAGTAAGTGAATGGCCTTATATGTATATATGGACCATAAAAATAATTACATTAAATGTAATATTGTAGATATTATACGGGTGAAGTTTCTAAAGGTCCGAAAAAGTAGGTGTGCAAGTAATCCTGGGACTGAGGGAGCACAACTTTTAAAATTCCCTAATAAGGTCAAAATAGTGTCAAAAAACCTTAAATGCCCTTAATATTCATATACTCCTTTAATTTATATATTTGAACATTTATTTAGAAATTTAAATTCATAATTACTTGCTATCAATTAATTCCCAAATTACAGGGCACATTCAACAAATTATTGACTTTTAAGATATGATAAATGTAGACTTTCCGAATTGAAGACCTTTAATTCCCAATTGAAGAAAATCCTCACTTTCCGAAATATTAAAACTCCATGGTCGCCGCCCTTGAAGCTCCGTCGTCGATCTGCCATGGCGAAGATGAAGCTTTGTGGCCGCCGCCATGGTCAGGGAAGTTGTCGTGGCTTCGTCGTCTTTACAGGGGGTCGCCGGACGAAGATCTTCATCTTCATTTGTGCCGTTTGGGGAAACAGATTTTGCAGAGCCCCCCACCATGGCGAACAGATTTTGCAGAGCCCCCACCATGGCCGACGTCGTGAAGAAATTGCAGAGCCCTTGCCGTCTTGCAAGGTGTGGGCCACCGTCGAGACCACCTGGAAGAAGGCGAAGCCACGACCGAGTTTAGAGGAGGAAAAGCTGGAGGGTCCCGTTATTTTCGGCACGAGTCAAGGAAGCGGTGAGTACTTCTGCCGAGTCGGAGTCGGCAACCCCCCAACTCAGTCTTACATGGTGTTTGACACTTTGACACTGGGAGTGACGTCAATTGGGTGCAATGCGCACCCTGCGCAGATTGTTACCAACAGGTCTGACCCGATTTTTAACCCGCTTCTCTCATCTTCCTTCAATCAACTCGCGTGCGAAACTCATCAGTTTGTGGCTTTTACAAAAAAATAAATATATATATATATATATATGTTCAGATGCACTTTTGTTTGCATATTTTTATGCAAAATTGTTTACATGCACTTTAGTACATTCCTTTTTATACGTATGCATATTTGTCGTCATGTTTATATGCATTTTTCATATATTACCTGATGTATATACATTTTCATACAAAAATTCAGTCCATTGTGCATATTTTAATTCATAATTTATTTCATATATATATGCATTGTATGAGAACGAGTATTGCATACTGGACAGCATGCTTACGTGTCCAATTTTTGCACCATCTTCATCATGTTATAAACTCAAGAAATTTATGAGTTTTTTTGTGATTTAATTGTGTTATGACTCTTGTGTAATTTAATTCTGAATCATAAAATTCAGAATTATTAATTTAAATTAGCGTTGGATAGTTATTAATTTAAATGCAGATTTTTTTGGAAATCAATCTTTTAGGTACACAAAGTCAGCTAATTAATTCGAATTGCCTTATTTTTAGGAATATTTGAATTAAGGAAGGTGATAGATTTGCTTTTTTCGAGAATATGCATTTATCAAAATTGATTTGATGTTAATCTACTAATATTAATTAATTTAAAATTATTTAAATGGGAAAATGGCAACTTTGTCTTCTTAAGTGCCAATTTGACTCTATTGGATTAAAAAAAAAAAACCTATTCCCTATTAGATAAAAGTCTGAGTGAAATGACCTTATTAAGAATTTACCCAATAAAAATTGATTCGTTCAAACCCAAAGAATCATCTCTATCATTAACGATATATAATTATTGAATTATATATTCTATATTATATTTTTAAATAAAATTAATACTTTATACTCCTTCCATCCATGAAAAGTAAGGGTATTGTAGGGTATTGTGGGGTCCATTGTGAATAAATTGATTGTTTGTGAATAAAGTTGATGGCAATTTGAGTAATTAAGTGATGGTTGAAGGGTGATAGTTTTCATAAAGGGTATGAGACTACATTTTATGGACAAGAAATATAAGGCAAATGGGACTACTTTTCATGTACGGAGGGAGTAACATTTTATTACATGTATATATGTATAGTTCTATTGCATATTATCACGTATTTTATGTTATATGCAACATATTTTTGCATATGTCACCAAGAGTAGGTAACAATTTTTTTATAAATCATTATCTAAGTAATCTATAATTTAAAATAAATAATTAAAATTTATTAATATATTTTAAAAATAAATACAAACATATCACATTAATATAGATTTTTTTAATATCTCCACCACCGTGATTCATGGAAATAGAAATGAGTTTTGAATTCAAAATCCGATTCATCTCCACCTTGATTCATGCGATTCATCTACCAACTTAAAGTTTGCCAATTAAATTTTCAATATAGAAAGATGAATTACCGTGATTAGCGATTTTTTTGTACATAATTAGTTTTAATAATATTTGATTAATTAACTAATACAGATTTTCGAGAATTAATTAAATAGAAGGGTAGTTTAGTATATTTATCAACAATTTTGACCTTATTTGAATTAAAAAAAAAATCATTTCTATGTTTTTTCTATGTGTGAAATGGTGTTATGAGAAACTGCCCCAAACGAAAATTCAGAACCAACAGTTTTCTATTTATTTGGTTCGATTGAAATATTTTTTAAAATTTCGATTTTCGATTCGATTCGGTTTATATTTTACAAAATCGTATAAACCGGACCGAACCCGGATTACCTTATATAAATGAACAAAAATACTTTTTTAATTAATAAATTATACTCCCTCCGTCCCATACTTGAAGGCTCAAACCAATTGGACACAGATTTTAATGAATGAATTGCTTATTAATATTATGTAAGATAAAGTGGGGGTAATAAAGACTTTTCAATTTTATAAATAGTACTCCCTCCGTCATAGGTAGACACGCGCAAAACCGAACCGCCAAACCGGCCAACCGGCCAAACCGCCGGTTTTTAACCGCCGGTTTGACAAACCGCCGGTTACGGTTTGAAAATCGAACCGTAACCGAAAAATGGCGGTTCGGTTACGGTTCGTCATTTTGACAAACCGCAAACCGGCGGTTTGGCCGGTTTTGGCGGTTAACCGCCGGTTTGCCGGTTAACCGGCGGTTTGCCGGTTTTTATTAAAAAAAAAAAAAATTAATTTTTTTAATACACAATTCTTCTATTTTTAATGTATAAATTTAAGTTATATACTTTTTATTCAATTCTAGTAATGAATTTTCTAAAAAATGAGTTAAAACGAATAAAATACGAACGAAAACGGAGTGAAAACGAGCGAAAATGGAGTGAAAACGAGCGAAAACGGAGATAATATTTAAAAAAAAAAAAAAAAAAAAAAAGAACAAACCGCCAAACCGGCGGTTTTCAAACCGAACCGCCGGTTTGAAAACCGTAACCGGCGGTTCGCGGTTCGGTTACGGTTACCGAAAAACCAAAACCGTAACCGCCGGTTTCTAACCGAAACCGGCGGTTTGGAACCGTTGCACATGTCTAGTCATAGGCTTGTTTGACTTTTCACAAAGATTAAGAAATTGTACTGGGAAGACACATTAGACAAGTAAAATTTCTATTATAACCCTATTTAATGAATGTTATACTTTCTAATGCAATTAATGCATAGGGTTATATTAGTAAATAAATTAGAAAATATTACTTTATATGGAAACAAGCCTATTTAAATGGGACATCCATAAAAGGAAAACAAGTCTATCTAAATGGGACGGAGGGAGTAATAAAATTACTTTTTAGTGTAATAAAGTAGTGACATTTGTTGTAATATTGTGATGTTTTAAGGGAAATGTTTAAAAGTGTTTTTGTTATTTTAGGTAATAGTGTCTTCAAGTATGGAACGCCAAAAATGGTAAAATGTACAGTCAAGTATGGGACGGAGTGAGTACTAAACAATACATCAATAAAAAGAAATCTCATTTGTAATTTGAAACTTTGAAAACTTGTTAGTTTGGATACTGAACTCTTGAACTTGTAATTTAAATTTGACTTTTAGTGTAAAAAGTTTTTGAAAAAGTGAACCGAACCAATTGAACTTTTAATCGGTTCGAACAAAATTCGATTCAGTTTCGGTTTTATTTTTTTAAATTTGAGCTATTTCGGTTCAGTTGGAAAAACCGAACCGAACCAAACCAACTAAATCAATTTTACTAATAAATTTAGAAATTTATGTGGGGTTCAACATAAATTTAGAAAAGACAAAGGGTGAAGTTGCAAATTAGTACAGTTCACGGGCACACAGTAGGGTTATGAACCTTAGCTGTTGGTCCCACAATGCCCACGCCTCGTATTGTATGTTTTGGTCCCATCCCATTTTTCTTCATGGGTAGAATTGTCAATTCAATTTAGGGCCTTACTGTGACTATTGGGCTACGTTTATGAGCTAATGCCTAATGGGCTAAATTTAGCCATTAACGATTTCTTGAACATAAAGAAAACAACTTCATAACAAAAAAAATCAAAACTTTCTCATTCCAAAACTCGCCTCTATCAAATTTTCTCGAATTGCTCTGCTCTGCAGTGCTGCAAAAATGAATGTAAGTTTAGTATTATCTGCATCTCCGATTTGAAGAAGAAAGCCCTCTCCTGTTTTCTTTGAAGCTGTTTCTCGTTATTTGATTTTTTTCTGTGTTGCAGTCGGTCGATTCAACTCCAGCTATGAACTTGCTCGGCCCAGAATCCGATTCTCAAAGAACACAGTATGATTTCCGATTCTAGGAATGTATTCTTCATATGTGATTTTCCTTTGTTCAATTCTTCATAAACATCTTTGTAGCACGTTTTTCAATTAGGTTTAAGCTGATAGCTCTTTTGGAGATTCTTATTTCGGAAAAAAAAATTGTTTGATCGAAATGTGTTAATGCTGCCCTATAATAATTGTTACAACAGTGCGAATTGGTTTCTTCCGGGGAAATTCACCATACAGATTCGTTTGGCAGATTTGTTTGTAGTATATCTTATTCTCTGGACTCAAGGAGAACATCAAATTCTATTCCATTGCTAATGTGTTCATAGACAATTTTGGGGATTTACATCTAGATGCATGTTTTCAATTCTGAATTTCTGCAATTAGGAAACGGACTTGATTTGCTTGTAAAATTATTTAGTAAATACTAGTAATACAGTAATACTCAATCCGTCCCTACTCCCTAGTTGTACATTTACTTTTGGCACATGTATTAAGGAATATAACATTAAATGGGTAGTGGGGAGTGAAATGTGATGAAAAAGAGAAATATAGAGAGAGAAGGAAAAGTATAGGGATAATTGTTAATTGTAGTGGGGTAGTTTTTTGCACAAAAAAAGGGGGTAACTTTCGGTGTGACAACCAAAATGCCAAAATGGGTAACTATAGAAGGGACAGAGGGAATATAGCAATTTAGTTTTTCAATTTGTTCTCTGTGAACGATTGGATGGAATGGAGTTTGTAATCAGGTGGGTTTTTGGTGTAGGTATCCGTATGTTACGGGGACTTCTGTGATCGGCATCAAGTACAAAGACGGCATTCTAATGGCTTCTGATATGGGAGGTAGGTTCTAAAGGATGCATCTTTTTGTGCCCACTGATGCATATGTACTTGTTCTGACTTCTTGCTAATTTTAGTCATGCGACTTATTCATAGTGCTTTTCTTTGATAGGCTCATATGGATCTACCCTTCGTTACAAGACTGTGGAGCGAATGAAGTCAGTGGGGAAACATTCTATTATAGGTGCTAGTGGTGAGATAAGCGATTTTCAGGAGATAATGCGGTACCTTGATGAGCTTATGTGAGTGTACCTTTGAAAATTGGAAACATGCTATGTTAATTCCTGCTTTTGACACAAATTTTTTTCCAACTTTGGCTGATGATGACCCTTGGAAGGGTAGTTGAAAAATTATGACTCATTATTTTGCATGTTTTGTTAATGTAGCTTATATGATAACATGTGGGACGATGGGAACTCTTTGGGTCCTAAGGAGGTTCATAACTATCTGACTAGGGTGATGTATAATCGCCGTAATAAGTTCAACCCACTATGGAACTCTCTTGTACTTGGTGGAGTTAAAAATGGACAGAAATACCTTGGAACGGTATGCATTTATTTGTAAACATTTTTTAAGCTCACTATTTTATGCTAATTTATTTTAATTTTTAGTAACTCTTTCTTGTTCAATGTTGGTATATTCTCAGGTTAGTATGATTGGTGTCCATTATGAGGACAGCCATGTGGCAACTGGTTTTGCTAATCACTTGGCTCGGCCTATTCTTCGTGAAGAATGGCATGAAAATTTGACTTATGAAGAGGGTGTAAAATTACTGGAGAAATGCATGCGTGTGCTTCTGTATCGTGATAGATCTGCTGTCAACAAACTTCAGGTATAGTTCATCTTCCCATAAACAGAAGCTTTTTGATGCCCTTTCCCCTTTAGTTGCTACTTAATATGGCTGTTGCTATATCTGCATATCTCCTTGTGCGCTAATGTTTCTTTAAAGTTGAAAGGTATAAGAAATGCTGTTTGATGTAGAAATTGTTTTCAAATGATATCATGTGCCATCACTTGTTCAAAATATTCTTCTTATTTGGAGGGCCACCTTAAAAATACTGGAATACCTGGATTTATCCTCAGCTGTCGGTATTGTCTTAGTAGAACAGCTACATCAAATGTGGTACTGACCATCATATGCATGAATGTGCATCTGCTTGTTTATTATTTTTTAGCTAATATAATAGATGATGTGTGGCGTATTGGATTATGTTTTCATTTGGTGGTAAACTTGAGATTAAGGTGAGTGACTCAATACCTATATGCTTGACCACTATAGATAAACTTAACTAAAAGAAATTGCAGCTTTTGCTTTTCAAGAATGGTGGCGAATGAATCTTTATCATGGGAAAATCCGTACTATGAGATTTTGAGTGAACGTACATTCAGTTAACGGAACCACATACATGTTAGTTAATTTGAACTGAGGGACGAGAATTACAGAAGGTGATGCAGTCTTCGGTATTGATTGAAGTTTAATATTGTGTTTTTTCCTTGGACAAATAATTAGATTTGAGAGGTCTGGCATGTAGTTTCTTGGTTGAGTATGGTATACACACATTTACTTTCCTTGAATCAATTTTTAAGGGAGTAAAATATCACAAATTCATATCCTTTGTGATTTCCATCCCATATGTAGAAAGTTTACCATTTCTTACATATGTGGAAAGCCTGCTAAAACTAACCATGGATTTTAATTCCAGATTGCAAAAATCACAGAGGAGGGCTTCTCGATTTCTGAGCCGTACTCATTGAAGCTCTATTGGGATTTTGCTGCTTTCAAAAATCCCACCTTGGGTGCTGAGGGTTCATGGTAGTTGAATCTGTTGTCGAATGTATTTTGCCAACAACATTTGCTGCATGTTAGTCTTTTTTACAACTCAAACTGAATACATGCTTCTAAATCTGTATTTGAATCTTGCTTTAACACTTGCTGCTGCTGCCTATGATGAACCTTTTTCGGATACTTTGCTGTAATTTTTCACTTTAACGTTGGTAAAAAAAATATATGTAAACTGCGGTATTGTATGTGCTTTTTATGCAACAAATGAGAGATGAGTGGCATTTAAATAAACAAAGTAGGTGAAATAGTTATAGGATCTTGTAAGTTCATATAATTATGTGTACTATGTAGTAACCTTGAGCGTAAACGCAGTAATCACTATTTCAGAACGTATTAGTACATATGTGAAAATTTTATTTCATAAAAATTTCAAAATAAGAACGAGTACTATGTAAGTGTTAATAAACAGTGAACATTATTAATTGTTTTAAGATAATCATGAATACTACTTTGATTATAAAAAATAGGCACTAGAAGAAACGAAACAGGAAAAAAAAGGAGTAAACAAACTAAGAAAAAATAGCATGAAAAGGAAATTGAAAATCAATATATAATTGGCGCTAATAAAAATTAAACACGACTCGGAAGCAGAGATACAAACATCCATTTCACTAGGCTTTTTATGTTCAATTTTTTTTTTCCTTTTTTCGATGTCATGATAATCGGAGATTATTCCCACCGTTCACTTGTGAAACCTACATCACTAGACCAAAAAATACATTATATTCACTAGAAGGAGGGTTGAACATCCAACCTTGTGGTTTTTAGGTTCCATAACTGCTTGTTGTAAATTTGAGTTCACTAAAACTTTTTTTAAGTAACATTTTAAAAAATAACTTCAAGTAAACTTAAGTTCACATAAGTTTTTTCTCATTTATTAATAAAAGTCAAATTGTGTCCAATTATATAATAAAACTTATTTACATAAAATACTCTTTTACAAAAAGTGAAAAGTTGTAGTACGAAAATTAAAAAATTAGTCCCAAATTTGATGTACAGTAGTAATTTGAATCGTGTGTTCCTTTCGTATTGTCATTTGTCACACGCTGTTTAAAGGTTTTAATTTATTTTCTCTTTTCCTAGGAAAAAAGACACTCCCCTCTTCTTTTTAACTGTTCTTTTTAAATTTACTCTCATTGTATCTTAAAATTTTCATATTATTGAAAATCATTTTTTTTCCTCACAGCTCTACTCTTTTTTCTCTTTTATTATTGAAGGATAAATATGCTAAAATTTATATTCTTTAATTTTAAATGGATTTTTTTTTTTTCTTTTAAAAGAATGCTTTGCGAGAGGTGCAAGGTTTGAGTCATACAAGGATGTCCCTCCCACCCTCCACCTTCCAACGCGCGTCATGTCTTACTATCTTTTCAATCAATTTTTTTTTTTTTTTTGTTAAGTAATTAATGTGATAATCCACAATTAGCAGCAACTCTCAATCACATACTAAGTTGACCGGTGGTGTAAGTTTAAAGCTTGAAATTTAGGTTTTACTCTATCTTTCAATGGAATTCCATCGATAGTATGAAATTGGTCAGTTTTTAAGTTGAATATCGAGAGTTAAAAAATTATCGACAATATTTTCCTTCGATGAATAGTACTATATTTAATATATATGTCACTGATTTTTCATTTTCATCTTTACCCCTACTTAATTTATTTTTCTCAAATCAATATTTAGATACCAATAATTATCATTTTTTTTTTTTTTTTGGACTAATGGAGTATTATTTATTTTCTACAATACATAAAATGTTGATCAATTTTAATGATTTTTTTGTATAAACTTGTGCAGTATTCAACATTAGGTACGTACAATAAAGTAGCTATTTTGGAATACTATGATGTAAATGTATCTGAAAGTATCATATTCATGCACTCAAGATAACTCATCTCCAACTTAGATACCCACCTCCTACCAACGTTATCTTATAAGAAAAAGACATCTCAACCTTTCTTGTACTTGCATCAACCTTTTGTTAAAATAATTAGAATAGAAAATTAACAAATGGGAATCTCTAATATTAAAAAAATAATTGTATAACATTTACGATATACGACCACTTTGATCAACATGATACTAATCGTATGATCACTTTGCCGTTCAGCCAAAGTGATCAAACACTAAATTTGATATTCAGTCGAAAATTATTGTACACTAGTCACATAGTAGGATTACAAGAGATAAAAAGAAAAAAATCCAAGAATTATTGTTGACTAAATGCCTATTTGTAAAGCCTACCAGTACTATCAATCATCAAACATCTAAAGGAAGGTTATTATTATAATGGTGAAAAGTGAAAACATCCCAACCCAATCATGAAAAAAACATGGATACGAAGTTAACTTCCAAGTGTCAAAGACATGTCTATTAATTTATTGACTTGAAAGTATTGAGTAGCCATTACTGCAAACAACTGTGGGTATGGACAATTTAACAAGAAATTAATCTTAGTTAGGGCTACTGATCAAAAAACAAATGTTAATTAGTGCTTACGGATTAATTTAATCCAGAGTAAGATTTGGCTTAAAAATCATTATCACCAACTAAACCTATTGTTGTCATTAACCTAATCCAGCTACTCTTTGCCTTCCTAATAATCTTTTTGGATTTTTTTTTTTTTTTGATGTATTGATATTATTAACATATATAACCAAATCAGTAGTTGGTATGTTGAAACCACAAGTGCTTCTGAAAACGACTTTCTTTGATTTATCATGACTAATCAGCAGGGCTGGCTGGTATGCATGGTTAACTATCAATTTTAATATAATGCAATGTACTTATACTATACAATGATAATTATAAACCAACTCTTAATTTTTTATACAAATACATAAAAATACAATGAAGACAGACGCAAATTGGTTTACCAAATACACTTAAAAACTGATTTTAGAAAACTGTTAGCCTTTTCTTCTTTTTTTTTTTGCTTAAAAAATTATGTATACAACAATGTATCTGTACTACCTAAGATGGCAGGAAGTATTCAAAGGGAAGTTAAGTCATTTTTAAAGTGAGCCCCCTTCCATGCTCCATTCTCTACCTGCTCTAATATTCAATAGCATCCTTTATGATCAATAGTTTCTGAAGCCTCATGGACACCAGACAACGCCTGTGAGTATTGCATTTTCTTCATCTAGTTATTACATAAGCAGGCACGCGAGACGATCAATGATCCCAATTTTTTTTAACAGAGATGATGCATACAAGAGAAAGTTGCAGAGGATCAAAGTGAAGACTGCAGAAAACCCTCTCAAACTGGTGATTGCTGCTGGAAAAAGCAGTAGATGCAAATTCCATCCATTGAAGTTGCTTCTCGCCATCATCGTATTAGTCTCTTTTCTCACCATTCTTTCGTCTCCAGCAGTCTGTCAACACAACAATAACAGAATCGCAAGGTAACTCTAGTTGCAAATCATCTACTCTCATCTTCATCTTTCACATCTCAGAATCGGCGCCTGCCTAGGCTTGGAAGTTGTTCGAGTCACTTTCAGGCTGTCTGTCTGTCTTTGGTCATTCGAGTCACTTTTTTGGGCCTATGACTTGTTGTTTTTCAGGCCACTTTTGGGCTTTCCCTGTCCCTTTTCCTTTTCTTTTAACATTTATAATATGACCTTATTAGCATAATGCAGGCAACATTTTGTGAACAGGTGGATATGGGGTGGTTCAGATCCTCGCTACCTATCGGATTTAGACATCAACTGGGAAGAAACCACGAGGGTTCTCACCAAACTACCCAAAATCCAAGGAGTTGGCCTTCTGAACTTCAAACAGCACGAAGTCCATCAGTGGAAGCGCTTGATTCCCACTGCCAATCACACGGCTCTCAATCTTGAATACGCTGAGAAAAATGTAACCTGGGAGTCATTGTATCCTGAGTGGATCGACGAGGAACAAGAAGATGACGTCCCAATTTGCCCTTCCCTACCAAGAGTTGAAGTCCCAAGACAACGGCTTGATCTCATAGTTGTTAAACTTCCTTGTCGAAACCAAGGAAATTGGTCAAGAGATATTGCTCGATTACATTTGCAGATCGCAGCTGCTAGTTTGGCGGCTTCTTGCAAGGGCAATTATCCAGTGCATCTGCTTTTTGTGACAAGGTGCTTTCCAATACCAAATCTCTTTCCCTGCAAGAACCTCATTGCTCGTGAAGGCAATGTGTGGTTGTATAAACCACATTTGAATGCATTGAGAGAAAAGCTTCAGCTCCCTATAGGATCTTGTGAACTTGCACTTCCCTTTGGATCCATTGGTAATTTTGCTTCCATGATTCTTTCCCTTTATTGCACGAAACTCACCTGTTGTTTTGGAAAAGTTGCACGAAATTCCCCCAGTGGTTTATCAAATAAAGCTAACTCTCCTTTTTTCTCGGAAACGAGTTAACGCTGACATCTATTTCCTCTATAAGACTATACTATGAAGGGTATAACGCGAAATAGAAGAAACAAATAAAACCGTTAACTCGTTTCTGAAAAAAAAAAAAAGTTAGCTTTATTTAATAAACCACATGAAGATTTTGTGCAATAAACTCTTTGATATGACACATAATCTATATTGATTATGAAAACAGAGAAGGAATACCCATTGGGAAAGAAGCAACGAGAGGCCTACGCCACAATCCTTCATTCAGCTCACGTCTACGTCTGTGGAGCCATAGCAGCAGCTCAAAGCATCCGCATGGCAGGGTCCACCAGGGACCTGGTGATTCTTGTTGATGAAACCATTAGTGAATACCACAGGAGTGGGCTCGAATTGGCTGGATGGAAAGTGAGGACCATTAAGAGAATAAGAAATCCAAAAGCTGAGAAAGATGCTTACAATGAATGGAACTACAGCAAGTTCAGACTATGGCAGTTAACAGATTACGATAAGATTATCTTCATCGATGCAGATCTGCTCATCCTACGCAACATCGATTTCTTGTTTTCGATGCCAGAGATCTCTGCAACGGGCAACAATGGCACACTTTTCAACTCGGGAGTGATGGTGATAGAGCCATCAAATTGTACTTTCCAGCTTTTGATGGATCATATAAATGAAATCGAATCGTACAATGGGGGAGACCAGGGGTACCTGAATGAAATTTTCACGTGGTGGCATCGGATTCCGAAGCACATGAACTTCCTCAAGAACTTCTGGATAGGTGATGATGAAGTAGTGAAGCAGAAAAAGACTCGTCTCTTCGCAGCTGAACCACCAATTCTTTACGTTCTTCATTACTTGGGTAACAAGCCGTGGATGTGCTTTAGGGACTACGATTGCAACTGGAACTTTGACATATTACGAGAATTTGCGAGTGATGTTGCTCATAGAAAGTGGTGGAAAGTGCACGACGCGATGCCAGAGAAACTACAAGAGTTTTGTTTGTTGGCATCGAAACAGAAGGCACAGTTGGAATGGGATAGAAGGCAAGCCCAGGAAGGGAATTACTCAGATGGGCATTGGAAGATCAAGATCCAAGATGCGCGTATAAATAGGTGCATTGATCGTCCGTACTGCAATTGGAGGAACATGTTAAAGCATTGGGGGGAGAATAATTGGACTGAGATCCCAGTTCCAACACCACCTGCATTCAGAACAGCCTCTCTTAGTTCATGATTTTATTAAACAACACTTTTTGGTTGGTTCTTATTGTAGATAGATGAGATAGTATTTTATTTGCATAAACCAATATATATGTGGTACTTTCTTTCTTTCTCCCTTCTTTGTAACTACTACATTTTGTTAACTCTCAGCATCAAAGGGTTTCCACTATTAGTAAGTTTCTCAGGCAGATTCACATTGTCTCTTATCTTTCAGACCAGTTCCTCTGTTCCACATAAAATCAAAATTGCCTATGACACAACATCGATATCTAGTCAAAAAGCTACTGCCTTAGGGTCTGCTGTATTCTGGATACACAGACACTAGCTATAATCCATCAGTCATCACCAACATTTACTCAAGAGAATTGGGATCTTTCATACAATGTTTCTTCTATATTCAACTCTTACATCAACGATACTAGATAAAGATTTGTGTGAGACGGTCTCACGGTGAAAACGTTCACAAATGAGCAGTCATTCATTTCAAAATGTTAAAGCGTCATGCCCAAATTATGTTTTGTCTCACCGTAAGACGGTCTCACACAACTACACAAGAGACCCTAAGTATACTAAACTTTTATCTCTATATCAAAAGGAAAAAACCCAACACAAATTAGCTCTTCAGAAAGTGCAACAACTAAGTCTATACAGATAATTGTAATCAAGCATAAGCATTTCCAATAGAATGTGGAAAGCAGCAATTATGGATGTAATGTATTCGCACTTCAAAATTCTCAACTAACTAACATTATTCATGTACTGTAGTCTCATGATATCTATCAGCCATAACCCCTAACTTCAAATTCTTGATAAATACTAGTAAATTTTAAAAGAATGTAAGATTTTAGGTTAACCAAATAACAAATTCATACAACAACGGAACATCATAAACTTACCATCACACCCAGATCATTGCTGATTAAAAGAGTAGAAGACGGCCATGGATGTCACTGTGGGTGGCAGACACAGTAAAGAAGAGGTCAGGCACGGAAAAAAAATCGTGAATTTCATTAATTTTATATGCAGAAATAACAAATACAATGTCCTAAGAATGCAACTAACTACTTTAACATCCATTTAAAGGACACATTATCTACTCTCCAGTCTCCAAGTATAATCATTACATATATGATATAATAATAATTGTTGATAGTGTGAGTAAATCTAATCCCCCTATGAAAAAAAGGAGTAACAACCTGATACAGAGTGAAGAGAAGAGCCGGAAGAAGGGTAAATGAAGAATGGAGGCAAACGAGAGAGGGAGAGTGGGCCTAATTCCCATACGAAAACCATACACATTCATAATTTTTTCAATCATCCATTGAAATAATATAATCCAAGACCTTCAAACAATGAAAGATGACAGTTTTTACAGACACTTAACGAAATTCTCCTTGTATATCTTAATTTGGGATTATTTTTAAGCTGTATCCGCATATCCTAAACTATAAAAAGAAGTCAAATTCAGATGTGAACTTGCATCTGATACCACCGCTCGAGTAAAAGCAACAATGACGGAAACAAGAACTAAGTGCTTCTGGTAGGCAGATTAAACTATTGAGATGAAGAATTCAGAAGTCAGTATTTTTTTTCAAAAACCACAATGTACCACCAAGTAAGAAGAATAGACAATTCTGGCCAGGTTTGAAAGCCTAAACTCATGGTCCTAGCAAATTAGAGTTGTAACTAATCCAGAACTCATGTGACTCATTAAACAAACATACCAATGTTGTAAGCTGGTTCGCATTCATATAAATAAGACATGAGAAAATTATTGTGTTAGTATAAATATCTAAAAACATATGGACTGTAGAAATTTCGCAGCCCTGAGTTTTCATAGAAAGACCATTGTGTTCTGCATTATAAGTGTTAGATATGAGATTTACAGTGCTGTGAATAACTGGAAAAAGAAAAGCAAGAAACACAAAAAGAACAGAACTAAATAGTTCACCAACAAATAGTTCTGAAGATAATGGGCTTAATCATTTCAAGTCATATAAAATTTCATAATACATGATCCAAAAGAAAAGTGCCTTCATCATAGTAATACACATTAGACTGCATTTGTAAGAACGAGAACATCAAAAGATGAAGAAATTCATATTTCATATAAAAATGACTGATATAAAGGCTATATTACAATTACACCAACCATCAGCTTAAGATGGAAGTAACTTAATAACCGATAACACTTGGATCTCCTGTGTACTCAGCAATCTCCTCAAGCTTCACATTTAGCAAATCGTATGAACCTGCCTCTCTAACCACACCCATCTCCTTCTCTGAATCACGCTTCAGTAGGCTCCCATACACACCCTTGTACCTACCATGCAATACAAGCACAGTCCCTCCTCGTTTCGGGAGGGCAGTCTCTAATAATTTCTGATCCACTCCTTGTACAAGTTCACTGCTTTGATCAATCAATATGTCACACACCCCAGGCCCCACGACATCCACCACCACCCCCTTTTTCAAGAATAATCTTCCACCCTTTAACTCCTCACTGATAATCCTTACCCTTATATGATTCCACAGCCAATTTACCCTCCCACTCCTTCCATTCTTTCTTCTATCGTTATCATCAACATCTCTTGATTTAACTTTTAACTCCTTCAATTTCCTTAGACACTTCTCCTCCTCTGAAGAACCCACCTCTGCCACATCCCTAGCTCGAATTTTCACCTTCTCGTTGCTCTTTGATATCCTCAAAACCAATAAATCTCCACCATCTCTCACCTCCACAATTTTACCTTTCATCCCCATCTCCCTCCCATTTACTATCCGCACCTCTTTTCCCACACTAGACCATTGCTTATCTTTCCGGCCCTCCATCTTCTCCAACCTAGCATTACCACTGGAACTAATCCCCTTCTTAGCATTAGGATTTTGAAGATCCTCACCAGCACTACCATTAGTATTTATATGACTCCCTGGCAATTCTCCTGTAAAACCCAACCCTCCTCTCCCTGCCTTCCTTATAATCTCAGAAACTTTCACATCCTCTTTAGCATTGCGACCAATGCCTCTACCCTCTTTCCAACCATATCCAGAGAGCAACGCTGCTCCAAACCCCTCCACAGGAACATCATCATATTCATCAAATCCCTGATCTTCAGGAAGCTTCTCCAAATCCTCCCTCAATTTCCTTAACTCCAAGTCCGCAAATGTGTCACCACGACCCAGAGTTGGAACATCACTTCCAGTTGCTGACGGTTGGCGGAGATTGAGGCCAAAGCCCATGGAACTATCGGTGACTTCTGGATTAGAGCCTGGGTCCAACTCGAATTGAAGGCCAGAATCAGTGTTGTTCGATTGGGAAATCTGTGGAAGAGTGGTGAGGTTTTTGAGTTTTTTATTGGGGCGCCATGCATTCGGAAGGGGCTCAATTGATTTGATCTTGGATTCCGGCGGAGCTTCATCAGCACGGAATTCTCTGACGTAGCTTACGGACAAAGAATCAGTTTCGGCAGCATCGGAGAATAGAGCAGTGGAAGGTTTTTTGAGGCGATTGGATTGGGATTTCGAGTTGATGGAGAAGGAGAAACTCATTCTGGCACTAATATCAGAATATCAGGGAGAAGAAAATCTTCAACTTGGAAACCTAATTAGGGGGGGAGCACAAGAGAAAGATGATAATAAGATTTCTGTAGCAACCTAAAATTAGGGCACTGGTCAACTGAAATATAGGATTTCAACTAATTCGTAGATGAAAGAAAATAAAATTACTTTTAGAAATTCATCATCAACCATACAATCAGGTAAACTCAATCACTCTCCGAAGGGAACGATGAGAGCTCAACGTCTCATCACTCCAATTCAAAATCAAATATGCGACACATTTATTATTAACTTGATGGGCAGTATATACTAATTTGATAACAGTGAAAGAAGAACAAAGATGAAAATTTACATTCTCAAAAGCCATGGACATTTAATTACAACCGCATATAGGCAAATTCAAGAAAAAAATATCCTTGAATTAATAAGAACACGAACGACTATAAAACACCAAGCAGAAAGTTGATACGTACTCAGAATCGGCTGCTGGTGGCTTGAATTTGACGCCGGACAATGGGAGGCCGTCGATGGGGCGGCTGCTGGAGGTCGTCGGAGGCCGCGCACGACAGAGGTGAGCCGTGAAACTGAAATGGCTTTAGGTTTCAGATTTCTTGATTCTTCCTTTCTATTTTCTTAGGGAGGGGCTATCAACACCCCATATTGTGTTATACATACCCCAAAAAAATTTAGACAAAATTAGACATAAATGCATTTACTAAAATGTCCTTTAAACTTTAAAAAAAATATAAACACATCCCTAATAATTATAAACATACCCTATATTATGCCAATTCTTTAACTCTCCAAACATTTAATCTTCATTCAAACATTTTTTTACTTTTACTTCATGCATAAACCCTCTAAATAATGATATAATCATAACAAACATAGTCTTTCAAAAAGAAAACGTGATGAACAACGTTAATATAAGTATATTTAATATTTTTTACACTTTTTTTACGATATATACAGATTTTGAGTTTACCAGTCGACGATATGTTCGGCCAGAATCGTGGCCGAACACATCAATGTATGTACGGCCGGAATGGCCGAACACATCAATGGGTGTACGACCAATTTTGGTCGAACACAATTTTTCCAAATTTTTTTGGTCAAGTTGCGTACGGCCACTCTCTGGCCGAACATCCCTAAAGATGCACATGAGTTATTGGCCGAACAGATTGTTGAGTGTACATGAGTTACTGGCCGAACACATCAATGGGTGTACGGCCAATTCCGGCCGAACATAATTTTTTCAATTTTTTTTGGTCAAGTGGCGTACGGCCAGAGTGGCCGAACATCTCTAAAGGCGCACATGAGTTATTGGCCGAACATATCATTAAGTGTACATGAGTTACTGGCCGAACACATCTTTGTTTGTACATGAGTTACTGGCCGAACACTTTCGATACAGCAGCAAACACAACAGCAAAATGACGTAAAAACGAGACTCAAAACAACATTTTAACATATCCAACTCATTTTCTTTATGCAATCTTTACACAATATCTTCAACAACGAGATGTTTACAATATTATCATTCCAAATCATCTAAACAATTCAAAAGTATCAAAATTTCTATAAACCCTAAATATAAAAAATTCCATAAATCCCAATTTTTATTTTTTTTTAGTTTTGTTTGTAAAGGAGAAAAGGTTAATGGGGTGTGTTCAGTAAAAAAGAGATTTTGAATGAAGAAGGGTATGAAAGGAAAAAAATGGGGTGTGTTTAGTATTTTAAATATATTTTTAAATTTTAGTGGGGTGTGTATAACAATTGGGGTGTGTATAACATATTTTGGGGTGTTGATAGTCCCTCCCATTTTCTTAACCTAAATTGTTTTGAAATTATAAATATAAATAGGTATGCGGGCCTGACCCGTTTTCTCTAAATGCAGTGGGTCGGGTCGACCTCGAGGTGGACAGTTTTGTCTAGTGTTGAATAAATTGAAATGTTCATGAGTTCCCGCTCAACTCGTTAAGTCTCGAGCTCAGTTTGTTCGTATAGATAAACGAGTCGAATTCGCGCTTAATAGATATTCAATTTACTAATAATTCGATCTGAACTTGACTCGTTAGGCTGGACATTTAAGATTAGACTCGGTTCGACTTGATTTGATAGACTCATTTACGAGATAAGCTCATTTTTTCACTCGTAATTGAAACGATACAGGGAATGTAATAGCTCGGCTCGACAAAAACTCAAGTCGAGCTCAAACCTCAAATACTCGATTCAATTCCACTTTTTGAATAACCCTCCTCAAGGCTCGTCTTTTGTAATTCCATTTCATCCCCACAAATTCTAATTTCCGCATTCTCCATTTTCATCGAAATAAATATTGTATATAAATGTTTATTTTAAATAAAAACTAAGGGGGTGTATTGGTTGCGGATTATTTTTTTGGACTTTTAAAGTCTGCGGGTATTTAATTCGAATTTTAAAAAGTCTTTAAAAATTTTGAGTACCAATTTTAAAAAGTCTTTAAAAATATTTAGATATTCAACATTCTATGAATTTTAATAATCTATGAATTTTGTTGGATTCTCCTCAAAAAATATAAATAAATTTCAGTATCCAAAATCTCTTCTAAAAACCAGAGATCGATCCGCGGGTATCTGACCCGCGCTGAATTAATATAGGAGTATAAACTTTTATATATATATATATATTTATTGGTAAAATACTTTATATAATATATATATATATATAATATTAATTCTTAAAAAAACACTTCACATAAAAAAATAAAAAATAAAAACTAATCGCATCAACACCAGAATTTATAAAAATCTATGTAAATCAATAAAAAAAATATATTTCACAATCCTATCAAGTATATGAAAATCCATATAAATCAATAAAAAGTATGTCAGAGCATAGAGCATAGACTCTATCGATTATAAATCCATGTACTTTTTAAAATCCTAAATTGAATACACTCTCTAAATAAGTATTGTCAAAAAAAAAAAAAAAACTAAATAAATCTAAAAATATAAAAGTAAGGATTTATTTTGAAATTTTCAGCAAAAACAGAACTCCTCCCTTTATCGGAAGTAAGAAAAACAGAGAGAAAGAAAGGTATAAATACATAGAATCGGTGTATTAATAGCAATGTAGATTGTAGAGCAGGAACAGTGTATGTGCTTAAAAATCTTTCTTGCGTCTCAATTCAAGTACTATATTGTTCTCTACAATAAAACCTCATTCTGCAATCCAAAGAAAACTAATCAAATGAACCCATCCCACAACCCTATTCAAAACAATTATATTCCGTTTGACATTTACTTATCATCTAATCAAAGAAGTTTACGCCAATATGTTGCTGAGATTACAAATGCAGAAATGGGGTAGCTCAAGACTTCATTTTTAATTGGTTGGTTGAATCGTCAAGGATACAGAAGCCCTTTATATAATGACCCGATTCTTGAATTGCTGCTTCACAAATCCAACTTTAAAGCGAAGCCCACACTCAGAGGTACACTACTGAGGTGAATCTTACTTTCTTGAATTTTTCCTTTTGGGATTTATTTGATTTAGCCTGCTTAATGGGTCTTTGTTGTTGTTATTGTTGGTTTTAGAGATTAACAGATACTATTATGGAGAAGCCAGCCACAAGCAACGCCTATGAATGCCTTCCAGCTGAGGTGACTAAATGGAATGCTTTCTTGAAAATTTTATAATTTGTGATTATGTTCATATATCATTGATATATATTTGAGAATTCCTGAGATCAGAAGTTTAACGACGTTTCTTTTGTTTTTAGGAATCGAAAGATACTATGAAGAAGCCATCAACAAGTAATGAGGATACAAGCTCTGAGGTGATATAATAGTTTTATGTTTTGATATGTTTACTAATTGTGCACCATATTAGTTTAATGAGCTGGTATTGTAATTCCCGAAGCAGATTTATGTATGCATGTTTGTGATCTCTCTTTTCCAATTATGTGTCTTTGTCATACTTTGGTTGCTGTATTTGTAATTTGTAATTATGTTCAGATATCATTGATATCTATTTGAGAATTCCTGATAGCAGAAGTTTAATGACGTTTCTTTTGTTTTTAGGAATCGAAAGATACTATGAAGAAGCCATCAACAAGTAATGTGGAGACAAGCTCTGAGGTGATATAATAGTTTTATGTTTTGATATGTTTAATAATTGTGCACCATACTAGTTTTATGAGCTGGTATTGTAATTCCCCAAGCGGATTTATGTATGCATGTTTGTGATCTCCCTTTTCCAATTATGCATCTTTCTCATACTTTGGTTGCTGTAGCCTGTATGTGGCATTCATGTCCTAACTTCATAATCTTGTTAAGCTTTGAGAATGATATTGCGCTAGCAGCAACTTTGTTTCGTTTTAAATAAAACATCGTTTGTTTAATGTTTGGATTGACCCTTAGCTGCATTGATGCGATGCCCTTCAGATGCTTAGGGCGATTGTAATTTTGCAGTTACTACAATTTGCTCATTTTGAAGTTTGATTTTGAAATAATTGACATTTATCTTTAATTTAGAACAGGATTCAAATACCATAGTAGTCTACATTGTGGGAGAACTGGAGTTTGTATACTATTATTTGACTAATTATTTGTATTGTCCGTCCTTGCTTTCACCTTCAACTCACCTCGGATCATTCATCAATTTCGTGCAGAACTTAAATAATGGACTAAACACAAATATCATACTTAACCATGATTTTTCTGGAGGACTTGATATGTGGCACCCCAATTCTTGTGATGCGTTTGTGGATTCGGAGAAAGCTGAAGGACTATCAGCTAAGCTAAGTGGTAGTTATGCTGTTATTACAAACAGGAAAGAATGTTGGCAAGGCCTTGAACAAGACATCACCGACAGAGTTTCCTCCGGTTCCACTTACACTCTTTGTGCTTGGGTTAGAGTATCAGGGGACCAAAATGTCACTAATGATGTTCTGGCCACTCTGAAACTTGAATACCAAGATTCGTCAATTAGCTATTTATTCATTGGAAGGTAATGCACTAATTATCTGTATTTAGAGTGTGTTTTCACACTCAATTGGAGGCTTGGAATCACTTTTTTTTCTTTCTTTTAGTCTATTCACTAGAAGCTGCAAACGCACCCTTAACGTTGCTCTCTTGCTTCAGAAAATCATTTTTTTATTCTATAATCCCTGTACAGAACTTCTGCTTCAACAGAGCACTGGGAGAAACTAGAAGGCACATTTTCGTTACCAACTATGCCTCATCGAGTTATATTTTATCTGGAAGGGCCTTCACCTGGCATTGACCTGCTCATTAGATCCGTTGTCGTCTCCTGCAATAATCCCAGTCAATGTGATGTAAGTATACATGAAAACCAAGCTGCTACTGCATGCTAATAAGATGGTGTCAGGAAGTATTGTTTGTACGTCATTAAAAATGGATAAATTTTCTAAAAGAAATTTCCTCTTCCCGTAGAGTTTGTGATTGACACACTATTGCCCCTTTCATGTCTACTATTTTTCTGATATGTGGCATTTGAATTTGATAGAGCCAAGGGACTGGGTCTTTCTTCAATGGTGATGAGAATATCATACAGAATCCAAGATTTGATGATGGCCTCAATAATTGGACTGGGAGAGGTTGCCAAATTGCATTGCACAATTCTATGGCAGATGGAAAAGTTGTTCCAGTTGCTGGAAAATTCTTTGTGTCAACAGAAAATCGTACAGATAACTGGAACGGGATTCAGCAGGAGATATCCGGGAGAGTGCAGCGTAAGATTGCCTATGAGGTTACTGCATTTGTTAGAATATTCGGTAATAATGTCACCACTACGGAGCTTAGGGCTACTCTATGGCTTCAGGCAGCAGATCTCCGTGAACAGTATATCGGGATTGCTAGGTAATCCCTGTTTTACAAAAACATTTATCTTGTGCCTTGTAGCATTTCAACATATTTTGAATTGTGTTCATTTTTACTGTCTTATTGAGTGATAATGCACTTGAGGCTCTTCTGTTTTGCTATGTGTGCTTCCATATAACCTAATTTAAATCTTCATGCATAAATTTAAGTTTAAATTTGATATTCCCTTTAGCTTGATTTTTTGTAATTATATTAATTGAATATGCATATAGTAACTAATATATATTTCATTAAATTCTTCTACTATGGTTGTATAGTGTGCAGGCAACAAATAAAGATTGGGTAGAGCTGCGAGGAAAATTTCTTGTAAATGGTTCTCCATCAAAGGCAGTTATTTATTTAGAAGGACCACCTCGAGGCACTGATATTCTCCTTGATAATCTAGTAGTGAAGCATGCTGCCAAAGCCCCACCAGCATCTCCACCAGTCATCGAGGTAGTTGAATAACATAACTTTGGATATATGTTCCTAGAGATAAAATATTTTTTAGTCGGTAAGTTATCCATATTTTGGTTCCAAGTCCTGTTGACTGTTACGAATGTCTGATTTGGTCGACCATACCAAAATGTCGAAAAATTGAAAGTTACAAGACTATTTTCAATTCGTGAAAGTCGACGGGACTATAAGCAAAATAAGGGTAACTAACTTACATGACTAAAAAAAACTATTTTCCCAAAAATTACTATCTTGGACTGGACGAAAATCTGAGTTTATAATATGTATTCCAGAATGCTGCTTTTGGGGTTAATATAATTGCTAACAGCAATCTCAGTGATGGCACGAAAGAGTGGTTCCCCCTGGGGAATTGCAATCTGAGTGTGGCAAAAGGTTCACCACGTATGATTCCGCCAATGGCTAGAGATAGCCTTGGAGCCCATGAAGCTTTAAGTGGTGACTACATTCTTGTGACAAATCGGAGTCAGTCATGGATGGGGCCTGCTCAGATGATTACAGATAAGCTGAAACTCTATTTAACATATCAAGTCTCTGCGTGGGTCCGGATTGGTAAACAGGCAAGTCCTCGATCACAGATCCTCAACATCGCTCTTGGTGTGGATGGTGAATGGGTAAATGGTGGGCAAGTGGAGTGTAGTAGTGGTGATGGATGGCGTGAAATTGGTGGATCATTCAGAATCGAGAAGCAACCTGCAAAGGTAATGGTTTACGTACAGGGTCCTGAGGCTGGCGTTGATATCATGCTTGCTGGCCTTCAAATTTTCCCTGTTGATGCACACCACAGATTTAGACATTTGAAATCGCAAACTGATAAGGTAAGTAAGTTGGTTGCTAATTATTGGCCTTTTGTATTGTTAGGGAATTATTATACAGTAAATGAATTAATTCCACACTCTCTATAAGTTCGGTCTTTTAGATGAGATGAAACTTTTTCGCGTATATTTTATTTAATGGCTTATCTTGAAGTTATATTTTGAGCCTTAAATTATCATCAGATTAACTATGGTGTTGTTGTAACTTGTAAGCATGCTTAGTGTAGTGTAATCTAAATCAAATTCATGATCTAGGCATGGATTTTAGAACTTCATGATTCTCACATTCAAATATGTAACCTTGTTAAGCCATTGACTATTTTGGGATTGAGGCAAAGTCTGTGTGAATCAGTTTCAACCTGAAACTAATTTGCATTTTCGGTGTATTTTTTAATGGTATATTAGTTGTTTCACTAAAAGGTACTCCCTCCTGTTCAAATGAAATGATGTTTTGTCTATCCACACTATTTACAATTTAAACGTCGGTTTGCACTTTTCATTAAAAAACTTACAGCCATAACCAATTTTTGTAGATAATCTAGTTCATCTGCATGACCATGAGCTGGTTTTGGAATAATCTGATTCTTGAACAATTATCTGTTTTCCGTAGTTTACTTGTTTTGTTTGAGTTCGCAGATACGTAAGCGTGATGTAATCTTAAAGTTCAAAGCATCGGATTCCACCACACTGGTTGGCTCCATGGTCAGAATTAAACAAACAGAAAACAGCTTCCCGTTCGGGTCATGCATCAGCAGGTCCATCATAGACAACGAAGACGTTGTTGATTTCTTCACCAAAAACTTCAATTGGGCTGTCTTCGAAAACGAGTTGAAGTGGTATTGGACGGAACCACAACAGGGAAACTTCAACTACAAAGATGCAGACGACTTATTGGCCTTGTGCACAACCCACAACATTCATCTTCGTGGCCACTGCATCTTCTGGGAATCAGAGGCAGCAGTTCAGTCATGGATACGTGCTCTCCCCAAAAACGACATGACGTCAGCTGTTCAAAACCGTCTGAACGGCCTCCTCACCCGCTACAAGGGCAAGTTCAAGCACTACGACGTGAACAACGAGATGCTGCACAATTCATTCTATCAAGATCATTTGGGAAATGAAATCAGAGCCAACATGTTCAAGACTGCCAGTCAACTCGACCCGTCACCCACCCTTTTCGTGAATGATTACAGTATCGAGGACGGTTGTGATTCACGGTCGTCACCAGACAAGTACATTCAGCATATTCTTCACCTCCAAGAACAGGGGGCCCCAGTTGGGGGAATAGGCATACAAGGTCATATATCAAACCCTGTGGGGCCTGTCGTTTGTTCTGCTTTCGATAAGTTGGGTACTCTGGGACTTCCCATCTGGTTGACGGAGCTAGACGTGTCTTCGGAAAACGAGCATGTTCGAGCGGATGATTTAGAAGTTATGATGAGGGAGGCCTTCGGCCACCCGGCAGTTGAAGGTGTGATGTTGTGGGGATTCTGGGAGCTGTTCATGAGTAGAAATAATGGTTTCTTGGTGAATGCAGAAGGGGATTTGAATGAGGCTGGGAAAAGGTATGTTGCTTTGAAGAAAGAGTGGTTGACGCATAGCCATGGGAATATAAATGAAGAATCTGAGTTTGAGTACAGAGGGTTTCATGGCACCTATCAACTTGAAGTTGTTACTCCTTCTAAACACAAAATCATCAAGACCTTTGTGGTTGATCAAGGTTTTGAACCACTTGTAATATCCATTAATTTCTAATGCATGTTATTAACATTTATTATTATTTCTATTGAAATGTATTATCCATCGTCTAAACTTTGTATGTATGGTTTTTTTATAAGGATTTTATTGATTATTTATGAATAAAATGGAGTGATGGTGTATAAAGAAAGTGAATGATAATTTGAGTAAATAAGTGATGGTTTGAAGGGGGGTGTATTTTGATATACACATAATAATTTTAGATGAATAAAAAAATACTTACCTATAAAATAGAAAGTTTTTTTTA
Source organism: Galeopsis tetrahit (assembly GCA_963675135.1). Lineage (NCBI taxonomy): Eukaryota > Viridiplantae > Streptophyta > Magnoliopsida > Lamiales > Lamiaceae > Galeopsis > Galeopsis tetrahit. The sequence continues at coordinate 91,100,828 of OY776119.1, forward strand.
CCTATTTGGACCTTTCTCTTACATTTGATTTAAGTGCTAACCTTTTTTAAAGTTACTAATAAAGGTTAAAACACCTCTTCTACCCTCTCTAAAAATATCTCTTTCACACCCCCCATAATTTCAAATTCAAAACTTCTTTTTTTCAGATTCAAACATTAACGCCGCCCACTTGCCTTAGTTGTCGATCCGACCGTCAATGTCTCGAAGACAGAGGCTCCACTGAATGGAGGCACACCCCAACTCTCCGAATGGCAGCGCACCACCGAGAGGGGTAGAAATTCTAGCGCCGCCCACCTGCACTACCGAGATGGAGGCAGAAACCCTAGTGCTGCCCACCTGCCTTAGTTTATACAATTGAAAAGTGTAAGCCACTATAACTGAAAAGTGCTCACTATAACTAAAAAGTATAAGTGCTACAACTGAAAAATGCAACATAATATTACTGAAAAATGTAAGTCACTATAACTGAAAAGTGCAACATGATATTACTAAAAACTGTAAGTCACTATAACTGAAAAATGCAACATGATATTACTAAAAAATGTAAGTCACTATAACTGAAAAGTGCAACACAATATTACTAAAAAAATGTAAGTCACTATAACTGAAAAGTGCAACATAATATTGCTAAGAAGTGTAACTCATTATAACTGAAAAAGTGCAAGCCACTGTAGCTGAAAAATGTAATATAATACTCCGTATTATTTAGTATTACTAAAAAAGGTAAGATAGTATAACTAAAAAGTACAACACAATATTACTAAAGTGTAATATAATATTACTGAAAATTGTAAATTAGTACTCCCTCCGTCCCAAAGTTGAAGCCACATTTTACCATTTTGGGTGTCCCATACTTGGAGCCACATTACCTAAAATAGCAAAAACACTTTTAAACACTCCCCTTAAAACATCACAATATTACAACAAATGTCATTACTTTATTACACTAAAAAATAACTTTATTATTATTTATAAAGTTGAAAAGTCTTTACTACCCCCATTTTATCTTACACAATACTACTCCCTCCGTCCGCCTATAAGTTTTCCATTTTACTATTTTAGTCCGTCCGCCTATAAGCTTCTCATACTCTTTATGGTAAGTACTTTTTCTTACACTTCACTTTATATTTTACTTTTTCTCTCTATCTCTCTCTTTCCTCCAATCACATCACTTGTACTATATCTATTATTTAATTACTTTTCTTAATTTATGTGCCAAAAAGTAGCGGGAAACTTATAGGCGGACGGAGGGAGTAATAAACAACTCATTTATTAAAATCCGTGCCAATTTGGTTTGTGGCTTCAACTTTGGGACGGAGGGAGTATCATGAAAATATCCGGAAATTTATCCTATATATCCTCGATATATCCATTTTTTGCGGTCACCGATATCAATATTAGGAAGAATTGATAATTTCACGATATTTGTAACAAAATAAAAAATATCGATAAATATCGGTAGACAATAACAATACTGAGCTTAATATCGAGAGAATATCGAAAAAATGTCGATAAATTACAAAAAATATCATAAATTTTGAAAAATATCATATGAAATAACATTGTATATTATATTTTATATAAATTTATCACTAATATAAAATGTATTCAAATTATTTTGTTAATTTTATGTATTAAAGATTTGTTATTAAATTTTGATAATTTTCAAAATTTATCGATATCAATATTCGTCATTCGATATCGATATATCCATCGATATTTCCACGAATTTAAGGTCTTAATATTCCCACCGATACCAATATTTTCATCCTTGATTAGTATAATTAAAAAGGGCCCACTAGGGTTGGCAATGGGGCGGGTAAAAATCCGGACCTGCATAAAACCGGCCCGTACGGGACGGATAAATACCCGGTTAAACGGGTCCCGGGGCGGGTAAATACCCGGTCAACGAATACCCGCCGGGTATGGGACGGGTAATGGAATTGCATATACCCGACCCCGACCCGTATATATATTAATTTTTAATATATATATATATATAATATTAATTCTCCCCTCTCCATTGATAAGACATCTAACAATTTTAACTAATTAGATTATATAGGGTGGTGGTAGGATTTAGTGATTTACTTATACTTTATTTCTGCCGATTTAGGATGGCTTCTAAAATTGAAGCCGATTTACTCTATTTTCAAAAAAGACTTAGATCTTTAGATTATTTATTTATTTATTTTGTGATTAGTTGTTTATGAGTTATAACTTTATGTTATATTTAAAATTTTATGTTTTATTTAATGTTGGAATTGATGTTTTATTGTAGTTTTAAGAGTTGATTTTAATGTGCTATTTTATTTAAATAAATAGATTTTTAAAAAAAATGACGGGGCAGGGCGGGTTTACGGGACAAAACGGGGCGGGTTTTGGCGGGTATTGAGGCGGGGCGGGTAACGGGTCTAAAATATTTTGGCGGGACGGGTCTTGGGAAAGGTCAAACCCGTCTCATACCCGCCCCGTTGCCAACCCTACATGTCACTAAAAAATGTAAGGGATGTTTATTTTGGGATGAGAAATCTGGATTTAAGATTTTGAAATTCCACCACTGTTCTAGTTTGAGATTTAGATTTATAATTTTAAAATCATACCATACAAATACCTAAAAAGTAAAAACCCTACAAAAGTCAACTTGAAAATATCTACAAACACTATATAGATACTCATAATCTTATAGTACTATAAAGTTAAGGTCAAATAATCAATTTTAGTACATACTTTTCACTTTTGACTAAATCTAGCACATAATTTTCTTTTTAACTAAATTATACACATACTTTTCATTTTGTTATCAAATTTAGCACAAGCCTTTTCTTTTATATCCATACTTTTTACTTTTAATCAAATGTAGCACATATTTTTTATGTTTTACCAATTTTAGCCCATGTTTTTATCAATTAATTTAAAATATATAAAAAATGTAAAAAAAATCTAATAATTAAAAAGGAAAAAATATCTTAATTATGTTTAAATTAAAACTATCAATTTAAAATCTAAAAAATTTAGATTTTAAAAATAATTAGGAATTGAAATTATTCAAAACTATTGAATTAAAATAGATTTACAAAATATATATTAAAAAATACAGTAATTGAAATAAATCGTACTCCCTCCATCCACCAAAAGTATAAACATGTTTTTGGTGGACGGAAGAGTATATATATATATATATATATATATATATATATATATATATTAAAATAATGCTTTGAGATTCTTTAAATAATTTTAAATTTTTATATTCTTTAGATAAAAAAAATATACTGTATAATTTTAGTTTTTTTATTTTTATAAAGTAAGGTATATTTATTAATTAATTAATTTAATTATATTTATAAAAAGTATGGGTATAAATTGGATAAGAGTAAAAAAAAATATGTGCTAAATTTGATATAAAAAAAAAGTAGTATAATTTGATTAAGAAAAAAGTATGTGCTAGATTTGAGGAAAAATGAAAAGTATATGTATAACTTGATTAAAAAGAAAAATATGTGCTAGATTTGATAAAAAAAAATGAAAAGTATGAACTAAAATTAATAATTTGATCTAAAGTTAAATAATACCTTACTTAAATAAACACAAAACATACAAATAATTAACATTTTGATATTCAATAGATTTCAAAATCCCAAAACAAATCTCTCATGACTATAATTAAAAAGTACAACATAATATAAACGAAAAGTGTAACTCAATACAACTTAAAAGACTATCATAATATTATCATCACTCATTTAAACTAAACATACTCCACTTGTTTTTTGTTTTCTTTTTGATGCTGAACATACTCCACTTGTTACTAAATAGTTCATACACTTTTTTTTTTTTTGTTATTATTACACGTGCGTTGGAGTATATTTTAATCCTGACCCGATTTCAAATATTAGAATCACTAGTAATCACTTCATGATCATATGGGTATATGTTGTATTTGGGTATCCATGGTATCATGGACACTTCGATATTGTTTGAAAGACTTTCAACTCCTGCTAAACTGAGGTGGTGTTTGTAAACTCTACTGATATAGAAGCACTTTTCAAAAGTTAAAATTGTGAGTGGACAACTTATAAAAAAAAAAGATTTTACTTTCACCAGTTGAGTTTGCAAACACCACCTAAAAATGCAAAGACGAGATTATTTCTATGTATCCTCACAATGTTTCTATATTCAAAATTCTAATATTTTTAAATTAATTTAAAAAAATTAAATAAGAAAATCATGCATTAATGTCAAATCAATCCACTATACATTGTACTCCGTAGTATATTATATACATGTGATTAACATTTATTTCCTAATTAAAAAGAATAATTAATGGTTGGTCAAAAGTATTCTGAATTTTTCAATTTTTTCCTTTTTCTTTCCTATACGAATAATTTATTTTTGAATTATTAAAAAAAATTCTAAAAAAGGGTCTTGGTCATATACTCTAATTAATTTAAATTTTAAAAGTCATAATAATAAATTTTTAGTTAAGGTAATAATCATCCCAAATAAAATTTTAATATGGTCACAAATTTAATTGATTGAAAAAACAGTAATTATTTTAAAAGAATGTAGTTGAAGTATTTCATGTAAAATTAATACTCCCTTTCAATATAATTTAATTTTTCACATTAATTTAAAATAAAAAAATAATTAAGTAAGGTGTTCTCACTTACTAACCCCACCACTCCCCCTGACCCCACCCATTATTATTTTAATTTTAATTTTAATCAAAATAAATAATTCACAGGCCAGTTGAGTAACCACACATTCGTACACTACAGCTACCTCCCATGGGCCCTCCCATGGAAGAAAGTGCTTCTTCCTCACCCTCTACGCCACTCCCACTTCCTCCCCGTGACAAAATTCCACCCGTGATCCATCATCATACATCCCACTTTTCCAATTCCTCCACTACCTTCCAAAATCACCTCTTAATTACCATAATCTTCTCTATTTATCTCAAGATTTTGTAATTATGCAGCAAAGAAGACCTATAAAGCCCCCACCCCCACTCCATTTACCCTCTCCCAAGCAATTCCACAATCTCAAATCCGTTTACATTGCAATGGCGGCTCTTCTTTCCTTCGGCCTCCTCACCCTTCTCCTCTTCTTTACCACTTTTTCCCCCTCCGCCGCCCGCCGTCACGCCCATCACGGCCGCCCGGCCTCCTCCGCCGCCTCCGCCATTGTTCCCGAGGTTTGCAAGGCCTCACCCGATCCCCCCACCTGCCAATCATCCCTATCCCACCTGCCCCCAGACGCCACCGTTTTGCAAGCAATCCAATCGGCAATTGGGGTTTCCTCCGACAATCTTAAATCGGGCCGGGCCATGGTTCAGAATATTCTAGATTCATCCGCTTCGAATCAGAACCGTTCCGCCGCCGCCAAAACTTGCCTCGAATTGCTGAATTATTCCAAGTATCGGACCGATTTGGCGAGCGACGGTCTGGCACGTGGGAAGAACAAGGACGCACGTGCATGGATGAGCGCGGCGTTGGTCTACCAGTACGACTCCTGGTCAGCGCTCAAGTATGTGAACGACACCTCCCTCGTCGGCCAAACCATGGCCTTCTTCAACTCTTCTGTAATCACCTCCACCGCCAATGCTCTCGGAATGATGGTGAATTACGATAATTTCGGCGACAAAACCGGGTCCTGGAGCATACCCAAGACTGAGCGTGACGGTTTCTGGGAATCCGGGTCCACAGATTCCGGATCCGGGTTAAGGGGCGGCGTGCCATCGGGGCTGAAGGCCGATGTGACGGTGTGCAAGGGCGGCAGTGGGTGCGATTACGAGACGGTTCAGAAGGCGGTTGATGCTGCCCCGGAAAAGGCCGGGTCGGGTAACCGGTTCGTGATATGGATCAAGGCTGGGGTTTATGAGGAAACGGTTCGGGTACCCCTGGAGAAGAAGAATGTGGTGTTCTTGGGGGACGGCATGGGTAAAACGGTCATTACAGGGTCCATGAATGTGGGCCAGCAGGGTGTATCCACCTACAACTCAGCTACAGTCGGTAAGTTCTTTCTGCAATTGCTTTTGCTAATGAAGTTTTACATACTCGTGATTGTTAATTGAGATTAGTGGCACAAGTAGAAATTGGTATTTGGTAGTTTTTAAGGCTTTTGATGAATATTTAGAAATTCTGGTGAAGTTGATTTAGGAATTAGAATTTGTGGGCAAAGGGTTTATTTGATTTAGTTCTGAAAGAAATACGTCTCATCTAAAAGTCTAAACTTGTAGAGAGCCGGATTAACACCTAAAAGTCGGAACTTGTATATTAATTCCTAACAAGTTCTATCATAAAACTTGAGAAAAGGTAGAGAGACGTTGTCCACAATGGGTAAGTGAGAAGCTTACGCTGGGACGACGGAGGGAGTATTAGTTGAGGATTACATACTGTGATATCACTTGAATCTTTGTAACGTCATGATAAAATTCTTGATTTAGGCTTTGTAACAAATTATTTGTTATCTAACATTTGAACTTTTGCTATAAAAGGTGTTGTTGGCGATGGATTTATGGCTAGTGGTCTCACAATCCAGAACACAGCAGGGCCTGATGCTCATCAAGCAGTAGCTTTCCGATCAGATAGCGATCTTTCCGTGATAGAAAACTGTGAATTCATTGGCAATCAAGACACACTCTACGCCCACGGCCTGCGTCAGTACTACAAATCATGCCGGATTCAAGGCAATGTGGATTTCATATTTGGAATGTCAGCTGCATTCTTCCAAGATTGCACAATCCTCATTGCCCCTCGCCAAGTAAAACCGGAGAAGGGTGAAACCAATGCTGTTACAGCCCATGGGAGAGTAAACCCTGCGCAATCAACAGGCTTTGTCTTTCAGGACTGCGTGATCAACGGCACTGATGCATACAATAGTTTGTATCGTAGCAAGCCCAGTGTGCATAAGAATTTCCTGGGTAGGCCATGGAAAGAGTACTCAAGGACAGTTTTTATTCGTTGTACTTTGGAGGCTCTTATTAAAGCAGATGGCTGGATGCCTTGGAGTGGTGATTTTGCTCTGAATACTCTGTATTATGGTGAATTCGAAAGTACGGGGCCTGGATCCAATTCCTCCGGGCGAGTAAGTTGGAGTAGCCAGATTCCGGCTGAGCATGTATACTCGTACTCAATTCAAAATTTCATTCAAGGCAATGAATGGATTCCTACATCATCACCATGATTTTTGCTATCGCAGATGTGTGATGGTATATTGTAATCGTTAAATAATTAGTAAAGAAATTCATGATTGGATCACAAATTTTGTTTGTTGTTGCCAAATATTAATACTGCAGGGTGAGGTGAGAGTAATTTGTAAGTAGTACTATAAAAAAAAAACTCAAGGTTGTTTTTGGATTTGGGATTTTTTTTGAGAATGGCATTTCAAATTAAAAATATATGAATTTCAGATACATGATTACATGGTTTTAGTGAGAATTTTAAATCCTTCAATTCAAAAATCAATTTAACCAAGGATGAAAATATTGCGGATATATCGTAAATTTGGATATTGCGATATGGATATTGGGGTCTAATGTATTTTTTTCCCGAGTATCGCGGATATATCGCTAAATATCGATGTCGATATCGATATCGTTCAACCGTAGTGTAAAATTGGACGGAAATCGGAAATATCGTGGATATATCGCACGATATCGCACAATATTGCAAAATCTGAAAAAATCGCAAACTTATTTGAAATTTTATTTTTTTATGCACAAAATTATACATTTTATTTTATTTTTAAGGGGGAATTACACTATAGACCATTTCACCCTAAGTTTTTGTAAATCAAGGAAAATTTGTTTGTAGTTACAAATCAAGCCAAAATAACAAAAGGAAGTACGATTATACCCCTAATGTGTTAATTCGAATTTAAGTTTTGAAATAATTAGATTTAAATAAAAAATTATTTCGAAAGTCAACTACGGAGTAATTGATCATAATCAATTTAATTCTGGTAGATATTATCCTCGAAAATCGGTCCTTCTTAATTCAAAACACATTCCTAAATTCGCGTCCTTCTTAATTGCTCCCAACTGTGAAAATCTCTCACCATTGAAGCTGAAGGGAGATAGGCGAAGAAAACACGAAACAAACGTGTTCGAAGAATAAAAGAAACAACCTTGTGCGAAGATCACTTAAAGGTATTTAGTGGAAAAAATCTTCTCTTGCATGTTATTATTTTTTGATTCTATGAATATATGACTCTGTTTTAACGAAAATTTTACAAGTATTAGGGCTTTGCATATGGTACATTTTTCGTTGATTTTGGTGATGATTAACAAAACTACATGCATTATAAGAAGTAAACTACAGATTTTGCATAGATGTTGATTATTTGGTTGAGATGTGATTGCATGTGACTAAAGATTTTAATTTCTATTCAATTTGATATTGTGTATGCACTGAATATATGATTTTGTTTCAGTAAAATTTTACAAGTTTTAGGGCTTTGCATATGATAGGTTTTTCGTTGATTTTGAGATAGAAGTAAACTACATGCATTTTAAGATGTTTCATTCTCTGTTTTGTTAGTTAGAGCGGTCTCTGTTTTTTGAATTTAAGAGAAACAGGGTAAACAACAGATGAGGTATATTTTGATTCGATTATATTCTGTTTTTTGCATTTAAGAGAAACAGGGTAAATATGGTCTATGTTATCTTAGTTAGAACTGTCTCTGTTTTTATAAAAAGATCTAGATATTTAGTATAGATGTGGCATATTTGGTTGAGATGTGTTTGCATGTGACTAAAGAGTTTAAGTTCTATTCAATTTGGTAATGAATTTTCTTTGTAGATGACTAAACGGAGGACAGCCGGCCTTCAGATAAATGCAGGAGGAAGAAAAATGAAGAAAAAACGCATAAAGAAGGAAGTAACTAGAGTCTTAAGTGAGTACATAATTATTCATACATATATTGTTATGCTTTTCAAGTAATACACAGGTATATGATATCTGGAAAAAGTTTTGAATGTCTTATACTACACTTACAATGCATAATGTGCATTGTATTAGATTTGATTTCATAATATCGTACATTAATGACTGCATAAAATCAATATATTCATGTACATTCTGTATTAACATTTATTACTTTATCCAGTGTAATAAACAAGTGTTATGTATTGAAAAAAATGATTTAGGTATCTGATATTAGATTGTTTTTTAATTTGTGTAGGGTCAAAGGATAGAATGACACGTTCACATGCTAGACACCAGAAGCATAAAGGTTTAAGTATAGTTTTTGGCAATTATTAAAATGTTTAACAAAAATATAATTTTGAATCCTCATATGCAGGGAAGAAGATTGTACGTTATGTCTTGGTTCAAAGTGATTCAGGTAGTTTTTAGTCTAACTGACATTTCATTATGATTTATTATCAATGTGACATAAAATGTTTTTTTCCATATGTATATAGATTTTGAGAGTGATGTTGAGATAGAAGTAAACTCAGGTTCTGATTCTCCAGGTTAGATAATGTTATTTAATTAGTATCTCTCTTCAAGATTATTTTATGGCTAAACCAGATTTTTGAAAATTTGTTTAGTGAATGTATGCTGTAAAATATTGTACATTATCATTTCTTGATCTAGGTTATGACAGTGAAGAGTTTAGTAGAGTTAACAGGCGGGAGAAGAAGGTGAAAAATCGTAAAGCAAAGAATAATTTTGGTAAGCTCCTCTACTGATTTATATGTGTAGACTGAAAGAATGTTGCCATTAATTAAGAGGTTATTGTTTTTCGCAGGAGAAGTAGAAGTCAAATCGGGAGAAAACTATTTCAGATCGAATATGGTTACTTGCTTTACAGCTTTGATGGAACTTGAATTATCCGACAGTCATTACGAAGAGATTAAGAAGACGCCGTTCTGGTTCCTGTTGAAGACCATTCTTACAGTTTGCACTGATGAAATGATCGAAAATTGGACGAAATTTGATGATGATATCAGAGACATCATTACTAAGTTTGACGAAGCTTCTGGTTCCTTTTTATTTGGTTCACACGAGTTACATCTTACAAGGCAAGATGCATAAGTAATATTTGGCATTATATCTGGAACTGAGAAGGTACCATTCAGATGTGAGAACTATGTACCTCCGGAATGGGTAAAGCGGTGTTTCGGAGAAGAGGTGGTTAACAAACAACCTACCCCTTCCTTGTATAAGCCGATGATATTGAACAGGATAAACATGATTGGAACACTCACTGATCTGCAATCTAGGCAAGATGTTGCAAGGCTCTTATGTTGTTATGTAATGTGTGGTATTCTGAGCCCTGTGAAGAGTGGCGCATTACCTTGGTATTTAACTCTCTATTTGGAAGATTTTTACAATATTTGCAAATATGATTGGGGAACGTTCATCGTTGATTATCTCAAGTATCATATAAAGAAAAGCAACGATATGAAATCAGGAGGTTGTATTATGCTTCTTCCGGTACGTTAAAGTTTCTTTTAAGATTATATTTATTTTAACATATTACATAGCATATGCTGATGGCATATATTTTCGAAATACATGGTATTTGCAGTTTTGGCTATGTGAGCATACAAAATTGGTGGAACCCATAAACCAGAAAGCATTCCCTAGATTTCTGAAGTGGGATCTTAATGAGCTTAACGGTGTTCTAGATCGGGGAAAGTTGAATAAAAAACGTATTAAGGTAATATAGTAAATAACCGTTAAAATTTAGTAGTTCAATATATATAAGATATAAAATGTATAACTAATCAAAAAAATTTGTAGGTATCTACTGATCCATTGAAACCTGAAGCTTGGGAGGAGGCTGAGTTTCAGTCTATTTATAAGTTTCGAGAGGATGAGAAGGCAAAACGAATGAAGGATGTTGATGGTAATACTGGTTCTGTACCAAATGCCAATCAAAATATTAACACTGCTACTTCAACTAGTATGTTGTTTGACCAATCAACATCTAGAAAGTTTGAAGTTGGGTCAACATCTGGGATGAAAGCATCCAGTAATGATATAGGTCCTTCATTCGACATTGGATTCGAAAATGATTCTCCCATTACTGCTAATGGAAACAATGTTGAGTCAACTGTAATGAGAGTATGCAGTGAGCTGAGGTTGAGTAAAGGCGATGATTTTGATATGGCAGACACATCATTTGGTAAGGACGATCGTACACCAATAAGGGGAGGTTCGGCTGAAAATGTGAATCCTGGAGCTGATGTTCTACTAAGCAAAGAAAGACAGATTGACGACCTGAAAGTTGAAAATAAACGTCTTATATCTCAGTTTGAAAGAGAAAGAGTTTATTTCGAGATGGAAAGGAAGGCGAAGAATGATATCATACTTGATCTAGAACGTGAGAATGAACTTCTAAAGAGGGAGATTAGTACACACCAAATGCCATCGCCAACCCGTTTGTTTGAAGACGACTGTCTAATACGTGAAGTTGATAGAATAGAAAAAGAAGTACTGGAAAAGACTTCAGGGGAAAAGGGTATTGAAGAAAATATTAATTCAAACGGGAACTTGGGAGATACATTTCAGAGCCCACCATGCACTTATAATGAAGAGATAAAAAGGCAAAATGACTTTCAGGGTATTAGTTCGATGGTGTTACGTGTTAAAGGAAGGACTGATGCAAATGATAGAAAGCCTGTGCAGATATCACCTCACCCTTTAAACCAGGAGCTTAAGGTTGTTCATGAAATAATAGACGATGGTGCAAAAGATAATTTGAATGCGCAAGATACTAACAATCAAATAAGGTATATGAAGTCCCCCTTTGATCAAAGACTTCAGACTGTAAAGAAGGCTCCAATTGAGTTGAAGAATCAAATATTCAATGAACTGCATGAACACGGGGAAAGGTAATTTTATGTTTAAGTAAAATTACTATCAGAATTTTTATTTTTTAAATGTATAATAATATGTATATGCATTCTTTTTTATACTCTGTGTTTTCAACATGTGCAGTCATCGGGTCTACGTAGGCAATGGTCCATTGACTGATGTTACAATTAGAATGTTAATAGATATTCTGAACAACAAAGCAGTTGAAAGTCAGGTAATTATACTTTTTTTTTTCTTCTATTGGTTTATTTATTATTTCTGGCTTGGAAATGAAAAAAGTAATTAATCCAGATTTTAGTTGGTCTAACAATATTTTGACATTATAGGTAATTGATGCGTGGTCTGATATGATACGGACGATGGATTGTGATAATGTTCCGTCTGCAGGACGTGTGCAGGTCTTAACCTCTTCATGTTGGGTAATGGAAAAATATTGTTAAATATTGAATTGATTATTATAAATCTGCATTTAAATATAGTTATGAAATCTTACAACTATAATATTGTTTTTTAGTCGATGATTGCCAAACGTCATGTAGCAAATCAGAAAATCTTTGCAAGTATGATCGAAAAAGTGCTTGATGAGAGTGTAGATAAGGATATACTGTTGTTCCCTATAATTATTACAGACGTTGGGGCGAGAACAAGGTCAAATGTTAAAGGTCATTATACATTGTTGAAGCTTGATGTCAGGACCAAAGAATGGACATTTTATAACTCGCTCCGTCCAAGGAAGGTTTCGATGGTTGATCATCAGCTTACTGAAGCTACGCAAGTGGTATAGTATCTAACTATAATCTTTATTGAGTACATCATTGAACTCATATAGAATACATGGCATTACTAATATATTTCTTATTTGTTCATAACAACATTCAGATTAGATTCGTTGAGTCAAAGCTAACTAATGTATTGAAGAAGGTTGCACCAAACCATCCATTCTTACAGAGATCTAGCTCAACACCTATTCAATCGTCCATTATGCAACAGACTCATGGAACGCTGGATTGTGGTATAGTGATCTGCAAGTTACTGGAGTGTTTCATAAAAGGTGAAGATCCTCCAAATGGTGGTTTTGATGCAGGAAAGTCAAGTAGCATGCGTATCAGGATGGCGGGAAAATTCATGAATCCGTTTATTTACAAGTAATTTTGGGGTTATGGTGTTAGAAACATATAAATGGTTATTTTACTTATCTAGTTTTTAAATTATTAATGCATGGATGTTAATGCTTTTGATGTGAGGATGACTAAGAAAATTCATATATCATGAATTTAGAACAGATGAGTCCTGGTTGGATTTTAGTTTTGTTAAACTTGGTGTATTGGATGTTTTATCATGGATTTAGAACAATGTTTTCTGACATGTTTTGTGGTTTTTTTTATGTTTTGACAAACTATGAATGTTGTTCTACCAAAATACTGGAATTTTGAGTTGTTGTTACAATATCCAAACTTGTCTAATTGCATATAGGGTTTCGACTGCAGTAGAAGAGTCCTGGTTGGTTTTTAGTTTTGTTAAACTTGGTGTATTGGTTGTTTTATCATGGATTAAGAAGAATGATTTCGTGCTTGCTTTTTTTTTTTTTTTTTTTTTTTTGTTTGAAAAATTAGGAATGTTGTTCTACCAATATACTGAAAATTTTAGTTGTTGATGTATAAGCATCGAAGAAAGCATTACAATATCAAAACTTGTATTGTTGCATATACTGGTTCGACTGCAACAGAAGAGTACATATAAGGCAGAATATGCATTCCATGAATGCACAACCATGATATATGCATTATATTGATTAAAAAAACTGTGCATAATGATATAAATATGTACACAATTAATTATAATATAAGATAGAATACATAAAATAAATATAGACCAAGAAAAACATGATATTCATTGAAATGAAAGAGTGAGTGCGCATATAGGAGTATATGTAATAAGATAGATCATATATGTACGTATATGCATCGCATAGAAGCATATACGAATTAATATGCAACAACACTATGCAGAATGATATAAATATGTAAACAATTAATAATAATATAAAATAGAATACATAAAATAAATAAAGACCAACAAAAACATGATCTTCATTGAAAATATAATTATTTTAATTAAACCTATTTAGAAAATTAAAACGGTACCAACAAAAGATATATACGTTACAAATTTTTAAGTATAAGTATTGTTTAAAAAACAGGCATAATACAATGCAACAATGAGTGAGCATATAAGAGTATATGTCACAGGATAGATCATATTTATTAATATATGCATATAGTAATACATATATTAGATTATATGCATATCTTTGATCAACCATTCTCGCAAATATAACAAACGCATAGTCTGAAGGAAGAATACATTATAAAGTGGAATGACTGTTCATTGCTGTGAATGACAGTTTTACATTTTTTTTTTTAATTCTGTTGTTAAGGGAAAAAAAGCATTCATGATACAAGGAGAAGTTTGTTTTCAAAAAGAGTTATATGGATTAAGTTAATCAATTGTATTTCAAATCTTAAGATTAGGTAATTCATTATTTATCTGCATATCCCGATTTGTTATCGTATTGCAATCAAATTAATAATTTGATTAGTAAAAACTGTTTATTATTACGTATGCAATATATATATATATATATATATATATGTGTGTGTGCACAAATAAAATAATGAAACATACAAAAAAAAAAAATAACAGTACCACAAAAGATAGTAAAACTTTTTATAGAATAAAGTTTTGTTTACATTGATAATGAAACTATTACTAAAAGAATTTATAGTGGGTACGGCGATACAAGACTTGGAACATAACTATATGTATGTTGGACACCATAAGTCATATCGTGTTCTTCTGACATTTTAAATCGTTTGTCAATTGTATCATACGAGCGGTAGTCCCCCCAAGGTTGAACAAGAAACATAATATTTGTTCTAGCTTTGTTAAGGAACGTAATAGGTATGAGGTCGTAGCTATCTGGTAAAGAATCATGTATAGAAATGATAAGACTTGACCATGCAGCACCATTTGTCGAGTAAGAAAGTACGTGCATCTCAAAGAAGAATTTGCTCATACTACTTTCCTTTGGACCCAAACTACTAGTATAGACAGCAATATTATTTTCATCTAAACCCTCGATGCATAGGTACCAAGGGACTAACTGAAATTCAGGGATATTAAGCAATGAATAAGAATGATCATTTATGTCAAATATAGCCAGTTTATGAACAGCTTTACCAAGACTTATTTTCCAATGAAAACGATTAGAAGCAAAAAAGGCATTGGCACTGGGAGGATACTCAAAAGGGTAGGCTGGAATGTTAGACCAAGAATCTAACTTTCGTGACCAAATTTTAACCTCTGAACGAAACTCTTTATATTTCCAAAAATGAACAAATCGCATAATGATATAATCATCACATGACTTATCATACCCTAAACCAAAATACACCCACGCATCACTGTATCGGTCTGGAAATACAATAATTTCATGTGGTACTATTTTAGATTGTTTGGTGGTAGGTTTTCAAGCGTATACTCATCTTTCTTGTGACAAAATAATACTAAACCATTAAAACTACCAAGTACCTCGCATTCTTCTTCATCTTCGGAAAGCTCTCTACGAATATATGAAGAGGAACCTTTACGAATCAATATGTAACAAATTGGAGGATTTGCTACTCTATATTTTGGAATTAACGAAACATGATTTGCTTGCTTCATGTGTAGCATGTGTGCTTCAACAAACTGTTTGGAGGATATAATTAAGTTCCAAAACTTAGAAACAGACTTGAACTTGCCAAGTGATATGGGCAAAACTCTCTGCAAAATATTATATGTGATATCGTCAGGTAAATTGTTCGATAACACCATGATCATTGCGAAATTGTTATATGTCAAATAATGTAAACCTTGCGTTATATAATATATAGGTGTGCAGTTTGGATTATCAATAATGGACGGAGGTTACAAATTATAGGAAAAAAGTTTCATGTAACCGATTAGTGCTAAACGGAGGTTACAAATTATAAGAACAAAGTTTCATGCATAAGTTACATATATGCATGGAGGTTACAAACCTCTACAAAATGCATGACATTAGGAGGTTACATAATACTTAATAAGGTAACTGCTATTAGTGTGGAACGTGTATAACATTTGGTTTATATGAAATGTAACTGACATATGATGACCGGAATTTATTTTTGTTATATGCATAAGATTAAATTTGTTTTGATTAAATGTATAACATTGTTACTGCTACTAGTATAAAGGAATTTATCCTGATATAAACATGCAAAAACTACTTCAAATAGTATCATTAACTTCAATCAAAGCTTTAATTTTATATATACAATGGAATCCAATAACGTAAACAAATTCGGAGACGAAACCAGCCTCACGTACAGATAGAAAAAATATATATAAAAAATAAAAATGAATGAAGAAGCCATAACCTGAAATGATAAGAGGGACTCATAATAATATAGTGACTCAATCAAAAAAACAACTAAGGAAAGCTTGTCTTATGAAAACAGTGTGACAAAACTGGGATATTCAAAAACAATACTTGTATGTATGAATCCTACGATAAAAAATGCATAAAGTTTAATGAAACTGATTTGTATTATCGGTGCCGAAAACTGCTGCACACATTAACGGATCGTGACGACCTTTCTTGCCACATATGCTGCAATTGGCAGGCTTGACGCGACGAAATTCACCATACGACGTAATCCTTTTTTGTTTGGGTCTACCAGGGGGTTTGTTTAGAATGGGGGGAAGAACTTTCTGACTATCAGACGAAGGATTACATTCGTATCTCTCGGTTTCTGGGACGGGCATAAGATCAATCATATAGCATTGTTTATAATTTGATGCCATGAAACACTCCTCCACAACATTTGAAATAGAACTGCAATATCTCTTAATAACAGCTACTACATGAGCGCATGGAAAACCGGTGACTTGCCATTGAAAACACGTGCATATATTGCACTGAAGATCAACTGTGACAGAGGTTTTCGAAGCTACTTGAAACTGGCCATTAGGATATATTGAAACCCTCCAAGCTGCGTTAATGTGTGCAAGTTCGTTCCAAAGATCTTCTTTTGCAGGCACCAACAAACCAGTCCAAGTATTGCACGTTGTACGCCTATCTACGAACCATTGTGATATCTTTTCCCTAATAGCATCAATCATATGAGTAATTGGAAGACCTCTAGCCTCACGAATCCAAGAGTTGAAAGATTCGGCAGCATTAGAAGTCATTTCTCCATATCTTTTAATGTGTGGAGAATGTGAAACAGCCCAATGAGAATATGGCAGGTCTTCAAGCCACTTTACTGCAATTCCACCACCAACTTCTTTGAATTTCTTAATATTCTCATCAAAGAGTCTGGTATTTGGGGCGTAGGCACACTGCTTGAATAGGTCAGCCATATTATCGCGGTGCTGAGTATTCCATCCCCCACCGTATTTACCCTTGAGGTTCATAATCAAATGGTAGAGGCAATAAAAATGGGGTGGATTTTCCCATACATCGTAAAAGGCGGACATTAGACCCGTGTTCCTATCTGAGATGAATATGATCTGTTTTGAATGAGATATATTCTGTTTGATTTTAGATAGAAACCAAGCCCAATTATTCCTATTTTCAGCCGACACAACGGAAAATGCTACAGGAAACAAACCTACTTCAACATAAATTGAATTTTGATGTTAGGATGATAAGAACATGTTGTAGTTTATTATACATAACTACAATCTATAATTGCATTGGGTAATTGTGCATGAATTTCTGAGAATGTATAAACAAATTATTCAAAAAATAAACTCAATAACAAATTCTGGGAATGCATAAGCTGTATGGCACGTTTTGGAGTGTATAGTCGTTCTGCAACTAGATTTAGGGATGCATAGTTAATTTTACAATTACTCAATTACACTGATGAAGCATCAGAATCATATGCAAATGTTGAGAAAGATTAAATGCATGATCAATCCATGATATTATAAAAAATAGTCATGCATGTTACTATGATAAATGAATAATTTAGAAAAGGGATCATACCATTATTTCCATCTTTCGCAGTGGCTGCAAGTAACACACCTTTAGCCCTCCCCTTCATGAAAGTTCCATCAATAAATAACATAGGTCTACAATATTTGAAACCCTCCTTACAAGCATAGAAAGAGATGAAAATCCTTTCAAAATGGTTTGTAATGCTATTCGTCTCTAAATCAACTATACTGTCGGGGTTGGTTCGTTTCACTGCTTCACTATACCAACGAAGTTGATCGTAGGATTCATCGTAACTTCCAAATATGTCATCCCTTGCTGCCTCTATACTACGCCATGCTTTATAATAAGGGATATCAAATCCGTAATCTTTTGTAATGTCATTGATTACATTTTTCCCATTTATGTTGGGATTAGACTTGACACTTTGCAAAACAAGTTCTTTAATAATCTTAGATCCAAACTTACTCTTATCTCCAGCTAATAGGTTCCCTACACATGTATGGATTAGGTTTGCTTTATGTACTATGAAACCAGCTTTAATAGGAGATTGTTTTGCTTTAATAAACCAACCACAATTAACTGATGCTTTCTCACTACACACTGCATATACATACCTCGGACAATTCTTTACATATGTATACTTAAAATTCAGTTTAGTGCAATACTTTATGAGTTCAATCCTGAACTCTGGAGCACCACCAGGAACTATAACACCAACTTTCATTATATGACCCCAACTATCGGACAAATATGTCTTAATTCCCTCAGGTGGGCATATATCAAAATTGGGTATACTACCCAAGCCAACAAATTCTGTTGAAACAGAGTTTTGAGAATCTATAAGAAATCTATCTTTGATGGGTACGTTTTCCAAACTGTTTCCCAAAAAAGTTGAACATGCATTACTGTTATCACCACTAGAACAAACATCCAAGGTTGAAGGTTGAATACGACATTGATCAGAGGATTTCTGGACTAAACCCATAACAATAGATATATTAACTAACTTTTGTGATGACATTTTGCAGAACTCTATCATCCCCAATAAACCTGAATCAGATTCTAAACAACATTTAGTAATTTCACCAACGGAGTAAAATATTGCCGAATTACCTGAAGATATATGAGGCCACGATGCAGTAATTTGATCAACAATCTCTTGAAAAGAATATCCAGCGGTGACTAGAATCATTTTACACTTTTCTTCGAAATCAATCTTCAAGAACACGTTATAATCCATGGCAGATGAGCTTGGAATTGATAAATCAAAATCAATTGATTATCCCCAAATTTTTAACAAATATTAATGACAAACGCTGAAATGTTGGATGTGGAAAATTGGAAATGAATGATCACGCTGAGAGGGAGACGATGAGGAAAATTTTGACTACGCAGGGAAATTGGAAATGACAAGTTAAATTGGAAATAAACCTAACAAGGAAAATTCGGCAACAAAAAAGGAAGATACGTTCAATTTTAAAATTAACTGTGTAGCTAAATAAGATTAATAATTTTAATATATTAATTTGAGGGCATATTAGGAATGACAAATATGGATTTGTCTTAAAATGTAATATCAATAATTTTTGTCTTGAATTAAAAAATGGGCTAGGATCTTGGTCTATAATGTTAATAAACTCTATTTTTAATAGTGCAAGCGAATATATTATCAATCCACCTCATATATTTAGTAGTTTTTTTAAACATATTATTATATGTGCATAACTATATCCTACATTACTATAATGTGATGAGTTAGTATGAATGTTGTTTGGACAAATATGTCATTTCACATACTATTTGTGAACCTCATATGTTATCATTTTGATATTAATTGTATTTTATCATGTATATTTATTTAATCATTTTGTATTGTATTATGTTGTCAATTAGTTTTCGTCAGCCAGTATTTAATTGTATTTTATCAATATTGTTTGGACAAAGATGTCATTTCACCTACTATAATTGAACCTCATATGTCATCATTTTGATATTAATTGTATTTCATCATTTATATTTAATCATTTTATATTGTATTATGTTGTCAATTAGTTTTCGTCAGCCAATATTTATATAATTTATTATCTATATGTTTGTTTTAAACATATAATTTTAATGATTTTTGAATGAAATACATGTATAATAGTATGTTTTAATAACCCCTAAAATTTCATGTTAAGTTTCCAAAATTTTAATAAGATTTCCGTTATTTTTTCATTTTTTTTGCGATATCGATATGCGATATCGATATATCCGTAAAATTAAGGTTGCGATATTTATTGCGATAGCGATATTTTCATCCTTGCCTTTTAACACAATTTTTCAAATTAGTCGATCATTAATGACGAAAAAAAAATTAGTCAATCATTTAAAAAAAAAAAAAGCCTGACACATGTGAATGCGACTTTAATTTAGTAAAAAAAGCGGGCTGGCCCCTCGTAGAAGCCAACGGTTGATTAAGTTGAGGTTCAAGTGGCGGACTTTTGCCATGGACTATTCCGTCAACTGTCTAGTCAACTCTATGAGTTACTTTATTGTTTTATGTTTTAGAATATTTTTATGAAATAAAAAAAAAAAAAAAGTGAATAATGAAAATTTGGTCAGTCAATTTCAATAATTATTTTTTCTATCACTAGTCATCACATTCATTAAGAGGGAGTTTTGTGTGGTCTAATTTTACTATTTTTAGTGTTATTTACTATTTTGTTACTTAATGATTCGTACTTAAAATAATAAAAGAACATTTTAATTATTTTTTTAAAATATTTCAATATTACATTAAATGTCATCAAACATACTTATAAAGTTGAAATTTTTTTATTTATCCCCACTTTTATTTTTCATAATACTAATAAACAATTTATACATTAAAATTCGTGCTCAAAAGTTATGAGTCTTCAAGTAAAGAAC
The DNA here is from genome assembly GCA_963675135.1 of Galeopsis tetrahit. Classification (NCBI taxonomy): domain Eukaryota; kingdom Viridiplantae; phylum Streptophyta; class Magnoliopsida; order Lamiales; family Lamiaceae; genus Galeopsis; species Galeopsis tetrahit. The sequence continues at coordinate 91,121,597 of OY776119.1, forward strand.
AGAGAGTATAAAATATTTTATACATGAAATATAGATAATTAAAAAAAAATTGGAACAAAATTTTGTGAATAAAATTCTCATCAACGTGATCAAACTTAACTAAAATACTCACTCTTTGCTACATGACCAAAACGATATTACTATATGAACAAACTATTGTTACTACAAGACCAAATGTATTTTTTTATGTCTCGGTATCTGATCATAGGACAGACTAATCTGGTGGACCAATTCCACTGTCCACTTGCGGAGGTCCGTTTAAAGTTAAAGTTTTGCGTTCTCTATGGACATGACTCCTTAGATATTATTTGCACCTTAGGATTTTCTAAACATTCATAAGTCCCAACTTTCAAGCCTACACCATTAGGCTAACTTATTGGGATTAAGACCAATAATGTATTACTACAAATCTAAAAATATTATGAACACATAATTTTTTTGACAAATTTTACAGAATACAATATATTGGTCATGTATTGCGACTCGCAAACTTTTTCAGCGACCCATATTCAGGTTTATGACCCGTTAATTTTTTAAAATTATCTTAGTTAGACATTAAATATTTTAAATAAGTGTTGTTTATGGTTGGATATAAGGACATAAATCATTTTAAATTGTTTATAAATTTTGAAGAGCTATTTTTACTAATTACTACTCCCTTCGTCCCGGAGGAACTTGCACCCTTTGACCGGCACACATTTTAAGAAATGTGTAATGATTGATGTTTTGAAAGGTAATTTTGTAAACTTTTATGAATAAAGTAAAGTAAAAAGTAGATTGAGTGTGGAAAAGTAATGACATATGAGTAAATATGAGTATATTTCATGGGTGAGGGTTGTGAAGATATTTCCTTTTATGGAATGTGTAAATTGGTATGGGACATCCATATATGAAAAGTGTGTAAATTCATGTGGGACGGAGAGAGAGTACTATTTTAATGGTGTCTTACCTAAAGAGAATGATTGAAAGGTTGATTTTCATGATAAGAATACTCCTATTTATATTTACATTAATGATGATTTACGTTACAATTTACATTAATGATGATTTACCATTATAATTTACACTAATGATGATTTACCGTTACAATTTGATGATTTATCACTAATGATAATTTACCGTTACAATTTACATTTAATGATGATTAGCAAAATATTATCGTTAATACTTAATATCACCATCCAATTTTATTTTTTTTACCAAAAACAATATGGAGCCGTATAATATAAGTTGTTGACTAATAAGTCTAAAGTGTATATCTCACCTCAAGGCCAAGGTCTCTAATGTCCATTTTCTCACCAATTGTTGGTATTCCTTTTCGTCCCATACTGAGTTATCATCTCAAACGCCTTGTCGTCCCTCTCTGTAGCCCTACCCATACCCAGTTTTTCAACCAAAGTCACCGACATTAATTGCACAAAACGTCATATTCAGATGTTAGCCATTTGCCCCTGCTTTTACGTTTACGCTGACAAATTCATACATCGGAGATAATAATGTCGATAACGGATCCACCCATCGATTCTTCTTCCTCCCCCATATTGTCCTCTTCCCCAAACCCCAACAAATTTCACAAACTCAGATTATTTTTCATTTTAATGGCACTTCTTTCTCTGGCTCTCCTCTCTCTCATTACCTTCTTCGCCGTTACCGGCGGCTCCCGCCGTCAATTATCAGACAATCGTCCACCTGAAATTATTATTCACGAGGTTTGCAAGGCCTCCCGCGACCCTCCCACCTGCCAATCCTCGCTATCCCTCTCGAATAATGTGGTTACCGGCGCCACCATTTCTCAGGCTGTGCAATCCGCCGTGAATGTTTCCTCTCAGAACCTCGATAACGGCCGGAAAATGGTGCAGGATATTCTCGACGAGGCCGCAGGGAATCAGACCCGCTCTGACATGGCAAAAACGTGCCTGGAGTTTCTAGGGTACTCGGCGTACCGGTTGAATCTTGTGGCTGACGCTCTGCCACGTGGCGAAATCGGAGACGCGCGTGCATGGATGAGCGCGGCAATGGCCTACCAGTACGGATGCCACGCGGGGCTGAAGACCGTGAACCACACGCGCCTGGTGATTGACACGGTGGCCTTTTTCAACTCAACCCTAGTCCCGTCGAGCATGGATGCTCTAGCGATGACGGCGAATTATGATTATTTTGGTGACGAAACGGAGTCGTGGGCCCCGCCGAAGACGGAGCGGGATGGGTTTTGGAAGGAGGATTTAAGTTGTTCGACTCTCAACGGCGGCGTCCCTGCAGGGCTGAAGGTGAACGTGACGGTGTGCGGCGGCGGAGGGGGGTGCGATTATGAGAGGGTGCAGGAGGCTGTGAATGCAGCACCGGATAATCCCGGGTCGGGTATCCGGTTCGTGATTTGGATCAAGACTGGGGTTTATGAGGAAACGGTTCGGATCCCCCTGGAAAAGAGGAATGTGGTGTTTTTGGGAGATGGAATGGGCAAAACGGTCATTACAGGGTCTATGAATTTTGGCCTGCAGAAAATCAACACCTACAACACCGCCACTGTTGGTAAGCTCATTATGAATATGAATATAGTATAATAGTTGAGTACTTTTTTTTGGCTCTAATATCACATGGTGTGTTTGTTTTATGCTGCAATACACATGCAATCTGTATAGTTGAATATGAAAATTGGTAATGATGATTCCGACCATGTGCTAATTATCCTAATTTATCTAATGGAAATGAAAATGAGCATTAATAATGTAATGTATGTATCATTCTCATCCTAATTCACTATCAATGATTCTTATATTGGTGCATGGAAAGGAGATTCTTAAGCATTTTATTAGAATTTATGTTAGGAAAATCAATATACATTGATTCTACACCTCTTTGTATTCATTTTTACCACAGTTGCCACTGTTTTAATGTCTTATGCCCCATGCTTTCCTTCCGTTGAATTCACCATACTGTGTATTAGAAGTAAGTTAGCAGAGACATGCACCTACTTATACTTGTGCTACTTGTTAGTTAAATATCTTGAGAATGGGGCTGCTTGATGTGAAGAGTATAGCATTTGAAGCCTGCTTTCCACTTTTTTTGTAATATTTGACCATATAGTACTACAAATTAAAAAGATAAATGGGAAAAAAGAGAGGTTTGCAGTTAATTATTTGAAAGCTGTTATAAGTTTTTTCTCTTTTATTGGGTGATTGAATTTGGAGCATCCATGAGACGGTCGATCTCACACGAGAATTTTTCAAGAAAATAGTAGATCTTGTGTGAGAGATGATCAAACATTATAAATCAACATTGTTTGGGTACTTGCTCACTTAAAGTGTAATCCATAAAACCATCTCACACGAATTTTTGTATTTGGATTAATGCCTAAAGCTAGTTAACTTTCTCTTTTAGCTTTCTTTTGACATAGCCTGATCTTCTTTTATTAGAAGATTCCCACAACCAGAATTGAATAGCCAGGTGACAAAATGATTTATTCCAATTGATTCTTGCTCTTGTTTTCTCTTTTTAGTCTGATAATTTCTGAATTTTGCATTGTAACAATTGTGTGTGTATACAGGGGTCATAAAAAAGAGTTATTTAAGTATCCAATCTGTCATCTAACACTTGATTAACTTGTGGTAAAAAAAGGTGTTACCGGCGATGGATTTATGGCTAGCAATCTCACTATCCAGAACACAGCAGAGGCCGGTGGTAATCAAGCAGTAGCTTTCCGATCAGACAGCGATCTTTCCATAATAGAAAACTGTGAATTCATTGGCAACCAAGACACCCTCTATGCCCACAGCTTGCGTCAATACTACAAATCATGCCGTATCCAAGGCAACATTGATTTCATATTTGGTCAATCAGCTGCCTTCTTTCAAGATTGCCTCATCCTAGTCGCCCCTCGTCAGTCTGAACCAGAGAAGGGCGACAACAGTGCAGTTACTGCCCATGGCAGAATCGATCCTGCCCAGGCCACAGGCTTCGTCTTTCAAAACTGTGTCATCAACGGCACTGATTCGTACATGGCGTTGTACTCTACAAACCCCAGTGTACATAAAACCTACCTGGGAAGGCCATGGAAAGAGTTCTCAAGAACAGTTTTTATCAATTGTACGTTGGAGGCTCTTATCATGCCAGATGGATGGATGCCTTGGAACGGTGATTTTGCATTAAAGACCCTGTACTATGGTGAATTTGAAAATACGGGGCCTGGATCGTCTACAGCCGCACGTGTAAATTGGAGTAGCCTAATTCTGCCGGAACATGTTTGCTCCTATTCTCTTCAGAATTTTATCCAAGGAGATCAATGGGTTCTAACACCTTCTTGATCACGTGTATATTACCATGATGTGAGTTAGAAGTAGGATTATGTGATAAAAGAAGTAGATATATCATTGTGTTTGTAATTGTAATTGTAACTAATAGCAAAAGTAATTAGAAATTAAGTAGCTCAAAATGGTCACCGATTGAAAGAAGATAGGAAGTATGTTCAGCTTCTTTCATTGATGCAGGGGATGTTTACAAAAAAACATTATCAATTATAATTACTCTCTTTTAACTTTTGAGAATGCTAGTTTTCCTCGCTAATTAGTAAAAATAAGGACTTGTGTCAGTTGTGTGTAACAGTTTCATGGTAAAATTGTTAATAAATTATTACAAGTGAAAAAATACAGTCATAGTAGCATTATTAGCACGTGTTTTTATTTTGACTAGGTAAGAATTACTCATACATTCTATTTCTTAAATTAGAAATGATTAAAAGTTTAACTACATATCCATAAAAACGTCTTGAAAATTCAATGATTCCTTTTGTTTATTTATCTATTAACTCTTATTTATTTTTATTTTAGATTAATTGATGAGTTTATCACAAGAAAGTGCTCACAAGAAAAAATGAGTGAAGTTGGGGAAAAAGAAAATAGGATGGGGTCTATGGGAGAGAACTTAAGACATAAACAACTCGATTGTACTGAGACCCAAGGGATAACAAGTTTGTTTTTTCTTGTAATTTTTCTAGTGTTTATTTTTCGTTTCAACAAAATTAACCATTTTATTTCGTCCAATAATTTAATTAATTAATGATCCAATTTTTTCTAGAAAAACGAAAACAACATTGTTTTATCGCACACGCTAATCTCGTGCTAATACAAACAATATTGTTTCATCTCACATGTTAATCATGTGTCGACACAATTTGAGGCTTTTCGAGTCCACATTTGACGTAAACACTGGGTGGTTTTAATTCGTTTATACATCACAATTATTGAAATTGAAAATAATAAATCTTTTGGTCGTGTTTAGTTTGAGATTGACCAATCCAATTTGAATTGACTATTCCCAATCCAAATACCAATCCATCCATATAATACATTTATACACCTATTTTTATACAACCACACCACTATTTTTTTTTTTAATTTCATTCTCTATCATACTTTTTTTTTTCACACTTATTATCTCTTCTACTTTATTTCACACACATTCATCCTCTCTCCTATTATTTTATCTACACACTAATAAAATATTACAACATCACTTTTGATTTGACATAAATGTACATTCACCTCTACTTTATTCTCTATCCAAAAACAATTTAAATTCAATTACTCCACTATTTATGAATTACCCCAATATATCAACTTTATTCAATCTCAATCCCAAATTTTATCATTCGCAATTTTTAACCAATCTTTATGTTATGTGATATAGTTCTTTATAACACCCCCAATTATTTTGGGTTATACACTTTTTATATACCCAAACACAAGCACTAATAAATCGATCCATTATATTTTTATAGGAAAAAAGAAAACAATGCCTATTAAATTTTGGTTTTCCGATTTTGTACCGAAATTAAACCGAGGAGTTCGGTTCGATTGATTTTGGTTGATCATAGTAAAACATTCGATTAAATCAATTATTAAAATTCGGTAATTGATCCGACCACATCAATTCAGTTCAATTTTTAATTTTGTATATACTCCCCTTCCTATTTATATGCTTTCCATTTTGCTTATAAATTTTACATATCTTTTTTTACAATTATATCACTTGTACTATATCCTACTCATTCGATTAAAAAAAAGACCGAACCGACTTAATGCTTACCTTTTCACTATGACCTAGGAGTATTATCTAAATGGTAGGGTAGTTAGAAATACAATTAAATATAAAGCGCTAAAAGCTAAAAAGTGTAAAAGCAACATTTCGGATCGCAAAAAGAGTGAGAAAGCTAACCCCCGGCAGCCACAGTCGCCGGAAATTCTCTTTCCTCTGCTCTCACTCAGCTTACCTTTCGCATTTTCCTGAGCCTATTTATACTGTCGAGCTTGTGGTTGCAGGGATTTTGGTTAATTTTAATAAAGTAGGGTTTTTGAGGTGGGATAGGAAAATTGATTTACTGATATGGAGAGGTTGGGATCGGAGGCTTCCTTGGAAGGGATGGAAGCCACCATGAAAGAAGAGCTCTCCATGGAGATCGATCCACCCTTCAAGGAGAGTCTCGCCACCGCCGAGGACTGGCGGGAGGCACTCAACAAGGTTGTCCCCGCCGTCGTCGTCCTCCGCACCACCGCCTGCCGTGCCTTCGACACTGAGTCCGCCGGAGCATCCTACGCCACCGGCTTTGTTGTCGACAAGAGCCGCGGAATCATTCTAACCAACCGCCATGTCGTCAAGCCTGGTTCGAAATTTCCTTCTTTTGACTTTTCAGATAATGTCACTTTCGTTTTATTAATACTTGTTTAATTACCATCTATTTGTTTTTAAATGTTGTAGGACCGGTGGTGGCGGAGGCTATGTTCGTCAACCGTGAAGAAATTCCGGTGTATCCAGTATATAGAGATCCCGTTAGTTCTTGAATTATACTCCAGTATTGTATTTATTGAAATCTGGCATGCCCTTTTTTTTTGTTCCATTTTACGTTTATTCTAATTCTTGGTTTAAAGACTGGATGCATGAGTTGGCTACCTACCGGAAGTTCAAAGTTTCTTGCTTTTGAGTGAGCAAGTTGATAGTTGGGTCCGACTTACGCTTTCCTCTATTAGGGTGGAAGTCGAGGGGTTGAACCCACTTCCCAATTTGTAAATGTATTCTGACTTCTTTTTCTCTAAATGATTCATTTGAAAGTATTGTAGTTGGGCATCAAGTAAAAGTAATCTAGCTGAAAACTGGATCCAACAATCATAACCATTCTTATTCCATAATGTGTTTTAACATTTAACAATCATGACATTGGAGTTTAATAATTGTAATTTTTATTAAGTCGAAAAATACAATGCACCGGGTTTATGATGCTTATGAGCAGTCTTTTTCCACGGATCCAAGTCGAGATCCCGTTAGTCTAGTCTTTTTTCATTAAAGTTGAGTTCAAATTCAATTAGTTGAATTGGTTCTTTTTTTTCGCAGGTTCATGATTTTGGGTTCTTTCGTTATGACCCTTCTGCTATACAATTTCTTAACTATGAGGAGATTCCTCTTGCTCCTGAGTCCGCATGCGTGGGGCTTGAAATTCGGGTAGTAGGGAACGATAGTGGAGAAAAGGTATACATCATGTTTGGTGCTTATTAATTAATTTTCCACTGCACAAAGAAAAGAATGCTATTGGTACTATTCATTGTCTGACAATTAGATTCATCTGTCACATTTTGTTTTTAATTGACATTGATCTGACAATGGGTCCAAGTCTGCATTCCATGGCAAATTTCTGCCAATTTGATAAGTTAAAGATATTGTTTTTTTGAAGATATTTTTAAATTATGTATTGATTTTCACTTTTCATTTTGTTTTTCCTCTAGTCATGTTCTGTAGTCATTCAGGAAGAAAATAAGTTTTGTGCCAGGAATACATTTCATCTTTTTTTTTTTTGTCAATTTGCAGGTCTCTATTTTGGCAGGTACTCTTGCTCGTTTGGATAGAGATGCTCCACACTATAAAAAGTATGTTTTCAATAAGAAAATGTGTTTTTCTTGATTGTTTTTTTTGAGAATCTATGATCTTTGGTAGGTAGTGGAAGGAAATTCTAGTACTTCAGGATTTGCATAGGTCATGTTTGACATTGTATTGGGGTAATTTATTTATATAACGGTCGAGTATGATGTCAAATATATATGTCATGGTTGATAACAGCAGCCCTGCATCGTGGTGTATCACATGCTTTATCTGTTTCTTTTTGGGTCTGGGTGATGTACTTGTAATTTCTATGCAGTAACTCAAGAATGTTATAGTGTTCTCGGAGCAATATCTTTGGAAGCATTACATTATCTTTTTCTTTTGTTTGTTGTGGCTGAAGTTATGTTTACAAGCACTAGAATTATCTCACTAGCAGATTATGGTTGACATCAATGCTAAAAAATAATCTTTTTGAAGCTTTTGAATAATATTAAGTCATGTTCTTCTGCTGTAGCTTCTTATGTGGACTAGCACATTTGATTGTTGATTAACCTCAGTGAAAAAGAGATATAAGGCCACTCATCAGCATTTGAACTTCAATTTTTTTTATTTGATTGACTTGAATAAGGAAGATTGGTGTCCTTTTTTGCGGTTGTTGATGATAGGAACAAGTTCTTGGCTGGGGTATATCATCATAACATTGCTGATAGGATGATCCTTATATATCTTACTCCATTTGAACTCGTTTAATTCTTTTTGGTTGTAGTTATTGATTGGTCATTGTGAATCATTTGTTGCATGATTCACACTCAGAGTGTCTTTCCATTATCTATAATGTTGATGGTGAATTTACCATGTATGCAGGGATGGCTACAATGATTTCAACACATTTTACATGCAAGTAAGCCTTTCAATGATATATGCCTTTTCAGTGTAGAACCTGCATACTTTTGGTTATCCTCAATTATTTCAGCATTCACTGCTACATATTATATTCTCTGGGCTCGTTTGGTTTAGAGACAGGATTTGTAGGTTGTTACACTTAATAGGATAAAATGAGATTGATGAATTAAGTTGTATGTTTGGATTGATGAATTTAATTTTAAATATTGTTATGATAAACTGTCTTAACTTGTTTGGATTGTGTGATGGGGAGATTTTGACATTGAAATACCGCATTCGCCTTAGTCTTCTTCCACAAGATCCAACCATTTTTTTCTGTATTCTCTTCAAACCAAGTGATTTGGGGCTGCAATTTGGATTCATGGTTCCTTGAATGTTTTTCTTTTTCCCACAAAACCAGAATTCCATTTCACAATCTTAACTCACCAAAGCCGTAAAGATCCTCATACAATTGTTTGAAAATACAAAAAAGGCTGAAAATCTGCACCTAATAAAATCATAAATCCAGAAAACATGCATGGCAGTTGCAGTTTTCTGGCATGTGCTCGGTTGTATCACAGATGATATTCTCAAGGAAGATCTTGAGGATGCCACATGTCTCCTCGTATATGAGACCATAAATACGTTTAACTCCGCTATAACGTGTCAACCGCTGACTAGTGGCGCCTCCCAATCCCTTGCTTCCCTTTCTTCTTCCTGACAATTTTATGCAACCCTAATTTCCAATTGCTCCGACCTAGGACTGAAGGACTCTTTGAATGTTATTTTGGTTTATGTAATTCTTGAAAAGATTTGACACTTGAAAAACTGAGGATAAATATGACATTTCCTAACATTTGTACTGTTGGGCCAGTTTGTTGGACAAGTAATCACCGGCTTCTGTCAAGCACACCAAATGCCTGATCTAAGTATCTAACCAGATAAATAATCCAATCCAGATCTACCACCCAAACCAAATGAGCCCTCTGAATATTTTGAGTATGATCATAGATATTACTTATTGTTCTCTTCATTTTTATTTCTTGATGTTGGGAAGATTATGAAGAACCAGTTGTTGATGTTTATCTCATTCAATGCTAATCTTATTATTAGTACCTAAAAAGTAGTTGCAAGTTTTAAATTGTCAGCCCTGATGGCTGAAATAAAGAAATGCTGGCTCGATGAGCTTATTAAAGAAATACTGGCTGAATTAAAGTAGTTACAAGTTTTAGATTGTCAGCCCTGATTGTCAGCTCTTGGTACAATCAGGCTCTCCGGTTAAAAACTTGCTGTTCTTTCTTACATTTGAGTTTTCTTGGGCTTGGAAGCGTTCTAATTCTGATAATTGGGCACAATGAAAAGCCATTTCCAATTACTCACATGCTACTCAGATTCTTTAAAGACACGAAAAAAGAGTCTAGTTCATAGTCATTTCTGTAGCTTTACAGTATATCCTTGGTTTCTCTATCAAAATGAAGTTCTGTATAAAGAGGTTGATCAATTGAAAAAGAGATGGCTGTTAGTTCTTAAACCCTTCTATTTGATACAATCCCCTCTGTATGCCAATCTCCAACATAGATCTTAAAATGAGTCAGACATCTCTTCATAAGAATTCTGTAGTTGAGAAGTATGGAGGTACATGATGTATGGCATATGTGGCTTTCTTTGTTTCTGTATGTTACTGCTTGGGAAATTGTTGGTAGTGATCCAATTGGCTTCTTAAGTTACTCCTGCTAACCTAAGCAAGCTAAACTATGAACATAATCAAAAGTAGGATATTTGGAAATAATACAGAATGAAAACACAAAATTGCAAATACAGCTGTTGCTCACAAATTTCTTCCTGAATGCTATATCCTTATCCACAATTTGGTTCTCTTTTGACAATGATGTGTAATTATGTGTATGTTTCTTGCTCTATATTATTTTCAATGCCTTATGTTGTATGCCAAGGAATCTTATTGTTTTTCCCTGTGTTGGAACACAGGCAGCTTCTGGAACAAAAGGTGGTTCAAGTGGCTCCCCTGTCATTGATTGGCAAGGTAGAGCAGTTGCCTTGAATGCTGGGAGCAAGACATCAAGTGCTTCAGCATTTTTCTTACCTTTGGAAAGAGTAAGATATTTGTCAGAAGAATAAGAACTCAGAACAATTTTTTAGTTTTTCTATAGTTTTTCCCTTTGGAATAATTCTGTATGAGCATCAGCATCTTTCTCTGCACTAGCTTCATGATCTAATATTGGTTTCTTTATCTGCATCACTCTGTATGCTCTACACTGCCAACCATTTATTCATCAATTGTTTGGGATTAAAAGCTCGGTCTGTTTGTTTGATATTATGAGTAGAAATGACAGTCATCTTGATGGCTCTCCAAGTAACTGGGGCATTTTCCTTCCCAATGATTTTGATAATAAAGCAGACTACTTCTGTCAGTTGTGCAAGAAACCAGCTGCTTCTCTATTTATTCCAAATTTTCTAGCTGACAACTTCTCTGTTAGGTACATTCTGTGTGATAGAAGCAATATAACTTGGTCCATCTGAGGATTCTAGTTTCAGAATTTTGTGGGACATGTGATTTATTATCGCGTAGATGTGATGTTTATACTCCTTTCGCAATGTAAGACTGACTGATTGATTCTTACCTATTAATATGAGCACATTGATTTGGAGATCAGGTTGTGAGGGCATTAGGATTCTTGCAGAGAGGAAAGGAGGGCATTTCTAATACATGGGAGGCAGTCACAATTCCTCGTGGTACGCTTCAGGTTTGTTGGTTCTTTCTTTCAAGGTTACATCTCCAGTTATTTCTTTAATCAGGACAATGAAAGAAAATAAATAATAATTCTAGGCATTTTCTCAGCCCATTCGGATCCTCCATTTTTAGTCTCTGTTACTCCCTGTGGTTTTCTGATCACACATGCTTTCATCTAATTTATTCATAACTTCAGAAATTATGCATGTAGCCTTTTTTGTTATTTTGTTAGACCTGCTTTCATCTAATTTAATTTGAATTTAAACAATTATCATTCACAACTTTTTTGCAATTAATTGACTAGGAGTTATGTCACATAACAAAATAAGTTTATTCATAAATGAAGGGGTGGGGGAGTATCATACTAAGTTTAAAATATTTATAACAGCACGTTCCTTGGACCTCTTATCTGATTTTGCATTTATTGGCCGTGATATGAACTTTATGCCTGCTGCTTGGTCTGGGTTTCTGTAAGGTAGAACTTTTTTTTGGCTACACCTTGAAATCTGGTTAATTTTAATCTTAATTTATTTTGGAACACTATTTTTAAATAATATTCTTTCCGTCAGGGATTGTGTGAAAATGATACCGTGATTAGATGACTTATAAGGCTTGACCAATTGAGTTGAGGGGGGTTGTAAATGAGTCAAGTAGTGTCAATTTTGAATTGTCTCAATTAGAAAACTAGAAGCTTGACTCGAACTTGATCAAGCTCAGATTTAAAACTCAATGAGAAACCTTGTAAACTCGATATGGCTTGAACCAATAACTTACATAGCATTATTTATAGTTAGGATATAAATAATTAACACTCTAAGAGTATGTTTGATTTGGGAGTTGATTTCAAAATCCTGAAGAATTGTATTGGTATGTGTTTGTTTTGGGATTTAAGTAGGGTGCGGTTTACCTTTATATCAAATCAAGGTATAAGAATGAGTAGGGTTGTATTATTATATTATTGTTAAGTGTGATTGTAATAATGATTGTGCAATAATTAGTGTTTTATTGGAAGTTTCAGAAGTGAAAATAAAAGGTGTGAAAATGATAAATAAAATGAGAGTGGGAATAAAATATCATATGGGTCATTGGAGAGACTGTGATGTAGAAAAAAATGTAATTTGTAGAATGTAGGGTTTATAGGTATTTGTAGGGTGGATGTATATTAGGTTTTTAAAAACTGGATTCTAAAATTCCCAAGTAGAACCAGATTTAAATTTCAAAATCCCAAATCCGGTTTTCAAATCCCAAATCAAACATACCCTAATTATTATTGTGCTCAAGTTTATAGATTTTCTTATAGGTTTTCAAATCTCAAATCAAACATACCCTAATCTGGCTTTACAAGTTTTTTATTGCCACTCCCATTTTATAAGAGTACAATAGTAAAATTATTTAAAGTCGATTAGGATCGTGAGCCTGCCGAGCCAATTATTCTTGAGTTCGAGTTCGAAAGCTACTTGGAGTTGATCACGAGTAGCATGAGAGCTGGCATGACTCACTTATACGGTTGCACCACCCTAGTATAACTTTGCAAAAGGTCGAATATCGCGGATTGGGCTATGAAATGAGGATTTTTTTTTCCGATATTTTTTCAGAAAAGACTTCCTGGAAATCAGCAGAAACAAACACCTATATGAACTTGGGATGTATAAAGTTCTAGGACCTTGAAAATTGAAATGAACAGTGTTCAATATTTCTGCATATTTCTGATCTCTCGTGCATTTTGTATGACATGTCAAATCTTTGTGATGTAGGCCACATTTCTTTACAAAGGCTTTGATGAGATACGTCGGCTTGGCCTCAGAACTGAAACGGAACAGGTATCTTTATTTCCCTCCATTTCTCATGCAATCTAGATTTTCTTTAAAATCAGGTATTTTCTGATGAACTATTGTAGTCTGATTTGATTGACTTTTGATACTGATACCTTATTTCTTGTTTTTGTTTGTATAATTCAGTTAGTGCGCCATGCTTCCCCTCTTGAGGAAACTGGAATGCTTGTTGTTGATTCAGTGGTATGTATAATTTTCTGTCAATTTCTTCATTCTTACTCCTATTTGTTTTAACTGTCATGTTAGCAGAAAATAATGTTTTCTTTTATTTCCTATTATAAGAATCCATTAAAAAAGTGCTGTTGGTTTCAGGTGCCAGGTGGCCCAGCCCATAAGCATTTGGAGCCAGGTGATGTGCTTATTCGTTTGAATGGCGAGGTATATCTTCCCTATATTTGTGATATGTACATTTCATTGTTAGGCATCCCTACTAAATGCGCAACTGTTGACATTTAATTGTTTCATGGGTCATCATTTAATATAAGTTGTGAATTGTAATGATAAATGGGAGGCATGATCCAACAGTTACCCCAAAATCTTATCCTAGAATGTACAAGGTGGACTTGGAATATTGACTGGATCTGGTCTTTGGTCGAAGGAATTCCTTCTGTTGAGCATATTTTGTTGTGCTCCTCCCACAATTGGAATGCACATATATACCAGCAGCCCCCTATTCCAATTGTTAAAAGATGAAGGTGTTTATGGTGTTCCATAATTGTTTGTACTGTCTTTAGCATGATGTCGTATTAATGCGTCTGTTGTGAAGCTATCTAGCTCTGCCTATTCTGTAAAACGTAGGAAATTCATGTTACAATCAAGATAATCAGCACATTTGGCGTAGTGGTTGATAGTTTTGCAGATACTGAAGACGAGATACTGAAGCGAAGGGATGATGATGTTTGTTGGTCAATAGTCTCTTTTATAAGACAATTTTTTTTTTTTAACAAAATGGTTCGCTCCTTTACAGAAACTCTATTGAGTAGCAAGTATCCAATAAAAATTAGTTTTTTGATTTGACAGATCCTCAGTCTTTTTTTTCTTCACATTGAATACTTCATCTTGGATTCAAATGGAGACTTAGTGCTAGTGAGAATTACCAGAAGTTTTTCCCAGTTTCACTTTTCAGTTAAAATCCAGTACTAGAACAGTTTCTCCTTATTTGTCATGAGAGGCTTTAATAGCTCAGTTATTTTCCATAGGATTATATGATAGGACATAAATATTTTAATTACGCAACTCATTGTTTATGTTGAACTTTTCACAATGATTTTATTGTTTATCCGTTTACAAGTTACTCTCGACAACCTTGGTGTAGGTGAGTACCCGGTTTCTGAAGATGGAGACTTTGCTTGATGACAGTGTCAACCATGAAATTGAACTTCAGATTGAAAGAGGAGGCAAACCATTGACTGTGAACTTGAAAGTGAGATATATGCTTCCCATATTAAAACTTAGCTGAGTTCAATTTTTTTTCCCTGTCCATGCAAAGGTGGTCAGTATGTGTTGGTTCAGCCAGTTCTATATAGTATATATATATATAAATATATATATATGTATATATAATAATAATAATAATAATAATAATAATAATAAATCTAAGGTATCCTCTGAAGAAGATTTGTTCAGGCACTATTTTCTATTTTGTCATCATTTATATTTGCTAGATTTTCTTGAACTTCTAAAAATAGGCAGCATTTCCTGTACTTTCCTTGTTTCCTTTTCGTATATAGTTTATGCTGGATAAGTTGTGAGTATGGAACCTTGATTTTGTTGTTGGGCATACATATTTACATCTGTTTTGTAATATATCATGGAGAATGGTTCTTGAACTGCAAATGGTAATTGTGTTGGGACATCTTGTAAGCCTGACAAGATTATTTGTCTGAGACCCACACAGATTAGCTACTCTTGGAATTAAGGACAATATTTTGACTTATTGTGCACTTTTTTCCCCTTCTTAAATTTCAGGTTCAGGATTTGCATTCTGTCACCCCTGATTACTTTGTTGAAGTTAGCGGTGCTGTTATACACCCTCTCTCTTATCAACAGGTTGGGTTATAACATTATTCTATATCATATTTTCTTGTTATATTGGATGTCTTAATTCTGTGATTTGCGAATCCTTTTTCTCAAGCAACCACATACTTGTTACGCTTAGTTTCTGTGTCTGTATGTGCTTGGTAATACTGTTAAAATTTCCTTGAATTTTATTAACCAGGGTAGCAATCACCAACATGTGCCATGAACTGCTGTTAAATCTTTTCACCACATTATATATCAACTTGGGTTTTCCGTTATATAGAATTTTCATTGGCTTTTTCATCTGAAGAATACAATAAAGTGACTTTATAGAAATGATAGCTAGCCTATTTATGCATTAATTTCTAGGAAAAAAAATTGGTATCTTAAAATGTTATGTTTTAAAAACACACAAAATTGACAAACTCATGTGAGATGTAGATGTCCTCTGTGCCTAATTAATTTCAGGTCTTATGGAGTTATGGTCAACTATTTTCTGCACTGGTTTCCTATTGGTCTGTTTGCGGGATTTTTATTTGGATAAATTTTATGGGAAAAAGTATATGACACTTAATCTACTGTGAAAGATACGAAGGGCCTAATTTTGTTGTCAATTTAACTTAAGGACTATCACAAATATCATTCTGTATTTTCTCTTTGTTTCATAATATCATGGTATGCCATTTCTTAGGCCAGATCATTTTATGCATCTAATCCTTTTAGATTTATGCCATTTTGTAGGTCCTATAACAGCAAGAGCTACTTGAAAATCTATTCTAGATGTAAGATATGTTGATACGATAGATATAAGAGCAAGAAAGTCGAAGCTCCATTAATTTATCTCTTTCCTTTGGACTTTACTACTTCAATATTTCCTCCATTGCTTAATCACAATAGGAATCTCTGGGATTTTTTCATTGGAAAAGTAAAATATCTTGTACCAGATTGGGAATGTATTTACGAAAATAGATTGAAGAGTTCTGGACATTTATTCAGTTCTCAATCTCAAGTTAGTTTTGGGTTGTCAAATAATGAGATAGTAAACTCTTTTAATTTCCTAACTTTCTCTGCATAATTTGTATGGGTTGACCAAATGCTAAGTTGCTACTGTTGTACACGTTGAAGAATAAAAGTGGTTTTGACCCTTACTGCTGCTGCTTGCACTGGTTATATGAGGAAACTATTCTAGACATTTGGTCAACATTGTGAATGACACATTACTTTTCCCTTCTTGGCAGAAGGAATGTACATGATATATACCTATACTCTTTGTTACACACACTATTTTGTCTTGATGTGATTATTGTTTTGTCATGTCTGAATGGTTAATTCTCTTGTAAATTGGTTTTTTCTTCAAATGTATTGCTTTACGAAGTATGTTTGTGTTTATTCTCCTGCAGTTTGGTTTTATACATTTATATTGCGTGTGTAATGACCTCTTAGTTTTGTCTTGGCTATAACCTTGTTTTTGTATGCAGGCGAGGAACTTTCGTTTCCAGTGTGGTCTGGTATATGTTGCAGAACAAGGGTAAGCTTCCACTATCCACATGCTTGAAGTTGTTTGGCTTCTTATTTTCTTTTTTGCATTTTCGTTACTGATGCAATGCCAAATTCAGTCTCTGGCTGCATTGAGTACTATTGAAGCCAGAGGACATGAATGATCATAACTACATATAAATGATACATTTGAGCTAATTGTTCACTGCAGGTATATGCTATTCAGAGCTGGAGTTCCACGTCATGCTATTATAAAGAAGTTTGCAGGTGAAGACATATCAAGACTCGATGACTTCATCTCTGTGCTATCCAAGTTATCAAGGGGTGCTAGAGTACCATTGGAGTATATAGGACATACTGACCGTCACAGAAGAAAGGTACTTACTGTAATAAAATAAGACTTGCTGTTACATTTCCAATGTTATATGGCGAGATTGCGACAGAATATCAACCACCCTAATACATGCACATGCTCAGGGTTGGTGTTTCTTAGAATTATATTCCCATGGATCTATTGATTGTACCTGTTACCAATCCCTGTCCACACTAATACCATGACGGCGTGACTTATTGATGCATAGTTTTGCATGCCTTTGTTTTCTTTGAAAGCTGGCTGAATAGGTCTCATTATGAACTGGGATAAATCAGTAAAGTCAGTGACCCTTACAAAAAATTTACCCCAGTTATGTGAGGATGATTTGAGATCTAACATAAGTGATAAAGAAACAGACACTGACAAATGTTGCAGAAAAAAATAGAGGGAAGAGACTAGAGAGACAAACGAAGAGGAGAGTGCCTGTGCACTTGTGGTGCTAATCTGATCTCTTGCATGTCTCTTCATTAGTCAAACCAGTAAAATAGGAGATTTAAATTGTTTCCACTTGATAAATCCTTACAAAATAAAAATTAAAGAGGCTTCTGTAAAGATTTAGCTGTCTTCCAGAATGTTGTTAGCACACAGCTATAATCATATCTTAACCCATAACTAATCAAATTTAAACCATTTGATATTTTCGTAAGTCCATCTGTTAAGAATAAATTTTACTACTCTATGACACCCTAGTTTATTTATCAAGTGACCTTGTCGACATTTATAGATTCTCACTTCCATATTCTTTTATGCGTTATTTCTGTAATCTTAATAATGCTATTTGGTCTGTTTTGGTACATATGTGATAATGACTAATATCCTTGAATGCAATAACATGGGTACTTATTTTTGCATGCCTATGTAAAGGTTGAGTTATTGACATATTTTAATTCCCAGGATTGACCACAGGATACAGTTTTAGTTTTAAAACATTGATCTGCCTAATCATGCTTCATTTAAGTATATTATCTTGGTATAGTTCAGAAAGTTTGTAGGTTACCATATGCTTTGTCTGGTTAAGATATTGTGAGCAGGGTCATCTTCCATCCCCTCGTGTTTGCTTTTCTGTATCCTTGTGCAACATATAATATGCACCGGAACTACATGTTTTTGGGTTATGATACATATGATCACTGCTGCAGTCTGTCCTGGTCACAGTTGATCGCCATGAGTGGTATGCGCCGCCTCAAATATACACTCGTAATGACAGTTCTGGCTTGTGGACTGTGAAACCAGTCTTCCCTCTGGACTCTCCACTCTTAACATCGTTGGTGAGTCCTATCAAGCAAGATCTAGGAAGCAATAGAGTTTCATCATGTTCTGCTGAGGTTATTCTAATGGAACAAGCGCATCCGTGTGGTGGCCAAGAGCCAACAGACGGTGTGGCTAGTATGGAAACTAGTTGCGAACAAAATGAGAATGGAGCACATTCTCTAGATGAATCTGATGCTGGAAGCAAGAAAAGGAGGGTGGAGGAGGATTTGCCTGCTGATGGTGTTTTATCACCAGACTGTACCTTACATGAACCTCGGGAAGAAAGATTGGAGGGCACTGGAGCTGAACCTGAGGCAGTTTTGAGAGATAATCAAGGTGGAGCAGCTGCAGCAACTAATTCTTCAGTAGCTGAACGTGTGATTGAGCCTACCTTAGTGATGCTAGAGGTAACATAATTGCACGATTAACTTTTCTATAGTTTTATTAGTTTCCCTTTTGCTTTTCTCATTGTAATAGGAATGATATATTGGACTGCCTGTATGGAACGGGACTAGTAGGCTGGTGGAAGTGGGTAGACTGCATGACTAGGGATTCAGAGAAGGTGATGCCTCAGAGGGAGGGGTTAGGTGATTTGGGTCCCATTGGATGAAAATAGAAGCTGGAGTGTTGTTCGATTTGCAATCTAGTCCTTTCACTTTTACTATTGCTCTCTTTTCCTTGGGTGGTGGGAGGTTGGAGGCATGGCTTTGTCTTGAATCTTAATTTTATAGAGCTAGCTAAGCATCAATTCGATGCAGCGGGGACTGCATTCTTGCTTTGTGGTGGCATATTTTTGTTGTCTGTAATGCCTGGTTCTCGTCCATTAAGTGGATTTATTCTTTTGTCCAACACTGCAGGTTCATGTGCCTTCATCTTGTATGATTGATGGTGTGCACTCACAGCATTTCTTTGGAACCGGTGTTATCATATATCACTCTCAAACCATGGGATTGGTTGCTGTAGATAAGAACACTGTTGCAGTTTCTGTCTCTGATGTGATGCTGTCTTTTGCTGCTTATCCAATTGAAATTCCGGGAGAGGTAATAATGTATCTACTTGTCGTGGAGGCTGTTATAAAGTGATTTTAAGCCATCTAATAATCTTTCTCAGGTGGTTTTTCTCCATCCTGTGCATAATTTTGCTCTTGTTGCATACGATCCATCAACTCTTGGGGCTGGTGCTTCTGTAGTTCGAGCTGCTGAACTTCTTCCTGGTAAGTTGCCTAATGCTTGAATTACTTACTGTATACATGCCTTCCTTTTGTGATTTTAACTATTTCCGCTGTAAATAAAATTGAGATAATAAATTCATGCCTGCATGACCACAAGATCCTGAAGAAGTTCACCAACTATTGCTCAAAAATTTACCTCGCGTTGTTGTAAAGATTAATAAATTTCAAATCTTGTAATTATTGGCCAACTGATTAGACGCATAAAGCACTATGTAAGAATAGGAAAAATGAATATCAACTGAATTGATAGGACTACTAAAAGCATTAGGACAGGCTAGATCTAACAAATTTAGCTCATGCTTAAAAGCAAATGAAATACTCTACTTTATAAACATGATGAAGGAAAGGCAAAAAGAATATAGATAAAAACCTAAATGTACAAGGGTCATCGCTGGGTTTTTCCTTTTCATATTTAGTAGATGCTAAATAACTGTAGCTGATAATTTATATCTAAGCAATATTGGGTAAGTTCCTTGGTTTTGTATTGTGTGTGGTCCATACAATGTGGCTTTATGAATAGAAGATAAATCACTTTGGTATGAAATTCTAACTTTTTTACTCGCTCGTAGCAAATTGACTTCTGTGGAAGTTCTCTATGATGCCTGTTTCCTATAGTGTCGTTGTCTCTCTCTCTCTCTCTCTCTTGCCAATACCATTATCTAATTGTTCATGTGGTTTAGAACCTGCACTGCGTCGTGGAGATTCTGTGTACCTGGTGGGGTTGAGTAGAAGTCTACAGGCAACTTCGAGGAAATCTTTTGTCACCAATCCTTCCGCTGCTCTGAATATTGGCTCAGCTGACTGTCCAAGATACAGAGCAACAAATATGGAAGTAATAGAGCTTGATACTGGTGCGTAGAAATCAATATTGTCACCTGATATTATAAATTTGTTATACTCTTTTTTGTTGAGTAGATGAAGTACGTGGGCCTGATTTTTCTAGCATCGTGTTTCAGACTTTGGCAGCACATTTTCTGGTGTTCTGACAGATGAACTTGGAAGGGTTCAAGCTGTTTGGGGAAGCTTTTCAACACAGGTTTATGCTTCTTTTATGCTTCTTAAGTTCATTCCGGCTGCTTGTGTAAACATGCTCTAATTGCTGTTTTGGACCTGAATCTTTCAGCTAAAATATAGCTGTAGTTCATCTGAAGACCATCAATTTGTTCGAGGCATTCCGATTTACACTATAAGTCGGATACTTGATAAAATTAAATCTGGTGCTGATAATCCTACACATAACATCATTGGAATTAAAAGGCCCATGCCTTTGGTAAGAATACTAGAGGTCGAACTTTATCCTACTTTGCTCTCAAAAGCTCGTAGTTTTGGCCTTAGTGACTCGTGGATCCAGGTAATATGTTCTCTATACATTGCTCTTTGCTTCGTACACGAGTTATAATTCCATTTTCCTTACTTTGGTATCTACTAATACTCCTCCCATTTCATAATACTTGATGTTTTAGATGTCAAAACTTGTGGAACTTATTTGATGTTTTACAGGTTAGAGGGTGATTGGTAGTGTTTTTTCCCCCTAAATTTACCCTTATATCAAATTTACTTGGTAATGACGAAGTGAGATAGCTCAAGTGGATAGAACACCACTACGTAGGCCCTTGACCTTGAAGCCATGGGTTCAAGTCATGGAGGGAGGGGTTGGGGAAAAAGCATGGTCCTGAGAATTGTGATTAGTAGATATTTAAGGGTATGTTAAGTGCTTAAAAAATTTCCGCAATAGGTGTGCATTACAGCATTAGAATTTAGACTAAACATTAAGTATTTTGAAATAAAGGGTGTATTATTTAAGAGGATTAAATAAAAGTAAATTGGGTTATTCATTTTCTTCATATTGTCTACCTCTTTTTTGTGTTATTATTATTACTAGTGTAGACACAGTGTGTTTTTCGAATAATTTATTAACAATAGAATTTTATACCATAAACCTTATTGTATATGATTCAAAAATTGATATATAATCACCCCTATATACTAATAGGTAGTTTAGTATGTTGATGTGGTGATTTGTGGTTAAACACGATAATCCCTCTGGATCCATTGACGACATAGAACAATGCAATATAAATAAGAATCAAACCTAAACCCTAACTTAGCCCACAAGCAATAATGTGCACGGGCTGTTTATTTAAACTTGCTTGCAGTACAATATGTGGTTACACACATGCTTGTAATGCAATATGTGGTTACATTTATCTATACGCCAGCAGACTAAAGGTTAAGAAAGACTTTATGTCCAGACAGTTCCAGATGCATTTAAGTGTTGAATTGTATGGAAAGTGTATGAGGTTTTGGTTTTTTTGTTGCAGGCACTGGTGAAGAAAGATCCCATAAGGCGTCAGGTTTTAAGGGTTAAAGGGTGCTTAGCTGGTTCCCGTGCTGAAAATCTACTAGAACAAGGTGACATGGTTTTGGCAATCAATAAAAAACCAGTTACATGTTTTCATGACATTGAAGATGCTTGCCTAGAACTAGACCGCTGCAATGACAGCGACGTAAAACTCACAATGACAATTTTTCGCCAGGTTCTCCTTTTCTTTTCCAATTCCTCCTATATACATATGTGTGCGTATCCAGTTTTGTTCTTTCTATGATTTTCACATAAACATTAATGCAAGTTAGGATTCTCCACTGGGAATGGTAATAAGAATCATTGAATAATGGATTTCATTGAAAATATTGGTTATAATATTGTGGAGAGAAAAATGATTGTTGGTGGAGGAATAGTGGCATGATTGAGGATAAATGATTTACTGTAGGGGAGGTAGTTAATCAAAATGGGGGTAATGATTAACTTATTTTGAGTCTCATTATGCTGTACGAAGTATGATGAAGGTCAATTGATCATCTTTTATTCTCATTAATCACCACAATTACTCTTGCTCATTCTCATCACCATTCCCATTGAAGAATTTCAAACTAAGCACCCCCTAAATCATTGTGTCTAGATCATATATGCTTATTACAATAATGTGTGTCAACAGGGGCGTGAAATTGATCTACTGGTCGGAACTGATGTGAGGGATGGAAATGGGACAGCACGTGTTGTTAATTGGTGTGGCTGTATAGTCCAAGATCCTCATTCAGCCGTACGAGCTCTTGGATTTCTCCCAGAAGAAGGTCATGGTGTGTACGTCGCAAGGTAAAGCCTTCTAATCCCAAGCTTATGTCTTATTAAATTTGGGCCTTAACTGGAAAACCACTTGGAAATATTTTTAAATTCCCCAGTATGTTTTTTGAGCTGTAGTTGTCTACAATTTTGTTTAGTTATGGTGCAATTAAATTTTCAGGTGGTGTCATGGGAGTCCTGCACATCGATATGGTTTATATGCTCTTCAATGGATTGTAGAAGTAAATGGGAAACCAACTCCGGATGTTGATGCTTTTGTTGCTGTTACAAAGGTATGTTGAGTAACAAAACAATTATAAAATGATTTATTACCTAGATATGGCATTGTTTAGTGCTACTACTCTGATTCTGAACACTAAAACATTTTAAAAAATGCTGGGTGATCTGTTAGGAAATCGAGCACGGAGAGTTTGTTCGTGTGAGAACGGTTCACTTGAATGGGAAGCCTCGAATACTAACATTAAAGCAGGATTTGCACTACTGGCCTTCTTGGGAGCTGAGATTTGATCCTGAAACTTCCGTTTGGCGTCGAAAAACCATCAAAACACTCGATGTGTAATTCCTGGGGTCATTACTAGTTAATGTGTTTGATACAGTATCTACAACTGCCAAATTTGTTTAAACAAAAAGGTCCGTAATAATGTGAGATTAGCATCAAATAAATTCACTGTATATGATGGTTGTAACAACATTTACGGAACTTATAATGCAAATACATGTAGACATGGAAATATCACAAGAAATGGTTTTTTTGTTGTTTTGTTTTCCTTGCTTTTTTTTTTCTTTAAAATTAAACCGTATCTCTCGTGTTTATTTTTAATGTATGTGGGCAAAAATGTGTTTATGCATTGAATTGGAGAAAGAGTTTAAAAGTACTCCTATTTTAAGGTTACACACTTAAAAATATTATACTGTAAAAGCAAGGTCAAATTATCTTGGATCTCTAATTTTTGTGGTCATTAATATATTTGTAAAAAATTGAATGTATTGATAAATATAGGTATGCATTGATAAAGTATGAGAGAATATTACAAAAGATTAAATAAGATTGAGAAAATGTAAATATCATAGGAGAGATAATATTGTATATTACATTTTATTTATAGTCATTTAGTTAAATTTATGTATTAAGGGTTTGTTGTTAAGTTTTCATAAAACCACTTAGCCTATCAGATTTATTTAATTTAAATTTATCTCACAATTCCTTTGACATTATATTGTTTGGTTCAAGAATTCATCTTCTTTCTATGCTCATTGTTGATGTATCTTTTTTCCATTTTCTATTACTTGTTCAAGGAAATTTGATGTTAATAATTCGAATAGACAAATACATTCGAGTTGATTGAACGGGACATGGATTTATTACATATGATGAAACATAATGTAACATCATCTAGGGGCTTAGAAGAGATGCCAGCAACTGCAATACACATAACCCTACCAAAACAAAGGCGCACACATTGAGAGCATGATTTGGTGCATTTGAGTATATCATACGCATATTAAATGGATCATCGGTTGGATACAAGTTCCCGGGAGGGATTGTCACGTAAACGAACCTCGGTGGTGGTGGTGGACAGTAGTTCGGTCGAGGAGGAGGCGGAGGCGGTGGTGGTGGGATTTGCTGGCTGCATGGGTTCACACAAGGGCATTCCCCACATTTTATGCTTGGATCATCATCAACACTAGTAGATGAAGTAATCAAAGTTAATAACACCATGACCAATATTCGACTCTCTTTATTCATTTTGGCTACTAAAACTAATAATAATCTCAAAGAAGGTGTTAGGGGTAGCAAGAAGATGAGAGTGAAGTTTTGTTGAGAAGGGGCGACCTTGTTTGTCCCAATGGAGCAAATTATATAGAAAATTTTGTGCTTGTTATAATGAATATTGGTTAGGTAAATTTTGTAGCTTAATTAGGGAAGGGGGACTTGGTATTGGCATCAACTTGGAAGTAGGAACATATTTGGGTGGTTATACAAGGAAATGTAGGGCCTGGTTTGAGGGGGTTATTTGGTAAAAGAAGGTGGTGAATGAAGTAATCAAATGGTGTAAAAAAATAAAAAAAGAATGAATGAATGAAGCAATCAAATTGATAAGAATAAGATTGATTTTGAATTAGTGGTGGAAGAACATGTTCCATCTACTCTATCTGTCTATCACATCGATCTTTTTGCTTTTTGTTACAGATTGAAATGCTTAAAGTTCTTCAAGTGATGGACTCCAATGCATAACTTCTTTGTTACACTCCCTATCTCTCCCTTCACCTTAATATCTCACTAATTGTCTTAAATGTGACATATTAAAATTCATCAATTAAAAAGAAAATAGTATCTCGTACGGGAATACACAATATATTTTCTTTACTATCATATAAATGTAGATGCTCTCTCTATACACCACAAGAAAACGGACAAATCTCAAAAGCAAATTTTCGCTCTCTCATACTTTTCAAGGTGCCAAGATGATGTCCCTTGTGGAAATTTCTACTTAAGATATGGTTGACTAAAAGAAATGTTTCCCGCATAAGTTATAAAGTAAACTCGAACTGATCAATATCAGGTTCATCATTTTCTTTCTTAACAGTTCGATTTTAGCTCAACAACACCAGTATACTTTATGGTGAATATAGAGTCGTAATTTGATGTATATTGTCAGACTCGATACATAGCTGCTCAAGCAGAGTTATGTATTCACCATATTTATCACTTCAAATTGCTTAAACTCGAGTGCAAAGTTAGATTTTTACTTCATTTTTTGAAAAGTTCGAATGCTTCTAACTTCACATAAACTTCAAAGGATATAAACGTTAGTTGCGTAACAAATATTTGTGCAATCATTGTTAAAAGTAAGTAGTAATACTTTTAACACCTCCAATTTGCATGTACTTCAAATCACACACTTCCATGAAGTGTTCCAATTTGCAATGTAATATAAGTGTGTATGCAAGGCTTTTTTAATTAATTATTAAACTTTTCAAAATAGTTTAACTCTATTATTGTTTTGAGGGGTTTTAATAAAATAAATAGAAGCGCCCTATGTAAAGGCGCTTCTCTGTTGTAACAGTAAATGCGCCCTTTCTACTGGCGCCATTGGGAAGACTCCAAGAAATTTAGATAGCGTTGCAGATGTGTGGCAGTATGCAGAGGAGGACGCCTTTTTATAAGGCGCCTTTTCAGACATATGACATGTCAGCTTGACCATCAGGGGGAAGCGCCTCTTTCAAAGGCGTCTGGCCACTGCCACCCTACACAAAGCCTACCACCATACTACCTAGTACCTACCATTTTTGACTGTAATATATATTATGTGAAAGAAAACACAGTACTTATCTCCTTTAGGCCATCTCCAAGGGAGAGGCTAATGGTTGTTTTTTGTGGCAAATCATCTCCAAAGCACAGTCAAATCGCCTCTTTCATTGGTGGCAATTTGCCTCAAGATTTGAGTGTGCGTTGGAGATGATTTGCCACAAAAAACAACCATTAGCCTCTCCCTTGGAGATGGCCTAAAGGAGAGAAGTGATGTGTTTTCTTCCACATAATAAATATTACAGTCAAAGATGGTAGGTACTAGGTAGTATGATGGTAGGCTTTGTGTAGGGGTGCAGTGGCCAGACGCCTTTGAAAGAGGCGCTTCCCCCTGATGGTCAAGCTAACATGTCATATGTCTGAAAAGGCCTGAAAAGGCGCCCTCCTCTGCATACTGCCACACACCTGCAACGTTGTCTAAATTTCTTGGAGACTTCCCAATGGCGCCAGTTGAAAGGGCGCATTTACTGTTACATAGAAGCGCCTTTACATAGGGCGCTTCTATTTATTTTGTTAAAACCCCTCAAAACAATAATATCTTGTTAAACTATTTTGAAAAGTTTAATAATTAATTAAAAAAACCGTGTATGCAAAGGCTATGAGCTAATTAAATTATATATATATATATATATATGAGACAGTTTAAAATGCATAATTGATTTTTATTTTGTGTTTTTTACTTCATCTCTTTAATTTTGAAGTTTTATCCACGTACGTCCATTAATTATGTTTTGTTCATATAGTTACATAATTTTATAATAACATAAATCTTGAAGCAAATTTTCCTGTAAAATAAGAAGTATGTGCTACTTATCTTTACTATACATATATATAGTTACACTTACAATAATAGAAATACAAATGTGTAAAAGTATGATATGGTTTGCTGATATTGGGCATCATATTTGAGAAGGGTTTGTGAATAAAAAATTACTATGAAGATATGATATTATAATATGTAAGAGACAGAACCAAGGCAGAAGGGAAATTAAACGTGTCAAGCTCCAAATGAAGGAGAGAGTAGCACGTGTAAAGCAGCTAAGGCACTGCACTTAAACCGCCTCTCCAACTTTTATCTATATATATATAATAACACAATACTCCTGCCAAAAATAGCTGATACATTTTCCCGCCTATCTTTCCTTACCAAATACAGAAACTCTGCTAAGAATTGATGGCCCTGTTTTCTAGGCCATTTTTTTTATTATCGTAAGTTGAGCGTGAGTAATTATAACTTGGAATTTCAAGAGTCATGTACAATTATCTGTGTTAATTATTTTATGGTGTCTTGCATTTATTATTATATATTAAAGGGAGGGGCTATCAACACCCCATATAGTGTTATACATACCCCAAAATTTTTTAGACAAAAATAGACATAAATGCATTTACTAAAATGTCCTTTAAATTTTTAAAAAAATATAAACACATCCCTAATAATTATAAACATACCCCATATGCTAATTCTTTAACTTTCCAATCATTTAATCTTCATTCAAACTTTTTTTTACTTTTACTTCATGCATAAACCTTCCAAATTTAATATTTTTTACACTTTTTTACGGTATATACAGATTTTGAGTTTACCATTCGACGATATGTTCGGCCAGAATCGTGGCCGAACACATCAATGTATGTACGGCCGGAATGGCCGAACACATCAATGGGTGTACGGCCAATTTTGGCCGAACATAATTTTTTCAATTTTTTTTGGTCAAGTTGCGTACGGCCACTCTCTGGCCGAACACCCCTGAAGACGCACATGAGTTATTGGCCGAACAGATTGTTGAGCGTACATGAGTTATTGGCCGAACACATCAATGGGTGTACGGCCAATTCCGGCCGAACATAATTTTTTTAATTTTTTTTTGGTCAAGTGGCGTACGGCCAGAGTGGCCGAACATCTCTTAAGGCGCACATGAGTTATTGGCCGAACAGATCATTGAGTGTACATGAGTTACTGGCCGAACACATCTTTGTTTGTACATGAGTTACTGGCCGAACACTTTCGATACAGCAGCAAACACAACAGCAAAATGGCGCAAAAACAAGACTCAAAACAACATTTTAGCATATCCAACTCATTTTCTTTATGCAATCTTTACACAATATCTTCAACAACGAGATGTTTACCATATTATCATTCCAAATCATCTAAACAATTCAAAAGTATCAAAATTTCTATAAACCCTAAATATAAAAAATTCTATAAATCCCAATTTTATTTATTTTTAGTTTTGTTTGTAAAGGAGAAAAGGTTAATGGGGTGTGTTCAGTAAAAAAAAGATTTTGAATGAAGAAGGGTATGATAGGAAAAAAATGGGGTGTGTTTAGTATTTTGAATATATTTTTAAATTTTAGTGGGGTGTGTATAACAATTGAGGTGTGTATAACATATTTTGGGGTGTTGATAGTCCCTCCCTATATTAAATTGATTTCGCATTAGTAGGTGGCTGTTGGGTTGCCCATTCTTCAAAAGCTTCACACATCACACAGAAGAGGCCAACGCCGCTTGAAGTCTTACAATACCATCTCTCCCTTGGATCGCCTCTCACGCCTCGCCTGAAACCAGCGCCTTCTCTTCTACAAAATTCATGCCTCCACGGCGGTGGGTCCACCGCAACAAGAAGCCGCCCGCCATGGCCGTTTGATCGCCCACCTTGCCTAAAGCTGTTTTGACTGTCGCCGTACATGAGCCGCAAAACCGCCACCGCTGCACTACGGGCCGTCGTCGTCTCCCTTCTGCCACCCAAAGGAAATCCCATCGTCAAACCTCCACAGTAGAGCTGCAAATCCCCCAGTCTTCCGACCTGTTTGTCGCCGAGTCACGCACACGAGTCTGAGTAAAAATGGAGCGGAGAGGTCAGTGATTCTGCAATTTCTCTCTTTCGTGGAGTGTTTGTTTGTGTCTAAATCTTTCACTTGCGCGATTCCGCACTGTTAGATTTGAGATCCATTCATGAAGTTAAACGAGGCTCGATCTTCCTCCATTTCATCAAATGGTTGTCTCTTCTTTTAGATTTATTTTTTAGATTATATTGTTGCATGATTCTGGATTAATTTGTTTTGAGATTTATTTTTTGGATTATTTTGTGTTGCCTTTCAGTGATTAACATACACCATTTTGAAAAGACAACAACAAATGATTAGCTCTACATATTCCTTCTCCGTAAACCTTAGAACAATATTCCATCACGTTTCTCTCAATTCCACATATTTACGCCATACTTTAATTGTTTCCTCTACATTAAATACATAAAATGTAAATTCAGATACTCACTCCATCAATGGTGATAATATCATTACTAAAACACCCAAACACATGACCTCACTAAGGCAGATGTATGTGGCCAACAAGAACTTGCCTATATTGTTGTTCTTCATGGGACTGTTTTCTAGGTTGAAAATTGGGATTGAGACGTTCAGGTGGTGGCCATTTGAGAGGCGGGAGAAGCGGTTGGAGCTGTTGATTGAGGAGGCTGATAAAACTCCTATGGATGCTAAGTTAATCTGATAAAATACACATGTGTTAAGTTATGGAGTAGACTTTATTATTCAAATGCACTAAAATGCTAGCAATTTTGCCATTCTAATTGAGGAAAATTGTGTAGACTTTATTATTTAGATGCACTAAAATGCTAGCAATTTTGCCATTCTTTTACTTTCTCGAGAGGAGATGGTTTGGTATTTAGATACACATTTTTTTCTTTTGAAGTATTTAAATAAGGACTTACATCATATGATAAAGAGATTTTACTTGACTTATGCTAAGTAGTTTGTATTTTTTTTTCCAGTTCGCAGGACCTCAGTAATCGGTATCATTGCTCACAAAGGTAGATTTTAATTGCGTTTTCTCTTTTTATTTGTTATATTTTGGATATATATCTTAATTTTGGATTCAATTTGTTTTTAGTTTATATTTTATTTATGAATGAAATCTAGCTATTATCGATTTCTCTTTTTTCTTTATTTTTCTGTCTCTACAGTTGAATAGAGATATAAAAACTCAAGCAAAAGAAAATTCGGGCTCTTTTTGCAGTTTGTTGTTTCTATTCCTTTTTATATTCAACTTTTAAGGCGTTTTAATTTCTTACTACCTCTCTCTCTATATATGTGTGTGTGTGGGATTTGGTATTCATTCTTTTGACAGTTAAAAGAAATTATATTATGGTTTCAACTAATCGGGAAAATCATCTTTTGTTTGCTACAATTGAAATTTTTATAAGTGAAAAGCAGAGCTCAGTCATCTAGGACAGCACAGTTTAGGTATATTTTCATTTATACACTTGAAATTCTTAATTGAATTAATGAACTAAATTGGTATTTAATTTTATTGTTATTATTATCTTAGTTTGCGTTTCTGCATCTTATAATTAGTGATCATTGAGTTTTATATATTTTATTTCTTTAATTTCTGTACAATAGCAAATTTAATCTAAATGTGCACCAGCTCGCATTGAATGTCATTTGTGTTCTCAGAATGTTGTTTGGAATGGTTTTGTGTGTGGTGCTTCGTACTATAAAATTAATGGGGTGAGAAGATCATTAATTTGTGTTTAAGATTAATTTTATTAGGGAGGAATCTGAATGAGTTAATGTTGTTTCATGTTTCAGTTCTCTTTACAGTGTAGTTTGTTCTCTTATATTGTTGTTTCAAATGCTTTCAATGTGCATTCATTCGGACTTTGATAGCGAGAATGGCAATTAATCAATCGATGTTTCTTTTAATTCTCTCTCCCTAACCTATTATCGTTGACGACATTGTCTATGCCCTCTGGAATATGTCTGGTATTAAATTTTTATCCATGCATTCTCTATTTTTTTTTAGTAATTATTAATACTGGTGTTTGTCTCCATTGTAGATTTCCGCCTCATCTTATTTTGTCTCCTGACGTTGCTAGATTTAACTAATTTAGAGAATCTTTCGAGTTCTACTTGATCGATTCCCACAGGTCTTAAACCAATCGTCGGATTAAGGTATATTTGGTTCAATTGTTCTTTTTTGTTGGCTCGACGTATTGGGATAAATTAAATGTTAATTTTCTGCACTTTATTTTTCTCTTTCAGTCTTTGTCGGTGTCTGCGTGAAATCCTTTAGGCAGACGGTTGACACCTTTCCATTTAGCCGGTAAGTATTGTTGATGATACTCCCTCCATCCCCTAATACCTTTCACACTTTCCCATTTAATCATATGTAAAACTCACTTCGTTGAAGTTTTTTAAATCAAAATTAAAACCCAAACTATTTACTTCTATATTCCTTTCATTATGTCCGCTACATATTGGATGCATATAGATCAGTTATTCGTGCACAATATGATGCTTGCTTCTTATACACCATTTAATTGTTGTATCAACACTTTGAAATCCTATTTTTTCATTAATTTGAAATAATAGATGTTCATCTAGGATTCCAAAGTCTGTAAATAGACTATAGTTGGAGTATTATAGGATTGACAAGCATGATAATTGTTTAACGAGCAATTGTTTGATGAGTTGCTTGCTCCTGCATAAATATTTGTTTGTTCAATTTTTGTTAGGGTGATATAATTAGTTTTCATTCTGTTATGAATTGTTTTTTATTTTTCTTAATTTTTGTTCAAATCTTATTATCATTTCTTGCACGTATTTTCTCCATTGATTCTTGCTTTTAGTTACAATTCTCTTGATTTGAAGGTCTCCCACAATTCAATTTTGTTTACAAGCGAGCGTCTGCTTCATTCTAATTCTTTAATTTTCTTATCCATTCAATGTCAGCATTTCCACTTCCATTTACATCTTTATTTTTGTTTTGCACTTTGGTTTTTGAAATGAAAATGTATCCTTTTCATTAGATCGAAGAGGTGGGATCTTCTTGAATTTGCTTAGTTTTGAGATAGAAACTTCAATTGCTATCATAAGCATTTGTTTTAGTTAACACTGTCATTCTTTTGTATGTAAACAATTATTTTAGTTTAATTTGTGTTTTGAGGTTTGCCTATGTTGGGTTGGCTACAAACTTCAACTAATAATTTTATCCATGGGTACTTTGTTTCAGTTATAATTTAGCACTCATTGACTATGACCACAACAATATGTACGTAGCTTAGCTTATTATGATTGAACGGTGATTGTTGTTGCAAAAATTTACGGTGAAGTTGGCTAAGGAGTTGGTTCTTTAGTGTACAATCTATAGATAAAAAACTGTATGAAAATAATTTATTTTGCTATTTTAATGGGTTAATGAATTTATGTAACACTTTGTCAGTTATATTTAGAGTGAAACTTAACTCAAATATTAAGTTGAGTTTCATCTCAGGTGTGGAACCACCTCACACGATACTTCATTATATAATCAAATTACTTTCTTACACTATATATAGACATAATTTTTAGAACTTTTTAATTCTATCAAAATATTTAATCAGAATTTCTAAAAATAAATATTATTGCACATCATGACTAATTGTTATATAAATAAAAAACAACTAATTATTTTTAATAATATTATAATAAATATATCATTAATCGTGCATCGCACGGTGAAATACTAGTTCTATTTAAACCAATCCATTATCTATCTTCACATATCACTCATTCAATCATCACACACACACACACACACAAAAAAAAAAAAACTCTCTGTTTCACAAAGTTCAGATATATCTTATACTACAACAGTTGTGACAATGGCTATAGGTGTTCCCTTATGCGTGGAGTGCGGAACGAGGAGCAACCCATACAGGTGCAAGTTCGTCGGCCCCACCCTCGGTTTCGTGGCCTTCGCGGCGGCAGCGCTGGTGGAATGGCCGGTGGGTGCTCTGGTTTACTGCTTCCGTCACGTCAAGGGCCGCCGTATCATGGCCCATCCAGCCACCGTCGTGTATCCCAGAGTC
Organism: Galeopsis tetrahit; assembly: GCA_963675135.1. Lineage (NCBI taxonomy): Eukaryota > Viridiplantae > Streptophyta > Magnoliopsida > Lamiales > Lamiaceae > Galeopsis > Galeopsis tetrahit. The sequence continues at coordinate 91,154,621 of OY776119.1, forward strand.
TCCAGCTGCATTCCCATTTAATTTAATTTAATTAATTTCTCACAATGCAATGTAACAGTATTTACTTCCCCTGTTTTCTGTGTAATTTGATAAATTAATAAGTTTTTAATTATGACAATTGAGGAGTACTGTACTAGTATTTGCTAGTATTCTTATGTACGGGTTTGAGTACCCTTGTATGTACTCACTTATAATTTAAATGAAAGTCTCTTTTTTACTCATAAAAAAAATAATACTAGATATAAATGTAAGTTACAGGCACAAACTTCATATTTCATACTCCCTCCATCCATGAAAAGTAGGGACATGGGGATGGGGCACAAGTTTTAAGAAAATTGTAGATAAAGTAGATAAAGTAAGAGTATTATAGGGTATTGTGGGGTCCATTGTGAATAAAGTGATTGTTTATGTTACGATTGTCAATGATATTTTCGACTCCGATTAGACGTCTCCAATCACAAGCAAAATAATCGACCAATATTCAATCCAACGAAAGCATGGCAATTCACAAATATAAACGAAAACGAAAAACAGAGCACAAGAAGATTTAAGTGGTTCGATCAACGTGATCTACATCCACTGGACACACGACTTCAATTTGATTAGTATAAGAGATGTTTACAAACACTCATCACTCGGAAAGGGATTTATCCTCACTTCGCTCGTGAACTCTCAACTCTCAAAACGAATGCTCGTACGCGTCAAGAATTACAATTACAAGTAATGGGGTATTTATAGGTTGCCAAGGATGATTGCAGCGTGCATGGAACGTGTGAGGATTGCCACGTGGATTCTGTTACAACCATGTAACAAACTCACACTTCTCGCGTGACCCAATCTGAATTGACCTCCTTGCCCTTCACTTGTTTTCGCAAGACAAGACGACTCCATACTTAGCCAAAAATTAACCCTGCTAACAAAACTCAACTAGTCTGGTCAGACCTCTACTTGTCTGGTCTTCCCAACTCGTCTTGTCCTTCGCAACACCCATCTCATCTGTTTGGACTCCTCCAACTCATCTGATCTGGTCTGAGTTAACTTGCCTGACTCCACCAGCTGATACGCCCAACAGCTGAGTCCTTCAGAAGACTTCTATCGACTAAGTACCTCGACTGATCTGCCCAACAGACGAGTACAGTAGTAGAGTAGAATCTACCTGATCTTCACAAGACGAGTAGCACTCGTCTAGTCTAGGAGGATTTGAGATAAACCTCACAGTTTAGGAATAAAGTTGCTTCATGTAGGGACATGGGGATGGGGCACAAGTTTTAAAAAAATTGTAGATAAAGTAGATAAAGTAAGGGTATTATAGGGTATTGTGGGGTCCATTGTGAATAAAGTGATTGTTTAGAAATAAAGTTGATGGCAAATTGAGTAATTAAGTGATAGTTGAAGGGTGATAGTTTCCATAAAGTGCATGTGACTACTTTTCGTGGACAAAGAATATGTGTCAAATGGGACTACTTTTCGTGGACGGAGGGAGTACTTTTTAAATTCCTTAATGTTTAAATCAAAATTTCAAAAAGAAAACATTAAATCACGTAACAAAAGGTGACCCAATTTCGTTGATAAGGTTTTTGTCTTTTACAACTTGCAACCATATCATTTATCTTGTTGAACAAATCATTATCGAGATATCCTCAATCAAGAAATTTCCTAAAAAACTAGTAAAAAACGTACCATTACTATTTGATAAATTGTTTGATTTATCAAGTGACAGTGTTTAAGCATTCATAGTACATACATTTTTAAGATAAAATTAATTTGATAGATGTTATAAAATAATATATAAAATAGATGTCCTTTCAAATACTTTTAGATGATTCTAGTATAAGCACTTATGATGATCTTTATGTTAGAATTTTAGGAGCCTCTCTTGATGATCACTTATGATGATCTTTATGTTAGAATTCTAGGAGCCTCTCTTGCTCCCTATAAAAGGGTGGTATGCCACCCCATTTTGTACACTCGATGAAAGGAATAAAAGTATTAGTTTTACAACACGTTATCAGCACGAGTCTCTACGTTGAGCCAAAATAATATTTTCAAGTATTATATACTTGAACCTCTTCAAGGTAGATTAAGGTAGTGTTTTTTTTCTCCTTTCTCATTTCATTCTTCATTATGGCTACTTTCACAAAACTTGAATTTGCACCACTTGATATCACCGGAAAAAATTATTTGTCATGGATTTTAGATGTTGAAATTCATCTTGAGGCTATGGGTCTTGGTGATGCTATTGTTGAAAATAATAGTGCATCAAATCAAGACCGTGCCAAAACAATGATTTTCCTTCGTCATCATTTGGATGAAGGATTGAAAACTAAATATTTAACAGTGAAAGATCCACTAGTTTTGTGGAGAAATTTAAAAGAAAGATACGACCACCTGAAGATGGTCGTCCTTCCAAAAGCCCGGTATGATTGGCTTCATCTACGTCTGCAAGATTTCAAAACTGTCAATGAATATAATTCGGCTATGTTCAGAATTACTTCACAATTAAAATTATGTGGTGAAACCATAACTGATGATGATATGCTTGAGAAGACATTCTCTACTTTTCATGTCTCGAATATGCTCCTGCAGCAACAATATCGAGAAAAAGGTTTTAAGAAATATTCTGAACTCATTGCATGCCTTCTCTTAGCCGAGCAAAATAATGAATTATTGTTGAAAAATCATGAGTCCCGACCCACCGGTTCTAGTCCATTCCCTGAAGCGAATGCGACTCAATCTCAAAATTCTGGTCGTGGTCGTGGACGTGGACGTGGTGGTAGCCGAGGACGTGGTAATAATCGTGGTCGCGGTCGTGGTAGATTTACTCCATATAATAACAACAACCATGATCGTGACAAGAAACAAGCTGTCTCCCAGAAGAGAGACAATGGAGAAAAGAATGGAGAAAAGAAGAAATATGAGGAACATTGTTACCGGTGTGGAATGGAAGGTCATTGGTCCCGCGTGTGTCGAACAGCGGATCATCTTGTTGAGCTTTATCAAGCTTCTTTGAAAAATAAGGCAAAAAATGTTGAGACAAATTTTATTGATAACAATATTGCTCTTGATGGTGATGATGTGGTTATGACCCATCTTGATGTAGCCGATTTCTTTAACGATGTTAACTAAGCATATGATGAATACCCTATAAGTATTTCATGATGAATAAAATATTTATATATTTTGCATCTTTTATTAATATTAATTTCTAATTTATGTTTTTTTTATTTTTATGAAGTAGCAATGGATGCCAAACATTTGGGAATGAATAGTGATGGTGATATTTGTCTAATTGATAGTGCTACTACACACACTATACTTAAAAATGAAAAATATTTTTCTCATTTGCAAAAGGGGGAGACAAATGTTAACACTATAAGTGGTAGTGCAAATTTGATTGATGGCTCATATTTCTCCCTGAAGGAACTAAACTAGTTATAAATAATGCACTACTGTCTCCCAAGTCTCAAAGAAATTTGTTAAGTTTTAAAGATATCCGCAAAAATGGGTATCATATCGAGACTCTAAATGAGAAAAATAGTGAATGTCTATTGATTACACAAGTTGTTTCTGGAAAGAAACGTGTGTTAGAAAAGTTGTATTCACTCTCTTCTGGCCTATATTACACGAATATAAATACAGCTGAAACATATCACCTAATAGACCAGAAGTCTATTACTCCCAATGATTTTATGGTTTGGCATGATCGACTTGGACATCCTGGTTCCACCATGATGAGGCGCATAATTGAACATTCACATGGCCATTCATTAGAAAATAAAAAGGTGTTAAATTCTAATGAATTCTCATGTGTTGCATGCTCTCAATGGAAGTTAATTGTTAGACCTTCACCAACTAAAGTGGGGATTGAATCCCCTGCATTTCTAGAACGAATTCATGGTGATATTTGTGGGCCTGTAGATCCACCATGTGGACCATTTCGATATTTTATGGTGCTAGTTGATGCATCAACGAGATGGTCACATGTATGTCTCTTATCCTCTCGCAACTTGGCATTCGCAAGATTACTTGCCCAAATAATAAAGTTGCGAGCACAATTTCCAGATCACCCAATAAAGAAAATTCGTTTAGATAATGCTGGTGAATATTCATCACATGCTTTTTATGATTATTGCATGTCGATTGGAATAAGTGTTGAACATCCTGTAGCTCATGTTCACACACAAAATGGTCTAGCCGAATCATTTATCAAACGATTGCAGTTAATTGCTAGACCATTGTTAATGAAATCAAAACTCCCTTTATCTGGTTGGGGACATGCTATACTACATGCAGCAACACTTGTGAGAATTCGGCCGACAAGTTATAATAACCTTTCTCCCCTTCAATTAACATTTGGTTATGAGCCCAATATCTCCCATTTAAGAATTTTCGGGTGTGCGGTTTATGTTCCAATTGCACCGCCTCACCGAACTAAATTGGGCCCCCAACGAAGGTTGGGAATATATGTCGGGTATGAATCACCTTCTATAATTAAATATATTGAACCATTAACAGGTGATTTATTTACTGCTAGATTTGCAGATTGTCATTTTGATGAATCTCATTTCCCGACATTAGGGGGAGGTAAGGATCAACCGAAAAAAGAAATCAATTGAAAAATTGCATTAGATTTCCTTGATCCTCGTACAAAAGAATGTGAACTAGAAGTTCAAAGGATCATACATTTGCAACAAATTGCAAATCAATTACCGGATGCATTTAGTAACTCCAGAAGAGTTACTAAATCACATATTCCTGCAGAAAATGTTCCGGTTAAGATTGATGTCCCTGAAGGACAAATAACAAGTGCTAATGAATCTAAAGCACGCCTGAAGCGTGGTAGACCTCTTGGTTCCAAAGATAAAAACCCTCGAAAGAAAAGAGGAATAATTAAGATTGACGAGTCAAATGAGGATGAACAACTCGCACGTAGTGAGAAAATTCAGCTTCCTGAAGAAGTTGTCTCAGAAGATGTTGCTCCTGAAGAGCATGAGGTTGTAGAAACTTCAATAAATTATATCACTACGGGAAAAAGTTGGAACCGAAGAGAAACAGTCATTGACAATGTTTTTGCATATAATGTAGCACTTGATTTTTTGGAAGAATTTGAGGATCATGAACCCAGATCGGTTAATGAATGTCGGCGTAGAAATGACTGGCCAAAATGGAAAGATGCAATTCAATCCGAGTTGGATTCACTGGCAAAACGAAAAGTATTTGGACCTGTAGTCCAAACACCTGAAGGTGTAAAGCCAGTGGGATACAAATGGGTATTCGTGCGAAAAAGAAATGAGAAAAATGAAGTTGTGAGATATAAAGCACGATTGGTAGCCCAAGGTTTTTCACAAAGACCTGGATTTGACTATGATGAAACATACTCTCCTGTGATGGATGCAATTACATTTAGATATCTTGTAAGTTTTACCGTGCATGAAAAACTTGAGATGCGTCTAATGGACGTAGTCACTGCATACTTATACGGTAATCTTGAAAAAGATATCTACATGAAAGTCCCTGAAGGATTCAACATGCCTGAAGCATGTAAATCAAATCCAAGAGAAATTTATTCTATTAAATTGCAAAGGTCTTTGTATGGGCTCAAACAATCCGGACGTATGTGGTATAATCGTCTTACCGAATGTCTAGTCAAGGAAGGTTATACCAATGATCCAATATGTCCATGCGTTTTTATAAAGAAAAATGGATCACGTTTTATGATAATTGCAGTGTATGTTGATGATCTCAATTTAATCGGGACTCCTGAAGAGCTCGAAGAGGCAGTTGCATATTTAAAGAAAGAATTTGAGATCAAGGATTTTGGAAAGACAAGATTTTGCCTTGGTTTGCAAATTGAACACCTCGAAGGTGGAATTTTTGTCCACCAAACTGCTTACACCCAAAAGGTTTTAAAGAGGTTCTATATGGAAAAGGCACATCCACTAAGTACCCCAATGGTCGTCCGGTCACTCGATCCTAATAAAGACCCTTTCAGACCGCGAGATGAAAATGAAGAGATACTTGGTCCTGAAGTACCATATCTCAGTGCAATTGGTGCACTTATGTACCTTGCTAACTGCACAAGGCCAGATATATCATTTGCAGTTAATTTACTAGCAAGATTTAGTTCATCTCCCACAAGGCGACATTGGAATGGTATAAAACACATTTTTCGCTATCTCCAAGGAACAGTTGATCTTGGCCTATTTTATTCAAATAAATCTCGACCTGAATTGCTTGGTTATGCTGATGCTGGGTATTTATCTGACCCACATAAAGCAAGGTCTCAAACTGGATATGTATTCACATGTGGTGGTACAGCCATTTCATGGCGATCTACAAAACAGTCACTTGCTGCCACTTCTTCAAATCATGCTGAAATTATAGCAATTCATGAGGCCAGTCGGGAATGTGTTTGGTTAAGGTCAATGATTAATTATATTCGAAAGAATTGTGGATTGTCTCATGACAATAAAAATCCTCCAACTCTATTATATGAAGATAATGCAGCTTGTATAGCTCAACTAAAAGGAGGATACATTAAAAGAGATAGAACTAAACATATTTCACCAAAATTTTTCTTTACTCATGAGTTGCAAAAGAATGGTGAGATCGATGTGCAACAAATCCGCTCAAGTGACAATTTAGCAGATTTATTTACCAAGGCACTACCTACTGCAACATTTGAGAAGCTGGTGAAGCGTATCGGAATGCGTCGATTAAAGGATTCCGCATGATGCTTGGATCAGGGGGAGATTGAATACACTAAGTAATATGTACTCTTTTTCCCTTGCTAGGTTTTTTGTCCCACTGGGTTTTTCCCTAGTAAGGTTTTTAACGAGGCATATTCTTTGTGTAATGACGGACATCCAAGGGGGAGTGTTATAAAATAATATATAAAATGGATGTCCTTTCAAATACTTTTAGATGATTCTAGTATAAGCACTTATGATGATCTTTATGTTAGAATTCTAGGAGCCTCTCTTGATGATCACTTATGATGATCTTTATGTTAGAATTCTAGGAGCCTCTCTTGCTCCCTATAAAAGGGTGGTATGCCACCCCATTTTGTACATTCGATGAAAGGAATAAAAGTATTAGTTTTACAACAATAGAGTATTACTGGAGTACTTTTTTACGAAAGAGTCGCATGTCTTACACATTGTAATACTACTATTTCCTCAAATATGTAATACATGAGTACGATTTATAATATTGTTTCTCACATGGTGATTTAATACATAAAAATATTATTGGCAATTGAAAATACAACGTCATATAATTGTGTATGCAAAAGGCAATGAGCTCATTTTCTTAAAATAAAAAAAAATTGTATGACACACTTTCAAATGCATAAAACATAAAACGTCAAAAACATACCGTGAAAATATAAATTAACTTTGAGAAAAAAAAATGTCAAAAATTAATATACAAGTTTATTCTACATGTTTGAATTATGAATGAATTTCAAATACTTAAATTTGTGTGCACACACTTTTAGTTAAAATTGAGAGAGATTTCAAATCCCCACTAAAACCAAGGGCGGAGCCAGGAATTATTTTTAGGGTGGGCTGAATACCTTAAATAAAGAGGTTAACGAGTAGAAGAAAACTGAAAGTACCCATTTTTTTTATTTAAGAGGTTTGAATTGATAAATTAATCTAGGGTTTATTATTGGTCGCAGCTAAAGAAAATATCTCAATTTTATTGTACACACCCCAAATAATGTACACACCCAATATAAAATATAATTTATTTTTAAATTTCTACTTATATCTCAATTTTGGACAATTATACCCAAATTTTTAAAAAATCACAAAAAAACTTTTACTTCTAATGGAACGGAAGAAACATGTGAACAAGAAAAAATTGAATTCAAGATACTTTACAAAATCACAAAAAATTCAAAAAATATATCATAAAAATTAAAACCCTAAATTTTGATAAAAACTAACGAAACTGCATAAAAAAATGGAGATTAAGCGTACTAAATTTACACATTTTATTGAATGTCAAATATGTACAGTTGGAACTCCTCATTTCAATTTTGAACTCACTTTTGTCTTCTTATTTCACGTGTTTCTTCTGTTCCGTTAGTGAGAATAATTTTTCGTAATTATTTAATTTTTATAGAGTTGGATTATAATTGCCTAAATTTGAGGTGTGAGTATTAATTTAAAAATAAATTGTGTGGAGTGTATAGTAATTAAAGTCATGAGACGTGTATAGTAGAATCGGGAGTTTGTTTAGCCGTTGCTTTTATTATTTAATTTAAATATATGTAAACAATTAAATATATGCTTACAAACAATTTAATAAAACTGAATATTGTTTAGTGGAAATGATTATTTATTAGTGTATAGAAGTTTTTTTTTTTTTTTAATTTACAAAAATTGGGGTGGGCTACAACCACCCTTAGCCATGGTTGTAGCTCCGCCCTTGACTAAAACCATGTTATTTGAAATCCATCTATTTTTAACTCCTCTCATTTGAAATGCCTCCTCAAATCAAATCCCTCCATCCAAACGTACGTAATATAAGGTGCTGTTTGGTTAGGAATGATGGTGGATGGGATGGGGATGGGGATGGAGATTGGAAAAATATGGATGGAGGTAATCCATGAATAGTAATTGAATAAAAATTGTGTTTGGATTGAGATTGAAAAATAGGTGTGGATGGAGAACTTTATGTCAAATCAAGTAGGAGAGAGAATAAATGTGTGAAAGAAAGTAGGAGAGAGAATAAACATGTGGAAGAAAAGTATGAGAGAGAATAAATGAGTGAAAGAAAAGTAGAAAAGAGAATGAGTGATTAAAAGAAAAAAAGAATGATGTGATTGTATAAAAATAGGTATGTAGATGTATTATAGAGATGAATGAGTATTTGAATGGTTATTTGGATGGAGAGTGATAGAGAGGGATGAGATGGGGGATGACCCATCCAAATCCGGATGGGCCAATCCCAAACCAAACACACCCTAAGAGTTTTATTCATGTTTAATAATGATTTTTTGTTTATACAATAATACTCCTTCTGTTCCATACTTGAAGACCCAAACCAATTGAACACGGATTTTAATGAATGAATTGTTTATTAGTATTGTGTAAGATAAACCGGTGGTAGTAAAGACTTTTCAACTTTATAAATAGTAATAAAGTTACTTTTTAGTGTAATAAAGTAGTGACATTTGTTATAATATTGTGGTATTTTAAGGAGATTGTTTAAAAGTGTTTTTGCTATATTTTAGGTAAGTTTCTTCAAGTATGGGACACCAAAATGATAAAATGTGTCTTCAAATATAGTACAATTTTACAGTAATACATTTGTTGTCACAGTAAATTACCGTATTAAATACTCCGTATATGGTACTACTATAATAAAATTAGATATGAGAGTGAATTTTATTGTGAAGTAAAATGACAAGTATGAACTTATCTTTATAGTTAAGAAGTGAGTGTTATTTTGATGTCGGCTAGATGATATTTGAAAAGTGGTTATAAAGATATGATATTATATTGAATGTAAATATTAAAAAGGAAACGTGTGAAGCAAGGTCCAAGTGAAGGAGAGTGCTGCCACGTGTAGAGAGAACAGCTAAGACACCGCCTCTACAACTCTTTTATTCTATTTAAACCAATCTCTCTTTCACATCTCTTCAAGAAAAACTCTCTCTCTCTCTCTCTCAAAATTTGTGATAATACATAGAGAGTAAGAATGTTTATACCGTTATGCGTGGAGTGCGGGACGAGGAGCAACCCCTGCAGGTGCAAGTTCATCGGCCCTACACTCGGTTTCGTGGCCTTTGCGGTTACTGCGCTGGTGGAATGGCCGGTGGGTGCTCTCGTTTACTGCTTCCGTCACGCCAAGGGCCGCCGTATCATGGCCCACCCCGCCAACGTCGTCTATCCCAGAGTCTCCGCCTGCATTCCCATTTAATTTTATTTAATTTCTAGTATTTCACTTTCAATGAAATGTAACACTATTTACTACTTCCCCTGTTTTCATAATTCAAGTATTATTCTATTTCTACTCAAATACTACGGAGTATATACCCCACTTTTCTTCCTTAAATGTAATTTAATAAAATTGCAACTAATACCTCAAATGATATCACTATAACTTTACAAGTAATTATTAATTGACATTTTTAGATGAAGTTTCAAATGTCAATGATCTTAACAAGCGGTGCTTATAAAGCTAATAGGAATCCATGAAATTGTGTTTTTGGTTTATAGGTTGTTCCGTTTTAGTTTCTTGACGGGTCTTTTAGATTATTTTTTTGGTACTTGGGGTGAACACATCTTTACTTATTTTTTTGGTTGATAAGCCTTTGACATCATTTTAGAGCCCTAGCTTTTTTGTTGCTACATTCTAATTTTACATGTTGCAGTAACATCTTCACTTGAACACTCTTTGTAAATGGAATTTGATCATGCCTGGGTACTTGGGGAGCTTGATCAGTTGTATTTATTTAATATTAGAAAACTGCCACTCCATAAACAATGTTTTAAACATAATAAAAAGGCAGTGCTTATACACTAATCTCATCATCATACATACACTTAATCCAAATCTATCACTCAAGGTGGGTAGGATTCAGAATATGTTCAAGAAAATATATATAGCAAAATTATTAATTAATGTTGGACAACAAAAAGAAGAGCAAAGTGATGAAAAACGACCTATCTTTTAAAAGGTGTAGCTATCATGGAAGATTTATGTGCACCTTCAGGATCCGGGGGTGTCGAGAAAGAAAAGATGACCAATCTTTCACCATTACCCAATTCATGAGATACACACAATTTTATTCTACCTATTTCATGAACTGATCGAGCGAACATATAAAGTTGTTTTCAAGCGTGCCATGTTTTGATCCTAGAGATTCATTTGCCGTCTTCCACAAAAATAAGCTACTTCATCTTGTAAATTTTTTATCGATTTCTCTTTATGAACTTGAAATTCAGCTTGACACTTGATGTGCGCTTGAAAACTTTATTTTTTTGATGTACATTAACACAACAATTTGCACGTCATATTACACAAGTGCATATGTGAAAGCAGTCACATATATGTGTACATTTGTTTATGTAAGTGTACGTTTGTTCATATGTTCATGTAAGTGCACATTTATATTTATGTGCAATGTACATGTTGTTGCATGTTTAATATTAGTTGTGTTGTAAAATAAAACATGTTAGTAGGGCCACTTTATATTGCAATCTTTTGTCTCGAATTTAATTTTGTAGTAGTATATATTCCCCATATATTATGATTTTCAATTTTTTTGGGTACATTTTTTATTCTCTTATTACTCTTAGATACAATTTTTTTTTTTCTATTACTTAGGTACAAAAAGAGTTGCAATTATACTATACAACCCTTCTTTGAATTTTGAAACAAGCCCACGTGGTAAACCTCCAACTAAGCCATTTTTATATTTGAATTGCAACATTAATTATTTTGCAGAACCGTCTCTCTTTTCATTAAATGTTTGCCTTTCCACTTTCTAAAAAGCAAAATTGTTTTTCATTGTTGAAGAATTCAACTTCTCATCTTTCTCAGATTTCCAAAATTCTTTTTATTATTGCAGAAGAGTTCCAACATGTTTGAGGTGACTTTTTTTTTTCTTTATTCTCATTTTGTTTTCCTTCGGCAAATATTTCTACTTCCGACAATGAACCATGCATAAGACTTTCGATCAAATCAAACCGCGACTTTCACGTCGAAGAAGATATTGATATTTCCACAATGATGACTAGTGGGAAGGTGTTGTTATGCCCGTTCACGATTATGATTATGGTAGTTCTACAAATATCTACTCAATTTTCTTAAGATATTTGCACAACTGTTTTCCCTAAAATTTTGTATTTGTGATTTTAGATGTCTTTTAAAGAGGTTAAATTACTTTAGCAATAATTTTTTTTTTTTTTGACATTGTCTATGTAATTTTTTGGTTTTATAACTGAAATTGTAATTATTTTTTGTTAGTTGGTTATTATTACTAATATGTGCACTGGAGAGAGCAAGATCAATTAGTGTTAATATAGTATATAATATTTGTTCGAGGTTAGTTTTGTTTCTTATAGTAAAAAAGAATTCACGAATGGCGACACATGTGTATATATTAACACAACAGGTTGCACGTCATATCACACAAGTGTACATGTGAATACAATCGCATAACTAAGCACATGTAAAATTAAATGCACACTTTACATATATGTGCACATTTACTTATGTACGCTTGTCCATATATGTGTCTCATAGTAAATTGGTATAAAAGGGTAAGATAGGAAATTTACAGCTAAATTGTAGTATTTCATAGTAATATAAAAAGAAACCCGTACCTGAGAGTAAACTGTTGTTGAATCTTGTATCTAACAGTAAATAAAAACTTTAAATATTTTTGTTTATTATGTACTCTCTCCATTCGGACCATTCCACATTCCACTTTAAGTTTATTATTTTCATTTTTCGCGTCTCACACTACATTTTTCATTCTATTTTTTTGAAAGTTAGTGGCTCCACTCATTGAATAGTTATATGTAGGCTTCATTTTATTTACATCTATTGTCACTCATTTCTTGCCCTCACTTTATTCTCTTTCCAATTACATTAATCTTACCGCACATCATTTTATATTAATACTCCTTAATATCCACAAAATTTTCCAATGGAAAACTTAGATTGTGATGGAGGGAGTAATATATTTAATTTGTCAAAATTGTTACTATTTTTTTTTTTTTTTTTTAAAGAATTGGTATGTATTTTTTATTTTATTTTTATTAGATGCCCCTAGTTAAAATTCCGGCGGCTGTCAGTAATTGGAAACCATCCTCACGTCACGTGTTCCTGTGAATTCAGGATTGAAATTGTACGGATATAAGGATTCATCATTCCTACAAAACTTCCGCGAACCTGCGTACATAAGGTTGTATTTTCGAAAAAATGTCCTCGAAAATAAACAATATCGTCGACAAATTGTTTTCGACGATAGTGTTTATTTTCGAGAACTTTTCATTAAAAAAAATTTCTTTCGATAAATTGTTGTTGACAAGGGTGTGATCGACACTAATTTGTCGAAAATTTGTAATTTTTTTTTTTAGATTTTTAAGTTTTTTTTAAAAAATTTCTTTTGATAGGGGTGGCGGCCGGAGATGGGATGAAGGCTGTCGGCGGCATCGGCGGCGGCTGCTACCCCTGCAATTAGAGTTAGGGTTAAATTTGAGGGGTATCTATTCTGACATATATAAAAAAAAGGGTAAATTTGATATTTTACATAAATATTAAATTAATAAATGGGGAGGGAGAGTATATTTAACAAAGTTGGAGGGGTATATAGTCTGGGCCATACTTCAATATTAAGGGAATAGCCCATTTTAGTTATTTAGTTTCAATTGGGCTTTCCATATATTGTATTTAAGTCTATGGAGTAACATTTTAGGGTTATTTGCATGTTTAAATAGGTAAAAGGATGAGAGAGAATACAACTACAAGCAGCAAATATTTACAGTATCTCATCTCTCTCAGCTCTTCCCTCTCTCTCACGTTGCCCGTCTCTCAATCTCTCCTCCTATCTTATTCAATTATTATTCGAGAAAATTATACAAAAAAATGTGAAATTTCATAACAAAAAGAAATTGGATAGAGTGCATATTGAGAGAATTTAGGAATATAGAAGAATTACATTGGAATTACATTGAAATTACATGATCAAAATGATTTACATCCTCTTATATAGAGGGAAGTTTGCAATATGGAAGTTACAACTACTAAAATAGAAGTTATAACTAAAACAACTACTCTAACTAATACTATCATTTGTTGTATTTGGTGTTATTCTTCACAAAAAATTATACGGATTTCAAGAGTAGTGAGTTATAACTAAAACAACTACTCTAACTAATACTATCATTTGTTGTATTTGGTGTTATTCTTCACAAAAAATTATACGGATTTCAAGAGTAGTGACGAGTTCACTACAAAATTCTGCATTACTTTTGAGCACATAAATTAAAATAAGTTATTAAATAATAAATATAGTATAAGTGATATGATTGAAAGAAAAAAAAGTAAAATACAAAGATAAAATTTAGTGGCATTATAATATAGTGACGTGCAAAAATATATATTTAGAAAATATTTATAAAAAATGGTATGATAAATTTATAAATGGACAACTATAATGATAAAATGAGAAGCTTATCCACCAAGAATCGAGTAATTTATAACATAAGCTTATTAGCCAAATTATATATAGTGAGAGGGGAGAATTTCTTTCCTTGCAAGACCTGTTTGTACAGTACACGTAGTTATTGCTTTGGGGTACGTCTTTGTTGGTTCACCTGTGGTGCTCACTACCTACCAAAACCCCACCCCACCCAACTGTTGACCCAAGTCAATCTTTTTTAACTCGTCAAACACGCCCACCATTGACCCTTCAGTCCACTCAAAAATAACACTCACATTTCTATTCTATTCTATTCTATTAATTACGAGTCAATAATTTGTTATTGTTTACAAAAATCAAATTTGGTGCCATACATGTATAGATTTCAAAATAATGTTATTTATGCATATGATCATCATATGTAACTCAATTTAGTTTGTTCTAAGAGAATTATGCATGGCACTTTTAATCGGAAATATATAAAATTTAAATGAAATTGTTGCTATAGTAAATCCACGAGAGAAGTCAATTCATAATATGCAGACTTGTAGTATACTTAAATATTTTAAAGAGAAAAATTCACATAAAGGTACAGTATTCCAAATGCTTTAGTGAAAAAGAAGATAATTTTCTAAATACAACCATTAATAAATACTCCTTAGTTAAGAAAGAGAACGAAAAAATTTAAGAAATAAAAAATCAACTTCTAATAAATACTCGATTATTCCTTTTAAACTAAATTCATCCAACACATGCATTTTTTATCAATATAATTATTATATGTCATTTATTATAAATTTTTAATTTGACACATAAGCCTGCATTAATTCTACAAATGACACATCATCTAAATTCATCCTCGTCACACAAAATTTCCTGTTAATATATAAGGCTGATATATTTTGAACGAGTAAGTCGGATTATTGTAATTAAATTGGCGTACAAAATAATACCATACAATAAAAAGAACTAATATATTTTCTTAAAAAATACTACTATAGTAATACATTTAAGTAAAAATATACACAATTTATTTTAATTGCATGATGCGATTATGTATACGAAAGGTGATTTTTGAGTCTTAAAACCAAGGGCGGAGGTATGTAGTGGCTACAGCCCACCCTCATTTTTATAAAACTTTTTTTTTTTATTATATATATTACATTTTAAAAAAAAAAACTTACAACCTCATGCACTTCCACATAAATAGGAGAGATACACAATCACTAATTCATATTTATGTTTGTTAAATTAATTTTAAAATATACATATTTAACTTTTTATATAATTTATAAATAATTTTAATTAAATAACAAACCCTAAATTAAATCCTTCAATTTCAAACTAATAACTTTCAAATAGATTTAATTAGTGTCTTTATATTAACAATGCAATAGATAATCAGTTGGCTGAAATTAATAGTTGATTCAAAAATATAATTACTTCGTACAATGAAACTCTTTAACTTTAGTAATTTCTTAGATCTCAATAACTTAATGAAGTTTTTTTTTATGATTTTGCCAACAAATTTTATTTTGATGATTTTCAAAATCAATCAAAATCTAAAGTAAATATCACTTTATGGGTGAATTTTATCGAATAAAAAATTGTAGGGTTCAACTTATGTAATTTTTTTTTTTTTTACTATTTTCATTTTACACTTTCAGTCCGTCCTAATATTTTTTTTTTGGCTCCGCCCTTGCTTAAAACAGTGTATTTTTGTTGTACTGACAAGTGACAACTATATGGCTGGAATCCGATTCCTATTAGAAAAATGAAATAAACTTCATGCGAGCGCGATAAATTACTAATTAAACTATTTGTACACATCAGGTAAATGCAATTATTTTTCTCAATTTGCTCTAATTTTGATTTTTTATTTTTGTATCCTAACATTTTTTATTTTGGAATTCATATCTTTTAAGTTTACTAAATTTAATTAACCATTAAAAGTGTGAAATGTTAAATTTTATTAACTTGTTCTAGACAGTGAAATACTGAAAAAGTTGAATTTTATAAAATCTAAGAAATTGATATTAAAATTAAAAAGGCCAGGGAAGCACAATCAAGATGAATGAAAATTAAATTGAAAAAGAATAACTTTACACATACTCCCGGCCCAAAAATCTTTTTAAAATACCCCACCATGATGTGTTTGATCAGAATTATAATGTTATAGATACACTTGAGTTTTAATGTTTAATTTATTCAATTTAGTATTTGATTCAACGTTTGACTCAATTTATTGAAATCAAATTTCAATTGTATAGGTGCAATCAACTGCACTCAAGTATTACTCTTAATTTTTTTAACATTTAACACTAATTTTATGCATATTTTATAGACAAAAACTTATACTCCGTATTAAATATTTCATACATGTAATGTAATATAGCTAATTAAGGTAAATTTTAGGTCAAAATTTGTGGGTCAAACCCGGGTCAACGTGAGTTAATGTTGGTCAAACTTAACTAAAAACTATTTTTTTTTTCTTTCAAGTATTGTTTTACTATATAACTTTAATATTTTCATTGTAAAGTTAAAAGTGTATTACTATAAGTTCAAAAGTATTTTGTACATTTAATTTTTTAAGGGAATTGACCATAATTTTTTTGATATGTAGTAACAATACATTGGTCATGTAATAATCCATATGTTTGCAATCAGCAAATTTTTTAGACGATTTTTTATATTTTGTTGATTATGTATTTTTATGAGAAAGTGTGAGAATTATAGGCATTTAATAACGTGACTTGTGAACCAATGACAAAGAAGGGCGGTGAGGGCTTTAACGGTGGGGTCACACTCTGACGACGAGGGTAAATGAGTAATACATTGAGTATTAGTGGTCCACTCCTCAACTCAAATCTCACTTTATATCACCATTAATCCCCTCTCTCTCTCTCTGTTTTCTATCTCTTGTTCGTCCCAACAACCTGATTTTCTTGATAATGGGAAGGCCTCTGCCGAGTAACCACCCTCTGCAAATAATTGCTCTTTTACCAGCAGCACCGGTCACCATGTTCATTGTTTTCTCTGTATTCACGGTGGTGACTTTTCTGTGTGGGTCTCACAGGGGAGTAGTGAAATCCATAAGGGGCAAAGAGGAGAAGAAAACGGTGATCAGACTGGGAGGTGAAAATAAGAAGAGGGTGATTGAGAAAATGAAGAGTAGTTTGAGCAGTAAAGCCCTTCTGATGAGTAAGATGATTTCTTGGAGAAAAGTGCAGGACGGCGATGAAGAAGAAGAGGAAGTGGGGGGTGAAGACGGCGCCGTATGGAAGAAGACGATTATCAAAGGAGAGAAGTGCCGCCCTCTTGAATTTTCCGGCAAGATTTTGTATGATTCTAATGGAAATCTTCTATCCGATTAACTTTTTTTATTTTATATTTGTCTCTGTTGTGTTTAACTTGTTTGGTGTGTAAGTGAGGTTGCTTGCTTTTAATTACCTTGATTATTATCTTTTGCTCTGTGTGTAAATAACTAATGATCCAACTGCAATTCTAAATGGACTGGAATGGATATTTTTCATTTTTTATTCCTTTCCTACCCTGAAAAGCTTACCCTGTTTTTCAGGCGATGAGTTTAAAAGGTGATGTCTAATTTGGGATTAAAATCCTAGATTTTTTAAACCGAAAAGTGAAATAATTGAATTTTATATTAAATTAATGGGTAAGATTGAATGAAATTGTATGATTATATTATTGTTGAACGAGATTATAATCATTAGTTTTCTGTGTAATGATGAAATGTATTAGTATATTATTGTATTATTATTTAGAAAGATTATGGAGTGATATTATATAGATTTTATTTTAGGTAAAGTCTACTATGCACTCGTGTGCATGCCATGCACCCTAGTCAATATTGCACTTTTAAGTTTTATGTGCAACACCATCTACCAAAAAATGTAAGTCATTAAACTGAAAAGTACAACATGTACTAGGGTGCACAACATGCACTCGAGTCCATAACAGACTAATCCTTTATTTTATGTCAAATCAATATAGTATTTGATAGGGATGTTTTATATGGGTTTAGAAAATTGGTGCAAAGTAAAATGGATTTAGGATTTTAAAATTTTAATTTTTAAAATAAAAAGTAAACATCACTTAAAAAAAAAAGTCTAATGAATAGAGTGTTAAAGTATGTTGCGTTCCAAAAGTAATAATATGAAGGGTATATATGTGTATATTACGAGGGTGGAGATTGTGATATTTAGGAGTATGCAAACTTTTGAAATACAGAAAACATGAAAACTTTTATGAGATCGATGAATTACAACTTTTAGCAGAGTTACATTTCCATAAATGGAATGAATTAATTATGTATTATAATTCGGTGCATCGACTAGTTTATGAAAGCCCTATTTTGCAACAATCTAGTAACTTTTAACTATTAACTATGACACATGTAAATTACTAATTTGTTGGCTTGTTTACAACATAAAACAACGTGTTTACTGGTTAATATATTTGACTTATACCAAATACTCAAAGTGTAGTACATTTGATTGAATGCAAATCAATTCAAAATCGACCTTAAAGACTTAGCAGTTAGAGTACAATTTGTCTCGGTTGTTGCTGTCAACTGCCTACTTCTGGTTGGAGAACATTTTTCTCCCATTTGCTAGTTGTTACCTCTTACATCTTCAATAAGTCACTTTGGGTCATCCGATAAAATTAGAACAATACAAAGAAAATTAGTATGACTTCTGCTTCTGCATAAGGATAACACGCATAAATCGAGAAATGATCCTCTTGCATCTTCAATAAATTGCTATGCAACTGGATTACTTTAGATCAATCTAAGCTTTCTACTCTGCATCATATCTAGTACCAAGGACGGAGTCACAGTGGGCCCAGCGGGGGCAGTGGGCCCCCCACCAATTTTTTTTAATGTATATTTTTTCCGTTTTATAATTATTTATATACTTTTTTTTTTAATTTGAGACGTTTCAAGATTATTTGTAAACTCATAGGTAAATAATCTACAAAATTAATATTTTCACTACATCATTTTATTTTTAAAATTGTTACTCATTTTAATCTATATTCTACATCTCACTAAATTCTTTTTAACACCTCATTAAATTTCTTTTATACCTCAATAAATCACCAAAAATACTCCTCATTTATTTGACCCCACACCTCACTAAATTCACATTTCTTAAAAAGTGAACTTGTCAACGTATTCAAGTCATTACGAGCCGGAGGGAATATATTTTAAGTTATACATTTTGTCTAATAATTTTAACACCGTTTCACATATTATGAGTCGAAACAATCAAAATTAATTTTTTTCGAAAATAACAAAAATCGTTAAATTTAAATTAATGAAATGATCAGATATTATAAAATTTATAATGAATTAAATATAATATTATTTTGTCTTTATATTAATGTAAATCGGGCCCTCCAATCTAAAATTTCTGGCTCCGTCACTGTCTAGTACTCATCCTCTTCCATAAAATTCACCATTTTCAAGTCTTCATATTAGCTATGAAAACTATTTAAATGTATTATACGAGGTCCTTGGACTGGAAGTTTGAGACACCCCTAAAGCTTGTATTGATTTCAATGAATTTCAAAGAAAGTTGTAACTTAACTATAAAGTTAAGATGTACTCGTAAAACTAGTCACTTAACCATTGTAAATATTTTGTTATTAATTTAGTGCAAACAATTATATCAATTATCAAGTACTAGCGAATTACCAATATTTTAGATCTTTAAATCTAAGGACTTACGGTATGATTGGGTATTCAGAAATGAAGTGGAAATTAAATTTGCATTCTTAATTACATTCATAATCCTACTAGAAAGTTTTATTATATTGAATATTTATTCCATATGAAATGATTATTTCCAAAAATTTAAGAATAGTGATTCTTTCCTTCTCCTTAATTTTATATATTTCAATCTTTGATAAAAGGTTATTTAAGGTTATTTTTAATTATTTTGACTAGTTTATATTCATTAATTTTTTAAGTTTATATAATTATACTTAACCCTAATTTAACTATAACAACACGTAATAATTTTAATAATTTACTTTAGTTGTCATAAAAACTTGTAGTTGGTTTACTTATTTATTGAAATTATTTAACAAACTACTAATTATAATTTGAAGCAAAAATATAATTTTATAATAAAATATGAAATAATTTACATAGAAGAATATGTAAAAAATATAATAATTTTAAGTTTTGCAAAAGTATTAAAAAGTTACATAGTTTTTAATTAATTTATATGTTTTTAAAAATAATACATGTTCAATGATAATTTAATCATTTAAGATAAATTTTAAAGATTTCTTACATTTCGTTAAGGCATATATTTTTCATTCATTTACCATACTAATCATAAGAATTAATATTCTTATTTGCAAAAACTTATGCAATATTGACTCATTAAGGTAAATTAAGTCAAAATTTGTGAATCAACGCAGGTCAACGCGGGTCAATCTTAATTAGAATATTTATTTTCACTCTAAAATATTATCTTACTACGTGACCAAAACTATGTTACTACAAGACCTAAATTTTGTCACTACAAGGTCAAAAGTGTATTACTGACTTACTGTAAGTCCAAAAATATTCTGGACACTTATTTTTTTGGGCAAAATTACTAAAATAATTTTGACTTATTCGGCTACTACATGACTAAAACAATGTTACTATAAAACCAAAATTTTATCACTATAAGGTCAAAAGTGTATTACTACATGTTCAAAAATATTCTGAAGACTTCATTTTTTTGGTGAATTTGTCAGAATGTTTTGACATGTAGTATTAATTTTTTTGTCTTGTAGTGGTAATATTTTGGCTTTATAGTAACAATATTTTGGTCATGTAGTAAACCACCTGTTTGCAACCCGCGAATTTTCTGGACAACCCGGATCCAGGCTTATGACCCGCATTTTTTTTAAATTGACTTAATTTGACTTTTGAGCTTAGGGTTTTGACTTGCCTAATTGAAATGCATTGCATGTATGCAATATTTCACATAATACTAGCCCTTTTTATTTCATTCCTTTCTCAACATCATTCCATTCTTGAGTTCATTCTAATCAACTCTAATATCATTCCATCATATCAATCATGTCGTTATTGTATCAAAGGTTGAGGTTCAATGAGTCTATCCAGTTATAGACTTATGTAGTCAAACTCAAACTTGCATTGTTAACAAACTTATGTAGCCAGACTGCTGAACCGTCAAGTTAAGAATCGACGAATTTATCGGATCAATATCCTTATGTAAACAACAAAATTATGTTTTCAAACCGATGTAGCCAGTTCATAATAATATATTTGGTATAAAACTAAACGATTTAACGATCTATCACTAATGTTGTTAAGCGAATCAAGTTGCTTGTGAACTTGACTCGTTATGGCTTGAACTCAGCTCGACTCGGCTCGTTAAACAAGTTAAGCTCGAGCTCATTAGATGTTCGATTTATTAACGAGTAGACTCGAACTCAACTTATTTGGCTTGATCTAAAAAAAATCATTTGATTTTATGAAGTTCAGCTGAACTCGATTGACTCGTTTACAAGTCGAGTCGAACTCGTTTTTTTGTTCGTTAAATATAATCGAGCCGAGTTAAGTTCAATTTAACAAGAACTCATGTGCAGCTCGAATTTCAAATTTTAAGTAGTGGGCTCAAATCAAATAGGGCTCAATTAGGGGTGAACATTCTATTTCGAGTAATATTGTGGTAACAAGTTTTGACTAAAAAAATCCGCTCACACAGATTGCGCAGAGTTTTCTGGAGAATGGAGTTGATGGGATAATAGCAATAAGCACTCAGTTCATTCGTCGAACAAAGCTGAGAAACTAAATTCATAGAAGTCTCGATAAAACAAGTACTGAGGGGAGGGGCAGTGTGATAATCAACAATAACAATCTAGTAATGGACCCGGAGACGGCTTTAGAATTAGTGAAGCAAGGCACCACTCTTCTTCTACTCGATGTTCCGCAGTACACTCTAATTGGTATCGATACCCAGGTACGTGTCTCCATCGCTGGTAATTTTATTTCGATTATTATTAGTTTCGTGGATTTTATTTCAGTTCCAGTGAATTGGAAATATTGTTTGCAGATGTTTTCGGCTGGTCCTATTTTCAAGGGTATAAAGATGATTCCTCCTGGCATTCACTTTATCTACTATAGCTCCTCTAACAGGTTTGCTTTATTCAAATGTTATATGATTCGTTGATTTCCGTTTTGTGATTATTGTTGTCGCTCGTGAATTTTAGAGTGAGTGACATTCTGGTTACAGATGTTTGGCTTGAAAGAACCATTTGAAAAGTATTTGAGAATCTTCAGTATCCTTTTTTTTTTAATCGATAATGGCGCAATTTCCTTGATATGTTAATCCTAATCTGTGCTGTATACGTTATTTTGCAGGGAAAGCAGAGAATTTTCTCCTATTGTTGGTTTCTTCATTGAAGCAAACCCTTCACAGGTTTAGCATTAGATTGTTTATCGGTTATTGTGCACTTCCAATTGACTACTGTTGTGTTAAATACTTTGTCAATATGAAGTCTTTTAATTGATACTTTCTAATTTAGATTTTTTATCACCCTACGTATGCTATATGGTGATTATTTAACCTTACAGATATAGTTCTTCATTCTTCTCTCTTATTAATGTTTGGAAGATGATTTTCTATCCATCTCTGAAGAGATGACAATATACAGGACTAACCTTGTAATATCATCATGGGTATGACAGACAATTGTTCGGAGATGGGATCAAAAGGATGAGAGGCTAGTCAGGATATCAGAAGAAGAGGTGAGTCTTTGTGCGGTGAAACTATTTGCCTAGTTTTCTCAATGACAACATATGCACATGAGTGGTGTCAAATTGTCATGTTTATGTTTGAAGTTTGATAATTTTAAGTGATTTCTGAAGTTGAAAAGGCTTACATTGGATAATTCATGAATGTCGACGCAGAATATTTTCGTCTATTTGTCTCATGCGTTGCTGAACATGCAAGAAAACAAAATACGTTTCCATGGTATGATGATTTGACAAGTGCACTTTTTGCCTCTGTACCTTAAAAACAAAGCCAAACATGTTGGTTACCCAAAACAACATAATCACTCATTCTGTTTACTCTTGGTTCAGGGTTTAAATTTTAACAGTACCTTAGGGTATGTTTGTTTTGGGATTATGTAGGATGTGGGAAATCCTGGATGGGGAAATCCTGGATGGAGAAATCCTGATGAATAGTAATTGTGTGTGTTTGTTTTGGGATTTTGAGTAGGGTGAGATGTAACTTTATGTCAAATCAAATTGTGTAAGAGTGGTTGGATGTGATGTAATGGTAGGATGTAATAGTAGGATGTATAGGTATTTTTAGGGATAAGTGTAGTTGGATGGGGAAATCCGGATGTGAAATCCCGAAGTAGAACAAGGACGTGGGACGTTTACGTCCCACGTCCGGACGGGTGAGTCCCAAAACAAACATGCCCTTAATGAACTATGCTATTCCCAAGTAATTCTTTAGCTATTCTTAATATGGTTCTGCGGTATTTGGATGAGTGTTAACACCTGACTGTGTTTTACAACCACTATTTTGTCTAGAGAGATTTCTCAGCTTGCCCTGAATCCTGATGGTACCTTATTTTGATGCATGCTGTTACTGGTATATAGACAAAAAATGTAATCTGTTCACTTTATCTAATGGATTAATTTTGTTTAAGATCTCAATCATCTCATGGACTTCATAGAAATATGGTATTCAGCAGCTCTTGTGAGATGTCTGTAATGCTTGTATTGACTCTTTCTTTTGGTACAGGAAGAGAGATACTCTAATGCAGTTAAAAGGTTGGAATTTGATAAACATCTTGGACCATACACATTGAGCCAGTATGGGGAATGGAAAAACTTGTCCAACTATATTACCAAGGATACTATCGAGAAACTTGGTATGTAATTTTAAATCTGAGAACATGCTCACACCTCAACGAGAATTAACCAAAAATATCAATTAAAAGACTTCATGTTGACATTCCGTTGAGGAGGTGTGAGCATGCCTCTCTTGAATGCCATGTCATGTCTCCAATTATGGGCTAGATGCACAAATTCTTGGAAACTGATGTCTTTTTACTATGAAAGCATCATGATTACCCTTTTCATCCATGGCCAATTTGAATTGATTTTGTAGATCTCTCATGTATCGAGGTTCAGGCCTTAGAAATTTTTAAAAAGGCCCTCTCTGAAAATGCCTGTTATATTTACTGACTGTGACGAAAATACATTTTTCAGAACCTATTGGAGGGGAAATCTCAGTTGTCTGTGAACCTGATATGGTTGGAAAGTTTTCTAAAACAGCCATGGACAAAGTTTTAGCTGAGCAGTTAAAGAACAGCAAGTTTTCAGTTCCTGAAGATACATCACAAAAAAAAGTTTGTTATTACACTACAATTCCTCGAGTTGTCAAGCAGAAGGGATTATGTGGAAGGGATCTTAGTAGTTTGAATCTTGACAAGGTAACTGAAAGTGTTTTCCAATTATATTGGAGATTTAATGGTATGCTGATTTATGAATGCATTCTATTATTTTCAGACACAGCTGTTAGAAAGCGTATTGATGAAGGAATATGGAGGCGATGAAGATGCACTTCTGGCAGAATTGCAGTTTGCATTCATTGCATTCCTGGTAATAAAGAAGTTTGCTATTTGATATTTATTGAGATGCATTGATCTGTATCTATATTGGCAATGAGAAACTTGGACATATATGTGTACATTCATAAGGCTATTGTACTTTGTAGTTTACTTATCATGTCATCTACAAATATGCAGATGGGCCAATCTCTTGAAGCATTTCTGCAGTGGAAGGTTTTATTGAGTCTCTTATTTGGGTGTACAGAATCTGTAAGTGCATATCAAAGCTTTTTGAATTCATCTTCTTATTTATTTCACAATTATGCTTCCTTCCAGTAAAGTAAATATATTAGATAAACTTCTTGTGAATAAAGATCAAGAATAATGAGGGAATCTTTGTCCATATGAGTTGCTTGATTTTCTGACCATGGAAATGTCGGTCAAAATTAGCTCGCAGCCAAGTTATTATGATGGCGAATTCATCTTTGTTTTAATTTCTGTGAGAAGCTCTGATCTTATCATTTTCCCTTCAAATTGCTGTAGCCTTTATGTGCTAGTTGGTGCTAAGAAGATTTGAACTTGGAATTCAATTGGATATTATTTTTGTGTGGTTTTGGTAATAGTAGTGGAGATATTTGATACTACTAAAATTTGTTTCTATTCTTATGAAACTGGAAAGGAGTGGAATAACATGCTAAAAAATAGGAAATTTGCTAGTATATTGTTTATATTTTCACAAGGTTTTGGGTCTTAGCTTGTGGAACATTGTGTACTTTAAAGGTTTTGAGAAGGTTGATTGCAGAGAATAGAGATGCTAGTTTAATTGTGCATGTTTCTTGTGTAAAGGATTTTATGATATGAAAAGGCATATCTAAATAATGTTTTATAGTCCATCTTTATATTCCGTTCACTCTGATAAGTTTTAATGAGTTACTGTTTGTCCCAGGTCCTTGATTGGTGGCTAACATTAGTTGAACTTTTGTTTTCTGCTAATCTAACCTCTGTTTTCTTATTGTAGCCTCTTTACTCCAGGAGTCGGCTCTTTACCAAGGTATTTATTGAGGCCCATCTCTATCTTTTTTGTTTTGTTTCTACTTCCTGTACAACACATAAATGTGGTAGCTTGAGGTTGAGGTGCAAATATCATCAGGATATCATCTATTGATGACGCTTCTGCTTCTTTTCCTTACCATTTTGATTTGTTTTATATATCATAATTAGTATAGAATGTTAAGATATTTTTCATTTTCTCTTGGTCATATAAATATTTTTCTTACTGATTCATGGAATTGTTTTTTTATCACAGTTTATTAAAGTCGTATATCATCAGTTGAAATTTGGATTTCAAAGGGACCAAAAGGATGCTGCTGCTATACCTGAAGGAGTGTCATTGCTAGATGAGTCTTGGTTATCTTCTGATAGCTTTTTGCACCATCTTTGCAAGGTAATGTTACACGATATATCAATTTAGTCATCCATCTGCAATTATCATTAGGTACTTAGATATGATATTCCCCATGTTTACATTTTTTTTTTGAAGACTTGTAAAACATGATGTTTAATGGTAAGTTCACTTTTCTGAAATTTTGAGAAGCACTAAAGATTAATTGACGCAACCAATGACAAATGTTCCAACTTCTATGTTCATGTGTTACTGGATACATTGGATCCTTCTGGATATCCTCTATATAATGAATACAAGTTCATCATACATGTGTTGGGCTTACTAGTCAATACCTTCTATATCACAGGATTTCTTTTCGGTGGTTCTGGAAGCTCCGGTGGTTGATGGGGATCTTCTCTCTTGGGTGCGTATTGTTGAAATACTTTTTTGTTTATATTTTTTTAACAAGAATAATTTGATCATCTTATTGGCAACATCTACCTTTTCTTGCCGGTTGAGAAGTAGTATCAGTAGTCCATCGCCATTTTTTATTGCTAAATCTGGTTCAGTATAAATGCTTAATGCTTATGGCAAGCCTAAGGTCCTTCAGTTTCCCTTTACATTTTATCATTTCTATGTGTTCGCAAGATTCCATTCCCGTTATTTTGTAATAATCTGTTTAGTGGGTTTCATAATCGAGCTTGTGTTAATTTTTATTGTTTCTAAAACAATAAAGCAGAGCTGATAATAACTTTTGGATGTAATGTTGGCACCTTTCATGCATTATACTTGATTTGTGTCCTATTAGTCAGTTTGTTTTTGGATGGAAAATAAATTGTTTTGTATGTTGTATCATTCCCTTATTTATGTCAAAATGGCCATGAGAGGTTAGACCAAGTAACTAATGTACGATTTTATAGTGGACTTACTGTATGTATCATATTTCAAGTAATTGTGATGTGTCCTCCCAGTAGTAATAAACTTTTACAATGCTTAGACGAGGTAATTTTCAAGTCTTACTTCGACACACAAAAGTCGTAACTTTTGGGTCCCAACATGGTAGAAGGAACTTGTGTTTGGAGGTCAAACTGTAGAAAGCTTCATGATGCTGTTCAAAACTGAGTCCTAGCAACTTCTGAATTTTTTGGCTATTATTTTTTGAAGGCGAGAAGGCTGAAAACGTTGCTCGATGAATCTTTTGGATGGAAATTTCAGCAGAACGAAGGTGGTGTTATTAACTTTGAGGATGATGATGAGGTATATATTGGCTACAGTTTAATTAATTAATTATATTTTTGTGAAAATTGACGTCAGCTCATGTTTCGACTTGTGCAGTATGCTCCAGTGGTTGAGATTTTGGATGATGATATCTACAGGGAGTAAACGAAGCCTGTTTTCTTCTAACAAGGGAAGCGCTCTGAGGTAGTGGTGGAATACGTTATATACTGAATGCAATCTATTAGTTTTACGGTCACCTCGATTTTGCTCACAACGAGTACTTTATTTCCAAAATATGGTAGTGGTGCTCCAATTTAGTTTTGTATATGTGAGGCCTAAATGTATGTTCTGTACAAGTAATGTGTTGAAAGCTAGCTTCCAGTCGATGACAACAGATCCTCCGTTTTGTTGGCTGATGTTAAAGAGCCCCTTAACTAATGTACATCTATCTAACTGAACCATCTTTTCCTAATCTGCATTAGTATACTCAGTCTTTTGGACATTTTCACCATGATGCAGATTGTTGTGTTTTACAAATGCTTGTGTGAGACTGCTTTAGATTCTGAGTCGGATTCAAATTAAACGTGTTTATTAATTTATCCACTACTAACTCAATTTGAATCTCTTGTTGATTAATTGATGAATTTTGATAGGGCGAGTCTACTCACTCATAAAAAAAAAATTATGGATGCATTTTGATATTTTTCATGAGACAGTTTTGTAATAGTCTTGTTTTTCTTGTCTGTTTCATTGTAAACGTAAATCAAAGACAGACTATGAAGGTGAAGAAAATAAAGAAACTAAAATAGTCTCAGCAAACACACATGTTCTTTGGAGAAGTCTCAAATAACATGACAGAATGGAAATCATGAAGTAACATCTTAGAACTAATTACTACCAGATACTATTATGCACCAAATTCAAAGTGGAACTACTGATGGTACATCATGGAATACGGATAGTTGTACGGCGGTGCATGCATGTTGTACATCTTCATCGGATGAGTAGGATAGTCATAAACTGGGAACCCAAGGTAGGGACTTTGGAGGTTGTTAAATTGATGATGGGCACTGTAATCTGCAGGGAAATTCATCATAAGATTTTCATTTCGGGTGTTGAATTGAGGAAGGGCGGTGTAAGTCGGGTAACTCGTGACAATATTTTCTTCACGAGTGTTAAACTGAGGAAGGGCGTCGTAACTAGGGAAACTCGTTATGAGATCTTGTTCTCGAGCGTTAAATTGAGGAAGGGCATCGTAATCAGAGAAACTCGTGATAATATCATCTTCTCGTTGGTCCATCTCCATGTGATGACTGTTTGGATAATTCGAGTCCCATTCATCCCACATGGGAAACCTTTCATGTTCATCATCATCATCTTTGACCCAATTATAAGTTGGGGGAGGGGCCCTCCAAAGCTCTGCATGTTTACCAGATTTAACTAACTTGTTCATCAGTGTCGTGCATTCAACGTTTCCCCACACAATCACCTTCTGCAATTCACACTCTATTTTCACTTTGTACACTCCTACACAACAAAACAAACACACACATTACATGTAATCCATCAAAATTGTAATTAGCCTCACTTTTTTCTTTTCTTTTTTCAATCTATATTTTTTGCGATGTAAATTCTTGTGCGAGACATTGTAATGTTATAAATATTCAAACTAATTGCATTTATTCAATTAACAAATTTTTTTTTATCTTTTATTAAGAGTGACTCTTTCCACAATAAGTTGCATATATCATAATCTAAAAGATAAAAATTTATATGCAATATTTTACATACAATATTAGCACAAATTAGGAAAGAGAAAAAAAAAACTCATGGGTCTAAACCGGGTCGAAAGCAGGTTTGAGATCTCCCAAAAAACGTGCAAAATAATGAAAAACTTGCTTTCAAATATGTGTTACATTTTCTCTTATAGTAACATAAACATGAGAGCAAATTTTTATTTTTGCTTTTGTACGAATTTTATGAACAGGTTCATTTAAACCAGTTTTGATCTGTGAGTTTTTTTACTCTTTATCAAAATAGAAGGATATTGCATGTACAATATTGCACCTAAGTTATTATCAAATGTGAAAAATATGTCTACATTCAACTTAAACTTACCCAAAAACATAAATAGGCCACAAATCTTACCCTAAAAACATATATATGCCACAAATCTAACATGAAACATAAAAAATACTCTTACCTTCAATTTTTCCAACAAGTTTCTTTACTTTTTTCTCGCAGCCTTGACAGTGAATGTGGACCTTCAGAACGTGTTTCTATATATACCAAACATATTAATAAAATATGCATTAGAATTATATATAATAAGAATAAATATATTTTTCATTAAAGAAAATATAAATGGGATTAAATGCAGACCTTTATCTTTACAAACTTGAAATTTTCCTCCTCCATTTTCCACTTGTGGCTTTCTTACTTCCTTCACTTATGCTGATTTATATTGTATATTTCCCCTTGAAAATGTGTTGAATTAGTTTCGTACTAGAAAATAGTTGTAGAATATTCCAATTAAAGCCTCTGCATATCATGCAGAATACACCTCCAAGTACAAGCACGCTGATTGACAGTTAGCTACACATTTATAGGATGAGTAAAAAGCCATCATTGATCATAACAATGCCTATTTTCAAATTACAAAAATCAATTAAGTTTGCAAGTTACAAAGGGAAATTAATTTGCAAAAATGTCACTTTTTTTGGCATTTTTTTTTTTTTAGATATATGCAACTCCTTTTAATACCATTTTGATCATTTAGCAAGAAGACAAGTTCATGTGCACCATTTACGTACACTTCTAATTAACCAACACTACAAAAGAAAAAAGCATTTTCCAAACGAATAAAAAAAAAATCTTGAAATTATTAGAATTCCAATGAAGAACAAAATGTTGGCAAATACCATTCAAATAAACATAAGCAAGAATTGGGAAATTAAATTCATAAATAGACTAGTCAAACCCAACTTATCAAAAATGGCTTCATTTATATACTAGTATTATATATAAAAAATGTTCTTCTTTATGTAAATGATTTTAATTTTTTTTTATTAAATTACAGAAGCTATTACTTTTTTTACCCCATAGACACGGTGATATCACCTCACCAATTTATTTCACGTTGTAATTAAAAGTTGGATGGAAGGTAAAAAACATATCTTCACTATATTTTTATTTGTTTAATTTTGCTAGTATTTGATGTTTTATTATTGATGAACTCCTTTTATTATGGAGTTCACAATGTGCAATATTTTTTGGGTATGCTAAGACCTTCCCGTTTAGGTTGTTTAAGATGTCTAAGTTGTTTAGATTGTCTAGGTTATTTACATTGTTTATATAATTTAAATTAATGTAAGTTGTTCGGGTAATTATTGCTTGTGTTGTTTACATTGTTACAAGTTTAAGTTGTTTAGTTGTTAAGATTATTTATATTTTATTTTGAAGTCTCGATATTCGACCAAAGAATCGACTAATTTGGGGACCAATTTTAAGTTTAAGTCTATACCACCATATCAATCTCTTGGGGTTGGATTATTTAGATTGTTTGTGTTGTTTAAGTTAAACTAGTGTAGGTTTAACCTTATAGTAGCCTATTTTGATTTTGTAGTTGTAGAATATTTTGACTTTCTGGACCGCAAACTCACCCAAATTATTAAGTTTGTATTATTATTGTTAAGTACAAATTGTTTATACAGTACTCCTATATTTTTAATTAGCTTAGTAGTTTGTTTTGGTTTTGTATTAAAACATATAATCCCATAAAAATGTTTGTGATTTGCAAATTTTTTGAACATTCTAAATTTGAGATTATGACCTGTAAATTTTAATTTAAATATTTTGTTAACTAGACATATTTAATGTATAATTTTTTTCACACAAATGTTGTTAATTTTATTTTTTTTGGTGAAAATAGATACTCCCTATATGTTTTTTTTTTTTTTAAAACTTTATTTGTAAATGCACTTAAAAAAAAAATTATTTGTAAATGCAATTAAGTGTCTTAAATCCCACCTATATTGACTAGGGTGGCGGTGGTACAAGAATCTAATTCTATTACCACGACTTAAAAGTCAAGTATGTCTGTTTCAAAAAAAAAAAAAAAAATGGAAAAAGTCAAGTTTGTCTTCATTTTTGAATCTACAACCACGTTTTTTTTTTTTTTTTTTTTGCGATTTCACATATGCTTTGTAACAAAGTTTAATTTACACTTTTAATAACATCAAGATTTGCAGGCACATATATTTTCTTAACTCGATCGATCCTTCTGGTATTTGAAATTATTTGCAAGGGAAACTACAAATTAATTAATACATGTGTGAGTTGTGATTACATTTTCTACAACAAAACAACACAAATAATGTTTAAACTTTAAATGACCTCTACAAGGAATCTTTAAATTGAGATATTATAAATGAACACATATTTGTGTGCGTATTTTTTTTGTTGTTAATAGTTTTTTTTAGAAGATCCGATTAATCCGTAAAAAAATTGTAATTTTTTTATCAACCTTAAATGTGCTAATATTGCACCTAAACTATTTTCTTTCTTTTTTGGACTAATTGATGAATTGTGACTTTCTCACGGTCTTACAACAAATGTTTCATTTTTTTTAGTTGAGGGATAAAACTTGAATAATATTATTTTATAAATATAGGTATACAAATTTGACTTAATCATAATATTCGATTTTGCTTGGAAACACGTGGATAAGTTGAAGCCGTAATTGTAAATGTTGGAATAGTGTACGTAATTTTCATTTCTAAAGGCGTCATTTATTTATTTTATAATATATTGGTGATAAAGTGGTCAAAGGCACATTGAAAAAGCTGATTGTTTGAAATTGCAAGAGTAAGCAATGTTATTCCAGAAGCCGCATCTTAATTCATGATCAAATTGTTTATAACCGATCTACTGATTGAGTGACAGGATTCAAATTCAACTCTACATATGCAAATGTTTGTTCCATACAAATAAAATTGCATGTGAAAATATATTATACTAAGGATATGTCGGAATTTAGGTTAGGTTTGCGGGGAAGTTATGACTTTAAAATTCTGAGATTCGAAATTTTTGCTTAATAGTAAAAGTGTGTTGATTTTGAAATTTTGATTGGCTGAAATTTTACTTTATGTCAAATTAATGGGTGGATAAGTTATTTTAAAATGCATAGAATAGATTGTATTCAGAAAAGTAATTCTTCATCTCTATTTTTATACATACTTATTTAAGTTGAACACGAGTTTTTAAAAAAAATAATTATTTATATAAAAATAAAAGTTTGAGTTTGGAGACAGAATAGTGTAGGGTTAGGGGAGGAGGTTTGGAGATAAGTTAGTGAGTAAGTAAAATCTCCTTTTTAGAAAATTAATTAAGATTATAAAATTGGATAGATAAACACTACAAGAAAATTGACTTTTAGTGAAAGAAATTCTGTTATTATAGTTTCTTTAACTAAAAGCCTTTAATGAGAGGAATTGACTTTTAGTGACAAGTTCTGTCATTAATTCTCTATTTCATGTCACTATAGACTTTTAGCTAGAAAAGCAATAATGAGAGGAGTTTGTGACTAAAAACCAGTGTTGTTGTAGTGAAATAAGAAAAGTGGAAATTATAAAATTAAATGTTGTTGTAGTGAAATAAGAAAAGTGAAAATTATAAAATTAAATGGTGAGAGTAGCATAGATTTATACATAATTTTATGTATGGATTGAGTGCTAATTTGAAATTCAAAATTTTAAATCCATAACTCTTATGATGTATAGAAAAACATGATGGTTCAAACAATAACTTGATCCTTATGTATTAGAAGTGGGATTCTCTCTGTTAGATGATTAGAATGAAGTTTCAACCAGTAGTGTTAATATTTCATCAAAATGCATATTTCATCTCAAACAATAGTATTTCAAGGAGTTGGCCTAGCGGTGTAGACTTGGAATTTAGAAGTATGTTCATCTCTACGTCTCAGATTCGAATCCTCTAAGGTGCAAACAATTGATCCCCGGGATTAATCAATCCAAGACCGGATACCCGAGACTTAATTATATATGTTCGGACAATAAGGTGAATTATATAATCTTGATCTTTTGAGAACACATTAATTAGTTGAGTTTTTTTTTTTTTTTTGAAGCAATTAGTTGAGTTAGTATGTAATAACTAATCCTTTTGGTTTTTATTTCAGCTATTTTAATTGTTTAAATGTACTGTAATTATAAGTTGGTTTGCTTTTTATTTTTATGTACCAGTGATATGATGTTATACAATAACCTCGTGATTGTTGTTATCTAATTTATTAATTATTTAACAAAATAAACAATGCCGTATTTTAAATGGACTGTAGACCCATGCATATGCATATACGTACCTTGCAAGATTCGTACGTACAATTTTTTTCACATTTACTAGGTAAAAACATTATGCATATATATATATTAACATAGATAATATAAATAATCCATTAAAAAAAATATTAACAAATTTATCTTTATCAATATTTACTTGTATTTGATATAGCCACGGGAAACGCCTGGTCCCCAAATTTTTAGGGGCCTATTTATATATATATATATATATATATATATATATATAATTAATATTTTTTAAAAGAAATTAAAATATAATGAATTTGAATATCAAATCTAATAATATAATCTAATATAATTAATATTTCCAATAATATTACAACATTAACATATTAAATATGAATTTATTATGCACTCTTTCTCGAAATAACCATAGCAATTACCTCCAAGCCCAATATCTAATTAAATGCACACTAGAACAGTACAAGAGTAGTGCCTATAAATTGTCAGGGTGCTTTCAAACTTTGTATTCCCTATTTCTAATTTTCATTCCAATATACTTTGTTACATTCAAGTGGCTATATCTCATCTTAACATTTTCCCTTTCAATTTTTCATGATCCACAATCACGGTTATATTATTCTTTTTTTTTTTATTATTATTATTTTAGTTTCTTTTATCTCTAATTCTCTATATTTTCTTTATTGTTGTTGTTGATGTTGCTATTGCTATTGCTGCCTCAAAAAATAAATTTGAACAATTACAAACATATGATAAAATTTTTGGATTTTTATTTTATTCAAATAAATTAAAATCTTTGGATAATAATAAATTAAAAGAATGTTGTGAAAATTTAGAAAATACTTTGAAGCATGACAATTCTTTAGATATTGATTCAAACAAAACGACTATTGAGATTCTTGAATTTGTAAATGCTGTGGGTTGCTATCCTAATGCCTTAATTGCTTAAATATTATTGACTATTCATGTGACCGCGTCATCAACTGAAATAAGTTTTTTCTGAATTAAAATTGTTAAAAACATATCTACGATCCACTATGTCACAAGAAAGATTAAATGGTCCGTAAAAAAAAAGATTAAATGGACTAACAACTTTATGTATTGAAAAAGATATGCTAGAACAAATTAACAATGAAGATATTATTGATGAATTTGCTTCTCAAAATGCTAGAAGAAGCCATTTTAAATGATTTATTTTTAAACGTTCATCCATTTTTAATATGTGCATACATATTTCACTTATTTTATTAGATGTTGTTCAAAGAAGGGGCCTAATTTTCCTGTTCGCCTACCAGCTCTTAATATAGCATTACCTTAAGTTAAAATAATTTGCAGATTTTTTCTCCTCACAATGTCACTGTTCTTTTTTTTTTTTTTTTGAACTAGTTTATAGATGATCATTTGCTATGTAAGAACTTTATTGAATGCTCAAATTTCTAATTTCAATAAAATTTTCATTAGATATATATATATATATATATATAATTAATCACTCGACTTTTTTATGATCTATAACTTTGATATCCATTTTTAGATATGTAAAATAAAATGTAATCATATCAAAAATATTATTTTATGATCATTTCTTCCTGTTATTGATTTTAATTACATGATCATATTTAATAAAAAAAAAAATGGGTACAATTGGTTTAACCCATACAATTGAAATTGAGCTTCAATTAATTGGATCAAAGATTAAATTGTGTAAATTGAGTATTAAAATCCAAGTGTATCTATACACTCAATTGCATTGGAGAATTTGCAAAAAAAAAAATATATATATATATATATATATATATATATATATATAATATAAGTTCTATTGCATTTTACTATCATTATACTATAAATTAGTATTCAAGGTAAATTTTTAATTTTGTGCACTAACATTCAAAATTTAATTAATTGTGCTCATGCATTTAGAATATAACAAAATTCATATATTAATAGAAATATTAGTAAAATAAATTACTTATAAGTATCAATTGTTGAGTTTACAAAATGTATAAAATTTAAAATTTTATCAAAATTTGTTTCGTACAACGTACAATCTCGTGCTAAAAAAAAATAAAAAAAATTGAAGTCATGCATTGCACAGTAAAGCATAAGAAAGAGACTACACAAATATGTACAAATCAGGAGAAGAATTTTTCCTATTTTTTTTTATTACAAGTTAAATACCCCATCCCTTTTTTTCCCTCCCCATGACTCGAACCCAGGACCTGTGGCCTAGGTAGTGGTGCTCTAACCACTTGAGCTATCCCACTTTGTCGAAGAATTTTTCCTATTAATGATATATTAGAACTCCTACATCTTTATCGAATACATTTTCAAGATAAATTGTAAATTCCTTGAAAAGGATTAATGAAAATGATGTAAACTTTGAATAATTCTGCTAAAAACTTTATTTTCGTAATTTCTGATATTTGACCGATGGCAATTTCGGTAACCCGCTAAAAAATGTGTGGTCAGTCTGAACCACGACTAATTAAACACTCTTGCGCTGCAGGTCTTAAAATAATTTGATATATAGTTTTAAGAATTAATATTGTTTTCTAATTTTTTATTTAATTAAACGTTAAGTATATATATGGCGTAGCATGCAGTATATTATTGCAAGCTATGTCACGTATTCTAAATTGATTGATGGTAAATGGTGTGTGAACATTTTGTGCATATTGTAAATGCACATTTCATGCACTACCCCTGCATATATATTTTGCATGATTCGTATGTGCTATTTTTTTCACATTTAGTAGATGAAATCATTATGTGCATATATTTAATTAATAGAGATAATATAAATAACCATTTCTAAATAATTTACACAATTGATCATTATCAATATTCACATATATTTAAAAAGCTTTCAAAAAAAAAAAAACGAAAAGAAGGTCCAATTAAAATAATTAATTTGCAGATGTTTCAATGTTTGGAGTACTATATATTTTTCTTTAAATTGATTGTAGGTGATCCTTCCCTGTGTGGAAACGTTTTTTTAATGCTCAATTTTGGATGTCAAAGAGTAGTTGTGGACTTGTGGAGATGGACACAAAATTCGTTGTTGATGCTATACAAAATTAGAATGGTGTTAATAATTAAGGTGTCCGGAGACCTTATATCACTTCATATAAGAGTTTATTGTCTTCTATTTCTTTTTATTCGGTTACTTTCGTCTATTGGGAGGTCAATGTTAAAACTCACAAAATTATTAGGACTTTTACCAGCCCTCATGTATTGTTCGACCCTTTGATATGTGTGGATGGCGTGTCGAAAATTATCTGCAGTTGCTAAATAAATAAGTTTTGACTTAAACAAAAATGACGTTAAAAGATCTATTCGTACCTCCCGTAAAACCCATGATGTTAAATGATATTAAAATAAAATATGATTTGGTTGTCAAGTCTTTTTTCATTTCTAAAAAAAGGTAGATTTTGTTTGTGCTCAAAATTTTATTTTGTTTTTAAATATATAAGAGTGATTATAATTTTTTTGGAAAATGGGGTGGGCTTCATTCCTACGTTAATGATAAAGGGCAATGGAATAATTTGTCAACAGGAAATCCACCGTAAAAAGTAAAGTTGAACATGGAAGGGAATCCATCCATCTAAAATGTATGCAACAAGTAGCCAAAAAAGCTAATTTAGTAACATCAACAAAGTTATTTTCGGAAAAGATACTCTTATTAAATAAATTTGGACCCGTATGTCTCACAACTCCTCTAACATTACACCGTTTGTTACAAAAATCATTTATTCAAAACGTAGAAAAATGTAGTCGCATCACATGATCGAACAAGCTGCATTCGGATTATCTTCGCTAAAGAGATATGTGATAGGTTCTTCGGGCAATGGAAGTGTCTGGAGGTTTCGTACGTAGCCGGGAGGGGCTTTCTTGTCATAAATTTGAGAAAGATGGGGATATTGAACGGCGTTGCATGGGATGTAAGGCCACAGTTCAGCTCTCTTGCCTGTCTTGTTCATCACTCCCTTTAATACTTTGTTTGGATCAATATACCCATTTATCGTTACCTTGTTCTGCTTCCGATTTATTTCCACCGTTTTCACTCCTGCAATGTTAAATTTTACGTCTCATAACTTTGAACTTTTTTGTAAAAGGACCCAAAATATATGAGTCAATACGACTTGTTTGTGGAATTTCGACAACTTTTGAACTGAAATCGGATCAATTAAGAAATTACAGGACAAAATTGAAAAACATAAAAAAAAAAATTGTATTTTTAGTGGGAAAATCCAAAATATATATGGGGCGGAATTGAATTTTAAAGATATGGAGTTCAAAAGTAAATTTATCGTGAAGTTCAATATCAGTATACATTACTTGTACGGTGGAATATATAATGTACAACTATTTTATGTTAATATTGACTTCATAAGAAATCGACATATTAAGCTTTATATTGTTACTATGTACATGTATTTTAAAATTAGAGTTTGACTATGTTATTTGTAAATTTCAAAAAACTTGCATGAGTTTTTTGCTAGAGAGATTGGGAAGTAAAATAGATAGAAAAATGAACCTTTCATGTTTTTAGCTGCATTCTTGACCCTTCTCTCACATCCATCACAATCCATTTTTATTTTGATCTCAACCGTCTACAATACAAAAAAAATAAAAATAGAAGAATCAATATAAAAATTAGGAAAATGATTGATTGAAAACCACATTTCATACATATATATGTAGTGAAAAACACTACATAAACTATTTGTATCATGCTATTGTATAAGTGTTTTATACTGGTGTTGGACTTCATAAGAAACTCATCGTCGAAACATTTGAGGAGCTCGTAGGAGTAATGTAAATACCTGAATTGATTTTCTTTTGCTTCTGGCTGTGGTGTTATCAGTGCACAAGTTTGAGAGATACTTGAGAGCACCCATTTTTGCTGCTCATATAATAAACTTACACAAACCAAAGAAGCAATGCTTCTTCCTATTTATACTATTTCTGTGAGGGAAAATAAAAGGGCAAAAATCATAAAGCTAGCTATGTCCATTTAATTCATAAAAGGAATTAAAAAATGAGTTATTCTCTCTTTTGATACAATTCCACATATATGTGAATCAATCAAAATCAATTAATTGACCCTCACCCCCATTAAAATATAATATTTCTAGCTTAAAATCATTATGAGTGGGTAAAAAAATGCTTTGTGGATTTTATGATATATTAATGGTAATATGCTAATCCGGAATTAATTAATAAATTAATATTGTAAATTGTTGTTGCTTTCAATTTGGTTCGATGGGTGTGGCTTTGCTTTTTTCTCTATTATTTATTGCTTAATTATGTACCACTATAATTGCTTATGTTCCTTGATTCTGTCCTAGAACATTTCCTCGCCTTTTTCTTTTTTCTTTCTTTTTTTTATGTATATGGCGTGTGTTTGAGTGTTTATAATTATTTTTAATTTCGATAAATTTGACTCCCTCCGTCCTCGTGTAGTACATTTGTTTCTTTTTTGCACGGATTTTAAGAAATATTATTTATTTATGAATAAAGTAGATAGAGTAAAAAAGAAATAAAGTAAGTGAAGTGGAGTATATTTTTCAAAAAAAACAAACAAACACACTTTATATAGACACAAGGAGTAGTAATTTAGACACTCGCGTAGTAATTTATCCGACTCGGTAGATTAGTTCATATCATCCTTCTTTTGTATTGGTGTGTTTTTCAATTTTGTTGGTTTTATATTTAATTGATATATTAATAACTAGAGTTTTTAGTAAATATATATGAAATTAATCTGTATAATGCATGGTTCTTAGATAGCTAGCTATAAGTTGGCTGGTTTTTTCTAACATGCGAATGCGTTGAAAAAATAATTTATCTTCACGTAGATTTGCATGTCTATATAATTATGTGCGACAATTCGGTTCGGTGTCATTTAATGTATCTATCTTATTTTTCAGACTTTGGTACGTTTAAGACGGAGCAATGGAATATAACATTCGTCACTATAAGACAAAAGGAAGTTGTCTGAACATATAAATACTTCTCTCGTCCCGGCATAAGAGCATCTCCAATGGGAGTAGAAGTCCACGTGGATTTCTACTCCTAACTCAAATCAAGGGTAGAAGGGGTTGGGGAAAGATGATGTGGAGGAGAGACGAGAAATTGGATAGGAGAACTTCTACCCAAGTAGAAGTAAAATTAGAAAAAAAAAAAGAGTGTGATAGAGGGAGAGTGAACAACAAATGAGAAAAATAGAAGAACAAGTTAAAGAGTGTAACTCACTTGCGAGAGTAGGCTTTAATGTGGTCACAACACTTTTTTATTTGCATTTTTTTTTTTGTTTGTAGAATGCATTGGGGAGGTAGAAGTTTTTTGAGATAGAAGTAAGAAACTTTTGAGGTGGCACATATGTGTCAAACTTAAAACCAAAAAATTCTAACTCGACACTGTGGATGCTCTAAACTTCTCACTTACATACATTAGAGATCTCGTCAAAAGTTTCTCATTTCCTTAAATGACATATTTGAGAAAATAAATAACAAGAAGACTTTTAGTTGGTGCGTCAGAATGAAGGTGCAATATTTACCAGAGAGATACACAACATGTACAAGTACAAGCAACCAAACCAGCACAAGTACATTTTCCAACAAAAAACAACTAAATACACTTTGTGACAAGTCAAGACAAAAGTCGTCTATTATACTACTACTAATAATCAATCAGCTCCTATATCAGTCGAGTTCCATATACACATCTCTAGATCTAATGTGCCATTTGAATTCAAAAAACCAAATGGAACCAACAGGAAATCCACAGGAGGAGATCCTTCAACCATACCTGGATAATTGTTCGTATACGATTTCAATCTCAGACAACTATTTCCTCTTTCAGACACAATATCATACAGGTACTGCTCCTTTGATGAGCTCGGCCCCACGCAAGTTATCATCACCGTATGCCCAATACTCTCTGTCCCTTTATTCAGGACAAAAAGAATACCATCCTTCTCAGCTTGTAATACCAGGAAAGCTTCGTTCTTGCTTAAGGTGATGGGTAAAGGGCTGTTATACTGGAAACGTCTTCCTGAGTCCCAATGCTGACTGCCAAAATGTTCTGAAAGTCGTATCGATGAGCCAACAAAATGGCACTGTCGAAGGGGGCAAGCACAAGGTGCCCAAAGGCAGACATTGTCGTGCTCTCGTCTCTTGTTGTAATCCACGATTTCAGCACAACCGTATTGGGCGTTTCTGCAGGGTGCTCTCACTGGATCAGCAATTTCAATATCCACGCACACTGTATTGCCTTCGTTGCCACTTATGGGCATATTTTCCTGGACCATTTTAGGAATTAAACTTTATTTTCCCATGATA
Organism: Galeopsis tetrahit; assembly: GCA_963675135.1. Taxonomy (NCBI): domain Eukaryota; kingdom Viridiplantae; phylum Streptophyta; class Magnoliopsida; order Lamiales; family Lamiaceae; genus Galeopsis; species Galeopsis tetrahit. The sequence continues at coordinate 91,195,694 of OY776119.1, forward strand.
GATTGTGCATCTTTCGATAAATTCCACAAATAAGACAAGCTAGTTATCGTGATGTTTGCTTATTATACATCTGATAAATTCATCGGATGCATCAATGCCAAGTTTTAATCAAATTCGTAAAGACATAATTTCTTCTGGATGCTTTGGATAAAACACATTTTTCATTTCATAACAGGATAAATTCTCATTTCTCCTCTTATCATGATTATGCAGTTGACTTTTAGTCTTTCATAACTTTAAAAGAATTCAGACAAACTGCAAATTATAAGGAGTTATATTTGCAAAAATTGAAAACCAAAATGGGGATTATCACTTACCTCTGCAGTGATCATGCCCCCATTGACTTGATCTTCCCCAGCCTGCACGTAATATATCCACAGCTTAAATTAGAAAAGCTAAAATATAATGAAAATGATAATGATGAAATCCACCAGTAAAGTAGATCCTCTTGACATCCTTCAACCACTTTGCCTCAATAAAAACATGAAGAAATACAAAGATAAATAATAGCCATATATAATAATATTGATAGCCATAATATTCACTGATCTGATTGGGCAGTTAAAGTTGCACAAGGTCAAGTAATTAGCAAGTATTTTGACAAAAAAATATTGAGAGAGTAAAAAATATGAACATATTAAACCACCTAAATATGAACATATTAAACCACCTAAATATCAAGGAATTCTTTATGAAAAAATGCATCAATTTGTAGGTTCTTGGTGTATATTCAGTGACCAGTTTATTACAATCTTAGAGATCAATCATATATAAAGCATACGCAGACTCATAAATAATCATGGACACAAGTAACTTAAGTAGCAACGTTACAAGGTCAATAAACGTTCACAATAAGTCAATAACTACCTGATACCCATCCTGCTCAAGTAGAGGGTAATCTTCAACCTCTTGTTGTAGCATGGCTAGATGACTATTGTCTAATTGGGCTCTATAACCAAGCATTCCCATCCCAAGGCCTCTTTCCTTGCAAACCACCTATTAAAAAAAAATTATTGAACCTGATAATCCAATAGAATAACTGCATATAGTTTGCACGGTGCATACCTCTCCACATCCATAACCGCCAAGCTCTCTCTCTTGCTTCTCTCTCTCACTAATTTCTTCTTCACCCCAAGAAGATAGGCATGGAAATATAGCGGGGGATAGTTCAGATGGTTCTCCAACAGCAACACTCTCATAGTAAAAGAGCTGTGGAAAGAAAAGGTTTAACAAAGCAGAATAAAAGTTGATAAAGACAGAACCTCCATTAAGCACACCTGAAGAAACAATAGACAGCCACCAACTGCACGCTGCTTCCCTTGACGATAGCGAGCTACCTCTCGAACTAGCCGATCAAGTAAAAATTTCCCCCAGTTATATTGGTGAATAATGTCCATGTCTGTTAAGAAATGGAGAAATGATGGACTAACATCCAGCCTTGCAGTGGGGCATAGAAGAGTGCCTAATACATAAAGGAGAAAAGATCTTTTAAAGTCCTCTCCAGCCTCAGGGACTGCCAGCCTATCTTCTAATAGTCGAACTGAAATCCCACGATTAGTAGCATTGTACTTCTTCCTCAATTCAGCAATTACCTCATCAGGCCCAGAGTTAACCACATCCTTCCCACTCGAAGCCAATCCCATCACCATTTCAACATCACGAGGAGTTAAAGGTATGCGTTCACCACAAATTTCCAAGCTGCGTCGAACAGTATTAAACTTCTCCAATAACCAAAGACACAGACTACGTCTCAGGGTTCGACATCTGAGGTTAAGGATACTACCAAACCCCATGCTCTTTACAGCAGCTTTTTGGTCAGGTGTCAGACGTTGCAGCACATTTAATAATCGACCAGGGGAGCATCTAGTAACAAGCTTGGTCTGCACCAATACAGGGTATTTCAGTCAATTTAATATGCCACATAAACATCTAAAAACAATTCGTTGAAAAAATTAAGAATAGAATACTTGTCTTCTTGGCTTGGGAACACGGGCAGGGGTGGTGCTCAAGTACTTATCCCATACTTCACGGGCACGATTAGTGTATTTTGACTTCTCTTCTGGACTCATCAATTTCCAAGCATCAGAGGCAGCTTTTGTGGCCTGAATCAAGATCACCCAATGGGGCATTTTTAATACATTCTTTTAAATTAAACAAAATATGCATCATCAACAAAAGAGAGGGACCTTACCGCTTTCAAGCCTGAAGATTCAGGATGGGAAGCAGTGTACTCCTTGATAAATTCACGACTGAAATAATTGTTTAATGTCATCAATATGAATTCATATAAGGAATAAATAATAATATGTGAAGATTCCTACTTCAGATTAACTGAATAAAGTACCTAAAATGCACCCATGAGCAGGCTGGACGAGATGCACCATCTTGCTTTTTCTTCTTCTTTGTCCGACTAACTTCTGGATCAAAATGTTCTTGCTCATTTCTCATTACTACCATCATATCTTCTTCAAATGCACCTTAATTCAGAAAGTAAAGTTATAATCATTTAAAATATATTTTGAAAGAAAAATGGTAACCTTGTTGAACATAACCATTACAAAATTCCAATAGTAGAACTGCTGAAATTTATGAAAAGGCAAATTTATAAGTGATTTCAAGTAACATAACATAACACCATTATGATCCCAATACCATCTAACAAGTAATAATTATATTTAAAACTTTAAAGAGCTGAGTAAACTTAAGTCAATATAAAGCATTTGCTGATGCAAGCATCACCATTTAATTGACGTGATGATCCCTCAAGACGACCAGCCATTTTCTTCATAGCAAGTTTATGCACTTTAATCGATGTTGAATTTTTTTAATTAACCAAATTAACTACGATCAGTTTACAATTCCACTCAATTTAACAAATTCAGTCCATTTTCTGTCGAGGTAGAACCAGCAATCGATAGGCCCAAAATTCGTGAAGGACGAGGCACACGACGGCTTCCCGGAAACCCGTAAAACGGCACCAACAAGACAAGGCATGCATTTGTTAGGAAACCGAAACCCTAATTGAGTGTGGAGGATAAAAGAGTAAGCACATATCGATAGTCAATACCTCATCGGCGACAGCCGCGGCGGCGGCACCTGCTCCGTTGACACAGCAGTTTCTGTTTCCTCCTTTTCTCAATTCCTGCTTACCCCGTGTACCACTTCTCCTTGTTTCTTTCCTTGTGCCAATAATTCTCTATTTCCCCATTTCTCTTCGCCTTTCCGGAGTACTCCGTACTATATTTGTGGATTTCCACATTCTCCAGAAAATGGGCCTCTTTGTTTTAGTATCTGGGCCTACATCATAGGTGTAAGAAAAGGCCACGCTTATTTTCCGTCGGAATTAATTAGTTCACCACCTCTCTCTTTATTTATTACTCCGAATTATTTTTTATTTAGCATTTTTAAAATGTTCGATTCTAGTTATTCAATCTTTTTGACAATTTTTGGAAAAATTTAAAAAGTTATCAGTTTTCTCGAAAAAATTCATCGGGTGTTTTTTAAATAACTAAAATAATATAAGTGAATTTTTTAAATAACTAAAAAAATCTTACTAAGAGTAAGTTCATCCTCCACTTTCCAAAATTTTCAAAATAATGCCATATCTTCGAACAAATGCACATATATCTAAGAAAACAAAAGGTTAGTTAAAAAACCGAAAACCAAAATCATTTTTTTCAATGTTGTGCAAAATCGAATTTTCTACGTGTTATATAATACATCAATTAATTGTAAAATTACTATATAATGGAGTATTATTTTTAAACAATAAAAGTACATTCAAATTGTTCGGTAAGATGGATGAATCGAAATGTGAATGTTACTATCTCTAGAAATTATTCGAATTCTAATTATTGAATCAAGCTTCCTTCCATCTATTGTGGATGGTTCATATTCTTGAATGAATGGGTGTTTAAATAAAAAACAAGTTTTAGTTTCAACCATTACACTAACCAGTTCACAGCTCTCGTCAAACTGACTGACAGTAACACCTTCGTCCCCAAATTTGTAGTCAAGGGCACAAAAAATTTAAAAATAGAAAGCCCTAATGGCTTCTCAAATTCTGCGTACAAATCCATCGTTTTTAATCTCTAATTCTCCGATAATATGCCAAAATAGAGATAATGTTCTTCGAATTCGTCTATCGTTGTCGCCGCGATGCCCTGATTCGGTGAAAGACCGTGTGGGACGGAAATTATCGGTCAAGTGTTCGGAAAACCAAACTCAAACTCTGAGGACTTGCAGGAATTGCAAAACCCAGTTCGATCCCTTGCTCAATCATCCCAGTGCTTGCTGTTATCACACTGCTCATTTTGGGGGTACCCAGTCTCTCTATTTATATTTGTGTGTTTTTTTTTTTCAATTTCATTGCAAAATATACTCTGTAGTGTTCGACTCAAAAGTTTTATCAATTGCTTAATGGTAATCTTGTTTTGTGATAGGAGTTCCATTGTAATAAGACTGTGCCTGTTTTGTAGATAAGAATGCTTAATTTAGAGTCGCACTATATCCGTGGGGTATTGCTATCTACTAAAGAGAAAATTAGATAGATTGATTGCTAATTAACTACTGCATTTTCAGTTTTGTGCAATACGAAAGAAAGAATTAGAATAAATGAATAGTAGATGAACTTGACTAAAGATTTTAGTCCTTTCACGTGAAACGCCTTCCCAAGAGACCTACCCTTCGAACAAATATGAATGATAAACTGAAGGGAGAAGTAGTAATATATTTCTTATGGATTTTCACTTGGAAATCAGCAGAGGCCAACAAGAGCAGGTTGTGTGTGTTTTGACAAAATGAATAATCTGACAAAAGTTGCATAATGCTGCTGTAAATTGTTGAATAACCCTCTGGCTGTGTTAAATCTTTGTAGAGATTTAGAGGAGCTGGCCACAATTTGTGTCTTAGTAACATTTTAGAGGAATTTTGTAGCTGATAAGCCTGATATAGGTGGAATTTGATGTTTAGTTGTTAACTTGTTACGATGATGGTCAGGAGAAACTCGGAGAAAGTTTGAGAGCGTGCATACGGGGGGTACCATGGATACCCCTGAGTCGGGAAAAGTTTTGCAATACTGGCATTGTTGTGGATCTGAAGATCCCTTTCATCCTGGATGCACTGCAGCTCCTCACTCTTCATATGATGATTCATGACACTCAAAAGGAATCAACATATATAATGCATATGTGTATGTATAGTGATTAGTTTTCCATTATCCTTCATTTATGTTTCCTCCATAACTTTTACTCTCTCCTATACAATTTCTTTTTGGCTCACTGTAAGCATTTTATTATGCTAAGCTGCAGAAACCAGAGTTATAGCATTTTTCAACCTGTTCATGTTGTTTTCAGTGCATATGCTAAAGTATAGATTTTTATGTTTGGAATGCAATGCAATTAAATTTTGCCTTCTGCTTCTTGATATGTGTCCATTTGGTTTGGTTGTCATTTTACTACGTCTATTTCAACAAGTTTAGAAGGAAAAATGGAATTGAAATAGTATCGGTTTATTACGCAGTTCAAACAACCATAGTTGGAAACAGAAAAGTGTAACGGAGTATTGTTTAGGCAAACAAGTGATAATATTGAAGCAAAAACGAGGCCTCATCACTTGCTTCATCTTATCATCTTCAACTTACATATCTCGTATCTTTAACATCATGTTGTAATAGCAAAGTACAAGTTGTTGAAGTTTGTGATATGCAAGATGATTTCGTTGCCTTGTGTGTATTAGTACAGTTGGACACATTCGCATTTGGTTAATAAGCTTACTTGAGATTCAACTGTTGAGCTTTATAAGTGCGACAGTGCAGTTTTATGTCCACGTTCGACTAAGTGGTCTCTTCAGCACCACCCTTATCCCTTGCCTTTCTCTCACAAATACAAGGCTCCACTAATTTCTCACCTTCACTGCCTTTGGATTTGTCCTCTTCCTTATGACTTTGTCCACTTTGTTACTTGAGAAATTTATGTTTAATATTTGTTTCACATGCACAAATTTAAACGAAAACAAAAATCTCACGAATTTTATGCGGTTCTAACTTCTAATCATATTAAACAAATATTCTTACAAAAATTGTGTAAAGCCAAACATAAAAATTCATTATCAAGTCTATATTACTTTCAGAAAAAACATATGTTATTGCAAAAAAAAGTAACACATACTCCGTACTTATTTTTACAGTTACACATATAAAACACTGAAAATTTGTGTTATTATATGAACATAAGTGTGTTGCAGTACTTTATAAAGAAACGTGTGTTACTTTATGAAGAAAACCAGTAAAAAAAATCAGAAGATATTTTAAATCTTGATACCCAAAATCTTGATCAATGCAATTGAAGCATAAATTCAGCAAGTAAAATTACACATTCAATGAACGATAAGAATTTGTCATTGAGAAGAAAAAAATGAGGAATAAAGAAAATAATACATCTTTTTTCAAGTCATATTGAACATAATTGAATTATGCAATTTGACATATTAGCATATATACTCATTATTTTTATAAAGGTTGTGATATACTTGGAGTTCTTTTTATATTCTTTAGGATATAATCATTATAATTAAAAAGACTGTGATATAATTATAAAAAAATCTGAAGGCCATGATCTATTTGTAGATTTTGTAGGATTTTTTTGGACTTTGGGGTATTCAATTTGAATTCTCTTCTAAAAATATAAATAAATTATACTTTTTAAAATCTCTTCTAAAAGTAGAGATTTTAATGGATTCTCTCAAAAAATTCTGAAAATAAAAATAATAGAGATCGCAATATTGACCCTACCCACGGGTACCCGCCCCACCACACCCCGCGAGCTTTAGGTCAGGTCGGATCTGCACCGTATTGAGTATGGGTGTATTTGCCAAAATCTTATAAAATCTCAATTGAATACACTCAATTAATATTTAATTGGGTACCACTACTAACACCCCAAAACATGTTATACACACCCCATCAATTTAAAAATAAAAATATATAATTGTAAAATGACTAAGTAACCCTTATACAAATTAAAGATAATTTTTTTAAAAAAATTGAAAAAATCTTAAAAAATGTAATTAAAATATTAATAAAATCTTAATAAATAAAATATATTTTAAAAATAATCTGAAAAAAATAAATATTTATAAAAAGAAAAAAATAAATTATTCAAAAAATAAATTCAAAAATCAATTAAAAATAAATAAATCCATAAATTATTTTTAATAAATCGTAAGAAATAATTAATTAAAATTAAGAATTTGAATAATGATAAATAAAATCTAAAAAATTAAAAATCACCTAAGGAGGGTGTATTCAATTGAGATTCTGTTTGATTTTTTTGGACTTTAAAAAGTAAGTGGATTTAGAAAATCCATAGACTCTATGCAGAGTTTCACTGACTTTTTTATTGATTTATATGGATTTTCATAGATTTGACAGGATTCTGAAATACACATTTTTTTATTTATTTAAATGGATTTCCATAAACTACGCCCCTAAAACTATTGATGCAAACGTATATCGAACACACTTGTATATAAAAAAAAATTATCTAAATTATTTAGAAAAAATATCAAAAATATATTTTCATTGTTATTAGCAATACTGGTTCTCAATGCATTAGCTTGTTGTCGTTGGCTTTGAGAAATCAATTCCAAATTTTCCTCTTCCACAGATGCGTACTAACTCTGCTTGTGTTTGAAATGGGAACTTGTGATTTGAAAATACAAAAAATTCTCTCAATCACATTTCTTAATGATGCATGAGGAAGAAGAAAGATTGAATAATTGCATTTTTTGGAGTGACGACCTTGATATTGCTAACATAACGATATACTATAAATTTTAAAGAAAAAATATAATTTTAAAATACAGTTTTCACGATAATAATAATGGTGGTGAAGAATATGTGATGCTTATCGAAGAACATGGTTATTTTATTTTGTTTGAAGAAAGAGTAAGAAGATTCGTTTCAAGAAGAGCAGGAAGATGGACAGCCTTTTCGATTTTGTAAACTATGAGGCTGTGTAGAATTTTGTGGTTCGAAATACACTACTTTCTTCTATTTCAGAGTTTCTGAGAGAATCCATTGAAATCTCTATTTTTAGAAGATTTTGAATAGTGAAATTTATTTATATTTTTTAAAGAGAATCCAACGAAATCCATAGAGTATTAAAAGAGTTTATTAACAATATAAGACAATTCATAAGTCATTTAAACAAAGTAAGACAAAAATTTTGAGTAAAACAATTAAGACCAAAAGAGGTCATAAAATCTCAATTATACCCTTTCTTTATTAAATCATCAATTAAATCTAATAAATTAATAATATAGTCTATCATAATGAATTCCACGTCATTTCTCATTTCTCACAAAACCCTAATGGCCGCCTCCCTTATTTTGAATTTTGGTGAGTCTCGGAGAACCGAGACGACGGACTGCTGAGCGAGCTGATCAATGGCGAATTTCACCTTCTTAATTAACCAATCGACGGCCTTACTGGGGCGGTCGTAGCCGAAGCGGTCTTGAACATCGTAAAATTGAATGGTTGTTTGAGCGTCGAGGCAGACACGGTGGTTGCGGGGGCCTTTGGCGGTGCAAACTTTACTGTGGTGGTCTTTTCGCCAATTGATTGACGTTTTTTTACTCAATTGATTTTATTTCGCCGATTGATTGACGCTTCCGCTGCCTGTAGGTACTTGTTTCTCCTCTCAATTTTTAGGGCTTTTCATTTTCCCCCTTTCTTGATTTTCTGTTTCTTGATTATTAGTTTTTTTGGGTGAGGGTTTGGGATGCTTGTTTGTTTCTAGCTATGCTGTTTGACTCATTGTGTAATTGATTAGGGTTTTGGTGAGTTTGTGACTTCTTTCATGCGTAGAGGCATCCATCTTCACATATAATTTGTTTCATTTGTGATTTTCTTCTATATGGAAATTCTTGATGGACAAAATAAAAGATTCTGTGACAAATGGAAACTCTGTACACTTGAGTCGCCTTTTAACCATGCTTATTTCTATTGTGGAAAATGATTACCTTCGGAAAATCACTGGTGGGATTCAAGATGTTTTTCTCTGTTTAGTTTTTCATTTCAAATTTTCTTACTCTGATCTGGCAGATGTTTTACTTTGCACATATTTGAACCCTTCGTCGAGTTAGTTGGCTTGCACGTGAAGACTTTTATTACTTCTAATCTTACAATGGAAACATTTGACACACACTCTGAGGTTATTGAAAAAGTGTTGCAACTAATTATATGTACCATTGATGGTCTCTTTAGTGCTAAGAACATGTTGCGGGTTACTTCAGAATGGGGGCCAGTGTTTGCGATAAGGAGTAGAATGTAATGCCTTAACTTTTTAACAAAAATGCTTTGTTCTCTCCTATTTTAATGCCTTACATATATGCTTTTATTATAGCTTACTGGCCTTCATTGGAGATCTTCTACTGAAGCATCGTAGTATTATTCATACCTTTGAAACTGATATAATACGGTAATTTCAATAAGTTGTCTGTTATTTTATTACTTATCACAGATATCTAATTTTTTTTAACTGTTGGTTTCTTTATCCTAATGTTCTTATTTGATTGCAGTGCATGCGCTGAATAATTTGATTGAAACATCTGATGAAGAAATTGTTTATTTAATGATGAAGTTTTGTGAGAAGTTGGAAGAGGAAAGCTGTAGCTTTTTAAATGGAAAACCAAGGAAATGTTCCCAAAGGATTTTCAATTTCTTTAAAGAGACTCTTCAGTATTGGATTGGGAAGATCAGTGAGGTTGTACAAGAGAATATATTTCCCATTGAACAAAATAGATTGACAGTGTTATTCTCATTTTGCTGATGCCCATGCAAATCCCTCGTTACTGATGGAGGGGCCATGCTCATTTCGTGTGTATAATGCATATATTTATATAAGACAATGCATATTTAGTTTATTTTTGTATAATATAATTTTTAGATTCAATTGTTTATTTACTTCACGAACTAGAAAAATCATAATTATTATAGATGTATGATAAAGTGTTATATTATTATTATGCAATGCACATATTACATATATGAATGTCTGAGAATATGCAACAATTTTTTATATGCAAAATATTATCCAATATATTTATGACTATATTTGACAATTTTCATAGCTAAAATAACACATGCACATATTAAAGTATATGCAATTATCGATTGCATATATAAAAAAACGTACGCATATTTGAAAGTATATGCACTTGTCGGTTGCATATAAATAAAAATATGTGTATATGCATCTTGCAAAAATATTATAGACTTATTCAACAAGTATTTGTTAATACAAGTTGTTCATCAAATTATTTAAACACTTTTAAAGGTGTATCGAGTAAAATATTTTTTTTGAATGTATTAATTTTATTAAGTATTTCATAATATAATTTATATTTTAATAAAGATATGGTATGCAAAATAATAAAAATATAAATATTTAATTAATTAAAGTATATTTTTGATTAATAAGAAAATTATTGAATATATAAAAATATGAATGTGAACAGACATAAATTATTATCTCGAATTTTAGGAAAATAATTTGAATTGGAAATTGCGCTATAATCGAGGGATAATCTCGAATTTTAGTAAAGTAATTAATTTGAAATGGAATTGTCCTATAATCGAGGGATAATCTCTTAGTTTTTTAGAACTTAATTCGTTTGACTTTGCATATTAGACATTAACTAAATTAAATGATTCGAAAATTAAAATTAAATGTAAGGTAAGAGTAAATTTGTACAATTATGTGGCATTTTGTCTTTAATTGTTTTACTAAAACTTTTTAGCTTGAATCATAAAAACTAGGGGTGGTTTGTCCTATATTGTTTTTCCCATTAAAATCCATAGATTGTTTAATACCTAAAAATTTACTTTTTAAAACCCGTATTGAATACCTCAAAATTTTGAAAGACTTTTAAAAATTCGGATTGAATACCCCCAGATTTTAAAAGTCCAAAAAAATCCAACAGAGTCACAATTGAATACACCCTCCTAAATCTTGAGAATTAATTATAAATATTAAAAATATAATTGATTTAATTATTTTTTAAAATTTAGTTGAAATTTTTATATTTATTTAGCTTTATTTTATTTTTTAATTTAATATTGAGTTTATTTTTCTTTATTATTTTATTTAATTTTAAAAAAATATCGTTAATCCTCAATATTTTTATTTGATTTATTTTTTAGATTTTATTTAGATTTAATTAATATTATTTTCATTTTTTTATTTTCTTAATTTTTTAATTGATTGTTCTGTTTTTAAATGATTTTTAAAATTTAGTTAATTTTTTAAAATATTCAACGTTTAACGTAATTTTATTGTATTATTAATTTTTTTTCTGTTAATTAAATTTTAAATTTGATATGTTTATAAAGATTTAATTAATTTTTATTAGTTATGAAAGTTTAAGGGTAAATAGGAAATAATTGGGGTGTGTATAATAATAAAAATTGAATTTTAAATTTTAATGGGGTGTGTTTAACATTTGAGGTGGGTATAACATTTTATGGGTGTCATTAGCCCCACCCTATTTAATTTCATTATATAATTTGTGCACCGGGTAATAGTTATTGTACACGACGAGGATATTTAGTCATTTGTGCATTGGGTTCACATAGACCTCCCACACCTGAACTGAAGTTTCCGAAAACCTTGATGGGGATTAATGGCAGATGCAGTCGTACACTGAAGAGAGAAGAGACCTAACACCGATGAGTAGTAGTGAAAATAATGGTGGATCATAGAGGGCATCACACTTCAAAGAACCAAAGGAATAGAAAATCATCCTTCTTCTCAATTACTTTGTATGTCATCCTTATCTTCGCTCTCTCCATCTTCACTTTCATTCTATACAGCAAAGATGTGTTGGACGATGAAAATAAGATGCCTCTTTTCAGAGTTGAGAACTCCAAACCTAATCAGGTTCGTGCTATTCTGGTTTCTGATTCGAATGTTATTTGTATTTTAATGTTTGAATTTCATTGTTGTAAATTTGTAGTCGACATTTTTCGTGATCTGCTTGGAATATTAATTGAGTGACTTATGTTATACAATTTTGACTCCTGGAAAATGATTCGCGATTAACAAACATAGCAGATTGTTGGTCCATTGACATAAGGTTTACAAAACTTTACTAGTCTATCACTTTGAGGTGTAATTTTCATCATAAGATTGACTGGTAATGATGTATAAACAGGGTGTCATTTTAGGACTGGATATTTGGGGTTAAAGAAATAGCTTAACCTAGTTAATGCTCTTATTAGCTGGACTTTCTGATTCATCCACATATAATTCGTATTCAATGGAACTAAGAATGGTGTATTCATTCCGTTCTGAAGCTGCGTACTGCATTTTCATGCTGTAAATGCTTGACATAAGCAAGCTTGATTCCAAAATTAGGAATAAACTTATAATGTGAACAGTTTCGCAAACTACTCAAATGCATTAGAAGTGCACATGCCTGATGATGAGTTCATTTGGTCATATTCTGCAGATATTAGATGATCAGCTTTGGCAAGATCCTTCTAGTCATGGTTTACAACAATGTGTTAAGCCTACCAGTAAATATAAAGGTAATTTTCTCTTGTCTGACGGATTATAGCAGCACTCCATTTTACAGACTGAGTAAGAGAGCTATGGGTCAAAATTGCTCTTGTCAGAAATTGTTGTAATTACTAGCTCCTTAGAGCTGCTCAGGCTCAGCCTAAATAAGCATGTCCCAATTTTGTTACTTATATATGAAGTAGGTTTGCTCGTGTTCCCCTTTCATCTTTGCCTCTTTCTTGATTTTTGTTCATGACTATTTAAACTGTACTGCATTTTACATATTCAGCTGTGTCAGCCTCGGATCGCTATATGACTGTCCGAAGTAATGGAGGACTAAATCAAATGCGCACTGGAGTAAGGACTTCTTTTAGTCGCTTTCTCTTAGGCATATTTGTTGTTTACAAGAAACATCAATCTAGTGGCCATTATCTGATGAATAAGTTTGGTGTTCTCTGAAATCCCTAAAATTGTTCATGTTCTTTTTTGCACATGGGTTACAATTCATTCTTTTGCTCATTAAAAGTATTAGCAATTGTTATTTGATGCTTTAGTGCCTTTTGGTTGGAATTCTGATCTTTATCTAACAAGCAAATTAATAAAACTGACGATTAAACTATCAGATGACTGAAGCAGTGGTTTATTGGTATTTAGGTTGGCACTTTCGGGCCACATATGACATAGCAAGAAAGATAGCGAACCAAATTCTAGAAATTTCAATTATATTCTTATGACAGGATATGCTGATATTTTTTGATACTGAATATTACTTGCAATAGAGCTGATAAATTGATGAATATACAGATTATTTAAAATTGATTTCCTTCGACTTTGCTACTAATTGAATAATTTAAATCTATCATTAATCATTATGCACCTGTCAAAAAAAAAAAAAAAATCATTATGCACACTAACTATAGGAAATTTGTTTTTACTTCTAGATAGCGGATATGGTGGCTGTGGCACGAATAATGAACGCGACATTGGTGATTCCTCAATTAGACAAGAGTTCATTCTGGCAGGATACTAGGTAATTCTTATTACAGCTTCCCCTTGTGTAGCCCATATTGTGGTTTTATATAACCTGTTAACATGTGTGCTAAGGAAAATCATAAATACTTACGTCTATTTACAAAAAAATCCATATAGGTTTTGAAGTTACAAATATATTGCTGAGATATTATAGATAACTTTTGATGTTTGAATTTGTTTGCGAACTAGAAAGTTTCCAATATGATGCACAATTAGGGTAAATTTAAAAATTTATGTGTGAACGGTTAGATGGGTTGTGAGACGGATCTGAGGATAGACCAATTAGAAGAGAGAGATGCCATTGACTTGGAACTTCAGTCCGCTTCGAACTCTTAAATAAACATGCATATTCAAATTCAGTAATTAACACTTCAAATCACAAAAACCCATATTTGGATTTGAATATTTAAATATTCTATATGGAGGTCAAATTAATAATAGCAAAAAGATTTTATATATTATGCGCTAAAAATGGACTTGAAATTTTAAGTTTAATAAGAAGCATAACACGATTTCTGACGCATGCCAGGTGCACGAACTAACTGTACGTGCCTGCAGTCACCCTCGACATCAATTATTATTATTTTTCAAAATTTCATTTCTTGGAAATGTGGTTTGGGCAAGAAAATTGAGACTTTCTATCTTGGCAGACCATCTTGTTTTTAATTATGTAGATTCCGTTAGTAAGTGAGCTTACAAAGTAGTAAATACACAATCTAATGCAAAAAGGGTAGTGCATTCCAAATTATTTTTTGGTAAATAACTCATACCTCAAGTGTAATATAACCTTAAATTTTTAGCACAAGTGTGATGTTTTTGTTGTCATGTGTCTGCATGCCCCAAAACAATAAGGACGTGTGTAGTTCAGCTTTGTTGTAAAATATTTTACGTTCTTCAACTTTGTGTTGTACCTTTGACTCATTTTCAACTTTGTGTTGTACCTTCCATAATGTGCAGTACATTCTCTAATATATTTGATGAACTTCATTTCATCAAATCTTTACAAGAAGATGTAAGGATATTGAAGGAGGTTCCTAAAGAATTAGAATCCGTACCTCGGGCCAGGAAACACTTCACCTCTTGGTCTGGTGTGGGCTACTATGAGGAAATGACTGCATTATGGAAGGAATATCAGGCAAGTTATATGAATTCCTTGTTCACCTCTTCTCTTAAGGTCATTTATACTGATATCTGTATCTTTGACAAATACTGAATGTAGCCAGTATGCTTGTTTGGGAATCAAAATGACTAATTTTTTGGTGATTTGCTGTTTGTTTGAGAATTGAGAAATACTCCCTCTGTAACTGGCACGTTTGTTTTTTGCACAAGTTTTAAGAAATATAGGTTTAAAATGGTATTAAGTTGGTGAAAAGTGATAAGAAGGATGAGAGAGATAGGGAAGAGAGAAGGTAGAGAGATAGTGAGATGCTGACATTTTAGGAAATGTGTCAATTAGGTTGGGACAACAAAAATGACAGGAATGGGTCAATTACAGAGGGACGGAGGGAGTAAAAGTTTTTCTTCTCAAAAAAAGAGTAATAAAAGTTTTAAAGATACAGTTGATTCCAAGACAATGAATCAAGTGTGTTTTTGTCAGAAGAATCTAAATATCACATAAAGGGTGATGTTAGCTAAAGTGTACGCCGTTTCGATATTAGAACTACTATATTGTCTAGTCAGTAATGTTTCGTAAAAGTCATGAAAGTATGAAACAATCTCTATTTTGCAAATTTGAACTGAAATTCGATCACAAACAATATTAACCATGCCCTTCATTGTTCTATTGAGAAACCATCCAAGAAGAGAGCAAAGTATACCCTTGCTACAGCAACCAACCGTACCTACATAATAATCTCCAAAACCAACAAAATGCATATGTGTACAAGCAAAAAGGGGTTTATGTTTCACTACATAGCAATGTCAAGCCATAGGTTCTTAAACTTTGCAACTGTGTACTATCTAACGCCATAACTTCTACTCTAAATGAATTTGCTTTCTTTGTTCTTTTTTCCTTTTTGTTTGAAGAAAACTAATCTCCGGTTCAGTGACCTTAGGAATTGAGCCCATCAAATGAAGAATTGAGAGTATCTCCTTGCAGTAAATCATCCCGTGTACATTGGGTTCAATAGTTAAAATAATGCACCTATGTACCCTGATTTGGAAAAATTCAAAGTTCATAAACTATCAAAAGTGTATTTTAAAGAAGCCAAACCATAAGATAATTTTCATTTCTTGTCCGGTAGTGGGTGATGCGATTTTAAATGCTCTTCAAAACCAGTTTACTTATAGCTTATTTTCTGCAGGTAATTCATGTTGCGAAATCAGATTCTAGACTTGCAAACAATGATCTGCCTCTTGACATTCAGAGATTGAGGTGTCGTGCTTTGTATCACGCTCTTCGCTTTTCTCCCTCCATCGAGAGTATGGGAAAGGTAAGAACCACAATCATGCTGACCTATATGGGCTCCACAAGGACATACTTGTTCTAATGAGTTAATGCATTACTTTAAGTGACTACACTTAGGGATGTAAACTAATCGAATCCAAGAAAATATCACTGTATTCGATTCGTATTTGTGAAACTATTCGATTTGAAATTTTATCTTAGATTTTATTTTTGACAAAATCTGTTTAATTGTTCTTTTGAACAAAACTGTCTATTTTTTTAAAAATCCCTCCATCCAAACATTGTATGTAAGTATTCATTTTTGGTCCGTTTAAACTTTATATGCGCATTTCCATAAATGGAAATATGTATTCCCCCAATACACTAATACACCATTCACTTTTTACTTTACACATCTACTTTATACATAAAACAATCAATATTCCTTAAAACCCGTGAAAAGGAATCATACATACAAAGTTTGGACGGAGGGAGTATTCTAAATAATATGGGGAAATTTTATATATATATATATATTCGAATATTCGTGAATATCAAATCGAATACCGTGAGTTTCTCAAAACAATAATTGCATTTGAAAGTTTCGAATACCAAACTGAATCAAAATTATTTTATTTGTTTACATCCCTACTTTCCACTATTGTTATGTGAGGACTTTCAAAATTTGTTGTTGACCTGTTGGATACCCAATAAAGATATTAGAGCAAAGCACTATATCTTTGTCACTGAGTTTTAGTGATTCTGCTTTTGCATTTAAGAGATCTCCTACTCTCCCATAGGGATTCACTTTATATTAGGTTCTGAGAATAAATGACAGTGATACCACAGAAGCTAGTGGAGCGGCTGCGGAACCGTGCAGAAAGATACATTGCCCTTCATCTAAGATATGAGAAAGATATGCTGTCTTTTACTGGATGTACTTATGGTCTTACTGATGCAGAGTCAGAGGAGCTCAAAATAATGAGGTGAAAGATTTTTATTCTTTATGCATGTTTACATGCCTGGAACTTTATACTAATTAAATATATTTGCTGCTTGTTAACATTCTTTGAAAGATTACACAGGGCTATTAGATGTCTTCTCTAGCTTGACAATCAATTGTATGCATTAAACCAAAGGTGGCCGTGCTATCTATAATCTAACTGGAAGCTGGTGATCTGGAGTTCTTACTGGCTTTTTTGTTGGATCAAGTAAATTTAACTAATAATCTCATCTGAAGCTTTCACGTATAAACTGGGGAATGACTTCTAGGACCAACTGTACTTGGGTATTTCTGCCCTTGTAGTAATGCAGCAAAGAGTATGTTAATATAAAGCATTATCAATATGAATTTTCCTTAGTATTTAGCTCAAGACTTAGTACCTTGTAGAAATCGGTCTCTCTGGATCTCCATTAACATATCCGTCACCAATTTTTTTTACAAAATATGGTCATATGGGTAACTGTATTGGTTATTTGATTGGAGAATACACTGGTTTAAGTATACCCAGAAAATTAATGCATTAAAACGAATTTCTTATATACAAGTGCCACATATTTGCATAAGGTAGACCATTTTATCCTAAAAAAGTTGACATTTCAGCCTGGCATCTTACTATTTTTTGTATGTCTGCTCCATACAACTATCCGGAGATATTTTATGGACCTGGTTGTTTTGCCTTTCTTACTGTTGATAAAATAAAATAAAAATTAAGGCATTTATTATTCATTCTGATTGTTTGACTGTTTATGTGCTTGGGAGCTGGATCTGGTTATAGCACTATCCTTTAGGAGTTCATAGATTTTGAATCCCTGTAATTTTATCTTAGTTTATCTTTGACGCGTTTATGCTAAACATTATTATACCACATTTTGTGTTGGTTGCTTAAATAAATAACTGATTGAATCTTTTGCTATGCTGTTTTCTGGAAATCACTGTGGTCCAGGTGAAAGATAATTTGTATTAGGAGCATTTCATTGGAATTATCCACTCTATCTTCTTCCTTAACTTCTCTTTTCACCTTTGCTTATGCATGTTTTCCTTTGTTATTTTTGTTCTCATTAGAGAGAAAACGAGCCATTGGAAAGTTAAGATTATCAACTCAACAGAACAGAGAGTCGGTGGTCTCTGCCCTTTAACTCCCAAGGAGGTTGGACTATTTCTTAAAGCTCTTGGTTTCCCACCGTCCACATTGATATATATTGCTGCTGGCGAGATTTATGGTGGTGATGTACACCTTTCAGAGCTCACATCACGCTTTCCCAACGTAGTTTTCAAAGTTAGTTGAGTTGACATTTTGTTATTTTCACACTGATAACCGTTGAAGAATAACAAATGGTGAATATCTTAGGGCAGCCAGGCTAAGTTTTTTTATTCATGACAGGAAATGCTGGCAACCCCAGATGAACTGAAGAGTTTTTCTAATCATGCATCGCAAACTGCAGCTCTAGATTATGTAGTCTCGCTAGAAAGTGATATTTTCATTCCATCTCATTCGGGTAACATGGCAAGAGCTGTTGAAGGTCATCGTCGATTTTTGGGGCACCGCAAAACAATCACTCCAGACAGGTATCAGTGCCTGCAAAATTTCAATACTACCTCCGTTCCTAATTATCTGTTTGATTCTATCCAAAATGGTGTTCCTAATTATTTCTCTTTACTCATATCAACAAAAATTTACCCTCTTTTTCCACTAATACCCCTAAAAAATGTACTAACCATCTTAACATATTATCATCAAGTAGTAATGAATAAGGGTATAATATCCAATTAATGAAAAATTGGTCTGGATAAAATCAGACAGATAATTAGGAACTGAGGTAGTATTATATTAATTGTTAGTTCACATGTCCTATATATACTGAGGATATGCTGCCAAAACCTCAAAACAAGTGGTAATATAATTGTTACGTGTTCTCCCATTTCCAATGGAATATTATCAAATAAAGCCATTGAGCAAGTTTTGCACTTTCTCTGTGTATTCTTTTTTATTCCATTTTTGGACATCTAAAAGAGTTGATTCTTACATAAACACTGGTAACTTCTCTAATAACATACGCAATATCATTCATCATTTGCCAGTACTGAATTAATGCCATTTTCTCTGGGAAATAATCTTCTTGGCCCTAATTATGGTAATACGGAAAGGGTATTTTAATATGAATATGTAAGTTTCTTGAGCTTCAGGCTGCTAATTAGGGTTTAATGGTGTATTTCAAGCCAGGGTGGTTATTAGATAATTGGAACATGTTAGTTGCATGAAATGATGCATATATTCATTTTGTTATTATGGATTTGGGTATCTCTGTTAAATTTATGAGATTCTTCAAATTTATACCAGAAGCATCATAGCTACAAACCTAATTTATAATTATTTTATGCGACCATCCAAAATTCTTTATAAACTATGTTGACATATATAGCCTGTTCTCACATACAATAAAACTCAAAATTGTAATTCTAATGACGCCATAGTTGAGGGACTTTATTTACAAAGTTAATATGCAGGAAAGGCCTAGTTAAGTTATTTGATAAATTGGAAGCTGGGCTGCTTGAAGAGACATCTTTGCCCCGTCTTGTGAGGCAGTTGCATAGAAACAGGTATATATATTATTCCTAAATTCATTTTTGACCCTTGTAGCATGTAACTTCTTTTCTGCTAATGTTACTTTTTATCTCTTAAATATGATAGTAAGTCATATTGATAAGTGTTATCTTTCAGGCCCTCTGGCCTCTATTGATGTTTTTCTCTTTTAAGAAATTAGTCTATTTATCAGGTCCCAAATTGATAAAAATCCAACTTCTTGTCATATGCTTTCATATGTTGGATAAATATATACACTGAAACGGCAAAATTGTGGTATTTGCAGGTCTGGTGGACCCCGGAGAAGAAGTGGGGCCCCTCTGGGAATCAGAGGCAGGGCAAGATTTCGGGTGGAGGAATCCTTCTACCAGAATCCATATCCAGAATGTATATGCAAATCTGAAGGTGCAAAACAGTAATTTCAGACCTGAATATGCATTTCATCAATCGTATCTAGCAGTATTATTATGTTATGGGCATATATGATTATTTTTTCTACTTATTCTTTTGAATTGGTGGATCCTTGTACGGCAGATATAGATCATAGGTATAATTCTTTCGTCTGTTAATCAATTTTGCAAAACTGCTTTTGTAACTTTCACACTTTAAATTTAACCAGTTTCACTACATATGGGTTAATCCTCTTATTTTTATTATATATATATATATATATTTTCTTGCGAGCATTACTACAAATTGCGAATTAGGGGTGGGCCTCTTTATTAGAGATTATGATGTCCTATTCATACATGGATAGGTAGGTCCATGTGACGCAGTTTTACTTGAGAAGATCAAAATCATCAGTTCAGTTTAGGTGCCATGGAACCGTAACTGGTGTACAATTATTTTTGATCGAATGTTAAGTTTAGTATTCGACCATTCTAATTGAACGGGTTAATTAGTCGTACTCTTAGAATTCCGTTCAGCCAAAGTGATCAAACACTAATCATTACTATAAGCCAAAAATGCTCGTACACCAATTACCCAATATATAACTGTTACACGAATAACATGCGGTTAAGTTTATCCATCAGCCCAATTCATTATTATAGTATTCTACAAATCCATATTTTCAATTTAAATTAACCCCACCAAATCCAACCCCAAACTCTCAAATGAGAATCTCTAAACTTCAAAATACACTTTTTCATACTCTATTTTAAAAACTTTCTTTAAGCATGAAACTCTATATCTTACTCTATTTATTATTTTAATCATTTTTAATATATTACAATCATTAAATAATATATTTATCTTAGTATTTAAATTAATTTATACAATTAAATATTCAATTAGTAAATTAAATATTATTGATTTTATCAAAATCATAAAATGTAAATAAACTTGTAGTTTTCAAATATTACTTTTATTTAAATATAAAATTACGAAACACATAATGACGTAAAACGATACATGTGAGTATAATCTAATACAACACAATTACATTTATTACGTTTAAAATATACTAAATAACACTAAAAATTTTGTGAATTAGAGTACTCCTCCCACAAATGATCAATAAGAGCATCACGAAGTGCAAAGTGAGCCTTCTTATCTTTAATTTGGCAATGACGTGCAAAAAACTCTTCAAATCCAGCACGCTCACCATGTGCAATTTCAACCTCCGGGACTGGTGCTTCACGGTAATTTGTAATTGGTGCATCATCATCACGCTCATCCTCAATTATCATATTATGCATTATAATGCATGCCGTCATGATATATTGCAACTCGCGTTTACTCCAATTTCTCACTGGGCCTGCGATTATTGTCCACTTTGCTTGCAACACACCAAATGCTCGTTCTACATCCTTTCTACAACTCTCTTGTTTTGTTGCAAAATACTGTTGTTTTGGACTTCTTGGATTGTGAATTGTCTGCACCAAAGTGGCCCACTTTGGATATATACCATCAGCTACATAGTATCCCATGAAATATTGTTTTCCTTGAATCTCGAAATTGGCGGGATGAGCTACCCCATTAGCCAAGTTAGCAAAAAGATGAGATTTTGATAACACATTGATGTCATTGTTTGATCCGGGCAAATCAAAATATGCGTGCCATATCCATAGGTCGTAATCAGCCACAACCTCCAAAATAATTGTTGGTTTTCCGCTTCTGCCACTATATTGTCCTGCCCAAGCCGTTGGACAATTTTTCCACCTCCAATGCATACAATCGAGACTTCCTAACATTCCTGGAAATCCACGTTGTTTTCCAATATGGAGAAGTCTTGCAACGTCATTGACATTAGGTGACCGGAGATAAACGTCACCAAATACTTCAACCACAGCACGAACAAATCTCTTTGTGCTTTCAATAGCAGTGGACTCCCCAATCTTGATGTACTCATCTGTCGCATCTGCCGCTACACCATATGCTAGGATCCAAAGCGCAGCACACATTTTCTGGTATGGAGACAACCCAACTCGACCTATGCCATCAGTTTTTTGTAAAAAATAATCATCGTGTGTTTGAATGCCCTCCATGATTTTTAGAAATAAGCGACGAGACATTTTAAAACGTCTCTTGAACATTAAATTAGTGTACATAGGAGAATCTGCAAAATAATCGTTGTATAAGCGTTGATGAACAGCTACTTGATCACGATTGATTTCTATGCGACCAGGCACAGAGCCTCCACGACGTGTATTATGAGATTCGTGGAAGTGATGATTGGTGACAACGTAATTGATTTGAAATTGGTTAAGAACCATTTGTTGTTTTTGATCAATGATGCCTAGTTGCTCTCTTACTCTGGAACTAAACGCATCATCTTCGTCTGAAGAAGTTCGCTCTGAACAAGTTGAGTTGAAAGAATAGTTTGAAGGATCTCCCGTGTGAAAATTCATATTGAGTTCAATGTTTATGAGAAAATGGAATGAATATGAGTAAATGTAGAAGATGATAAGTTTTTGCTATGTTCTGTTGGATAAAGGATAAGTTAGAACATGTGGTATTATCAAATTATATAAAGGATAAGCTTTTGATATGTAGTAACAATTTTTCTTACTCTCTCTGCACCCTCACATGGCCCTTCAGTCTACTATCTCTACATGACACATCAAATCCGTCATAAAGACTATAAAGATTATCTCTTCACACACTTCAATATTTCACTTTTTCTTACAAATGATCAGATAAGCTTTTGCTATGTACCGTTGAATCAATATCTGAGCACCCACATGATTTTTTTTTTTTTATATGTAGTAACAATATTTCTTACTCTCCCTGCACCCCCACATGGCCCTTCAGTCTACTATCTCTACATGACCCATCAAATTCGTCATAAAGACTATAAAGATTATCTCTTTACATACTTCAATATTTCACTTTTTCTTACAAATGATCAGATAAGCTTTTGCTATGTACCGTTGAATCAATATCTGAACACCCACATGAATTTTTTTCTTACAAATGATCATATATTTCTTACAAATGATTCAATAAGATTTTTTCTTACAAAAATTATCTATTCACATACTTCAACTTCTCTGCACCCACATGGGCCTTTCTTACAAACTTCAACATATCTTTGGCACACACTTCAAAGTAAGCTTCAATATGCCAATATGTTATATAAATAAGACTATCCTCCCATTAACAAATTTACGCATATAAAAGCTAGTAAATTCAGCACATACTCTTAATACATTCTCATCTATTATTTTCAGTAAAATGAGTTCAACAAAACGTGGACGTGCTTTCACATTAGATGAAGATAATTTACTAGTGGATTTTTATATTGAGGCCTCCCAAAATCTTATAATATGTGTTTCTCAGAAGGAAGATGCCCTTTGGGCATGTGTTGAACAATTGTACAATGAAACAATATCCCAACCAATATAGTTTCGCAGTTCCAGGAGTCTCCAAAGTAGATGGTGTCTCATAAACACAACTGTCCAAAAGTTTAGTGGATTTATTACACAAGTGGAACCTAGGCACCCAAGTGGAGCTTTAGAGATATTGTGAGTAGTTTATTTTGTCAAACTTAAATTCATTTGGCTTAAACTAACATTTATTTTATTCCTGATTATAGACGAACGAAGCAAGAGAGATGTATCAACTTGGAAGTTTGACCATGCATGGTCAAGACTAATTGATCACGAGAAATTTAGGCCATCACAAACTTCCATGCCTAGTAAGAAAGCAAGACGTACCAGTCTCAACTCATCCTGCTCGGATAATTCGTTCACTCAATAAACCTCAAACCCCGAGTATACAGGTTTGTCTGAGTTTACTATAAATTTGGACGAAGACAGTCCGTCAGGAAGTGTTAGACCAATTGGAATAAAAAAGGCAAAAGCAAAAAGAAAAGCTGATGATGAAAGCTCTAAAGCCCTTGCACGCGTGGCAAATTGTAGTGAACATATGATGGCTATGATGAAAAATTCAAGTGTGATCGACAAGAAATGATTCAAGCTGAAAATAAAAGGACTCATGCGATCATTGTAAAGGAAGAAAATAAAATTCTCTTCAAAAATCATATGAGCGTTGATGAATCATTTCGACATTTCCTTCTTCGAGAGCAACAAAAAAATTTGGCGCAAAAGGAGTATGAGTGGGGATGGCTCGGGCGGGATTGATCAATTTGACCCATTTTTTAGCGGAACTTCTCCATCTGGATCCAACATTCCGCAGTACTAGTGTATCGTTTTTTTATTATTTGTATTTCTTTTCAGTTTGTGTTCACTTATTTTAATATGTCGGTGTTATATGTAGTTAGGTAATACATGTATGTCCGTTTTAATATGTAATGTATTTCATATTTAATATATAATGTATGTTTTATTGTATTTTACGTTATTTTTTTGTAGGTAATAATAATACACAAAAAAAAAAAATTACACAATTAAAATTAAATTATAAATTAGTATAACAATAGAATTGTAATTATATTTAACAATTTATTAATATAGAATTGTAATACAAAATTGTAAATATTAATAAAATAATAGATATAAAATATAGAATTTTGAATAGTAAACTTCGTATATATAGTTTATTATTCAAAACTCTATTTCAAATCTTCAAAATAGAGTCCAATTGGAGGGAGCAAAACTCTATAAATGATAAACTTCATTTATAGAGCACCATTTAAAGATGTTCTGAGCAGTGGACTGCATAAATTGACTTTTTATATGATGAAAAAGTAGTCGGACCACTAAAGTAGAATAGAAAAGAATTAGGGAATAGGCCAGGAGGCAAGATTTACCTATTTTTTATTTGAGTTTTAAAAACTGAAATTGGGATTTTATAATCTAAATTCGGTTTTACTTGTTTCTAAAATTCAATTCTATATAGTTAACTCTATAAATACATACAAGTCATACATAAATATTTATAAATTTTATAATATAAAATTAAATTATAACATATTTAATTTTAAAAAAATAAACACATACTAATACAAGTAATTTTTTTTAAAATCCTCTAAATTTTAAAATTCAAAATCAAAGTCACCCACAGTGAAATTTGGTTCATAACAACCATAAGCAGGAAAATTGTTGCTTGGGTGTCTGGGCATTATTTCTCGGCATTCTGTATACGAGCCTTAAAAGGCGGGCTTATTGCTATTGATTCCTCTCCTTTTTGCATTGTTATCCAAGAAAATTTTGAAACAAAAAATGTGAGCATAATGAAATTAGACAAAAAAGAAGATACTTTAGAAATTTATGATACTCCGAGATTAGCACAAAACAGCACCACAAGGATAGTGCAGTTTAGAAAGGAGTTGAATGCATAAGTTAGCACATACAGAGTCTGCACAACAAGATAAACGGGACGACCTACGAATTACAACATGGCTTCATCGTCATCCGAGAATAGTGGAAACAAAATCATTATTTGTTAAAAAACCACGAACCTATCTTCAGACCTCCACCCATCATGCATTATCCATAGCCTGCATCTTGTTTAAGAAACATTCATGTATTAAACTCGAGAAACAATTACTACTGTTGTCCAAAATAAAATCATACTACAAGGTTTGCAACTCCAATACCTCAAGTTTGCACTCATGAGATATAATAGAAACGGAAAATGTATTGAATATACGTACCAAGTTGAAACTGCTCATTGGGCCACCTAACATGCGCTTTGAGAAACCATGGCAGACCTGCAATTTTCAGTGTGTACCAATACGACTTGAGACGAAAATTTATTTGGATCTATGTCTCAAGTCACTCGAAAACAATTTCGAAGCATTCTACATCATGTATCAAAGAGAATGGAAGAAATGCAATGGCCAAGTTAACCAAATTCATTTGCACAGCAGTTCTTAATGCTTAGTGATACGTATAAAACCAGATTCTACCATGAATCTCTTTCAATATTATTTTCATAGTCCTCCGTAAAATTGTCAAAACAAGTTCTACAATCAGCCCATGTAATGCAACCACAAAATGATACTGTAGATACTGAATATCCAACTGATAAAATTAGTATGCTTACTGAGATTGCTGTTCCATTTTCTTTTTGGCCTTCCTTTTTTTACGATTCTGCTTCTTTCCAGGAGTTGAGGATACCACAGGTTGTTCTGAAGCTGGAGGCACAAATTCAATGGGAGGAGGAATTGCTTCTGATGAAGTTGCCATCTTAGATTTAAGCTGCTTCAAGAGTTCAAAGGTCGACACATGTTCGTTTGGAGGAACTATTGTTGCAGAAGGCGCCAAACGAGGCTTTTTGAACTCATGGAGGGACTGGCCCCCCATGGCTTGCGTAATAGAGGGCTGGCCCAAGGTAGGTTCAGGAAGCCCCACTTCAGCAGCAGGCGTTTGGCAAAATGCCACAGTGGAAGCCGTCCCTCCACTAGCATCGACTTCTTTCCTCTTTTCGCCTAAGACAGGTGTCTCCGATGAAACAACTCCAGATGAAACATTGTCAGCCACGATTTCAGATGAAACGTTGATATCTATTAATGATTTTGTTTCAGGTTCTTTATCTTTCTTCAATGCATCATACATCTTAAATTTTGACTTTACGATTTCAGACATTGTAGTATTGGATTCAGAACCTGCAACAGAGGGTAGTTCAGTAAAACCAACTAGTTATCTATCTAGCAAGGAAAAACTTCTACTTGGAAAGCCTGTAAAAGTTACCTAAAATTGATAATATAGCTGAACGTGCTGCAAATTGTTCAGCTTCTTTCTTAGTTTTTCCAGCATCTCCAGTGTAAGTAACACCATTTAAAACCAGAGATGACACAAATACAGGAAACGTTGATGCCGACTGATTTGTGTCATATGTAGGAAGGCGATGATTCATCTTCACAGCATACTCATAAATAATCGACTTGCAAAAGAGTGTATCCTACGCAAATATGAATAATACCAGCTGATCAGCAAGATAACATAGGCACCAATCAAGGCATAACCATGCGCCTTTTCTAAGTGAGGTAAAAAAACAAATTTCATGTTATAGATTTAATAAGAATCGCAACATAAATATGCTATTATGAACTTGTACGTAGCTATGCACATAGAGCCATAGAGGCTTCGTTGATTTACACGCTTGGACGGTTGGGTTCTGTCCTCTAGAAACAATAATTACTTGATAAAACGAAAAGATGGTCCCCCATTTTGCTTCCTTTTTAAAATAGTTATGGAGAAAGTCTTGTTTATTTTGAATCATTATAATAGAAAAACTGAAAAGAAGCCTATATGGCTCTATGTGCATAGCTATGCACTACAAGAACAGAGTGTGAACGAGCACATGAAAGTTGAAACTTCCAGAGATATTAAGATTAAAACAGGACTATTTACGACGATTTTTTGCATCTTTTACAGCTTTGCCTCTACCAAATTTGGGACAATGCAGGTAAAGTATACAATTGCTTAAACCAACACTACAAGCATAATATACATGATGGCTTCAAAACAATACAGATGTTGTGAGATGCTGAGATCTAAAATGTATATCAAGCTAGCTAGTGAATGAATATCAAAACTGCTAATTCAAAAGAAAATGTTCAATGAAGTTTGGGACGGACCTTTTTGACAAATACTCAATACAGCACGGGACGGAGGGAGTATAAAGGACTAACCTCAGATACGCGTGAAGATACTTCATTCTTTACTTTTTCATGCGTACCGATTAGTGCAACCTTGGCAGCTTCTTGTTCCGCCACCTTTCTAGTTGAATATTTATTTGGCGATGTGAAGCACGTTCCATCAACCCACACTTGGCATTTAAAAACAGGTGCATGTGGACTTCCTTCAGAAGTAGTGTGGTATTGTGGAAGTGGCATAGAAGCTCTCTGTGCAAATTGTTGCAAACGGTTTTTGTACCATGTTCCTTCGTTGACACCTATACATTGGAATACAATTCAATACAAGAACAATTGTGAAGATGAAACCATGAAATATACTTCCACCGGCTGTTTGCATACATTTTAAAATAGAAAACTCTTTACAAACTCCAATATCTACAATTTTGGACTCACACATTCACACAAGTAAACTGAGTAACTTAACAAGAGAAATGAAATGGGTAGCTTAAAAAGGGAAACACAGATAACCACAGTGAGTAATTTAACAAAAAGTGTCTAAAATGTTAAAATGAGGTAACATAATTAGGGAGGGGAAGTATATTATAGTCAGAGCAGCAAGTAAATGCAGAAAACAAAAGAGCTAATAATACAGTACAAATCAGTCAGCTACAGACACCATATATCAATGAAAAAAATAAGAAATTAACCATTATTTTAGTTCAAAATAAGCAATCTAAACTCTAAACCCAGTTAATTTTGTATGTTTCTTCAAAACCCTTGCAAAAACAGATAAATTCCACCTCAAAAAAAGGGGGGGAAATGTGAGTAATTAATAAGATGAACAAACAGAGTATCGTTGATTTAGAGCAGAAATGTAGCAAAACAAATGAATTTGAAACAGAAATATAAATAGATCTAGTGAAAATAGAAGAAAAAGCGAAAGAGGATTTACCGGGAGGCGGAGGTGAGTGGTCCGGCAAAGACATGAAAATGGTATTTTGGAGAAATGGGTTGCTTGATTTTTCTATTTTGAGCAAAATAATGTAAAAGAGAGAAGGAGCAGTTATTATGATTTATACTGTGACTCACTGCTGTAACTGTTGAAAATAGATCCTACTGAATAATTTGGAATTATGATATTGTACGTTTTCCAATGTCATACCCTCTCACAGAGTCACAGGTTTGTGGTGTTGCATTTCGCTTTCGCCTGCTTAATTTAAAAAAAAAAAAAAAAAATAGAGTAAATTGAGTCAAGTTTTGAATTACTTAAAATTATTAAATTTAATTTTGAATTTATAAATATTCGATTTGAAAAGCTCAAAAGTCTAATCGAGCTTATATAGAAGTGATGGAGAATTAAACTACAATCAAAGAGTCAAAATTATACTCCCTCCGTCCCAGGATGTTGTGCATGGTTTGACCGACACGAAAATTAAGAAAATGGAATATAGTGATGTGTATGATAAAATAAATGAGAGGTATAATTGATAATTCATTGACTAAAGTAGATGGAGATTTGACTAAAGTTATAAATTGAGTTAAGTTGTGGGCCCAGGTAAAATAAATGAGGGGTAATATTGGTAAAAATTATGTGAGTTATTTCCTTTTTTAGAGTGTGCAAATAATGTTGGGACGCCCGTTAAGGAAAGTGTGCAAATAATCACGGGACGGAGGGAGTAACATATTTATTTAATCAAATTAATTTCTTTCAAACCTATTTAATTTACTGTCATTTAATTGTTTTGACTACTGCTATGTAAAATCCTTTAAATAGTACTCTCTCTGTCCAATTTTATTATGTCCACTTCTCCGAGCACGAATTTTAATTAATATTGATTAGTTTATTCATAAAGTAGATAAGTTGAGGGTATGATGGAGTATTGTGGGGTTCATTTATAAATAAATGATTGTTTATGAATAAAGTTAATGTCAAAGTGGGTAAATAAGTGATGGTAGGAGGTAGAGATAAAGTAGTATGAATAGTACTGTTTTCAAAAAGGGTATGGGCATAATAAAACTGGACAACCAAAAAGAAAAGTGAGAATAATGAAATTGGATGGAGGGAGTATATATTATAAAACTCTTAGGGGATGTTTACTTTTGGTTTTAAAAACCAGGTTTTAGATTTCAAGATCCAAAACCCGTTTTATTTCGAGATTTAAAAATCGGTTTTCAAAATCCACTCAAAACCACCATTATCAAACATATTGATTTGACATAAAGTTATATATATATATAATATTACTTCAATCATTATATTATTTCTCAACGATAATATAATAAATTTAATCATTACACAATCAACTAATCATTATAATCTCACCAAACAATAATATAATAATACAAACTCATTCAATCTTACAACTTGATTTGACATAAAGTTAAATTCTCCACTATTCTAAAACTCAAAAGAAACACTTATATTACTATTCATCGGGATTTTAAAAACCAAGATTTCAAAAACCCGGGTTTTAAAACCACCCAAAGCCCAAAGTAAACACCCCCTTAGGGCATGTTTGTTTTGGGATTTTGAGAATTTTGAAATCCGGATTTCAAAATCTAGTGGATTTTAAAATCTTAATGCTTTTTATGTTTTGTGTTTGTTTTGAGATTTATGTAGGGTAGGATCTAACTTTATAGAATAGAGTTATAGGTTTTATAGGTATTTATATAGGGTTTGTAGGTATTTATAGGGTTGACTTTTATAGAGTTTATAGGGTAGGATTTTGAAATCCTGAATCAAAATCCCAAACTGTAACGGGGGTGGTGTTTCGAAATCCCAAATCCGGATTTCCCATCCCAAAACAAACATGCCCTTAGGGTATGTTTACTTTTAGTTTTAAAAACCAGGTTTTGGATTTCAAGATCCAAAACCCGTTTTACTTCGAGATTTAAAAATCAGTTTTCAAAATCCACTCAAAACCACCCTATCAAACATTTTTTTTTTGAATTAATTAAATACCCATCCCTTTTCCCCTCCCATGACTCGAACCCAGGATCTAAAGCCTAGGTAGTGGTGCTCTAACCACTTGAGCTATCCAACTTCGTCCCCTATCAAACATATTGATTTGACATAAAGTTATATCTATATAATATTACTCCAATCATTATATTCTTTCTCAACAATAATATAATAATACTATAATAATATAATAATACAATAATATAATACATTTAATCATTACACACTTAACTAATCATTATAATCTCATCAAACAATAATATAATAATACAAACTCATTCAATTTTACAACTTGATTTGACATAAAGTTAAATCTTTCACTATTCCAAAACTAAAAAAAAACACTCATATTACTATTCATTGGGATTTAAAAAACCAGGATTTCAAAAACTCGATTTTTAAAAGCACCCAAAGCCCAAAGTAAACACCCCCTTAAGGTTTTATCATTAATTGATATTCTGTTTATTGGGGTTGTTGAAATCAACAATTTTCGCATTCTATTAGATGTTTTTTTGTATTAAGAAATATTTACTATTTTACCACTAATTGTATAATTTGTATTTATATATAAGTAATCGAATCAAGTTCGAGTTTATCGAATTTCCTATCGAGTCAAGTTCGAACTTAATTCTTTTTAGACAAATATAAAAACTCACTCTCAGATATCAAGTGTGTGTTATTTATGTGCAATTATAAAAACAAGTAATACATACTTAATCTTATTGTAAACGGGTAACACACTCCCTCATAATAACATATTAGATGACTTTCTATTGATTCGGGTGGAATTTACACGATTTAGATGCATATTTGAAGCTCATTTGATGTTGATTTCATTGAATTATACAGTGAATATGATTGTTTAAGCCGAAATGAGAGAAAGGTTGTGTTTTGTCGATTGTGTAGGAAATACAATGGAAATCGGAGCAAAACACATACCACAAGTGATCGGACCGGAAAGAGGAGTGCACGGTTGGATTCGTCTCGAAAAACGGAGTGGATTAGCCAAAGGAATCGAGTCAATCCGACATCCGAGGCGAAAGTTATGCATGGAACGAGAAGGTGAAGAGGCACTCGACCGAGTGAGGTTACTCGGCCGAATCTGTAATTTTGCATTTTACTGCGCACTAGGCCGAGTGAGCCAACTCGGCCGAGTAAGGTTGAATGCGTAGCTCCTGAATCGGACATCACTCGACCGAGTAAGGTTACTCGGCCGAATCTGCAATTTTGCATTTTACTGCGCACTCGGCCGAGTGAGCCCACTCGGCCGAGTAAGGTTGAATGCCGTAGCTCCTGGAATTGAAGACCACTCGGCCGAGTGACCCTCACTCGGCCGAGTGACCCTCACTCGGCCGATTCTCGGCTGGAAAGAGTTGCTACACGCTTCTTAAGTGTCCCACTCGGCCGAGTGACCCCAACTCGGCCGAGTCACCCCATTTTCGGTGCCAAACTTGTATTTTCTCCATTTTTGAGGGATCAACTTGCAATTATGCCATTCAAACCCTTCCCAAACACTATATAAACTCCCTTTATTAAAATCCAAAAGGAGGAACTCTTTTTACAAGCATTTTCCACACACACATTCACATAGTTGTAGGTGTTCTTCATTTTTAGTTTAATTTCTTCAATAGATTAGATAGAATAGTGGTGTTTACTTCAAATCAAGCTACGATTATCATCGGGCATCATCTATTACATCGTTTTGTAGCTAAATTCGTATGATTAAGGTGATATTACTCTATTTTGCAATTCAATTTGGTATTTTCTTAATTTCTTCAATCTCTTGTTATTTTATTATGAGTTTGATGTTATTTGTTGTTGTAGCCATGGGATTCTCTTCTAGAACCATGGGCTAATCCTCAATTGCCTTGGGTGTGGATGTTTTGATGAGAATTTAGTGTAATTGTGGATTAATTGCATGATTAGCTTATAATTTTGGTGTTTATGTTTCTAGAGTTGTACTTTGATTGATTCATTTGGTTGATCAACCCTATTAGCAAGCATGTTCGATTATGTTTATTGCAACGAGAATTGGGTAGCATGATTGGGAGTGTGAGTGTGAGCTTTGATCAATTGAATAGAAGTTAATTAGTAATTAGCTCACCCGAGAGGGGTGTTAATGGCTAGACCGACAACCTTAGACACTAAACGAATAGAGGTCGTCTAGGAGTTTGGTGAGAGGGCGTTTCATAAGCATTAGTAACCGTGTTGAAAGTGCTTATGCAACACTATCTTAGGAGCTTATGGTATTTGGTTAGATCCTATAATTGTTAATCAATGCACGATGTTTACCTATGCCTTTCGAGGGGGTTTGCACACTTATGTGATAGCCTTTAGCTTAACCAAAATTTGTAGTAAAATCATGTAATTAGTTCACTAGTTCACTTAATTGCTCACAAAACGGAAACACCCGAGGCAATACACTTCCCTTGCACTTTCCAAAAGAAAGTTAGATAGATTGTCATTTCTTTTCACTAGTTCTTATTACTTTAGTTAATATAGTTTACTATTTTTGTGCTTATTTTCGAAAATCAAAAACACATCATTTAGTTACTACAATAGCATACTTACTTGTAACTTTAGGGATTCACTAGCACTCAATTAAGTCCTTGGAACGAAATTTTACTTGGTATACTTATCGTACTACTAACGAACCCATACGCTTGTGGGGATCGTATAGTTGTAAAAAGTGTGCAAAAATACATCCAAGTCAATGGCGCCGCTGCCGGGGATTTAAGCGAGTGTTATTTGTGAAACTTAAAGTTTGTTGAGTGTTATTGATAGTAACATTTCTTTTTGTTATTTTGTTTTAGTTCGTCTTTTTGGGCTTTGATACTTGTCTTTTGTAGGTGTATGATCACAAGATCTCGTGTAGGAAATTTGAAACCATTGGATCTTGAGATCGAGGCACACGCAAGAAGAAGGAATCGAAGTAGGAATCGACAAATAGTCAGAGAAGAACCATTTGAGATGGAGAACATTGAAGAGATGAATCTTCCACCAAATGGAGATGATGAGCCTCAAAGAGAGAATCCCCAAGTTGGGAATCAACAAGGAGGTAATCCACCTCAAAATCCTCCACCAATTCTCCATAATCCGAATCCACCTCAAAATCACCTTCCATATCAAGGATACTATCCTTACCCCTATCCACCTCCTCAACAAGCCTACTATCCACCACCTCAACCTCATCAATATCCACCACCTCAACACCCTTACCCTCCACCTTACCAATATCCTCCACCTCAACACATTCAAGAGGAATACATCCCTCCTCTTCCACATATGGAAGAGCCTCAACGTGTTTACCATGGAAGGCCAATGAGGGAATATTTTGAGCCTCAACCTAGGGAGCATTACGATGGGTTGGCAAGACCAAGGGTGGAGGCAAACAATTTTGAGATTAGTGCCTCTTTATTAAGGATGTTGAGGGAGAGGCAATTTGAAGGAAGGACGGAGGAAGGATTTGAGGAAGACCCGAATGAACACCTTGCTCAATTCTTGGAGATGGCCGACACTCTCAAGCAAAACGGAGTGTCGGAAGATGCTAAAAAGATGAGGCTATTCCCATTCACATTGACGGGGAAAGCAAAAGTTTGGCTACAATCAAGCATTCCCGCCGGAGAAGTGAGGACGTGGGAAGAGTCGAAGAAAAGATTTCTATTGAAGTACTACCCTCCTTCAAAGAATATGGAAGCCAAACAAAAGATCTCCACATTTCAACAAGGTCCAACGGAGGGAATCAAAGAGGCATGGGAAAGGTTTACGAATCTTCTCATCACATGCCCCCATCATGGTTTCCCAATAGAACAAACAACATGTTGGTTCGTTGGTGGGTTACGATTGGAAGATCAACATCACATTGATGCTTGTGCGGGAGGTTCAATTTGGATGAAATCGGTGGAGGAGATAAATGACATCATAGAAGGGATATCAAGCAATACTTTCAAAATGAGAGTAGACCGTGGAGCACAAAATCGGGTAGCCCAAGTGGATGCTAATGATAGCATAAAAGCAATGATGACTACACTCATTGAAAAGGTGAATGTTTTATCTCAAACAAGAGATAATCATTTATCCTTTGGGCAAGAGAATCTTCAAATGGGACCTATGGAGGATGTGCAATACATGGGTCAACAAGGATACCCACAAAATTTTCAAGGGAATCGACAATATCAAGGTCAACCACCATATCAAAATCGTGGTCAAGGATATCAAGCTCCTCCTCAAAACCGATTCCAAGGGCAATCTTCATCATCTCAAGGACAAGGGGGACCATCCCCTCAATACCAAGCTCCCCAAAACCCGAATTTTCGGAGGAATGACAATTTGTCCTATTCCAATCCTAAAGGTGCTATTCAATATCCTCCCGGATTTGATCCCGGTGCAAAACTTCCAAGTGGAGAAGGGAAGTCCTCCACGGATGAGCTTCTTGCACTCCTCATGAAGAGAATGGAGACAAGTGAGAAGAAATCTGAAGCATCCGACTCCATCCTTGCCCAACTCATGAGTAACCAAAAATCTACCGACTCAATGCTTGCTGAACTCATGAGTAATCAAAAATCCACCGACTCAATGCTTGCCCAACTCATGAGTAATCAAAAATCGATGGAATTTCAAATGGGACAATTGGCAACTTCCATTGGATCTCAACATACAAAGGGTAAATTGCCCTCAAACACCGAGGTAAACCCACGTGAGCATTGTAATGCTATTACAATTTCAAGTGGTGAACAATATGGAGTTTATTCAATTGAATTGGAAGAGGGTGAAGTGTTAAAGGCAAAAGAAATGGAGGAAGCGGAAAAGAAGAGGATAGACAAAGTTGGAAGTGGAAAGGTTGCTCCAAGAATTCCAAAGTGGAGAATTGCCAAAGATTTGAAAAAGAAGAAGTTTGAGGTACCTTGTGATAGATGGGGGGTGCCCATTACATATGAGCCACTTCCATACCCGGGAAGATACATGAAGAAAATGGATGAGAAGTTTGGGAAGTTTTTGGATATCTTCAAGAAAATCCACATTGATTTTCCACTTTCGGATGCTTTAGAGCAAATACCTCATTACATGAAGTTTCTAAAGGATGCAATAGCAAACAAAAAGAAACTAGTGGATGATGAGAAGATCAAGTTGACCGAAGAGTGTAGTGCTATCCTTCAACGAACTCCTCCCGAAAAGCTCAAGGATCCGGGTAGTTTCACTCTCCCATGTGAGATTAGTGATGGTCCCATGATGAAAGCTCTTTGTGATTTGGTAGCTAGCATAAATTTGATGCCACTTTCAATCTTCAAGCGTTTGGGACTTGGAGAAGTAGTGCCCACATCAATTACTCTCCAATTAGCGGATCGTTCCATCACTCATCCTAAAGGGATCATTGAAGATGTATTGGTGAAGATTGACAAGTTCATCATTCCGGCCGACTTCGTGGTGTTAGATATGAAAGAAGATGCAAATATCCCATTGATTCTTGGGAGGCCATTTCTTGCCACGGGGGGAGCAAACATCGATTTGAGAAAAGGGGAGGTAACATTGGAGGTGAATGGAGAGAAAGTGATTTTCTCCAAGTATGGCTCAGTTGAGAGTTCCCCAAGAAAGAAGGAATCCCCCTCCATCCAAGAATGTGACATTTATGTGAAAGAGCCATTACCAAAAGTCTCATTTAAAGATCCGGGAGATGATAACAAATTGAGGCAAACTCCCAAACTTGAGCAAAACTCAAGTTTGGGGGAGTTTTATAAGGAGAAGAGTTTTGATAAGTTCCTTGAGGATAGTGAAGATGAAGAAAGGAAAAGGAAGAGTTTAAAGGAGAGGAAGATCGAAAAGGGTTTTGAAATTGGAGATAAGGTGGCATGGGGCACCTTGGGAGTGATGGAAGTCCTTGGAAAGATGAAGATCAAGGAAAGGAAAATGTTGGTCATGAAGAAATTGGTCTATGGAGGAGGCATTGCGTTGGAAAGTGAGGAGGATGAAGTGTTCATCACCGATGAGCACAATGTCAAGTACTATCATCCTCCATTCAAAGAAAGAGAAGTATGAACTTGTTAAGTTCCGTCCGGCATAGGACGTTAAACCTAGCGCTAAATGGGAGGCAACCCATTTTTACTTGCTTTATTTCATTTCTTGCTCATTTTATTTGCTTTGTTAGTTTAGTTTTGTTGATATGCCTTGAATCACACACTTCGCTGAGTTGTTCCCAATTTGGGTGTTTTATCTCAGTACTATATATAAGGTCTTTGAGATCTGTAATCTGTAACACTAATTGATAATAAAATCCGTTCTCCTCTCTGCCCGTGGACGTAGCCAATTCTTTGGTGAACCACGTAAATCACTTGTCTTCTTTACGTTTCTTGTTCATGCTCTATAATCCTATTCTGTCACAACAAACTGGTATCAAGAGCCTGGTCGTTTCGATCAAGTTTTTTTTTCCGCACTGATTAGGGTTTTTTGGAGCCGATCGAGAATGTCTGCTTTCAACGTAAAGGTTGACAAATTCACTGGGAGAAATAGTTTTGGCCTATGGCAAATCAAGATGCGATCTCTGCTGAAGCAGCAGGGTTTGTGGGCGCCGCTATCAGGAAAACCTAAATCT
Organism: Galeopsis tetrahit; assembly: GCA_963675135.1. Taxonomy (NCBI): domain Eukaryota; kingdom Viridiplantae; phylum Streptophyta; class Magnoliopsida; order Lamiales; family Lamiaceae; genus Galeopsis; species Galeopsis tetrahit. The sequence continues at coordinate 91,232,794 of OY776119.1, forward strand.
GAGGATGTAAATGAAGAAGAGTGGAATACCCTAGAAGAAAAGGCCCACTCGACTATCATGCTATGTCTGTCTGACGATGTTATCATCGAGGTTGCGGATCAGGAAACTGCCGATGGTCTCTGGAAGAAGTTAGAGAGTCTCTACATGACGAAGTCTCTAACCAACAAATTGCTTCTGAAGCAACGTCTGTTCCGTTTACGCATGCAGGAAGGTACATCCCTTCGGGATCATCTAGACAAATTAAATAAAATTTTACTAGATTTGCGTAATATTGATGTTAAAGTAGAAGATGAGGACGCTGCTTTAATTCTGTTAGTATCTTTGCCTGAATCGTATGAGAATTTTGTTGAATCGTTCATTACTGGGAAAGATACTCTGTCTCTGGAAGATGTCCGATCTGCTCTCCACAGCAGAGAAGACCGTCAACAGGCAACTGGCTCGGCCACAGAAAATCAGGCATCGGGGCTGTATGTTACGGGTAAGGGACAAAAGAAATTTGGGAAGAAAACTGGGAAGCCGAATCAGAAAGGTTCAAAAGGTCCTAAACCCGATGACATCTGCAATTACTGTAAAGAACCAGGGCACTGGAAGAATGATTGTCCTAAGAAGAAGAGGAAGCATGAGAAGAAAGATGGTGTCGGCGGTTCTGCAGCTGTTGCAGAAACTGATACAAATTCTGAAGATGATCTGGCCTTGGTTGCAGCTGGACAGTCACATCGTAATGATGTGTGGGTCCTAGATTCTGGGGCATCATACCACATTTGTCCTAACAGGGAGTTCTTCTCGACCTATGAGCAGATAGATGGAGGAAATGTTACCATGGCAAACAGTGTTGCCTGCAAGGTGGTTGGGATTGGATCAGTCAGGATACGGACACATGATGGGGTATTCTGCACCTTGGATGAAGTCAGGCATGTTCCACAGATGACGAAGAATCTGATATCTTTGAGTCTCCTTGACAGCAAGGGTTTCAGTTTCAAAGGTGAAGGTGGAGTTATGTATGTTTGTCAAGGTTCAAAGGTGGTTCTGACAGGCCTGAAACGTGGTACCTTATATTATCTACGAGGTTCCACTGTGACAGGTTCTGCTAATGTTGCATCATCTGAAGTTCAGACCATGGATATGACCAGGTTGTGGCATATGAGGCTCGGTCATATGGGAGAAAGAGGGATGCAGATTTTGTCAAAGCGGGATCTTCTTTCTGGGCATAAAGTGCAGAGTCTTGAATTCTGCGAACATTGTGTATTTGGGAAGTTTCATCGCAGCAAGTTCCCAAAGAAGGCAGTTCATCAGACCAAGGGGACTCTTGACTACATTCATATGGATTGTTGGGGTCCGTCACGTGTTGAGTCTATTGGAGGCCACAGATATTTTGTGTCTATGATTGATGACTACTCAAGGATGACTTGGGTATTTATGATGAAAAACAAAAGTGAAGCTTTCAAGAAATTCAAGCAGTGGAAGGCGTTGGTAGAAAATCAGACTGGGAAGAAGATCAAGAGACTGCGAACTGATAATGGCCTGGAGTTCTGTTCGTCTGAGTTCAATGAGTTCTGCAAGGATGCAGGGATTGCTCGACACCACACTATCCGACATACACCACAGCAGAATGGTGTGGCAGAGCGCATGAATCAGACATTGCTGGAGAGAGCGAGATGCATGCTCTCGAATGCTGGTTTGGCTAGAAAGTTCTGGGCAGAAGCAGTTAACACGGCGTGCTATCTGATCAACCGTGGCCCACACACTGGCATTGATTGCCAGACACCTTATGAGGTATGGTCTAATAAACTTGCAGATTATTCTTTGTTGAAGGTTTTTGGCTGTACTGTTTACTATCATGTTAGTGAGGGTAAATTAGAACCAAGAGCCAAGAAGGGTATATTTGTTGGTTTCGGGGATGGAGTTAAGGGATATAGAATCTGGTCACCTTCAGAGAATAGAGTTATATTCAGTAGGAATGTGATTTTTGATGAGAATTCTATGCTTAATCCCATTGTGAAGTCTGTTTGTACAGAAAATTGTAGTAATGTTAAACAGGTGGAGCTGCAAGTCACTCTCGATGAGAGTAAATCACAACTCCAAGGTGGAGAAGATCAACATACTACTGCTGAAAGTACAAGTTCTGATGTTCATCCTGAAGCTCGCCAGACAAGCATAGCTGTTGATAGAGCTAGGAGAACAGGCGTGAAGCCTCCTGTGCGGTACGGTTTTGAGGATATGGTGACTTATGCATTACAAGCCGCTGACGAGGTGGAAGAGGAAGAACCATCTACAGGTGAACCATTCACCTACAGAGAGGCTGTTTCATGCAGTGAGTCAGCCCAATGGCTCGCTGCAATGAGAGAAGAGATGGAATCACTTGCCAAGAATGAAACTTGGGAGCTAGTCAAGCGGCCTAAGGAGAGGAAGATTGTTACTTGCAAGTGGATATTCAAGAAGAAGGAAGAAACCACACCTGGTGAGGGTGTGAGATACAAAGCTCGGCTAGTTGCAAGAGGGTTCACACAGAAGGAGGGGGTTGATTATAATGAGATATTCTCACCAGTGGTCAGACACACTTCCATCAGAGTGTTACTAGCAATGGTGGCACATCAGGATTTAGAACTTGAGCAACTAGATGTGAAGACAGCTTTTCTACATGGAAAGCTTGAAGATGATATCTACATGACTCAGCCAGAGGGGTTCCAGGTTCCGGGGAAGGAAGATTATGTTTGCAAGTTGATGAGGTCTCTATATGGACTAAAGCAGTCTCCAAGGCAGTGGTATAAGAGGTTTGATAGTTACATGATCTAGTTGGGATATAACAGGAGTCCGTATGATTGTTGTGTGTATCACAATAAAGCTGATGATGGTTCCATGATCTATCTCGTCTTGTATGTGGATGATATGCTCATAGCTGCGAAGTCCAAGTCTGATATTCAGAAGTTGAAGGATCTGCTCAGTGCTGAGTTCGATATGAAGGATTTGGGTGCTGCCAAGAAAATTTTGGGAATGGAGATATATAGGGAAAGAGAGAAGAAGAAGCTTTTCTTGTCACAGAAGAGTTACATTCAGAAGATCTTGTCTAGATTTGGCATGTCTACCGCCAAGCCTATTGATACTCCAAGTGCTACAAATATTCACCTATCCACTGATTATGCACCAAAAACTGTAGCTGAGAAGGTGTACATGTCTCGAGTCCCATACTCTAATGCAGTAGGGAGTTTGATGTATGCTATGGTCTGCACTAGACCAGATCTTGCACATGCTGTTAGTGTTGTCAGCAGGTTCATGGGACAACCTGGAAAGGAGCATTGGCAAGCTGTGAAGAGGATTTTTCGTTATCTCAGAGGTACGTCTGATGTTGGTCTCACTTATGGAGGTGATGCTCACGTTTCTGTGACTGGTTATTCTGATTCTGACTATGCTGGAGATGTTGATAGTAGAAGATCTATGACTGGTTATGTTTTCACTCTTTGTGGTTCTGTTGTTAGTTGGAAGGCAACTCTGCAGGCTACAGTCACTTTGTCTACAACTGAAGCAGAGTATATGGCACTGACAGAAGCTGCTAAAGAGGGAGTTTGGTTGAAAGGGCTTGTAGGTGATCTTGGTCTACGTCATGATCAAGTTATTGTATTCTGTGACAGTCTGAGTGCAATCTGTTTGACCAAGGATCAGGTCCATCATGAGAGGACCAAGCATATTGATGTGAGGTATCATTTTCTGAGGAATGAGCAGAGAATCAAGGTGATGAAAGTAGGTACTGCTGATAATCCTGCTGACATGTTCACCAAGCCGGTCCCACATAGCAAGTTTCGACATTGTTTGAACTTGCTAAATGTTACAAGTTGTTAGTTGCCCAAGGAGGGCAAATCTGAGGCAGAAAGGAGGAGTCTGTTCATCTGGCATTGTAATGATGCATCTGCAAGGGAGATTCAAGTCAAGGTAGAGATTTGTTGATATGCCTTGAATCACACACTTCGCTGAGTTGTTCCCAATTTGGGTGTTTTATCTCAGTACTATATATAAGGTCTTTGAGATCTGTAATCTGTAACACTAATTGATAATAAAATCCGTTCTCCTCTCTGCCCGTGGACGTAGCCAATTCTTTGGTGAACCACGTAAATCACTTGTCTTCTTTACGTTTCTTGTTCATGCTCTATAATCCTATTCTGTCACAACAAGTTTGATGTGTTTGTGAGTTTTTATGTTAGTTGGAGAAGCTTGGATCGAATGGACGATTGGAGATCGAAAGTGGAACTTTGAGCTTCGAAGAAGGTGTAGCTATAGCAATCGTGAGAGGTACGCCCACTCCAAACTTAGGATTGCATAACAATTACTAAGTTTGGGGGGGGTAGTGGAATTTATATTCTTGTTCATAATATTGATTGCTTAGCTACTCTTAGTGTTAATTGTTGGGATAGTGGCCCATGTGTGTAGATTTGTATGGTTAGCACTTGGTGTCAATATCAATGCAACACTATTTTTCCAAACTTTTAATTGCTTTGCAATGAAAAAGTTTGGGGGGGTATGTTCGTTTTTACATTTTCTATTGACACCAATGTGTACTCTTGTGTATGTGTGTAATTTGAGCTTTAATGATCATTGAGACACATTTTATAGTGATTTGTTGTGAATTTGATTCCTTGAATGTGTACATGATTGTAATGAATCATTTTGTTTGTGTTGTTGTCATCTTGTTTCCTATGGATATTTTGCATGCACAATGAGTTATGTGTGGCGGTGATTGATGAATGTTTGAGTCTTTAATGAACCGGTGAGAGTTGAGCTTTGAACCGAGCATTAATCCGGTTTATTTCATTTGTGAGTGAATCAATTCATTGCTTGTTTTTCTAGAACTTGCCCAAGTTCTTGCTTGAAACCACAAGTGTGTGAAATAATGGGATATGATTTAGGCCATCTTTTGTTATTAATAGTCACTTAGCCAAATATTCTCATACCAAAAAGAAGTTTCCGTAGTTAGCCAATTTGAGCCTTAAAACTTGATCTTTTGGCAACCTACAATGTTTAACCTCTTGAACTTATTAAGTCTTTACCCTTTACTAGTGGAGGACAAGTGAAAAGTGGAAAAACATGAATTTTGATTGAAATGTGTGTGGGGTGTTTGAGCAAAGAAAAAAGAGAAAGAAAAGATGAGAAACAAAAGAAAGGGATAAAAATGGGAGCCCCTAGAAAAGAGAGTGAAAAATAAAATAAAAAGAGAGAAGAGGGGATCTCCCAAAAACATGTGCTTAAGAGCAAAAAGTAGACTCTTGAAAGAAACAAAGGAAGAAAATTCTTGAGAATGAAAAGAAAAAAAAAAATGGTTCGTTGTCCTCCACTAGTCGAGTCACATTTCCCAAATTCTTCCCACCGTTTCCAAAGAGCCAATGTTACGTCCTTGGTTAAGCCCTATTGATCTCATTGTTGAACATGTTTGTGGTGGAAAGATGGTAGAGCTTGAGCAAGCTTATGGCAATTGCAATGCATGATTTGATTGATGAGTGCTTATTGTCCTTAATTTGTTTAAGTGTTTGAGTGAAATACTATTTCTTGTGAGATAAACTTGAACATCTTGATATTGTCATCACCATCACTTGTTGTTGTGTGTAGAGCATGTGTGAGTAATGAGTTGGATCTTCAATATTGAACTTGTGATCATTTTAAGGATGTATCTTGAAGAAGAATAATTCATTTCATGTCATTTGATACGTGGGATCTTTCATTGATCATCTAGTTGTAAATTTCACCCTCATGTTGTAATTCTTTCGTTGCTCGAGGACGAGCAACACTTTAAGTTTGGGGGAGTTGATTCGGGTGGAATTTACACGATTTAGATGCATATTTGAAGCTCATTTGATGTTGATTTCATTGAATTATACAGTGAATATGATTGTTTAAGCCGAAATGAGAGAAAGGTTGTGTTTTGTCGATTGTGTAGGAAATACAATGGAAATCGGAGCAAAACACATACCACAAGTGATCGGACCGGAAAGAGGAGTGCACGGTTGGATTCATCTCGAAAAACGGAGTGGATTAGCCAAAGGAATCAAGTCAATCCGACATCCGAGGCGAAAGTTATGCATGGAACGAGAAGGTGAAGAGGCACTCGACCGAGTGAGGTTACTCGGCCGAATCTGCAATTTTGCATTTTACTGCGCACTCGGCCGAGTGAGCCAACTCGGCCGAGTAAGGTTGAATGCGTAGCTCCTGAATCGGACATCACTCGACCGAGTAAGGTTACTCGACCGAATCTGCAATTTTGCATTTTACTGCGCACTCGGCCGAGTGAGCCCACTCGGCCGAGTAAGGTTGAATGCCGTAGCTCCTGGAATTGAAGACCACTCGGCTGGAAAGAGTTGCTACACGCTTCTTAAGTGTCCCACTCGGCCGAGTGACCCCAACTCGGCCGAGTCACCCCATTTTCGGTGCCAAACTTGTATTTTCTCCATTTTTGAGGGATCAACTTGCAATTATGCCATTCAAACCCTTCCCAAACACTATATAAACTCCCTTTATTAAAATCCAAAAGGAGGAACTCTTTTTACAAGCATTTTCCACACACACATTCACATAGTTGTAGGTGTTCTTCATTTTTAGTTTAATTTCTTCAATAGATTAGATAGAATAGTGGTGTTTACTTCAAATCAAGCTACGATTATCATCGGGCATCATCTATTACATCGTTTTGTAGCTAAATTCGTATGATTAAGGTGATATTACTCTATTTTGCAATTCAATTTGGTATTTTCTTAATTTCTTCAATCTCTTGTTATTTTATTATGAGTTTGATGTTATTTGTTGTTGTAGCCATGGGATTCTCTTCTAGAACCATGGGCTAATCCTCAATTGCCTTGGGTGTGGATGTTTTGATGAGAATTTAGTGTAATTGTGGATTAATTGCATGATTAGCTTATAATTTTGGTGTTTATGTTTCTAGAGTTGTACTTTGATTGATTCATTTGGTTGATCAACCCTATTAGCAAGCATGTTCGATTATGTTTATTGCAACGAGAATTGGGTAGCATGATTGGGAGTGTGAGTGTGAGCTTTGATCAATTGAATAGAAGTTAATTAGTAATTAGCTCACCCGAGAGGGGTGTTAATGGCTAGACCGACAACCTTAGACACTAAACGAATAGAGGTCGTCTAGGAGTTTGGTGAGAGGGCGTTTCATAAGCATTAGTAACCGTGTTGAAAGTGCTTATGCAACACTATCTTAGGAGCTTATGGTATTTGGTTAGATCCTATAATTGTTAATCAATGCACGATGTTTACCTATGCCTTTCGAGGGGGTTTGCACACTTATGTGATAGCCTTTAGCTTAACCAAAATTTGTAGTAAAATCATGTAATTAGTTCACTAGTTCACTTAATTGCTCACAAAACGGAAACACCCGAGGCAATACACTTCCCTTGCACTTTCCAAAAGAAAGTTAGATAGATTGTCATTTCTTTTCACTAGTTCTTATTACTTTAGTTAATATAGTTTACTATTTTTGTGCTTATTTTCGAAAATCAAAAACACATCATTTAGTTACTACAATAGCATACTTACTTGTAACTTTAGGGATTCACTAGCACTCAATTAAGTCCTTGGAACGAAATTTTACTTGGTATACTTATCGTACTACTAACGAACCCATACGCTTGTGGGGATCGTATAGTTGTAAAAAGTGTGCAAAAATACATTCAAGTCACCTATGTATTTATAAAAGTTAATATTCATAATTTATAATAGTTTAATAATTTAAATAGTATAACTCGTATTTTAAAAGATTAGTGCTAATAATTTAAATAGTATAACTCGTATTTTAAAAGATACACTAATGAAATTTTATATGTAAATTTACTATTCATAATTCAGAATTTTATTATATTATTATTTATTTTAATAGTTTTTTGAATTATAATCACCGATAAAATTATATACCAACTGAATTAATTAAATAAATATATTTTATAATATATATATATAGTGGAGTATATTTTTAGATAACAAATATAAAGTGAACTCAGTAAGATTACATACTATTAATTATTTGAATTTAGGTAAGAGTGTCCATTTTAATAATTCATAGTTTAATTACCCATTAAATTTTAAAAAATCAATTAACTTCTCTATTACACATCATCACATTTAATCCTATTATGGCATATGACAAAACTAAATTTCCTATTAATATATAGAGATGATACTTTAGAACAAGTATTTTTTGTTTGCTTTACCTAAACTTCTTGAATAATTATGTTTAATCGGCAAATTTTTCTACCCCGTTTCTAATTTGTGATAATATTAGCATATTAGTGTTTGTCTAAATTAAATATATCACTTATAACATGCCATGTCTTATTGCTTCAGAATCTATTTGCTCACAATTCAAAATGTATATAAGAAACCGTGTTGATGAGAAGATAATTGATAGGGTATTGCATTATCTAGAATGCTTTTGAAAGAGGTCTTTGGAGTGGATGGGACTTTTTGTAAATAAATAATGATTTTATTTATTACATATGAAAGTGGATAATGATTAATAAGGGGAGCCGTTATTAAGATTAACAGGATTTTCATAACTTCTAATGCAGAGAGAAATGAGTTCTCTTTCCCACTTCTAAGACAGAAATAGAGAATATGTATTCTGTGCAATTGAACATCTCACACTCAAATGACATTTAGATTATGGATATAAGAAGCGATTTGTGAATAAATTCATGTGATCGTGTTCCGACTACGAGAAATTGAGGATTACAGTACATACGTGGAATTCAACCGAGTTCGAGATATATTCCGATGCATTACGAATTATAGGGTGGGGATGGTGATTTACTGTGACATGACTGATATTATATCTTCTTTTTCAAAGAAATTAAAGGGGACCATTGGGGGCCGAATTAAAAACAATTGAATTGGTTGGAGGAAGCGAATAAAATGATTTTGATGAGAATCGAAATTAGAACGGATTTACAACAAGCCATATCATTGTGTTCGGGAGGAAAAAAAGGGATTGGACCAGAGAACGACATTGAAAAAAGAATTAGTTGGACTTCGAGTGAATTTATAGTGTGTAATTTCAGCTTTATATCCAGATCCAACAACTTAAAGGCACATCAAATGATTCAAACAATGAGTCAACCTACCATTTTTCAAGATTTGAAATAAATAGATTCTTGGGTGGAAACATTCGAGTTTTCTTTTCACCCTAATATGGAAAACAAACTACTATCACTATTAGAATTTTAATTGATTAAAAGAGTAGACAAATATAGATTTGTTTACCGTATTAAATAGTAAAATTATAAGAAATAAACACAAGCTGGAATAGCTCAATTGGTTAGAGCGTGTGGCTGTTAACCACAAGGTCGGAGGTTTGACCCCTCCTTCTAGCGATTATTTATAATTTTTTATTTGTTTAACTAAAGCGTGTTTTTAATTTACTTAGCGACTTTTACACTTTTTTATTTGTTTAACTAAACCGTGTTTTGAATTTACTTTGAATGATACAATGTTTATAAAGTGTGTTTTTAATTTAGTTTGAATGTTATAAGCAATTTTTAGTAAAGTGTGTTTAATTTAGTTTGAGCTGATAAAAATGTTTGCCACCTTTTAAAGAAAAATTAAGCTGAAAATGACGTATAATGATATAAGCAATGTTTAATAAAGTGCGTTTTGTGTTCAAAAAATAAAATAAAGTGTGTTTTTTTAATTTAGTTTGAGCTTGCCACCGTATTTTCTTTTTAAAATTGAGCTAAAAAAATGTAACATACATACAAGTGTGTTATAACTTTTCTCTGCACAATATAAATTTAAAAAAAAATCAAAATAGGAATATTAAATTCTGAGAACTATTCTTGTGAGAATAAACAAAACATCCTTAATAAAAGAAGTATTTCAACTAATTATTACTCCGTATTTGTGAAAATTTTATGGTTATAATCAATGTTTAATGTTTATTATTATTTAATAAATGATCAAAATTTGACGAATTTATTCATAAGCCATCCCATTTTTTTCATCAAACTCTTTGATTAGAGAAAAGTTTGAACATACTTTAATAACTATTTTAAAATATTCATCTAATTCAACAACAAAAAATTAAAATTTCATTTTAGAAAATGCTACTAATAGAACTATAGTATTAGTCACATAAAAAATAAAAAGAAAGAGACATCAATTGAGACATCCACTTACTCCTACAATTTATTCGGAATAAGATAAAAAATAATAATAAGATAAAGAGCTAAATATTTTATACACGAAATATGTTTAATTAAATCAATTAAAAAAAAGTCGAAGATAAAAAATTCGGGTCACTAAAAAAATTCGTCGATCACAAACAAGTGATTTACTACATAACTAATATATCGTTACAAGTCAAAATATTACTACTATAAGATCAAAAGTTTACTACTACATGTCAAAAATAATTTGAAAAATTCGTCCAAAAAATTAAGTGTTCATAATATCTTTGAACTTTTAGTAGTACATTTTGACATTGTACTGATAATATTATAATAATATAATAAAACAATATTATAAAGTAAAAAAATATTTTAATTAAGTTTGGTTCGCATTTAAAGCGTTGACCTGAATTTAATCCATAAATTTTTATCTCAAATTTACTTTAATGAGTTATATTTTATGTATAAAATATTTTATATATAAATTTTTGTCTAAAATTAATTAATTCTTTTTGCAAAGCTAGAAGACCATTTTTTGTTTTATGACACACATATTTTAGAGAATGTGAGATGGCATCATCTGATTGGTCAATTCTCCTCCCGGGGACGTGTTCTACAGAATTGCCTTGAAGCCGTTGTCTCTTTGGAGAAACTTAGTTAAACCCTCTCCCTCTTCCTCTCTGGTCTCCGATCTGCGCCTTCGGAATTCAACATCGGTGCACGGCCAGATTCGCCGCCCACATCCACCAGCCACCGCCGCACCATAGCCCACGGTAAGCTCCTGTATTTTCTCTTATTCATGTCTCCGACGGAGATTCCGGGCATGTCGGACGGTGTAAAGGCACTAGTTGGCCTTGGAGGGGTTGTTTTGTGTTAGGTTTGACTGAACAACTCGAAGCAGATATTTGGGGAAATATATCCAACTGATTTTGAGGATTATATATTATAAATAAATTTGTAGTTGATCATCTAAGTCTGATCTAGTGTTCCATAAAAATTGGAATCCGCGACTGACTCTAGTATTTTGAGGATTACAATTTACAACTGACTCTAATATTTTGTATCATTACCAAATGAACTACTAGTACAGATGGTTTGGTTTAATACGACGAATTTTGTAAAATATGATAATTGTTGGTCTTTAGATCCGAATAAGTTCATGTAACTCAGAAATTTCTTGAATATACATTTGTGCAGTAGCTGATAATGCTTTTCTGGGCTGTCAGAAATTCAATGTATTGGTTTTGTATTAGAATGTAGAACCTTAGTATACTTTGTAAATCATTATCCATATGGGTCCACGATGTTGCAGACTTTTTATGCATTTGTAGTATATATCTTAGCATGATGCATCAAAGAATCATTCTAAAAGTTGTATGATGATTCACACGAGGGTGTAAAAGTTTTACTATTAAATATTATTCCAGCTTACAATATCTAGTTTTGCATTGTGCCATTGTCATAAGTTCGTAAATTCAACCCACATCAGCGTAGGATATTCTTTTATTTTTATTTTTTATGATCTTTGACTTTATAAATTTCTGGCAATCACATGGAGGGTAGAGGCTTGTATTTTGCTTCATTTTCTAATCATTTAAAAAAAAATACTAAAAAAAACAGGGCCTGGCCGGCATGGCTTGTTTGCCAGCTCTATGTATGTGCCCTGAGGAGGTGATTTCCCTTTGCCCCGAGTATATAACAATTCTGTCTTTATGCTGTATTGAGGTGATTTTATGCATATGGTTATTTCTTTTTTCATTTTTCTAATGCTGGGAATGTGCATGAAATGACAGTTCATTGACGTTGGAGTACTTGAGGAGACTAGTAGAGAAGGATCTGGGCCTTGAGAAACTTGCACTGAACAGTTTCTCCTTGTTTGAAGGTCTCTCTAATGTTTTGTGACATGTAGTTATGTGTACATATGCTTGCCACTTCATTCATGCGAATAGCAATTAATCATTTAATTCTTGGTTGATTTCATGAATTAATTCATAAATTGTTACTGAGATGCGGTTCGTTCAGTAATTTGAGTAGATTTTGTTGTGATTTTATAGCGAGATCTTGACCTTTACATGGTAATTCACTGGAAAGGTTTTGTTTTGTGGCTAATTAGCGATAACCAAATTGGCTTGCATGTTTAAAAGATTGAATTTTGTTCCTAAAATTAATATGCCATGATAATTCGAGTTCAGAGTTTTTCTTTCTTGTCAAGGGGAATTTTAACTCTGTTGCATTGTGTTGAGGATCTAGAAATATGACAACTTGAAATACTTGCTGATTCTCATTTACTTGCCTACTTAACTGGGTAATCTTATGCTGTAGTTTCTTTAGGGAATATTTGAGGAGAGTTCAGAGTATCTGAAGATTTAGAATGAAGAATATTGAGCGGCTCGCTAATTTGGCTCTGGCAGGTATGATTTCATATGTTTCAATGAGTTCATGTGGTTTCAAAATGGTGAAATGTATGGAGTAACAAATTGAAGATATGAATTTGTGGGAATTTGATAATACACTTTTCATTAATCGTGTCGGCTTTCTGTTCAGTCCTGTAGTGCTTTACAGAAAGTTGATTAACATTTTTTGTGGGTTACCAATTTCGCTGATGATCTAGAAAGTTTATAGATATAGCTGAGCAGAGCAGTCCTTGATATCTGTTTTTCGTCATTATTCACCTGAGTCGCATCAGATTTTTACTAGGCATTGATACAATAGTTAGGAAAAACATTACAATTTGAGAAAGTCTTATATCTACTATAGTCTATGTTTGTATCTGTTCCTACTTCCTACTGGCCAGGCTTTTACGTTTCTACTTGAACTTCCTTGCTCGTGTCTGATTGGGTGACTTGTAAAAAAAGGAATGTTCGAAGTATTATGTTGTCGGATGGAGTTTTTATTATTTCATTATTGTCTCTACCTTGTGACAACATGCTTTATTTAACAGGTTTGACCCTGGCCCCACTTGTTGTGAAGGTGGACCCAAATATAAATGTAGTTTTGACAGCCTGTCTAACTGTGTTTGTCGGTTGCTATCGTTCTGTTAAGCCAACTCCACCATCAGTAAGTTGAACTTCTAATACATTTCCAGCTTTTATAAGTTGGGCCTACAGAGATTTGTTTTCACTGTTTTTATACTCATCCTATTGAGTTTTTCAGGAGACAATGTCCAACGAACATGCCATGCGGTTTCCATTGGTTGGGAGCGCGATGTTGCTGTCTCTGTTTTTACTATTCAAGTTTCTATCAAAAGACTTGGTTAATGCTGTATTGACGTGCTATTTTTTTGTACTTGGGATTGCTGCACTTTCGTAAGTTCTTTCGTATGGAATACTCTAATGTTTTAATTGATTTATTTGAGAAATGTGATAGTTCTCCAATAATATAGTCTTGATCTTAACTTTGTAGGGCAACGTTGCTTCCTTCGATTAAAAGATTCCTGCCTCAACCATGGAATGATAATGTCATTACATTGCGTTTCCCATATTTTCGTTGTATGGACTCACTAATACCTCCTGTATATCTGCTTCTTTTGTTCTATAATATGATGAAGTAATACGTTACTTTTTATGTTTCCCGTATAGTATTCTTACATCATTGCATGTTTCGAGTTTTCTCTAGGGGATGACCACACTAGGTGATCAATTCATGTAGATATTATATAGCTCCTCCACCCCAAGATTATGGGTCTCATTTGACTTTGTTTGGAGTTCAATGAGAGCAATGGAAGTGCAAATTACATGTAGTGTTACCTGACTGCCTTGAAGTATTGCCGTATACTTAGAGTGATCACGTCATTACTTTAGTTGAGAGGATAAATTTGAAGGAAAAAGTTTACATTCTGGGCGCTGAAAGTTTGATTTCAGGATTTCCAAAATGGAAATGTGGTCAATAAATTTTTGTTGAAATGCTTTTCTTTAAGAATTTTACTAGTTGCGATCATAATGGAGTATTCTTAGCTATTTGTAGGAGGATGAAAAGTATGTTGAATAACATCCCCCACCTCCACTTCAACTGCAAATAGATAAATAACGTTCCATTATATAAATACCCTCTTATAATGGAGTGAGAATCATTCACCAAGAATTGATAGCTCACAAATGTGTTCTTTTTGTTGAGTAACATTTGTTTCTTAAAGTCTGATGAATAGAATCAGAGATGATTGTGTAGTTACTTCGCATTTGCATGCTTGTTTTCTTCCAGGAACATTCTTTTGTTTGAACCTTTGTACGAAAGAGAATTGTAATTGTTCTGCCTTTTCTTATCTATTTTTAGTATGGAGTATCATAGTTCATATTCTGAGCTATGAAGGTTCTAAGCATTTGAAGACTGAGAAGGATTCTTATTCTGAAAATGAAGAATGATTGACTAGCTCAATTAATTATTTTAGACCGTTTGACATTTGCTTTAAATATCATTTAGGTTCTCTCTCTACTAGAATTGCAGGTCCTTGTCCCTTGAAATCTTCTGTTTGATCTGCTTGACATTTTATTTCTTATAATATGCAGAATTATGTTTTTCATTTTTTACGTAATTGTTTCATTGCAGCTTTGGAGGTTGAATTTACAAAATCACAGATAATTGCCTCAATTCCTGGAACCTTCTTTTGTGCGTGGTATGCTTCAAAGAAGCATTGGCTAGCTAACAATATCTTGGGACTCGCATTCTCCATTCAGGTTTAGTAACAGAATAGATTGTGATTATTTACCTATATATGCTCCTGTACGCCTTGAGATCCTAAATAGAATTGAATCAAATTCACTTGTTGAGTGCTTGGTAATTTAAAGAATGGGAGTGGAATGTTAGTGGGGAATTGGCTTCATTCCTCTCGTTTAGGAGAGGAATGTCTCATTCCCCAAAAGTGACGTTTCATTCCATTCCTTCATCTATACCATACTCCCACTTTTCATTCCTTCCCCATTTTTTTGTTTCACAAATAGTCCAACCAAGCATCTGGAAGTTTATTAGAAAAGCTTCTGTTTACCGTTTTCATATCTATTTTCTTCTGTTATACCATTTCAGGGAATTGAAATGCTTTCACTTGGTTCATTTAAGACTGGTGCCATTCTCTTGGTAAGCATGACATTTTTTATTGTACAAGTCTCAATTCTCTATTTAGTTTCTTAAAGGTTATTTCGTTATCGGCTAAGGGTGTGAACTTATGGATTACCGGTTTACTAGGTGATTTCTAATGTTTAAGTTAATTGCATTTTTTTTCCAATTGCAGGCCGGGCTTTTTGTGTATGACATATTCTGGGTGTTTTTTACCCCAGTTATGGTTAGCGTCGCTAAATCCTTTGATGCTCCAATAAAGGTACATACTTTTAACTTCTAAACCATTTTATATGGCATGTCGATGATGAATATTTCTAGTTTTTTCTTGTTATTCAAACTTATCATACACAATTATGTTTAACTGATTGCAGCTTTTATTCCCTACATCAAACGCTGCACGTCCATTTTCGATGTTAGGACTTGGTGATATAGTGATTCCTGGTAAAATTTTAACTGTAAATTTAGGATTTTATGGTTTGAGACAAACTTTCGCTGGGCAACAGTATGAGCAAATAGGGTTGTGAATTTCCGTCATGTTTCTTTTTTTACATATATATAGAAAACATAAAGGACACCTTCCTTTCTATGCTTCATGCATAACCAACTTGTAGTCAAAATAATTATTCAATTATACTTTTCAGGAATTTTTGTAGCATTGGCTCTACGATTTGATGTATCCAGAGCTAGAGAGAGCCAATACTTTAAGAGTGCTTTTCTAGGGTATACATTTGGTTTGATCGCAACAATCATTGTAATGAACTGGTTTCAAGCTGCTCAGGTGAGTAATCTTGTCAAGATTGGATAACTTTTTTTTTTTTTGTTCGGTTTTCTCATGTATTTGTGTCTTAATATCCAAATATTATGGATTATTGATTTTAATTGTTCTTCCAGCCTGCACTTTTGTATATCGTGCCCGGTGTTATTGGGTTTTTGGCTGCACATTGCATCTGGAATGGTGAAGTGAAACCTGTAAGTAAATTGCTCGTCTTAATTTCTTTTCGTTGTAATCTTTACACTCATTCATTGTTCTGTCCTTGTGGAGCTCGAGCTTAGCTCAAATTACTTGTACAATGTTACAAAGTAAAATTGGTTCATGCTGAGTTTTTAGAAGGAATGATGAAGACTTAAAAGATTTGGAATGAGATTATAAAAAAAGGGTTAAACTCTTATGCGAACTAGTTTGACTGTGCAACTGGTTTGTATTGTGTCTGTTTTTGTAGAGTATTAGCTGTTTCATTAAAGTGTTGGTAGTTGTTATACTATAAAGTGATAGTTGAAAATCAGTTCTACGATGAGACCGTTTTACATAAGACTAATTTATGACTGACCCCTCACAGAGTGGGATAAAGGCTGTTTAGGGACTCGAATATCTTATAACATTTGTCTTTTGATGCAGCTGTTGGCCTTTGACGAGTCGAAATTAAATAGCTCTGAAGAAACTGATGCGGATTCGAATAAAAAAGCAGATTGAGATTGATTGCAACTTACAGAAAACACTGAGGACAGAATGAGAGCAGTTTTAGTATTCTTGACTTAAGCACCACAGATTTGTATTATTTTTTAATATCAGCAAGCAATATTAACAGGCCAATATTAAGATTTTCTAATGTGAACCGTTTTATTAACTATTTAGATGTTAATGTGGCCGGTTTTATGTTTTCTTGTTTGGTCTGGAAAGAAAGAAAGATTTATTATTATACTATACGTTTGTGTTATGATGAGTATGATGATTACTGTATAACTCTAGATTAACATTTGAAAAAATACCCTCTAAAATTTGAATAACGATTAAGAATATTATAAAATGGTTTGAGAAATTAGATGAGGGAATCTCCTTTCTCTATCTATATTTTGGTGGATGAGTTCGAATACAAAAAAAGATAAACTAGTTGCTTTCATGAAATTCTCAAATTAAAGCAGCAACTCCAAAAATATGTTTATTAAGCTTATAATTTATCTCTCCTTTTCCTCCCTATATTGTGTACACGATTTTGTCCCCTCTCAAATTCAAGTTTCATTTTTTAAATGCAATACTCCGTATTTGTTATGTAATGAACAAAATTCCCCCATCTACCTTAAATCTCTATCCACCTCAAAATTTTCATTTTAAATTTCTTTCATTCTTATTAACTTTGCCAATTTAATTTAATCTCAGTCTTACCTTATTATTTATTTAATTCGTACATTCTTATTTTGAGTGTTATATAAGTCATTTTGACTTCTTCTTTTCACACTATTTGTAATTTAAATGTTGTATTGCATTTTTCAATGTTAATTAATTACATTTTCTCCTAAATTACCCTCAAATCATTAAAAATAACTTGGATAGTCTTTAATGTGTAGTGTAGAATATTCCAAAACAATTACCTAAATATATAATAAGAAACCGTGACAGAGTCAGAAAAAAATTAACTCAACCTAATTATGTGACACGTGTAATACAATTAATCTCCATAAGACACATTATTAAATTTCACCACATCATAACATATTAACATATGTCAAATTTAAACTCCCTATTAGTATATAAGGGATAATGTCATTGCCTTTCGAATCCTGAAAAGAGAAGCCCCTTTAATTTATTCTTTTTTGAAAGTCCTTTAATTTATTATCAACCCCCACAATAATAGTTGTTATCTTGTGATTCTATTCATGGTATAAATACATTAGCCTTAGCTGGTCATTCATTCATTAAAATTAATTTTGTGGTGGAATTTGACAAAAAAGATCGACAATGGCTCAGATAGCTAAGATTGAGGCTAAAGCAGAGACAAAATGTGGTGGTGATAAGATGTATGATTTCTTTAAATATAAGATGACCCAGCTTCCTAATATGTTTCCTCAGGTATACAAAAACGTTCAAATACTTGAAGGAGAAAATGGTCACGTTGGAAATCTCATGCTCTTTGAATATTTTCTTGGTAAGTTTTTTTGCATATAACTTCCTCAAATAATTAGCTATTATCTCGATTTCTTAGTATGAAAGTTTGTACGTGTAAAATGTTGTGATATTACTTGGTAACTGATATATGATGATAGGTAACACGTGCATGAGTGCGAAGTTTAGGAGCGAAGAAATGAACGATGTAGAGAGATCGGTGACTCTGACTGTCGTTGATGGAGATATTATGAATTTTTACTCAAGTTTCGTAGCCAAAATTACAGCGAGTGATGGGTTTGTGAATTGGTCCCTTGAGTTTGAGAAAATGAATGAATCTGCCCCAAATCCAGACAAGTATGCTGAACTTGGGGTTAAAGTTACCAAAGGCATTGATCTTTACCTTCTCAACCATTAAAATCAAGTCTATATGGCTTGGTTTATTAGACCCTTTATTAGGAAAAGGGTCGTATAATTAAATATTGTGTGTAATAAAGCAGTCAGTCTGTGATCTTTCACGGCTTGCAAACAATTAATTTCAACTATTTTGTGTTATTTAGTGTACGTGTACGCATATCAATGGAGTACTATTATGGTGAAATTTGTGTAATGTATAATATACTACCGGGGGATTTTCAAAAAAGGCCTAGTCAAAGCATCACTTATACAAAATGTACAAAAATAGCCTTCTTTCATTTAAATGATTTAAAAAAATGTTTAATACCTTCTCATCCAAATGATCTCTATATAAACAACTACAACAGTACACATCTATGGTTATTCTTCATTATCTACACCCAAATTCTTTAAAGTTTGGATTAAACGTAAGAAACAAATTTCTATTATTTTCTCCTATTTAAAATATATGTCATTTTAGACTTATGCACATATACTAAGAAAATTAAAAACTTCTTTCTATACTCTTAATTAATTGCTATAGAATTTTATAATATACAATAAAAATTATTACTACTATCTAAGTTATTATTAATTATTTTGAGAGTAATTTAGAAAAAAGTGTAATTAATTTGCATTGAAAAATGCAAAACGTCATATAATTTACAAAGAAAATGAAAGGTCAAAATGTCATATATTATGAATAGAGGGTAGTATATTTTCTTGTTTAATTTTATTGGTATTTTGGTGAATTGAATATGCATTTTTTTAGGGTATTTTCATATGGGTTGTTTAGGGTTGTTTATTGTTGTTTAGAGTTGTTTAGGGTTGTTTAGTATTGTTTAATGTTGTTGTTTATGATTGTTTATAGTTGTTTAATACGAAGTATTGTTTATGATGGTTGTTGGTATTTTAATGAACTTTTTTTGTTATAGAGTTTACAAGGAGATATTTTTCATTTTATATGTGATAATTGTTGTTTAGTTTTAAACAACTGACAATCTCATACTAAAAACCTCGTTGTTTATCATTAAAAATATATTATTTTGTACAATTTTAAAGATTTAAATGTCGAAATTAAAGTTTCCCCACTTAAAAAATAATTAATTCATATTTCATTTCATTTTATGTGTGATCAACAATATTGTTTAGTTTTAAATTTCTCGCTAACTTAAACAGTCTTGTTGTTTATCATTAAAAATACATTATGTGTACAATTTTGACGACTTAAGTGTCAAAATTGAAGTCTCTCCACTTAAAAATAAGTAATTCCTGTTTCATGTCATATTATGGGTGATCATTGGTGTTTAAACGGCCTTATATTAAACGATCTTATATTAAACAACCTCGTATTAAACGAACTCGCTGCTTATCATTAAAAATATGTTATTAGCATCATTTTAAAGATCAAAGTGTTAAAATTTAACTTTCTCGAGCTCTCCAATTGCAATTTAGCTTGGACAGCTCCCACTTGGAGAGCTCTTTTAAAAGCTCTCCAAGGCCAAATATGTAGTAGTGCCATTTAAAATTAAGTAATTCACATTTCGTTTCATCTTATTTGTGATCAACATAGTTGTTTAAGGTTTTTTTAAAGTTGTTTAGAGTTGATTAATATCCAGTTGTTTAGAGTTGTGTAAAGATGTTTAAGGTTGTTTAAAGTTGTGTATAGTTGATTGTTTTGGGTTGTTCAAAGTTGTTTATGGTTGTTTAAAGTTGTGTAAAGTTGTTTATGATTGATTAATATCTAGTTGCTTAGGGTTGTTTAGAGTTGTTTAGGGTTGTTTAAATTTATTTAGGTTGATTACTATCCGATTGTTTAAGGTTGTTTAAAGTTGTTTATGGTTGTTTAGAGTTGTGTATATTTTATTAGTATCCGGTTGTATAAGGTTGTTCAAAGTTGTGTAGAGTTATTTAGGTTGATTACTATCCGATTGTTTAAGGTTGTTTAGAGTTGTGTATAGTTGATTGTTTAGGTTTTTTTTTTAAGTTGTTTATAGTTGATTAATATCCGATTGTTTAGGGTTTTTTCAAAGCTCTCCAAGCTCAATTTTATAGTAGTGAGAGTTGTTTAAAGTTGTGTAAAGATGTTTAGGGTTGTTTAAAGTTGTGTATAGTTGATTGTTTAGGGTTGTTCAGAGTTGTTTAGGGTTGTTTAAAGTTATTTAGATGTGTTTATGATTGATTAATATCCAGTTGTTTAAAGTTGTGTAGAGTTGTTTAAGTTGATTACTATCTGATTGTTTAAGGTTGTTTATAGTTGTTTATGATTGTTTAAAGTTGTGTAGAGTTGATTAATATCCGATTGTTTAGGGTTGTTCAGAGTTGTTTACTTGTTTATGGTTGTTTAAAGTTCTGTAGAGTTGTTTAAGGTTGATTAATATCTGATTAGAGTTGTTTAAAGTTTATTAATATCTGATTGTTTATGGTTGTTTAATATCCGATTGTTTAGGGTTGTTCAGATCGAGTTGTTTAGGGTTGTGTAGAGTTGATTAATATCTAATTGTTTAGAGTTGTTTAAAAAAACTACAATTAAAACATGCAGAAAACATATTTTTTCTAAACAAAACTAAAATAATGTTAGAAGAAACTATAATTAAAACTAGTTCAAAAGACCAAACATGATTTCTTAACACAAAACCAATATGTTTGAAGAAATATTAACTATTACAATTTCAACATTATTGTCTGCTACAATTTAATTTCAACATTATTTAGAAAAAGTAGAAGAAAATATATAACAAATTAACCCTTATTTAAAAACTTAATGCTGAAAATATAATAAAAATAAAAACATCTTTGAGGACTTGGATTTGCACTAAAGTTAAATGTGAAACCAGAACCTAAGGCCTAGGTAGTGGTGCTCCCACTTTGTCCACATATACTACCTCCATCTAGTAAAAGTATAAGATACTGTATGTTTCATTTTTCATGTTACACTAGTATGTTTTAATAATGTTATTTAATTAAATTGTGGTATCAATTTATATTTTTTGTACTTTTCAAATTTATTTAATATTTTAACGATGTTTTATAAAAATGTTCAATAAATATCATTAATTTTCAAATTCTATCATTTTTGTCTTCAGATTTTAATATATTTAAATGACAAATGATAACTTTTTTCCAGAACCCCCAAAATTTTCGGACGTGTTTTTAGTTTTTCAGTGAGTTTAGACTTTAAGAAGTGAAATTAGTTAAAAAAACGACTAAGATTAAATGCTCTAGGACTTAATTATTCTGTAAAGTGAAAAGATTTATTTTGAAATGAATAAAACTTACCGGACTAAAAAAGAAATTTCTCCAAATCTATTTTGGACGTAAGTCGGTAGTAATAAGCTTTCCATTTCTTTAAAATTTACTATTTCTCTCTATCTTTTATCTTTCATACATTTCTCTACATTTTCTTCTTCTTAACTACCTCTCCCTACCTTAACTACCCACCACACATTTTACAATATATTCCTTAATCTCAGTGCAAAAAATAAGAGAAAATTTATAGCAGGACAAATGTAGTAATACCTAACATTTATAATATGAGAATGTATTTTGTACACCATGTTATTTTCTCTCTCTCAATCACATCACTTATATTTTATCTATTATTTTATTATATTTCATTTCACAGTTATCCATTATTTTCTCTCTCACCATCACATCACTTGAACTACATCTATTATTTTATCATATTTCTTAATGAAAACACCCAAAAGAAAGGGGAAACTTATACCGGGACGGAGGGAGTATAATATTTTATGTAAAATTATTTGTGAAAAGTTTAAGAAAAGAAAAAAATGTAGAGAAAAAGGAAAAAGTGAGTGACAATTAGTGTAATTTTATATGAAAGTCAAGATATTTGTTAATAAATGTGGGGTCACAATTTACTAAAAAATGAAATGTAAAGTTCTAAATGGGACGTCTAAAATGACAAAATGTAAATCTTAAAAAATGAAATGTCACAGTATTAGTTTTTACAAGAAATAGTAATAGTTCTCTTGATAATAATATTAATTCTTACAAATAAAAGTATTAGTGACATACGTTGGTGCACATAATATTTTACCTTAAATTTAGTACAGTTCAAAATTATAGGATGAGAAGTTCAAAATCCGGTTAATTATGAAGTTATGAGACGAAGTTGAGAATTCTAAATTTTTTGAAACCTTTTGCTAAAAAGTTTAAAGTTATGGGAGGAAATTGAATTTTAAGTCGATGAATTATGGGTCGTCTTCAAAACACATAAGTTGCCCAATATCGATGCCAATTGTGAAATCAGCCAAATCATCGTCCACTCCTCCCCCTCCTCCTCGTGGGTCAACCAACATATTTGAACCCGTACCCGTGTCATGATTTGTTGACATTTCAAGCAAGTTGCTCCACCACCTTATGCATTCATGTGATGATGAAGATGGAACCTCCGCCTTGTTCTTACTCCCATCGTTTTCCGTCGGTTGACTTGTTCCTGCTTGACCCGTTTCCTACAATATTCAGACCATGTTTGATAGTTTAGATTAAACTTAGATTATCTTCATCTCATCTTTTATAGACTGTTTTATTACTTAGATTAAAAATAGATTATGTTTTAAAATTTATTAAACATGACCAAGATGTCGAAGTCATGATAAAAGAATAGAACTGGTTGAAATAAATACAATACAAAAAAGAAAAAGAGGAACAACTATATATGCATAACACAACATAAGCAATGAGCCAAGTTTGTGGTTTTTGACCTGTTTTTTTTTTAAGTATAGAGCTTCTAATTTAAAATAAAATGTTGATCTACTTAAATAGTTAAATATTTGTATTTTACAAGACGTGATCCAATTCAATAGTAAAGTGTCAATGTTATGCAAACGAGACATGTGAGTACTCAATAGTACTTTGATGGGCTTGTGGATATATAATTTTAAAAAATATATATATATACCTGCGACGGGCATATGTCCATGTGGGAGAAAGTCCGAGGTTGGGGGCGCATTGTGATGGGTTTCAGGGCATTGACCCGACCCGCAATTGGTTCTCCTAATTTTTTGTCACCGTGGGTGTTCCAAAAGTTCTTCACATCATTCGCTGTTCTTCCGGGGAGTCTTCCAGCAATCAACGCCCATCTACATCCAAAACTAATTGATTAATTATTCTATACAAATATAAAATTGTATTTATAAATAGTTAAATCAAATCAAACCTTGAATTGAATTGAATAGAAAAAATAAAATTGCAAATACTACCCACACCTTAATTACCCATAGAATTAAGAGCCTGATTAAACGAGTAAAAGAAGAGTTGGCAAAAAGGTTGATGCATTTCTTTCCTAATTTCATGCAGCTAGTTAATTATTTATTTATTTAATTAATTAATTGGTTGTTAAACATAACATCAAGAAAACCATCGAAATCTAATTAACATTAATTAATTGCCTAAAACTCTAAAAGGAACATGCACGCATTAAATAATGTTCGAAAATTGAGAACTACAGATATCTAATGGTTCTCCAACTTAGGGTTTAATTGTTTTGGAAATTCTGATTGAAAATTTCTGAAATACTAGTAAATTGGTGAATTTGATTTACCTTTTCATATACTCCATTGGTCCACCAAGAGTGTGCTAACTTTTTATTTATACATATTTTTTAAAAAATTATATTTTAATTATAAAAAATATATGTGAAGTAACAAGTAAATTAAGAATACTGTTGATAAATACTCAATCTTATTAATAAAGTATAAAAAAAATACTCAAAAGTTAATTATTTAAATAGCATAAACATATTTTTTATGGACAAAAAAAATAAAATAATAAACACACTTTTAGCGGGATGAGGGAATATGTAATTAGGGGTGATTCGGTACGGTATACCGACAATACTGAACCATATCGTTATCATACCGAAAATTTCGATATTGAAAAAATTCATACCGTTACCGTACCGAAATTTCGGTATACCGAAATTTTCGGTATGTAAAAATTCATACCGATACCGTACCGTAATTTCGGTATACCGAATTTTCGGTACGGTATATCGATATACCGTACCATATTGGTATACCGATTCATATCGAAAATGTTGAACCATCATTTCATATCGAAATATCGGTATACCAATTCATATCGAAAATATTGAAGCATTGTTTTATACCGAAATTAATTATTTAAGGTTTATTTTATTTAAGTTTTAATAATTAAAGTTATTTTAATTAAAAATAATATAAAATTATTATTTTATTAAGGTTTCGATATTTCAGTATATCGATATACCGTTTCATACCGAATACCGAAATACCGCGGTATGATCATTTTCTATACCGTTACCGTACCGAAAATTTCGGTACGATATCATACCGTACCAACGATATTTTTCGGTATGAAAAGCTCGGTATACCGAAATTTCGGTATATTTACCCACCCCTATATGTAATATATAGAGTGAATTGAAAAGATAATGAAAGTGTAAGTCGTCGATAAGTGATAATATGATTATTATATTCAGAAAAATAAAGGTGTGTTGGGAATAGAAATTAAAAATATGAATGAAAATGTAAATATTATAGGTTTTGATTTTGATGGATTTTGAAATCTAACTTACAATTTTACATAATGCTACACATAATAAACATGCATTAGAATTTTAAAGCCTTGAAAGTTGAAAGTAAAATCTTGTGTTTAATTTGTTAGTCAGAAACAGTAAATTAAAACCCTAGCCCCAGGGATATATGTTAGATTGACAATACTTTCTGAAACTGTCTCCCATGAGACAAATTAAGAATTTAAATTTTATTAGTTGATAAAATATATTTAACTCAGATTTGTTAAAAAAAAAAAAACATATTTGATGCATGTTATATTATCTCATATATAGAGTAAAAGGAAAGAATTAATGCTAAAGTCGAAATTCTTTCAACAAGGCCATATAATTATAAATCGTGAACTTATTATGGAATTATTTTTTAATATTTAATTTAAATTTTAAATGTTAGTCTTTCTAAATTTTATACAAAGTTTAAGGCTGTCTATTAATCAAGTAATATCTTCGTGACTTAAAATTCCTTCAGTTGAATTCATACCTTTAAAAGAGTACGTTTAGTATATGTACCTATCAAAGCTAGCAACCCGATTATTATTCTAATTATATTTAATTAAATGAAAAAAAATAAAAAATACAAATTCTTGCATGCATGTGTGAGGCATAAATCCAAATTAAAACTATAATACTCAATAACTTAATTTGAATTTTTTAATTTTAAGTAATTGATGAAATTTGATTCGTCTCGCATCTTTATTTGAATAAGTTTACTAATAATTTTTTGGATCTTTATGTAAATATAATAATTATTTATTGGTGGAAGTCAAAATATTCTAACAATTCTAAAATTTTTGTGTGTGACTATCTGCCCTAATGTGTTCGATCCGTGTGATGCAGAAATTTAAAGATACGGAGTATATACTTCTTCCATTCCGTCATAAGTGTCACACTTATCTATTTTAAATATTTCATCATAAATTTTTCATTTTCTTAAATAATAAAATTCAATATTTTTTTTCTACATTTTTTCATTCTTATCTCTCTCTATACAAATTTCTCTTTATTTTCTTCTTTTAACATTTTTTTTATCTTAACTAATAACTACACATCTTAACTAATATTTTATTCCTTAATTTACATACAAAATGTAAAGAAGAAATTTACGACGAGATTGAGAAAGTATATCACTTTTCACCCTCAAAGTGATACTTCTTTTGATGTTGAAAAGACAACACATTCGGTGAGATGATCTCAAACCAGACTTCTCCATTAACCAGTATAAACTGTTCTAGTCTATCATACTACTAATTAATTTTAGAGTTAGTTAATTAACCCACTTTTATAATTTTATGAAGCTGACATGGGCCAACTTTGAATTTATTGATTACGATAGGGATGATAAAATGAACAATCATGTTGTGTGCTCAAGGTCTTTCGATGTCCTTGAAGAAATTGGCCAGTGATCGAGAGATCACCAAAATTAAAGTAGTGAGGGAAGCACCATCTATTACCTACTTGTTTTTTGCGGATGACAGTTTGCTGTTTTTCATGGAAAATGGAATGGAAAGCACACGGGTGAAAGAGGCACTACGAAGGTATGAACGGGTATCAAGGCAACTTGTTAATCATGAAAAACCAGTCGTCTCTTTTAGCCCGAATACAAAGGAATCAAATATACAAGCAGTTCGAGAGCAGCTGCAAATAAGATTGACGGGTGGCCATGACCTGCACCTAGGGTTACCCACTTTCTCTATGAGAGCCAATTGACTCCAATTTGGGTATCTTAGGGACATAATTGCAAAGAGAGTGGAAGCATGGAAAAAAGGGGAATTCTCGGATGGGGGAAGAAAAATACTGATGAAGGCAATTCTACAACAAGAGGGGAAGGAGGGGCTTAAATGGAGCTTAGAGCAAATGAGGAGGGACTTAAATGGAGCTTAGAGCAAATGAGGAGGGACTTAAATGGAGTAAGACAAACCATGTGGGGGAGCTCGCCCTTTACTCGGACTCCATGGATGCAGTCGGATTGATCAATAAGAAGCAAAGTGTGCGGAGTCCAGAAGGATTTATTTTGGACAGAATAAAAAGATTAATAAGAGATTTCGTAGTGTGCAAAATTTCACATGTACCCAGAACAAGAAACGAGGCACCGGACAAGGTTGCAAGTTGGGTTGCCATGTCTCGCTCTTCTCAAGATTGAAGAGGCGGAGAAATTCCTATTTGGATAGCAGAAGTAGTAAGCCATTTTTAGTTCTATATGTGTTGGACTTGTGCTAAAATAAAAGGAGTTTAAGGTTTGACGATGCCAAGCGGATATGGGAGGAGAATCAAGAAGATATGATTACATGGAGGATTCAGTCTCCAAGTGAGAGATTGTTGGAGTGTGGAGCCTGAATTAACATAATGGGCTTGGAGTGGGGAGCAAATTTGTTCCTTATGTGCTTGGAGTGGGGAGCAAGTTTGTTCCTAATAGGCTTAGAGTTAATTATGGCAAGTTTGTTCCTAATGGGCTTGGAGTAGGGAGCAAGTTTGTTTCTAATGGGATTAGGGTTAATTAGGGTAAGTTTTCTACTATAAATAAATGTTCTCTATTTGTAATCATTGCGCATCCGGAAAAGCATAGTGAAATACTTGGCTTGGCATCGCCCCCAAACGTAGTCGAAAGACGAACTGGGTAAACAAATTCTTGTGTTGGTGATTGTGTTATTTCTTCATTTTATTTCTTGTTTATTTTTCGTCTGCCCTTGGGGGAATTAATTTCCCAACAAGTGGTATCATAGCCCGGGTTTAGTCTCTATTTATTCTTAGTATGCTCTGTGGTTGCAGCGTAGTCCGATCTTCCACATCAGAAAAAAAAATTTAGAGAGGTTCAGGGGTCTCTTTTGAGACGGTTGTTTAAGGGCAGAGAAAGGATATGTCAAAGACTTCGAGTGCAATGGTGTACACAAGGTGGAGCGGTGGCGGCAAATGGCTCCGAAAATGTTGCTAACGTTGTGATCGAAGATGATGTCCTCTGATTGAGGATATGAACATGCTTATGGCATGTCCAACTGCCATGAACGAGGGTGTGATGACGTTAGTTGGACCACATGTGCATTGGTTTGACAAGGATGCAAGGTGTGTGGTGAAAGATGTCGATGGCTGAAGGACTTTTAGGAATGCCAAAAGTTAGAAGTTGCACCATAAATTTTAGCAGGTATTTTTCGACATGTGTCAAAGGAAATTCTTAGAATGAGTGATTCTAAGTGTTCTACTCTTATGGTGGAGTAGGTATTCTCTATGTTGAGAATGTTAGTTCTTTGGTTTAAGAATCATGTTTGTCGGTGAAGACAATGTCGAAAGAAATTCTTAGAATTGGTGATTCTAAGTGTTCTACTCATATGGTGGAGTAGGTATTCTCTATGTTGAGAATGTTGGTTCTTTGGTTTAAGAATCATGTTTGTCGATGAAGACAATGCCGAAAGAAATTCTTAGAATAGGTGATTCTAAGTGTTCTACTCTTATGGTGGAGTAGGTATTCTCTGTGTTGAGAATGTTGGTTCTTTGGTTTAAGAATCATGTTTATCGGTGAAGACAATGTAGTTTTTCTTTTATTTTATCAAGGTGGAGTTTGTTGGACTTGTGCTAAAATAAAATGAGTTTAAGGTTTGACGATGCCAGGCGGATACGGGAGGAGAATCAAGAAGATATGATTACATGGAGGATTCAATCTCCAAGTGAGAGATTGTTGGAGTGTGGAGCCTGAATTAACCTAATGTGCTTGGAGTGGGGAGTAAGTTTGTTCCTTATGGGCTTGGAGTGGGGAGCAAGTTTGTTCCTAATAGGCTTAGGGTTAATTATGACAAGTTTGTTCCTAATGGGCTTGGAGTAGGGAGCAAGTTTGTCCGGCTTAGGGTTAATAAGGGTAAGTTTTCTATTATAAATAGATGTTCTCTCTTTGTAATCATTGCGCATCCGGAAAAGTATAGTGAAATACCTGGTTTGGCATCGCCCTTATTTCTTCATTTTATTTCTTGTTTATTTTTCGTCTGCCTTGCCCTTGGGGGAATTAATTTTCCAACAATATGTTGGGGGAATTAATTTATAACATAAATAAATATAATATACTAGTAGTATATGGAGTATAAAAAAACATTTCTTTTTGAAGTTTTTATTTTTATTTTTTTTAGAGTATATGCAGAGGCAGGTTTGAGACAGGGCAGCAGAGTATATAGACTACGGAGAGATGCGATGGATCCATTAATTTCCCATGAATGCTGTCTGTCTGACTACCATTCTAGCTAGGGCAGAGACACTTACAATTTAAACTACCAATCTTGCTTGTTTTAGCAAAAGGGCTGCCTAAATTTATCATTCTAGCTAGCTAGCCCTATGAAGACATATATATGCCCACATAATTTGTGGGAACCAAATAGGGTTGGGGCAATTGGCAACTCATTTAAAAATTACTAATTTTCCTTGACATTTCTTTACGACAAAAAATATGCGATATATATATATTTTTAAATGCAAGTAAGGGAAAATGTATTTTTTAAAAGTAATAATAAACTACTCCCTCCATTTTTTTATATGAGATGTTTTAGAGAAATTTATTAGAATTAAGAAAGGGTATGTTTTGACAAATATACCCTTAGATAATAAAGAAGGTTTTTAATTACATTAATTTCATTCCATAATACACATTAAATTTCAATTCTTTCCAAAGTTAAGGGAGGGCATAATTGGTATAAACATTGTAAAAAATCTAAAACATCTTATATTTATGCACAAGAAAAAAAGTCTAAAACATCTTATAAAAAAAACGGAGGGAGTATGCATTTTCTTGAAAATTCCTATCTTGTACGGTGTACTGTAAAAAATTGCGGTAAATTTGGGACACATAGTTTAAAAAATAAGTATAATAATTAAAGAGTTTTTTTTTTTGATGGAAAGTTACTGTAAAAAATTGCGGTAAATTTGGGACACATAGTTTAAAAAATAAGTATAATAATTAAAGAGATTTTTTTTTATTTTTATGGAAAGTTAAATACCCATCCCTTTTTTCCCCTCCCCAGGACCTAAGGCCTAGGTAGTGGTGCTCTAACCACTCGTGCTATCCCACTTTGTCATAATAATTAAAGAGTTGAGTTGTAGTTTTGTACAATTTTATATATAAATTAAATAAAGTGTATATATATATATGGGTAATAATTAATTGTATTGATGTGTCATTTACTCATTTTTCTATTGAGTCATGTGACATATTTTGATATTAAGTGTAATTTGAAAGAAAAAACATATTGATTAAGATTTGAACCTTACCCATCTTACTTAATAAGTAATTAAGTTGGTTATCAACTAAACCAATCTATAAATCTTTTGATAATTTAAAAACCAATTTTGTTGAACATAAATTTCTTTGTACTGATATTTAAAAATAATTATATAGGAGTAATATATTCTAAACAAAATATGTAGCACATCCTCCCTCCACAACACCCCAATAACAAAAGAATCATGCATGGCTAACTATATAATACATGAATCATCTTTTGTTCTTTCTGTTTCCAATTTTATTTATTTATTTATATGAAGTTTTATATGTTGTAATATTGTATCTAGTGAAAATCAAGTTGTTCGTGAGCTCAACTCGCTTGTATATATGAAATTAGGATTAGGGAGAATGAATGAATGTAACTTGCCTGTTGCCTAATAGCTTATGGAGCCTGATAATGAGATCTACTTCATCTTTGGAAAATTGACCTCTTTTGATATTTGGCTTCAGATAGTTCAACCATCTCAATCTGCAACTTTTTCTGCATCTATTCAGCCCTGCCAATTACCAATTAAACAAACATTAACTTTATTTCTTTCTTTTTAATTCTCTGAAATTAATTAATATATATACCTGCTCTTAAAGGTACAAGATGCCACTTCCCTTCTCCATAATTCTGAACGCATTTCTTGAGGAGAATATCTTCTTCTGGGGTCCATATACCTTTCCTCACTCCCACACTTAAAGGATTCTTCTCCATGCTAACTAACTCCTACTGAGCCCTTTCCTTTCTCTTATATATATAGACCCACTAATTAGCTTGGGATATATTTCTTAATTTCCGTCTCCTAACTTTTCGTCTTTTTTTAAAATGGTTCCAAATTCCGATTAGTTTTCATATATATTGTCGGTATCGACTGTCACTACTACATATTTGGTCTTGGAGAGCTTTTAAAAGAGCTCTTCAAGTGGGAGCTGTCCAAGCTAAATTCCTGCTCTCCAAGTGCAATAAGGGTTCTCCAAGTGCAATTTAACTTGGACAGCTCCCACTTGGAGAGCTCTTTTAAAAGCTCTCCAAGGCCAAATATGTAGTAGTGTGTCAATGCACCAACTTTGTGATGAAATCGGTACATAAAAAATGGAGTAACTGTGAAGAATAATTTTTGAAATTAATACTATCATTTGTTGTATTTGTTGTTATTCTTCACACTAACTAAGACTAGATTGGTACATTAATATTTTTGGAACCATTTTTCTTTCCTTTCTATAGACACGAACTAATACCTGATTTCTGATGGAGTGAAGCTTAATTAAACGCAAAGTACCAAGTATTTAAGGGGGAAAAAACATGGTGCAACTGCAACAGGACATATGGTCTACTACTTTAAAATTCAGACATCTGGTTGTAAAGTGTTGAGGACATGCCCTTTTTTTTTTGGGTTGGTCTGCTATGCACTCGAGTGCATGTTGTGCACCCTAGTCCATGTTGCACTTTTCAGTTTACTGACTTACACTTTTTAGTAAATGGTGTTGCACTTTTCAATTATTAAACTGTATAATAATATTTTTAGTAATAATTGAAAAATGCAACACCATTTACAAAAAGTGTAAGTCAGTGAACTGAAAAGTGCAACATAGACTAGGGTGCACAACATGCACTCGAGTGCATACTAGACTTTACCTTTTTTTTTAACTTAAGATAGAGCTTTTTATCTTATTCGACATCAAAATCCCGATATCAGTGCTCCACTTCAATTTTAGTTTTTAATTCAAAAGGAAAATGAATTCAACTTCCTATTTTGAAGGAATATGAAAATTACTATTCCCTCCCTGAGCTCCATTGCACATTTTGTTAGTAAAAAGTAGGGCTGTTATTCGAGCCGAGCCGAGCCGAGTATTTGAAGTTTGAGCTCGGCTCGAGCTCTTATCGAGCTGAGCTCAGCTCGACTCGTTAAAGGGTCTAACGAGCCTATCGAGCCGAGACTAATGGAATTTAAAGAAAAATATTAGATATCGAGCCTAACAAATCGAGCTCGAGCCGGCTCGTTAGTAAATCGAGTATCTAACAAGCTCGAGCTCGGCTCATTTAACGAACGAGTCGAGCCGAGCTCACGAACGACTCAGTTCGTGTAACCGCCCTAGTAAAAAGTGTAATGATTAGAATGTTAATGTGTAATTTTGTAATCCTTATATATAAATAATTATTGAATTGTGTGTGTTGTTGAAATAAAAAATAGTACATGAAAATTATAAAAAGAAAATCACTATTGATAAGACTATACTGCAAAATCTGCAGCCTACCCTAGCTAGTTCGGGAAAAATTCTTGAAATGTTTTTTATTAAAACAAAATTTATATATATATATATAATGCCCTTTCATTAATTTTATATTTTTTCACAAAATATAAATATTTTATCTAATGACAAAATATGATCAATCTTCAAAAAGTTAAATAACATGTCAACTTTTAAGTAGACGCTTATTGTAATACCAGCCGAAACCTCTACCGCTAGAAAAATCCTTGATGGTTTCAGTACCGCTAGAAAAATCCTTGATGGTTTCAGTAAAGCAAGTCATTATCATTGTGCAAGTTTAACTACACTTGGCTCAAAAAAATTGTAACATCACTTTCACTAGTACTCCTTTTATAAAGTTATACTCCCCCATCCCATTATTAAAATTGAATTATCCATTATATTCCTCCTAAAAAAGTTATTTTATCACCTTCAATATCATTAAAACGAATGAGATCACATGTTTCAATTTTAATATTTCACATCTTATTCCATTATATGAATAATTGACATGTGTCATATTAAAAATGACACGAGTTAAAAATTCAGTAGAATGACACACGAATAGAACAAGAAAATCCAACCGTAAATAAACAATTTTGAGACAGAGGCGGACCAGAGTTTTGAAATTAGGGGTTTTGAAAGATAGGTAAAATGTATTCTTAATTACAAAATAATTTTCTAAAGTTTTAAGGTGCATCGAATGAAATTAAGTGGGCAAATTAATAAATAAGATATTAAATATGAAAATAAACAAAATTACAATTACAATGAAATCTATTGCGTCTTCATATTTTTTTATAAAAAAACTTCTATAAAGTTGATTCACAAAAAAATTATAGTAAATTTAATATTATTTTATGTAAATGATTGGGATGAACTAACATACCCAACTTAAAATATTTCAAATTAGTATATTTTCTTCTTGTTTCTTTGAAAATTGTTCATTTACTTTTTACACATGTATGCATTTAGTTGTTGGGGGATAGACAGATGTAAAAAATTAAAGAGAAATAGCCAAAAAAAAAAAGTATATATATATAGAGAGACTGTGTTGACAAAATAAATAACTTTATAAGAAACTCAGTAAACTTATTTCGTCTATTAATTATGAAAATATTTAGTTACATTATTGCATATGTATTTAAACAAACACTCACCATAATGGAGTTGATTATTATTTTATCTAAATTTCAATTCGAGACTATATTTTAAATAAAAAAATTGTTATATGTATATATCAAACAAATTGGCATGATTTAAGATTTGAAAGTAGAAAAAAGAAATAGTTGATGCATGTAATGTAATAAAATAAGCTTAAATAAAATAAAAAAAAGTAGTTGGCCGCGAAAGAGGAAATAGAAACCTCATAATCATAATTCATAAGTGGAGAGAGAAATTTGTATGACTTTTAATACGGAGTATATTTTTATTTAAGGCAATTTTTTTCAATTTATTTGCAATACAAATGTCACTTGATATGTCCACCATAAAGAATGAGGGGTCATACTACTCATTAGAACTTGGAAACGTCTTAGCTATCCTAGCAAACGCTATTAAGATATCAGTCACATTTTTAATTCATCCCATAACCAGATACTCCATTGTAGGACGATTTTTTTTTTTTTTAATAGAGATTGGGGGTACAATTGTATTTCATGTCGGTTAGCCACCTGGAGAGAGCGAGTACATTACAATCTAATCAAATTTTGATGAAAAATAAGAGTACATATGGTATTAAATTTATATAAGTCGAACAAAACCAAATAAAACATTTTTCTAAATTTATGATTTAAATATAGTATACTTGTGCGTGATATAAGAGTGTGTGCTATAAATTTTAGTCAAAAAAAATGGAACCTTGGTGTGCATGCGTGAAGACATGCAATGAATGGAACTTATCTATCTACTCTTTCGGTTGCATAGTTATGGAGTAATTTAATGGCTAGCTTCCAATTCTTTCTTGTTAAAGTTAGGTAACCACCACCACTCACTCCCACGCACCATTCTCCTCTCACGGTATTCGGTCCAACCGACTAATTTGAGGGGATCAATTCCACCGTCCACTTGCGAGACTCCGTTTAAAGTCAAATCTTTACACTCTGTATGGACATGACCCCATAAAAATTATTTGCATATTAGGAGTTTCGAATCTGAGACCTAAAGATCGAGGAGCACACTCCTAAGTCCAAACCCTACACCACTAGACCAACTCCTTGGAGTTATAACGTAGGTTGGAATCGAATCGAGGTTAGTCGAATATTTTAGTGTTTTAGCTTGACTTGTTTAATTATTGTCGAGTCGAGCTCAAATTTAATCGAACTTAAATGAGGTTTATATCTTCAAATTTGATTATTCATTTATTAATTATAAAAATATAATTATATATTTCTACAAATCATCATATATATCTACTAAAGTCTATAATTGTATGTAATTAAATGATTGTTTAATTGCATATTTTAATATTTATCATGAATATTAATTAAGTGTGAAAATTATAAATTAAAGTTAAAACTATTTATTATATATATTTACCTAATGAGCTTGAGTTTGTTTGTTTATGTTGATGAGTTCTTTTAAACGAGCACAAACAAATATTTTCGAACAGAGTTTCGAATAGTTCACGAACGGCTTGATTTGATTACGTCTCTAGTTTTGTGATTTTTTATTTTTTTGGGGGTGTTGTCCAAAGATCTAGGAAGTAGGGATAATATATCTATCAAATACAATCCTACTAGATCGACAACGACTACTCCACTTCAATCATGTGAACTGGTAGAGTCCGCTCCTCTTTGAGCCAGAAAATGCGCTTGTTTCAGTTTCGCTCTCGTGATGTATATGAATTTGCACACTACAAATTCTCCAGAGGTTCTTTTGATATCCCTAATAATGCATTCCTCTGGGCCCACCATCTTCTTGCTTCCCTGACATAGAGCATAGTTTTGTGATTATTAGTTTATACGAGCACCAACCAAGTTGACGGAATTAAACTAAAAATCTAGAATATGAAAATTATAACTAAAAATAGATTTACATTTTCAGAAATTATTAGAGAATATAATAGAATAATATATTATAGGAATAAAATAATATATTATAAATAGCAATCTTTTATTTATGTTAATCAATATCTTTGAATATGATTTATATTTATTTCATTATTTATCTCACTAATCCCTATATATAGTTGATCACTAATATCATTATTGAATATAATTCTCACAAAAATAATCTTCAATATTTACCCAACTAGCAGATTTTCACTTAACTAGCAGATTTTCACTTTTGACAGCTTTCCAAAATCAACAGGTTCTCAAAACAACAACAGAACTACACTAACAAATTGAACAACAAAGTTGAGTCAATATGGTTGGGTTACCACTACTTCTGTTATTTGTGGACTTTAGACTCATTCCTTCTAAAAACTTATTCATTTGATCTTGGTTTAGTTTCGTGAGCGGATTCACTAGATATTCTTTTAATTTCACATAGTTAATTGACATTACACCACTTGACCAAATGACCAAATGAATTATGTCGACGGCGAATGTGTTTAGACTTACCGTTAGACTTATCGCTTAAAGTTCTATCAAAAGTAGTTTAACAATCACAATATGTATCAATTTGTTCCAACATGAAATATCATCGAAAAAAATTATGAAGCCGCTCGACCACTTTACCAACTTTATTCAAAGCTATGAACTCAGATTCCAAATTTCGTGAAATGACTATACACGTCTGTTTTGTAGTTTTTCAGGACGGTGTTGTGCCTCCAATAGTGAATATATATTCCCTAAGTAAAAAAATGAATCTTTCGTGTCACATAATACATATTCAATTGACGTTGCTATACCCTTCACCCAATTTTTCTTTTTTTTTTAAAAGACCAGAGAGATAATAAACATACTCCTCACTCTGAAAACTAAAGTACAATTCATTATCTTCACAACACTACTTTGCTATAGGGTATAGAAACCAATGTATGCCAATAAAACAAGCATACCCCTTGCTCTGAAAATTAAAGTACAATTCGTTAAATTTGGGCTAAAGCGTAAAGCACAAGCTCAATATTGGAAAATAACTGGATTTTACATATTTATGTGTTTTTATTTATAGGTGATAAGTGGATTGCAAATTGTTAAGATCCTAGCACGTGCAACACGAGATGGGATTATGTCATTATGAGGTGGGATTGAGAAAAAAAAAAAAACCTACTCATCCTATTTGGATTCATTATTTCTTAGTTCCATAAAAAAAAAACATTTTCACTCATCCTACGTGTAAACCAATTTATTTTATTTTATTTTCTTTAATATTAATAAACATCTTTCATGAAAGGGTATATAGTATATAGTAGAATGCGTGATTGTATACAAAGGTTCAGTTAAGTTATAGCCTAATGATATTGCCTTTGTTATTTTACTACAATACCTCAGGTTCGATTCCTGTTCTCTAATATTGTATTGCACTTTTCGGTTATATTGACTTACATTTTTTATTAATATTGTGCTGCACTTTTCAGTTATATCGACTTGCACGTTTCAGAAATATTATATTACACGTTTTAGTTATACAGACTTATACTTTTAGTAAATATTGTGTTGCACTTTTCTGTTATATCAATTTACATTTTTTTATAATATTGTGTTGCACTTTTTATTGAATAATTTTTTTTCTTAAAAGTTTAAAATTAAATGAAGAATGTGTATATTTTTAAAGTATGAATTAAATGGTTCAAAAATTAATTCCACCACATTTTATTATAATAGATATAAAAGAAACTCATTATTTTAAAAAGTATATTAGTAGTGTAGATAGATGGTTGGTGTAAGAATTTTTAAGGTTAAGTTCAAACCCTAGCTATCTATTTATTTAATTAACAAAAAAAACTAAAGGGGTTGCTATTAATAGCAATCATTTTTTTAATTAACAAAGCTTATTGGGCCTGGGGCTGAGGCTGGGCCTAGTGAAAATAATAGGTCCGACTATTTACACCTCCATTTCGATTTAGAACACTCCCCCGATTGATGCACTCCCCCTAAAATCGACTTGAGATAGATGCACACCCCCTTAATTGTCATAAATGTCATTCTCTCATAAAATTTCAATTACTACTCACATCCCCTAAACCCTAGTTTCTCCTCCATCTTTCATATTCTTCTTTTTGGTCGACCTAAAGTTGTCGACGAGTTTTTAAAAAAAAAATTCGATCAACAAATATCGACCATATACACTTTCGTCGACGAGAGTGAATATGGTCGACATTGGTTTGTCGAAATTTAAAAACAAAATTTGAAAAATAGTTTGAAAGATCTGATTTTTTTGTTTGTTTGTTTGTTGTGGTTTGTTGTTTGGTGGTGGTGGGTGGCGACGGCGACGGCAGCGATGGTTGGATAAAACTTAGGTTTAGAGTTTAAAGGTCAAAGAGGAGTGTAGTTAGTAATAGGGGTGCATTTAGTAGTGTAATATGACTTAAAGGGTATTTTTGATTTTTTACATTATTATTTTGTTATTAAACTCACAGGGGGTGTTCTAAAACCGAAATGGAGGTGTAAATATCCCCACCCAAAATAATAACATGACACTCGAGTGTATGAGTGCATACTAGACTAAACTGTCATAAAAACTTATACTCCCTTCGTCCCATAATAATTTTCATAGGTAATAAAGTAAATAAATGAGTTGATTTTTTGTGTATGTGTAGAGAAAAAATAATGACATTTATGTAAAATTGAGAATATTGTGAGTATTAAGTTTATAAAGGGTTTTTCATTTTAAGGGTGTGAAAGTTATTGTGGAACGTCATAAAAAGAAAAGTGTGAAAGTTCCTAAAAAGTAAAGTGTGAAAATTATTGTGGAACAGAGGAGTATGAAATAAGCAAGAGTAAGATAAATATTCATATTTGAAATAGTGAATTAAAAAAAAACTATTTCAATTAAATATATTTCACGTGCAAAATATTTCACATATTTTATTAAATTTAATTTTATTAAAAAGTGAGTCGATTATCTTGGGACGAAGAGACTATTGTCTAGTACTCATTCGTCTATGAAATGTATTCCCATTTGTCTCATATTTTTTGTCCACCAAATATAATGTAGTCTCATACACGGAATATATCACTCTTCCATCATTACTTATTTACTCAATTTATCATTAACTTTATTAACAATGAACTCTATAATACTCTTACTCTATCTATTTATCTACCCTTTTTTTTAAAAACTTGTGTTATTTGGGGATGGAG
Organism: Galeopsis tetrahit; assembly: GCA_963675135.1. Classification (NCBI taxonomy): domain Eukaryota; kingdom Viridiplantae; phylum Streptophyta; class Magnoliopsida; order Lamiales; family Lamiaceae; genus Galeopsis; species Galeopsis tetrahit. The sequence goes on from OY776119.1 coordinate 91,271,591, forward strand.
GGAGTATAAATTTATTTGACAAAATTTAAGGACCCACAGCCTTACACAGTTACACTGATTTTGGTTTACTAGTATTCAAAGAACCAACCAACCACTAACAATAACTATGGCGAAAATGATATTTCAAAGGCTTCTTCTAACTCCTTCCACACCTCTTCTTATACCATCTGCCTTCTCTCTAAACTCATTACGCCCTTCCCAATCTTTCACGGTTTCTGCCAAGCCATTTGTTAAAGCTAACTTTTCAGGAAAGCCGAGTGGAGCACGGCTTGTGGCGATGGCGTCTTCCACTGCCGCCCCCGTTGTGCCCGATGACATCGCCGATGTGCTCGGAGAAGTTAGCATATTCACCGCTGCCGGCGACCCTGTCAAGTTTAAGGATCTTTGGGATCAGCAGGAGGTAATTTCTCCTAATTATATGCTGACTCAATTTCACCCAAGCTCTTTTCTACTCTAATTATGATGCCTTGCTATCAAATTTATGTGTGTTTATGTTTCTCAGTTTACCTATTTTCTAGGTTTTCCCCATTTCTCCAGGTATTTGAAATTGTTCCAATTTCTGTACTAAATATATCGTGAAATTGGGTATTTAATTGAGCTCAGTTAGTTAATCACTCTGCCTAAATAAAAGAGCTGTGTTCTCATAAGAAATCAGTGTTGTTAGATTAGTGTGGTATTTCGTTCGAGATGTGCTTTAGATTCAATTGACGCCTAACCATTTAAAGTTTGCGCAAACCAGTTGTTTAGGTAAGGCTTAGATGTTAGATTCAATTATTTTCTGTGTGTATATGGGAAAACTGAACTGAACTTGGTTAAAACTCAATTTCTTTAGTTTGTTGAATATAGCACAATGATTAAATGAAATTTTGCAGCGATGCACCAGTTTACAGAGTAGTAGTATTGTACGTATTTATGATCTCATGGAACTGGTGTTTATTTTTTAGTTATCATAATAACAAAATTTGTTGCACTGGCAATATATATTTACTTAGAGATGAGACAAAATTGACAAAATATGTTCTTAAAGTTTAGACCACTCAAATATTCTCAAATAGGTTTATTGTAGGTTAATTTTGTTGACAAAAATTGCAAGTCAAACTGTAGTTAGATTACGTTGAGGATGTATGTAACTGAAACCTGTTTACTGAAGTCCTAGCTGATGAAATTAAGTCAAGCCATCAGAATCCATGTAAAACATGCATGCCTGGATAACTTATGGGGAACTGGATTTAATGTTTTGTTCGTCCAAGTTGTGTTCTTCTACATGTAAGAGATAAAGTTGCCTTAAATAATTGACAAATCATATACATATTGAACGTTTCCAGCAGTAATATTGTTTAAATTTTCTAGGCCTGGCCATCACCCCAATTTTTTAATGTCAATGGCATATAACTTAAAAAAAATTCATCTTTGAGGTTTTCTTGAAGTTCAACTGAATGTTTACTGAAGCAGTAAGTTAGTTATTCTTCTGTTCAGTCTAATGATTTTTTTTTTTTGAAAACCTTTGTTTTTAGGGAATTGCTGTTGTTGCACTCTTGAGACATTTTGGATGCTTTTGTTGGTAAATTACTAATCCCACCTAAGAGTTTTGCATTTATAAATACTACTCCGTATAAGGTTGCATTTGGATTGAAGGTTCAAGGATGGATTTTAAATCCATAATCACATATCATTGATGTTAATTGGATGGAACAATTTGTAAAACTATCTAAAATACACCGCTCTCATTTTGAACTAAATTTTTTGAGTAATTTGGGTGTATTTAAAATCCTCTGTTATTTGAATGTTAAGATTTGGAATTCATCAATCCCTCAATCCAAACACACACAAAGGATTTCTGTCTCTTTCTCTTTCAATGTGTGCTTTTGTTTCTGTATTCTAGCTGGGAGCTTGCAGCAGAACTCAAGGAAGCAAAGGAGAAATTTGACTCAGCTGGTGTGAAGCTAATTGCTGTTGGTGTTGGCACTCCCGATAAAGCTCAACTTCTTGCTGAAAGAGTAATTAATTTACCTTTAATTTTCCTTTGTACAACAAATCTCTCTATTCATTTTGTCAAAATTAGATTAGTCATCTCTTGGCCATATAAGGAGCATTTTAAGTAAGTGGCCTCACTATGAAATGTATATTAATTATTGTGTAAAATTGGATCAAATGGTGTCCTTGAGTGTGCCAATTATCATTTTAATAAAAAAAAAGCACCCTTCCCATTAAACTGTTTAGCTTTATATCCACCAGTGCAAAGGTTCATAATTGACATATTATAACACCTTGACTAAGCTTAAACCATTTGGTGTGCTTCTTTTCTTAGTTAATCTTCTTGTTGTGCAGTTGTAGCACAGTATTAGGATGTTTTCAGTGTATACTCCTTAAACTTGTAGTGTATGTTTGGTTTGGGATTTAGAGGATTTAGATAGCTGAATTTCAAAATCTAGGGGATTTCACAATCCTGATAAATAGAAGTACTAGCTGAATTTCAAAATCTAGGGGATTTAATTAGGGTAGAGTTTAACTTTATGTCAAATCGATGTGTAAGAGTGTGTGATTGTATTATTATTGGTTGTAATTGTTGAATGAATGTGTATGTTTAATTGGAAATGGTGAAAATGAGAATAAAAGGTGTTAAAGTGATAAATAAAATAAGAGTGGGAATAAAAAAAATCATATTTGCATTAATAACTTATTGGAAAGAGTGTGGTGTAGATTTTTTTTTTTTTTTGTATTTACAGGGTTTATAATTATTTCTAGGGGTGGATGTATTGAGGGTTTAAACCGAATTCTAAAGTCCCAAAGTAGAACCGGATCGGACTTTAAAAAAAAAATGTAGAACCGGATTTGGATTTCGAAATTTAAAATCCATTTTTCTAATCCCAAATCATATATTAGATCATGAACCTCAAGATTCACTTTTTTTTTTTTTACAATCTTCATTGAATTAATTCACTGATGCCTACCATTTTGTCACCAGTTACCGTTTCCTATGGATTCCCTCTATGCCGACCCTGATCGTAAGGTAACCTCTACCTGCAAGTTGAGTTTTTCTATGATCATAGCAAGGTCGAATTAATCTCTTACACTCTTCTTTAATTTCAGGCATATGACATTCTGGGCTTGTATTTTGGTTTTTTCCGTACATTTCTCAACCCAGCAAGTGTATTTTTCTCACCCTTAATATAATCTCCAAGATTTCTTGTTATTCATGTCAGATTTCTGAGCATTGTAAATGATGCAGATCAAAGTATTTTCAAGAATTGCGGAGGTGAAAAAGGCTATGAAGAACTTCACCATCAAAGCCACTCCAGACAACAAAAGTAGTGTTCTGCAACAGGTTCTAATTCATGTTCTTCAATATTCTGACTTAACTAGATAACACTCATTTGTAGACCGTCTAATTGTTGGATGCATATATCTGATTTTTTTAGGGAGGGATGTTTGTGTTTAAAGGAAAGCAATTATTGTATGCAAGAAAGGATGAAGGCACTGGTGACCATGCTCCCTTGGATGACATCTTAAATGTTTGCTGCAAAGTTCCTACTTCATCGGCTATCAAGGTATGATCCGATATTCTGTTGTAAGATGCCAGATAAAATTGGGAGGAGGAGCTGGGAAATAATAATAAATAAAGATATCAGATAAAAGAGTTAACTCCCAAATTGCTTGGTGCTTATTTTCATAGCTTCACATGCCCCCACAGCTTCTAGTATTATCACATATACATTACTGGATGGTATTAGCTCTCTACCAAAATTGACTATATGTACTTTATAGTTGTATGTACTATATAGTTGTATATGATATGTATTCTCTTATGGAGCAAAGTAAATTCTTATAGATTGTGAAATGCTTTCAACTATCTTGACCATTTTTATTTATTTTTTACTGTTTATGTGATCAGTTTTTTCAGTTAATTGCTGCATGAATTTTCTTCTTGAATACACATTTACGTAGGAGGGAAGTTTACATAAGGAAAATAATACCATAGAGTTACAAAAATCTCAAGGACAGCATAGACGAATAAGATCATAATATTAAATAGAAAAAGAAGAAGGAAAAGAGATAACGAAAGGCCCAAACGTGACCCGAAGAACAAAATATCTGTATTTCACATTTGAAAAATACTCCTCCGACCCAATTCTTTGTCGCTTTAGAATGTTTTACACGTATTAAGAAACTCATTGAATAACAATAAATTTGTGTAATGTATCAATTTTACCATTTTATTTACCTACCTGGTAATTTAATGCATATTATTACAAAAGCGACAATTAAAATATGACATTTGATTCTTTTATATTAGTGTAAAATGACAATTATTCTGGAACATTGTAATGCAGGCTAATTTGTAATGGTAGGTTTTGTGATCAATTGCATTGTATTTATAATCTAATGGTTTGTAATTAACTAAATGATTTTCAGTCTGTGTAAATAATACTAATATAAAGTAATTTTGAAATTTCCCCTCTGGTTTCTTGTCATTTAACTACCCCATGAAAAAAAGGTGTTGCCGGCCCATGAGGAGGAATGGGATCAGAATATTCTCAAGTATTTTCTAATTTACAAACACAAGAAACAGCTAAACATGATGGAATTTGTTAGCTATATATATATTTCCTCATGATCTCTATTCTCTAGCTACCAACAAAAACTAAAGGCCATTGAAATAAAATGAGTGATGGCAAGAATGTGTTGATCACCGGTTGCGCGAAAGGCGGCATTGGCTACGAATATTGTCGGGCCTTTGCCGAACACAACTGCAATGTATTTGCATCCGATATCCGCCAACGGGTGGCCGATCTTACAGACTTACAATCCCAACATATTGAGACACTAGAGCTCGACGTGTCGTCCGATCAAAGTGTCGCAAATGCTATAAATCACGTTATATCCCGTTGCGGAAAAATTGACATTTTGATCAACAACGCTGGGATCGGGTGCACGGGGCCTCTAGCCGAACTTCCATTAGACGTGATAAAAAAGGCGTACGAGATAAACGCGTTAGGTCAACTCCGAATGGTGCAACAAGTGGTGCCTCACATGGTTGCTCAAGGTGGCGGATGCATAGTGAATATCGGGAGTGTTGTAGGGAAAGTGCCTACCCCGTGGGCGGGTTCGTACTGTGCGAGCAAGGCCTACGTACACGCCATGTCACATGCCCTTAGGGTTGAGCTCAAGCCCTTCAATATAGACGTCGTTTTGGTGTATCCTGGGGCGATACGATCCAACTTTGGGAGTAATGCTGTGAACAGATTGAAAGAGTACGAGTGGAAAATTTATAAAAAATTCGAGGATTCTATAACCGAGAGAGCAAGAGCGTCTCAAAGTGGAAAGTCTACGGATGCAACTGTGTTTGCTAGACATGTGGCCCGTGAAGTCATGAGTTCGAATCGACCTAAAACTATTACCTTGGGACACATGACGAGATTGTTTGACTTTCTTTCATGGTCTCCCCTTTGGGTAAGAGACTTGTTTTTTACGAAACGATTTAAGTTAAACAAGTTGGTTGTGTAAAGTTATTCTCCTTTCTTTCTTTCTTCGGTTGGGGCTTTCCCATGGAGGTTACTGGCTATTCACATACTATGAATTGAGTCGGATTCAATCTTTGCAGAGCAAGTATTTCTGTTTCAGGAGCATTGTTACGCAAATGACCATTTCAATTTCCCATATTGTTAGAGAGGTTTGGATTTTATTATTGATCACTTGTATAATGGTATGTCGAGATAGGAGTTGCTTTTGGGCATTTGTCGTGTAGAACCGTGACTTAAGAGTATGCTTCTCTCTAAATCTATTATTTAGAATTCAGTCCATACAAAATAAAATTCTAGCTTTAAATCATTAACGATTATTGGAGCGAATATCGAAACTTAAAAAAAAAATCTTCGCACCGATTACATAAATTAATAAAACAAAGATTATTGATGTACTTTTACTTTTATTAGAGTGGTAAATGAATTGTTAAAAAAAAAAATGATGGCAAAAGTTGTTAGAAACATATTTTTTGATAAATGAAATGTGAAAAAAAAATGAAGGAAAAAGTTAGAAACATATTTTTTTGGGGTTGGGGACTCCACTCTAGTTCATGTTGCACTTTTCAGTTTACTGACTTACCCTTTTTTATAAATGGTTTTACACTTTTCAATTATTAAACTGTATAATAACATTTTTAGTAATATTTAAAAAGTGCAACACCATTTATCAAAAAGTGTAATTTAGTAAACTGAAAAGTGCACATGGAACTGAAAAGTGCACATGGACTAGGGTGCACCGCATGCACTCGAGTGCATACTAGACTTTACCATTTTTTTGAGGTGTGAAAACTAATTTGAGGGGAAAAAAAAGTGCTAATTAAAATATCTCTAAAATTCGTCAAAATTTCATTTATTCCTAACTTATTCTCCAATTGAATTTTTTTGATAGAATTTCGTTTAATTCTATACTCGATTATTTTAATTTTTTGACAGGGAAAGAAAGCTTTGAATTAATGATAGTTAGGCAAATGCCATACTCCATTATTCTCTAATAAACGAAACTCTGTGTTTCAAAATGATCTGTTGTAGTATGTATTTCCTACTTAACGTATTCAAAATAAATGTATTTATTATATAAAATATGTTTAAAAATCCAAGTAACACACAGCCTGTTCTACTTTCCAGAACTATAATAATAATAATAAAAAATGACTTATCCCGAGAATGCCCTCGAGACCAAAAAATGTGTTGTCGCCATCTTCATCCACACGCACCCCCTCCACTTTCCCAAACCACTTTAATTTGCATTTGCAGGCTTAATTTCCCACTTCCCCATCACCCGCCCGCCGCTTAATCTACTCAACCATATATTTATATACCATGATTTACTCTACTAAACACAAACGCAGTACGATTTAATTTCTTGTTTATGGCCGGTTTTCGGGGCCCACTCTTAGCCATGGCCTTCCTATTCATCTCCGGCGCCGCCGCGGAGCCGGACGACGAGCAGTGCCTCAGCCACCTCAGCCAATCTCTGGAGGACCCCACCGTATTGCAAAACTGGACCAAGCCCAATTTCGCCAACGCCTGTCAGGGCTTCACATCTTTCATACAGGGCGCTACTTGCAACAATGGCCGCATCTACAAGCTTTCTCTCTCTAACCTCTCTCTAAGAGGCACAATCTCTCCCTACTTATCTAATTGCACAAATCTGCAGTCGCTCGATCTCTCCTCCAACGCCCTTTCCGGCCCGATTCCAGTCGAGTTACAGTATTTGGTAAATCTAGCGGTTCTGAATCTCTCCTCAAACGCCCTCTCCGGCCCGATTCCTCAGCAATTGGCGATATGTGCTTATCTGAATGTCATCGATTTGCACGATAACAAGCTGTCGGGCCCGATCCCGCAGCAGCTGGGTCTATTGGCGAGGTTATCGGTTTTTGACGTCTCGAGTAATAAGCTTTCCGGGCCGATTCCGGCGTCGCTGGGGAATCGGACCGGGAACCTGGCCCGGTTCAACGCGAGCTCGTTTGAGCAGAACAAGGATCTGTATGGGTACCCATTGGCGGGGATGAAGAGTAAAGGGCTGTCGGTTTTGGCGATTGTGGGAATCGGGCTGGGGAGCGGGCTTATCAGTTTGGTTCTCAGCTTCACTGTGGTTTTTGTTTGGTTGAGAGGGGGTGACCGGAAATCGGACGACGAAGAAGGGAAAGTGAGTCAACTCATGCCTCAGTACTGAGTTCGGGCCGGGCCGACTGCCATTGGTTAGTGTGTGTGTGTGATAGGGTTGGGTTTGTTTTTTTTACTATTTTTATTTATTTATTTATAGGGATGAGGGGGCTGGCTAGTTTATGAATTGAATTTTTGCCCCTCTTTCTTTTCTTAATGATGTTATTAACCATTTTAGCTTACTTTATAAATGTGCATAAATATTTGAAAGAATGAAGCAAATTATTTATGAGTTTCCAATTAATTACACGATTGTAAAATTTGCTTGCTTCTACTATTTTTGTTATAAGTACAACCAAACAATAAAATAATAATCAAAGAAAATCATCAACTATCTCTATAACAAATGTTGAATTCAATTACACTGAACCGATATCAGTTGACTAATTCAAAAACTAACTACGGGAATTTCTTTACAGTTATGATGTATTTCTAATATTAAGTGCAATATCAAACATTCTATTGGGTGACAATATGATTGCAACTAGAAAATCAACATGCTATATAGCATAATAATAGGTAACGCGGTGGGCTTTTTGTGGGTGAAAATTTTGTATCATTTATGAAAATATTAAGACGATGTTATTTGATTAGAGATTTTGGTAAATTGGATTGAGATTGAAAAAAAAATAGATTGAGATAATTCATGAATGTATTATATGGGTTGATTTATAATTGGATAGAGAGATATTGAATTGAGAATGACCAATTCAAATTCAGATTAGTCAATTTCAAATTAAACATGACAAGGTTGTAAGTGTTTTTTTTTTAAGATAAAACTTGTAAGGTGATGTTTGTATGCAGTGTTAAATGACACTTTAAAAAAAAAAAGAAAAAGGAGAAGATGGTTTTGAAATCCTAATAAATAATAAATTGTGTTTATTTTAGATTTTAGGTACAGTAAAATTGAGCTCAATATAAATTTAATGTGTAAAAATAAATAAAATTATACATTGTGTGTGATTAAAATAATTGAATAGTGTAAACTGTGATTTAAAAATACTAAAGTGTAAAGGCATACAATGATAGGTGTATAAGCATAATAATGGTCCCTTAACTAAAATCGATTTTAAAACTCAAAACAATCAACCTTTAATTTTTACATTGCGTCATTTTTAAGTGTTGCTTTAAAATTTTACCTTTTTTTTTTCAAGTGACCCTACATTTATTTAAATTATTTCTACTACCTTAACACAAAATTAAACCAATTATTACTCACCCTTTATTTTCCTCTCCACCCTTTTACATTTTTTCTTCTCTTTTTTGCTTTTTTTTTTATATTTTACATCAACAACTTTACATAAAATATTACTACCTCCTCGGATAAAGTGATGGTTGAAATAAAATGTATGAAACTACATTTTATTGACGTAGAACACAAGTCAAATGAAATTACATTTCGTGGACGGATGAAGTATATTTTTTATTGAAGAAATATCATTTTTGTTTATTAAATTTGTTGTATTTTATTGACGTAGAACACAAGTCAAATGAAATTACATTTCGTGGACGGATGAAGTATATTTTTTATTGAAGAAATATCATTTTTGTTTATTAAATTTGTTGTATTTTTTTGGCGTTGGCTATATACCCCTCCAGCTTTGTTAAGTATACTCCCCCTACCCATTTATTAATTTAATAATCATGTAAAATGTCTAAACTACCCTTATACTAAAATAATCCTACTAAATACACCCCCCTTCCACTTTTCAACCCTAACCCTAATTGAAGAAGTTATCGTCGCCGCTTCTCCGGCCACCGCCGCCGCCTCGAACCTCCAGAAATTTTAAAAAGAAAAACTTAGATTTTTTTTAAAAAAAAATACATTTTTGACACTGGTTTATTGATGAACAACACTCTCGTCAACACACTAGTGTCGACGAACAACACTCTCGTCAACACACCAGTGTCGACGAACAACACTCTCGTCAACACACCAGGGTCGACGAACAACACTCTCGTCAACACACCGGTGTCGACGAACAACACTCTCGTCAACACTGGTTTGTCGACGAGAGTGTATACCTTCAACCATAAGTTGTCGAGAGAAGAAAAAAAAATGTTAGTGCACAAACGCACAAAAGAGGGAAAAAAGAAAAAAGAAAAGAAGAAAGCCGTCGTGAAGAAGGAGGGCAAAGAGGTTGTCGTGAGTGAGGGAGGAGGGGACGGCGGCGTCGCTGGGCAAGGGGGCGGCGCCGCCGGGCAAGGGGGCGGCGCCGCCGCAAATAGAACAGAAAAAAAAAACAAAAACAAAACCCTACCTTCGACGGCGGCGAGAGAGAAGGCTGCGTGCTGCGAGGCGGCGCGGGGTGAAGGAGGATTCAAGGCGGCCGGCGCAGGGCAAGGGGGCGGCGCCGCCGCCGTCGCATGAGCAGAAAAGTTAAAAAAAAAAAAAAACGAAACCTACCTTCAGTGGCGGCGAGGACAGCGGACGGCGCAGGCTGGAAGGTGGAGTCGGTGTTAGAGGCGGCAGTGTTGGGCGGAGCCGGTGTTAGAGGCGGCGGCGGCGCTGAGTTTTACGGTAAGGAGGAAGAAGTGTTGGTGGGGGTGAGGAGGAAGAAGAAAGAAAGAAAATTAGGGTTTTTTTATGATTTAATAAGGGGGAGTGTATCTATAAGGGTAGATTAGGTATTTTATGGGGGAGTGTATCCAACGTGTGCCATTTTAGGGGGTACGAAAATCTGAGGAGTATATTTAACAAGGCTGGAGGGGTATATAGCCAACGCCTTTTTTTTTTAAGTAACTAAAATTCTGGTAGTTCCTTAATTATTACAGTTGACTCCAAGGAATGTAGGGTAAGGATGCGGCCCAAAGCTGTGGTGTTAATGTGAATGTTTGTATAAAAAAATTGGGCCTTTTAAAGTCCCATGTGACATTCAATATATTATCTTCTTTTTTTCTTTTTCTTTTTCTTTTGAACCAATTCAATATATTATCTTAGCATAGCATAAAATGTGATGCTTATATTTTAGAGATATAATTAACAAACTCAGGTGGAGTATTGCTCATCAGTCTTGCCCAATACCATTTTGACACCGATTTCGAATTGGAATTAGGAATTGTTTTGACTCAAGAGATGCTTTAGAAAATGTGCTATCTTTAAAACACAATAAAGAAACCAACAAATCCAATAGTTTCGAGACAAATAGACAATTAAAAGAAAAATGAGTCGTGCAATCATATATTTAGGCTACCACCCTACCACAAATACAATAGTTTCGAGACGATCAAATAGAAAAAAGAGTCGTGCAATCATATTTAGTTACACATATTTTGTTAAATGAGCTGAGCTCGAGCTCGTTAGACACTCGATTTACTAATGAGCCGACTTAAATTCGATTCGTTAAGTTTGCATTAGGCTTGTTAGACTTGTTAACGAGTCGAGTCGAGCCGAACTTGTTTTTTAACTTGTCAATAATATCGAGTCGAGCTCAAATTTCAAATTCTTAGCTCGGCTCAAATAACAACTCTAGTTGCAAAACCACATCAATGGAGATGGCCAGATGGGAAATGGTAGAGAGTTGAAGTGGCATTTGGTAGAAAATTCTGGATATGATATTTAATATTCCTCGTGTTATTTTTAATTTTTTTTAGGTGTTTATTATTACAATAGTCATTTTAAAAATAATAATATTATTCACACTATTTCCACTTATTTATTTAAAATTATTGTTCACTTTATTTATAAACAATCATTTTATTTACATATATGTTTAACATCTTCCATGTGCAAAACTTGATTGAGCCTATACCAATCACTTTGCAAACACAAGTACACAACAGTTGAACATAAAAATATTGTCTTTATCTATGTGCTCGTAAGTTGTAAATTACTCTCTGCGCGAGCATATACTGTATATTAAGACTACGCTATTCTTCTCATATATATTATGTAAGATTTGTGGCCCTCATGTCACATAATAAACAATTAGATATTATTATTGAATTTAATATCTAATATTAAGGTTTAAATATTTAAGAATATTGGTTAATGAAAAGGATAAGTTCAAACATTTTTTCTCACATGTTGATAGACCATGTGATTACGTTATCTTGAGAGTAGTTTTAAAACTAAAACTGCTCCTCTCTCTGCCTATTAAGAATACACAGATTACATTAATTATGAACTTCTGCTATCAACGTAAGTTAATAATTAATCTGTGATTACGATAAGGCCAAGAGGGAGAAATTAAAACTCATCTTCTTCCAAAGGAATCAGAATGGATGCGAACGGTTAGTACTCTGATTATTTGATCTATGAATGTCAGGAATGTGAAAGTCGTGAAATTTCAAGATCCATGTTTAACGATTAATTTATGCTAATGGTTATGGAATTCATGATTTTTTATTCTGTATTGATCGATGATCTTTGATCCCTAGAATCTAGAATTTAATTGGGGAATAATCTTTTATGTATGTGTTTGATTTCTGTGATTGATGATTGAATTAAATTTCAATTTATATGACTCCGCTGCTATAATATGTGAAACACAGCATAATTGAATGATCATGTATATTAGTTTTGCCTCATTAAGATTGAGATGGTAGCATGATTGTGAGTACTGCCGTCATTAGCAATTATCTGGAGTGTTTTTTTAGAACTTATCTAATTAAATTGTATTTTTGCATGTAATTTGCTGAAGATATTTAATTGCATATTTTACTATTATATGTTAGAATTTACATAATGACGAGATATGCTTATGATAATTGATTACAGTATATTATTATGTTTATATAATCATTTGATTTGGAATAATGTTGGTCTGTTAATCACCAAAGTGGTCTGACCATTAAGTTTAACAAATCAAAATTATATTAATGATTTGATTATCATATTTATGTGATGCTTGAGATTTGAATAATCTTTTAGATTTATGGGTAATCAAAATTCATAATTATAAGACATTTGTGGATCACCCAAAGGTCGATTATTTAGTCAAAATAATTATGAAATTAAGTGTGATAATTGATATATTATGATAGTCTGTTTTGTATATCCAAAGATAGCAAAATGGTTTAGAAAGAAAATATTCAATTATCAATTATGTGAATTTATAAAGCATCATTACGATCATGTTTTTATATTGATGTATCACCCAAAGGAGAGCATTAGTATACACTTATTGTTTATCAATCCTGAATCTGTTTTACATTAATGTGATTTAATTATATTATGTATGCAGTTCCCATTCCCGTCGCTCTTCATTCGCATGCTTCGTTTGTTACAATGTTTAACGGACTGAACTTCACTAATTGGTGTGAACAAATCTAATTTCATCTCGGTGTTTTGGATTATGATTTAGTACTTGAAGTTGAGAAACCTGTTATTAATGATGATAGCAGTGCTGATGAAAGACTTGCCTATGAAATTTGGGTGAAGTCAAACAAGTTAAGCCTTATGTTTATGCGAATGAGTGTTGCTGACAACATTAAGTCTACCATCCCTCACACTGAAAGTGCTAAAGAATTTTTGGCATTTGTGAAAGAACGTTCTCAAACCGCTGACAAATCTGCTGCTGCTGGAACACTAATGGCTACTTTAACCACCATGAAATTTGATGGTTCTCGTAGCATGCATGAACATGTCATTGAAATGACGAACACTGCAGCAAGACTTAAGACTTTGGGGATGACTGTGGATGAGAATTTCCTTGTGCAGTTTATCATAAACTCATTACCATCTGAATATGGTCCTTTCCAAATGAACTATAACACCATGAAAGACAAGTGGAATGTGAATGAACTTCACGGAATGTTAGTTCAGGAGGAAACGAGACTTAAGAATCAAGGAACTCATTCTGTTCATCTCACGATGAATCAAGGAGCTAAAAAGAAAGCCGGAAAGAAGAAAGAAAAGGGCAAGTAAGGACTTAATAATGTGAATGAGTCATCTGCTCAAATCAAGAAAAAGGAACAAGACAGTCCTAAGTGTCGGTTTTGTCGTAAGCCAGGACACTTTCAAAAGGATTGTCAGAAACGTAAAGATTGGTTCGAAAAGAAAGGTATACTGAATGTACTAGTATGTTTTGAATCAAATTTAGTTGAAGTTCCTTATAATACTTGGTGGCTTGATTCTGGCTGTACTGATTAGTGTGATAATTGCTTGAAATTCATAGATTTAATTTGCATAATTTTATTGGATTTCATGCATTATTTATACTAAATTGACTAATTGCACTTGATTTGGAGAAATGGTGTGTTTTGCTATTTTTATAGGAAAAATGAGAAATTTTGAAGCAAAACATGTCTCGATTATATTGTGGAGTAAATCGAAAGAATCGAAAAAGAAGCAAGGAAGCCCATTAAGAAAAGAAAAGGCCCAAAGGCCATTGGGCTAACTCACGTGAGAAACAAAAGAAGAAAAACAAGTAGCTGGATTTATTTTTGGGGTCATCTCATTTTATTCAATGATTAGCAACCCACATGCGTGAATATTTACGAAGCTAGCAGCTGAATTATTTAATTCCAGGCCCAATTAATCTATTTGGAGGGCCCAACCCATCACTTACCTTTTTCAGCACAGAAGCCGTGAGAATTGGAGGAGGCAGAACACACAGAAGCGAGAAAATTGGCACGAAACAGAGGGGCTCTTCCATTGGGGGAGAAATCTTTTCTCCTCCCCACCACTCCACTCAATAGATTAGTTAGTTTTAATTGTTCTTTCATTTCTTAGCTAGTGTTTAATTTAGTATTTCAATTTAATGTTAGCTTTGGAGGTTTTGAAGACAAGAGGTGATATTTTTCTATTATTGCAATTTTAATTTGGTAATTTCATTTTCATTCATGTTTTGTAGTTTAATTTCTATGAGTTTTATTCTAGTTGTTAATTTAGTTATGGGCTAATCTCCAATTGCTTTGGGTGTTGATGTTTTGATGAGAATTTAGTGTAAATTGTGGATTAATTGCATGATAAGCTTATAATTTTGGTGTTTAGGTTTCTAGGGTTGTAATTTGATTGATTCATTTGGTTGATTAACCCTATTAGCAAGCATGTTCGATTATGTTTATTGCAACGAGAGTTGGGTAGCATGATTGAGAGTGTGAGTGTGAGCTTTGATCAATTGAATAGAAGTTAATTAGTAATTAGCTCACCCGAGAGGGGTGTTAATGGCTAGACCGACAACCTTAGACACTAAACGAGTAGAGGTCGTCTAGGAGTTTGGTGAGAGGGCGTTTCATAAGCATTAGTAACCGTGTTGAAAGTGCTTATGAAACACTATCTTAGGAGCTTATGGTATTTGGTTAGATCCTATAATTGCTAATCAATGCACGATGTTGACCTATGCCTTCCGAGGGGGTTTACACACACATGTGATAGCCTTTAGCTTAACCCGAATTCTTAGTAAAATCATGTAATTAGTTCACTAGTTCACTTAATTGCTCACAAAACGGATACATCCGAGGTAATACTTTCTCACCTTGCACTTTCATTATTGAGAGTTAGTTTAGTTGTTTGAATTAGTTGTTTATTTCCTTAATTGATATTTGATTTATCCTCCCGTTTAGCTTCTATAACATCATTTTAACTTATAGTTTTGGGGCTCCACACTCTCTCTAGGTCCTTGGACGATAACTACTAGGTCGTATACTTACTCAACTATAACGAACCCATACGCTTGTGGGGATTGTTATTGTTGTACAAAAAGTGTGCAAAAATACGAACCAAGTCAATGTTACCACTCATGTTTCAAATACGATGCAGGGATTCCTTACAACCCGAATCACAAATCCAAATGAAAACTTCGTTTTCATGGGGAATCGAGTCAAAGCTCCTGTAGAAGCCATTGGAACTTATCGTTTAATTTTAGATACTGGACATCATTTAGATTTGTTTGAAACATTGTATGTTCCTTCAGTTTCACGTAATTTAGTTTCGTTGTCTAAACTCGACTCTGTTGGATGTTGCTTTAAATTTGGCAATAGATGTTTTAGTTTGTTCAAACAAAATCTTTTTATTGGTTCTGGTGTTTTGAATGATGGCTTGTATAGATTTAAGCTTGATAGTCTATTTGCTGAGACTCTTTTAACCCTGCATCATAATGTTGGAACTAAACGTGGTTTAGTCAATGAAAGTTCTGCTTTCTTGTGGCATAAACGTTTGGGACATATCTCCAAAGAAAGATTACAAAGGTTGGTAAAGAATGAAATCCTTCATGATCTGGATTTTACTGATCTTGGTATTTGTGTGGATTGTATTAAAGGAAAACAAACAACGCACACAAAGAAAGGAGCCACAAGAAGCACACAACTTCTTGAAATAATACACACCGATATTTGTGGGCCTTTTGATGTTCCTTCCTTTGGGAAGGAAAGATATTTTATCACCTTTATCAATGATTTTTCACGTTATGGTTATCTCTATCTATTACAAGAGAAATCTCAATCTGTAAATGCCTTAGAAGTATTTATTGATGAGGTAGAAAGACAATTGGATAGGAAAGTGAAAATCATTAGATCTGACAGAGGTGGTGAATTTTATGGAAAATATAATGAATCAGGGCAATGCCCAGGCCCATTTGCTAAATTTCTTGAAAAGCGTGGTATTTGTGCTCAATACACTATGCCAGGTACACCGCAACAAAATGGTGTAGCAGAAAGACGTAATCGTACTCTAATGGATATGGTTAGGAGTATGTTAAGTAATTCCTCATTACCCGCCTCATTATGGATGTATGCATTGAAAACTGCTGTGTATGTGTTAAACAGGGTTCCTAGTAAAGCAGTTCCTAAAACACCTTTTGAACTGTGGACGAGTAGGAAACCCAGTTTAAGGCACCTGCATGTTTGGGGTTGTCCAGCAGAAGTAAGAATTTACAATCCAAATGAGAAGAAGTTGGATCCAAGAACCATAAGTGGGTTCTTCATTGGTTATCCTGAAAAGTCTAAAGGGTATAGGTTTTATTGTCCTAATCATAGTACACGAATTGTTGAAACTGGAAATGCTAGGTTCATTGAGAATGGTGAAATCAGTGGGAGTGTAGAACCACGAAAGGTGGACATTGAAGAAGTTAGGGTTGAGATTCCTTTGCCTAAAACTTTTCCTCATGTTGTTGTTCCTGTAGTTGTTGAACTGCCACACAACTTACAAGAACAACATATAGATGACAATACTCTCGTTGATGAACATATCAATAATGAACCTGTCATTAATGAACCTGTAGTAGATGAACCACAACAAATAACATTAAGAAGGTCTGAACGACAAAGAAGACCCGCTATTTCTAATGAGTATGTGGTTTACCTACAAGAGGCGGAATTTGACATTGGAGTTAATGATAATGATCCAGTTTCGTTTTCACAAGCCATGGAAAGTAATAATTCTACTAAGTGGTTAGATGTTATGAATGAAGAGATTAAATCAATGGCTCATAACGAAGTTTGGGATCTTGTAGAATTGCCAGAAGGTTGTAAAGGAGTTGGATGTAAATGGGTCTTCAAGACCAAACGAGACTCAAATGGCAATATCGAAAGATATAAAGCTAGACTTGTTGCCAAAGGTTTTACTCAGAAAAATGGCATTGATTATAAAGAGACATTTTCACCGGTGTCTCGAAAAGATTCCTTTAGAATTATCATGGCTTTGGTGGCTCATTATGATTTGGAGCTACACCAAATGGATGTTAAAACAACTTTTCTTAATGGAGATTTAGTGGAAATGGTATATATGGATCAACCTGAAGGTTTTTCCATTGAAGGAAAAGAATACATGGTGTGTAAACTAAAGAAATCAATATACGGACTTAAGCAAGCTTCCCGTCAATGGTATCTCAAGTTCAATGATACCATTACTTCTTTCGGATTTAAAGAAATCACCGTTGATCGGTGTATATATCTTAAAGTCAGTGGGAGCAAGCTTATTTTTTTGATCCTGTATGTTGATGACACCTTGCTTGCAACAAATGATCTTGGTATGATGTATGAAACCAAGAAATATCTATCTAAGAACTTTGAAATGAAAGATATGGGAGAGGCATCTTATGTGATCGGAATGGAAATATTTCGGGATAGATCACAGGGAATATTAGGATTGTCTCAGAAAGCATACATAAATAAAGTTCTAGAGAGATTTAGAATGGAAAAGTGCTCGTCAAGCATCGTTCCAATCCAGAAGGGAGATAAGTTCAGCCTTAAGCAATGTCCAAATAATGAATTGGAACATGAACATATGAAAGACATTCCTTATGCATCAATTGTTGGTAGCTTGATGTACGCACAAACTTGTACACGGCCAGATATCAGCTTTGCTGTTGGAATGCTGGGTCGTTACCAAAGTAATCCAGGAATGGATCACTGGAAAGCTGCAAAGAAAGTATTGAGGTATTTGCAAGGAACGAAAGATCACATGCTTACTTATCGAAGGTCTAATCATCTTGAGGTGATTGGATATTCAGATTATGCCGGATGTGTTGACACTCGAAAGTCCACATTTGGTTTTTTGTTCCTATTAGCTGGAGGAGCAATTTCATGGAAGAGTGCGAAGCAGTCTGTAATTGCTGCATCCACCATGGAAGCTGAATTTGTGGCGTGTTTCGAGGCCACAGTTCAAGGAAATTGGCTGCGGAACTTTGTTTCAGGACTTGGAATAGTCGACAGTATATCCAAGCCGCTGAAAATTTATTGTGATAATGCTGCAGCAGTATTCTTCTCTAAAAATGACAAGTATTCCAAAGGTGCCAAACATATGGAATTGAAGTATCTAGCCGTTAAAGAAGAAGTTCAGAAACAAAAAGTGTCAATTGAACATATTAGCACCCATCTAATGATTGCGGATCCATTAACGAAGGGACTGCCTCCAAAGACATTTATTGGGCATGTCGAAAGAATGGGCATTATTGAAAAACCTTAATGAATCTATGGTGCATTAGACACTTTGAGCTCTTTTATATTTTGTTTATGATATTGAATAATATCCTATTTTTGTCATTATAAGTATACATTAATGGTTGACATGAAGTTCAATAGGATCTAGTCTCCAACCGAGACGTTTAAGTGGATTATTTATTAAACTTTTCATTTATGAGTTATATTAAGTAGGAAGCTAGCACTGTAGTACATGGAAGGAACTATGTCGAGTAAATGATGTAGAACCGCCATGACTCGTGTTAGTATATACTTAATATTGACATAATGGTTTGATCAATGAAGTCAATTTATCATGTGCACTTTATGTAAGTGTTTAAACCTTGAAGGTATATTTTGCCGCATGGGCCAAGTGGGAGAATGTAAGATTTGTGGCCCTCATTTCACATAATAAATAATTAGATATTATTATTGAATTTAATATCTAATATTAAGGTTTAAATATTTAAGAATATTGGTTAATGAAAAGGATAAGTTCAAACATTTTCTCTCACATGTTGATAGACCATGTGATTACGTTATCTTGAGAGTAGTTTTAAAACTGAATAAAACTGCTCCTCTCTCTCTGCCTATTAAGAATACACAGATTACATTAATTATGGACTTCTGCTATCACGTAAGTTAATAATTAATCTGTGATTACGATAAGGCCAAGAGGGAGAAATTAAAACTCATCTTCTTCCGAAGGAATCAGAATGGCTGCGAACGGTTAGTACTCTGATTATTTAATTATGATCTATGAATGTCAGGAATGTGAAAGTCGTGAAATTCCAAGATCTATGTTTAACGATTAATTTATGCTAGCATATTATTGTTCCAAACTACATGCTTTATTGCATATAATAAGGTGCAGGCTATATACCCTCCAGCTTTGTTAAGTATACTCCCCCTCCTCGATCATTTATTAATTATGTAAAATATCTATACTACCCTTACATTAAAATATATTAAATTGACTCTAACAAATACACCACCTCCACTTTTAAACCCTAACCCTACTAGCACCCGTTACAGCAGCCAACACCACCACATTTTCAACAAAAAAATCAAATAAATTTCAAACCCTAACTAAAATAATCACAGAAATTTCAAACCTTAACAAAACACATCACAAAAATTTCAAAACATAAAAAAAAAAATTAAAACATATTTTTGACGAACCAGTGTCGACCGTATGCATTATTTTCGACAACAATTTGTCAACCATAATGTATACGATCGACACTGGTTTGATGAAAAATATGTTTTTAATTTTTTTTTTTATGTTTTGAAATTTTTGTGATATGTTTTGTTAGGGTTTGAAATTTCTGTAATTATTTTAGTTAGGGTTTGAAACTATCAACAATAGTGCATATATTTGACACTGGTTCATCGAGAAAAAATAGAATTAACATAGATGTGGTGGCACGACGGGAATGAGGGAGGGTAAGCGGCCGACTGATATGGTGGGGCGGCGTCGCACAACCGTTTACAAAAGAAAGGGGGCGGTCATTTACAGAGGAAAGGTGGCGAGCGGCAGCGTGAGAGAGATGGTGGCGGATATGGCACGTCAGCAACGTGGGGCATCGTCGCGCGGCCGTTTACAAGAAAGATGGGGCGGCCGTTTACAAAAGAGAGGTGGAGGGCGGAGCGGAAGCATGAGGGAGGTGGTGGCGGGTGGCGGGTCGGCGGCGTGAGGGCAGAGGCGACTGTGGAAGGGTGAGGAAGAGAAATTTAGGGTTTTGAAAATGAAGAAGGAAAAAAAAGAGATAAAGTGGGTTTTTAGTGGGTTGTGCATTTAACATATCTCATTTAAAAAAGAAGAGGATAATTTGAGGGAGTACATCTATCGTATGTTATTTTTTGGGAATGTATATATTAGCCTGGGCCATATAATAAGGGCGCGGTTATACACACACACCAACCTATTGAGTACACCCACCTGACAAATTTTTTATCCCAGCGGACATGTAAAATATCCAATATACCCTTTCTGTAAAAAAATTTAAAAAACACGAAGATGAGTACACCCACCCATTTCATTTTTTACGAATCATCCCCACCATCACCAATCACCATAGTCTTAGAAAAATTCTTAACAAAATACAAAATTAGAAAGAAAAAGATGTTCGGGATTTTTTTTTCCGCACAAATCATTATTGTACGAAAAAAAACATGTGTTCGGGATTTTTTTTCCGGACAAATCATTATTGTCCGAAAAAAAAATGTGTTCGAAAATTTTAAATGAAAAAAATTAAAATGTTCGAAATTTTCTTTAAAACAAACTCAGTGTGTTCGAAATTCTTTTTTGAACAACTTTCATTTTTCCGAAAAAAAAAATCGAACATGCAGATGTCCAAGAAAATCGCAAAAAAAAATTGTTGATTCTTACCCTAAACCCTAATCTGCAAATTTTGAGTGCACAAACCCTAAATAAGAAAAATTGAAAATGTGCACAAAACCTAAACATCTAAACTTACCGGAATTACGGGGCGGCGAGTGGACGGGGAGTGGTGCGAGCGGCCGCGAAGGGAGGGAGAGGGGTTGCGGCCGCGAACGACCGCGAAGGGGAGGGAGAGGTGTTTCGGCCGCGAACGGCCGCGAAGGGAGAGAGAGGGGTTCGGCCGCGAACGGCCATGAAGCAGGTGGGCGGCGACAAAGAAGGTGGGCGGCGGAGTTGCGAAGCAGGTGTGCGGCGGAGTCTCGACGAAGGTGGGCGGCGACGTGGCTGGCGAGTCGCGGAGGCGTGGGGAGGTGGGCAGCGCGGAGGCGGGGCTGTGCGGAGGTGGGTAGCGCGGAGGCGGGGCGGCGCGGAGGTGGGCAGCGCGGAGGTGGGGCGGCGCGGGAGAGGAGGGATGAAGGTGGGTGTACCAATGAAACGAGAGAAATGAGAGAAATGAGGATTATAAAGGGTTAGAAGGGTATTTTTGGATTTTTCAGGTGTGTGTCCTCAACTTACAGGTGTGTGTACTCATCCAATGGATGTCCTCAATACGTGTCTATAGCCGCGCCCTATAATAAATATGGACTTTTCTGGGACAGTAAACTTGGCATTGGGCTTTGTTCTTTTTTTTTTTTGGATTTGGGCCGTGTGTCCCAATTGTTATTTATTTATTTTTTAGATGGAACACCTTGTGTATTTTTTTTAAGTCTAGGATATCAAAGGTGAGACCTAGAGGAGGAGCAGACACCTAAGTCTTAAGCCTATACTACTAACTCGCTGAGGGTTGGAACACCTTGTGTATTGATATATAATTAGCAAATCAGATTAATTACACACCAACCATGCTATATTCCTCCATAAAAATACTACCACAGATCAATCGTGAAAAACTGGAGAGAAATATGCTGCTCGAGGTCGAAGATGTGCTCGAACATTCTTGACCCTGGGAATATAACAACCTGTGTATCCATGCACTGTTGCCAAGCCTTCACTCCTCCCATTGTTATTTTACCTGCATAATCTGATAGTTTTAATTGTGAAGTGGAGTTTTTACTTTTCTTTTATCAAGTATACTTTTTATTTGAATAGAATATTATTGAGTTAATTTGATAATATTTTTTCATTTAATGTGTAAGAAAAAATATTGCTAAATTAGTAATTAAATCACGTGTTATTGCAATTATGATTTTTTTTTTACTATATATTAGTGCTTCTTATTTTGAAAATTATAGTTGTAACTGAGATTGTAAATTTATTTGAACTCATACAATATCTTATTTATTTAAATATTTAAATTTATTATATGCACTTTAAGATTGAGTGTTATGTAAAATTAGAGATGTTAGGTTAGAGCTAGCTAAATGGTCGGTCCGTTTAACCCTAAAAAATGTAAAGTTATGATTAATAAATTGTAGATTTATTTAAACTCGAACTTTTTTGGCCCGAACTTGCTAGTTCGTGGGTTAAATGGGCCAGTTCACCAGTCTGGGATTTTTTTTTTTCATTACTATATAACAATTGTAGAATCGTTATGAATCAGTTAAGATTCTAATCCGTTTAGTCCTGGGTTCTGTAGAGCTGGTTCTATAGGGGTAGGCAGTCCAATAAATATCACTAAATTGGGTATAGATGAGAATTTGTATAAACGTATTTTAATATATTTTACTAAAATATAAACAATAAGATTAGGGTGCAATGTGTGTGTTGTGGGGTGAAGTTAATTAACGTGGAGTGTGATTGAGGTGGCATAATTGGCTGGTAGCTACTACATATATATAAGCATATACAGCTGAGCTGGATATTTGTTGTGACAGCCTACTACTATACATATGACTAATTACTAGGATGCTTCATATCCGTACTTCAATGTCTTAATTAATTTATTAATCATCAAACTAATTTCGTTACTGTTGGGACGATGATTATTAGTTTACACGAAATTCTATCAGAGCCAAAAAGTTCACACTCACATAATATGAGTTTGATTCTTACTGAAAACAATTTTATTCATTTAAATTGTTCACTCGATTGGTCTCCTCTTCAAAAGGATAAGATGTGATAATTTAATCCACGAATTAAAAAAATTATGTTAGAAACTTTTAGGTGAGACGAAATTCTTTAAGTGATTTAATAATCATTTAAGGGTTTGGAGAAGTAAAACCAAAAACACACCCACACACACAAAAAAATAAAAATGCATTGGTATTTCATTATCTTAGTTGTTCGGATAGTAACATGTAATTCTCTTTACAGTAACACATTTGTGTATATATTTTTTTATCAGTCAATAAAATTTATATAAATAAGCCACGGGTATGAGACATACCAACCAAGTTGCAGATTACATAAATAGAAGAAAAAACACATTTGTGTACATATAACACTACAATTTTTAAAATCTTACACATTTTATTAAAATGACAAGTATGTATTACTGTAAAGACAAATTTGTGTCATCAGTCTTTACAATAACATTATACTAACCCTTATAGTAACACATATTTAAGAGTGAATTTCACATTTACCTTGCACGATTATTTTGAAAATTTCATTCGCCCGGATTCGACACACAAAAGATTCACGAATTTCTGTCCTATTTCTTTAAATGTGCATGTGCAATAATAAAAAAATGTTTGAGTCGATTCAATTGCATGACGGAGAAACAGCCCATTAGTGACAGTAGGTAGAACGAAAACAAGGGAAAGGGAATTAAAGAATAAGAATACAAAATTATATCTTTAGTGATACCAAAACATCTTACCAACACCACCATACTTTAAATCATTTGGCAGATAATTAGTGTTCCCTTTCTCCAATACATACAAAATTTTATTCGTCTTCAAGACAACAAATCGTGCTATTTCCAGGGTCTTTGCTACCTACGTAACCTCACCAATTGGCCCATCATGTCCTTAAAAACTATGTCTATTTGCTGAAATAAATAAAATTAGTACCCAAGTCTTCATTTTGCTTGTGCATGGAAACTCATGTACGTTAATCTAATTAGTCATAAAACTTGACAAACGCACTTTAAATCACACACACTAACTTAATTATATTATATATAAATATGTAATGTTTTTTTTATAAGGTATATATATAATATAAAGAGATCGAAAATAAAAAATGAATAATTGAGACGTACTATTGGCATGGCATTGAAAGTGAATGTGTCAAAATAATGTCTAGAGCATTGAAGTGCAATCCAACAAATTGATCACTATCAAACTCAGCTGGAATTAATAGTTACATCTAAAGAGTGCTGGGGACTAATTAAAGAATTTGAAAAACATGGGTAGAGGCCAAAAAATAATGTTGGAGAAATGAGATTTCAAAGCTTTGTTTGTGAAGGGAGATTTTGATACAAAACACGATTGATTGTTACTAGTGACAACCAATTTCACATATATGATCATGAACAAAGTATTAATTCGCTAGAAAAGAAAAAACATGCATCACTTGCATGGGACCTTATGAACTCTTTAATTTGCAATGTCAAATGAGTTGTCCAAGTAACACATATTTGTTCTTAATTACGTACAATAACATATGTCTGCGAAGAATCCATGAATTTTTGCCTTAATCGGTGAATAGTAAAATATAGAGTAAAGCTTCAAATTAAGATCCGATATATACAACATTAATAGGATTTTATTAGAGGAAGAACTAAATTAATTTTATCAACGACTAATTTTGCATATATATGTCAAACTCATGGCTTAATTAAGTTGGTATGTGTAGTACCTATCGTTGACCACTTGACTTTCAGGCATGGTTGATCGATGAACTTAATTTCATCCACAATATTGTAAACCGTACGTGCATCAACTTTATCTTTAATTTTATATTGAAATAATATAAATATTGTTCCGTCGACAATCAAATACTTTTCTTTATACAAACTGATATTTTTATTCATATAAACTATTCCCTTTCGTCCCGTCATGATCTTCATACTTTGATCAGATCAATTTCTAATAAAAAGTGAATTTAGTAGGGTGTGAAGTCAAATAAACGAGAAATATATATTTTAAGTGATTTAGTGAGTTGTATGAAAAAAAGTGGACCCAAATGAATGTCAATTTAAAATAAAATAAAAATGTTGTGAGAGTATTAATTTTGTAGGTATTTCTATATTAAAAGTGACACCCAATAAGAAAAAAGTATGCAAATAATCTTAAGAAACTCCAATAAAAAAGTCTTATGTGAGACGATCTCAATCATTTGAGACATTATAGTTAAATGTACGTGCATGGTGCATGTATTGTGTATGAAGCCGTCTCATCTACACTTTATCATATTTTGGTTTTTAAATGAGTCAATTTTTTTTCTTTATCAAAATTAACTCAAAATTAAAAATAGATATTGCACAATGGTGCATTCGAAATTTCTACCATAGGGAGAGACGGAGGGAGGGGCCAAAGAGAAAGAGAAATAGAATTGAAGGGAGCAAATGGTCCATAAGAGTGTCTCCTAGGAAGTGTGGGTAAGTGATGGAGTGTCACGTTACTTGTCACCATTACCAAGCCCCCCACAGCTCCTCTCTATACACTAATGGTCCCTTTTCCATCAACTACTACATATTTTTATCAAGGGAGGGGAGGGCACATATAAACAAGGGTTTCACATCACCATTCCTCTCCAACAAATTGGTCCCTCTTCTCCATCGAATGAAATCATCGGTTTCATATTTAGTGTTCCACTTTATGTTCAGTTCAATAGTGTACGTGAATGAATGACTTGTGAAGGGTGAAAAAAATAAATCAATGAACTATAAATATTACATCGACATGTGTTAATGATCTTTAACATCATGGAGCACCAAGTGAGATTGATACGCAAATTGAAACAGAGAAATCGAACCACACGCTTCTCCACCTCAATCATTTCATTCCATTTCCTATATATATGCACTACTAAGAAATCCATTAGTCCTTGGATTGACTTCACAAACTTTTTTAGTTTTTAAGTAATTCTCCTGTCTCATTATTATTTAAACATTCGTCTCATTATCCAATTCATCAGATGATATATGGTGATTGTGTATGCATGTCCACATTATCCAATTCATTGTCGAATAGTTGAACAAGATAGAACAACATACTATTGACATGTCTAAAACTATGTTCAAAATTAACGAGTTGATATCAATATTGTTTAGACTAAAATATATCCCGATAAAATAATAAAAATTCCTTGGATGTGGGCCAAGTGTGTCCAGCTTTCGTTGGTAACAAACACGGTTTAGCAAGGCCAGCCAATCAATACGTTTTATGCATGAGACTCATGGCTAAATATTAATAGTATACACATCGTCCGTGTGTGGACTCAAATGGCTAAATAGAGTCAATAGACACTCGAAAGGGGACCAAGATTTATTTGAATAAAAACTAATTTCATTACTACCTTTTTATACTTGTAAATTATAATTGTCCTACAAAATTTATTTAAATTACGTACTGTAAATTATAATTAACTCTAAAGAATTATCCAACTTTACTAATTGAGTTTCATATTTTTTTAAGTAATTACTAAAGGCCTCATCATATAATATATATTTGTAAACCTATTATGTGACACATGTCACAACCTCATTCATTATCTCAATCTTTTTCTTCTCAATTCTCTCCAATTCAAAATCTCTTCATTCTCCTTCATTCTAACATTTAACTCTTAATCTCAACCCTCAATTTTAACTCTTAATCTCAATCCTTCATCCTTATTTTTATTCCTATAAAATCCCAATTCTCAACTCATTTTTACTCATCTCAACCACTCAAGTTTTAACCTCAAGTTATATAAATCTCAATCTCATTAGTCATTACTTCATTCTCAACATTTGCTCTACTAATTCTCTTCTCATTTCTAGATTTTTTTTCTCAATCTTTTCATTTTTTTTCGTCAATGAAGAAACAAATGTTTCATCCATTTGTTCACTTTTATCGCTACGGATCTACTTTTATTTTTTGATATATCTAATATGTTGTTTTATATTATATTTTCATTTGTGTATGTTCTTCTTCTCATTTTAGTATAAAAAAATGTTTCATACAATAGTCTACTTTTATTTCTATGGATCTGTTTTTATTTTTTGATATATCTAATATATTATTTTATGTTTTGTGTTTTAATTTGCAGGTTCTTATTTTGCATTATCTGATTTGTTAGATCGAATGAAGAATGATAGATGATGAACAATGACAAGTACAATTTCTCGGAATTTGAATTAAGAAGCTTAACAAGTTTGTTTAATTTATGTTGTAACTTTGTAATTTAGAATTTTTTTTAACTTTGTAAATTTGTCAATAAACACACCCCATATTTCTTAAGTTTCGAATTTTGTTGAAGGTATGTTTGGTATAATTTGTAACTTTTATATTCTCACAAATTAAATGTAAGTTATTAGCTACTTTATATTAGGAATGGTAGTCTAAAAATGGTTTGATAATTATTTTTGGTAAAGTCAATATATTGCCATTAAAATTGGATACATATTTAAAGTTAATTAAAATGATTTAATTCTATCAATATAAAAGAAACCTAATCTTTGGTAAATTATGATTTTATTTTTATATTAATGATTGACCAATTTATTAAATTTATAATTGTTTCAAAATTAAGAAGGCATTCTCTTTTAATTACAATTAAATTCAATTACTTAATAGAATTAAAGAAACAATTAGTTGTGATTTTTAACTATAATGTGTAAAAAAAAATTTTTTTTGAGTTTTAAATATCAATTGTATAAAAATAAATATTGCATTAAAATTTTAAATTCTTCTAATTCGAACTACACACCATTTTCTATCAAAATTAAGTACACTATAATTTTTTGCATACACTAATTTCAAAATTGAATAATTATTCAATATAATATGTAGTACGTTACACGTTTGTTTGTTATGAATTTAGTTTAATTATTAACATTTTACTCAATAACTATTGTTTAGTCCTATTTAAATTTCTTTGTAATGAAATTGTGAAACTATTAATTTATTCATTAATATATAAAAAAGGAATAATAAGCATTATTCTAAAAAAATATTACAATTAATTGTCATCTTTTTTTTTTTTTGACGGACAATTAATTGTCATCTTTAATATATTTAATGTTTGCATCAATGTAAATAAGTCAACAGTATTATTTTAGGAAATGAATGATAGAGAATTAATTTTGGAATAATAATAATAATATGTTATAATTTCAATATTAAAAAAATAGTTTAATGAATCATAGCAAAGTTAAACTAAAAATTACTACTCCTAATATACTTTACTTTAATGTTTAATCAACGTCTTCATATGATAGAATTTCAATCAATTACCGCATATAATATATTTAATGTTTGTAATTAAAAAAATAATCGATTATTATTTTAGGAAATAAATGACTATCTATAATCATGAGAATTATTTTATATAATATGATTAATATCTATAATCTTATCATATGATATAAGTCAATAGTTTTTAAAAATAAATTAAGGTTAAATTTTTATATCAATAGTACTCTTAATTAATGATAGTTATTTTTGGTACGAAAAAAAGGAATGTCTTATATTTCATGGTTATTGGTTAATTATGGAAAAGAGAATCATGAGGAAGATTTGTGAAAAAGCATAAAAGACATGTAAATAGTAATCTACTAGTGTAGAACCCGTGTATTACACGGAATTAATTTTAAATATTTAATCATAAAATTTTATTTATTTACTTAATTTAATTTTTCATATTTTTATAATTATATTTTTTTAAAATGATTTCAAAATATTATAATTATTTTGTAAAAAAAATTTAACATTTTTTTTCAATTATATTTATTATAACGTTGTATTATAATATAAAAGTTTAATGAACATAATATTTTGAATTATACAAAATAATTACATTTATGTTAGTTAATTTTATAAAGCAAAATTCTAAGAAAATTTATGAGAATCAAACGATGAGACATTGACATTTAATAAATATGAAAAAAACTTTTAAAAAAATTAAAAAATTTCGAAAACAAACAATTTAAGTAATGTTAAAATATCTCTTAATAAATTGTAAGTCAACCTTCAATATCAACCACAACACCTTACATTTAATAAATATGAAAATAAGTTTTAAAATATTATAAAAGTTTGGAAACAAATAATTCAAATAATATTAAAATAACTCTTAATAAATTGTAAGTAAACATTCAATATCAACCACAATACAATTAAATAAATAAATATTTTAGTTAATTGCAAATTAAATCATAACATTTTCCTCATTTGCAATCTAATCTAAACTTTAAGGTAATTGCAAATAAATCACAAACTTTAAACATAGTTGCAATTTAGTCTTTTTGACAATTTTAATTGTGTTCGAATCTAACATAATTTAGACTTTTTAATGACATAACAACACCTTAATAAAGCAATATTGTTTTTCAATCAAACCAAATATCAAAAGGTATGATTTAGGGACAAAGTAAACTTGTAAGAAGTCTAATTTGCAATAATATTTAAAGTTTGTAATTTATTTGCAATTCATTTAAGGTTTAGATTAGATTGCAAATGGGCGAAAGGTCGTGATTTAATTTGCAATTACCTCTTTTTAAAATTAACAACTTCATTAAATTATGACACATAAGCCAAATCAAACACAAAATGACACATAAGTCAAATTAACCACAAAATGACACATCATCAATTTAAACTCCCTATTAGTATATAAGGGGATTATATACTATAGAAGTAGTGTATTATGTATATATAACAAATTTGTTAATCTTGTAAAATAATATAATTATTTATATAATAAATATTATGTATAAAATTATATAATAAGTTTTACATATATATTTTCGAGCTCTATTTTTTAAATGCATTAAACTTATAATAAATTTAAAATAATTGCAGAAAAAATTACTTGAGGTATAAGATAAAAGTAATTATAAAATACAATTTAATAACTAATTAAATAAAGAATTGTACACCCCAATAAAAATAAATTTTAGATTGTATTTTACTCAGAAGAACATTAAATAGTTCTAAAATAAATTAAACTAAAGAATAAAATGAATACTACAATAAAGATAAGTAAATAAAATAAAAATTAATTTAATTAGTCAATGTTAAAATAATAAGAATATAATATTTGGAAAGAGTTTATTAATCATATCTTACCCAACCAATAACTTAATTACACATAATACTTTTTAAAATTAACAACTTCATTAAATTATGACACATAAGCCAAATCAACCACAAAATGACACATCAGTCAAATTAACCACAAAATGACACATCATCAATTTAAACTCCCTGTTAGTATATAAGGGGATTATATACTATATAAGTAGTGTATTATATATATATAACAAATTTGTTAATCTTGTAAAATAATATAATTATTTAGATAATAAATATTATGTATAAAATTATATAATAAGTTTTACATATATATTTTCGAGCTCTATTTTTTAAATGCATTAAACTTATAATAAATTTAAAATAATTGCAGAAAAAATTACTTGAGATATAAGATAAAAGTAATTATAAAATACAATTTAATAACTAATTAAATAAAAAATTGTACACCCCAATAAAAATAAATTTTAGATTGTATTTTACTTAGAAGAACATTAAATAGTTCTAAAATAAATTAAACTAAAGAATAAAATGAATACTACAATAAATAAAGTTAAGTAAATAAAATAAAAATTAATTTAATTAGTCAATCTTAAAATAATAAGAATATAATATTTGGAAAGAGTTTATTAATCATATATTACTCAATAATACTTTTTAAAATTAACAACTTCATTAAATTATGACACATAAGCCAAATCAACCACAAAATGACACATAAACCAAATTAACCACAAAATGACACATCATCAATTTAAACTCCCTATTAGTATATAAGGGGATGTACATATAACAAATTTGTTAATCTTGTAAAATAATATAATTATTTATATAATAAATATTATGTATAAAATTATATAATAAGTTTTACATATATATTTTCGAGCTCTATTTTTTAAATACATTAAACTTATAATAAATTTAAAATAATTACAAAAAAAATTACTTGAGATATAATATAAAAGTAATTATAAAATACAATTTAATAACTAATTAAAAAAAGAATTGTACACCCCAATAAAAATAAATTTTAGATTGTATTTTACTCAGAAGAACATTAAATAGTTCTAAAATAAATTAAACTAAATAATAAAATGAATAATACAATAAAGTTAAAGTAAATAAAATAAAAATTAATTTAATTAGTCAATGTTAAAATAATAAGAATATAATATTTGAAAGAGTTTATGAAACATATCTTACTCAACCAATAACTTAATTACACATCATACTTTTTAAAATTTACAACTTCATTAAATTATGACACATAAGTCAAATCAACCACAAAATGACACATAAGCCAAATTAACCACAAAACGACACATCATCAATTTAAACTCCCTATTACTCCAGTATATAAGAGTATTATATACTATAGAAGTAGTGTATTATGTATATATAACAAATTTGTTAATCTTGTAAAATAATATAATTATTTATATAATAAATATTATGTATAAAATTATATAATAAGTTTTACATATATATTTTCGAGCTCTATTTTTTAAATGCATTAAACTTATAATAAATTTAAAATAATTACAAAAAAAAATTACTTGAGATATAAGATAAAAGTAATTATAAAATACAATTTAATAACTAATTAAAAAAAGAATTGTACACCCCAATAAAAATAAATTTTAGATTGTATTTTACTCAGAAGAACATTAAACAGTTCTAAAATAAATTAAACTAAAGAATAAAATGAATACTACAATAAAGTTAAGTAAATAAAATAAAAATTAATTTAATTAGTCAATGTTAAAATAATAAGAATATAATATTTGGAAAGAGTTTATGAAACATATCTTACTCAACCAATAACTTAATTACACATTATACTTTTTAAAATTTACAACTTCATTAAATTATGACACATAAGTCAAATCAACCACAAAATGACACATAAGCCAAATTAACCACAAAACGACACATCATCCATTTAAACTCCCTATTAGTATATAAGGGGATTTGTGAATATTTCACTTAAAATTCAATAATTAACCTTAATTTTTATTCAATGCTTATTTACATGCCATAATTTGTTAATTTATTAATAGCACGTTGTAATTAATTTTTTAAGCTTTAATAGCGGCAAGTTGTCGAAAAAAAAAACTTTAATAGCGGCATGATACTTTTTAAAAATCTATTATTTAATATATAATCATTATTAAATTAGACTATAATTTGTTCATTCATTATCATTCGTATAAAAAAAATTATCATTCGTATAAAAAAATGCATTCAATTGTCTATCTATAAGCCAACATATTATTTAGAAAATGAATGACGAACATTAATTTTGAAAAATATTTTAGTTTAATATTAAGAATTTTATAATATGATAAGTCAATGGGTTGAACAAATA
Organism: Galeopsis tetrahit; assembly: GCA_963675135.1. Lineage (NCBI taxonomy): Eukaryota > Viridiplantae > Streptophyta > Magnoliopsida > Lamiales > Lamiaceae > Galeopsis > Galeopsis tetrahit. The sequence goes on from OY776119.1 coordinate 91,304,054, forward strand.
GTAAATTACTTATAACAATTTTAAAATACAAATTACTGCTAATCTAATGTACATCATTTACCCTTAATCCATTTTGTGATACATAAATCCTATTTTAGTGTATATATATATATATATATATATATATATATATATATATATATATATATATATATATATCAACAAGAAAATTTATAATAACACCTAGACAAATAACAAAAAAATTATTTTATTAGATAACAAATAATATGTGTTATCTACCAGCATTTTTATATATAGTAATGGGGAGTAGAGCAATAGTTTAATGGTAATCTATTTGTGAATATTGGCAAGAAGTTTATAATAACACCTAGACAATTAGACAAATAACAAAGATTTTATTTTATTGTTCCGAGTCTAATTGTTCAAGGAGGAAACATTTACTAATATTAAATTAATTAATTAGGATCGAGTATTCAATAATTGTGGATTTCTGTATGTGCATTTCATAATATTTGTTTGCTTCTTTTATTATTGTTATACTATGTTATGGAGTAGTATTTGGTATTGGTACTATTATATATCACTAAATAATTATTATCATAGATCTATATTAAAATTTATTTAATTTTAATAACGTAATTCATATATTATTTTAGTCATTTTGTTTTTCTTTTTATTTCTTATATATCTTATATTCCTTTTGTTTATTTAATACTAATTGATTCTAGAATATGTTATTGACGCGATTTTTTTAATACATGTACATATTTAGTATTCTAATTCTAATTTACTCAATTTGTTTGGCAGGATCCATGCATTTATGAAAATATTGTTTTTAGGTTTGAAATTATAATTTTAAAAAAAAAAAGTTTGAAATTATTGTTGAAGGTATGTTAGGTATAATTTGTAACTTTTATATTCTCACAAATTAAATGTAAGTTATTAGCTATTTAATGGTAGTCTAAAAATGGTTTGATAATTATTTTTGGTAAAGTCAATATATTGCCATTAAAATTGGATACATATTTAAAGTTAATTAAAATGATTTAAATCTATCAATATAAAAGAAACCTAATCTTTGGTAAATTATGATTTTATTTTTATATTAATGATTGACCAATTTATTAAATTTATAATTGTTTCAAAATTAAGAAGACATTCTCTTTTAATTACAATTAAATTCGATTACTTAATAGAATTAAAGAAACAATTAGTTGTGATTTTTAATTATAATGTGTAAATTTTTTTTTTTTTTTTTTGAGTTTTAAATATCAATTGTATAAAAATAAATATTGCATTAAAATTTTAAATTCTTCTAATTCGAACTACACACGCCATTTTCTATCAAAATTAAGTACACTATAATTTTTTGCATACACTAATTTCAAAATTGAATAATTATTCAATATAATATGTAGTACGTTACACGTTTGTTTGTTATGAATTTAGTTTAATTATTAACATTTTACTCAATAACTATTGTTTAGACCTATTTAAATTTCTTTGTAATGAAATTTTGAAACTATTAATTTATTTATTGATATATAAAAAAGGAATAACAAGCATTATTCTAAAAAAATATTACAATTAATTGTCATCTTTAATATATTTAATGTTTGCATCAATGTAAATAAGTCAACAGTATTATTTTAGGAAATGAATGATAGAGAATTAATTTTGGAATAATAATAATAATATGTTATAATTTTAATATTAAAAAAATAGTTTAATGAATCATAGCAAAGTTAAACTAAAAATTACTACTCCTAATATACTTTACTTTAATGTTTAATCAACGTCTTCATATGATAGAATTTCAATCAATTACCGCATATAATATATTTAATGTTTGTAATTAAAAAAATAATCGATTATTATTTTAGGAAATAAATGACTATCTATAATCATGAGAATTATTTTATATAATATGATTAATATCTATAATCTTATCATATGATATAAGTCAATAGCTTTTAAAAATAAATTAAGGTTAAATTTTTATATCAATAGTACTCTTAATTAATGATAGTTATTTTTGGTACGAAAAAAAGGAATGTCTTATATTTCATGGTTATAGATTAATTATGGAAAAGAGAATCATGAGGAAGATTTGTGAAAAAGCATAAAAGACATGTAAATAGTAATCTATTTGTGAATATTTCACTTAAAATTCAATAATTAACCTTAATTTTTATTCAATGCTTATTTACATGCCATAATTTGTTAATTTATTAATAGCACGTTGTAATTAATTTTTTAAGCTTTAATAGCGGCAAGTTGTCGAAAAAAAAAACTTTAATAGCGGCATGATACTTTTTCAAAATCTATTAATTAATATATAATCATTATTAAATTAGACTATAATTTGTTCATTCATTATCATTCGTATAAAAAAAATTATCATTCGTATAAAAAAATGCATTCAATTGTCTATCTATAAGCCAACATATTATTTAGAAAATGAATGACGAACATTAATTTTGAAAAATATTTTAGTTTAATATTAAGAATTTTATAATAGGATAAGTCAATGGGTTGAACAAATAGTAAATTACTTATAACAATTTTAAAATACAAATTACTGCTAATCTAATGTACATCATTTACCCTTAATCCATTTTGTGATACATAAATCCTATATTAGTGTGTGTATATATATATATATATATATATATATATATATATATCAACAAGAAAATTTATAATAACACCTAGACAAATAACAAAAAATTTATTTTATTAGATAACAAATAATATGTGTTATCTACCAGCATTTTTATATATAGTAATGGGGAGTAGAGCAATAGTTTAATGGTAATCTATTTGTGAATATTGGCAAGAAGTTTATAATAACTCCTAGACAATTAGACAAGTAACAAAGATTTTATTTTATTGTTCCGAGTCTAATTGTTCGAGGAGGAAACATTTACTAATATTGAATTAATTAATTAGGATCGAGTATTCAATAATTGTGGATTTCTGTATGTGCATTTCATAATATTTGTTTGCTTCTTTTATTATTGTTATACTATGTTATGGAGTAGTATTTGGTATTGGTACTATTATATATCACTAAATAATTATTATCATAGATCTATATTAAAATTTATTTAATTTTAATAACGTAATTCATATATTATTTTAGTCATTTTGTTTTTCTTTTTATTTCTTATATATCTTATATTCCTTTTGTTTATTTAATACTAATTGATTCTAGAATATGTTATTGACGCGATTTTTTTAATACATGTACATATTTAGTATTCTAATTCTAATTTACTCAATTTGTTTGGCAGGATCCATGCATTTATGAAAATATTGTTTTTAGGTTTGAAATTATAACTTAAAAAAAAAAAAGTTTGAAATTATTGTTGAAGGTATGTTAGGTATAATTTGTAACTTTTATATTCTCACAAATTAAATGTAAGTTATTAGCTATTTAATGGTAGTCTAAAAATGGTTTGATAATTATTTTTGGTAAAGTCAATATATTGCCATTAAAATTGGATACATATTTAAAGTTAATTAAAATGATTTAATTCTATCAATATAAAAGAAATCTAATCTTTGGTAAATTATGATTTTATTTTTATATTAATGATTGACCAATTTATTAAATTTATAATTGTTTCAAAATTAAGAAGGCATTCTCTTTTAATTACAATTAAATTCGATTACTTAATAGAATTAAAGAAACAATTAGTTGTGATTTTTAACTATAATGTGTAAATTTTTTTTTTTTAGTTTTAAATATCAATTGTACAAAAATAAATATTGCATTAAAATTTTAAATTCTTCTAATTCGAACTACACACGCCATTTTCTATCAAAATTAAGTACACTATAATTTTTTGCATACACTAATTTCAATATAATATGTAGTACGTTACATGTTTGTTTGTTATGAATTTAGTTTAATTATTAACATTTTACTCAATAACTATTGTTTAGTCCTATTTAAATTTCTTTGTAATGAAATTGTGAAACTATTAATTTATTCATTGATATATAAAAAAGGAATGACAAGCATTATTCTAGAAAAAATATTACAATTAATTGTCATCTTTAATATATTTAATGTTTGCATCAATGTAAATAAGTCAACAGTATTATTTTAGGAAATGAATGATAGAGAATTAATTTTGGAATAATAATAATAATATGTTATAATTTCAATATTAAAAAAATAGTTTAATGTATCATAGCAAAGTTAAACTAAAAATTACTACTCCTAATATACTTTACTTTAATGTTTAATCAACGTCTTCATATTATAGAATTTCAATCAATTACCGCATATAATATATTTAATGTTTGTAATTAAAAAAATAATTGATTATTATTTTAGAAAATAAATGACTATCTATAATCATGAGAATTATTTTATATAATATGATTAATATCTATAATCTAAATAAATTAAGGTTAAATTTTTGTATCAATAGTACTCTTAATTAATGATAGTTATTTTTGGTACGGAAAAAAGGAATGTCTTATATTTCATGGTTATTGGTTAATTATGGAAAAGAGAATCATGAGGAAGATTTGTGAAAAAGCATAAAAGACATGTAAATAGTAATCTATTTGTGAATATTTCACTTAAAATTCAATAATTAACCTTAATTTTTATTCAATGCTTATAATTTACATGCCATAATTTGTTAATTTATTAATAGCACGTTGTAATTAATTTTTTAAGCTTTAATAGCGGCAAGTTGTCGAAAAAAAAAAGTTTTAATAGCGACATGATACTTTTTAAAAATCTATTAATTAATATATAATCATTATTAAATTAGACTATAATTTGTTCATTCATTATCATTCGTATAAAAAAAATTATCATTCGTATAAAAAAATGCATTCAATTGTCTATCTATAAGCCAACATATTATTTAGAAAATGAATGACGAACAATAATTTTGAAAAATATTTTAGTTTAATATTAAGAATTTTATAATAGGATAAGTCAATGGGTTGAACAAATAGTAAATTACTTATAACAATTTTAAAATACAAATTACTGCTAATCTAATGTACATCATTTACCCTTAATCCATTTTGTGATACATAAATCCTATATTAGTATATATATATATATATATATATATATATATATATATCAACAAGAAAATTTATAATAACACCTAGACAAATAACAAAAAATTTATTTTATTAGATAACAAATAATATGTGTTATCTACCAGCATTTTTATATATAGTAATGGGGAGTAGAACAATAGTTTAATGGTAATCTATTTGTGAATATTTGCAAGAAGTTTATAATAACACCTAGACAATTAGACAAATAACAAAGATTTTATTTTATTGTTCCGAGTCTAATTGTTCAAGGAGGAAACATTTACTAATATTGAATTAATTAATTAGGATCGAGTATTCAATAATTGTGGATTTCTGTATGTGCATTTCATAATATTTGTTTGCTTCTTTATTATTGTTATACTATGTTATGGAGTAGTATTTGGTATTGGTACTATTATATATCACTAAATAATTATTATCATAGATCTATATTAAAATTTATTTAATTTTAATAACGTAATTCATATATTATTTTAGTCATTTTGTTTTTCTTTTTATTTCTTATATATCTTATATTCCTTTTGTTTATTTAATACTAATTGATTCTAGAATATGTTATTGACGCGATTTTTTTAATACATATACATATTTAGTATTCTAATTCTAATTTACTCAATTTGTTTGGCAGGATCCATGCATTTATGAAAATATTGTTTTTAGGTTTGAAATTATAACTTAAAAAAAAAAAAGTTTGAAATTATTGTTGAAGGTATGTTAGGTATAATTTGTAACTTTTATATTCTCACAAATTAAATGTAAGTTATTAGCTATTTAATGGTAGTCTAAAAATGGTTTGATAATTATTTTTGGTAAATTCAATATATTGCCATTAAAATTGGATACATATTTAAAGTTAATTAAAATGATTTAATTCTATCAATATAAAAGAAATCTAATCTTTGGTAAATTATGATTTTATTTTTATATTAATGATTGACCAATTTATTAAATTTATAATTGTTTCAAAATTAAGAAGGCATTCTCTTTTAATTACAATTAAATTCGATTACTTAATAGAATTAAAGAAACAATTAGTTGTGATTTTTAACTATAATGTGTAATTTTTTTATTTTTTTTTTAGTTTTAAATATCAATTGTACAAAAATAAATATTGCATTAAAATTTTAAATTCTTCTAATTCGAACTACACACGCCATTTTCTATCAAAATTAAGTACACTATAATTTTTTGCATACACTAATTTCAAAATTGAATAATTATTCAATATAATATGTAGTACGTTACATGTTTGTTTGTTATGAATTTAGTTTAATTATTAACATTTTACTCAATAACTATTGTTTAGTCCTATTTAAATTTCTTTGTAATGAAATTGTGAAACTATTAATTTATTCATTGATATATAAAAAAGGAATGACAAGCATTATTCTAGAAAAAATATTACAATTAATTGTCATCTTTAATATATTTAATGTTTGCATCAATGTAAATAAGTCAACAGTATTATTTTAGGAAATGAATGATGGAGAATTAATTTTGGAATAATAATAATAATATGTTATAATTTCAATATTAAAAAAATAGTTTAATGAATCATAGCAAAGTTAAACTAAAAATTACTACTCCTAATATACTTTACTTTAATGTTTAATCAACGTCTTCATATTATAGAATTTCAATCAATTACCGCATATAATATATTTAATGTTTGTAATTAAAAAAATAATTGATTATTATTTTAGGAAATAAATGACTATCTATAATCATGAGAATTATTTTATATAATATGATTAATATCTATAATCTTATCATATGATATAAGTCAATAGCTTTTAAAAATAAATTAAGGTTAAATTTTTATATCAATAGTACTCTTAATTAATGATAGTTATTTTTGGTACGGAAAAAAGGAATGTCTTATATTTCATGGTTATTGGTTAATTATGGAAAAGAGAATCATGAGGAAGATTTGTGAAAAAGCATAAAAGACATGTAAATAGTAATCTATTTGTGAATATTTCACTTAAAATTCAATAATTAACCTTAATTTTTATTCAATGCTTATAATTTACATGCCATAATTTGTTAATTTATTAATAGCACGTTGTAATTAATTTTTTAAGCTTTAATAGCGGCAAGTTGTCGAAAAAAAAAGCTTTAATAGCGACATGATACTTTTTAAAAATCTATTAATTAATATATAATCATTATTAAATTAGACTATAATTTGTTCATTCATTATCATTCGTATAAAAAAAATTACCATTCGTATAAAAAAATGCATTCAATTGTCTATCTATAAGCCAACATATTATTTAGAAAATGAATGACGAACATTAATTTTGAAAAATATTTTATTTTAATATTAAAAATTTTATAATAGGATAAGTCAATGGATTGAACAAATAGTAAATTACTTATAACAATTTTAAAATACAAATTACTGCTAATCTAATGTACATCATTTACCCTTAATCCATTTTGTGATACATAAATCCTATATTAGTGTATATATATATATATCAACAAGAAAATTTATAATAACACCTACATAAATAACAAAGATTTTATTTTATTAGATAACAAATAATATGTGTTATCTACCAGCATTTTTATATATAGTAATGGGGAGTAGAGCAATAGTTTAATGGTAATCTATTTGTCATGAATATTGGCAAGAAGTTTATAATAACACCTAGACAATTAGACAAATAATAAAGATTTTATTTTATTGTTCCGAGTCTAATTGTTCGAAGAGGAAACATTTACTAATATTGAATTAATTAATTAGGATCGAGTATTCAATAATTGTGGATTTCTGTATGTGCATTTCATAATATTTGTTTGCTTCTTTTATTATTGTTATACTATGTTATATATTTGGTATTAGTACTATTATATATCACTAAATAATTTTTATCATATATTCTATATTAAAATTTATTTAATTTTAATAACGTAATTCATATATTATTTTAGTCATTTTGTTTTTCTTTTTATTTCTTATATATCTTATATTCCTTCTGTTTATTTAATACTAATTGTTTCTAGAATATGTTATTGACGCGATTTTTTTAATACATGTACGTATTTAGTATTCTAATTCTAATTTACTCAATTTGTTTGACAGGATACTATGATCCATGCATTTATGAAAATATTGTTTTTAGGTTTGAAATTATAACTTTAAAAAAAAAAAAAGTTTGAAATTATTGTGAGTGAGGATAAAGAATTAATATGTTATGAGTAGAGTGATGGTCACTCCAAATGTTAATCATGTAAAACACATGAGGAAATAAGTTTTTCTTTAAATTTCTTCAAGATGGACGATTGATATGTTTTGATCATTTTGCATTCTTTTTTTTAAAATATAAAATTCAGTTTATAAAATCTATTATGTATATTAACTAAAAAAATTATTACCTTTTGTTAGATATTAAAGGTCGACTGATGCACACTGGACATGTTCGTAATAGCTTGGTTCAAAAACATTTGAAGTGTATCCCTTATGCACATTGAACATGTTCTTTGCCTAAATTCAAATAAAAATATATGTAATTTTGTATATAATTTTTTTTTTTATAAAAAAATTATAATTCTCTATTATATTATATATATATATATTTTTTTTGCTATAATATTTTATTTTTATATTTTAATAGAATAATAAATTTATATATTTTTAAAGATTTTTAATTAATAAATTAAACTATATTGTAAATTTATTTCAATCCCGCGTAAAACGAGGGTCTTACACTAGTTAATTTATAATTGTTGATCATTGCTCCAAATCGTAAGGGTTGTTTGATAATTTAACAAACTTCAAAGAGTATTTATTGTAATTTACAAATATCACGTGAGGTTTTCATTATTAATTTACATTCATGCCATTAATATCTTTAAATAGTTTTAAGGTATATCATTTAGTATTATAAATTTATAACTAATACATTTCAATAATTCAAGTGATACTCTTTATTATTACAACTAATACCTTTCAATACTTTAAGTGATACTCCATACTATTTAATATTACGAACCAGTTTCAAGGTATGGAAGGTGTTCATATAATACTTCGACTTGGAAGAGAATAGTTATAATTCATCAAATTTGATGAATTGTTTGATAATCTAGTTGCATTTTAAGAGAATTATTTGTAATTTACTTTTTAATACTTCATCCATCTCATAAAAAATAGTCTAATTTTAATTTTCCGTGTATTCCAAATTATAATTTCTTTACTTTTTCAAAGGGTGTAATTTGTCTAAAATGCTCAAATTTAATGTGTATATATTTGAGTACAACTTTTTTCATGTATGTCAACTGCCCATAATGACATTTTTATTGATTTGAATAAAAATAAAATGTACTCACTTACTTACACACTTTTTTTATTGAGATATTTCAAGATTACTTGCACACTTTCAATATGAAAATACCTCATAAATTTAATATTCTCCAAACATCATTTTATTTTCGAAATTGTCACTCATTTTTTATCTATATTTTATTTTATACATCACTAAATTAATTAAAATAGCTCTCATTTATCTTACATCACCAACTACTAAATTCTCATTTTTTTTTAAAAGTATACCGATCAAACCGTACCAGTCATCTCAGAATGGAGTAACACCCTTTATGGGACAAAAGAGGGTAGAAGGTCACTAGACTAAGGAAAGCGCGCAGCGCGGGGTACTAGTGTGGTTGATAGGGGAAAACTTCACTTTTGTAAAAAAAATTAAGCATAAACCCTTGAAAACAAAAATAAATAAATACATAAAAAAAACAAAGACAGAGAGAAAAAAGTCGACAAGATGGGCCCTTTAGCCGGGTGAGATATGGACCATATCAGGGTTGGGGGCCCAGTTCTAGATGGGCTTTTTTCCACTTTACCCCTGTCACTTTACAACTCCATTCTTTTCAAAATTAAAAAAATTGCCCAACTACTAGCTTACTCCAAAAGCACTCTAATTATTATAGTCAACTATTATTTGATATAATTTAAAATATTTCCATAAGTTAAATCACAAATACTCACTTAAATTTGTGCATGCATCAGATATTATGTCATATTACAATGTATCACACAAAAATTCGCCTCATACTACTAACGGTAATATTTATATAAATACATATACAGAAATGACTACATTATGTAAATATTCATAAATACTCTTAATTAAATGTATTATGTATAATAATTGACTGTAAAACAAGTTAATAATTGAATTATATTTCCAAACTCAAATCACGAAATATTCACTTAATCGACGTTATTAATTAAGTAACTAAATAAAAATAAATATAGTCCACTTTCTTTTTTTACACAATTCAATGCAAATATTTTGTACATGAAGAATATTATTAACTAATTTCAAGAATTATTAAGTAAGTGTATTTTTGGAACGAATATTGAAATAAAAGAAAAGTTGACTATAATTTAAGATAAACGAAAAGTGAACCATTTTTTTTTAGAAAGTATTGTTTTGGAGAATAAAATTAGAATACTCGGAGGTAACACAGAGAGGGGACATTAATGAATTAACCTACGCTTAGCTGACACGGCGTAATTGATGAGGGCCACAATTAAACACATCAGTTTTTAAAAAGCGCGTGGCATTCGCAAACACGATTTTTTATTAATAATATCATGCTAAAACAAATTTTCAACACTTTTTAGTCAAACATATCACGACATTTATTTAATAATTTATGCGCCTCACTTCAACTCCCCTCCTATAAATACCATTCGGATTTCCCACCAGAAAGCAACATACCAATTCTCATTTCAAAAACCATCTCTCTCTCTCTCTCTTCTTTCTCTCTCTTATCCAAATTCAAAAAATGACATTGTCTGAGAAAGCTACGTGCAATTCTCACGGCCAAGACTCTTCCTACTTCCTCGGATGGCAAGAGTACGAGAAGAACCCATACAATCAGCTTTCCAATCCGAATGGAATTATTCAGATGGGACTTGCTGAGAATCAGGTACGTTTCAATTGTACCATGTAATTGAGTACACACATTATATTTAATTTTTTATATATATAATGACAATGTTATGTGAAATTTTATTGCAGCTTTCATTCGAGTTACTCGAATCATGGCTAGCACAAAATCCCGATGCATCTGGATTCATGAGTCGAGGAGAGTCGAATTTCCGAGAGCTTGCTCTCTTTCAAGATTATCACGGCCTTCCCGCCTTCAAGAATGTAAGCATGCAATATTACTTAATTTTTTAATTTTTATTAATTAAATAAAATAAATATACATTTCACATTTAACTAACTTATCACACATGTGAATTCAGGCAATGGTGGAATTCATGGCTGAAATACGAGGAAACAAAGTGAGCTTTGATCCAAACAACCTCGTGCTCACCGCGGGCGCCACGTCAGCAAACGAAACTCTAATCTTCTGCCTCGCCAACCCGGGCGAGGCTTTTCTTCTCCCAACACCATATTATCCTGGGTACGTATAAGTGCATTTTTGACTAGAAATTAAAAATAAATATAAATTGCGACATTTCAATAGTAACATATTTTTGTATAATAATATTAATTTATCTAACAAAGTAATATAATAAATAAATGCAGGTTTGATAGAGACCTGAAGTGGAGAACGGGTGTAGAAATTGTACCGATACATTGCACGAGTTCAAACGGATTTAGAATCACTGAACCTGCCCTTGAACAAGCTTATAATCTCGCCCATGAACGTAATCTCAAAGTTAAGGGCGTTTTAGTCACTAATCCTTCTAATCCCCTCGGGATTTCCTTAACCGTTGACGAACTTAACCTCCTGGTTAATTTCGTCGACGCTAAAGGCATCCATCTCGTCAGCGACGAGATTTATTCGGGCACAGTTTTCAACTCTCCAAATTTCGTCTCCATCATGGAAATTCTCGTGGACCGGAATTGTTACCAAACCGAACTCTGGAACCGGGTTCACATTGTGTATTCCCTATCTAAGGACCTCGGCCTCCCCGGGTTCCGGGTCGGGTCGATTTACTCGAACGATGCTCGGGTCGTGTCGGCAGCTACTAAAATGTCGAGTTTCGGGCTAATTTCGTCGCAAACGCAGTATCTTTTATCCGCCATGCTTTCGGATAAGGAATTTTCGAGAAATTACATCGTTGAAAATCAGAGAAGGCTTAAGAAACGACACTCGATGCTCGTTCAAGGCCTCGAAAGCGCGGGAATTTCGAGTTTGGAAAGCAATGGCGGGTTATTCTGTTGGGTCGATATGAGGCATCTTTTGGGATCCGATTCGTTTGAAGCGGAAATGGATCTTTGGAAGAAGATCGTGTACGACGTCGGTTTGAATATCTCCCCCGGTTCTTCTTGCCATTGCGTCGAACCGGGTTGGTTCCGCGTCTGCTTTGCTAACATGTCCGAAGAGACGCTAAACCTGGCTATCGTGCGCATAAAATCGTTTGTCAATTCATTGTCGTCAAGACAAGAGAATACTACTACTAGTGCAGATAATGGTAGGAGCAAATTATCGAGAAGAAACTCCGTTTCTAAATGGGTTTTTCGGCTGTCCTTCAACGATCGTGAAAATGAACGATAAGCTGGATCTTTAAGACGTGTCGTGTCTATTATTACTATGAGACATTGATCATTTTTTTGACACAACATGTGGCCGTTAAATCAGATAGTGAAATACTGAAAGTGACACACAATTATAGATGTGAACGTGAAGTGATTTGTGCTTCCGCATACTAGTTTGACGAGATTGTCTCGGATGTTAACCCGACCAAAATGTGATTATTAATCATTATTATTATTTTTATCATTTTTTGTTCTCGTCGGCTTACTCTCTATCACTTCGAATATTTATAATTTCAATATTAGATATATAAATAACAAACAAATTCGCGGGTAGCATTTATATCATTTTCTAGGTAGAATCTATTTAAATTAATATTTAGTAAATTAGCTCTATAATAATAATATAGTGTCTTTCTAAAAATTCTTTTATAAATAACCGGTCTCATGAATATCATAAATAATTATTAATTCCAAAAATTGCAAAATACTTGGACAATTTAGTAAATTAATTATGATTCTATATTGATTAAAACATAAATCTAATTTGAGCACATCAATAACTTTTCTCATCACACCTAAAAGTCAAGGTGCTATATTTTCGAACGACATCCAAAAGTTTAGGTGTTATTGTAAAAATTACTATACAATGAATCTAGTACTTTTTCATATAAATATCCCATTTGATTTTATTCAGTTTAATATATTTAATTAATTTATAACTGTAATAAAAACATATAATTTGTTATATATATATATATATGTAATTATAAAGTACAATTTCTCATACACTACGTTTTATGCTTTACATTTTTTATATCATATTTTAAATTAAACTAAATTTGACGCAAATACTCAAATTTATTACTAATATCTATTTTCAACACATTCAAATTTAATTAAAAAGGAAAAAAAAAATCATATTTCAATTCATATTTGTTCAAAAATTTCTTCTTGTGGTATTTAAAAAGTCTTTCCAATTAAAATGTTTACATATATATATATATATATATGGTAAAATTTCACGTTAAATATGATTTATTTTTATATAAATATAAATTAGCATACGTAGATGAACAACCTTAGAGAAAAAATGTGTCTCATAAACATGAATGATTAATATATTAATTATACCAAGAGAAATAATTAAAGCATGTTTGGTACCACGGCAACATCAATAGAAAAGGGAATGTGCGATTGTTGCCGACGTTATACGTGGGCCGAGTAAAAATATAAATGAATGTAAATTCCTATCAATTTAAGATTTGAAGGATTCAAAATTTATTAATTCGAAACCTTGCTAAGTAAAAGTGAAAAAAATAAACCATGGTTAAAGAAAAAAAGAGAAAACAATGCATCAATGTTAAGACTTTTCCTGAAGTTTATACCTCTCACGTGAGTCGTGACATGTACATCTATCAACTGACCTTAGAAAATTTACGCATTCCAAAAAATTTCACATATTTTTAAAAAATTAACTTGTGCAATGATATTATAAACAAACCAATATGCTTACTTCAGTTACTTGAATCTTGAGCAAAGTTTGTTTTTCTAGTTGTAAAAAAATTTGTCAATATACTTCGTATTGTCACTTCTAATGTAGCTCAGTTTCATCGCTTCATTGTAAACAATATTGTCTTCATATATATACATATAAGTTCTTTAGTGGTAGAATACAAAACACTACTACTTCACTGGTAAAATTCAAGTTACTATTTCTTCAATGAAAAAATTCAAACCACTACTTTTTCGGTGGTAAAATAATACTCCATAATGCATTATTTTGTGTATCATTGTAGAGTGTAACTTCAACATTATCTTTAAAGTATTGTGGTCCAACTTTTCTCACGTTGAGAAAATAACATATTCATATTAAATTAGTCCTTTTAGGTATCACAAGATTCACAACACATTCTAAAGATGAGTCAAAAAAAAAAAAAAAAAAAGAAGATTCACAACACATTCTTGATACCATTCCAATGGCGCTACATCGGTATTGAATTAAATTTAGCTAACAAGTTCACTAAGAAAATAATATATGGTGGAATGCTTTGAGTTAATTACCATAATGCATAATTACAGCTCCCAATATCACTTCGTCATGTTCCTTTAGTCAAAATTGATCGTTCTTTAAATCCAAATATCGATCGATCATGAAAGTGCTTCAGGGTGAATTTTGTCCATGTTATATCTTCTGAACATATTCACACCGATAGATAATAATTCACAAACTCGACATTCGGCCTAGATAAAATCAAGTTAAAAAAAAACTATATTAATCAAATTAAGTCAATATTTGACGCACTGACGGACCTATGTAGTGACCAGGAGGGCCCGTGGCCCCCCCTACTAATTTTGTAAATTTGTTAGGAGTATTTTGGTAATTTTTCACATATTAAAATTAATACTCTGTTCTATAATTATTTGCACACTTCTGATATAAAAATAATCCACAAAATTAATATATCTATACATCATTTTATTTTAAAATCGTCACTCATTTTGGATCTACATTTTATCCTAAATTTCACTAAATCTATTTTACATCCTACTAAATCCTTCTTACACCTTATCAAATCACTCAAAATACACTTTTTTATTTGACTCTACACCACTAAATTCAATTGTTTTTTTAAAGTGGATCGATTAAAATGTGCAAGCTAGTTATCACGGGACAGGGGGAGTATTAACTTGTACTAAAACATAGCAAAAGTCAACTTATTCGATCAATTTAATTTAATGAAATGTGACGTATTGACAATTTTATAATGTGAAATTTTGATTAAAATAATGAGTACATATATATATATTTTTATAATAATGTTAATCGGGCCCCCCTACCGAAAATTTCTGGATCCGTCACTGATTTGACGCGTAGAATTAATTTTGTAGTAGGGATTAAGTTTATATAATTGAGTGGTATGGGTATCGCATGTATGTAATCACATGGAAGCAAACCAAAACAGAGAACACCTGCATATATTCAGGAAATAATTAAACCAAAGTGGGGTTAGATTTTGTGTCTGATGCAGACAGAAGTAGCTTGTGAAGACCACATCTTTGTCTCCTTTATCACCCACTCCCCAACCATACCCTCAACAAATGTTGGACCATAATTCATTTATTATATTTAGCCCCCGTTGAATTGTTATCTCTAAACTTTAGCTTTATGAACTTATCTCATATATGTTTGTTTTCACTTTTCCACACATGGATATAAAATCAAACCATTTTTTGGTTCGTTGAATTGCCTAAATTTATGGAATGTAATTTACCCACCAAACTCAATCCTTAACCCAATCAAGCAAACAGGGTCTTATAATCTTATGATTAAATTCAATGGGTACGTACTAGCTAGGTTTATAAGATAATTCTAATTCCTAGCTAGTATAATAATTATTCAATGTGAGTCCTAATCCAGTGACTTTTTAAGTCGTTGCCCATCCCCCTTCACATGTGACTACGACTTCTTTGTCAATTGAGATACATACAGTATCAAGTTGAAAGAAATCTAGGTGTACTGAAGACCATTGACTCGGATGCTTATTCATTTAAAACGTTCAGATATTTATAATCAGACCTGAATATTTCAACTTATCCAAATTGAATCGTAAATGACATGTCTTTTAATCACACAATCGAGTGTGTTTTTTGACCTAAAATTAAAGCAACTGTGTCCTAACGTAACACCATTCAAAATGCATTCTAAATCTATTTAGTGGTGTCACTACAAGAAAATAATTAATTGGCTAGAGAATATGTTTTAGGCATTTATATTTACCTACGGAATACCAACGAAAATCATTCGTATGGAATTCGCTCGTAGGTAATTCGGTTGCCCACGAAAATTTAATCCGTAGGCAATTACCTACCACATTTTCATAGCAAATCCATAACATTTCGGTAGGTAATATGATTACCATAATAAATGAAATTCCGTAGGTAAATATCAACTAGGAAACATTTTGTTGGTAATTCCGTAGGCGAATTTGTCAACAAACATTTAAGTGGGAATTTTTTTAATATATACTCCCTCCGTCCCATAATAACTTTCACACTTTCTTTTTTAGGACGTCCCACAATAACTTTCACACCCTTAAAATGGAAAATCTTTTATAAACTCCACCCTCACAATAATCTCAATTTTACACAAATGCCATTACTTTATCTCCAAACATACACAAAAGTCAACTCATTTTTTTACTTTATACACAAAGTTTTACAAAATTACCCCTCAAAACTTCACTCATTATTACATTTTCTTAATTTTCGTGTCCATCTACCTATGAAGATTAATATGGGACAGAGGGAGTATATTTTAAATTTTTTTATTAATAAATTATATTTTTAGCCTTAGCCTACAAAATAAATTCATTCAAAATTGGACCAGTCGGTTCAACCGGTCCAACCATGAATCGATCATAAAATCGATTCAAAAAGTGTTAAAATATATAAACATTTTTAAAATACAAACTTAGGTGCACATTAGGCCCCTTTTATAAAGTTTTTCTCTCATGTTTCTTGTACTCCTTATTCGATATGGGACAAAAAATTTATGTTTGTTGGTTACTAACTTATTAATACAACTACTTTTATATTGTTTTTTCTCTTATATTTTTTCTACTCTTTCGATGTGGGACATACTAAAGTTCATATGTTTATTTGTTAAAACATTACTGCTTTTCTAAGTTCCTAGCTAATTTTGTAGATAATACAATTAAATAATTTATACATATAAATAGCTAGAAAAATTTTCGTAGGTAAATAAATAAACAAATCACCTACAATCATTTTGGTAGGAAAATGCTATTTTGCCTACGGATTATTTTGTAGGTAAATCAATATTTTTTAAGTTCCTAGCAAATTTTGTAGGTAATACAATTAGATAATTTATACATATAAATAGCTAGAAAAAATTTCGTAAGTAAATAAATAAACAAATCACCTACAATCATTTTGGTAGGGAAATGCTATTTTGCCTAAGGATTATTTTGTAGGTAAATCAATATTTTTTAAGTTTCTAGCTAATTTTGTAGGTAATACAATTAGATAATTTATACATATAAATAGCTAGAATAATTTTCGTAGGTAAATAAATAATCAAATCACCTACCATCATTTTGGTAGGGAAATGCTATTTTGCCTACGGATTATTTTGTAGGTAAATCAATATTTTTTAAGTTCCTAGCTAATTTTGTAGGTAATACAATTAGATAATTTATACATATAAATAGCTAGGAAAGTTTTCGTTGGTAAATAAAAAAAAAATCAACTACAACCGTTTCGGTAGGAAAATGCAATTTTACCTACGGATTATTTTGTAGATAAATCACCATCAAATTTTTCCTTGGTAATTTCGTGGGTGAAAATGTGTAAAATAATTTATAAAGATCCATAGGCAATTCTCAATATTTAAAGACGAAATTATTTTCGTTGGAAAATTTTGTAGGTAATTCAACAATTTCTTGTAGTGTGTAATGATTAAGGATGTGTGTTCAAAATTTTATATATGTGGTAAGAAAATGTGCATGTTTTCTTGATTTGAATGAATGGATACAGTTTTAGGTAAATGTTTGGCTGTTGAATGAATCAAGATAGAAGAGAGAAAGCAAAGGGTCAACATTGAACCCAAGCTCCTTTTATTAAATTTGATCTAATAACATAGTATCATACAAAGATTGCAGTAGATCATTGTGCCACTAATTAGATACTAATAAACAAACTAGTTGCATTAGATCATATGTCAAAAACTGATCTCTTTCTCTCAAAGTATTCATCTAACCAGCCTCGGATCAACTTCACTTCAGCTGCCCTTTGCTCCACCAGCCATTCCGGATCCTCAGCCGTTGATGGACGCAAATCCAAGTGATGAGCTCCTATCCATAACCGATTAAATCAACGCAATTCATAGAGTTGCAGTGTAGTGAAAGAACTGATACGGTTTAAATATAATATACAGACGAGGACTAAAATTTATCAATGAATGGAAAATAGAAAAACTCTAACCGGTTTAGTTTGCATATAATATATGGACAAAAATACTCGATTTATAGCCACTATTACTGCATTTAAGCAACCACCAAAAATCTCATTAAAAAGCATGTAGAAGTAAGTCAATTAACATTAAGGATGAAGCCTAAAAAGCTTGAACAGAAACTAAAGCTAGTCAATTGAAAAGGGAATAGTTGTTTTGGCTGAAGCCCTTAATTATTTTGTAGCATCAAGGAAATATATCATAGCAGGCTAAATAACTGTAAATATCTCAATTGAATCAATATAAAACAGGATTCTAGTGTGGTTACCTTTTTCTGTAACAAGAGCTACAATAGATTCAGATATATCTTCCAAGACTCTGCAACAAATCGTACACTGACGTTAATAATTCAGTTGTGCTTTTATGTCAAATAAATATATGAACAAAAACGGATAAAAAATTACCCGCCACCACTCCAGGGATCCAACAACCCATTTGAGAATATGATGTTACTCCCAAAGGTTTTCAAAGCATGCTTAAATCCCTTTGTAACGGAGAAAAAATATTAAAAAGTTAATAAACCAGCAGCCATTATCTTGCAAAGGTAAAAAGTGGTATGCAAACAACAAAGAAAAATTCTAAATAAGATCCTAACTAAATTCTTAAATAAATTTAGCTCATAGCTAGGGATAATTGTCAAAATAATGGACTATTAAAACCCAAATATTTATAGCCCCACTCCACATTTTAAATTCAAATCCAAATTCTCGTTTGATAAACCTGATTTTAGTAATAGTACTTCAAATCTTATAAAATTCTACTCTACAACACCTATTTTACTTTTTAAATCCCCACCTACTGGATTTGAAATCCCCTCCAATCCATAAACAAGCACTCCATTAGTGTGTTACCTTCTAAGAAAAGTTCTAGCACCTGCCAATTAAAGACAACATAAAGGCAAAAAAGTATTCGAGCAAAGATTCCATACATGTCCACCAAATTCAGTAGTTATCCAAGTCAGCCTGGGCTTGACATGGTAATTCTCCAAACACCGCTTCTCTTCAGCAGTGTAATTATAGTCATAAGCTGGAAACATGCTAAAGTTGCTAGATGACATTGGCATGGCCATTTCAGTGCACGCCTAATGACATACACAAACCATTAATTTCTTCAGAAAGTAAACAATTTAACCAAGATATAAAAGCAAAACAATCATTTTGTCACAATTTTGCACCTGCCAGTCCCACCCACTCATGCCATGAGGGTCATCGTCCACATCAAAGCATTCAACTGTTCCTGTGTAGTTGTAATAAACACTCACTCCTTCAAATATTCGCTGTAAGAGACTAGTCCCGTCAGGAGAGTTGTCAATCTTTCGACATACCTGTTCAAGCGGGCTGAATCATTAAGCATTGAGCAAGCAAAAGATAGTCCCCAACTAAATGCCATAATAAGATGGATAATGGAACATTATGTAATGAAACCGCAAATTCTCGAGAAGATAGACAGATTTTGGATGGAGGATTAGATTTGAAGATGGATTTGAAATGACCGGATTTAAGAATCCATAGATTTCAAATCCATGCACTTAATCCCTTGTTTGGATTCAAAAGGGATTTATAAAGGATTTGTCAAACCCATAGATTTGAAATCCATGGTAAGGTGATAATGAGTACCAATTTAAATTTTTTATTATTTGTGTAAGGAGAAAAGGAGGAATTTATCAAATGACACCATTTTAGTATGGAATTGACCCAATTATAAGTAAAAACGTAAATTTTCAAATCTATTGATTCAAAAAGGAAGGTTTTATAAGCTCAAAAAAAAAAAAAAAGTAAAAACGTGAATTTTCAAATCTATTAATTCAAAAAGGAAGGTTTTATAAATCAATTGACAAGAATGGATTTGACTATGGATTTTAAATCCACAGATCCCCTCCATCCAAACACTACCTTAAAGAAAATCATAGAAGGTAGTAATAGGATACGGATCCTTTGTTTTGCATAAAACATAGCAACAAGTGCTTCTCAAAGCTAACTGAAGCCAACTAAATTTTGTGTTCCATAACTAAGAAATTAAGCATTCACACAAGAATAGCAAAAAGCTTTAAGCAACATAATGGAAAACATATATACAGAGCTTGAGACTATCCAACTCAACAATGATGGCAAAACAAACCTCCTTTATCGGGTTTCCAGGCATTGGCATTAAAAAGTCGGCAGGGTACGGGTAATCCGCCATTGCCAAATAACTATAAGCAGATGATAGCCAATCAGAAAGATCATCAGCACTCTCAAGTTTCCTGCCATTCAACTTCAATATCAGCCTCAACAAATATCATAACAATGAAACAAAGTAAAGTGAAGTTAAGGTTATGTTTGATTTGGGATTAGAAAATTTTATATGGGATTTAGAAATCTAAATCATGTTCTACTTTGGAATTTTAGAATCCAGTTTAAAATCCAATACGGATCCCCTCCAAAATACCTATAAACCCTATAATACCGTTTTTTTTCTACACCAAACTCTCTCCAATGACTCATTAATGCAAATATGGTCTTTTTATTCTCTCTCTTATTTTATTCATCACTTCTCTCACAACTTTCTATAAAACACACAAATTATTGCATAATCGTTCAATCATTACAATTACGATCAACAATAATATAATATTACAACGCCGCACACAGTGCTTTGACATAAATTTAAACCCTACTCTATTTAAATCTCAAAACAAACACACGTCATTATTAATTATCAAGATTTTGAAATCAAATCCTCTATTTTGGAACTTGTGTGCTCTTTACCTGCAAAACCGGAAAGTTTCCGTGAGATATGAAAGTCCATTTGCTTTCTGTCCCTCTGATTCTATAGCATTCCAAGAGTCTTTTATATCATTGAAGCAGCATGCTCTCACGCTGCCAAAGAAACAAATGAAAAGGGATAATGACATGGAACATATCCCAATAATGATAACTTTCCAATAAAAAAAGATCACACATACTCTAAAATCATTGGAAACAATATCATAAAATGATTCCGGAGGTACAACATCTTCAAACTGTAGAATTGGTGCTGAAGGAGCGCTTGCAACATCTTCAAACTGTAGAATTGGTGCTGAAGAAGCAAGCGCTCCGATTGCAATATGCGGATACTTTAGCCGCATCCACGCTGCCAACACTGTCAATTGATGCAGAATATATAATTGATTTCAAAATGAACCAAGTTAAACATTTTCAGATAAATGGGTAATATCCAAATTGAAGAATGTCTCACTTCCTGCATATGATCCACCAAACAGCACTACAGGAGAGGCCTGAGCAGATAAATTTCTCTTCAGATCAGTTATCAACACAGCATAATCAGCAAGGGCCTGTTCAGCTGTCAAGTGTGCTAAAGTAGTTGCATTCTTATATGCTTCTTCTTTACTTCCATATGGCATGGACTCTCACTCTCCATAGTACCTATGCTGACAACTAAATCTCTTAGTACAATAACAGCCAGTATAACACCGCAAACAAACAAATTAATTGCTCTAAGTTTGATGCAGGACACTAGGCAATTGAGAGAAAACGTGTTAACCCAATAATTCAATATCAATAATCCAAATAAAGAAACTAACAAAATAAGCAAACTAGTTCAAATAGAAAACTAACAAAAGCGGTAACTAGGACATACTAATTTCTGTTTCTTTCTAAAATACACTTTAATGAGTTTATGATATTGATTCATATCAAAACCCTTTGGCAGAAAGAATCCACAAATGAGCCCTAGTAACAATAGCTGTAGAACATCAAAAGTTATGAAACTGAATGGTATTACCTCGGGAAAAAGGATCATGGCGCGGAATTGAGGAGCGAGCTCCCACATGAAGCCGGTATTGGCGGTGAACCATTCGATGTCGCCTTCATTGCCGCAGTAGAGGAAGATGGGAGCCAGGTGGTGGGGGCCAGCCCAGTGGTCGGTGTTGATAAGGTAGCGTTGTCGGAACTTGGGGAGATCGGAAAAGCTGAAATGGTCGAGATCCTGCTCGAAGAAGCGGGTTTGGTATGGGTAAGGAGGAGCTCGGAGAGGGTTGGAGTGCGAGAACTTTGCCAGAAAGCGGGGGGGTGTGATCTGGAGAGGAGAGTAGGGCGATAGAAATGAAGAGAGAGAGAGAGTATTGCTATTGCGAAATCGGCCATTTAGTTCACTCTTTCACTAGTGGAAGAGGAGACGAGTAAAGTAGGTTGGGAAATTTGGGGAACGCCACCTTCGAGTATACTCTATACATGGACAAAATCCAAACCCAACAATAAATCGACTATTAGGAATATAATATTATAAAGATTTGTATCTTTTAATATTATGATTCATTCTTATCTCTTAAAATATTTAATGTAAATATTTATCTATATCTTGTAAATATAGATACATTTTGTATCTATAAATACATCTCTTATAAACACTTTACAATCACTCAATGAAATTATAATTTCGTAATTCATTATTACTCTATATGGTATCAGCGAGACAATGGAGGTCTACATATACGACATTGTTGTGAAAAGTTTGGCATGAAGCTCAAAGAAGTGCAGCTCAAAGAAGTGGGATTGAGGCAAATCCGAGTAAAATTTAAGCTATTGTCGACATGCAAAGTCCGAGAAACGTGAAAGAGGTACAAAGATTAATCGGTTGTTTGACTTCTTTAAACAGATTCATAGCAAAAACTGGGGATCGTTGTAAACCCTTCTTCGATGCTTTGAAGAAGGGAACATTTGAATGGACGTTCGAATGTGAACAAGCATTTTGTGGACTGAAGGAGTACCTGGTGACTTGGTTCGTATTTTGCACATTTTTTGTACAAAAATAACAATCCCCACAAGCGTATGGGTTCGTTATAGTTGAGTAAGTATACGACCTAGTAGTTATCGTCCAAGGACCTAGAGAGAGCGTAGAGCCCCAAAACTATACGTCAAAATGGTGTTATAGAAGCTAAATGTGAGGAGTAAGCAAATACCAACTAAGAAAATAGAAAACTAATGCAATCAACTAAACTAACTCTCAATAATGAAAGTGCAAGGTGAGAAAGCATTGCCTCGGGTGTTTCCGTTTTGTGAGCAATTAAATGAACTAGTGAACCAATTACATGATTTTACTACGAATTCGGGTTAAGCTAAAGGCTATCACAAATGTGTGCAAACCCCCTCGAAAGGCATAGGTAAACAACGTGCATTGATTAGCAATTATAGGATCTAACCAAATACCATAAGCTCCTAAGATAGTGTTGCATAAACACTTTCAACACGGTTACTAATGCTTATGAAACGCCCTCTCACCAAACTCCTAGACGACCTCTACTCGTTTAGTGTCTAAGGTTGTGTTTAGTGTCTAAGGTTGTCGGTCTAGCCATTAACACCCCTCTCGGGTGAGCTAATTACTAATTAACTTCTATTCAATTGATTAAAGCTCACACTTACACCCCCAATCATGCTACCCAACTCTCGTTGCAATAAACATAATCGAACATGCTTGCTAATAGGATTAATCAACCAAATGAATCAAACAAACTACAACTCTAGAAACATATACACCAAATTCCTAGCTAATCATACAATTACTCACAATTACACTAAATTCTCATCAAAACATCAACACCCAAGACAATTTAAGATTAGCCCATATCTAAAATAACAACTAGAATAAAATTCATGTAAATTAAACTACAAGACATGAATGAAAATGAAATTACCAAATTAAATTTGCAATAAGAAAAATATCACCTCTAATCTTCAAAATCTTCAATACCAACATTAAATTGAAACACTAAATTAATATCTATCTAACAAATGAAATAACTAATCTATTGAGTGGAGTGGTGGGGAGGATTTTCTCCCCAATGGGAGTTTCGTGCACTCTGTTCCCCAATTCCAGCTAAATTGATTAGTGTGAAAATTGCTTGAAATTCATGTGTTTATTTTGCATAATTTTGAGGATTTTGTTGCATTATTCACACTAAATTGACTAATTGCACTTGAAATGAGAAAGGTATGTGTTTTGCTATTTTTTAGGTAAATTGAACTTATTTGGAAGCAAAATACGTGTCTGAGAATTCATGAAGTCAAGACGACAATTGCACCATTAGATGCATCTCGAAAAACTGAGTGGAATGAAAAAAAGAATCAAGTCAATCGGAGGTCGGGAGCTCAAGATATGATCGAAACAAGAAAGTGTGAAACTGTAACAGATTCCACTCGGGCAGCCGAGTCAACCCACTCGGTTGACCGAGTGAAATCTGCTTCCAGAGCAGTTTCTGGACTTCCATCTCACTCGGTTGACCGTTTGAGGTCACTCGGTCGACCGTTTGAGCCCGTTTCTACGCGAAAATTCGAGAATTTTAAAGGATTTCAAGGGCCTAAGTGCAAATTTCGTCTCCAACACTCTTCCCAACTATAAATAGCTCCCCAAATCAGATTTTTGAGAAGTTTTGCCTCACTTCTACACACTCAAGCCCTAGTTCATTTTCCTCCAACATGTGAGAAATAGAAGAACAATTAGCTTAGGTTTGAGGAGCACACTCTTCATTTTTATCCTTTCTTAGTTTAGAATCATTTTGGTATTTTATTTTCATGTAAGAATGGAGAAATTACAAGACTCTCAAGGTGCTATTTTTCTTTTATTTAAGCTTTGTTTGGTAAATTTCATTTTCATGTTTTATTTTGTTGTTTTAGCCATGGGTGTTTCCTCAAACACAATGGGCTAAGATTTTTATGCTTTGGGTGTTTAAAACCATGTGAATATTTAGTGTTGGAATTGGTTTATGCTTTGAATATTGTTGATATTTAGATTGTTGCTTCTTTTATTGAGTTTTATTGGTGCTTTGTGTATTAGCTTCTATTAATCCGTATTTTGAGGCATGTTTAGCGTAGACGAGAGTTACATGGACATGTTTAAATTTATGGTGTGAGTTGTTGGTATACAAATGCGTTTATTATACTTTTAATTCGTCGAGAGAGAGTTAATTGTATTAGAACCTCATTAAGAGACATTAATTACTTGAATGGTTATTTGGGTAGTTGGTGAGGATTAGGAAAAGGTCGTAGTACCGGGTTTGGGAACACCTTAGACGTAAGGCTATAGTACCCGAAGGGAAAAGATTTTCATTCTAGCATCTTGATGCTCTTAGTAAGTCCAAATTGAAGCATATACACGGTATAAACAATCCCACTCGATTTCACTAAGTAGAGAACACCCGAAGCATTTTCCACCCTTGCACTTCTTCGAATTTCATTCGTAGTTGTTATTTATTTTTAATTTTCATTTTCTTGTTTTATTGATTAGTAGTTCATTTAATTATTAGGATTGTGTTTAGTTAAATTTATTGTCTTTAGATTATTATTTAGCTTTAGTTTTGCATCAAACTCCCGAAATCGTAGCTACATTAGTTATGACGACGTATAACTCTAGGGATCCATTGCACTAGCCCACCTCCCGTGGTTCGATACTACTTGGTCGAATACTTCCATTACTACTACGATCCCTTATGCTTGAGGGGAAGTAGTTAGTCAAATATAGTGACCAAAAATTCGTTCAAGTCAATGGCGCCGTTGCCGGGGAGGTGACGTAGTGCTATAAGTGGGACTTAGAGTTAGTTGAGTACTAGTGTTAGCTACATTACTTGTTTTATTTTGTCTTCTTTTTATTTTGAGAATTTTGATACTTTGATATTTTGTAGGTGTGAACTTCATCGACTATATGGATGGATATAATCAATACCCGTGGAATCATTGTTATGATCAACGTGACATGATTTATCCTCCACAACATGGTGATGTGAGCTACGATGATTGGAGGAACTTTGATCACCATTATCATATGCAACAAGTTCCCTCCTCTTATCGAGATTGGAGGAATGAAGAAGAATCATCTCCTCCTTCTCAAGGATATTATCCTTATCCACCTCCACCACAAGCATATTATCCTCCACATCCACATGCACATCCACATCCACATCCATACCCTTCTCCTCAACACCCATATCACCCATATCCATATCCTCCCCTACCACCCGAAGAGGTGTATCGTCCACCTCCTCCTCCACTTATGGAAGAGCTTCGTCAAGTACATTATCAAGAGTGGGAAAGCAACGAGTTTTGGCCACAGGGTAGGACTACTATCGAAAAGCTCTTCATTGCACACATGAAGGAGAGAATGGATGCAAAGAGATATCCACTTGAAGACATGAGCATGGGAATGAGCTTAATGGTGATTGTCAAAAGAGATGAAGGGGAATGTCCTTTGATGGACACGGGCAACAAAGAACAAGAAGATCAAGAAGCATCCCAAGATGAGTTGGAGAGCGAAATGAGCATTTCTAAACCTTTAAACTCTTCAATTTACACTTTACTTGATATTGATGCTTCTATTGATTTCATTTTGCCTCTTGATCACGTTGATCCAAAGAAAGAAATTGAGAAGTGCTTGGGCATTCTTGAGCAAAAGGGAGAGCAATGGAAAAAGAGGATGGAGGAAGAGCAAGAAGAACGGTCATTGAGAGAAATATGCAAGAAAGATGCAAGAGATTGGTCTTCCATTCATGAGAGCCTCCATGATTTTGAAGCTCAAAAGTTGAAATACAATGGGAAGGAGGACCGATATCCATGGCCTTTCCGATGAGTTCTTTTATTTCCGTCCGGCTTGAAGACGTTAAACTTAGCGCTAAATGGGAGGCAACCCATTCTTTATTGCTTTCTTTTATTTTTAGATTTGTATCTTGTTTGATCTTTTGTTTAGTTTTTATTTTGTAGGTTGAGTGTTGTGTTAGTGGTCAAGGATGAGAGATACGCATGGTGGAGCTCAAGGGTAGTGGTGTTTTGGTGCTAAAGGTCGAAGGGACAATTTGTGACGATAGCTTGCTTCTTTAGTGAGCATAGTTGGTGGTAAAATTCTAAGGTAACACGCTCATTCCCAAACTTTGCATTCAACTAGATAGTTTCATTTAAGTTTGGGGGGATTTCGTGTGTTTACTTTCATTTTTTTTGCACCATTTGTCATAATGTTTTGAGCTTTGGAGGATGAAATATCTTGTGGATTTTTGGTGTTTGATGCTTAATTGATGGTGATTGTTGGCTTTTGAAGTTTGGTTGAGTTTTGTGGTATTGATTGATGCTTGCTTGTTCACTTGATTATGTGAAGATTGTGCTTGATTTGGTGCTCTCAATTCATGATTAGACAAACTTGTGAGCTTTAGAGCCTTTAGACTTTCATATCTTATGGTCTATTTTTCTTCATGTGAGTATCATTCATGCTTGTGTACTCTAGAACTTGCCAATTGTCTTGTTTGAAGCTACTCTTTGTGTGAGATCTTTGAAAGTGATATAAGGCCATCTTTGTTTTGAATAGTCACTTGGCCAAATTTTCCATACCAAATGAAATTTCTCCGTAGTTAGCCACTTTGAGCCTATTGATCCATTTTCTTTGGCAACCTACAAATTTAGCCTATTTGTCCATCTTTTGTGAGCCTAATTTTCCTATGAACTAGTGGAGCTTGAATATTGACAAATGTGGTTGAATTGAGGTGAAATGTGAATTTGGTGGATTTGTTTGGTTGAAAAGTGAAAATATAAAAAAAAAAAAAAAAGAGAGAAAAAAAGATGAATTGTGAGTTGTGCAAAAAAAAGAAGAAGATTGAGTTGATGAGAAAAGAAAAATCGAAAAAGAAAACTCTCTTGTGCACAAAAATTTGGTAGAGCTTCAATTCAAAAGTGTTGGTTGGTTGGTGGTGAAGAATGTGCTTAAAAAGGAAAGAAGTAAGTAAATTATGTGAGATAGAGAACTTTGAGTTGCAACTTGATTAATTGCAACTTTCCTTCTTGCTCCATTAGTTTATGAGTCACTTTATCCAAATCTTCCCTACCTTAACCAAAGAACCTACATTACAACCAAATGTGAAGTCCTTATTGATTCATTGATTGAACACTTTCATGTGGTGGAGAACTTAGACATTTGGCAAGCATATGGTGGTGCATTTGTGTGATTTGATTTTGAGAGCATACATTTCCTTGATATACACTTTGAGTGATGAGAGATACACTTACTTGTGAGGAAATTGTGAATTGATCACTTAATCTTGCATGAATTTGAGCATAACTTGTGAATTTGTTTGTTGATATTTCTACCTCTTGGCTTGACTAGATTGAGAAAAGTTGACAATCACTCATTCAATTTAGATTGAATTTCTTCACAATCCTCCCACTTGTTCTATATTTCTTTTGTTGCTCGGGGACGAGCAACACTTTAAGTTTGGGGGGGTTGATTAGTGTGAAAATTGCTTGAAATTCATGTGTTTATTTTGCATAATTTTGAGGATTTTGTTGCATTATTCACACTAAATTGACTAATTGCACTTGAAATGAGAAAGGTATGTGTTTTGCTATTTTTTAGGTAAATTGAACTTATTTGGAAGTAAAATACGTGTCTGAGAATTCATGAAGTCAAGACGACAATTGCACCATTAGATGCGTCTCGAAAAACTGAGTGGAATGAAAAAAAGAATCAAGTCAATCGGAGGTCGGGAGCTCAAGATATGATCGAAACAAGAAAGTGTGAAACTGTAACAGATTCCACTCGGGCAGCCGAGTCAACCCACTCGGTTGACCGAGTGAAATCTGCTTCCAGAGCAGTTTCTGGACTTCCATCTCACTCGGTTGACCGTTTGAGGTCACTCGGTCGACCGTTTGAGCCCGTTTCTACGCGAAAATTCGAGAATTTTAAAGGATTTCAAGGGCCTAAGTGCAAATTTCGTCTCCAACACTCTTCCCAACTATAAATAGCTCCCCAAATCAGATTTTTGAGAAGTTTTGCCTCACTTCTACACACTCAAGCCCTAGTTCATTTTCCTCCAACATGTGAGAAATAGAAGAACAATTAGCTTAGGTTTGAGGAGCTTATCTCCTCAAACACACTCTTCATTTTTATCCTTTCTTAGTTTAGAATCATTTTGGTATTTTATTTTCATGTAAGAATGGAGAAATTACAAGACTCTCAAGGTGCTATTTTTCTTTTATTTAAGCTTTGTTTGGTAAATTTCATTTTCATGTTTTATTTTGTTGTTTTAGCCATGGGTGTTTCCTCAAACACAATGGGCTAAGATTTTTATGCTTTGGGTGTTTAAAACCATGTGAATATTTAGTGTTGGAATTGGTTTATGCTTTGAATATTGTTGATATTTAGATTGTTGCTTCTTTTATTGAGTTTTATTGGTACTTTGTGTATTAGCTTCTATTAATCCGTATTTTGAGGCATGTTTAGCGTAGACGAGAGTTACATGGACATGTTTAAATTTATGGTGTGAGTTGTTGGTATACAAATGCGTTTATTATACTTTTAATTCGTCGAGAGAGAGTTAATTGTATTAGAACCTCATTAAGAGACATTAATTACTTGAATGGTTATTTGGGTAGTTGGTGAGGATTAGGAAAAGGTCGTAGTACCGGGTTTGGGAACACCTTAGACGTAAGGCTATAGTACCCGAAGGGAAAAGATTTTAATTCTAGCATCTTGATGCTCTTAGTAAGTCCAAATTGAAGCATATACACGGTATAAACAATCCCACTCGATTTCACTAAGTAGAGAACACCCGAAGCATTTCCCACCCTTGCACTTCTTCGAATTTCATTCGTAGTTGTTATTTATTTTTAATTTTCATTTTCTTGTTTTATTGATTAGTAGTTCATTTAATTATTAGGATTGTGTTTAGTTAAATTTATTGTCTTTAGATTATTATTTAGCTTTAGTTTTGCATCCAACTCCCGAAATCGTAGCTACATTAGTTATGACGACGTATAACTCTAGGGATCCATTGCACTAGCCCACCTCCCGTGGTTCGATACTACTTGGTCGAATACTTCCATTACTACTACGATCCCTTATGCTTGAGGGGAAGTAGTTAGTCAAATATAGTGACCAAAAATTCGTTCAAGTCAATGGCGCCGTTGCCGGGGAGGTGACGTAGTGCTATAAGTGGGACTTAGAGTTAGTTGAGTACTAGTGTTAGCTACATTACTTGTTTTATTTTGTCTTCTTTTTATTTTGAGAATTTTGATACTTTGATATTTTGTAGGTGTGAACTTCATCGACTATATGGATGGATATAATCAATACCCGTGGAATCATTGTTATGATCAACGTGACATGATTTATCCTCCACAACATGGTGATGTGAGCTACGATGATTGGAGGAACTTTGATCACCATTATCATATGCAACAAGTTCCCTCCTCTTATCGAGATTGGAGGAATGAAGAAGAATCATCTCCTCCTTCTCAAGGATATTATCCTTATCCACCTCCACCACAAGCATATTATCCTCCACATCCACATGCACATCCACATCCACATCCATACCCTTCTCCTCAACACCCATATCACCCATATCCATATCCTCCCCTACCACCCGAAGAGGTGTATCGTCCACCTCCTCCTCCACTTATGGAAGAGCTTCGTCAAGTACATTATCAAGAGTGGGAAAGCAACGAGTTTTGGCCACAGGGTAGGACTACTATCGAAAAGCTCTTCATTGCACACATGAAGGAGAGAATGGATGCAAAGAGATATCCACTTGAAGACATGAGCATGGGAATGAGCTTAATGGTGATTGTCAAAAGAGATGAAGGGGAATGTCCTTTGATGGACACGGGCAACAAAGAACAAGAAGATCAAGAAGCATCCCAAGATGAGTTGGAGAGCGAAATGAGCATTTCTAAACCTTTAAACTCTTCAATTTACACTTTACTTGATATTGATGCTTCTATTGATTTCATTTTGCCTCTTGATCACGTTGATCCAAAGAAAGAAATTGAGAAGTGCTTGGGCATTCTTGAGCAAAAGGGAGAGCAATGGAAAAAGAGGATGGAGGAAGAGCAAGAAGAACGGTCATTGAGAGAAATATGCAAGAAAGATGCAAGAGATTGGTCTTCCATTCATGAGAGCCTCCATGATTTTGAAGCTCAAAAGTTGAAATACAATGGGAAGGAGGACCGATATCCATGGCCTTTCCGATGAGTTCTTTTATTTCCGTCCGGCTTGAAGACGTTAAACTTAGCGCTAAATGGGAGGCAACCCATTCTTTATTGCTTTCTTTTATTTTTAGATTTGTAGCTTGTTTGATCTTTTGTTTAGTTTTTATTTTGTAGGTTGAGTGTTGTGTTAGTGGTCAAGGATGAGAGATACGCATGGTGGAGCTCAAGGGTAGTGGTGTTTTGGTGCTAAAGGTCGAAGGGACAATTTGTGACGATAGCTTGCTTCTTTAGTGAGCATAGTTGGTGGTAAAATTCTAAGGTAACACGCTCATTCCCAAACTTTGCATTCAACTAAATAGTTTCATTTAAGTTTGGGGGGATTTCGTGTGTTTACTTTCATTTTTTTTGCACCGTTTGTCATAATGTTTTGAGCTTTGGAGGATGAAATATCTTGTGGATTTTTGGTGTTTGATGCTTAATTGATGGTGATTGTTGGCTTTTGAAGTTTGGTTGAGTTTTGTGGTATTGATTGATGCTTGCTTGTTCACTTGATTATGTGAAGATTGTGCTTGATTTGGTGCTCTCAATTCATGATTAGACAAACTTGTGAGCTTTAGAGCCTTTAGACTTTCATATCTTATGGTCTATTTTTCTTCATGTGAGTATCATTCATGCTTGTGTACTCTAGAACTTGCCAATTGTCTTGTTTGAAGCTACTTTTTGTGTGAGATCTTTGAAAGTGATATAAGGCCATCTTTGTTTTGAATAGTCACTTGGCCAAATTTTCCATACCAAATGAAATTTCTCCGTAGTTAGCCACTTTGAGCCTATTGATCCATTTTCTTTGGCAACCTACAAATTTAGCCTATTTGTCCATCTTTTGTGAGCCTAATTTTCCTATGAACTAGTGGAGCTTGAATATTGACAAATGTGGTTGAATTGAGGTGAAATGTGAATTTGGTGGATTTGTTTGGTTGAAAAGTGAAAATATAAAAAAAAAAAAAAAGAGAGAAAAAAAAGATGAATTGTGAGTTGTGCAAAAAAAAGAAGAAGATTGAGTTGATGAGAAAAGAAAAATCGAAAAAGAAAACTCTCTTGTGCACAAAAATTTGGTAGAGCTTCAATTCAAAAGTGTTGGTTGGTTGGTGGTGAAGAATGTGCTTAAAAAGGAAAGAAGTAAGTAAATTATGTGAGATAGAGAACTTTGAGTTGCAACTTGATTAATTGCAACTTTCCTTCTTGCTCCATTAGTTTATGAGTCACTTTATCCAAATCTTCCCTACCTTAACCAAAGAACCTACATTACAACCAAATGTGAAGTCCTTATTGATTCATTGATTGAACACTTTCATGTGGTGGAG
This sequence comes from Galeopsis tetrahit, assembly GCA_963675135.1. Lineage (NCBI taxonomy): Eukaryota > Viridiplantae > Streptophyta > Magnoliopsida > Lamiales > Lamiaceae > Galeopsis > Galeopsis tetrahit. The sequence continues at coordinate 91,336,962 of OY776119.1, forward strand.
AACTTAGACATTTGGCAAGCATATGGTGGTGCATTTGTGTGATTTGATTTTGAGAGCATACATTTCCTTGATATACACTTTGAGTGATGAGAGATACACTTACTTGTGAGGAAATTGTGAATTGATCACTTAATCTTGCATGAATTTGAGCATAACTTGTGAATTTGTTTGTTGATATTTCTACCTCTTGGCTTGACTAGATTGAGAAAAGTTGACAATCACTCATTCAATTTAGATTGAATTTCTTCACAATCCTCCCACTTGTTCTATATTTCTTTTGTTGCTCGGGGACGAGCAACACTTTAAGTTTAGGGGGGTTGATTAGTGTGAAAATTGCTTGAAATTCATGTGTTTATTTTGCATAATTTTGAGGATTTTGTTGCATTATTCACACTAAATTGACTAATTGCACTTGAAATGAGAAAGGTATGTGTTTTGCTATTTTTTAGGTAAATTGAACTTATTTGGAAGCAAAATACGTGTCTGAGAATTCATGAAGTCAAGACGACAATTGCACCATTAGATGCGTCTCGAAAAACTGAGTGGAATGAAAAAAAGAATCAAGTCAATCGGAGGTCGGGAGCTCAAGATATGATCGAAACAAGAAAGTGTGAAACTGTAACAGATTCCACTCGGGCAGCCGAGTCAACCCACTCGGTTGACCGAGTGAAATCTGCTTCCAGAGCAGTTTCTGGACTTCCATCTCACTCGGTTGACCGTTTGAGGTCACTCGGTCGACCGTTTGAGCCCGTTTCTACGCGAAAATTCGAGAATTTTAAAGGATTTCAAGGGCCTAAGTGCAAATTTCGTCTCCAACACTCTTCCCAACTATAAATAGCTCCCCAAATCAGATTTTTGAGAAGTTTTGCCTCACTTCTACACACTCAAGCCCTAGTTCATTTTCCTCCAACATGTGAGAAATAGAAGAACAATTAGCTTAGGTTTGAGGAGCTTATCTCCTCAAACACACTCTTCATTTTTATCCTTTCTTAGTTTAGAATCATTTTGGTATTTTATTTTCATGTAAGAATGGAGAAATTACAAGACTCTCAAGGTGCTATTTTTCTTTTATTTAAGCTTTGTTTGGTAAATTTCATTTTCATGTTTTATTTTGTTGTTTTAGCCATGGGTGTTTCCTCAAACACAATGGGCTAAGATTTTTATGCTTTGGGTGTTTAAAACCATGTGAATATTTAGTGTTGGAATTGGTTTATGCTTTGAATATTGTTGATATTTAGATTGTTGCTTCTTTTATTGAGTTTTATTGGTGCTTTGTGTATTAGCTTCTATTAATCCGTATTTTGAGGCATGTTTAGCGTAGACGAGAGTTACATGGACATGTTTAAATTTATGGTGTGAGTTGTTGGTATACAAATGCGTTTATTATACTTTTAATTCGTCGAGAGAGAGTTAATTGTATTAGAACCTCATTAAGAGACATTAATTACTTGAATGGTTATTTGGGTAGTTGGTGAGGATTAGGAAAAGGTCGTAGTACCGGGTTTGGGAACACCTTAGACGTAAGGCTATAGTACCCGAAGGGAAAAGATTTTCATTCTAGCATCTTGATGCTCTTAGTAAGTCCAAATTGAAGCATATACACGGTATAAACAATCCCACTCGATTTCACTAAGTATAGAACACCCGAAGCATTTCCCACCCTTGCACTTCTTCGAATTTCATTCGTAGTTGTTATTTATTTTTAATTTTCATTTTCTTGTTTTATTGATTAGTAGTTCATTTAATTATTAGGATTGTGTTTAGTTAAATTTATTGTCTTTAGATTATTATTTAGCTTTAGTTTTGCATCCAACTCCCGAAATCGTAGCTACATTAGTTATGACGACGTATAACTCTAGGGATCCATTGCACTAGCCCACCTCCCGTGGTTCGATACTACTTGGTCGAATACTTCCATTACTACTACGATCCCTTATGCTTGAGGGGAAGTAGTTAGTCAAATATAGTGACCAAAAATTCGTTCAAGTCAATGGTGATGAAGACCATAACGACTCTCCAAATGAAAACAAGAGCACGTAACTATATGTTGACTAACGACCCTTCCTGAAGAGCACCGGGGGAGTAATTTTTGCAGTTGTCGATGTTGATTATTTCACGAAGTGGGTAGAAGCAAAGGCGATGAAGACCATAACGACTCTCCAAATGAAAATTTTCATTTGGACACACATCATTTGCCGTTTTGGATTACCTCAAGCGATTGTGACGGACAATGGAAAACAGTTCAACAACATCGACATGATCAATTGGTGTTCGGCATGGGGGATCAAGAAGTTGTTTTCAACACCCTACCATCCACAAGCAAATGGCCAAGTGGAGGCGGTCAACAAAATTTTAAAACATACTCTGAAGGCAAAACTGGATGACTTGAGGGGGACATGGGCGGATGAACTTCCAATAGTGTTGTGGTCGTACCGGACGACCACAAGGAACTCAACATGCGAGACTCCAGTTGCTCTCGCATTTTGATCAGAAGCAATGGTGCCAACAGAAGCAAATCTCCCAAGTTTCAGAAGAGAAAGTTATGACGAGGAGTACAATAACAATTCACAATTGATAAATTTGGATCTGCTAGAAGAGAAGAGATTGACGGCCGACGAGATGAACATTGCTTACAAAAGAAGATCATAATGATATTACAATTCCAAAGTACGAATTCACAATTTTCAAATTGGCGACCTCGTACTTCGGCGAGCAACGGAGCAATCAATCGGCATACTTGGCCCAACCTGGAAAGGACCCTTTCGCATCACTCGTTCACTAGCAAACGAAGCGTACGAAATGGAGGAACTGGATGGCAGTCCGTGCAAGTATCCTTGGAATGCTATCAAGTTGAAGAAGTATTACTAGTAAGTATTTATCTTTCGATTTTAATGTAGAATTGAAAATTTTCTGAACGTACATTTGTAAATTACCTTTCTCAAAGTTGTAAAAGTTATCATATGAAATGAATGTGAAGTTTATTTCGAATCAAAACTCATAGTTATAACGTCAATCTCTAAATTTCGAGCATGAATACAAATTATATCCTACACTCAACACCTACGTTTCTTTCGAGCAAGTTCAATTCATGTTTACAAAATTATTTAAGTTCTCAAAAAGGAAAATCATCACAAGAATTCATCAAAATAACTAAGTAAATTTACAAAGCATTATATAAACTCACGAGAACACGTCGAAAAGTGTGTGTGATAAAGGCAAATAAGCTATACTCAGTATAGTCTTGGTGAATACGAACCAAGTATACATCGAAAGATTATGTTCGGAATATACGAACAAATTTATATCGACAGATATAATATTTGGGAATTCGAGCGAACATACGCCGAAAGGCTATGTTCGTGATCATTCGAGCGACATATTTTCAAGGAAATATGTTCGTGATAAGTTTTCTAAAAAAATCGAGCGAGCAAACGCCAAAAGGCTATGTTCGTGATTATTCGAGCGACATATTTCCACGGGAATATGTTCGTGGTACATTTTTCTAAAAAATACGAGCGAGCATACGCCGAAAGGCTATGTTCGTGATCATTCGAGCGACATATTTCCAAGGAAATATGTTCGTGATAAGTCTTTATAAAAATTCGAGCGAACATACGCCGAAAGGCTATGTTCGTGATTATTCGAACGACATATTTCTAAGGAAAGATGTCGTGGTTATATTTTCTAAAAATAATACGATCAAATTATACTAAGGTATACCTTTGTGATCATTTAAAACGAATAAGATTATTCTGACGAGGATAAGACTTGGGTATGGCGAACAAACTCATACCGAAATGTTAAGTTTGGATAAAAACAACAAGATATTACTAAGGCAAAAAACATTCAATATTCGATAAAAGATGATAAATTACGATAAAAAATACTTGACAAATAAAGCAACAAGGAAGTTTCATTCATTGAAAGCCCCTAAGGGGCAAGCATACAAAAGAAGGCCTTAAGGGCCGAACAAAAAGAAAAAAAATGAAAGCATGAAAAGAAATACATAAAAAAGTTTCAAACTTCAGGAACATCACTTGCTGGATCAACTGCCTCAGCATTCTCGGCCACGTCGACCTGCTCGCTGGCCACTTCCTCTTCACCTTCTGCCCCTTCTTCATCCTCAAGCATACAGAGATTGATTAATTCTTCTTTAGTGGTCAACCTTATAAGAGGACAAACTTAATTGCCATTTGAATGAGTCATAAATCATAGATGAATATCTAAATATTGCAAATGCCTTGGAACCTATTTTCTCTTATTTGAACTTCACTCGTATTTTCTTCGTTTTTGTGATTCGCATGAGCATTAGTTGATCGATTTTTTCTTTATTACTCTCTATTGTTTACTTGTGACACTAGGTAGATAATTAGGGGTATTACAACACTTTAAAACTTTCGATCATCGTCTATTTAGAACTTAGTCAACAAACTACATTTTTACACTACACCTCTCCGTGGGATCGACCTTGTATTTGCCACGCTATGATATACACCGTTTACTTGCGGTTGTGTATTTTGGTTGTTACATAATACATGAATCACTCTTTTCTTGCTCGGTTGTAATGCTCATTTTTGCCCCTTATTTCCCGACCCTCCACCTTTAGTGTTTGAGCTTCCTTCCGCCGTTGTCATCACCAATTGGCGCTGCTTATCCAGATTGAAGCCAAAAGATCCAAAGGGTTGTGTATAATATTGTGTAGCCGACGTACCTATAAGAGGGAAATTTGTGCTCCCCATGTCAAAGCCCAAAAAGGCATTTTAACCCCCAACTTCGGTAGGGATTTCATATAGGTCGTGTATTGTATGTTATTGTCGAAAGCCTTTGCATAGTCTTTGTCAGAGGTTGCTGCCTTTAGTAAAATTGTACTTTGTGTGAACCTCCCCTGTGCTGGTTCTTTCATCATGCCAGTGGTCCCTTCCTTTATCTGGCCCACTTCGGTTTGGTATTGTTGTGGTTGCTTATTTGCCTTAGGTAGGCTGTTTTTTCTTTCTGTCTTTGGGCTTGCTTCTCCGCCGCTTCCACCATACACTTATCAAACTCTAGGAACTCCTTCTCCGCCAGCCCCTTCTGTCCGTCCGCTCTCAACCATTGAAAAAATTGGGTGACTTATTTTCCACTTCACTCCTCCTCAGAAAAGGCCTCCGAGTATTCCTTAGCTACATGTGTTAGTCTCCCACAGGTAAAGCAAAAGTCAGTAATCTTTTCATACCTGAAGGCAATAGTCAGTCGACCCTCATCCGTTCTGATCAGAGTTCATCTAGTAAGGGGCTTTGCAATGTCTACTTGAACACGAACTCTCAAAAACCTCCCCCATGTAGCCCCCTCTAGCGGTGCATCAACTTCCAACACTGAGCCAATCTTTGCACCCAAACCCTCCCCCATCTCCACCGACATCGCATTGAGTGGAAGGCCGTGCATTTGGATCCATAGCGGGACATCAGTGAAATTTAGATCCATTGCTCTCTCGTTGCCCTTAAGCTTTTTCAGGATGAAAGAGGTGCCACTGAGTGACCATGGTTGTCGATAGTGGGCCCTATTGAGCTCCCCTTTTTGTTCGAACTCGAGGAAAAAGAGGTCGTCCCCTATTTGGGAAACCTTTAAGGCTCCTTCTAGTTGCCAGATTTTTTTCATAGTCGTTCCTAGATCCGCCGCTCCCATAGCCTTTTTCAGTGTAAAATGACCTGCAACAAGGTGCCTCGGAGCTACCATAGCAGTTTTTGGGACCACAAACTCTGTTCCTTCTTCCTCGGAGATGGTGAAGCTGGACATCTGTTCATTGAGATCCGCTGCCATAGGTGCTTTGGGTATCTTGCCTATCGAAGCCAAGAAGTGATAGAAAAGATTGAAAGGGGTGATTTGAGTGAGTGTCGGAGAAAGACTCCCCCAAATGGTTATATAGCCATATTGGCCGCGGGTGCCACAAATCCTGGTGTGGTTGAACTTACAAGACGGATAGTACTCAAGTGGTTTTGAGATCCGCCCAGAAGCAGCGACGCTTTGGAAGATGAGAAATTCTAACGGTAGGGCATAATTACTGTTCAGGCGTGCTATGCCCTAACATACTCCTACATTTGATAAAGGTTTTCCACCATAATTCATAAGATAAACATAAGTTATTAGTTTTTGTTAAGTACGTATAAATCAAGAGGATTTGATATGATAATATGCGTACATTTGTGTTGTTGAAGCTATACAAGGAAGAATGAAATCTGCAATTGAAATCAAAACTTAGGAAAGAAGAAGAGAATTTTGAGTAGGGGTGTGCACCGGTTCAAAACCGGACCGGACTGGGACCGGAATCTGTCATTATGCATGGACCAGAGACCGGACCGTAATTAATCCGGTCCAGACCGGACCGCACCGGTAAATTTCGGTCCGAATTTTTTTTTTCAAGTTTATGGAAGCAAGAACAAGATTGATGAAGTTGTGTATGAAATCAAAGTGTTGTTCGCCAATGTGAATTTTATTTACAATATTATTAATGGTCTTTTGACCCTAAAAGTAAATTAAATATGTTCGTTAAATTATATATTTAAAAAAATGTAATAGATCTCAACAATTTTACCTCACATTCTCACCAATTACTTGGTTTTGAAAAATAAGTGAGGTTGCATTAATAAAAAAATATAAAAAAAATAAAAAATTCCGGTCCAAACCTGTCCAGACCGAAAAATCGGAATCTAAAAATTAAAGGACCGGAGACCGGACCGAAAAATCAGAATCTGAAAATTAAAGGACCGGACCGGTCTTTTTTTGTGCACTCCTAATTTTGAGCAACAAAAATATTTGTGAGAAAGAAGACGAATACAAAAATTGGGCAAACATGGAAACAAAAAAAAGTAGTACTAATTAAATAAAGTTGAAAACCCAAGATGCGGAATGTATTCTCGGAATAAGGATTAATAAACTAAAAATAAATTAAAACAATAAAACACATACAACTGGAAATAAGTACAGTATTATCCAACAAAGTTCCAAATTAGAGGAGAAGAAAATAAAGTTAGCATCCGCGCATCGGCATAGCATACTCTTGTAGCGTGTTCCATTTATTCAACTGCGCATGAGACATAAAATATTAGTAAGATAATAGAGGGCCAACCGGGAAATGGAATTGTGGGGTTGAATATGACTAACCACGTTGGCGGTAAAAGCTCCCATTAATCATGTAGCCATGAGTAATGAGTATAAATGTCGCAAAATCCGGGTGTCATTTGGCGTGCACAAGTCTCGGCTAAAGGGTTGCAATCAACTATCTGGATCTCTGGTAGAGATGGCATATTAGGGACCTCTTGTAATTTGTAGCAGTTTTTTATGGTTAGTCTAGCAAGCACAAGGAACGACCCGTATCCGCCAGTCCACGTCACAAGATCAGCGTCTTCAATCGAAAGATGTAGAAGATTCTGGAAGCCCCTTTCCTTTACGTCCCACGATTCTCCTTGAAAAGCAGAGCATTTCAATCTGAGCACTTGAAGCTGTGGTAGTTCTGCAATAATGTCCATATCTTCCCATGGATATCCAAAGCCACTCAAATTTAATTTCAAAAGATATGATGGGAAAATTGAAGGAGTTGGGGGTTTAGATATGAGTTTATACGGATTTACGATGACACACTGAAGTGATGTTAGTTCCTCGAGATGGGATAACTCATCGTAGAAGTTCAGGGGTTGATTAGCATCAGGTGTCATTTCAATCCGAACTCTCAACTTTTGAAGATTAGGGATTCTTTTAACGACACGCTTGGTACATGTGTGAGCACCCACATCTAAAAGTGTCGAGAGTTTTTCCAAGACATCGGCATGAGGAGGAGGATCTGGTAGGTTTCTTCCTATGATTTGTAGATACTCCAGTTCTTGCAGATCCCATATCTCCACAGGTACATATGACTCGAACACACCAGACTTGATGATGCTCAGATATGGATGGAGTATCAAACATTGAAGGTTCCAAAGTTTGGATATGGAGGGAGGGAGATTGCCATTGCAAGTGAGGGCAAGGTACCTTAAGTGGACTAGCTTCAATACCTCCATTGGGAATTCGTAGAAGCGGATTGAGAGAGAATCAAGCACCTTGAGCAATCTTAAACCATAAAAGATAGGTACTTGATAGTGATGATATGGGCCCGTGCATAGGAGAGAACGAACAACTGAAGAAGTGGATGCAATTGCGTCGTGAACATCTTTGATGCTGAAAATGCTGTTCTTATAGATGGAAAGACGTCGTCTTTTTTCTATCTTTTCTACCCTAGCATCTGCATGCCTATTTAAGACATGGAGAAACTTGTTGTTCCAAGCTACTCTTTTACTCAGATACCAAAAGACAGAATGAAGTTCACAAGCTTTAGGAGTATCATCAAAAACTTTGCTTCGCTTGGGGGCAAAAGCCATGTTATGATCAGTCACAAGGTCTTCAAAATATTCCTCCACATAATAACGTAAGGATTTGTACGAAGCATCAACAAATCCCTCTGCACTCCACAGGTTAATGAGCTTGCACATTTGGACTACAGAGTTTTGAGGGAAAGCTCCCATATAGAAAAAACATGTTTTCAGATGTTGAGGTAAGAAGTTGTAGCTTGGATATAGTACCTCTAATATTTCTTCATACGCGGATATGAAAATGGGATTTGTTTTGTTTGCAGCTACCTCATTCCAGTATTCTACCGTCCTCTCAGCTTTGGATAGGAGGTTGGCAACCGTGATGATCAAAAGGGGAAGGCCTTCACAATTCTCAGCAATCTTCTTTCCAGCTTTCTCAAGCTTGGGAACACACCTCTCTCCAGAAAATATCTTTCCACGAAGAAGATCCCAACTTTCTTTTTTATTTAGGAGTGGCAGGACGTAAGTAGTACTTTCATCAGTGACTTTTTTTATCCTTGTCGTTATCAAAATCGAACATCCACCAACTCCATATGGAAATACTCTTTTCAGCTCATGATAGAGATTTTGGTTCCATACGTCATCCAGCACAATGAGGTATCTCTTCCCTCCATCCATGAACATTTTATCACCGTCAGGATTCAGGTGAGTCGGAATAACTTGCATAAGTTCTTCAAACTGATATTCTGGGCCCATCCTCACAAATATACGACCTTCAAACTTGCTCATAACCAATGGATCGTTAAAGATCTTCTTTGCAAGAGCAGTCTTGCCAATGCCTGCCATACCAACTAGAAAGACAAATGCGGTTGTGCCCCAATCTTCAATAATATCATCTCTCACTTGGCAAAACTGATCAATTAATCCAACCATGTTTGCAGCAGGTTCAGTAACATCAGCAGCAACATCGTCATCATCAACCTTTTCTTCTTCTTCAAGCAAGGGGGGGCCATCCTCCTTCTCCATCACAAAGGCTGAAACAGCTTTGTTTATCCACCAACTCATGAGTCCATATTTGATTCCGTAAAAATCACTTGTTAATAGAACACCATAATCATCATTATCGTCTTCTTCAGGCAACAGCTTTTCCAAATCTTGAATGTAGTCCTCTTTTTTCCCCAAGAATATTGAAACAGCTTTGGTTGCAAACCAACTCATAAACATACTTCTGGTTACGTAAGATTGATCAGATAATCCAAAGACATCCGACTCTCCTCCATCTTCTTCTTTAAACCAAGGGTTGAATAATTTCTGCACTTTCTTCATATTTTGTGAAAACACATTAATATCTTCCTGTAGTTCAATAGAAAATAACAATGGAAGCTTCTCATCAGTGGCTCATCCAGGAAATTGAAACAAAGTGTGAACAACTATGAGAATACTAAAAAAAAAAAAATAGGCAATATAAAATTTGAAAACATATAATGGAGTATTAAGAATTACAGATAAAAAAGTTCCTTATCTAAAGAAAGATTACAATCGTGCTCAACGAGTTCTCATACTATGAAAGTGATTCAAAATGTAGGCATTGCTTAATTTTAAAAACACATCTCTCTCTCTATATAATTACTAGTAAATAAGCAATCACTCAAAATTTGATTTCTGATGCTATTTCTTAGCTTGTTTTTCACATAAGTCATTGTTGAAAATGCTCTTTCCACACTTTCTAATGCTATTTATAAGCAAGATGATATATTTCATATTTATTTGTCTCAACATGCATGTTTCATCGAGCTAGAGTTTCTCAATATTTTGCAAGCCTTCAAATCTATCACCTCTTCTCATATGGTAAATGAAATTACCAAACTCATCCTCAAGTCCCAACAAATCTAACGCTTGAAAACTCATCAGGATAAAATTTAGCTAGTCTAAGCAATTTTTATTCGCCAAAAGAAGAGAAGGCATTAATGGTATTCAAGCAAGTCATACAAATTTAGAATAATAAACTGAACTCTTTATCCCTCAATATACAGTAGAATAAATTAAGTTAGAAATTTGGAATAATAGACTGAACTCATTGATGCTCAAGATACAACAACTATTTGTTGCTCAAGATACAACAGCTAGTGCATTAACATGAATGGTCAAGTATTTATACTATGATCCTAAGCTAATAGAAGCTGTTAAGGTAAAGAATTAAATCGATCTGTGTCTTTTTAAGCTCAGTTTGGCAGCGTATAGATGGGTAATTAGGTCAAGATAAGATTGATGCCGAACCTAGCCTAAAATAAAAAAAATTACCCGACACGCAAAAGCACACTCAATTGTGTGCATACCTAATTATAAGAAATAATTAGGGTATAGGTTGTAAAGATTATTCTTGATTGTAATTTCCTTGATTCTTGCATTTATATATGTTTATTTCCATATATTGATGTAATACATTCAAGAGTAAATATCAATTCCCATTATTCTAAACGGTATCAGTAGTTTCTCTCTGACGAGATCAAGATCCACTTTTCATGCGTCCTCCTTGCAGCAGTAGCCATGTCTACCACTTCATATCCGTCATCACCATCACCGCAAATAACCACATCCCAGTCAAGTTAACCCCATCCATATATACATCCTGGCGTGCGAACCTCATCGCTGTTTTAAAAAAATTTGACCTCGTCGGGCATATCGATGGTACTAAACCTGCAAGTGCGATTACCGATCCGGCCTACCACATACTCGTGGTTCTGGCAGGATAAATTGATCCTCGCCGCAATATTTGGCTCTATTTCCGCCGATGTCCTACCCATGATCACAACAACGATCACCACCGCTTCTGCTTGGCAAGTCCTTGGCCGCATGTATGCCAGTAAGTCCCGAACCCATGTTTTTCAATTGAAGTTTGATCTTGCTGATACATCTCTGGGAGAGAAGTCCATCTCCGCTTATTTGCAGTTCATCAAATCGAAGGCTGAAGAACTTGGCCTCATTGACTCCCCTGTTTCTGATGATGACCTGACCTTGAACTCAGCCCGAACTACCGTGACATTGTTGGTGACATACGCTCACGGGAAACACCCCTCAAATTTGAGTAACTGCATGACATTCTTGTGGCTCATAAACAATATTTAAAAACCCTGGACGCCAATTCTGCTTCCCTTGTCGCTACAACAAATAGCGCTTGACAATCCTCTCACTCAAAACACACTCATTCTCCGCATGGTTGCTCGAACGCTCCTCACTCTGGTCGTGATCAGTGGCCCATTAACCGTGGGCCGCCTAGCTCGGATGGGTTTCCTCATAACCGTGGAGGGTTCAACGGTCATGGCTGCGACTCCTTTGACTCTCCGGATCATTCTCCGACCATCTGTCAGTGGTGTGGCTACAAGGGGCGGGCATGTGGTCTCTTCTTATCGCCGACTCAATGCTATGGAAAATGTGGCTCGATCCTCTTCTGGTGGTTGGCTTGTTGACTCGGGCGCATCCCATAGCCTAACAAATGATCTTTCTCAAATGTCAATCCACTCTGAATATGAGGCATCTGACGAAATTCAGATTGCGGATGGAACATGCCTTTCTATTATACTGGTATATCTAATTAAAAAAATTTGTCTCGTGATTTTGTTCTCTCAAATGTACTTTGTGTCCCAGCTGAGAAACACAACTTACTCTCTGTGCATCAATTTACTAAAACTAATGATGTCTCCATGAAATTCTTTCCTCATTTTATTATTAAGGGTCGACTCACGGGGACCCTATAGCTCGGGGAAGATGTGAATATGGTGTTTATCACATCAAGCCACCGTCATACTACCTCTAGTCTCCTGCTAGATTTGCAGCTCTTGGTTTTCGTACAACGAGTCATACTTGACATGCTCATTTGAGGAATCCATCTCCTCCTTGGTGCTCGGATGTTATTACCACTTTTAAATGACAAGTTTTGAATTCTTCGTCTATTTTCAATTTCAATTATGTTTCCTACGGGGTGTGAAAGTTTCACAGTTTGCCATATATTGAATCTTCATTTATTGCCACTCATCCTTTAGATTATATTTTTGCGGATGTATGGGGTCCCGCCTCCTGTGTTGCCCATGATGGGAGTAGATACTTCTTATTACTGGTTGACTTGTTTAGTCGTTATTGCTGGCTATTTTCGATTGCTGCTAAATCTCAGGTTCAGTCCAGTGTGCATCAATTTAAATTAATAGCGAAAAATAATGCAACATACTAAACATTTTTACTCTAATAATGGTGGAGGATTTTTGGCTCTTCATTCGTATTTTTCCTCACGGAGTATACATTCGTTAAAGACGACGCCTCCACACTCCCCTCAGTAGAATGAGATTTTTTAACATCGTAATCGTCACATTCTTGAGGTTACACGTGCCTTACTCCATCATGTGGTCTTTCCATTTCAATTTTGGTCATTTGCCGTGCAAACAACCATTTACTTGATAAATCGCATTCATACGCCACTCTTGCACTCCAAAAACCCGTTATAGTGTCTCTTTTGTCGAACGCCGAACTATCTCAAAGTAAAGACATTTGGTTGTGTCCCTACTTTCCAGGGAAACTCTCATATCCGTCCAAACTTTGCATCTTTGTCGGATATTCTCCATCAAAGAGCGCATACCGCTGCTTGGACCCTCTTCCAAGCCGCACATATATTTCTCGATATGTGAAGTTTGACGAATCAAATTTTTTGGCTACTCTTCCATGGGAATCGCCAACTAACACTCCTATGCAGCGTCTGTTTCTTGCCTTGCCTACTCCCACTCTGCTAGCCAATGTTGACCCACCCGATCCAGTCCCTTAGTCAATCCTGATCCTCCCTCGACCCTGACTCATGTTATGCGCTCCCGGAGTCAGAATAACATATTTCGACCAAAGAAACTTCACTCGGTCGCTAAACATCCTCTTTCGACCGACACAAAACCTACTATTATTTCGGCCGCCCTGACTGATCCTCGCTGGCTTGCAATAGTGGCAAATGAGTTTACGGTGCTTCAACGTCATGACACTTGGGACCTTATTGCTCCTTTGCCTCATGCTAATATAATTGGGTGCAAATCTCTCTTAAAGAATTAAACGCAAACCCGATGGCACTGTCGATAAATTTAAAGCTCGTCTTGTCGCCAAGGGTTTTCATCAGCGTCTTGGTGTTGATTATCATGAAACATTTAATCTTGTTATCAAACTTGTCACCATCTAGACTGTCCAATCTCTGACTCTCTCTCGACGGTGGCCTCTCCGTCAACTAGATGAGAGCAATGTCTTTCTTCATGGTACACTATCCACTCCGGTATACATGAAGCAACCACCGACCGAGCTTTACACACACACACATATATATATATATACTCAACACCCCTCTCATGTCTCCCTTCTAAAGAAGTCTATTTATGGCCTTCTTTAGGCATCCCTCATTTGGTATCATGCTCTCAGTTCGACCCTTCTTCGTTTTGGTTTTTCTCAATTGAGGGATGATCATTCACTAATCACTTGTGCCCAGGAAAATGTCCACCTCATTGTGCTTGTGTATGTGGATGACCTCATCATCATAGGACTAGAATCATCATTGCTATGGTCTCTCACTAAACATCTGGAATCTTCCTTCGCAGTCAAGGATCTTGGGGGTTTTGTCTTACTTCCTGGGTATCGAGGTGGCATATTGCAAGGAGGGCCTTTTTTTTGTAGTATAAGTATGTGGTTCACCTTCTTCATCGCGTTAGGATGGATGGTGCGAAACCTATTTTGACTCCATCCTTTGTTAATTCTGCTTCGTCCTCTGACCCCGTTGATCCCACCACTTATTGGAGTGTTAATGGGGGCCTACAATACATATCTTTTACTCGTGCGAATATCTCATTTACCGTGAATCATCTTGTTCAAGCCATGTCTTCTTCATTGCCTGATGATTGGGGCACTTTAAAGCGTCTCCTCCGTTACTTAAAAGCCACACTCCATTATGGTCTTCTTCTTCGTCCAGTTTAGGACATGTCACTCATGGTTTACTCGAATTATGATTATCGGGGCGATTAATGTGACGGGAAATATACCTATGTGTATATCTTATTTCTTGGTAGAAACCCAATCTCTTAGCGCTTCCGTAAATAAACGGGCCTAGCTCTATCATCTACTAAGGCTGAATATTGTGCCCTTACGTCGCCTGTCTCAAAGGTCTGTTGGGTAATGTAACTATTTAAGGATCTCAACCTCTCGATCAACCCCAAACCTCGCCTTTTGTGTGATAACATGAGTGGTACTCATCTCGCCCTTCATCAGATCCAACATTCCAAAATGAAGCATATTGCTATTGACGTTCACTTTGTTCGAGATTTGTCTTCTAAAGGGCTCCTCTTTGTTGCCTACGTAAATACTCTTGATCAGTTGGAAGATCTCCTCACCAAGTCACTCCCTCAACTGTGGTTTGAAACCCTTCGTTCCAAAATTTTCATTGTCGATGGGACGTCTATTTTGCGTGGGCGTATACGAGATAATTATGGTATATATTGTAAAGATTATTCTTGATTGTAATTTCCTTGATTTTTGCATTTAGATAGGTTTATTTCCATACTCATTTGCATATATTAAAGCAATACATTCAAGAATAAATATCAATTCCCATTATTCTACACTATGACCGAAATGTTTTTGGGTTAGTTGAGATATCCATTCAATTGGGCCTAAGTATATATACATTGATCATATTTTTGTTGATGATTGTTATGACATGGATCAATACAAATGAGAAGATCGGTGGTCAAAGAAAGTATCACATAATAATATATTTTAGTTTTCTTTGCTTTACTTAAGAAAGACGCATTTGAGAAAATGCGATTATTTCATTGACATGTTTTCTTAGCGAAAAGATATCCTCCAGCCTTGAGGCGCGCCACCAATCTCACGCGCACGAAACATGCTCATAACGGTCTGCGGGAGCTCGTACAGAGGCACGAAGGTGTGATGTGAGGTATCTCCTCTCATACATTCTCTGATATTTCTGATATTGATTGTAATTATTCTATATCTTTGGTGGCAATCAATTGGATTTGGGGATTTCTTATATAGAAGATATAAAATTTGTGTTTGATTGATTTGCAAAAAGGGATTTACAAGAGTATATATACAAGTAGAGTGTACAGTAGATTAGAAAATATTGACTAAGGGGCAAGAGTCTAGGCATAATATTAGTATGAGACTGCATAACTAGAGGGATTATAATTTATGACTAATACGCCCCCGCAAGATCGACGTTCCATCCGCAACAGTAATTTTGGAGCGTAGATCTTGTAACCATGCTCTGCGAGGATGTCCGCGAGCTGGTCTCGGGTGTTGACATAAGCTACAGATAAAATCCCTTTTGAAGTTAAATCTCGTACAAAGTGAAGATCTATTGCAATGTGCTTCATCCGGGAGTGTTGGACTAGATTGAGGGCAAGACGAGTGGCGCCCATGTTGTCGCAGAGGAGGCGGGGAGGTTCAGGGAGCGGGATGTGCAAGTCAGTAAATAGATGCCGAAGCCAGTAGTCTTCCGAAGTAGCCAGTGCTCGATATTCTACCTCCATGGAGGAGCGGGCAATACCTCGTTATTTTCGAGAGTTCCAAGAGATGGGTGTTGTTGAACCCAAAAATACGACATAGGTAGAGGTTGACTTACTGTCAGACAAGTCTCCACCAAAGTCGGAATCTGAGTAAGCAGTGAGTGTGAAGGTCATCGTTCGCCGAAGAAGAATGCCATAGTGTAGTGTATGCTTGATATATCTGAATAATCGCTTAACAGAAGCCCAAACATCAGGAGTGGGTGCATACATATGTTGAGCAAGACGGTTTACCGTGAAGGCTATGTCTGGCCTTGTTATTGTTAAGTATTGGAGGCCACCAAGGGCACTGCGGTATTCACTGGCTTCAACAGGCGAGGATCTGGGGCTTGGTTTTGGAGAAGACGGTGTGAAGACAGGTTTGACACCGTCCATTTTGTGACGACGTAGTAGGTCGACAAAGTACTTATGCTGGGATAAGAAAAGACCTTCCTCGCAATGGGCAACTTCGATCACCAAAAATTAAGAGAGGCAACCAAGATCCTTCAAATCAAAAATAGATTGAACATGCTTAGTAAGTGAGGAAATAAGAGAGGGCGAGGTCCCTGTGAGCACCAGATCATCCACGTAAGCCAACACAATTAGGGTTGTAGTGCTGGTGTGAAGAGTGAATAATGAAGAGTCAGCTTTCGAGCGACAGAGGCTAAAGCGCTCAAGTGCCGAGCACAAGGAGTCATACCAAGCTCAAGGAGCTTGACATAAGCCATAAAGGGAGCGACGAAGTAAGCATACATGAGATGGATGTGATGGGTCCTTATAACCAGGAGGCGCGCTGCTGCATGTAAACTGGAGTATCCAAGGTTCCGTGTAGGAAGACATTACTTACATCTAATTGTCGTAGGGGCCATTTGTTGGAGGCAGCAAGTGTGAGGATAGTCCGGGTGGTCGCTGGTTTGATTACCGGGTTGAACGTCTCAGTAAAGTCCACACCTGGTCGTTGATGAAACCCTTTAGCTACTAGTCGAGCCTTGAATTTATCCACTATGCCATCAGGTTTACGCTTTGTCCGGAAGACCTATTTACACCCAATGACATTCCCATTCTGTGGTGGGGGAACTAATTTCCAAGTCCCATGTTTTTGTAAGGCCGTGAATTCCTCGGCCATAGTAGTGCGCCAATGTGGGATATCTAGAGCTTGTTTGATTGTGGCAGGTTCGGCGTCAAAGGGCAGTGGGTGTTTGGTGGCGGTGAACAACCTTTTTGGACGATGAATCCACATAGTTGGCACACAACAGGAGCCTGGTCGGAATGGGACCAGGAACCCGAGCGAGACTGCGGACGAGAAGAGTAGTATGGCCGCGAGGAGTAAGCAGGCGGGGTGTTGAAGCGAGGTGAGGATAGGTACCGGTTAATGGATCCGCGATCATTAGCAGTCAAGGATGTGGAGCGAGATCTGAAAATTTTCTGATCATAGCGGACAGTGGCATTTGCAGTGGTAACCAGATTGCGAGTGGCCCATTCTTGGACTTTTAGGGAAAGCTCATGTTCGTAGAGGAGATCGTGAAGTTCCTCAAATTGAAGGGAGGTTTCGCGTGTGCAAATGGGGCCAACGATGGTTGCATATTCAGGTCCTAGTCCATTGATTACAAATTAAGGTAAGATCATTAGGACATACTGGTTCATCAATCAAAGCCAATTCGTCGACCTTTGATTTGATATAGTGGAGATACTCCATAATGGATCGGTCATCAATGGTGATCCGATGGAGTTCACTTTTGAGTTGATTGACACGAGATCTCGACTTGCTAGCGAACATTCGGGACAAGATCGTCCAAGCCTTCTCCGATGTGGTAGATAATGAAACAACGGGTAGTATTACAAGGGAGCCAAAAATGGCAGCCAAGAGGAGTTGGTCTTGCTGCACCCATGTAAGAACCTCAGAGGAGATCGATCCATCGTTACTGCGAGAAGGACATGGGTTGGAACCGTCAATGAACCCTAAGAGATTGTGGCCGCGAAGGAGGTCCATAAGGTGGGCACGCCAGGAAGGATAGTTTTTGTGGGTAAGTTTGATGGGGAGATCATGTCAGGTGGAGATTGGGACAAGGGTGGGGTGGTTGCTGCGGCGGTGGAGGTGTTATTGGGTGCCATGAGGATGAATGAGTAGCAGCGAAAAATAAGAAATGAGAAGGTTTAGGATCGTTTCCCTACTGATACCATATAAAAGATATAAAATATGCGTTTGATTGATTTACAAAAAGGGATTTACAAGAGTATATATACAAGTAGACTGTACAGTATATTATGAAATATTGACTAAGGGGCATGAGTCTGGGCATAAGATTAGTAGGAGAGTGCGGAATTATAATTTATGACTAATATCTTAGTCCTGTACGTTAATATTCATATTTGCATATATTCAGTTAATGTTTTTAGATGGAAGAACTTTGTAATTAATTTATATTAATATGAATTTGGTGTTGAATATTATTATTATAAGTTGGGTCCATTACAATGATCACAAGAGGCATGCAGAAGAGAGTTAGAGAAAGCAATATATAATTAATTAATCTACATGCATGTGACGTACTGAGTACTAAATGACAAATTTATTCAGGA
The DNA here is from genome assembly GCA_963675135.1 of Galeopsis tetrahit. Classification (NCBI taxonomy): domain Eukaryota; kingdom Viridiplantae; phylum Streptophyta; class Magnoliopsida; order Lamiales; family Lamiaceae; genus Galeopsis; species Galeopsis tetrahit. The sequence goes on from OY776119.1 coordinate 91,355,434, forward strand.
AAAAATCGATCAAGAGCATTATCGATCTCATTACCTCCACCGGAATCACTAGTTGAATTGAGGGTTTGGGATATCCACCCGATTGTGAAAGAATGTGATCTGAAACATGGGAATCCACCGCATCCTCTAGCTCACGTGCTGCCTCTCTTATCTCACTTTCAAATTTCATATTCTCGAACTCATGGCTGAACTCTTTCAAGGATTCTACAAATTGTATTGCTGACTCGACTACATTGTTTGCACTTAGAAGGATTTCTCGACTGTGGGGTTCAATTGAAATAGGACATGAATTTAGAAGACGATCAATTGTCAATTTAAGAGGTTGCAGGGCCTCAAGTGCCATTCGCTCTCTCTCTCTATATCTAAAACATGCATGATATAAATCTGCCTCATAATACTAGCTCTATCGCGCGCTTATTAAAAGTAAATTTAATGAAATTATAGGCAACAGTAAGTCTGACTTAATTTTTTTATGCCTCTGGAATTGCCCACGAGAATAATAAACAGCTGTCCACTTTAATTAAGGTTAGCTAGGGTTTATTAATTTTTCAACATTTTCATCTTCTGCTTTTGACTTTTCTCCTATGCGCGTAGATCGATAATAGTTGACTAAGCTGCTGCATGTGAGTGAACACCAACTTGTCTATTTGTTTAATAATCCAAAAGTAATTTTTTGTAATACAAGTCGTCCATTTGGTGAGGTAGAAGTCGTCTTATTAAACAAATACCGACTTATATTACATAAAACACCGACTTATTAATAGGAGTATAACATAAGCATTTTGTCAATGAAATGTCGATCAAAAAGTAATTAATAAGTCGCCTGTTTTAGGTAATATAGGATAAGTTGTTTGTCAATGAAATGTGAGACCCGCCGTCACTACTAAGGGAATACCTTAGTCATGAATTTAGTTTTGGGAAGGTCCACAAATATGCGATGTCTACGTGTGGAAATATCTTAGTCATTAATTTGGCTTTGGGAAGGTCCACAAACATGCGATATCTACGTGTGGGAATACCTTAGTCATTAATTTGGCTTTAGAAAGGTCCACATACAAACATGCGAAGTCTACGTGTGAGAATACCTTAGTCATTAATTTGGCTTTCGGATGGTTCACAAAACTCTATTGGCAAAGTTTCATCGGCAAAGTTGGCAAAGTATATGTGGCAATGTGAATGTTATTTACTAAGTTGCAATTACTTGATTATTTATTTTAGTATTAACTATTGAATGACTTAAATCCCACTGAGTGTGCTTGCATGCTCACCCCCAACATTTACAATTTCAGGTTGAAGAGTTGGATGGCGAGGAGTGGTGATGGAAGACGATCCATACTTATTTATTTAAAAACAAAATATTATTTGCATGCATGTTTATTAAATTAAATTATGGTTATTCTTATGGATATTTGGTTGAAGAGTTGGTTGTGAATTTCTTAATTTTATTTTAATCATTTCTGCTGCAATACTTAACGTAATTTTAAATATAATAGTCGTTGCGTCCCTTATTTTAACGTTATAATTTAAGATTTCAATTTTTGGCACGTTAAAGTTAGTTATTTTAACTACTTTTTGAAAGGTCATTATTTTCAGATTTGAGCATGACAGAATGATATCAGAGCGGGTCTACGTTCTTGTAGACTTGCTAAATTATATATTTTTAGTCGAGTAAGTTAAAAATGTAATTTTAGAAAAATGTTGTGTCGACCATCACCGTCTCACCGCTCCAGCTCCTTAAGGTACGTGTTAAGTATTATAATTGCATACTTCGATTCACCATGCAAAATTTACATTCTATTGTGTTATGTTTTCAATATTGTAATACCCCGTATTTTCTCCATATTTTTTTTATTAGTAATAATTAATTTAAATGAATTCTAAATAGAACCCGTATTAATACTATTTAATTAAACGTTTTGTAACTCCTAACTCTCGCCATTAGTGAAGAAATGAAACACTTATTTCCTAACCTTAGTGCAAATGATATATTCTTATCTTAAAAACGTTTCATATACTATCTTGACCCTCAACTTCCTCCTAATTATGAGAATTAAAGAAATAAATTAGTAATGTTTGCAACGGTTTCTCCTGCACGTTAGTTTTAATTCTCTCATGCAAATTCTTTTGTTTCCCCTCATACCGATACTCTATATATAAATACGTGGTGTAGTGATGTGATGATCATGCAATTGAACTTTTAACTAGATTATTTGTCTTTCTTTATACTCCACAACGAGAATTACTATGATTAATTCATGCAAGGCATCTACGTATCACTTTCAAATTCATCTATCGAGGTGGGTTTTTAATTGCTTTATTCTCTGCGGTGGTTTGTAGAGCTCTGTTGCATTTGTTATTCAATGCATTTGTTATTCATTATTTAATGTTTTAGATAAATGTTTGAGTTAATTGTTTACTATGTGAATTCATTTCTATTGTTATTCTATTGGCAAAGTTATTATTCTATTGACAAAGTTTATGGCAAAGTTATTATTCTATTGACAAAGTTTGTGGCAAAGTACATTATTCTATTGGCAAAGTTTATGGCAAGGTTATTATTTTATTGGCAAAGTTTATGGCAAAGTTATTATTCTATTGGCAAAGTTTATGGCAAAGTTATCTAATAGCCAGGGGCTCCAAATGGGGTCCGGGATCGACGGGTCTTCGGGCGCGACCCGCCGTGCTCACTACGTGTGGAAATACCTTAGTAATTAATTTGGCTTTGGGAAGGTCCACAAACATGCGATGTCTACGTGTGGGAATACCTTAGTCAATAATTTGGCTTTGGGAAGGTCCACAAACATGCGATGAAGTTACAATGGCAAAGTATATGTGGCAATGTGAATGTTATTTACTAAGTTGCAATTACTTGATTATTTATTTTTAATTTAATAGAGTCAAAATGGATTGTTTAATTTGAGACAATTATGCCCTTCCACCATATTTTGAAAATTCGAATTTACTAATTCAAAATTATTAGTCAACTAAACATCCAATCAATTCGTAAATGCATTTTCTCAAAATCCTGAAAATCTATCAACTTCTAAAATTTAAAAACTTTCCTAAAAGGTAGGTCCCTCCATTTATTTCGTTTAATTCTGTTAAGCTAAGGAATTCTGGAAATCTGCATTTCAACCTACAGATTTCGACAAAAGCATCTACAAACACCGGCAACGGAGATAAAGATCTACTGCAAAAGGTAATACGATCATATGCATGCTTCCGTTTAAATTAGAGCGATGAATTATGTGTTGTTCTGTATTCAAGATGTATATATACAACATTATATGACACATATATTGAATATAAAGTGTAGACGACAAGAAAAATTGCAGGGTATGTATTATAAACAGATATGCAGTGTCGAATGCATATTCATATAACCTTGTAACCTTTTAACTATAGAATCACGTAAACTATCAACAATTAGGACATTGCATATCCGTATGACATATATCATGTACATACACAATAATATGCATGAGTAGGTGCATATCAGTTATACACTTACATATCGGTAGAATATGCATGTTTGTCCATAGGAGTCGACATGTTTGTACATGTTACAACTGCAGCAGTTAATGCACATGTAGGATAAATGTCACTGTTGTATTTGGCGCATGTGCATAATATTTGACATATGTTTGGAAATGAGCATATGTGTAGAACACTTAAATACTATAGATCTCAAATATATGAAACGAAACAATAGAAAAGTATTGGATACGTACCAGAATCTGGATCTAATATCAATATGAAATTTCTAATTTTGGTTTCAGTGCATAATCGAATATGAGAAATAGAAATCAAAATTGAAAATCCAATTTAGGAAATTTCTTATTCTGATTTCATTGCATATCCGAATCTCAGAAATTGAATTTGAAGATCGAGTTTGAGAAATTTTCTTATTTTGATTTCAGTGCATAACATGAATCTGAGAATTTAATTTTCGAATTTGAAAAGTCATTGACTTTCTGGTAACATAACCTAAATTATAGGAATTGACTAAATTAATTTCAAAAATCGAGTTAGTTTTAAATCACGAAATTAATTTAAATAATTAAATTAAGGATAATATGGGTTTTTTGGCTTTAATTTGACTCTATTAGAAAATTATTAAAGTTGGTGTTTCTATTTGCTTAAGGGGTGCTAATAGTGACTCTATTAGGGAATAATCTCTAATAATATATAATAATAGAAATTAATTCTTAAGTTATTGTGTCAAAAGAAAATTTATAATATATAATGTATTGATATATGCGCATATATTTATTTAATAAATGGTAGTAAATGTCTTAATTCAACTTCTTAGCCACTTGCATGCGTTTTTGTTAATTATGAGAATTCAAAGAAATTGAAGTGACATTTGTAACTCCCTCTTAATGGGGTAATGAAAAGTCAATTGTAGGTCCCTAGTTGAGTAGATAATATTGAGTAAGCTAAGGAAACGTCTAGAGGGGGTGAATAGACTTTTCAAAATCTTTCAATATATCAAAGTATACAATGCGGAATTATCAGATTTATCAATAAGCCCAACAAATTTATACTCAACTAATATCGAAATAAGAACACCGATCTTGTCTATTCTATATGCAATTAATCAATTAAACAAGTAATTAACTAAACACAAATAAAACAGTAAAGTAAACAACACACAAAGATTTATAGTGGTTCGACAACTTGTCTAAATCCACTCTCACAACTCTAGTCGTGAAATTCTTATTACTCTTCTCTTCGAGTAGTGTGTTCTTGTGGCTTAGAGTCCGAAGAAATAAGACTTTGATCTTTTCGATAACACTACCAAGTGTTTCTTCGATCTAACTAGCTATTTACAAGTAACTAGCGACTTGAACAAAAACTATAAAAGAAAAACTTCTCTTAAGCTCAGTAGTAGCCTTCTGAATTTGACTTGTCTTTTAGCTTCAACTTTTCTGGATCTTCAACTCTGAGAGTTTCTTCTTCAAATATCTTCAGTAATCTCTTAGTGAATTTCAGTGTTTCAGTAGTCTATCAGTAGTCTTCAACGCTTCATAATCCTTCGATATTTATAGACTTATGATCCTTCAAGATAAGTTTGTTATCTAACTAACTTTTCTTGATAACTTCCTTCTAACTGTTCCATCTTATCCCTCCACGCGTTTCTTCAGTTAATTAGTTATTCCATAACTAACTCTTCAATATAACTTCCTTCATACGCGTCTTTGACTTAAGAATAACTTCTTTCTTTTCTTCTGCGCACTTGTCTTGTATTCCATACTTAGACAAATTCTTCAAGTAGAAATAACTCGTCTTGTCTTGTCTTCAAGTCTTCTTATCTCCAGTAGACTCCTTCAGTAGACTTCCATGATGAAATAATCTATATTAGTCCTATCATCTAATTCTAACAAGACTATTACATTACTTTAAGCTTTATAAACATCTTAGTCAACTTAAATCTATACATCAAGAACATAAACTATCAGCTTCTATACATCATTTATTCGCTCATCATAAAACCTATAGTAAACATATCATATAGTACTTATAAATCGTACTAGTCTTTTCTTTCTTCTTAAACTTTTCCTTCTTTTATTTTGTACTCTACTGATCTTGTTCATAAGACGACTTCCATAACTAGATCAGTCCATACTTAGAATATATTCAAGTCTGCTTTTGGCTTATCAAAACTTATCTTATCTTTTCATCAATTAGGACTTATATTAGGATTCATATCCCAACATCAATTTTTCAAATTCTTCTCCATGATACAATTGATGTATATGTGTGGTAAAACGTATGATGAGATTAAAACACTTGCATGCAATTGCCCTTTTATATCTTTTAATTTTTATATTAAGTATAATTTTAAGAGTTTAGCTAGATTCGTTGATATTCTATGTATTGCACGGCTAGACGACGATAATTACGGGGCTATTACGTATTGTTTCCACGTTCATCTATCGAGGTGAGTTTTAATTGTTAATCTCTACAGTGGTTAATTGGTAGAGCTCTATTGCAACGTTATTCTCTATTTAATGTTTTAGATAAATGTTTGAGTTAATTTTTTACTACATGAATTCATTTCTATTGTTATGCATGTGGCAAAATTTATTATCTTATTGGCAAAGTTTATGGCAAAGTACATTATATATTGGCAAAGTTTGTGACAAAGTATATTATATATTGGCAAAGTTTTTGGCAAAGTTATCTAATAGCCAGGGAATTCAAATGGGGTTCGGGATCGACGGGTCTTCGGGTGCGACCCGTCGTACTCACTACGTTTGGGAATACCTTAGTCATTAATTTGGCTTTGAGAAGGTCCACAAACATGCGATGTCTACGTGTGGAAATACCTTAGTCATTAATTTAGCTTTGGGAAGGTCCACAAACATGCGATGTCTACGTATGGGAATACTTTAGTCATTAATTTGGCTTTGGAAAGGTCCACAAACATGCGAAGTCTACGTGTGAGAATACCTTAGTCATTAATTTGGCTTTCAGATGGTTCACAAAACTCTATTGGCAAAGTTTCATTGGCAAAGTTGGCAAAGTATATGTGGCAATGTGAAAGTTATTTACTAAGTTGCAATTACTTGATTATTTATTTTTAGCATTAACTATTGAATGACTTAAATCCCACTGAGTGTGCTTGCATGCTCACCCCCAACATTTACAATTTCAGGTTGAAGAGTTGGATGGCGAGGAGTGGTGATGGGAAACGATCGATACTTATTTATTTAAAAATAAAAGATTATTTGCACGCATGTTTATTAAATTAAATTTTGGTTATTCTTATGGATATTTGGTTGAAGAGTTGGTTGTGAATTTCTTGATTTTATTTTAATAATTTCCGCTGCAATACTTAACGTACTTTTAAATATAATAGTCGCTGTGTCCCTTATTTTAACGTTATAAATTTAAGATTTCAATTTTTGGCACGTTAAAGTTAGTTATTTTAACTACTTTTTGAAAGGTCATTATTTTCAAATTTAGGGCGTGACACTAATCGAGTTGTATGGAAGAAATTAGACAGTTTGTATTTGACTCAATCTGTGTCAAATTGAATGTTCATGAAAAAGAAACTCGTGACTTTCAAGATGTCAGAGGACAAGGCACTTTGTGAACAACTAGATGAGTTTAACCAAGCTGTTGATGATCTTGAAAATCTTTGGAGTATCCTTAGAAGATGAAGATATGTCTTTCATACTCCTAAACTCATTACCTCCATCGTATGAGATTTTCAAAGATACCTTGCTTAATTATTACCAATCAAGGGAATGTTAACTTTGATGAGGTCTTATTAGATCTCAAAACCAATCAAGGGAATGTAAGTAACTAGACGAGTATAATCTTAATGGACACACTATATTCCGCACTTAACTCTAATGGGTAATAAGATCAGCAGACTAACTAGTCTTAGGCCCCTAGCCAAGTCAGCTGACTAAGTCATCTAGTATAGTTAGTTTTTATTACACATCTCAAAACACTCGTCTCGTCTGTTTTTCGGGGACCAAGAGTTGTAGGTGTATGTGTTAGGTTCCAAGCTAATCCTAAACAAAGTCATCTTGATGTTGCTAAGAAAAATCTTAAATATCTTAAGGGTACAATGAACTTAGGTTTATGGTACCCAGTTGATGATAGCATAGAGCTAAGTGGCTATTCTGATTCAGATTATAGTGGATGCAGAATTGACAGAAAATTCACATCTGGTTCTTGTCAATTCTTAGATAATAAATTGATTTCATGGTTCACTAAGAAACAAACTTATGTATCCCCATCTACAACTGAAGCAGAATATATGGCAGCTGGCAGTTGTTGTAGTCAGCTACTCTGGCTAATGCAACAACTAACATATTATAACATAATTGAACACAATGTGCCTATTTTCTGTGACAGTAACAGTGTTATAGCAATTACACAAAATCAAGTATTGCATATTAGATGTAAGCATGTAGATGTAAGGCATCAGTTCATTAGAGATCATGTAGAAAATAAGAACATTAGGATGGAAAAGATCCATATTAATCTTTAGAGAGCTGACATCTTCACCAAACCACTAGCTGGGTCAAGATTTAGAGACCTTTGCATAAGTCTAGGATTGCTAGATGATGGACCAAATAAGATATAGGAATATATATATATATATATATATATATATATATATATATTAAAACTTTATTTATTGTTTCTTCGTATTAGGATTAATAAGTTAAAAGTTAGATATCAATTTGAAGTTATGCAACAATATGCCTCATCTTCCCTTTTCTGAGATTGTCGCCTCTCCTCTTCATCTTTTCGTGTATATAAATTAAACATTTTTAATACTTTGGTGAAAGATTTTAAAATCATATTATTGAAGTGTTGAAGAAAAACTGAATACAAATTAAATATTTTCAATAATATGGTTATATATATATATATATATATATAAAGTGGGGCGGGGCGGGTTTTACCCGCCGGGTTCACGGGTAGAACGGGACGGATTATGCGGGTTTTGAGGCGGGGCGGGTCCCGGATACAAAAATAATTCACGAGACGGATCCTGGGACAGTCCACACCCGCCCCATTTCCATCCCTAGTATTTATAGATAGATTTGTCTTCAAGCTAGCCATTGGAATACTAGCCATTTGATCAAATCTTTCCTTGTATGTGACTTGGTTCATATTTTTGCATATTTTACAACTATACGATCCCCACAAGCGTATGGGTTCGATATTAGTATGATAAATATTGATTCACGTGTTATGCAACACTAAATAAACAATCGCAAGTGTACGGTGTCTATCGTAGCGTGATAAGCACGAGGTCGATCCCACAAGGAGGTTAAGCGTAAAATGGTAGTTTGTTAATTGAGTTCTATTTAGACGTGATCGATAACTTGAAAGTGTTGAATTACCCTAAATTATCTACCAAATTTGTCACTAGTAAACAATGAAAAGAGTAAATACAAAGTCGATCAAATACCATGCAAATCAATAAAACGAAAGTAAAGTGGGTGAAGATGCAAAGAAAGAAGGTGGGTTCCAAGGAAATTGTAACACCTAGACATCCGTTTATGAATGTTATCTCATTTAAATGGCCATTAAGGTTATCTCATATAGGGTGATCACACAAGAAGAACTAATCGATCTCTCGATACAAATTAATCCAAAAGCGCATGCAACATAGGCTCGTATCTCTACATCACAAACATTACACCGCCTAAAATAGCCCCTAAGATCATTCAATTCCCTCTCCGATAATTAATCCTCTCTCGAGATCATAATAATACCGGGTTGCATGCTTGCATACGATTAAATGGAATAAATCTCTCGATACTACCCCAATTAACAATGAATTAGGCAAATCATCATGGCCACTAACAACATGCTTTACAATGGATAATTAAACATGCAAATAAGAGATAAACACCAATTAAAGCAAGAAATTACTCATAAACTTCAATCCAAGTATTTACAATGCCTTAGAACCACAAAGTGTTTAGCTAATCAAATACATACTCAAATTACAAAATCCAAATGAAATAACTAAATAAAAAGAAAGATAACAAGAAAGCTTAGTCTAGATTGTGATGTGGAATGAAATTTGCAAGCTATTGCATCCTTCATTCCTTGAATTGATGGAGAATTGAGAGAAGAATGGCCAAATCACCTTGGAGTATGTGAAACTATGTGTGAGAATTGATGAATTGGGTGTGAATGGCTTGGATTTCAAGAAAAGGTGTTTATATAGTGTTTGGGTAGGGTTTAGATGACATAATTGCGAGTTGGTCCCTAAAAAATGGTCAAAATGTGAAGATGGCACCGAATTTGGGGTGACTCGGCCGAGTGGAGCACTTAAAAAGCGTGCCACGATTTTGTCTAGCCGAGTGCGCAATAAATTCGAAACTCGCAGATTCGGCCGAGTTGGCTCACTCGGCCGAGTGATGTTCAATTCCAGGAGCTACGGTACTCAACTTGACTCGGACGAGTTGACTCACTCGGCCGAGTGCGCAGTGATGTCCAAAGTTTCAGATTCGGCCGAGTAAGCTCACTCGGCCGAGTGTGCAGTCAAGCCAAAAGTCTCAGATTCGACCGAGTTGACTCACTCGGCCGAGTTGCCTTGTTCTTCGATTTCGGCCTTTTCTCGTTTCGTGCATATCTTCCGCCTCGGGTGCCGGATTGACTCGATTCCTTTGGCTAATCTACTCCATTTTTCGAGACGAATCCAACAGTGCACTCCTCTTCCTGATCGAATAAAGTATGGTTGGTGTTTTGCTCCAAATTTCATCGTATTTCCTACAAAATTGACAAAACACAACCTTTCTCTCATTTCGGCTTAAACAATCATATTCGATGCATAATTCAATGAAATCCACATCAAAACATGCTTCACATGTGCTCCTAAAACGTGTAAATTCCACCCGAATCAAGTATACCAAGTAGATTTTCGTTCCAAGGACTTAATTGAGTGAGAATGAGTCCCTAAAGTTACAAGATATCATGCTATTGTAGTAACTAAATGTTGTTGTTTTTGGAATAAAGAAGAAGCAACTAAGTAGATTAAACGGAATTAACTAATGCAATGAATATATCAACTAACAAAAGAAAACATGAACCAAGAGATTAATAGAAGATACTAAATGTAACCAAATCAAGAATGATGATGCAAATGAAGTATACAAATTACTAACTAACTTTCTTGTGGAAAGTGCAAGGTGAGAGTATTTCCTCGGGTGTTTCCGTTTTGTGAGCAATTAAGTGAACTAGTGAATTAATTACATGATTTAACTACGAATTCGGGTTAAGCTAAAGGCTATCACATGTGTGTGAAAACCCCCTCGAAAGGCATATGTCAACAACGTGCATTGATTAGCAATTATAAGATCTAACCAAATACCATATACTCCTAAGATAGTGTTTCATAAGCACTTTCAACACGGTTACTAATGCTTATGAAACGCCCTCTCACCAAACTCCTAAACGACCTATATTTGTTCAGTGTCTAAAATTGTCGATCTAGCAATTAACCCTCTCTCGGTTAAGCTAATTACTACTTAACTTCAATCAATTAATCAAGGCTCACACCCACACCCCAGTCATGCAAACCCAACTCTCGTTGCAATTAACATAATCGAAAATGCTAGCTAATAGGATTGATCAACCAATTGAATCTCACAAATCACAACAATGTAAATAATTAACACCCAAATCCCAAGCTAATCATGCAATTAATCTACAATTACACTAAACACCCATCAAAACATCCAAACCAAGGCAATTGGAGATTAGCCCATGGTTCTAGAAGAGAATCTCATGGTTATAACAACAAATAACATCAAACTCATAGTAAAATAGCAATAAAATGGAGAAATTAAGAAAATACCAAATTGAATTGCAAAATAGAGTAATATCACCTTGATCATGAAAAGATAACTTCAAACTGATGTAATAGATGATGCCCGATGATAATTGTAGCTTGATTCGAAGTAAAAACCACTATTCTATCTAATGAAGAAATTAAATAAAACTATGAAGAACACATACTACTATATGAGTGTGTGTGAGAATAGCTTGTAAAAGGAGTAAGACCTCTTCTAAAACTTTAATTGGAGCTATTTATAGTTGAGGTAGAAGTCTTGGACGAAATTTACACTTAGGTCCCTCGAAAATGGAGAAAATTGGCCAAAACCCCCGAAATACATGTCACCCGGCCGAAATACGTAGCAAATAGTGGAATCAGGGCTTGGTCGGGTGAAATCACCCGGCCGGGTGGTTTTACCCGACCAAAATACTCGATGGGTGAACTAATAAAAAATGTGGGTGTACAGCACAGTGGCCGGGTCATTTTACCCGCCCGGTCATTCCGCCCGCCCGGGTGGTGTCACCCGGCCAAGTTTTTTCGTCTCTTCATATCTCAAGCTTCCGACCTCCGATTGACTCGATTCCTTTTTTCATTCCACTCTGTTTTTCAAAACGAATCCAATGGTCAGTTTCTCTCCTTGATCCAGTGAAGTATGGTCGGTGTTTTGCTTCCAAAATACATCGTTTTTCCTACAAAATCGATAAAACACTACCTTTCTCTTATTTTGACCAGAACAATGATAATCAACCAATAATTCAATGAAATCAACATCCAATAAGCTTCAAATATGCATCTAAATCGTGTAAATTCTACCCGAATCAACTCCCCCAAACTTAAAGTGTTGCTCGTCCTCGAGCAACGAAAGAATTACAGCATGAGGGTGAAATTTACAACTAGATGATCAATGAAAGATCCCACGTATCAAATGTCATGAAATGAATTCTTCTTCCTCAAGATACATTCTCAAAATTATCACAAGTTCAATATTGAAGATCCAACTAATTACTCACACGTACTCAACACACAACAACAAGTGATGGTGATGACAATATCAAAATGTTCAAGTTCAACTCCCTAGATATAATGTTTCTCTCAAACACTCAAACAAATTAAGGACAATAAGCATGCATCAATCAAATCATGCATTGCAATTCCCATATGTTTGCCCAAACTCTACTATCTTTCCACCACAAACATGTTCAACAATGGGATCAATAAGGCTTAATCAAGGACGTAACATTGGCTCTTTGGACGGGGTAAGATGAATATGGAAAAAGTGACTCGTCTAGTGGAGAACGAAAGTTTTTTTTTTTCAACAATTCAAGCTCGTGCTCTTAAGGTTTACAACTTTCATTCTCACTTTTCATATAAATTCCTCAAATGCATTCATCTTCTCATCTTTTTAACCAATTTCTTTTCTTTTAGCTTGTGGGGCTCATTGTCCCTCTTTTCTTTTCATCATTATTTTTCTTTTTACTTCCATCTTTTTCTCTTTCCACAACTTTGCCAATTTTTCTCTTCAAACCAAAGGCACTAAAGCACATGTTTTACCACTTTCTTTTTATTCTCCAATTTGGAATTCCTTGGATAACCTCTCCACCTCCAACTTTTTCTTCTTCTCTTTCTTTTTCCTTCATCCCTTCATTCTTTTCCACTTCACTTGACATTGAAGAAACTCCATATTGTTCACCACTTGAAATTGTAATAGTATTACAATGTTCACGTGGATTTACCTCGGTATTTGAGGGCAATTTACCTTTTATATGTTGAGATCCGATTGAAGTTGCCAATTGTCCCAATTGGAATTCCATTGAGTTTTTATTACTCAAAAGTTGAGCAAGGATGGAATCGGTTGCTTCAGATTTCTTCTCACTTGTCTCTGTTCTCTTCATTAGAAGTGCAAGAAGCTCGTCCATGGAGGACTTCCCTTCTCCATTTGGGAGTTTTGCTCCGGGATCGAATCCGGGAGGATATTGAATAGCACTCTTAGGATTGGAGTAAGACAAATTCCCATTCCTCCGAAAATTCGGATTTTGAGGAGATTGGTATTGAGGGGATGGACCCTCTTGGCCTTGAGATGATGAAGATTGCCCTTGGAATCGGTTTTGAGGGGGAGCTTGATGTCATTGACCACGATTTTGATATGGTGGTTGTCCTTGATATTGTCTATTCCCTTGAAAATTTTGTAGATATCCTTGTTGACCCATGTATTGCACTTCTTCCATAGATCCCCATTGAGGTTCATCTTGACCAAAGGGTAGATGATTATCTCTCGGTTGAGATATAACATTCACCTTTTCTACAAGTGTGGCCAAAGTTGCCTTCACGCTTTCCATGTCATCCACTTGAGCTACCTGGTTTCTTGGTCCACAGTCTACTCTCATCTTGAAAGTATTGTTCCAGATCCCTTCCATTATGTCATTGATCTCATCCGCCGATTTCCCCCAAATTGAACCCCCCACACAAGCATCAATGTTGTGTTGATCTTCCGCTCGTAACCCACAAAAGAACCAACATGTTGTTTGTTCTATTGGAAATCCATGATGGGGGCATGTGATGAGAAGATTTGTAAACCTTTCCCATGCTTCCTTGATCCCCTCATTTGGCCCTTACTGAAACGTAGAGATTTGTTGTTTGTCTTCTATCGTCTTGCAAGGAGGGTAGTACTTCAATAGAAATCTTTTCTTCAATTCTTCCCAAGTCCTCACTTCTCCGGCGGGAATGCTTGATTGTAGCCAAGCTTTTGCTTTCCCCGACAATGTGAATAGTAATAACCTCATCTTTTTAGCATCTTCCGACACTCCATTTTGCTTGAGAGTGTCGGCCACCTCTAAGAATTTAGCAAGATGTTCATTTGGGTCTTCCTCAAATCCTTCCTCCGTTCTTCCTTTAAATCGTCTCTCCCTCAACATTCGTAATAGAGAGGCACTAATCTCAAATTTATTTGCCTCCACCCTTAGTTTTGCCAACCCATCGTAATGCTCCCTCGATTAAGGCTCAAAATATTCCCTCATTGGCCTTCCATGGTATACACGTTGAGGCTCTTCTATATGTGGAGGAGGAGGAGGAATGTACTCTTCTTGAATTTGTTGAAGTGGAGGATATTGGTAAGGAGGGTAAGGGTGTTGAGGTGGTGGGTATTGATGTGGTGGAGGTGGTGGATAGTAGGCTTGTTGTGGAGGTGGATAAGGGTAAGGATAGTATCCTTTATATAGAGGGTGGTTTTGAGGTGGATATTGTGGATTGAGATTATGGAGATTTGGTGGAGGGTTTGGAGGTGGATTACCTCCTTGTTGGTTTCCAACTTGGAGATTCTCTCTTTGAGGCTCATCATCTCCAAGTGGTGGAGGATTCAACTCTTCGTTGTTCTCCATCTCAAGATGCTCTACAACTCTTTGATGGTTTCTTCTTCGATTTCTTCACCTTGCGTGTGCCTCGATCTCAAGATCTAATGGTTCCAAGTTACCTCCACGAGATCTTGTGATCATACACCTACAAAAGACAAGTATCAAAACCCACAAAGAGAAACGAAAAACAAAATAAAGAAAAAGAAATGCTACTATCAATAACACTTAACAGACTCTAAGTCTCACTAACAACACTCGCTTAAATCCACGGCAGCGGCGCCATTGACTTGGTTCATATTTTTGCACTTTTTACAACTATACGATCCCCACAAGCGTATGGGTTCGATAGTAGTATGATAAGTATACCAAGTAGATTTTCGTTCAAAGGACTTAATTGAGTGAGAATGAGTCCCTAAAGTTACAAGATACCATGCTATTGTAGTAACTAAATGTTGTTGTTTTTGGAATAAAGAAGAAGCAACTAAGTAGATTAAACGGAATTAACTAATGCAATGAATATATCAACTAACAAAATAAAACATGAACCAAGAGATTAACAGAAGATCCTAAATGTAACCAAATCAAGAATGATGATGCAAATGAAGTATACAAACTAACTAACTTTCGTGTGGAAAGTGCAAGGTGAGAGTATTGCCTCGGGTGTTTCCGTTTTGTGAGCAATTAAGTGAATTAGTGAACTAATTACATGATTTAACTACGAATTCGGGTTAAGCTAAAGGCTATCACATGTGTGTGTAAACCCCCTCGAAAGGCATAGGTCAACAACGTGCATTGATTAGCAATTATAGGATCTAACCAAATACCATATACTCCTAAGATAGTGTTTAATAAACAGTTTCAACACGGTTACTAATGCTTATGAAACGCCCTCTCACCAAAGTCCTAGACGACCTCTATTCGTTCAGTGTCTAAAATTGTTGGTCTAGCAATTAACCCTCTATCGGTTAAGCTATTTACTACTTAACTTCAATCAATTAATCAAGGCTCACACCCACACCCCAATAATGCAAACCTAACTCTCGTTGCAATTAACATAATCGAAAATGCTAGCTAATAGGATTGATCAACCAATTGAATCTCACAAATCACAACAATAGAAACAATTAACACCCAAATCTCAAGCTAATCATACAATTAATCTACAATTACACTAAACACACATCAAAACATCCACACCAAGGTAATTGGATATTAGCCCATGGTTCTAGAAGAGAATCTCATGGCTATAACAACAAATAACATCAAACTAATAGTAAAATAGCAATAAAATGGAGAAATTAAGAAAATACCAAATTGAATTGCAAAATAGAGTAATATCACCTTGATCATGAAAAGGTAACTACAAACCGATGTAATAGATGATGGCCCGATGATAATCGTAGCTTGATTCGAAGTAAAACCCATTATTCCATCTAATGAAGAAATTAAACAAAACTATGAAGAACACATACTACTATATGAATGTGTGTGAGAATAGCTTGTAAAAGGAGTAAGACTCCTTCTAAAACTCAAATTGGAGCTATTTATAGTTGAGGTAGAAGTCTTGGACGAAATTTGCACTTAGGTCCCTCGAAAATGGAGAAAATGGGCCAAAACCCCCGAAATACATGTCACCCGGCCGGGTGGTTTCACCCGGGCATGCCACCCGGCCGAAATACGTAGCAAATAGTAGAATCAGGGCTTGGCCGGGTGAAATCACCCGGCCGGGTAGTTTGCCGGGTGATTTCACCCGGCCAAAATACGAAGGTTTTGATGGAATAGGGCATGGCCGAGTGAAGTCACCCGGGCGGGTGGTTTACCCGGCCAAAATACTCGATGGGTGAACTAATAAAAAATATGGGTGTACAGCACTGTGGCCAGGTCATTTTACCAGCACGGGTCATTCCGCCCGCCCGGGTGGTGTCACCTGGCCAAGTTTTCCATCTCTTCATATCTCGAGCTTCCGACCTCCAATTGACTCGATTCTTTTTTTCATCCCACTCCGTTTTTCGAGACGAATCCAATGGTCAGCTTCTATCCTTGATCCAGTGACGTATGGTCGGTGTTTTGCTTCCAAAATACATCATTTTTTCTACAAAATCGGCAAAACGCTACCTTTCTCTTATTTTGACCAAAACAATAATAATCAACCAATAATTCAATGAAATCAACATCCAATGAGCTTCAAATATGCATCTAAATCGTGTAAATTCCACCCGAATCAGTATGTAGAGCCGGTCATTGCCAACCCGAAATCTAGTATGGACTGGGCTCTAAAATTAGAGGCCCATATAGAACTAGGCCTATTTGGCCCGACCCGATGGGCCCGATGGGTCTAATGAGCTATGCAGAATTTGGCCCGCGGCCCACGGGCAGCCCATTTGGCCCGATCAATATTTTTTGTTTAGGTAAATAGATAATTAAAATAAGTAAAGTACCTTATATTTAAATATTATTGTGTTTTTATTTTATTTTGACTTTGAAATTTGAACTTATGAATTATTTATAATTTTATTTGAAGTTGTTATATAGTGTACGAGAATGATATAATGTCCACCGGTGGGCACAAATTTTATGCCCACCGCTTACGTGGCAATGCCACATAATATATTTTTTATTTCAGATTTTTAGATTATTCCTATTTTACATCATAAATCTTATCTTTCCATGTAAATAGGATTAAAAAAAAAAAATCATACCTAAAAAAAATACATGATTTTTAAAATAAATAAATTTATAAAAATAATAATAATACATAATTTATAAAACAAACAACTTTAACAATGTATGAAATAAATCATTTTATCATAATAAATTTTTCCTGTTATGCGTAAATAATTTAATTTTGTGAAAAAAAAATTTAATACTCCAATACATAATTTATTTACGGAAGATATTTCAATATAATTTATATTGCAAACTTATTCATTTAAAAATGATATACTCTTATCTAAAGTTTATTTTAAAATAAATTTGGAAATACTTTTGGAATGGTTAACATTTTTTAAAAATATTTTTTGGTTTTTCAAAACAACTTTTAATCTTTTTTAATAATAATTATTGTATTTAATTATTAATAAATATTCAAAATAACTTTAAAATTAATTTAATATAATTTTATTTACTAAACATCAATTAATTTTTTGGAATATAATTTTTTTAATGTTTTTTTTAATCCAATTTACATGGAAATATAAGATTTATGATGTAAAATAGGAATAATCTAAAAATATGCATGGAATAAAAAATATATTATGTAGCATTGCCACGTAAGCGATGGGCATAAAATTTGTGCCCACCGGTGGGCATTATATCATTCCCGATATAGTGTAATGATATACCAATACATAACATATATATATATATATATATATATATATAATTTTTGCTAAAAATATTTTTTTTTAAAAATTATTTTATGGGCTGGACCGGTCCGCTAGCCCAGCAGACTATGATGGGCTAGACTGTGCTCACATTTTATAGACTCGACTAATTCGTGGGCCAGCCCGACCCAACCCACGAATATCGATTGGCCCGATGGGCTAGGCTGGGCCGGACGGCCCGATTTGCCAACTCTACTTGTATGTCTTGATCCATAAATATCTTGATTTGTTTCCTTGTATGTCTTATTTCCTTATTTACTTAATGCATATTTTGTATAAGGTAAGTTTTCTTATTTACCTTGATACTAGATCCATACTTAATTAACCTTATTTCAATTCTTCACTTATCAACTTTACTAATCTAGTCATCTGATTTATGTTCAGTTAGCTTAGTGAAAGGCTTCTTGTCTTCTGATCTTTTAGTCTTCTGTTTGTCAAGTCTTCTTGCATTGACTCTATGAACTAAGTTTACTAGTGATATTAGCTGAACTCAAGGTTGTAGAAATCGAAAATCGCCAGTCGGGAATTTTCCATCCGCCTAGCGCTTAGACCACCTAGGCGCCGCCTAGAAACTGTGATTTTTTAATAAATGTGGGCCTGTGGTCCAGAAATTAAATAAAATGTTGACGTGGGCCTTAGCCCATAAATTAGGAATTTCAAACGAAGTAATATGTTAGTCAAATTAGGGTTTTCTGCATTTCTCGTTCTAAAAGCAACACAAGAGCGTCAACAACACTACTAGAGCGGTCAAAAAGCGATATGTCAATGTCGTCGGCGCAGCGGACAGAGCCGACCTATAGGCCTTGTCAACGGCGTCAACACCGCGGCGAGTATGACGACGACTTCGAGGTGTTGGAAAAATCCAATTGACTACGTCATCGACTGTATGTATCCCCAAATTGGGAATACTATTTTTTCCGTCGGTTGATAAAGTAGTAATGTTCAGAGGAGGCTTTCATAGGTAGGATTTTCGTAAAGATGAAGAGAGATTTGCGAGCATATTGTTTTTTTATATATAAACGTGAATAATTTCAGCCACCTAGACGACGACTCGACCGTCTAGACGCTGCCTGGGCACCGCCCAATTCAAAGGCAAATTTTTCTTTTGATTTGCGAAAATCGGGGCTGACAGTGGGCGCTTAGGCACTAAGCGCCCGCCTAGCCCGATTTTTGCAACCCTAGTTGAACTACATACAACTGGGTTCACTTGACTATGCTAGACTATAAGTTGTCTATAAAATATCAGCTTGTATCCTATCAACTTACATATCAACTTGTCTTGCTAAATATTCTAAGTTGTTTCTGCCATCAAAACTAATACATAATACATTGTTGTTCATGGGTAGGATCTATATCCCAAAAATTTCCTCCTTTTTTATGAAGCCATAACTACTTATTTGACTTGTCAAATCTAGACAAGTTATATGCAGTTTATAAAGCAATAAAAACATAAAGTGTTGGTCCCATTGATGAGTCGAATTTATTGCATATTTTTGTGCTTTAATTGAATATTCCCTGTGAATTAAATTGGTATTTTAGTGCACCTTTTCGACTCATTATTTCATGACTTCAATTATCCTGATATTTTTATTTTCTCATTTAATTCAGGTGAAATTGAAGCATTTTAAAATTACATTGACAGATCCGTGAGAAGAAATTATTTCAGCCCAAATGTCAAGTACTAGGCCCATACCATGCAGCAAAGTCACGAAAATGTTGCATTGGACTTTTCTAATTCTTGGGCCTATCATTGGGCCCATAAAGGGAGTATTATATATCAGCCGCCATTGTGAGAAGCGGCAGCCGCCGAATTCCTGGAAGCTATCCGAGGGCTACATCATTTCAATTATTTGAGTCTCGTTATTTCTATATATTGCAATTTATTATTTCTTGCTTTTTGTTGGTCCCAAGTTGAGTTAAGATTGATTAAGCTAGGAAAAGTCTAGAGGGGAGGGGTGAATAGACTTTTCAAAATCTTTCAAAATATCAGAGTTTTTATGCGGAAATGTGTTCTAAACAGTACTGCTCTTACTGAGTTAGATCAGTACTTTCCAGTTTCAGTTTTATACTCAACTTTTATTTAGATCTTTTACTTTGTAAACCTTAATGTTCTTAGTTAAACAATTCAAACAAATATTAAACAGAAAGTAAAGAACACAAGATTTATAGTGGTTCGACAAATGTCTACATCCACTCTCACAACTCCAGTTGTGAAGTTTTATTAACTCTTCCTTCTTGAGTTTCTTGTGGCTTAGAGTCCCAAGATTAAGACTTTGATCTTATCGATTACACTTCCAAGTGTATCTTCGATCGACTAGTAATTCTACAAGTAACTAGCACACTTGTTTACAACAATACAAACTTTAAAATGAAAAGTAAACTTCTCTTGTTGTAGCCTTTGATTCTTCTCTTCAATTCAGTGGCTTCTTCTCAGTTTGATCTCCTTAACACTGTGAGTTCTTGAATGCTTCGAGTACTTTGATTGCTCTTAGATCAGTAGTCTTTCAGTAGTCTCAGTAGTAGAAGATCACACAGTTTTTATAGACTTTAGTATGACAGTTAGCAGTTTGTGAAACTAACTCTCAACTAACTCTAAAACTGTTTTTGTTGTAACTTCCTTTTTGTAACCGACTTTGTAACTTCCTTCAACTAATTCCAAGTCAGCACATTTCAAATATATCTTCAGTTACGCCTTAAATAAATTTTCCAAACTTATTCTTCAATCATACTAACTCAGCACAGTAACTTACTGTTCTGACTTTTACTGTTCTTAGTCAGTAAGCACAGTTCTCCAAAATTGTTCTAACTTCTCCAGAATTCTTCTCTTATACTTCTAAGCTTCTCTTCAACTCTTCTTGAAGGTCTTCTTATTCTGAAGTAGTCTTCTGAGTCTTCAATAATCTTCTGATCTTCTTCTAATCTATTTCTAATCTACTGTTCTGAACTTTTACAATGCTGAATACAATAGAATACAACTTTACATATATAAAACCTATCTATACATCAACTGAACTACATACAGATGAGTACATCTAAGTCCTATACTATAAGTTGTCTATACAATACAAACATCAGCTTAGTTCCTAAACAGTTCTTATATCAGATCAATAAACACACTAAGATTAGTAAACATATATAAGACCAGTAAACTCAGATTCCAATATCTCTTATAATGACTTAGTTAAGATGACTTCCAACCACATATATCATTAACTTTAAGTTGCTTTTGGCCATCAAAACATACAATCATCAACTAGAACATTGTTTATTGGATTCATATCCCAACACTTTTTAGTAGTTATTAGTCAACCAACCAAACTCCCCCACGTTTTATTGCTTTCGTACACAATTTATTCAATTAAATTACACCGTTCTTCGTGGGATCGACCCTTACTTTCCTACTACATAGTGGGTATTTAAGGAAATTATTTTTGGGTGCCAGCGACAGCACATCACCCATAACGAGTAGTGGATAGATTTAAAGTCTAGAGGGGAGGGGTGAATAGACTTTAAAACTTCTAAACAGAGTGAGTGGTTACTCAGCTGATGTACCTAGTCTGCTGGATTGGCAAGTCTGCTGATCCAACTCGCTATGTATTCTACTGAATATAGTTTGCGGAATAGTATGGGCCATTTGTTTAGACTCGTTCGTTAATAATGAAAAACATTTTTTAACCAAGTTAAGATACTCAATTGACTTGATGTCTGCTAGTTTTAAACTTTTCTTTTGTTGGCCTTTGCTTAAAATCACTTTGAAAATAAGATGCAGTATGAATAATAAGAATAATGAATACTGAATTGAAATGACAATAAAGTAAATAACACCAGGGGTAATAGTGGTTCGGATCTCTAAATCCTACGTCCACTCTCACGATCTGCTCGTGATGTTAATCCTTTAATCATTAAATCAAAGGGTCTTGTCCTTTAGAGTCTCAAGGGGAGGACTTTGAGCTCTGAGCAATCACAAAATTGCTACGGTCTCCACAAGTGTTTATGAGCACGTGTACTCTTACAAACTTTACAACTGAAACCTTATACTAGCTAGAGTGTTTAGGTTTGGGTTGTTTTCGATCTATCTCCAACTAATGGTTCAAGCAACAGATTGCTTAACCACTAGGCCTAAACCAATAAATATATATAATGATAAACGTGGTTCGATTTCTTGTTGGTGAGGAAACTAATGAATTTTAGAACGGGCTTGAAGAACTTTTCTTCGAATACTTTTTGCTTCAATCAGCTGGGTGTGTTCTTCGTAAGCTTGATTTCTGTGTATAGTTTTCGTGTTCCTCACTTCGATTTGATCTTGTATTTATAGGATGAATCTTCAATCAACTAGCCGTTGGAGAGACTAGTTGCTTGTGATTATCCTTGATTGCAGCCTAATCTCTTGATTGCTTCTTGATTGATACTGATTCCACCAAATCTGTAACTTGCCTTCTTTGGATATGGAAAGTAAATGTCTTCGAGATTTACACTTAGCTTTTTTACGCAGATTTTAGTCGGCTGGTCTAAGTACTCGTCTGGTCTGAGAACTCGTCTGATCTGATCTTGAAAGTGTAGTAGCCTATCTGTCATGAAGTAGTCTTCTGATCTGATTTTAACTTATCAGCTGAGTCCAACTCATCTAATTTCGATCTTTGTCTTCTCATCTGATTTGCATCATTCTAAGTCTTTGAGAACTTTGATCAGTAGACTTCTCTGGAAGTCCATATCAACTGATAATTGCATACAAGGGTCTTCTCATCTGATTCTTCAAACTTGGTCTTCCTTCAATCTTCAAGGTCTTCTTAGTCTTCTGGTCTTCTACTTATAAGTTGTTCTATACATCTCAGCTTATCCTATCAGATCACTAAACTAATTAAGTGTTTTGACCATCAAAACTAATTACATTATAATCAAATCAAACTTAAGGGGTGGGTTCATATCCCAACATAAAGCTCAAGTGAAGACAATGAGTTGTTGTCTCGGTGAGCCAAGAGAAATAGTACTTGTATAGATGATAAATAAATGACAAAGCACCAAGTAAAAATTTATATCAACTACCACAAAAGGTCTTCATCTGGTCTTTAGTCTTCAAGTGGAATTTGGTAAGCTATGTATAGATGCTTATGGATTTCAGCCATGTGTTCTACATCTGTAATACCACCTTCTTCTTCAATAATAATTTCTTCAACCTTCTTGATCGGGTTGAAGTCAACTCTTCCAAAAGGTAATCTTGGAGTTTCCCATACTAGGTCTTCTGGTATTAGAATATTGTAACCAACAGCATGTTGTAGTTCTAATCACATCACATTATTCCAAAGTATCTTATCTTTTGACTCCATGAACCTTTTGAATTGAATGAAGACTTATTCTAGTATAATCAGATGTCCATATCGTTTGATAAGGAAGTGTGTTACCTACCATTTTCTCTTGATAAGTTGCCACTTGGGTTAGTTGTCTGGAATAACTAAGATATTCACAAGTGCATCTTCAATCACTTCTTGGCTTTTCTTTTGTTGCTTAAGCATTTTGACATGCTTCTTTTCGTATTTTCTTCTTACTACTTCAGCATCTACCAATTTCTGCTTCTTAATAGCAATCTATTGTCTCTTAACAATCATCTTCCTTTTGCCAGTGGGCTTCTGTTGGTCTCTGAACGAGTAGTGAATGGTTAAAGTTTAGAAGGGAGGGGTTAAAAGACTTTAAAACTTTTTCTAAACAGAGTTTAAGTCACTCAGCTATATACTTAGTCTACTGGATTGGCTAGTTTGCTGATCCAACCTACTGGGTACTTAGCTAAGTTAATTTGCGAAAATATGTAGGTACTTTTGTTTAGACTCGTTTCTATATGTGAAAACCTTATTAAGGCCAAATTAAAACTACTCAAATGACTTGGTGTCTGCTAGTTTGAAATCCTTAATGACCTCTTTTCGAAATCAACAAAATCACAGTATGCAGTATGAATAATAGCAATATAAAATGACATAATTTAAAGGTGCATAAGAGTAAATAACACCAGTATAGTTGTTCGAATTCCAAATCCTACGTCCACTCTCATGATTCTCTCGTGAAGTTTATCCCTTAAAATCACCAAATAAAAGGGGTTTGTCCTTTAGGGTCCCAAGAGAAGGACTTTGAGCTCTGAGCAACTTCCTAAGTTCTACAGTCTCCACAAGTTTTTATGAGAACTTGTACTCTTACAATGGATAACAACTTGACCTTATACTGGTTAGAGTGTTTGGATTTGGGTTGTTTTGATCTATCTCCAACTAATGATTCAAGCAACAAACTAGCTTAATCACTGTGCCTAAACCAATGGATATGTATAATCACAATCTGGCATCGGTTTCTTGGTTGGTGGGAAACTTCTAAGAGTTATGAATGATTCAAAGAATATACAGGCTCTTCAGAACTCTCTTGAAAAATACTTTTACTGTTTCGTGCTTTAGTCAGCTGGGTGAGTTCTTGCGTAGAGTTTTTGTGATCTTCACAAATGAAGATTGCCTTGTATTTATAGGCATAATCTTCAATCAACTAGCCGTTGGAGTAGCTAGCCGTTGTTGATTATCCTTGATTGCAGCATGATCTCTTGATTGATCCTGATTCCACCAAATTTGGGACTTGCCTTCTTTGGATATGGAATGTGCATTAAATGCTTTGACCGAGATTCATACTTAGAATATTCATGCAGGTTTTAGTCAGCTGGCCCTTAGTCGTCTGATCTATTCAATATAGCCGCCTTCTAGCATGAAAATGTCTTCTGGTCGGATTTAGATACAGATGAGTCCAACTCATCTAGTTCTTGATAAAACCTCCTCTTCTTGTCTTGATCTCTTCTAAGCTTTGAGGTCTGGAATCAGTGGACATCTTTTAGAAGTCCATATCAGTTGATAAGGCATACAAGGGTCTTCTCATCTTATTCTTCAAACATGGTCTTCTTCTATCTTCAAGGTCTTCTTAGTCTTCTACTCTTGAAATCTTGAGTGGGCGCGTGTAAATCCATGATGTGATCTCAACTGATATACATACAGTTGATATCACAATGACTAGACTAAGAACTATAAGATGTTCTATACAACTCAGCTTATCCTATCATATGACATAAATACTAAATAAACTATTAATTGTTTTGTCCATCAAAACTTATTACATAAATTACATCAATACCCCTGGGGGTGGGTGAATATCCCAACACCTTCTGCATTTTCTTGGTTTTTTGCTGCTCATCAGCTGTTGTTGTTGGGATATCAACTTGGACATCTACAATTTTTCCCCCTTGGGTAGACAAGGTAGTCTTCTGACTTTCAAAAAGTTGTTAATCTCCTAGCCAACTTTTCTTGAGATTCAGTTGTAGCGCTTATAACTTGTTTCACTAACTATTTTCCCTTTTTGGCTTCATGAAACCTAGAGTTAATAGCTTTAGTGAACTTAGAAAGTTCAGTGTTAAGTCTCTGTTGCATCGCATCAGCCGGTGTCTGGATCAGGTTCTCATGAGTCTTAGCATATGAATGCTTTTCAATCCTCTCAATATTCAACTTCAGCTTCCTAGAAGTATTCTCAAACTTCTCTTGGTAGTGAGCTGCTAACCTTATAAGAAGCTAATTATGATCCTTGCATGGCTTCCAGTAGTTGTGATCTTGCTTCTAGTAGTTGATTATAAACTTCTTGTCTTTGCATATCAGCTATGTCGATTTTAGCCCTATAAACTCTTTCCATCTTCAGTGATTCCTTGGCAAAGAGTTCTGCAAAGCTGATAGCCCTCTTCTCTGCTCCTCAATGTTATCCTTAATGAACTCATCTACTCTATTGAGAAATGTTTATCTAAAATCCTTATCTATGACAATAACCTCTGTAAGGATGATCTTCCTATGTTCCTTTATCAGCTCCTCGTTCTGCTTTAACAATTGAAGATGTAGATTTGAATTTAAGTACATATCAAGGAAATCTTTCAATGCCTCTTTAATATCGTCTTTCAGTTGAGGTAAAGATGGAGTAGGAGTAGAGGTGGAAGGTGTTGGGATATAAATCCTACCTAATGATGAAATGAAGTATTAATTAAGTTTTGATGGTCAAAATAACATATAGGGTTTACAAGTTAATATGAAGCTATCTGGTAGGAAATAAGTTGATGTTGTATAAACAACTTATGTAATCTAGTCAAGTGAACTCAGTTATATGTAGTTCAGTTGGTATCACATAGGAAGTCTAGTTAGAGTCAAAGCAGAAGACAAGAAGAGAAGAACAGCCTACTTGAAGACTAGAAAACAGACCAAATGAGAAGATTCTTTAAGCTGGTTACTTAGAAGATCAGATGACATAAGCTACAGAGTCAAGATAAAGAATAAAGTTAAGTGTGGATAATAGAAATGTGAGAATGAATGAAGTTACCATAAAACGGTTATGCCAGAAGTTAAATAAGGAAATAAGGCATATAAAAATAAATTGTAAGTAACCGTTCAAGATTTAAGAAAATACGGTTAAGAGCAGTTAAAAGAAGCTTTGAATAACTAACTAGTTTTCCAACGACTAGTTTTGTGAAGCAAGTTATCTATAAATACAAGACCATTGTCATTATATTTACTACGGAAACTATATGCACAAGAACTCAAGCAGCTAATATCAAGCATTCAGAGTATTCAAAGTATTCAAAAGTTCAAGGAGGTGATCAAGAAGCGAAAAAAACCATTCAGAGTTTTCGTATCATAAGCCCAGAATCAGAATTCGTATTGTTATGCTTAGAAGTAGTCAAACAATTCTTTGTTTGATTTACTTGTTGGAGATTAAGAAGAACATCAATCTAGAAAAGGTTGTTGTTATTCGAAGGAAGTTGTAAAAGTGCTAGTTCCTACTAACTAGTTGATCGAGTACATCTGGAGGTGTAACAAGATCAAAGTCTTATTTCTTGGGACTTTAAAGTTTAAGATACCCAAGTTGAAGGGATTAATTTCATGTTTGGAAACGTGAGAGTGGATGTAGGTCAGGTGGTTGAACCACTATAAATCTGGTGTTCTCTAAACTCTTTACTTATTGTTTGATTATACATATTGCATAGTTTTCAAAACCAGCTGATATCACTATCTAGCTGAGTATAATGAGGTTTTAGCTGAGTATAATGAGGTTTTAGAAGGACAAGTTTAAAAAGGTTTTTTCATAGTCAAGAACGAGTATAAATAAATTGGGCCACACACACACACTTTGATATTCCGCATATTATAGTTTTACTTTGATATATAGCTAAGATTAGATTTAGTAGATTGAATCAGCTTCTAAGCAGATCAGTTGACTAAATACAAGCTGAGCTAACAACTGACTAGTTACCAGATGACATATTCATTCAGATTTAGATTTTCAAAAAAAGTTTGAAAGTCTATTCACCCCTCCCCTCTAGACTTTCAACTATTCACTACTCGTTCAGGGACCAACAAATGGTATCAGAGCAGTGGTTCTAACGGACTGTTGTCTCTTGATTATCTTAGACTTTGAGGGAAAGTCTTGATAGTCCACTAAAATAGATTCTTTGAAAAAACCGATTTCGAAAAAAACATAAGCATGGAAACCAACACTTGAAACTTGCCTAAATTTTCAGTTGATCAATATGATTACTGGAAAGTTCGCATGGAAATAATCTTTGGTTCAACTCGTGATTTGATGTGGTCTGTGATCACCACCGGACCAATTACTGTTATGGCCCCAAACACAGCTACATGTGACACAACCAAGCCAGTCGGTGCCTTAGTACCAAAACCCAAAGCGGAGCTGACCACAGACGAGATGAAGCAGAATAATCTGACAGAATTGCCAAGAATCTCATCATGAGCACCCTACCAAATGAATACATTGGAAAAGTCATCAAGTGCAAAAGTGCCAAAGATATGTGAGATACACTAGCTACTCTATGTGAAGGAACTGGACAAATTAAGGAGAATAAGCTAACCGTTGTAGTTCAAAAGTTCGAAACATTTAAGATGCAATGGAGTGAGAATATCGATCAACTGGATACAAGATTCACAAAAATCATCAATGAAATCGAATCACTCGACAAGAAGTATACCAACAAATAGATCAACTTAAAGGTCCTCAAAGCATTGACACCCCAATGGCATATGAAGAGCATAACTATAAAAGATACCGGAGATCTCAATGAATGGAGTGTTCAAATGCTTTTCCAACACTTAAAAGGTTATGAATTTGAACTAGAAGGCTCTAGAAAGTGATGAACAGAACAAGACTACATCTACCAAAGGAGGTGTCATTAAATCAGCTGAGAAGGTAACAAATTCAGGAAATAATTAAACCAAAGTGGGGGTTAGATTTTGTGTCTGATGGAGACAAAAGTAGCCGGTGAAGACCACATCTTTGTCTCCTTTATCACCCACTCCCCAACCATACCTTCAACAAATGTTGGACCATAATTCAATTATTACATTTAGCCCCAGTTGAATCTGTAAACCTTAGATTTAGGAACTAATTTTATATACAGTATGTTTGTTTAATTTCACTTTCCTAAAATCAAACCATTTTTTTGGCTCATTGAATTGCTTAAATCTATGGAATGACCAAACTCAACCCTTAAGCCGTCAAGCAAACATGATCTTATAATCTTCTGATTCAAATTCAATGGGTACGTACTAGCTAGGTTTATAAGATAATTCTCATTCCTAGCGGACTAGCTAGTATAATTAAATTGACTCTCATGCTTATTCATTTAAAACCCCATTTATTTAAGGTAGGTGTTTGGCTGTTGAATGAATCAAGATAGAAGAGAGTAAGCAAAGGGTCAACATTGAACCCAAGCTCCTTTTATTAAATTTGATCTAACAACATAGTATCATACAAAGATTGCATTAGATCATTGTGCCACTAATTAGATACTAATAAACAAACTAGTTGCATTAGATCATATGTCAAAAACTGATCTCTTTCTCTCGAAGTATTCATCTAACCAGCCTCGGATCAACTTCACTTCAGCTGCCCTTTGCTCCACCAGCCATTCCGGATCCTTAGCCGTTGATGGACGCAAATCCAAGTGATGAGCTCCTGTCCATAACCGATTAAATCAACGCAATTCATAGAGTTGCAGTGTAGACGAGGGACTAAAATTTATCAATGAGTGGAAAATAGAAAAACTCTTAATCGGTTTAAATATAGCCACTGTTACTGCATTTAAGCAACCACCAGAAATCTCATTAAAAAGCATGTAGAATTAACATTAAGCGAGTACTACATAATTGAGGATTTCATATAAATTATTGTACTTAAGGATGAAGTTAAAAAGCTTGAACAGAAACTAAGGCTAGTCAAATGAAAAGGGTATAGTTGTTTTAGCTGAAGCCCTTAATTATTTTGCAGCATCAAGGAAATATATCATAGCAGCCTAAATAACAGTAAAAATCTCAATTGAATCTATAAAACAGGATTCTAGCGTGGTTACCTTTCTCTGTAACAAGAGCTACAATAGATTCAGATATATCTTCCAAGACTCTGCAACAAATCATACACTGTCGTTAATAATTCAGTTGTGCTTTTATGTCAAATAAATAAATGAACAAAAACGGATAAAAAAATTACCCGCCACCACTCCAGGGATCCAACAACCCATTTGAGAATATGATGTTACTCCCAAAGGTTTTCAAAGCATGCTTAAATCCCTTTGTAACGGAGAAAAAATATTAAAAAGAGAAGGAAAAAAAAAAGGTTAATAAACCAGCAACCATTATCTTGCAAAGGTAAAAAGTGGTATGCAAACAACGAAGAAAAAATCTTAAATAGATCCTAGCTAAATTCTTAAATAAATGTAGCTCATAGGGAAAATTGTCAAAATAATGGACTATTAAAATTCAAATATTTTAGTCCACCAGGGCCCCACCCCCACATTTTTAATTCAAATCCAAATTCTAGTTTTAGTACTTCAAATCTTGTAAAATTCTACTCTACAACACCTATTTTACCTTTTAAATCCCCACCTACTGGATTTGAAATCCCCTCCAATCCATAAACAAACACTCCCTTAGTGTGTTACCTTCTAAGAAAAGTTCTAGCACCTTCCAATTAAAGACAACTGAAGGAAAGAGAAGGCAATATATTACAAATTCTACTACAAAGAGGCATAAAAGTATTCTAGCAAAGATTTCATACATGTCCACCAAATTCAGTAGTTATCCAAGTCGGTCTAGGCTTGACATGGTAATTCTCCAAACAGCGCTTTTCTTCAGCAGTGTAATTATAGTCATAAGCTGGAAACATGCTAAAGTTGCTAGATGACATTGGCATGGCCATTTCAGTGCACGCCTAATGACATACACAAACCATTAATTTCCTCAGAAAGAAAACAATTTAACCAAGATATAAAGCAAAACAATCATTTTGACAGAATTTTGCACCTGCCAGTCCCACCCACTCATACCATGAGGGTCATCGTCCACATCAAAGCATTCAACTGTTCCTGTGTAGTTGTAATAAACACTCACTCCTTCAAATATTCGCTGTAAGAGACTAGACCCGTCAGGAGAGTTGTCAATCTTTCGACATACCTGTTCAAGAGGGCTGAATAATTAAGCATTGAGCAAGCAAAAGATAGTCCCAAACTATATACCATAATAAGATGGATAATGGAACAATATCTAATGAAAACCACAAATTCTCGAGAAGATAGACAGATTTTGGATGGAGGGTTAGATTTGAAGATGGATTTAAGAATCCATAGATTTCAAATCCATGCACTTAATCCCTTGTTTGGATTCAAAAGGGATTTATAAAGGATTTGTCAAACCCATAGATTTGAAATCCATTGTTTGGTGATAATGAGTACCAATTTAGAATTTTTATTATTTGTGTAAGGAGAAAAGGAGGAATTTATGAAATGACACTATTTTAGTATGGAATTGACCCAATTATAAGTAAAAGGGTGAATTTTCATAAAACATAGCAACAAACATAAAAGGTTTTATAAATCAATTGACAAGAATGGATTTGACTGTCCCCTCCATCCATACACTACCTTAAGAAAATCATGCAAGTTAGTAATAGGATGCGAGTCCTTTGTTTTGCATAAAACATAGCAACAAGTGCTTCTCAAAGATAACTGAAACCAACTAAATTTTGTGTTCAATAACTAAGAAATTAAGCATTCGCACAAGAAGAACAAAAAGCTTTAAGCAACATAATGAAAACATATATACAGAGCTTGAGACGATCCAACTCAACATGATAGCAAGACAAACCTCCTTTATCGGGTTTCCAGGCATTGGCATTAAAAAGTCGGCAGGGTACGGGTAATCCGCCATTGCCAAATAACTATAAGCAGATGATAGCCAATCAGAAAGATCATCAGCACTCTCAAGTTTCCTGCCATTCAACTTCATTATCAGGCTCAACAAATATCGTAACAATAAAACAAAGTAAAGTGAAGTTAAGGTTATGTTTGATTTGGGATTAGAAAATTTTATATGGGATTTAGAAATCTAAGTGTGTGTTTTGAAACTCTACAAACTACTTCCAGAATCACTTATTTTCTGTCTCTTACAGCTTTTCAAAAAAAAGTGATTCTGAAAGCAGTTTGTAGAGTTTCAAAACACACCCTAAATCATGTTCTACTTTGGAATTTTAGAATCCAGTTAAAAATCCAATATGGATCCCCTCCAAATACCTATAAACCCTATAATACCATTTTTTTTTTCTACACCAAACTCTCTCCAATGACTCATTAATGCAAATATGGTCTTTTTATTCTCTCTCTTATTTTATTTATCACTTCTCTCACAACTTTCTATAAAACACACAAATTATTGCATAACCGTTCAATCATTACAATTACGATCAACAATAATATAATATTACAACGCCGCACACAGTGATTTGACATAAATTTAATTATCAAGATTTTGAAATCAAATCCTCTATTTACCAAATCAAACATACCCTAAAAGGAAGAGTTGGAGTTGGAACTTGTGTGCTCTTTACCTGCAAAACCGGAAAGTTTCTGTGGGATATGAAAGTCCATTTGCTTTCTGTCCCTCTGATTCTATAGCATTCCAAGAGTCTTTTATAGTATTGTAGCAGCTAATGCTCTCACGCTGCCAAAGAAACGAATGAATAGGGGTAATGACACAGAACATATCCCAATAATGATAACTTTCCAAAAGACCACACATACTCTAAAATCATTGGAAACAATATCATAAAATGATTCCGGAGGCACAACATCTTCAAACTGAAGAATTGGTGCTGAAGAAGCAAGCGCTCCGATCGCAATATGTGGATACTTTAGCCGCATCCACGCTGCCAACACTGTCAATTGATGCAGAATATATAATTGATTTCAAAATGAACCAAATTAAACATTTTCAGATAAATGGGTTCTCACTTCCTGCATATGATCCACCAAACAGCACTACAGGAGAGGCCTGAGCAGATAAATTTCTTTTCAGATCAGTTATCAACACAGCATAATCCGCAAGGGCTTGTTCTGCTGTCAAGTGTGCTAAAGTAGTTGCATTCTTATATGCTTCTTCTTTACTTCCATATGGCATGGACTCTCCATAGTACCTATGCTGACAACTAAATCTCTTAGTACAATAACAGCAACAAATTTATTGCTCTAAGTTTGATGCAGGGCACTAGGCAATTGAGAGAAAACGTGTTAACCCAATAATTCAATATCAATAATCCAAATAAAGAAACTAATTCAAATAGAAAACTAACAAAAGCGGTAACTAGGACATACTAATTTCTATTTCTTTCTAAAATAGACTTTAATGTATTTATGATTCGTATCAAAACCCTTTGGCAGAAAGAATCCACAAATGAGCCCTAGTAACAAAAGTTATGAAACAGAGTGGTATTACCTCTGGAAAAAGGATCATGGCGCGGAATTGGGGAGCGAGCTCCCACATGAAGCCGGTGTTGGCGGCGAACCATTCGATGTCGCCTTCGTTGCCGCAGTAGAGGAAGATGGGGCCCAGGTGGTGGGGGCCAGCCCAGTGGTCGGTGTTGATAAGGTAGCGTTGTCGGAACTTGGGGAGATCGGAAAAGCTGAAATGGTCGAGATCCTGGTCGAAGTAACGGGTTTGGTATGGGTAAAGAGGAGCTTTGAGAGGGTTGGAGCGCGAAAACTTTGCCAGAAAGCGGGGGGGTGATCTGGAGAGGATAGGAGAGGAGAGTAGGGCGATAGAAATGAAGAGAGAGAGTATTGCTACTGCAAAATCCGCCATTTCTGAGATGATGAAGCTTGAGAAAGTGAGTGCAGTCTTTCACTAGTGGAAGAAGAGGAGGGGAACGCACTTCAAGTTTTTTTTTTTTTTAAAGGAGCCACTATCCACACTTGTTAAGCAAATTTCAAATAAAATTTAAAATTTTATTTATAGTATTACTAAGCACACCTAATTCCTTCTTGAAAAATCTTTTGAATATACTACTCCCTTAGTCCAATTCACACTTCCCTTTTTAGTACGTCACACAATAATTTTCACATTTTCGCTAGTAATTGTGGGGTTTCGAGACCAAAATTGTAAAATCCTTTAAAAATTCCACCCTTACAATATCCTTAATTTTATGCAAATGCTATTATTTTATCTCTACACATACACAAAAGTCAACTCATTTTTTTACTTTAAACATAAAATTTTACAAAATTACCTGATGCGGCCAAAATATGTCGTCCTATGAGGTGACGACACGTTGATAAACGATGAGTTATCTTCACTAATTATTTATATTCATTTTATGATATGATTAATACACCCCTGATTATATGTTTTGTAAATAGTCCAATGGGCATCTTTGGAGTCCAATTGTATTGAGAATAGGTCCATGAAGTGACCCAAATTGGTAATAGCAAGGAGAGTGGGCCCAAGCCCTGGAGAAATAAGTGAAAGAGACAGGTCTAACCCTCGGCCCATATCCCTGGCCCAAGACCAGAGCTATGTGGACTGAGTCTCGATCAAAAGAAGTAAGTCCCGAGTTTGGAGGGAGCTAGGAACAGGATTATTCGTAAGGAAGCTTGCTCAGGAGTGACAGTTCAAGTTCGAAGAAGCCTTAATCCGAATCGGTAGATTCGATATCACACCTCATCACTTTTTGACGCAACATTATCTCTTAAAACTTCACTCATTATTACACTTTCTTAACATGCATGCCCATCTACCTATGAAAATTAATATGGAATGGTGAGAGTATAATTTTATGCTTATAAAAAAAACACTTGTTGCTTACTTTTTTTTGTTTTTTATGATATAATTTTTTCTTTATTGATTTGTGTACAATTTTTTTTTTAATCTAATGAATGGAATGGTTATGACTTGCATGTTATGAGTATTAAAAATTAGGGTTAGTCTTATGTGAAATATTGCATACATATGCAATGTATCCCAATTAGGCAAGTCAAAACTCTAAGTCTAAAAGTTAAATTAAGTCAATTTAAAAAAATTCGCGGGTCATAAGCCTGAATCCGGGTTGCCCAGAAAATTCGCAGGTTGCAAACAGGTGGTTTACTACATGACCAAAATATTGTTACTATAAGGCCAAAATATTATCACTACAATGCCAAAAATTTAATACTACATGTCAAAACATTCTGAAAAATTCACCAAAAAATAAAGTCTCCAGAATATTTTTGAACATGTAGTAATACACATTTAACCTTGTAGTGATAAAATTTTGGTCTTGTAGTAACATTGTTTTAGTCATGTAGTAGCGGAATAAGTCAAAATTATTTTAGTAATTTTGCCCCAAAAAAATAGGTGTCCAGAATATTTTTAGACTTGTAGTAATACACTTTTGACCTTGTAGTGACAAAATTTAGTTCTTGTAGTAACATAATTTTGGTCATGTAGTAAAATAATAATATATTAGAGTGAAAATAAATATTTTAATTAAGGTTGACCCGCTTTGACCCACGTTGACCTACGAATTTTGACCTAATTACCTTAATTAGTCATATTGCATGTATGCAATATTGCATATAAGTTTTTGCGTAAAAATTATACCTTCTATTTTTCTTTATTGAGAAGATTCGCCGTGGAAAATGAGAATGTTTCCCAACAATTTCATTCATGCTATTGAAAGCAATGTCTTTCAACGAGTTAATGAATTTGGACATTTGGACTAGAGAGTTTTGAGGGAAAGCTCCCATACAAGCTTCAATATGGCCTGACTATTTGCACCTCCATTTAGGTTGTACGTACTCCCCCTTTTAATATATTAATTTAATAATAGTGTAAAAAAATTAAAATACCTTTTAAATAAACTATCACTACTAAATGCACCCCTACTATATACACTTCACTTTCAACATTTAAACACTAACCCTAATTGCAGCCGCCACCACTATTACTTTCGGCCACCAACATCATTCAAACCAATAAAAAAATTCAAAAATTAAATTTTTTTTTATAATTTTCGACACACCAGGGTCGACCATATACGCTCTCATCGACAAATTGTTGACAACGAGAGTGTATATTTTCGATCAACTATAGTCGAATTTAAAAAAAAGAAAAGAATTTGACACACTAGGTTCGACTATATACACTCTCGTCGACAACCATTTGTCGACGAGAGTGTATATAGTCGAACCTGGTGTGTCGAATTATTTTTTAAAAAAAAACAGAAAAAGAAAAAACAAGACAAAAAAATAGTCAAACCCTAAAATTTGGGAGGTTGGTGGCGACTGGCGACGGTGGTTGTTGGGTGAGAAAGGAGAAAAATAGAATGGAAAGGAGTAGGGTGGGGAAGGAGAAAAGAACAAAGAATAGAAATTAGAATTTTGGGGTGGAGTTCGTTTATTAAACAATTTTTTGAGATAAAAGAGTATTTAGAACAATTTAAGAGGGTGTATCTATCTAGACAAATTTTAGGGGTGCAATTGGGAGTGTGCACACAACCTATATGGAGGTGTAAATAGTCAGATCCTTCAATATTAACTTAAATGGGCTGCTGGAAGCTGGGCTCAAATTAATAATTCTGCTCAAATGGGCCGACATTTTGCTGAATTTAAATGACAATTTTCCCTTTCAATTTCAGTATATACCTTTGTTGGCTTCACTAATAAAATAGTCACATGTTTTGCTTTTAAAATATTAATTTACCTTTCTTTATATCAACTTCGATTAGCAAAAATTAAGCAATTATAAAAAAAAAAGCTAAAAATGTGTAAACAAAATTTATGCAATTATCACCCAAATAATTAACTTATTATTTAGAGTCCTTGGTTCAGCATTATAGCACATAGGGCTTCGGTCCTACTTATTATTTAGAGTCCTTGGTTCAGCATTATAGCACATAGGGCTTCGGTCCTACTACAGCGCTTCGCTAACTCGAAGCGCCTCGCTATGAGAATCTAGCTTCGCTAACGCTCGGCTAAGTCTTGAACCTTCGTGTTGACCGTTCGCTTTCTGCTAGAGCGTTTTCTCATTGCGCGGAGCCCCAACGAGGAAAGTTTTAGTGGTTTATCATTGGGTCAATAATGCATTGCTAATATTTTCTATATTAGAATAAATAATACTATTAATATGTCACGATTCTGTCGACCAGCAAATTTGAAACAAATCTTTTATAGTCACAAATTCGTTGCGAAACACAATTTGTAACTGGTTTTTTTTTTTTTTTTTGTAGTGCTTTTGATACTATCTCACCGACAACCAAAATTCAATTAATATGCATATAAGAGAATTTAGTCAATCACCGTGAATTGGTGATGGAGTGGTTTTACTATTTATAATTAAGAGATACAACAAACTCCACAATTAGTGGGAGAAATACATGGAAAGAATAACAAATATAAAGATATGGTCAAACTAGAATTTAGACACTAATATATCACTATATCACTGACATATCCTATTACCCACGTCAAGTGCTGCGTGGGATGAAGACATACGCAAAGCTTGGATCGTAGAAACTCAAAGGCAGGACGAGAGAGGCTCTTCGTAAAGATATCCGCTAACTGCAAATCCGAAGGGACGAAACGTATGAGTAATCTCGCGGATGACACAAGTTCACGGACAAAGTGATAATCAATATCAATGTGTTTAGCTCGTTTATGGGCGACCGGATTCTGACTTAGGAATATAACACTCTTGTTATCACAAAGAAGAATGGGACGGGAAGTGGGCAAAGCACGAAGCTCCCGAAGAAGATTCGTTACCCAAACAATCTCGGCTGAAGCATTAGCCATAGCCCGATACTCCGATTCACAACTGGATCTGGCAACAGTCGGTTGTTTCTTGGCACTCCAAGAGACGAGATTGCCCCCAATAAAAATGGAATAGCCATAAGTTGAGCGACGAGTCTCAGGGCAACGGGCCCAGTCGGCATCAGAGTAACCCAAAATGGAGGAATCAGAACGCCGTGTAAAGGAAAGACCAAAGTGAATTGTACCCTTGACATAACGAAGGATACGCTTTACTGCCAAAAAATGAGCATCAGTAGGCGAGTGAAGAAATTGACTGACCGAGCTAACTGCATAAGAGAGATCAGGACGAGTGATGGTTAGATACTGAAGAGCTCCAACAAGAGATCTGTATAAAGTAGGATCATGAAATGGGACACCATCACTAATGAGAGATTCGCCTGCCGCAAGAGGGGTGGAAACGGGCTTAGAGTCAAGAAGCTCAGCCCGTTTAAGAATATCATGGGCATACTTAGCTTGTCCAACAAATAGACCGTTCGTCGTAGAAGAAACCTCAAGTCCAAGAAAGTAGTTAAGACGCCCAAGATCCTTGATAGCAAACTCCCGATGAGTACGAGAAATGAAATCCCGTAATATAGACGAATCATTTCCGGTGGCAATAATATCATCAACGTAGAGTAATAGGTAGATAATAGAGGTACCTCGATGGAAATGAAACAGAGAAGAATCACAACGACTCTGAAGAAAGCCCAAACTGGAGAGATAAGTGCTGAAACGCTGAAACCAAGCGAGGGGAACTTGACGAACACCGTATAAGGCCTTCTTTAACCGAAAAACATGATCAGGGAAACGGGCATCCACAAAACCAGGAGGTTGAACCATGAATACTGGTTTGTCAAGAGCACCATTAAGAAAGACATATTTGACATCAAGCTGATGAAAAGGCCAATCATGTTGAACAGAGAGAGCCAGAATAATTCGAACTGTGGCAGCCTTGACAACAGGACTAAATGTATGATGGAAATCGGTACCCGGAATCTGAGTAAAGCCCCGAGCAACCAATCGGGCTTTATGACACTCAATGGAACCATCAACATGAAACTTCGTACGAAAGACCCACTTTGAGCCAACAATGTTAGTGCCAGGAGAACGAGGTACCAAGTCCCACGTATCATTCGAACGAAGAGCATTAATCTCTTCTTGCATAGCAGCAAGCCACTCATGATGCTTAGCAGCGGGCTTGAAGCCAAGAGGCTCAGAAGTGGCAACAAGAGCGGAAAGAAGAGCAGTGGAAGCCAAGTCAACAGGATACATTGGCTTGAATACACCAGCCCGAGCCCTCGTAATCATAAGGTGAGACGGAGGGACCACAAGAGTTGGCGCAGGTTCAACATAAGGAGGCGTAACAAGAGGTTGAGCTGGAACAACAGGCTCGGCAGGGGCTGTATTATGCAGCACAGGGGCTGGAGCCGGGTCAACATGGATTGGCTGTTGGACGACTGACTCAGCAGGGTCCTCAGAAGCGGGCACTGGTGTGGACAGAGGGCGCACATGCGCAAGCTCGGGAACTGATGAAGGTGGCTAAGATAGCTTAACTGAGTCCAAAGAATCCAGAAAAGTGGAGAAGTCCAATTCCGAAGCTCGAGAGAGTGACGGAGCTTGGGAAAAAGGAAAATACGCCTCATCAAACTGTGCGTGACGAGTAGTGAAGATTCTAGAGATACTCGGGTCAAGACAATGAAACCCCTTGTAGATGTTGTTATATCCCAAAAAAATGCAAGGACGACTACGTGGTTCCAGTTTGTGTGTTGTATAATTGCGAAGATACGGATAAACCCGACACCCAAAAGGTTTGAAGGTGGAATAAGTCGGAGCATTGCCAAATAATAACTTAAACGGAGATGTATCTTGCAAAATTAATGAAGGAAGCCGATTAATCACAAAGACAGTTGTAGCAAAGGCATCGAACCAAAGCGAGGCAGGAGCATGAGCATGAAATAACATAGATAGACCAATTTCAGTGATGTGGCGATGCTTACGTTCGGCCTGACCATTCTGCTAAGGGGTGTAAGGGCATGATAAGCGGTGTAGAATACCATTCAAATGCATAAAGTTTCGGACTTTGGAGTTCACAAATTCAGTCCCCCCATCACTCTGAAAAATCTTGATTTTACGGGAGAATTTAGTGCACACAAAGGTATGAAAACGAACCAAGATATCAAAAAATTCAAACTTGGTGCGCAAGGGATAAATCCACGAAAATCTAGAGTAATCGTCCACAAAGACAACATAATAACGATAACCATCAGACGTAGAAATAGGTGCAGGTCCCCATAAATCACAATGTATTAGATCCAAAACATCATCAGCACGTTTTTCATTCAACTGAAAAGATAGTTTCTTACTCTTAGCCATTTGACAAGAAGAGCAGACACTAGGACTAGGCAAAACTGAAGTAACGGATAAATGTCCAAGTTTATTCAACAAAGAAATAACAGAAAACGGGACATGCCTCAGGCGTAAATGCCATAAATATAAACTAGCCTTCAATGGTTTATTACGAACTGCTGCCACCAAAGCTGGAATTCCTTTATCGAGCAAATAAAGACCTTGATCACACCTGCCCTGAGCCAGAATCTGCTTTGTCACTCGGTTCTGAATCGCAAAATATTTATCAAAAAATATAACATCAACAGGAAAGTCGGACGTGAGCTTGCTAATGGACAAAAGATTTTTAGTAATATGAGGCACCACCAGAACGTCTAATAATTTAACATCAGTAGATAAATTACGAGAACCAACATGCAGAATATTTAAAGCATTTCCATTACCAACAATGACTCTACCAGTACCAGAATAGGGCTTGAAAGAGTCCAGGGCAGTAGGTTGACTCTTCATATGAGCAGAGGCTCCTGAATCAAGGTACCAATCCAAAGTAGAATCTGAAACAACGCACGAAGAAGAGAATGCTTGAGCCAAATTTGCTGAAGACATCGTATTTTGAGCAGAGAGAAATCGAGGGCACTTGTTTGCATAATGTTCTCCTCGACAAATTTGACAACGAGAAGTGTATGGTCTGCGTGAATTGGAAGAGTGAGCATCTTGTTGCCCTCCCGAAAAAGAATTACGGTACCCACGGCAAAAACCGGAGCCACGGTTATTAATAGAGCCCTGAGAGTGGTGGCGACCAGGCTGAACACTGAAGCTCGAACCACGACCTTGAGACGGACCACAAGTAGAGTCTGTGCGCATGGCTGAAAAAGCAGCAGGAGCCGAAGAACCCTCCATAGAACGTAGCATAAGATCATATTGCTTTGCTTGATGCAGTAAATCACGGAAACAAGGAATGAGAGTAAAAGCCAAACGTGTATCTACAAAGTTAGCAAACTGCATGCCCAAACCCCTCAAAAACCAATGACTCTTATCAGTTTCATCCACTGGACACTTAATAGCAGATAATTGATCACATAACAATTTAAATCGTTTACCATAGTCATCAACTGAAGACTCACCACGACGAAGCGAAAGTAGTTCCTCGCGAAGCTGATGCTGGCGAGAGGCAGAGGCATAGACGGCCTCAAGAGTGGTCCAGGCTTCACGTGAAGTCGATGCATCAATAACTTCAGAGGCAACGTCTTCTGTTAGGGAGGAGTACATAATGCTAAGAAGTTTCTTATCCTTCAATCTCCAGGCCGTGTACGCAGGATTGGCAGATTTCTCGCCTGCAGCGGATGTAATCGTGAGGGAAGGCGCATCAACAGATCCATCGAGAAGTCCCATTAAATTGAAGCATTCGACCATGTGCGAGATTTGGCGACGCCATGGGAGATAATTTGCAGGGCCAAGTTTAATTGCTGCAACCATATTGATCATGGTGGTGACAGGAATAGGATCAACGGGTGTAGTAGCCATGAGAATAGGAAGGGAAAAGGAGAAGATATAGCAGAAATGGCGGAAATATCACAACGGAGGAGACCTGTCCGTCGGAAGAAAGTGGCGGCCGAAATTAATTTTAATTTTTTTTTTTAGGGATCGAGTAAGGCTGCAGAAAAGGAGAAAGAAGAGGGATATATTAGAGAGAAGACAGCGGCTGTGATAATTCTGATGAGAGGAATAAGTGGCGGCCAAGAAGAATTTTAGGGTTTAGGATCGATAGCGGCTGATACCATATAAGAGAATTTAGTCAATCACCGTGAATTGGTGATGAAGTGGTTTTGCTATTAATAATTAAGAGATACAACAAACTCCAGAATTAGTGGGAGAAATACATGGAAAAAATAACAAATATAAAGATATGGTCAAACTAGAATTTAGACACTAATATATCACTGACATATTCTATTAATGCATGTCTTATAATTAAAATAATAATTTTATTATCACCTTTTAAATTATTTACTCAAATTCTCATTCACTTTTATTCCTAAATAAACCTTATAATATGTATCCGGATAATACCCTCCAATTAATTTTACTTATACATTAATAATCAAACCCGTAAAAATAAATCATATAAAGTGTGAACGGATGTACTAGTTACTCAAGCATTTGTCATATCAACATTAAAGATCGATGTAAACTTGTCCTTTAAAATTAAACTCACTTAACTTTTGTGTTAGCTAGTATAGTAAGTAGTAGTATTAATTAATTTGTTGGGAAAGTAGTGCCAGTTTATATAAATTGATTGCTCACCCGAACATTAATATTGATTAATTGACCAATCAAGAAAAATAAAAACAATTCCAAAAGGAAATAGTAAAATATTCTGTTTACACATACAACATAAATTACATTATAATTTTACACAATGATTTACAAGCATTATTGGCTGAAAATGTGAGCAACAAAATACAGACACAAGATTGTACGGATTAAGAGATAACGACATAGACATTTTGCATCCCACCAACCCCACCCTTGTAGTAATGTATATCCAAGTATACAGTCCTTCAATTTGAAAAACAAACCATAATTATTCTGCATTCCCCATTTCACCCCTGGATATATATATATAATTAATTGATTATGCATGGACTATAGTGCTTATATAGGCACGTACGTACAAACTTTTATAACATGAAAAGCGAAAGAATCGACCCCATTATAATAAAATCAATCAAATACCCGCATAGCATTCGGGTGGGGTAACCGGGTTACGGGACCTGTCGGTGCAGTAATCGTAGATCATGTGCGTGGCACGCACCCAATGGTACTTTCGGGCTTGATCAGGGGTCAGCTGCTGGTATGCTGCACCCTCCCACCAGTTCCTGGGGCTCGACGCGCAGCTTGCGGGCCCTGGCATCTGGCACCCTTCGATGTCGAAATCTTTGTAGTAAGCGTAGAATGGTGCTTTGCTCCAATTGATCTTCTCTAGACCCCCTCTCGTTGCCCAATCGTCCGCTTCCCAAAGCGTCGAGTATATTCCCATCGGCTCGAATTTTGGGAATGGGATTCCTTTCGCTTCGTTGTTCTTGTACACTCTCACCGGAATTTCGTCGATTGAGAAGCTATATATATATATATATATATCAAATTACACACACATTAATTGTGCGTTCAATTATATATGTCACAATCACTAAATTAAATTTAATCACTAGTGCAGTCATGAGTTCGAGTCATCCAATCAGAATTGAGAGTTTTAAAGTGTGAATTTTTAAATTAGATGTACTTACACAACATGATGATGGTTCCAAAAAATGGTGTAAGTGTGAAAATCAGCAGAAGGATCAAACCAAAGATTAATCCTCTGTTCTCTATTGCCTTTGCCACGAGCATAAACATTCGTCTGAACCGTGTAAGGCTGCCCGGATCGATTCCCTAGGAATTCAAAATCCAGCTCGTCTCTTAAATTGAAGTTCTCCGATATCATCTGTCACACATTTTATTAGAAATTAATATACAAGAATTAATCAATAATATAATTGCATGTGGAAGTGAATTAATTAAGAACATACATAAAAGGCAGTGACGGTTCCTGCTGAGTCACCAGGGACAAGCTTGATCTTCATGCTTACACGTCCAAACAAGTACCTATATTTCGAAGCAAACCCACATCCTACATATAAAATACGTATATAATTAGAAAATCTTTAAAAAAAAATCAACTTTTAATAACAACAATTCTGTAATTATAACTTTTCGATCTAGAGATAGACGGAAAATTTAAAAAAAATATATAATAATGACAGAATTTCTGTCATTACCTGAATTTTGATCAAGAATGAGTTGAATGGCTTTTCCTCCCTCGAGTTGGCGAATGTGTGACTCGGACCAAGTGACTTGGAAATCCTGCGCAAACGTTGCCATTCGAGCATTGGCAGTGTATGCAAGAATACTACATAGGACAAGTCCTAACAAAGACACTACAAAATTTGCCATATATTCCAAATATTAGAAATAATATTGTATTGTATACGGTACTCGTGTGTGTTTTGATATTGGAAGAAGATAGAATGTGGGAATATTTATATAGGCATAAAATAAAGATAATTGGTGAAATTGGGGTCGAGAAAGGTCGCAATTAGAGAGTTGGGTTTCCATACAGCTAATTCTAAGCCGTCAATGGACCCCTTTCTCCCAATTATTGTCATCTCCCCTCTTCTGATTTATATATATCACACACTCCAATATATCTTTCATTAAATTCATCATAATTACTCCATCTCCCTCTAAAACAAACTTTAATTTGTATGTATAATTCAATTTCATGGATTTTAATTTTATTTTTTTACTGTTTAGGTATAAAATAGATGAGTTGATAGGTATTATGTGGTATTGGAGTATAAAATAGATGAGTTGATAGGTATTATTTGGTATTGCAGGATTCACTTATAAATAATGTTATTGTGTATAAATAAAGTGTGATAATTTAAATAAATAAGTGATGGTGTGAAGGGTGATAATAAAAATATTATTTTCAATTTGTGATATACTCTTCGCTCTGTCTCTGTGAAAGCTGTCTATAAAAAAAAAGTTAGAAAGATAGAAAAGAGAAAATATAGAAATATGACAAGAATAAAATAATTAACAGGTAAGATATTACATGAATGGAGCAAGTATATATATATTTTTTAAATTTTTAAATAAAAAATTTCATTAGAAAATATAGAAATTTGCATTTTAAAGTTTATGGCTAGTATGGTGTTAAATCAAAGAATACCACCAAATTTATTATCTTCATATCTTAAATAGGGCAAGAGAGGTCACGATACAAAGAACACGAAGTGAATTATATAACATTATTTTATTATTTATAATTAGTTTAGTTTAGTATACGTAATGTAGGAGTATATCCAACTAGACATACAATTGGGACCAAAGGTTTGACTTCCTTATTTAGTAGAAGCTAAGACTCGTATATATATTACTATGCCCACGGATAGATTTTGGGGTGGGTGGGTGAGTGGGGGCGCCCCTCTTGAATATTAAAAATTCTCTATATAATATTATTAATTTAATTAGGATAGATTAAATAGGAGTTCACTGTCATTGAATTTGTTATTATTGATTGTCGACTGAGGTAAATATATGTTTAAGGAAATCAAAGGGATGGAGAGGTGTTATGAAGCAGAATACATTTGGTTCAAATTATTATTATTGAATAGTAACATTAATATATTACAAGAAAAATACTAGTTAAAATGTTAGTATTCTGCTCTAAATTTGGAATATTTAAGAACAAAAAATCGTTGGTTACGTTGATGAAAATTGAAATGATGTAGAAAAATGATTATAAGATAGGAGATTTAAAGTTAACTAAAACGAAGTAATTAATGATTAACTTTTTTTTTTT
Source organism: Galeopsis tetrahit (assembly GCA_963675135.1). Classification (NCBI taxonomy): domain Eukaryota; kingdom Viridiplantae; phylum Streptophyta; class Magnoliopsida; order Lamiales; family Lamiaceae; genus Galeopsis; species Galeopsis tetrahit. The sequence goes on from OY776119.1 coordinate 91,400,390, forward strand.
TTATTATTATTATACGAAGTATCATTTCTATTATTTCTATTATGATCATGCATTAGTGATAACCGTCCATTGATTTTTTTTTTTTTTTTGGGATGGGAACTAGTCTGTGTTTGGCACCACACATTTAGGTGTAGGCCAGGTTAGGCTAGCCGAATTGGTCAACATGTTGTAAGACCCTCTTAAAATTCAACAATTAATTAAGAAATGAAAAATGTGTGTGAATTGGTGTCCGACTCTTTATTACCTCGCAAATACTTTTACGTGGTCACAAGCTGCACTGTGCAATTCAATATATAGCGCACATTTTTAAATGTATTAATTTGTTATAAGTATTTGTCATTTTAATTTAACATTATTAGTTATGTATCAGTTGTACGTTGCAATATGTACACCCAAATAATACACTAACATTTAAGAATTTGTTGTGTGTGTATATGAAGATGTGGATATATGCAAAGAATGGAGTTAATGAAAGCAGCTTCACAGCCATGAGAAAGAGGGGTGTGGGCCTAATTTTAATTTGGAGGGGCCAAACTCTATACCTGGGTTCAGGTTGGCACCATGGACAATAGTTAACACTAATAATAATACATGGAAGCAATTTCTGGAAAACAAGCATGCAACACCAAATTGCACAAGACGTACATGGACAAACAACCTCCTCCGAAAGGTTTGGTTTCCCTACAATTAAAACGGATAATTTCTTAAACTAATTTCTTAAATTAAACTTGCATAATTTCATTTACAATTTATATATATACTGATTTATATTAATTAATTGTTTAGGTGGACCCTCGCCTAGACGTCCACGGTCCATCTACCAGTGCACGGCCAATCTATATGTAATATTTCAAATAATGTTAATTAATAAATTACGATGGAGTTTACAAAAGATTTTTCTATACGAAATAAATAAATTAAATGAAACTAAAAAACGTGTAAAATGTATACATATATAATTAATGTCATAAAATAAACGAAAGAAACCAAGTGTTCAAGTGACCAACATGTCACACGGGCGCGCCCATGCAAGGTCTCCGGTTTGATCCCCTTGGAGAGCGAAATTAGCATATTTAAATCGACAGCTACATTCGTCCTAAATTGTGACTGAGTTTACAATAGAGTTGTCGAAACGGATCGGAGGGGCGGAGCGGACCAAAATCGCAAAAGCCCACCAATTTGTGGGGCGGGAGCAGGCCGCCCCATTTTTTAGACGGGCTGCCAAAACCTTAACCCAACCCACAAAGGGGGGTTTCGGCGGGCTAACCCGAATATTTAAAAAAATTATTAAATTTATTATCTTCATTTTTCAAAATTCAAAGTTTTTTAATATTTATCTCTACTACATGCTCGTTATTAAATCTATTATCCTCTAATATAAAATTTAACAATGAAATTATAATTGGAAGGTCGACGTTTGACGTTGGAACTAAAATAGGCGGCGCGAACGACACAAATTTATAATGCGAGACAAAGACTTGTTGTGTTGGACTATCTTTTGCTTCTAAATTTTGGTTGCTAATTGCATGCAATAGCTAGATTCTGAGTTTGAATTTTATCATTTTTCTATAATATTAAACTAATTAATTATAATAATATAATAATAATATTAATATTAATAATTTTTTATTTAAAAAAATAAAAAGGTGGGATGGTCTGCCCCCAACCCGCCAAAACCCGCTGCCCAAAAGAGACGGTTTTCTATAGGCCCGCCTCTTAGCGAGTTGAGAAAAGTTGAGCACAACCCGTATTTTTTAATATTGGGCCAGCACATTTTAACAACTCTAGTTTACGATGATATTTTGACCTGCAGATTGGTCGTGGGCCATGACCGATTTACCATGACAAAAAACCGTTGTAAATTTCTATGTTTTAAATTATTTTTTCACAAATATTTGCGACCATTGTATTTGCAACCTGATAAAATTGAAAATACACATAATATTGAAACTGTTTTTTTTTTATTCAAAGTGTGTTGTTTAGCGTAACATCTCATGGGCTACTTATACAATTAGATAACCATCATATATGGAAACTACCATCATATATGGAAACATATATTGCGTATCTTAACAGCGTAACTGGCCTAAACAAACTAACTAATCAATCAAACTAATAACCCAATATATCGGATAATATATTTTCCATATGTAACATAATATATCTTATAAAATATCTCAATACTCCTCCTCAATTTGGCGTGTGTAAGTCTCGAACACCCAACTTGCTACTAAGAAACCGAAAACGGTTAGTTCCAAATGGTTTGGTAAATAAGTCGGCCACTTGATCATTTGTTGAAATCATGCAAGGCTTAATATCTCCACTTGCAACTCTCTCCCGGACGAAGTAACAATCCATCTCTACATGTTTTGTGCGTTCATGAAAGACTGGGTTGACTGCAATGTGTCGAGCTACTTGATTATCACAAAAAAGCGATGTAGGACCAGTTTGGTGTATCCCAAAATCACGCAGTAGCCATCGTAACCACAAAATCTCACAAACTGTTGTGGCCATGGCTCGATACTCAGATTCAGCAGAGGATCGGGAGACAACTGATTGCTTCTTGGTGCGCCACGAAATTGGTGAACCACCGAGAGTAATGAGGTACCCTGTGGAAGAACGTCGTGTAAAGGGGCAGCCAGCCCAATCGGCATCACAATATCCTTGAAGAGTAAAATCATTGTTTGCCTTGAGAAAAATGCCCTGTCCAGGTGCATGCTTCAAATATCGAAGCACGCGATGGGCTGCATCAAGATGATTCTGGCGAGGTTGATTCAAAAATTGACTTAATTGGCTAACAGCGAACACAATATCTGGGCGCGTGACAGTTAAGTATAATAAACGCCCTACTAACCTTCGATATCGAGGGGCATCAACGAGTGGGCTATCATCATCAGGTCGTAACTTTAGATTTTGCTCCATGGGAAACATGCTCGGCTTGCTCCCTAAGAGGCCGCTCTCTTCTAAAATGTCTAGAGTATACTTTCGTTGGCTTAAAACAAACCCATCAGGAGATCGAGCAACTTCGATTCCAAGAAAATATTTAAGCATGCCTAAATCTTTGATGCTGAATTTCTTATCTAAATATTGCTTGACATAAGAGATATGTTTGGAGTCGTTGCCGGCTAGTGATTCACGTGATATGCAACACTAAATAAACACCGCAAGTATACGACGTATATTGTAGCGTGATAAGCACGAGGTCGATCCCACGAGAAGGCTAAGCGTAAAAGGGTAGTTTGCTAGTCGAATTCTAAATAGACGTGATCGATCATTTGAATGTGATGGTTTACTCTAAAATTACCTACCAAGTGTCACGAATAAGCAACAAAGAGCAAAGATAAAATCGATCAAAAAATATACGAATCAAGAGACGGACGTAAAAATGGATGTAACTCAATTAAGAGAAGGTAGGTCCTAGAGCACATGCACTACTAGTGAATCCATCTATGGGTAAATGTCTATTCAAATGGTGTTCATGTTTTGTCTATAAGATTGATCACAACATACTGAATTAAAAGTCCTTTCGATCCAAGTAATTCAAAGGCAATACTACACAACCTAGTATCTCTACCTAAGTTGCATAATAAGACCCAATCAAGCCCCTAAGATCATCACACATCTTCCTAATCATTGATCATCTTTCAATCTCACAATAAAATTAGGTCAAATGCTTGCAATCAATTAATCAAAATAGATTTCTCAACCTAATTCAACTAACTATGATCAACACATCACCATTGTACACATAATGGCATGTTTTGCAACAAACACCAAGCATCCAAATAGAATTAAGCCACACAAACACCAATTAAACAAATATTATTAATCCATAGATATCATCAAAAGTATGTACAAGACCCTAGAACCAAAAGTGTTCTAGCCAATCACCCACATGTTTGAATTACAATCAAAACAAAGATCAAAGCAATAAAAACTGAAAATAAGAGAAAGCTTAGACTATTGGTGATGTGGGGAATTGAATTCCCAAGTTAATGGCTCCTTCCTTGCATGAATTGGTGGTGCATTGAAGAAGATATGGCCCAAAACCTCCAAGTGTGTGATAGTATGTGAAAGAATTCTTGAGAAAGGGGTTAGATGGTGTGAAATTTAAGAAGTGGGGTATTTATAGTGTTGGGGTAGGGTTTGGTTGTGATATTTGCAAGTAAGTCCCTCAAAACTAGAGAAAATACGCATTTGGCACCGAGATTGGGTCGGTCCGGCCGGGTGGGGAAGTGGCCCGGCCGGGTGAAGTGTTGGCCGACCAAAAATAAAAACAGAGCACAGGTGGCCCGGCCGGGTGAGTGGTGCCGCCCGGCCGGGCAAAAACTTCGTAAACGGGGGAGGTGTTGGTCAGCTCGGTCGCCCGGCCGGGCGGGTGATGTCGCTCGGCCGGGCCTTATCTTCGAAAATGGCTCCAGAAAATGACCCTTGACCGCCCGGCCGGGCGAGTGATGCCGCTCGGTCGGGCCAAACTTTCGTAACTTGGCCGAAATTCATGCTCGGCCGCCCGGCCGGGCGAGTGATGCCGCTCGGCCGAGCCAAACTTTCAACTTTGGCCCCGTCTTCGTTTTCGTCCTCCAACTTCGTCCCTCCGTTTCTTGAGCTTCCGACCTCCGATCGACTCGATTCTTTTGCCTATTCCACTCCATTTTTCGAGCCGGATCCAATGGTGCGCTCCTCTTTTCGGTCCGATCACTTGTGGTATATGTTTTGCTCTAAATTCCATCGTTTTACCTACAAAACCAACAAAACACAACCTTTCTCTCATTTTGGCTCAAACAATCATATCCAATGCACAAATCAATGAAATCCACATCAAAATATGCTTCACATGTGCTTATAAATCGTGTAAATTCCACCCGAATCAAACCCCCCCAAACTTAAAATGTTGTTTGTCCTCAAACAACTAAGCACTTAAAGCAATGAGGGTGGAATGATCACAATGGAATATTCAATGCAAATCACACATGCAAAGTAAGATGTAATGATATCTCTTTCTCCAAGTGCATTTCTCAATGAAAGTTATAGGCTCACTATTGCAATCCACATTCATAGATCAAAGAATGCACAAGTACACAACACGTTGTGATGGGAAACATAATCCAAATGCTCAAGTCCTCTACTCACATGATGGAGTGTTTCTCTCAAACACACAAACAAATTAAGGATATTGATGCACTCATCAACCAAGTCATGCTATGCAATCACCATATGCTTGTCCAACTTCTACTTTCTACACACAATCAAATGCTCAACAATGTGATCAATAGGACTTAATCAAGGATGTAACATTGACTCTTTGGACAAGGTAGGATGAATTTTGGAATTTGTGACTCTTCTAGTGGAGGACAAAGCTTGTTGTTTTACAATGTGTGCTTTCACTTTCAAACTTTGCAGACTTCATCCTCACTTTTCCTTTTCTTTTCTTTTTCAAGCATTCATCACCTCATCTTTTTGAACCATTTTTCTTTCCAAGCTTTTGGGGCTCTTTGTCCCTCTTTTCCTTGATTTTCTTTTCATCTTTCTCTTTTTGTTCTTTCAACTTCTCCAACTTTTCTTTTCACCAAAGATATTCATTCAAGCACATGTTTTCCACTTTGTCTTTTATCCCCCACTAGATATAGGAATCAAAAGGCTCAAAAAGGCTAAGTGGTTAACATTGTAGTTTGCCAAGAACATGAGGAATTAGGCTCAAGGGGCTAACTACGGAAAATTACTTCGGTTTTGGGAAATTTTGGCTAAGTGACTCTTTTTAGAACAAGATGGCCTATATCACATCACATCATTTCACACAACCATGCTTTCAAACAAGAACTTGGACAAGTTCTAGGATCACTAGCAATAACCTAGTCCACTCTCAAATGAACTAAACCGGATTACATGCTCGATTTAAGGCTCAATTCTCACCGGTTCTATTCAATAGGACTCTCACATTCATCAAATGTTCCCACACAACAACACATCATATATCCATGCTATCCAAGATCACAAATATGAACACAATCATGAAACTATATCCAACATCAATCATGCTTACATTCAAAACAAATAAACATCATCACAACTACTCAACAATGGATTCCAATGACTATTCATGCTCACATTTCACCAAATGTCCACTACCCAACATATGATCAAAACCAACTAAACCAATATAATCATGTGCAAGTCAAGTGTGCGCCGGTGCAAAATGTACACAAACAAAATGATAAAACGGTGCAAGGGTAACAACTTAGTAGAAAAGTAAAAGGAAAATAACTCCCCCAAACTTAGAATTTTACTATGTAAAAATTCTAAGTTTGGGGCTACAAGTTGTTACCTCCCTCCTTGCACATCCAATGCTCCTTCAAAGATTACCATTGCACCACTTGCTCTCTTTTTCCAAAGTTGGTTTTGCTTCTTCTTCATTCTCCAAGACAAGGTATCCACAATTCTCCTCATCCATACCTACAAAGCAACTAAGCTATAAACACTACTAAAGCAATAAAAACACAAAGCAATAAAACCTTGGGTTGCCTCCCAAGTAGCGCTATTTTTAACGTCCTATGCCGGACGGTTGCTTCTTCTTTCAAGCCTCATCCAAACGAAGCGACTCCACCATTCGAAGTTGCTCGTTCCCAAAGTAATGCTTCACTCTTTGTCCGTTCACCACAAAGGTCGTTCCATCCTTACCAATGAGTTCCACATTTCCCATGGGCGTCACATTCTTAATCACAAATGGCCCCGACCACTTTGACTTCAATTTGCCCGGAAATAACCTCAACCTTGAGTTGAACAATAGGACTTGTTCTCCAACTTGAAATTCCCTTCTTTCAATCATCTTGTCATGAAATTTCTTAGCTCTTTCTTTGTGAATCTTGGAATTCTCAAAGGCTCCATTCCTAAACTCATCAAGCTCATTAAGCATCATCTTTCTTTTTTCTCCCGATGCCTTAAGATCAAGATTCAACTCGTTGATGGCCCAACGAGTTCTCAACTCCACTTCCACGGGTAGATGACAAGACTTGCCATACACAAGTTGGTAAGGAGATGTGCCCAAAGGTGTCTTGTAGGCGGTTCGATATGCCCAAAGAGCATCATCCAACTTGATAGCCCAATCTTTCCTTTTTAACCCAACGATTTTCTCCAAGATTTGCTTCACTTCTCGATTAGCAAGCTCCGTTTGCCCATTAGCTTGAGGGTGATATGGTGTGGTCACCCTATGCTTTACTCCATACTTTGTCAAAAGTTGGTCAAGCCATCGGTTGCAAAAGTGTGAACCACCATCACTCACTAATGCTCTTAGAGTGCCAAAACGAGTAAAAATATTCTTTCTCAAAAAATTGAGGACCACCTTGGCATCGTTTGTAGTGGTTGGAATGGCTTCAATCCACCTAGAGACATAATCGATGGCCAAAAGGATGTAGGAAAAACCATGAGAAACGGGGAATGGCCCCATAAAATCAATCCCCCATACATCAAAAAGCTCTACCTCAATCACATTCTTCATAGGCATCTCATGCCTCTTTGAAATGTTTCCCATCCTTTGGCACTTGTCACACTTCTTCACAAAAGCTACACAATCCCTAAAAATGGATGGCCAATAGAAACCACTTTGAAGAACCTTGTGAGCCGTCCTATTTGCTCCAAAATGACCTCCATAAGGAGATGAATTGCACTCTTCAATTACTTTCTCCCACTCATATTCCCCCAAGCACCTTCTCATGATCATATCCGAACACCATCTATAAAGAAATGGATCCTCCCAAACATAGAACTTTACATCATGGTAAAACTTCTTCTTTTGATGGAATGAGAGGTTTGGTGGTGGTGTTCCGGTGGCTATGTAGTTCACAAAATCGGCGAACCATGGACATGTTTCTTTGATGGCAAGGATTTGCTCATCGGGAAACCACTCTTTAATAGGAACTTGGATGTCCTTTTCTTCCACATTCTCAAGCCTTGAGAGATGATCCGCTACCACATTTTCACATCCTTTTCTATCCCTTATCTCCACGTCAAATTCTTGCAAGAGGAGCACCCATCTTATCAACCTTGGTTTGGCCTCTTTCTTCTCAATCAAATACTTGAGAGCCGTGTGATCCGTGTACACTATGGTCTTAGCTCCCACCAAGTATGCTCTAAACTTGTCAAAACTATAAATCACGGCTAGCATCTCCTTCTCCGTCGTGGTGTAATTCTTTTGAGCCGGATTCAAAGTTTTGCTTGCATAGTAAATCACCCGAAAGAGCTTGTCTCTCTTTTGGCCCAAAGCTACTCCAATAGCATAATCACTAGCATCACACATAATTTTAAACGGTTGACTCCAATCGGGTATCACCAACACGGGAGCTTTGATCAAGGCCTCTTTCAAGATCTCAAATGACTTTACACATTCTTCACTAAAGATGAAGGTGGCACCCTTCTCCAACAATGCACACATGGGCTTGGCTATCTTTGAAAAATCCTTGATAAATCTTCTATAAAACCCGGCATGCCCAAGAAAACTCCTAACCGCCTTCTCATTGGTTGGTGGGGGTAACTTCTCAATGGCTACAATCTTGGCTCTATCAACCTCAAGCCCTTTAGCCGAAACCTTGTGTCCCAGCACAATCCCTTCCTTCACCATGAAGTGACATTTCTCCCAATTAAGCACCAAGTTGGTATCTATACATCTTTGTAAAACACAAGAGAGGTTACGTAGACATGTATCAAAGCAATAACCAAACACGGAAAAATCATCCATGAATACCTCCATTATGTTTTCAATCATACCATGAAAAATAGCCATCATGCATCGTTGGAAGGTGGCGGGAGCATTGCACAATCCAAATGGCATTCTCCTAAAAGCAAAAGTACCATACGGGCAAGTAAAAGTTGATTTCTCTTGGTCCTTAGGATCAATCAAAATTTGATTGTATCCCGAGTAACCATCAAGAAAGCAATAATACTCGTATCCCACCATCCTATCCAACATTTGATCAATAAAAGGTAAAGGGAAGTGATCTTTCCTAGTGGCACTATTCAACATACGATAATCAATGCACACTCTCCACCCCACAATGGTCCTAGTAGGAATGTCCTCTAAAGCTTCGGTTTTAACAATGGTCATACCCCCCTTCTTAGGTACCACTTGTGTTGGGCTCACCCACTCACTATCACTTATGGGAAAAATTATATCATTATCTAACCACTTCAACACTTCTTTTCTTACTACATCTTGCATAATGGGATTCAATCTTCTTTGACCTTGGGCTTTAGGCTTAATAGACTCATCTAGTCTAATTTTATGCATGCAAATATGAGCCGGTATACCCTTCAAATCCGAAATATCCCAACCAATAGCCGATTTATAAGTTCTAAGCACCCTAAGCAATTTTTCTAACTCAAGCTCATGCAATTGTGAAGAAACAATAACCGGAAAGAGGTCACCTTGTTCAAGATAAGCATATCTCAAGTGCTCCGGAAGTGGTTTCAAGTCGAGCTTCCTCCCCTTCTCTTGAGCTTTTGGTTTCTCCTTAGCTTCCTCTTTTGGTGCTTCCAATGTGTAACAAGAGGGCCAAGTGTCAAGATTTTTGTGAGGAAATCTTTGACACTCTTCAAGTAAAACCCCCCCAAACTTGGCTTCTTGTTGTATCTCCATGAATTTCTCCTCCTTTTTGATTGGAAGCTCCTTCAAAACATCAAGAGAAGACATATATTCAAACAATTCTATATCATTAAGCTCATCAAAATTGAAATCAAAAGGAATAGAAGAGAGTGAGTTAAGAGATTCTCTTATGCAAAAATCAAGTGGGTCCTTTGAGTTGCTCTTTTCCATGTGCATATCCACACAAGCTTGCACATCATTGATCATGTTGCACTCAAAGACCTCATCCTCATCATCTCTAAACTTGATGGCCTTGTAAATATTGAACAACACTTTCTCGTTGTTCACTTGAAGCTCCAACTCCTCTTTCCTCACATTAATGATGGCTCCACCGGTTGCCAAGAATGGCCTTCCCAAGATGAGTGGAATGTACTTATCCTCCTCCATATCCAACACCACAAAGTCCACCGGGAAAATGAATTTTTCCACCTTAACCAACACATCCTCTACTATACCCAAAGGGTATGTCATGGATCTATCCGCCAGTACAAGACTCATTGTGGTTGGTGTAAGCTTTCCCAAACCAAGAGTTTTAAATATGGATAATGGCATAAGATTGATACTAGCTCCCAAATCACACAAAGCTCTAAATGTACCTCCATCTCCAATAACACATGGTAGGGTGAAAGATCCGGGATCTCTAAGCTTTTGAGGTAGCTTTGCTTGAATGATTGAGCTACACTCCTCGGTCAAGTGCACCGTTTCATATTCCACCATCTTCCTCTTGTTGGACATAATTTCTTTAAAAAACTTGGAATAATGGGGCATTTGTTCTAGAGCTTCGGCAAAGGGGATGTTGATGTGGATCTTCTTGAACATCTCCACAAATTTGGCAAATTTGTTGTCCAAGCCCTTCTTCTTCAACCTTTGAGGGTATGGGAGAGGTACCACATTCTTGCCTTTGTCTTGAGGAGGGATTGCCTCCTCACTCTTTTTCTCCTCTACTTTCTCTTCTTCCCTCACTATCTCCTATTGCCTTTCTTTCTCTTGTCCATCTTCTTTGTCGACATCCTCGGGTGCCATTACCATTTCCTCCTCTTGTGGCATCTTTGGCCCATCGTAGCTCGTCCCACTTCTTAGCTTTATAGCTTTGCAATGCTCCTTGGGATTGAGCTCCGTGTTTGAAGGAAATTGCCCCGGAGTGTGTTGACTACCGATGACATTAGAAAGTTGACTCACTTGCTTCTCTATGGCTTTCACATTATTTGCCACATTTTTGATCATCTCACCATGCTCATCAATTCTTTGCCAAGTCTTGTTTGCATTCTCCCTAGTTTCTCTCATGAAGTTTTTGGTTTCTCCCATTAATGCACCAAACATCTCCTCCAATGATGGTTTTGATGAAGACTCCACAATAGCTCCATCTCTAACATTAAAATTTGGAGGTGGGATGATAGCATTCCTTGTGTTAGCATAGGAAAAGTTCTCATGTTGCCTCAACCCGGGATGGTAATGATTTGGGTTAGGGGGATTTTGTCTCTCGTTCCAACCTCTTTCTCGAAAATGACGGTCCCTTTGATTGTTCATATAATGGGCCTCTTCATATTGATCATCACTAGGTCCCATTAATGACTTGGCCGCCATCATCGAAGTCAACTTGTCTACCTTGTTGGATAGAGTAGCAAAATCATCCGACTCCTTAGTGGAAGCAACTTTCCGGGCTTGCCTTCTCTCGGATGGCCATTGGTTTCCGTTCTTTGCCATCTCCTCTAGGAGCACATAACCCTCATCCGTTGTCTTCCCTAACAAAGAACCCCCTCCGGCCGAGGCATCCACCATTCCTCTCGTACGATGGTCCATCCCGTTGTAGAAGTAACAAATCAATTGGTCTCTTGAGAGCCCATGTTGAGGACAGCTTCTTATAAGATCCTTGAAGCGCTCCCAAGCTTCGGCTAGGGACTCATCCTCATCTTGCATAAATGATGAAATCTCTCCTCGTATCTTGATGGTCTTGCTTGGAGGAAAATATTTCATAAGAAAGGCATCTACAAGGTCGGCCCAATTTTCGATCGTCCTTAGATCAAGAGACATGTACCATTGTTTTGCACGATCACAGAGGGAAAATGGGAACAATTGGAGACGGATGTAATCTTGAGGGACACGGTTAATCTTAACCGTTCCACTTATCTCTAAGAATTGAGATAAATGGAGGTTAGGATCCTCCTTCGACAACCCTCCAAATTGGTTGTTTTGGACCATCATGATTAGCGCCGGTTTGAGCTCAAAGTTATGAGCATCAATGGGGTTCCCTACCCGCTCCTCCATATGGTCTAGGGATAGGGCGGAAGTGGTCTCTCAAGACTCGTTGATTCCCGTTTTCCTTCTTTGCTCTCCATTTCTCTCCATACCAATATTCTCTTCACCTCTCCGATGAAAATTGTCCCTTAATACCCCTTGAGGTCGGTTACCTCCATTCCCGTTAGGTTCCTCAACTCCTTCTACCCCGTGATTCTCAAATTCCTCATCTTCTTCAACCGGATTTTCCCGTCGATTCATTCTTTCCAACTCTATTCTTCTCCTTTCGGCGTTCCTTCTTCGACAATTGGCCTCAATCTCCGGATCTAAAGGTAGCACTTCTTGGTGGTTCCTCCTAGATCGTGTGATCATAAACCATGTCTATCAAACGAACGAACGAGAGTGAGATATACAAATAAGCTCAAAGTAACAAACACAAATATTTTTGGATTTTTGCAAATAAAGAAATCAAATAAATTGTCTAAACTAAAACTCTCCTAGCCTACACTCTAGAGCTTATAAAAACCTCCCCGGCAACGGCGCCATAAACTTGATTCACGTGATATGCAACACTAAATAAACAACCGCAAGTATACGACGTCTATTGTAGCGTGATAAGCACGAGGTCGATCCCACGAGAAGGCTAAGCGTAAAAGGGTAGTTTGCTAGTCGAATTCTAAATAGACGTGATCGATCATTTGAATGTGATGGTTTACTCTAAAATTACCTACCAAGTGTCACGAATAAGCAACAAAGAGCAAAGATAAAATCGATCAAAAAGCATACGAATCAAGAGACGGGCGTAAAAATGGATGTAACTCAATTAAGAGAAGGTAGGTCCTAGAGCACATGCACTACTAGTGAATCCATCTATGGTTAAATGTCTATTCAAATGGTGTTCATGCTTTGTCTATAAGATTGATCACAACATACTGAATTAAAAGTCCTTTCGATCCAAGTAATTCAAAGGCAATACTACACAACCTAGTATCTCTACCTAAGTTGCATAATAAGACCCAATCAAGCCCCTAAGATCATCACACATCTTCCTAATCATTGATCATCTTTCAATCTCACAATAAAATTAGGTCAAATGCTTGCAATCAATTAATCAAAATAGATTTCTCAACCTAATTCAACTAACTATGATCAATACATCACCATTGTACACATAATGACATGTTTTGCAACAAACACCAAGCATCCAAATAGAATTAAGCCACACAAACACCAATTAAACAAATATTAATCCATAGATATCATCAAAAGTATGTACAAGGCCCTAGAACCAAAAGTGTTCTAGCCAATCACCCACATGTTTGAATTACAATCAAAACAAAGATCAAAGCAATAAAAACTGAAAATAAGAGAAAGCTTAGACTATTGGTGATGTGGGGAATTGAATTCCCAAGCTAATGGCTCCTTACTTGCATGAATTGGTGGTGCATTGAAGAAGATATGGCCCAAAACCTCCAAGTGTGTGATAGTATGTGAAAGAATTCTTGAGAAAGGGGTTAGATGGTGTGAAATTTAAGAAGTGGGGTATTTATAGTGTTGGGGTAGGGTTTGGTTGTGATATTTGCAAGTAAGTCCCTCAAAACTAGAGAAAATACGCATTTGGCACCGAGATTGGGTCGGCCCGGCCGGGTGAAGTGATGGCCGACCAAAAATAAAAACAGAGCACAGGTGGCCCGGCCGGGTGAGTGGTGCCGCCCGGCCGGGCGAAAACTTCATAAACGGGGGAGGTGTTGGTCAGCTCGGCCGCCCGGCCGGGCGGGTGATGTCGCTCGGCCGGGCCTTATCTTCGAAAATGGCTCCAGAAAATGACCCTTGACCGCCCGGCCGGGCGAGTGATGCCGCTCGGCCGGGCCAAACTTTCGTAACTTGGCCGAAATTCATGCTCGGCCGGGCCAAACTTTCGACTTTGGCCCCGTCTTCGTTTTCGTCCTCCAACTTCGTCCCTCCGTTTCTTGAGCTTCCGACCTCCGATCGACTCGATTCTTTTACCTATTCCACTCCATTTTTCGAGCCGGATCCAATGGTGCGCTCCTCTTTTCGGTCCGATCACTTGTGGTATGTGTTTTGCTCTAAATTCCATCGTTTTACCTACAAAACCAACAAAACACAACCTTTCTCTCATTTTGGCTCAAACAATCATATCCAATGCACAAATCAATGAAATCCACATCAAAATATGCTTCACATGTGCTTATAAATCGTGTAAATTCCACCTGAATCACTAGCAGGACATCGTCAACGTAAATGAGTGCGGAAACGTAGGTGGTTCCTTTGTGAAAGGTGAATAACGAATGATCAGCCTTGGATTGATGGAATCCAATTGCGACAAGAGATGTGGTGAATTTTTCGTACCAATTTCTCGAAGCTTGGCGAAGTCCATATAAGGACTTTTGGAGTTTGCAAACACGAGTGTCACCTATCTTAGAGAATCCTTGTGGAATATCCATATATACATTCTCGACCAAATCGCCGTGAAAGAACGCATTGTTAACGTCTAACTGGTGCACTTCCCAGTTTCGCTTTGCTGCAATAGTTAATAAGCATCGTACCGTGACTAGTTTAGCAACCAGAGCAAATGTTTCACGGAAATCAATCCCTTCAATTTGGGTAAATCCTTTGGCAACTAGTCGAGCCTTATATCGTTCAATGTCGCCATTGGGTTTGTACTTGATTTTGTAGACCCATTTCGAGCCAACTGTCTTCTTTCCTGGGGAAGCGAGGTTAATTTCCAAGTCCCGTTGTTTTCTAAGGCAGTGATCTCCTTTTGCATTGCCTCACGCCATAAAGGATTTTTAATTGCCTGGGAGAAGTGTTTAGTCTCATCACGAGACGTGATGGCCGCTAAGAAGGCTTTGTGAGCAACATAAAATTTATCGTATGAAATAGAGTGAGATAAGGGATATGCTGTCGAGTTCGCTGAATTGACAGTGGGTAGTGAGTGGTCTATAGAAGGTGGCAGATCAGTCACATAAGAGTCAAGGTGTTTTGGTCGCCTACAGATTCGACGAGGAGTGTGTAGTGATGAGTCTTCGGTTGGGGTTACATGTTGATTATGTTCAGGGGGGGCTGGATCATTGGACATGTTTTGTGCATGCTCCAAGGTGGACAAATCGGTTACAGGAGGGGTTTGCATGCATGGGGCATCTACCATGCGGGGTGGTTGCATGCATGGATCATTGCCCAAGTGATGTCCACGGATATGTGGGCGTGGAGAGATAGGTGCATGCTGTCCTTGGAGGTGAGCAAGTGCCTTAGTGATAGAAGAGCTAAAATCATCATCTTTAATACTTTTGAAGGGAAATATATCTTCAAAAAATGTGACGTCACGTGAGCTATAAAATTTCTGTTTGTGGAGATCGAAAACACGATAGGCCTTTTGTCCATTAGGATATCCAACAAAAACACAAGCTCCTCCTCTCTCGGCAAATTTATCTTTGTGGCGATTTTCATGTGCATATGCTAAGCATCCAAAAACTCTAAGGTGGTCATAGGATGGTTGTTTATTAAACAAAATCTCGAAAGGTGTTTTATTTGATATAATTGGAGACGGCAATCGATTTATGATGTAGACGGCGGTGAGGACACATTCTCCCCAAAAATCAATTGGCAATCCTGATTCAAAACGCAATGCTCTAGCAACTTCTAATATATGCCTATGTTTCCGTTCTACAACGCCATTTTGTTGTGGGGTATCCGTGCAAGAACTCTAAAAAATAATGCCATTATCAATATAGTATGGGAGTAAATGGGATGATTGAAATTCCATACCATTGTCTGAGCGAACGCGTTGAACGAGCTGCTTAAATTGTGTGCGCACCATATTGCAAAATTGAATCAAATGCCCTACTGCATCAGATTTTCTTTGAATAAGGAAGATCCAAGTCCCTCTACTATAGTCATCAACAATTTTTAAAAAATAGCGTGCACCACTAAATGTATCGCAACAATAAGGTCCCCAAATGTCACAATGGATCAATTCAAAACAATGAGTCGTTTTGCTTTTGCTCAACGGAAAAGGTAAACGGGTTTGCTTTGCTCTTACACAAGAATCACAAAATTTATTGTTTTCTTTACTATTTATCAAATTACTAATATGACTCAACTTGCCATCAGAAGCGTGTCCCAAACGCTTATGCCATAAACTTGGTCCTTTAATTGTGCTCAAGGCTGCTCCTTCGATCTCTTGAGGCTCCAAGTAGTATAGACCACCACAATTCTTACTCATTCCAATCAGCTTTCTCGAGGATAAGTCTTGTATGACACAAAAGTCCGAAAAAAATGTGAATACACAATTTAAGTCATTCGTGAGACGAGTAACGGATAATAAGTTGCAATGAAATTGAGGTATGTGTAAAACACGACTAAGAAAGAGTCCGTTTCTTAGATTGATTTTTCCAATGCCGTGAATTGGAATTATTTCACCATTCGGAATTTTAACCGGAGATTGCGAATGATTCAACACTTCATCAAATAAGCCATCACCATCACAAGTAATATGATCTGTTGCCCCCGAATCAATGATCCATCGACCCGGATTTTGCGGCATAATACCTGCCATGTTAATGTTAGGGTTGGAAGAAGGTTTTACACCACCATCGTGCATGTCTGTCCGTATAATATCTTTCAATTACGGCATGGCATCAATCACGGTGGCTTTTACATCTACACCGTTGCCCGAGCCGTCACCCTTCCCATCAGTCTTGCCATCAACGGCATCATCAAGCATCGTTCTTCGTATGCGTGAATCTCAGTAGCACCGTGAGAGTATAGTTTCAGAAACGTAATTGCCAGGTTTTTGGCTCACTACAAGAAAACTGCAATTTAGCCGCGAAAAAATTTGTCGCTAATTCTAATATTTTTGTCGCTAACGTGAGTTAGCGATGAAATAATTTTGTCGCAGGATTTGTTGCTATACGCCCGTCGCTAACGTGTTTACGACAAAAAAAATTAATTTTGTCGCAAATGTTTGCGATGAAAATTTGAGTTTCATCGCAAAATATTAGCGACGAAAATTTGAGTTTCATCGCAAAATATTAGCGACGAAAATATAAGTTTCATCGCAAAATGTTAGCGACGAAAATATGAGTTTCATCACAAAATGTTTGCGAGGAAAATCAAACATTTGTCGCAAACACGTTAGCGACGGGTGTATAGCAACAAATCCCGCGACAAAATTATTTCATCGCTAACTCACATTAGCGACAAAAATATTAGAATTTTTGTTGCTAATATTTGGATATGATATCCGATTTACGAATTATTCTCTAAACCCACTTCCGTACTCGACCAACCCGCCCCAACCCACACCCGACCCACCCCAACCGAACCAATTCAATCGTTCTCTAAACCCACTTCTGCACTCGACCCGCCCCAACCCGCACCAACACTCGACCCGCCCCGCCACGTACCCAACCCACACCCGCCCCGCCCCAACCGACCCCAACTCAACTCAACCCAACCCGACCCGCACCCACATACCCTCTCTCCCATTTTATTTAAATAAATATTTTATTTGGTCTTAGTGGGAATTGATCCCGGGTGGATGGGCGCCCATAGCTGGGCGCCTACCATTCAGGCAGACCGCTCTTTGGTTCAGTTTTTAATATTAATTATATATGTATTCAATTGTTACTAAATTAGTTATTTTTACTCATTTAATAATTTATTTCACATTTATTAATCGATTAATTTTTAACTTGTAACAACTATATATGTATATATAAATGTGTATATATATATTGTAATTTTTAAAATAATTCCAATTGTAAAAAATCAATGTTACTTTAACAATTTAAAAAAAAAAAATATTACAGCCAATCTTCATTCTCCCATCTTTAATTATGTCCATCTTCATTTGCATCATCGTATTTATAAATATTTTTATAAACATTCATATTGATTTATAAGACATAAAATTTGGAGAATTATTAAACATTTAATTATATAAATCGATTTTCTTGATTTAATAAGCATAGTTGATTTAATATTAGCCACGAAATATAATTATCATTGTTGTTTTTATTATTAACAACAAAATAAAATAATTTGATAAAAAGTGTAGCGATAGAATATTTTAATTTTGTTGCAAATATTAATTTCAAGAAATTAGCCACAAAAAATATATTTCATCGCAAAATAATAGCGACTAAATATAATTTTCATTGTTGTCCTAATTATTAAAAACAAAATAAAAGAATTTGTTGCTAGTTTAACGATGAAATATTTTTATTTCATCGCAAAAAGTAATTTCAATAAATTAGCCACAAAAAATTATATTTCATCGCAAAATATTAGCGACAAAATATAATTTTCATTGTTGTTCTGATTATTAACAACAGAATGCAGCAATACGTTGCTAGTATAGCGATGAAATATTTTAATTTCATCGCAAAAATTAATTTCAATAAATTAGCCACAAAAATTTCTATTTCATCGTAAAATATTAGTGACGAAATATAATTTTCATTGTTGTTCTGATTATTAACAACAAAATGAAGCAATTTGTTGCTAATATAGCAATGAAATATATAAATTTTGTTGCAAAAATTAATTTCAAGAAATTTGCCACAAAATTTTCAATTTCATCGCAAAATATTAGCAAGAAAATATAATTGTCATTGTTGCTCTGATTATTAACAACAAAATGATGCAGTTTGTTGCTAATAAAGTGATGAAATATATAAATTTTGTTGCAAAAATTAATTTCAAGAAATTTGCCACAAAAAATTCTATTTAATCGCAAAATATTAGCAACGAAATATAATTTTCATTTTTGTTCTGATTATTAACAACAAAATGAAGCAATTTGCTGCTAATATAGCGATGAAATATATAAATTTTGTTGCAAAAATTAATTTAAAAAAATTAGCCACGAAAATTTCTATTTCATCGCAAAATATTAGCAACAAAATATAATTTTCATAGTTTTTCTGATTATTAACAACAAAATGAAGCAAATTGTTGCTAATATAGCGATGAAATATATAAATTTTATTGTAAAAAATAATTTCAAGAAATTAGCCACGAAAATTTATATGTCATCGCAAAATATTAGCGACGAAATATAATTTTCATTGTTGTTTTGATTATTAACAACAAAATGAAACAATTTGTTGCTAATATAGCGATGAAATATATATATTTTGTTGCAAATATTAAATCTAACAATTTAGCAGCGAAAATTTATATTTCGTTGCTAAAAATTGATTTTAGCGATGAAATTTAGATTTGTCGCAAAATTTTCGTCGCTATTCCCCCATTTCTTGTAGTGGCTCTGGTACCATGATAAAATTGAAAATACACATAATATTGAAACTGTTTTTTTTTTTATTCAAAGTGTGTTGTTTAGCGTAACATCTCATGGGCTACTTATACAATTTGATAACCATCATATATGGAAACTACCATCATATATGGAAACATATATTGCGTATCTTAACAGCGTAACTGGCCTAAACAAACTAACTAATCAATCAAACTAATAACCCAATATATCGGATAATATATTTTCCATATATAACATAATATATCTTATAAAATATCTCAATATATCTCAATACAACCACATAAAATTTGTCGCAAATTCAATTTTGCAATGGTTTTACGATACCGCGCGCCACTAAACAATTAATGTGTTTTTTTTGTGAATTTTTTTTGTCCATTTTAAAATCATGTGTATATGTGTTTAGTGTACGTCATTATTTTCATGTCTCGCAGTACGCTTTCATCCTATTCTCGGTGATATCAGCGAAGGTGTATCTCCAAATTCCATGTTAGTAGATATGAGGTCTCTAAGGCTGTGTTTGGATTGATGGATTTGAGTGTATGGATTTTAAATTCATAGTCCAAATCTACCCTACATGTTTGGACAAAAAAATAAGTCAATGGATTTCAAATTTATGATATTTAAAACTAAGTGAGAATTTTAAATTCATCCACAAACTTAATCATTTGAAATTTAATGATTCTTAAATCCATTCATTTTTAAATCATTTGTTTTTGAAATGACTCTATCCAAACACAACCTAATTATCTGCTTAGACATGTTCTTAAGGCATTAAACTGTAACAAATAAGGTGATGGATTTCAAATTTATGATATTGAAAACTAAGTGAGAATTTTAAATTCATCCACAAACTTAATCATTTGAAATTTAATGATTCTTAAATCCATTCATTTTTAAATCCTTTGTTTTTTAAATGACTCTATCCAAACACAACCTAATTATAATAAGGTGATTGATATTAATTCTTGGATACAACCTAATTATAATAAGGTGATTGATATTAATTCATTACTCTCTTTCATCCAGCTATAATTTTTTTACTACTTGTTAGTATACAAATTAAAAAAAGTGATTAAATATTAATAGATAGATAAATAGGTGGAGTAGAATGACAAAATTAGATAAATAGATTAACGAGTCAAATTGAGGTAGATAGGCCAGGGGTCCGTTGAAAGGTACAAACGAGTGATGAAAATCTCTTCTTATCCACTACTATTTTTATTTTACAAGTGAAAGGGAAAATTTAAAATCATGGTTTATAGCCAATCATCGAGTGCCACGTGTAGCTAACTCTGTAGTTCAGGAACATACCACGTTATTCCTTGTCCTAAAGCCTTTAATTAAAAATAGGTTAAGCTGTATTATCAATATTATAAGCTACTGGCTTAATGGATATATAATAACGTTTGTGGCTTTGAATTAGTCTCACATTGAGTGACTAATTTTTTTGTGCAACTTTCGAAGTAATAAATGTGAACTTGATATACATATGAAGTGATATTGTTGTTAGTCAAATATCTTAGTTCATAATCTTGACAAAAATAATATATAAAATTAAATACATTAAGTAGTGATACTTTATATGTGTATTCAAGCTGAAGTAACCTAGTGATTGTTCAAAAGATAATCAATTAGAAATCTATCAAAATCTTACATATATATGGAGTATTAATAAGTTTTTTTTTTCTTGTTATTGTTTCATACATTTAATTTATATACGATGATTTGATGGGCAGGCCCGGTCCTAATGTTAGGCCAACGAGGCGATCGATTCAGGTCCAGAAATATTTTAATTTTTTAG
The DNA here is from genome assembly GCA_963675135.1 of Galeopsis tetrahit. Classification (NCBI taxonomy): domain Eukaryota; kingdom Viridiplantae; phylum Streptophyta; class Magnoliopsida; order Lamiales; family Lamiaceae; genus Galeopsis; species Galeopsis tetrahit. Next base: position 91,421,360 of record OY776119.1, read on the forward strand.
GGGCCCATTTTTTAAGACATCTTTTATATATATATATATATATATAATAGTGAAGGGGGAAGGAAAAATTAGGAGAAAAAAGTCTCAACAAATGCCTAATTTAGTTTAATTATATCTTTTAATTGTTTTCTTGATTTAGTTTCTCAGACACTTGCCCGTTCACTCATACTTGAACTTGAAGTAGTTGATAAAGACATAAGACATATCTTCGTTCTTGGTCTGATGCTTTTGACTTCTTATTTGTCCACCGATCTGATGCTTTTGACTTCTTATTCGATGATCTATTTACAAAAGGCTTTGAAATCAAATTAATGTAAAACAATTATTGAAAATATATTTTTGCATTCAATTTGCTTTCATTATAATTATTTGTATATTTATTGTATATTCTTTTAAATTGTAACTCAAGTTTAATACTTGTCAACTTACTCTAAATTTATTCACCCGAAAAATGTACTAAAAAGAAAATTGCAAATTCTCAAATCGTCACAAAATATTTCAAGCAACCAAATAATCTTTATATTGAAAAATATGATTCTAACAACTTTTAAGAGTAATATTTTAACTGATATATTTTTTTTCAGTCAATAACTTTCTATAATATAAAAATAAATTATATTGAAAATCATAGTAATTCTATCCCTACATAGTTCTAAAAATAAATTATATTGAAAATCATAATTTTATTCCTTAGGGATAGAAATTTTGATTAGCAATACCGTAGATTTCTTCTTAATTCTCATAATATAATTTAATTTATAATAAAAATATAATATAGTTTACTAGAATTATTGAATTTCAAATTATATTCACAAACATAATCGTAAATTTGTTTTAATATATAAAAACATTTCTTAAATTCAAAATGGTATGAAAATTATTTTTAAAATTAAACTTTTGAATGTAGTCATAAATTTTTTCTACATCCAAATCATAGTAATAAATTCATGGCACTAATCTTAATATAAAATTAAATTGTTCATAAATTATATAAAAATTAACCTTAAATTCGAATTAAATGGTTGACCTCTTCAATGTTTTCTTTCAATCATGTAATTAATTATGGAAATCGAAAGCTTAATGAATAATTTCTAATTTTTTGTCAATAAATTCATGACACTAATCTTAAGATTTACCTTAAATTCAGAGTGTTGACCTAATTATAAAAATTAAGATTAAAACTGAATTTAGCTAACTATGGAAATTATAACTGTATGGAAATTTACCTTAAATTCAGAGTGTTGACCTAATTATGAAAATTAACCTTAAAACAAATTATAATGAAATTGTTAACTTATTACATGTCTTTTAAGTCAAAAGATATCAAAGATTTCTAAAAAATAACGGAAACAACTTAAAAATCAAATGTAATACGGAGTACTACTTAAAAACTACTCCAGTCTCACTAATCTTACCCCACCCAAAAAAAAAAAAAAAAAAAAAAAAAAAAGAAGGGTGAAACGTAACTTATCATTGATTTTTCATTCCAGTCTCATTTGTTTGCGATTTTCATGTATTTTGCTGAAACTATTTAAGTTATTGGCTTCAACTTTGGTGAAAATGTTTTTTTTTTTATAAAAATAAAATAAAAATTGGATCGTTTTCATTTTGTGTTTTCTAATATGAGATTTTCGATTGAAATTTTTTTGCCAACAAAATACAGTAAAGAAAAATTATTCAATAAAAAATATGCAAAAAATATAATCACATTTAAGACATTGAATTTGCAGTGAGTGGTAAATGATTTTTCTTTTATCTTCTTCTAAAAATGATTTTAACAATAAAATGTGTTTTCGGAAATGGATTTTTAAGAAGATGGATTTTTTCCGATCTATGTTTTGAAATGATTTGAAAGAGGACTCTCCATCTTCTTCCAAAAAAATGCTTTTAACAATAAAATGTTTATATTTTCTAGCACGCACTACAAAATAATGGAGAAATGGCATCGGGGAAGGCATCGGATCTGCCGTCCCCAAAGATGAAGGCAACGGCAAAGGCATCGGCAGTGTGCCGATGCCAATATGCTCGATGCCATTTAAATGGCATCGGTTTTTCGGCAGGTCGCCGTTACCAAATGGCATCGGGGCCCACTGCCGATGCCATTTCGCATCGGGGACCACTGCCGATGCCTTTTTATTAAAATTTAAAAAAGCCGAAACTGGGTTTCGAACCCAGGTCGATAGGCCACCAACACCCACCCCCCACCGCTGGGCCACCCCATTTTTCGGAAATCTGGCCATTTTCGCGATTTGTGGGGTTCGAACTCGGGACCTCGCGGTCTCGAAGGCCTTTGAGCGCCCCCTGTGTGCCGTTTAGGCTAGGAGCTTTTAGTCGACTTGTTGTGAATGCAATTAATATATATTCAATTTAATTTGAGTTTTAATTCTTTAATTAATTCAATCCATTCTAACTTTAATTGTTGCTTATTAAATTATTTATCAAAGCATATCATAATTATTTCTAAATTATATTTTTCAAATTAACTAAATTATGTTTTTCAAATTAAATAATTTATTTACGGTATCAATTCACACTATTTAAATTTATTATAATCCTCAATTTACAACATTTAAATTCATTCTAATTTTTTATTTCACAACATTATAATTACATACAACATTGAATATAATTATTTTCACTTATACATTTAAATTTATTATAATCACATCATTTAAATTCATTCTAATTTTCAATTCACAACATTAAATATATATAATTATTTTCACTTATCCATTTGAAAATATGAATTCACTTATCCATTTAATTAAAAATATTTTCATCTATTATAAAATTATTCTCTAGTTCATTTTCAATTAAAATACACTTATCTAATACGGAGTACTAGTGAATACTTTTTTTTTTTTAATTGCAGAGAATAAACTTGATTAATTATATATAATGTTCGTTTCACTCTGATCAGGAGTAATGCTAAATTCATAAGTCATACTCACGTAACTATCAAAATCCACGCAAATATGCATGACATATATATATATATATATATATATATATATATAGAAATGATATTGAGCCCATATAATGGGCTCCTTAGGCCATCTCCAACCACAAACTCTCAAATGAAGATCTCTAAACTCTAAAATACACTTTTTCATACTCTATTTTAAAAACCTTCTCCAACCATGAAACTCTATATCTTATTCTATTTATTATTTTAATCATTTTCAATATATTACAATCATTAAATAATATATTTATCTTCATATTTAAATTAATTTATACAATTAAATATTCAATTAGTAAATTAAATATTGTTGATTTTATCAAAATCATAAAATGTAAATAAACTTGTAGTTTTTAAATATTACTTTTATTTAAATATAAAATTACAAAACACATAATGACGTAAAACGAAACATGTGAGTATAATGTATGTTTTATTGTATTTTAAGTTATTTTTTTTGTTGGTAATAATAATACACAAAAAAAAAAGTTACACAATTAAAATTATATTATAAATTAGTATAACAATAGAATTGTAATTATATTTAACAAATTATTAATATAGAATTGTAATACAGAATAGTAAATATTAATAAAATAATAGATATAAAATATAGAGTTTTGAATAGTGAACTTCATATATAGAGTTTACTATTCAAAACTCTATTTCAAAACTTCAAAATAGAGTACGGTTGGAGGGAGCAAAACTATTTATAGCCTACGGTTGGAGATGGTCTTATGGAGTCAAATGATGATGTGTCATTATCTACATCATTATATTTACTTACATAATTAACACTATTTTATGGAAATTTAAAAAATTAAAGGATATTCCTATAAAATTAGGAAACGTAGGACAAAGATACCATAATCAAGATTACCAATGCTAATTATTTTGATTTTTTAATTAATCAAGATTAATTATTTTGATTTTTTAATTAATCAAGGTTAATTATTTTAAGATTTTTTAAAATTATTTATTAACGTGTTTATTATCAGTATATAATTATTAAATTAAAAAAAAAACCATACATTTATATATATAATTTTTTTAATAACAAAAAAATTAAAATTAAAGTTATAAAAATAATTAATTGAAAAATAATGACTACATTAATTAAACTAAATCATAAACTCTAAACTTTAAACCCTAAAAAAAATCATAATTTTCAATTTTAGGGTTTAGGGTTAAGAGGTTTAGGGTTTAGGGTTTTAGAGGTTTAGGGTTTAGGGTTTAGGGCGATGGGGAAGGCATCGGGCCCACTGCCGATGCCATTTTGCATCGGGGGGGCCGTTACCAAATGGCATCGGGGCCCACTGCCGATGCCATTTTGCATCGGCCATTAAATGCCGATGCCATTTTGCATCGGCCATTAAATGCCGATGCCATTTCGCATCGGCCCGCCTGCCGTTGCCAATTGTCGATGCCTTTTGGGCAATATTTTGTAGTGACGCCTATCGAAGTCTCCCATTTCCAGAAGAATTCAATGATCTGTGTATTGAAAAATATGGAGGTTTTTTTTTTTTTTTGGTAATTTTGTAAAATTTTATTAATAAAGTAAAGTGAATGATTAAATTGATGGTAAAAGTAATGACATTTTGTGTAAATATGGTGAGTGTGAAATTTATAAAAACAATTGTAGAAATGACTAATAAAAAAAATTGTGGGATAGAGAATGTATTTTTTTTTTAAATGAATACAAAGTGGGACGTGTGTCAATTGAATTAATTTTTCGAGTCCAATTCTTTTTTTTTTTTTTTTACAGGGAGTCCAATTCTGAGTAACGAGATAGTGGATGGATAATTGAGTCTTTTATTTTGTTATATTGTTTCAAGAGATTTGTCCATTTGTCATATATGGCCATGATGTTCCATACCAATTTATTTAAAGAAACATTTTTATAACCCACACACTTAAAATACATATATTTATTTATATATCATTACTTTTTCATACTCAATCTATTTTTTCTTTATTTTATTAATTGAAGTTTATAAAACCAACTCTCAAAACACAACTCATACACATTTTCTTACAAATTTTAAGAAATGTATACAATTCCAAATGGGCAAATTTCCTTGCAACAGAAAAAGTATATTACTTCATCCATAAAAAAATATGTTAAAAAACCCTTAAAAAAATGCTCAAAAAGATTTAAAAAAATTTAATTCACATCTCATAATTTTATAAATGGATTAATTTACGTCATTTTCCTATATTATGTAAATTATAAATAATGACTTGACATAAAAATAAAATTGCATAAGACTCGAAAAATTAATAATTAAGTTTCAATGTTTTAAAATTACTTACATAATCTTATTTTTTTCTTAGTTCGAATGAATTATAACCATATGTTAATTTGAATTCTATTATTGTAGTTTACACAATTGAGTTTCAAAAGAGATGATTGATTCATGCCCACATATTGTTATTTTTACATATGGGCAATAAAATTCTTAATCTTGAGGATGTTGATCATACGGAAATACTTGATAAAGATATTGATTTAAGATTATACGATTTAGTTGTAGAGTTGAGTTATGATCGCACAAAGTTGTTAGAGGAGTACAATATATTGTTCAACCCTAACTATCGAACAAAAAGATGTTCTACAAAAAATACTTGGACATGTTCGTTCGAATGATGGCGGAGTCTTTTTTTTGTATGGATACGGTGGTACTGGAAAAAAATTATATGGAGAACTTTTTCTACAACCATTATATCCCACAAAGACATTGTTCTTAATGGTGTATCAAGTGATATAACTTATCATTCAGTTACATGGAGGACGTACTACACATTCTAGGTTTTCTATTCCGATAAACATTTCTGAATTATCAACTTGCAATTAATAAAATATGTGGTACTCATTTGTCAGAACTTATAATAAAGTCAAAGTTGATATATGGGACAAAGCACCAATCATGATAAATATATTTTGTTTTGAAGTACTTGATCAAAGCCTTAGAGATATAGTTAGAAGGATAGGGGCTGTTGGTGGAAACTTCTCATATAGAATATTCCTGGTATTTCTAAAGGTTATAGAGAAGATATTGTTCACTTTACCATCAAACCATCATATTTAGTAGGAATATTGCAAGGTATTGATGATGACTGGGAACATGAGGTTGCATAATGAACACTCTTAACGATAATAATACATATAACAAGACAATTGAATTCTCAAATAGGATTTTAAAAGTTGGAGATGGAGATCTTGGAGATAGTGATGAAGGTTGACAATATTTACCCATTTGTCTTTGAATACTTTCGTACTAAAAATGTATTTTGAAGATAAATATATTCTTGCTCCAACTCATAAAGAAATTAAAAGTATTAACGATACAGTGTTGACGGAGATACTTGATGATACAAGGGAATATTTGAGTTCGGGCGGTGTTTGTCCATTAGTGTTTAGACTCGGTGGTATGGGACATATTTTTTCAATTGACGTTCTGAAAATAAGTGTCCTTATAATGCTTCTTATAAGAACATTTATTCGAAATTCGATTTGTGTAATATAACTAAATTTATTGTTACAAGACTTGCAAATCATATCATCAAGGACAAATTGTTTCTAGAAGGAATGTTGGTAGTAAAATATTTATCGTGAGAATGACACTGAGTGTTTCGGATAACACGATTCCTATAAAGTTTCGAAGGAGGTAATTTTCTATTGTATTGTATTTAACAATGATGATAAATAAAAGTTAAGATCAGTCTATTTTTATGGTAGGTGTTACCTTACAAAATCTGTATTTACACACGAACAGTTATATGTTGTAGCCTCTAGAGTCAAGACCTAGGGTAGATTGAAAATTCTTTGTCTAGATTCAAATGAAATAAGATTTGTAAACGTACAATAAATGTTGTGTAAAAAAAAAATTCAACAATTTATAATTTCTTATATTGATTTCTTTTATTAATAAAATTATAATTCTTTATTCTACTATTGTTTTATATATATATATATATATATGATGTAATAATCTATATTGTTACTAAATTTTATTTTCTTATCTTTCAATAGAATAATAAATTTATAAATTTATACATATTTTAAAGACTATTTTTTATTTAATAAATTAAAAAATATTATAAATTTATTTCAATCCCGCGTAAAACGCGGCTCTTACACTAGTTTAATTTATATACGATGATTTGATGGGCAGGCCCGGTCCTAATGTTAGGCCAACGAGGCGATCGATTCAGGCTCAGGAATATTTTAATTTTTTAGGAGCCCATTTTTTAAGACATCTTTTTTATATATATATATATAAAATAGTGAAGGGGGAAGGAAAAATTAGGAGAAAAAAGTCTCAACAAATGCCTAATTTAGTTTATATCTTTTAAGTTTTCACTTTTTCAATTTACGTCTCAAATTAAGTGCCCAATTTACACCATTAATTTTATGTCCAATTTACATCACTTTCGTCAAAAAATTGAGATTTCGGGCAAATATTCCAATTTACATCCTTTAAATTTGAAAATTAAAAAAATAACATTAAAAATTTCTTAAAATTTCATTAAAATTTAAAATTATTCAGATAAAAAATAAAAAAATTTCTAAAATTGTCTATAAATAAAAAATTCTAAAAATCTCATTAAAATGTCTAAAACATTATACTAATTACATTAAAAATCTGAAAAATCTCTTAAAATTAATTAAATAAGTTAAAATCTTAAAAAATCTATTAGTTAAAAATTAAAGGGTTGGTCTGCTATGGACTCGAGTGCATGTTGTGCACCCTAGTCCATGTTGCACTTTTCAGTTTACTGACTTACACTTTTTGTAAATGGTGTTGCACTTTTCAATTATTAAACTGTATAATAATATTTTTAGTAATAATTGAAAAATGCAACACCATTTACCAAAAAGTGTAAGTCAGTAAATTGAAAAGTGCACATGGACTAGGGTGCACAACATGCACTCGAGTGCATACTAGACTTTACCAAAATTAAAAAATCTTAAACGTGTAAAAAAAAAAAATCTATATTGTTAGCCCTTTAAAACTAATATATTGTTAGTCTTTTAAAAATTGTTTTACATTATGTTTTATAAGTTCATATAAAATAAAAAATATGAAGGAAGCTAAGGGGCCCTTTTTTAAAGTTCGATTCAGGCCCAAATATTCCTAGGACCGGCCCTATTGATGGGTTATATACACTACATAAACTCGGAGATTTGCGATAGTCAGAAAATTGTCGCAAGTTGCAACGAATTTGCAATGAAAATTATCACAGGCAAAGCCAATAGAATCTACGACGGAATTAGAGCTCATCGCAATTTGCAAAGGTTTTCTAATTTGTCTCAGATAATTTGCAACGGATTTTGCAACAAAAAATCAATTTGTCTCAAATTTACGAAGAATTTCCTGGCATTTTTTTTTTGCAACGAAAATACATTTATTCTCAAATTTGCAATGAATTTTGCGACTTTTTTTTAAAATATGTAAATATATAATTAATATTATAAAATAAACAAAAAATCTACTAGCCCACGTACGTATTCAAATGCAACACAAAATATCTGAAGGTTGGGGTCGGGCTAGAGATGGGACCGGCCCTTTTTTTTTAAAATAACCACTACAAAAAAAAGGCTTGTTTATCAACGGAAATGAAAGACAGAATTTTGGTCGGTATTGGGTCATACCGACGGATTTAGTCCGTCCCTACCGGATTGGTCGGTATTGGGTCATACCGACAGAAAATATGTACCGACGGTTCTTGTCAGTCGCCAGTACCGATGGATTCAATTCCGTTGCCAAACACACAAACCCGTTTACGGACCGGGTCAAGTTTCCGTCGGTATATCTGTCCCGACCCGACCCGCTAGGCGACCCGCGAACTGGCTTTTTAAATGGCAGATTTTTCGGCCTTGTTAGGACTCGATCCCGGGTGGGCGGGCGCCTAGTGAGGAGCGCCTGCCACTAAGACAAGTCGATTTCTTGTTTATTGTTTTAATATTAATTGTATATATACTCATTTTCAACCAATTTTTATTTAACTAATATTAATAATTAATTAAATTTTTTTAACTTATATTAATAATTAAATTTATAACTTATAACTATTGTAAATTTTTTTTTTAATTTATATATTGAAAACTAGTTTTTTCTTTGATTGAAATTTTAAAATGGGTATATGTTATACATTATATATATTTTTTTAAATAAATTCATTTATATATTTTCATTCTCACATATATTAGTGGTGATTAAATTATAAGTTGTAACCAAATGATAAATAATTATCTCTTATAAATTGTACAAAATAAAATAGGTTACATTAGTTTAATATTCATCTTCTTCATCTTCATTTTCATTATTTGCCTCATCTTCCTCTTCAGGGGCGGACGCACGTTCAACCCAAGGGGTGCCCTGACCCCCCCAACCCCCACCCACCTCCCCTTCATATATATTAAATTTTATTTTTTTTGGTATGTTTTTTAAAAATATATTAAGTAAAATTAATTATATATTAATTTAATAAGTCATTTTGATAGTAAGATTATTGCAAGAATTGTCTCAAAATAATTTTTTTATTACACTTACTTTCTGTACTTATATACTAAATTTATTATTTTATACGTATTTTAATTGTATAATTAATTTTAAAATAATTATATTTTATATGTTTGAGACTATTATTGATAAAAAGATGATCATTTTTGTATTACTGCAGTATTTTTTTAATTTACATAGTAATATTATATAAATAAAAAAAATTAGTCCCTTAAATCTTAAATAAAAGAGATTAATCAAGAAAATATAATTAATAGTTTAAATTTATTATTTTTTAATTTTAAATCGCATCAAACAAAATAAAAAAATAAATAAAGATATTTTCGGTGTTCAATAATTTGAATGTTCATTTTTTTTTATTCTCGATCAATATTAAACGATACAATGCAACAACAGTATTTTTGGCCCCCCTAACTTCGAATCCTGGGTCCGCCCCTGTTCCTCTTCCTCCTCATCTTCTTCATTCTCCCTCTCGTCAGGTTCATTATAGGCATTACAATATAACTTAAAAAATTAATTAATGATGAGTCGGATTTATTGCATATTTTTGTGCTTTAATTGAATAATCTTTGTGTAGTAAATTGATATTTTAGTGCGTCTTTTCGACTCTTTATTTTGTGATTTCAATTACCTTGATATTTTAATTTCTTATTTAATTCAGGTATAAATTGAGTATTTTGAAGACATGTGAACAAAGTCTCCGTGTTAGAAGAAATTGAAGGAACGCTACTTTCACAAGAAAATTGGAAATGAAGCCCAATAACCAATGTACTTGTGAGAGTTGAGGAAAAAGGGTTTGACTATATGCACCTCCATTTCGGAGAGATGCACTCCCCCGATTTATACACTCCACCTAAAATCAGCCACACCCCCTTCATATTGTTTTAAATGCCCTTCTCTTCAAAAATTCTTATTACTACTCACACACCCCCTCAAAACCTACTTCTCCACACAAAACCCTAATTTCCCCTTCCATCTCATTTCATTTCCCAACCAAAATCGTTGCCATCCCCCGTCGTCACCGCCGTCGCAGCTGCCGTCCCCAGCCGCTACCGCCGCAGCTTCCGTCCCCGGTCTACGCCGCCGCCTCCCTCTCCACCACCCCCATCATTTAATTTTTCTGCAAGTTTTTTCCCCATCCCCTCCCCCGTCTGACTTCTCGCCTCCCCCGTCTGGCTTCTCGCCTCCCCCGTCCGGCTACACCCCTCCCCCGTCCGACAACTCGCCTCCCCCGTCCGGCTACACCCCTCCTCCGTTCGGCCGCCCCCTATGCACACGATGTCGCGGACGCCCGTCGCGGCCCCATTTTCCCCCTTTTTTTTCGTCCCGACTGCCCCCCCTCCCCCATCCACCGAACCCACCACCGGTGCCCCAGCACCCGCCTCCGCGGCCTCCGCCCACGCACGCGTAAGTTTTTTCACTTTTTTCCTTAATTTTCTTCTGCAAGTTTTTTTTTTTTTAAATTCGACCCTGTGTTGTCGACTGTATACACTCCCGTCGACAACAGGTTGTCGACGTGAGTGTATATGGTCGACATTACAGTGTTGATCGACCTTTGTTGGGCGACCATATATCCTCCCGTCAACAACATTTTGTCGACCGAAGGATATATGGTCGGTCCTGGTTTGACGAAATTAAAAAAAAATTGTTAGTTTTTTCTAAGGTTTGATAATGATGTTTGTTAATGGGTTTGATAATGGTGTTTTATGGATGAATATGGTTGATTTTTTAAAATTTTTTAATTTTTTTGATTTCTTGCTACCGGAAAAAATGGTGACGGTGGCCGGAAGTTTGGTTTAGGAATAAGGTGAAATAAATGATAATAGGGGGTGCGTTTAGTAGGGAGAGTGCATCTAGTATGCTATATTTTAATGAAGGGTATTTTTGGTTTTTTACCCTAATATTTTATTAATAAATTGAAAGGGGGAGTGCATCTCTCCGAAATGGAGGTGCATATAGTCAAACCCGAGGAAAAAGGGAGAAAAGAACAAAAGAAACTTGGCCCATTTGTTGATCCTGGGCCGGAAAAGAATGGGCCAAGAGAGTGGGTTGTGGCAAGTAGAGCCGTCAAAACGGGCTGGGCCCGTTGGGCCAGACCGCCCGGCCCGCCATTTTTTGATTTTTTAAAAAAATATTATATTTATTTAAAAAATAATCCTCTTTTCAAGAATTGAACTCAAAACCTTAGGATTAAATAATGATGCTCTAACCACTTAAGCTATCCAACTTTATTTGAAAACAATATATAATAAACGTAACTAATATTAAAAACTCTAGTGCATAACAGATTATATAAGCAGTCACATTTTTTTCCTTCTTTCTTCATTTTTCGTACTCATAATACCCTATATTATGTAATTTTTTATGTTTTTTTGATGAATTTAATAAATATTTTGTAAAAAAAAAAAAGGGTTGGCCCGCCTAAACCCGCGGCCCGCCCATTTTTTGGTTGGGTGTGGGTTTTCGTAGCCCGCCTTGCAAACGGGTTGGTCCGCCCCGCCAAATGACGGGCTTTTGCGGTTTTGGCCCGTCCCGCCCCGCCGGCCCGTTTTGACAGGTCTAGTGGCAAGCAGTAACCTTGGGAGCAATATACGCAGCCGCCGTTTTGGGAAAAAAAAAGAAGCAGCAGCAGAAGAGATTTTTGGACGGCAGCTTGGTGTGCGTGGAAACAATGGTTTCGATTTTGTTTTTGTCAATTCTTTTAATGTTCAGTAGCTAAATTATTTTCTAGCTCTAGCTAGGATGTGAAACTTTGACTTAGTTATATCGTTTTAGTTATGTGATTTACGGTTTATTTCGATCTCTATCTCGATTTCGTTGTTATTTGATTTTATGCGAAGCATGTTTTGATTAATAGATTTATTAGGACTGACCATTCGAGTTTATTTGTTATCAATTCTAGTTAATTCACGATATATAATCCGTAATTGTTACTCCCTCTGTCCACCAAAAGTGTGTGCTCATTTTTTTTTATATATGTTTTTTAAAAAAATCATATTTTATTTATAAAGAATATATTTGGATAACGAGTAAAGAATATATTTGGTAGATACTCAATCTTATTATTAAAGTAAAAAAATCATTTAAATGCGAACTATTTGAATAGAATAAACGTATTTTTTGTATTTTTTGTAGAACTAAAAAAAGAAGTGAGCACACTTTTGGTGGACGGAGGGAGTATATTATTGTGGATATCGTAGCAACTAAAGCATAACACTTAGGGGATAATATCGTCTAGGTTGTATTAAACGAGCGTTTCGTATTCATAGTCTAGTTTATTCTATTGTTTTGGTTCGTTAATGCGTTCTTCGACTTGAACTTTGAATACATGTTTTGGGGCTATTCGTAGGAATAGATTAATTGGGGGTCGTACTTTCTGATTAATTAAACTTAAGAAACAATTCGAACTAGTTTGGTCGTACCACTGGTTTAGGGATAAGATTTGAGATTAGATTGAGATTACCGGGTTCACTGATTAAATTGGTTAGATCAATTTTTTATATTTGATTCCTATTTATTTTTATTACTTCCTGTTATTTTTCATGCTTTCTAGTATTTAGTTAGTCAACAAAACCAACTCCCCCCATTTTATTGTTTTCGTACACAATTTATTCAATTGAGTTTCACTATTCTTTGTGGGATCGACTCTTGCTTACTCTACTACATAGTGGGTATTTAAGTTAATTATTTTTGGGTGCCGGCGACAGCACACCAATTAATAATTTAAGAAAGCGTACCGTATAGATTTTTTAATCGGGAGGGAGATGCTCAAAACGCCCGTACACCTCGTCAGGACCTCTTCGCGATCGAATTTACGAGACGAAACGACAAAAGAATAATTTTTTTTCTTTCTTTTGAAAGAGTAATCTGTTTGCAGATTATATAATCAAAAATACGCCTTTTCCGACGGTAATTTCCGTCAGTATTGAGTAATATTAAATTCAACGCGTAATTCAAGAGGCGGTGTAGTTATGTCGGGTCGGTTATCGACAGATATTATATATCAGTCGGTATTGATAAATTAAAATTACCCCGCGTACTTTTAGTGGTTCACGTGGGGGCGCAATAATATGAGCGGTTACCGACGAAACTGTTCCGTCGGTAACCCTAATTTAAAATACCGACTGAACATTCCGTCGGCATATGACCCAAAAACGACGCCGTGTAGAGAGTTTTGTGTTTCCGTCGGTATAGCCGACGGAATATGAATTCCGTCGGGAGCGTCAATGACTTTCAGAGTACGTCGGTACGGCGTCGGTAATCCGTCGGTATAACCGAAGGAACGTGATCCGTCAGTAAATTTCCGTCGGTAAAACTGCGCGTTTTTGTAGTGAACTGTGACAAGCGTTTTTTCGACGAGCCAAATTTCACCGCAAATACGTTATACGTCGTGTTTTGCCGTCGAAAAACACTGCCTTATTTGCAGACTGCAGTGACACATTAAATTGTGGAAATAATCAATTTTGAGTTATGATTTACAATAGTTGATATAATTGATTGAACTATATCGATCACCACTGCATTAGCATGTGATATTTTTAAAATTAATAATATATTGATAAGATGAAAACAAGAGAAAAAAAGAGGCCATTTTTTATTTTTAAAATACAGTACTAATGCTTAAAATCGAGTATTTCGGGTACCGGCCGGCCCGACACTTTGTGTACTCGCTTTACACGCCTTTACTCACATAGAACAGAAATAAAAAAAATATAATTTAATTTACACAATGATTATACAAGCTAGCATTATTGGCTGAAACTGTGCAGCAACAAAATGCACTGCATGTATAAGAATTAAGATAACGACATTGACATTTTGCACCCCACCCTTGTAGTAGTAATTTAAAGTTGTATATGCAAGAATACAGTACTTATATATATTGTGCATTCCCCATTTCACCCCTGGATTTATATAATTGATTATGCATGGACTATAGTGCTTATATAGGCACGTACGTACAAACTTTTATAACATGAAAAGCGAAAGAATTGACCCCATTATATATAGTACGTATGGTAATCAATCAAATACCCGCATAGCATTCGGGTGGGGTAATCGGGTTACGAGACCTGTCGGTGCAGTAATCGTAAATCATGTGAGTCGCACGCACCCAATGGTACTTCCTGGCTTGATCAGGGGTGAGCTGCTGGTAGGCTGCACCCTCCCACCAGTTCCTGGGGCTCGACGCACAGCTCGCGGGCCCTGGCATCTGGCACCCTTCGATGTCGAAATCTTTGTAGTAAGCGTAGAATGGTGCTTTGCTCCAATTGATCTTCTCTAGACCCCCTCTCGTTGCCCAATCGTCCGCTTCCCAAAGTGTCGAGTATATTCCCATTGGCTCGAATTTTGGGAATGGGATTCCTTTCGCTTCGTTGTTCTTGTACACTCTCACCGGGATTTCGTCGATTGAGAAGCTGTATATATATATCAAATTACAAACACATTAATTGCACGTTCAATTATATATGTTACAATTTCACTAAATTCAATCAATAGTGCGGTCATGAGTTCGAGTCATCCAATCAGAATTGAGAGTTTTAAAGTGTGAATTATGAAATTAGATATATGTATACTTACACGACATGGTGATGATTCCAAAAAATGGTGTAAGTGTGAAAATCAGCAGAAGGATCAAACCAAAGATTAATCCTCTGTTCTCTATTGCCTTTGCCACGAGCATAAACATTCGTCTGCACCGTGTAAGGCTGCCCGGATCGATTCCCTAGGAATTCAAAATCCAGCTCGTCTCTCAAATTGAAGTTCTCCGATATCATCTGTGACACATTTTATTATTAGGAATTAATATACAAGAATTAATCAATAATATAATTGCATGATGTGGAAGTGAATTAATTAAGAACATACATAAAAGGCAGTGACTGTTCCTGCAGAGTCACCAGGGACAAGTTTGATCTTCATGCTTACACGTCCAAACAAGTACCTATATTTCGAAGCAAACCCACATCCTACATATATATAAAATATATAATTAGAAAATCGTACAATAAAATTGAGTTTTAATAACAACAATTCTGCAATTATAATTTCTCTAGCTAAAAAGTCTTTACCTGAATTTTGATCAAGAACGAGCTGAATGGCCTTTCCTCCTTCGAGTTGGCGAATGTGTGACTCGGACCAAGTGACTTGGAAATCCTGGGCAAACGTTGCCATTCGAGCATTGGCAGTGTATGCAAGACTAACACATAGGACAAGTCCTAACAAAGACACTACAAATTTTGCCATATATTCCAAATATTAGAAATAATATTGTATATACGCTAGCTCGTGGGTGTGCTTTGTGTATCTTATGTTTATGATATTATAAGAAGATAAAATGTGGGAATATATATATAGGCGCATAAGCAGAGGGAGAAAATGAAGATAATTGGTGCAATTGAGATCAAGAAACGTCGCAATTAGAGAGTTGGGTTTAATTTCATACAGCTAATTGTAAGCCGGCAATGGACCCCTCTCTCCCAATTATTGTCATCTCCCCTCTTCTGATTTATATATATCACACACTCCAATATATCTTTCATTAAATTCATCACAATTACTCCCTCTCCATTCTAATTCATTTTCATGCATGGAGTTTAAAAATAAATAATCATTACTTATGCATAAAATAGATGAGTTGATGGGTATTATGTGGTACTGTCATGCAGTGGCGGACCCAGAAATTTTCGGTAGGGGGGCCCGTACTCCCTCCGTTCGCCTATAAGCTTTCCATTTTACCATTTTGGCCCATCCGCTTATAAGCTTCTCATATCTTTTTTGATAAGTACTTTTTTTACACTTCACTTTATATCTTACTTTTTTTTCTCTCTATCTCTCTTCTCTCTCAATCACATCACTTGTACTATATTTATTATTTAATCATTTTTCTTAATTTTTGTGCCAAAAAGTAACGTGAAGCTTATAGGCGGACGGAGGGAGTATATATACTCATTGTTTTCATCAAAATTTCACATTATAAAATTGACAATACGTCACATTTCATTAAATTAAATTGATCGAATAAGTTGACTTTTGCTATGTTTTGGTACAAGTTAATACTCCCTCTGTCCCGTGATAACTTGCACATTTTAACCGATTCACTTTAAAAAAATAATTGAATTTAGTGGTGTAGAGTCAAATAAAAAAGTGTATTTTGAGTGATTTGATAAGGTGTAAGGAGAATTTAGTAGGATGTAAAATAGATTTAGTGAAATTTAGGATAAAATGTAGATCCAAAATGAGTGACGATTAATTTTAAAATAAAATGATGTTCGGATATATATTAATTTTTTTGATTACTTTTATATCAGAAGTGTGCAAATAATTATAGAACAGAGTATTAATTTTAATATGTGTGAAATTACCAAAATACTCCTAACAAATTTACAAAATTAGTGGGGGGCCTGCGGGCCCCCCTGAGCATTACATATATAGGTCCGTCAGTACTGTCATGTCCACTTATAAATAATGTGATGAATACATATAAATAAAATAAATGACAATTTAAATAAATAATAAAAATTTTATTTTCCTCTTGATATATACTCCATCCATCTCTCCAAAAGAAACTCGAATTGAATTGTATAATATTATTTATTTATAATTAGTTTAGTATACGTAGGCATATATACAATTGGGACCAAAGGATTGACTTCCTTATTTAGTAGAGGCTAAGACTACTATATTACTATGCCCACGGATAGATTTTGGGTGGGTGAGTGGGGGCGCCCCTCAATTGAATTAATATTCAAAACTCTCTATATAATAATATTCATTTCTATCTTTCACACACACATATATATATATATATATATAATTAGGATAGATTAAATAGGAGTTCATCGTCATTGGATTTGTTATTATTGATTGTCGACGGTGGTAAATGTTTAAGGAAATGAAAGACAGGTGTAATTATAGTTAAAATGTTAAGTATTCTACTCTAATTTTAGAATATTTAAAGACAAAAAAATCGTCGGTTGATAAAAATTGAAATGACGTAGAAAAATGATTATAAGATATGAGATTTAAAGTGAACTAAAATAAAGTAATTAATAATGATTAATTTATTTTGAGTCTCCATTTATTAATTATACAAAGAAGTATGATGTCCATTGATTTTTTTTGAATGAAGCGACCCTCCTTTGATATGATATATGTGTGTTGAGTTGCACTCTTGTGTACCAGTTACATACATGTAACTGGATTTATTTAATTTACTATATCCAATCCAATAATCCATTACAAATAACACATGACCCATTTACTATATCCAATCCAATAACCCATTACAAATAACACATGATCCATTTACTATATCAATTTAGCACGTAGATTTTTTCATGGACCTTTATTTTATTTCAATTAATTTTTTTTTAATTTTATCATTAAAAAATAACACTCTATTAATTTTTTAAAATTTTATTTTTTTATTTTACTCAAATTGATATTTATATTTCTCTTTTTAATATTATTTTTAAATTGATTTTTCTTCCTATTTATCATTTGTGTTTCAAATGATAATTTTTTTCACGTACTTCCTTTTTATGCCACAAATAATTATTCTAAAATTTTAATGTCTAATAAGAACATTTTAAAAATAATAGTATTAATTGTTATTTTTAAGTATTAAGTAGTATAATAATAATTTGTTTTAAAAAATAAAACTCTCATCTCTCTTAACTGCAAGTGTGTTCAATTCTATTGATACTATTTTACTTTAATTAATTGGTGTATAATTTTCACCTTATCCTTTTAAAATTTTACTTCATTTCTTACAAATTTTACTTCGTTTTACATTGTTTAATTATTTTTTTCATTCAAATTTTCATTTTTTAATCACTTTATTTTAACTTTTTATGAATATAATTTTTAGTTTATAAGTGTTATGATAACAATTGATAAGTATTATGGTATATTATTAATTAATATGCAGTACTATACGTATTAGTTCATATACAATATAATATTAGTTTATATTGGTACAAGTTCTAATGTTTTCGAGTTTCGAGTTCACATACTTTATGGTACTAGTTCAAATATAGTATAGTATTAGTTCACATATTGTATAGTATTAGTTAACATACTCTATGGTATTAGTTCAAATATAGTATAATATTAATTCACATATTGTATAGTATTAGTTAACATACTCTATGGTACTAGTTCAAATATAGTATAGTATTAATTCACATATTGTATAATATTAGTTCATATATTAAATAATATTTGTATACCCACATTAATCTCTAGTACTATTCAATATATTAACTAGTACTATACCATAGGCGTACTAATATTATATCGTATTTAAACTAATATTATATTTAACAAAAAATATATAACTTAACATATTCATAATTGCAGACATACCATGCAAATTAATACATCAATATTAAAAGATTGATATTAACTAACTAGTAAGAAGAACAAAAGTGAGAATGAATCACACTGAACACACAATTCAAGATACAATCACCCAATAAACATATGAATGCATCAACACGGCGATGACCACAAAGAAAATAATAAAGGTGATGCAATATTATGCTGGTTTCTTCCCCAATTCTCCACTCATTTAAGTTTCTAAATATAAATTTTATTTTTCAATTAGATTATGTTATTAATTAGTCTTAAAAAATAATTTATAACTTTAAAAATTTGTAACAAATCAGATATCATTGTAGAAATAATGAAGGCATAACAAAATAATTTTAGTTATTATAAATCAAATTAAAGCTAGAAAGTGAGCATGTCATATTCATACATTTATACCCAAATTAGAAAAAAAAATTGAATTTTTTAGTTTAATTTTTTTTTCGATTTTTTTTGTATTTTTTTCCTAAATTTTGGTCATTTTTTGAAAAAAAAAAAGCTGAAATTTTTATTTAATAATTTTATTTTTGAGTTTTATATTTTTTCAATAATTTTTTTTATATTCTTTATGTTTTTATATTTATTTTTTGAAAGTTAAAAAAATAGAATAATATTTGACTTCGTGGTGATTTATTGGTGATTCGATAGTCGGTGTATAATTATAATTTTAATGAGTTGTATTTTAATTTAATTGATAAAATGGTAATATAGTATTTTACATGTATTTTTCTTTTAAAAAAATTGGGGGTGAAATTAATAAAAAAGAAGGTAAATAACTAATACCCATGTAAAAATTGGATTTAGTTACATGTATGTAACTTGTACACATAAGTGCATAAAAGAAGGGAGTGTGGAATTATTAAAAAAAGAGTGTAAATAGCCAGTTACATACATGTAACTGGTACACATAAGTATTTGCCATGTGTGTTATATACTATGAATATGTACAATTGGCAACCTGATGGCTTCAATATAGCTAGAGTGGATGGGAACTCTGTGTTTGGCACCACACATTTACGTGTAGGTCAGGTTAGGCTAGCCGAATTCAATATGTTGTAAGACCCGGCCTCTTAAAAAATTCAACAATTAATAAATATGTTGTGGGGTCAGATTATATCGAAATGTAGTGGAAATAACCAAAAAAGCTAAAATAGATAGCACTTCACTTTTACTGTTCTCTCATTCTCACGTTTTCATCACGTGTCATAGACAATGGAAAGGGTGACTCTGTATAAATGAGGAGGCTGCGTACGTGCCAACAACTTAGGACAACAATAAGTTGAGCCCTTGTGTGAAGGTCCAATGGCCAAAACAACACTTGGGCCCACCCATTTTGTTTGCCCTAGTACTGTTTGACAGCTATACAAATACACTACAAGTCTCTCTTCCTTTTTTGTAATGTTAAATATTAGTGAGAGGAGTGTGTTAGACTTGTGTGGGTGTTGTGCTATCCAACTTTAATCTTTTGGTTATTCTCTACTTCCGAATAGATCCGATACTCAAGTGACTTGAGTACGTCCGTATCGAATTATTCGCTGGAGACGAGTAGACGACGAGGCCCAACATTTTTAAATGTATTAGTATTTGTTATCATCATTTAATATTATTAGTTATGTATCAGTTAGACACGGGCGGTTTCTAACCGCCGAACCGCCGAACCGCCGAAACCGGCGGTTTGGCTAACCGGCGGTTTCGGTTTTGAAACCGCACCGTAACCGTAATTTCACGGTTCGGTTACGGTTCCCCCAAAGTGGAACCGGCTGTTTCCCGGTTAACCGGGAAACCAGCGGTTATTTATTTATTTTTTTAAATTTTTTTAATATTTTTATATACAAATATTTAAATTTAATACTGAAATTAGATACATATAAATTAAATACTTAACATTTCACTTAAATCTTAACTTAATACACTTAAAAAAAAATAACATTTAGCCATTTAGGTTTAGGACTTTAGGCTAAACTTAAGTCTTAAACTCTTAATTCTTAAAAAACAAACTCAACAAAGTTACAACTTACAAAATACAACTTACAAGATAAAAATAAATTAAAACACTTCAAAGTTCAAATACTTAATTAGTAAAATTACTAATACTTAATTAGTAGAATCGAGGGGGAAGTCCCAATTGACCCAATGCCTCCGGATGAACTTTTTCAATGTGTGACTTGAAAACTCCGTATCCTCCACCGCGCTTAAATTTATATTTTTTTTGGCAATACTTGCAACAAACTTCACGTGAATTGTCTATTGGATTTGTATCACTCACGTGAAAGTGATTTAGCAAATTGGAGTGAGGAGGGTGAAAGTTTGGTTGAATTCGAGGCGGCGGTTGATTGACTTCTTCTTCATCACGTAACTCACGTTGACCGTTTGTAACTCCGGATGATCCTTGGGTTGCCATTTGAAAGAGAGTCTTTTGAGAGAATAAGAGAGAAATAGATAATTGATATAAGTTATAACTTATAACTTATAAGAGAGTTGAGGTGTGAAAAATGAGAAGAGAAAATGGGGTATTTATAGGTGAAAAATGGGATATTTTCGGATTAAAAAAAAAAAAAAAAATTTCCGGCCAAACCGGCGGTTAATTATTCAAAAATCTGACCGTTGGCGATTCAACGGTCCAGATCATCTGACCGTTTGAATCTCAACGGTCCAGATTAAAAGCGTTTTTAAATTAAAAAAAAAAAATTTACAACGGTAATAACCGGCGGTTAACCGCCGGTTTGGCCCGGTTTCCCCAAATTTGAATTTTCTAGCCGTTGGAGATCAACGGTCCAGATCATCTGACCGTTGAATCTCAACGACTACGATTGATCTGGTAGTCGGTTAACCGCCGGTCCGGTTGTAACCGGCGGTTTGGCCGGAAATTTTTTTTTTTTTTTTAAATCCGAAAATATCCCATTTTTCACCTATAAATACCCCATTTTCTCTTCTCATTTTTCACACCTCAAGTCCTCAACTCTCAATCTCATCTCTTATCTCAATTCTCTATTCTCTCTTAATTCTTATTATCTCAAATTCTCAATTCTCTCAACACAAGTCTTCTCAAATTTTTCTTTTCTCTAATTCTCTCAAATCTCAATTTACTAATATGTCTTCTTCAAGATCATCAAGAGGAAAGGCTATCGTATCTTCTTCACAACAACCTCGACGAAGACGCGTTCCATTGTTCAACGACATCGATGAAGAAGATCAACATATGCGTAGAATTCTTGGTGACGATATCATCGACCACATGAACGAAATTGCCACCGATGATGATGATGAAGAAGAGGTTGAACGTGGTCCAACTCAAGAAAGTGCAACCGAGTATCCACCACCTTCGGCTTCAGCGCCCTCAACCGAAATTCCACCTCCTACTTCTTCTTCACAAGCTCGAAGTTTTAAATCCGAAATTTTTGCACGTCACTTTCAAAAAGTTCCAACCGGTGAGGTCGATAGATTTATAATTCATTGTAATTATTGTCCAAAGGAGTATAAATTTAAAAAAGGAGGAGGATATGGTACCTTCAAGCTCCACCTCGAAAACCACCATCCGGATAAAATGGGAATTACAACGAGCCAAACGCAACTACGAGGATTTACCGGGTCCTCCGGAGGAGGAGTTCAAGGTGAGGTAAGTAATCCGACTTCTCTTTTTAAATATGATCAAGCATATTTTAGAAAAATGTTAGCTAAAATGATAAGTGTTCAACATCTTCCTTATAGTTTTGTTGAAAATTTTACTTTTAATGATTTGGTACAACTTTTACTACAACCAAGCATGAAAAAAATTTCTCGTTCTACGGTTACTCGTGATATTGCTAATATTGTTGGTGAATATAAACTTGCTTTGATCAATACTTTTCGTTCACTTAAGAGTAAAGTTTCTATTTGTTCTGATATTTGGAGTGATAATTTTCAAAAACATTCATATATGGGAGTTACTTGTCATTGGATTGATGATTCTTGGACATTAAACAAAAGATTAATTGCTTATAGGGATTTTGATTGTGTGCACTCGGCCGATGCTATTAAAAAGAAAATTGTTGAAATTTTAAAATCTTATGGTTTAATTAACAAAATTTTTTCAATTGGTTTTGATAATGCTAGTGCTAATAATGCTAGTATCGAACAACTTCGCATTGCATGTCAACCGTATGTTGGTGGAAATTTTTTTCATATTAGATGCATGTGTCATATTTTAAATTTATGTGTTCAAGATGGTTTAAATGCTTTGAGAATTTATATTTCTCCTATTAAAGATGCTATTACTTATTTGACGAGGCGTAGTAGTTTGATGAAAAAATGGAAAATTTTTTGTAGAAGTAGGAATGTGCATCCAAAAAAATTTTCTCTTGATGTGTCAACAAGGTGGAATTCTACTTATAAGTTGTTAAAAGAGTCGGTTGATTATAAAGAGACTTTATGTGATTTTTTTGAAGAAGAAAAATGTGGTTTTGGTTTACTTCCTGAAGATTGGAATCATTGCATAAACATAATTAAGGTTTTGGAAACTTTTAATAATGCTACTTTTGCTATGTCTAAAGTTTACGAACCTACTTCTCATTTGGCACTTGAACATTGTCTAAAAATTGTCAACGTTTTAGCACGTTACAAAAACGATCCAATATTATATCTTGCTATTGCTCCTATGTTGGAAAAATGGAAAAAATATTTTGCTATAATTCCCCCTATATTTTTAGTTGCTAAAGTTTTTGATCCTAGATATAAGTTAGATGGTGTTAAAGCTATGTTAGCCTTGTATTATAAAAAATTATATCCTATTGCCGAATTTCCGAATGATCAACCGAACACCGATCATTTCATATTTGAAGTTCAACAACTTATATTATCATTAATTAAGGAGTATATGGATACACATGGTTTATCCAACCCTAGTCATAGTTCTTCTTCTAGTTCTAGTGCTAGTTTTAACGTACAAAATAATGATGACGACATGGATGATGATGATGTTGATAGCTTTCTTTTTCAACGTAATTGTAAAAAATCAAAATTTACTTATACTCAAGAATATGAAAGCTATGAAGCGAATACATCCATGGAAAATATGGAAGGAGACTTTGATATACTAAGGTGTTGGTCGACGGTGACTCAAGTATTTCCGGCAATGTCAATGCTTGCAAGAGAAATTTTAGCGGCTCCCGCCTCAACCGTTGCCGTTGAGCAAGCATTTAGTGTAGGAGGTTATACTTTGGATGCAACAAGATCCAATATGACCGTTGAAAACGTAGAGAACCAATGTTTACTTGATGATTGGATAAGAGCCGAAAAAAGAGCCCAATCGTTAGAAGAAGATAATGAAGAAGACGAGGAATGGACCTCTACGGGCGGAAGTGAAGAATGAAGAACCTCCTTCAAGTTCAACAACAACGAGGTAAGTTGAGGTAAGAGAACTACGTGGACTTTGATTCCAATTTCCGTTGAATTTGGATACGTAGACAACTTAATTTAAAATTTTTGAACTTAGAATTTCTAAGTTTAATTTTTTAAATTAAGCTCAAGTCCAATTTCTTTTAACCCCTCCCCAAAATTCCAAATTGATTGTAAGTTGTAAGTTGTAATTCTAAAGTTTTTAATTTATATAAGTTTGATTTAGTTTTTATAAGTTGTAAGTTGTAAGTTGTAAGTTGTAAGTTGTAACTTGTAAGTTTTCTAATGTAAATTATAATTAATTTTTTTTTTTAAGAAATAGGCCTAAGTTGCCTAACCGCCTAAGTTACATTAAATTTATTCTCTTAATATTTAATAAGTTATAAGTTAAAGTTATAAGAATATAAGTTATCGACTTAAAGTTATAATATAATAATTTATAAAAAAAACGATAAACAAAAGTTAAAACGAGTATACTTTTAATTTTAAGTTGTACAAATAATTTTAACTTAAAACGATCGAAAAAAGAGGCGAAAACGATCGAAAAAAGAGGCGAAAACGAGCTTAAAAAAAAAAAAACTAACCGGCGAACCGCCGGTTCAAAAATCGTAACCGTAACCGACGGTTCGCGGTTCGGTTACGGTTGCCGAAAACCGAAAACCGTAACCGCCGGTTTCTAACCGAAACCGGCGGTTTTCAACCGCTGCACATGTCTAGTATCAGTTGTACATACGTTGCAATATGTACATCCAAATAATACATGCACGATATACACATATAAGAATTTGTTGTACCCCTAAAAAAAAATAATTGTTGAATATTTATATGAATAATGAAGATGTGGATATATGCAAAGAATGGAGTTAATGAAAGCAACTTCAGAGCCATAAGAAAGAGGGGTTGGGGCCTAATTTTAAATTTAGAGGGGCCAAACTCTATACCTGGGTTCAGGTTGTTACCATGGACAATAGCTACAACTAATAATAATAATACAATACATGGAAGAAATTTCTGGAAAACAAACATGCAACACCAAATTGCACAAGACGTACATGGACAAACAACCTCCTCTAAAAGGTTTGGTTTCCCTACAATTAAAACGGATTCTGAGTGTTGTCATGAGAGAGAACTAAAATAAATTGGGTCGATAACTAAAATAAAATCCGTAAATCACGTGCCCACATTTTTTGTGTCCAAACGCTACAAATTAAAGACACGGAGATTAACGACGGTCAGAAACTCGTTGCAAATTGTGACAGTTTACCATAAAAACGGTCAAATGATCAAATTAAAAAGTCTAACAAACTTGTGACTAAAATCAAATTCGTCGTAAATTATGATTGTATTTGCGATGGGTTTTCATTTAGGCGAGATTTGATATGAAAAAAATCGTCATAATTAAATCCGACATTTGAATTTACGACGGTAAATACCATCATAAATCGATGTGGTTTCCACTATGACTCGTCTGCCGTGAATCTTTAATACAAAAACCTAATTTTATATGGTCGCAAATTTAAATTGTTGATTTATGACAACTTTTTCATCACAAACCAAATAGAAACGACACAATTTTATGTTAAGGCGGCAAAATTAGTCATTATTTACTTTTGTTAGTAAATACTCCTAACTTTTTAAAACGTTTAATATTATTTTATGTACTTAAACGCTTAATATTATTTTATGTACTTAAACGCTTAATATTATTTTATGTACTTATTTTTTTTGTTAATGTCACAAAATTATATGATGACAAAAAACCGTCATAAATTTCTATGGTTTAAATTATTTTTTCACAAATATTTGCGACCATCGTTTTTGCAACCACATAAAAATTGTCACAGATTCAGTTTTGCAATGGTTTTACGATACCATCACTAAACAATGTGGTTTTTTTGTGATTTTTTTTTTGTCCATTTTAAAATCATGTGTATGTGTCTACTCTCATTTTTTTTACGTCTCCCAAATCCCAATACGCTTGCATCCTGTTCTCGGAGATATCAGCGAATGTGTATGCTCAAAACTCCATGTTAGTCAACATGAGGTCTCTATGTTTTTCACTATTTTTTGGCGTAAAAATTAAGAAAAATGATTAAATAATAAATATAATACGAGTGATGTGATTTAGAGAAAGAGAAAAGTTAAGATATAAAATGAAGTGTAATGATACAAAATTATTAGAAGATATTTGCCAAAAAAAGTATGAAAATTTTATAAACGAACGAACCGAATGGTAAAATGAAAAACTTATAGACACACGTATAAAGTATATTTTAATTGATAATAAAAATCAATAAATATGGTACATACCATCCCCAATAGATATAGATGTATAATCGAGTGTCAGGTGCACTAACCATGCTCGACGAACTGGCAGACAATGTCCTGACCGCGGCTGGTGTTGGTGTCTACGTGGGTGAGGTCATGCTAAAATTGAATAAAAAGATCGTCGACACGGTTATGATCGGGATCTCTATCGGACCTACTCGGTCTACTTTGATCCTTATCGGCCCTACCTCGACTGAAACTAAATCCACTTATCTGTAACAAATTAACATTGAAACGATGAACATTGAAATAAATTAACATCAAAACGATTACCACATGTCAATTTGTTTCATATTCATGATGAAAATTAATTAATATAATTAAAATTTCAAAGTTTTAGAGGGAGTAGAATAGAATGACAAAAATAGATAAATGAGTGAAATTGAGGTGGATATATAAAGGGGTAATGTCATTATATTGGGCCAGGGGTCCGTTGAAAGACAAACGAGCTGACTGATGAAACTCTCTTCTTATCCACTACTGTTTTTATTTTACAAGTGAAATGGAAAATTTAAAATCATGGTTTATGGCTAATCATCGAATGCCACGTGTAGCTAACTCGGTAGTTCAGGAACATACCACGTTATAGCCTTTAATTAAAAATAGGTTAAGCTGTATTATCAAAATTATAAGCTATTATTATATATGTGAACTTGATATACATATGAAGTAATATTGTCATTAGTCAAATATCTTAGTTCAATATTCTTGAGAAAAATAATACGGAGTATATAAAATTAAATACAGAGTATTTGTTTAAGTAGTGATACTTTATATACTAAAATGTGATACTTAATATTCTCTTTGTTCATTTTTAAATTTTACGGAGTACATTTTATCATTTCGAGAGTTCCCAGTATATTTACTTTTTTTTTTTTGACATTTATTAACGACTATCCTTACTTTTATCTAAAATTACATCAATGAATATTCATTTTTTCTCTCTCACGACATTTTTTACACTTTATCTCTCCATTTTTTTTACACTTCCCACCAACAATTTACATAAAATGCTTCATTCCTAAAAACTTATGTTATCCCAAAAAACGTAAAGTTTAAAGAAAGATGCAACCGCAAAAAACTTATATTATCCCCCAAAACATATAACATGCATAATCGTAAAAAATCGTTAGTTACGGTTTGCCAAAATTGGCAATCGAAATCGAATCGGCAAACCGTCGATTATAATTACAACCTTTTTTTTTTCTTATTTTGGCTCCGTTTTCGTTCCTCTTCTTATTTTTAACTCTCTTTGAAAAATTATTTTACTAGAATTTAATACAAATTATAGATTTATACATAGAAAATAGAAGAATTTTGTATTAAAAAAATAAAAATAAAAAACTGTCAAACCGGCGATTTAACGGGGAAACCGGCGGTTTCAAAATTCAAAATCGAACCGCCTTTTTCTAGTTACGGTTCGGTTTTTGAACCATAACCAACAGTTTGCCAAACCGGCCGGTTTGACGATTTTTCGATGGTTTTCCAGTTACGGTTTGAGCATGTCTACTATGGACTATGGAGTATAACTTTAAAAAAGAGATTTTACATGAACTTGGTTCGCGAGTGTTATGGAATAAAGCACTTAGCTATTTCAATCACAAATGATAAAACAAGACAACAAGAACGCAATGAATTGAACAAGTAAGAAAACGAATAAGAACACGGGATTTACGTTGTTCGATCAAATGATCTACGTCCACGGATATAGACTCTCTTTACTAACTTGAACAAGTGTTTACAAATACAAGTATGATTCACTAAAAAACTTGCTAACTCGCTCAACTTACAAAGAATTAATCACTTAGATTGATCACACAAAGTCGTAATTCTAGCTCAATCTATTCACTTAGTGGTGTATTTATAAATACAATATCATTTGAAACTGCCACAAACTAACTAACTAACTATCAAACAGAAATAACTGCTAATAACCAACTCTGGATAACAGAAATCAACAGACTTGACTCAGCTGATATGCCAATCAACTGACTTGACTTCAGCAGTCTTGAACTCCAACTTAATTGATCCGATCAGATGACTTGCACTCAGCAGAGTTGTCCTCATTCTCTCAGATTAGTTGTCTCCTAATCAGATGACTAACCTTATCAGTTGAGTTTACCCCCACTGAGCTTGTATTGACTTTAGACCAGATGACTAGCTTCTCTTCTGATAAACATTAATATCAGATGACATCTCAATTTTGCATTAATCCTAACAGCGAGAAATCTATTATACAAATGATTTAAGCCTAATAATCATTAATGTAGATATCGGTCCTAGGCGCCCAATTTAACTTAAATCGGCAAAAAAATTGGTTGTAGCATTAGGCGACGACTGGACGGCCCAGTTTCAACTAGGCACAACCCAGGTAGGTAGGGTAGAAGAACAAACCTCAAAGTTGTAAAGAGGCCATCCCACCAAATTTGTTTTGAGTGACACTGATAAAGTCATTATTTTTCCAACAAAATCAATGTATCACGCATATACTTTTAAAATATATTGTAAAGGCGTGGAGTTATTTTTTTCCTAGCTACTTCTCCATTTTTTCATCTGAATTTTTTTCTGATGTTGTTTTCTTTTCTTCAATAATAACATTACCACATTAATATCTATGGTTCGACTGATCTATTACATCTCTACTATATTTTAAGTAATAGGGATTAATTTCACATTCCATTTAAACTAGTGCGCGCCTGAAATACATACATGCATCATTTAAATGCAAATGCCAACTAACTTCGCTAGAATAAGGAATCAATCATGTGGCCTTACCTTGCCAAGTGTGTCACTTTGTCACTTAGGGCTATATATGCCAATACAAAAATCTGCTCAAATAAAGAGGGGGAGTTAAAGAGGGGGATTGAACCCTTGGTGTTTGACGAGGAATCTAACTAGGGGCACAAATAAAGACGGAATTGACGAGGGTTGGAAGGTGCACTCGCGTATGTGCAACGGCAATGGCGGGCGTGTATTGCACTCGCTCATTAGCGAGTGCAAAGTTGCTCTCGCAAATTGGCGACGGGGAAGCACTTGCTGATTGGCTAGGGGCGGGGCCCTCGTGCATGACCTCGTCTAAGGCCCAATTTAAGGCAGCTCCCCCTTCCCCATTTTTTCACTGTGCTGAAGCTCATCCCCAAAAACATTCAGTCAGCGACCACCACCTTCAACGCCCCCACCGCCACTGTCGGAGCTACAAATCGAGGCTGATTTTAGGATATTTGTCTTCTACACTTCAAGGGAATCACTTTTATGGTAAATTTATGTGTTTTCATTGATTAAATTAAAAGTTGTATATATATATATATGGTGTATATATATAGTTTTGTAATGACAACATGTTAGGAATGAAAAATTAAAAAAAAAATCCATTGGTAATTCCGATGAAAAATTCCGTCGTTATAAATTACCGACGAGGTTTTCGTCGACTGAATTTTTTCCGTCGATATTTCCGTCGGAAAGCACTGTTTCCGATCGAATTTTCGTTGGTAAAATGCGTATTTTTTGTATTGTGCGGAAATTTGCGATAGCTAGAAAATTGTCGCAAATTGCAACGAATTTGCAACTAAATGATCAAACGGACAATGTCAAACGAAGGAATTGTAGCTCATTGCAATTTGCAAAGGTTTTTCAATTCGTCTCAAATTTACGACCAATTTAATAACATTTTTTACTTATTTTATTTTCTTGCGACAAAAATTCAATTCATCTCAAATTTGAGAAGAATTTTCCGGTGTTTTTTATTAAATTTTATTTTGCAACGTAAATACATTACTTCTCAAATTTGCAAAATGTGTAAATATATAGTAATTAATATTGTAAAATAAACAAAAATCTTCTAGTCCACTTGGCAAAAGGCAACAGCAACACAAAATATATCAAGGTCGGGCTAGAGCAGGGACCGGCCCTTTTTTTAAATAACTGCGCCAAGCGTTTTTCGGTGCGTCATGTTTTTTGCCGTAGCAAAACATTGTCATATTTGCAGTAGTCATACATTAAATTGTATATAATCAAATATTGAGTTATGATTCACAATTCAATGTACAATAGTTGATATTTTTAAAATTAATATATATATTGACAAGAAGAAAACAAGAGAAAAAAAGAGGCCATTAATTTTTTATTTTTAAATAATGCTTTAAATCGAGTATTTCGAGTACCCTACACTTTGGGTTCTCGCTTTACATGCCTTTACTCACATACAACAGAACTAAAAATATAATTTAATTTACACAATGATTTCCTCACAAGCATTATTGGCTGAAACTGTGCAGCAACAAAATGCACTGCATGTATAAGAATTAAGATAACGACATTGACATTTTGCACCCCACCCTTGTAGTAGTAATTTAAAGTATATGCAAGTATACAGTACTTATACATTGTGCATTCCCCATTTCACCCCTAGATATGATTATGCATGGATTATAGTGCTTATATATAGACACGTACGTACAAGCTTTTGTAACATGAAATTAAAGCGAAAGAATTGGCCCCATTATATTACAATTAATCAAATACCCGCATAGCATTCGGGTGGGGTAACCGGGTTACGAGACCTGTCGGTGCAGTAATCGTAAATCATGTGGGTCGCACGCACCCAATGGTACTTTCGGGCTTGATCAGGGGTCAGCTGCTGGTAGGCTGCACCCTCCCACCAGTTCCTGGGGCTCGACGCACAGCTCGCGGGCCCTGGCATCTGGCACCCTTCGATGTCGAAATCCTTGTAGTAAGCGTAGAATGGTGCTTTGCTCCAATTGATCTTCTCTAGACCCCCTCTCGTTGCCCAATCGTCCGCCTCCCAAAGCGTCGAGTATATTCCCATTGGCTCGAATTTTGGGAATGGGATTCCTTTGGCTTCGTTGTTCTTGTACACTCTCACCGGAATTTCGTCGATTGAGAAGCTATATATATATATATCAAATTACACACACATTAATTGTACGTTCAATTATGTCACAATTTCACTAAATTCAATCACTAGTGCGGTCATGAGTTCGAGTCATCCAATCAGAATTGAGAGTTTTAAAGTGTGAATTTTTAAATTAGATGTACTTACACGACGTGGTGGTGGTTCCAAAAAATGGTGTAGGTGTGAAAATCAGCAGAAGGATCAAACCAAAGATTAATCCTCTGTTCTCTATTGCCTTTGCCATGAGCATAAACATTTGTCTGAACAGTGTAAGGCTGCCCGGATCGATTCCCTAGGAATTCAAAATCCAGCTCGTCTCTCAAATTGAAGTTCTCCGATATCATCTGTCACACATTTTATTAGAAATTAATATACAAGAATTAATCAATAATATAATTGCATGTGGAAGTGAATTAATTAAGAACATACATAAAATGCAGTGACTGTTCCTGCAGAGTCACCAGGGACAAGTTTGATCTTCATGCTTACACGTCCAAACAAGTATCTATATTTCGAAGCAAACCCACACCCTACATATAAAATACGTATATAATTAGAAAATATTACAATAAAATTTACTTTTAATAACAAAAATTCAGTAATTTTAACTTTTCTAGTGATAGATGGAATTTTTTTTTTTTTTTTTAATAATAATGGCAGAATTTCTGTCATTACCTGAATTTTGATCAAGAGTGAGCTGAATGGCCTTTCCTCCCTCGAGTTGGCGAATGTGTGACTCGGACCAGGTGACTTGGAAATCCTGGGCAAAGGTTGCCATTCGAGCATTGGTAGTGTATGCAAGATTAATACATAGTACAAGTCCTAACAAAGACACTACAAATTTAGCCATATATTCCAAATATTAGAAATAATATTATTGTATACGCTAGATCGTGGGTGTGATTTGCGTATCTTATGTTTATGATATTATAAGAAGATAAAATGTGGAAATATATATATAGGCATAAGTAGAGGGAGAAAATGAAGATAATTGGTGCAATTGGGACGAGAAAGGTCGCAATTAGAGAGTTGGGTTTCCATACAGCTAATTGTAAGCCGTCAATGGGCCCCTCTCTCTCTCCCCCTTCCAATTATTGTCATCTCCCTTCTTCTGATTTATATCACACACTCCAATTAATATATCTTTCAGTAAATTCATTATAATTACTCCCTCTCCATTCTAATTCATTTTCATGGATTTTAAAAAAGATGGATTATTTATGTATAAAATGGATGAGGTTATGGATATTATGTGGTACTGCCGTGTCCACTTATAAATAATGTGATATGTACATGTGAATAAAATGAATGATAATTTCAGTAAATAAGTGATGGTTTGGAGGATGACGATATTATTTTTCTTTTGAGATATACTCCCTCCATCTCTTTGAAAGTATATATATATTTTTTACATATTGACTAAAAAAATATAGTAATATATATATACATAGTGGGTTATTGATATAGAGAAAAAAATAAAAAGATAAAGAGATACGAAAGAAAAAATGTAGAAATAGATACCGAGTAGTGTCAAAAATGAAAATGAATAACGTTGGTAATTTTTGAAGGAACAAAGAAGGTACATATGTATACATATATTAATCTTAAACGAATAAAAATGAATATTTACATGCAAAATTTGGAAAAGTGCCAATTAATCCAAAACTTTGTTACCAATATCACTCGAGTCGCATGTTTACCTATATGAACATGTTTGTTTCATGGGTTAAAATAAGATTAATTTAGATGCAGTGGGATATATATATATATATATATATATATATATATCTTGGCTTCATAAATTCAAGGGGAGGTTAGATTGTTTATAAAAATTGAGTCAAATTATAAACTCGGATCAAAGTATTTAAAGTTATGACAAATCAAGCATGGAAGAAAATGAGCTTACATATCAAACTCAACACTAAACCTCCCTAAATCCATGAATCAAACATATCATATATGTGTGAAATCTGACGTGTTAAGTTTATTTTTATTTTTATGTAAAACCTATTCTACTAATTAATTATAAACTCTAGAATATTTCATGATAATTTAACAATTAATGACTTACTCTTAAAATCATGCATGTATTTGTTCGGATAGATTTGATAATTGAGGTACTGGAGTATCATGTAATTGAGTTATGTAATTGAGCTTGCCACAATTTAAATTTAATATGAAAATTAAAAATTTAATTAAATAATTGAAAATATATTCAAATCACTTAAAATTTAATTATATGTATGCAATTCAACTATATTTTGTCATTTAAATTACTAATCAAATATCTAACTACATAAATTAATTTGATTAATAAATTTAATTATGAATACAAATATAATTGTTTAATGATTGTATTATATTGGTAATGAATAAAATAATTAACAAGGAAGATATAACATGATTGGAGAATTTATATAGAATCATATTTATACAGAGCGCAAAGTTCTGACTTTAAACGGGTCTTTCTTAAGTGAACGATGAGACTCATCCCTAAATTAGTTGGTCTGTAATTAATACAGTGACATAAAAAAATGATTGGACAAAGTTTTTTTTTTTTTTTTAAATAAAAATTTTCATTAGAGAATATAGAAATTTGCATTTTAAAGTTTATGGGTGGGTATGATCTTAGAATACCACCAAATTTATCTTGATATCTTAAATGGCCAGGCCAGGGGTCACGATACAAAAAACACGAAGTGAATTATGTAACAATATTTGTTGCCAAAGTCTTCTATGTACTCAAGTACACGGTGTACTTGAGTAAACTTTAACTAGTCAAATGTTGATCGTTGACAGGTCAACGGTCAAACTTTGACTTTTTTAAAAAAAAAAAAATTGATTTTTTTTCAATTTTTTTTTTGAAAAAGTGTATGTTATTATAACTAAAAAGTGTATCTTTGTTTTTTTAATGAAAAGTGTATGTTACTATATTGAAAAGTGCAACATTGTTTTTAATGAAAATTGTATGTTATTATAACTGAAAAATGTATGATATTATAACTGAAAAATGTATGATCTATTAATGAAAAGTGTAAGTTATATATTAATGAAAAATGTGTTATTATAACTGCAAAGTGTATGATCTATTAATGAAAAGTGTATGTTTTATTAATGAAAAGTGTATGTTATTATAACTGTAAAGTGTACGATTTATTTAATGAAAAGTGTATGTTATTATAATTAAAAAGTGTATGTTCTATTAATGAAAAGTGTAAGTTATATATTAATGAAAAGTGTAAGTTATATATTAATGAAAAATGTATGTTATTATAATTGAAAAGCGTATGCTAATGATACATCTTTTGCTTATTTATACTTGCACTTTCATAATCTAGAAAAACTGGTACTAATTTTTTTTTAAAATTATTATTAATTTTATACGTTTTATTATTTTTTTACTTGCACTTTTATTACTATTAATGATATTATTAGTAAGTGCAATTAATGATATTACTACTTGCACTTTTTTTATAATGTATAAAAAAACTGTTGCTAATTTTTTTTTTAATTATTATTAATTTTACAAATTTTATTATTTATTAATAAAAACTGGTGCTAAAATAAAATCATTTCGAAAATTGTTGCTACTTTATTTTTTAATTATTATTAATTTTACAAATTTTATTATTTATTAATAAAAACGGGTGCTAAAATAAAATTTCGAAATTGTTGAAAGTGAATTTCGAACCCTTGACATGATAAAATAAAATAAAATTTCGAAAATTGTTGCTAATTTTTTTTAATTATTATTAATTTTACAAATTTTATTATTTATTAATAAAAACTGTTGCTAAAATAAAATTTCGAAAATTGTTGCTAATTTTTTTTTTTAATTATTATTAATTTTACAAATTTTATTATTTATTAATAAAACTGGTGCTAAAATATAAAAATTCAAAATCGTTGAAAGTGAGTTTCATGATAAAATAAAATAAAATTTCGAAAGGTAAGACACTCCAAGGACAACCACTAGGCTACAATGATTTTTGTTAGTGTTGTGTTATTTATCCTATATATATTTGATATTTTCTATATAGTTGGACTCAAGTACACAGGAGCTCCACCCATATTTATTTATTTATAATTAGTTATTTAGCTAGTATACATATATCCAGTGACGGACCCAGAAATTTTGGATTGGGGGGCCCGATTTACAATACTATAAATAAAAAATAATATTATAAAATTTTGTATCTACAAACAAAAATTTATTATAAAATTTTCAATAAACCTCATTTTATTAATTTAAATTTAAAGACTTTTGTTAAAAAAAAAATTAATTTTAACTGTCTTACCTCATAATAAGTGAAACAGTGTTAAAATTTAACGTGCATTCTCGTTGAGACATTAGTCAACAAATGTAGAACTTAAAATATATCTCTCATATCCAGTGATGACTTGCATACCTTAACAAGTTCACTTTTGAATTTTTAGTGATGTGTGAGGTCAAATAAATGAGGAGTATTTTGAGTGATTTAGTGAGATTTAAATGGAGTTTAATGAGGTTAAATAAATGAGAAGGGTTTAAATGTGATCCAGTGAGGTGTAAGAAAGAATGTGGTGACAATTTTAGAAATAAAATAATGTAGGAGAGTATATTTTTAGGTGATTTAGTGAGGCTTAAATGTAATTTAGTGAGGTGTAAAAGATAATTTAGTGAGATGTAGGAAAGAATGTGGATCCAAAATGAGTGACAATTTTGAAAATAAAATAATGTAGTAAGATTATTTATTTTTTAGATTATTTACGTATTATAAGTGTGCTAAATACTTTGAAATGTCTCAATAAAAAAATGAACGAATAATTACGAGACGGAAGAAATATATATATAAAAAAAATTAAAAAAAATCAGTGGGGGGCCCATGGGCCCCCCTGGGCACTACCTGGGACCGTCACTGCATATATCCTACAAGACATACAATTGGGACCAAAGGGTTGAACTCCAGATTTAGCACCGGCTAAGATTTTGGGTGGGTGAGTGGGGGCGCCCCTCTTCAATATTCAAAACTCTCTCTCTCTCTATATATATATATATATATTTAATTAGGATAGATTAAATAGGAGTTCATCGTCATTTAATTTGTTATTATTGATTGTCTGACTGTGGTAAAATGTTTTAAGGAAATGAAATATAGAGGTGTCACGCGCGAATAAGAAGACATTTGGCTAAAATTCTTATTATTGAATATTAAAATTAATGTTAGTATTCTGCTCTAATTTTTGAATATTTAAGAACAAAAACTCGTTGGTTACGTTGATGAAAATTGAAATGATGTAGAAAAATGATTATAAGATAGGAGATTTAAAGTTAACTAAAATGAAGTAATTAACTTATTTTGAGTCTCCCCCTATGATGTCCATTGAATTTTTTTTGAATGAAGCGACCCCCCTTTGATATGATATATGTGTGTTATATACTATGAATATGTACAATTGGCAACCCTTCAATATAGCTAGAATATTGGATGGAAACTAGTCTGTGTTTGGCACCACACATTTACGTGTAGGGCTAACCGAATTAAATTAAAATCAAGACAATATGTTGTAAGACCCTCTTAAAATTCAACAATTAATTAAGAAATGAAAAATGTGTGTGAATTGGTGTCCGACTCTTTATTACCTCGCAAATACTTTTACGTGTTTCAAGCTACACTTTGTAATTCAATATATAACACACATTTTAAAATGTATTAGTTTGTTAGTATTTGTCATTTTCATTTAACATTATTAGTTATATATGTATTAGTGGTACGTTGCAATATGTACACCCAAATAATACACTATATATATATATGAACATTTAAGAATTAATTTGTTGTGTGTGTATATGAAGATGTGGATATATGCATAGAATGGAGTTAATGAAAGCAGCTTCACAGCCATGAGAAAGAGGGGGGGTGTGGGCCTAATTTTAAATTTGGAGGGGCCAAACTCTATATCTGGGTTCAGGTTGGCACCATGGACAATAGTTAACACTAATAATAATACATTGAAGCAATTTCTGGAAAACAAGCATGCAACACCAAATTGCACAACACGTACATGGACAAACAACCTCCTCTCAAAGGTTTGGTTTCCCTAACATTAAAACGGATTCCAGGGGTTGTCAATTGTCATGAGAGAGAACTAAAAGAAATTGGACTCACAATTTTTGTGTTCAGACGCTACAAATTAAAGACACGAAGATTAACGACAAATCGAAGATTTGTGACCGCCAGAAAGTCGTTGCAAATTGCAACGGTTTACAATGAACACCTCAAATGATCAATTAGTCAAACAAATTTGCGACTAAAATCAAATTCATCGTAAATTATAACTGTATTTGCGATGGATTTTCATAGGGGAAGGAAACTAATTAATACGAAATAATAATAATATCTTTTTATTTTAGTTTGGTAAAGTCTAGTATGCACTCGAGTGCATGTTGTGCACCCTAATCCATGTTGCACTTTTCAGTTTTACTGACTTACACTTTTTGGTAAATGGTGTTGCACTTTTCAATTATTAAAACAGTTTAATAATTGAAAAGTGCAACACCATTTACCAAAAAGTGTAAGTCAGTAAAACTGAAAAGTGCAACATGGACTAGGGTGCACAACATACACTCAAGTCCATAGCAGACCAACCCTTTTTGGTAAAGTCTAGTATGCACTCGAGTGCATGCTGTGCACCCTAGTCCATGTGCACTTTTCAGTTTACTGACTTACACTTTTGGTAAATGGTGTTGCACTTTTCAATTATTACTAAAAATATTATTATACAGTTTAATAATTGAAAAGTGTAAGTCAGTAAACTGAAAAGTGCAACATGAACTAGGGTGCACAACATGCACCCGAGTCCATAACAGACCAACCCTTTATTTTTTATTTTTTACTAATGCACTCTCAATTATTTTTCAAAACCAAGTAATTGGTGAAAATGTGTTGAGATCTATTACATTTTTTGTAAATATATAATTTAACAAACATATTTAATTTATTTTAGGGTCAAAAGATCATTAATAATAATGTAAATAAAATTCACATTGGCGTAATGAAGAGCAAACACTTTAATTTTCATACACAAATTCATCAATTTTGTTTTTGCTTCCATAAACTAAAAAAAAAAAAAATTAAAAAAAAAAAATTCGGTCCAACCGGACCGAAATTTACCGGTCCGATCCGGCCTGGACCGGATTAATTACGGTCCGGTCTCCGGTTCCAGTCCGGTCCGGTTCTGAACCAGTGCATACCCATATCCACGATGATTCGTCTGCCGTGAATCTTTAATGCGACAACCTAATTTTGTATCGTCGCAAATTTAAACATTGGATTTATGACGATTTTTTTCGTCACAAACCAAACAGAAACGATGGCATTTTATGTTAAGGAGGCAAAATTAATCATTATTTGCTTGTGTTAGTAAATACTCTTAATTTTTCAAAATGTTTAATATTATTTTATGTACTTATATTATATTTTATTAATGTCACAAAATTATACATAGTCATGACGATGAGGCGGTCTGGAAAGCAACATTGTTATTGAGTGCATCGCCACTAATTAATAGGAATACTAGTTACTACAGAGTACGTGCGTAGTGACGTAGCGGAAGGTTAAACACGAAAAAGATGAACACCTTGAAGGTGACGATCTTAACTTTTACTAATTTATCTTCATCAATCTCCATAATCTCTCCCGATGCAGGAAAGATTCGCCCTCGAATCGAAATTCTGAAGAGCGCATCGGGATCGATCTGCCACAACATCTTTAGAGTAACCAAAATTTAGTTGGTGTAAACCAACACGAGCAGGTGCTCCAACCTTGTACTTTGCAACCATCACACTGTCTTCCTTTAAATCACCCTTGGTAAAAAACAATCCAACATTTCCAAGAAGTATATGAATGAGGCTAGCCTGGTTTCCACTCTCCATCATAGTTTTCTTATCCATAAGAACAACAGAATCACCTCTCACGAAAAGAACATTCACATCATCATCAAAAATCGATGGGCCTTCATAGCCCCCATTAACATCATCATGTGTAATTGAAAAACAATCCGAAAACAAACCGTGGGTGATATTGACATCCATATGATTGAAAGCGGACATGGTTTCATCGCCATCGGAATCCACCTCGTTCGGGACTGCCTTAAAATCCAAAATATCTTTAATTGTGGTGTTCCAGTCACGAAATTCGCACGGGTCGAGACACCCCGTGAACTCAGGAATTTCTAATTGGAACCCCGCTTCCCAACGACGATCGTCGTCCCCTCGAAAACTAGCCTCACGAGCCAGGGGACCAAACAGATTGACGCCGAATAGAGTCTCGTCCTCATCCGAATAGAAACGAACCGAACGCGGTGATCGCGCGAGCGGTGGGTTGCGCCCGTTGCGAAGTGTTGGAATTTTTGAGCACCCAACAATGGCTTTACAAAATTGATAAAAATAAATAACAAAATTATAAATACAATTAAATAAATATTTACACAAAGTCTTCGATTTTCCTCTTTTAGCAACTTTTCTTCTTTAGCAGCTTCCCAAAACAGGCAGGTTCTCGAAATCAGCAGCAACGACCCCATCTCACGAACAATGGAACAAAGTTAAAGTCGAGTCAAGGAAACCATTTTCCCGCAAAACGAATACGTCCCGGCTAGTGCTCACGGTTTGACGTAACGTTTTAAAAGGTAAAACGACTTTCGCCTCTATACGAGCAGCACCACAACGTATAAAGTTCCAACGAACTGAATCGACACGAAAACTGGACTACACTCTATATGCTTGATGCAAAATGTATGATGCTATGATTTTTCTAGAAAATCTCAAGTGTTGTGTGTAAGAGTGTTTTTGCAACATAAAACATGCACCCTATTTATAGGCATGTTCCAACATGTGAGGGGTCTCCACATTCATTACGGCATTCATGTAATTTGTAACGTCTTGCGGTTACAAGATTTAAATGGTTTTGTAACTCCTTTGCGGTTACAAATTCATTACTGAAACGTCTATGAACCTGGACATCCGAACGTCCAAGTTCATCACAATTTGTAACGTCAATGTACCTAGACATCCTCAACGTCCAAATTCGTCATAGTTCAAATTCAACTTTTAAATTTATTTGGGTTAACCCAATTTCAAATTGAGTTTCAACTTTCTGAAAACTTGATTTGTATGAGCCAAGCCCAAATATTCAAGTTCCAAAATTATAGATGGATCTGAAATCCCAAATTTAAAACCCACGAGTCACGAGCCCAAGACTAGGCCCAAGCTCAACCGGACGAGCACACACGTGCATCCGTATAGACTATTGGATTGCTCCTTAGTCACTATTATTTGAACCATTGTAACACCCTCCTATTTATAAGGAGTAATTAGCCCCATTAAACTTTCAAAGTTTCAATGTGGGACAATTAACATGATATAACACTTTATCCCATAAAGTGTATTATTTGACGTTTCAACTTCGTGAATTAATTTCTCACTCACCGAAATTCGGTTTTGAGATTTTAAATACACTACGAACATCTACTCCGAGAGTAGAACAATTTTATGCCATTTAATTTCCTTGAAATTACATTTATAGACCTCAATAAATTGGTCAAAGACGAGTGTTCTCCACTCTCATTTTAAAATCAATTAATTAATTAAAATTAATCAATTTCTAACCAATTTCTCCAACAATCCCCCACATGAGTGGAAATTACACCTATAATTATGCAGACTCGCAATCCAGCTCTCAAGAGACACTATTGCATCCGGATAGGTAGCTTGTGGCTTTGAACCTTCCGTAGTCAAACACTATCGAGTACACCGGTGGCTTAGTGGACACAATGCCTTGAACTATTCCTCCTTGGTGTGTACCGAGACAACAGTGTAGACACAATAAAGCCTCAATGCCTTTTCGTTCTCACGTTTTTGTCCGTTTTGGCCATGGACATCCTTTAATTTAATAAGTGTTAGTCGAAGCGGCCCTCACTTCTCACTTATATAGGTGATCTCCTTTAGAGTATCCCGTCATACTCAACCTCCTCGAGGCGTTAGGAATCATTAAAAGTCAAAGACTTAACCTTTACCACAATCTTACGGGTTTCGACACTTGGTGTTGTGCTCTCCAAGGAATAGTCGGGAATACCAAGTGTTTCCCACAAACATTCACAGCTTAGTTTTCCCATTGAACCAAGATATTGGGATCTCCAGTCAACATGGTTGGGTTACCACTGTTTACGTTTTTATTTGTGGATTTTTGGACTCATTCCTTCTATCACATTTGTTTGATCTCGATTTTAAGCCTTTTGTAGCAGATCTGCTTGAGACCAAACATTTTTAAATACCCCCACATTTTTAGGTATTTAAAAACCCACCTCTAATTTCACAAACTGCAAATCACATACGTCTATGTGACTTAAGTGTAGAGGTCTAATGTTCCTTTCAAAATTAAATGACAATTTTTGTCAATTTTAAAACTTCCACATATATCATACACCCTTTAGGTTTATTGATATTTGGAATATTAATAAATTATAATTTATTAATCTTTTTATAGCTTTAGATTTACAAAAATCTCAAACGCTATAAAGAGGAACATTTAATTACATAAATAATCGTAAATGTAATTTTATTCATATGCTATTATTATTATAGCATTTGACTATTCTCCGATTGTATTTTTCAATCCGAAGTTTCACAAACAAGTCATAGAGACTCATACCACAAACTTCTTAGTTTTGGCATCCTCGATTTTGTACTTTCGTTCCAAAGACTCCCA
Organism: Galeopsis tetrahit; assembly: GCA_963675135.1. Classification (NCBI taxonomy): domain Eukaryota; kingdom Viridiplantae; phylum Streptophyta; class Magnoliopsida; order Lamiales; family Lamiaceae; genus Galeopsis; species Galeopsis tetrahit. Next base: position 91,463,579 of record OY776119.1, read on the forward strand.
CAGTTCTTTTGGCAGTACGAACCGACTGATACACGTTATACAACGCGTCAACTAGTCCTCCAAGGACGTAGTTACGACTCATAAAGTCACAACGACTCATAAAGTCACAAGGACCCATTGGTCGTAGACAACATGTTTAGCATTATCCGTGTTGTTTTTATCGAGCACGGATGGATCCTCCCAGAGGAACCTTGCTAATTATAACGTTGTTATCGTTATCTCCGTCGTTAGCCATTGCTACGAGTACTTTATTCGTTTTGCGATTGTTGGAATTTTTGAGCACCCAACAATGGCTTTACAAAATTGATAGAAATAAATAACAAAATTATAAATACAATTAAATAAATATTTACACAAAGTCTTCGATTTTCCTCTTTTAGCAACTTTTCTTCTTTAGCAGATTCCCAAAACAGGCAGGTTCTCGAAATCAGCAGCAACGACCCCATCTCACGAACAATGGAACAAAGTTAAAGTCGAGTCAAGAAAACCCTTTTCCCGCAAAACGAATACGTCCCGGCTAGTGCTCACGGTTTGACGTAACATTTTAAAAGGTAAAACGACTTTCGCCTCTATACGAGCAGCACCACAACGTATAGAGTTCCAACGAACTGAATCGACACGAAAACTAGACTACACTCTATATGCTTGATGCAAAATGTGTGATGCTATGATTTTTCTAGAAAATCTCAAGTGTTGTGTGTAAGAGTGTTTTTGCAACATAAAACATGCACCCTATTTATAGGCATGTTCCAACATGTGAGGGGTCTCCACATTCATTACGGCATTCATGTAATTTGTAACGTCTTGCGGTTACAAGATTTAAATGGTTTTGTAACTCCTTTGCGGTTACAAATTCATTACTGAAACGTCTATGAACCTGGACATCCGAACGTCCAAGTTCATCACAATTTGTAACGTCAATGTACCTAGACATCCTCAACGTCCAAATTCGTCATAGTTCAAATTCAACTTTTAAATTTATTTAGGTTAACCCAATTTCAAATTGAGTTTCAACTTTCTGAAAACTTGATTTGTATGAGCCAAGCCCAAATATTCAAGTTCCAAAATTATAGATGGGTCTGAAATCCCAAATTTAAAACCCACGAGTCACGAGCCCAAGACTAGGCCCAAGCTCAACCGGACGAGCACACACGTGCATCCGTATAGACTATTGGATTGCTCCTTAGTCACTATTATTTGAACCATTGTAACACCCTCCTATTTATAAGGAGTAATTAGCCCCATTAAACTTTCAAAGTTTCAATGTGAGACAATTAACATGATATAACACTTTATCCCATAAAGTGTATTATTTGACGTTTCAACTTCGTGAATTAATTTATCACTCACCGAAATTCGATTTTGAGATTTTAAATACACTACGAACATCTACTCCGAGAGTAGAACAATTTTATATCATTTAATTTGCTTGAAATTACATTTATAGCCCTCAATAAATTGGTCAAAGACGAGTGTTCTCCACTCTCATTTTAAAATCAATTAATTAATTAAAATTAATCAATTTCTAACCAATTTCTCCAACACGAAGGCCCTCAGCGTAAGGACGTGTTGGATGGGGGCTGTGTCGTGGTCCCGTGGAGTTATTGGAAACAACCTGCCGGAGATCCTTAAGGCCTGCCGTGAGAGCGACCACTTGACGGCTGAGATCGGCTACCGCATCACGTTGTGCGGCGGCGACGGCGTCTAGTGGAGGTTGACGGCGAGGAGGCATCGTGCCCGGTCTCTGAATTGACAAAGTTGACTGCTCTCTAATCACGTCTTAATTTTTGCTAATTTATCTTCATCCATCTCGGCGTCGAGGGGGGGCTGGCGGCGGGGAGGCATCGTACCTGGATTGTGATACCAACTGACGTAGCGGAAGGATAAACACAAAAAAGATGAACACCTTGAAGGTGACGATCTTAACTTTTACTAATTTATCTTCATCAATCTCCATCACGTAGTTTCTTTTACAATTTAAATTAATATTATATATAAACTGATTTGTATTAATTAATTGTTTAAATAATAAATATAATACAAGTTATGTGATTGAAAAAAGAGAAAAAAAATAAGATATAAAATAAATTGGAAGGATAACAAATTAGGAGATATTTATCAAAAAGAGTATGAAAGACTTATAAATAAACAAACTAAAATGATAAACTGAAAAATTTATAAACGGACGAATGAAATATTATATTTTAATTGATAATAAAAATTAATAAAGATGGTACATATGATCATCCCTAATACATAAATATATATGTATAAAAAGATGATGAACGAACTTGCAGATGATGTCCCGACCGCACTGGGGTCGATGTCTGCATGGGTGAGGTCTCATGCTAAAATTGGATAAAAAGACCGTCGATACGGGTAGGATCGAGGTCTCTATCGGTGTACTGTAGAGGACCTACTCGATCTACCTTGACCTTTACCAACTCTATCTCGGCTGAAACTAGATCCACTTATTTGTACCAAATTAACATTGAAATAAATTAACATTAAATAAATACGATTAACACTGTAATAATCCATGTCAATTTGTTTCATATTCATGATGAAAATTTAAAAATTAATTCATGTAATTAAAATTTTGAAGTTTATTAATACTCTCTTCATCCCGTGATTACCATCATACTTTTCTTATTGAGACAATGAGACGTTATAAAATTATTTGCACACTATTCATATGGAAATACTCCACCGAATTAATACCCTTTCAACATCATTTCATTTTTAAAATTGTCACTCATTTCTTACATATATTTTACTTTACAACTCATAAAATCACCTAAAATATTATTCCTATTTTATTTTACGCAACCACTATTTTTTTTTTCTTAAAATTGTGTCGATCAAACTGTACAGACCATTTTAGAGGTTGTAATAATTAGGGAGTGTGGAATAACAAAAATAGATAAATGAGTGAAATTGAGGTGGATATATAAAGGGTAATGTCATTATATTGGGCCAGGGGTCCGTTGAAAGACAAACGAGCTGACTGATGAAACTCTCTTCTTATCCACTACTGTTTTTATTTTACAAGTGAAATGGAAAATTTAAAATCATGGTTTATAGCTAATCATCGAATGCCACGTGTAGCTAACTCGGTAGTTCAGGAACATACCACGTTATAGCCTTTAATTAAAAATAGGTTAAGCTGTATTATCAAAATTATAAGCTATTATTATATATGTGAACTTGATATACATATGAAGTAATATTGTCATTAGTCAAATATCTTAGTTCAATATTCTTGAGAAAAATAATGAGTATATAAAATGAATTAAATACGGATTATTTGTTTAATTAGTGATACTACTAAAATGTGATATTTAATATGTTAACATATACTGTTTTTGTTCTTTTAAACTTTACATTTTATCATTTTAAAAGTTTTTTGCGGTAAAGTTTTACGTTTTTTTTTTGACAAGGTGTGGTCTCACATTTATTAACAATTATCCTTACTTTTATTTAAAATTACACCAATTGACACTCATTTTTTCTTTCTCCATGACATTTTTTACACTTTATCTCTCCATTTTTTTTTTACACTTCCCACCAATAATTTACATAAAAATGCTTTATTCCTAAAAGCTTATGTTATCCCCCAAAAACGTAAAGTTTAAAGAAAGACGACCACAAAAAACTTATATTATCCCCCAAAACTTACGACATGCAGAACCGCAAAAAATCATCGATTACGGTAACAGATTTCGAATTGGCGATTACCGTTTTTTATTATTATTATTATTATTTTCTTCTTTTGGCTCCGTTTTTTTTTTTTTTTCGTTGTAACTCTCTTTGAAAAAATAATTTACTTTAATTTAATATAAATTATATAACTTAAATTTATACATAAAAAATATAAGAATTTTGTATTAAAAAAAACGGTGATTTAACCGTTTAACTGTCAAACCAGCAGTATAACCGAAACCAACGGTTTTCAAAATTCAAAACGGAAACCGAACTGTCACTTTTCGGTTACGGTTCCACATGAACTTGATTGGCTGAGAAGTCTAATACAAATGATTTAAGCCTAATAATGATTAATGTAGAAATCGGTCATAGGCGACCAATTTTTTAACTTAAATCGGCAAAAAAATTGGTTGTAGCATTAGGCGCCGTCTGGACGGCCCAGTTTCAACTAGGCACAACCCAGGTAGGTAGGGTAGAACAAACCTCAATGTTGTAAAGAGGCCACCCCACGAAATTTGTTTTGAGTGACATTCATAAAATACTACTCCCTCCGTCCCAAGATTATTTGCACCACTTTATGGACACGCAAGCTAAGAAAAATGTGTAATCAGTGTAGTGTTGAGGGATAATTTTGTAAACTTTTATAAATAAAATAAAGTGAATGATTGGATAGAGGGTAAAAGTAATGGCATTTTGTGTAAATATGTGAATATTGTGAGGGTGGAGTTTATAAAAAGTTTTATTTTTGGAATGGTGTGCAAACAATTGAGGGATAGAGGGAGTATTTATTATTTTTCCAACAAAATTAATGTATCACGCATGCATATACTTTTAAAACATGCATATTGTAAAGGCGTGAAGTTTTTTTTTTTCCTAGCTACTTCTTGATTTTTTCATCTGAATTTTTTTCTGATGTTGTTTTTCTTTTCTTTAATAATAAAATTGTTTATATGATTATATCTACAGTACTAGTTCGACTGATCTATTACATCTCTACTACTCCATATTTTAAGTAATAGGAATTTCACATTCCATTTAAAGCAGTGTCTGAAATACATGCATCATTTAAATGCCAACTAACTTCGCTAGAATAAGGAATCAATCATGTGGCCTTAGTGTGTCACTTTGTCACTTAGGGCTATATATATGTGTGTTTCTTACATTTATCTTATGTCAGGAAAAAAAAAAAAATATATATATATATATACACTAATTGAGCATATAGTAAAATTAGACATTGAGATTGGTTGGTACTTGGCAAAACATATGTTGGAGCTTGTAATTTTTCTCTTTTGAAATTAGGTGGGCTCACCTAGATTGGTCTTGAGTATGTAACTAATTGTAATTGACATTGGTTTGGAATTATTATTTTTAATTGTTGGAGGAAAAAAGCATTAATTAATAATGTGTCTTCATTCAAGATAAGAAGTACTAACCTACTCATGGCGTAAAAATAATCTATCAAAATCATAAATATAGAGTATAAGTTTTTATTATTCTTTCAATATTTATTCTTATTATTGTTTCATACATTAATTTGATGGGTTATATACACTACAAAAATATGGATTTTTTTTTAAGGTTTACAAGATCAGATTATACAAAGATATTTTTCAAAGCACCAGATCTTCAAAACTAAGACGAATTAAATCGGTGTCGCTATCCACTTTAATCGTGAGAAGTGGGGACGCAAATGTACTCTTTGCCCACGAAAAATGCACAGTCCACTATTTTAACAACGAGACAAACCTCACACTAAAGTAGTATATATTGTTATGATAAATGATTCGGGTGGAATTTACACGTTTTAGAGGCACATGTGAAGCGTGTTTTGATGTGGATTTCATTGAATTATGCATTGAATATGATTATTTAAGCCAAAATGAGAGAAAGGTTGTGTTTTGTCGATTTTGTAGGAAATACGATGGAATTTGGAGCAAAACACCAACCATACTTTACTGGATCAGGAAGAGGAGTGCACGGTTGGATTCGTCTCGAAAAATGGAGTGGAATAGCCAAAAGAATCGACTCAATCGGACACCCGAGGCGAAAGTTATGCACGAAACGAGAAAGGGGCCGAAGACGATCGAGCGAGCACGGCCGAGCACCCTTCTCGAGCTGGCCGTGCTCGAAACAGCGATTTTGGCCAGGGAGAGGGCACGGACGAGCACCCTTCTCGGCCGAGCTCGAGCACATTACTTGCCCACATGCCACGGCCGAGACAAGGCCACGGCCGAGCACCTGGCTTGCCCTGCTTCCGCACACCTCGGTCGAGCACCAATCTCGGCCGAGCACTCCCATGCCTCCCATCCGCGTAGCACGGCCGAGCTCCCTGCTCGGTCCAAAAGCCATTTTGCACGGCCGTGCTCCGTGCACGACCGTTATACCTCCATTTTCGGTGCCTTTTCCCTATTTTGGCCATTTTTTAAGGACCAACTTGCAATTTTGGTATTCAAACCCTACCCCAACACTATATAAGCCCCATTTCTTGAATTACAAGCCATTCTCCCCCAATCCACACATAGTTACACATACTTGGAGGTGTTTTGGCCATATCTTCATCAATTCTTCATCAAATCACTCAAGAAAGGATGCAATAGCTCCCAAATTCCATTCCCTACCACATTCTAGACTAAGCTTTCTCTTTCTTTTCCTTTTTATTTAGTTATTTCACTTGGATTTTGTAATTTCATTATGTTAGTAGCTAGCTAAACAATTTGTGGTTCTAAGGCATTGTAGAGATTTGGATTGATGTTTATGAGTAATTTCTTGCTTTAATTGGTGTTTATCTCTTATTTGCATGTTTAATTATCCATTGTAAAGCATGTTGTTAGTGGCCATGATGATTTGCTTGATCCATTGTTAATTGGGGTAGTATCGAGAGATTTATTCCATTTAATCGTATGCGAATATGCAACCCGGTATTATTATGATCTCGAGAGAGGATTAATTATCGGAGAGGGAATCAAATGATCTTAGGAGCTATTTTAGATGGTGTAATATTTGTTATGTAGACATACGAGCTTATATTACATTGCGTCTTTGGATTAATTTGTATCGAGAGATCGATTAGTTCTTCTTTTGCGATCACCTTATATGAGATAACCTTAATAGCCATTTAAACGAGATAACTCTCATAAACGGACGTCTAAATATTACAATTGCCTTGGAACCCACCTTTTCTTCTTTGCGTTTTTATCCATTTTACCTTCGTTTTCTTGATTTGCATGTTAGTTGATCGATTTCGTCATTACTCTTTCGTTGTTTATTTGTGACACATTGTTAGACAATCTTAGGAGTAATTCAACTTTCAAATTATCGATCATGTCTATTTAGAACTCGACTAGCAAACTCCACTTTTACGCTTTAACCTCCTCGTGGGATCGACCTCGTGCTTATCACGCTACGATAGACGCCGTATACTTGCGGTTGTTTATTTAGTGTTGCATAACACGTGAATCAAGTTTATGGCGCCGTTGCCGGGGAGGTTTAGAGCTCTAGAGTGTAGGTTAGGAGGGTTTTAGTTTAGACATTTACTTGCTTTCTTTATTTGCAAAAAATTCAAAAATATTTGTGTTTGTTACCTTGATCTTACTTGCAATTCTCACTCTCGTTTGCTCCTTTGATAGACATGGTTTATGATCACACGATCTAGAAGGAATCAACAAGAAGTATTGCCTTTGAATCCGGAGATCGAAGCCACTTGTCGAAGAAGGAACGCCGAAAGGAGAAGAAGTGAGTTAGAAAGTATGAATCGAAGGGAAAATCCGATTGTAGAAGAAGTTGAGGAGGAGGTTGAGAATCAAGGGGTTGATGGATTTGAGGAACCGAATGGGAATTGGAGAAATCGACCACAAAGGGTACTAAGAGATCATTTCCGCCCAATTCCGAGGCCATATGGAGGAGCGGGTCGAGAACCCGTTGATGCTCATAACTTTGAGCTCAAGCCGGCCCTAATCATGATGGTTCAAAACAACCAATTTGGAGGGTTGTCAAAGGAGGATCCTAACCTCCATTTATCTCAATTCTTAGAGATAAGTGGAACGGTTAAGATCAATCGTGTCCCTCAAGATTACATCCGTCTCCAATTGTTCCCATTCTCTCTACGTGATCGTGCTAAGCAATGGTACATGTCTCTTGATTTAAGGACAATCGAAAATTGGGCCGATCTTGTAGATGCTTTTCTTATGAAATACTTTCCTCCAAGCAAGACCATCAAGATACGAGGAGAGATTTCATCATTTATGCAAGATGAGGATGAGTCCTTAGCCGAAGCATGGGAGCGCTTCAAAGATTTGATTAGAAGTTGACCACAACATGGTTTCTCAAGAGACCAATTGATTTGCTATTTCTACAATGGGATGGACCATCGAACGAGAGGGATGGTAGATGCCTCGGCCGGTGGAGGTTCTTTGTTGGGAAAAACGACGGATGAGGGTTATGTGCTCCTAGAAGAGATGGCAAAGAACGGAAACCAATGGCCATCCGAGAGAAGGCAAGCCCGGAAAGTTGCTTCCACTAAGGAGTTGGATGATTTTGCTACTCTATCCAACAAGGTAGACAAGTTGACTTCGATGATGGCGGCCAAGTCATTAATGGGACCTAGTGATGATCAATATGAAGAGGCCCATTACATGAACAATCAAAGGGATCGTCATTTTCGAGAGAGAGGTTGGGGAGAAAGACAAACCCATGGGAACTATCACCCCTCTAATCCGAACCAATACCATCCCGGCTTGAGAAACCATGAAAAATTCTCATATGCTAACACAAGGAATGCTATCATCCCACCTCCAAATTTTAATGTTAGAAATGGAGCCATTGTGGAGTCTTCATCAAAGTTGTCATTGGAGGATATGTTTGGTGCATTCATGGGAGAAACCAAAAAGTTCATGAGAGAGACTAGGGAGAATGAAATCAAAACGTGGCAAAGAATTGATGAGCATGGTGAGATGATCAAGAATGTGGCAAACAATGTGAAGGCCATAGAAAAGCAAATAGGCCAACTCTCTAATGCCATTGGAAAGCAACACGTTCCGGGGCAATTCCCCTCTAACACGGAGCTAAATCCTAAGGAGCAATGCAATGCCATAAGGCTAAGAAGTGGGACAAGCTACGAAGGGCCCAAGATGCCGTTAGAGGAGGAAGTGGTAATGGCACCCGAGGGTGTTGACAAAGATGATGGCTTAGTGAAAGAGAAAGAAGGGGAGAAGAAGAGTGAGGAGGCAATCCCTCCTCAAGACAAAAGTAAAAATGAGGTACCTCTTCCATACCCTCAAAGATTGAAGAAAAAGGGTTTGGATCACAAGTTTGCCAAGTTTGTGGAAATGTTCAAGAAGATCCACATCAACATTCCCTTTGCCGAGGCACTTGAGCAAATGCCCCACTACTCCAAATTCTTAAAGGAGATCATGTCTAACAAAAGGAAGATGGTGGAGTATGAAACGGTGCATTTGACTGAAGAATGTAGCTCAATCATTCAAGCAAAGCTACCTCAAAAGCTTAGAGATCCCGGATCTTTCACTTTACCATGTGTCATCGGGGATGGAGGTACATTTCGAGCTTTGTGTGATTTAGGGGCAAGCATTAATCTCATGCCCTTGTCCATATTCAAGTCACTTGGTTTGGGAAAGCTTACACAAACCACAATGAGCCTTATATTGGCGGATAGATCCGTGACATACCCTTTGGGTATAGTGGAAGATGTGTTAGTTAAGGTTGATAAGTTTATATTCCCGGTGGACTTTGTAGTGTTGGATATGGAGGAAGATAAGTATGTTCCATTGATTTTGGGAAGGCCATTTTTGGCAACCGGTGGGGCTAAAATTGATGTAAAGAAAGGAGTGCTAAAACTTCAAGTGAACGATGAGAAAGTCGCGTTCAACATTTATAGAGCTATCAAAGTCCGGGATGATGAAGATGGAGAGTATGGGTACTCTAGAGGAGATCACCCTCCAAAGCCAATGAAAGAGAAGGTGGAAGAAGATTTCAAAATCAACTTTGTGAAGGAGGACCCCCAAGTGAAAGACAAAGAGTTAGAGATGGGCAAGAAGGCCAAGTTTGGGGGAGTTTTCTTCAAAAACTCCCCCAAATCAAGAAAAGTTACTTATACGAACTTGGGGATGAATGAGGCATCAACCTCCTATGACATGATTGAAGAGCCGGATGGAGTGGCTAGTGGATGCTTTAATGGTTTCAAGAAGGTTGCTTGGGCCAAGAAGGTCAAAAACAAGGAGGATGATGGGGTGACTTGATATTCCCCTCAAAGAAGGACCGTCCGGCATAGGACGTTAAAAATAGCGCTTCTTGGGAGGCAACCCAAGGTTTTATTGCTTTCATGTTTTTATTGTTTTAGTAGTATTGATAGCTTAGTTTATTTTGTAGGTTTGGATGAGAGTACTATGGATAGCAAGTCTTGGAGAATGAAGAAGAAGCAAAGCCAACTTTGGAGTGGGGGAAGCAAGTAGTGCAATGGTGATCTTTGAAGAGCTTTGGATGTGCAAGGAGGGAGGTAACAACTTGTAGCCCCAAACTTAGAATTTATACATAGTAAAATTCTAAGTTTGGGGGAGTTATTTTTTTTTCTCTTTTATTTTTCTACTAGTTGTTACCCTTGCACCGGTTCGTCATTCTACTTGTGTTACATTTTGCACCGGCGCACACTTTGCTTTCATATGCTTATTGTTGTTTAAGTTGGTTTTGATCATATGTTGGGTAGTGGATCTTTGGTGAAATGTGAGCATGAATAATCATTGGAATCCATGGTTGAGTAGTTGTGGTGATGTATATTTGCTTTGAATGTATGCATGATTGGTGTTGGAGAATAGTATCATGTTGTGCTCATATTTATTGATCTTTGATAGCATAGATGCATGATGTGTTGTTGTTTGGGAACATTTGATGAATGTGAGAGTCATATTGAATAAACCGGTGAGAATTGAGCCATAAATCGAGCATGTAATCCGGTTTAGTTCATTTGAGAGTGGACTAAGTTATTGCTAGTGATCTTAGAACTTGCCCATGTTCTTGTTTGAAAGCATGATTGTGTGAAACTTTGTGATGTGATATATGCCATCTTGTTCTAAAAGAGTCACTTAGCCAAAATTTCCCAAAACCGAAGTAATTTTCCGTAGTTAGCCCCTTGAGCTTAATTCCTCATTTTCTTGGCAAACTACAATGTTAACCACTTAGCCTTTTTGAGCCTTTTGATTCCTACATCTAGTGGAGGATAAAAGACAAAGTGGAAAGCATGTGCATTGAATGAATATCTTTGGTGAAAAGAAAAGTTGGAAAAGTTGAAAGAAAAAGAGAAAGATGAAAAGAAAATCAAGGAAAAGAAAAGAGGGACAAAGAGCCCCAAAAGCTTGAAAAGAAAAAAAAAAGTGTTCAATGGTTTTGTGATGTAGAATGTGCTTAAAAGAGAACAAATAAATTGTGGAAGTTAGAGTTTTTGAGTTGCAATCCGCGGAATTGTAACTTTATCTTGAGAAGTTTTTGAGATGTACGTCTTTATCTCTCGCTCTCCACTAGTTTATGAGTTACTTCATCCAAATTTACCCCACCTTGACCAAAGAGCCAATGTTACATCCTTGATAAAGTCCTATTGATCACATTGTTGAGCATTTGAGTGTGTGTAGAAAGTAGAAGTTGGGCAAGCATATGGTGATTGCATAGCATGACTTGGTTGATGAGTGCATTAATATCCTCAATTTGTTTGTGTGTTTGAGAGAAACACTTTGTCATGTGAGTAGAGGACTTGAGCATTTGGATTATGTTTCCCATCACAATGTGTTGTGTACTTGTGCATTCCTTGATCTATGAATGTGGATTGCAATAATGAGCCTATGACCTTCATTGAGAGATGCACTTTGAGAAAGAGATATCACTACATCTTACTTTGCATGTGTGAATTACATTGAATATTCCATTGTGATCATTCCACCCTCATTATTTTAAATGCTTAGTTGTTTGAGGACAAATAACATTTTATGTTTGGGGGAGTTTGATTCGGGTGGAATTTACACGTTTTAGAGGCACATGTGAAGCGTGTTTTGATGTGGATTTCATTGAATTATGCATTGAATATGATTGTTTAAGCCAAAATGAGAGAAAGGTTGTGTTTTGTCGATTTTGTAGGAAATACGATGGAATTTGGAGCAAAACACCAACCATACTTTACTGGATCAGGAAGAGGAGTGCACGGTTGGATTCGTCTCAAAAAATGGAGTGGAATAGCCAAAAGAATCGACTCAATCGGACACCCGAGGCGAAAGTTATGCACGAAACGAGAAAGGGGCCGAAGACGATCGAGCGAGCACGGCCGAGCACCCTTCTCGAGCTGGCCGTGCTCGAAACAGCGATTTTGGCCAAGGAGAGGGCACGGCCGAGCACCCTTCTCGGCCGAGCTCGAGCACATTACTTGCCCACATGCCACGGCCGAGCACCTGGCTTGCCCTGCTTCCGCACACCTCGGTCGAGCACCAATCTCGGCCGAGCACTCCCATGCCTCCCATTCGCGTAGCACGGCCGAGCTCCCTGCTCGGCCGAGCACCTGCTCGCCCCCAAAGCCATTTTGCACGGCCGTGCTCCGTGCACGACCGTGCTACCCCAATTTTCGGTGCTTTTTCCCTATTTTGGCCATTTTTTAAGGACCAACTTGCAATTTTGGTATTCAAACCCTACTCCAACACTATATAAGCCCCATTTCTTGAATTACAAGCCATTCTCCCCCAATCCACACATAGTTACACATACTTGGAGGTGTTTTGGCCATATCTTCATCAATTCTTCATCAAATCACTCAAGAAAGGATGCAATAGCTCCCAAATTCCATTCCCTACCACATTCTAGACTAAGCTTTCTCTTTCTTTTCCTTTTTATTTAGTTATTTCACTTGGATTTTTTAATTTCATTATGTTAGTAGCTAGCTAAACAATTTGTGGTTCTAAGGCATTGTAGAGATTTGGATTGATGTTTATGAGTAATTTCTTGCTTTAATTGGTGTTTATCTCTTATTTGCATGTTTAATTATCCATTGTAAAGCATGTTGTTAGCGGCCATGATGATTTGCTTGATCCATTGTTAATTGGGGTAGTATCGAGAGATTTATTCCATTTAATCGTATGCGAATATGTAACCCGGTATTATTATGATCTCGGGAGAGGATTAATTATCAGAGAGGGAATCAAATGATCTTAGGAGCTATTTTAGATGGTGTAATATTTGTGATGTAGACATACGAGCTTATATTACATTGCGTCTTTGGATTAATTTGTATCGAGAGATCGATTAGTTCTTCTTTTGCGATCACCTTATATGAGATAACCTTAATAGCCATTTAAACGAGATAACTCTCATAAACGGACGTCTAAATATTACAATTGCCTTGGAACCCACCTTTTCTTCTTTGCGTTTTTATCCATTTTACCTTCGTTTTCTTGATTTGCATGTTAGTTGATCGATTTCGTCATTACTCTTTCGTTGTTTATTTGTGACACATTGTTAGACAATCTTAGGAGTAATTCAACTTTCAAATTATCGATCACGTCTATTTAGAACTCGACTAGCAAACTCCACTTTTACGCTTTAACCTCCTCGTGGGATCGACCTCGTGCTTATCACGCTACGATAGACGCCGTATACTTGCGGTTGTTTATTTAGTGTTGCATAACACGTGAATCAAGTTTATGGCGCCGTTGCCGGGGAGGTTTAGAGCTCTAGAGTGTAGGTTAGGAGGGTTTTAGTTTAGACATTTACTTGCTTTCTTTATTTGCAAAAAATTCAAAAATATTTGTGTTTGTTACCTTGATCTTACTTGCAATTCTCACTCTCGTTTGCTCCTTTGATAGACATGGTTTATGATCACACGATCTAGAAGGAATCAACAAGAAGTATTGCCTTTGAATCCGGAGATCGAAGCCACTTGTCGAAGAAGGAACGCCGAAAGGAGAAGAAGTGAGTTAGAAAGTATGAATCGAAGGGAAAATCCGATTGTAGAAGAAGTTGAGGAGGAGGTTGAGAATCAAGGGGTTGATGGATTTGAGGAACCGAATGGGAATTGGGGAAATCGACCACAAAGGGTACTAAGAGATCATTTCCGCCCAATTCCGAGGCCATATGGAGGAGCGGGTCGAGAACCCGTTGATGCTCATAACTTTGAGCTCAAGCCGGCCCTAATCATGATGGTTCAAAATAACCAATTTGGAGGGTTGTCAAAGGAGGATCCTAACCTCCATTTATCTCAATTCTTAGAGATAAGTGGAACGGTTAAGATCAATCGTGTCCCTCAAGATTACATCCGTCTCCAATTGTTCCCATTCTCTCTACGTGATCGTGCTAAGCAATGGTACATGTCTCTTGATTTAAGGACAATCGAAAATTGGGCCGATCTTGTAGATGCTTTTCTTATGAAATACTTTCCTCCAAGCAAGACCATCAAGATACGAGGAGAGATTTCATCATTTATGCAAGATGAGGATGAGTCCTTAGCCGAAGCATGGGAGCGCTTCAAAGATTTGATTAGAAGTTGACCACAACATGGTTTCTCAAGAGACCAATTGATTTGCTATTTCTACAATGGGATGGACCATCGAACGAGAGGGATGGTAGATGCCTCGGCCGGTGGAGGTTCTTTGTTGGGAAAAACGACGGATGAGGGTTATGTGCTCCTAGAAGAGATGGCAAAGAACGGAAACCAATGGCCATCCGAGAGAAGGCAAGCCCGGAAAGTTGCTTCCACTAAGGAGTTGGATGATTTTGCTACTCTATCCAACAAGGTAGACAAGTTGACTTCGATGATGGCGGCCAAGTCATTAATGGGACCTAGTGATGATCAATATGAAGAGGCCCATTACATGAACAATCAAAGGGATCGTCATTTTCGAGAGAGAGGTTGGGGAGAAAGACAAACCCATGGGAACTATCACCCCTCTAATCCGAACCAATACCATCCCGGCTTGAGAAACCATGAAAATTTCTCATATGCTAACACAAGGAATGCTATCATCCCACCTCCAAATTTTAATGTTAGAAATGGAGCCATTGTGGAGTCTTCATCAAAGTTGTCATTGGAGGATATGTTTGGTGCATTCATGGGAGAAACCAAAAAGTTCATGAGAGAGACTAGGGAGAATGAAATCAAAACGTGGCAAAGAATTGATGAGCATGGTGAGATGATCAAGAATGTGGCAAACAATGTGAAGGCCATAGAAAAGCAAATAGGCCAACTCTCTAATGCCATTGGAAAGCAACACGTTCCGGGGCAATTCCCCTCTAACACGGAGCTAAATCCTAAGGAGCAATGCAATGCCATAAGGCTAAGAAGTGGGACAAGCTACGAAGGGCCCAAGATGCCGTTAGAGGAGGAAGTGGTAATGGCACCCGAGGGTGTTGACAAAGATGATGGCTTAGTGAAAGAGAAAGAAGGGGAGAAGAAGAGTGAGGAGGCAATCCCTCCTCAAGACAAAAGTAAAAATGAGGTACCTCTTCCATACCCTCAAAGATTGAAGAAAAAGGGTTTGGATCACAAGTTTGCCAAGTTTGTGGAAATGTTCAAGAAGATCCACATCAACATTCCCTTTGCCGAGGCACTTGAGCAAATGCCCCACTACTCCAAATTCTTAAAGGAGATCATGTCTAACAAAAGGAAGATGGTGGAGTATGAAACGGTGAATTTGACTGAAGAATGTAGCTCAATCATTCAAGCAAAGCTACCTCAAAAGCTTAGAGATCCCGGATCTTTCACTTTACCATGTGTCATCGGGGATGGAGGTACATTTCGAGCTTTGTGTGATTTAGGGGCAAGCATTAATCTCATGCCCTTGTCCATATTCAAGTCACTTGGTTTGGGAAAGCTTACACAAACCACAATGAGCCTTATATTGGCGGATAGATCCGTGACATACCCTTTGGGTATAGTGGAAGATGTGTTAGTTAAGGTTGATAAGTTTATATTCCCGGTGGACTTTGTAGTGTTGGATATGGAGGAAGATAAGTATGTTCCATTGATTTTGGGAAGGCCATTCTTGGCAACCGGTGGGGCTAAAATTGATGTAAAGAAAGGAGTGCTAAAACTTCAAGTGAACGATGAGAAAGTCGCGTTCAACATTTATAGAGCTATCAAAGTCCGGGATGATGAAGATGGAGAGTATGGGTACTCTAGAGGAGATCACCCTCCAAAGCCAATGAAAGAGAAGGTGGAAGAAGATTTCAAAATCAACTTTGTGAAGGAGGACCCCCAAGTGAAAGACAAAGAGTTAGAGATGGGCAAGAAGGCCAAGTTTGGGGGAGTTTTCTTCAAAAACTCCCCCAAATCAAGAAAAGTTACTTATACGAACTTGGGGATGAATGAGGCATCAACCTCCTATGACATGATTGAAGAGTCGGATGGAGTGGCTAGAGGATGCTTTAATGGTTTCAAGAAGGTTGCTTGGGCCAAGAAGGTCAAAAACAAGGAGGATGATGGGGTGACTTGATATTCCCCTCAAAGAAGGACCGTCCGGCATAGGACGTTAAAAATAGCGCTTCTTGGGAGGCAACCCAAGGTTTTATTGCTTTCATGTTTTTATTGTTTTAGTAGTATTGATAGCTTAGTTTATTTTGTAGGTTTGGATGAGAGTACTATGGATAGCAAGTCTTGGAGAATGAAGAAGAAGCAAAGCCAACTTTGGAGTGGGGGAAGCAAGTAGTGCAATGGTGATCTTTGAAGAGCTTTGGATGTGCAAGGAGGGAGGTAACAACTTGTAGCCCCAAACTTAGAATTTATACATAGTAAAATTCTAAGTTTGGGGGAGTTATTTTTTTTTTCTCTTTTATTTTTCTACTAGTTGTTACCCTTGCACCGGTTCGTCATTCTACTTGTGTTACATTTTGCACCGGCGCACACTTTGCTTTCATATGCTTATTGTTGTTTAAGTTGGTTTTGATCATATGTTGGGTAGTGGATCTTTGGTGAAATGTGAGCATGAATAATCATTGGAATCCATGGTTGAGTAGTTGTGGTGATGTATATTTGCTTTGAATGTATGCATGATTGGTGTTGGAGAATAGTATCATGTTGTGCTCATATTTATTGATCTTTGATAGCATAGATGCATGATGTGTTGTTGTTTGGGAACATTTGATGAATGTGAGAGTCATATTGAATAAACCGGTGAGAATTGAGCCATAAATCGAGCATGTAATCCGGTTTAGTTCATTTGAGAGTGGACTAAGTTATTGCTAGTGATCTTAGAACTTGCCCATGTTCTTGTTTGAAAGCATGATTGTGTGAAACTTTGTGATGTGATATAGGCCATCTTGTTCTAAAAGAGTCACTTAGCCAAAATTTCCCAAAACCGAAGTAATTTTCCGTAGTTAGCCCCTTGAGCTTAATTCCTCATTTTCTTGGCAAACTACAATGTTAACCACTTAGCCTTTTTGAGCCTTTTGATTCCTACATCTAGTGGAGGATAAAAGACAAAGTGGAAAGCATGTGCATTGAATGAATATCTTTGGTGAAAAGAAAAGTTGGAAAAGTTGAAAGAAAAAGAGAAAGATGAAAAGAAAATCAAGGAAAAGAAAAGAGGGACAAAGAGCCCCAAAAGCTTGAAAAGAAAAAAAAAAGTGTTCAATGGTTTTGTGATGTAGAATGTGCTTAAAAGAGAACAAATAAATTGTGGAAGTTAGAGTTTTTGAGTTGCAATCCGCGGAATTGTAACTTTATCTTGAGAAGTTTTTGAGATGTACGTCTTTATCTCTCGCTCTCCACTAGTTTATGAGTTACTTCATCCAAATTTACCCCACCTTGACCAAAGAGCCAATGTTACATCCTTGATAAAGTCCTATTGATCACATTGTTGAGCATTTGAGTGTGTGTAGAAAGTAGAAGTTGGGCAAGCATATGGTGATTGCATAGCATGACTTGGTTGATGAGTGCATTAATATCCTCAATTTGTTTGTGTGTTTGAGAGAAACACTTTGTCATGTGAGTAGAGGACTTGAGCATTTGGATTATGTTTCCCATCACAATGTGTTGTGTACTTGTGCATTCCTTGATCTATGAATGTGGATTGCAATAATGAGCCTATGACCTTCATTGAGAGATGCACTTTGAGAAAGAGATATCACTGCATCTTACTTTGCATGTGTGAATTACATTGAATATTCCATTGTGATCATTCCACCCTCATTATTTTAAATGCTTAGTTGTTTGAGGACAAATAACATTTTATGTTTGGGGGAGTTTGATTCGGGTGGAATTTACACGTTTTAGAGGCACATGTGAAGCGTGTTTTGATGTGGATTTCATTGAATTATGCATTGAATATGATTGTTTAAGCCAAAATGAGAGAAAGGTTGTGTTTTGTCGATTTTGTAGGAAATACGATGGAATTTGGAGCAAAACACCAACCATACTTTACTGGATCAGGAAGAGGAGTGCACGGTTGGATTCGTCTCGAAAAATGGAGTGGAATAGCCAAAAGAATCGACTCAATCGGACACCCGAGGCGAAAGTTATGCACGAAACGAGAAAGGGGCCGAAGACGATCGAGCGAGCACGGCCGAGCACCCTTCTCGAGCTGGCCGTGCTCGAAACAGCGATTTTGGCCAAGGAGAGGGCACGGCCGAGCACCCTTCTCGGCCGAGCTCGAGCACATTACTTGCCCACATGCCACGGCCGAGCACCTGGCTTGCCCTGCTTCCGCACACCTCGGTCGAGCACCAATCTCGGCCGAGCACTCCCATGCCTCCCATTCGCGTAGCACGGCCGAGCTCCCTGCTCGGCCGAGCACCTGCTCGCCCCCAAAGCCATTTTGCACGGCCGTGCTCCGTGCACGACCGTGCTACCCCAATTTTCGGTGCTTTTTCCCTATTTTGGCCATTTTTTAAGGACCAACTTGCAATTTTGGTATTCAAACCCTACTCCAACACTATATAAGCCCCATTTCTTGAATTACAAGCCATTCTCCCCCAATCCACACATAGTTACACATACTTGGAGGTGTTTTGGCCATATCTTCATCAATTCTTCATCAAATCACTCAAGAAAGGATGCAATAGCTCCCAAATTCCATTCCCTACCACATTCTAGACTAAGCTTTCTCTTTCTTTTCCTTTTTATTTAGTTATTTCACTTGGATTTTGTAATTTCATTATGTTAGTAGCTAGCTAAACAATTTGTGGTTCTAAGGCATTGTAGAGATTTGGATTGATGTTTATGAGTAATTTCTTGCTTTAATTGGTGTTTATCTCTTATTTGCATGTTTAATTATCCATTGTAAAGCATGTTGTTAGTGGCCATGATGATTTGCTTGATCCATTGTTAATTGGGGTAGTATCGAGAGATTTATTCCATTTAATCGTATGCGAATATGTAACCCGGTATTATTATGATCTCGAGAGAGGATTAATTATCGGAGAGGGAATCAAATGATCTTAGGAGCTATTTTAGATGGTGTAATATTTGTGATGTAGACATACGAGCTTATATTACATTGCGTCTTTGGATTAATTTGTATCGAGAGATCGATTAGTTCTTCTTTTGCGATCACCTTATATGAGATAACCTTAATAGCCATTTAAACGAGATAACTCTCATAAACGGACGTCTAAATATTACAATTGCCTTGGAACCCACCTTTTCTTCTTTGCGTTTTTATCCATTTTACCTTCGTTTTCTTGATTTGCATGTTAGTTGATCGATTTCGTCATTACTCTTTCGTTGTTTATTTGTGACACATTGTTAGACAATCTTAGGAGTAATTCAACTTTCAAATTATCGATCACGTCTATTTAGAACTCGACTAGCAAACTCCACTTTTACGCTTTAACCTCCTCGTGGGATCGACCTCGTGCTTATCACGCTACGATAGACGCCGTATACTTGCGGTTGTTTATTTAGTGTTGCATAACACGTGAATCAATAAATAGGGAAAATAAAAGGACAAAAACCACCAAGCACCAAAACATTCAATTCCAACACCACTGCAGGGACAAACAAACTCCACAATAGGACTCCTCGCTCAACAAAGGGACTCCACAAAGGGACTTTAAACTCCCAAATAAACAGGAAAAAACGCGCGCCTAGAACAACATAAAGTAAAGCAACAAACCCAAAAGATAGAAACTAAACAAACCTAAACTAAGAAAACGGAAAATAGAGAACACTAAAATAAGAAAGCAAAAAATAGAGAACAAAAAAATGAACGGGATCAACGGATCGCTCACCCAATTGGCCACCGTAGCGCCATCAGGGAGGGAAGACCCGTTGATCCCACTAAAACTGAAACAATAAACTTTTAGATCCGAATAGATTTGAAAAAACGATGGTAAATTTACAAAAATTTTGAACAAGAGAGAAAGTAGAAGAGCGCAATGGTCGGCGGTGTGGTGGCGCGTTAGGCGGTGCGGTGGCGCTACAAGCAGTGCGTCAGCTTTTTTCCTTCCTTTTTTTTTCAATTTTCTTAATCGATCTACAAGTAATTTTTAGAGAAGATGGACAAGAGAGGTGGATTGAATAAGCAGAAGGTGGGCGGCGGAATTTGTGGGCGGTGGTTTTAGTTGAAGAGAGAAGGTGGAGAGAATATTTTCGCTTTCTCTCTCTTAGATAGAGTATAGAGATATAAAAAACATGGATATTTGCTATAGCTAGAAAATTGTCGCAAAACGCAACGAACTTGCACAACTAAAATGATCAAAAACGGACAAAGTCAAACGACGGAATTGTAGCTCATTGCAATTTGCAAAGGTTTTTCAATTCGTCTCAATTTTGCGACAAGAATTCAATTAGTTTCAAATTTGAAAAGAATTTTTAGGAGTTTTTTTATTAAATTTTCTTTTGTGACGAAAATACATTTCTTCTCAAATTTGCCAAATATGTAAATATACAATTAATATTGTAAATAAATAAAATCTTCTAGCCCACCTGGCAAAAGGAAACACAAAATATATCAAGGTCAGGGGTCGGGCTAGAGCAGGAACCGGCCCTTTTTTAAAATAACTGCGCCAAGCGTTTTTCGGTGCTGTCATGTTTTTTTGCCGTTGCAAAACATGCATTGTCATATTTGCAGTATATATAAACAATTTAGTTATGATTCGCAATTCAATTTACAATAGTTAATACTTGATTCAACTGAATCGATACAAAATATATATATATTTTACATAAGTTTCAGTATACGATTTTTTATTGATAATAAAATCAGAAACAATGTCTTCAAACAATTCTCTTTCAATATTAACAATATCTGATAAATTAATTGTTTTCCATTTTGTTTAGAATAACACTCTTGACATACTTTATTATTGAAAATGTTCGTTTGGTCGTGGCAGTGGTTTCAAAATTAAATAAGGTGATCGAACTAGTCTCGTAATCAGAACATGTATACTAGTTAATTGACTAACTTTTTGGATAGTTAAAAAATAGTTGATAAGTTCTGAGATTTTTTGGACGTTATTTAATTGAAATTTTAAATTATATAAATAGTTAAATATGTATATTAATTTTACAAATAATTTAACAAAAATTAATATGGATTGATGGTAAAAATTCATTTTATTTATGTAAAGATCACTGATTCAAGTTGTATATGATGTAAGATAAATGTGAAGTATTTTAGGTGATTTAGTGAGGTGTAAAGTGAATTTGATAGGTTTGAAGTAAAATAGAAATAAAATAATGTTTGAAGAATAATTTTGTGGAGATATTTTTATATTGAGAAAAGTAATCTTAAAACATCTCGGTAAAATATATAATATAAAAATCTAAAAAATTAATTGTAAGGTGGCTCCGCACGATCACCACTGCATTAGCATGTGATATTTTAAAAATTAATATATATAATTATAAGAAGAAAACAAGAGAAAAAAAAAGAGGCCATTAATTTTTTATTTTTAAATAATGCTTTAAATCGAGTATTTCGAGTACCCTACACTTTGGGTTCTCGCTTTACATGCCTTTACTCACATACAACAGAAATAAAAATATAATTTAATTTAATTTACACAATGATTTCCTTACAAGCATTATTGGCTGAAACTGTGAGCAACAAAATGCACAGTATAAGAATTAAGATAACGACATTGACATTATGCACCCCACCCTTGTAGTAGTAATTTAAAGTATATGCAAGTATACAGTACTTATACATTGTGCATTCCCCATTTCACCCCTAGATATGATTATGCATGGATTATAGTGCTTATATATAGGCACGTACGTACAAGCTTTTATGACATGAAAAGCGAAAGAATTGACCCCATTATAATACAATCATTCAAATACCCGCATAGCATTCGGGTGGGGCAACCGGGTTGCGAGACCTGTCGGTGCAGTAATCGTAAACCATGTGCGTGGCACGCACCCAATGGTACTTTCGGGCTTGGTCAGGGGTGAGCTGTTGGTAGGCTGCACCCTCCCACCAGTTCCTGGGGCTCGACGCACAGCTCGCGGGCCCCGGCATCTGGCACCCTTCTATGTCGAAATCTTTGTAGTAAGCGTAGAATGGTGCTTTGCTCCAATTGATTTTCTCTAGACCCCCTCTCGTTGCCCAATCGTCCGCTTCCCAAAGCGTCGAGTATATTCCCATCGGCTCGAATTTTGGGAATGGGATTCCTTTCGCTTCGTTGTTCTTGTACACTCTCACCGGAATTTCGTCGATTGAGAAGCTATATATATATATATATCAAATTACACACACATTAATTGTACGCTCAATTATATATGTCACAATTTCACTAAATTCAATCATTAGTATTGAAATGAATTTAAAGTGTGAATTATTAAATTGGATATATGTATACTTACACAACATGGTGATGGTTCCAAAAAATGGTGTAAGTGTGGAAATCAGCAGAAGGATCAAACCAGAGATTAATCCTCTGTTCTCTATCGCCTTTGCCATGAGCATAAACATTTGTCTGAACCGTGTAAGGCTGCCCAGATCGATTCCCTAGGAATTCAAAATCCAATTCGTCTCTTAAATTGAAGTTCTCCGATATCATCTGTCACACATTTAATATATACCAAATTAATATTAAGCATGCAAATATATTAATGAGTAATTAAAGAATTAATCAGAACTGATCAAGAACATACATAAAAGGCAGTGACTGTTCCTGCAGAGTCACCAGGGACAAGTTTGATCTTCATGCTTACACGTCCAAACAAGTACCTATATTTCGAAGCAAACCCACATCCTACATATATATAAAATATATAATTAGAAAATCTTTTTTAAAAAAAATCAACTTTTAATAACAGAAATTCTGTAATTATAACTTATCTAGCTCAAAGTTTTTACCTGAATTTTGATCAAGAACGAGCTGAATGGCCTTTCCTCCTTCGAGTTGGCGAATGTGTGACTCGGACCAAGTGACTTGGAAATCCTGCGCAAACGTTGCCATTCGAGCATTGGCAGTGTATGCAAGACTAATACATAGGACAAGTCCTAACAAAGACACAAATAATTTAGCCATTCCGGCCAAAAATTAGAAATATTGTATTGTATTTGTATACGGTACTCGTGTGTATGTTTTGATATTGGAAGAAGATAAAATGTGGGAATATTTATATAGAGAGAATTAAAGAGAAGATAATTGGTGCAATTGAGATCAAGAAAGGTCGCAATTGGAGAGTTAGCTTTCCATACAGCTAATTGTAAGCCGTCAATGGACCCCTCCCCTCTCTCTCTCTCTCTCTCCATTATTGTCACCTCTTCTGATATCACACTTTAGGATCCTACTTAGCCAATTTGTCCTAAACTAATTTGTTACCCTGCATGACTTGAATTTGTGTAACTTATATTTGTAGACAGTGAAATCTGACCTGTTTATTTTTTAGGGTTTTTCCCCCTTAATATATGCTAATTTTTATTTTTATTTTAGCCGGTTAAAATAATGAAATTTTTGAATTTTGCCTACTTGTTTTTGAATTTTATAACTTAAAAGACAAATAGACTAAAATCAAAATTGGTAAAATTTAATGTACAAAAGAATACCTTTACCAATTTATTTTTTTAATTTTAATGTATATATAACCTATTCTACGTTAATTCATTATGGAATATTTTATGTCTTAGTGATAAAATAATCATGCATGTATTCGTTCTCAATGATTTTCTCGTGACACGCAAATTGAATAATATATTAGAATAAAAGAATACCACCAAATTAAATAGGGGAGGAGCTAGGGTCATGATTCAAAAGTGCAATTCATATTTATATGTTTAGTGTACGTAATGTGTGTTTGTAGCATATCCAACTAGACATACAATTGGGACCAATGTATTGACTTCCTTATTTAGCAGATCGAGGCTAAGAGTATGACCACGGATAGATTTTGGATGGGTGGGTGGGTGGGGGCACCCCTCTTCAATATTAAAAATTCTCTATATAACATTAATATTCAATTCTAGCTATCTTTTATATATATAATTAGGATATATATTACAATAAAAATAATAGTTAGATTGATACTAGTGTTTTGATCTCTGATCGATGAATATTTTAATTTTAGGAACAAAAAATAATTGTTGATTTGATGAATAGTGGAACAATTGGGAGAACGGATTATACTATGAGAGATATATAATTAATTGAATTAACTTATTTTGAGTCTAATTTATTCTTGCTGGATTACACTCATTTGCATTACCATCCATTTGAAGCTGATATTTGAACCAATTATACCTTTGATATGATATGTGCGTTTACATAACGAATATCTTAAATTTATACAGTTGTCTATCATAGCTATACTAAAAGCGGAGTAGCTAGAATGGATGCGAACTCTGTGTTTGGCACCACACAAATTTAATTGTACATTTAATTTTAATCCAAATCACAACATGGCTGGCTGACTCTTTATTACTCTCTTTCCCTTAATTTTGCATATTTTTAAGCTACAAACCATTTCAAGGGGTCGGTCCACACAGAGCGCAAAACTTTGACTTTAAACGTAACGTGAACAGTGGAATTGGTCGCCAGATCCTTAAACATATATAATATATATCGAGACTTCAAAAAAAAATTACTGTAATACTTTTAAACACAAGTTGCACTGTACATGTGCAAATCAATAACATTTTTTAATGTATTAATCTGCCAGTATTAGTTATGCATCAGTTGTACGTACGGTGCACTAGGTGCATCCAAACATTTCCCTCTATATAAATATATATGTATGTGGAATTGAGTAAGATGTGGATATATACATAGAAGGGAGTTAATGAAAGCAGCTTCACAGCCATTAGAAAGAGGAGCGTGGGCCTAATTTTTAATTTGGAGGGCCAAACTCTATACCTGGGTTCAGGTTGGCACCATGGACAATAGCTAAAACTAATAATAATAATACAATACATGGAAGAAATTTCTGGAAAACATTAACACCACCAATTGCACAACACGTACGTGGACAAACAACCTTCTCTAGCTACCTCAAAGGGTTGGCACTTATTAATCAGGGCTGCAGAAGTTGGAAATCGCAATTCAGACAGTTTTGGACTAAAGCATAGACCATTTTGACGGTCTATTTTATACCTAAATAATAAAGGACCTCTCAAAAAAAAAAAAAAAATATTTAAAAAGTATAGTAATATCATAATGAAAATATAGAATTGGATACAATTAATACTCAAAAGGTAAAAAAATAATGCATTTGTCGTTCATGATTAGAGTTTAATTAGGTGAAAATATGAAATAATCTATAAAAAGATGTGGACGATGCGGTTCTATATATACTATTCGGATTAAATACTAAAAAAAAAACATCTAGATCCGACTTGGTCGCCTAGCTCGTCAAGGGCGCTAATTTCCACCTAAGCACGTCGATTTGCAAGAATCGGGTCGATTAGGGGCCGTCTAATCCGATTTTTGCATATCAATGATTTTAAATGAGATGTTTTAATATATTTTTTTAAAGAGGCATTTTCTGAATTTTGAAAATTTTATACTAGACATGAAGACCTTCAACAAAATCATCGATATCGCGAAACTAAAATTCCACCTAACTTCTACACACAGATATTGATCATGTTGATTAGTGAAATTCAAATTAATTGACATTAATTAGTTTTAACATATACTATACATATACCACCTTTTTATTAATTACGTACTTACCTTTGGCTTTTTGTGCAAACTGCTACGGCCATGTATCTTATATTTTTGTGATTATTTAATTAAATATTAGCTGTAATTTGGTCATAGTTAATAACAGAATATGTAGAATACATATTTTGGAAAAGAATAATTGAGAGGAAAATCACCGTAATCTGGTGATTGAGTATTCTGAAATATATAATAGTGAGATTTACAAAGTCTACAACAAACTTCCACAATTATAGGAAGACCAAATCATAAAAGATATATTCTAAGAATACAATAAAATCTCTAACAAATAATACTATTTAACATTATCTCTATTACCCCCCGTCAAGCGCTGCGTGGGGTGAAGACACACGCAAAGCTTGGAACGTAAAAACTCAAAGGCTGGACGCGGAAGACTCTTAGTGAAGATATCTGCTAGCTGTAGATGAGATGGGACAAACCCGGTAGAAATTCTGCCCAAAGACACTAGCTCACGAACAAAGTGATAATCCAAATCTATATGCTTGGCTCTCTTGTGTGCAACAGGATTTTGACTCAGAAAGATGGCGCTTTTGTTATCACATAACAGAGTAGGCCGAGTAGAAGGAAGAGCTCGAAGTTCCTTCAGAAGATTGATAACCCAAACAAGTTCGGCCGCAGCATTGGCCATAGCACGGTACTCAGATTCACAACTAGAGCGAGAAACAGTCGGTTGTTTCTTGGCACTCCAGGATACAAGATTACCTCCAAGAAAAATAGAGTACCCATATGTCGAACGACGAGTCTCAATGCAGCGAGCCCAGTCTGCATCAGAATAGGCCAGAATGGAAATATCCGAGCGCTTAGTGAAGGATAAACCGAAATGAATTGTACCTTTCACGTAGCGAAGGATACGCTTAACTGCCAGAAAATGGTCCTCCGTTGGAGACTGGAGGAACTGACTCACAGAGCTTACAGCATACGAGAGATCAGGTCTAGTGATAGTTAAATACTGCAAAGCACCAACAAGCGATCGATATAGGGTGGGATCCTTGAACGTAGGACCTGTGCTGACAAGTGATTCACCTGTTGCTAAGGGAGTTGAGACAGGTTTAGCCTCGACCAAGTCTGCACGCTCAAGGATGTCAAGTGCATACTTGGTCTGGCCAACAAACAAACCAGCGTCAGTGGAGGAGACCTCAAGGCCAAGGAAATAACTCAAAGAGCCAAGATCCTTGATAGCAAATTCGTCACCAGTACGAGCAATAAAGCGACGAAGGGAAGCAGAATCATTGCCTGTAACAATGATATCATCAACATACAAAAGGAGATAAATAATAGAATTACCCTGATGCAGATGAAAGAGAGACGAGTCAGAACGACTCTGAGAGAAGCCCAAGCTGAACAGAAATGTGCTAAAACGCTGGTACCAGGCAAGAGGGGCCTGGCGAAGGCCATATAGAGCCTTCTTAAGGCGACAAACATGATCAGGATGTTGAGGATCAACAAAGCCAGGAGGCTGAGACATGAAGACAGGGTTGTCAAGAACTCCATTAAGGAAAGCATTCTTGACATCAAGCTGATGAAGAGGCCACCCATGCTGAACCGATAATGCCAAGACTATCCGAACTGTAGCTGCCTTCACAACAGGACTAAATGTATGATGAAAATCCAAACCAGGAATCTGAGTGAAGCCCTGCGCCACTAAACGAGCCTTGTGACGTTCAATCGAACCATCTGCCAGAAATTTCGTACGAAAAACCCACTTTGAACCAACTATGTTCGTTCCAGATGGACGAGGCACCAGATCCCAAGTGGAATTCGAACGAAGTGCATCAATCTCCTCTTGCATAGCAGCAAGCCAGTGGGAATGCTTAGCAGCAGACTTGAAACCACGAGGCTCAGAGGTGGTAACAAGTGCAGAGAGTAGAGCCGAAGAAGCGAAGTCGACTGGATAACGAGGTTTAAATGTCCCAACACGAGCTCGGGTGATCATGGGATGAGTGGATACAAGTGGCAAGTCCTGAGCTGGAGGCGGAACAGGAGGCGGAACAGGAGGCCCAACGTCGGGAACATGCGCTATAATAGGATCAGGCACATGTGGCGGCATAACCAGTTCATCATGAACCAGCGAGGGAGGACGAGTATCATGATCAACAGAAAACCGATGCGGTTGACTGATAGGTGCCGAAACAGGAGCCAAAGGGGAATCAGAGGAGATGTCGAGAAAAGTCGAGATATCCAAATCAGTGACCTGTGTGAGAGATGGAGCTCGAGAAAATGGAAAATAGAGCTCATCAAACTGAGCATGGCGAGTGATAAAAACTCGAGAAGACTCTGGATCAAAGCAACGAAACCCCTTCTGAGTACTACTATACCCAAGAAAGATGCACGGCCGACTGCGAGGTTCTAATTTGTGAGCAACATAATCCCGAAGATAAGGATAAACACGACATCCAAATGGTTTAAAGGTATCATAACTAGGCGAGTATCCAAATAATACCTGAAAGGGAGAAATATTATCAAGTATCGCAGATGGAAGCCTGTTAATAACATATACTGCAGTAGCAAAGGCATCAAACCAAAGAGAAGCTGGAGCATGTGCATGAAAAAGCATGGACAACCCAGTTTCAGAGATGTGACGATGTTTACGTTCAGCCCTGCCATTTTGTTGAGGTGTATATGGACATGAAATTCGATGATGTATACCATGCTCGTGCATAAAGTGACGAACCCTCCCATTTACAAACTCAGTACCACCATCAGACTGAAATATCTTCACAGTTCGAGAAAATTGATTGTAGACAAAGGCATGAAATCGAACAAATACATCATAAAATTCTGACTTAGCACGTAATGGATATATCCAGGAAAAACGTGAAAAATCATCGACAAAGGCAACATAATACTTAAAGCCATCAGATGTAGAAACAGGTGCTGGACCCCACAAATCACAATGAATTAAATCAAGAACAGCAGTAGCTCGTTTTTCATTCAACATAAATGGTAAACGTTTGCTCTTGGCCAACTGGCAAGAAGAGCATAAACGAGGGTTTGGTAAAACTGAAGTAACAGATAAACAACCCTGTTTATTTAACAATGAGATAACTGAAAACGGGACATGCCCCAAACGCAAATGCCACAAGTCAAAGCTAGCTTTCAATCTCCTGACCCGAATTGCTGTAACCAAAGCTGGAACACCCCGATCAAGTAGGTAAAGCCCCTGATTACACCTTCCCTGAGCCAGTATTTTCTTTGTGAGTCGGTTCTGGATCGCAAAGAATTTATCAGAGAAAATAACATCGACAGGATAATCCGCAGTTAATTTACTGATAGATAGGAGGTTCTTTGTGATATGAGGTACAACAAGTACATCTAACAACTTAACATCGTCTGAAAGTTTAGTAGTGCCAATATGAGAAATATTCAACGCATTACCATTACCAACTATAACAGAACCGTTACCAGAATAAGACTCATGAGAGTCAAGGGCGGACAGTTGGTTCGTCATGTGAGCGGAGGCTCCGGAATCGAGATACCAATCAGGGGTAGAGTTTGAGACGTTGCAAGTCGAGGTGAAAGCTTCAGCAAGATTTGCAGCAGAGTTCGAACCAATAGCATTCAGATACCTGGGGCATTTATCTGCGTAGTGCTCCCCACGACAGAGTTGGCATTTAGGCACGAAAGGACGACGGAAACCACCTCCAGAGGGCTGCCCATCACGCCTGCCAGAGCCACCCGCATTACCAGAAAAACCTGACGGCCTGGACTGCTGCTGGGACTGAGATTGGCCACGGTTCTGGGATCGGGACACCTGCCTGGACCCAGCCGAAGAAGGCTGCCCATCTCGAGTAGCAGAAAACGCCGCAGGTGCATGAGAAGGCCCTTCCATCGACTTCATCATCATGTCGAATTGCACAGCCTGGTGCAAAAGGTCACGAAACGCGGGGATCGGAGACATAGCCATACGGGTATCGGCAAAACCCGCAAACTGAAGTCCTAACCCACGTAAAAACCAGTGAGCTTTATCAGATGAATCAATCGGACGATCAATTGCTTGCAGCTGGTCACAGAGATGTTTAAACTTGCGCCCATACTCCTCCACAGACAGATCACCGCGACGGAGAGATAACAATTCTTCACGTAATTGATGCGATCGTGAAGATGAGGCATAAACAGATTCGAGCGCCACCCATGCCTGATTTGCAGAGGTGCAATCAATCACTTCAGACGCGGCATCAGGGGATAGAGAGGTGTACAAAACGCTGAGCAACCGTTTGTCCTTGAGTCGCCATGTCGTATACTCCGGATTCGGTGTCGGATCAACAGCAGGTGCAACCGCCGGTACAGTGGCCGCGGGAGAGGGAGAAGTGCCGTCAAGATGCCCGAGTATATCGAAGCATTCGGCCATGTGAATAGTTTGACGACGCCACATAAGATAAGTGGACGCCTCAAGCTTGATTTGCATCATATTAATCATCGTCGTCACCGGAAGAGGATCGGTGGCGGAGGATGTCATCTTGTCGATCGAGAGAGATGAAGGAGGGGACCAGTCCTTGATATAACACTCGACGAGAAGGAAAACTGGACGGAGGCTACCAGTCCGTGCAGTGGGAGGAAGAGAGAATAGGATGTAGAAGCGAAAGAAAAGAATAAGGGTTTAGGATCGGTAATATTAGGCTGATACCATAACAGAATATGTAGAATACATATTTTGGAAAAGAATAATTGAGAGGAAAATCACCGTAATCTGGTGATTGAGTATTCTGAAATATATAATAGTGAGATTTACAAAGTCTACAACAAACTTCCACAATTATAGGAAGACCAAATCATAAAAGATATATTCTAAGAATACAATAAAATCTCTAACAAATAATACTATTTAACATTATCTCTATTAGTTAATGTCCTGATTTGACCTTTGTAGTCCAATTGCATTCATGCGAATGTTGATCGATCCTTTGTGTATCACTTCACCACGAATCGATTGAGGGGTAATATATTGTTACTAATCAAAACAAAATTATGCGTGTTATTGCAAACTAAAGTACGTACGCTCTGTTTAACTTTACGTTTTATCATTTTGGACGTCTCCGATCTCACTTCAAATTTTACATTTTTTTGTTAATTTGACAAGTTGTGGTTCCACATTTATTAACAATTCTCCCTACTTTTACATAAAATTATATATATTGTCACTTACTTTTTTTTTTTCCTATCTCTCTCAATCTTTTCACCTTTTTTACACTTTCCCTCGCCATTTTTTCACTTTCCTAATACTTTTCATCAACAATTTTATATAAAATATTGTATTCCTTAAAATTTATGTTATCCCAAAAAAAAAAAAAATGTAAAAAAGTTAAAGAGTGGCGGGTTGATAGAAGATTGGATCGGGTGAATTGCACGGATCTTCAATCATTGCATATGGTTTTTGTCTCAATTTTAGGATAGGGTGAATTGCACGGTTTGTGTGCCCATTACAACGTATATTATTAATACTCGATTAATATTGTTGTGTTGGAAAAAAAAAATATAGGATAGAAATTAGATTGATGAATGATGAGGGAAGTCATATTTTGTAATAGATGTGACATCACTACTTTACTCAAGTGTTACTATATTATAAAATTAATTTTGGTATAAAAGAAACTGATCGACCTCAGTGACACCGACGATAGAATATACGCTGGATTTTATTTTATATATAATTTCTCAAATTAAATGAACTAATTTCCCTTTTTGATTGTGATGAAATGTACGACTACCTTATCAATAACGTAGTAGAATACAAATGCAAGAGATAATGAGTGAAAGAGACTGTATATTTATTAGTTAGCTGTGTGTGGTGTGTAGTACTCGCTCATGGATGGATATTAAAAAGTATTTTGTGTCTACTCTTATTTAATGACTTCATCTAACTCCTTTTCGAGACATAAATGTCGTATTTATACACATAAATTAGTGATCACATGAAAAATGATAAATGACCATGAGGTAATTAATGGATGTTTTAATCAACTTTACTACTAGACACATGTGCTAATTATTAGTAAGTTAAATTGCACGAAACTCTGAAAATCATACAAAACGATTAATGTATGTCAGTGGTCTAAGTTGGGCGAGCTCTAGAACACTATATTTAACTTCATATCTAAAATCAAAAGAGATATAGTGATAAATGAAGAAAACCGTTTTGGTTGCACCCATATTAAAAGAAGATGCAAGAACATCGTTTACGATAGTTTAGACATGTAAATCGTCGGACTATAGGTGCATCTGTATGTCAAGTGAAGTCCATGAACTTGAGTTCTTTTAGAATTAGAAGAGCACGGGAACGATCAAATTAAGGTGTAACTTGATGTCATTAAAAAAATAAAAAATTGAAGATTAAAAGAGTTAATGAAAATCCACTTAAAAGAGGGAATAAAAATAACTAATTCATAGAAATAACCAAACAGGATTCAATAATTGGATCATATTCTCTATCTATTTATTTGGAAATAAAATACTCAATTTATTTGTATTGTTTCGAGTGAACAATATTTTTTATCAATATTTAAGATGTTTGAAGTTGAAAAAAAAATTATTACAGAGACATCATTTTAAGCAATATTTGGCGATTTTTTTTTTTTTATATAACACTTCCTTAGTTGTTTATTCATGTTTTTTTGTGACTGACGGGCACTTATTTAATAATTTTGATAGAATGTGTCGGCAGTTTAATTTGCTTGTCGTAGGGTTTGTATGTGACGGGTAGAAAATAATGTGTTCCATTTAATTTGTAGGTATGGGTTCTAATTGGTTGATCGATGACTCTAAATAATAAATCGAAAAACTAGCTACCAGAAAAAAAAAAAAAAAAAATGAAAATGCATGTGATGTGAGAGTTTGCCGGCAAAGTTATTGTATTGGGGTGGGTCCAAATCCTTGCCCTCTCAACCCGGTTAGGTGGGTATGGAACGGGTTATGAATTTTGTCGAACTCGTCTCGTCAATTTGTTTTTAAACATGCTATATATAAATATAGTAATTAATATTTATATGTATGTATATTTATATAAATTTATAAAATATTAATGTACATATATATTTGTATAAAAATATTTTATATGTACTTTTTTTTTTAGTATATGATGAATATAGATACTATTTTAAATAATTATATATTTTAACTTTAATTATTTAATGTCAAAATAAAGGTAGTGGGTATATAAAAAAATAGACGGGACGGGTTGAACTCGACGATTCCTCATGCCGAGCGGGAAAGATCTTAGGTCCGTAAATTTTTTAATAGGTTGAACTCGTCCCGTTGTTATTCCTAATTAAATTGACAACATTATCATATAATCATAATTATAGATATTTGAAAGACCGATAAGTGAGGGGTATCATCAAGCCAAATGACGATCTACGTTGTGACTTGTTTCTTCCGTAAGAGAAAATTGAGAAGCATTTTTTCTTCAAATGTACTTACACTTATAAAATATGGATGGACTGCTTAGTCTGGATTCATATATCGACAACACTACACTCAGGTAGTTGTTTGATTTATTTGAAAATGAAAAAAATGTTGTTAATATATTTTAAGAAGGATGTGCTCTTTATACAAAAATTCATTAAGGAGTTTAAGAAGAGACTAAAGAGTTGTTATATACACACATCGTTGTGATTTTTCATTTAAAGATTGGTTTCAATTCTAAGCCTGTGCCTAGGAGTATATCCACGGGTATAATACCGATAAGTGTCAAGTGTGTGTCATTCAGATTTTCAACTTTGTGTCGTGGTCGTGTCGATAATGACACAATATTTTTTATATTTATTTTTTTTAAATATATTTAAATGCAATTTTAAATTTTTTTTTTTTATCATGTCGTAATTGTGTTGTGTGTGGTGTCGTATCGACACATATCCGTATCGTGTTTGACTTTATCATATCGTGTCGATACGGCACGATTGCACAAATTATCATGCCTACTTTCAAGGCCAATGACCAAAATAGATAAATAAATTAATGGGTCAAATTGAAGTGGATAAATGGTAATGTCAATATTGGGCCTGCAATATGGGCCAGGGGTCCGCTGATGATTCTCTTTTCTAATCTACTGTTTTACAAGAGAAAGGAAAAAAATAAAGTCATGGTTTACAACTAATCATCGAACGCCACGTGTAGTCAACATCGGTAGTTCAGGAACCTCCCACGTTATCCTACCAATCTACCATCTCTTTGACCTAAAGCCTTAAAAATTAGTTAGGCTGTATTATCAAAATAATGTAATTAGTACTCTGTATGTTTAATAAAATAAACTAATTATACTTCCTTAGTTCCCTATAACTTTTCTATTTTACTATTTTAATCCATTCTATCTATAAACTTCTTATATTATATTTTACAAATATTTTTTAATTTTTATTCTTATATTTTATTTTATATTTTTACTTTTTATCAATAACATCATTTATACTATATCTATTATTTAATCATTTTTCTTATTTCATGTGCTCAAAATTAATTAATAAAACTTATAGGCAGATTGAGAGAGTATTATTCAGTAAAACCAAATTAGTATTCCCTCTATTCTGCAATTACTTTCACACTTTCCTTTTCGAGACGTCCCACAATAATTTCCACACATTTTCGAGACGTCCCACAATATCTTTCACACCCTTAAAATAATGAAAATCTTTTTATAAACCCCACCCTCACAATATCTTCAATTTTACACAAATGTCATTATTTTTTCTCTGTATATACACAAAAGTCAACTCATTTATTTACTTTATACATAAAGTTTGAGTTTATTTCCTCTAAGAGACATTTCTATTGGCACTAATACATAGAAAGACACAAGTTTAAATAATTACAAATAAGATCCAAAACTAACATAAAACCCCATTTATGTCCCTCATAAAGTTTTACAAAATTACCTCTCAAAACTCCACTCATTATTACATTTTTTTAATATGTGTGTCTATCTACATACGAAAGTAATCCTGGGAGGGAGAGAGTAGTATTATACTCTCTTTATCCACAATAAGTAGTCCCATTGAGAGTGAACACATGTTTTAAGAAAATGGTTGATAAAGTAAGGGTATTGTGGGTCCATGGTAAATAAAGTGATTGTTTGTGAATAAAGTTGATGACAATTTGAGTAATTCAGTGATAGTTGAAATAAAGTGTATGCGTCTACATTTTGTGAACGGAGAATATAAGACAAATAAGACTTCTATTTCCTAGTCAGAAGGAGTACAAAATTACTAATAATTGCATCAGTTGCATATCAAGTAGTGCAGTGACGGGGGCTATACATTTTACATTTTAGATTGGGGGACCCGATTTACATTACTTTAAATAAATTAATTTTAATTGTTTCGACTTATAATAGACGAAACAATGTTAAAACTTAACTTGTAACCCTTCTGAGACATTAGTCATTATTAACAAATGTAGAAATTAAAAGGGTGCCTCACTATTAGGTCCCTGGTGGGGTGAACTATAGCAACCCACTCCCTCCTCTAAATAATGTTGCAGGTAGTTTTATAATTGTTGACAATTGGACAAATTTACCCCTGAGTTTAATTGAAGACTTCACTCATTAAATTACCCCTTTTTCCTTTTTGCCTTTTGCTTTTTACACTTCCCTAGGCCCCTCTGCCACACATCCCCTTCTCCCCTAAAAATATTGTCCGACAATGGATGGTTATGGCCAAACTTCAGAATCTCGTTGAAGATCATAGCAAAATCCAGGTACGTCGAAAAAATCAGAAGACGGGGGAAATTCGAGAAAAAAATCCTAGAATTGTTTCGAAACGACGTTATTTCGAGGGAAGAAATCTCACCGCCGGTGTGCAACTGCAGTCGTTCGCCGCCGGCGCCGTAGTCAAGTTCGTACCGCCTCGCTGCCATGTGAGAAGAAACCGCCGCTGATAGAGGAAGAATAAGAATTATGGGGAGTGGATGCCTCGCTGCCGTGTGAGAAGAAACCACCGCTGATGAAGAAACCGCCTCTGATAAAGGAAGAAGAAGAATTATGGGGAGTGGGATGCGTACTGTTAATTAGTTGGTTAATGTGGATTGAAATTAGGTCAATTATTGGGCATTTGGACCTTATATTTAGATCAACACAATAACATATACTCCAATATACTCCAATATTCTAAATTATGTAATATTTAATTTATATAAATTTAATGCATGTATGAATTAATTAAGTTTAGTACAATATTTAAATTTAGGGGGTGTATTCAATTGAGATTCTGTTGGATTTTTTTGGACTTTTAAAATCTGGGGGTATTCAATCCGGATTTTTAAAAGTCTTTTAAAATTTTGAGGTATTCAATACGGATTTTAAAAAGTCTTTAGAAATTTTGAGATATTCAACAATCTATGGATTTTAATACTCTATGGATTTCGTTGGATTCTCCTTCAAAAATATAAATAAATTTCACTATTCAAAATCTCTTCTAAAAACTAGAGATTTCAGCGGATTCTCTCAAAACACTCTGAAAGAGAAGAAAAAAAAACTTTGTTGTTCTTGTAACAAAATTTCAATGTCCATCTTCCTTCCTGCTCTTCTTCAAACGAAATAAAATCAGTAACTATGTTCTTCGATCTTCACCACCATTATTATCGTGAAAAAGATTACATCTATGTATTTCAAAATTATGTTATCTCTTTAAAAATTATAGTATATGGGCACAGTTGACACCATTAGCATTAGGTTAGCAATAATATATTCTCGATCGCCACCTAATTTATAACATTAATTATTGTACAAAGATTATTAGAAATATAATTTTCAAATCGCGATTCACAATTTTTAAAACCGCACCGTTCCATTTCAAACACAACCAGAGTTAGTATTGGCTTGTGCTCTATATTACATATTACATAACTTTTCTTCGGAAAGAATGTTGCTCTAATGAATTTTCAGTCAAATATGAAGAAAATCGAAGAGGAAAAATTGAAATTGATGGAGAACTAGTATTGCTAATGCTATATGTGAAAAATGAGACTGAGTTATAACCGTGATGGAAATGAAGATGAGAATAATAATGATGAAAAATATATTTTTGGTATTTTTTTAAAATAATTTAGATAATTTTTTTTATATACAAGTGTGTTCCATATACGTTTGCATCAATAGTTTTAGGGGCACAGTCTATGAAATCCATGTAAATCAATAAAAAAATGTGTATTTCAGAATTCTGTCAAATCTATGAAAATTCATATAAATCAATAAAAAAGTCAGTTAAACTCTGCATAGAGTCAGTGAATTTTCTAAATCCACAGACTTTTTTAAAGTCCAAAAAAATCCAACAAAATCTCAATTGAATACACCCTCCTTAATTTAGAATTTAGGGTTTGGTTACTGAACTTTACCAATTTTTAGATTTGGTCATCCACACTCGGTTATTATTTTCTATCAATTTTGATGTTGCTGTTACTAAATCCGTCATTGACTAAAGGAGAAAATGGTGTCAAAAAAGAATTATCGTTCAAAATATTTTCTCCTTTAGTCGGATTTACAAACAACAACATCAAAATTGATAGAAAATAATAACTGAGTGACCAATTTTGATAGTGATTAAATGTGGGTGATCAAATCTGAAAGAGGTAAATTTCTGTGACCAAAACTGATATTTTCCCTTAGGTAAAGTCTAGTATGCACTCGAGTGCATGCTGTGCACCCTAATCCATGTGCACTTTTCAGTTTACTAACTTACACTTTTTGGTAATGGTGTTGCACTTTTCAATTATTACTCATTTACCAAAAAGTGTAAGTCAGTAAACTGAAAAGTGCACATGGACTAGGGTGCACAGCATGCACTCGAGTCCATAGCAGACCAACCCTTTCCCTTAAATTTACTAACTTATGTAATATTCAAATTTAATATAGTTTTATATTGTTTTGTACTTTACATAATGTAATGTGCAAACTCAATTCAGTTTAGGAAATCAGCTTGCATAATTAATTATAAAAGAAACTTTATCTTCCGTCAGAGTACTTGTCTCAGTGTTCAACTTTGCAACACCTAGTGTTCAACTTTGCAACTCTTAGTGTTCAACTTTGCAACACTTAGTGTTCAAATATTTTAATTTAAGTAACTTATGTAATATTCAAAATCAATTTCAATTTGGGGGTTATAGGGTTGTAAACGAAACGAATACCACAATATTCGAGATAATATTCGAATATTCGTATACGTTTAATTATCAAATAATAAATTCGATTCGATATTAGAATGGTTATTCGATACTATTCAATTCGAGTATTCGATTGGATTTTTTTTAAACAATATTACTCGAGTATTCGATTCGAAATTGATTCGTATTCAATATTATTCGATTCAAAACTATTCGATTCGAATTTTATGAAATTCTTTTTGTGAAATAATCAATATATTTACCTAATAAAACATTAAACAATAAGAGTTAAGCTGAAGATTGAAGATTCAAAAGTTTGAATTAACAAGAACATAAACAATAAAACAAAAGATTTTATAACAATCTTCAAAACATAATCATCCAATTTTCCACCAAGCTTGTAAATGTTTGCAACATGACATCAATGAGCTCTTCTTGTATAACACTTGCATCAAATCATCAATCATAAGAACATAGATAACACTAAACTTAATCACTATTTTTTAAATCTAAACTTAACATACAAAACTTAAATTGAAATTAAACATAAATTTTAACCTAAATAGAGTTTGAATATTACATAAGTTACTAAACATAAACCTTAAACCTAAATAGAGTTTGAATATTACATTATATAAGTTACTAAAATTTAAATTTAAAATTGAATATTACATAAGTTACTAAAACTTAAATTGAAATTGAAACATAAATTTTAAACCTAAATAGAGTTTGAATATTACATAAATTACTAAACATAAACCTTAAACCTAAATAGAGTTTGAATATTACATAAGTTACTAAAATTTAAATTTAAAATTGAATATTATATAAGTTACTAAAACTTAATTTGAAATTGAAATGAAGTTTGAATATTACATACGACAAATATTTGAACACAGAGAGTAAAAATCTGAACAAAGAGTGTCATTTTTTGAATTTTTCTCTTGATAATTTTTATTTTAGTATAAAATAAGATGATGAGATAGACAAAATAGAATAAGATTAAGTAGGATTGTACCATATTAATTTCAAATTCCCCCACAAAAATAAATAAATACATGTGCATAAAAATAAGATCAAAACACTCGTACAAAATACATGAGCATAAATATAAAAATAAGATCAAAATCCCCTGCAGAATACATGTGCATAAGCATAAAAGTAAGATAATAATTAAATGTATTTACTTTGACACATAATTTCCAATCCAATTGAACTCGTCAAAAAATTACTTCAACAGGTAGCAAAGTTCGCAATTTGCATATCAAATGCAAAATTAATATCTCAAACATTACAATTCTTATTAAGACAATTGCACAAACATATAAAAACTAACACAGTCTCTCAAAAATTACAACTCCCATGGTTTTGAATTGGGAAATTACAATTCTAACACAGTCTCTCAAAAATTACAACTCCCATTGTTTTGAATTGGGAAAATAGAGATCTACAGCATCCACGTTGCTTGACAACTTCACAAATTAAGCTCCAAAATTACTAATTGAAAACATTTATGCATCTTCAATCTGACCTGCACATACAGGTTATGAACTAACAAAGAAACTTATTCAATTATTGTAACAAGTTTAAACGAGCAAATATTCAAACGAATCCATCTCCTATCTATTATTATCACATAAAGGCAAGTTAAAGTAACATTACATTCACCTAAACTAGAAGTAAATGACTAGAAGTACCATATAATCCACATAATTTTGTAAATAATATATGCTCCATTAAACCAGAATTATCCATCTCCTATCTATTATTTGGGATCATATCCCAAATAATTTTGTAAATAATATATGCTCCATTAAACCAGAATTACAAAGCATAAACACTTGAACATCATCAAATCGAATCATATTAATCCATCCAACAAAACCTTTCCAAGTCACAGAAATCTGAATAAAAATACAAAAATTACAACTCAACAATCCAAAATCTGAGATACATATTAAAACCTACTAGTATTATTGAATCAAGACAAATATATATATATATATATATGAATTCCTGCAAGCACGCACGCACCAGTGCACCACAGGATATCAAAAAAAGAAGTTGAATTAGAAATAATATTTTCCCCCAATTTCCGTGATATTTCTAACAAAATAAGATCATAAAAGACATTAGAAAAGAAAAGGAGGAGCTGATAAAAAGGAATTGGGGAAAGCAAAAAATGAGCAACCATTTTATTTTACCTGATGAATTGAAACATCATTCCCATCATTCAACTGCATGTTCTTCTCTGGAGTTCTCATCGTCTAAAACACGCAGAAAACGATGCTTACATTCGAAGTACTCCTTGATTCTGTGTCTGAAAACCTCCAATCGAAACCCTAGACCCGTCGCTTGCCCATCGATCGTCATCGTCGCACTGTTCCTCCTTTTTCGTAAAGTCCCAAGATCAATTATAAAGTCCGCCATGGTCGTCGCCGTACATAGGACTAGGGCGGAAGCCTAGATCCGCCGCTTGCCCATCGGTCATCATCGTCGAAAATCGCAGATTTGGGGAAAATTAGAACAATGGGAGGGGTGTTGAACGAATTTGAATTTCAAATTGTGAGAAGAGGGGAGAGAATCGACGACCATACCTGGAAGATAAAGCCGATTTGACGTCGCCGGAGGGGGAGTTGTCAGCTACATCGCTTCTACGGGAGTCGGGACCTTGATTTTCCCGCAGATTGGACGTCGCCGGAAGGGACTTTTGCCCTAACAGAAGCTTGTACGGGGAGCCCTTTTCCTCCACTTCTCCTGCAAACTAAATAAAAAATGAAAAAGTAGAAATTATCAAATAAATGAAAGTGAAAGGGCAAAAGAGGAAATTCAATTCTAATTTGGGAGTGGATTGCTTTAAATTTCAATTTAAAAAATTCAAAGGAGTGGGTTGCTTTAAATTTTAAAAAGTAGGATCTAGTAGTCAATATTCTCAAATTAAAATATACTCTCTCTTATTCGCCTACTTAATCAAATAGCCTTTTTAAAAAGTCTTAGCTCGGCTCATGTTATAAATAGACTAGGCCAGGTCAGATCCTAAATAGGTCAAACCGTAGACTCTTGTCGGATGCCCGATTGGCTATACTGGGTACTCAAAACGCGAAACACGGAACATACCGAAGATTGAAGAGGTGAAAGCATATATAATAGGAAAAAATTACAAATTAAATGGTAAGCAATCTAGAGGTATTGGACTCTGAAGCATATTTTCGAACAATATTTATTAATGTCATGATGATCTCTTTCGTTACTTTGAAAATGATTTTGTTCATTTATGGCCTTTCAAAGTGTGCAAATCACACATAGGTAGGGTGATTAAGTTATTAACAAAGAATAATTATTCATTTATAGCCTTGATGAAAGTCTTTTTATATGATTTCAGAGGTGTAAATGTGTTGACCCGGAACAAATTGGGCTGTTAATTATAATACTATATGCACTACTCCTAGGCGTTGACTAATTACGATTATTTGCATGTTCAATCTCCTGCAGCATTAATCTTGATTAATCAATATTGAGGCCTTAGGGAAAATTAGAGATATGGCTGCATATGCTGCTCTGGTTTCTATGAAGAGAAAAGTTATAAAGATTTTAGATCGTGTGGATGTTGTCATTGTTCCCCCTCGCGCGGGAAACCTATCAACTTGTATCTAAGCAATGTTGTCTTTGGAAGTATTGGATAGCAGAAGGAGGAGGAGGAAATTTGATGGGATTATACTCTATTTCAAAATGGGTGATAACATTTTTATTGAATATGAACACGTATCTGAGCTTGATATATACATGGATGACGTCCACTACATAGCAGATGGAGCTGGTTCCTTAATCCAGGCTCTAAAGAAAGTGAAAGAGGAGTACTACTCCTTGCCCAAAGAAGCTGTTGTTTCATCAAGTAGAGCTATTTTCATGGCTCCCATTTTCTCTGAAAAAGATTAGTTTTAATGGATTGGGGTATCCTTGGGAAGAAATGAGCAACATTGCTTCAGTGCCAAATCTTCAAGTGCTCAAACTGCAATGCAATTCTTTTCAAGGCCCATAGTGGAAAGTAGAAGAAAATGGATTCCCAAATCTCAAAACTCTTGTAATGGAAGATATTGATCTTGTAAAATTGGAGTGGGCAAGTGGAAGTTTCAAAAATCTTGATGGCCTAAGAATAAAACATTGCTACAAATTGAAAGAGATGCATTTGGGGGACGCACCGCAGCCCGTTGAGCTCCTTCACTCTCTCTACTGTTTAATCGTTTTTCAGATCTGTTCAGATTTTTCAGTGGGTCATGAAGGGGTCTTTTTCAGGGATTTAGTTGAGATCAATGGGTGAATCTCCCTGTGATCGGGTGAGTCATCCGTTTGATCCCATTTTATTTTCGTTTTTTAGATTTCTGCATGTTATTTTAGTTTGTTTCCTAGTTTAGATCTGGTGTTATTTTAGTTTCGTTTTTTCTTCCTATGTTGTTATTTTCTGCCTACTGTATTTTACTTTTTCCTGTAGTTCTGGTTTCCTGCCTTGATGTGATGGGTTTTCTTCCCGTTTACGGGTTTTTCCATGGTGACACTTTGTTGTGCCTGTTGGAGCAGGTAGCCCTTGGGTCCGTTCTTATATGATTTGGGAAGTTTGTAGCGCGAGTCGTTGTGTGCGACAATCTGTTCTTTTTCTAGAGCCGATTTGCTATCTTGTTAGATCGTGGAGTTTCAAGGAATGCTGGTTTGATCGATGATCCTTCCACTCTCACGATTGAGTTTGAAATTTGTGGTCTTTTGATGCATTTGGGGGATCTTAAAAAAGTTTGGGAATATTGAAGTTGTTAGATTCCAATCCTTTGGTTGAATGGCATATAAAATATGATGGAATGGCACAAGTTGACATAAAAATCTATTGGTGCATTCTTCATGGAAGTCATGAGTGACAAAAGGTTAGTAATTCTGTTTTATTAAATTTAAATGCATTACTATTGAATATTTATATTGAAATTTCTTTATTTACATTTGGGGTGCAATTGCAACTTGCAACTCACTTGAATTTTTTCTTAGTTTTTTAATCTTTTTTTTTTTTTTAATTTGCACTCACTAATCTTGCATGAAAATAATATTGAGTTTCACGGTGCAATTGATTGATGTACAGGAACTATCACCATGTGCTGCATTTGGAGGAGGAAACGTTGAAGGTGGTTTGCAACAATCTGGCTTTGAATTCTTGGAATAATGGGAGAGAACAAGTGTGTGTATTTGAAGCAATTTTTATCTTTGTTATTCAGTAAAAGTGTAAAACTCTTTCTCATAACTATTAATGCTTTTCTCTGGTGAATTTTCATAAGTCCGGATCCCCACAACTTTCACTCAAATATTCTTGTGTAATGATACTGTAACATGATTCACTTTGCATTAAGTTTTTAAGTGTTACTCTATTACACATTATGTCACCCTATCTCAATAATAAACGGGATTGGAACCCTACACAATCATACTATTAAATATTTTATTTTATGTTCAAATCATATGGACCAATGCCACTAATTAAGTAGAAATGGAACTAAAACACGAATTGAAGCTATATTTCACAAAATGGAAATTATAATTAGCTGTACTATACAGTATACAGATACACTTTAGTACAACAATATACACGTTGCAAGAAGGGAAAAAAAGTTTCCTCTCCCTGCTCTCTAGCTTCTCTTTTTTAAAAAGTTATTGGACTTAGTATAACGTGGGTTTGTTGTCTCGTAATAAAAATATATATTTCCTCCATCCCGTAATTACTTTCACACTTTACTTTTTAGGACGTCCCACAATTATTTTCACACCCTTAAAATGAAAAACTTTTTATATACTCCACCCTCACAATATCCTTAAATTTCCATTACTTTTTCTCCACACATACCCAAAACTCAACTCATTCATTTACTTTATACATAAAGATTTACAAAATTACCCCTTAAAATCCCTACTAAATTCACTTTTCTTATTCCGCGTGCCACTTCACATGTGAAGATAATCGCGGGACGGAGGTAGTACTTCATTTGCACATGTGGGCAAATGAGTACTTGTTGAACCGAGTTGAAAGCGAGTTAAACAAATTTATTACTCGCTCCCTCCGTCCGCTTATAAGCTTCCCGTAACTTTTTGGCACAGAGATTAAGAAAAGTGATTAAATAATAGATATAGTAGAAGTGATGTGATTGGAAGGAGAGAGATAGAGAGAAAATGTAAGATATAAAGTGATACTCCCTCCGTCCGTCTATAAGTTTCCCATTTTACCATTTTCGTCCGTCCGTCTATAAGCTTCCCATACCCTTTTTGGTAAGTACTTTTTCTTACACATCACTTTATATCTTACTTTTTCTCTCTATCTCTCTCCTCTCTCAATCACATCACTTGTACTATATCTATTATTTAATCACTTTTCTTAATCTATGTGCCAAAAAGTAACGGGAAGCTTATAGGCGGACGGAGGGAGTATGTAAGAAAAAATACTTACCAAAAAGGGTATGGGAAGCTTATAGGCGGACGAACTAAAATGGTAAAATGGAAAACTTATAGGTGGACGGAGGGAGTGAAAAAAATTGTGTCATAAGGATAAATATGTGTTAGTGTACAATAATATACGTCCCCTCATCATATTCACTTTACACCTCACCAAATTAACTAAAATACTCCTCTTTTATCGTACATCACCAACCACTAAATTCATTTTTCTTAAGAAAACGTGTCAATCAAACTGTGCAAGTAATCGTGAGACGG
The DNA here is from genome assembly GCA_963675135.1 of Galeopsis tetrahit. Taxonomy (NCBI): domain Eukaryota; kingdom Viridiplantae; phylum Streptophyta; class Magnoliopsida; order Lamiales; family Lamiaceae; genus Galeopsis; species Galeopsis tetrahit. The sequence continues at coordinate 91,508,210 of OY776119.1, forward strand.
AGAGAGTAGTATTTCTTAACCTCCGTCCCCAAGCTCGCGGGGAGCTTTACCCCGGTGCAGAGGGAATAGTAAATGTAATATCCAAATCAAACATCTGTTGAGTAAGGCGTCTCTGTGTTTCACACCTAGCTCGTCTGAATTTTGTTGTGGTGATTTAGTAGAGTACTATTCATCTCATGTCCCACCTCACGTCAACTCTTTATCATTAGTAAAAATAAATATTTCCTTTCACCCATTTATACTAGTAATAATTTGAAAAGGCTCACTCCACGAGGTGAATTTATATGTATAAATAATGTTGCTTGAATTCTTCCCTTTTGATTGCTTTTTTGGTCTCTACAATTATATTCCTTTGTCCTTGATCGTTCAATCACCTCAATCCAAATAAATGAAAAGAGAAAGCAACATATCCTCGTAATTAACCAAAGATTGACAAATGTGACAATATATATATATATACTCTTGTAATTTTGCACTGGTCACTCAATATTATTTTATTTCAGGCAAGGCAATATATTTGCAAAATTACTTCCCTAGCTCTTTCCCATTTCAACAATGGGGTACCCTCACAATCGCATACATTACCATTGTCTATTTCTACTTCTCATTTTATCCTTGAGTACTGCTCAAGGTAAGTATATACCTAATTAATTTACATTAATTCCTCTCGTTTTCTTGGGTCGGATATCGAGACTTCAAATAATAATAGTTTTGTTTTCAGGTAGGAGATTTGAAGAAGCAAATGTGTATGAAGAAAAGGCAATGTTGAGAGCACAAATAGGGTCGAGACCGCCGCGGTGTTACCGGAGGTGTGCGTCTTGTGGGCCGTGTGAAGCTATTCAAGTGCCTACTAATTCACAAATAACTAGTGGAACCACCAACTCCGGCGGCGGAGTGCATGTTATTGCATACGCTAGAGGTGATGGGAGTTCTAATTACAAGCCAATGAGCTGGAAATGTAAATGTGGAAACCTCATTTTCAGCCCATAGTACTTGATTAATTGTTCATACTTAATTACTATATATAATTAAAATGGTGAAATTCTATTATGCATCACCTCTTTTTGAGTTTATTATTTTTGTATTATGTGACCCTTTTTAATTAATTATCACTAATTAAATATGATATTATATGTGTAGTATGGTATTTGATCAGCTTAGTTTGCTTTTTTTTTTATTTGACAAAGTTTGCTATTCTTTTTTACATTTTTTTTCTTTTAACAATATCTGAATGAGTATTATTATTTTTTACATATGTGATTTTATTTTTCTACAACGAGGCAACACGTACATGAAAGCAATAGATGATATTCTGATTTTGTATGATATTGTGTACAAAAGGAAATCAGAATGATGCTGATTATTACATCACAGAACTGATGTGTGAGATCTTATTATCAAGTATGGGAGATAAAGGATTTGTTATACCTGATTTTAGGGCAGTACACTACCCTACCTTCTGTAGTTCTGTTTAGTCTTTATTTTTGTTTTTTCGGCAGTGAGCTGTCTTCTCACAAAACCAACACCTGCATATACTCATTTATCCTTTTTCTTTTTAAAAAAAATTTTTAAGATAGGTTAGAAAATAAATATTGGAGAAAATGCACTGAAAAACACAAAAAAAAAATATATATATATAAATATAATTGCATAGGCGGTCTAAGGTGGTCCAAATCTGTAGTTCCGATAGGAGTCGCAACTGGGCAGAATCGGGGCCGGTTTATACTATCTTCAACTTCGACGGGATTTTTTTAAAATCCCCATTCCCACTCATATATACCGGTGTCGGGTATATATTAATATACTTATATAATATGGAGTACTTTTTTTTTTTTTTAATTAGTAAATAAGATTTTTATTTTTCAATTGTGTACGGGAATTACTCAATCCATACAATTATAAGGGTACAATTATAAGGGGTGTTTGCAAACTCTAGCTATAAACATCTTAAAAGTACTTGTGAAAAGTAAAAGCGGTAAGAGGACAGTTTAAAAAAAGTGATTGTTGAAGCTGTTTGTACGGTTTGAAAACACCCTAAAAAGACTGATTTTAAATATGAAGCGAATAAAATACTCAAAAATAAATTTACTTTAGTTAGTCAGACTATGACAGAGTTACCTAGAAAAAAGTGCAACCAAATACAGTAAATGTGATTACCCATGAACTAATATGGTTAAACTAATTATAAAAGTGCGAGTAAATTATTTTAAAGCTGGAAATTTTGATCATCTTACAGAGTCTAGTGCTAGTCCTAGTGCTAGTGTAGAGCTAGCGTAGACCATCAAATGAAAAGTAGGCAAAGATGATTGAAATTACTGTACATGCTCACCAACCCCTTTCATAGACTCCCCATCAAATTTTATTTTCAATTATCTTTTAAATATTCCTTCCATCTAACTTTTTCATTACTTTTTTACGCGTAGATTATGGAAAAAAATTAAATAATTTGAAGAAGGAGAAGTAGAAAAAAAAAATTAAAATGTAAAATTAAAAATATTTACAAAAATAAAAATGAAAATCTTATAAACGGACAATTCAATTGTAGTGAACACATCACTACTCTGGAAGGTAGAGGGAGAGTGAAGAAGGTAAAGATGAAAATGAAGATGACTGTAATTATAATTCAGCTGACCTATTTCTTTAATAACATTTTCTATTTAAATCTAGAAACAAATACTAATGGGCCTAAAAACATAAGTACTAAAGTTCATTGAAATTATAAGTAAATTAACTAATTTCATTTCAAAATGCAATTTAAAAGATAGTGCTCCAATGTTGTATTTAATTGTTTGAAGTTGCAACTCTTGAATAATATTCTCATAATTCATGCCCATGACACTAAAATGATAAAATGAAAACTTTATAAGCGGATGTAAGGAGTATTATTTTCTTGCTTTCTTCCTCAGGGAAATAAGCCCATGTCCTGCAATATAATTTACATGTGTTTACTATATTTGTTAGGTGTCAGTTAGAATTTAATATTAATCCCCACTTTGAGATGAGACTTGAAGGTGAGTGTATATTAAATTGATCGAACCACTATAAATGCTCGTATACGGTTTGTGTTAGTTGTTTTCTTTTTGAACTACTCCGTATCATTTTTATTCTTGTGAGTTATCATTATGCGTAGATTTCTTAACATAGATAAAATATACTTAAAATACAATATAAGTGTAATAGGGTATATTTTTCAAAAAAATGAAATACACAATTTATGTTGACAATTTAAAACGGAAAACCAGCATAGTTTATATGGATGAATCATGAATATATATAGTAGTAATAGTATATATTACTCCCTTTGTCAATATAAAGTGTGTCTATATATTTTAAATATGCATCACCTTCAATTACTTTATTTTCCTTCTATTTTATTTTATTTAGTTTATTTATAAACAAACAATTTAACTTTGGATAAAAAAAAAGACACAATAGTAATTAATTTGAAAAGGGAATAGCAGAGGAATCATTAGCACAGGGAAGAATGGGAAAGGTCCATCTGTCTCTCCTGTGGAAAAGAGGTAAACAAATTTGGGGAGAAAAAACAGGACAAGACAAAATTAGGAAATGAGATTCTCATCAGGTGGTGAAGCGACATTTCATTCATCACCCATCTTTTTCTCTTTACTTCAATTCCTATTTTCTATCCGCATGCATGCTACTCCTATTCCTATTCCTATACTTGTGTTAGGGTATCCACTCAATCCAATCAAAATCACAAAATACTCTTTTTAACCCACTCCAACTTAACAAAAAAAAAAAAACTTTCATATAAACTTTCAGTTACTTTTTTATACATAGATTAAGAAAATGATTAAATAATATATACAGTGCAAGTGATCTGATTGAAAGAATGTGAGACATAGAGAAAAAAGGTAAAATATAAAATGAAGTGTAAGAATAAAAAATTAAAAACATTTACCAAAAAATGTATGAGAAGATAGACAGACAAATCAAAATAGCAAAATGAAAAACTTATAAGCGGACAGAGAGAGTAAAAACTTCAAGAAACGATAAAGATGGTTGTTCAGACCCGAAAATGAATGCTGTAATGACTCTTTAATTCTCAATGAATTTTAATCTTTATTTCTTTGTTAATGATATTTTAAATATTTTGAATGAAAATATTACAATTTTCGTCATTTTCTAAATATCTAGATTTTGGACCGTTAGTATTACCCTTCAAGAAAATACTGTATAACTTTTGGTCAACATTTTACATCTTTTTAGATTTGATAATCAAATTTCACTCGCCATTAAATGTAGTTATGGACTTAACTTTTTTTAATCCATATTGGTGATGACATCAATTGACCGTTAGTCAACTAACAAAATAAAACTCGGCGAATCAGTGTTGAATTAAAACGTGAAAAAGTTGGTCGAGTTTTGATTCAAAACATGGAACTTTTTTCTGAAAAATCTCACAAAATTCGGTGAACTAGTGCTAAGTTTTTACAAAACGCGTTTTTCGTTAAAAATAAAAACTCGAAAATAAAATACACTACACATATATTGAGTAGTGAGTGCGAAATCGACCTATGGAGAAGGTAAATCCAATAAAAGGGGTGAAGAGGGAGGACTAGTTTATATGGGTAAGAAGGGTAATTTTGATAAAATAAGAGGTAGGTGAACTGGTATATATGAGGGTTGATGAAATCCATGGGACATAATAATTGGGGAGCATTTATCCGTGGCCTTAAGGAAGTAGCGGAACCAAGCCAAACCCAAAACTAGTGCTGGCCTGGTGGCCAGTGTATTACGGCCCAGATCAACATACTTGCTCGAATAAACTTGTGTAATACATGGGGCCTCTACTAGTTTATATATAGCCCAGTTTAATTGCACCAAAATATTTATAAATGTACCAACACGTTTAGTAATCATCCATTTTGAAGAAATTATTAATACACGCACACTGAACTACCAAACAAACCCTAATTTTTTCTCACTCTCTAGGAGTGTGCAAAAATAGATCGGACTAAAAAAAAGATCAGAACTAGACCGATCAATTAATTTTCGATTCGATCCTCAGTCCACTAAATTTTAGGATTTCGAATTTTCGATCCAGGTTTAAATTGGAATTTACATATATTCTTTATATATTTTTTAATTATGATCTCTCAATTATTCTAAACTAAATAAAATCAGGTTTTTAACTTAGAAAACTTCAAAAACATTTCTTCAAAAAGAATAGAAACACAATATGTTTGGAACCAAATAATTGGTGAGAATGTGAGGTAAAAGTGTTGTGGTCTATTACATTTTTCAAGTATATAATTTAATAAAAATATTCAATTTACTTTTATTGTCAAAAGACCATTAATAATATAGTAAATAAAATTTACATCGGCGGAGATTGATCTCCAGTGAAGAACCACCACTTTAATTTTCATACATAAATTCATCATTCTTGTTCTTACTTTCATAAACTTGAAAAAACTTTTTAAAAAATCCGGACCGAATTAATTCTTGTTCGATCTACGGTCCACCCATTTGGATAGATTTTGATCCTGTTCAATCTGGTCCGATACACACCCCTGCTTACCACACGAGTCTCACCCCAACACCACCGCATGCCAACACCCTTCCTCGTCTTTAAGGACGATTTCAGAAATGGATGAAAGGGTGAACTAGAAAATATAATTTACTTAAAAAATTCTTAAGATAATAGAAAAAAAATTAGATACCAAAACCATAACACTCCAACTATATTAAATAAATTCTAAAAAAAATTAAAAGATATATTCACGTGTAAAATCAATACAATATTTATTTTTTTATAAAACATATTGAGGATGATTTGTTAACTTAGTAAATTGCAAGTGTAATATTGACGTAGTAAACACAACAAAAACACGTTGTTTTGTGTTAGAATTTCGTTGCAAAACGTGATTTGCGACTAATTTTAAGTAGTCACAATAATGACGATCACAAACATTTGTGATGATTTTTTTTCAAACGACCTCTTGGTGCCCAAGTGTGGCAGTTTGCTACTTGAGTTAGGAGCTTTTTTCGTTTATTTTACAATATAAATTGTATATATACATATAATTCATTTATTCAATTCCATTCTATTATTTATTTCATATATCAGATTAAATTATAATATTTTAAATATTTAATTTTAATTTCACAGACTTTATAAATTTTAATTTCATACACCTAATTAATTACATATATCTAACATAATCTAATTATCTCTTTTACATTTTAGTTGTTTAATTTGTAAAAAAAAATCATCATATTAAAAATAAATTATAGAATTAAATATATATATATATATATTGTTTAAAAATATATTGTGTAAAGTGTGTTAATTATTTTTTTTAAAAGAACTTGTTTATTTAAAAATGGTTTAATTGAATCAAACCAAGTTGAGTTTAAATAGTTTGAGCTACAATTTTAACAATGCAAATTATAAATTATAAATAATACATACACCACAAAAGAATTATGGAAGAGTTGTATTGGGCTCGAGCTCGGGGCGGGCTAAGGTAAATCAGCCCCTGCTCGTGCCACCCCATATGCCACCGCGCTGCCGCTCGATCGATTATGGTGCTTGATTTTTCTGTTACTCAATTTTATTTTTGAAGTTTTCCATGTTTTATTTCCGACTAAAAGGTCAAAAAATTATTGCAACGTTCAATTATCTGTTGTGGAAGGTGCCAAAATTAGAGTCGGTTGCTCGGCGCAGCGGAATGCACAAAAACAACAGTCACTTCCACAAAAGCTCAATAGACAACGGACCAAAAATTTAAATATATTAACCGCAGAAAATAAATACGCAATAACACCAAAAATTTTTACGTGGAAAACCCTTTCACAAGAGGGTAAAAACCACGGGACCCCGTCCAGCAAAATACTCCACTATATCAAATGGGAATTACAAAGTTTCCTTCTCTATTACAAATAGAGGAATCAACACCAATAGCACCAAACTATCCCCAAGAATACTTTTCTTGGAACACACAATGAATATAGGAAGAGAGCAAACTAAAATAGTACAATGAAAATGAAATCACCAAATTTCTCTTTGTACATCTTGAAGACGGTTTATGAAAATCTACTCCAACCAAAATGAAGAGCACGTCACCACGAACTCCCCCTCAAAATTTGAGGCAAAACGGTGAAGAAACAAGTCCGCAAAAGAAAAACCCTTCTTCTCCCTCTCTCTTTTTATTTCTCTCCCTTTCTTTTCTTTTTTCTTGGTTTGCTGTACAGTCAAAGAGAAGGTCACAGGCTGCTGCCCTCAATTAACACATTCAAGGGGCCAATTAAATTTCCAAATATTATTTGTGGACTTCTTTAATTTACTTATTTCTTAGCCCAACAATCTCCCCCTCCCAATATAGTTGGCCACATACGCTACTTTTATCTCGAGCTCATGCTTGTCAATCCGGCACACAAATCATGCTTCTCAGAAGTGACCACGTTAGTCATCATATCCGCAAGATTTTTGTCGGTGTGAATTTTCTCAAGCTTCATAAGTTGTTTCTCCAATACCATTCTAATCAAATGGTACCTCACATCAACATGCTTCGTTCGAGCATGATACATGTAATTTTTTCTCAAGTCAATAGCACTTTGACTATCACAAAAAACCATGTACTCCTCTTGCTTCAAACTCAATTCCTGGAGAAATCTCTTCATCCACATCATCTCTTTTCTAACTTCGTTCGCTACAATGTACTCTGCCTCAGTGGTGGATAAGGCAACACACTTTCGTAACTTTGATTGCCATGAGACAACTCCCCTTGCGAATGTAAACAAGTAGCCTGAAGTGGATTTCCTCCCATCGAGATCACCTGCCATGTCTGAATTTGTGTATCCCACAAGAGTCGGCTTCGAACTTCCAAAACTCAAGCATGATTTTGAAGTTCCTCTCAAGCATTTGAATATCCACTTTACGTCCTCCCAATGATCTTTTTCTAGATTTGAAAGAAATCTGCTCACCAAGCTGACAGCTTGAGCAATATCTGGTCGTGTACACACCATGACGTACATCAAAGAACCAACTGCAGAGGAATAAGACATTGTTGCCATCTCTTCTCTCTCCTCTCGAGTTGTGGGAGAAGATTTCTTACTCAACTTGAAGTGATTAGCAAGTGGCGTGGACACAGACTTAGCATGTTTCATGTTAAACCTCTCAAGTACTTTCTCAATGTACTTTTCTTGTGACAACCACAATTTTCCAGGCTTCCTGTCACGAATAATCTCCATGCCCGAAATTTGTTTTTCTGAGCCTAAATCCTTCATGTCAAAGGATTTGGACAACTCCCCCTTCAACTTGCTAATCGACACAATATACTTTTCCACAATCAACATATCATCAACATAAAACAATAAAATAATAAAGTTACCATCAGGGAAGTGTTTGACATAAACACAATGATCCGCCTCCGTTCTTTTATAACTTTGGCTAGCCATAAAAGATTCAAACTTCATATACCACTGTCGTGAAACTTGCTTCAAGCTATACAAGCTCTTTCTCAATTTGCAGACCAAGTGCTCCTTTCCCTTGACCTCAAAACCTTGTGGTTGATTCATGTATATGTTCTCCACTAACTCTCCATGCAAGAATGTTGTTCGAACATCAAGTTGCTCAATCTCCAGGTTCAAGCTAGCTGCTAATCCCAACACAATGCGAATAAAACTCATCTTCACCACTGGTGAGTATATCTCATCAAAGTCAACTCCCTTCTTCTGAGTAAATCCCTTGACGACCAATTGTGCCTTGTGTCTGACTACCTTATCACCATCTTTCTTTAGCTTGAATACCCACTTGTTCTTCAGAACTCTCTTACCCTTAGGCAGCTCAACCAAATCAAAGGTATGATTCTTGTGTAAAGAATCCATCTGTAATACCCATGAATTTTATAATAATAAAAATAGAAATTTATTTAATAAATAATTAATTAATTTATACATTATATGAAAAGAAAAAAATTATAATATATAACATGTAGATATAGATATGCCTACATATGTATATTTAATATAAGAAATTGTATCAAATGTATTTTATATAAATATTGTCTTATCTCTCTTAAAGCTTACATGTGATTTTAATTGTTTGACCCTCCATTTCCTTCCCATACGTTTTTAATTATGTGGATTTAAGATAATTGATTTAGTAATTGTAACCGTAAGTCTTTTCATATGCATTGCTTCAATCATCCAATGCTATATATATTTGAGAAATTGAGTTTAGTTTAGTACTCTCGAAAGAAAACTATATTCTTTGTTATTTTATGTATCGCACGGTAAGGCGACAATATAACTATGATAAATAATTCATGCGAGGCTATCACGTATACATTCATCTATCGAGGCAACGGTAATCGCAAGAAAGACTAAAGCCAGAATTCGTCCATTGTATATTTTCACTCGATTTCAAGGTGGGGATTTCTATTTAATTGTTTGTCATTATTAAATGCGATGTGTGATTATTTTTTATGTTCATGTGAAAGATGTACGAGGATATGTCATTTGACCTTTATAAACGAGGATAGGTCTTCTGACCTTTATAAACGAGGATAGGTCATCTGACCTTTATAAACGAGGATAGGTCTTCTGACCTTTATAAACGAGGATATATCATTTGCCACTTATTTACGAGGTGATGTTATTGAAATTGTTATGGAATTATACATCTTAATGTGAACTGATGATTTAATTGCTTATTGTATTTAGTTTTGACAAGCATGTCTCCACTGAGCTGTGGTTTGCTCACCCCTTCATTTAATATTTTAGATCGAGGAGCTGGTGGTGAGGAGGAGCGGTGGATGACAATCGATTGAGACGTTGTGGCTTCCTAGATATCTTTATAAAATTCTTTTAAGTTGCTATTTATTCGAAGCTTCCGCTAAGTTAATTTTTAATTATTTTTATTGTAAAAGAAACTTGTAAGCTTCATTTCTTAAGTGTAAATTTTGGTTCATGCCCTTAAAATTTTAAATTGTTAATTATATTTGTAAAATATTTTTTATGAAAATTGGGGTGTGACAGAGTGGTATCAGAGCGGGTCTACGTTCTTGTAGACTTGCAAAATTATATCTTTTGATTCGAGTTAACAATATATTTATAAATAAGTAAATAAAAAAAAAATGTTATGCCGTCCATCACCGCCTCACCGCTCCAGCTCAAGCTCCTTAAGGTACATATTATTATAATTCCATATTTCGATTTGCTATGCGAAATTTACATGTTATTATGTTACTATACTAATGCTAATGTTTTCAATATGATGTGTTGCCATATTATGTCATGATTATAATTCTAAATTTCGAGGACGAAATTTTATTAAGCAGGGTAGAATGTAATACCCATGAATTTTATAATAATAAAAATAGAAATTTATTTAATAAATAATTAATTAATTTATACATTATATGAAAAGAAAAAAATTATAATATATAACATGTAGATATAGATATGCCTACATATGTATATTTAATATAAGAAATTGTATCAAATGTATTTTATATAAATATTGTCTTATCTCTCTTAAAGCTTACATGTGATTTTAATTGTTTGACCCTCCATTTCCTTCCCATACGTTTTTAATTATGTGGATTTAAGATAATTGATTTAGTAATTGTAACCGTAAGTCTTTTCATATGCATTGCTTCAATCATCCAATGCTATATATATTTGAGAAATTGAGTTTAGTTTAGTACTCTCGAAAGAAAACTATATTCTTTGTTATTTTATGTATCGCACGGTAAGGCGACAATATAACTATGATAAATAATTCATGCGAGGCTATCACGTATACATTCATCTATCGAGGCAACGGTAATCGCAAGAAAGACTAAAGCCAGAATTCGTCCATTGTATATTTTCACTCGATTTCAAGGTGGGGATTTCTATTTAATTGTTTGTCATTATTAAATGCGATGTGTGATTATTTTTTATGTTCATGTGAAAGATGTACGAGGATATGTCATTTGACCTTTATAAACGAGGATAGGTCTTCTGACCTTTATAAACGAGGATAGGTCATCTGACCTTTATAAACGAGGATAGGTCTTCTGACCTTTATAAACGAGGATATATCATTTGCCACTTATTTACGAGGTGATGTTATTGAAATTGTTATGGAATTATACATTTTAATGTGAACTGATGATTTAATTGCTTATTGTATTTAGTTTTGACAAGCATGTCTCCACTGAGCTGTGGTTTGCTCACCCCTTCATTTAATATTTTAGATCGAGGAGCTGGTGGTGAGGAGGAGCGGTGGATGACAATCGATTGAGACGTTGTGGCTTCCTAGATATCTTTATAAAATTCTTTTAAGTTGCTATTTATTCGAAGCTTCCGCTAAGTTAATTTTTAATTATTTTTATTGTAAAAGAAACTTGTAAGCTTCATTTCTTAAGTGTAAATTTTGGTTCATGCCCTTAAAATTTTAAATTGTTAATTATATTTGTAAAATAATTTTTATGAAAATTGGGGTGTGACACCATCTCTTCTTGCATCGCCTCAAGCCACTGATCTTTGCCTTTGAGGGAATATACCTCCTCAAAGTTCTCTGGCTCCCCCTCATCCGTAATCAATGCCCAATCTGAACTCGGATACAATGTAGTTGGCCTTCGATTTCTCACTGATCTTCCACCATGTTCTGCATTTTCTGGTGGTGCATGTTGAATCTCCGGCTCAACATCTCCTGGTTCTTGGACAACTGGATTTGGGTCAAGTGCAGTTGGGTCATCATTTTTCATCCCAACTTCATCTTCATTCTCAACTTCTTCTCCACCATTTTCGGTATCAATGGTAGGAATCTCATGTGGTGTTAGATCAGCAACACCAGTAGGCATCGGAGTGGAAGATGAAGTTTTTACGTGGAAAACCCCTTCACAAGAGGGTAAAAACCACAGGACCCCGTCCAGCAAAATACTCCACTATATCAAATGAGAATTACAAAGTTTCCTTCTCTATAACAAATAGAGGAATCAACACCAATAACACCAAACTATCCTCAAGAATACTTTTCTTGGAACACACAATAAATATAGGAAGAGAGTAAACTAAAATAGTACAATGAGAATGAAATCACCAAATTTCTCTTTGTACCTCTTGGAGACGATTTGTGAAAATCTACTCCAACCAAAATGAAGAGCACGTCACCACGAACTCCCCCTTAAAATTTGAGGCAAAACGGTGAAGAAACGAGTCCGCAAAAGACAAACCCTTATTCTCCCTCTATCTTTTTCTTTCTCTCCCTTTCTTTTCTTTTTTCTTGGTTTGCTGTACAGTCAAAGAGAAGGTCACGGCTGCTGCCCTCAATTAACACATTCAATGGGCCAATTAAATTTCCAAATAGGGAGCGGTTATACACACACACCAACTTATTGAGTACACCCACTGGACAAATTTTTCATCTTAAATGACATGTAAAATATCCATTATACCCTTTCTGTAAAATTTTTAAAAAAATACGAAGATAAGTACACCCACCCATTTCATTTTTACCATAATCATCCCCACCATCACTATAATCTTCAAAAAAATTATTTAACAAACATAAAATTAGAAAAAAAGAGATGTTTAGTGATTTTTTTTTCGGACAAATCAACATTGTCCGAAAAAAAAAAAGTTGTTCGGGAATTTTTTCCGGATAAATCAACATTGTCCGAAAAAAAAGAGTTGTTCGGATTTTTTTTTCCAAACAAAATCAAATTGTTCGAAAAAAAAAAAAGATGTTCGAAAATTTACCCAAACAAAATCAAATTGTTCGAAATTTTTTCCTGAACAAACACATATTGTCCGAAAATAATTCATGAACAACATTCAATTGCGCAAAAAAAAAAATCAATGAACAAACACAAATTCCTTAATATTATCAGTTTTTGACCCGTAAAAATACACTTGATTCTATAAAATAATACATTTGAATCTGTAAAATTTTTGAAAAACCTAACACAAAACACAAAAAAAAGGCAAAATCTGTAAAAACCTAAAACACTAAACTTACTAGAATCGGGGAGGCGAGACGCGGCGACGGTGTGCACGGACTCGGAATCGGGGACGGCGAGGGGAGGCTACGGCTGCGCGCGGGACGGCGAGAGGAGGCGACGGCCGCGCACGGGACAACGAGGGGAGGCGATGGTCGCGCGCGGGAAAGCGAGGGGAAGGGCGGCCGCTGTGGGGGCGGCGCTGTGCCGCCGTTGAAGACCTTCTTCTTCACGCAGCGACAACGACCTTCTTCACGAAGCAGCGAAGGCGGATTTGGAGCGAAGCGGCGGTGGCAAGGCGGATATGGAGCGAAGACGGCGACACACCCTACCAAGAGGCCAGAATGGGGAGGAGGAGGTGGGCGTGGGCGGCGGCGCCGCTTGAGTGTGGAAAGTGGGCGTCGACGTCGGTGTAAAATGAGAGAAGGGAGTGGGTGTAAAATGAGAGAAAATGGGGGAGAAATAGTCTAATTAGAGTTTAGGAAGGAAGGGGTATTTTAAAACTTTACATGTGGGTGTTCTCATTCTATTGTGTGTGTACTCATCTCGTGGGTGTCCTCAATAGGTTGGTGTGTGTATAACCGCGCCCTTTCAAATATTATTTTGTGGGCTTCTTTAATTTATTTATTTCTTGGCCCAACTATTATTGGTCAAGCCCAACGTTATCTTACCCGGAAATTTAGTTTGTTCGATCATTTTAAACCAATTTTTTCTTCTTCTGTTGATCGAATAACATGATAGAAAATTACGGTTAGGGTAAGTACAGAGGAGGGGTGACGGCGACTAAAATGTGTGGGTATACAAATTAAGGTCAGTGTAAATTAGGTTTAAATTAATAAAGGAGAATGTTGTATTTTCATAAATTTTAGTACCTAGCCAATTTAATATCATTTCCGCTTCACATTATAATATTGCAGTTGTATGGAGTATATTATAATATCATATCACATTAATGATATCTCATGCAGGCATGCAATTAGTCTTATATCAGACAAAGTTTTACATAGATATCAGACAAATACAGATTGTATTCACACTTCTATTTTTGTCTTATCTAACAAAGTCTCGTAAATGCAATATTAAAGTATTCAATATGTCACATGTATCTAATCTACCCTCCCAACAGATCTTGTGGAAGGATTCACAAAAGCTGAAATACAACAATTCAAATCTTACCTTCTCCCTAATGCTATTCCTACTATGATATATGATCTAAGTTTATATACAAGCCGATCATTTGTTGGGTGGATGGGACGAATGTTCCTTGAGCAATTCAACGACCCGTCTCATAGACGGCCGACTCGTTGGTAGCTCCGCAGTGCAGGACAAGGCCACATTCACAAGCTTCTCCACTTCTTCGTAATTGATTGTTGACGCGTCCATGGCAGGGTCTAATACTCCATCCAAATTGCTCGTATTTATGCCGTTTACACTTTCTTCTTCGGGATTAGACGACAATGCAACCTCCGTTACCCACTTCACAATGTTGTTGTTCTCACCAAACGAGGGATCGTTTGGCCTTTTACCCATCATTAACTCCAACAACACCACCCCGAAGCTATACACATCACTTTTCTCCGTCACTTTTGAAGTATAAGCATATTCTGTGAAACACCAAAGTGTAAGTTTCATATGAAATTACATAACAAATAAAACATGCTATTATAAAACTAACAAATCATGATATAAAGTTAGAAGTGTACTAACCCGGAGCAATGTAGCCATAAGAACCAGCAACACGAGACATGACTTGATCGCCCTCGTCCCCGGTACCCTGTCTCAAAATCGTGGCGACCCCAAAATCGGCTACCTTAGCTCTTAACTCCTCATCCAACAATATGTTGTTCGACTTAACATCTCTATGAACAATTGGAGGAACGCAATCGTGATGCAAATACGCGAGTCCTTGAGCCGCCCCAATTGCAATCGCAAACCTTTCAGGCCAATCCAACCTTAACACTTCACGTTTCTCTCCATACAATACATCCCCCAAACTCCCATTCTCCATGTAATTGTACACAAGCACCCTAATATCCTCACTCACATAACTAAACAACAATCTCACTATATTAGCATGTCTTATTCTTCCCAACGTCTCAACTTCCCTTCGTAACATCCCCTCGGATTCCGCTATTCCCTTTTCATCCCAAAGCCTCTTCGCTGCCACCATCTGTCCGTTCTTCAACTTGACTCGATAAACCCTCCCCGACCCACCTGACCCAATGAGGTTTTCGTCTATCAGTGAAGCTAACACATGTTCTTCATCGAAGACAACCCTTTGAAACGCGGTGATTCTCCAATGCTTTCGATTCCTACCACCAAAATCGACGAATCTCTTCGTTTTGAATACGAGCCAAACGATTGAGACCATAAGTATCAACGCAAGAACCGATAGGACCACCACCATGACCAAGTTTACGGGTTTGGATCTGGAGCACGAAGGGAGAGGTTTAAGATCCGAACTACATAAACCCGGGTTACCCATAAGACTCGATAGAAAAAACTTTGTATCAAAACCAAGAGGCACCCTTCCACGGAGCCTGTTATTGGACACATTAAACTCGTTGAGCTTGAGTTTTGTTAACTCCGATGGAATTTCCCCTGAAAGTAAATTGTTCGAAAGATTCAGCGACGTCAACACAGGCAAATCCCCCAATTCCGCCGGAATGTCGCCGGAGAAATAATTCCCCGACAAGTCCAGCTGCGTTAACTCAGCCCATTTAACCACGGTTCTCGGAATTTCACCGGTGAATCTGTTCCCCTGAACGTGAAGCTCCTGTAAATTGATCAAGTTAGTAATACAGGAAGGCAGCTCACCGGAAAACTCATTCCAACTCGAATCGATTTTTTTCAACTCCAGCAAATCGCAAATTTCCGCCGGGAAGTTGCCGGAAAAATTGTTTCCGGAGATGAGTAACTGTCCCAGCGACTTTGCCGTAGAAATCAACGGCGGAATGGATCCCTGTAATCTGTTGTTTGAGAAATCAATGTATATAATTTCTGTGAAACTCCAAATTCCATTGGGGACCACTCCGGATAAATCATTTTGTTGAAGACGTACGTAATTTAAAGTGCTGCATTCGCCGTATGATTCTGGTATTTTACCAGAAACTCTGTTATCAAACAGAATCAAAAGCTGCAGCTTCTTTCTGTAGCACAAATACTGAGGCAATGGACCTTCAATTTCGTTACCAGAAACATCGATTTCTTCCAAATCCGAATTCTGACCCAAAAATTCCGGTATAGAACCCGAGAGTTTGTTGTTGAATAATCTCAGCTCGATAAGATTCGGATTAAGAGCAAGGATTTTTGGTATTTCGCCTTCCAAAAAGTTGTCATTGAGATGCAAATTTTCCAGATGCAATCTCGCGAGACTTTCAGGGATTTTTCCGGTGAGATTATTTTCCGAAACATCGAATCGAAGTAAGGAAGTGAGACCGGAAAATGTATCCGGCAGTTCACCGGATAATTGGTTGGAGAAGAACTCAATCTGTTCTACGGTTTTTAGCTTCCCAATGCTCTCAGGAATTTTTCCGATGAGATCGTTGTGCGAAACATCGACGTTTTTAATTGAAGCTAGATCTCCAATGGAGTCCGGAATCTCTCCGATTAAGTTTGTGTATGTCGATACGAGGGTTTGCAGTTTGGTTAGACGCCCGATTTTGGAAGGGATTCGACTCGGGAGGAAAGGATTTACAGCCAGAATCAACTGAGTTAACTCGGTTAAATTGGACAAAAACTCTGGGACGGAGCCGTTTAGGAGGTTAGAACCAAGGTTGAGAAACTGGAGCCTAGGTAGATCGACAAAACTCGCCGGGATTTCGCCGGAGAAATTGTTGTAGGAGAAATCAAGCGTCGTCAAATTGATAAACTGCGTATTAAAATCCGGCAAGTTGCCGACGAAGATGTTATAGGAGAAGTTGAGTGATACCAAATGAGAGCAGAGGGAAACTGAATCGGAAGTAATGCTTCCACCGAGACTGTTATCGGAGAGGTCCAGATTTCGCAGGGAAGAAATCCGGCAAAAGTCCGCCGGGAAGTTACCGGAAATATTGACGCCGGAGAGGTCGATGGAAGTAACGGCTTGATCGGGGAAATCGCAGGAAATGCCAGTCCAGTTGCATGGCGCGTTCGGAGCTGAGTCGACCCAGTCGTCGAGTGTTTGGGACGGGTCGTGGAGTTCGTTGTTTTTGACTCGGAGTAGGATTGCTGCGTCTCTGTAGGATGAATTTGTGAAAGGAATGAAGCAGATGAAGAAAAGCGCTTTTATCAGAAGCTGGATTTTGTGAGAACTCATTTCGTTACAAGCTATGGCACAAGTTCGAAGTTAGATGTTTGACTTATTTGTAGATTCACATTTAGATTGGTACGTAATACATAACTATATTTAGTTAAGCCACAATCGACAAGTTTTGGTAAACTGCACTGCTGCAGCATTTAATATTCTTGGAGTATTATTTTTTTAAAGGAAGTTATCTAGTTTTTTTATGAGGTATCGAATCATATAATGAATGAGTTGCCCGCTGCGATCGCGACTTTGTGCGCAGGTTTGCAGATTGCGATATTTGTGGCGTATACCGACTCGTCGTGAACCATAGGGCACTGCTGCGTTTTCAACCTGTTGCTTCTGGTGTGTAACTTCCGAGGTTAGGTTCGTTATTTTAGAAATAGACTCATTTGTAGGATGCACTTTGCCGCCTAAGGCGCGAGTATAATATCGTTAGAGATCAATCAATTGTGGCCGGATTCAACATCTACAATTTATTGTGGACGAGTCTTAGACTCGAATAAATTTCAAATGAGTTGTAAGTTGTTTAAGTTCTTTTTCTGTCTTTCTTATGTTCAGAAGTTGTTTAGGGGATCAAATCCCCCTCTGTACATGAGGATCATGTGCAAGAGGAAAGCCCTTGAATCCACATGTACGTGTGATCCAAGGGCTTCCCTTTGCACATGACCCTCCTGTACATGATGGGAGCCCCTCCCTTGTTTAGGGTCACTGTAGGACAAAAAAAAAACACGATTTCATTCTGATCAAATCGATGTCATGGCGAAAAACATTGATAAATACTCCAATCGAACTATGTAACTTGGACTTAGAAACGTGGACCATTAGCGTTGAAGCAACAGTGACCGAGTAGGAGACCCAACCCAATAATATATAGACAAACAAATTTTATTATTAAGGTAAATAAATAAAACGTAATTCGTCCTATTTTCACCAGAATAGTTAAATTTCATTTCCATGGAATATTTGCAAATGAAAAATAAAAAAATTGCACAAAGAAAGCAGGTGGGCCATTGAAAATATAAAAGTTTGATTACGTGAATACTTTAATACTGTATAAAAGAGTTCCATCTATTATTGCGATGTTCCATACTTAATTGATTAATTCTTAGACGTATATATAATAGTGAGGTAGCTAGTATGGAAATATAGAATATCATCGCCTAGATAAAATTACATAATAATCACCTCAATATTTTATACTCAATTCTTTGTTAAGTTGTTAATTTTTATTTTTTGTCAAACACCCCATTATCTATCTATATTTTCAACCTCTCTACACATTTTCTTTTTCATATTTCTTATACATTAAATACAATATTATATTTCTTGAAAGATATGCAAACCGTAAATGTGCAATTTAGTGGGGAACCTGAAGGAGTATAATTTAAATTAATCGGTGACCGTTTTAAATCAACATGTCTTGATTTGTGTAAATATTTCCCTTGTATATACACAACTTAACTACAAATTGATTTTGAGAAAATATAAGAGAAAAACTTTTAAATGAAATTCCTCTTAAAAAAATTGAGGAAACATAAGTTTCAATGAGTGTTAACATATTCATGACTGTTGAGTGTTGACGCTGGTGAACAAAACTCGTAACCATAAAGAAATGAATTAACTTCCTATTATGCCAATTGTTTGCTAGAAAATCTCTAATGCATCCATCCAAAACGGAAATAAAATACGTACTTATATATAATTTGACAGTTTCGTTGGTCTTCACATTACAATTAACTAAACAAAATATTGTCCATTCTGAATTTGTTAGTATATTAAGTGTTAGTTGGAACTTCTCCTAAAATGGGCCTACATATTTGTACTTACTTTTACAACTTCCTAGCTAGCTAGTGTGTCATGACTTTCAAAACAAATTTAAACACTACGTTTAAACAGAGCAAACAATTGAGATGTTTGACGTGAAACAAATGCAATATTAGAAATATTAATTGAGTTGGTCTCTTGTGAATAGTGTGCACCGTGCATATTAATGCACAAATTAACCCTCAATGCATTATTATAGACACCTTTTATAAATACGAGGTCATAGGTTCAAATCTTCCAAATATGTTTGGTGTATAGATTGCATTTGAGAATTTTTCATATTAATTTTATTTGACAATATACTTATATTAAAAAATATATAAAGTCATAAGTTTACCTGTGAACTAGAGTCGATGAATATCCATTGATCATGGATAATTATGAAGAGGGAATATCTATATTTGAATAACTTGGTCAAAAATAGTAATTATGAGAGGGTGTCACAATATTTGATCCGAGGGATATGAACTATTTTTCAAGTTCTAATTTGGCGTTTTTCATTAAACTTCTTACAGAAAAATATAAAATGTGTTTTTTTTTTATTATTTTTATGTTGGCATGATTTTGTGAAATTCTGTATATTTTATAAAATTAGGGAATTTATTGTTTAATTACATAAATTAAATTAAAAAAAACACATATTTATTTTTACTTCATGAAAGTGTCTTTTTGTTCAATTTTGAAAAGATAGGGAGCTTATATATTTATATTTGCTCCAATAAAAATATTTCTAGGGCTTACTTGAACCTGTAAAAAATACTTGAAAGAATTAGTTGCACAAATATTTCTTTAGAAGTGACAAAGTGGGATAGCTCAAGTGGTTAGAGCACCACTACCTAGGTCTTAGGTCTTGGGTTCGAGTCATGGGGAGGGGAAAAAAGGGATGAGTATTTAACTTCCATAAAAAAAAAATTTCTTTAGAAGTCTGAATATACATTTTACCGAGTTTAAACACAAATATGAATAATGAAATAGTTTTTTGTTTGATCTCATGAGATCATATAGTTAATTATTGGTCTGATCCATTAAACAAAAATACGTTATATAAATAAATTAAATTGTGATGATAGGTAGGAATTCCTTTTATCAAAATATAGATGAAAATAAAATATATAATTATCCGAAATATATGATATATATATATATATATATATATATATATATATATATATATATATATATATAATTGATGCCCCGCTACCATCCAACAAATTAAATTACTCGACGTGAAGGTTACGTTCTTCCGTTGTGTATCCATAATTGAATGACGATTATAAAATTACGTGAGGTTTTTCATATTATAGTATAATTTTCATACTTTCCATTTTAAAATGATTATTAATTAAAATCATTTTTAAAAGTAGTGAAATAAAAAATGGAATGAGTCTCAAAACTAGCCTTTCATCTTGGAGAATGATTCTGACATCAACAATTATGATTAAAAGAAAACGACATTTTATTTCTCGATCGTCTAACAGTGTACATGTTTTTTTATAGTCAAAATTTAACATGCAAAGCCCTAAAAAAGTCAAAATTGTAGGTATATATATAGTTGTTTGATTTGGCATCGCGTCACTGACTTTGGTAAACAGAAAATGCTGAATTAGCAGTCAACTGCATTATCTTATTCACTTCAAATTAATTGTGTTACGACTTACGAGTGTGACTGAACGTGGAGGATCTCATAATTTAAGCTATTCCTTTTCCTTTTTTTTTTTTTAATAGTGAAAGAATTTTCAGTATTACGCTTGAGTACAAGAGTTACTCCATCTGTATAATGTGAAGCTACATGAGAATTTGAATTTATTCAATAAGACAAAGATGGATCGCAAAGTCATGTCGAAATCGATGAATTTTGTCTGATTATATTTATAACATCTAATCAGGATTAAAGATTAATTTTAATGTTGTTCATCGACATTTTCAGATTTGGTAAACTTTAAAAAAAAAAAAATTGGCCTGATATATAATCCTTAGGCTCAAGTCTCCACCTCTAAAATAATGGTGTGTGTTATATGCCTCTCCAAGTATGTTTAATGCACTTCCCGATACACATACCCCAAAAAATAGACGTATAAGATAGATGCACTCTCTCCAAATTACTTTTTATATCATTTTCTCTTGAAATTCTCTATGATAAATACACCCCCACAAAAACCTTAATTTCCCCCCTCTTCTTCCCCACTTCATTTTTCTTCCTTTCTCCCCATTCTTCCTCAATCCGCCGCCCTTCGCCCAAGCTATCTGCTGCGGTTACCGCCCTCTTTTTTAATTTTTTATATTCTTCCTGCTTGCAATGCAACAGCGGCGGCGACGCAACCCGTCCTCCTTTGCCGCACGTCACCCTTCCCTCCCTCATTTTCTTCTTTTTTTAAAAATATGTGTGCAACAACGACGTCGTCCTCCTCTTCGGTCGCGTACCGCCGCCTCCTTCTTCTTCATTGCCCTAAAGTAGGTTTTTTTTTTCTCGATAATAATGTGTCGACCAAAAACACTCCCGTCGAAACATTGTTGTTGATGAGTGTTTTTTATCGACCTATTATTGTCGAAAATATCAATTTTTTTATTTTTTAAAAAATTTCTTTCGACAAACCAATGTCGACGAGAGTGTTTTTGGTCGACTCTAATTTGTCGAAAACACGTTTTTTTTTTTAATTTCTAAATTTATTTGGGGGTGCGGCGGCGGCTGCCAGAAGTTGGGCAGATCGACAGCGGCTGCCTCTCCAATTAGGGTTAGGGTTAGTTTTAATTTTAGGGAGTGTATCTGTCTTTTTTAATTTTATTAAAAGGGTAAAATTGATATTTTACATAAATATTTTATTAATAAAAGTGGAGGGGGAGTGCATTAAACATTCATATGTGGGCATATGACCCACGCCTAATTAACCTAATTAAGTATGACCAGAAAGCCTTTTAAAGATCTTTTTAATTTTATTAGTGCATTTAAAAAAAAAATTACAACATTTTATTATCATAAAATCAACTCTTTAAATCTTAAAATGAAGAAATAAAAGTAATAACAAATATTCCAAAAAAATATTTAAATATTTTTCTAAATTATTAGAAAGAAAAATATAATCATTGAGGGGTCAATATTAAACTTCCTTACTTTATTTAATTATCACATATAGTATTATATATTTTATATAAATAAAGTTAAATAGGACTGTCGGAAGGACTTAAAAGATCTACGAAAAAATTCGAGTCCAGCTAAATAGGCTTCAAAAAAGGTTCGAGCCCAACATATTTATTTAACGAGCCGAGTCGAGCTTTAATATTTAGGCCCCGGTAATTAACTTGGCCCAATCCTACCCTAATTACCTAATTACGTATCTTATATTCTTTTAGGTATTAGAAAGTCAAAATTTCCTAAAGAGCTGACGAAAAAAATATATCAATTATTGCGTAGATTCTAATTACTATAAAAATATGTTCTGTCCCTTTCAAGTTCAAGGTACGACACGTTTATCCTTAATTACTCTTTTATGATTATTATCTAGTAATAATTACTTGCCCTTTGTTTGATCCCTTCGTCTTGATCATAAATGGTGTACTGCTTTTAATGATTTTACTAATTGCACTGCAATTAGAAATATTTAGAGTTAGGCCACTAACTCATGAATCATCAATGATGTGTTTTTCGATCATTTACTATGAACATAATTGATTATATTTTTGTGTGTTGGGGATAACTGATGAGACATCTATCTTGGATCTAATTATTCATTAATCTACCCTACCTAATTGAACTTAAAAATATAAATAATTATTCATTAATCTACCCTACCTAATTGATATATATTTTTCTTTTGTTAATAATATGGCCACTGTCTAGTTTTGTTATGATATATATTTTTAAATGTCTATTTAAATCAATTGACTAGAGGTATATTTTAAGAAGTTCTAAAAAGTTTTTAATATTTTAAAAAGTTCTCAATAAAATTTACATATGATTTTATTTTAAGAATGTGTATAAATAATACAGTTCTGAGCAATATTCGAGTTTAATTACCATTTTTCATGGACTTATCTCAACAGAGAGAGTGATATCACGAAGAAGAGAAACGAAAAAATTGTGAACTTTGATTTTTGCCTTTTAAACATGGATGATTTTTTTTTTTTTTTTTGTTATTTTTGCTGGAAATTGTATTCTCAATCTTTTAGGTGGAATGTTAGTTTTTGAAAAGATTGAAATACAACTTTATTATATTGTAAGCATCAATGAATTGATATGAACAACTTCATATATTTTAAATTGTTATGTTTTAATTTAGTTGTAAATTTTATTTTTAATTATTCTGTCAAAAAAAATAAAATTATTTTTAATTATAGAATTGTTTTATCAGTGGTGCATATTTCAATTTTGTTTTTAATTGAACTTAGGAGAATATTTCAATTTTGTTTTTAATTGAACTTGAGAGTTTACAGGAAAATTTGATAGATATTCAATTAATTACGTAGATTTTTAAGTATATATAAATAAGAGATAATTATGTGACAGATGACATGTCATTTTTTAAATAAATGTGGTATCACTCCGGGAAACTGAATCGGAAGTAATGCTTCCACCGAGACTGTTATCGGAGAGGTCCAGATTTCGCAGGGAGGAAATCCGGCAAAAGTCCGCCGGGAAGTTACCGGAAATATTGACGCCGGAGAGGTCGATGGAAGTAACGGCTTGATCGGGGAAATCGCAGGAAATGCCAGTCCAGTTGCATGGCGCGTTCGGAGCTGAGTCGACCCAGTCGTCGAGTGTTTGGGACGGGTCGTGGAGTTCGTTGTTTTTGACTCGGAGTAGGATTGCTGCGTCTCTGTAGGATGAATTTGTGAAAGGAATGAAGCAGATGAAGAAAAGCGCTTTTATCAGAAGCTGGATTTTGTGAGAACTCATTTCGTTACAAGCTATGGCACAAGTTCGAAGTTAGATGTTTGACTTATTTGTAGATTCACATTTATATTGGTAGTAATACATAACTATATTTAGTTAAGCCACAATCGACAAGTTTTGGTAAGCTGCACTGCTGCAGCATTTAATATTCTTATTATTATATATTTTTTTAAAAGTTATCTAGTGTTTTTTATGAGGTTTCGAATCATATAATGAATGAGTTGCCCGCTGCCAAGAATAATTCAGATCGCGACATTGTGCGTAGGTTTGCAGATTGCGATATTTGTGCCGTATACCGCCTCGTTGTGAGCCATAGGGCACTGAGTTTTCAACCTGTTGCTTCTAGGGTTAGGTTCGTTGTTTCAGAAAATGGACTCATTTGTAGGATGCACTTTGCCACTAAGGCGCGAGTATAATATCGTTAGAAATACAACCAATTGTGGCCGGATTCAACATCTACAATTTATTATGGATGAGTCTAAGACTCTGATAAATTTCAAATGAGTTGTAAGTTGTTTATGTGCACAATTTTCAGGTCTAGTCATGTTCGGAAGTTGTTTAGGGGAATTAGATTCTCTCCTGTATATAGGAGGATCATGTGCAAGAGGAAAGTCTTTGGATCCACACGTGTGTACTGAAAGTGTGCGTGCGTGCGATATACAGAGATGTTGTCCTTAGTGTTAGCACAAACGAGACAACAATGAGCAGCGGAATTTAAACAAACACTTTGCAAAGAGTATTTCAAAAATTGTGTAGATTAAATAATTAATCTACACGAATCACTTATATTATCTCTTAATATCAGTGAAACAAAATCAACAACCTTGTAAGGTTTTGAACAATTACAACTCTAATCGAGTTCGAAAAGTTACTAGAAAAATACGAAACTATCTCCCTTATAGATCTAACATATTTTCCTAATAAACGACTATGATTGAGTACACAAATCACTACAAGAAATTTGAGAAATTGCGACGAAAAAAATCATCATAAAAACCCCATTTTTCGTCACGAAAGTTGTTCGGCGACGAAATTTTTCGTCGCAAAGAATGTCACCAAATGTGTGTGGCGGTAGGTAAAATGTGACGTTATTTTGATTCGTCACTAAAAGTCATCATTTGATGACGATAACGGTCATCGTCATTATATCATTCATCTATGGTGACATATAAATCATCACATTTGGTGTTAAAATTTCGTCACTTAATATGATATTTCGTCACTAAAGGTTAGAATTTTCACAACGATTTAATTTATTGTCACTAAAAATTATTTTTTTGTGACGATTGTCCATCTATTACTAACCTTATCATATTTTAGTGACATTATTTTTTGTTACAATTAGACTAACTATTTTGTCATATTTTGTATATTTCATCACAATAGAGTTGTTCTTTCGTGACAAAATGTTGTTCGTTGTTATATGTGTGTATATATAATGACGACAAAATTTGTCACTAAAAAGTATGATTTAGTGACAATTTTTTTACTGTCACTAAATGGTGTGGAAATTGTGACAAATTATTTATGTCATTATAATGTACTATTTAGTGACAAAAACGGTGATTGTCAAAAAAAGTTTAGTAACGATGACAACATATTTTTTGTCGTATTTCAAATCTTTCGTCATGAAAGAATTACACTATAGTGACAAAGCTTTGATTGTCATTATATATTTAGATATAACGACAATACAATTCGTTACCCAATATAAGACTTTAGTGACAAAATGCTCAATGTTGTTAAAAGATGTGAGAATGGTGACAATTTTTTTTTTTTTGTCATAATAAAACATTTTTCAATGACGAAAATGATAATTGTCCCAATTTTTTTAAACTATAGTAACAACATATATCATCATTATAAATTAACATTGACAATATTATTTTATAGTAATTTTATAAAAAAAAGAAAAAATATTTACGACAATAAATAATTTAAAGATAAAAAAAATTGCATTGATAAAAAATCCTTTTTAGAAAACTTAACAACTATAACAAAAAATATTTGTTTATTACTTAATGAAACCAAAAAAGAAAAAAATATATATATTTATAAATAAAGTTTATAACTCTATCCCTTTATCATTCAAAAAAACCATTAATTTCTCAATATTTGCATCTTAAACAACCATCTTTGCATCTTGTGCAACCATTTTTGCATTCAAAACAGTCCACTATGTTCAAAACAGTCAACTGTGTTTTGAGTTCTTGCACCTGAGCTTCAAACTCTTTCAACTTTTCTTTCGCGTCTTGTGTTGAGTCTGCTTGGAGGCTTTGGACCATAACCAAGACCTTTTACATATCCAGTTCCATGACCCAACACCTGCAATACTATCTCATATGCACTCTTTTCGATTCCGAGCTCAATATATTCTTCTCGCTTTTTTTTCATCATCTCCTAACAATTTAGTATAAAGAGAAGTAAATTACCATCAATTTTAGTAATAAAAGTAAATCTCATAAATATTTATCACAATTTATTTTTAAGTAATACGGAGTACATTTTTATCCACAAAAACCCATAAATATTATTACTACCAATAAACAGAAAAGAAGAATTGAACTGTAATATTTAAGCAAAAAGAAGAATTGAACTGTAATATTTAAGCAAGTAGAATTGAAGACTCGCTTGCATTGTAATTTTAATAAGGAGAAAAAATAAGTTTCAATATCGCCACAAAAGCACCCTTTAATTATTAACAACGTATATTTACTAAGGGGATAAGATTGAAAACTTGTTATTAGAGTACTATATATGTTAAATATGTCTACATTACTTACCCAATTTTCTTTTGCCTCACTGGATTTTCAACCATTTTTCTCTGATTTGTGTGTACGTTCATACAAGTCAATTCGATCACATGGTTCTCCAGCTAACTCACGTTCAGACTACGTACATAACAAAATAAGTTAATACTTGATCATAATAGACAACAATTAGTATACTAATTTACAAACTGAAATATAATAGAACTAATCAATATAATCAAAATACTTAGGCATATATATCCACAACTATCCTCATCAAAATTCTTTTCACTTGTCAAAGTTCATACACAAAGACAAATATAATGACAATTACATCAATTTGAGTTGGTGTCAATATAAATTCCATAAATTCATATTCTTTTAAATATAACAAGAATACATACATAGTCTAATTTCACATGAGCAACACATGGCTCCAATATTACAAATTACAACATATACATATGCACAAGTTTGTAGGGAAATGATTTAACCAATAAGAGTCACAGATCAACTCTAAAATAACTTAACTGAAAACAGAAATTTCGTTGAGCAAATTTTTTGGTTTTTTTTTTTTTATGCAGAAAGCAAATCCCAACAAATGCATGCATATACCAGGGATTGAAATCAATGAGCAAACAAATCATGTATGCATCCAATTTACTGAAATCAAAGTGGTTTATTAACAACTCCAATTAACTTAAATCAAAGAGCACACCTTCGTTTCCCATGAAATTTTATCCCAAAAAAATCTAATTCTATTACGTTAGAGATTTTTTTTTTAAGTTTAGTATATTGTTTTAAATATTGAAAACTCTATAACCTAACTGTAGTAATTTTTACATCTCCAATTAAAATTAAAATTTGTTGAAGAAGAATTTTCACTTTAGACTCCACAAAATAAAAACAAAAACCCAAAATAAAATCACAATCAGCAATCCCAACAAATGCAACAAACCCTAAACTTCATATTGAATCAAAATTTCTCAAATCTCAATTCCAATTCCTAGCGTTGTAGGCGCCACGCATGACTCACGATTCAGGACAACATGCTTACCTTTTGTCTCTTACTGACGAGAGGCCGGCGGGCGAAGGGAAGTGAGGTTGTGTTGGCTACATGGTTGCGTTCGAAATAGATGCGGGAGAAGAGTGCAGGGTGTGCGGTGCCGACCGGCGGCGACCAAGCCACAGCGGCAGCGACACTACACAAGGCAGGGGCGGCGGCGCTTTGATCACAGAGACAGCGACGATCGAAGGTGGTGGCGCAGATCAGTCCCAGACGCGGTGGACTACGTGGCGGCGGCGAGATCTGGCCGTGCACGAAGACGGCGTCGCACTCTCTGTATTGGCGCCCACACATACATGTTGCGATCTATTTCTTATGACCAGGGGGAGGTCTGCAACTTTAGGCGGCGCGCGGCTATATATGGTGTTGGAAGGCGGGCGATGGCGGAACCCAGCTCGAGACCGACCAAGCACCATCGAGAGCGCTTGAAACGGGTCTACTTCATTTTATTGGAATAAGTTAGGGTTTTAACCCTCAATTTTGGGGGGAAATTTGGTGGAAAATTTTCATTTTATGGGGAAGAATCGAGTTTGTTGATATTTTTTAATTTTTTTGATTTGACAGTGGGGGGAAAGAATTGAGTCATTATTTCACTTCTAAAATTAATTAGAAGATTAAAAATTATGAATAATATTGTATGATAAATTTAAAAAGAAAAGAAATTGTAAAAAAAGAAGAAGAAGATTATTTTAAAAGATATGGTGAGTATTGTAAGACAAATTGAAAAATAATAAAAATTAAAAATTAAAAAAAAAAATATATATATATATATAAAAATACCAAGTATAATTGTTATAAATTAAGGTAGAAAATTACAAGTACATATTATTTGTTAGGAGTACAAAGTATCCCTATTAAGAGTACGAAGTATAATAGTTTTTACTATATGAAGGGGGTGTTTGCAAACTCTATAAACAGCTTAAAAGCACTTCTCAAAAGTAAAAGTTGTGAGAGGGCAGCTTTAAAAAAAGTGATTTTAGAAGTAGTTTGTAGAGTTTGCAAACACCCCCAAAGTATCACTTTGCACCCTATGGTGATACGAGAACAACGAAGCAAAGTACATTAGGGTCGGTTCACCGATTGAGTGTTGATTCACTAATCAGTTTTTCTATAATATAGTTTCCAGTGATCTAGGTTCCACTACGCCTACGGTGATATGAGACCAAGAAAATGAAGTACATTAGTGTTGGTTCACTGATCAGTTTCAATATAATATGGTTTCTAGTGATTTAGATTGTTGTACAGTGATACGATGAAACAAATTATGTTAGTGTTGTTCATTGATCAATTTCATTGTCACACGATTTCTGGTGATATAGGTAAATGTACAATATGAGACTAACAAAACGAAGTATGTTAATGTCAACTCACCTATTAAGTATCAGTTCACTGTAATATTGTTTCTAGTGGTCTATGTTCAGTGTAATATGGTTTCTGAAGAGGAGGTATTATATATACACATTTTTTCAAGTAATAAATCAGCTACAAATGTTTCCCCTATCAAATTAATACTCGTATTGAATGAGGCATCCATCTCGGACAGGGGTGTAAATGAGTCGAGACGAGTATTGCTGAGCTCGAAACTCGACTCGATTGTTATACTCGTCTCGATTACATTTACATAAATGTAAATTATATATTAATGCCAAAATATAGTAAATATTGTCCAAACTCAATTAGGTTCGCAAGCCTTTCGAATCGAGTATTTATGAGCTCGAAACTCGACTCAACTCGATTAACTTCGAGTCGATTTCAATCTTTTTCCGAATCGAGCACAAGTAGCTCGCGAGTTGCCTCAACTCACTTACACTCCTAGTCTCGGACACCCAAGCTATCGTGATTATTAATTAAGGGGCCATAATTATTTGTTTATTCACACACGTGTATGTGAAATATATAAAACTATTAATACATTTAACAAATTTGTTTATGCTTTGATGTCAAATACTCTTCCTTTCTTCTTAACTTTGAATGTAACATTTTTTTTTATAATTTTTTTTATAGAAAATCTACATCTTTATTAAACATAGACAAATATTTTAACTAAAACATATCCACAAAATTATTAAAAAAATAAGTGTCTTTTTATTATTAAATAACATATTTGTTCCATGTAGTTAGAAAAAAGATTCGGTTCATATTAAATAAAATCATATTTTTATTTTATTTTATTTAATAAAATCATATATTTATGTATTATAAATAAATATTATTAGCTTAAAAAAAATACATATTATGGAGTATTAATAATTTGTATATGATGGGGGAAATAATTTAGGAAAATAAGTGTATCAAATACTAAGTGAAATTTTTGGGAGATTAGCGGGAAGAAATGGCGGTCACAATTAAGCGCTACATTTTTTTCCCGAAATCTGAAATCCTTTGAATCTGAAATTCTGAATCCTTCAGCCTTCGAAAAACAAAGAAAATTGAAATCCTTCAAGTTGGTGCCCCTTGCTGTCGCGCCGCCTATACTAGCAGTCACACTGCTCGCCCCTTGTTCTCACAGACGCAAGGGATGCTCCGTTCTACGCCGTTTAGATCCCGACGACCGTCGTTCTCTTCGAGTTAGAGTTTAAGCCCTCGTTTAGGTCTCCGATCCCTCTCGGGTATCTAATTTTACTAATAAAAATATTAAAATTTGTCTAAATTTGTTGCTTGTTTTGTTAATAAACACAATGATGTTTTTAAACTTGTATTATATTTTATTTTAGAGCCTGGATTCATAATTGAATCTTTGTTGAGATCTTAATTGGTCGCTTCAGGCTGCGGCGCTTCAGGCTGCACTCCACTGCCATGTCCGTCGGGCCATTGGTCGCCTCACCTCGCGACACGGCGCACTCACCGTCCCTCAGTCGTCACATTCGGTCGCCCTCTCCCGCTCACGTTGACTTACCTCGTGCTTTCAATTTCTCTCTCTTCCGTTATATTTCGTTCCTTCTCCATCGGTCTTGATCATTTAGTAAGTTTCTCTGATTTGATTCACATATGTTTCTTCGATTAATTATGAAATTTATGAATTAAAGTTGTTTTCCTTGTATATAGGAACTCTTTCACCCTTTATTGCAGAATTGAAGTTTCTGGTTAACCTAGTGTGATAGATTGCCAGTGTTTTTACATGAATACTTGTGACTAGGTTGATTTACTTGGTGGAAATGTTCAGATCGAGTCATTAGACACTTTTGGTAGAAACTCTGAGAGGCTTGCATTTGATCACCTAGTGTGATAGCTAGATTGCCAATGTTTTACATGAATTTCAAGTCCTGCTAATTTTCCTAGAGTTGAATAAGATAACTTTATTTTGTACTTTTCATGACATTGACTCGGAAGAATATATTTCATTGCAATATTTAGTTATGCTAATTTTTCTAGAGTTGAATAAGATAACTTTATTTTAGTTATGCTAATTTCTTTCCAAGTTTTTTAAGTGTAATTTCTTCAGTTTTTGTGAACGTTCCTCCCTGTTTCGGAAAAATGATTCAATGGAAATATGTACAGAGTCCTTACATTGAATATTATTCTAGAATTGCATAATTGTAGGATAATTGTGGTATCAAGCTCAAGCCGATGCTCGTATTCTTATTTCTTGTTTGATTGTTGAAAAATGGAAGGTTGGGAAATCTAGAACGAATGACACAAAGATTCGCAGAGCTGACTACTATGGCACATAGAGGGGAAGTAGAAGCTACAGTGACCAATGTGATTATAAGCTCATCTCTAACATATTATTTACTATTAATTAAAACATATGAATTCTGCTTGCCTGTGATGTTTGGTTTTATTTTGTTTTGCACAATGTTTGATACCTGGGTTCAATATGGGCTTGTTTTTGTTTAATTGAGATCAAGCTCGGTTATTCACATTTACCCTAATACTCGCTCCAAATATAGTAGTGTCTTCTGTTCTAACTTATATGCTCGTCCTCTGCAGCCTTTACCTCCTGCAGAGGGGAAGGAATTGAAAGAAACGTTACAAGGTATACTTGGACAAGGGAAGAAAGTAAAGGTTGATCAGAAGGTGATTATAAATATTTTAACATTCATATCATTTCTCTTCTGTTGATGCGAATGCTAACGTCCAACATTTTCCCTAAATCGACAGATTGATCCCAATATTCTTGGTGGAATTTGGAAAACAAGTTCTGGTGTGATAAACTATTTTGTTTAGGTTGTGAAAAGCTTTTCATCAGGTAAAAGAGAGGGAGGAGACTTAATGGCCGCATGTGTATCAACAAAAGGGGAGTGGATTTTTTGTGTTGGTGAAAATAGTTATGCTGCTGCCTTAATTTATTTATACCATTTGCTACCATAGTTTCACGGAATTATTTAACTTATATGCAGAAAATTAGGTAATGAAGGATCCTTAAGTTGTGGCTCGCGCAGTTGATCGTAGCCAGGGACAGTTGTCTTGCAAGCATAAACTGAGCGGTTTTTTTATTTCAGCCTCTTTTTAAATTAGTTGATTTTCTAGTCAAGAGATTGGGACCTGTACTTATTTGATGTTACACATCCTCTGTTTGAATTTTCTGTATATGAAGAATAACTTTTTTTATTTGTTTGGTGTTGCTCTTCTCTAGAATTCTTCTCTGTTTGGGTGCATTGATTTGAAGACATCGATGGAGAAAATAGCTGTTGTAACAGAGAAAATTAGAAAGTAAGTCATATATTTTCCTTTCTTTATCCTTTTTCGTGTTATTGTTATTAAATGTAGGAAGTACATTTGTGTGACATGTATACAATTTGGGGATTCAACTGACTACTTTATTTTATTTCATGTGGTTATGAGTAGAATTATGTGTGTAGAGGTTTTACAATGCAAAATCAGAGGAAATTTGCTTCTATTTAATGAAAGGTACTCCAACATAAATTGATAAGAGAACTTTTGAGGATGTTAATGAATCTGGGTAGATGAGGTTTGTGATATTATTAAACATAGGTTTGCTTTGTGGTCTGTGAGCCATAGCTTGTTTAAGGGTTTGTCATTAGCTGATGTAGTTAGAAACGGGTGTTTAGCATTCTAGTTCTAGTTTTTGCCTTTATTGGCACTGTCATTTTATTATTGTTGAGGGATTCCTCATTCCTATTTCTGCAGGAAAAAAAAAAGAAAAAAGAAGACATTGTAGATAATTATCATCATATTACCTGAGCTCATTCTTGCATATCAATCCTTTGATTTTTGCAGAAATATTATGGTTTGTGATACTCCAACTTTAGTTGTATGTATTGACAGCTTAAATATTTCTTGAAGCATTATGTCTGATACTTGTGTTTCCCAACTTTCCATATTCTCAAATATTGTGAAAAGTGGAACTTGATTTATATTTTATTTGTTTTATGAGTGCAACATATCTAGAATATTTGTTAAAAAGTGCAACATATCTAGAGACTTTAAAAAAAATATAGTGATGTAGCAATATTTTTGTCCCGCATATTTTCAAAATTGATTTTTGTTTTTGTTTTGCAGGTTACATCATGAAGTGTGGTTATATACTTTGTAATATAGCTTATATACTAGTTTTTATATGAAACTAATGTACTTATGTTCATTGTTTTTTATGGGTGAAGAAAAAATAAATTATACTAGTGTGGTTTTTGTTATTTAGAAATTAATATTATAAATTATTTTTATGATGTTTCAAATTTTATTATAAATTTTAGTATTAATAGGTAATGTTTCAAACTCAATAAATATAATATTATATCAATAATTTAATATAATTATTAGATGCTAAAAGCATTTTTTGATACTAAATAATTCAACCTTTTTTAGTATTAAAAATATGTATTGATATAATATATATAGTATCGATAAATATTTTGAATACTATAAATAAAATATACTATCATAAAAAATTGATTAATTATTTGATACTAAATAATTTTTTGATACTAAAGTAAAGGTTAAATCTTTTAGTATCAAAAAATATTTATTGATAATGTATTTTAGTATCGTTAAAAAAAATTGATACTAAAAATACAATGTAGAATTAAAAAAAATTGATACCATTATCCGATACTAAATATTATTTTGATACTAAAGAGTTCAATCATTTAATATCAGAAAATATTTATTGATACTTTATGTTTAGTATCGGTAAGATACTAAATACAATTCTGATACTAAAGAGTTCAATCCTTTAGTATCAAAAAATATTTTTTGATACTTTATGTTTAGTATCGGTAAAAATTTACGATATTATAAATACATTGTTGTATCAAATTTTGTATCAAAAAAAATCCTTTAGTATCAGAAAACATTTGTCGATACTATATATTTCTGATACTAAAGGGTTACCCTTTGGTATCAGACTTTTTTTTCTGATACGCGGTCTTTAGGATCGGGAGTATAGGTATCGGAAGTGGTATCGGAAATAAATTTGATACCAATACCCTTTGGTATCAAATATTTCATCTTTTGTATCAAAAAAAATATGATGCTGAAAACCTTTTTTTTTTTAGTGTAATGACAACAATAGAATGTCACAAAGATAAAAATTTAATGTTTGTGTAACAAATGATGACGAAATTCATGCGTCACCAAAAGATCGATATGAAATTTATGATCCTCTTTTGTGAAAAATGACAAATGATTATTAATTGTCACCATATATAAATATTGGTGACGAAAGAATGTGTCACTAATTATTTTGAACAATTAATGACGAAACACAAAATTGTCATGAAAATATTATATTATATGACGATGATTATCGTCACTAATTACAATGAATATCGTCGCCAAATAATATTGTGACGAAATAATATTAATCGTCACTATATATAAATATTGATGACGAAAGGATATGTCACTAATTACTCCGAACAATTAATGATGAAACATAAAATCGTCATAAAAATATTGTATTATATGACGAATATGATAGTCACAAATACTATGAATGTCGTCACCAAATAATATTGTGACAAAATAATTGTGTCACTACTTATTTTGAATAAATAATGACAAAACATAGCATCGTCGTGAAAATATTATTTTTCATGACGATGAATATCGTCACATATTATTATAAATTTTGTCACCAAAAATTTTTGTGACGAATTTCTTATTGTTGTCATGATATTTTCAAATTGGTGACGAAAAAAGATATTATTGGTGACAAAATAAAATTTCGTCATGAATAAAAATATTATTGGTGACAAAATAAAATTTTGTCACGAATTCTAGTTATTAAGTGACGAAAAATAAATTTGTCACGTTTAATTAACAAATTGTGACGAATTTGGTGTCGTCACGAAAAAATTCGTCATGTAAAGTGTAATTTCCTGTAGTGAATATTCGGGCTTATAAGTGTGCACTAATCTACAAGAAAGAACAAAGTGTTTTTCTAACTAGAAGCGTCACGCATTCCATAGATAGTAATGTAGTTTAGCTTTCTCTCTTGTTGTCCTTTAGAATGAAGGCAGTGTGGTCTATTTATAGGCTTCAATTCGAACTGCCTTGCAACTCCTACAACTCCCTTGATCAATCTTGGCCATTGGATCAAATGTAGTTTCTTGTAACTTCCCTTCACACTCCACAATTGTAGGAACTTCCATAGTGATGCTTGGAAACTTCTCACTCCCATGCAACTGCTTGACCTGGGTGTTACCCACGTCTTCTACCTGCATTTGGGACATCACTAAGCAACACAAGTTAAGTTAGAGTTAGTGAAAGGAGAAAGGGCAAATTCTGATGTTGTGGTAGGTGTTGGCACATTTAGTACAACATGTAACTTAAATGTTGGATCATAAAATACAACACCTATTCCAACATCAACAATCTCCCCCAATTTGGCCTTTCTACATCAACACTCCTAATGTTCACAACATTCAGAATTTTGATAAAGAAAACAATACGCATGATATTCAAAACAAACCAATATCAGTATTTAACCAAATTCAATCACAACATCTAAGTCAAAAGCAATGTACTTAGATTTAAAAACAATAAGAACAGTAAATGTAGGGCAATGTATGTGGGACAGCGGAATTTAAACAAACACTTTGCAAAGAGTATTTCAAAAATTGTGTAGATTAAATAATTAATCTACACGAATCACTTATATTATCTCTTAATATCAGTGAAACAAAATCAACAATCTTGTAAGGTTTTGAACAATTACAACTCTAATCGAGTTCGAAAAGTTACTAGAAAAATACGAAACTATCTCCCTTATAGATCTAACATATTTTCCTAATAAACGACTATGATTGAGTACACAAATATTCGGGCTTATAAGTGTGCACTAATCTACAAGTAAGAACAAAGTGTTTTTCTAACTAGAAGCGTCACGCATTCCATAGATAGTAATGTAGTTTAGCTTTCTCTCTTGTTGTCCTTTGGAATGAAGGCAGTGTGGTCTATTTATAGGCTTCAATTTGAACTGCCTTGCAACTCCTACAACTTCCTTGATCAATCTTGGCCATTGGATCAAAGGTAGTTTCTTGTAACTTCCCTTCACATTCCACAATTGTAGGAACTTCCATAGTGATGCTTGAAAACTTCTCACTCCCATGCAACTGCTTGACCTGGGTGTTGCCCACGTCTTCTACCTGCATTTGGGACATCACTAAGCAACACAAGTTAAGTTAGAGTTAGTGAAAGGAGAAAGGGCAAATTCTGATGTTGTGGTAGGTGTTGGCACATTTAGTACAACATGTAACTTAAATGTTGGATCATAAAATACAACACATATTCCAACATCAACAATCTCCCCCAATTTGGCCTTTCTACATCAACACTCCTAATGTTCACAACATTCAGAATTTTGATAAAGAAAACAATACCCATGATATTCAAAACAAACCAATATCAGTATTTAACCAAATTTAATCACAGCATCTAATTCAAAAACAAAGTACTTAGATTTAAAAACAATAAAAACAGTAAATGTAGGGCAATGTATGTGGGACAGAAATGTAAGCAACATAAGTAAAGCTTTTACAGATTGAGGAAATAAATGAAAGCAGTAAAGGGGAGGATTGGGCTGATATAATCAGCTGCATCTTCAGGAGTCTGCACGAACTCCCCCATACTCTAGACTTCCTCATCCTTCAAGCCTTCAAAAAGCTGCATTGAGATCTCCATAGAGATCCTCAATATCTTGAGCATCTTGAGCATCAACATCTTGGTTTGGAATCTGAATAGCACTCTCTTGTTGAACTCCTGCATCTTGTTGACCTGGAATAGGAACAGTACCTGCATTGTGAACATTTGAGCTTACTCCCCCTGTTGAGGTAGAAAGTAGGTCCTCCAAGAAACGTTTTTGAATGAGTAAGTCTTCAACAGTACTTTGAAGATTGGTGATTGTGCCTTGAAGAATGTCCACCTGTCTGAGTATGAAGTGAGAAGACAAATAAACCGAGGCGACACAACCTGAGGAAGGGTGTGTTCTGGAAGGGTGCCTTCAAAAAGCTGCATTGAGATCTCCATAGAGATCCTCATTATCTTGAGCATCTTGAGCATCAGCATCTGCATCTTGGTTTGGAATCTGAATAGCACTCTCTTGTTGAACTCCTGCATCTTGTTGACCTGGAATAGGAACAGTACCTGCATTGTGAACATTTGAGCTTACTCCCCCCGTTGAGGTAGAAAGTAGATCCTCCCAGAAACGTTTTTGAATGAGTAAGTCTTCAACAGTACTTTGAAGATTGGTGATTGTGCCTTGAAGAATGTCCACCTGTCTGAGTATGAAGTGAGAAGACAAATAAACCGAGGCGACACAACCTGAGGAAGTTGATGGCATATCCGGATCAACACTGCTGGGGGCATTAGGCTTCGGTATAGGCAGGTCCACAATTCGGTCACTACCACGAAGTAGGAGCTGTGATGAAATGGAGAGACTAGGAACATATCCACTAATGACCTCAGTGTCCAATCTGTGAAATTCCTTATCTGCCAGCAGCTTATACACCAAACAGGGATATGGGAGAAGACCCTTACCAGTCATATTACACGTGAAATTCATCATATTTTGAAATATGACATGGCCTAGATTAAATTTCTTCAGGTGTCCAATCTTAAACATGAGGACAGCTTGTTCCAAGGTTAAAGTGGTGTTATTAGTTGTTGGTAACCAATTACAACACACAATTTTATGCAGAACCGAATATAGGCTGGTTAATCTAGATGCAAGCAGTTTTGGTACCCAGTGTGTAATCTTACCTCCTGTAAGTACATTGATCATGAAATCAAAGTCTGTGACCACTGGATCTTCCATGATTTTCGTTTTCAGCAGCATATTGATCTTCCTAGGAGTAACAATAATTTCAAGACCCCGGAAAGGAACACAACCATATCTTCTAGAGTTTGTATCACCGGTTTTAGAACTTACATTCGCATAAAATTCATGAATCCAATCAACAACATACGGTACAGCAAACAGTAAGGCATCCAAAATAGATCGTTCTTTAAACCAATCCATGAGATTTGCAGCTTCAAAATCAGAGATTTTCAGGATACGTTCGCTCATAATTGTCCTATTACGAATAGTTTTATAACGAGTGCTCTTGTGATCATTATACTCAACCTCATTATCACTAAAATCGGAATCAGACGAAAAAGGTACCTCTTCTTCGGAGCAGAGGCGTATGAACTCGAATCTGAAGAAGAGCTTTTGGATGTAGCCACTGGAGAGACAACATGTGGAGTTTTTCGAGCCTTTTTGGGTGCGGACTGAGGAATGGGACTGTCTTCATCTGCATGCTCAACGGACACAGCTTCTGGAAAGTTATTGATGATATCATCGATATTTTGAGGCTCCCCCTCAGAATCTGAGTTGGATACAATAATCGGTTGAGCTATGCCACCGTCCGTTTTGGGCTTTTTCCTCCCAAAGTAGTCGACTCGTCTCCCAAGTGTTCTGTACGAAACACGACGGCCACCAGGCCATCTGCGAGTGACGGGAGCAGGGGCTTTTGCCGTGCCTTTTGCCGTTTTAGTGTGGAATTTCCTCTTTTGCCGTAACCTTGCTATCTTTGCTGCTAAAATCTCCCCATCAGACGAGGAGGCGTCTTCCATGTGCACATCTTCTCTAAATATTGCATTGTCAAGAGTTTCTCCACCCAAGTTAATTTTTGGAGAGGTTGTTCTGCGAGCTAGGGCATCGTATGCCCGTTTCAGTTTCTCGAAAGGGGTTCCAAGAGGGAATGATTTTTGTGCGATTGGTGATGGAGGAGGTGAGCGATTATCTGCAGCATCACTCTTTGACTCAGGAATGTTTGCATGTGCCATTTCTGATCGGATATCAAAAGGATTGTAAACAACGAGTGGGAGTGCAGAGGCTTCTGGTTCAAATGGAACAATCATGGTTCCAACAACAAAGGATGGCGAACCAGGTGCGGGAGAGCTTGGAAGTTCAGTGATTGTCACCATTTTCGGATTGATTTTGAGTTTTGGAGAAAAATTCGCAGGTTAGGTGAGAGAGGCTTGTTTGAATTTTGAATCAAGAAATGCCAGGTGCTGTTCGAAATGATGATAAGAACCTGCAAAAATAAAAATTGAATTGATTAGACCTCTTCGAATTCTGGAATGGGAAGATAATCATAAAAAAATTCGACCAATTATACCAATTTTTGAAGAAACACTTATGCCAAAAATTATAATCTGGAATGAGTGTTGCATAAACAGAAGTAAGCTCGATGGTATAAAATAGCATTCATATGAGATCTATTTATAGAGGATTTCAGGCAGGAGTTGAAGCACGATTCTGTATGTGAAGAAATGGAGAGAGTGGAAGAATTAACTTCTCCGTAAAAGTTCGTGTGTTGTGGATAATAATTACTGATAATTAAAAAAATAAAAGAAGCGGATTAAAAAAATAACTGAACAGATAAAATAATTAAATTCAAATAAATATTTGCAGATAATAAAAATAATAATTATCAGAAATTAATTAATTCTATAAATAATCAAAATCATAAGTCTGAGTCAGGTGTTGAATAGATTGTTGGCATTTTGTACATCTCAACACAGTTTTTTCATGAATTTGCTTCATATGTGTTGCACTTTTAATTTTTATCACATTTACACATTGATCCATCTTTTCAAAAGAGTGCATCGTAGCAGCGAACTCCGTGCCCCATAGTTACTCAATGGATTTGTGTTTAATTTGATGCAGTATATATCACCTTTAGAAAAGATCGAGAACATCGTAGTAGCGAGCTCCGTGTCCCTAGTTACTCAGTGATTTTTAAAGCATCTAATTTGTGATTTCCTTTGCATTTGAGAGATTGTACAAGCTTTTCTCATATTCCACATGACTCAATTTAAGACTTTTAGACTGAGATTATAAAGAATTATGTTAAATTTGACACTTACGAAATTTATACAAAGAAATAATTAAATGAACAATTCTGGTGTTGTCCCAAATGCTGCCGCATTTGGTACAACACTTTTGATACAGTGTTCAGATATTGCATAATCCAAGAGACTTCCTTAGAGAGGAAAATCTCTTATCATCTAAAGCTTTTGTGAATATATCAGCAAGTTGTTTTTCTGTAGAAATGTATTCCAACTTTACCACCTCTTTTTCAACTAGATCTCTTATGAAATGATGCCTTATACTTATGTGCTTAGTCAAAGAATGTTGCACTGGATTCTTTGATATATTTATGGCACTAGTGTTATCACAAAAAACAGTTAGAGTGTCACAGGGTAAACCATAATCACACAACATTTTTTGTAACCAAAGTAGTTGTGTACAGCAACTCCCTGCTGCAATATACTTAGATTCGGCTGTGGATTTTGATACACAGTTCTGTTTCCTGCTATGCCAAGATATGAGATTATTTCCCATGTAGAAGCAGCCACCACTGGTGCTCTTTCTATCATCAACATCTCCTGCCCAGTCAGCATCACTGTAGCCAATTAAGGGACAATTTGTGTCCTTGCTGTACCATAAGCCTAGGTCACAAGTTCCTGCAACATATCTAATTATCCTTTTTACAGCATGCATATGAGATTCTTTTGGGTCAGACTGATATCTAGCACATAAGCATACACTAAACATAATATCAGGCCTAGTAGAGCTCAAGTAAAGAAGACTACCTATCATTGATCTGTATAATGTTGGGTCAACATTTTGGCCAACACTATCTTTACTCAGTTTCTGAGTTGATCCCATCGGAGTTTTCATGTGTTTAGCATTCTCTAAACCAAACCTTTTCACAAGATTTTTAGCATATTTACTCTGTGATATAAAGATACCATCATTTTGCTGTTTGATTTGCAAGCCTAGGAAATAGTTTAAGTCACCAACCATAGACATTTCAAAGGTTGATGTCATTTCATTTACAAACAGTTTTAGCATATCATCACAAGTAGAGCCAAACACTATATCATCAACATAAATTTGAGCTACCATAATATCATTTTTCTCATGCTTAATGAATAGAGTTCTATCAGCTTCTCCTCTAGTGAAACCAAATTCAATCAGAAAATCAGTTAATCTTTTATACCAAGCTCTAGGTGCTTGCTTCAAGCCATAAAGAGCCTTTTTTAACTTAAACACATGATCAGGAAATTCTGGATTTTCAAAGCCTTTTGGTTGCTCAACATAAGCTTCTTCCATTAAGATTCCATTTAGAAAGGCTGCTTTAACATCCATTTGGTATAGTTTTATGTTGATAAAGCATGCAATAGCAAGTAAAAGTCTAATGGATTCTATTCTAGCAACTGGAGCAAATGTTTCATCAAAATCTACTCCCTCTACTTGAGTATATCCTTGAGCAACAAGCCTTGCTTTGTTCCTGATAATGTTGCCTATTTCATCAGTTTTGTTTTTGAAAATCCATTTAGTACCAATAACATTTGTATGATCTGGTCTAGGTACTAAGGTCCATACATCATTTCTAACAAATTGATTCAATTCTTCATGCATAGCTTCTATCCAATGTTCATCATTTAATGCTTCTTTTACTGTTTTAGGTTCAATAGCAGAATGATAACACTCATGATTTACTTTGTTACACACAGAAGTCATGCAAATAGATCTTACCACATCTTTTGGATTTATACCCAACCTTCTTCTGGTCTGAATTCCAGTAGATTGATCACCTATAATAAGCTCCTGTGGATGATTCTTTTGAACTCTCCTTGAAGGAGTTTTATGCAGATTGTACAGATTTTCTGGATTTTCTGTAACTTCAGCAGATGTGTCCGTGAGTGTTCCCTCATTCTGTTCATCATCTTTGATCTGATCTGTTCTGTCAGTGATTATTGAACTATCAGCAAGGTCTGAAACATCCTCTTCAATACTGTTTTCTGTAATACTTAAATTATCATAAAAAACCACATTTACAGATTCTTGAACAGTATTTGTTCTGAGATTATAGATCCTATATGCTTTACTATTCCTTGAATAACCAAGGAAAAAACCTTTGTCACTTTTAAAATCAAATTTATGCAATTGTTCTCTATCATTTAGAATGTAGCAAACACAGCCAAACACATGAAAATACTTAAGATTAGGCTTTCTATTATTCAGTATTTCATAAGGTGTACTATTAGAATATGTTCTAATCAAGACTCTATTAGATATATGACAAGCTGTATTTAGAGCTTCAACCCAAAACCTTTTGGCTAAATTTTTAGAACATAGCATAACTCTAGCCATCTCTTGAAGAGTTCTATTTTTCCTTTCTGCTATCCCATTTTGTTGAGGAGTTTTAGGTGATGAAAACTCCTGTAATATGCCTTTAGATTCACAGAATTCAGTAAAAACACTGTTATCAAACTCTCTTCCATGGTCTGATCTAATTCTACAAACTTTAGAATTATAAACAGTCTTGAATCTTTTGCATAGAGTTTTAAAGACAGAAAAGGTTTCTGATTTTTCTTTTAGGAATTCTATCCATGTGAATCTAGAATAATCATCAACAATGACAAAAGAATACCTTTTTCCACCTATACTATCAATTTCCATAGGACCCATAAGATCCATATGAAGCAATTCAAAGCAATGTTTTGTAGAACACTGGCCTAATAGTTTGTGAGAAGCTTTTACCTGTTTGCCCTTTTGACATGGTCCACAGATGTGATTGTCTGAAAATTTCAGCATTGGTAAACCTGTAACAGCTTTGAGTCTGATTAATCTATCAATCTGTCTATGATGCCACAGTGTACTTTCATCATTTTTCACATTATTGCAACTCACTTTAGATTCAATTAAATAGCAATTATCAGCAGATCTATTACCCATCATAATGCAATCAGAATTTTCATCTAGCACATAGCATGAATTTTTATCAAACTTTACATGCAAGTCATCATCACATAATTGGCTTATACTAATAAGGTTGGCAAGTAATCCATCAACATGTAAAACATTTGGTAATTAATCTAGGAAATCCAAGAACATTTAAGGTTCCTTTGCCAATGATCTTTCCTTTAGATCCACCTCCATAAGTAACATTACCACCATTATAAGCTTTGTAATCAGATAGATAATCAATTTGACCTGTCATATGTTTTGAGCAGCCACTGTCAAAATACCATAAACCAGGAACACATGCTTTCAAAGACATATGCACAACATTACATTTAGTATTTTTAGAAATCCATTCTGTTTTCTGTGAATGTTGTTTTGTGTGTGGTGTCATTTTAGGCAATCCAGAAGCATTTAAATTCTTTTGTTTTTTTAAACAATAATAAGCTTTATGTCCCTTTTTGAAACAGTAGTTACACACAAGTTCTTTCATATTGACAAGATTTTTCTTTGAAACAGTAGCCTCATTTTTATGCTCAGCTTTGACAAAAACAGTAGATCCATTACTTTGAGAATTAGGAACAGTTTTACCTTTAAAACCAATACCTGCTTTCTTTGTATTGTTGAACAGCAGTGATTCATCCAATTTTGCTTTTCCTTCAGAGAATTTCTTGAAGCTTAAAGACACTTCCTTCATCTTTTCTTCAAGTTTTTCAATCTCACAATCCTTCTTGGTTAGAACACTCTCAAGTTTTAAAACAGAATTTCTTAAATCATCATTTTCAAATGTTAAAGATTTGATAATACGATTTAATTTTTCAGTTTCAGAATATGAAATGTGTTGTTCTTCATTTGTCAGAGGATTTTCATAAGAATATTTTCTGAAATCAAGAACAGATACTTCTAGTCTATCTTTTAGATTAGAAATTTCTTTATCTTTCTTTGTTAAAAGACTTTCCAATTTGAACACAGTGTTAGATAATTCTTGAATATCAGCAGCTTTTCTGGATGTACCTGTCTCTGTAACAGAACTTGTGAAACAATTAAATTCTGGAATTTTATTACTCAGTGATATCTCAAATGATGGCTCATTTGTCTTCACATCATAATAAAAATCATCCAGATCATCATCAAAGGTATCATCATAAATAATTCTAGCAGAAAAAGCTTGTTCAATGTCTTTTTCAGGATCATGCTCAACATCAGATTCATCACTCAAAGTAGCACTGAAATTTAGTTTCTTTTTCAGAATAGTGTTAGCACATTCATTAGCATAATGACCAAATCCAGAACATGCATCACATTTAACATTCTTCCTATAATCTTGGTCAGACTTAAACCTATTTCCTCTTTCTAATTGTCTAGAAGGATTAAAGGTGTTTTTCCTAATAGGCAATTGTTGATTATTAGTAATTTGAACCTTAGGTTGAAAATTGTCTTTGAACTTTTTATTCTTCATGAAGGTTTTTAACTGTCTAGTCATAAAAGCCATGTAATCAGGATCATTATAGTATTCCTCAAAGTTTTCTTCATCAGAATCAATTTCAGTAACATAAGGGGATTTTCCAGAACTGGATGTTGCAGATAATGATGCATCACCTTTGAAAACAAGAACTTTCTTTTCATTATCAGCCTTTTCA
Source organism: Galeopsis tetrahit (assembly GCA_963675135.1). Lineage (NCBI taxonomy): Eukaryota > Viridiplantae > Streptophyta > Magnoliopsida > Lamiales > Lamiaceae > Galeopsis > Galeopsis tetrahit. Next base: position 91,552,830 of record OY776119.1, read on the forward strand.
GATATATTCATCTCATATGTTTTCAAAATACCAATTAATTCATTTTGACTTAGCACATCTGTATCTTTAGCTTCCTCTATAGCACATATCTTAGGCTCAAAACGTTTAGGAACTAATCTAAGAATTTTATGTACTAACCTTGTATTAGAGATTGGATCACCAAGAGAATGAGCTTCATTTGAAATCTCAGTCGGCTTTTCATTGTAAGATGAGATGGTCTCATCTTCTTTCATCCTCAAATTTTCGAATTTTGTTCCAAGCATACGAAGTCTGGTCCTTCGTACACTGTCCAATCCTTCACAATGTTCTTGTAATCGATCCCATGCATCCTTGGATGTAACACAACTTGAAATGATTTTGAACATTGATGCATCAGTTGAGGTGAAAATTGCATTCAACGCCTTTGAATTGTAACTAGCTGTTGTGATTTCTTCGGCTGTCCAGTCTAGCTCTCTCTTGATTTGGGCTTCATTGTCCTCATCCGCAGCAGTTCTTGGCTGAGTCCAGCCAGCAAGAACACTCCTCCATGCTCTTTCATCAATAGATTTTATGTACATCCTCATTTTAGGTTTCCAGAAGGCATAATTTGTGCCGTCCAGAATTGGAGGTTTTAGTGCGGGCGAAAGTGGATACTCCATTGCAAATAAACACACACTCTAAGCAGAATCTCTACTTAGGGGATGTTTCCTTTTGGTTTTAAAAACCAGGTTTTGGATTTTAAGATCCAAAACCTGTTTTACTTCGGGATTTAAAAACCGGTTTTCAAAATCCACTCAAAACCACCCTTATCAAACATATTGATTTGACATAAAGTTATATCTATATAATATTACTCCAATCATTATATTCTTTTTCAACAATAATATAATAATACTATAATAATATAATAATACAATAATATAATACATTTAATCAACTAATCATTATAATCTCACCAAACAATAATATAATAATACAAACTCATTCAATCTTACAACTTGATTTGACATAAAGTTAAATCCTTCACTATTCCAAAACCCAAAAGAAACACCCATATTACTATTCATCGGGATTTCAAAAACCAGGATTTCAAAAATCTTGTTTTTAAAACCACCCAAAGCCCAAAAGAAACACCCCCTTAGTGTATCAAGTAGTTGGCTCTGATACCAACTGAAAGTGTGCGTGCGTGCGATATACAGAGATGTTGTCCTTAGTGTTAGCACAAACGAGACAACAATGAGCAGCGGAATTTAAACAAACACTTTGCAAAGAGTATTTCAAAAATTGTGTAGATTAAATAATTAATCTACACGAATCACTTATATTATCTCTTAATATCAGTGAAACAAGATCAACAACCTTGTAAGGTTTTGAACAATTACAACTCTAATCGAGTTCGAAAAGTTACTAGAAAAATACGAAACTATCTCCCTTATAGATCTAACATATTTTCCTAATAAACGACTATGATTTAGTACACAAATATTCGGGCTTATAAGTGTACACTAATCTACAAGAAAGAACAAAGTGTTTTTCTAACTAGAAGCGTCACGCATTCCATAGATAGTAATGTAGTTTAGCTTTCTCTCTTGTTGTCCTTTAGAATGAAGGCAGTGTGGTCTATTTATAGGCTTTAATTCGAACTGCCTTGCAACTCCTACAACTCCCTTGATCAATCTTGGCCATTGGATCAAAGGTAGTTTCTTGTAACTTCCCTTCACACTCCACAATTGTAGGAACTTCCATAGTGATGCTTGGAAACTTCTCACTCCTATGCAACTGCTTGACCTGGGTGTTGCCCACGTCTTCTACCTGCATTTGGGATATCACTAAGCAACACAAGTTAAGTTAGAGTTAGTGAAAGGAGAAAGGGCAAATTCTGCATTTGGGATATCACTAAGCAACACAAGTTAAGTTAGAGTTAGTGAAAGGAGAAAGGGCAAATTCTGATGTTGTGGTAGGTGTTGGCACATTTAGTACAACATGTAACTTAAATGTTGGATCATAAAATACAACACCTATTCCAACATCAACATGTACGTATTTGTGTGTGATCCAATGACTCCCCTTTGCACATGATCCTCTTGTACATGAGGAGCCTCTCCCTTGTTTAGGGTCACTTTCGGACCAAAAAAATCACGAATCGTTTTTCGTGTAAATCTGATCAAATCGATGTCATGCCGAAATACATTGTTAAGAATCGAACTATGTAACTTGGACTTCGAAACGTGGACCATTAGCGTTGAAGCAACAGTGACCGAGTAGGAGACCCACCCAATCATATATAGACAAACAAATTTTATTACTATTAAGGTAAATAAATAAAACGTAATTCGTCCTATTTTCACCAGAATAGTTAGATTTCATTTCCATGGAATATTTGCAAATGAAAAAAAAAAATTGCACAAAGAAAGCAGGTGGGCCATTGAAAATATAAAAGTTTGATTACGTGAATACTTTGACACTGTATAAAAGAGTTCCATCTATTATTGCGACGTTCCATAGTTAATTGATTATGTCTTAGACGTATATATAATAGTGAGGTAGCTAGTATGGAAATATTGACAAAGTGGGATAGCTCAAGTGGTTAGAGCACCACTACCTACGTCTTAGATCCTGCGTTCGAGTCATGGAGAGGGGAAAAAGGAATTGATATTTAACTTCCATAAAAAAAAAAAAACAAGCTAGTATGAAAATATAGAATATCATCACCTAGATAAAATTACATAATAATCTCCTCAATATTTTATACTCAATTCTTTGTTAAGTTGTTAATTTTTATTTTTTTGTCAAATACCCCATTATCTATCTATATTTTCCACCTCTCTACACATTTTATTTTTCATATTTCTTATACATTAAATACAATTTTATATTTCTTGAGAGATATGCAAATCGTAAATGCGCAATTTAGTGGGAAACCGGAGGGAGTATAATTTAGGGAAGTGTATTCAATTGAGTTTGTATTGGATTTTTTTTAACTTTAAAAAGTACGTGAATTTATAAAATTCATAGAGTTCATGTAGAGTTTGACGGACTTTTTTTATTGATTTATATGAATTTTCATAGACTTGATAGGATTGTGCAATATACTTTTTTTTTTATTCATTTATATAAATTTTCATAAACTCAATATTGATGCAAAGAGTTTTTTTTTTAATGTGAAGTATTTTTTTAAAATTAATATTATATATATATATAATAATAATAAAAAAATATTCCCTCCGTCCCAGCATTTTTTTCATGGTTTGACCATCACGGAGTTCAAGAAAATGGAATATAGTGATATGTAAAGTAAAATAAAGGAGGGTATTATTGGTAAGAGTTTATTTACTACTGGATCCCAGTTTTTTAGTTTTAATGCAACCTACTCCTTTGACTTTTTTGCTCACTACCCACTCCCAATTATAATATGTATGGTCTCTTTTGCCCTTTCATTTCCATTTATTTTATACTCCTTATATGTTATTGATTTTGGAGGAAAAAGACTCGTGTCAGGTCTCATTTCTCTCTCCGCTCCCCCAAGTCTCCCTTTCTCTCTCCATTCACTTCAGCCTCCATTCTCTCCCCTTACCTCTCTCTCTCCCCCCCTTTTGCTATGTTTTATTACTGTTGGTACTTTTTTGAAAAGCTTGATAAATGCATTATTACTTGAAAAATATTACTCTATTACTCAATATATGTCGCCAAAAACCTTGTGGCCGAACCCTAGCCGCGTCGCGCCGCCCCTGTTTGCTTTTTGCTCAGCCGCCGTCGAAGAGCTCCGCGCGCGGCCCCTGTTCGCGCGCGACCCCTGTTCGCGCGCGACCCCTGTTCGCGCTCGTCTAAGGTCGTCGTATGCCGCCGTGAGTTCTCTGTGCGGTCTCTGCGTCGCCGACCCCTGTGCCGTTGGATAAAAGGACAATTCTGCTCTCTCAAAACGCGCTACAACAACACTACAACATTGCCCATCGGCAGTGTACCACGACGGCGTGTTGAGGATGCCGATCTTGGTGAGGAACTCCGGGATGAAAATTCCGGCGGCACCCAACATTGCCCATCGGCAGTGCACAAGCTCCGCCTGCACGTTCCATCTCAACGTCTCAGGGTCGGATCCTAGCCCAAGAGGATCAAATCCGAAGTCTCCGGGAAGGCTGCATAACAGGATTCATATTAACTTTTAGTCTTTACTTTCAGTTTTTAATTACAACATTGTTTGTTTAGAAGGTAATATCAATAATTTTAGTTGGGTATGTTATTACTTACTTTATTAATTTGGTCATTTTAAACCCAAATTGACACAAAAAATAAAAGTAAACCATACGGGATCAAAATTGAACACAAAATGGAGAAAGAGCAAATCTTCTGTCAATAAGTCATCGAACCCTAATTTAAATTAATAAACTCTAAATTTAAAACAAATCAAATTTATATCGCAAAATGAACTAGTTGTTTTTTGCAGAAATCCGACCCTTTAGCTCATGATTGTCTACTTGTATTGGTTTCTAAGCTTCTATTAAGTTCGTCTCACGGATCTTTATCCGTGAGGCGGTCTCACACAAGTTTTTGCGTTCTAAATAATTAAATTGAAATTGAATTTACATAAGGTACTAAACTTATATTGAAACTAAATTATTCATTCATTAAATTTACACATACAAATTGAATGTCAATAAGTCATCGAACCCTAATTTAAATTAATAAACTCTAAATTTAAAACAAATCAAATTTAGTCATCTATACTTTTGACTCCTCAATAGTGTAATGATTCTAAAAAATATACAATATTATTTCAGGCATAAAGTACAATAAGATAAAACATAAAAATCAATGACAAGTATGATCACCAAACAATAAAAGTTGAACACTAAGTATTGCAAATTTGAACACTGCGCGTTATTAAGCTGTAAAAGTTGAACACATAGTATTGCAAATTTGAACACTAAGAGTAATAATGAGTGGAGTTTTTAGAGGTTATTTTTAAGGGTTATTTTGTAAAAAATTATGTATAAAATAAATAATGAGTTGGCTTTTGTGTATGTGTGGAGAAAAATTAATGACATGTGTGTAAAATTAAGAATATTTTAAGGGTGGAGTTTATAAAGGGTTTTCCATTTTAAGGATGCGAAAGTTATTGTGGGACGTCCCGAAAAGGAAAGTGTGAAAGTTATTGTGGAACGGAGGGAGTACTAAACTCTAAACTTTAAATTTAATTTTAAATATTACATAAGGTACTAAACTTAAATCTAAATTTTTTTCTATACACAATGTTTTGTACCATATAAATCTTGAACTTAAATAGCCGTCATTTACATAAGTTACTAAAATTCATTTCTAATAATCAAATTCAATATTATTAGGATTTAGAGTTTAATAACTTATGTAAACTCTACATTGAATTGAGTTTGAACATTACATTTTCTAAAGTACTAAACCATATAAAATCTTATATTTGTGACAAAAGAAAGAGTTTTTTTTTTTTTTTTTTTTGTAATTAATAGATTGTTGAATATTACATTTTCTAAAGTATTAAACCCCATAAACCCTAAATCCTATATTACTAAAATTTAAATTGAAATTGGGTTTGAATATTATATAAATTACTAAAATTAAAATATTTGAACACCAAGTGTTGCAAGATTGAACACTAAGCATTGCAAAATTGAACACTGGGACAAGTATTCTGACGGAAGAGAATGGAGGCTTTTGTAATTAATTATGTTGATTGATTCACCCCTCCCTTCTTAATATTCAAATTCAATTTAGGGTTAAGTAACTTATGTAAACTCTAAGGGCATGTTTGTTTTGGGATGGGAAATCCGGATTTGGGATTTCGAAACTCCACCCCCGTTACAGTTTGGAATTTTAATTCAGAATTTCAAAATCCTACCCTACAAACCTTATAAAAGTCAACCCTATAAATACCTACAAACCATATATAAATACCTATAAAACCTATAACTCTATTTTATAAAATTAAATCCTACCCTACATAAATCCCAAAACAAACACAAAACATAAAAAGCATTAGGATTTTAAAATCCACTAGATTTTGAAATCCGGATTTCAAAATCCTCAAAATTCCAAAAAAAACATAGGTTTTTTTTGGATGAATGAATAATTTTTCGATTTTAAATTTAGAGTTTAGTACCTTAGGTTATGGTTCGGTACCTTACTGCCATTCAATTTATATATGTAAATTTAATGAATGAATGTATCAATTTCTTTAATAAATGAATAATTTCATTTCATTTTAGTACCTTATGTAATATAAGATTTTTCGATTTTGAATTTAGAGTTTAGTACCTTAGGTTATGGTTCAGTACCTTATTGACACTCAATTTACTTAATTTTTTCTTTCTTTTAATTCAAAACCTTTTATTGTCTAATATATGCATGCACCAATATATATGTACCCTATTCCTACAAGATAATAAGTTCTCAGATCAAATCCCTCAAAGTCTATGATTTGAAATTCATCTATTTTTTATTTAATTATGACTAAAATATTAAATTTTATAACCGTATATGATTAAATTCAAAGTCTAAACATGATGATGTGAACAATTCAAAACTAGTTAACACAAACAAAATGTATTTATCCTAGTTTTTTTAATCTAGGGAATGGAGTTGCCATTTCAATTATCTTTAATCATGTTTAATTAAACAATTTTTGCCATTAATATACAATAGAATCCATAAATATACAAAAGTAAAAGCAAGAATGTTTAATTATTGTTTTGACACTATTTTCCATATTTTAATTTCGTCATTGATACAATGTAAGAACTTGTCCTGAAAGAAAAAATGAAACAAAAGTAGAAGCAAGCTAGAATGAAGCATGTGAAACTTGTAGTTTGAATAAGTTACTAAACTTAAATGGTATATAAGGTAACAAACATAAACCTTAAACTTAAATTGAGTTTGAATATTACATAAATTACTAAAATTTAAATTGAAATTGAGTTTGAATGTTACGTAGAGCGCATATTTGAACACAAATGGTAAATATATGAAGAGTGTCATTTTTAAAAAAATTCTCCTGATAATAGAAATTTGTGAATTTAAATATTTCATAAGTTACTAAACTCTAAATCCTAAACCTTAAATTAAAGTTAAATATTAACTAAATTTAAATTGAAATTGATTCATTCATTTATTAAATTTATATATATAAATTGAATGTTCAATAAGGTATTGAACCTAACCTAAGTTTACTAAACTAAAAATTCAAAAAAAAAAAATTTAATTACATAAGGTACTAATTAAAATGAAATTAAATTATACATTTATTAAATTTTGAATTGAAATATTAAATAAGTCACTAAACTTAATACTATAATATAGTCTTTAATTAAATATTCGGTAAATTTAGTTTTTAATTAAGTATTAGGTAAATTTAGTCTTTAATTAAATATTCGATAATCGTTACCAAATTTGTTGTTAATTAATTAGTGTGAATGGTTCACAAATAATCAATAATTAACTACTCCCTCCATTTCATAAAGTTTGTCGCATTTCTCATTTTGTATAGAATTAAGAACATATTTTTTTGACAAATTTACCCCTCATTATTTTCTCCCCCTCTCTTCTCTTTTTCCTTTTATTTTCCCACCTTTCTTTTCCAACATTTCTTTGACCTTTCCAAAAAAAATCGTAATTAATATATTTCCAAAAGAATAGGGGCAATTTAGGGAGATCATTGGTAAAATTAGGAAAAACGACAAACTTTTTTAAACAGGTTTAAAGTCCAAATGCGACAAACTTTTTGGATCGGAGGGAGTATCATAGATAATCTTTGATTGACTTTGAAGCTTTTATGACATAATTAATTAAACAAAGTAAAATATAATTTGATATAACTTGTATTGAGTACATGAGGTTTTGTAAAAATAGGGAGGAATGATTCGGTCAATTTTTGTGTGTTTGGAAAGTGTGCATTTAAAAAGAAACTCTCTCCTTGTCACATCATGTATAGGTTTTGGGAAGACAAAAAGGCAAAAAGTGGGGACATTACTTTTCAAAAGTCGGGAATGATTTAGGGGTATTATTGTCAAATTGCATTCCATTTAGAAGCTACCTGCAACAATTTTTTGCAATTTTTTGGAGTGGGAGTTGGTTGCTATAGGTCATACCCCCAAGGGACCTCATAGTGATCCCCCCTATTGGTAATTCATTGACTAAAATGAGTGGAGATGATTAAGTTGTGGGCCCAAGTAAAATAAAGGAGGGGTATTATTGGTAAAAATTATGTGAGTTATTTCTTTTTTTGGAGTGTGCAAATAATATTGGGACATCCCGTTAAGGAAAATGTGCAAATAATCACGGGACGGAGGGAGTATATATATATATATACTATATAAAGTTTATATATTAATTCGGAGCGGGTCGGACATAAGACCCACACTCGACTCATACTCAATATAGGGCGGATCTGACCTGACCCAAAGCTCGCGGGGTGGGGTGGATACCCGCGGGTCGGGTCAATATTGTCATCCCTATTTCTGATCCTTCGTCTTCAGAGTTCTCTGAGAGAATCCGTTGAAATCTCTTGTTTTTAGAAGAGATTTTGGATAGTGAAATTTATTTATATTTTTTAAGGGGAATCCAACAAAATCATACCTAAAGATTGTATTGAATACCTCAAAATTTTTAAAACTTTTGAAAATTCGAATTGAATATTCTCATACTTTGAAAATCCAAAAAAATCCTACACAATCCACAACCAATATATCCCCCTAAATTAATCGGTGACCGTTTAAAATCAACATGTCTTGATTTGCGTAAATATTTCCCTTGTATATAAACAATTTAACTACAAATTGATTTTGAGAAAATATAAGAGAAAAAACTTTTAAATGAAATTCCTCTTAAAAAAATTGAGGAAACATAATTAGTTTCAATGAGTGTTAACATATTCATGACTGTTGAGTGTTGACGCTGGTGAACAAAACTCGTAACCATAAAGAAATGAATTAACTTCCTATTATGCCAATTGTTTGCTAGAAAATCTCTCAGTTTCAGTTTCAGACACATTGAGTTCCTCGTTTATTACAAAATGCATCCATCCAAAACGGAAATAAAATACGTACTTATATATAATTTGACAGTTTCGTTGGTCTTCACATTACAATTAATTAAAAAAAATATTATTGTCCATTCTAAATTTGTTAGTATATTAAGTGTTAGTTGGAACTTCTCCTAAAATGGGCCTACATATTTGTACTTACTTTTACAACTTGCTAGCTAGTGTGTCATGACGTTCAAAACAAATTTAAACACTACGTTTAATTAAACAGAGCAAACAATTGAGACGTTTGACGTGAAACAAAATACAATATTAATTGAGTTGGTCTCTCTTGTGCATAGTGTGTACCGTGCACAGTGACGGAGCCAGAAAATTTAGGTAGGGGCCCAATTAACATTAGTATAAAGACTAGATAATTAATACTCTATCCATTCCTCTATAATTGACCAATTTTCTTTTTACACAAATTTAAAGAAATATAGTATTAAAATGAGTATATATTAAGTTGGTGAAAAATGATAAAAATGATAAATGTAGCAAGAGATAGAAACGAGAAACGGTAGAGAGATAGTGACATGTTAGACATTTTAGAAAATGAATCACTTTGATTGGGACGACCAAAATGATAAAATTGATTATGAATATGTTTCATTTCATCATTTTAAATTAAACATATCGTTATGTTATAGAGAAAAAATTAATTGTTTCAACTTTTAAGAGGCGAAACAATGATATTAATATCATAAAAAATAATTTCCTCTTTTTAATTATGATCTAACCTTCATCATTAGTCCACATTTTAATTTTAAAATATTTTATTAGTTGAACATAAATATCTTAAAATATATATTAGAATATTATTGGACACTCTTATAATTTATAAATATCATTTCTACATATAAATGTAAAAACTTGAAAACACACAATATGAACGTCCAAAAAAATCTCAATAATACTTAAATACTAATTAATTTAGACAATATATTTAAATAATTTAAGTAATTAATGATTTAATAATTATTTTTATTATTGAAATTTAAGAATTTTTATATATTCCAGGACTTGCAAACTAATAAATTTTAAAAGAATTTATATAAAAAAAAAACAATTAAATATATATAATAAAAAAATAAAAAAATCTTGGGGGGCAGTGCCCCCTCTGGGCCCCACGTAACTCCGCCATTATTAATGCACAAGTTAACCCTCAATGTATTATTACAAACATACGAGGTCATGGATTCAAATCTTCCAAATATGTTTGGAATATAGGTTACATTTGAGAATTTTTCATAATAATTTTATTTGACAATATATTTATATTAAAAATATATATAAAATCATAAGTTTACATGTGTACTAGAGCAAGGCTATGAATAGTGATTGATCATGGATAATTATGAAGGAGAATATCTATATTTGAATAGGGAGGAGTTATTTGGACAGATTTAGTCCAGCAGAAATTCCATATTACCCAGGTCTGTTTAGACAGAATTTGTTCAAAGAGATTAATCACTGGGAAGAGCTATTTGGACAAATTCTGTCCGACTAGAAAATTACATATTACCCAAGTTTGTTCGAATAGAATTTGTCCAAAAAGATTAATCACTGGAGATAAGCTATTTGGACAGATTATGTGCGGTCAGAAAACCCATATTATTCAAGTTTGTTCGGATTGAATTTGTCTAGAGAAATTAACCGATTTGAATAACTTGGTCAAAGATAGTAATTATGAGAGGGTGTCACAATATTTGATCCGAGGGATATGATAATATGCATCCAAGCTCCTCAACTATTTTTCAAGTTCTAATTTAGCGTTTTTCATTAAACTTCTTACAGAAAAATACTCCCTCCGTCAAATTTTATTATGCCTACTTCTCCGGGCACGAGTTTTAATGAATATTGATTAGTTTATTCGTAAAGTAGATAAGTTGAGGGTATGATAGGATATTGTGGGGTCCATTTATAAATAAATGATTGTTTATGGATAAAGTGAATGGCAAAGTAGGTAAATAAGTGATGGTAGGAGGGTGGGGATAAAGTAGTATGAATAGTATTATTTTTAAAAAGGGTATAGGCATAATAAAATTGAACAATCAAAAAAGGAAAGTGGAAATAATGAAATTGAACGGAGGGAGTATAAAATGTGTATTTTTTTTTTTATGTTGGCATAATTTTGTGAAATTCTGTATATTTTATAAAATTAGGGAATTTATTGTTTAATTACATAAATTAAAATAAAAAAAACACATATTTATTTTTACTTCATGAAAGTGTCTTTTTGTTCAATTTTGAAAAGATAGGGAGCTTATATATTTATATTTGCTCCAATAAAAATAGTTTTAGGGCTTACTTAAACCTGTAAAAAATACTTGAAAGAATTAGTTGCACAAATATTAATTTCTTTAGAAGTCTGAATATACATTTCGGAGACTATATTACAGCTGGTAGACCTTTGAATTTTTTTTTTACTAACGTTACGATTACCTTTGTAAAGAGGAGTGCAAATGAATTAGCACACAACTTAGCTAGGAAATCTCGTCAGTTCAGCATTTCTAATAGTTGGGCTACCCAGACTTTGTGATTGGGCTACCTGACTCGTCGTGTGATTGCAATAAAGAAAGCTAATTACTTGTAAACTTTTTAAAAAAACAGAAATATGAATAATGAAATAGTTTTTTTTAATCTCATGAGACCATATATATAAGTAATTATTGGTCTGATCCATTAAACTAAAATACGGTATATAAATATAAATTGTGATGATGGGTAGGAATTCATCCTTTAATCAAAATAAAGATGAAAATAAAATAATTATCCGAAATATATAATTGATGCCCCGCTACCATCCAACAAATCACTCGACGTGAAGGTTACGTTCTTCCGTTGTGTATCCATAATTGAATGACAATTATAAAATTACGTGAGGTTTTTCATATTATATTATAGTATAATTTGCATGGTTGATGTTTACTTTCCATTTTAAAATGATTATTAATTAAAACCATTTTTAAAAGTAGTGAAATAAAAAATGGAATGAGTCTCAAAACTAGCCTTTCATCTTGGAGACACTAGTAACTTAATTGAATTAATTAATGATGATTCTGACATCAACAATTATGATTAAAAGAAAACGACATTTTATTTCTCGATCGTCTAACAGTGTACATGTTTTTTTATAGTCAAAATTTAACATGCAAAGCCCTAAAAAAGTCAAAATTGTAGGTATATATATAGTTGTTTGATTTGGCATCGCGTCACTGACTTTGGTAAACAGAAAATGCTGAATTAGCAGTCAACTGCATTATCTTATTCACTTCAAATTAATTGTGTTACGACTTACGAGTATGACTGAACGTGGAGGATCTCATAATTTAAACTGTTCTTTTTTTTTTTTTTAATAGTGAAAGAATTTTCAGTATTACTCATGAGTACAAGAGTTACTCCATCGGTATAATGTGAAGCTACATGAGAATTTGAATTTATTCAATAAGACAAAAGATGGATTAATTTTATCTGATTATATTTATAACATCTAATTAGGACTAAAGATTAATTTTAATGTTGTTCATCGACCTTTAATTTCAGATTTGGTACCTCTCTTGAAAAGTGTCTTGAATTCCTGCATCTCCAGAAGTGTTACGTTGAAGATATTGATATCCCTTATCTCCATACACCCCATCGATTTTTTCACAAAAACATTCGACTGTCCCATCCATTGATTTGTTGTCGTCACACCTCCGTTAGAAAATCTTTCTAAAGTTCAGTAATTTCACTCAACACTATTTTGGAAATTTCCTTTCAATTTTCGCATTATAGAATATTTTCATTGAAGGGGATGCTCTAAAATAGAGTGGCGCAACACTAAGTGTATGTAAAGGAGAAATAGTCACATGTTAGTAAATACACTCTCTATATGTTAGTAAGTACACTCTCTATTTGAAATACCCATACACCCTTGGTGTTTAATTAGGTATTGGGTGGTTAGTTTGTTAGTTAGTTAGTTAGATGTTTAACTATAAGAAGGTTATTAGGCCTTTTGTAATCATCTAAGAAGAACACATTATTTTTGTATCAATTGAGTTGTTGTTTCAAGAGAAAAACTCTTCCATTTGATTTCTTTTTCAAGAGATGATTTGTGTTTCAATCATCAACATGGTATCAGTTATCCTTTAGAATCGCAATTCACCGTGATTCATTTCTTCTGTTCGATCCCTCATTTCTAGGGCTCCGATTTGATTTCTGCCAATCTCTGTTTTACTCATGGCGAATGAAAATCCCACCAACACTTCAATTTCTGGCTCGTCCACGACGGCAACCACCATCAACACCACCTCACTGGACCCGGCCCTAAACCCCTTCTCCCCTTTGGTCCTTCATCACAACGCAAACCCCGCGATGGCCATCGTCCTTGAACCTCTTGACGGCACCAACTACGTTTCTTGGAGTCATGCCATCAAGCGAGGCCTCAGCGTGAAGAACAAAGCACGTCTTATTGATGGTTCCCTGCCTATACCTGATGAAGCCAAAGATCCGGCCATTTATGTCGCCTGGGTAAGGGCTAACGACCTTGTTCTTATGTGGATTTTGAATTTAATTACTCCTGATATTAAAAGAACCTTAGAGTACTTTTCTATAGCTAAGGATGTATGGGATGAATTAAAAATTCGATATGCCTTATCAGATGCCACTAGAGTTTATCATCTAGAAAAATCCTTAAGCTCTATCACCCAGGGTCCTCAATCTCTAGTCAGTTATTACAATCAGTTTAAAGCCTTGTGGGATGAATATCTTAGCTTCAGGCCTCTTCTTAAGTGTTCTTGTGGTGTTATGGATTCTTGTATTTGTGATTTGCCTAAACTAATGACAAACACTCAAGAACAAGATTCTGTAATGAAATTTTTGCTTGGCTTGCATGATTCTTACTCCACTGTTAGGAGTCAATTTTTGCTTCAGTCTCCATTCCCCCCTTTGTCCAAAATCTATGGCCTTTTACTCCAAGAAGAATCTCAGAGAAATCTATTACTCACCCCTGAACCCATTCATCTTGAAACTATTGATATGAATACCAAGAATGCTAGGTTTTTTAAAGATAGGAGGAAACCCCTCAAATGTGGCCATTGTGATGGTTTGGGCCACACAATTGATAGATACTTTCACATCATTGGCTTTCCCCCTGGCTGGAAAGGCCCTAGAGTTCTTCCTTCTAAGGCCCCCTGGCTTTCACACTCTTGTATTGATGATGATAATGATGATGACAATGATTCTTTTATTCACACTGACTTACTGAATGAATTTTCTCACCACACTGATCTTATTAACATTGTGCCTGTTCCACCCACTGTTGAGGAGAATACTCCCAATCATAACATTGTCCCTCATAATATAGAGGTACCACCACTTACTAGACCTTCTAGATATAAAACACAACCTCCTTAATTGCAAGTCTATGAAACAAATCTTCTAGACTCTATAGATCATGCCAAAACCAACCTGTCCCTTTCTGACAAACATTACCCCATTCAACTTTTTTTATCTACTGATAGGTTGTCTTCTAAATATAAAACTTTTACAGCCTCTATCTCTCAACAACAAGAGCCCAACACTTATAAACCGGCTGCTTTAGACCAAAATTGGGTCATTGCAATGAAAAATGTACTTGATGCTTTAGAAAGGAATCACACTTGGACTCTTGTTAATCTCCCTTTAGGTAAACATTGTATAGGCTGTAGATGGATTTATAAAATTAAATACAACTCTGATGGATCTATTGAAAGGTATAAGGCTAGGTTGGTTGCTAAGGGTTATACTCAACAAGAGGGCATAGACTATTTTGATACTTTTTCTCATGTAGCCAAAATCACCACTTTTAGAATCCTCCTTGCTGTTGCTACTTCTAAAAATTGGCATATCCATCAATTGGATGTTAATAATGTTTTCTTACATGGTGATTTAGTGGAAGAAATTTATATGACACCTCCTCCTGGTTATTGTTCCTCTACTGATACAAGAGTTTGTAGATTAAACAAGAGTCTATATGGTTTGAAACAGGCTTCTAAGCAGTGGTTCACCAAGCTCACTACATGTTTACTGTCTTTAGGTTTTACTCAGTCTAAAGCTGACACTTCTCTTTTCACTAGACAGAATAATCATGATTTTACTGCTATCCTTTGTTATGTTGATGACCTTATTGTAACTGGAACCAATCTTAATATCATCAACTCCATTAAAAGGTGCTTACATTCCAGATTCACTATCAAAGACCTTGGTGCTTTGAGATATATTTTAGGCATTGAAGTTGCCAGAAATAACAAGGGTATGACTCTATGTCAAAGGAAGTATGCTCTTGATCTTCTTCATGAATCTGGTTATCTGGGGTGTAAACCTTGTTCTACACCAATGAATTCCAATATAAACTTTGATCCTCAGTCTCAGGATCTTAAACATCCTGACCAATATAGAAGATTAATTGGTAAAGTTCTTTACTTAACTATCACTAGACCTGACATCTCTTATGCAGTTCAAACATTGAGTCAATTCGTGCAATCACCCACTGAAGCTCACTTAACTGCTGTACAAAGGGTCTTAAGGTATATCAAAGGTAATCCTGGTACTGGTGTCTTTTACCCCAAAACAAACTCTTTCAAATTACATGTTTTTTCTGATTCGGATTGGGCAAGATGTTTACAAACTAGAAGGTGTATTACAGGTTATAGCATTTACTTTGGTAATTCTCTTATCTCTTGGAAATCCAAGAAACAAACTACTGTCAGCAGGTCTTCAGCTGAAGCTGAATATAGAGCATTGGCCTCAACAACATATGAGCTCCAATGGATTCATTACATACTTGCAAACTTGAAGATTCAACATTCCACTCCTTCAAGCATGTACACTGACAGCAAAAGTGCTCACTCCATAGCTCACAATCCTTGTCTTCATCAAAGGACCAAACACATTTCCTTGGACCATCATTTCACAAGGGAGAAAATCCAATAAGGTCTCCTCACTCTCATTCACATTCCTACTATGGAGAACCTTGCAGATATGCTCACAAAACCACTGCCTCCTTCTTTGTTCACTGCTCATAAAGCCAAAATGGGATTGATTGATATACATTCTCATTTTGAGGGGGGTGTAAAGGAGAAATAGTCACATGTTAGTAAATACACTCTCTATATGTTAGTAAGTACACTCTCTATTTGAAATACCCATACACCCTTGGTGGTTAATTAGGTATTGGGTGGTTAGTTTGTTAGTTAGTTAGATGTTTAACTATAAGAAGGTTATTAGGCCTTTTGTAATCATCTAAGAAGAACACATTATTTCTGTATCAATTGAGTTGTTGTTTCAAGAGAAAAACTCTTCCATTTGATTTCTTCTTCAAGAGATGATTTGTGTTTCAATCATCAACAGTGTACACAACACAAAGATAAGACTGGTCATGTAATCCAACTAGAACTATAAGATGTGGCAAAAGAGGGGGTGAGAGGGAGGTGGAATGAGGTTACATATATGAAGAGATATGGTGTAAGATTATGTTGTGAAGTTTTAGGATATTGGTAAAATTTTTAGATTACGTCGTGTCGTGAGGATGTGATTTGCAGTAGATTGGTGAGGTGTCGTGAGGATGTGGTTTGCAGTAGATTGGTGAGGTGGAGGTGTGGCGGCGACGGGATGGTGGGGGTGGAGGACCGGAGGTGCAGCCTGAAAAATGGCTCCACGAGACTTTTACGTGGAAAATTAGTTTGAAATTAATTAGTCTGAAATTTGGATTAGTCCAGCTAATTGGGCCTAAAATTGTAAAAAATATATAATAAAATTACAGGCTTAATTTTTTATTTTTTGCAAAAATAATGTTGTAAACTATAAAAAAAATCATTTTTAAATTATTTGGAAAAGTGTACTCCATCAATTAAGCTGAAAAAAAAAAAAAAAGGGAGTGTCTAGTCGAAAAATGGGTCGGTCCTATTAAGCCGATCGGTTTTTTGACCGATTTGAATAAAATCGAGTTGGTAATCCGTCGACTAGCACCTAGGCATTTACTTTTAATTTGCAATAGAGATATATGTATGTATAGTATAAAGTTATACTCCCTCTATCCATGAAAAGTGTGCTCACCTTTTTTTATTCATGATTTTTAAAAAATCATATTTTAATTATAAAAAAGATATGTGAGTTAACGAGTAAAAAATATTGTTGCTAGATACTCAATCTTGTTAATAAAATAAAAAAATTACTCAAAAATTAACTATTTAAATAAAATAAACACATTTTTTGTGAACTCAAAAAAAGAAGCCAAAGTCTTGTATACACTCAAGTACATGGTGTACTTGAGTGGACTTTGAGTAGTCAACTGTTGACCGTTGACCAGTGTATGTTAGTATATTGAAAAGTGCATCTTTATTTTTTAAATGAAAAGCGTACGTTACTATATTGAAAAGTGCAACATTGTTTTTAATGAAAAGTGTATGTTCTTATAACTGAAAGTGTATGTTATTATAACTTAAAAGTGTATGTTATATTAATGAAAAATGTATGTTATTATAACTGAAAAATATATGTTATTATAACTGAAAAGTGTATGATCTATTAATGAAAAGTGTAAGTTATATATTAATAAAAAATGTATGTTATTATAACTTAAAAGTGTATGATCTATTAATGATTATAACTAAAAAGTGTATGTTCTATTGATGAAATGTGTAAATTATATATTAATTTCACACATTTAATTATTTATAAGCTTACACTTTTATGACTATTAAAGGTACACGTTTGGATTATAAGTACTTGCACCTTTATAATCTAAATAAATTGTTTCTAATTTTTTTTAAAAATGTTATTAATTTCACACATTTTTTAATTTATTCTTGCACTTTTATGACAATTAAAATACACCTTTTGGTTATTAGTACTTGTACTTTTATAATCTACAATAACTGTTCCTAATTTTTTTAAAAACATTGTTATTAATTTGACACATTTTATTATTTAAACTTGCACTTTTATGACTATCAATGATACACCTTTTGGTTATTAGTCTTGCACTTTTATAATCTAGATAAACTGTTCCTAATTTTTTTTTTAAATTGTTATTAATTTCACACATTTCATTATTTAATCTTGCACTTTTATGACTATCCATGATACACCTTTTGGTTATTAGTCTTTCACTTTTATAATTTATATAAACGAGTGCTAAAATATTTATTAGGTGCGAAAAAAAAAAAAACGTGTGACCTTGTGGTAAACAATGGAGGGGGGACCACTAGGCTGTAACGGCTAGTTGGTATATAACCGTGCAATATGTTATTTATCCATATGTGGCAGTTTGCAAGTGGACTCAAGTACACCGTGTACTTGAGTACACAACAGCCCGGTCTACCCAAAAAAGAAATGAACATACTTTTGATGGATAGAGGGAGTATTAAATATCCACGTACTCAAAAAAAGTTCTAGTAATTATCCATATTAACAATATTTTAGAAATGGTAATTAGTAGTATCAAATAGTACCAATTATTTAGATTAATGAACCCCTTAAATCTTAATATATAATAACCGATACAATTAATCCATTGGATTTGTTTTTCCAAAAACATTACTCCCTCCATAGCTCCGTCTCATACTTGATGACCCATTTTATCATTTTGGTGTCCCTTACTTGATGATACATTATCTAAAATAGCAAAAACAATTTTAAACGATCTCCTTAAAACATCACAATATTACATGGTTTGGGTCCTGAAGGAGGGAGTACAATTAATAGATACAAATTATTTCAATCATAATTGATAGAATTCACCAATTAAATCTAAATTTTGAGTTCTTGACTAATGAATGCAAATCATGTTAATTATAAATTTAATATACTATATTCATCATAGTACTATTAGTTAATTTAATTTTAAAAGGCAATACTTGTATTTTAAGTTTTTTTTTTTTTGAATTACTAAGACCTAGGTAGTGGTGCTCTAACCACTTGAGCTATCCCACTTGTATTTTAAGTTCTTAAAACTTCGTTTTCGAAAAGAAAAAAAAGGGTTTAAATTTCATGCAATTACACAAACATTATACACCATTAAAGAACAATATTAATTATACATGAAAGGAAAATGGAAAAAGAAAGACAAGGGTGCATGAAGAAAAGGCATAAGCAAACAGCAAAGAGAAAGTGAAAGCGTAAGCCAAACAAACAAAAAAACTTATACCCTATACAATATTGACATACAACACAAATATGATTTTTTTTTGAAAGGTACAACACAAATATGATTGGTAGAACACTTTGTAAATCAAATCGGATTGAAAGGGATAAAAAGACCAACAAAAAAAAATAGTGCAAGGCAAACAGACCAACTAATTAAAGTGAAGGTTAATTAATTCCACTTCTATGTTTGTGTTACTATAAAAATAAATGTGCAATATATTGTAGGGGTATGTTTGTATTACTGCACGAACAAGTAACACATACTTGTACTTACAGTAACACACATTTTTATTTATACTCGATTTTTTCTGATACAAATTGAGAGCGAATTTTTATGTTTACTTTGCGCGATTTTGTTTTTGAAATAATATTGCACATATATAACGTAAATCTCGATTTTTTTTTTTTTGAAGTCTTTTACAAATTTAGAATATTAAGGTTGACATTTGTATATATGAATTACGCGGGTGAGAACTAACCAGAACTAGGTAGACTTTAAAAATATATATATATTGGTCTGATTTATAAATTTTAGGCTCAAGTCTTATAAGTTTTTTTTTTTAAAGTTTGTCCTAACCTTTTTAATAAATAATGGCGTGTGTTGTATGCCCCTCCAAGTATGTTTAATGCACTCCCCGATACACGTACCCCAAAAAATAGGCGAAAGATAGATGCACTCTTTCCAAATTACCTTTTATATCATTTTCTCTTAAAATTCTCTATGATAAATACACCCCCACAAAAACCCTAATTTTCCCCCACTTCTTCCCCACTTCATTTTTCTCCCTTTCTCCCCCCTTTTTCCTCAATCCACTGCCGCCGCCCGCCGCCCTCTTTTTTTATTTTTTTATATTCTTCCTGCTTGCAATGCAACAGCGGTGGTGACGCAACCCGTACTCTTTTGCCCAGCGCCACCCTTCCCTCCCTCATTTTCTTATTTTTTTTTAAAAATGTGTGCAACAACGATGTCGTCCTCCTCTTCGGTCATGCACTGTCGCCTCCTTCTTTTCAGCCGCGCACCGCCTTCTTCTTCTTCGCCGTCCTAAAGCAGGTTTTTTTTTTAAATTTTCGATAATAATGGGTCGACCAAAAACACTCCCGTCGAAACATTGTTGTCGATGAGAGTGTTTTTGATCGATCTATTATTGTCGAAAATATCATTTTTTTTATTTTTTAAAAATTTTCTTTCGACAAACCAGTGTCGACGAGAGTGTTTTTGGTCGACTCTAGTTTGTCGAAAACACATTTTTTTTAAAAAATTCTAAATTTATTTGGCATGTGGCGGCGACTGCCAGAAGTTGGGCGGCGACAACAACAGCCTCTCCATTTAGGGTTATGATTAGTTTTAATTTTAGAGAGGGTATCTATATTTTTGTATTTTACTAAAAGGGTAAAATTGATATTTTACATAAATATTTTAATAATAAAAGTGGAGGGGGAGTGCATTAGACATTCATGTGGGGGCATATAACCCACACCTAAATAAGTTTGACCGGAAAACTTTTTTAAAAATATTTTAGTTTTATTAGTGCATTTTTTAAAAAAAAAAATTACAACACTTTATTATCATAAAATCGACTCTTTATATCTTAAAATGAAGAAATAAAAGTATTAACAAATGTTCCAAAAAAATATTCAAATATTTTTCTAAACTAATATTAGAAAGAAAAATATAATTATTGAGGGGTCAGTATTAAACTTCCTTACTTTATTTAATTATCACATATAGTATTATATATTTTTATATATAAATAAAGTTAAATAGGTCGGTCGGATGGACTTAAAAGATCTACGAAAAAATTCGAGTCCAACTAAATAGGCTTCAAAAAAAGTTTGAGCCCGACATATTTATTAAACGAGCCAAGTCGAGCTTTAATATGTTGTAGGCCCCTATCGGGTAATTAACGTGGCCCAATCCTACCCTAATTACCTAATTACGATCTTATATTCTTGATTGAAGTTTTTTCTACCAAAATTAGATATTAGAAAGTCAAAATTTCCTAAAGAGCTGACGAAAAAAATATATCAATTAATGCGTAGATTCTAATTACTAAAAATATGTTGATTAATTAAGTAAAACCTTCTATATATCTTCCCTTGTTCAATATATTTAAAAAGAAAAGAAGAGAAAGAATTACTGTTCTATACAACATTTCTGTCCCTTTCAAGTTCAAGGTACGACACGTTTATCCTTAATTCCTCTTTTATGATTATTATCTAGTAATAATTACTTGCCTTTTGTTTGATCCCTTCGTCTCAGTGACGGACCCAGAAATTTTGGATTGGGGGGCCCGATTTACAATACTATAAATAAAAAATAATATTATAAAATTTTGTATCTACAAACAAAAATTTATTATAAAATTTTCAATAAACCTCATTTTATTAATTTAAATTTAAAGACTTTTGTTAAAAAAAAAATTAATTTTAACTGTCTTACCTCATAATAAGTGAAACAGTGTTAAAATTTAACGTGCATTCTCGTTGAGACATTAGTCAACAAATGTAGAACTTAAAATATATCTCTCATATCCAGTGATGACTTGCATACCTTAACAAGTTCACTTTTGAATTTTTAGTGATGTGTGAGGTCAAATAAATGAGGAGTATTTTGAGTGATTTAGTGAGATTTAAATGGAGTTTAATGAGGTTAAATAAATGAGAAGGGTTTAAATGTGATCCAGTGAGGTGTAAGAAAGAATGTGGTGACAATTTTAGAAATAAAATAATGTAGGAGAGTATATTTTTAGGTGATTTAGTGAGGCTTAAATGTAATTTAGTGAGGTGTAAAAGATAATTTAGTGAGATGTAGGAAAGAATGTGGATCCAAAATGAGTGACAATTTTGAAAATAAAATAATGTAGTAAGATTATTTATTTTTTAGATTATTTACGTATTATAAGTGTGCTAAATACTTTGAAATGTCTCAATAAAAAAATGAACGAATAATTACGAGACGGAAGAAATATATATATAAAAAAAATTAAAAAAAATCAGTGGGGGGCCCATGGGCCCCCCTGGGCACTACCTGGGACCGTCACTGCTTCGTCTTGATCATAAATGGTGTACTGCTTTTAATGATTTTCCTAATTGCACTACAAATCCATAATTGTTTGTTCTTTTTTGTATAAATTTATATTACTGATTTTTTTTAAGTCCCGTTTATTCGGTTGAATGATCGATTTATATCACTGAATTAATAGGTAGGGGTATTGTTTATAGATTTTTCCTAGAGTTCGTCAAGTTCTTGAGTTTGTCATCAACGACATGCTTACTCAACTCAGTTGTTGATAGGTCATTAGTTGATATGTTAGAAATATTTAGAGTTAGGCCACTAACTCAGATTGAATCATCAATGATGTGTTTTTCTATTATTTTCTATGAACATAATTGAGTACTATATTTTTTGTGTTGGGATAACTGATTAAACATCTATCATGGATCTAATTATTCATTAATCTACCCTACCTAATTGAACTTAAAAATATAAATAATCAGGGTTCCATTTTTTGTATTTCTGGATCATTAAGATCTGGATCATTAAGACAATGTAAAACGTTCATTTATGTGTTATACGTGTAACATATGAAATATAAAGTGAAAACACGAAAAAAGATACATTGATTGCATTGATAAATAACCTCCTAATTTTATTTTTGTGTAATCATGTGGTTTTCTTTGTTTAAGAGTCTCAAGTTCTAGAACTAACTAATCCAGAAAATCTATTCTTTTTTTTATATATATTTAGGTATTGTTTAATGGCTAAAGAATAATTAATTGAGATTAGAATTAATCTTAATTATCTAACGGTCTATAAAAATTGAGATAAGTTCATCTATTCTTAATTTTAACTATTAAACGAGTATCTAATGTTTGTAAAGTCAAATTGTTTCTTTGTTCTTTTAATTATTTTTCCTATTACACTGACCAGATTCTGTTGGATAAATTTACATCACTCATCCATCATCATTTTTAACCGAATCAATTTAATTACATTATTTATTTAATTGATTCTTCATTTTTGTTTAAACATTGAAGAGTTATGGGGAGAGCAAAGCTGAAAATGGAAATGATAAGCAAGGAGAAATTACGAAACATAACATTCAAGAAAAGAAAAGAAGGCCTAGTCCGAAAAATGCACGAATTCACTACTCTATGTGATGTGGATGCATGTATGATAGTATATGGCCCGAAACAAGAAAACGGGGCCGTTGAGCCCGAAATCTGGCCTCAAAACCACGACGAAGTCCAACGAATCGTCGACATCTACAAATTAAAGAAGAAAGATTCGGGGAATAAATCGTTTGGGCTAAACGATTTCTTCCACGAGAGGAAAAGAAAGATCGAAGACGAACTCTCGAAGCTTCGACAACGAAACATGGAAGCCAAGTACCCCACACGACCCGAGTTACTAGATTACATGAACGAAGGGCAATTAAGGGAATTCGCATCAGGTTTGAAACACAAAGCTGATCTTGTCAGATCAAGGATTGAAGAGTTGAAGAGATCATCAAGCAAACAACAAATATTGGATATCAAAAGTGGAGTGAATAGTCAGTTTTACCCTCATCGTGACATTCATATCCCTATCCCTGTCTACTACCCCACCCTTGATCACCATCAACAGGTACATTAGTGTATTTAATATATGTTTTAAAAAAATATATTCTTTCTTAAAAGTTGGTAATTATGTCTAATAATTCATAGGTGTATTTTTCAATATCAATTATATAGTTATTATGCAAGAAATACGGTGAATTCAAAATTAAATAAATTTATTTACTATTTTGTACTCCTTGTGCTAAAATGGTCATGATCTTTATTTTTTATTACTAAATTATGCTATGTTTTAAATATGATATAAAAATGAAATCGATAACTATTGTTTTTAAGTGTACGATAATTTCTGGCTCCGTCGTCATTGAACAGGTACATTCGGTTAACCACAACTCTACGATGATGGTTCATCTAATGAACGGGGAGGATCAATTTGGAGGTGCTTCTTCTAGCAATGGGACCAACTTCCAATTTGCATCATTCAAGCAGCAGATATTCTACGAGGCGTCGATGGGCCAGAATCGGGGTGCACCGCCATTGCCACGCTATTATGCACCGCCGCTTCCACTACCATTATCGCTGCCAACGCCGCCCTATATGGTGGTGCCGCCACAACTGCCGTTCTGGGAGAATCAAGATGAAGTTAAGTATCAGATGAAGAATCATGGAGAGTGAAGTTAATTTAATTGTCTAATCTCATACTGATTCTCTACTTGTTTGAATTGTGCGCCTCTAAGTTTATGATCTCTCTGTTTTATTTAATTAAGATATTCATGTTTTGGGATAATTTTAAAATATGTCCCGTAATTTAGATTGATTTCATTTAATTTAAATTAAAATAGCTAGATCGAGTATGGTTCACATGTCTTTGATCAATTTATTGAGTTCTTCAAATGTAATTTTTGAAAAATTAATTTGCATCAAATCGGTCTACTTTTAAAGTAGATGATCGGGTAGTGTTTTTATAAAATATTGAAATCAAATTCAATGAATAAAAAATTAGTGCACGAAGTTGAGAAATTATGTGACACACTTTATGGATTAATGGGTTACAGTGCGATTTGTGGAAATTAAGAGTTGATTTTCTCACGTGAATTCAATTGACCCCCACCAAACTCTCGGGGTTAATTAGCTTGGAAAATACTTCGAGAAAGACTACCATCTCGTGTGGACCTGAGGAGGTGGCAAGTGACTCTGTGAAGAAACAGTCGGACATCTATTTTTCGATTGTTGCTACTCCAACAAAGTATGGAACCTCTGTTACTCGTTGCTGAAGACACCTATGGCCTCACATATCAAACCTTCATCCCACTTTTATCAATTTTGTGAAATCCTTGGAGGGGAGAGGAAGAAATTTGTCATGGAATGTCTTTGGTGCTCTGTGGTGGTATGGTCTTTATGGAAAGCAAGAATAACAAAACGAGGAGATACAACCAGAAAATGCCTTCGAAGAAATCAGGGCAAAGGAGTATAATTTATCATAAGCAAGGTGGAAACTCACTCCTTTCTTTTCTAGACTGGTGTGAAAATCCCAGATTAGTGTGTAAGTGAAGATAATTATTTTGTAACTGTCGCGTATTTCTCTTAACATCTTGTAACTCGAGATCATAACTTTTGAATACCTCTTGTACTCCGATAATGCAATCCTCCTTTTTTCCGTCCAAAAAAAAATTACTCCTTATTAGTAGAAGTTGATTAAACTAGTTCAAATTATAGTATCAAAGGAGGGTGTTTTTTTTTTTAATTAATTTATGATAAATTGATAAAAAAAACCATCAAAGGAGCAACTTTGTAGACTACACGTTCGTACCACCCGATCGGGACATGCCAGGCCCTTGAATCTTGTCAATTAATACGTACACCAACCTATTGAGGATACCTATTGGACGAGTACACACACCATAAATTAAGGACATTCACGTGGAAAACTCCAAATTACCCTTGTGCACTTTAAAACTCTAATTCTATTTCATTTCTCATTTCATTTGGTATATCCACTTTCATCCCTCCTCTCTCACGATCGCGCCACGGCTGTCCACCTCACTACGTCGTAGCGCCGCGGCCACCAACCTCCCCACGTTGCCACCACTGCGCCTCACCCATGCCGCCGGCCGTTCACATCCCCCTCCTCTGCCCACCTTCCCTCCCCTTAGTGGCTGTTCGCGGCCGCAACCCCTCCCCCTCCCCTTCGTCACTACTACATATTTGGCCTTGGAGAGCTTTTAGAAGAGCTCTTCAAGTGGGAGCTGTCCAAGCTAAATTGCACTTGGAGAGCCTTTTAAGGGCTCTCCAAGTGCATTTAGCTTGGATAGCTCCCACTTGGAGAGCTTTTCTAAAAGCTCTCAAAGACCAAATATGTAGTGCGCGTCCGTTCGCGGTCGCATCCCCTCTTCCTTCCCTTCGCGGCCGCGGCCATTCGCACCCCTCCCCGTCCACTCGCCGCCCCGCGTCGGCTCCTCCCAAGTTGAACACGCCGCCGCCTTCAGTAAGTTTAAGGTTTGTGCACAATTTCAATTTTTTTGATCTAATTAGAGTTTAGGGTTTGTGCCCACAAATTTGTTTGCAGATTAGGGTTTAGGTTAAGAATCAACAATTATTTTTAAAATTTGTATAGATTTTAGATTCAATTTTCTTTTCGAATTTTTGGTGTTTGTTTGAAATTTATTGTCGAATCCAATTACTTTGTTCGAATTTTTTTGCCAAAATAAATTATTTTTTTGGATTTTTTTTCTTCGAAATTGGTGTATTTGTCCGGAAAAAAAAAAATCGGACATTTTGTTTGAAAATTTTTCCTCAACAAACTCAAGTTGTTCCAAAATTATTTTTGAACAAACACAAATTGTTCGAAAATAATTTCACCCAAATGGTGGAAGATTTTTGGGTGCGTGGTGGTGGTGGTGGAGAAATATTTTTGGGGTGGTGTTGGTGGTGAAATGATTTTATCAGAAATATAATGGGGGATATACTCATCTTTCGTTTTTTTTATAAAATTTACACTAGGGGTATATGAGGCATTTCTCATCATCTTTAAGTTGAAAAAAATGTTTGATGGGTATTCTCAATTGGTTGGTGTGTGTATAACCATGCCCCTTTTTGAAACACGGAAGATGGGCTTGACCCATTTGTAATATAGATAGATAGAAGCCCATTCGTAATTGGATTGGCCCAACACAGTTAATTCAGCCACAATTATTGAACTATGGTGAATTTGGATGTCCAAATGATCAAGTTCATGGACATTGACGAACTTGAACATTCAAGTGTCCAAATTCATTGACATTTCAAATCAAAATATCTAACTGTTTTTGTTAATAGAATAGATTTGTTGCATTATTTTGCGACGGATTCTCAAGCGGTCATAAATTAGGTCGTAAATCCGGGTTTTTTATTCCATTAGTTGAACATTTGTTCAAGCCACATTATTTTATTAGTCGATGTCTAGATGATTTAACAAAACGATTATCAACAATTAATATTGAATCATTATGTACTTAAAAAAATATTTGTTGTAGCATTGTAGGATTATAATAAAAAATTTACTTATCTAACTACTTTGTTTTCCCAGAAAAATAATCAATCGATCTTTATATAATTGGGACGGAGGGATCATTATTTACCCTAGAGAAAAAAACAAAAGTGCTGTTTATTACTATAAAACAAAACAGATACATTAATCCAATTATAAGTGGAAATCGAAATTCGTATACATATATAATTGGAATGCAGTAATTATTGAGTGTCTTAATTATCTGGACAATGAGATAATTAACATAAGTAAATATGTAATTATGCATAAAGCTAGATCAGAGCTCCACGAAGCCTTCTAACAACTTCTTTCATTGTCAAGTTGAAGTCTTTCTCCATCTGCATATATATATATACCCACAAAAAACAAATTGGTTTAATTTAAAAGAATTTATATAAATCATATATATTTTTAATTGAAAATTTGTAATTTGTAATAGAACACATATTATTAATTACCTCTGCAACGACGGTAATGTCGAGGGCGAAAATTCCGAATGGCGTGACATTGGTGTTTATAATAGCCAGGTTAAGTTTCTCGATTTTGCTGAGTAAATTGACCAAAACACCCCTGTGTTTCTCACAATGGACTCTAATGAGGACGTGGGTGTCGCAGAGTCTTGCTTCAATTTCGGGCAGGGGCTGCCCCTCGGAGTTTTCGTCGTCCCACGGACGTCTGTCGTCTCCGTCGTCGTCCGCCATGACTTGTGATCTCCTGACGAGGACCACTGACTCCATGCATTGCTTCCTTGATTGCTCCTCCAATGTCTTCACCCTCTCCTGAAGGTGTTTTAAGTACTTGATTGCATCTCCCAAAACC
Source organism: Galeopsis tetrahit (assembly GCA_963675135.1). Classification (NCBI taxonomy): domain Eukaryota; kingdom Viridiplantae; phylum Streptophyta; class Magnoliopsida; order Lamiales; family Lamiaceae; genus Galeopsis; species Galeopsis tetrahit. The sequence continues at coordinate 91,580,924 of OY776119.1, forward strand.
GAAGTTTTATCCATCTATATTTTAGAGAATTCACGGATCATAAGCCTAGATTCAGATCATTCAAAAAATTTGCAGGTCGCAAGCAAGTAAATTACCACATGCCCAGTATATTGTTACTAAAAGGTTAAAGTATTATCACTACAAAACAAAAAATGTACTACTACATGTCAAAAAATAATATGGAAAATTTGCAAAAAAATTAAGTGCTCAGAACATTAATTTTTTGATTTGTAGTAGTATACTTTTGACATTGTATTGACAATAATTTGATCATATAGTAACATAGTTTGACCCTGCATTGACTTCTAAAACGACGTCACTAATTAAGTACCTTTTTCAAGCCAGGGACAATAGTTGATAGGGCTAGAAAACGTTGGCTTAACTGCTCCCGTCGCTTCCTCTCTGCGACGATGTGATCATAGGTTTGGGACGGAGGCCTAACCCGGCCAGGGCGCTTGGTCGGCAAAACTTGGGTAACGGCCACATCTTCTTCAAGGTTCAATGCCCTAGGGTCTTGATTCGCTTCATTGGCATTGTCGAAATTGAGAATGATGGGAGCGGAAGGAGGAGGGTGGGTGGTGATGGAAGTGAAGGTAGAGTAGTTGTTAGGTTTGTGTAGTTTAGGGGGTGGTTCATTGGATAAGGAAGTGATGGAATTGCAGCTTGGAATGTTGATGAGAGTTGGGGGGGATGAGTTGTCAAAGCTGCAGTCTTGTGATGATGCAAGTAATGCAGCTACTTCATCATCAAATGAATCCATCAAATTATCACATTCATCCATCAATATTGAATTGTCAAGCCCCTGCAATGCAAAATAACATCAAATTTAAACCAAACTAAGTCCATTAATTAAATAATGCAAAAAAAAAAAAAAAAAACTTGTAATGATAGCAATATTGTCTTTTAACGATTTTTAGCTAAATAAACTAGTATATGACAGGATTTATGTCATTATAAGTCAACTTTTTGCAGTGAAACGTGAAATGTTTCATGTCGACCCACAATCACTTAAAAATATATAAGGTAATTAAAATTAATTTATCAAAATTTATTTATACAATCATAATTATACGGGGCTCCAATATCTCACAATCTGAACTTTCACGTGAGGAAATAACATGAAACCCAAAATCATAATAGTATATTTTTAAGGAAGTAGAATCTGACAGAGGCCCCTCGTGCAGCACCTTTTCTTGCCCGTTTGTTTCCATATAATATTACACACTTCAATAGACAATAGTACAAGAGTGTGTCATAACTAGAAAATGAAATTGAACATATCTCTACTCCGTAGTGTATATATACTCCCTCTATCCACCAAGGTATGCTCACTTTTTTTTATACATGTTTTTAAAAAAAAATCATATTTTATTTATGAAGAATATATTTAGAATAAGGATTAAAGAATATATTTGGTAGATACTCAATCTTATTATTAAAGTAAAAAAAGTATTCAAAAGTGAATTATTTAAATAGAATAAACATATTTTTTGTGGACTTAAAAAAATAAGTGAGCACACTTTTGGTGGACGGAGGGAGTATAATATATAAAGTATTTTTATTCACTTATTACACAGTCATCCACTAATCTTTACTCATTTTTTATTTTTAATAACTGTACTTTTATTCACTAATCTCTACTCATTTTTTCTTGTTAATATATAAATGATGAATATTAACTTGTCTCACGATAGCCACGGGTAAGTGAGTGTCCATTAAAGAAAAAAGAAAAAAAAAACATTTTCTTTGGAGATATATATGTGTCTGAAAAAATTAGAGGAAAAATCTCAGATACGGAAATTAAAGATAATTGCAAGTAAGAACATCGCTAAAACATACTCTTCCCACCCAGTTACGTTATCAATTTATACTGTTTTCACAGGTTTTAAAGAATATACTAGTATTTAATGTGACTAGTGTATTATAGTATTGATGTATAAAGAAACTAAAAAGAACAATGTAAAAAAAAAAAAAAAGAGAGAAAGATAATGGCGTATTGACAAGAATGAAAATAAATAACTTAACAACGAACGTAAAAAATAACGAGTAAAAAAAGATGATCTTTTTTCTAATTCATGAGGATATACGATGATGAAGCACATGAAAATGATTAAAAAAAAGAGAGAGAGAGAGAGATTACCAGTTCAGAGAGCCATGATAATTCGACGGAGGAGTCCATATCTGTTTCTGAATATGATCTGAAAAGTAATATAAACACTCACTTAATTAAATAATGAATATAATTAGCTAGATTAAGAAGCAAAAAAGGTGTTTACTTTCAACCCAAGTTTTGTATATAAAAGCTAGCTAGCGTACCTTCTTTTTTTGTGTTATGAGTTGTGAGTTAATTTGGGTGCCCAAATATTGCTTTATATAGATGGCATGTGTGCGGTGCCAATGATTCATGTGATAACAAAAATAATACTCCCTTCCTATATTAAATTAAATTTGTGTTAATTTACGTGTCTTATTTGTCGGTTTATTATATATATTTGTTCACCTACATTTTTCAGAAATTCTCCACTTTATATTCACCTTACCATCCTCATTTAATTAGACTGATATTTGCATGCAATTGATTGCATCTACCCAATATATTTATAATGCAAATTTGATTTTTTTTTTAATCGTGTTTGACATGAATCTTTTTGATATCTTATTGTAAAGAATTCTATTTTTATCACTGATACTATTATTGGGTCGACATGAAAACACTAAAAGAAAACATATATAATATATATAAAAAAAAAAAAACATATATATGAAGGGCTACAAATTGCTGAACCCCACCGTCTAATTATCTCTACTCTTCGGCAGATTGTATGGACCATCACTAGTCTGTTTTGATTGGCTCAAGAAATTTAATTTCATTTATATTCTCTCAATGTATATCCCATATATATTCTCCTTAATTTTAACGACCTGACATAAATTTTGCATCACACGTGTCCAAATAATAAAACTATGTGTATATACACGATTAGTTTTACTTGATGTTTCAATTATAGCTATACATGCTCAAACTGAAATTGTAATCGAACGAACCAGACAGCTTGTAACTGTAAATTTGATATAACTATCGATCACGGTTAAAAAAACCAAACCGTAAAATAATGGTTCGGTTATGATTACAAATTTTTAAAACTTTCGGTTTACCTATTTTTTAAATTTTTTGATTATATACAATTTTTTTATTTTTTTTATACACAAATATTTTATTTGCTAAGTATAAATTTAAGTTGTACAATTTATATTGAATTCCACTAATATATTTTCTAAAAATAAAAAAGTTAAAATAAATAAAAATGGGTGAAAACGAGCAAATAAATAAATAAATCGTCCAAATCAACGGTTAAAAACCGTAACCGATCGGTTATCGAGTTGAACAGACCTCGTCTTGATAAGAGCTCGAACTTCAAGAGTACTCGACTCGAATAATCGCTATAATCTCTTTTAATTATTGAATAAAAAGTTTAGCATGGAGCACCATGTAAAGTTTACCATACAATTGTATCATTTGATTTCCTCATCCAAAAAAAAAAAAAAAAAAACTTTCTCCGTTATAATAATTAGAAAAAAAAAATTGTAAAATAGAACTCTTCAAAGTGAATCATGTTGTTGGGAGTTATCCTTGTTTCTTACTGTCGGATTTGAATATTCTTGGGGCATTCAAAGCATTTTATATTGCCTAGCAATACAAAATGGAATGATGAGATATCTGCGGAATATCAGAACATCTTCAGAAAATACAAAATTTTATTCCATTTTATTTTTGTTTATAATTAATCTACAATATTCACGTGACCTCTTTTTTAAATATTATCATGTAAAACTTTAATATAGATATATACATTAACTTAATATATACTCCGTATTTATATATAAAATACATTAACAAATAACCATCTAATTAAATTAAATTGATGTAACTATTTTATTTTAACAAATTAATAAATTGAAAATTGAATAATTGCTCATAAATTTTATTATATAATGTTAAATAAATTAAATTAAAGAACATAAGATTGACTAAAAAAAACTGAGAAAATTGTGTTTTTGTTCCCATTAATCATGGGCACGTTGGGCTTTGACCACTGACTTTTGGTCTCACTCAATGTATTTTTACGCAGTTTTAGTCCTTCCGTTAATTTGACAGTTAAATGTCGTTGCAAATGTTGTCTCATAGGATCCAACAGTTAACCTTGGCACATTTTAGTCATTTTGGAGGGAAAAAATCTAACCCTTGTTGCATTTATGGTCTCATACGATAAGTACACTTTTCCCTCCAAACATTATTTTGGAGGGAGAAAATAATATTCTCTCGATATTTAACCGATATTATACTCGATATTATTAATGGTTAACAATATTTATTGATTTTTTTAAAAATAATAATTGTGGAATATTCTTCATCCTAGTATCTAGTATCGATAGACGACAAAAATTGGATATATCGAGGATATAACATGAAAATTACTTGATATTTTCGTCGATATATCCAATTTTCGTGGTCATCAATATCGATATTGGAAATAAAGATTAAAAATATTGGTATTTATAGAAATATTGAGACTTTAAAATTTTTTAAATATCAATGGATATATCGATATCGAATATAGATAATTGTAAATTTTTAAAAATTGTGAAAAATTAATAACATCTAATTCATAAAATTAGATAAAATCATTTGAAGATAAATTTAAATAGAATATAGAGTAATATAATGCTATTTCATATGATATTTATTGACATTTAAAAAAAATCAATATTTATCGATATTTTCAATTTTGAACAATGAGACGCTTGATATTAGGGGCTTGATATTGTTATTGCATACATATATTTATGGATATTTTGATTTTTTTACAATTTCATTAATTAAAATATCTTTATTTTCAATATCGATATCGGCAATCACGAAAATTGGATATATCACGAAAATATCAAATAATTTTTCTGATATATATATCAAATATTGAATTTCTTTTCTTGAAAAAATGTTGATAAATATTGTATGAGATAACTTTGTATATTATTCTATATTTTATGTAAATACATCACTGGTATAAAATTTATTCAAATTGTTTTGTTAAATTTATGTATTAAAAATTTGTTATTAAAATTTTATAATTTGTTTATCAATATTTTCACAAATTTATTATGGTCTCAATATTTTCAGCAATACATGTAATTTCAACCTTGAAAAAAATAAATGTAAAATAATGCGGAATAGAGTAGTTTTTAATCGTGTGAGACAAAACCTGTAAATATGCTAAGATTTACTTTTTGAATCCTATGGAACCAAATCCGCAATGAAATTTAACGGTTAAGTTAACTTTTGACGGAAGTCGGGATTAAATTTGCAATACAAATTCGTGTAGAACCAAAACTGCGTAAAAACACATCGAGTGAGACCAAGTTTAAAAGCCAATTATCAAAATCCAACGTGTCCATGGTTAATGGAACAAAAAACGCAACTTTCTCATAAAAAATTGTATATTCCACTAGTGAAAACGCAATACAGTTTTATAATATTAAATAACTTAAATAGTTTGTTCATTACCAGTAAAACGTAAATTAATACACAAAAATAAAAAAAGAATTATATAGATTACATAATTGAAGCAATCATATAGCCATATAGGTATTAGATCTCAAATTGGTATGTGAAAATATCAACCATTTAAAAAATATATATATTAAATATTTAATTTATTGAGTTCATTATTAATTGTACTCTATAACTTAAAGAGGGCCAAACTGAAAAGCAAATAAGTAAAAAAATATATATACTACTATATACAGATATCATAGGTCTTCCATCTGTAAGAAAATTAATCTAATAGACTTTTATTATGTAAATCTTTAATATATATTGTCTATGTAAAATATCAATACAGTTTTATTTTATAATAATAGCACTGTACTTAAATAATTTAAAAATTAAATAACATAGAAATTTTCAAGATACATTTTAAAAAATATGGAAAGAGGTTGAGATTTTTTTTAATCAAATATACATTTTAAATTAAATTTCAACCTACATATATATTATTTAACCAATAAAATTATGACATATCTGATTCATTATAAACCAATATTGTAACTCAAACCAATTTTCTAACTCTTTAAACATATACATTCATCTTATAAATGACTCATCGTCTAAATTTTTAAGAAGCAGCTTGTCGGTAGATAAATTATATATTTTTGTATAGAGGTAATATCCAACTGTATACTAATAGAGAGTTTTTTTGGTGACTTGTTATTTTGCTGATGTGTCGTCCTCTTCTTAATTTTGTAATTGTATGATGTGTCATATTTTTATAAAGTGTCTATTTAAATGTTATTATGTATGCTACTTCCTCCGTCCCACAATAACTTTCACACTTTCCTTTTCGAGACGTTCCACAATAACTTTCACACCCTAAAAATAGAAAACTCTTTAGAGTGTCCATGGTTAGGGAGTTATAACTCCCCTCTCTCCTCCACCTCATCATTTTTACATAAATAACTCAACCCCCAATAACTCCCACAACCATTCCAAAGTTATAACTTACATTTGAGGGACCCACTATTCATTACATTTCTTTTTAATTTTTTATTTTTTATTTAAGGTTTTAAAATTATGTAAAAAAACTAATATATGAATATATTAAAATTTAATATATGTGAAAAAAATTAATATATGAATATATTAAAATTATTTAGTCGAATTTTTTTAGGGTATCAATTAATATATTTTACAAATTGAAATAAATATTTAATACTAACTCATTTAGTTAACTAATAAAGATTATTATTATTTTGATCGAATGAAAATAGAGTACAACATATTTCATCAGTATGATTGAACAAATTTCTACAAAATGGTGAAGAATCTTTATCCATTTGTTAAGTATTTACAGAAGAAAAAACTGTAAATATGAAGTATTTAAACAGAAAAAAAAAGACCGTTGTATTAATTTAAAATTTGAAGATGAAAAAAAAATAGAAAATTCAAATATTAAGGTGGGTCAATTCATCGTTGTTAGCAAAAAAAAAAAAATAGGGTTATGCCGGAATAACCCATTTGATATGCCGGACTAACCCATTTGAGGAGATATAAATTTTTTTAAGTTATAACTCAGCGCCACAACGGTTGTAACCTATTTTTATTTTTAAAGTTATAACCCTCTAATAATCAACCGTTGTGGACACTCTTATAAACTCCACCCTTACAATATTCTAATTTTACACAAATGTCATTACTTTTTTTTCACACATACACAAAAGTCAATTCACTCTTTACTTTATACATAAAGTTTTACAAAATTACCCCTCAAAACTCCACTCATTATTACACTTTCTTAATTTACGTGTCCACTTACCAATGAAAGTTAATACAGAACGGAGGGAGTATTATCTAGGTAACATCATAATTAATGTTGAATTGATTTTAAATAATTAGGATGATACGTCAAATATCAAATATATGATAATTGATAAGTATTACTACTAGCTACTATCTTTAATATTGATAGTTTTAAAAGAAAAAAAATATTTATTTGAGAAATTACTCAATTATTAAATTATATTAATATATTTAATTAAATTTGATTTATTAATTTTTTAAAAAAATTGTTTCTTAATTTTTTTTAATACAATATATTAGTAAATATTTATTTTTATTAATGTTACGCATAAATGACCCTATTTTTATCAAATTTCCAGTATATATATATATATATATATACCAATATCAAATTTCCAACCATGTATTTTTATCATAAATAAATTATGTACACCCCTTTAACATCAACTTTAGATAGAAAAAGACCCGAAAATGATCCTATTTTTTATTTATGTTTATTTCTCTCATTCAAATTTAAAGAAAAAGCGAGTGAAAGAGAAATGTAAGAAACCGAATTCATGCTTTTATTGTCCATCATAATAAATAATATTATCTCTATTTTTCCTTTTTTTTTTATCAATCATATTTTATATGTATATATATAATACTCCGTATTAATTTCATATAAATTTTTATACGTGAAATATTGTATGGTAAAGGAAATACTATTCATACACTAGTTTATTCTTATCATGTTTATTTTATCCCCACTTCCAAATATTCATTTTTCCTTAAAACTCGTGTTCAACTCCTAATGAAAATTATAAAAATTACATACTAACTAAGTTTAATTGAAAGATATGGACTAGATTATTAGTAAGGGTCCATTTATGGGTCATAAGTTTGGATCACTTAATGGATTAAATATAAGTTATACTCCCTCCATTCCAATAAAATTACTCAACTTTCTTTCTTCATTTATTTCAACAAAGGTTATTCATTCACTTTTTAGTAAACTACTTTTCTCACATTTAATTATATTTTACCCTTTCTCTTAATTGCATCACCTATGCATCTACTTATTTTATCAGTATTTCTTAACTATCGTGTCTAAAACTCATAGTAGCTTTTTTCGGACGGAGGGATTATATAGTACATAGCATATAAACAAGATATAACTTTTATTATATTTTTCTTCAAAACTATGAAAACAGTAAATGAGTAACTTAAAGGAATACGTGGGATCATATTGTCATTTTGGGCATACCGCTGGAAGTTTTTTTTTTTTTTTATCTCTTACTTTTTATCTTTTCTATCTCTATATTCCTTATTTGATGGGTAAAAAGTAAATTGAGAACTTTAAAAAAAAGAATGGGGGAGTATTTAATTTTATCATCAGTACCAGTATCAAATTTGCAACCATATATGTTAATGAAAGAAACTAAAGTCACAAACATATACATGAGATACTTTGGTTCATACATGAAATATTATGTGAAAATCTTTATCATATATTATAAATAAAAATTTCTAAAAATATAAAAAATCTAACGGTGGCATTTGATGCAAAATGGAATAAAATGTTTCTCTTTCAGTAGCAATTATGGAGCATAAAATGAAGCATCTTTTAGGAAGAAGAAGCCGAATGTCTGAATGTCATATATTTAACTAAAATTAGTGTTTTGCAGAATGCAGAGAGTGACTTGACAAGAGCATAATTGTTAGGGACAAACAAATAGTTGAGGCATCCAACCACGTGGAGATAAACCAATAGGACCACAAATATAATCTCACCTCCCCCAGCCATGGCACACTACCAGAGGCACAATTATCGGAGCGAAGTGGCGAGCCGTCGTTTTGCGGTTTTACATCGAATTAATAAACATAAAATTTTACAAAATTACCCTATAATTCTTCACAAAACTCATCAAAGAGTATATGACCCTACTCATCAAATCTTATTTTTAAATAAAATAAAGTATAAATATTTAAGTGGAGTTTTATTACACTTACAAAACTCTCTTAAACGACAATTATTTGAAACAAAATTTAATCCTAAAAGTCACAATTAAATTGAAACAAAGAGAAAATATTAATAGTATAGTAAAAAATCAGTCATCACTGATTCTCAGAAAAAAATTCGAAAGGGTGGACCCAACTAATATCTGAGACAATTTTGTGATTCACGTCTCATTTCATTTCTAAAATTTTCACATTTTGTTTACAATTTTGCTATTCCATCTCCCTCCCACTAGGAATGTAAATGGTAAGTCAAACAAAGTAGTGTTGAGCACGAACTCGATTGCTATATTCGAAATTTAACTCGAACTCGATCGAGTCTAAAAAAATTTAGCTCGACCCGAAGAGAAACTCTATAAATTTAAACTCGGCTTGACTCGACTCAACTACTAGTACAATTTTACAAAATTAAATGTTAAATGTAATCAAAAGCTCTAACACATTAAATTCATCAAAATAAAATGTAATCAATCAATATATCCTTTTCACTCATTATGGTATCTATTTCTCCATAAATTTTTAAGAAATTTACACCAACAAATTGTAGCCCCCTTTGCTAGTCAATTACCACTTCCTACCTAATTGTGGGAGTATCTTTTTTTACTTGTGCGCACCACTTTATTTGGTCCCTGTTAAACTTGAATAATCAGCGTATAATCACGATGTGCGTGCCACTTTATTTGTCCATGTGAAATTTTCACCAAAGACATCGAAAAATCAAATTTAAAAACTTGAATCCAAAATTCAGAAATTTACTACAAATTTGTGTTCATAGTTATTGTTTTTATCCACCCAAAATGCAAAAGGCCCATATACTCAGGATTCATTACAAGCACATATTTACAGAAGTGGGAGAAAAAACTCTACCTCTGCACTAACAACTCTACTTGTTATCTATTCTCTCTGTAACATCAACACTAACAAGACGAATTGAACTACGAAAAAAATGTGCGGAATTAGGCCTAAAACTAATCCAACTATTCATACAAATCACAACTATATACATTTGGAGTGACAAGAAAGGAAGAGAGGAAAAAATGAATGAATGCAGGAACTTGTACTTGAATTGGTTGGCTGAGGACAAGGATCACTACGACTGCTCTCCATTAAACTTGGATGAAATTTGGGAAGGAAGCATGTGTTGTCGTTGTGGAGTCCAAACTTTCGGTAAACCCTGCTGGGAATCGACCTTGTTAGCACTTTGATCCACCACAAGATGTCCAAAAGTACCTTGGGTTATCTCTCCGTGACGTGTCGTCCCAGCATTTCTGGGATCCCATGCACTACTATTCGTTCCTACATATGGATTCATGTTGGCTGGCTGCCCATTAGCCACTACCCACCTGTCCTGAAAAAAATTGAAGTAAATGTAGAAAAATCTCTCCAAATACAAGAAACGGGGTCATCTAGTATCTACTATTGTATCCAACAGTAAAATCAGTTAGCTTGTAAGGCATGCTAGCAAATACCAATAGGGGTGCAAGTGAGTTGAGCCGGATCACAAGCTACTCCTGCTCGACTCGAAAACAACTCGAATTTAATTGAGTCAAATCCAGGCTTGAGAGCCTAATTGAGCTCACTTAATTTTACCAATAATATGCTAATTATTTGCAAATATACTCTAATTATAAACAAAATAAAAATATACTCCAATAAATGTTGTGAAAGTAATTGATTTGAGCCGAGTTGAGATCGAGTTCAAAAGAACTGAGCTCGAACTAGTTTGAGTCGAGCTTCTTGCTTCGAGTTTTATAATCGAATCAAACTCGAGCTTAACATTAATCAACTCGACTCGACTCGGCTCATTTACACACCTTCATTACCAAGAAACATAATCATTGGAATACCTGTTGTTGCTGCTGCCTAAAGTCGGTCCTGAAAGATGAAGATGAAACACAACTCGTGTCGTTTGGAGAGATATGGCTGCTCGTTTGCACAAAAGAATTTCCAAAGCCATTTGATGGTTGGGTACCAAAATAAGAACTTGGGTGGTTGCACCATTGCTGATTGGATGGGGATGATGAATGAGAAACGTAATAATATGAAGCATGGTGCTCCTCTTGAAAAAATGCAGGAGTAAAAAGCTTCGGGTTTTCCACAGCAAAAGATCCTGAACCGAATTCCCGTTGTTGAGGAGAGAAGCAAGGTGATACTGCACTTGATTGACCTTTGAATGCAGAATGATAGAGTGGTGTTATTTTGTTGATGTCTTCTACAGTTATCCCTTGCTTAGCTCCAAGTTCAACTATATGTTTCTCATCAAGTCCTAAACTCATGATCAGATTCCATAAGTTTCTCTGTGCTTCTCTTTGGCTGTAAATAATTTGATCTCTTATTGCCATTTCAAATTGAAGCTCGGTGTTCGTAATTCCCTGCAAAAATTGCAGCATAAAACTTCAGGGCTCAAATGGTTTCGAGAAAGAGGAACGATCCTTATTGGCTTCAGGTATTATTTTATACTCCTAAATCTGAAAGGAGGCAAATCTGTCCAAACAAAGTATTAGGTAAGAACTAATACTATTGCTTTGTAAGAACTAATACAATAGCAACTGTAGTATTAGTTCTTACAAAACAAGGTTCACATAATACCTTCTCATCATTCACAAGAGAAAAATGTATGCTGAGATGCTTGTAGAGAGAAAATAGAATATGCTCATAAAGATTAAAGGGGACAAGAATACATGTGATTACATTAACTCCCAATATAGTTTAATAAAAATAAAAAAGGAAATTAACTTTTTTTGTCTCGTAAGTTATCCTTATTTTGGTTCCATTCCTGTAAACTTTCACGAATTGAAAATAGTCATGAAACATTCAGTTTTTGACATTTTGGCCGAACCGGCTACAGGAGGAGGTAAAACACCCGGTGGATGTTGATGTGGCAGAGTCCGATTGGTAAACCGGATGTTTCACCTCTTACAGATGGTCACCGGACAAAATGTAAAAACTTGAAATTTACACGGTTATTTTCAATTCGTGAAAATCGAAATAGAAGTAAATTACATAACTAAAAAAAATTATTTTCCCAATAAAAAATATTGCAGCAAATAGATAATATTTGTTTACCAATAGTCTGTATTGGCTCAGAATGCCCATATATGGGTTGTTGCCATTATTTCTAATGGCTTCATCAATCATATCTTGTAGTTGGCACCTTCGCTTCTCGTTTGCTTCAATTTCCTGCATAATAAAGTTTTTTGTTAATAGACTAATAGAGAAAATATTAATATGACATGGAACATCAGAGGTATAACTACAACCTTCTGATAACCAACACCAAGCTCATCATTATCACGAATATTATCAAGAATCACTTGACGCCTGGCTTGCAAAGCGTGCACAACAGCCCCATCATTTTCAATAGCCTGCAATCATAAGCTAACATTAAAAATGTTCATTATAAAAATAAAACTATACATGGTGCATGTAAAGGTCCTTACAGTATTTTTTTTATTTAAAAAACCCTTAAAATATTGAAATATGGTTTCACGAGGTATTTTTCAATATTCCGTCAAAGCTTTTTTTTTATTAATTTGTGACTCAGTTCAACTCTAATAAGAGCATAAGTTTAATAAAGGCACCAGTCTAATAAAAGAAGTTTTAACAAAATGTTAGTAAAAAAGGACCTTGCGAAATCATATTACAATACTTTAGGGACCTTTTTTCCAAATAAAAATTGATACTTCAGGGGCTTTTTAAAATAAAAAATGCTTCAGGGATCGTTCGAAATAAAAGTTGATACTTTAGGGACCTTTAGATGCATTATGTCATAAAACTATGAGAAACTGAGATTAAGAATCTCTCTTAGAAGACTTGTTGATCATTAAAAATATTAGGAAAGAAACTTAGAATCTCAAATCCAACATGCAATGATCAAGAGGAAGAATAAACTGAGTAACCTGTTGTTTTGCGATAGCATCATCAAGGTGCTGGAGTTCCTTACGGTTATGAAGGTTAGTTTCTTCAAGTTCGATTAGAGCCTTCTGTAAATTAATCCTCTCCTGGACATTTTCACTCGTTTCTTGGCTAAGTGCATTCAGCAAAGATATTTCGTCATCCACTGCTTTTTCAGTAGGCTTAGCGTTAAGCTGTGACTCTTTTTCGGCCAATTCATTTCTTAACCGGCTAACCTCACTCTGCAATTAAATTGCTTTTTCAGTGGTTGTGATTAAATTGAAAAAATAACAAAGTTTAGTGAGTTTATTTGAATTTTTTTTTTTTTAATTTTGGCTGCCACATCAGCTTGAGTTGCCGGAAAATAATCGTATGATATAATAGCAAAATTCAAAAAGTTTGTGGGTCGAATTGCAAATTTTAAAAATGTATGTGTTGTAATTGAGAAAGGGTCGTGATATTTTATGCAATTAACCCAAATATGACTCATGTCCTAGATAAAAACCATAGATTTATAAGAGAAGTGTAATTACCTGAAGATTCTCGATCATCTTCTGGTAGTCGGACACATGAGCATTGATTGTGCCTATGTTTTTCTGAGAATTTCACTATTAATTTTAGTATGCATATTTTCAAAAGATGCTCAAATTGAACAAAATTATAATTATTAAAGCGTAAAGCAAACAAAATATTATAGGCTTTATAGCAGATCATGCAACAAAAAAAAAAAAAAAAAGACAACCATATCCTAAGGAAATCAAGCCAGTATTTTGATATATTGCTGAGGAAGTTTTCAGACAAATTTATCTTAATTCTAGCTGAGTAAAGGTTAACTTAAGATGAACTGTTTAAGAGAAACTTAGGATTTTTCTGTCATAACCAACAAAAAAGTGTTCCTCTGCAAGGCAAATATTAATGAAAAACTCCAGAAAGAATGGCCTATTTATAAGAAGAGGGCCATTATTCTGTCATATCTAACAAAAAGGTCTTCAGTACTTGCATAGGAAAGGCAAAGATTAATGAATGATTTCAGGGAGAATGTCCTAGTTTATCGAAAGACGTGACTGATAAGAATGAGAATCCTTCATATTATTTTAGGAAGAATACCAAAAGGAAAGGACACATATAGCCAAATCCCAGAAAGAATATTATGAAATTTTGTTGTGTGACTGAACAAAAGTTACAAAGTAATTCCAGTAAAACACTATGCTTCATTGTAAATGCTCAAAGCATGCATCATTTTAGGGAACATAATGTTTTTTCTCACCTGGATATGTGTCTTAATTTCCTTTGCTCGGTCAGCATACTTTAAAGTATTGATTGTATGGTGATACTGATTGTCAGCTGGTGAGATGGTGGCAATCATTATTGTTTGAGAATTGCCACTCAAACCATCTTTAAGAATCCGTGTCAACTTGCTGAAGGGAATTTCAGATGAGATACACTATCAGAAAGGATGTGCACCACAGTAATATGGGTAAATTGTAAATTATATCAAAAACCTTATCACGTTTTTTCAATTACAACATATGTTTTTAAAATTCACAATTCGATACACGACCTTTCAAATTGTTGCAATTCTATCACATAACTATTTTCAGCAAGTCCTGCTAACGTATGAAATTGCAAAAAAAAAAAGGTTCTGATTAAATTGAAACAATAACAAAAGGTCGTGAATTTATTTGTAATTTTTTCAAAGATTTTCCAGTTGTCAAATCAGCATAATATGCCAGAAATTGGTCATATGATGTAATTGAAAAAACATGAAATAGTGTGAATTATGATGCAATTAACCCCATTGAAATACATCCCAGAATATTTTGCACATAATACAAGAGAGAGAGAGAGAGAGAGAGAGAGAGAGCAGTAGACCTATTCCGGTATGGCACATAAGCCAGACCCTTCTTCTGTTGTTTTCCCAAAGCATTTATGCAATTGGCCAAAGCGAGAAGGGATCGATTTATATTGGCACCATCTCTCAATTTCTGGCCCCCACTATTTGTTTCAGATGCTCGCTCACTGCATTGTGAATTCACCCATGGGTGTTACATTCCTTCAAGAAAAGAAGGTGAAATAAATATTGAATGGAGACGCAAACCTTCCAGCAAGATCCACTAGTGCGAGTTTTCCTCTGATAATTTGGTTGAAATACTTCTTTTGTTGTTTTCTTGTCACAGTAATCTCTAGAACTGCATGGGAGCTGTCAGAAAGAGAATATAAGTGTGTTAACTTGTAAAACACAGTTGGTGTAATGAGAAAATTGATCAAGCTAGTGACTATATAAAAGATCATCAATTATTGGAGCATATAATTTCATTTCTTTTTTGACAAATCATGTGTCAATCGATTTATTCATCCAATTTCATGAAAGAATACAACAATTTTATCAGAAATAAAAACTAAAAGAAGAAAGCACCCACCGTGAGGAAGTTTGATTGACCTCTGTGCTTTCGGTTTTTCGTCTACTGTTCCCCACATTCAAAAGTTCAAGAATCTTATCCGCTGAATTGACCTGAGTATGCAGCAATGATATTAAGGACATAAAATACATGATTAGTCTGGAGTATCTTTTCGAACATGATGCCATAAAGGATGAAAAATATCCACCACATTTCAGAATCTGTAGCATTCAAATTTTTTTTATTAAGTCTTAATGACGCATCAATATTATGGAAAAACAACAAGGATTGCCTTGATACTTCTAAGGCCAGCAACAATTATTCCCTGTTCTGGATCCTCCCTCAGTTCCAAGTGACCTGATGACTTTTCGAGAAGGTCGTAAATGACCTGTATGAAGTAAGTCGAATGCAAAGAGATTTTGTCACTCAATTGTCAACAATTATTTACTCAATGTAAATAAGTGAATATGACTGACCTCATTGTAGACCTCAAGATATGAACAAGTAACGTCGAAGTCATCAGAGCTGTTGTCTTTCTCAATAAGATCAAAAATTGTATTTAAACTGAGAACCATAAGTCCGGGGTCATCTTTGGTTCCAACCATCGTATATGTTTTGCCACTGAGAAACCATCCAAAATATGGTTACTGGTATCACAGGCATATAAATTTCTTTCTGATGTTGAACATAGAAGAAAATTCATTGTATTCATTGTAAAACAGAATGTGTGTCAACAATAACAAATTCCAAGTTCAAAAAGGTACATGTAACTAAAGGCTTGTTAGTACAAAATAAAGATCTAAAGTCCATTTCAAGATATTTATACAAAACACTGTTAGCATTTCACACCAGTAATGAAAGGGAAAAAGTAATGCTCATAAAGGCTGTGATCATGAATCCCCAAATAATAATGATACTAAATATCTCCTCAATGTAAAAATAGGATGATAAGTTTAATAAAGGTCAGTCAACAATTTATGGTGGTTTCTCTTTCGGTCCAGTTCATGGTTGAAACTTATGTAGAGAATATGTTGAATAATTTCAGCAAACTCCTTAGGCCAAATAAGATTTTTTTGATAAATATTGAATGAGAGCTGATACACATTATGGAACACAAGTATGGCAAGATGCTGAGATTTAAAAGCAGATACTTGCAATATTTAATTCAGAACTTTTCAGCTACCAAAAGATCAGTAAGTTTCAGCCTGAACAGCGAGTAAATGACATGCTTGCTTAGATATTACCCTAAAGGCTCAGTTACTCTACAATTCTGGGGAATAAGTAGAACACTCATTAGTCATGTCTCACCCTTTTGAACAATTATCACTACAGTTTGCTATTAAAATTTCAAGTACCTCCCAGTGGCACCATAAGCAAAAACAGTTGCATTGAGACCTTGGACAACTCCAGCAATTGTCGAACATATACTTCTCTTATAGACATCCTGAAAAAAGTATCACCATCATCAATTATCTAGGTTTATTCAAAAGATTCCAAACAAAAACATTGGCAATGATATACACCTGTGTTTAACTATTTGGACCTGAACAAAATTGAAGCAATGTCTAGAGAGCCATCATTAGCTTCAGTGGTCCGAAAATAGATTTTACAAAAGATAGGCAAAGTGCTAACCATCTATTCTAAACATGCAAACAGAGGAAAATGCAACTTAGCAATTAGCATGCTGAAGGTTCATTCTATCAACAGAAGAGATCACGATATGATTCCAAAACTAGACTACTAATAGGTATTCCCTTCTTAATATATAATCCTTTGGGGTCAATTAATTGGGAACTGTTGTTCACCATGATGTGCTTAATAACTTGAATTGGGAGAACTGCATTGCAGCATGTATATTGAGATCACACTTCCTCCACAGTTGTCACAGTGTCAAAAGAGCACCAAGGTATCAGATATCAAATTGAACAGATTAAAGCAATCCATCTTTTCTTCTCTGTCATTCATAATCATAAATAACAGCTAATGCAACAGCATGGCATCAAGGCATCCAGTAAGAGGTTCTTGATGGATATGGTTAATTTAACCAATTAAAAGAGCAATAGATTGGCCAAACCTAGTCATTTATCACTGTACCATATAAGTGCACAGATCATGAGATTACACATACGAAATTTAAAGACTTAGGGCCAAATGCATAGTCGAATGTGTATCTGCGCTCCTTGGTTCGATTCTGTATGCGATCTAGATAGTCCTTTGATAGGTCAGGATCCAAAACAAGCACTTCCTACATTAAACACATTTCTCATCAAAAATTTCTCATAAAGCACCTCCTCTACTTCACCTGTAGAAGTAACCAACCTTCTCATTGTGCACTCTTAATATATCACGACCATGGTCCTTCCCAGTTAATGGCCTGCATTTAACAGCCACCTATTATCAACCAAAAAGAATTAGTTTATGAGTAAAACATGAATACATTGGAAAATATGTAGCAAAACAATAGTTTGAAAAGGCCAAAACACAATATAAAGGATTTCAAAGTAGATTGTTGGACTTACAGAAAGTGTGGTGATTTTCTTGGCAGCTGGAGCTCTTATGCTTGGCATACTTGGTTAACATTCGTTTCCAAATTTCACCAAAAACTCCTCTCCGAGCTTTCTTTAATCTTCAAATAGCTTCTTAACAACTTTTTCCAAAAATGGGTATAACGTAAGCCTAATTACTACGAGAAATTAATGATCACAAGAAAACCAAAATGAAGTTGAAACACCGGAAAGGCTGAACAAGAAGAAAGCCTACACTAACGAATTGATAAAACGAAAACAGAATCAGTAAAACCCTAATTTTTACCACGAATCACCTACTCCAGCTATCAACGAAAAAAGAAACAAATAGATCAAAACCAAAACTTCTTTCAAACTCTCACAAGCTGAATAGAGGCAGTCTCTAAGAAAATCGCCGATTCAAGTGTAAACAACTGGATTCTTAGGAAACGCATAAACAATTGAAACTTGAACTAAGAAATTATTAAAAAAAGGATTCGATAATCGTTTCAGAAATTGAAGTTAAAGATTATTTAGGGGTGAGCACAACGGCACCGCATTAAATTGGAGTTATTAACAACATTAATGTGTATTTGAATGCTCCAAATTTCTCATATGGCGCAGCAGCTATTAATCAGAGAGAAGAGAACTAGAGAAGTTGAGTTTTTATTATGTAAATATTCGTTGTATTGTGCCAATTGGAAGGGTGATTTTGTCTTTCCAGAAAGGGTAATTTTGTCTTTTATACTTTCTCTGTAATTTTTTGTTTTTTAGGAAAGTTTACAATATCATTAAAAAAATATACTTATATAACTTAATTAAGATCTTAATCTTTTAAATCAATGTAGATTTTAATGGTACCGTTATTTCTTCCAATTGTGAGAAGTGAAAAAATCGGCATTGAATTGCCCTTTGATCCTGGCCGTTAATTTTTTGGAGGGAGGTTAATTTGGTGAATTTGCTTTGAATTTAGGGGCGTTTCTGGGATTTAACTATTATCAACTTATGGTGAAGTGCGTGCCGGTGTTGAACCAAATTGAGCGAAACACGATTTTGGATTTGATTCAGAATTGTCGGTGTTTTATTTTATTTAGAATTGTAAACACTGCAGACTTCAATTATTGTCTTTATATTTATAATTTAGTAATTAATAATTATGACTTATTATAATTCAGAATTTTGATATATTGTACTAGGACGTAGTGGTTGCTCCTAATTGAAAACTGGAAGCAATATTGTAAACCATTCATTTGGTTAATTTTGAGGGAGCATTTTCAACTAACATCAGTTAATTAATTTATATGAATCATTTAAATTTATAATTCAATGGCTTAAAATTTGTAATCTGGTTATTGTTGCACTACTCATCGTCCTAACCATCTTTCTTACATATATAACTCTGTTTACACTTTTATAATAAATTTAATAATTAAAAAAATAAGTATAAACTTATGAATTCGTCCTTACTCCTAATATATAGTTTAAGGTAACTTATCACTTTTAACAACAAAATATTTTTAACAAATCAAAAACATATTTTTTTCACTTCTCACAATTGGAAGAAATAACGATACCATTGAAATCTACATTGATTTAAAAGATTAAGATCTTAATTAAGTTATATAAGTATATATATTTTTTATGATATTGTAAACTTATCACTTTTAAGGTAACTTATCACTTTTAACAAATCAAAAACATATTTTTTTCACTTCTCACAATTGGAAGAAATAACGATACCATTGAAATCTACATTGATTTAAAAGATTAAGATCTTAATTAAGTTATATAAGTATATATATTTGTTATGATATTGTAAACTTTCCTAAAAAACAAAAAATTACAGAGAAAGTATAAAAGACAATCAAAAACAAAATATTTTTATGAGTATATATATTTTTTATGATATTGTTGTAATCTGGTTATTGTTGCACTACTCATCGTCCTAACCATCTTTCTTACATATATAACTCTGTTTACACTTTTATAATAAATTTAATAATTAAAAAAATAAGTATAAACTTATGAATTCGTCCTTACTCCTAATATATAGTTTAAGGTAACTTATCACTTTTAACAACAAAATAAAAATATTTTTTATAAGGAAAAACATAATGATGTACTCCGTAGTTCACAAATCAAAAAATTTGAAAGTATGTAACTCTAACGACAACCAAATAAATTCATGATGTGTGCATTGATACACATTCACTTAACGTCACAACTTCAGTTGCATACAAGTAGCATTTATACACACAGTGCATATCCTAAGACTTGAGTTCTACTTCACGCAAAACATGGAGATACGTAATATGTGTGTTTGTAAACTCTTGTAGCCACTTCCATATTATTTTTCTTTAAAGTTGTAAAGTAGCTTTGAAACAAAACAATAATTTAATTCCATTTTATAGAGTTTACAAATTCACTCTATGTGGAAGATATAAGGGTTCTCTTGTTAAAAGAGGGGTCCATTTAATTATTTTAAGGGCTCAATATATATTATTCATACTATGGATATATCATTTCCTTACCTACAATTTTCATAAAATTATCTTAAGAGTGTGAATTTTTTTTATATAAAAAAAAAAAAAAGGTACAAAAAGAAAACGGAGAGATTAACATGTTTTCAAGGGAGACAAAGATTAATCCAAATCTGACTAAGTGACTAATATTGGACTTAATAATAATAGGCTAATATTAATAGCCCACATCCCAACATATCGACATCCATATTAATAATTTAGATCAACATATATATAAAAATAAATACATATATATTTGATTGTGTACGACTTGGATCTGTCCACCCTGCTACTACAAGTTTGGAATCCAGATTTTAAACCAATTTGGATCCCACAAATAATAATGAGTAGAATTCTCATGAAAATTTGCACAGTGCAAAAGGCTTAAAATAGTAAGGGAACGAGAATTTGATCAATTTTTGCCGGTCGTAATTTCAAAAAATCAGGAAAATGTCTTATTAAGCTTTAATAATTTATGTACAGAATTCTTCACAATCTTTCTAATAGTTGTGAATCGAATTGGAGATCCAAATCCACATCAATGAGCACGAATAAATAAAATATAATTAGGGTGTACTATTTTACCATGTAATTAAGATTATATTAGTTTTAACTAATAGGACCACTCATTTTCTTTAATTCAATCACTTTTTTTTTTTTTAAAGTTTGTTGCAAACTATCACCCCCGAGTTTAGTTTTGTCACGTGTCATCATATGGTTAAATGTGATGATGTGTCGCATGGAGATTAAATTGATTTTTTTTAAAATTTAATGTGTAATTAAACTATTGACTAATACACATGCCATTAATATTAAAATGGAAAGTATTATCTAAATTAAAATTAAAATCAATTAATATCTTATTTTGATTAAGTTCTCTTTTATTTTTTTTATCTAAAAATATATATATACATTTTATAGAATATACTGTACAATTGAATTAATTAATAAGATAAATTCATTTGTATATAATTTTATCAGTAATTGAATATATATTATAAATTAATTGATAAAATAAATTTTATCATTACTAATTATAACTAAAAAATTTATTCAAAATAAAAAATTATATAACAAAAATTTTAATTATGAAAAGTAAATTTACCTATGAAATTCTATAAGTGTATCTTTTAAAATATGAGTTATACTATTTTGAATATTAACTTTTATCAATATACCGCGTAATACGCGGGAGTCCTCTAATATAATTAATACTACACTTTTTCAATACATTAATTGAAGAACTGCAAAAAAACAAAATGAAATTAATTTGTCCATGATTTTATAAACTTTGAAAATTTGAACGTTTAAAGAAATAATTAAATACACATGAACTTAAAGGAATGCAATATTAGTTTGGTAAGGCATGAATGAGATGATTATGATGTGGCAGAAAGCATATTAATGTAGAGTGTGATGGGGTGGTTGTACGATCACTATCGTCACTCTCTCCAATTATGCCCTTCACGTCAACCCCCATGCACTGCCAAAATTCATAATTATGTAACATGACGTACGGACTCGACTTGAAATTGTAAAAACTCGACTTGATTTAACATAAAGTTTATCGGATAAACGTATACTATTACTAATCATCAAAATTTTAAAATTCAAGATGTTACCATTTGAATTTCCATCGTCCACTATAATTTCACATTAAACCTGCTTAAGGCAAATTCGTGTATACATCAATTGCACGTGGTGCAAGTGCAACTGATTTTTTTAACAGTGTACGTTAGTATTTTTCACTTAATTGTATTAGTAGCTTCTTTGAACATTATTAATCGTTTTCATTGATAAGTATGAATTACTTTCATCAATAATACTGGTGATGAAAAGGGGCTTCTACTTCAGCAAATTCAATCCCACACCAAACATTTTTTTTATACTTGTTTCTTTATCTTATCTTTTTTCTAAAGTGAGCGTAATGATAGGTTGCTACGTTCACTGGTTTCATCTCATCAACCAGGCGAATCTGGTGGTCAAACTAGCAATGTGGAGGAAGAGTCCTCGGTGTACTTGCGAGTTCATTGAAGTCTCCTAACCATTGCTCAATTTCTCATTTTTCCTCTTTACTCATCTCGTCTATTTCAACATTCACTCGGAGCGATGTCAATAAATAGAATTTCTCCACCATGACCACTCTCGTTCCAACCGATTGCTTTCTAGTTCCTTAGGTGGGGTGTATTAGATTGCCTTCAGTAAATTAGTTTGTCGCTACACTATAAATTGAAGGGCAACTCCTTACAATCCATTAACAAAGGGTTTAATGCTTCCAACCAAGGCATTCCAAAAAGAACACATCTACGTTGGGCAATGGTATCAAATAGAGTGTTACTAGTAAGCGAATAACTAAGACAGAAATGGCTCGTGTCTGGTGTCACAATGCAAAGTTTCTTTGAGGGGGTGTTTGCAAACTCTGCAAACTGCTTCCAGAATCACTTTTTTTAAAGTTGCCCTCTCACATCTTTTACTTTTGAGAAATGCTTTTAAGCTGTTTATATAGTTTGCAAACACCCCTAACTCTTGTTCGTACCTTGCAAACAGTCCTGCCCCAGGACGCGAGAAGGTGCAAATATGACGCCACTTTCATAAAGATGGGATTTAAAGATGCCTTGTTGTCCAACATAAGCATGATAATGCATCTCTCGATACTCTCGTGGAATTTCAAAGATTTTCCCATTTCAAAGGCGTTCATTGTATGAACTAATAACACTGGCAATTTTGTGTTTGTCACATTTGACTTGTTAGAACTCTAATTTCACTTCCTCATCAACCTTGTATTCCCTCTTGTCATCATACATTGCCATCTCATCCTCAAATTCTATTTTCAGGTCAACCACATTAAAGCTCATAATATTGACATTTTAATAAACTTGGTTTCATGTGTACTTTTTGTTACATGTGAAGCACAACCCCGCTTAACGTCTACAATTGATTTCTTTGTTGGATAATCGCACTCGACTCACCCCTCATAGTAATATTAACTGTTAATTTTGGGGCCATTAGACTGGTCATTAGGACGTTTGGCGTGCTTGCACTCCACGGGTTTTGGCTAAGAATTGTGATTAAAAGGGGAGAATCCTCTTTTATTTGGCATCGTTGTTGTTCTGCCATGCGCAATTGTGCGCCTTTCCTTGCTGCTAACTTAATTGCCTCTTGAAAATCATAGGGTTTATTGACATCGCTCCGAGTGAATGTTGAAATACCCCAAGTATTTATTGACATCAATAAATTGCCTCTTGAAAATCATAGGGTTTAATTGCTAAAGACGAATTCTTTAGGCTCTGTCTTTGAGTCGTCAGTTTGTTCATCGTCTTCCTCATAGTGGTCTACGTCGGACCCCATCTCTATGCCTGCTAAAAATGAATTTTGTGTGCCCTGGGCTCTATCTTGACAACGACCCTCCCGATCGGTTTGGTTTAGGAATTCGCCGTCCCCCTATATTATCGACTACTGTTCACTCGTCATTGTGGCCTAAGGTGATCGCGCCAGAAGCGCCCCAACACCTAGGATACCGTCTTATTCGTTTGTCCCCAAATTGCGTGTTGTCACCGTTTTTTTTTTTTTGAATTACATTAAATACACATCCCTTTTTTCCCCTCTCCATGACTCGAACCCAGGATTTAAGGCCTAAGGCCTAGGTAGTGATGCTCTAACCACTTGAGCTATCCCACTTTGTCTGCGTGTTGTCACCGTTGTGTTTCCAAAAACGACGACTTTCTTGTTCACAATATATGATGCCTTGAGCACGTGCACCTCTTTTTCAACGCTGGGAGGCGCATTTTTTCGACCCCTGTCCCAGCGTCCTCCGCTTTCGTCGTTCATGTCCCAACAGTTTCCAAGTTGTGGTAAAACTACTTGCATAATCATGTCGCTCAATTTATTGATGGACATCTCAATGTTCTTGAACCTTTGTCTATATTGTTATGAGGTGGGTAAATATACCGAAATTTCGGTATACCGAGTTTATCGTACCGAAAAAATATTGAAATTATTGAAATTTCCGGTATATCAAATTTTTTTGGTACGGTATGATATCGTACCGAAAATTTCGATACAATAAGGGTATGGAATATGATCATAACGCGGTATTTCGGTATACCGAAAAAATTTCGGTATTCGATATGAAACGGTATATCGGTATACCGAAACCTTAATAAAATAATAATTTTATAATATAATTTATATTTTATACTATTATTTTTTAAATTAAAATAACTTTAATGATTAAACTTAAATAAAATAAACCTAAATAATTCATTTCTATAAAAAATCATGCTTCAATATTTTCGGTATGAATTGGTATATTAGTATTTCGATATGAAATGATGGTTCAATATTTTCGATATAAATCGGTATATCGATATAGCATAGTATGTCGGTATACCGTACCGAAATTACGCTACGATATCGTTATGAATATTTACATACCAAAATTTTCGGTATGATAACGGTATGATACCGAAGTTTTCGGCATGATAATGATATGAATATTTTCAATATCGAAATTTTCGGTATGATAACAGTATGGTTGATATAATCGGTATATCGTACCGAACCACCTTATTAACAATAATCACAGGAGTGGATAAGCAAAGTGCAACATTACTATGAGATGAAACCTCATTCGATGTATCCAAGCCAAGGTAAAAAATATTCGATGTATTGGTGAAAATATTGAGACCTTAAATTTATACTAATTTTTAATACATAAATTCAACAAAATAATTTCAATACATTTACATCTATGATATTTTCGTCCATGATCCAAGCAACCCAAGAACAATTCTCGGATTAACCTAGTAGCTAGCAAAATCACACTGTAAAATAGTATTCTCTATCAAAAGTGTTCTCATAATTCTCAATAACACAATAAATACTACCCTAAATCCATGAGCTGGACATAATGTAATTACTGAAAACAAGGAAACAAAACCACACAAGTCAACCTACAAATCATTTAGATTATAATTTAAATATCTACGCAAGACTAAATCAGAAACTGCATCATTCAATTTAATTCGTTTGCATCCCCCTACTTCAAACCCAAGCATTCACAAACGTGTACCAAAGTAAATGCAACCCGTATATGTCAAGAATAAACCACAATTAGCTAGACCAGTTGTCCATACGCAGAAGATAAATGCACATTTTAGAACCTTCGGATCATATCAACGAGAAGATCCGAATTGAAGGGTGAAAACTCTATAGTTAAAGATGATCTATAATCCTCTCTCAACATAATTATTTGCAAGTAAAAGAGGCCTATACCAAGTAATATAAGGATCACAAGGTCCTCGGAATTAGACAGTTTTTCCTCCCTGTTTTCCATTACCAAGTAGAGAAAACGAGCAACAAAACACTAGAACCGATAAATTACATCAAAGGAGGAGAGACTAATTTTATAAAGAACAAAGGCCTCGTGTTGTTGGCTGCAAGGCCCCCTAAAAAGTTAATTCTGAGCAAAGACCCCAAAATGAAATAAGGAACATTGATATTAGTATTTTAACGGCCTAATTTGCGTCTCTTTGCCAACCGCTCTCTTTCCCTTCTCTCCTCCTCTTCAATCATGCGCAGCTGTTCTTCATCCTCTTTTCGGGCAATTTTTGCACTGAACCAAACGCATAACATGTCAACACAATTCAAACTGACGACTTTAAAGATAAAAAATTTACTGAACCAAAAAGCACAACATTTTACTAACTCGATGAGTATATATGTAACTAATAAAAATTACTAATAAGTTCAGAATGTCACTGGTAAGTAAATCAATATTGTCGTTTGTCATCAAAGCAAGCACCTTCATGAAAACCACAAGCATAACATAAACATAAGTCGCAACTTTTTTTAATTATAAATGGCCGGAAATCTTTCAAATGGCATGTATTTGGTCAAATGACTGCCAATAGTGGCACATAGCTGATTAACAGACATACCTGCGTTGTTCCTCCCTCATAATATCATCAAAATTGGCCTCCATGTCACTATCATCATCATCATCTCGAAACTTGTTGGGATTATAACTACAAAACAATGCAAGGCATCAAGGCTTGGAAAACATGAGACGCTACCAATAATTTTTTACAAAAAAATAATTAAAAGATAAATAATTACCCGAACATCTGCCTAATCATACTTATAGCTTCTTCACCATCACAATCTTCATCACGCAGCTGCCTCTTAGGTTTTGCCTTCAGTCGCTCATCTCGCAAAGGAGCACGATGTGGAGCTCTTGGAGGCGATCTCTTCAACTGCCAAAACCACAACATAACATTGAGAGACTATAAAAAAACACATCCAGAAACAAGAAAAAAATCCAGTAATATCTTGTTGGTGCTTTCATACCGGAGCCCTTGCAGAAGGTAATGTCTGTTTATTGATGACCTTAGGTCTGCTGGTTTCACGATAATCTCTTTGCGCCAATGGTCTTTTCAAATGTGTAGGCTCATGATACTCTCTTTGTGCCAATGGTCTTTTCGAATGTGTAGACTGATGACCATTCGAAGGAGATGGCCTACGAACCCCAGATTGAACGTTTGATGGAGTTGGTTTACGAGCGCCAGATTGAACGGATGAAGAAGGTCTGCGATCACCAGAGATCCCATTTCTTGCAATAGGTTGGGACATCTTCCCAGTAGCAGGAACGGAACTCTTACTAGGCCCACCTTTAAGCCCAGTAGGCCGACTGGGCCCACTACTATTACTGTTACCTAGCTGTTTACGAGATTCTACAGATGACTTTCCAGTATGAGCCAGCTTCTCCAGCCCAACCTTGGGTTTTCCATGGCTGCTTGCAGGTATTGGCTTCCTTCCATCACGATTATTCGAGGGTGGTTCTCTACCACGACCTTCTCTAGCACGATCATTCACTGTTGGTCTGCTCCTTGACTGAAGTTGAGCAGATCGAGCATCTTCAAGTCCACCAAAAAACCTGTATAAGTTCCCTTAATAAAAATATAATTGCAATGAGCATTAGTGATAACGAACCAGAAGAGGAGCAGTCTCACACCAGACTTAGGAGCCGATATATTTCTTAATGGTGGACTTTTTGAGGAGGCTGGGACCTCAGCATCATCAGAAAGTAGAAAAGAATAGTCCCTTGTATTTTTAAGCATTTCGACTTTCTTTTTCAACTGCATCAATTATCAGAACAAGTATGAAAAAACAGTGCAAGCATCTAATACCCAATAAGATAAATTGCAGAAAAAATACCCCATTTGTAGCACTTGGCCGATGGTTCGCCTGAGATTTTGATCTGACAGGAGGAGCTGAAACAGTGGTCTTATTATTTGTCTGCACAGCAAAATACAGCATGTCATTCTCAAGTAGGATAACCGATCAATTACACTAAACACGACTGAAACTCAAATGAGAAGGAGCTCCATATTTCTTAAAAAATAGATACAAATGTGAAATGTGTTCACAGTGTACAAGAGAAGAGAATTAGATGATCAAGACATCCTCGATTAGAACCATTTAGAAATAATGACGATGTTATACAAAAGAAATAGTATCAAAGCACCCACTTGGCCATTTACGCTGACCAGATCTCACTTGCAAGGCCATCCAGATAAATATAAACTAAAAGGATCATTAATATGTATCTATTAATAAATGTTTAGGCAAATCCTTCAAATCAACCAAACAAGAAAACAAGTATAGAGTAACATCAAGATAACTGCTAACGTTTACAAAATATGCCTACTTTTTTTGCAATCCTTGCTGCTAATTCTGGATTCTCCAACAAAGTCTTGCTTTCTTGAATTACTCTCTGAGCAATAACTGGCTGTGAAGGCCCAAAGAAGGAACCATAGCTGCAAACATACAAGTTGATATCAAAATCAAACATTAGTTGATTTTGAAGCAATATAAACAAGTAGTCAATACATCTTCTCTTTCTGAAAAGTTTAATATCATGCACTTAAGTAACAAACTGAAGACCATTCATAATCATAAACTGGTATAATAACTCACTACTAACTTATTAAAAAAACACATTTACCATCCAATGACAAAGTTTGTGTTGTTTTTCTTGAAGTTTGATATTCAGCATAAAAAAAACAAAAGGTTTAGAAGCTTTATCACCGAAACAGTATGAATTCACAAAAGTTAGTTTGAATGCAACCTAAATGACACAGAGATATAGAATTGCAAGTTAATCGGGATAATATACAAAACAGAACAAGATATTACAATACTGGCCACATTAAATTCTACGAGTTTTGGCTCACTTGTCTTTACGGAATGCATTTGTTTTGTCAACAGAGCCAGAATTTGTAGTTCCCATTTCCTTTTTCATCTGCTTTTTAAAATTTTCTTTTAACTTTTGCCTCAAGGCAAGATATTCCAACTCTTCCTGTGTGGGCTGATGAGTTTCCTCATGTTCATCTTCACCGCCTTCTTCCTCTTCTTGCTCCTCACCGTCCGTCTCATACTCATCCCAGTTTTCATATTCCTGCAATAAAAGAATTTCAGGTACACAAAAGTCTGTAGAAACAAATTCACAAAAGATTTTGTTAAAAGAAAACTAAAAGCTGAGCAGTTGCTTACATCTCCTTCATACCCTCGCATCGATCTAGTTAGTGGCCAGATAACAGTAGAATATATGAATGCCGGCTCTCACAGAACTTTACCACAGACCTATCACAAACAAAGTAATTTCATTCAATTTAAATTGAGACTCAGATTCGCATGAAACCCAGAGCAGTAGTCGTTTGTGTTGTTGCACTGGAAACTTCTATAAAACTATAAGCAATTCAGAATATACATCCAGATGCCAATATCAAACGCAATCAATATATTGTGTTTATTATTTCCCTTCCATGTTTTGAGTATCACAGGCTTTATGAATTGATTCAAACCAAGTTCTTTAGCATCTACACCATGAAGGGGCAAAAAATTAATCCAAAATTCAACCGACATAAACACAAAGTTTAAATATCTCAATCGAGTAGATCTTTGAATTGTAAAAAAATGGACTTTCACGGGGCTACAAAACTGATCATGCCAAACCCTTGATCTTCATTCAAAACACGCAAAGAGATCTTTCCCAAAATCATGTTTCAAGGAATTTGACATTAACAACCCAACGATTAAAGAAATTTCTTCATTGACTGCACAAAATTGACAGACAACACAACAAAAGGATACATACGGATCAAATCGAGACAACGGATCGATGTTGATTTTCGAAGAAAATCAATTTTCCTAGTTTGAAACTGAAATCCCCTAAAATTTTGTGATGATCGCAATTCAAACAAAAATATGTAGGGCGAAAAATCAAAGGCCCCAAAACGAAATTATTTTTACAAAAGAAATCAAGAAAACAATAAATCGATGAATAAACCAACATTAATTACCTCAAATCAGAAGAAATCGGAATTGATGAGAGCGAAATCAAGGCGATGGAGTGGAGATTGCTGGAGCGAAATTGCGGATCTGAATGAAGGCCCTCGTTATGTAGATAAAGGGAGGCAGAGAGATAGGGTTTCGCGTTAAAAAAATTGGAGAATTCTTGGCGAGGCTGCGCGAGATAAAGCGCCGAGTAGGGCAACCGAATGAATCAGAAAAGAAGGCCTCAAAGCTATCGTGCGCAGTGGGGGTTAAGGATAAGAACGATAACCAGACCGGACTTTGGGTTCGGTTTTTATTTGACAACCGCTTGATCTTAGCAGTCGGTCTGGCACGTGTCGTTAAGTTTTCTTTTCTCCTTTTTAAAAAATAAAATAAAATCTAAAAAAAATTATTGAATTTTAAAAAATATTTCCTTTTTTTTCTCTCCTCTCTCATCATTTATATTTCAACCGTTATTTTCAAATTTTATATTTCCTTCTATTTTAATTATCTTCTATTTTTTTGAATCATTCTTTTTTTTTTCTTTAATAACAAAAATGAAATTTCATACAACTGCATTCTATAAAAAGATCATATTAGAATTTTAAAATATATTCAGTAATATTTTTCACAATCTCGCGCGTTAGGTGGGTCTTACCTATTAATACTTGAAGTTTTTAACTTTGATACGTGGGTCTTAACTATTACCCACTTAACTATTAATACTTGAAGTTTTTAACTTTGATTTAAAAAAAATTACGAACTAAACACTTCATTAATAGATTATGGAATAAACATTAAAAAACTAATTCTAAAATATAATACAAATCGGCGCACAATACGATAAAATTCTTAGTTAAAATTTTCAAATTTAAATTCATAATTTTACATTTTTCAGTAAAATTTAAATTTAACAGGTAATGATGTGTAGCTTAACATTTTATTTTCATTTGAATTGGGTAGTACGTTAGATGAAAAAAATTAGATGTATTATCGCATATTCAAAGGTTAGACTCGTTTTTTACTAGTTATGATAGCATAGACTAATTATCTAAAATTAGGATGATAATTAAAATTTATAAATTTTAAAGTATAATCTACCCTTAATCTAAGTTCAATAAAAATGATATAAAGTTAATCTATGTTTAATTTAAACTATCAAACATGATGTTAGTGATTTTGTTATACTTAAAATCTTGACTTATAATCATTTATTTTGGACGGAGGAAGGAGACGAGTACTAAATTTTTTAAATAATTTTTTCAATCATTCTATTAAGTGATCCAGTGACGAACTGATCGACATAGTTTAAAAGTAATTTACAACATTCAAACTCGTACAGTT
The DNA here is from genome assembly GCA_963675135.1 of Galeopsis tetrahit. Taxonomy (NCBI): domain Eukaryota; kingdom Viridiplantae; phylum Streptophyta; class Magnoliopsida; order Lamiales; family Lamiaceae; genus Galeopsis; species Galeopsis tetrahit. Next base: position 91,612,275 of record OY776119.1, read on the forward strand.
AGAAATAAAAACAATATTATCAAATGAGTTTAATTAAATATATACAAGACAAATCAATCGTCTTAGTGCTCAACCACAAACAAAGTTGGTGACACCAATTTTAACATTGTGTACATCTTTGGAAATGTTTTATAGAATGTCATAATATCAGTAAGAATTTATTAATCAGTTAACTTATACTCACCCTATCCCAAACTCAATTGAACATTTGTTTCATTTTTTTTATTGACCATCATATTTTCATCAAAAAATATAAATAATTTACACATAATTTGTATCGAAAGCAACAATCAAGTCAAGGACGGAGGTAGTATTACTTTCTCCAATACTTTAATTTTCAAAACGTGCCAACAAAAATAAATAAAAATATTTATTTCTGAATCTATCCTTTTTCATGTGGCACTCCAAGCTACTCTTTTTAACATAACTCTTCTTTAATTTCTCTTTCCTCTCTACTATCAATTTCTTTCTTTTTGCCTTTTAATTTATTAAAGAAATTTTTATTTTTTTTGAGCGGACGACTCTTGTGTCTGTGGGTCAACTCGTGCCTCTTCACCCCTCCTCCAAAAGAATATTGAACTGATTGTGAAGTGTATTTAACATAGCCAGGTTTCTTTTTGCCTTTTAACATAGCCAGGTTTTTTTTTTCCAAACCTATCCGTTGACATTTTGTTGATCCAGCCATTCTTTGGTGGACTCTCAACAGACTAGGTGGTGGGTCTCTACTGACTCCCTAAAAATATAAACCAACCCCTCAATTGTCTTTTAATTAGTTGATTCGCTAACTTCATTTGGATTAAACCGTGTGGTGTTTCGTATTGGTCAAATACGAATACGATACAATAAAGTCAAACACAAATACGGCGCGATAAGGACACGTGTCTACATGACATGAACACGATAATTTTTATCTCACGTCATGACTCATGATATAATCACAAAACGCGATAAAATTACGACACAATCATTAAGAAAATAAATAAATTTAAAATTGTATTTATAAAAAATTATCGTGTTATTATTGTATACTAGTCATTATCGTGTTGTGTCGTATTGGTAAAATAAAAGGTACTCCGTAACATGTTATTGACTGATTAATGAGAGTATTAATTTGTTAATTTTATTGTGTTTAACGGGTCAACACAAATTAACCTGACACAAAACATTGGTGTCATTATCATGTCAACTTAATAACGATTCAAATATGACAAAGACTAACCTACAATTTTCGTGTCGAATTTGTGTCGTGCTATCCTGTCAACCGTGTTCAGAATTGTCAGCATTGTGTTGCCATTCATGTTATCGATATTATAAGAACCAACTTCCTATTCAAGTCAATTACTAACTTTTGAACTAATCGTGATGATTAATTGTGTGACAATTTTATATGAAATCTCAGAAGGAACGAGTTAGTAAAATAGTGAGTACATATAAGAAATTTAATATGATGTACAAATTAGTTTGCAATTGATGAACTTCCAGAAACTACAGAAAGAACTGATCATATGATCCATTTTTTCTGTAGGTTTATAAATGCCTATCAATTGTTGCTTATACTCAAGTTCACTGCCATGTCATTGTTCCTGTAAAAGTGAGATATAACATTAACTATAACAATTTTTTTAAATAAACTATTTTCATACTAAGCTAGTCAATCGTATCATGAAAACGAAACTCATCATGTAAACAGATCACTGATGCGGGGTCTTGAACACATAATTCATACAAAATTTAGTAGAGAAAATATTTAACCTTGATTCCGTTGATTTTTGTGGTGTACCCAAGTGTGGAGCAGGGGTGCCTAGTTGAAGCTGAATTGGTCCATCACCAACACTGAAGCCGTAAGAAAAGAAACCATTTCCATTTGAAGATGCACTTACATCCTTGGTGCCATAAGCCTAACAATACCACCATTAATTCGTAATAATACGAGGTTAAAATTCATTTTGGTCCCATAACTTTTGCATTTTTAGGGCGAGACTAAAGACCCCTAGGTTTTTCTCAATACATTCACCTTACAATTGTGTTTGAGACTACTATTAATATGTGTTGTACATATGGTGCATTTAGCAAAAGTTCGGGTTTTAATAGTCGTATCCTTTCGATTTAGTTTCATAATTCCTTAATTGATCCGATTTTGGTCCCAAAGTCGTGAGAATTTGAAGTACAATATTGTTTTGGACAACGTGTACTTTCAGTTCCTACAATTTTAGAATCAAAATAGGATCAATTGAGGAAAATATAAAATTAAAGTGAAATCTCAACCTTTTCAGTATCTTTTAGTACTACTAAAGCTATGGGATCCAAATAGATTTAATTCAATCCTTTAAAGAATTGATTTGTACCATAATACCTTTCTATACAGCTCCACGTTCTCTTGTTCAATGAGTTTGACCTTCTTACAGAGCTCAACATTCTCCTGATGTATCAAACTACCCTGAAAACATAGTATATTGAAATTAAATTTCCATTTCGATCTTTTATATATAGATATATTTGTAACTCAATCAGTTTAATTTTTCATGACCTGGGACATCATACCTTTCTACTAAGCTCTTGAATCTCTTGAGTTAATGCGGTTTCCTATCATGAAGATCATTTCACAACTTATATAGGGATCGAATTTGCATATCTGTAAATAAATTCTTGAATATATATAATTGACTTTAATATTAATGACACAAATTCTGTCATTATAATTTTCTCAATCTGAAAGTTTTTAATGACAGAATTTTGTCATTAAAAGACAATTTTACCGTAGTTGACCTTTTTCATGCGGACACCACGGAAACTCATTTCGAGTTGGCTCTCTAATTTTTGTAGGTCATTCACACTCAACCCATAAAGCTCTTCTCCCATCAATTTCCTGTCTCAAAAGTAAAAGATAGGATTAAATTCCAAAATTATTTAATTGTGGTGAATATATTTACAATTTTTAGAATATATAACAAAGTTTTTACCGATGGTTTTCCTGCAATTCGTGTAATTGTTGTCTTAAAGATGCCGCCTCCCTTTGCCAGAACTAGGAAGTACAAGGAAACAAATTAAGAGCACAAGAATATATAGGTCAAAAGATCGATAAGCACAATGCACAATAATTGATGGATATTCACAAAGCATGTTGCATAGAATATTGTAGAATTGAAATAATTTCACTTCATTTACATCAAACATGACATATTAGCAAAAAAAGATTTCATGAGAATTTCGTCTATGCTAGGGTGTTGGGTAGTACACAATGCCTACGTGTTTTTCTCTGATTGACTGACTTTAAATAAAAAATTATAAGTGGAGAAAGTAAATGGTGAGCCCTACATGCATTTGGACAGTGCCCGACATGACACACTAGCATAGACTAAACCGGAATAAAGGTAGTCTTCTTACAAGGGTTGATCTGAGAAGCCATTGTAGTTATCCAACAGACAAATTTTAGTTTTAAAAAAAATTGCATCTTGAAATATACATGCATGATTTTGGAATCTGAGAGATATTATTATAAAAAAATGTTGTATGCGTGAATTGAGAATCATGCATACCTTTATCTCAGATCCTTGATTAAGCAGTTGATTATGTTCTTCTTTGGTTTTATTGTAACGCTCAATAACTGACTTCATGCTGCCAGAGTTTCAACCAAAATATATATAAAAGTGATCAGAACATATATAATCATATATAAAGGAGCATATAGCTAGGTTCACTTTGAACGTAAATCTCTATTGATTGGCATTGAATTAGCCCATGAGCCATACATGGTTTCAAAGCTATATGAGTCTAGTTTCTTATGCAACAAATGGAGAGTCATTTGAAGTTTCCTAAAAGAAGTTATGCCATTTTTTCTAGAAGGTAGTAGGTTTATACGAAAATCTGTCAAGTTATGCATTACTTATTCGGGCGCGTTTGTCCTAGACTCGTAAAATTATTGTCCTTAAAACATAATTCATATGTTAAAATTCGAAAAGTTTTGGAGAACCAAACTAAGACCCCTTTGTCATAGATTGAGTTTGTGTTTGTATATATGTAAGAGTACTAAAATAACATCCTTCATATATATATTGAGTTATTGACGATGAGATATTCTGTTACACAATATATATTGAGTTATTGACGATGAGATATTCTGTTACACAATACTGTAACATCTTTTGTTACACTATTTAGATGAATGACACATATACAATACAATTAATCACATTTATCATCTCACTATTTCTATTTAATTACAATACTGTCTATGTGTCATTCATGTAAGCGGTGTAACAAAATATGTTACATCATTGTACAACAAAAATGTCTTTTGAGATTATTGAGAGATGTGGAGAATAATAAGAAATGAGATTAGTTGTTTTAGTTATAACTTTTATTTTAGTAGTCGTAACTTCTATTGTAAACCTCATTTTATATAGAGGAGGGATACAAATCATTTTCAATTCTCTAATAAATTTGATGATGTAATTCCTTTTTCAATTATATATTTCTTAATTCTCTCCATATGCATTCTATTCAATTTCTTCTTATTATGAAATTTCACATAGTACCAAAGTTGTGTATCGATTAATTTATGATCGATTAAACAAGTTCGTCGATTTAGATACATTTCTGCAATTAGGTATGAATTAATTTTTGAGTTTTATGCTCATTTCTGCCAATTAATCTTTGATAGTTTAATTTTTCCTTTTGAGATTTCTTCTTTACGGGTTCTATGCCCGTGAATTTTGGATTCGATTTCATATTAATTCGAATTCTTAGAGTTGTATACTCATGTTTTTGAGTTTCTTGAGTTTTATACTCATTTCTTTGCAGGTTCTATGCTCGTGATCAAACTCTACTATCTTCTTCGATCGAATTTTTAGAGTTTTATACTCGACTCTTCTGTCCAATGAAATTAGGAATTTTCTATATTCTAGAGTTCTATACTCAAACTAATCTTTTCACTTCGTGTCTATCGCGATTCTATTTTTCGTGTCTATCACGATTCTATCTTTACATTTTTTGGAATATTGATGAAATTCTCACCACTGATTAGATGCATGAGTTGCATAATTTGACTACTCTCTACCCATTCTTTCCAAGATCAAAAGCAGTTTATGAAGCATAGTTCATTGTGTTGTCAAATCTGATTTGAAGTTTTTTTTGAAGAACAAGTTCAAGATGAAATTGCTTACCATCTATGTCCATCTTGTGGAGGGGTGTGAAGAATAATAAGAAATAAGATTAGTTAGAGTAGTTTTAGTTATAACTTCTATTTTAGTAGTTGTAACCTCTATTGTAAACTTTCTCTTATATAGAGGAGGAATGAGAATCACGTACTTTCTCTATTAAATTTGATGATGTAATTCCTTTTCCAATTCTATATTTCTTAATTCTCTCCATATGTATTTTATTCAATTTTTTCTATATTTTTTCCTGTTATGAAATTTCAGAAGAGCATACATTCTTCTTCGAGGCATCACAATTTATTTTGGGTAGATCTAAACTATATATGTGCATTTTTTACTCATTTACCCACTCATATCCATATGAAATTTTAACTAATTATTAATAAATTTTGAGGTCTTACCTGAAACTATCTCTTCTGAGATCGAGGGTGTATTTATTGAACTATATGTCCTACTTATGATCACCAGCATAAAATACAATACTTTGTTACAGTTTTATTGAATGGAGCTCGAGAGCATTATTTTTGTACAGATATATTATTCATTCAATTCCTCATACATAGACTTATTTCACAAAGATGAAAACATAAAAGTTATTAATTAGAGTTAGAATATTAATTTTTTGCTTTATTTTTTTCCATTTTGCCCTTATATCTCTACTGATTAAGTCTCTTGTGCACTTAATTGTATTCATGCACTCAAGTCCAATTAAAGAGGAACAAATCTTCTTTTATATACCATAAAAAATTAAAGATGGAGGCGTAAGTTTTCTTAAGGGAGAGGTCCACAGTAAAAAAAAAAAAAAAAACTACATGCAGTTTAATTAAGTATTACATGTATTTTTTAGTAAAAACTACATTCACTTTTTAGTAAGTAATACTAACATTTTCAGTGTAATACATATGCACTTTTCCGTAAAAATCACATGCATGCACTTTTTGATAAAATTAAACTACATGTACTTTCACTAAGATATACTAGCACCATTTAATGTCAATAAACATAGTCCATAAAATTTGAATTGGACAGGTCAAATGTGGCGAGTGCATACATGAACTCGAGTGACTTTAACTATCACATCTACTAGTTTTTGAAGACAAATACTAATACCCAGCTTTAATTTGCTTTTAAATAAAACTAGATATATGTACATCAAATAGGGATAAAGATGGAAAAGAAATATTAATGATACAATAAATATAGTAATTAAGTGTCTATTAATTTGGAAAAAATGAATATAGAAAACAAGCCCATGTTAATGGACTGATTGAGTAATTAAAAGTTCAGTGTAGTGTACCTCATATTAATAAAAGATACGCAAGTAGTTCAATATATGGTTTCTTTTTTAAACCATTTGATTACAAAATTACAATTTGACACAAGAATTCTTAATGAAAAGTTCATCGATGTCCACTGGGAACTATAATTAATGAACAAAAAAGGCAAAAATCTTACACATTTAAACGATACATGATGATTAATAAATATATGAATATATATGTGAACATTAATTAGGTTTTCGTACAGTAGTAATTAATACTTCATTATTTTATTTTTAAATCTTTGTACTATGCTTTAATTTTGCAGTGTTTAGTAAGAAATAAATTAAAGCTAACCTGTAATAATATAGTTCCAAATTAACAATGATGCATATATTAAAAATTACCAAAAAAATCACATTAAATCTTGATCCAATTCATTTTTCCTGATGACATGCAATTAATTAATATTTCGATTCACACATTATATATTAATTCATGGCTTGGCGTTGACAATATATAATATTTACTCGTATTAATATACAAGCGAATATATATTTCCTATACAAAAATAAAATAAAAATCCTATACAAATATGAATTATTATAATATAATTCGATCTAGTTTGCAAATTAATGAATTTGAAACTAATTACCTGGTATTGGAATACTCATGGAGTTTGCTTGTGCTGGAAAATATGATAACACCAACTTCTGCATCGCACAGAATTGCAAGCTCCTTAGCCTTCTTCAGAAGCCCACTTCTTCTCTTTGAGAAGGTGACTTGCCTGCTCGTCGAGTTGTCGATCCTCTTGATCGCGATCTTCCCCCTCCCCATTTCTAGGGTTTTTCGATCGCAGATCTAAAAGTTTAGATTAGATTAAACTCGTTTTCATATATAGATCAAGTGAAAGACAAAAATGGAAAAAAAAGAAGAAGAAGATAGGGCACCTTTCCAAGCTTATGGATGAAGCCTGCAATCTGATAGGATGAAGTGATTCTTGAGATATGTTGGAGAACCTCCTATGAAAGTCAAGCTCTTTTTTCTAGAGAATTAGTTTATTTCGAAATTTTTAATTACGTGCGGGACCATTCTAGTACAAAGCGCATTTGAATAATACTACTCTTGTACACCAGCTGTAAGAGATCATTTTACGCAACTAATTTTGTTCAGTGAACGAAATTAATACTCTCTATGTACTGTTTGCACATATTTTAAGATATAAATTATTTTATTAATATATTAAAGGGATAAATTTATTTTTTGATGAGATTAGATGATCCATTGAAGTAAATTAAAAAAAAATATATGTTCTTATGTAGGAAATGAGTTGTTTTATTTTCAAAAATGTTTAATTAAAAGTATATTTGAATGCACTTTCAAATGATAAATTGTAATTAGATGCTCATATTTTGTTATGTGGAATTTTATATTTTCAAAATAACATTTTAAAATGTGACAGGGTCTTGCATTACAATATTGTGAGAACTCGAGGGCCGATTATTTAATAATAAAAGTACGAGGGTTTGGTTTAATAATAGCGCCGTTGCCTAATTAGTTGCTGACGCGTGGGGAGTCGTACATTTGTTTCCTTAATATTTCTATAAAGGGAAATAATTTATTCCCATGTAAGAAAGCTAGCTCTTGAAACCTTAAATTAACAAATGAAAGTTTTGACAGAAAATGGGAACAGAGTTGTCGTTATTAGCACTTGCTAATAGTATTTTTTGTCATCATCACGTGAACCAGCTGTTAATCTCCCAAAGAGATAAGGATTCTGTTTTTTTGGGTGGAATTTAAAGAGAAAACTAACTATATATAATGAGCCACTTGGTAATTACCATTATAATGGTCAATTAGGTGGGAGCGTGATGTGATTAGATTGTAGTATTTTTTTATTTTTTTTAAATGTTATCTCCAAAGTAGGAGTATAAATGTATAATAAAATGTCTTTATCATATCTTGTAAAACGGTTTTACACTAGGACTTAATATATACATGTGCATATGGATCTCCTTTGGATGCCTATAATTCTTCTTGTCTCTAAAACTAAGCATGTACCACAATATAAATAAGCTCGATCAACAACACTATTTAAATCAGTTTGTACCATTATTTTAAGCTTGTACCACTTATATTAAGCTCATACCACAATTTAAGTATCATCATTTTTAAGCTCGTACCACCTTATAGAAAAATCGTACTACTATATCATGTTAAACTCATACAACTTTGATGAGTAAACTTATATTCAGTTTCGTAACACCATATGCTTAGTATATACATACCACTATTTTTTTGTTGACTTTATATATTAAGAATATAATTAATGATTTAAAAAAGTTATTATCTAAAATAATTCTTTCGATATGATAAATTACAAATATACTTATTTATATACATATATATAAATTACATATTCACATTTGTAAATTAAAAAAAAAGGTAATGTAATTTTTATATTTATTTATACAAATATAGTTGATAATTAATTGGGCAAAAAAATAGAGGAAACCAGACAAAAAACGATTCAATTTGATGATTTTTTATTTTGGCAATCAATTGAAAGAACACAAAAATATACAGAAATCAAAATTTTGAAGAGGATGTTTTATGTATAATCGATTATCTTATGAATTTATAGGTCGAAGTTCCAATTACTTTAAAAAAAAAAAAAAAAACTTATTTTCATTTCTAAATAATGATCTTTTATATGATGTCATATGCGAGATTTTTTTAATAACAAGTGTCATCGAATAATATAGGAGGTCGAAAGTTGAATTAGCGAATAGTGGGTAAGTTAATCACTTTAGTTAATACTACGGAGTACTATTTTAAACAATTGTTCACTTTTAACGTAAACTTGACCTTGATGCACGTTCCCAAACCATTCTAATATTACTACAAAGTTCTGCAAGATGGATTCTTATTGGCTAAACCCACGTGAACAATATTTGGTAAACCAATAAGAATCTACCTCATTAAGAAGGTCTGAATGTGATCCTCGAATCAGCGAGTGCACCGAATTCAACGATCTGCATCTTCTATTACGTAATTATTTAACATCTTTTGTTATATCGTTTAAATTTACGTCATATATATGTACGTTCATTAAAATTACAAATGTAAGAATAACAACCTAACATAATCTATTAATCTATTTAGGAAATGATGTGAATTTAAGTAAAAAGAAATTATTTTCAAAATTTGACCTCAAAATAAGTCAGTTTTTTTTTTTTTAAAGGTAGAATATACAAAAATGTTAAGTGGTTCGATATATCCCCAATCTACATTCACTGTGACACCCTCAAATTTGTATTAACAATGATCACAAATTGTTTACAAGAGTTTCAATATGAACACCTTAATTATACACTATAGAAAAAAAAACCCTAAAACGCGCTTATTCTAAAGTGAAAAATTGTATTTGTCTGAGCTCAAATAGCGGGTTATCATACTAATAGATAGCCCAGGAACAGTTCTCTCCTCCTTCTCTCTAGAAAGAGTAATTTTCTTCCTACTTTTTTCCGGCGATTCCCTTCCTCACTTGTACCATCTGATCCCATCTTCCCTCCCATGTAGATTAGACACAAGGTTTCGATTCCGGCGCGCTCGTTGCCGGTTAGAGTCGCGCCGGCCTCTCTCTTCCAACCATCTCCAATCAAGTTCTTAAAAAAATAAATAAACAAATCTAAAAGATCTAGTCAGATCTATCCAGAAAACCAACGATCTGCCCTCGCTGCCTCCACCGCCGTCTACACCACTATCACCGCCGTGTCCGCCGTCGCCCCCTGACCAGATTTTCTCATCGTCGGTCTCGCAGTCTATGTAATTTTCTCTTAGCGTGTAGTTGGGGATCGATGGTTAGATTATCCCTAACGGTGCTACGGTCATCGTTCGATAAACTATCCGTTGATCCCTGTTTACAACTTTTTTAGATAGTTTTTTTATTTCTTACTTTTGTTTTCATCTTGCTCTACTGCTTTTCTTGTTTTTAGTTTTGTCTTTATATTGTTGACATTTTGGTATGTCTTCTGTGCCAATGTGCGTCATTTTCCCCTTGTTGGGACTCCTCGCCCTTGATGGGTTTTCTTTTGAGATGGACTTGATAGTCCTTAGGACCTGGTACTTGGTGGAACTTTGTTCAATTTTTGTCTTCTTTTTTAGACATGAGAATACCTTAGTGTGGGGTTGTCTCGGTTTTGAGAATGAAGACCAGAGCGTCATTGTGAACTATAAAGGATTGCTAAATACACCCTCTGATTTAGTAAATACACTCTCATCTTGTAAACCTTCTCCCAATTAGTTTTGGTAGTTAGAAGTTAGTTAATTACAGTTATTAGTTTCAAAGCCTTTATATGTTATTAGGGCTCATTTGTATTCGACATTGAGAATCTGCATAATTCAATTTGATTTCTTTTTTTTCCTTTCATTGTTGATTCTTCTTCCATCTTTAAATCCAAAGATGATATGGTGATTGGTTCCCACATGGTATCAGTATTAGCCATTTTCTTCGATCCAATTTCATTGCGATTCACCATCGCGATTTCCTTCCCCTTTTGATTAAAGCTTCGCAAAATTCTTGCGTTTCTTGGCGTTTTTCTTTCCTCTCTTCCATAATCCATGGCGCCCACGGTTACTGATCCCGATTCTTTGGACCCGACCCTCAATCCGTTCTCTCCGCTGGCCCTACATCAAAACGATAACCCGGCCGTCGCCATCGCCCTTGAACCCCTCTCCTGGAGTCATGCGGTCAAACGCGGTCTCAGTGTGAAGAACAAGGCTCGTCTTATTGATGGATCTTTGGACATACCCAGCGAAGAAGATGAACCTGCCGTATACTCTGCTTGGGTAAGATCCAATGACCTTGTTCTTATGTGGATTTTGAATTCTATTGTGCCTGAAATTAAACGCACTTTGGATTACTTCTTTATTGCAAAAGATGTTTGGGATGAATTAAAGGTTAGATATGCCTTATCCGATGGCACTAGGGTATATCACCTTGAGAAATCCCTTAGTACGATCACTCAGGGTTCCCAATCTTTAGTTTCCTATTACAACCAATTCAAATCTTTATGGGATGAGTACCTTAGCTTTAGACCTATTCTTAAATGCTCTTGTGGTGCTATGGATACTTGCTCTTGTGAATTGCCTAAACTCATGACCAACACTCAAGAACAGGATGCTGTTTTGAAATTCTTGATTGGTTTGCATGATTCTTATGGTGCTCTTCGAAGCCAATTTCTTTTGCAATCTCCTTTTCCTCCTCTTTCCAAAATATATGGCCTATTGCTTCAAGAGGAATCCCAAAGAAACCTCCACACTACCCCTGATCCTATCCACCTAGATTCTGTTTCTATGACTGCAAGAAACAACAAATTTTTCAAAGATAGGAAGAAACCTCTGAAATGTGGCCACTGTGATGGTATTGGCCACACCATAGATAGGTGCTTTCACATCATTGGCTTTCCACCTGGTTGGAGGGGACCTAGAACTCTTCCAAACAAACTCACTCAAAAAACTGCCAATCTTTCCTTGAGAAACACCCCCTTGGAATCCAATCCACTCTTTGATCAGGTTTTATATGACAAGTTTGTGAGTTTTTCTAAAATGCAGAATTTGGGTGAGCACAAGGTTATGCCTCACACTGTGGCAGGAACCTCCACTGCTCAACCTGAAGAGAACCAAAACACCACTGATTCAGGTATGGTCTCTAACACTTGCTTACAAAATAGTACTATCTCCACTTGGATTATAGATACTGGAGCTACTGACCACATGGTTTTTGACTTGTCTTTGTTTTCCACCCCTCCCTCCATTGCCAATGTTAAGATTTCTTTACCTAATAATGCTTTTTTCACTGCCACACATATGGGCAACATTGTTATCAATAATCACCTCACTTTATATAATGTCCTGTATGTCCCTGATTTTACCTTCAATCTATTGTCTGTTAGTCACTTGACTAGGTACTCTAATTGTTCTGTGAGTTTCTTCTCCTCACATTGTGTTTTACAGGACAACACCACCAAGATGGTGATTGGTACTACTGATCAAGTGAGGGGCCTTTACCTTTTGAAAACTGCTGCTCCATCTGCTTTACCTGCTTTAAGTTATACTGTCATTTCTAGTTCTGTTGTTCTACATAAATGTACCTTTGATACATGGCATAAAAGACTAGGACACACTTCTAAGAAATGTATGATGCACATTCCTGAATTGAATATTAATACTACTTCTACTGCTCATACTAATTGCTACATTTGCCCTTTAGCTAAGCAAAAGAGAAATTCTTTCCCTTTGAGCACATCTGTATCTTCTCATGCTTTTCATTTGATCCATTGTGATGTTTGGGGCCCATTTTCCACAATATCTGCTTCTGGATATAAGTACTTTCTCACTATTGTAGATGATTTCAGTAGATGTACATGGACTTACCTTCTAAGTGCTAAGAGTGATGTCAAAATATGCCTCCAAAACTTCTATAATATGGTTCTAACTCATTTTGGCACCAAAATTAAGACTTTAAGGAGTGACAATGGGACTGAGTTTATTCTTTCTGATTTTTATCATACCCTTGGGATCTTACACCAAACCTCTTGTGTTGAAACACCCCAACAAAATGGTATAGTTGAGAGAAAACATCAACACTTGCTTCAAGTTGCTAGGGCTCTCCTTTTCCAGTCCTCTATACCTCTTAAATATTGGGATGAATGCATCAAAACTGCTACTTTCATTATAAACAGAATCCCATCCTATAATCTTCAAAATAAGTCAGCCTTTGAACTTCTTTACAATAAGAAACCTGATTATTCCATGTTTAGAACTTTTGGATGTCTTTGCTTTGCCAACACTCTCACATCTCACAGACACAAATTTGCCCCTAGGGCAACCAAGTGTATATTCATTGGCTACCCTATGGGTACTAAAGGGTATAAACTCTTGGATATACAAACTGGTAAAACTCTCATATCCAGAAATGTCAAGTTCTTTGAAGATGTATTTCCCTTCAAAGATAGCATCCCTTCAAAACCTCCCCCCCCCCCACTGCTATTCCCATCCTTGATGATTTCATTGATGATTAACACTTAAGCCCTTCCAATCTTCCAACCTCTGAGCTGCACAATCCTATTGATGATTTGCATGATTCCACTGTTTCTGGTATTGATACTCAAACTAGGCCTCTTAGAACCAAGACTCAGCCTGCTTATTTACAATCTTATGAGACTTCATTACCTGCTTTAGTGGATCATGCAAAACACTCTACATCTTCCAGCATCAAATATCCCATCCAATCCTTCTTGTCCTCTCACAAACTCACACCCAGCTATAAAGCCTTCACCACTTCCATTTCCCAAATTCAGGAGCCCAAATCTTACAAACAAGCAGCTCTAAATGATAAATGGGTCAATGCCATGCAACAAGAGTTGTCTGCCTTGGTCCAGAACACACCTGGACTCTTGTTAATCTCCCCACTAATAAACATTGCATAGGGTGTAGATGGATCTACAAAATCAAATACAAGTCTGATGGCTCCATTGATAGATACAAAGCTAGATTAGTAGCTAAAGGATTTACTCAACAAGAAGGAATTGATTATTTTGATACTTTTTCTCCAGTTGCTAAGATCACCAGTGTTAGAATACTTCTAGCTGTTGCTGTGTCTAAAAATTGGCATATTCACCAACTAGATGTCAATAATGCTTTCTTAAATGGTGACTTAGATGAGGAAATATACATGCTACCTCCCCCTGGCTACTGTTCTAAAAATGATACTAGAGTCTGCAAACTAAATAAGAGTCTTTATGGATTAAAATAGGCTTCTAAACAGTGGTTCTCCAAATTAACCACCTCTTTGTTATCTATTGGTTTTATTCAATCACAGGCTGACACTTCTCTATTCACTAAACACACTGCTAATGCCTTTACTGTTGTCTTGTGCTATGTTGATGATCTTATTGTAACAGGCACTAGCCTTGATGACATACAATCTATTAAGGCACACTTACATAAATCTTTTACTATAAAAGATCTTGGCATTCTCAGATACATTTTAGGGATAGAAGTTGCCAGAAACAACTCTGGCATAACCCTTTCTCAGAGAAAATATGCTCTTGATTTGCTTGATGACTCTGGTTATTTAGGATGTAAACCATCCTCCACTCCTATGGATGCTAAAGTCTGCTTTGATACTCAGTCTCCCCCTTTGAAAAATCCTCAACAATACAGGAGGTTGGTAGGTAAGCTCCTCTATCTTACTATTACTAGACCTGACCTCTCTTATGCAGTTCAAACTATGAGCCAGTACATGCAATCTCCCACTGCCTCTCATCTTGATGCAGTCCACAGAATCCTAAGGTATATCAAAGGTAACCCTGGTACTGGTCTTTTCTATCCTAAAGAGAATACTTCTAAATTGCATGCTTTCTCTGATTCTGATTGGGGGAGATGTACCTGATTTGTCGTGAGATTGTTCGAATTATGGGTGAATTATGCTCTAGATATCAAGAAATTCTTACAACTTTCGTGTGATCATGAGCTAATTGTTCGATATGTTGATACATGAATGTCTTGTTTGATTTCTAGGTAAAGTAAGGAGTTTCGATGCAAATCACGAGAAATACAGCCGTTGGATCAATCCAATGAGTCAACCACAGGAAAGGCATCAAGAAGAGGGTCGAAATGAGACGAGAATCGAGTCGATCGGGCACCCGGATCGAAAGATATGAGCAAAACGAGGATCAAGAGGAAGGGATGCACGGCCGAGCCCGAGTCTCGACCGAGCTGGAACAAGGGAAAATACGGGGCACGGCCGAGCCCAAAGCACGGGCAAGGTGTGCCCGAAACAGGGATTTTGGGAAATTGAAGTGCACGGCCGAGACAAGAGCTCGGCCGAGCTCTTGGGTGGAGAAGAATGGCCAGGGCACGGCCGAAACACAAGCACGGCCGTGCTCCTGAAGGCCAAAAAAAATCGCGCGCACGTTTCATACACGGGCAGCTCGGCCGAGCCCCGTGCACGGCCGTGCTCCAGCTAAAAATTCTGCTCCTCCACTTTTGACCTAGGGACACGTGCCAAGCTTTTTGGGGAAGGGTATTTAAGCTCCCAAATTCATTTTTCTTGAGGAGGCAGCCATTAGAAGAGGATAGAAGCTCCCTAACATCCAAACTTCACCATCTTAGCTCATTTTCCTTCATTTAGCCATAGAATTTAGTTGATTTCATAGTTTAGTTGTCAATTTGAATTGTAATTTCATTTTCAAGCAAGGATTGAAGACTCCATTGAAGCATTTTAAGGTTTTGTCTACATTTTCAATCAAAGAGGTGATATCTTACTTTAATTTGAGTATTTTGTTGATTATTTAGCATGGGTTTGTTGATTATCCCTCTTTTCTCTCTTAATTTCATTAAATTAGCCATGGGCTAAGCATTTTGGTGTTTGGGTGTTGTACAATTGTGATGGAATTAATGTTATAGCTTGATTTCAATTGTGGAATTCATTGGTGGGGTTTATTGGTTAGGTTTATGGGTTTTGAGAGATCATTTTACAAGAACTCAATTATTAGGTTGTATTAGAAGCATGATTAGTGCAACGAGAGTTGGTTAATCTTGACGATAGTATAATCGAGGGTTAATCATGCAAAGACCATTTTCCATTGCCTTTTCTTGATCAAATGCTAGATAGATTGAGTGGATTTGCATTTTATTGTTTCTTGGACGGATACTCCGGGTATAATCAAATCATGATTGCCCCGGAGGATCAAGAAAAGACAACATTTACTTGTTCATATGGTACTTTTGCATGGAGAAGGATGCCATTTGGGCTTTGTAATGCCCCGGCTACCTTCCAAAGATGTATGATGGCAATCTTTCATGGACTTATTGAGAACATTATGGAAGTATTTATGGACGATTTTTCCGTTTTCGGAGAGTCGTTCACTTCTTGCTTACATAATCTTGAGCTTGTGTTACAGAGATGTGAAGATACTAATCTTGTCTTGAATTGGGAGAAGTGCCACTTCATGGTAAAAGATGGAATTGTCCTTGGACACCATGTTTCATCAAAGGGGTTGCAAGTGGATCGTGCTAAGGTGGTAGCCATTGAGAAATTACCACCACCATCGAGTGAGAAAGGGATAAGATCATTCCTTGGTCATGCCGGATTCTATCGTCGGTTTATTAAGGATTTCTCAAAACTTTCTAAACCATTGTCTCATTTACTTGAGAAAAATGTTCCTTTTGAGTTTACTAATGATTGTTTGATTTCTTTCAAGGCTCTTAAGGAAGCATTGATCACCACACCCATCCTTGTGAGTCCGGATTGGAGTGAACCCTTCGTGCTCATGTGTGATGCTAGTGACTTTGCTATGGGAGTAGTTCTTGGATAAATTCGAGAGAAGAAATTCCGGGCAATCTATTATGCTTCCAAGAACTTTAATCCGGCCCAAGCAAATTACACCACTACGGAGAAAGAGCTATTGGCGGTCGTGTATGCTTTTGATAAATTTCGTCCCTATTTGGTGGGGGGGAAAACAATTGTGTATACAGACCATTCAGCCATTAGATATCTTATGAGCAAGAAAGATGCTAACCTCGATTGATCCGTTGGGTGTTGCTTCTCCAAGAGTTTGATATAGAGATCCGTGACAAGAAAGGGAGTGAAAATGTGATAGCGGATCACTTGTCACGTCTTGAGAGAGAAGAGGGGTTTGAAGAAAAAGATAGTGAGGTAAATGAGGAGTTTCCGGATGAAAAGCTCTTTGGGATAGAGGAGATAGACTATGTTGAGATGAATCCGATGATGGAAGTTGATGTGAGCACACCTTGGTATGCGGACTTTGCCAACTTCTTAGCTTGTGGGAAGCTACCCGAGGACATCCCAAGGTATGCTAAGAAGAAGTTTCTTAGAGATGTGAAATGCTATATTTGGGATGATCCTATGTTATTGAAAAGAGGAGTGGATTCTATTCTTAGAAGGTGTGTTCCACAAGAGGAAGTTGAAAACATTTTGACACATTGCCATTCAATGCCTTGTGGTGGGCATTTTGGGGTCTCCAAGACGGTGATGAAGGTCCTACAATCTGGTTTTTATTGGCCTACTATTTTCAAAGATAGTAGAGAGTTTGTACAAAGGTGTGACCGATGTCAAAGGATGGGGACGATCACAAAAAGAGATGAGATGCCACTAACAATCTTCATTGAAGTGGAAGTGTTTGATGTATGGGGAATCGACTTCATGGGGCCATTTCCACCATCATTTGGGTGTAGCTACATTCTTGTGGGAGTCGACTATGTCTCAAAGTGGGTGGAAGCCATCGCCACAAAGACTAGTGACTCAAAAGTCGTGATCCAATTTTTCAAGAATAACGTGTTCTCATGTTTTGGAGTCCCAAGATGATTGATAAGCGATGGAGGCTCCCATTTCGTAAACAAATTGTTGGGAAAGTTGCTTGAAAGGTATGAGGTGAAACACAAAGTTGCTACGGCATATCATCCCCAAACAAATGGATTGGCGGAAGTTTCTAATCGTTAAATCAAGCAAATCTTGGAGAAGACGGTGAAGGTCAATAGGAAAGATTGGGCCATCCAACTCGATGACGCATTGTGGGCCTATCGTACGGCTTACAAGACTCCGTTGAACATGTCACCATACCAACTTGTGTTTGGAAAGTTGTGTCACTTGCTCGTGGAGTTAGAGCACAAAGCATATTGGGCAATTCGTAAGATGAACTTGGATAGTAAATTGGTTGGGAAGAAGAGGCTTCTTCAACTCCATGAACTAGAAGAGTTTAGGGAGAATGCTTATGAGAATTCTCGTATCTTCAAGGAGAAGACGAAAAAGTGGCACGACCAAAGAATCAAGAAGAAACATTTTCAAGTGGGTAACTAAGTGCTTCTCTTCAACTCACGATTGAAGCTCTTTCCCGGGAAACTCAAGTCTAGATGGAGTGGACCCTTTGAGATTGTGAAAATTTTCCACAATGGTGTGGTTGAGTTGAAAAACACTAAGGATGAGCACTTCACGGTGAATGGGCACCGGATCAAGAAATACCTTTCCCCTACTCAAATCGGGGATGTGAATGTGGACTACATTGAAGATAGTTGAGTGGCTTAAGCTCCGTCCGGCTTGAAGACGTTAAACTTAGCTCTAAATGGGAGGCAACCCATTTTTACTTGCTTTCGTAGTATAGTTTCTTTTATGTTTTTAGATGATGCTTTTTATGGTTGGATGAGCTTGATGGTTGTAGGTACACTCTTATGGATGTGTGGTCTAAAGGGGTGAAGAAAGATGTCAAAGTGGAACCAATTCGAAGTGATAGATTGAGAAAAAGTGAAAGGAGGTGATAGCCATCATGGAAGGTACACCCTATAGTGTTGGTTGTGAGTAGTTGTTGATACTTGGTGCAATTTAATTTTAACACTTATTTTCCAAACTTTTAATTGCATAGCAATGAAAAAGTTTGGGGGGATGTGTTCATTTTTAAAAGTAAATTTGCACCAAGCACATGAGAGTCATTGTTGTTGGGTATTTGGTGAATTGTTGAGGCCGCCTAACAAAAATTTTTGAAGGAAAAGGAGGGGATTAATTCGAAAAGAAATGCATGGAGAATGGGATTTGAGAAAGAAATCGAGCGGGAATGCGTGTGGAAATGCTTGGAGATGGAAGAAAAAAAATCTGGTTCGGTCGAACGAGTGCCCTGACTCGAACCGAACCGGAATGATGTTAGTTTCGAAAAACACAAAAAAAAAAAAAATTTTAGCTCCAGGTACACGGCCGAGCCCGAGTCTCGGCCGAGCTCAAGCATGAAAGAAATATGAGGGGCACGGCCGATCCACTGTCTCGGACAAGCCTTGTCCGAAACAGGGATTTAAGGAATCGAAAGAGAACGGCCGAGCACGAGTCTCGGCCGATCTGGGGCTTGATACGAATTCAAAGGGCACGGCCGATCTCGAAGCACGGGCAAGGCATGCCTGAAACATCGTTTTTTAAAATTTCTTGGGGCACGGCCGAGCCTTGGCCCATTTCCCCTCCACACTATAAAAGACTATTGTCTTTCATTTCCCACCCATTTCTCCCAAACCCTAGCCCAAAATTCACCTCCTTCTCTCCTTTTCATACAAAAAATCGACAAAGCCTCCCCGTCCAACACCCAAATTCGTACATATCACCTCCAGTCCTAACCAAAGAAACCAAAAACCACCACCATTCTTTCAAGGCACTTGGGAAATATCTTGAAAAAAAGGGAGTGAAGCCATTGCTTGCTCAAAAATCTTTGTTCCTTAAAGTTTTATCTTACTTTTCCATAATCAAGGTATGTTTTCTCTTTACATTTATGCAAGGTGAAACTTTACTTTGAATTTTTGGAGGATTTGAGATTATTTTTGTGAAGAAGTGAACTTTCATGAACATTTGCTTGAATGTGTGATGGTTTTGAGGTTTTAAGTTGGATTTTGGTGATTTTGCATGTGTATGGTAGCTAAAAATTCAAATTTGGTGTCAATTTAACATGGGTAGGACGAATTTGCCTTCGATTTTGTGAATTGAGTTGATAAATTCATAGAGGCATTTTTACAAACACTTGGTGTGCACCTAAATTTGAGTTCAATTTGTGATATCTCTTATTAATGCCCCATGCATGTGAGTGATTGCTATGAGGTTTACCATCATTTTGAGCTTAATGTCTTGAAATTGTGTAAATAACATGTTTGGTGGTCATTTTTGTTGAGATTTAAAGCATACATATTTTTAAGTATAATTGAAATGATTGGTTGGTGTAGGAGTAAAAAGATGGACATGGGGGAAGATAATGCGATTGCGTCTAGCTCGACCAATAAGGCAAAAAGAAAGAGGATTCCCTAACCTTCGGACCTCAACATCAATTGGTCGAGTGAAGAATATGTTCGATACAAGATGGATTACGGGAGGTTAGTAGGGTCAATTTACAAGACAAAGCTTCCGGATAGACAATGTATGGTCAAGATGGGGATCCATGAAGACATCCTTACTTTGTTCAAGAGGGTAAAAATGGAGGAGTTTATAGCCAAACGCCCTAGAACATTTCAGGGTATTTCATTGGAGGTGTTATGCACGATGAAGTTAACAAGAGATAAGAAGACAAAACACCCCAAGGAAATCTCCTTCCAAGTTAATGGGCAACTCCAAACGATGAAGCTCCACGAAGTCAATGCAAGCTTAGGGGCACCCTTGGACAAGAGTGGAAAGTTAGTTGACCAAAGAAAAGAGTTCAAAGGAGTGGAATTTTGGGCTTTGATAACCTCTTCCAAGAAGGAGTATAGGGCGAAGGTCTCCAAAGCTTCTCAAATCAGGAGCCCGGTCCTCCGATATGTCGAGAAGATACTCTCAAACACGATTTGTGCTAAATCTGAGAGTGGATCGGTAAACCATGATGTACTTTATGTCATGTGGTGCCTTGTCCATGGGCACCAATTCAACGCCGCCCACTACTTGCTCAACCAACTTGACAAGGTGCGCAAGAGTATGTCTTCAAAGGCTAGAGTACATCTCGGAGGCATGATCACACTAATGGTGGAATACCTAGGTGTTGATACAACTTCTTTGGAAGGGGTGGTAGGTGAAGACCTAACCGTGAACACAATGAAGAAAATGTCCATTATCTCCAACTTTGGAAAGCGTATGTGGGTAATTTGGCCAGGTGACAGACTTTTCCCTATACCCAACAAAAACTTGACCACTCTCATTGGAAGTAAGAAGAAGATGCTCGAGAACCTCGCCCTCCTCTCGGATGCTCATCGAGAGGCGAAAGAAGAAGCCGTGAGGGCGACTCAACAAACGTGGACTAGTGGGATCGTCCAATATGGAGACCTTTTAGAGCATCAAGAGTGGGGGGTAAATGATGATGAAGAAGGGGCTGAAGTTGAAGAAGAGGTTAGAGTAGAGGAGGAAGAAGATGCCGGACCGTCTAGAGCGGAATGGAACGCTCATTTGAAGACTCAAGAGGAATGGGAAAGAGTTCAAGACCAAAGATGGACAAGCCAAGAAACCTTCATCAACGATCAAAGGGCTCGGTGGGTAGTTGAAGATGGATATTGGAGAGCCGAAGAAGCATTTAGAAAAAGCCAAGAAGATCGTTGGAATAACGTCAATGATGCTATTCAACGAATGGAGGCTTGGCATCTTAGTCAAGGCAACTACTCATTTCCACCACCTTCCGACCAATGAAAGGGAGTCTTCTTCTCCTCCCTCTATCTCTTAATTTCAAGTTGAACAAGTAGACTATCATTTCGATTTGGTTGTACTATCGGTATTGATACTCTTTCTTTTCGTTTGTTTGATGATACTCTTGGTACTTTGTTTTGAATTTGATGGATTGGTGCTTTTAATTTCTCATATTGTGGGATGATGTGTATCTAATCTTGATGGTTGATGGGTTGATTGTGAATGGATTTGAATTTTGGATGCATGATTCTTTGATAGGTGATTTTGTGACTTGGATATGAGTAGTGAGTCAATTATTGAATGATTGTATCACTTGATTGCAATTTGTGTGAGTAACTAGACTTAGGAAAGCACTTATACCCACCACATTGAACCGGTGAGTGTTGAGCCTTTTGAATCGAAGAATCAATTTGGTTCAATTTTTCTTGAGTGAGTCATTCATAATGGTGCATGCTAGAACTTGCTCTTGAACTTATTTGAAACTTGATTTGAGTGAAGTTGTCAAAATGATAGGAGGCAATTCTTTGAATACTAGTCACTTGGCCTAAAATAAATCCCACCAAAAGACGCATTTCCGTAGTTAGCCCAGTTGAGCCGGAAAACCGTTTTCTTTGCCAAGCTACAAAATGTAACCATGACACCATTCTTTTTTAGCCTTAATTGTCCCAATTAACTTGTGGAGTTTCATTGTTGGTGAATTGGTAGTAAACTTCTTGAAGAGTGGATTTAGATTGATCAATGTCAAAAGAAAAAAAGAAAGAAAGAAAAAGGGTTTGAAAAAAAAAGGGGGGGGGGGGGGGGGGGTAATCCAATTGGAGCTAAAAAAAAAAAAAAAAGAGAGTTGTGAAAAACAAAGAGGGAAACAAAACTCCCTAGAAGCTCAAGAGAAAAATAGCTTCAAAAATTGGCAAGGAAGTTGGGTGAAAAGAAAAGAAAAGAAAAGAAAGAGATGCAATTGTGGTGGGAAATTCTAGTGATGATTGTGAATAACACCAACATTTGTTGCTCTACAAGTTAATAGAGTCACCACTTCAAAATTTACCCCTCCATGTCCAAAAAGCCTATATTACAACCCTTTGAAGTCCTCCTTGATTGATGATTGTTGCTTGAATAAAAGGTGGAGAATTGAGTCTAAGTGCAAGCTTATGGATTGTGCATTTTTGTGGATTGACCTTAGAGAGCAAACATGTCCATATATACACTTGAGTGTGAGTGAAACACTTCTTGAGAAGGTGGTGGAGTAAGTGTTTGAATTTGTCTTGGTTGTGATCATAATTTTGCTTGACATGGTAGATGATTTCAAGATTTGATGAATCATGATTTGAAGAGTTGCTTGATCATTCATATAAGTTACATTGCATCCAGTTTTAAAATTCTTCACAATCACTCTCCTTTGTTCTTTTCTTTCTTTGCTTGGGGACAAGCAAATCGTTTAGTTTGGGGGGGTGATTTGTCGTGAGATTGTTCGAATTATGGGTGAATTATGCTCTAGATATCAAGAAATTCTTACAACTTTCGTGTGATCATGAGCTAATTGTTCGATATGTTGGTACATGAATGTCTTGTTTGATTTCTAGGTAAAGTAAGGAGTTTCGATGCAAATCACGAGAAATACAGCCGTTGGATCAATCCAATGAGTCAACCACAGGAAAGGCATCAAGAAGAGGGTCTAAATGAGACGAGAATCGAGTCGATCGGGCACCCGGATCGAAAGATATGAGCAAAACGAGGATCAAGAGGAAGGGATGCACGGCCGAGCCCGAGTCTCGACCGAGCTGGAACAAGGGAAAATACGGGGCACGGCCGAGCCCAAAGCACGGGCAAGGCGTGCCCGAAACAGGGATTTTGGGAAATTGAAGTGCACGGCCGAGACAAGAGCTCGGCCGAGCTCTTGGGTGGAGAAGAATGGCCAGGGAACGGCCGAAACACAAGCACGGCCGTGCTCCTGAAGGCAAAAAAAAAATCGCTCGCACGTTTTATACACGGGCAGCTCGGCCGAGCCCCGTGCACGGCCGTGCTCCAGCTAAAAATTCTGCTCCTCCACTTTTGACCTAGGGACACGTGCCAAGCTTTTTGGGGAAGGGTATTTAAGCTCCCAAATTCGTTTTTCTTGAGGAGGCAGCCATTAGAAGAGGATAGAAGCTCCCTAACATCCAAACTTCACCATCTTAGCTCATTTTCCTTCATTTAGCCATAGAATTTAGTTGATTTCATAGTTTAGTTGTCAATTTGAATTGTAATTTCATTTTCAAGCAAGGATTGAAGACTCCATTGAAGCATTTTAAGGTTTTGTCTACATTTTCAATCAAAGAGGTGATATCTTACTTTAATTTGAGTATTTTGTTGATTATTTAGCATGGGTTTGTTGATTATCCCTCTTTTCTCTCTTAATTTCATTAAATTAGCCATGGGCTAAGCATTTTGGTGTTTGGGTGTTGTACAATTGTGATGGAATTAATGTTATAGCTTGATTTCAATTGTGGAATTCATTGGTGGGGTTTATTGGTTAGGTTTATGGGTTTTGAGAGATCATTTTACAAGAACTCAATTATTAGGTTGTATTAGAAGCATGATTAGTGCAACGAGAGTTGGTTAATCTTGACGATAGTATAATCGAGGGTTGGGAGTCGAGTGAATTGAGTTAATATTGGTTTATCGCAACGAGAGTTGGGTAAATTTCATTAGAACCCCATTTATCTACATTAATTGCTTTAATTGACATTTAAGTGATTAGCGAGAAGACCATAGGAGTTTGGTTGTTAGTATTCAAGTGGAAAAGCATAACTAGGGATTAGTTTAGTTTAATTAGGTAGAGTCGAACCCCCTAGCCGTGTGATTACCCGGGTAAGAAAACTTCTATTCATCCTCTCAATCCTAGGTGCTTGCTCGATTTATGCTTTAGAGATTTCTTCTACCAAATTCCATCCAATGAAGTACACATAGACTTCGAATTTTAACATCGATTCCACACAAGGACGAACACCCGAACACTACCTCTCTCACTTGATTTCTATCGTATTTTTCTTAGTCATTTGCTTGTCATTAGTTGTCATTGGTGAGTTTACTTTACATTTCATTGCACAAAACATGAGTTTTCATTATATTCAAAGAACAACATACACACTAAGGCTACTTTCACATACTAGTCCCACGGATCGATAATTTAACCGGGCCTTGCTTTTATTACACGCGAACCTCTTATACTTGAGGGGAACGTGTTGGTAAAAACACGTGTCAGTACCCTAACAAGGAGAAGCATAACTGGTTATAGTATATATTTTGGCAATGCACTAATCTCTTGGAAATCCAAGAAACAAACCACTGTTAGTAGATGTTCTGCAGAGGCTGAGTACAGGGCTTTGGCATCAACAACATGTGAGCTTCAATGGATTCACTATATCCTCAAAGACTTAAAGATCATCCATTCCACTCCATCATCTATGTACACAGACAGCAAGAGTGCCTTTTCCATTGCTCACAACCCCTGTTTACACCAGAGAACAAAGCACATTGACTTGGATTATCACTTTACTAGAGAAAAGATCAAGGATGGCCTCCTCACCCTAATCCACATTCCTACTCAAGACAACTTGGCCGACATCCTCACCAAGCCTTTACCTGCTGCTGGTTTCTTCACTCACAAAGCCAAAATGGGGTTAATTGATATCCACTCCCATTTTGAGGGGGGGGGGGGGTATAAAGGATTGCTAAATACACCCTCTGATTTAGTAAATACACTCTCATCTTGTAAACCTTCTCCCAATTAGTTTTGGTAGTTAGAAGTTAGTTAATTGCAGTTATTAGTTTCAAAGCCTTTATATGTTATTAGGGCTCATTTGTATTCGACATTGAGAATCTGCAGAATTCAATTTGATTTCTTTTTTTTCCTTTCATTGTTGATTCTTCTTCCATCTTTAAATCCAAAGATGATATGGTGATTGGTTCCCACATGAACAAAGGGAACACACGTTTTTCCTCTTCTCACGATTGGAGGGGACAACGATACCTTGGTGATCCGTGCGGGTTTGATGATCTTGTACTTAAAGTGTATTGTTAATTTATAGTGATCTTTGTGAACCTCTAAAAAAAAAAAAGCCCGCCACGCTAGCTTTTAGTTGCAACAAACCTCGTCTGAAAACTCCAAGCCAAACTCAAGCAGATGAAATCGTCAGCTTCAATTTTGATGGTCTACGTCTTATTCCACTATACAGATGATTGACGTAGACCATCAAATATTTTTAATATGATACATTCCAATCATTCATATAGTGTTATATTGATGTGTCATATTAAAAAATAATCAACGTTTTACACTACAAAATAATGGGAAAATGGGGACGGGGAAGGCATCGGATCTGCCGTCCCCAATGATGAAGGCAATGACAAAGGGGACGGCAGTGTGCCGATGCCAATATGCTCGATGATATTTAAATGGCATCGGATTTGGGGAAAACCGTTGCCTTTTGGCATCGGCAGGTGGCCGTTACCAAATTGCATCGGGGCCCACTGCCCTTTTTGCCGTCGCCTTTTTATTGACATTTAAAAAAGAAGAATCTGGGTTTCGAACCCAGGTATCGAGGCCACCAACACCCACCCCCCACCGCTGGGCCACCCCATTTTTCGGAAATCTGGCATTTTTCGCGAATTGTGGGGTTCGAACTCGGGACCTCGCGGTCTCGAAGGCTTTTGAGCGCCCCCTGTGTGCTGTTTAGGCTAGGAGCTTTTAGTCGACATGTTGTGAATGCAATTAATATATATTCAATTTAATTTGAGTTTTTAATTCTTTAATTAATTCAATCAATTCTAACTTTAATTGTTGCTTATTAAATTATTTATCAAAACATATCATAATTATTTCTAAATTATGTTTTTCAAATTAAATAATTTAATTACGATATCAATTCACACTATTTAAATTTATTCTAATACTCAATTTACAACATTTAAATTCATTCTAATTTTTAATTTCACAACATTATAATTACATACAACATTGAATATAATTATTTTCACTTATACATTTAAATTTATTATAATCACATCATTTAAATTCATTCTAATTTTCAATTCACAACATTAAATATATATAATTATTTTCACTTATCCATTTAAAAATATGAATTCACTTATCCATTTAATTAAAAATATTTTCATCTATTATAAAATTATTCTCTATTTCATTTTCAATTAAAATTATATATAACATCACAAACAACATTAATTATAATCATAATTAACATGTTCACGTCAATTAAAATAACATCACACACAACATTAAAATAAAAATTAATCCTCAACGTCAATGTAATATAATAACATCACACATAACAAAGTAATATAAAAATGTATCACTCCTCATCATCACCACCATCATCCTCATTATCATCCCGATCCTCAACCTAGCTACGATCATGAATGTTGTGCGACGCCCCAGCCATCTGACCCATCCCACCCATCTGACCCATCTCACCCATCTGACCCATCCCACCCGTCTGTCCCATCCCAGCCATCTGACCCATCCCACCCGTCTGTCCCATCCCAGCCATCATCGCTGCCATCTTCTCCTCAAAGTGCTTGCGTAAGCGCTCCTCCTGCTGCTCGATTTGTAGGACTAAGCGCTCCTCTCTCTCCTTGTAGGTCCCTAAGTTGAGTTAATATCGAGGGAAGCTAAAGAAAATGTCTAGAGGGGGGTGAATAGACTTTTCTAAAATCTTTCGATATATCAGAATTACAATATGCGGAATACGAAATTAACAATGAGCCCAATTAAAATTTATACTCAACTTATTTCGAGAACTCTGTTTTATGTATACTCAACTAGTCTAGTTCAGTTATGTAGTTCAATTAACTAACCAAGTAATCAATTAAACAACAAACAAAATAGTAAAGTAAATCAAACACGAGATTTATAGTGGTTCGACAACTTGTCTACATCCACTCTCACAAACCCAGTTGTGAAATTCTCATTAACTCGTCCAATGGAGTAATATGTTCTTGTAGCTTTAAGTCCCAAGAAATAAGACTTAGATCTTCTCGATTATATCTTCAGATATATCTTCGATCTTACTAGCGATTTACAAGTATCTAGCAACTTGAAACAACAAAAGAAAATAAAACTTCTCTTCGTTCAGTAGTAGCCTTCTGATTTCTTCACTTGTCTTGTGTAGCTTCACTTTCTGAACTTCAATCTCTGAGAGTAATTTCTTCACTTGAATCTTCAATAACGTTTGCAGTATCAATATTTCAGTAGTCTTTAACCAATGAATACCTTGGGGTATTTATAGACTTCAAATTCCAAGAACTTTCAGTTGTGTAACAACCTTTCTTGAAAACTAACTTGTAACTGATTCTTTATATCTTTCCACGCGTTTCTTTAGTCAATTAGTTATTCCTTAACTAATTCTTCAGTCTTTTTCTTCAATACGCGTTTGTAACTAACTTCAATTTGTCCTGTCTTGAGTAAGTTGCGCACCTGCCTTGTCTAGTAGTAGTAGACTGACTGTGTCTTCTACTTCTCTAGTGCAGTAGACATCTTCAGATTACAACATAGAACTGATCTAGTCCTATCAACTAATCCTAACAAGACTATTACATTACATTAAGCTTTTATAACACAAGCTTAGTCAACTTATAAACTATACAATGAATCTATCTATTACATATAAAAAACATGAGCTCTATACAACAATTATTCATAGCTCAATAACAATCTAACATATACGAATAACAAATATGAAGTACTTATAACTCGTACCCATCTTTTAATAATACTTATCTTTTAAAACTAGTACTTGTCTTGTGAACTCTACTGATCTGTACAAGATAACTTCAACTCAACTAGACTAGATCAATCAATACTTAGAAAATATTCAAGTCTTCTTTTGGCTTATCAAAACTTTATCTTTTATCTTTTATTCATCATTTAGGACTTGTTCTAGGATTCATATCCCAACAATTTCCCCCTTTTTGATGAAGCCAAAACTACTTGAATCTTTTCTTATTAGTAGACTAGTTAAGTAGTTACCTTGTCGTTTAACATCAAATAGTACTTATCCTTCATTCATTCAAAATAGATCAGTAGATTACACATACTTGAATAACAAAATATCAGAAAAAAAACTAATCAAACAAAAACTAATCTGAAAGAGTACCTCCTTCTGGGTTTGGAACACAGAATGCATCTAGAAGTCTCTTGTGAATTAGACTGACCTGATCTTCGTCTTCAATCTTCTCTTTATCTAGCAGCTCTTCTTCGAATTTCTTGATTTGATTAACATCAACCCTTTTTCCTGAGCTTGTCATGGGAGTCTTCCATTTTGGAAAGGTCGGTATCAGAATGTTGAAATTTGCAGCGGCTGATATCCTCATGACCAAATTCCAAAGCAATTTATTCTGTCCTTCCATGAATTTGTCAAACATGGTATACAACTCATCTGGACTTTCAGACTCACCATATTTTCGAACAATCCAATGATCAAGTTCCCATTGCCTCTTCACTTTGAGCCATTCTTGTCGATGCTCTTTGTCAATGAAGTAGTCAATGAACTGATCTTCCATCTCTTCTTCATTCGCCTTTAGCTTTTGCAGTCTCTCAATATGTTTTTCTATTTTCTTCTTGCTTGCATAACGACTTTCATCATTAGGATCAACAATCTTCTGCTTCTTTTCAACTGCAGCAACTCCTTCTGTTCCTTCAAACACTATCTTCCTTTTAGACCGTCTAGTCTGAATTTCAGTTTCTGGAGATGCAACATTCTTTCCCTTCTCCAATCTTTTGAGTTCATCAGCTTCAGCTTGCTCCAGCTCTGCAGTTTTAACTAGCCTCCTTTTAGGCCTCCTTAGCTCTTGCATAGCAGTAGCAGCATCCTTTTCTTCTGGTTCAGCACTTAGCTTAGATAAGCTGACTTGCCCTACTCTACTTGCTTCTTCCCCCTTTTTGGCTTCATCATGAGCCTTAAGAGTGAAATAACTTGTAAAGCGAGTCATTTCTTCCTTTACGACCTCCTTCATTGCTTCAGCAGCTAGCTCTATCTGCCTTTGATGTGTTTGATCCCGACTCATCTTGTCCAGGCGATCAGCAGTAGATTCTAACTTCTGTGAGTTAATGACCAACTCATCTTTGAAATGAGTAGCTGTCTGACGCAGTAGAGTATTTTGCTTTGTCAGCTCAGTGAGAATAGCTTGAGAACGCACCAACTGATCTTGTGCTTCTCGCCTTTGTTCATCAGCTATCTCAATCTTCACACGATATAAACGTTCCATCTTGCTGGATTCTTCAGCCAATGATCTAGCAAATGAAATAGATCGTTTCTCAGATTCATCAACTTGCTTTTGCAAAAATCTTTCAACTTCTGCAGACAACTCCGCTCTGAAAGTTGAGTCCATCTTGTTGACTTCTCCAATAAACAATTCTCTTGAACTGTCAACGAGTGAGTTATTCTGTTCTATCAACACATCCTTCATTTTCGAGTGTAAGAACTCTTCTATTGCAGAATGAACAACATCTTTCAAGTCTGACTTCAACTCGGCAAGATAGCCTATGGGAAATCCTTGAGTAGATGACTGGGCTTCAACCACCACATCTTCCTGAACTTTCTCTACCAGTTCCTCTGCATTAAACATAACAGCATCCAGGAATTCATCATCTTCTTTCCCAAAGTCAAAAGAATCAACTTCTTCTGAACTGTGTGCCTCATTTTCAGAAGGTTCAGAGGTTTGAACAGCAACATCAACAAGTTCTGTCTTCTCCTCTTCCACGAGCTCAGTCTGAGTTCCAATATCAGACGAGAACTCTTCAACCAGGATTCCATCAGGAATTTTTAATAGCCTTTTTACAAGATCAACCAAGGCTCTTGGTGGAAATAATTCGGAATGATTCTTTACACCACTATTTTCCTTTTGTTCCATCTCCCAATCCATAAAATTGGAGATTCCTCCCATGCCTTGAATAACTTCGAAAAGGTCATCAGTTGAAGACTTCTTAAGAGCAAACCAGGTGCATATCCTTAAAAGAATTTCAAACTGCTCTGACTCATAGTCTACTTCGATAGTTGAGAGCGTCCTCTTCAGATTCTTGGTCATTCGGACACGAATTCTCTTTTCCCTTAAACACATCGGATAATATACCAGGGAGTTAAATCTAACAGCAGACGGGTTCTGAGTAGATGGGGTCTCTAACTCAGCTGTTGCAGTGGCAACTGGCATCGTGTCTGAAGTAGATGGGTTGGGGGGTTCACCATATTCTGGTGAGGGAGAGGGAGTGAAGGCAATGGTTTCAAAAGGCTTTGATGTGTCTTGGTTTGGTATGACAACTGTAGGAGTATCAGTTGTATCTAATTTAGGAGTGTTTTCGGGTAGGCTGATCCTCAGTGGATATACTGGCAGCACTTGTGAGGTTGGGGGTACAAGTCGAGGCCTAGATCGACGTGACCTAGCCTTGGTTCGAATGGAAGTAGAAGGGAGAGAGAGAGGAATTGAAACAGATTGAGTAGAAGTACCAACCTGTGAACTCAACTCGACTGGACGAGTAGGCGATCCGACCCTTACAAGAGTGTACATTTCAGGAATTTGTTCACTCGACTCTTTCTCTTGTTGCGACTCTCCATCTGACTGAGTCTTTTCTGAGTCATCTGCACTGGACTCTCCTTTTTCAACCTCTTCCGATTCTTCATCATTAGACTCGTCTTCTGAAGAACTAGATGACCAAGCATACGGCATCACATCCATCGGATTCAACTCAACTTGCCTAGGAGCAGATGGCCTAGCAGCAACTTGCTTAGCCAGAGCTTCCTTCTTCAAGTAATGCTTTAGAGGATGAAATGGCTTGCCTTTACTCCAACTCGTCTTGTTTGGCAAAAGAATGGGTAGGATGATACTTAACTTGTTTCCAAAGCT
The DNA here is from genome assembly GCA_963675135.1 of Galeopsis tetrahit. Taxonomy (NCBI): domain Eukaryota; kingdom Viridiplantae; phylum Streptophyta; class Magnoliopsida; order Lamiales; family Lamiaceae; genus Galeopsis; species Galeopsis tetrahit. The sequence goes on from OY776119.1 coordinate 91,643,780, forward strand.
AACATTTGCAGAAACAACCCAGTTGGCTGAACTGGTGTCAACTTGCACAAACTTCTTGTAGTACATCAATCTATCCAAGAAGAGTTTAGTCCAGTTTCCTTCAGTGATTCCATCATAAATCACAGCCATAATTCTTGCTTTCTGGGGCGTCACAGAGTCAAAACTCCCAGTGACTCCTAGCAACATTTTAGATGCGATATCAAGAAGAGTCTTGTATTTTTCAAGAAGCTCCTTCTTCTTCACCACAGGAACCTTTCCATCGCTTTTCAACTTCAGCCTTCTTCCATAGAAAATACTTAAGTACCTCAACTCTCGGCCTTCAGCATATCTCTCAATATCTATCGATCCGGATGGTAGTTTCAGTGATTCGGTCAGAAATTCTCGAGTGATCTCCACTCGCCTCCTTCCAACAAAGGCTTCAATCGAGTCGCCTTGTCGAGTTGCAGTAGCATAAAACTCCAACACTTCTTCTTCAAGAACAACCTCAGGAAATGCCTCCAAATAGGGTCTCAAACCGCATCTGAAGCATTTTATCAAGATTTCCTTGTTGTCTTCAGTGTGATTCCCTTTGAAAAATACCGATCCTTCTGTATGCACTCTTCCTTCGGTAATGTACTTACTGAGATCAAACCTAGCTTGCATGTTAGTACGAGCATCGAACATTGAAACGATAGACATAGTAAAATGGTTTATGAAAATCGAGGAGTTTCGAAGATGTTTGAGTGCTTGAGAAGTTATGAGATCAAGAGAAAATGAAATCGTGAGCAGTTAAGAACGAGTAAAATGGGTTTTAAACCTTTGAGTTCAATGGTTGAGATTGGAAGTATTAATCCAATGGACAGATATGAAAGGCTTTAGAAATTCAGTTTTACGGAATCGAGAAAATTACGTGATTTAGTATCGTAAAATTTGAAATCCGCCTCTTCTATTGGTAGGATAGAGGGGTGTATTCCTCTGACCTAGCTCAGTAGAGTTTTGGCGCGAACTGGTTATATACACCTCATTAAATGGAGTGTATAAATCCAATTCTAGTTTTTTTTTTCAAAATTTCAATACTTCAATCTACATATATATCCTTAATTCAAATTGAATAAACACTTAGAATATGTAAATCATGAGAATACTTGTCTTATCTGTTCGAGTCTATCCAGAACAGACGAGTAGACTGGCGCACGAGACGAGTTCCCCCTTCGACTATGCTTGTCTACTTTAAACATCAAGTGACTATATGTACCTGTCTTGTTCTTGCACTACAGATTAGATGTATTACAGGTAGTCGAGTAGGATAAATAATAATGAATATCAATCTAAGTCAATGATCAAGGTTCAAACAAGATGACTTTTACCAAACTAAAGAGTCAACATAAGGATCTTTAAGAAATCAAGAATTCCCCCTTAAATGTGTATTCCCTTAGTATTACCCTCAGCTTTACCAGCTTCCTCATCGGGTTGGATGGTCAAATTGTCTGACCTTGTATACCTGTCTGTTGAGTGAGTAGACGAGTGCTCTGCTCTTTTGTGGTAACTTGTCTATTTCTCCTTTCTTCTTAGGATTATACCTATCTGGTTAGTGCATTGCTATATACTAGTAGGATCAAGATCAATAAGTCCTAGACTAATGCATAATTCATGAAATCGAGCCTCAGCTAATGGTTTTGTGAAAATATCAGCTCTTTGAAAATCAGTATGAATCTTTTCCATGCGAATATCCTTCTTTTCTACATGATCACGTATGAAATGGTGTTTCACATCAACATGCTTACAACGTGTGTGCAGAACAGGATTTTGTGTAATGGCAATGGCACTATTACTATCACAGAATATAGGAACATTTGATTCACAAATATTATAATCTCTAAGCTGTTGTATAAGCCATAATAATTGACTACAACAACTACCTGCAGCCATGTACTCGGCTTCAGTAGTAGAAGTAGCAACACTTGTCTGCTTTTTCGAAAACCATGAAATGAGTTTTGTGCCTAAGAATTGACAAGAACCGGATGTAGATTTCCTATCTATTCTACAGCCACCAAAATCAGAATCAGAGTAGCCACTTAGAGATAAATCATCATTTGAAGGATACCATATACCACGATTGATGGTTCCTTTCAAATATTTCAGAATCCTTTTAGTGGTTTCCATGTGACTCTTTTGGATTAGCTTGAAAACGAGCACATACACCAACAGAAAATGCAATATCAGGTCTACTAGTAGTCAAGTACAGTAATGAACCAATTAGACCACGGTAATGAGTTTGATCAGTACACTTACCTTGTTCGTCTGGGTCCATTCTGTATGTAGGTAGCATAGGTACGCCAGCAGACTTGCATGTCTTAATACCATACTTGTCTAGAAGATTTCTAGTATACTTTGCTTGATTTATGAAAATCCCTTCAGGGGTCTGTTTTACTTGAAGTCCAAGAAAGTAATTCATTTCACCCATCATAGACATCTCAAATTTACTTTGCATGAGTGTTGAGAAACTTTCACTCAGTTCTTTGTTAGGTGAACCAAAAATGATGTCATCTACGTAAATTTGGACGAGTAAAATGTCTTTCCCTTCTTGTCTTCTAAACAAGGTTCTGTCAACCTTGCCTTTAGTAAAACCATTTTCTAATAGAAATTGAGAAAGAGTATCATACCAGGCTCTTGGAGCTTGCTTTAGTCCATATAAGGCCTTCTTTAATTTGTATACCTGGTTACCTTTGACTTCGAAACCTGGGGGTTGTTCAACATACACTTCTTCCGCAAGAATACCGTTAAGAAATGCACTTTTAACATCCATTTGATATACAGTAAATTTCATGTAAGCAGCATATGCAAGGAACAATCGAATGGCTTCTAGTCTAGCAACAGGAGCATATGTTTCATCATAATCTATGCCTTCAGCTTGTGAATAGCCTTGGGCGACTAGTCTAGCCTTATTACGAACAACTACATCATTCTCATCTTTCTTATTCTTGAAAATCCATCGAGTGCCAACTACATTATGATGTTTCGGTCTATCGACAAGTTCCCAGACGTCGTTTCGAACAAACTGATTCAACTCGTCTTGCATAGCAATGATCCAATTACTATCAGCCAATGCCTCATTAATGGTTTTAGGCTCGATAGATGAGAGGAAACAACACCAGCAAAACAAAGATGGACTAGATTGTTCTTGCGACTCAAAGAGTTGTCGTCTAGTCTTCACACCAACAGTAGAGTCACCAATAATATTTTCAGTATTATGCGCTGATTTCCATGTATTTCTATTCTTAACAATAATACTATCATCTATATCATGTACAGCATCATGCATGTCAACATCATTATCATCAGAAGATTTAATGGGAGTAGATGAGTCGACTAGTTTAGGTATGTCAACTGGTCTAGTAGAGTTACCTTGAGCACTCACCTTCTTCTGGTCATCTGACTCGAGAGCTTTTATAAATGGATTGTAAGCTTGAACGGATTCATATATCTCTGAGTCTTTGTCAGATTCGACAGTTAGCTCAGTAGCTTTCTCACTGATCTTGTTGGCAGACGCGTCCTGTTGAGATTCTTCGAAAACCACATGTGGTGTTTCTTCCACACAAAGGGTTGAGTAGTTGAATACTCTAAATGCTTTGCTAGTCGAGGAGTATCCTAAGAATATCCCCTCGTCTGCTTTAGCATCGAATGCATTCAACTTGCTTTTCCCATTGTTATGGATGAAACACTTGCATCCAAATATATTAAAATATGAAACTCTGGGTTTTCTACCTTTCCATACCTCATATGGTGTCTTACCTAGTGCTTTATTGATAGCACTTCTGTTTTGTGAGTGGCATGCAGTGTTGATAGCTTCTGCCCAAAATTTCTGAGGCGTATTATACTCTGTCAGCATGGTCCTGCAGGCCTCCTTAAGAGTTCTGTTCCTTCGTTCTGCTACTCCATTTTGCTGTGGTGTCCTAGCTGCACTAGTAAGGTGCTGGATGCCACGCTTAGAACAAAATTCTTTAATATAGCAGTTAATGAATTCAGTACCCTTGTCACTACGGATCTTGACAATTGACTGATTCTTCTCAACCTGTAACTTCTTCAACAGATCAGGCAAAAGTGTTTGTGTATCACTCTTCTTGTGTAAGAAGACTACCCAAGTGAACTTAGAATAGTCATCTACCACAACAAGTGTGTACCTTCTACCGTTCAAAGTTGGAGGAGTTATTGGGCCATGTAAGTCCATATGTAGAAGTTCAAGAACTCTACTGGTTGAGAGGGATGAAATAGATTTAAAAGAACCCTTTACCTGTTTACCTTTTTGACAGGACGTGCATACATGTGACTTATAGTAGACTTCATTGGGAATACCTTCCACAAGGTAGTCTCTGGCTATCTTATTAAGAACCTTAAAGTTTAGATGACAGAGGCGTCTATGCCAGAGCCAACCAAGTTCTTTAGGATTCTTAGTAAGTAGACAGGTGTCCCTCGGACAACTGTTCCAGTTTACTATGTACACACTTCCTTGTCTAATGCCGACCAGTAAGACTGTGTGTGTTCTTTTGTCAATGATTTCACATTTCTGACTCTTGAACTGCACCTTGTATCCACGATCACAAAATTGTGAAACAGAGAGTAAATTGTATTTCAATCCTTCAACATAAGAAACATCTTGAATCTCTATGTCTCCATTCCGAATGTAACCAAATCCTTTGGTAACAGCAGTGGAGCTATCACCAAATATCACTTTTGGTCCTTCTTGCTCATGGTAGCTTGATAAGAGAGTCTTGGTACCAGTCATGTGGTGCGAACAGCCACTGTCTATGTACCAAGTTTCTCCTGTTGAGCCACCTTTCTTGTATAGATCGAGTCGACCCTGCAATAGATGATAATACATAATTTAGGTACCCTCCTTGTTTATTGGGGTCCTTGGGGGTTAGTCGAGTTCAATGGAATCCAAATGTACATTGGAGTCCTGAACAAGTTTGACCTTCTAAGCTTTCGACCATATTTGTTGTAAAATAAGACCTTGTTGTCCTTATCTGGCCTATCAGTCGAGTTCGGGTCTACTCTTTGGAGATAGCCTTTTGACTTAATCTCTACTTGAGCAGGCACTTGTCTATGATAGTCAGAGTAAGGTTTATATGCATTAGGTCCATACGGTTTATAGACATTTTTAGGTCTTTCTTCTCCTTTGATATCATATGACAAAGGTGGAGGATATAGAACAGCTTGTGTACGATATTTTGGACCTTCCTGTCTAGGTCTAGACGAGTAGAGTTGAGACTGCCTTATGAAAGGAGGTCTAGACTCTTGTCGTCTAGTCTGTACTTGTCTAGTACTAGTCTCCTCAGGATACCAGTCCTCGTATCTGACCTGATTTGGTCGTCCACGATTCCTAGTCCTTTGATGACTTGTCTTAAACGGAACAGGCTTGTTGTTAACTTTCTTTTTACCACCTTTGGTAATTGGAATGTTAACTTGAGCTTGTTTTGGTACAGTACCTTTTGATGGAGTGTCAATATCGTATATCAATGGTTCTTTTCCTTTATCATTAGTCAAAGAGGTTGAGATGAAAATAGTAGGGTTCTTAGGAACTTGAGTAGACGAGCTGGGTGTCTCAGCACCTATGCCTGTCTTGTCAGCAGGAGCCCTATACCTATCTGACAGTTCAAGGTTAACCTTAGATGAGTTAACCAGGTCAGTAAGTTTAAGGTCTAATGTGACAACCTCGGTTTCTAAGAACTTATTACGTTCTTCAAGCTTTTTGAGCTTACTTTGTAAAACATTGAATTCATGTTTCTCAGTAGCGTGTGTCTTAAGTAGGTCTTGATACAACTTGTCTGTCAATGCACACTTCTCTCTGAGTTGTCTCAACTCTTCTTGCAAGCGTTCATTTAGGACTGTTATATTAGGATCTACTTTAGACTGAGCTTCCTTAAGATCAATGATTTCTTGTCTTAAGGTGATGTTTTCGTCACTGACTTCAATGAATGCCTTGTTGGCAAGTAGGAGGTCGTCTTCAACTGCACTAGTAGAGTGCTGAAGACTACTCCCTACTTGGCTACTGGCAGTGTCACTTTCATCAGTTTCTGATTCATCACAAGATTGAAAGGATGCAGCAGATGATACCTCTTGGTCGATTTTAGCCATGAAGCATAGACCATCATCAACTATGAAAGCTTCATCGTGATCTGGTTCAGACGGGTAGCTAGATGAGGATGATGGCAACTCGTCTGAGTCAGAGTCAGAGTCATCATTGGCCATCATTGCCTTCTTACCACGGTTGTATCTTCTTTCCCTTCGTGCTTTGCGTTCTTCTCGATCATCAGTACTCAGGTCTGGACATTCATATATGTAGTGACCTGGTTTCTCACAGTTATAGCACACGAGATCATTAGTAGCCTTTTTAATAGGAGAGTTGTTCCTTCGTTTATCACGTCTATCAGAACGAGTAATCTTCCTACCATCAGACTCTCTATCTTGTATGTTACCTTTCGAGACTTCGTCTCTCCTTTCGGACGAGTTTCGGTCTCGTCTGGTTTCAGACGAGTTCTTAGAAGCAGACCCTCTATGCTCTCTATAGAACTTCTTATATCTTCCGAAACGTTTATTCAGCCTATCAAACTTTCTAACCATGAGGCTTACCTGATCCTTCAGACTAAGATCAGTATCTAACTCGTCTTTCACAGAAGCAGACCTAGTCTTAGTCTTAGACCTATCTATCTTAGACGAACTAGCCTTAAAAGCAACGTTCTTAGATACAGCATGTTCTCTGTCACTACTTACTATTGATTCATCTTCGTCTAGATCAAACTCATGAGCCTTTAGAGTTTGAAACATAGTCTCTGCTGTCCATACGTCTATATCTTGGGTATTCTTAACAAGCATTTTTACCATCTTCCATCGACTATCAAGGCTTTTGAGAATCCTAAGATTGATTTCACGAGGAGTATAAGATTTACCAAGGACTTCCAAGTCATTCATGATTTTGGTAAAACGAGTATCCAGCTGGTCTATTGTTTCACCAGCTTTCATATGAAATGATTCGAATCTTTGGACTGCAGTAGAAAGCTTGCTTTCTTTGATTAGGGATGTCCCTTCACAAATGATAGCTAAGCGATCCCACATATCTTTGGCAGTTTTACATTTTAACACTTTTCCCAGATACTCGTTAGGAAGAGTGTGTAAGATGTAATTCTTGGCCAAGCTATCCAAATTATTCTGTCTCATTTCTTCAGAGGTTAGTTCTGACCTTGGTTTCTTGACGAGTGTACCCACTGGTTGATTTGGGTCAAGGGCAGCAGTATTGGGGATCATGGTCACAATTGGACCTTCAGTGACGACGGAGATCATTAAGTCGTGAGTGGAGCTGAAGATGGCTTCCATCCTTAGCTTCCAATAGTCGTAGTCTTGTACCTGGAACTTAGGTAGCTTGTTAGCGCTGATCTCAAGAGACATGATTTCAAGAAATAAGTGCTAAGTAGAGTTATGATCAAGAATAACAGATAAGTCAAAAACAGGGAACAAGAAACAATTATATCAAGAATATTGATCAAGAACACGAAAGCAAATATGATCTTGGACCAAGACTTTCACCCAAGTCTTGTGTTGGTTATCAAGAAACAGCAGTTCGTAAACTACTGCTCTGATACCACTTGTAGGTCCCTAAGTTGAGTTAATATCGAGGGAAGCTAAAGAAAATGTCTAGAGGGGGGTGAATAGACTTTTCCACTTGTAGGTCCCTAAGTTGAGTTAATATCGAGGGAAGCTAAAGAAAATGTCTAGAGGGGGGTGAATAGACTTTTCTAAAATCTTTCGATATATCAGAATTACAATATGCGGAATACGAAATTAACAATGAGCCCAATTAAAGTTTATACTCAACTTATTTCGAGAACTCTGTTTTATGTATACTCAACTAGTCTAGTTCAGTTATGTAGTTCAATTAACTAACCAAGTAATCAATTAAACAACAAACAAAATAGTAAAGTAAATCAAACACGAGATTTATAGTGGTTCGACAACTTGTCTACATCCACTCTCACAAACCCAGTTGTGAAATTCTCATTAACTCGTCCAATGGAGTAATATGTTCTTGTAGCTTTAAGTCCCAAGAAATAAGACTTAGATCTTCTCGATTATATCTTCAGATATATCTTCGATCTTACTAGCGATTTACAAGTATCTAGCAACTTGAAACAACAAAAGAAAATAAAACTTCTCTTCGTTCAGTAGTAGCCTTCTGATTTCTTCACTTGTCTTGTGTAGCTTCACTTTCTGAACTTCAATCTCTGAGAGTAATTTCTTCACTTGAATCTTCAATAACGTTTGCAGTATCAATATTTCAGTAGTCTTTAACCAATGAATACCTTGGGGTATTTATAGACTTCAAATTCCAAGAACTTTCAGTTGTGTAACAACCTTTCTTGAAAACTAACTTGTAACTGATTCTTTATATCTTTCCACGCGTTTCTTTAGTCAATTAGTTATTCCTTAACTAATTCTTCAGTCTTTTTCTTCAATACGCGTTTGTAACTAACTTCAATTTGTCCTGTCTTGAGTAAGTTGCGCACCTGCCTTGTCTAGTAGTAGTAGACTGACTGTGTCTTCTACTTCTCTAGTGCAGTAGACATCTTCAGATTACAACATAGAACTGATCTAGTCCTATCAACTAATCCTAACAAGACTATTACATTACATTAAGCTTTTATAACACAAGCTTAGTCAACTTATAAACTATACAATGAATCTATCTATTACATATAAAAAACATGAGCTCTATACAACAATTATTCATAGCTCAATAACAATCTAACATATACGAATAACAAATATGAAGTACTTATAACTCGTACTCATCTTTTAATAATACTTATCTTTTAAAACTAGTACTTGTCTTGTGAACTCTACTGATCTGTACAAGATAACTTCAACTCAACTAGACTAGATCAATCAATACTTAGAAAATATTCAAGTCTTCTTTTGGCTTATCAAAACTTTATCTTTTATCTTTTATTCATCATTTAGGACTTGTTCTAGGATTCATATCCCAACACTCCTCATTGACTCTCCGTTCTTCAGCAATAGCATAGTTAATGTCATTCTGGGTGAATCGTCCATAAGCCGTACCACTTGACGTCTCGCCAGGACCGGAGGAGACCCGTCTGTTCTTGCCTACTTGTCCAAGACCCCTAACACGTCCATGAGACCTGCCGACCTTCTTCAAGTACAGTTCAGACATGTCAGGTATAGGTGGGCCCTGGGAACCATCCTCTGAACTAGGTTCATCTAATGGATCTCCTGTAGTATTATTGGTCAACTCCTCCTATATCTGGTCCTATACGTACACATTTAAAAGTGGGTTAATACATTTTCAAGTACAATTAAATATATATTTGTTATATAATGTAATGTATATATATATGTACACACTTACAAGTATATCACCCATATAACCATAGCTGTATTTGCCGTTTTCGTAACGGTGGTAATATTCAACTATCTCCCAGTCGTATGCAGGGCGTCCCATCCTCTCCTCCTGTATTTTGAATCGAAGACATATACGTATAAATAAACTAAATAATTAACTAAAATTAATTATATATAATTGACCACAAATACTTACAATGCGCCGTGCGACCTCTGCTGCTCCACGAGCTCCGCCTTTATGAGTACCATGGCCAGTACCCGGACCTCCAGGCTCGGATAAGCGGTTCTTACGAGCCTGCTCGCTCTTCTTAATTGTTGCAAGATTGTTCCAGTGACGAACTAAGTCGTTCCAAACATTCACATCCCACCTCGGCCTCTTCTTATCCTTCACCCACGCTTTCTTGACTCTTGATAACATGTTAGTGTACTGAGTTGCTGCTCTTTGAAGAAAGAGTCTGTACACCTCTGCAGAAGATGTGACTTCAGGGTCCCACCTGACCTCGGTCTGCAAAAAAAAATTAATTAATGAATTAATATAACAAAATAACAAAATGTTAATGTAAAGTTATTTTATACCTGGAATGTATCCCACCACCGCTGTATCGTGCCGGGTGATACCTTGGCCCAGGCGTGTGCACCAAGCTCCATATTCCTGTACATAATCGATCTGATCGTCCTCGAAATCAAATTTGAAGGCATCAACCTGTTACACGTATTTTATAATAATAAAAAAATTATTAAATGCATCGGGCATTAAATGGCATCAAATTTGAAGGTATCGGGGCCCACTGCCGTCCCCTTTTAGCATCGGGCATTAAATGCCGTTACCAAATGGCATCGGCCATTAAATGCCGTTACCGAATGGCATCGGGGCCCACTGCCGTCCCCTTTTCGCATCGGTCATTAAATGCCGTTACCAAATTGCATCGACCCACTTGCCGTTGCCAATTGCCGTTGCCTTTTGACCATTATTTTGTAGTGTTATATATTGAGGGCAACACATGTTAAAAATCTAGTAGGGTGAAATGTTAGTGAAACACGAAAAATAGAATCCAACCGAAACTCAAGTTAATTACTTGCAAAATGTGCACCAAAAAACTACTCTAGCTAGCTATCCGAGTTAGTTAATTACTAACTCCAACTCCTTAACCACCCCAACCGCCAAAACTCATTCCAACTTTTCATTCTAACTTCTAAGCTTCACATTATGCACTTCAGAAATCGATTTTGATAAAATTCCATCTCAAATGTAACATACATAACATAAATACGGACGAATAAGAACACTAAATAAAAAAGAAAATTTAAGAGAAACTATATGACAAAAGCAAAACTTACTAAATAAAAAGGAAACTAAAAACACTTCAATACATACTCATTTTGTTCCACTTTATCTATCACTTTTAAAATTTCAAACAAAAAGTCATTTAATATTAATAATTATTTTAAATATTTTTTAGTTTAAAAAAAAAACAAATAAAATGAAAGGAGAAGTATATATATATATATAGATTTACTCAGGCCCGATCTTAATGTAAGGCCAACAAGGCAATCGATTCAGACCCAAAATTATTTCAATTTTTTAGAGGCCCATTTTTTAAGATATCTTTTTTATATATAGGAGAAAAAAAATCTCAAGCTTCAGTTTATATCTTCTAAATTTTCACCTTTTCAATTTACGTCTCAAAGTGCCCAATTTACATAATTTTTTTGTCCAACTTACATTATTTTCGTCAAAAATTTGAGATTCCAGACAAATAGTTCAATTTACATCCTTTAAATTTAAAAATTTTAAAAATAATATAAAAAATTTTCTAAAAATCTCTTTAAATTAAAAAATTACTCGTATAAAAAATTCAAAAAATCTAAAATTGTCTAAATAAAAATTTCTAAAAATCTCATTAAAATTTCTAAAAATTATAATAATAATTACATTAAAAATCTGATAAATCTCTAATTAAATAACTTAAAATTTTAAAAAATCTAGGGTTAATCTTATATGAAATATTGCATATATGCATTGCATCCCAATTAGGCAAGTCAAAACCCTAAGTTCAAAAGTCAAATTAAATCAATTTAAAAAAATTTGCGGGTCAGAAGCCTGGATTCGGGTTGTCCAGAAAATTCGCGGATTGCAAACAGGTGGTTTACTACATGACAAAAATATTGTTACTACAAGGCCAAAATATTACCACTACAAGGCCAAAAATTTAATACTACATATCAAAACATTCTGAAAAATTCACCAAAAAATTAAGTCTTCAGAATATTTTTGAACATGTAGTAATACACTTTTGACCTTGTAGTGATAAAATTTTGGTCTTGTAGTAACATTGTTTTGGTCATGTAGTAGCCGAATAAGTCAAAATTATTTTAATAATTTTGCCCCAAAAAAATAAGTGTCCAGAATATTTTTGGACTTGTAGTAATACACTTTTGACCTTGTAGTGACAAAATTTAGTTCTTGTAGTAATATAATTTTGGTCATGTAGTAAAATAAGTAGTATATTAGAATGAAAATAAATATTTTAATTAAAGTTGACCCGCGTTGACCCACAAATTTTGACCTAATTTACCTTAATTAGTCATATTGCATGTATGCAATATTATATATAAGTTTTTGTGAAAAATCTATTAATTAAAAATTAGAAATTCTAAATTATGTAAAAAAAATCTATATTGTTAGTCCTTTAAAAATTGTTTTATATTATGTATCATAAATAAAAAATATTAAGGAACAGAGCCTTTTTCTAAAGTTCGATTTAGGTCCAAATATTTCTAGGACCGACCATTGGATTTAAAAAAACATATAAGGGAGAAAGGAGGGTGATAGGATCGAATTAAAAAATATTAAAGAGTAATATTTGGCTAAAATCCTAAAGCAACGGGGAGTTTAACTCAATTTATATATATATATATATATATATATATATATATATATATATATATATATTTACTGGCCTTAATGGTTACATAAAAAAAAACATGAAAGCGATAATAAAACATATAAGGGTGATAGGATCTAATGAATTAAGAAATATTAAAGAGCAATACTTGGTGCAACCCTACAACTCCAATAAATTGAGTTAAATATTGAATCAAATGTTAAATTATATACATTAAAATTCAAGTATATCTATACACTCAATTGCACTGCATATAGTTAAACCCGTTTATTTTTAATTGGGCCCAATTGGATTCAAAAAAAAATTCGGGCCCAATTAAATTCTGACACGTATCTATAACGACCACGGTTAAATCCCATTTGTTACTTCTTCACCCCAATTTTGAGTTCACCCGCATGAAATACCACAACTACCCTCCCCAACTTATCTACCCTCTCATACACCCCATTCTCCCCATTTCCATTCAAATATTTCTAATTTTAAACTAGTTGGACATAATTTTGTACGAATTATATTGACAAATCTGGGTTTTTTGCACGAACATAAGTAAAAATCGCGAAGTTTTACAACAGTGTCGAACTCGACACTGATTCGCCGAGGAAGAGAAAAAAGCTCGAGAGTTTTTCCGAGTTTTTGAGGAATTCTCGGCTAAAAAATTCCATTTTTTTTTGTCAAAAACTTAGCAACATTTTTTGAGAGATTTTTGTGGAAGATTTTTTTCGAAAAAACTCTGAAAACTTGAAATTTCAGTCGAGAATTGTGAAAATTCTCAGTGAACCAGAGCTGAAGTTTTTCAACCATTGAAACAACATACGAATCCCTCCACGTTTATATTCAAGTTCCATCAAGGTTTTAATTTTTTTGGGACAATTTTAGGAGGAAGAAGGGAATACATTAACTTTTTGTTTATGATTTTTTAGGTGGGGTTGAACTCAGTAGGGGTAGTACAATCTATTTACTCAAAATTTGAAAAAAAAAAAAAAAAAACCGGGTAGAGTGTAGAAATAATAAAACTCTGAAGATTTTTTTCGAACACTCTGAAATTTCGAAATTTCATCCGAGAATTGTGAAATTTCTCGGTGAACCAGAGCCGAGTTTTTAGTTTAACAATTTTTAGAGAAAAAAAAAGAACAATTACATATGTGTATCAAAAAATTCTATTTTTTAACTATTGAAACAAAAATACGAATCCCTCCAGTTTAGATTCAAGTTCCTTGAAGGGTTTGATTTTTATTTTTTTGGGATAAAATTTTAGAAGGAAGAAGTGAATACATTCGGTTTATGTTTATGAATTTTTGGGTAGAGCCGAAATTTGGAAAAAAATAAAAATAAATCGGGTGGGGTGAAGAAATAATAAAAGGGCTCATTTAACCGTGGCCATTTATAATTTAGTCGGTGGTGAAATACACTTCCCCGTCTCTGTAGCGTTTTGTCATTTTGAGTGTTTTCGTCAAATTAGTCTATTTCCTCTTTATTTTCTCCATCTCTTAAACGTGGCGCTGCTTCTCAGCCTCTCGCTCTTGGGCTTCCTTCCGAGACACCAATATATAATTAAACTGTAAAAAACAACACTCTTCAGTGGAAGATCACGCTTTGTAAGTTCTTTAACATAATTCCGTGTATTTCTTACTCCAATCATGCAAGTTCTTGATATTTTAATGGCTCTCAATATGTTTGATATAATGCCTGAAAGGGATTCATACGTACAAGCCGAACACCTTCTTACCTTTAATGATTGTTCCTTTGTTTTCTGCTGTAGAAGCTGTTGAAATATGGGCTGTAATATAATCAGCACTGCAGTGCAACCACGCTTGCCAAGGTGAGTCTCTGCTCAACGCCGGATTATTCAGTTTTGTCTGTATTTGTGTCGTAATTTTGAAATTGTGTCGAAGTACCACGTGTGAGTTGGCCAATTCAAATTATTAAAGGAAAAGAAACTGGGGTGCTTGGTTCAATTTGAAGGGGAATGGTGATTGTGAAGGATAACAACAAGTCAAGCCAACATCAAGAACTGAAGAATAGGGAGCCAAAATTTCCATTTCAACGTCAATATGTCATCACCAAGGAAAAGAATTTTTCAAATTATAGAATTCATATTGAATAGTAAATGAAATTGAATAGTGAATTAGATGATCATCACTCCTCTATATAAGAGGAGGTTTAGTTATTCTAGTTGTAACTTCTAGCTTAGTAGTTATAACCTCTCTTGTAAACCTCCTCTTATATAGAGGAGTGATAGCCAACAAATGAACTACTCCTCTAACTAATAATCTTTATTTTGTTGGCTTGACTTGTTGTTATCCTTCACAGTAGTGAAGTGAATTAAAATGGGAATGAAGCTTACATTTCTAGTGTTTTGCTCTAATCTTGAAATGAAAGGGGGATAAACTCATAAAAGATGATTTTTGGTTGAGGAATAATGGAGGAGAAATGACTATAGGAGGGGAAAAAGGGTAATGATTAACTTATTTTGAGTCTCATTATCACGTATAAGGTATGATGAAGGGGAATTGACCGTCTTTTATTCTTATTAGCCATTACAATCACCTATGCTCATTCCCATTGAAGAATCTTAAACCGAGTGCTCCCATAGTTTCTTGAAGTGTTCTTCTCGATTGGGTATGCTCCAGTACTAAAGTCACCCGGATTTCTACAGAATTGTGTTGAATGTTTACGTGAGATGAATTTTTGTTTATATAGTGTTTACCTGGAAACATAGAATAGTAAAAAGAGAGAAAAGATTTATGCTGACTGTGTTTTTGTCCTGTGTTGACGTATTACAGAATGTAGGATGTTCATAGTAAATGCATTGATAGTTTTGCTGTCAATTGACAGGATATATGTGAGACAAAGTGATAAATCTGCAGTTGATATGAGAAAACTGAGTCGGGTATTGATTGGTAAACGTTCTCTTCGTTTTGAACGTTGGAAAGTGTTTTGTGCACCGAGTAGTTTAGAGGGGGAGGTTTCAGCTATGCAGTCAAAGATTTTATCCAAGGATGAGGAATCTGATTCCAGTAAACGACCACTAAGTAGTGAAGAGGTGACTTTTATTGGGTTAATCAACGAACAAAATGAAAAATGTGATCATCTTATCTAAATATTGAATTCAATTTATTTGTTGCAAATATTTGCTTTCTCTCATATAGCTAACATTCGTGTTGCTTTACAGGTGAAGGCATTACTTGTTGATTCTCAAAGGTCAATACTTGTCAAGAAACTTAGTGAAGCAAACCAACAAAATCGAATTCTGAAGCGCCAGGTTTGGTTGTATGACATATTCTTTCCGGTGTTAATCAAGTTTTAAATTCACATGATTTTAATTTAGTTTTAAATTTGTCAAAGCAGTTACTAGTTAACGAAGATGCGTTAGTTAATTTCAAGAGTGAACTTGCTGTCATAGAATTTGAGATTCAGGTATATCTTTGGTAACTACTTCATTGTACTGTTTACTTGTTTAAGATGTCCCATTATTGAAATGTAAGAACATTTTCATCCGTAGGCTCTTGTTGGTTTGGCAGAAGAAATTGCAAACTACGATATTCCTGGCGGATCAAGAAAGATTAATGGAAAGTACATTCAGTCTCACCTTTTCTCAAGACTAGAAGGTAAAGCAGTTAATGTAGCTCAACTCTTTTAGCTATATCTGATCAAGTGGCCCAAGGGCTATAGAATAGAACTTCCATCTCTCTTATCATTGCAGTTAAAATTACCAAAAAATATATATTTAAAGAACGCCTAGGCACCAACTTGGCCGCCTAGGCGGCGGTTAAGCCTATTTCTGCCAAAGACTGTCAATTTGCAAGAAATCGAGTGGGCCGGCAGCCGCCTAGGATGATTTCTGCATCATTGCTTATATAGAAATAGAGAGAGAGAGAGAGAGAGAGAGAGAAAGAGCATACTTGGGCAGTTTTACAGTTGGATAAATCAAATTTCTGATCCGTGTTTATATATTTTTCCTTTTATTTTTATCATATGAGAGTAAATGTTTTTCTTTCGTATCCCCATTAAATTGCTGTGGTCCTTTCTGACTGATCATCTTTATCTTCTGGTGAAAAGCGTAAAGAAAATTTCAGCATCTGTCAACGTGATAATATTTTTCTGTTAAAATTGAATACAGTAGTCTGAGTTACCATGTGTTAACCATTATGCGATTTCTGCGATGGGAATAGCTGTACAAAAAAGATTGGAGGAACAGATCAAGGATGTGGATGCAGCACGATCACAACAAGTTCCTTTAGTTTGGCGTGGTATGGCTGAGGTAATTAAATTTACATGTTCAAATATGTGTACTAAGAAAATACCTGTTCATAAGTTTGTGAAGAAATTTGATTTGCACAACCAATGTTTATTCTTCATTATCATCTGAAATCCTAGATAAAGAAAGTTTCACAGTTGAATTATGGAGAAAATACACAAATAAACGCAGCTTTTTACTTAATTTTTCAATGGTTTGAACTTTGAAGATGCAGGGAAACACAATTAAATTTGAAAGTGAAATGAAGGCTACATGTTACTACACTCTATAATAGAAGTAGTGTATTTTAATGCACAAGAATTCTGAATTCTGATAATGACATACTTGTTTAAGTAGCTAACAATTGATTTAGAGCATGAGAATCCAATTCATCAGAGACTAATGAAAATTTCACTGAGATAATTGTGCTGTCGTATCTGCTCGTTTGAGTAAATGCATATAATTGCAGTCATCAATCTTACTTAATGCCATGATGTCCAGTGCAATGATTTGGTAAATGACATTTCATTTTATATCTTCGTGGAAACTATTAATTCGGAGAATGGCATGATAGGGTGTTAGATATATGCATAATCGTGATTCATTCATCATGGAAATACAAGATCTCACCCCATGATTCGGTTTCAGAGTGTGCAAGTGATGGGTTCATTCGATGGTTGGAGTCAAGGGGAACATCTATCGCCTGAGTATACTGGTTCGTTCACAACGTTCTCAACTACATTGATGCTTAGACCTGGAAGGTTAGTTTACACAACAATGCAAGTCACTAACCATATTAATCACCATCATTATTATGTCTCATTTATTGGTTTGTGGATGTTATGAAGATATGAAATAAAGTTCTTGATCGATGGGGAGTGGCATCTATCTCCTGAATTTCCGACAGTTGGTGAGGGGCTGATGCAGAACAATTTGCTGATAGTGGAATAGCTTTACCTCCATGATGCTGCTCTCTTCCACTCTGGTCTCCCTCTCTTCATTCTTAAAGGTAAATTCTTGTGTGAGACAATGTAATATCAGATAGGCAGTGAGATGGGTTCAAATTAGATGTTTTGCTCACTAAGTTACTAATTCGAGCTGAGTGTCTTTTTTAAGCATGCATAATCAAAGCAACAAAGTAGTGAAAAAATAATAGTTCTAAGCAACTGGTAGTCTGATTATTTATAAGTTTTTCTATTTGAATGTCCTATTTTCAATCAGGTAAATTAAGACAAAGTTAAAGAAGTATGAATCATTATCATATACTACATGATTTTATCAGTTTAGTTTTGAAATAAAATCACTCTACTAATGTTACGGTAATAGTTATAGGAAGCAAATTTCTAAAGCAAAGCAGCGGTGGAACCATTAGGCAAACAATCCAAAAAAATTACAAATTCAAGAACTTTATTGTTGTGTATGTGTATGTGTTTGTGTTCGATGAAGATGAGTTAAATTCATGTGGTCTTATCGACCCATATTAATACTTGTCTTTGAGGTGAAAGGATCCCTGGAGATAGGCAACGGGATGATCGTCAGGTAATAAAAATAATTAACAATCAGCGAAGTCTCAATTGATTTTACCAAATGAGTCATCCACTGCTCCTCCTCGCCATCAGCTCCTAAATCTGAAAATGAAGGGGTAAGCAAACCACAGCTCAGTGGGGACATATTTGTCAAAATTAAATACAATGAGCAATTAAATTAATGTCACTTCTCAACTTCTCGTTTATAAATGTTAGAAGACCTACTTCCCAACTTCTCGTTTATAAAGGTCATAAGACATACTCTTCTCAAATTCTCGTTTATAAAGGCCAGAAGACCTACTTCTCAATTTTCCATTTATAAAGGTCAGAAGACCTATATTTTTCATGAGTTGGTCTCCTGTGCTCAATGTGCGCGTGCACACTAATGCACAGATCAATCCTATATCTATTTATAAAGGCAAATAAATATAACTAAGTAATGAATGTTCTAGTGGTTATAGATACCCACATGAGGTCACAGGTTCAAATCTTATTGAAGAGTGGTAGATATTTTAACTTAAAAATGTAATTTTTGTTATTGAAAAGTGATAGATATTTTAACTGAAAGTGTAATTCTTATTATTGTAAAGTGGTAGATATTTTAACTGAAAAGTGTAATTCTTATTATTGAAAAGTGGTAGATATTTGAACTGAAAAGTGTAATTCTTATTATTGAAAAGTGGTAGATATTTGAACTGAAAAGTGTAATTCTTATTATTGAAAATTGGAAATTTTGTTATGGTAGATATTTTAACTGAAAAATGTAATTTTTATTATTGAAAAGTGGTAGATATTTTAACTGAAAAGTGTAATTCTTATTATTGAAAAGTGAAAATTTTGTTACTGAAAAGTGATAACTATTATTATTGAAAAGTGGAAATTTTGTTACTGAAAAGTGGTAGCTATTAATAGTGAAAAGTGGTAATTTTGTTACTGAAATGTGGTAATTATTATTAGTGAAAAGTGGAAATTTTGTTACTAAATAGTGATAACTGTTATTAGTGAAAAGTGGAAATTTTATTAATGAAAAGTAGGAACTATTATTATTGAAAAGTGAGTAATTATTGAAAAGTGAAAGTTAGTAACGGAAAAAAACAAAAAAAAAAAAAGAAAAAAAAAACGAAAAAAAGAAAAGAAAAAAAAACGAAAAAAAAAAGTTTTAAAGGATTTGAACACCTGATGCTTATGAGAATTGTAAATTAATTAATTAAGTGATGAGAATTGTAAATTAATTAATAAAATAATGGATTATAAATTAATTAATTAATAAATAAAAAAAATGGAATTATAACTATAAGTAGAGAAAAAGGGATAATAAGTTAGAGTGAGAGGATAAGAACAAAAGCATGTGCACCAAACCTGTTTTGGTGCACATGGTGCATTTGAGAATTTCTCATTTTTCATACATACTTCACATGAGTAACAATAAAATCACGGATCTCGAATTTAATAATAACAAATAATTAAGATAAAAATTCTCACCTCAACGTCAAGCAAATAAATTTGTTGCAATAACAAAGGTTTAATCTTCCTCGTTGCCTAGAAAATAAAATCGGCAAATCTTAGATAATAAAAGACCTACACTTCAAATAAAAATTATGTTCTTGCAACTCAAATACTCCTAATCTACCTACTGATTTCTTCATAAAAACTTTTAATTAAATTTTAACCAACTTAATTTTGAGGATTAAATCAACTAGTTCAGTGTTTTAGTATCCAACTTTGCCACGTCCCAAAACTCAATACTGATCTAAGTCTACCAGTTGTCACACTCGACACACAAGTATCACATATCCATTTAAATACTCCGCCCATTCATTAAATGTAGTTCCATTAATGGAGTGGGTCATAAATTTTAAGGAAAATGTAAATAAAGTAAGAGTATTATAAGATATTGTAGGGTCATTGTGAATAAAGTGATTGTTTGTGAATAAAGTTGATGATAAATTAAGTAATTAAGTGATGGTTGAAGGGTATGAAAAATATAAGACAAATGAGACTACATTTAGTGGACCGAGAGAGTAATATTTTTCATAAGGTTGTATTAAATCGAGATAAAGAAAACAGTTTAGCTATGAATTCAATTTGAAATTAAAAGGGAATCGATAAGAAATTTATTAATTAAGACAAGAACAACAACGAAACAAATACAGAAGAAGATCGAGAGAAAAATGAAATACCGTGTTCCTTTGGGTGCAGCGAGAAAACCCTATTCTTCTTGAACAAGACTAGGGTAAATCGCATATTTATAATGTATATTAGGATTGAACTTTTTAATACATATCCCAATAAATTAAGAATTATAATATTGAAGTTAGTTTGGTTAGTTATGATATGTTAGTTGCCAACGGTTTACGCCAACGGTTTACTCTCCACTATATATGCTGGATGAGGGTTCATTAGAAGAGTTGGTCGATACACTATTAAAAGCCACTATCGTGTATACTTTTCTAAGATGATTAGTTCAGTTTTCCTTTGAATTTTAACATGGTACCAGAGCAGGTTTTGCACCTATAACCGCTCCCTTTTTTTTCATCCTCAAGATTCAAGAGTGATTGATTCCAGCATCTCCTCCTGTCATGACGAATAAAGATGAAGACGATGGAAAGAATGGCAATGGTAGCAGTAGCACCAAGCCCGTGGTCATAGATTCAATGTCACCATACTTCCTTCAGTCCTCGGATAAGCCCGGAGATGTATTCGTCGGATCTTTATTGAAGGATACAAATTATGGTGATTGGGTCGATGATATGACCAACACCTTATACGCCAAAAATAAGTTTGGATTCGTCGATGGGGAGATACCCATGCCGCCTACTGACGACCCCTACCTGCCGCATTGGAGGCGCATTAACGCGATGGTGAAGAGTTGGTTGCTGAGTAGCATGGAGCCGGAAGTTCGTCAGAGTGTCCACTACAAAAAAGAGGTGTTTTACCGACGGTTATACCGACGGATATTCAGTCGGTATTGGCTCTTACCGACGGATTTTATCCGTCGTCAATGAATTGGTCGGTAGTGGTTACCGACGAAAAATATGCGTCCGTCGGTATATACCGACGGATTCCCGACGGATTCAAACCAACCCGTTTTCAAACCGGGTCGCCTGTACCGACGGAATCAATTCCGTCGGCATTCAAGCCAACCCGTTTTCAAACCAAGTTTTCAAACCGGGTCGCCTTTACCGACGGATCCCAAATCAATATTCCGTCGGTAGATCCGTCGGTATATGTTGGACTTAAATTTTATTATTTTAATTTACCGACGGAATTTTCCGTCGGTAAGTATTAAATGTTTTTAAAAAAAACAGAATTCCGTCGGCTCGCCCGTCGGTATTACCGACGCTACACCGACAGAATAGTCCGTCGGTAAGTACCAACAATTTAAAAAAAAAATTATTTGCGATCGGGATCCGACCCGATCCCGATTGCTTACATAATTGATTAAAATTCAATACATGATCAAAATTCAATACACGATCAAAATTGCTTAAATAGTTCAATACACAAATCTACATTACATCTACATTACATTCAATAGAATAAACAAAATCGTGCTAAGGCATCGAATGGTGTTCCGGAATTGGCAGCGGATCGATCAAGTAAGAAGCAAATAGAATTTTGCTACTTATTATGACAACTATACCCCTCACTAGAATGCTTGAAAAAGCTCTGTGAAATATTAAAACAATATATTAAAAATTAACAAAAACTTATATGAAAAATAATTTAACAAGAATGTGAGTATATTAATACGTACCGTGGAGTATATTAAATTGTCCTTCGCTGACTCGACTCCATCCCTGCCATTTCAAAATCAATTCCAAAGAATCAAGATTCAATTGTCATTTTATAGATTTAAACATAAATTAAATTATCATAAAAATTGAACATACCTCAACAGAAATCAAGTAACTTCATTAGGCTCGCATAGTTTCGGTCATGCTGGTAATTCAAAGATAAGAGATTTAGAGTACAATAAATAAATCAATAATTCAAGGAATAATTATTAATAAAATCTGATAAACTGATTTTTTTATCAAGTGATTAGGCCTTCAACAATGCATCATCGATCCAAATCGAAAGGAAAACATAATCATAAGAAAATCAAATTCGGTGAAATGATTTTTAAGATACAAAGCACAAAGCATATATAGATACAAAGCACAAAGCACATGTCATAATCTTAATTTACATGAAAACAGAAAATATTAAAATCAAACAAAAAATAACAAGTACCGTTCGTCCAGTAGAAGACGTTGACGTCGGTGGGCAAAAAAAACGTACATTTTATATGAAGACGGCGACGGCAGAGGAGGCGGTGGGCGACGACAGAGGAGGCGGTGGGCGACGGCATTCTTGGAGACGACTGCAGGTAGGGAGGATGGGCGGCGGCCGCGACCACGGCAAGGAGGCTTTACATTCGGAAAGGAGGTGGAGGTGGAGTGGGGGAGGGGAAGAGGGAGAGGGAGAGGGAGAGGGAGAGGGAGAGACATAGAGAGTTTGAGGGAAAATACGCGTGAAATGAGAGAAAGTTGCATTTATATTCGGAAATGGCGACGGAAATGGCGACGGATATGTCGGTCGGCTTTGGCTCGTTGCTGTTAGCGACGGAAATGGCGACGGATTTTTCGGTCGGTTTTGACTCGTTGCCGTTAGCGACGGAAATGGCGACGGATATTTCGGTCGGCTTTGGCTCGTTGCCATTAGCGACGGAAATGGCGACTGATAATTCGGTCGGCTTTGGCTCGTTGTCGTTAGCGACGGAAATGGCGACGGATATTTCGGTCGGCTTTGGCTCGTTGCCGTTAGCGACGGAAATGGCGACGGATATTTCGGTCGGCTTTGGCTCGTTGCCGTTAGCGACGGAAATGGCGACGGATATGTTCCGTCGCCATTGGATTTTTATAACCAAATGATAAATAATTAAATTAAATTATAAGTTAATTAATAAAATAACCAAATGATAAATAATTAAATTATAAGTTATAACCAAATGATAAATAATGAAATCTTATAAATTGTACAAAATAAAATAGCTAGGTTACATTAATTTAATATTCATCTTCGTCTTCATTTTCATTATTTGACACATCTTCCTCTTCCTCCTCATCTTCTTCATCCTCATCTTCTTCATCCTCCCCCTCGTCATGTTCATCCTCCTCCTCATGTCCACTATCGTTTTCAATAACAATCAATTGTGGATTTGCAGCCGTCAAGTCTACCGAAAGATTAAAATCTCCCGCAAACACTTCAGTTTGATTCTCTATTTGTTCCATTTAAAACGGAGGTTCATCTTCATCGTTGTTTTCCTTTTGGAGGACCTCCACCATTGACCTTGCCTTCACTTTGCAAACAGCGTGCCATTCTGATCTATTACGTTTTCCAGCTCCTGGATACGTGCAGTAGTAGACTTGAGATACCTGAGAGGCAAATACAAACGGATCATCCCCGCTATACTTCCTTTTCGAATTAACATCCACAAGCTTGTACTCCGGATGAATTTTGGTTCCTAAAGGGGATGTGTCAAACCAATGGCACTTGAACAACATTACGGTTTTCACTGGATATCCCGGATATTCAATTTCAACGACTTCGTGCAACACCCCAAAGTAATCACTTGCATCTGCATTATAATTCGCACCCCTAAGACAAACACCACTGTTGTTAGTCGTTCTTGTTGATGCATACTCTGATGTATGAAACCTGTAGCCTTTCACAATATAACCGTTGTAAGTCCTCACACGCCGTAGTGGTCCTTTGCTGAGATCCTGTAAGAACCGGCTCTGAAAATCGTGCGATTGTCCCTATACGTACAGTTAAAATTAACATTAATCAAAACAATTATTTGTTCACGTAAAATTCAATTAATGATACTCACATAACGTTGGAACCATCGGGCAAATTGACGTTGAAGACTAGTATCTATGTCTCTATCTGAGATGTTTTGATCTGCATGTCGTAGTTCTTGTGTATACATCCTAATAATTCACAACACAATTAGATGATAAATGACGCACATTTAGTGCTATTTAATTAGATGATAAATATATGAAATACTTACTCAATGTAAGGCTGAACTTCATCACAATTCAATAACACGTACGTTTGTGCTATTTCAGCCTCTGTGTGTGTTGACCAATATCGTTCAGTGGCTTTTCCTATAGGTCGCCCCTTAGACTTGAATACAGAGAGCATGCCATCGACTTCTTGTTGCGTACCTCTACCATCGAAGTTACGTGGTTCATTCCTGATCCTCGTGTTGACATGGTCTTCAAAATAATATGAACAAAACATGCCAACCTCTTCATTCAAATACGCATTAACAATCGATGCTTCGACGTTTGCCTTCTGTTTAGCATTGCACTTCAAGTTGTGGAGATACCTAAAATTATAATAGTTAACAAATTAAAATAAGGCTCCATATACTAAAAACTAATTAAATGAGAGAAATAGAATTGTTCACCTCTCAAATGGGTACATCCACCTGTACTGCACTGGACCACAAATCCTAGCTTCATACGCTAAGTGAACAGGTAAGTGTTCCATCGAGTCAAAGAAGCTAGGTGGGAAAAAACGTTCCAACTTACACAAAATAACTGGAATGTCTCGTTCCAAACGATTCATATCATCAACCTTGATTGTTGTAGACGTTAAATCTCTAAAAAAGAGACTTAATTCAGTGACAGCCCTCCACACATTCAGAGGAAGAAATTATCGAAACGCAATAGGTATCAAGCGCTGCATAAAAACATGACAATCATGACTCTTCATCCCTGCAACTTTACCTTTTGTTGTGTCTACGCAT
Organism: Galeopsis tetrahit; assembly: GCA_963675135.1. Lineage (NCBI taxonomy): Eukaryota > Viridiplantae > Streptophyta > Magnoliopsida > Lamiales > Lamiaceae > Galeopsis > Galeopsis tetrahit. Next base: position 91,668,647 of record OY776119.1, read on the forward strand.
CGACTCATGTTTGACACGTAGCCGTCTGGAAATCTTAACTCTTTAATCCACCTACACAATTCCTGTTTTTGTGCCTTATCTAGTGTGTAGCAAGCCTTTGGATATTTACCTGTACGGGTATCCTGTTCTAACTCATCACGGCGACAGATAGTGTTCAACTCTTCCCTGGACTTTGGAGTATCTTTCGTCTTGCCTTCTGTGTTCATGATTGTGTGAAACACGTTGTCAAACACATTCTTCTCAATGTGCATGACATCCAAATTGTGTCGGAGCAATAGTGAACTCCAATATGGCAAGTCCCAAAAAATACTCTTTTTCTTCCAGTTACCTGGGATTCCTTTGTTGTGTTCTTCTGCATTTTCCTCCGTAGTTTTTTTCAAACCCGTCCACTCAATCTCATGTAACAGACTTTGTCCTGTACGATTAATAAATGTTAGAATAAATGTAACCCAAAAAAACATGTTAAAATAAATGTATAAAATACCATTTCGAAGGGGCGGTCGATTGTTTGTGACTATTCTATTCTTCGTGAAGTCCACCTTATTCCTTCGAAATGGATGATCTCGAGGTAAAAACCTTCGGTGATTATCGAACCATGAAACTTTTCTACTCTTCAGGAGACTGAAAGCTTCAGAATATTCCATACAATACGGACAAGCTTGCTTTCCGGCTGTACTCCACCCGGACAACATAGCATATGCAGGAAAGTCGCTAATGGTCCACAATAAAGCAGCACGCATCGTGAAGTTCTATTTCCTAGAAACATCATACGTTTGGACTCCGTTATCCCATAGGAAGATCAAGTCTTTAATAAGAGGCTGGAGATAAACATCAAGTTTATGCTTTGGATTCGACGGACCAGGCACCAATACAGTCAGAAACATTGTTTGAGGTTTCATGCACATCCATGGAGGTAGATTATACGGAGTCAGTATCACCGGCCACAAAGAATACTTCTTTCCATAACTCCCAAACGGTGCAAAACCATCAGTACTCAAGCCTAATCTCACATTCCTCGGTTCACAAGCAAATCCTGGAAACACATTATCAAGGTGTTTCCAGGCTTCAGAGTCGGACGGATGTCTCATATCCCCAGCCTCAGTATCTTCAGAATTTCTTGCATGCCACGTCATGTGTTGAGCTGTAGCACTAGATTGAAACAATCTCATTAAACGAGGAATGATAGGAAGATAATACATCCTCTTGTGTGGCACTTTCTTTTTTGTCTTGCTCGATTGACCACCTGGTCCCTTCCGTCGTGCCTCTTTGTACCGGGGATGGCCACACATTCTACACATAAGAAGATCGCTATCGTCATCACCCCAATATAACATGCAACCATTCACACAACAATCAATCTTCTCAACCGGCAAACCCATATTCTTCATCAGTTGTTTGCTCTGATGAAACGTCGTAGGTACTTTATTATCGACAGGACAAATCTCACTGCATAATTGTGTCATTTGCTCATATGCTCTGTTAGATAGCTTGTTCTCCGTCTTGATAGCCATAAGTCGAGCATTAAATGACAACTGAGAATGAGAATCACACCCTGGGTACAAATCTTGATCGACTAATTTGAGCATCTCATAAAACTGAAATGCTTCATGCGTTGGTTCCTCCTCTATATTTGACATACCGGCTTCCATCACCATTGTTTGATACATATCGGGTTCTTCCACCCCAAACTCTTGATCGTTACTGGTGCCGACATGCTCAACGTGTACGGGTTGTTCATAAATTGCAGTAGTGTAATAGTACAAGACTTGATCAAAATTATAAGGCCACCGTTGTTCGCCATGACTTGTCCAATTATAGTAATTATCAACGAACCCATTCATAACAACGTGGCATAAGACTTCATCAATGCTTTTAAATGATCTATTCTTACATTTCTTAGCATTACACGGACACCTAATACAATCCTCAGACATGTAATGTGGGTGTAGCTTTGCAAATTCAACAAATGACACGAGTTTATCATAAAATTCAACATTCACATTTCCTAAAACGAGCCTAGGAGTACAATACATCCACCGACGATCCGGCAATTCCATCTGTTAAACAATTTGACCAAAATAAAATTACACACTAAAAATTAAACACTAAAAGTAAAAATTATGTAGTAAAATTACACACTAAAAAACTAAACACCAAATTAAAATTACACACTAAAAAACATACCTTAAATTTTCGCTCCAATCCAAATTTTTTGCTCCACACTAAAAATTTTCGCGTGTTTTGAGGTTCTGGAATGTTTTTCAATACTACATGTCGACGGAAATGTCAGTCCGTCGGTATATCACGCGCCGAAATTCCGTCGGTATTGGCACTACCGACGGAAAATATCAGTCGGTACCAAAGATTTGAAATGTATGTCAAATCAGTCAGATTCCGTTGACCATTTTCAGTCGGTATTTACATTACCGACGGAATTTCCGTCGGCATTGAACATGTGTCAATACCGACGGAATCACTTTCCGTCGGTAAAGACGCGTATAAAAAAAATTTAACTGCGTATTCTTAACACTCCAACCACACTCAAAACAACCTACTTCTTCACAAACATCAAAATTTAAAAAAATACAGAAACTCATGTCTTCATCTTCGACATCCATGAAAATTGTGGTATGCCATTGTGGAAAAGAAGCTCGTGTGTGCATGTCGAAGCAAGAAAGAAGCAGAGGTAGACTATTTTATACTTGCCCAGATTCACTAAATGGTAATGGATGCTCCTTTTTTGTTTGGGCCGATGAACACGAAATTCACGGACAAGGAACGAGTTCACACGGAATGTTTCCGGGCATGGTGAGGAGAATTGACTCACTTTTGCTTGAAAATCAAGAGCTCAACAACAAGTTGAATCATGCGCAACTAGTTGGGGATATGTATAAGGATACATCTGACCAACTAACCTCAGAATTAGGATTTGAAGCTGGAAAAGTTGAAGAGCTAAAGAAGCATAGGAACTTTCTTGTTGTGGCCATAGTATTCTGTGTTCTACCCTATGTGTTCAAGTTTATAGGTTGGATGTAATCCTAAGTTTATGTCTCTAATATGTATTGCTAAGTTTATGTAATGTTAAGTGTATGCATGTAATGTAACCACAACAACAGCCTTTCTTCAAGGCAATTTTCAATGAAAATGTTGTTTATCTATCACATAAAACATCCAAATTTAAATATACACATTCTTAACACATAAAACACACATCACTAAAATTAAACAACTGATACTTAAACATAAAAGTAAATAGTTCAACAAAAATGCAGATAAAAAATAAATAGTTCTACGAGACATAAAAGTAAATAGTTCTACGAGACATAAAAATAAAATTATTCAAAGTCACTCATGGACCAAAGTCCCACAAATCAACATCAACGTCGGCGCCAACACCGAACTGTTGACCCATGATCTCATCATCCTGCTGCATGGTCGGGACATAGGCTGATTGGGCTGGGGGGGCTGGGGGAACAGGCACGTTCACGTTGGCCGTCGGTGGAGGAGCTTGCATGGTTCTCCGATAAACCTCCTCGATCCTCTCGTCCGACCACCCCATCTCTCGACCCATATTCACATGCATCACATGCATGTAATGGTTGAATTGTGCCATCGTCACATCAGGAGTTGGGGTGAAAGATACGGAACCCTGCGATGCCGTTTGGGACGGACCAGCGCCGGAAATGACATCAGCGCTCATACGACCAAGGCCCAAAACTCGTCCGCGGGTGGTGGGGGCAACTTCCAAATAAGCCCGGTCCACCTCCTCGACTGTAGGGGCACTGCTGGTTCCGGGTTGAGTAGGGTCGACTTGAGTTCCGATCTCGGCAATCCTCCGGTTCATCTCCAACTACATAATTAATAATGTTAAATTAATAGAATAAATTATTAAAAATGTATTTAATTAAACAATTTTATTACTTACGTGGAGGTTAGTTGTGCGCCCGTATGTGGATTGCTGTGTATCAGCATTAAACGGATGAGCAATGCTCATCCGGTCCAAGTGAGTGGGTACACGCCCCGTATCCCGTTCCTAATAATTTAATTTATGTATTATATATATTAAATATATAATTAAATTTATTGAAATTAATTAAAAAATTAATAAACACTTACAATGACCATCGACTGCTCAAGGATGGACCGGGCTCCAGTCCGATGCCTGGACATCCCACCCCCATCGTCGGATCTCCGGTTGGCCTTAGCAATCTCACACTTCCTGATGTACTCCGGATGCAGCCACTCCCTCGTCAATGAATCCCACAACACAACATCATTATCATCCTTACCCAAGCTCTGCGTCGTCCCATCGCGCCGCCATGCCATTCTCCATTCGTACATTAAATCCTTATACCGCTGTTGCGCCGATTTACAGAAATACCTGAACATAGCCTGGTCTGAGTACATATTCCGATCCCAAGTGGTTTGTTTCTGCACATATAATAAATTGTTTATTATTGAACAAATTAACAAACATTAATTAAATAATTAAGTAATTAATTACTACCTGAAATTCCTCGAAGTACGCCAACTTTTTTGGTTTTGGGACCTTCGACCAGGTATATGCACCCGCAGAGATCGGTAAAGAGCCAAAAGCAATCGTGCATGCCCTGGAGACCTCGTTACCAGGTAACAATCTGTGACATTAATTAACAAACAAAACACATTATAAATTAAAACGAATGTGAAATTAATTAATTATTAATTATTAAACAATAAAAGTATTTAATTACTTACACTCCTCCACTTGTAGCCCAAACGTGCTCCCGGCCATCCTGAGCAGGAACAGCAGGATGGTCCCGGACAGACGAATGAGACGACGACTGATCAGGCGACGGGTGTGGAATGGGTGGCGGAGGCGACGATAATGGTGTTCGTGACAGTGTAGGCGCCGGCGCCTCGGGTCTAAGTTTGGATCGACTCTTCCTCGATCGGCTACGTGACCCGGAGGCCCCGTGAGATCCCGAGCCACCAGAGGCACCAGCACCATTTCCAGTCATCTATTTAATTTAAACATTTAAATTAATAAATTATATATATAATACTAATTAATTAATAATAAATTTCTTAATTTAATAAAAAACAATAATCTAATAAATTAAAATTTAATAAAAACCTAATTTAATCAATAATAACCTATTTTAATAAATAATTTCCTATTTTATTCAACAATAACTAATTTCCTATTTTATTCAACAATAACTAATTTATTCAATAATTTTCAACTTTAATTAACAATTTTCTATTTTAATTAACAATCTATAACCTAATAAATTTAGTAACAATTTTTTCTAACTTTAAAATAACAATTTCCTAATATAATTAACAAAGCCCCTAATTTAATCAATAATTTCATAATTAGTAAATCAACAATATTAATCTAGCTAATTATAACGTACAATATCATAATTTAATTATGTAATTAACTCCACTCCAACGTATATGCAAATTCAACAATAATATCAATTATATATATAACATCAATTATGCAAAACATGCAATATCGATCTTAACAAATCACATCAATTTATTATAAATAACTATATACATCAACTAGCTAGCTATACATATAGGCAATTATCCACTTACAATATCAACTAATTAATTAGATATATCAACTACATACATTCAAAATAATTAACTATATACATCAACTACAAACAATTAATTTCATATTAATCTATATAACAATTTAAATTAACACATGCAATTTAATTCATAATTATAGGCAATACATATATAACTTAAAAATTAATTACTAACAAATTAAGAAAGCGTACCGTATAGATTTTCTAATCGAGTCGAGAGATCACCTCGGTCGAGCCTCTTCTTCGCGCGATGAAGATGAAGAAGGAAAGAGTGGGGAGGGAGGAGGGAGGGTTTCTGTAATCTGTTCTTCAGTTTATATACAAAAAAAAATTGCCTTTACCGACGGATATTTCCGTCGGTAATGATCAGATTAATTATGGTAGTTATTGCGGGTCGGTTACCGACGGATATTTCCGTCGGTAATGACCACATTTAATTTTGGGAGTCGATCAAGAAGGCGGTTAGTTAATGCGGGTCGGTTACCGACGGAATATTTACAATACCGACGGAACACTCCGTCGGCCGGTGACCCAAAAACGACACCGTGTAGAGAGTTCTGAGTGTCCGTCGGCATATCCGTCGGTATCCCGTCGGGAAAGCCGACGGAAATTGAATTCCGTCGGTAATCCGTCGGTACAGCCGTCGGAAAGGAAATCCGTCGGTATACATCCGTCGGCAAAAACATGCGTTTTTGTAGTGGTCAAGTACAAAACAGCAAGGGAAATCTGGATCGATTTGGAAGAAAGATTCGGAAAAGAAAGCGCTCCGAGAGCATATGAATTGCGCCGTGCTCTTAGCCAGACCCGCCAAGAAGGGCAGTCTGTTGCAGCCTACTACAGCAAGCTTCGCCGCATCTGGGACGAAGCATCGTCGATTGCGCCCACGCCGAAATGTTCTTGCGATAGGACCGAATGTGATTTAGCGAAACACTTGACAAACAGCCGAGATCGTGATCGACTGTACGACTTCCTCATGGGTCTAGATGATGTTCATGACCCCATAAGATCCCAAATCTTGGGGACAAGGCCTGTTCCTTCTTTAAGCATTGCATACCACCTCGTGTCTGAAGACGAGCAACACCGCTCCATAACGAGCTCTCGTAACACCACGCCAGAAACCGCTGCTTTCCAAACTCAGGTCAAGAAGAACCAAGAAATGAATCGTCCACAAGACTCTGCTCGTCGCCAAACAAGTACTAAGGACGGGCGCCATTGCTCGCATTGTGGGAGGACAAACCACTCCATCGAGAGCTGCTTCGAGATCATTGGCTATCCTTCCAACTGGAATCGCCGCACTACTGATACTCGAACGTCAAATGGGAGAGGATCGACAAATGGGAACCCCAAGCGCAATTCGAGAGCATCAACCGCGCACGTTGGTCGGACTGAATCTGCCGTGCCCGGATTGACGACTGAACAACTAGAACGCCTGACCCAATTCATGAGATCTGAGCTGGCCGTTGAGGCGAACACTGCCACTGAGCCTTTGGCCAACATGGCAGGTACGTCGACGGCCATTTCTGAAGCATGGATTGTTGACTCAGGTGCCACCGAGCACATCGTGAGTCATGATGGCATGCTATTTGATGTTGTTCGGTCGAATTCAAACCCATCCGTCAAAATTCCAAACGGAGATATCCTTCCAGTCCATGCCACAGGATCTACCCTCCTCGGCAATGGACTGATTTTGAGAAATGTTTTACTTATACCTCAGTTTCATTGCAACTTATTATCTGTCAGTCGTCTCACACGTAACTTGAACTGTATTTTCACCTTTCTTCGTGATTATCTGTCATCCCCCATCACTAGCCTCTGGCATAAACGCTTGGGGCATGCCTCAAGTGGAAAACTGCAGCACATTCATTTTTTGAAGGATTGTGTTCATAATAAATTCTTTTGTGATTCTTGTGTTAGGGCCAAACAAACTCGCTTACCCTTTCCTGTTAGTGTTAGTAAGACAATGCATCGTTTTGATTTGATTCATTGTGACATTTGGGGGCCGTATAAATGTGATTCCTTTAGTGGTGCTCGCTATTTTTTGACCATTGTTGATGACTATAGTAGAACTGTTTGGGTTATTCTTGTGCATAGAAAATCTGACGTACCCACGAAACTTATCTCCTTCTATAACATGATTAAAAATCAGTTTGGGACACTCATTAAACGTGTTCGCTCGGACAATGGGGTCGAATTCCTTTCCTCCATTTTACTTGATTATTATAATGCTAATGGTATATTGTTGGAAACCTCGTGCACAGATACCCCGCAACAAAATGGTGTTGTAGAGCGCAAGCATCGCCACATACTAGAGGTAGCTCGGGCTCTGCGATTTGAATCGGGCCTACCCATTGAATTCTGGGGAGAATGTATTCTTGCAGCCGCCCATATTATCAATCGGCTGCCCTCCCCCGTCATTTCTAATCAGACACCTTTTGAGAGACTTTTTGGAAAGAAGCCACTTTACAGCCATCTCAGGGTGTTCGGATGCCTCGCATATGCCCACGACAATCGTCGAAAAGACAAATTTTCAGAAAGAGGTAGTGCCTGCATTTTCGTGGGATATCCGACCGGACAAAAGGCTTACAAAGTGTTCGACCTGTGTTCTCACAAATTCTTTACCTCACGAGATGTTGTCTTCGCGGAAGACGTTCTACCATTTAGAGGAAACGAGGACCTCGACTTAAACACAGCCATTGATACAGCCTATGCTCGTGTAAAGGGTACTGTTCCTGCTGCTTCTTCAGACCTGGTCGCCTCTCGCCCATTCGTTCGACCATCACATACCGACCACACGGACGATCATCATATTTCGACAGATCATACTCCTACTAATGTGTCCTCGCCAGCTGATGAACCCACTAACATTGACCAGGTCCCCGCTGCCCCCGACCCATCTACTCAAAACACGCGTGTTAGCGAGCGTGTCAAAAGGCGACCAAAACACCTGGACGCTTACGTCACTGATCTTCCTCCTTCGGTCGATCACCCCGAACATATCGTCAACTCTACTGTGGTATACCCCTTATCTTCCCACATTTCATATGATAAGTTTTCTCCTAACCACAAAGCATTCTTAGCGGCCATCACCTGTCGTGATGAGCCAAAACATTTTTCACAGGCTGTTCGGGACCCTCTGTGGCGAGACGCCATGGCTAAGGAAATTCATGCCTTAGAGCAAAATGGCACTTGGACGTTGACGGATTTACCCCCTGGAAAGAAAGTTGTTGGCTCCAAGTGGGTCTACAAGATCAAATACAAACCAAACGGCGACGTAGAAAGATACAAAGCTCGCTTGGTCGCCAAAGGTTTCACTCAGATTGAAGGAATTGACTTCCATGAGACCTTTGCTCCCGTTGCAAAATTGGTCACTGTTCGCTGTTTATTAGCCGTTGCCGTAAAACACAACTGGGAAGTTCATCAATTGGATGTCAACAATGCCTTCTTGCACGGAGACTTGCATGAAGATGTTTTCATGAATGTTCCTCAAGGCTTCTCTAAGCAGGGTGACACACGAGTTTGTAAGTTGCAAAAGTCGATATACGGTCTTCGACAAGCATCTCGCAATTGGTACGAAAAGTTTACACAAGCGCTTATCTCCATTGGTTTTCGTCAATCGCGCGCTGATTATTCCTTATTCACGTACCGAAAAGGATCCTCGCACGTCTCTGCTCTTATCTATGTGGACGATGTCCTCGCCGGAAACGACGCTACACACATTGGTTTTGTGAAAGAGTTTCTGCACAATAAATTCAGTATCAAAAATCTTGGTCATTTGAAATATTTCTTGGGCATAGAAGTAGCTCGCTCCCCAGAGGGATTCGTCCTCAGTCAACGCAAGTATACTCTAGACATTTTGGAAGAAAGTGGCATCCAAGGTGCTCGCCCATGCAAGTTTCCCATGGAGCAAAACTTAAGGCTCACACCTGACGATAATAGCCCCTTAGTCGATGCTGCTCGCTATAGACGATTAGTTGGACGTCTCCTTTACCTTACTGTTACGCGACCAGATATTGTGTATCCAGTTAGTCAGTTCCTCGGTCAACCTCGTGCGAGCCATATGACTGCTGCTGAACGGGTTCTGCGTTATTTAAAGAATACCCCCGGACAGGGCATCTTCCTTGCTGCAAGTGGAGGCCTCGATTTGACTTGCTTTTGTGATGCCGACTGGGCAGGATGCCCCTTCACGCGTCGATCATCCACAGGATATTTCATTACTTTTGGAGGTTCGCCCATTTCTTGGCGGACGAAGAAACAGTCAGTTGTCTCTCGTTCTTCGGCGGAGGCAGAGTATAGAGCCATGGCCACATCAGTTTGTGAGGTCGTTTGGTTAAGGTGGCTGCTCCGAGACTTTGGTATAATCTTAACACGTCCCACTCCGCTCTTCTGTGACAACCAAGCTGCCCGACACATAGCTGCCAATCCCGTCTTTCATGAACGAACTAAACACGTTGAGATGGACTGTTACTTTGTTAGAGAAAAGGTTGCAAGCGGCGTCATACAACCGCGAGAAATTTCCACAGCTAATCAAATCGCTGACATCTTCACAAAGGCTTTAGGCGCGGATCGATTCATGTTTCTGCGTAGCAAGCTGGGCGTTCGAGATTTGCACGCTCCACCTTGAGGAGGCGTATTGAAGTTAGTTTGGTTAGTTATGATATGTTAGTTGCCAACTGTTTACTCTCCACTATATATGCTGGATGAGGGTTCATTAATTAGAAGAGTTGGTCGATACACTATTAAAAGCCACTATCGTGTATACTTTTCTAAGATGATTAGTTCAGTTTTCCTTTGAATTTTAACATATAATACTCCCTCCGTCTCAAAATAACTTTCACACTTTCCTTTTAACGTCCCATAATAACTTTCACACCCTTAAAATGGAAAATTCTTTATTACCCCTCAAAACTCCACTCATTATTACACTTTCTTAATATTTGTGCCCATCTATCTATGCAAATTATTATGGGACGGAGGGAGTATAACTTTAAAATAAATAAAGTAAATAATTATACACATATGTCTATATTAATAAATTTATGGATATTACAAGGTCTGATTTGTTGCCTCTGGGTTATTGTTTCCTATGGTACCATCTTTTCTTTTTCTCAACATTGAACACACTAATGGCAAAGGACCCATCAAAAGAAATACCCCGATAAGGCAAACCAAAATTACTATATATATTATCTTATCTTTGGTTGTTTCACTATGATATTTCATATCAAGGGTAGAGGAAAACTGCCATGATTGTAGTATGTGTCGTTCGGTACTAGACCCCGTAGTAGAAGAAAATCCGATGACAACCCACTCTGGAAGAACATTCTTAAGGTTTATAGGGTAAGAAAGACTGGAATTTTGACCATCATTGTAGCTCCAGAAGACAGTTAAGTTAGTTGAAGTTGCATTATATGTGATCCAAGCATCAACAGGTTGTCTATTGTGTGATGTGGCATCCCACGGCGCCGTAACTGAAGAATCAATTGAGTTATTATTGATTCCGACATGCTCGTAAGGGGGATCCCACTCTTGACCAGAGAAACTCGTGTCGAACTCAATAGAAACAACTTGAGTTCGAGAAGCGCCCGTGGTGGTGGTGGTGTTGAAGAGGCCGAGATAGCCACCTGCAGAATTAGGCGGGACTTGGAAGCCGACAGGTGCAAGAAAGAAGGCGATTCCATGTCCGTGACTTGACACACTTTGCATGTCTATAACGAAGGAAAAACGAGTGGTGAAATCGGCAACACTTCCGGTGTTTAGGTCCCAAAGATGTACCTATATATATTAGAGATATAAATCAACATTTGTGATCAAGAGGAAATAAGACTCCATTTATTGTAAACTTTCATCATTTTTCCTCTTAATTATAATATAAGTTCCATTATTTCATAGCGGCTGATTCTTTTAAGTAGTGTTCACTTAAAAAAAAGTTGCCTAATATGCCCTTAATTAGTAGGGAATAAATTATTGTAAAATAAGAACACTAACTTTTTCTGGTTGACAATTTAAGGAGAATAACTTTTCGATCTAACAATTGATTGAAGGACCATAACTATTATAAATTGTGAATTGATTTGAGCCCGATTCATCCCAAATTGGACCCAAATTCAGGCCGGCGCGTGCAAATCATGTGACATTTGTCCAATTTGAGTTTCAGACTGATTTGACCTCAATTCACAACCTTTTAATGTTAATGTCCTTAAATTGCTAGCACAAAAACATATTGTTCTCATTTTGCCCTCTAAATAAGAGATTTACATACCAATATAAATATATTATTTTATTATTTAAGAAAATTAGTGATTTTAACACTTGCCCAAATTAGGATTGGAGAAAAAGTATCAATATAACATGCTTCTACAATTCCTCAAATGCAAAAAAATGAAACAATTAATTTCCTCATGAATTATGAGATGTTATAAAGTGAGTACCTTGGTGTTGTAGATGAGTTGACCCACTCGACATGCGTATCCTGGCATCGTTAACTCAATTTCTCCGTTGGAAATCACCGAGTCGCCGATTAGGAGTAGGGCCCTTGTATCAGCAGGATTGAATCGGGGAATGTTAAAATTCATTGAATAAGAGAAAGAACTCGCATGGATAAGAATATTCATAAATAACAGAATAATCAGATTTTGACATGCATGACAAAAATTGTCCATTGTTAAACCAAATTAATTTAGGTAATGCCTCTCTCATACATTTTCGTGCTCGTATTATATAATAGCGGTACTGCAATATTATACTCCCTCCGTCTAAAAAAATATATTTTCTCCATCCCAAGTTAAATTGTGCATTTGTAAAAAATGGATGTCCCAATTTAGATTGTGCATTTTCTTATTTGATAATAAAATACTTTTTTTTCACTTTAAACCACACCCTTTAAACATCTCATTACTTTATCACTCTCTTTAATTTATTACTCACAATATTTTATTATTTACTTTGTTACTCAAAAGCCTTTCATACCCTCTAGGCCTCTACTTTATCACTTTAATACTAATAAACAACTCTTAAATTAAACTACGCGTAAACAGTAATGCACAATCTAACTTGGGACGGAGGGAGTAGTTCTTTTTCTGTTTGTTTGTCTCAACTTTACTTTTACTTCAACATTTTTATCTGAAATAATCATATTTGATGATTGTTGGGATTAATCATTAACATTAGTCAACATTAAATAAGGCCAAAACAATGTAGGGGTGAATTTTATATGTCCAAAATGTTTATTGGTTTGTGTTTAATAAAGAAAGTGAATTACTCACTCCATCCCAAAATTATGATCTCATTTTATTTTTACACATATCAACAAAACATCATCTATTGTGCATGAAATTCTTAATTTTACATTTAAACTTTATATAAATGATCTTGAAATAAATACATTTTTTTTTTCTTTCACACGTTACACACCCAAGTACTACAGATCATAATTTTGAAATGGCCGTGGAAGTATTATTTTAGACGCGAGAGTAAAGTTCAACTAATTTGAATTGTTTAATGGACGGAGAAAGTTTCACTGAAATGGATGCATACGTTCTCTATAATATAAAAAAGCTAGATAGAATTTAAAAAACTAGATAGAATTTCCGCGTATTGCACTACCATTAGTAAAAGTCAATATTAATAAAATATATTATTATTTAATAATTTAAATAATACTAGTATTCATTATATAGTAGTATTATCTATATCAATTAAGGTGTTTTTTTATATGAATTAAGTAGTCCTATAAATAATTTTAAAAAATATAAATTAATTAAATTAATATACTTTACAAAATGTTTAGATATATTTTTAGGTGAAAACAATATAAAAAAAGTGTAGATAAAATAACATATTAGTAATTGATTTTAATTTAATTTTAGATATAACTTTCTATTTTAATATGACACATACAAAATTAACCTATGCTGGATCAATTCTAACTCGACGACCTGCTGGGGCTCAAGAAACATTTTTTTAAAAGGATATATAAATAGTCAAAACTTTTGTGTTACACACTTACACTTCATAATTTAAGGTATATTATTTGATTTTTTTTTTTTTTTTGAATAGTTGAGTTTGACAGGAGATGTTATATTCACCGAGAATTTGTCAATATTTAATTTTGACAATTACGTGGTTTAGGCTTATTTATTATATTAAATATATTAATACCCATTCCACTTCTCGGATGAGAATAGTTGCAGCCTCCTCAAATATTTTTATTCTTTTGTTTTCTAGTAAATTTATCTTTCCTTTCCAAAATTACCCATATTTATGGTTTCGCTAAAAAATGGTATCACAGCCTCAAGAATTATTATGAATTTATAATTATATTATTTGTGATAGTGATAAAATTTCCTTATGGAAGAAGACTATTAAAAAAGATTATGAATCTAAATTAATGTTCAAGATGTGAATATCACATGGAATCTCTTCAAATTTTTTTTGAAGAGATATGAATGAGAGCATCACTTTGAATTTATATACTACTAAAATATATATATATATATATATATCAGGCGAGTACGGAAGTTCGTTTCCCCTTGGACTTTGTAAATAAGGGTATGAATTATTTTGAGATAATTCTCATACAACAAATGAAATTACAAAATATTCAAGATACTACTCAACAGAATCATTCATAAATGATCAAAATTTAGAACGGGCTAATCACTCAAATAATCGAACCCAGGCTCATGCACTATGAAAGAAATTCGTCTCATCTAAAAATTCGAACTTATAGAGAGGTGGAAAATTAATTTTTTTATATTAATTTCTAATATCTAGCTACTAGTTAGAAATAAGTGACGAACTTTTAATCCAAACGACCACAACTGTGTATTCCAAATTCAGTCTCTCGAATTAAGTATAATACAACCTGTTATATATACACAGTCAAGAAAGTCAATCTTTAACAAGTCAATCCTACTCACCAACTTGCGTGACGACGATCAGTCAATCAAGTCATGCGACGACTAGTCAACATATGAAGAAAATGTAATTGTGTGCTCGCCCAAAGATGTTGGCGAGCACATGTAGAGTTAGCCAGATTAAGACAAGTATTGGAGCCTTGGGAGAGAGTATGGAGCTTGCTCGCCCAAAGAGAATATGGAGCGTGCTCGCCCAGAGACTGCTTGAAGGGTGCTCGCCCAAAGACTGTTTGGCGACCACCATCCATGAAGATGACCGGACGACCAGGTCCTCCGGCGACCACTGCGGCCCAGCTCCTCGTTTCCGACGAGGACGACCACCAAAGAGGCAGTTTAGCATTTAATGCAGGTCCCATCACCTTTATGTGGTGGGATTTCAGGTCCAATATCAGCCCGCCACGTGTAAAGTGCGGGCTGACCTAAAAACTAGTATTTAAAGCCCAAAATGGCTCATTTGTAAGTTAAGTTTATCATTTCCTACAAACCCCCAAACCTAAAGCAATACACCTCCCAAGCTCCTCAAAGCTTTAGCTTCTCAACGAAGCTACCTCTTGTGTTCTTGCTTATTTATCTCTAAGATCATCATAAATCACCATATAAATCCGTATTAACACGTAATAAACCCCGATCATCATATATGTTTGTTTAGTGCTATCGAAAAGCCCACATCCGAATCAACTCTACAAAAGCACGTACAACATTTGGCGCTAGAAGGAGGGGTCCTTTTACGTGTTCTTCGTCAAAGTTTCAACCGATCATCGAACGATCGGCTTGCAAACTCTTTATTTCAGGTTTTAATCGGTAGAAATACCTTTTAGAACATCGTTACGTATTTCATACGTACTTTAATTATCTTCGTGTTCTTAAATATTTGTAATATTTAGGCATATTTTGGAGTTTGATCTCCTTGATTTTCTGTTTCTAGCACTTCTTTGTGGCTGTTGTTCACAAATTCGTAGTTTTAACACGTTCTTCTGCGAAAGAACTCGGATCTTGTGTTTTTTAAGCATTTTAGTCTAGAACAGTCATCTTTGTAATCGATTCCCAGAAATCACTCTAAAGATGTCTCATCACACCCATCGTGATGAAATTTCACCTCCCGGAGGGAACGAACACCCTCCACCACCGGTTGCTCCGGCGGCCAATCCTTTGGCAAATATCAACCTTGGGGAAATCTTGAAGGATCCCCAGCATCTAAGAGATATTACAGACTACCTCAACGAGAAGAGGAGGAAAAACGAGGTTGAGGAACTTGAAAAGGCCAAGGATCAGGCCTTTGACAGAGCTCGAAAGGCGAGAGCTAACATAAATGACGAGGACGACCACTCCTATCATTCGTACTCGGTACGTCCCCGTGATAAGGGAAAGAATAAAGCTCACGAGCAATCCCACAACAGTCATACGAGAGACTCGCATGGTGGTCGCAACTCTGTTTTTGATCGCGTGGGCGACAAAAACCAAAAAGCTCCTCGCCCAATACCGCTCAATCTGGGTGGCCGACCAGAGTGAAACGACCACAGAGACCGTGGTGGAAATAAAGATCGAGGAGACAGAATCTCCGCCCTCGATTGAGTAGGGCCAAATTCGCGAGGGCCTGCGAAAAGTTTTCGCAGCCATCACTCAGCCGGCCGATCACACAGAGATCAAGATGATCGACCGGCCCCATCTAATGTTAGTCGACATGACGAGCATGTCGTACCCCGACCGCAGACTGCCGAGGAAGGGCAGATCGCCCAGTTCATCGAGACTAAAAAACAGATGAAACTGGAGATGGAAAACTTGCGAGCAGAGGTGGCCGCATCTAAGAGAGGCACTGTCCCACCAGTCACTCTTCCCGCTCCTCCTCTAAGTGTTATGATCCTCACTGCCCCCATTCAGAGAAAGATTCAGATGCCTTCTATGGCAGCGTATGATGGGATGTCCAACCCCCGGGTACACTTGTCAAAGTACTCGAACTACATGGCCTCAATTGGGGCAACAGACGCCACACAATGTCGAAACTTCTCCCTGACTTTGGGAGACCGGGCCCATCGTTGGTTCACGACTTTGGGAGTTGGGTCCATCAACTCCTTCCTCGAGCAGGGGCAACAATTCTTGACTTACTACGGGTCCATTGCTGCTCGCCCAACGTCCAAGCAGCGCTTGGCTAACGTTCGCCAAAGCCCAACCGAGTCAGCAAAGGACTTTATCGTACGTTTCGATAGGTTGGTAATCGATGGGGAGGTAGTGAATGATGAAACCAAGCTGATCTCAGCCGTTTCCGGCCTAAGGATTGGTTCCAAGCTCTGGGAATCTATGCATACACTTTTCCTGGAATCTTACGCAGATTTCCGTAACCGGGCAGGCAATATCATTCAGATGGAAGAAATTTTGGACACCGCCAAGGCTAACGATCAGCCTGAGGCGGCCAAAAAAGTGTGGCCTAAAAAGAGTTGTACAACTGGGGAGCCCTCTCAGCTAAAAAGGGTGGTAAATCAGGGGAACAATGCTCGCTAGTCAAATTTCAGAGCTTTTGAAGAAGCACCGGAGATCACTCAGTTCAGGGAGACCCTTGCTATTGACCCTAGGTTCATCCTAGATGCACTCAAAGGAAGAAATCTGCTCCCCCCCGGCAAGGACAATGCATACGAACGAGAACAATCTAGATGGGAATAAGTTCTACAACAATCACAACTCAATCGGCCACAACACGAATGGGTGCCGAGATCTAATGAAGAACTTATTCAAGTTGTACAATGAGGGCAAGCTCGCCGAGTTCATCAAGCCCAGGGGAGGAAATGACGACCGCCGTGGGAGGAAGCGTCGCGACGACGGCGAGGGTGACCAGGATCTGCGCAAACAGATTAATCGCCAAAAATTACTCCCTCCAATACAGAGTGGCCTGCCAGGCGACGTCGACTTCGTGGGCGGAGGTCACTTTGTGATAGAAGGCCCCTTAGGGGGTACTGAATCTGGTACTTCTCTATCTGTTCGCCGACAGCAGAGTGGGATGCGAGCACTCAACAATGTACATCAAGTGTGCGTCGCCCCGGCTGCCGAGAAGCCCCCACCCACCAAGTCTTGTTCTTAGAAGATGATCTTAATGGAGTGGTGCAACCGAACAACGATGCTTTGGTTGTTTCCGGAAAAATCATGAGAACCAATGTCCATCGCTTGATGGTCGACACCGGGGCGTACACCAATGTCCTTTTCAAGCATACTCTGGATGCTCTCGGTGGATATGCCGCATACATCGAGCCATGCGACAACATCATAGTGGGTTTTGGAGACACCCGCTCCCTTCCTCTAGGAAGGATTAGGCTATCTCTGGAGCTGGCATCGACGAAAGAGCCAGCAATGCATTACACTAGGCAGCTCGACTTCATGATCGTTGACATGCCATCGTCATACAATGCTTTCCTTGGCCGACCTTTCTTCGACGAGTTTAAGGCGACCACCTCTACTTATTACTATTGTATTAAGTTTCCAACCCCGGCGGGAGTTATAATCGTCAAGGGCGACCAGACGCGGGCGAGGGAGTGTCTCGTCCGTTTTTCTAAACGCCATTCTAAAGAAGCTCCCATGGTTGGAAAGTATATCATGTGTCCTAACAAAGAAATAAAACTGAACTACTTGGAGGGATTTCCTAACAAGTATCAAAAGATAGAAATTGGGGAGTCAAGTCAGATTTTTTACGACCACCTAGGAGAAATGGACGAGCACACCCCAATGGAGATTGACGAGGACGATCAAATAGAAATTGGCGATCAGCCTCCTGAGGTGATCGACGACCAGGTTCCAGAACTGGACATTCCAGATCTAGAACCTAGGTTAGGCTTCGAGCCAGAATTCGGAATTGAGGATCCTCGTTGGAAAGAACCCAAAGAACGGGTAAATCCAGCCGAGGACCTTGAAACCATCCACCTAAATAATGCTCGTCCAGAACTTGAAGTCTTCATAGGGTCAAATTTGCCAGAACAGTTGCGGGCAGAAATGATCGCTTTTTTGAAAGAAAACATCGGGGCATTCGCATGGTCGCACGAAGATATGGTGGGCATCGACATGGATCATGCCTGCCATAGATTAAACATTGATCCGACAAGAAGACCCATCACCCAAAAACGAAGAAAGTTTGGGCCTGATAAATATGCGGCTATGGCGGTCGAAGTCAAAAAGTTGATCGATAACAAGTTAATCGAGAAAGCAGGAACTGATCCCGAGTGGTTGGCAAATCCAGTGCTCGTCCGAAAGACGACCGGGTCATGGCGATTGTGTATAGACTTCACAGATCTAAACGATGCTTATCCCAAAGATCATTTTCCAATGCCCCATATCGATCATCTAGTGGATAACACGGCGGGGCATGAAATACTAACTTTTATGGATGCTTTCGCGGGATACCATCAGATCGCGATGCATCCCGACGACCAGAGACATACAACATTCATGACAGCGACATACATGTATAGCTGGAAAAGAATGCCTTTCGATTTGAAAAACGCGGGGGCAACTTACCAAAGACTGGTAAACAAAATGTTTGAGAAACATATCGGGGAGATGGTGGAGGTCTATATCGACGACATTGTCGTCAAAAGCTTGCGGAAAGAAGATCACCTACACCACCTCGCCATGACTTTTGACATTTTGAAAGAGTATAACATGAAGCTGAATCCAAAGAATTGCAGTTTCGGAGTTAGCTCCGGAAAATTTCTGGGGCACTTGGTTAGCCAGAGGGGCATCGAGGCGAATCCAACAAAAATTCAAGCAGTCATCGACATGCAAAGCCCAAGAAATGTAAAAGAAGTACAGAGGTTGACAGGATGCCTAGCATCGCTCAACAGATTTATTGCATGAACAGGCGATCGCTGCAAACCTTTTTTCGTCGCTTTGAAGAAAGGAAGGTTCGGATGGACCGATGAGTGCGAGAAAGCTTTCGAGAAGCTGAAAGAGTATCTATCGGATCCGAAGGTCCTATCTAAACCAGTCCCGAGCAAAATTTTATACCTATATTTGGCGGCCACTAACTGTGCGATCAGCTCAGTGCTCGTCCGAGCAGAAGGGAGCACGCATTTGCCAATCTACTATGTGAGTCAGTCACTGAGAGATGTCGAGCTAAGATACACTCCGATGGAAAAATTGGCCTATGCTTTGGTCATGAGAGTAAGAAAGCTAAGGCAGTACCTGTTGGACCACGAGGTGGTCATTCTTACGAATTTTCCTCTTCGACGAGCACTGCATCGGCCGGACAACACTGGAAGACTTTTGAAATGGTCGGTGGAAATCGGGCAATTCGGGCTCACTTATGCACCTAGAACGGCGATCAAGGGACAAGTGTTGGCAGAATTCATAGTGGAACTTACTTTCCCAAATGATTTAGACAAGGAAATCGAACTTCCTTGGTCTCTGTTCGTCGACGGCTCATCAACGAGCACCAAGGCAGGGGCAGGAATCGTCCTCACCAGCCCATCCGGACAAACTCTCGCTTCGGCAATCGAATTCGAGTATCAGGCGACCAACAACGAAGTAGAGTACGAGGCTCTGGTCGCTGGAATCAAGATGGCAATGGCCGTGGGCGCCAGAAAGCTGAAATTTTTTTCAGACTCTCAGCTAGTGGTATGTCAAATTACGGGCGAGTACGAGGCTCGCGGCGACCAGATGTTGAAGTATCAAGACTTGGTGAAAGGATTGCTCGAGCAATTTGATCAAATCCACATCGAACGGATCCCTAGGGAGGAGAATACGCAAGCAGACGCTTTAGCTCGACTGGCCACTTCAGAGGGGGAAGCAATATTTTCCGAAGCGACGATCACTAAACTTTCTTTCCCGTCAGTGAGTAGAAGTCAAATTTTGCAGGTTGAAGCGACCAGCGACGAGGACTGGATGTCGCCGATCACGAAGTACATCAAGACCGGCGAGCTCCCGGAAGACAAGGTGAAGGCGACCAGACTGCAGCTCAGGTCCGCCAGATACACCATTATTGGTGACCAGCTCTACAAATGAGGTTTTTCAATGCCTTTATTAAAATGCCTCGGAGAAGACCAAGCGAAGATCGTCATGCATGAAATCCATGACGGAGTATGTGGAAATCACACAAGGGGGCAAGCACTCGCTTTAAAGATAATGAGACAAGGCTACTTTTGGCCTACCCTGAAGAAGGACCCAATCCACCACGCGTAGACGTGCAAGAGATGTCAAGCCTTCGCTCCCACCAAACACTCACCACCAGACGAGCTCACCTCGGTGTATAGTTCTTGGCCTTTCGCGAAGTGGGGGATCGACATCATAGGACCTTTCCCACCAGCTACGGGGGGAGTAACGTTCGTCGTTGTAGCAGTCGACTACTTCACCAAATGGACGGAGGCAAAGGCACTGAAGACCATCACGTCAGCTCAAATGACAAACTTCATCTGGAAAAACATCATTCGCAGGTTCGGCTTACCACGAGTTATCGTGACGGACAACGGACGCCAATTCACCAGTCAAGACATGCTGAATTTCTGCGCAAAATGGAACATCAAGAAGTTATTTTCAACGCCCTATCATCCACAATAAAATGGTCAGGTAGAAGCGATAAACAAAATTATCAAACACACTCTGAAGGCAAAATTGGAAGGATTGAAGGGCAAGTGGGCCGACGAGCTACACATGGTGCTATGGGCATATCGGACGACCACGAGAAATTCTACAGGTGAAACTCCGTTCGCACTCGCATTCGGAACAAAGGCTGTCATACCAGCAGAAGGACAAGTCGCCACTTTCCGAGTAGCAAATTTTGACGAGCAACTAAATAACGATGCACAACTCGCCGACTTGGACTTCCTTGAAGAGCGAAGACTTACAGCGGACGAGAAGAATGTGGTCTACAAACAGAGGTCAGAACGCTACTACAACACCAAAGTACGTGCTCGGCAATTTACTATTGGCCAACTCGTACTTCGACGGGCGACGGAGCAGTCCATAGGTATACTTGGCCCGACTTGGGAGGGTTCGTACCGCATAACGCGCACACTCTCAAACGGATCGTACGAATTGGAAGATCTCGAGGGCAAGCCGAGCAAGTACCCATGGAACGCGGTCAAATTGAAGAAATTTTATCAGTAAGTTTCAATTTCGTACATTTGTATAGTTTGTATCTAGTATCGTTTAAATACAGATCAAGTTTTAAATTTCATCAAGTGTTAGATAAATTTTAGAATTTTTAGATCAAGGCTCTGCGAAGCCAACTAGAAATGAGTTCAACCGACGAACGGTTAACTCTAAACACACACGGACGTAAACCAACGAATGGTAGAGGTCCGGAAACGAGTTCAACCGACGAATGGTTAACTCTAAAAGACAAGTACTCGTTTTAAAAGATACTTGCAAAACAGTGACGAAGACGATCACTATTAAAACAAACAAGTTCAACCGACGAATGGTTAACTCTAAAAGACAAGTACTCGTTTTAAAAGATACTTGCAAAACAGTGACGAAGACGATCACTCAAAAAACGAACACATGCCATAACAAAAAGTTCATTCATTTAAAGCTTTATAGGCTGAGATTACAAAAAGGCCTCTGAGGCCGAACACTACATGAAGGCCCTAGCGGCCGAGCAGTTACAAACTAAGAATAAAAGAGGCCTTATAGGCCGAGCAAACACTAAGCTTACTCAACATCAACAACTTCCTCCCCGGCCGGAGCATCTTGCTCGCCAGCAGCCACCTCCCCGGCCGGAGTATCCTGCCTGCCATTAGCCACATCCTCGGCCGGGGCTCCTTGCCCGCCAACAACCACCTCCTCGACCGGTGGACTCTAAAATAAAACTTTTTTCGCCAAAAGATGAGAAAATATGAGACCCATCTTCACCAGGTTGAGCAGGGGGAGGACAGAGCCTTCTTTAGGTTCCTCTTCAATAAGATTATTGTCGATAAAAGCGCCGAAGAGGGACACATCCACCTCCGAATGAGTCTCCTTGAAATGGTGAAGAAGCTCGTGCACAGTAAAGGCTACCGAGTAGCAAGCTCCGGACTCAGCGAGATAAGCTTTGTTATCTCGATTTTTCCTCAACAGCAGTCAGCTCTCGACCAAGAGAAGCCAACTCGTCCTCAGCAGTTGTGAGACAGGTTTGCAGTGTGGTCGCCTCCTCGCGAGCAGCGACGAGCTCATTGGACTTCGCTGCCTTCTCTTCCTCGGCAGACTTGAGGCGAGCACGGAGGTCTTCAATCAGTTGATGATCCTCCTGATCCTTTTTCTGGATAGCAGCAAGTTGCGCCATCAAGTCGGCCACCTTTTTCTCAAAGCCATTGTTAGCTTTCATCAGACGGGCAATTGCCACGTCCTTCTCTTCACCGCCCTTCCGGAGTTCGTGGATTTGAAGGGAAAGCTGCTCGACCGCATAAGCTTGGCGACAAGCGTTGATGGCGATCAGCCGAGCGTTCTCGGTAGTATTGTGACAATCAACCTCCTCGACGAAGGTTTTAGTCAACGACCAGGGCACGTTCTTCATTGTCCGGATCGTGAGCTGGTTTTGCTCATCGTCGTCGGTCGGGTCCCGCGACCGATAGTAGTTGAGAAGATTTTCGCTGAAAGGTCCGGAGCATGGGTGCTCGGCAACCCTGAAAAGGAACATATAGCGATCAGTTGAAGGTACTTCTAAAATTATTCAAAGGCATTTTTAAGGAAAGCTTACTTGGCAACCCGATCGGGATTCCAGCCGAGTAGAGTGTTGTCGGCGGGGTCCCTCTGCCCGGCCGACGAGCTCGCAACTATACATGTTCGCCGGTTGAAAACTGCCGGTTACGGTTAGAAACCGCCGATTACGGTTTTCGGAAATGGCGAACCGTAACCGAACTGCGAACCGCCGGTTACGGTTTGGCGGTTCGGTTTTGTGCATGTCTATTGATTCGGGTGGAATTTACACGTTTTAGAGGCACATGTGAAGCATATTTTGATGTGGATTTCATTGATTTATGCATTGAATATGATTGTTTAAGCCGAAATGAGAGAAAGGTTGTGTTTTGTCGATTTTGTAGGAAATACGATGGAATTTGGAGCAAAACATCAACCATACTTTACTGGATCAGGAAGAGGATTGAACTGTTGGATTATTCTCGAAAAACGGAGTGGAATGGCCAAAAGAATCGAGTCAATCGGACACCCGAGGCGAAATTTATGCACGAAACGAGAAAGGGGCCGAAGACGATCGAGCGAGCACGGCCGAGCACCATGCTCGAGCTGGCCGTGCTTGAAACAGCGATTTTGGCCAAGGAGAGGGCACGGCCGAGCACCCTTTTCGGCCGAGCTCGAGCACATCACTTGCCCACATGCCACGGCCGAGACAAGGTCACAACCGAGCACCTGGCTTGCCCTGCTTCCGCACACCTCGGCCGAGCACTCCCATGTCTCCCATCCGCGCAGCACGGCCGAGCTCCCTGCTCGGCCGAGCACCTGTTCATGCCTATGTCCAATTTGCACGGCCGTGCTACCCCCATTTTCGGTGCTTTTTCCCTATTTTGGCCATTTTTGAATGACCAACTTGCAATTTTGGCATCCAAACCCTACCCCAACACTATATAAGCCCCATTTCTTGAAATCCAAGACATTCTTCCCCAATTCCTCAATTTCCACACATAGTTACACATACTTGGAGGTGTTTTGGCCATATCTTCATCAATTCTTCATCAAATAAAGCAAGGAAGGATGCAATAGCTTGGAAATTCAATTCTCTACCACATTCTAGACTAAGCTTTCTCTTTCCCTTTCTTTTTACTTAGTTATTTCAATTGATTTTGTAATTTGACTATGCTAGTTAGTGGCTAGAACACTTTTGGTTCTAGAGTCTTGTAAATACTCTTGTTGAAGTTTATGAATTAATGTTTTGCTTAATTGGTGTTTGTGTGGCTTAATTCTATTTGGGTGCTTGATTTTCATTGCAAAGCATGTCATTAGTGTACAATGATGATGTGTTAATCCTAGTTAATTGAATTAGGTTGAGAAATCTACTTTGATTAATTGATTGCAAGCATTTGACCTAATTTTATTGTGAGATTGAAAGATGAACAATGATTAGGAAGATGTGTGATGATCTTAGGAGCTTGATTGGGTTTTATTGTGCAATTTAGGTAGAGATACTAAGTTGTGTGATATTTCCTTTAGATTACTTGGATCGAGAGAACTTTTAATCCATTATTATGTGATCAATCTTATAGACAAAGCATGAACACCACTTAAGTAGATAGTTAATCATAGATGGATACATTAGTATTGCATGTGCTTTAGAACCTACCTTCTCATCTTTGAGTTTTCATCCATTTTACTTCGTTTTCGTGATTGCATGCTAGTTGATCGATTCTTTATTACTCTTTATTGCTTATTTGTGACAATTTGATAGGCAACTTTAGGGTAATTCACTATATTCACTTTATCGATCGCGTCTATTTAGAATTCCGTTAACAAACTACACTTTTACGATATACCTCCTCGTGGGATCGACCTCGTACTTACTTCACTACGATAGACACCGTATACTTGCGGTCGTTTATTCTAGCGTTGTAGAATACGTGAATCATCTACTCGCAACAACCTCCTGCGACCGCCTAGGTTTGCGAGCAGGCGATGCCTTTTTGGGAGGAGGTGAATTCCTCCTCGGCGGGGATCTCCTCGGAGAAGGTCTCCGGTCGGCAGCAGGAGGGCGATGACCCCCTCGGGCCGTTTTGGCAGATTTCCTGGCGGGAACCTCCGTGGTCTCTGCCCGATCTTTCCTCTTATTAGAACCTTCGACTATGTCACGCTCGCGGTTCACCTGTGCAAATCGGAGGGATCGGTTCACCATCACGTCTTGTAGCTTGACGGTTAGAGGAAGATAGGTGATGACCTTCGTAGGAACCACTACTAAAAACAAAGTGTTAGCATTTTTCACAAAGAAAAGAAGAGCAAAGGCAGTAAAAAGGAAGTACTCATTACCTGGAGGAAATTCTCTGGTGATGTGGTGAGGAGGTACTCGAAGACCTGCTCGCTCCCTTATGCACTCGCGGTTCAAGAAGCGGTAAGATCTCTCCAAGTAGCGACGACGGGCGACGCAACAAGTATGATATTGGAATAAAGGTGATAGACGGTGCTCGACGGTCTTCGCGCGAACAGATTCACCTACAAAAGCGAGGAGTTATTCAGTTTAGACAAGAACGAGCACAAAATAAAAGGACGTACCACGAATTCTTCGGTAATCAATCGGAATGGAAATGCGATCAGAGGACCCATCGGGTTTCACAGCACTTTTCCAGTCCCCGATGACCCACCACCAGTTGGTTTTCCAGTCCCGAATTTTGTTGGGAACACCCTCGACCAACTTGATGCGATCACGACTAGAGCCGTCAAAATGGGTTGGGCCCGTTGGGCCAGCCCGCCCCGCCACTAAAATTAGTGGGTTGGGCTAGGATTTTTCAAGACCGCCAGGAGGCGGGCCCAGGCGGCCCGGCCCGTTTGGAAAGCGGGCTTTGGCGGGCTGGCCCGCCATATTTTATTTTTACTTTTTATATATTATAATTAATTAAAAAATTATAAAAAAAATATCTCATTTTTAAAATAAAAGTGTAAAACCCTAGTGCAAGATTGCAATAGAAACAGAGCAGCCGCATTTTTTAAAATTTTCTACTCTATTCTTCTTCAATCTTCCTTTTCTGTTGCTCCAAGGACCACGCCACCCATTATTTTTCCAAATTCTCAAACTCCTCATTCACTCAATAAATTTCTGCGAGAAGCAGCAATCTTCACGGCGACATAAAAGACAACCATTTTTTTTCCAAAGTATGTTTAAACAAAAAACTTGATTTCTTCGTGCGTTTGATTTTTCAAATATTTTTTTTAATCGACGAGATTTTTTAAGTATTTGAGGTAACTGTTGTGTGGAATTTTTTTATCCCCTCCCCTTGTCTAAGTTAATTTTTGTTACTATGTTCCTCCTCTGAGTAATTTTCTACATGACCGTGCTCCTTGTTGGTTTGCAGCCGTATTAGATAAGAGATTTGTATTTTAAAACATCACATTCCTAATTTAATAAATATTTTTGTAAAAAAAATAAAAAATAGGCCTGCCGAAACCCGCGGCTCGTCCATTTTTGGGTTGGGTTGAGGTTTTGGCAGCCCGCCTGACAAACGGGCTGGCCCGCCCCGCCAAATGGCAGGCTTTTGCGGTTTTGGCTCGCCCCGCCCTGTTGGCCCGTCTTGACAGGTCTAATCACAACCCTTCACATAATACCAGCCCTTTCCCACCTTCCTTCCGACTTTGGCCACCTGAAGGAGATAATTGATCTCTCGAGGACTGAGGCAGGTATGGAGACAACCGTTCTCGACGGCCTCCAGACCGAACACTGTAAGGAGTCCGATTATATTCGACCACCCGTTCGACGTCACTTGAGAAGGTGCCACCCCAAGAAAAAATAAGAAGTTAGAAATTTCGGGGTGCAGTGGGAACCTCAGCCCGGCCTCCATCATGCCAATATTTACGGCGACCATCCCTTCAGGAGGCTGGTCGGCCCTCTCGTCTTCTCGCGGACGAAGAAGCAAACATCTTGAGGCACTTGGTATTTTTTCCGAGAGTTCGCTAGTTGGGCCATGGAGACGGTGCTCGCATATTCGCTAGCTGCATACTCCGTTTCGTATGCTTCTCGGTATGAGCGAGGAATCTCTCTAGGTGGATACTCGGAGATATATTGGTAATATGTTTCCCTCGAGAGCTCGTCCCCGTCCAGCTCTTCTCGCCCGCTCAAAATATCTTTAATGCTCGCCGCATAGCGAGCAATCTCCTCATACTCCTCGCGGAGAGTGTTCGTCAGAGTGTCTTCAACTCGAGCCACATCAATCTGGTCGCCCACCTCCACATTCAAATCCGGGTCGCCCAAATCTGAGTCGACCTCGTCTACATCGTTCTCGGCATCATTGCCGGCATCTTCCCATTCAGAGTCATCGGTCTCATTGGCGACCGCAACGCCGACCACCTCTAAAATTTCCTCCCAAATGTCGGCCAGAAGTTTAGGGATCCCTATGCTAAGGGGGTTTGGCGAGTGCACGACAGGGTCCGAGGAGACCGTTCTCACTACTAAGTCCCGACGAGGACTCTCGCCGGAAGGCCCAGCACCACCACCAAACGGCGGTGAACCACCACTAGAAGTCCCAATAACCACCATCTTTTCCGATGAAAAGGGGGGAGAGTGGAAGAATAAAAAGAAAATGAAAGTTGTTTACTTTTTTGCCGGTCGAAAAACACCTTCAGTCGCCGGAAAAGCTTGAAGAAACTTGCTCGAGAAGAAGTTCGTGAGTTGCAAAGGGGGAAAAGTGATTTCAAGAGGTGAGAGGTCCTATTTATAGGCAAAATATCCGAGGACCAAAGTGCAAAAAGCGGGGTCAAATTTGCAATTTTTCCAAAAATCTGGGGTCGTCCCCGAAATCGAGGCGGGAAAGTGGGCATCACGCGCGACCTTTGAGGTCGGCACGCGCCCACGCGCAAAATTTCAAATTTTCGCGTTTCCCCACGTGCCTAACATTGGCGGCTACTGACGTCATCAAAACGCTTCGGAAAGCGTGCTCGGTGCGAGAAACGAGGCGACCGCCGACAAATCTCATCATCAAGATTTTGTAAATGATTCAATTTTCCACAAAGACGATCACACTGCCCGCCTTCCTATTTTTATTAACACAAAGAAGGGCGACTAGGGGGTAAATGTTATACCCAGTCAAGAAAGTCAATCCTAGTCACCAGTGATTCAGGTGGAATTTACACACTTTATATGCACATGTGAAGCTCATTTTTATGTTGATTTCATTGATTTATGGATTAAATATGATGACTTGAGCCAAAATGAGGGAAAGGTTGTGTTTTGTCGATTTTGTAGGAAATACGATGGAATTTGGAGCAAAACACCAACCATACTTCACTGGATCAAGAAGAGGAGTGCATCAGTGGGTTCGTCTCGAAAAACGGAGTGGAATAGGCAAAAGAATCAAGTCAATCGGACACCCGAGGCGAAAGATATGCACGAAACAAATTCAGAGTGCAACTCAGCCGAGTCCGACTGAGGACTAGAATCTGGAACAATTTACCACTCGGCCGAGTTGCTGAGCGAACTCGGAATCTGGAACAATTGGTCACTCGGTCGAGTGCCCCAACTCGGCCGAGTCATGATTGAAAGTTAGGCACTGGAATGCACCCCAACTCAGCCGAGTTGTCCCACTCGGCCGCGTCACCCCTGCTCTCGGTGGTTTTTGCATATTTTGTTCAATTTCCAAGGACTTAAGTGCAATTTTCATTCCCAAGCCCTACCCCAACATTATATAAGGCCCCATTCTTAAAACCAAATGTCCTTCCCCCAATTCCTAAATTCCACACATACAAACACACATTTGGAGATGATTTGGCCATAAATTCTTCAATTCCTCATCAATCCATGCAAGGAAGGCATCAATAACTTGGAATTTCCATTCTCCACCATACTTTAGACTAAGCTTTCTATTTCTCTTTCTTTTTATTTAGTTATTTCATTTGGTATTGTCAATTGGATTATGTTGTTGATTGGCTAGAACACTTTTGGTTCTAGGGCTATGTAAATACTCTTGATGAAGTTTATGAATTAATGTTTTTCTTATTTGGTGTTTGTGTGGCTTAATTCTATTTGGATGCTTAATTTTTATTGCAAAGCATGTCATTAGTGTACAATAGTGATATGTTAATCTTAGTTAATTGAATTAGGTTGAGAAATCTATTTTGATTGATTGATTGCAAGCATTTGACCTAATTTTATTGTGAGATTGAAAGATGATCAATGATTAGGAAGATGTGTGATGATCCTAGGAGCTTGATTGGGTTCTATTGTGCAATTTAGGTAGAGATACTAAGTTGTGTGATATTTCCTTTGGATTATTTGGATTGAAGAAACTTTTAGTTCATTATTATGTGATCAATCTTATAGACAAAGCATGAACACCACTTAAGTACATAGTTAATCATAGATGGATTCATTAGTATTGCATATGCCTTGGAACCTACTTTCTCATACTTGAGTTTTTATTCGTTTTCCATTTCGTTTTGTGATTTGCATGAGCATTCATTGATCGATTCTATATTACTCTTTTAATTGTTTACTTGTGACAACTTTGGGTAGATAATTAGGGGTAATTGCTACATTTCCACTTAATCGATCGCGTCTATTTAGAATTCAATCGACAAACTCCACTTTTATACTACACCTCCTCGTGGGATCGACCTCGTACTTACTTCACTACAATATACACCGTATACTTGCGGTCGTGTATTTTAAAGTTGTTAAATACGTGAATCAACCAGCTTGCGTGGTGACGATGAGTCAACCAAGTCATGCGACGACTACTCAACATATGAAGAAAATGTAATTGTGTGCTCGCCCAAAGATGTTGGCGAGCACATATAGAGTTAGCCACATTAAGACAAGTATTGGAGCCTTGGGAGAGAGTATGGAGCGTGCTCGCCCAAAGAGAATATGGAGCGTGCTCGCCCAGAGACTGCTTGAAGGGTGCTCGCCCAAAGACTGTTTGGCGACCACCATCCATGAAGATGACCGGACGACCAGGTCCTCCGGCGACCACCGCGGCCCAGCTCCTCATTTCCGGCGAGGACGACCACCAAAGAGGCGGTTTAGCATTTAATGCAGGTCCCATCACCTTTATGTGGTGGGATTTCAGGTCCAATATCAGCCCGCCACGTGTAAAGTGTGGACTGACCTAAAAACTAGTATTTAAAGCCCAAAATGGCTCAATTGCAAGTTAAGTTTACCATTTCCTACAAACCCCCAAACCTAAAGCAATACACTTCCCAAGCTCCTCAAATCTTTAGCTTCTCAACGAAGCTACCTCTTGTGTTCTTGCTTATTTATCTCTAAGATCATCATAAATCACCATATAAATCTGTATTAACACGTAATAAATCCCGATCATCATATATGTTTGTTTAGTGCTATCGAAAAGCCCACATCTGAATCAACTCTACAAAAGCACGTACAACACAACCCATCATGAGTTTTGGGGGGCAATATAGCCGCTGTATTTTTGCACGTTTGAAGGTTTAAATGCCTTTTTTATTTTTATGTAACCTAATTTAAAAAACGTTGAACAACTCGATCAAACCTGCAACACAATACTCTTTCAATATTGACTCGATCAAAATTATTATCAAATAGATTAAAATGATATCTGCCAGAGGGCATCCATGATCAACTTAATTCATTATCAGAAGCAATTGCATGTGTTTGTATTCTGTAACAGTTTTGGATAACGATAGAGCCCAAGACAAAAAATAAAAGATAACATGAATTCATTTTGTAATTAGACTCTTTTAAGGTTATTAATTCAGTACATGACTAACGCACAACTACGAAAAAAATATATACCCAATTCTCGTGTCGATACGGGTAAGAACAATTATAAAATAATACTCCGTAAATAATATCGGTATACACCAACAATACCGAATCTAATATTGATAAAGTATCGATAAAAAAATATCAAGAAAATGTCAATAAATAAAAAAAAATATCATATTGTGTATTTTATATAAATTTGCCGTGAATTTTTAAAATTTTAAGGTATCAATAATTTCATACATATATTATACGAGTACTACCTATGGATGTGAAGAGACGCAAAGCTTGTGTTTAAAGAAATCAAATAATGGTCGAGCAAGGCTCTTTGTGAAGATATCGGCAAGCTGGTAGGAGGAAGGAACGAATTGAGTGATGAGGCGCCCAAAAGTAACAAGCTCTCGAACGAGATGATAATCGATATTAATGTGTTTAGCTCGCTTGTAAGCAACTGGATTTTGAGACAAGAAGATAACACTTTTATTGTCGCAGAGAAGTGTTGGAGGTTGCTTAGGTAAGGTATGTAGTTCCTTTAGGAGCGAGCATAACCACATGATTTCTGAAGAGGTGGTCGCCATGGCTCGATATTCAGATTCACAGCTTGATCGCGAAACAATGGGTTGCTTTTTGGCTGCCCAAGAGACCAGATTTGGACCTAGGAAAATGGCATAGCCAAAAGTAGAGCGGCGAGTATCAAGGCAACGTACCCAATCTGCATCTGAATATGCGAGCAATTTTGTAGAACCGAAGGAAAAATATTAGCCAAGTTCCAACGCGCCTTTGACGTAGCGAAGAATTCTTTTAACGGCCTGAAAATGATCCACTATTGGGTTGGATTGGAATTGGCTGATAGTGTTGACGGCAAAGGAGAGATCTGGTCGCGTAATAGTTAAGTATTGTAAGGCGCCGACCAGAGAGCGAAAAAGAGTTGGATCTGGAAAAAGAGTTCCATCAATGCGAAGAATTTCAGTCGAGGAGAGAGGCGTTGCTACGGGTTTGCTTTCGAGCATGTTGGCACGGGTAAGAATGTCGGTGACATATTTAGTTTGGCCGAGAAAGAGACCGTGAGCAGTATAGGTGACGAAGCGAGAACGTAGTGATTAAGGGAATTGGGGGAATAAACCCTGATTTGATTAAACTTCAAAAACTGCCTCTCAAGTTACAATGACGAGCAATATATAATTGGGGTTTCTTGGGAAATTATAAGGCCCATAATGGCAAACTTAATGGAAAATAAATGACATTAAATTGAATAAATGGTGATCAACTCTTCGAATTACTTCTCTGTAGCCAACTCTTCGAATTACTTCTCCATCATTCTCTTCCCATTTGACGCGATTCACCCTCGAACCTGGCTCTGATACTAACTGACGCAGCGAGAACTTAGTGATTAAGGGAATTAGGGGAATAAACCCTGATTTGATTACATTTAAAAAACAAGTCTCTCAAGTTACAATGACGAGCAATATATAATTAGGGTTTCTTGGGAAATTATAAGGCCCATAATGGCAAACTTAATGGAAAATAAATGACATTAAATTGAATAAATGGTGATCAACTCTTTAGATTACTTCTCCGTAGCCAACTCTTCGAATTACTTCTCCATCAATAGGTGACCTCCAAGCACAGGAAGTATGTTAGACGACCAAGATCCTTGATAGCAAATTCTGTATTGATCCTGGAAATAAGACGGGAAATGAAGTTTTAATCGCTGCCAGTTACAATTATATCATCTACTTAAACGAGAAGATAAAGAATAGTACGACCTGAGGTGAATATGAAAAGTGAGGTGTCGGACTTGCTTTCTGTGAATCCAAGGGCGAGCGGAAAGTCACAGAAGCGTTGAAACCACGCCCTAGGAGCTTGTTTGAGACTGTAAAGAGCTTTGTTGAGTTTGCAGACATGATTAGGATGAAGAGGGTCAACAAAACCAGGAGGTTGTCGCATGTAAATAGGGTTTTGAAGGAGACCATGAAGAAATGCATTGTTAACGTCTAGCTGATGAAGTGACCAATTATTCATGACCGCAAGGGAGAGGACCACACGAACAGTGGCTGATTTAACAACGAGACTGAAGGTGTGGTCATAGTCAAAACTAGGAAGTTGAGTAAAGCCCTGAGCGACCAGGAGGGCTTTGTGGCGATCAATAGAACCGTTTGCGAGAAATTTTGTTCGAAAAACCCATTTGGAGTCCACAATATTTGCACCAGGAGGTGGAGGGACCAGGTCCCAAGTTTTGTTTTTCTGAAGAGCTTGAAGTTCATCGCCCATTGCTGCTAGCCAATGCGGATATTTTGTAGCCGATGAGAATCTTTTCGGTTCCGTGTTAGAGTGAACCGCAACGAGAAGAGAGCTGGTGGTGATAAGAGAAGTATTAGGAGGATGCTTAATTTTGAAAATCCCATCTTAGGAACGAGTGCGCATAGAGTGAGTGGAGGTGGTTGCTGGCCAAACACGAGGCCGAGGAGGCGACGTTGGAGCTCGCGGGCGAGGAGACGGAATGGGCCGAACGGTTGGGCGAGCAATGGGAGGAAGAGGATTCTGCCGAGGAGGATCAGTTTGTGGCTGTTGCAAAAAGTCAGGTTGGAGACAAAGCGAGCAGGGATCCGTAATGGAAGCAACATGATGAGTGGAGGTAGAGGAGGATGAAGTGGTGTCTGGAGGACAGGAATCAAAGGTAGGGATGTCCAATCCTGAAGGGAAGGTGCGAGAAGAGTCGCCAGAAAAGGGAAAGATGGTCTCGTCAAAGCGAGCATGGTGAGAAATGTAAGTGCGAGAAGTAGTACGATTAAAGCAGTAGAATCCTTTGTGGAGCGAGCTATAACCGAAAAAGACACAAGGAATACTACGAGGAGAGAATTTGTTAGTAGCATGAGAGCGAAGACAAGGATAAACACAACAACCAAAGACTCGAAGGTTATCATACAAAGGAGGCCTAGAGTGAAGCACTTCATAAGGTGTTTTAGAACAAAGGACAGGGGTGGGAAGCCTATTGATGAGGTAAACAACTGTTCTAAATGCTTCAACCCAAAATATGGTCGGAACAGATGAAGAGAACAGAAGGGTGAGGCCCATTTCAGTTATGTGACGATGTTTTCGTTTAGCTCGGCCATTTTGGGCTGGAGTATAAGGACATGACATAGTGTGAATAATTCCTGAAGAAAGAAAAATACTACGTAATATGTGGTTGGTAAACTCAGTTCCACCATCAGATTGAAAACGTTTTATTTTTCGATCAAATTGATTTTCAACCATATTTTTAAAGTTGACAAAGGTAGAAACAAAATCAGATTTATGACGAAGAGGATAAAACCATGTAAAACGAGAATGATCATCAATGAACACTGCGTAATAAAGGAAACCATCATGAGATTTAACAGGGGAAGGACCCAGAATCACAATGAATTATATCAAGAGAGTTAGAGGCATGTTTGGTGTTTAAAGTAAAAGACAACCGAGTACTCCTAGCTTGTTGACATGGCGAACAAATAACAAGGCGAGGAAGCAAAGAGGTAGTAGAAATGTATCCTTTATTTTTAAGCAAGGTTACAATATCAAAAGTGAACATGGCCTAGTCTATTATGCCAAATTTTCAAACGAACTACAAGTTGAGCGAGCACGTAAAGAGGCAGCAAAGCCAGAGTGGTATTTGTCCAAAACATATAAGCCACGATTAAGCTTGCCTTGAGCTAGAGTCGTACTTGTAATCCGATTCTAAATTTCAAAAGAGTCGTTAGAAAAAACAAGACGAACTGGAAAGTCATTTGTTAATTTGCTAACAAAAAGGAGATTTTTCGTAATGAAAGGGACGACCAAAACATTTTCAAAAGACAATTAAGAATTATAGAGATGTGTACCAGTATGAGTAATTGGAAGGGTATTACCATTCGCCAAACTACTCTATCAGATCCGGTGTATGGCGAGGAAGAATCATGAGCTGTCGAGGAGGGAACCATGTGTGAGGATGCTCCCGTGTCAACATACCAATCTGAAAGATTGGAGAGGCGAGACAGATCGTGCCGAGAGAGAGAGAGTCAGCAGTGTTCGCCTGTCGACCAGAAGGGGAGGAATCATAGCGCTGGGGCCAAGAAGAGGCATAATGACCATCAAATCGGCAAATCTGACATCGAGGAGTTGTTCTTGCTCGCCCACGACCAACTGACCGCGACCACGAGACGAAGGTTGACCACGACCATATTGCTGGCGAGCAGGAGGGCGACCTAAAACAGAGGAGGCCGAAGAACGAGCAAAGAAGGCAGGCGACTGAGACGAGGAAGAAGGTGTTTCGAGAGATCTTGTGAATAGATCATGGGATTCGACTTTGGCAAGAAGATCCGAGAAGGAGGGGAGCAGAGAGATGTTAATATGCGCTGAGGAAAAACCATGAAAGTCTAGGCCTAGACCTTGAAGAATCCAATGAGACTTGTCAGTTGCGTCTAGAGTGCAACCCATGGATGAGAGTTGATCGCACAGATTCTTGAAAACTGCGCCATACTCCGAAACCGATCTTGAGCCTTTTCTGATAAGTTGAAGCTCATCTTTAAGGCGAAGTTCACGAGCCTTGGAAAGTTGATTGGAGGCTTCAACCAGAGCCTTCCAAATGTCTAAAGACGAGGAGCAACCAACGGTGACGACCATCGCTTCTTTGGTAAGAGTAGAGGTTAAGAAAACACTTACTATTTGATCTCGAGAAAACCAGAAAGTGTAAAGAGGGTTGGGCGCAGAAACTCCGGCGGTGGTAATGGTAGCAGGGGGCGCCGGTGTAAAGCCATCGACGTAAGGCATGAATTTTTTAGTAACAAGAACCGGAAAAACTTGACGATACCACATAGGATAGTTCGTGGGTTTCAATTTGATTGTAACCAGATGTGTCATCGCGTGAAGAGTGAGAGTGGCATCGAAAACAGAAGTGGTGGGCACCGGACGATACGCCATTGAAGCAGGGAAGGGAGATGATCAAGAACGAGAGTGAGAGGGAGAGATAAGAAGATGCCCAGGAATTAGGCTGATACCATGTAAAGTAAGAATACTCTCTCAATTGAGAGAGATCAATGTATATTGAGATGTATATATAGACTAGTTTACAAAGAAGATAAAAGGTAGTTAATAGTAGTTGAAACTAACTAATAACTACCATTCTAAACTAATCTAACTAATATGAATTAACTTGTTGGACCATCTTCTACCATGGGTGTAACACCACCCTCTATCTTCAAACGGTGCATGTCTGAAGACGAATATACTCTTTTATAGAGTTTCAATACATAATTATGGAAAACCGGTGCAATCTACCTCCCTCTGGTAAATCGAGACGACACACAACTTGTCCAATATGCTCGAGTGGCCACTCACTTGCGGGATGAAACGAGAACATTTCGATCACGACAAGTATTTTCATCGCAAATTGAATGATATAATTTAATATCACAATAAACGAGACGTCGTGAGAACCACGTTGATTTGTGACAAAAAATACCTTCGCAAATATTAATTTCTGAAAGAAATTTCAGCAACAAACCCCAACAAAACGGTATTGTTTGCACCCAAATTTGAAATTTGTCGTAAATTTTGTCACAATTTACTATGAATTTCTTTTCCATAACAAAATTTGTTGACTTTTGACCATATGAATCCAGGATAACAATACAAAGTATATATCATGAAGTCAACGATGAATTTCATATTATAAAAGAGCCACTTTGTGAAGAATAATAAAAAATGAGATTAGTTAGAGTAGTTGTTTTAGTTATAACTTCTATTTTAAATTTTTAATAGGTGTAACCTCTATTATAAACCACCTCTTATATAGAAGAGGGGATGAAAATCATTTTCTCTATTTAATTTGATGTAATTCTATATTCAAATTCAATTCTACATTTCTCTATTCTTTCAATATGCATTTCTATTCAATTTCTTCTTATTATGAAATTTCATACACTCATTAATTAGTCATACTATGTGAACTGAAAGACAACATTGCCGTGCTCATTATATAGATAATAATTGTGATCTTACAACTCAAATATCTGCAGTTACTAAATGAAAATACGCACAGGGTTTAATTGTGATCTTAGCGACCCATATCAATACTTGTGTTAGTGATAAAAGGATCCACAGAGGCTGGCAATGGGATGTCATCATTAGGTGCATGGAACATGAGAACTGGCATTTTTTGTGGAAGTGTGGGCAGCTCAGCTTCAAAATTGAGAACATGGCTCGCTTGTCGTATAGACGGCCTCAGGGTGATGTCAGGATGGGCACACCATAGGCCAACCATCAACACACGCTCCACTTGTTTCGCCTCGTAATCCATTTGCAGGCTCTCATCCATGGCCAAAATAAGCTCCCCCTTCCCGTACGCCTCCCACACCCAACCCACCAATCCTTTATGTGCATATTTTTCATCCCATTGACTAACAACTTTCCTTCCCGTCGCAATCTCCAACGCTACAACCCCAAAGCTATACACATCTGACTCTTTACTCGCCCTTCCACTGGTTACGTATTCAGGCGCCATGTAGCCCAATGTCCCAGCTAGTCCTGTCGTTTTGGGATCTATCCCGTGTTCCATGAGTCGAGCTAGACCAAAATCGCCCAACTTCACATTGAAGCTAGAGTCCAGCATTATATTACTACACTTAATATCTCTGTGCACCACACACTGCTCCCACTCCTCGTGGAGATAGAGTAGAGCGGATGCTAACCCAAGGGCTATTTTGTATCTCAAACTCCAAACAAGACCAGTCCTTTTGTCAAACAGGTGGTGGTCCAAGCTTCCTTTCTGCATGAACTCGTACACGAGCAGGAATTCACCATTATCGTGGCACCAACCGATCAGCTGCACCAGATTCTTGTGTCTCAGCATACTTATAATCTTCACCTCTGTTATGTACTCCCTTTTCCCCTGCTTCGATTTCCTCGAAAACTTCTTCACAGCAATAGGCATGTCCTGCTCCACGAGGTACCCTTTATACACTCCTCCAAATCCCCCTTCTCCTAATTTTCTCTCATCTGAGAACTTATTAGTAGCTGATTCAAGTTGTTCGTAGGAAAACCTTCTTGGCCCAGCTCCTCTTTCCAGATCATCATTCATCGAGGTCAAATTCGCTTCCTCTGGATTGTTTTTTCGTATGGTACCATTTTGTCGCTTTCTCAATAGTACAAACCCTAGTATCATAAGAGCAATCAAAACACATGCCGAGAGAGATAAACCCACAATTAATCCTATCTTCTTCGCGCCATTTCCATCAATTTGCTCTTTTACATCTAGGGTAGAGGAAAATTCCCATGATTGCAGTATGTGTCGTTCGGTACTAGATCCCGTAGTAGAAGAAAACCCGATGACAATCCACTCTGGAAGAACATTTTTAAGGTTTATGGGGTAAGAAAGACTGGAATTCCGACCATCACTGTAGCTCCAGAAGACAGTTAAGTTAGTTGAAGTTGCATTATATGTTATCCAAACATCAGCAGGTTGTCCATTGTGCGAAGTGGCGTTCCATGGAATTGTAACTGAAGAAGAAACTGAATTGTTATTGATTCCAACATGCTCGTAAGGAGGATCCCACTCTTGACCAGAGTAACTGGTGTCGAACTCAATTGAGACAATTTGGGTTCGAGAAGAGCCCGTGGTTGTGGTGTTGAACAGTCCGAGATAGCCACCTGCAGAATTAAGCGGGACTTGGAAGCCGACAGGTGCAAGAAAGAAGGCGATCCCATGCCCGTGACTTGACGAACTTTGCATGTCTATAACGAAGGAAAAGTGAGTGGTGAAATCGGCAACTCTTCCGGTGTTTAGCTCCCAAAGAGGTACCTATTAGAGATATAAATCAATACTTGTGTATTTTGATAATGTGGGACGGGGCTCCAATTAGAGGGACATCGATCCATTTTCACTATAAAATATTTGACTATTTGATTTGACCTCAGAGAAATATTGACAAAATGAAATCAGTGAGACGGTTTCATAGATTTTGATGTAAGATTATTGTACAATTGTAACTAGTTTTCAATAGCTAAAATTCTTTAAATCTCTTTATTAGAGTATTTAATAATGTTGGGACCATATATAAAAAATCATCACATAAACTTGTATTAAAATTTTCATACATCATTTCTAACTCAGTTGAGGCAAAAACTCATGAATCCTTAGCGTATCAGATCGGGTCAAACGAAACTTCTCAAGAAATCTCGTATAGATAAAACAAAAAACTTGCTCTTAGGTTTTGTGTTACTATATGAGTAAGTGTGTGTTATTTACGGTAAGGATAGAAAAAGATGAAATCATTTCCTCAATTAGTATTCTAAGATGTTATGGTACGTACCTTATCGTTGTAGATGAGTTGACCCACTCGGCATGTGGAGTTTGGATTCGTCAACTCGATTTCTCCTTGTGAACTCAGTGAGTCGCCGATCAGGAGTAGAGCGGCTGCATCAGCAGGATTGAATCGGGGGATGCTGAAATTGAGCCTTGAATGAGATAAATGAGTTAGATGGATAAGAATGACGATGAAGATAATAATCAGATTTGGACATGCATGGCAAAAGTTGTCCATTGCTAATTATAATCAAATTTCTCCCTAGCTCTCATATTAATAGTGATCCATTAACGGTTGAATCCAAGGATTATGATTATGATTAATAATAATTATATATGTAAGTTTCAACTAATTTGATTTGTTTAATGGCCGGAGAAACTTCACTGAAATGGACGCCTATGTTCAGATAATATAAAAATTGACTTGCATGTATAATATTGCGACTTCTTGCCAAAAATTATAGTAATAAAATCATGGATATATATACCGTGGCCACTAAGGTAATATACGTCATAGTCACAAATATTTCATTAAAGAAAATCAATATACTACTATAAGATAACAAAAATTTCAGCTAAAATTTCCAGAGAGATGATTTATTTGGAGCAGGATTGTGCATTTGGAATGAATGTAATTTTGTATTTCACGTCAATAAAAATAAAATAATAATTTTATCTCTTGTATCAAACAATCCAAATTAAAATACTTTTTACTAATTCATATCAAAGACTCGTACATAATAAATATCTCAATTATTCATACTAAATAATCTTCCTATTATCTTTGCTTAC
Source organism: Galeopsis tetrahit (assembly GCA_963675135.1). NCBI lineage: Eukaryota > Viridiplantae > Streptophyta > Magnoliopsida > Lamiales > Lamiaceae > Galeopsis > Galeopsis tetrahit. The sequence goes on from OY776119.1 coordinate 91,708,601, forward strand.
ATAAATAACGTCCGTGTCTCTGAATCTGTGATGAGATAATGACATTTTGATTATATTAATTTTAGATTGCAAATAAAAAAACATGTACGTTGAGATAAAAGTATTTGCGTTTGAAATTTTAAAGTGCTGAGAAAAATATTACTTTTCCTTTCTCAGTTTCTTTTATATATCATATCTTTTATTGTTTAACATACATAGAGTTCATTAATTATAAGGAGAAAATTTCCGTCAAATTAAATTAAAAAATGAAATATATATATATATATGGAGAAATGTGTTCGTATTTTTTTTCCTGAACATCCTTAATTAATTTTGCCGGCTCCTTTGACAAACTCATGAATCATGTCTTATATATGGGGCCACTTTTTGGCGTACCTATGTATTTGGTGCCGTTTATAACAACTTTCGTATGCATAGTTTATTTTGGATGGGCCACTTTTTGGACTACTCATTTTGTTTTATAATAATAAGAACACAATTAGTCAATTATATATTTATTTGTTTCATAGTCATAGTCATACTGATACACATTGTTTCTTGCAAATCAATATGCTTAGGTAGAAATGAGATCAGACACCGCCTAGACGGCTAAGTCGGATCGACTATATCTTTCTAGGGATTATTATAAATTTTAAGTAAATTCTCAATGACACATGTATTATATTTTTACATTTTCATATATAAATTGTTGAAGAAAATTAAATGGGCATATATAAATGTCTTGTATTAATTCATCACTCCAATAAACTTCAATTCTCTTGTGCTGAATAAGCAAAATAATAATCCAAATATCCAATTAAATTTATGAATAACATATATGAACTCAAAGGTGTTCTAAGCACCTGAATTACCAAAATACCTAGGTATGAAAATTTATGAATGCATCAATAAATTTGTTAAGGTAAAATACAATTTCTCTCATATATCAATATGTGATCATCTATCTCTTCTCAATATATTATACAGTACAAAATTAACTTTGGCGTGAGTCCCCATATCGGAGAGGCGGAGACCCTCCCCATGTGCTTTTGCAGGTCCATCGCCCATCTATTGGAGCATTTGAAAAAGATGATGACCCAACAACATACATTTTTGTCGGCATGAGTAACAACTAACAAATATGTTACGATTGTCAATGATATTCGACTCCGATTAGACGTCTCCAATCACAAGCAAAATAATCGACCAATATTCAATCCAACGAAAGCATGACAATTCACAAATATAAACGAAAACGAAAAACAGAGCACAAGAAGATTTAAGTGGTTCGATCAACGTGATCTACATCCACTGGACACACGACTTCAATTTGATTAGTATAAGAGATGTTTACAAACACTCATCACTCGGAAAGGGATTTATCCTCACTTCGCTCGTGAACTCTCAACTCTCAAAACGAATGCTCGTACGCGTCAAGAATTACAATTACAAGTAATGGGGTATTTATAGGTTGTCAAGGGTGATTGCAGCGTGTGTTGAAAGCGTGCTCTGTTGCCACGTGGATTCTGTTACAACCGTGTAACAAACTCACACCTTCAGCGTGACCCAATCTGAATTGACCTCCTTGCCCTTCACTTGTCTTCGCAAGACAAGACGACTCCATACTTAGCCAAAAATTAACCCTGCTAACAGAACTCAACTAGTCTGGTCAGACCTCTACTTGTCTGGTCTTCCCAACTCGTCTTGTCCTTCGCAACACCCATCTCATCTGTTTGGACTCCTCCAACTCATCTGATCTGGTCTGAGCTAACTTGTCTGACTCCACCAGCTGATACGCCCAACAGCTGAGTCCTTCAGAAGACTTCTATCGACTAAGTACCTCGACTGATCTGCCCAACAGACGAGTACAATAGTAGAGTAGAATCTACCTGATCTTCACAAGACGAGTAGCACTCGTCTAGTCTAGGAGGATTTGAGATAAACCTCACAATTCTCCACCTTTAGCTCAAAATCTCCACCTTGAACTAACAGCTCCGATCTATCCTTCTCAAAGGACAGATTCTACTACTAATCTGCCGCCACCAGACTAGTAGCCTTCTCCGCAGAGGTCACTAATGCAAACCAACTGACCTAAGACATAAACCAAACTTCTCCTTTGGTAACGCCTTAGTAAATGCATCAGCAGGGTTCTCCTCAGTAGCTATCTTAACCACTTGGACGCTCCCCTTCTCCACAATGTCTCTCACAAAGTACAGTTTCACATCAATGTGCTTGGTTCTCTCGTGATACCCCTGATGCTTTGCGAGATGAATTGCGCTTTGATTATCACAGAAGACAGTCACACTGTTCTGAGATAAACCAAATTCCTTAAGAATCCCTTTCAGCCACATGCTTTCCTTAACTGCCTCAGTCAAGGCCACGTACTCCGCTTCAGTAGTAGACAATGCAACTACGGATTGATGAATAGACCTCCACGACACTGCCGTACCAAATAGAGTGAACACATATCTTGTTAAGGATTTTCGAGTGTCAACATTGGCTGCGTAATCTGCATCCACGTATCCCACAAGTGCATCCCCCTCACTTGGCATCTTCTGAAATTTCAGACCCGTCTGTGCTGATCCCAGAACATATCTCATAACCCACTTAACCGTTTCCCAATGGCTTAAGCCTGGATCACTCATATATCTGCTGATCACACTCATAGCATGAGTCAAGTCTGGCCTACAACACACCATAGCATACATTAAACTCCCTACAACACTGGCATAAGGTATCTTGCTCATCTGAGTTCGCTCTTGGCTGTTCCTGGGACTCATCTGATTGGACAATCGATGATGTTGGCCAATAGGAGTAGAGACAGTCTTTGCCTTATGCATTCTGAACCTCTCTAACACCTTCTGCAGATAAGTAGGCTGACTCAGCAGAATATACCCGTCTAGTCTACTGATCTCCATCCCAAGAATCACTTTGGCTTCACCAAGATCTTTCATCTCAAACTCCCGTTTGAGGATCTCCTTAACTTGATTAACACTGTCAATAGACTCGCCTGCTATTAACATGTCATCAACATACAACAGAAGATAGGTAACACCAGTCCCAACCCGTCTGAAATAGACACAGCTGTCGTACAAGCTCCTTGTAAAACCAGCTGAGCAAATGTACTCATCAAATCTCAAGTACCATTGTCTAGGGCTTTGTTTGAGGCCATAGAGGGACTTCTTCAATAGACAGACCTTGTCTTCCCCTTCTTCTATGTCCAACCCTTCTGGTAGCTTCATGTAGATCCTCTCGTCTAGAGATCCATGTAAGAAAGCTGTGGTCACATCCATCTGATGTAGCTCCAATTCATATTGAGCGACCATAGCTAACAAGATTCTGATGCTACAATGCTTCACAACAGGTGAGAAGATTTCATTGAAATCGATACCTTCTTTCTGTGTAAATCCCTTAGCTACAAGCCTCGCCTTGTATCTAAGTCTGCCACCCCTCTGAGCCTCCACCTTCTTTTTATAGATCCACTTGCACCCAACCAACTTCTTGTTCTTGGGCCTCTGAACAATCTCCCATGTCTGGTTCTTGTTCAAAGAAAGCAGCTCCTCCTCCATAGCAACAATCCACTTCTCCTTGTCGTGGCAGCTAATGGCTTCTGAATAAGACTTTGGCTCCAGAGACTCCACCTCAAGAGCTGCACATAATGCAAATGAGACTATGTCAGCTTGACCGTACCTCTGAGGTGGGTGGACTTCTCGTCTGGTTCTGTCCCGTGCCAGCTGATAATGTTGAAGATCATTCTCGCCTTGAGGATCGCCCTCCTCATCTGGATCAATATCATCTCCAACTGGTCTTGTGGAGTCAACTTGCTCCACCTCGACTTGTGTCTCGTCTGGTTGGTTATCAGCTGCACTAGTACTCGTACTAGTCTGTTCTGATAGAGGCATCCGACTCTCATCAAACGTAACATCTCTACTGATTATACATTTCTGCATCCCAGCTTCGAGGCACCATAACCTGTATCCTTTCACGCCAGAAGGATACCCAACAAACACGCATCGCAATGCTCGAGGCTCAAGCTTATCTTGCTTGACATGAGCATAAGCTTGACATCCAAATACCTTCAAATGATTGTAATCGGCTGCACGTCCAGACCACAACTCCTCTGGGGTTTTGTATTGCACAGCCGAGGAAGGACTCCTGTTTATCAAGTAGGCTGCAGTAGACACAGCCTCTCCCCAAAACACCTTCGGCAGACAAGAACTGTTCAACATACACCTGACCCTCTCAAGTAGTGTCTGGTTCATCCTCTCAGCTACTCCGTTTTGCTGAGGGGTCCCTGGCACAGTCCTATGCCGTACTATTCCCTTCGATTTGCAGAACGCATTGAACTCGTCTGATAGGTACTCCAGACCATTATCAGTTCTCAAATGTTTGAGAGTCTTGCCTGTGACATTTTCACATTCAATGAGCCAATCCTTGAATTTCTCAAATGCTTCTGACTTCGACTTGAGAATAGACACCCACACCTTTCTTGAGTAGTCGTCTATGATAGACAAGAAGTATTTTCCACCAGACCTCGTCTGATTCCTCGCTGGCCCCCATAGATCAGAATGGACGTAGTCCATGATCCCATTGGTAGAGTGAACACCCTTACCAAACTTAAGTCTCTTGGACTTACCAAGAATACAAGACTCACACAAGTCGAGTTGAGTGATCTTGTCTTTGCCAAGTAGACCTTGCTTAGACAGCTCCACTAGACCCTTCTCGCCTACGTGAGCTAGTCTTTTGTGCCACAACATCGAGTTGTCTTGCACCTCCGCTACATCTGATCTACCAGCTACTGTTTCTCCCTTAAGAAAGTAGAGATCACTCCTTCTCTCACCTTTCAGGACAGTCAGCTCCCCTTTTGACACACTGAGCTCTCCATCAGCCGACTGGAATTTATAGCCCATAGAATCCAACATCCCAAGTGAGATCAAATTTCTCTTGAGTTCAGGTACGTACCTAACACTCTTGAGTATTCTTACTACCCCATCGAACATCTTCAGGTGAACACTACCTTCTCCAACAACTTTGCAAGTGTGATCATTCCCAAGCAGAACAGAACCGCCCTTCTGTTGCTTGAAGTCATGAAACCAATCTCGTCTTGGAGTCATATGGAAAGAACACCCTGAATCAAGGATCCATGCTTGCTGTTCTGTAGAGGATGTGATGGTTAGCGCTTGAGCAGACTCATAGCCTTCTTGCTCCTTCTCAACTTGAGTCTGATTAGCTTGATTCTTGTCATTAGAGGTATTGGCACCAGATTTCCTCAAGAACTGCTTGTATTTGTGACAAGCATTCTTATAGTGCCCAGGCTTGTTGCAATGGTAGCACACTACTTCACCTTGATTGGACACAACTGATTTTCCCTTATCAGCTCCTTTGGGTTGACTAGACCCCTTCTTGGCACCAGATCGCTTCTGGCCACCTCTGATTGCCAATCCTTCTCCGCTACTGACCTTGTCTGCTTGAGACGTCTTGTTGTGCAGCAGCTTGGACTTGACAGCCAGCATTACATCCTCCAATGTAATACTTTCCTTCCTACCATACAAGATGGTATCCTTTAAGATTTCAAAGGACTTAGGGAGAGCACTCAATAGAATCAGAGCCTTATCCTCTTCCTCTAACTTGACATCTAAATTCTCTAGATCATCAAGAATTCTATTGAACTCATCAAGCTGATCCGGAATGGGTTTGTCATCCACCATTCTGAAGGCATACAGCTTCTGTTTCGAATAGAGACGGTTAGCTAAGGTTTTAACCATGTAAAGTTTACCTAGCTTGTCCCAGACCTCTTTCGCGGTTTTCTCTTTAGCAACTTCTCTCAGAACCTTATCACCAAGGCAGAGCAGAATATTACTTCGAGCTTTCCTGAGCATCTTGCTCCTTTCAGCAGCAACTGTTGCAGATTCACCAGCTGGGGCTGTAGACTCTTCGAGCACGTCGAGCAAGCCTTGCTGTTCTAGGAGAGCCTGCATCTTGACTCTCCACAGCCCAAAGTCACCCGTGCCTGAGAACTTCTCAATATTATACTTGGTCGAATTCTCCATCTTCGATCTGGCAATTGATTAATGGTTGACAATCGATTCCTCTCGTTTCCGATTCCCACAGACGGCGCCAATTGTTACGATTGTCAATGATATTCGACTCCGATTAGACGTCTCCAATCACAAGCAAAATAATCGACCAATATTCAATCCAACGAAAGCATGGCAATTCACAAATATAAACGAAAACGAAAAACAGAGCACAAGAAGATTTAAGTGGTTCGATCAACGTGATCTACATCCACTGGACACACGACTTCAATTTGATTAGTATAAGAGATGTTTACAAACACTCATCACTCGGAAAGGGATTTATCCTCACTTCGCTCGTGAACTCTCAACTCTCAAAACGAATGCTCGTACGCGTCAAGAATTACAATTACAAGTAATGGGGTATTTATAGGTTGTCAAGGGTGATTGCAGCGTGTGTTGAAAGCGTGCTCTGTTGCCACGTGGATTCTGTTACAACCGTGTAACAAACTCACACCTTCAGCGTGACCCAATCTGAATTGACCTCCTTGCCCTTCACTTGTCTTCGCAAGACAAGACGACTCCATACTTAGCCAAAAATTAACCCTGCTAACAGAACTCAACTAGTCTGGTCAGACCTCTACTTGTCTGGTCTTCCCAACTCGTCTTGTCCTTCGCAACACCCATCTCATCTGTTTGGACTCCTCCAACTCATCTGATCTGGTCTGAGCTAACTTGTCTGACTCCACCAGCTGATACGCCCAACAGCTGAGTCCTTCAGAAGACTTCTATCGACTAAGTACCTCGACTGATCTGCCCAACAGACGAGTACAATAGTAGAGTAGAATCTACCTGATCTTCACAAGACGAGTAGCACTCGTCTAGTCTAGGAGGATTTGAGATAAACCTCACAAAATAAAAAAAAATTAAATTGGAATGCTCAATCTTTTTCTTTCAAATCGGCCTCTGGTATATAGCTCTTTGCGGTGCAGGAAAAATTCAAGCGTCATGTTCCCACATTAGATCAAGCTGTAATTTGGATAGCACATTCAAGACACATCGATTTATTCTGAGCGGTGGCTTCCGACGTTGCAAGAGTTGTGAACAGGCCTCCGTCCCGTGATTACTTGCACCCTTTTTTTATTGGGACGTCCCAAAATTACTTGCACACTTTTTATATGGAAATACCACATAAAATTAATAACCTCACAACATTATTTTATTTTCAAATTTGCCACTCATTTTTTCCATACATTTCACTTTACACATCATCAAATTACCTAAAATATCCCTCATTTATCTTACATCATCAACCACTAAATCCACTTTTCTTAAACAACGTGCCCGGACAATCCACTTTTCTTAAACAACGTGCCGGACAAACTATGCAAATTATCCTGGGACGGAGGGAGTACAATTTAGTAGGGTAGATGTCTAATCAAACTAAAATAATTTGTTTACCTAATAAGCAATACACATTTGATTGTGTCATGTATCCATAACAAATGATCGAGCATTATTTGCAATTTTAATTTGGATTTGTTAAGATATCTGAACCTGATTATACATATTTTAATATACCTACCAAATGTACCGTAAAGAGATGTTTGATTTAGGATTTTGAAATTCGAATTTCAAAATCTACCAGATTTTTTAAAATTCTAATAACTTGTATAGGATTATTTTTATCAAGAATTGATTATCTTAATAAGTTTGATTGAATATAGACACTAGGGCGTTGTAAAAACATGAATTCTGGTCATACAGAAAATTTTCGGTGAACTACGACCTCCTTATTAATTCTACTCCTCAGATTAATGAGGTTTTCTACTTTTGCGAGTGATTGGGCGTTTACACAGTAGTCAAATACTTAAATATTTCAACAAAATATAACCTTTTTTTTTAATTACTCTACACTTATCACTTATGTGAACAATGGGTTCAATAAACTCTATTTTTCAAGTGTTACTATTGTTCATACAAAATGTTACTTTTAAAAAAATGTTGATTATTAAATAGTGACACTTCGTATCCAATAAAAAAAAAAATACTAGTTTACATAACTCAGATTTACAAAAGTGTTTATTCCAATACAAAAGAGTAGCTTTATTGATAATCATATATAGCATTATTACGATGACAACGTTAGTACATACATACTACACCATTTGAAGAAACGCATCAGCCATCATTTGTCCCACCTGGACTTGGGCTGCGGTGGTCAAATGCATTCCGTCAGGCCCTCTCTCTTTTCCGGCGGCATCCACACACTTCACATTTGACATTCCAACTTCCAGCTGCGCTTGCCTCACCGTTCCGATATAATTCGAAGATCCCGAAGCCAACGCTACCTTTATAACACACGGAAAATAGTCATGTGATAGAATTGCAACAATTTAAAAGTTCAATTAAAAAAAAAAACGTACCAAAACAATGGGGAGCGAGGGTGATTGCAAATCAGAACGAACGTCGTTAAAAAACTGCACCAATCGGCTTTTATACATGGACGCATCGTCGTACGTGTTAGCGTCCGATTCGCCTTGGTACCAAAGGAAGCCCCGGACCACTCCTCCATTGGAAACTGCAGCCCGAGCACGTGTCACCTATAGAGAAACAATGAATTACGAAATTATAATTTTATTGAGTGATTATAAAGAATACATGAGGGAAGTATTTATAGATAGAAAACATATATACTCTATGTTTGTAATTAAGGAATTAAAGATATATATAATATATTCTAATATATTATATATGCCTATTATCACCATCCGGTTATAATTGTAGGTGCCCCGCATCCACTCGCTTATTTTGGTACCCCCAACCGCACAAGGAACTAGCCCGATTTCTCCAAGGCCGGGATTCTTGTACAAGACGTCATTTGCGAAGGGCATCCCGGGGCCTATTCCGTAATGGTGGAGAGGCTCTCGAGCCTCTTCCCACGACATATTGTCGTTGAGGGTGAGGATTTGGGGATTTGATGCGCTCTCGGGAGGAATGTATCCGTCCCAATGGTAGTTTACGACTCCTCCTTCTCCGACCATATTGCTTTGTCCGGCCAGAATGATAACGTTTCTAGTGCACTCCACCGTGCCCGTGTAGGCCAAGAGTACGAAACACATAAGTATAAACATAGCTTGCATGATTACAAATATTTAATTAATAGTATGAAATGCAGAGAACTTGGTACTATTTATAATTTTTTTTTTTTTTTTTTTTTGACATTTTTTTATGGAGTTCTTTAATGATATGGTGATGTCATTGTGGCCATATTCGCCGAAGACAAAGATTGAATTTGCAACGTATTGTTTTTTTTTCTTTTTCATTAAGTAATGTTCATATATAGTTTGTGTTGTCTCTCATTAATGAGGCCAAAAAAGTTATTTAAGTAGGGTGAATGTTGAAATTAATTCTGATAAAAGAAAATAGTGTGTTTCATGTAGAGTGAGATTTAGTGTTTTGTCAAATTAATATTTAAAAGTGATATTTGTGTTGATCAAGCCAACTGATGCAATTTTAACTCGTTTTAAAAATGAAATGTAGATGAGTATTAGTTCAAATTTATAAGTTCATAGGAAGAAAATATTTATTTGTTGGTTGAACAAGATTTGTACATTTTAATATACATCTAACACTTTTCATCACGTGAACTAATAATTTTAATCGTTTCTTTTTTTTCCTATGGTTAGGATAAAAATAACGAAAAACATGAGTTCAGTTGATTTTTTTTATAATTAAAATCGCATCAAATTGCACAACACACTTAATAAGTGTTACTCACTTCTTCTCATAGGAACTTGCACATCTGGAATAACACACAATTTAAGAAATGTGTAAGAAAAAGTGTAATGAGTGTTATTTTGAAGGATAGTTTTGTAAAGTTTTATGAATAAAGTAAGGTAAAAAGTAGATAGATAGATCGACTATGGAAAAGTAATGACATATGGGTAAATAAGAGTATATTTTAAAGGTGGAGATTATGAAGATATTTTCTTTTGTGGGGACATCCATTTATAAAAAGTGTACAAATTCTTGTGAGACGGAGGGTACTAATTTGTAAGTTGTTATTGTTAGATGTGATCGAAATATAATTGAATAAATGTTGCTCCCTCCTTCCATAAAAAATATGTCCATACCTTTAAGTACATGCCAGAAATCTATATCACGGTGATATTAGGTAATTAAACGACAATAAAAGATATCAAACTCAAATCAATTAGGCAAAAAAATAAAAATGTATGCAATTATTGATCAATTTAAACATACATTGTCCGACTGAAATCAATCAAAAATTAAAATATCTGTATCTGTGACAACTGACACCCAACATAAAAAAAAAAAATCCCAGATAAAGTACATCTTTTGTTATTATACTTTTCCCTTTTAAAAACAATATTTGAAACCAAAATAAAATATAAAATGAATACTTTTGAAGAAGTGGTCATCTTGATGGTTGCGTCTCATGAGAGATCACTATGTTTGTATCTACCCATGGATGACGATTCTGTTTTCTATTAATATATATAACACGATTCTTCTATTTTTAGTACGACATGCATGAGGCTGTCGTGTTTTAATTCTAGTATCTTTCAATGTGTACATATTTATAACATTAATTTTGAGGGTTGGAAAAGTTGGCTAAGCATGCAATTTTGTGAGCAATATCTAAGCAAGTGGTAAGTGTATTTAATTGGCCATTTGTATGTACAAATATTTAATCATATCCTTAAAAAACACGTGATTGCTTATATGATCATATCCTTATATGATCAACAATGAATTCGACTAAATTTTAAATCTTTAAAACCTACAAAACAAAACAGAAGGAAATTAGAGGAGTGAGATTTTTAAAAAATAAAAATAAAAAATTGATCGAACGAAACAATTTACCAATTAGCTCCACCGCGCATTAGCAGTACACGTAGTTGGAAAATATGTCAATGTTGATTCTTGAAGGCTATGTTACAATGGAGACGTTATACTAATATACTTCTTTCGTTTGAGCATGGTAAAGGTTATAGGAGAAAATTACAAAAAGGTGAGGAGAAAGAAAGAGAAGAATTGATGATGGCATGGCTACACCTCTTCATGCATCATTTCATCAAACTATATATTTGTTTCTTATGGTCTATCACGTCAGGACTAAACTCTATCAACAATGTTCAAATTTATATTCTAGTACTATTCAACATCTAAAATTTAATTAAACAAATCAAACATAAAACGTAGTAATGACAGTAATACATAGTACTTTGTAATGGAGTATTATATGTATCATCCTTAATGTACATTTCTTTAATGATTAATATTCTAAAATCATCAAATTATAACAAAATAAATATTCATCTTTTATAATTAATCAATTAAAATTAAACTCTAAAGTCTAAACAAACAAAAGAAATGAATTATTCAGTATGAACAAACAAACAAAGAAGAAACACTCTGAACAAAATGAACAAAATTGATGCATGTGCTTGGCTGAAAAAATGGGATTTTAAAATTAAAAATGCTCTCATTGAGAGTTGAACTCAAGACCTCCCGCTTACTAAACGGGTGCTCTAACCAACTGAGCTATGAGAGCACTAATGATTTAGTTTTCAAAGTTATTATATATATATTATGTAGATTTTACTAAATAATCCCCTTCTTAACAAAAATACACTACATTATAGTTTGAAGGAAAGCATGTTTGGTTTGATGCATAAACAATTCTCTTTATGCATGATGATTAATTATATTGAATTATAATGCGCAAAGCCTTTATTTTGAGGGATTTGTCCATGTACATTGAGTTTGATATTCATGGTGAAATATAAAAGGAAGATTTATCTATCTCAATTTTAATTTCAAGCATAATATTAATTTCATAGATAATTGTTACAATGCCTTTTGCCAATCATTTTTCTCCAAGAAAGTATTATCTCAGTATTTTTCGAAAAAAATCATCTCTTAAAAGTGTTAATATACCATTAATTTATTTATACTTTCTACTATCTTTAAAGTGGTAAACGTATATGATGTGAAGGACTTTACATAATAGAATTAAATTAAGGTATTATGCACACACAAATGCAAGCCTACATAATTTCTTTAAAGAAAATCTTTTGATAAACTAGTGTAATTGTACTTTGATCTCAAAACAAAAAAAATTATGGTGGTAATTAAACTAGGAAAATGAAAAGCATTAATTTTATTAATTAGTTTAGCAAAATTCACTAACCAGTAACCACAACCCTACATAATTTCTTCAAAAGATTTGCCTTTTGAAAAACTAATGTAATTGCACTTTGATCTAAATAAAATAAACTGTATGGTGATTAACTTATAAGTAGGGAAACGAAAATAAATAATTTTAATTAGTAGTTTAACAAAATTCATTAACCACGTGCGATGCACATGTTAGTGCTATAATGTTGAATCATTGATTAAATAGAAACGACGTCGGATTATAGATCTAAAAAACAAAAAAAGTTAAACGCCGTTGCCGGGGATCGAACCCGGGTCACCCGCGTGACAGGCGGGAATACTTACCACTATACTACAACGACTTTGTTGTATAGCATTCCAACTTATACATAAATAAAGGATTATGACCTTTTAATTAATTATGTCAACATAAATATGAAATATAGTACTCCATTATTTCCATGTAAGTCTTCCGTTAGAATTACACAAAATATATGATTCATCAACCATAGTGAGATGGAAGTAAATTTTATGCAATTACAACTTAATGTCTAATATCATTTTATATGATACGATTAACTAATAGTAATGTTATGAGATTGGTCTTTCGGAATTAGTCGTTCTTTGGATTGGATACCCGAAATTTAAAAAGAACAATTAATAGTAATGCATTGATGTGGAATAAGTTGTCTATATATATAATTAAAATAAAAAAATTAAGTAAGAGTCTGATGAAATTAAGTGATTTGATGAATGAAGGGTGGGGTGGAATTATTGGTGTTTTAACTACTTAAACATTGGTTTATCCCGATGGTTTTACATAACACGAATTAACATTTATTTTAGATAAAGTGGGATAGCTCAAGTGGTTAGAGTACCACTACCTAGACCTTAGGTCCTGAGTTCGAGTCATGGGGAAGGGAAAAAAAATGATGGTTATTTAAATAAACACATGCTGTGATGTCTCACCGAATCTACCCCTATATCAAATTATAAGGTTAAATTCTGTTTTAAAATTTGTAAAGTAGAGAAATTTTACTGGCCTCATATCTATTTCAAGCGGGCCTGGGACTGGGAGAAGGAAACTTTGGAACTCGCTGCTTCTTATCCAAAATCCCCCATTAAACCCCTTTCAATTTCATCCTATCTTTTCACTTCCATTTTTGCACCTTCAAATGTTGAATTCTGCAGTAGCTTCGCCGGCAGCTATCAGTTCTTCGTGTTGGTTTCATCGCCCCAAAGTACCATTTATCTCTGGATTTTCAGTTTCAGCCCCCAGGAAGCACTTTCCTTCAATCTCCATCCATCCGATAAAAAAGGTGACTATCTTCGTTTTTTTTGGGTATTTTTGTGGGTTTTTACTCAGAATGCAACGTCTGTTACGAAGATGAGCTTGAACTGTGTTTCAATTATTGAATTTTTTGTTTTCTTTTTTATTTTGTTATCTTTATGGTGTAATGATGTGTACGCGACGGTTCTAATTTTCTCTGTTTGATTGACTACATTAGATGAATATATGTGATATCATAAATGTAGAATGCTCAATTGCCTGGGGCTCAAATGTTGAGAATATTTAAGTCCAATTCACAGTCTGATGCTTTCATGTATAATGTTCTTTATGTTTATTTGTTTTCTAATTTGGATTCATAATGCTTTAGTGCTATAAATTGGTGTGCATTTGCTATGGGTATGGGTTGTTTGAATTATTCCCAAAAGGTTTTATTCATCAGCATAAATCTTTGCAGTACATATTGGTGGTTAGTTCTTGCTGTTTTAGTGTTTGAAACATTTAGAATCGAACATGGGATAAATGTCGTTAACGGTTTCTCACTTTCGTACTGCATCATTATTGGAACTTAGCTAGTTCACCCATCTTTCATATTATTGATAAACACTGTGAAATTACAGGTAGTCAAGCTTTTGATGTATTAGGTTGGCCAGTAAGATGATTGTTTAGACCCTAGGTTGTTTGTGGTACTAATCAATCTCTTCTAGATCGTGCTGTTTCTTGAAAGTTTGACTGCTGTATGTATCATTCAAAAAACTTTTATGAAAAAAATGTTGTCAGAAACTAGTTCATGGCCTAACATCTTTTAAGTTTAGCCATATCAAATTGCTACATTTATGGGTAGCTGATATGGCCTCACTTAGATACACACTTCTCCCTGATTTGCGGTTGAGAAAACATAATGTAGATCAGTTGATGAAGTAAAATTCATAATTAATCAATCCTGGGGAGGCATTCTAAGCCCTAAGGTAGCAAGTTTGCCGATACATATTTTTCATTTGATATCTTATTGACATGATCACATTAATATTGACATCATATATTGTCCTAGTTTGCATGTAGATCCCTGGTATTATTGTCTGGCTTGTAATTTTTTGTGAAATTTCATATAGCACAGAAACTGGTGGAACCTTGTATTTCAGAAATCTAATCGCTGTGGCTTTAGTCTTTAAGATTCAGAACTTGTACTCTCCTTTCTATTGTTTCGTTTATAATCTTTTCTGCTGTAAGTAACAAGTAAAAAGTATTTATTTGTGAGAGTATAGGTGGTAGTAATAGTACAAGAATGCTTATATAATGGTTTCTTCACATGCCGAATATAGGATGTGGGACGCAGCTTCCAAGCTTTCGAGTCTCACTTTCCCGGCAGAATTTCAGTAAAGGCTGTGGCCTCGGAGGTTATAAGCGACAATGACGTTGATGCCCCTACACAAAAGTTGAAAGACCCAAAAGCTCCGGCATCATCTCGTCCAAAGACGTATAAAAAGGAAAAAAATCCTAAACGGCTTAGCAGCGCCGCACCTCATGTCAAAAAGCCTAATCATTTTCCAGTTATTAGATATCCTCTGGGCACTGAGAAAGCAATAAAGGCCATGTCAGAATCTAACACCCTAGTTTTCGTTGTGGACAAACGTGCTGATAAGACAAATATCAAAGAAGCTGTGAACATGATGTTTAAGGTAAAGGCCAAGAAAGTGAATACCTCCATCATGCCTGGTGGTATCAAGAAGGCTTTTATTATGCTTGCACCGGAATTTAAGGCATCAGATGTGGCTAAGAAGATCGGAATCTTTTAAGGCATGTATATTTGATCCGTAAATGATAGGCGAGAAAATCAAGTAGACACTCTTTTTGCTATGTACTAATTTGATCTTGCAGAGCGCATGGTTGTCTGATTTTGTCATTCTAGTGAAAAATACATTTCATTTGCTTGAGAAATTAAAGCTGCATTGTGGTTTGGACAAGAGTGCTTTCGGGTTGTAATTTTTAATCGAAGTTGTTAGTTTATCATATAGGTCCCAAGTTGAGACCATAGAAAATTTATTATACAATGGGGGATATCTATTTATTGAGTATAGATACAATAGACATACATGTTTTTTACTTTCAATTCAAACATTATGTTCTTTGAACTTCTGATAGTAAGATACCATTTGATATATTGATGATGATTAGTGGACTAGCCACCTTGAGTTTATGGTATATACAAATTAATGCATGCAGCACCAAATTTGTTTTCATAGTTGTGTCCATTTGTGTGGAGAAGATATTTGATTCACTGTGAATTGGTAAAAAGGGGAATTCCACTCTATAATACTCTCCTCATCATGTTATTAATTGAACATTTACTGTTTGCACGAATTTTAATGTAAAAATTGTTTATTGGTATTAAAGGTGATAAAATGAGTTTTTAGGAGGGATGTAATAGGTAATTCAACTTTATTAGAGAAAAAAAATATTTAGTTAGTATGTAAAAAGTAATGACACGTGGTGTAAATAAATGATGTTTGAGGGAGTTTTTTAAAGTAGTAAAAAGTTATTTTTTCCAAATAAGGAAATATTCAATTAATAATGGGACATGCTTTTATCAAATGTTCAAATAATAATAGGACGATTTCGATTTGGATATCTAAAAAAGAATCGATTTCATTCAACTTAGGGAGGGAGTAGTACGTTTGATACAACTGAATTACAAGATATAAGACTAACTTTAAGTTATATAAAAATATATACAGAGAATTTTCTAGAATTTTTTTAAAAGTATATCTTATCTCAAGTACCCTTGTCAAGCGTTGTGTGAATTGTGGGAAACGCAACGTGGTCTTAGAAGACTTTTTGTGAAAATATGTGCTAGTTGAAGTTGAGATGGAGAAGTTTCGGAACAAAGCGACAGTTAATGTGTTTGAGAAAAATGACACTTCTGTTGTCACAAAGGAGAAAAGGACGAGCAGAAGGTAGAGCTTGCTTGGAGTTCACATAGAAGGTTCGTTAGCATGACAAGTTCAGGGGATGCATTAGTTAGGGCACGGTATTTAGCCTCACAACTCAGTTGTGCATATGCAAACTATTTCTCAACATTTTAAGAAAATAAGATTTCCATAAAAAAGATAGAATACTCGTAAGTGGAAAGACGTATCTCAATACAACATGTCCAATCTGCATATGAGTAACAAACAATAGAGGGTTCCAAGTGATAGGTAAATGTTAAGTCATAGTGAATGGTACATTTAACAACGGGTGATTGTGAGATATAGTAAAGTCCCAACAAGAAAACAATATAAGGTGGGGTCGAGTAAAGTCCCAACAAGTAAACAATATAAAGTGGGGTCGTGGAACTATCTACCCATCCTGGCCAAGGAATCACAGCAGCCAATGACTGATATTGGTTTCGAGCCAACAAGATCAATCTGATCCAAACTTTCATGAGTGCATTTAACTTAACCAACGAATAAGCCAGTATCAATTCAGAAAACCACAAGTTCTAGAAAATAGTTAAACTTGTCCAAGTTCTCAATTACAAGTTCCTGATGAGTGCGATCAATAAAACTATGAAGGGCATTTTGATTATTACCCGTGACAATGATGTCATCCACATATATGAGGAGATAGATAATTGTTATAAATTAATTATATTTGTATTTGACAATTCTAATATATTTACAAATTATACGTTTAAAATCTATACAAAGAATTACTATCATTGGAGTATATATTACTATAATTAAAAAAATAACAAAATGAGAATAATATATTTTTTTTTTATTTTCTGAATTTTTTTAATGTAATTTGCATTTCATAATTCTAATAAAGGGGAGAAACTGCTGAAATGTGAGGAAAAAAATCACCCACGTAATTTACACATATAAAATAAAAATAAATAAAAAACAACACAAATTAAAAAAAATCATATAAAGTATTAAAAAATAACATCCAATTACACTCTCATTTTCAACTGCATATCAAACAACTATAATCATCACTTTTTTTCACATTCAATCACACCCTCATTTTTCTCAACTATTCATTACAAAAAAATCATTGTAAATTTTCATGAAAATGAAAACCAAGCACACCCCAAATATGCACATTTTAAATTTCTTGTCTTTCTGAAACGTGTAGCAGAAAACTCACCCACAGCAACATCAAACAAAATGTTTGGCCTAATTTCAAATCAACATTTGAATTATCAGTTTATTCTCAACAGTCAACATTAAAGAAAATTCATATTCCAAAATGTTTTTCTGCGGTGTATTCCTCTAAGCAAAACACAATAAGCTTTACCTGATGAAAAAGGTAAGCCTCTGTGAGAAAGATTCACAATCATCTCTCAACATTTACATCCACACTCGCAAACAAGAATCACATTAAACAAGACGACGAATCAAGCAACATCAATATCTCAACCACGAACTTTTAATCCGTGGTGGCATCTGTATTTACATTTTCAGATTCAGCCTGAATTCTTATCATCATCTATAAAATTTGACATCACCTCTCCATCATCTTTAACAAAATATCATTTAGTGCAAAAGGAAAATAATCGCGTGACATCACAATCGCCCACATCAAAACCACCCGGCAGCTCTGTTGAACTGAAGTATGAACAACCAGTTCTCCAGCTGATGTGTCATTATGGTTCTCCAATAATATACTTGGGGACTTCATAAGGTTCTAAACCTGGTAAATACATGAATGCCATTCAAGAAAAGATCCAGTACAACAGAAACTACGAGTTAAAAAGTTGTTTTTTGTCCCATAACTTGTCTACTGTAAAAAAGTTCACCTTTTCAATGAGTCCCAAATTTAAAAAAAAACCAAAACAATTTTTGGGACAACTTTTTTAATATTGGGACTAAATCGAAAAAGTGAACTTCTTTTGGGACTAAATCGAAAAAGTGAACTTCTTTTGGGACCAAATTTGGATTGTAGACAAGTTAAACTACCATACTACAATACCTTGTTTGCCATCCTCTCTGATGTTGTTGGATGAAGCATTTGGACTACTCATCCTGATCCCAGTAGTTTCTAAGCTGTGACATGTGCAAAAGAAGCTCGTCCCTGCCCAAACCCGTAACACTGCTAGTCATAATCCACGGAGGAGGTTGTTTATAGTTTTCTTCGATCAGTTCTTGAAATTCTCTAATGTTCTCATCGGGCCTTCTCCCTTTGCCTCCTTTCATTTTATCACACTTTGTGAATACAAAAGTCAACGGTATCTAAAAGAGTAAAAGGATAAACATACAGACAAAGAAATGTGAGCTATAACACCAATAGATCTCCACAAAGGGATAATATAATTTTTGGTCCTTAAAGTATACCTTTTTAGAGTTTTCGACCCCTTCTCTCACTCACTATCAACTTTGGTCATGTAACTAAATTTTTACTCCACATTTGTTCCCATCGGTTAGTTGAATGACAGAATCAACTGTTTTGGGGCACTAAATGTAATATTTAGAAGTTATTATTTTCTTGAATTTAAGTACAAACCTTTTAAATAATTACATTTAGAATGTGGTAAAAAATGTACTTCTAAGACCAAATTTGACAGTGAGTGAAAGAGGGGTACCAAAACTGGAACTAGATAAACTTTAGGACGAAAAATCCTTCACAAATTATAAAATTTTAATGCAGGGAAAACCAGCATACATTGTTCCGTCCGAGCCAATTCGCACAATCAAGGTCAATTCTCTGAGGTGGAACACTAGCATCAATCAAAAGTAGGGCAGAGACGAGAGTTTCACGATTTAAAAAGTAACCTTTAGTGAATGCTGACCAATCCATTCTAGCAGCGTCAGGGGCATTAGCAAACCTGCAGGTGAAGAAGAAGTATGAGAATCAAAGCCTGGTCGTCTGGAGCCCAACTGTGAAACAGGTTCACATGAACTTTCTTCTCCAAAATAAAACTCCATTGTTTAGTATACGATACTGTTTGACATACAAAGTATAACATATATAAAAATGCTTGATTTAATGCATTATTCTCCTCAAAACCACTAAACCATGATACATACTAAACAGTGTTGTAGAAGTTCTTGTCAATTAATAAGAATAGGTCTACTGTGAACCAGGCCACATGTACTCTCTTTTCCAAAGTAATAAGCATTGTTTAGCATACAAAATATCACATTTTAAAAATGAATGATTTCATGCTTCAAAAAAAAATAAAAAAAAATGAATGATTTCATGTGTTAGTCTTCTCAAAATCACTAAACCATGATACTTCATATATTAAACAATATTACCAAGTTCACCACAAAGCTTTTGTGAAAAAGATGATAGAAGTTCTTGTCAAATAATAATCATAATCCAGAGAAATGAGCAAGAGCAATAGCCGTCAGAGAAAAATATCTGATTCTAGCTAACCTATCAATGCTATCATACATGTCTAGCAAAATATGAAGTAGAGGGTAGATATACCACAAGACTGTACAGATAAACCGATGCACCATCTATAAGATGGTTCGTGCTAAAAATGTCAATACCAAGTTCAACATATTAAGAAGTAAGTATGTTTACATTCAGTTCAAGGGTATTCTGTAATTCCAAAACGGAGGAGCAATTTGCATTCGATTAAAAGTTACGTTTAGAAAAGAAAAAAATAACATTATTCCTCCTAAGAAAATTATAAGTCTATGATGTTTTCCAAGTATTCAATAAACCATTTTCACACTCTGAAACACAAAGATAACCTTACAGTGCGAAACTTGCAATAAATTTAGTCTTTCCATGTTTTAGAAATACAAAAAAGACCTTTAATTTTGAAAATTGGCATCAACTCTTTTTTTCAAGTATCACAATTAAATTGCAAATATCAAAATGTTGTGGATTATTCATAACTTTTCTTATAGCAACCCCGATGAAATCCACATAAACATCTACAGAAAGAGATTATAATGAAGAAATAAATAAATTGTGTAACCACAGGCAGAAAGACATTATAGGAGCTTACCCATATCCAGGCAAATCCACAATGTACCAACTTTTATTAACCAAAAAATGATTAATCAACTGAGTTTTCCCTGCAAATTAATATTCAATCCGATTAATTTATGCATAAATTAACTACACATACACAAACACAAACACAAACTGAATGATTATACACAAATTCAAACCTGGCTTTTTAGAAGTGAGAGCTAGATCCTTTTTCCGAGTCAAAAAATTGATTAGAGAAGACTTGCCCACATTGGACCGGCCCAACATCGCAAACTCGGGCCGGTCGTCTTTTGGGCAATCCTTAGCCCGGGGACTACTCTTCACGAATGCCACCTCTTTGATTTTGGCGTCGCCGGCGTAGGGGCCCACCACGATGTTCGAACCGGGCAACACGATGTCCTCCGTGACCTCATCCGGTTCGACTCCGGGCGGCACAAATAGCACGGTCCGCGCGGGTTCCGTGACCGGTTTGGAGGGCTTGGCGGCGGCACTGCAGCGGAAGTTGGGTGTATGAGAAATGGAAGCACAGAGTGAGAGCAAAAAGGGAGGTTTAGCGTGAGGGTGGGGAGAGAAGATATTGGGGTTTAACAGCCGACACCTTAATTGCAGAGCCATTTTCCGACACGGCGGCGCGCGAGTGTTGAAAATTATAATAATATGGAGGGTGGGACTATTTACACCTCCATTTCGGTTTAGAACACTCCCCCTTTTAGTTTAATAATATAATAATAATGTTAAAAACCAAAAATATCCTTTAAGTCATATTACACTACTAAATGCACCCCTCCTTCACCTTTAAACCCTAAACCTAATTTTTACCAACCGCCACCGCCGCCGCACCACCACCACCACCACCAAACAACAAAATTTCACCACAAACAACAAACAAAAAAATTCAGGAACTTAGAAAATTTTCAATTTTTTTTTTAAAATTTCGACAAACCAGTGTCAACCATATTCACTCTCGTCGATAATAAGATGTCGACGAGATTGAATTTTTTTTTTAAAAAAAATTGAAATAATTCGACGAACCAGGTCGACCAAAATACACTCTCGTCGACACCCTGTTGTCGACGAGAATGCAAGGGGTCGACCCTGATTTGTCAAAATAAAAATAAAAAAAACCTATCTTTTCTGCAACAAACGTGAACGTATAGAGAGGGAGGAGGCTTTATTTGGAAAATAACATAGAAAAAAGTAAAAAAAAAAAACAGAGGAGAGGAGGGGAGATGCGTTGCTGCGTGCAGAGAGGCTGGAGATAGGGAGGGTCAGTGGGGGGTGGGTGGGCTGGGGGGTTGAGTTGGGTTTCTGGGGGTGGGTGGGCTGGGGGGTTGAGTTGGTTTTTTTTTTTTCTTCTGCTACAATGGAGGGAAGAGGGGAGCCGGGAAGGGATGAGGGAAGGGAGAAGGAGGGAGGAAGGAAGGAGAAAAAAAAAATTAGGGTTTAGGGGTGCATTTAATAAGGGGAGTGTGTTTGAAAAATGTATTAAGATGATAAAAAGGGTATTTATGACAATTCATGGAGGGGTGCATCAATCCTGATATATTTTAGGGGGTGTGCATCAATTGGGGGAGTGTTCTAAACCGAAATGGAGGTGTAAATAGTCAGACCCTAATATGGATTTGGATGAGGTTGGAGAGCCCACTCTGTAGTTTATGAAGCCCATCAACACTTGGGCCGGCCCTTTGTGTCTCGCGTTTCGAATGGCGTGTGTTATTTGCCCCGTATGTTTGATGCACTTCGGGTTTGACTATATGCACCTCCATTTCAGATGGATGCACTCACCCGATTGATGTACTCCCTAAGATCGGTCTAAAGATAGATGCACCCCTATAATTGTCATAAATACCCTTCTCTCCATAAAATATCTATTACTACCCACCCCACATAAAACCTAATTTCTTCTTCATTCCCATCCCTCCCCAAACACTTTAACCACCCACCGCCGCCGTCCACGACGGCACCCGTGGCACACTGCGGCCATTTCTGTAAAAAAAATAAAATAAAATTTACAGCGGTCGCCCATTCTCTCTTCTCTCCCTCTCTTCACCGGCGCGGCCCCCTCCCTATGCCGCCGCACTCCCATTTCTGTAAAAAAAAAAAAAAAAATTCTCTGCGGCCGCCCCCGTCCATCGGCCGCCGCCTCTCTCTTCTCTCCCTCTCTTAACTGGCGCGGCCCCCACCCCACCCCGATTCGTCGCCGACGCCGGCCCACCCCACCCCAGGTTTGTCTGCCCCAAATTTTAATTTTAGGGTTTTCTGCTTTTGTAGAAACCCAACCACTTTTTTTTTTTTTTTTAATTTACCACCCTATAATGTCGACCATATACACTCCTGTCAACAAATTTTTGTCGACGAGAGTGTATTTGGTCGACATTATATGGTCGAATTTAGAAAAAAAGAATTATTTATTTTTTTTGACCAATTGTTTTCGACCATATACACTTTCGTCGACAAAAATTTGTTGACAGGAGTGTATATGGTCGACACTGGTTGGTCGAAATCTATAAAAAAAAAAAAAACATTGTGATTTTTTAAAGTATATTTTGAATTATTTGTATTTTTTTTTATTTGATGATCGCCGGAAATGGTGTCGACGCGGCCGGAAGTAGTGGTTTAGGGGATGGTGAAAGAAATGATAGTAGGGGGGTGCATTCAGTAGGGAGGGTGCATCTAGTATGCTGTATTTTAATGAGGGTATTTTTGATTTTTTGCCCTATTATTTTATTAATATACTGAAAGGGGGAGTGTATCTCTCCAAAATGGAGGTGTAAATAATCAAACCCATGCACTTTCCCTTCACTTTTATTAATTAATTTTTCGTTCAAAATACCTATTTTATCCTTTTAGTAAGATATAAACGGGAAGATGCACTCCCTAAAATTTAATCTAACACTAACCATAATCCTAACCCTAATCCTAATTGGAGAGGCAGCCGCCGCACCCCATTTTGACAGCCCCAATTAAATTTAGAAATTGAAAAACAAAACTTAGAAATAAAAAAAAAAGAACTTCAACAAACCAGAGTCGATGAAAAACACTCTCGTCGACAAAAAACACTCCGATCGACACTGGTTTCTAGACCAAAAACATTCTCGTCGATAAAAAAATTTCGAAAGAAAATTTAAAAAATTGAAAATTTTGATAATAAAGGCTCGAAAATAAATATTCTCGTTCACAACAATGTCGATGAAAGTGTTTATTTTCGAGCCTTTATTGTCGAAATAAAAGGCTTACTTGCGTTAGGGCGCGACAGAGGCTGGGCGAAGTGGGAGGAGGGGCGACGCTGGAAAGCTTGACATAAAACTATAAGTGGACACAAGTTTTAACGAATGAATTGTTTATTAGTAATATAAAAGATAAAATGGGGTTGTAAAAACTTTTCAACTTTATAAATATTAATAAAGTTACTTTTTAGTGTAATAAAGTAGTGTCATTTGTTGTAATATTGTGATGTTTTAAGGGGTTGTTTAAAATGTTTTTGCTATTTTAGATAATGTGTCATCAAGTAAAGAATATAAAAAATGACAAAATAGGTCATCAAGTAGGAACGTATGGAGTATATGCTTGGTTTATATGAAAACAAGAAAATATATTGTATTTAAACTATTTTTAATTGTTTAAAATAGGGGTAAAAGAGAAACGTATGTGGAAACAAAAAAAGAAAAAGAAACGTATGTGGAAAATATTGAAGCAAGAAATTTGATCACCTTGGTGATTGCGAAGTTTTGTATAAATTGGAGGAGAGTACAATAATATTTCACATCAAATAAATATGAATCATAGGATATATAAAAATGTTCAAAAACAAATCCGTGAAGGAATAGGTCAAAGACATCTTAGTTCTAAGCACAATTTATATCTTCACAATTAAGATAATAAACAAGTGATGAAATCCACTCCTACATTCACTAGCTATGGTCAATATCTCTCATTGTCAAATTCTTTTACACTAAAAAGCAATTTACTACAGCCAACCATTTGCCTCATGAGATTATCCTATTAAATTACAATTCCAAACTAACTTCACTTAATTCTATATAAACATAATTAGCCTCGATTTCTCATACATACAACAAGAAGGAAAAATAAAATGGAGAAAACTTCCCTTACATACACTGTTTTTATATCCTTGTTGTTGTTGTTATGGTGCATAAACAAGTGGTTCTTCAAACATTCTGCAAACAAAAACAGCCCCCCTTCACCACTAAAGCTACCGATAATTGGAAACCTCCATCAACTAGGTTCATTGCTATAGAGAAACAATGAATAGGGAAATTATAATTTCATTGAATGATTGTAAAGTGTTTACAAGAGATGTATTTATAGATACAAAGTGTATCTATATTTACAAGATATGGATAAATATTTACATTAAATATTCTAAGAGATAAGAATGAATCATAATATTAAAAGATACAAATTTTTATAATATTATATTCCTAATACGCCCCCTCAAGATGGAGCACCGTAGGAGAGTCCAATCTTGATCATAAGTGGTTGTAGGCGAGAATGAGGAAGTGGCTTGGTAAGAGCATCAGCAAGTTGATCCACAGACGAAACATGTGAAACTCGAAGTCGATAAGTCTTGATCAGATATCGAATAAAATAGTAGTCAATTACAAAATGCATTGAACTTCAGAGGCAGTGGCGAGAGAGGGAGTGTGGGTAACAAGTTTAGTAAAGGGGTTGGGTTCTCCGTTCTCGTCAGGAGTTGGCATATTTTGGGGAGGGGGTGTATTTGTAAAAGTTGGGGGTGGGGTAGGGACAGTAGGTAAGGGAGGGGTTTGATTAATTAGAGTGGGCGGCGGAAATAATATAACAGTAGGATTTTGTTGTAGGCAGGGGGTGTTTTTACTAGAACTACGGTTGTGGTTACTTGGGGAGTTTGCATGGGCTTCCATGGATGGAGATTTTGGAGAAGAAAGCTTCTCGTGAGTGCACGGTTGTTTTAATCAAAATTGGTTACCGTGAGAGGGTTGCAACCGTGAGTTTTGATCGGTGTTGGGTGCCGAGCAACGGTTAAGGGTGGTAGTCGGGAGTTTGGACGGCGCTGGACGTCGAGCAACGACTATAGGAGAGGGTTTCGGATCGAGGCGTTAGCCGTATGACTCGTTGATGTTGGGGTAATTGTGGGTTTTGTACGACAAGAACATCGAACAACAATTACGGGGAAGAAGAAACGTGTCTTCTTAAGGTTGGGGTAATCGTGAGTTTTGTACGACAAGAACGTAGAACAACGATTACGGGGAGGAAGAAACTTAATTGTCTCCTTGAGGTTGGGGTAATCGTGAGGTTTGTACGACAAGAACGTCGAACAACGATTACAGGGAGGAAGAAACTTGTCTTCTTGAGGTTGGGGTAATTGTGAGTTTTGTACGACAAGAACGTCGAACAACGATTACGGGGAAGAAGAAACTTGTCTTCTTGAGGTTGGGGTAATCGTGAGTTTTGTACGACAAGAACGTCGAACAACGATTACGGGGAAGAAGAAACTTGTCTTCATGAGGTTGGGGTAATCGTGGGTTTTGTACGACGAAGAACATCGAACAACGATTACGAGTGTTTGGGTGGGATCGAGGCGTGAGCCGAGAGGCTCTGATACCATATAGAGAAACAATGAATAGGGAAATTATAATTTCATTGAATTATTGTAAAGTGTTTACAAGAGATGTATTTATAGATACAAAGTGTATCTATATTTACAAGATATGGATAAATATTTACATTAAATATTCTAAGAGATAAGAATGAATCATAATATTAAAAGATACAAATCTTTATAATATTATATTCCTAATAATTGCCTCATCGGAGTCTCCAAGCCTTGGCCGGTAAACATGGCCCCTTGATGCTTCTTCACTTGGGCAGCGTCCCGACTCTCATCGTCTCTTCTGCAGATGCAGCCTCTGAAATTATGAAAACTCATGATCTGTCCTTTTCAAGTAGGCCCGTTTACAGGGTTTACGAGAAACTTGTTTATGGTTGTAAGGATATCACAACGTCTCCTTATGGTGAATATTGGAGGCAGTTAAGGAGTGTTTTTGTTCTTCAGCTTCTAAGTAACAAAAAGGTTCAATCTTTCCGTTCTATCAGGGAAGAAGAGACCGAGCTTTTCGTGACAAAGATAGGGGAATCAGCTTCTTCATCAGATGCGGTGATGAATTTGAGTAAAATGTTTGCTGATTTGAGCTGCGACGTGATTTGCAGGGCTGCCCTTGGAAGGAAGTATAGTGAGTCAGAAAATGGGAAGAAATTTCTGCAGGTGAAGGACGAATTAATGGAGATTCTTGGTGGTTTTAGTATTGGAGATTTTGTTCCGTGGTTAAGTTGGATTAGTGGTGTTAATGGCGTGGATAAGAGAGTCGAGAGGGTTGCGAAAGAGATGGACGATGTCCTGGAGTGTGTGATTCAAGAATACGTTGAAACTAAAAACCAATTTGCAAGTAATGGAGAAACCTTTGTTGATATTTTGCTTGAGATTCAAAGTGATAGCACTGCTGGTGTCTCCATGGATAGAGACAGCCTCAAAGCCTTAATATTGGTAAGTAGCATCTCTGAGTTGTGTCGTGTTAGATTTGATTCTTGTCGTGTCACTATCGATCGTATCAACATGAAATTAGAAACAAAAAAACGAATTGTTGTTAGCTAATTATCTAAGGAGGGTAAGTAATAGGGAATAATAATATATTTTAATTTGGTCCATATCTTTTGTATTTACCTTAATTATCTCATTGTAAATACTCTTATAAATAGTGAATCATTCCTATCACCTCATTAACGTGATCACATACCTATTCTCACATGGTATTAGTCTGACTCATCGAAACCCTAATTCTTCTCTAAAGCCTCACACTTAAAATTTTCCTACCCTCTCTATGGCGGCGACACCATCCCCCCCTGTCATCTCTCTCAATGTTTTAGTCCACCTCTTGACCATCAAGCTATCTTCCTCCAACTATCTGCTTTGGCGAAATTAAGTAGTCCCGGTGCTTTCAAGCCATAATCTCATCTCCCACGTTCATGGTACGACTCCCGCTCCGGCCAAGTCAATCACGGAATCCGATGAATCGACTCCCAACCTTGCGTATACCGCTTGGTTTGAGAGGATCAGAAGATCCTAAGTCTTCTTCTCTCCTCGCTTTCTGAAGATGTCATGACCGAGGTCATTGGCTGTGACACCTCGCGTGCCATATGGGTTGCTCTCGAGGCTGCCTACAGTCACACCTCGGTTTCTCGCATAAATCAATTGCGGAACCAGTTACTTTCTCTTCATCGTGGTTCTACCTCTATTGACAATTATAGCAAGAAATTTTGTGCCCTCTACGATCAGCTTGCTTACATTGGCAAGCCAGTTGATGATAGCGATAAGTGTCATTAGTTTCTCACTGGTCTTGGACCTCAGTACACTGGTTTCTCGGACACTCGCATGGCCATGTCGCCCATGCCTGCTTTTCGGGATTTGATCCATCAGGCGTTGAACTTTGAGCAGTTTACCCGCTCGATGGACTCCTCGTCCTCGCCCGTCCCGGCGTTCGCTGCTGCTCCTCGCCTAGACAAGTCTCCTCGCCCTGGTCCCAAATCCCGACGTCCTTCTTCTCGAAATTCTGGTGGCCAGGCGACCACTGGCTCCTCGGCAGATGGCTCGGGTCTTGCTCGTCGCCCACCCACTTGCCAGATTTGCTGCCAACAAGGCCACTATGCGAACCGTTGTCCTGATCGATATGCTCGCTCTACTCCGTTTGCAACCAACCTCGCTCATGCCCTCGACACTCAGTGTCGTATCTCACAGCCTCCGCCCTCTGATTGGTTTCTAGACAACGGTGCTTCTGCCCACATGACTCCTCACTCCACTGATTTGGACAACCTACATCCGTATTCTGGTAACGATAATGTTGTTGTTGCTAATAGTTCTACCATTCCGATCACTCATGTTGGGTCGTGTTCAGTCAATAAGCGTGTTCGTTTATTAGATGTGCTCGTTGTTCCGCATCTTACTAAGAAATTATTATCCATCAGTAAGCTTACTTCCGACTTTCCTGTTGATGTGTTATTTACTAATGACTCATTTGTCATTCAGAATCGGGTGACCAAACAACCCTTGGCGAAGGGTCGGCATAGTCGAGGATTCTATGCTCTGGAGCAGGGCACTCCAACCTTGTTCGCTGCTTTGCGGAGCTCGTCGCTGAAGGCTTATTTTGAGTGTTGGCATCGTAGATTAGGCCATGTTCCTATTTATGTTGTTACTTTATTAAATAAATTGGGCATGTTATCCCTCACTTCTATTTTGCCCAAACCGGGCTTATGTACTCCTTGTCAGATGACTAAGAGTAAACATTTATCTTTTTCTTTGAATGAAAAGCGAGATTCAAATGTTTTAGATTTAATTCATTGTGACCTTTGAGGACCTGCCCCAGTTGCCTCGAATGATGGTTTTCGGTACTATGTTATTTTTGTGGATGACTTCTCCAGATTTACTTGGCTCTATTCTTTACACGCCAAATCCGATTTCTATGATGTGTTTGTTCGGTTTCACACATTTGTTTGCAATTAGTTTTCCACCACAGTTAAGGCGTTCCAGAGTGATGGTGGCACTGAGTTTGTTAATGGTCGTGTTCGCAGCTTCGTCGCCGATCATGGCATCCATCATCGCCTCTCTTGCCCTTACACTCCTCAACAGAATGGTCGGGCCGAGCGCAAGCATCGTCATGTCACTGAAAGTGGGCTCTCTTTGTTATTTCAGGCGAGCATGCTTGCTCATTTTTGGGTTGATGTCTTATCCACTGTTGTTTACATTATCAACCGTTCGCCCACATCTGTTCTCGGGGACAGGTCGCCGTTTCAGCTCTTGTTCGGCACTTCTCCGAACTTTGCAAACTTCAGAACTTTTAGTTGTCGGGTTTTCCCGTACCTTCGGGATTATGCTCTCCACAAGCTTGCTCCTCGCAGCTCTTCGTGTGTCTTTATGGGTTACAGTTCTTCTCATAAAGGGTTTCGGTGTTACGATCCGATCGCTTCCCGCTTCTACACTACTTGTCATGCTCAGTTTGACGAATCTGTGTTCCCGTTCTCGGCCGTCCATGCTCCTTCCTTGCCTGTTGATTCCCTTGAGATTAGTTCTTTCATGGAACCATCAACTGCTCCTCGCCGGTCTCCTTGTGGTCTCTACCCTGACCCACCAGAGCTGCCCATGCCTCCTGCTCGCCCTGCCGTTCAGGAGCCTCCTGCTCGCCCTGCAGTTCCACTACCCTCTGCTCGCCCAGCGGCCCAGCAGCCTCCTATTCGCCCTGCTGCTCGTCCGCCACTGGCCTGGTATATTTAAGCCTTGGCACATTGTGACCACTGGCCTCCTGTCTGCTCTCTCGGTCTTCAATGAGCCTAAGGGTTTTAAATCGGCCCTTAAACATCCACACTGGTTAGCTGCAATGCGATCTGAGCTTGATACCCTGCATGCTAATCAACCCTGGCAATTTGTCCCTCGCCCTCCCTCTACAAACATTTTTGGTTCGAAATGGGTCTTTCGCACCAAATACCTTGTGGATGGTTCAGTTGATCGCTACAAAGCCCGTTTGGCTGGACAAGTGACCACTCACTCGTTGGTTACTCCGATGTGGATTGGGCACATTGCACGGAGACTCATCGCTCCACCTATGGTTATTCTATTTTTCTGGGTGAAAATTTAATCTCCTGGAGCACGAAGAAATAACCCATTGTTGCTCGCTCGAGCTGTGAATCCGAGTATGGGGCACTCGCGAACACAACCCAAGAAATGATTTGGGTCACTCAACTTCTTCCGGAGGTTGGTCAGCTTTCTTCCTCGGCACCAACACTACTTTGCGACAACAAGAGTGCTTTATTTTGGACTCAAAATCTAGTTGCTCATAAACGAGCAAAACACATTGACATTGACTGCCATTTTGTTCGTGAATTGGTCTCTTCTGGTTGCCTCATCACCAAGTTCGTCCCATCCACTCTTCAGCTTGCCAACGTCTTCACCAAGAGTGTTCCTCGCCCCAATTTTAAATTGTTACGTTCCAAGATCTGTGTTCGATTGCATCCACAACATCGCTTGACGGGGGTAATAGGGAATAATAATATAAGAATAATATATTTTAATTTGGTCCATATCTTTTGTGTTGTATTTAATTACCTTAATTATCTTATTGTAAATACTCTTATAAATAGTGAATCATTCCTATCACCTCATTAACAGTGATCATATACCTATTCTCACAGTAAGAGAGCTGTCACACGGTTATGTATTAAGAATTCCCATTTGGTGTAATTCCATTGT
Source organism: Galeopsis tetrahit (assembly GCA_963675135.1). Taxonomy (NCBI): domain Eukaryota; kingdom Viridiplantae; phylum Streptophyta; class Magnoliopsida; order Lamiales; family Lamiaceae; genus Galeopsis; species Galeopsis tetrahit. The sequence continues at coordinate 91,739,301 of OY776119.1, forward strand.
CCTACTTTTCACATTGATGTAATGATTTCTGAATTTCCAACTTCTGTACAGGATGTATTTTTAGGTGGAACTGATACTGTATCCACTGCTCTAGAATGGACAATGGTAGAGCTCTTAAGGCACCCTACAAAAATGGAGAAACTGCAGAGGGAAGTAAAAGATATAATGAAAAATAAAGAGATGATAACAAATGATGACTTAGAAAAAATGCATTATCTTAAAGCTGTGATTAAGGAAACTCTTCGAACACACCCACCAGTCCCGTTACTAGTACCTAGAATAACAGGCGAAGATGTGACAATTAAAGGGTACAACGTTTCAGCTGGAACTGTGGTGATGATTAATGCATGGGCGATATGTAGGGACCCTGCCTCTTGGGAGGAACCAGATATGTTCAAGCCAGAGAGATTCTTGGATTCTTCGATAGACTTTAAGGGTCTCGATTTTGAGTTCATCCCGTTTGGGGCTGGAAGAAGAGGATGTCCTGGTATTGCATTTGTTATACATAGTCAAAGAGGTCAATCTTTGACAAGTCAATCCTAGTCACCATCTTACGTGGCGAGGACCAGTCAACAAAGTCGTGCGACGACTAGTCAACAAGACCAAGAAAATGTAATAGATTTAATGTATTTAATATATTTAAGTGCTCGTCCAAAGATGTTGGCGAGCACTCTCTTAGTTAGCTGCTCGCCCAAGTATGTGGCGAGCACGTGCTTATTCTTAGTTAAGATGTTTTAAGTATTGAAGTCTTGGGAGACAACATGGAGCGTGACGACCACTCTCCTCGACGGCCCTCAGGCGACCACCATGGCCCAGCTCCTCGGCATCTCGGCGAGGACGAGCACCGAAGGCGGTTTAGCATTAAATGCGCCATCAAATCACCTTTTCGGGCAGAATGAAGGCCCAATCTGGAGGCTCCACGTGTAAAGGGCGGGCAGCCCTCGAAAAGCAGTATATAATGCCCATTTGGGCTCATTTGTAAAACAAGTTGAACATTCCACCAAATCTCCCTACCCAAAGCAATAAACTCTCCCAAGCTTCTAAAGCTTTAGCTTCTCCAAGAAGCTATATCTTGTGTTCTTGTGTGTTCTTCATCAAGTTCATCACAAATCATCACTTTAATCCATATAAACACGTAATCACCCCCGTTTAATTATATATGTTTGTATCGTGCTAAGCACAGTCCACATCCAAAGTCAACCCGTTTATAGTGCATACAACATTTGGCGCTAGAAGGAGGGGACCCTTTACGTGTTCTATCATCAAAGTTTCATCCGATCAACGAGCGATCGGTTAGCAAACTCCCTGTTTCAAGCTTTAATCGGTATATCTACCGTTTAGAGCATCATCTACGATCTTTACTGTTCTTCGTGTTCTTGAACATTTTCAGTTTTTCGTAGCATATTTTGGAGTTTGATCTCCTTGTATTTGTGTTTTCAAGCTTCTTTTGTTGTTGCTTTACTAAGACTAGTAGTTGTAATAGCACGTTCTTCTGCGTAAGAACTTTAATCTTTCGTTTTTTAGATCTTTACTCTGTAATCTAGAAAGACACTCTTTAAACGATGTCTAAGCATACTCCACAAGATAGGATCTCGCCATCCGGAGGGAACGAGCACCCTCCGGCTCCGGCAAATCCTTTTGCGAACCTAAACATGGGGGATATTATGAATGACCCCCAACACTTGAAAGACTTTTCAGACTTCCTCCTGGAGAAGAGGAGGCTGAACGAAAAAGAAGAGCTCGAAAAGGCCAAGGATAGGGCTTTCGTCGAGGCTCGCAAAAACAGGGGGAACGAGGATAACCATTCCTATCACTCACATCCCTCTCACCCCCAAGATAAGGGCAAGAACAAAGTCGGCGAGCACTCCCACAATAGCCAAACGGGAGACTCACACAGAAATTCGGTGTTCAACCGAATGAAAGACAATGACGGAAGGGCTCCTCGCCGAGTACCTTTCAACGTAGATGGCCGACCGCATAAGGCCGACCACCACCATCGCACTGATCGAAGAGAGCAGGGCGACAGGGTCTCAGCTCTAGATCGAGTGGGACCAGGAAAGGGTTCGCGAACTCCAGCCAAGAGTTATCGCAGCCACCATTCAGACAGGCACTCGCCCAGGCGATCACATCATGATGATCACCCGGCCAATTCCCATGGGAGTCGACGTGCCGAGAACGTCATCCCACGAGCTCAAACTGCCGAGGAGGGGCAAATCGCCCAGTTCCTCGAAACTCAAAAATTAATGAAACAAGAGATGGACGCTCTGCGAGTAGAGGTGGTCGCCTCGAAGCAAGGGACCACACTGCCGATCAGTCTGCCCGCACCTCCACTGAGTGTTGCAATCCTCACTGCCCCCATTCAGAGAAAGATCCAAATGCCTTCCATGACGGCATATGACGGGATGTCCGACCCCAGAGTACACTTGTCAAAGTACTCCAACTACATGGCCTCAATCGGGGCAACGGACGCAACACAATGCAGAAACTTCTCCCTAACATTGGGAGACCGGGCTCATCGATGGTATACAACTTTGAGTCCCGGATCTATCAATTCTTTCCTTGAGCTGGGACACCACTTTCTGACCTACTATGGGTCTATTGCTGCTCGCCCAGCCTCAAAGCAACGTCTGGCGAACGTCCGCCAATCCCTAACTGAATCAGGTAAAGACTTCATCGAGCGCTTCGACAGGCTGGTGATCGATGGGGAGGCCGTGAACGATGAGACGAAGCTGATCTCAGCGGTTTCCGGTCTCAGGATAGGTACCAAGCTATGGGAATCTATCCATCTTACTTTCCCCAGTTCTTATGCGGATTTCCGCACGAGGGCTGGAAACTTCATTCAGATGGAGGAGATAATGGACGCTGCCAAGGCTAACGAGCAGCCTGACACGTCCAAGAGAGTGTGGCCTAAGAAAAACACTAACACTGGGGAATCTTCCCAGCCCAAGAAGGCGACCACTCAAGCTGGCAGTGCTCGCCCAGCGAACTTCAGGCCTTTCGAGGAGGCACCTGAGATCATCCAATTCAGGGAAGCCCTCACCGTGGATCCTAGGGGCATCTACGACGCAATAAGGGGGAAAAATCTGCTCCCCCAAGCAAAGCCCATGCATACGAGCGATGCAAATCTTGATGGTGGTAAATTTTGCAACTACCACAATTCCGTCGGCCACCACACCAATGGGTGCCGGGACTTGGTGAGAAATCTCTTCAAACTTTACAATGACGGTAAGCTCACCCAATTCATCAAGTCCGGAGGTGGCAACGGCGACAACAGGGGCAAGAAGCGTCGCGACGACAGCGGCGGCGACCTGCGCCAACAATTGAACCGTCCCAAGCTAACTCCTCCCATGCCAACACATACTGGTGGCGACATCGATAATGTGGGAGGAGAATGCCATGTGATAGAAGGCCCTTTGGGGGGGACTCAATCCGGGGTCGCTCTGTCTGTTCGCCGGGCTCAGGGCGAACAGCGAGCACTCAACAACGTGCACCAGGTGTGCGTCGCTCCTACTGCCGAGAAGCCTCCTTCTCATCAAATCCGTTTCACGGACGACGACCTGAACGACGTGGTGCAGCCAAACAATGATGCGTTGGTCATCACGGGGAAGATAATGGGAACCATCGTCCATCGGATGATGGTCGACACTGGATCATACACCAACATCCTTTTCAAGCATACTTTGGATGCTCTTGGTGGATATGCAGATTACATCGAGCCTTGCGACGATATAATCGTAGGGTTCGGGGACACGCGCAACCTTCCCATAGGGAAAATCAGACTGACTTTGGACTTGGCATCGTCAAAAGAGCCTGAAATGCATCATGCTAGGCAGCTCGACTTCTTGATCATCGACATGCCATCATCCTACAACGCGTTCCTAGGCCGACCTTTCTTCAGCGAGTTCAAGGCGGCCGCTTCAACTTATTATTACTGTATTAAGTTTCCATCCCCGGCGGGAGCTATAACCGTTAAGGGCGATCAGACACGGGCGAGGGAGTGTCTCGTCCGTTTTGCAAAACGTCATTCTAAGGAAAGCGCCATGGTTGGAAAGTATATTATGTGTCAAACTCAAACTGAACAAATGAACTACTTGGAGGGTCTTCCTAGCAAGTACAGAAAAATTGAAGTTGGGGAATGCAGTCATCAATCCGACGACCACCAAGTGGGGGCGAACGAGCACGCCTCCATGGAAGTGGACGACCACACCCCAATGGAAATTGACGAGCAGTCAGATCCGGGCGACCAGATCCCCGGCGACCAGTCTCTAGAAAACTTCCCAGATTTGGAGCCTAGGTTAGGCTTTGAGCCAGAATGCGGAATTGAGGACCCTCGTTGGAAGGAGCCTAGAGAGCGGGCAACTTCAGCGGAGGACCTTGAAACCATCAAATTGAACGAAGCTCGTCCCGAACTCGAAGTATTCATAGGTTCGAATTTACCAGAACATCTGCGATCGGACATGATCGCATTTTTGAAAGAGAACATCGGTGCGTTCGCCTGGTCGCACGAAGATATGGTGGGCATTCCCACGAATCATGCCTGCCACAGACTAAATATTGATCCAACAAAAAGACCCATCACCCAAAAGCGAAGAAAATTTGGGCCTGATAAAAGTGCGGCTTTGGCAGTCGAAATCAAGAAATTGATCGACAACAAGTTAATAGAGAAAACTGGAACTGATCCTGAGTGGTTGGCAAATCCAGTACTCGTCAAGAAAACGACCGGGTCGTGGAGATTGTGCATAGACTTCACAGATTTAAACGACGCCTGTCTAAAAGATCATTTTCCGATGCCCCACATTGACCACCTAGTGGATAACACAGCGGGGCACGAGATTTTAACCTTCATGGATGCCTTCGCAGGGTACCATCAGATTGCAATGCATCCCGACGACCAGCGACATACGGCCTTCATGACGGCGCGTGATATGTATAGCTGGAAAAGAATGCCTTTCGGTTTGAAAAACGCGGGGGCAACGTACCAAAGACTGGTAAATAAGATGTTTGAAAAGCACATCGGTGAGATGGTAGAGGTCTATATCGACGATATCGTTGTCAAAAGCTTACGAAAAGAAGATCACCTACACCACCTTGCCATGACATTCGATATCCTAAGAGAGTACAACATGAAGTTAAATCCAAAGAAATGCAGTTTTGGAGTTGGCTCAGGAAAATTTCTGGGGCACTTGGTTAGCCAGCGGGGCATCGAGGCGAATCCAAGTAAAATTCAAGCAGTAATCAATATGCAAAGCCCAAGGAACGTGAAAGAAGTTCAGAGGTTGACAGGATGCCTTGCATCGCTGAATAGATTTATTGCACGAACGGGCGACCGTTGCAAACCTTTTTTCGACGCTCTGAAGAAAGGAAAGTTCGAGTGGACCAACGAGTGCGAGAAAGCTTTCGAGAAATTGAAGGAATATTTATCGGATCCGAAGGTCCTATCCAAGCCAGTCCCCGGCGAAATTTTATATCTGTACTTGGCGGCCACTGACTGTGCGATCAGTTCAGTGCTCGTCCGAGCTGAGGGGAGCACACATCTGCCTATCTACTACGTAAGTCAAACACTACGAGATGCGGAGTTGAGATACACTCCAATGGAAAAATTGGCGTACGCGTTAGTCATGAGCGTCAGGAAGTTAAGGCAATACCTGTTCGACCACGAGGTGGTCGTCCTCACCACTTTTCCTCTCCGACGAGCACTGCATCGTCCGGATACCGCGGGAAGACTTCTAAAATGGTCAGTAGAGATCGGACAGTTCGGTCTCACCTACGCACCCAGAACGGCAATCAAGGGACAAGTGCTGGCAGAATTTATCGTAGAGCTCACTTTCCCAGAGAAATTGGCCGAGGGAATCGAGCTCCCTTGGTCACTGTTCGTCGATGGCTCATCGACGAGCACCAAAGCAGGGGCAGGAGTTGTCCTCATCAGCCCAACCGGACAGGCGTTTGCTTCGGCAATCGAGTTCGGATATCGGGCGACCAACAACGAAGCAGAGTACGAGGCTCTGGTTGCAGGAATCAAGATGGCTATGGCCGTGGGCGCTAGAAAACTAAAATTTTTTTCTGACTCTCAGCTGGTTGTATGTCAAATCACGGGCGAATACGAGGCTCGCGGCGATCAGATGATAAAGTATCAAGACCTTGTGAAAGGATTACTCGAGCAATTTGATCAATTCCACATCGAGCAAATCCCTAGGGAGGAAAATACGCAAGCAGATGCGTTAGCTCGGCTGGCCACTTCAGAGGGGGAGGCAATATTTTCAGAAGCAACCATCACCAAGATTTCTTCCCCATCGGTGAACAGAGGTCAAGTTTTGCAGGTTGAAGCGACCAGCGACGAGGACTGGAGGACGCCGATCACCAAGTACATCAAGACCGGCGAGCTCCCGGACGACAAGGTGAAGGCGACCAGGTTGCAGCTCAGGTCCGCAAGGTACACTATTATTGGCGACCAGCTGTACAAACGGGGTTTTTCAATGCCTTTGTTGAAATGCCTCGGAGAAGACGAAGCGAAGATCGTCATGCATGAAATCCACGACGGAGTGTGTGGAAATCATACAGGGGGGCAAGCGCTCGCTCTAAAGATCATAAGGCAAGGCTATTTTTGGCTAACACTGAAGAAAGATGCAATCCATTACGCGCAGACGTGCAAGAGATGTCAAGCCTTCGCTCCCGCCATTCACTCACCACCAGACGAGCTCATCTCGGTGTATAGTTCGTGGCCTTTCGCGAAGTGGGGGATCGACATCATCGGACCTTTCCCACCAGCTGCTGGGGGGGTAACTTTCGTCGTCGTAGCAGTCGATTACTTCACCAAGTGGACAGAGGCAAAGGCATTGAAGACCATCACAACGGGCCAAATGACAAGCTTCATTTGGAAGAATATAATTTGCAGGTTCGGCCTACCGCGAGCGATAGTGACCGACAACGGACGTCAATTTACAAGTCAAGACATGATGGATTTCTGCTCAAGATGGAACATCAAGAAATTTTTTTCAACACCCTACCATCCACAATCAAACGGTCAGGTAGAGGCGATCAACAAAATCATCAAGCACACCTTGAAAGCTAAGCTGGATGGATTGAAGGGCAAATGGGCCGAAGAGCTGCACATGGTTCTGTGGGCATATCGGACGACCACGAGAAATTCTACTGGTGAAACTCCGTTCGCACTCGCGTTCGGAACCGAAGCTGTCATACCAGCAGAGGGGCAAGTCCAAACTTTTCGAGTAGCAAATTATGACGAACAGCTGAATAACGATGCACAGCTCTCCGATTTAGACTTTCTAGAAGAACGAAGGCTAACAGCGGACGAGAAGAACGTGGTCTACAAGCAAAGGTCAAAACGCTACTACAACACCAAAGTACGTGCTCGCCAGTTCACTATCGGCCAGCTCGTACTTCGGAGGGCAACGGAGCAGTCCATTGGCATACTTGGCCCGACCTGGGAGGGTCCGTACCGAATAACGCGCACACTCCTAAACGGATCATACGAGCTTGAAGATCTCGAGGGCAAGCCAAGCAAGTACCCGTGGAACGCGGTCAAGCTGAAGAAGTATTACCAGTAAGTTTTTAAATTATTTCATATTTGTATAGTTTGTATTTAATCGTCATTTCAATTCAAGCAAAGTTTTAAATTTCCAGTAAGTGTTAGATAATTTTGAAAGTTTAAGACAAGGCTCTGCGTAGCCATCTAGGATACAAAAGACGAGCACTCTTTCTTAAAAGATGCTCGCAAGGTAGTGGCAAAGACGATCACTACCTGTCAAACAAGGAGTTCAACCGACGAATGGTTAACTCTAAAAAGACGAGCACTCTTTCTTAGAGTCTCGCAAAGGAAAGACGAGCACTCTTTCTTAGAGTCTCGCAAAGGAAAGACGAGCACTCTTTCTTGGAGTCTCGCAAAGGAAAGACGAGCACTCTTTCTTAGAGTCTCGCAAAGGAAAGACGAGCACTCTTTCTTAGAGTCTCGCAAAGGAAAGACGAGCACTCTTTCTTAGAGTCTCGCAAAGGAAAGACTAGCACTCTCTTTTAAAGATGCTCGCAAGATAGCAACAACGATCACTATCTAAAGCATACGAACGAAAACAAATAAAAGGCAATTTAAAAAGACAAGTATCATAACATAAATCGAGAAGCAATGACGAGGACGATCACTCAATATAAAGAAAATAAGCACACATCATAAGCAAAAGATTCCCATTCATCAAAAAGCCTTAGAAGGCTGAAATTACAAAAAAGGCCTTAATGGCCGAACAGTCCTAAGAAAAATAAAACAAGTACAAGAAAACTAAGCTACAGGAGCAGTCTCCTCGGCAGGGGCTTCTTGCTCGCCAGCTACCCCCTCCTCGTCCACGACCTCCACTATAGCAGGGGCACTCTGCTCGTCCTGTGGGGTTGGGGAGTCTTCGGGGGGATTCACAAACTCCACCGGAACTCCCAAGAGTCGAGGGAACTAGAGTCCCATTTGCACCAACGGAAGCAGGGGGAGCTCGGTTCCCGGCTGAGGATTCTCCTTCATAAGGAGGTCGTCCAAAAGCCCGCCGAGCGGAATCACGTCCACTTCCGGATGGGCATCCAATAGTTTGTAAATGAGCCCGTGGGCAGTGAGCGCCACCGATAACATGGCCACGCCCCCAGCGAGCTCAGTAGTCTCATCTCGCTCATCTATTGCATCGACCAGCTGTTGCCGAAGAGTGGCCAACTCCTCATCATTTGCGGACTTACTTGTAAGAGTCCTTACCTCGTCCTCGGCGATCTTGAGGCGAGCACGGAGACGTTCGATCTCTTGAAGATCTTCTTGATCCTTTTTTCGAACCATCTCCAGTTGCTCCTCGAAATCGGCCAAATTTGCCTCAGCATTGGCCAGCTTGGTCTCGAGGTCGACCACTTTCTCCTCGGAGGCGAGCAGGTGCCCTTCAACAACTGTTTTTGCCTTAGCCATTTGAGCAATTTTTGCAGCCCTGTCCTCGCTAAGTTTGCGGCCTTCAGCAATCTGGCTGGCGAGTTTCTCCATGGTATAGGAAGCTCGGCTCAAGTCAATGGCGACCAGGCGCGCATTTTCCATGGCGTTATGGTTGTCGACCTCTTCGATCAGTGTGGTCGTCAACGAGCGGGGTAGGTGCTTCATCGCCCTCTGGGCGAACAGGTTCAGAGGCTCCTTATCGACCGGATCTCGCGACCGGTAGAAGCCGAGAAGGTTCTCATTAAAGGGTTGGGCGACCGGATAGTCGGCAACTCTGTTGAAAAATGAAAGAGTTAGAAGAAAAATACTTGAAAAATTTCTAAAAAATTTCTAAGCCCTCTTTGAAAAACTTACTTGTCAACCCTTGCGGCTTCCCAGCCGAGGAGGGTATTATCTCCCGAAGCCCTCTGTCCGGCCGACGAGCTCGTCGCAGTCTCTCGCGACCGAGTACTTCGGGGAGGAGGGGAAACAACAGGTTTGGGGGGGGGGGGGCGAGGTCCTCGGCGGAGGAGATCTCCTCGGCGAGATCCTCCTTTCAGCAGTAGGTGGGCGAGAAGTCCCCCCTCTGGCCGGTCTAGCGACCTTCTTTGGTGGAGCCCCCGAGCTCTCCGCCCCTTTCCTTTTCTTACCGGCGCCATCAACAATCTTGCGCTCGCGGAGTATTTGTGCCTGTCGAAGCATACTGGTCGCTTTTAGGCGCTCGACTTCGACGATAGGGGGAAGATAGGCGACAACCCGTTGAGGAACCACTACTAGATAAAGAAGCGAGAAGTCAGTATCTTCGAAGAATGAATTTTAAAAGAAATTTGAAGAAATATTTTACCTGGAGGGAACTCTCGAGTGAAGTGATGAGGAGGTACTCTGAGACCTGCTCGCTCACGCATGCACTCCCTGTTCAGAAATCGGCAAGACATCTCCAAGTAGCGACGGTTGAGAACACAGCAAACGTGGTACTGAAAGAGAGGAGTGAGACGGTCGTCGGCAGTCCTCTTGCGAGCTGTTTCACCTACAAAAACGAGGAGTTAGTCAGTATAGAAAGAGCGAGCAGAAATAAAAATAACTTACCACAAATTCTACGATATTCAGTGGGAATGGGAATGCGATCCGAGGAGCCATCTGGCCTCACCGGACTTTTCCAGTCCCCGGCTACCCACCACCAGTTGGTTTTCCAATCCCTAATCTTGTTAGGAACCCCTTCAATCAACTTGAAGTTATCTCGGCCCCTAACATAGTAGTATCCATGGCCCACCTTGCCTCCGGCCTCGGCCGCCTGAAGTAGATAGCAAATCTCTTTCGGGCTAAGCCAGGTGTTTCGACATCCATTCTCGGCCGCCACCAGGCCGAACAGTGTGAGAATGCCGATCAGGTTGGACCAACCATTCGGCAAAATTTGAGAAGGGGCCACCCTTAAGAAATGTAGAAAGTGGGAGATACTGGGGTGCAGGGGGAACCTAAGCCCTGCCTCCATCATGCCAATGTTGACGGCGACCATCCCTTCTGGCGGCTGGTCGGCCCTCTCATCCGGGCGAGGAACAAAAAAACACACATCGGCTGGCACCTGATATTTCTTCCTAGAATTTTCCAGCTGAGCCGAGGAGACCTTGCTCACATACGTACTTGCTTCATATTCGGTTTGGGAAGCTACTCGATACGGGCGAGGAGCCTCACGAGGAGGGTAGTCGCAGTAATATCTGTAATACGACTCCCTCGAGACCTCGTCGCCATCCAAATTCTCCCGACCACTCAAAATGTCCTTTATGCTTTCTGCATATTGGACGACCTCCTCATAGTCCTCGCGGAGACTTCTTGTCAAGGTCTCCTCGACTTGGGCGATTTCTATCTGGTCGCCCACCTCCCGATCTAAATCTTGGTCATGCAGATCCGAGTCAGTCTCGCTGCCATCCTCCTCGGCATCATTGCCGGCATCTTCCCTATCAGATTCGCTGGTATCGTCGACATCGACGACCACTGTTTTTCCCAAATCTCGAACACTAGCATTTATGGGGTCAGGAGAAAGGATCCTAGAGTCCGACGAAGAGGCCCTCTCCAATAAAACCATGGCTAGACGATCAGCCTCGCCGGAGATTGCGGCACCACCATCTAACGGCGGACCACCGTCGGAACCACCACCAAATCCACCAAAATCCATTTTTTCTTTAAGAAATGGGGGAGAGGAGTTTTAAAGAAGAAAATGTGAGTTATTTTACCTTATTGACGATCGAGAACCACCACAAAACTCGCCGGAAAACTTGAGTAGAAAGGCTGAAGTAGAAAGCTCGAGAGGATTCAAAGTTTTGCAAAAGTGAAAAGTGTTTTGAGAGGGAGGAAAGCCATATTTATAGGCAAAATCGACTAGGGGCCTAATTGCAAAAAACGGGGTAAAATCCGTAATTTTCCCAAAATTTAGGGCCATTTCCGAATTCAAATTCGGAGAGTGACCCTCATGCGCGACCTTTGAGGTCGGCACGCGCCCCACGCGCATTTTTCAAAATTCGAGCGCCGCCCACGCGCCTGACACCAATCACATCATACGTCATCAAAAGTACCTCGGAAGGCGAGCTCGGCGTAGGAAACGAGGCGACCACTTCCATCTCACGTCATCAAGATCTCGAAATTGATTGTGTTGTCGAAAACCATTTTCACCAACGGAAAAGACGATCACACTGCTCGCCTTTCCATTCTACGAATACGAAGAAAGGCGACCAGGGGGCAAATGTTATACCTAGTCAAAGAGGTCAATCTTTGACAAGTCAATCCTAGTCACCATCTTACGTGGCGAGGACCAGTCAACAAAGTCGTGCGACGACTAGTCAACAAGACCAAGAAAATGTAATAGATTTAATGTATTTAATATATTTAAGTGCTCGTCCAAAGATGTTGGCGAGCACTCTCTTAGTTAGCTGCTCGCCCAAGTATGTGGCGAGCACGTGCTTATTCTTAGTTAAGATGTTTTAAGTATTGAAGTCTTGGGAGACAACATGGAGCGTGACGACCACTCTCCTCGACGGCCCTCAGGCGACCACCATGGCCCAGCTCCTCGGCATCTCGGCGAGGACGAGCACCGAAGGCGGTTTAGCATTAAATGCGCCATCAAATCACCTTTTCGGGAAAAATGAAGGCCCAATCTGGAGGCTCCACGTGTAAAGGGCGGGCAGCCCTCGAAAAGCAGTATATAATGCCCATTTGGGCTCATTTGTAAAACAAGTTGAACATTCCACCAAATCTCCCTACCCAAAGCAATAAACTCTCCCAAGCTTCTAAAGCTTTAGCTTCTCCAAGAAGCTATATCTTGTGTTCTTGTGTGTTCTTCATCAAGTTCATCACAAATCATCACTTTAATCCATATAAACACGTAATCACCCCCGTTTAATTATATATGTTTGTATCGTGCTAAGCACAGTCCACATCCAAAGTCAACCCGTTTATAGTGCATACAACAGCATTTTCTGTTGTTACTATGGAGTTTGTGTTGGCAAATCTTGTGCAGAAATTCAACTGGAAATTGAAGAGCAAGATTTAGACATGAGCGAAAGTCCTGGTCTTACTGTTCATAGAAGGGTTCCACTTGTTGCAGTTGCCTCTCAGAGTAAATAATTTGTAATTTGAATAAAATGTGTGTACGCGTCATAACTAGTTGTTCTATATTTTGGCGTTCGAAGTTGATTGGTGTGATAATTCCTTGTAATTAAGGTGATTTCATTGTTCAATTTATTCGAATTAGGTACATTGTACACTGCATTATTTATTGCAGGATTTAGGCATTGTATTTAAATTGAACAAAATGTGTGTACTTGTCATAACTAGTTGTTCTATATATTTTTGAGTTAGAAGTTGATTGGTGTAATAATTCCTTATAATTAAGGTGATTTTGTTTAAAAGTTGATGCTTCTGAAAGCAGTTTATTGTGTTTGAAAACACCACCTTAAAATAATGGCCATGGTTACACACACAGAGTTATTGAGTACACCCACCAGCAATTTTTTTCATTCTACAGAGTATATGAAATGTCGACTATACCCCTTTCTAAAATATATATATAAAAAAAAGACATAGGAGTACACCCACTCTTTTATCTTTTCACAAGAACGCATACAAAATCCTACAAAATCACAGATTTTTTTTTTTGCCAAATACAAAAAAACGATGATAGGAGTGAGAGTGCTAAAAAAATGGTTGATAATGAAGGATCTGTCCGAAAAAATCGATTAAACGAAAATGATGATAGATATCAGAATTTATTTTCGGACATAGCTACCTTGTTCGAAAATAAGCATATGTTCGAAAATAATTTATGAACACACTCATGTTGTTCGAAAATAAGCATATGTTCGAAAATAATTTATGAACAAAGTCAAGTTGTTCGAAATTTTTTACTCAACAAATTCCAATTGTCCGAAAAAAAAAAAATCAGTGAACAAACTCAAATTGTTCGAAAAAAAAAAGTCCAACATCTATTCCATTTTCGAAAAATCAGTTACAAAAGAGGTGTAATAACCCTAATACAATTACATTATCCTTTTTTGATCTGTAAAAACACTAATACATTTGATTTTGTAAAAATCCAAACATTTGAATCTGTAAAAAAAAAATCCTTAAAACCCTAATACATTCAATATGCATGGAACCTGATCGTAGCGTCGGAGCGGCAAGGGGAGCAGAGGGGTCGACCACGAATATCTCCAGCCGCGGTGGCGGTCACGCACTCCTCCAGTGGCGGCGGCGTTCGAAGGAGAAAGAGGTGCGAATTGGCGAAGCTTGAGGGAGATGTACCTGGACGACGATGGCTGGGCGACGGCGAGCGGCGGCATGCAACAGGGAGGCAGCGACCAAACGAGAGTTTTTTTTTTATATTACAGTTGAGGAGGCTCGAGGGACCGCTGAAATGGAGGAGGGGGTGGGCGGTGCCCGCTTAAATAGAGGAGGGGTCGGTGGCCGTTGCGAGGAGGAGGTGGGCGCCACTAGGAGAGTGGGAGGGAGAAGGGGGTGGGTGGGTGTGTGTGGAAAATGAAGGAGGAAGAAAGTGAGGGTTTTAATTAGGTTTAGGAGGAGAAGGGTATTTTAGTACTTTCTATGTGGGTGTTCTCATCCCACTGTGTGTATGTTTAGCCAGTGGGTGTCCTCAATAGGTTGGTGTGTGTATAACCGAGCCCTAAAATAATACTCCCTTCGTCCCGCTATAAACTTTCCCTTTCTTTTGGGTGTTTTGATTAAGAAATATGATAAAATAATAGATAAAGTATATGTGATGTGATGGTGAGAGAGAAAATAATAGATGAGTATTAGATGAAGTATGATAAAATAATAGATAAAGTAGAAGTGATGTGATTGGGAGAGATGCCAAAAATGGAATGTAAAACTTATAGTGGGACATCCATAAAAGGAAAGTGGGAAACTTATAGTGGGACGGAGGGAGTATGTATTTGGATGAGGTTGGAGAGCCCACTCTATAGTTTATGAAGCCCATCAACACTTGGGCTGGCTCTTTATCTCTGGCGTTTCGAATTCTTAATTTGAATAGGGGCCTGACTATTTACACCTCCATTTGCGTTGAGAACACACCCCAATTGATGTACTCCCCCTAAAATTTGTCAGGATAGATGCACTCCCTTTCAAATTGTCCTACATACTCTTTTATCTCAAACAACTATTTACTAAACACACCCCACTCAAACCTTAATTTCATCTTTTAAAATTTCGACAAGTAATTATCGACCATAGTCATTATGATCGACAAATTGTTGTTGACCACCATGTTTATGATCGACAATTCCTTGTCGATTTTTGTTTTTTTTTCTTTCGTTAAAATGTTATCGACGACGATGTTTTTGGTCGACTAACGTATAGTAAAAAATATACTTTATGGTCGACTAACGTATAGTAAAAAATATACTTTATGGTCGACAAACTAGTGTCGATAAAAAATGTAATATTTTTTAAGCTTTCTAAGTTATTATTATTTTTTAAAAATTTGTTTGGACGGCGACGGCCGCCGGAAGTGGGGCGAAGACTGGTGGCGGCGGCAGCTCCCCTGTAATTAGGGTTAGGGTTTAGGGTGTGTTAATTTTAGGGGAGTGTATTTATCTTGACTTATTTTATTAAAAGGACAAATGAGGCATTTTACATTAATATTAAATTAATAAATGAGGAGGGGGAGTATATTTAACTAAGTTGGAGGGGTATGTAGCCTGACCCTTATTAAAGGGTCTGACTATTTACACCTCCATTTCAGATAGATGCACTCCCCCAATCAATTTATTAATAAAATAATACGCCAAAAAAAACTACAAATATCCTTCACTAAAATGTAGCATACTAAATGCACCCCCTATTGCCATTCATTTCCTCTTTTCTCTAAACCACCACTTTCGGCCGCCTACGACACCATTTTTGGTGACTACCAAATAAAAAAAATCAGAAATTCCAAAAAATACTTAGAAAAATTACAATTTTTTTTATAAATTTCGACCAACCAGTGTCGACCATATACACTCCCGTTGACAATGATTTTTCAACGGGAGTGAATATGGTCGGAAAAAAAAATTCGACCATGTAATGTCAACTAAATACACTCTCGTCGATAACAATTTGTCGACGAACGTGCATTTGGTCGACATTACATGGTCGAAAAAAAAGGAGTGTTTTTGAATAAAGTAGAAAACCCTAACTAATTAACCAGGGGTGGTCAGCATCTTGAACAAAATCAGAGGGGGCGGCCGGCGTATTGGGTAGAGCCGCCGCCGGTGGCAAGTGGTTGGGTGGGAGGGGGGCGACGACAGATGGGGAGGGGAGGGAAGACAAAATTAAAAAAATAAGAGAAGAAAGGGAGGGAGGAAGAAAGAAGAGGTGGGGCAGCGAATCGGGGTGGGGTGGGTCGACGAAACGGGGGAAGAAAAAAAAACAGAAAAAAGGAAAAAAATAGAGCAGTGAGAGGGAGCAGCGGCGGCGTCGGCCAAGGGAGGGGGCCGCACCGGTGAAGAGGGGGGAGGGCCGCGGCGGTCGAACGAGGGGGCGCGGTGGCGGCGGCTGCTATGGGTGGTGGGGAAATGGAATGGGGAAGATGAAATTAGGTTTTGGGGGTGAATGTGTGGGTAGTAAAATGAATTTTATGGAGATAAGGGTATTTAAGACAATTAAGGGGGGTGTGGCCCGATTTTAGGGGGAGTGTATAAATCGGGGGAGTGCATCCCTCTGAAATTGAGGTGTAAATAGTCAAACCCCTTATTAAAATCGAAGCAGTTTCAGTCTGGCCCAACCCAAAATTTATAGTTAGCCTACCCGGCCAGCTCTATCTACGGATGGCAAAATGACCTGCCCCGAGAGATTTTGGCCTGCCCTGCTCTGCCCCATTCTGAGAATGGGGCAACTTAGCCCGCCCCGCTGACTTGAATGAATTTTTAGACAATTTATTTGTTGACTAACTACTTCCCCTCAAGCATAAGGGTCCATAGTAGTAATAGAAGTATTCAACCAAGTAGTATCGACCTAGGAGGTGGGTGTGTACAATGAGTCCCTAGAGTTGTGTGTTGGCATAACCAATGTAACTACGACTTCGGGTTTTTGAATCTCTAAGATAAAGCTAAATTACTACTAAACTTCAAAGGATTAAATCAAACACCAACCTAGAAACTAATAAGTATTTTAAATTACTAAAAGGGAGCAAATAGCCAACAAGAAAAATTACCACAACTTGAGAATGAAAATTACTAAAAAAACAAGAAATTGACAAATAAAACAAAGATAACAACTACGAATATAATTCGAAGAAGTTCAAGGGTGAGAGAATGCTTCGGGTGTTCTCTAACTAGTGAAATTGAGAGGAATTGTTTTTACTTTGTGAATGCTTCAAGTAAGGTTTGCTAAGAGCGCCTAAATGCTAGGATGACAACCATTTCCCTTCGGATAATATAGCCTTAATTCTAAGGTGTTCCCAAACCCGGTAATAAGGTTTTCTTCCTAATCCTCACCAACTACTCAAACAACCATTCAAATAATTAATGTCTTTTAATGGAGTTCTAATACTATTAACTCTCTCTCGACGAATTAAACGTATAACAAACACAATTGTAAACCAACAACTCACACCATAAATATACACATGTCCATGTAACTCTCGTTTACGCTAAACATGCATCTAAATATGGATTAATAGAAGTTAACACACAAAAGTACCAATAATTCCCAATAAAAGAAGCAATAATCCTAAAATCAACAATAACAAAGCTCAACAATTCCTAACTCAACAATCACATGGTTTTAGAACACCCACAACATGAATAAAATTAGTCCATGGTGTTTGGAGAAACACCCATGGCCAAAACAACAAAAAATAGTGAAATAGACATAAACCTTGTAATTATAGAGCAAAAGAGAGTTGGGTGGAAGCCACCTTGATAATTCTTCCTCAATGTAAGATATTACAAAATAACGTAAGCTTGTTCTTCAAAAACCTAATCTATGGATTTAGGAGAAATCAATGTAAAAAAAACTAAGTAATAACTAGGGTTTTTCTTGTTCTTGGAATGGATCATGGTAAGAACCCTTTTACAAACTGAGTTGGAAGGTATTTAAGGCTTCCAAAAGTGTGTGAGACGAAATTAGCAATCGAGTCCTTGAAGTTCTTCAAAATTCGCCAAAAGCCTCGAAAAACGTAAGTTGACTCGGTCAACCGAGTGATATGACTCGGTCAACCGAGTCGAGTGGACATACAGTGACTTTTTGGGATGCAGAACCCACTTGGCCGCCAGTGTGAAGTCACTCGGCCGCCAATGTGATTCCACTCGGTCGCCCGTTTGACTTGGGAATTCCAGAAAGTTTCTGGAAGTCCATCTCACTCGGCCGCCAGTGTGAGACCACTCGGCCGACCATTTGACATCTGCTCCTTGGACTTTTTCTCCTATTTTTCTTGGCTTTCCTTGCTCGTCCTCCAATCGAACTTCAATTCCCATGCACCAATGCTCGTTTTCCTCTAAAATTGACTGTTTCACCTTGTTTCCTACACTTTGAACACATTTCTTGACAACAAGGTTAATAGCACAATTTATATCGATTACGACCAAAATCACATCAAAATGCTACAATAATATAACAAAAATGATCACAAATACGAGCAATCTCACACCCAATCACCCGCGCGCAGAGCAGGGCAGGCATTGATTTACATATTTATTGCTCTGCCCTGTACCGAATTTAAATATATATAAATATATAATAATTTAATTAAGTAAACTAACTCTAATTTATACCAATATTTATTTTAGTTTAGTTTAATGATGAATTTTAATGTTTAGTTTATATCATTTTAAATAATTTATATATATATAAAATGAGATTTGGAGCGGAGCAGGGCGGGGCGAGACTCATAAATGCTGCCCCATATCAAGCGTGGGGCAGAACGGGGTAGAACAGGTACCTGCGCGGGGCAGGCAGGGCAGGGCATAAAATACTGCCCCGTAACAGATCATGGGCCAGGGGCAGGGCGGATGTGTATATGCGCGGGACAGGTTTGGATATTGAGATACCCGCCCTACTCTGCCCCATTGCCATCCCTAGCTCTATCTATTTGTCACCTCTACATATATTCTTAATAAATAATTATATGCTTGGATTATATGAAAACAAGAAAATATATTGTATTTAAACTATTTTTAATTCTTATAAAATAGGGGTAAAAGAGAAACGTACGTATGTGGAAAATATTAAAGCACTAGAAACAAAAGTATTACTGTTAGAAAGAAATTTGATCACCTTAGTGATTGAGAAGTCTTAAATAAATTGAATGGGATCGAGTACAACAATATTCCCCTTTTAATAAATATACGAGGATCATAGGATATATATAAATGAACCAATATTTTTATTGGTACGCAGTCTTTTGAGAAATTTAAAAACAAATCCATGAAGGAATAGGTCAAAGACATCTTAGTTCTAAGCCCTATTTATATCTCCACAATTAAGATAATAAACAAGTGATGAAATCCACTCCACTAGCTATTCAACTCATCTCTCATTGTCAAATTCTTTTACACTCTTAAGCAATTTACTACAGCCAACGATTTGCCTCATGATTATCCTATTAAACTTCAATTCCAAACTAACTTTACTTCTATATAAACATAAGCCTCAATTTCTCATACAACTGCCACAAGAAAAAAATGGAGAAAACTCTTCTTACATACACTGTTGTTATATCTGTGTTGTTGTTATGGTGCATAAAAAAATGGTTCTTCAAACATTCTGGAAACAAAAAGAGGCCCCCTTCACCACTAAAGCTTCCGATAATTGGAAACCTCCATCAACTAGGCTCGTTGCCTCATCGGAATCTCCAAGCCTTGGCTCGAAAACATGGCCCCTTGATGCTTCTTCACTTGGGCAGCGTCCCGACTCTCATCGTCTCTTCTGCAGATGCAGCCTCTGAAATTATGAAAACTCATGATCTGTCTTTCTCAAATAGGCCCGTTTTCCAGGTTTACGAGAAACTTCTTTATGGTTGTAAGGATATCTCAGCGGCTCCTTATGGTGAATATTGGAGGCAGTTAAGGAGCGTCTTTGTTCTTCAGCTTCTAAGTAACAAAAAGGTTCAATCTTTCCATTCGATCAGGGAAGAAGAAACAGAGCTTTTCGTGAAAAAGATAGGGGAGTCTTCTTCATCATCAGGTGCGGTGAATTTGAGTAAGATGTTTGCTGATTTGAGCTGCGACACGATGTGCAGGGCTGCCCTTGGAAGGAAGTATAGTGAGTCGGAAATTGGGAAGAAATTTCTGCAGGTGAAGGAAGAATTTATGGAGCTTCTTGGTGGTTTTAGTATTGGAGAATTTGTTCCGTGTCTTAGTTGGATAAGTCGTGTTAATGGCATGGATAAGAGAGTCGAGAGGGTTGCGAAAGAGATGGATGATGTCCTGGAGTGTGTCATTCAACAACATGTTAGTAATGGAGATACCTTTGTTGATATTTTGCTTGATATTCAAAGTGACAACACTTATGGTGTCTCTATGGATAGAGATAGCCTCAAAGGCTTAATTTTGGTAAGTACTGTGTTCTTGTAACATCTCTTGTGTTGTGTTGTGTTAAGTGTGTTAGATTTGATATGATAATTTCTGAATTACCAATTATTCTACAGGATGTATTTATAGGTGGAACTGATACCGTATCCACTGCCCTGGAATGGACGATGACAGAGCTCTTACGACATCCTACAACAATGGAGAAACTGCAGAGGGAAGTAAGAGAAATAGTGAAAAATAAAGAGGTAATAACAAATGATGACTTAGAAAAAATGCATTATTTGAAAGCTGTGATTAAGGAAACTCTTCGAACACACCCACCGCTCCCCTTACTAGTACCTAGAATAGCACGCGAAGATGTGACAATTAAAGGTTACGACGTTTCAGCTGGAACTGTGGTTATGATTAATGTGTGGGCGATATTTAGGGACCCTGCCTCCTGGGAGGAACCAGATATGTTCAAGCCAGAGAGATTCTTGAATTCTCCGATAGATTTTAAGGGTCTCGATTTTGAATTCATCCCGTTTGGGGCTGGAAGAAGAGGATGTCCTGGTATTGCATTTGCTGTTGTTACTATGGAGTTTGTGTTGGCAAATCTTGTGCAAAAATTCAACTGGAAATTGCCTAGTGGTGTTGAAGTAAAAGATTTAGACATGAGGGAAAGCCCTGGTGTTACCATTCATAGAAGGGTTCCACTTCTTGTAATTGCCTCTCAGAGTAACTAATTTGTCCTACACCCATGCCAAGAATTATTTATTGCAGGATTTAGGCATTGTATTTAAGTTACGTAAAATGTGTGTACGTGCCATTACTAGTTGTTCTGTATTTTGTCATTAGAAGTTGATTGGTGTAATAATTCCTTATAATTAAGGTGATTTTATTGCTCAATTTATTTGAATTAGGTGCATTATACACTGAATTAGTTAATTACGTACACTCAAGAAGATTCTATCCATTTTTGTCCTGCCAACTCTGTTCAATTTCAGATCATAACATGTAGAAATAAAATCGATCAAATTAAGCCACGCCGATCCCAACTGCTCTGCTCGGCGTCAGTATGGGTTTCGTTCTTGGCCTCCCTCGTACTCAGCGGGGTTTCGATTCCATCTTTGTCGTCGTTGATCGGTTTAGCAAGACACTAATACAGACTTGGCTTTGCACAGCCCTTAAAAAGGGTCTTAGACAGCGGTTTTAACAGCTCTCCAAGTAACAGCTGTCTAAACTAAGACAATTGTTAAAAAACCGCTGTCTAAGAAAAGCACTTGGACAGGCATTGCAAGTGGTGCACTTAGACAGCGGTTCATAACCGCTGTTTAATATTTTTTTTTAATCCGTTTGACGTGGACAACGGTTGATAACCGCTGTCTAATATTTTTTTTTAATCCGTTTCACTTGGACAGCGGTTTAAACCGCTGTCTAATATATATATATATATTTTTTTTTTTTATAATTATTTTATATTTTAAAAATCCTGTTTATACAAAACCAAAACTTACCACTACAATATATTTACGTCAAATACCAAAAATCAAATAAATAAGCATACACATATATATAAGTTAATTACATGAAATATCATCATAAATATATAAGTTAATTACATGCTACCAAAAATTATTCCACTTTAATTATAAATATACAAAAATCGATTGTAAAGGTACCCCTTCCAATCTCTTTTCCATTTATCCATTCTTTTGTCGTTGTAAGTCTTGAGCGAACGTTCATAGACAAACTGCAAACAACGATCAATCAATATAGTTAGATATATAGTATATGAATTTTTATTCAACCAATAATAATTTAAATAAATCGATAAATTGACTTACATTGTTAGGAATCGTCGTTTGAGAAGTGAGGATTATATCTTCAATATAGCAACACACAAAATGTCCACAATGCTTACCATCTCGTTGCCTCGAAACCTGTTATGATTAGCAATTATAAGCACGCATTACAATTATGATTATTTTCTATTAATTTGATAACTTACTAAATTAAATTTACCTTAATATTTGTCCAGCTCACTCTATTGAAATTAGATCTTGATCCTTGATTTTGAAGGCGACTACGATACATCGTCAATCATCATCACACTATTATTATTATAATTAGAAAAAAAAGAGATTAAATATGCATAATTTTAAAATTAAAACATATCATTATATTAGAATATTAAAAATGAACTTACGCTTCCATGTATGACATGAGATTAGGGTGATTTGCAACCACCCCATCCACAGCTGGGTCCATAACAAATACACTTAATGTATTCATATTTATGGTGACCAACACCCAATGGACCCTATATTATATTAAGAATATTAAAATTAACTGCAAATTTAGCAAATGTGCAAAATATCATATTATGAATACAAATTTTAACGAAATGTTTATTGTACTCACCCCACATTTGTTGACAAAAAAAATGATATGTTTTCTCCCAATATGACTTAGCATATGTTCGACTATCCCCTCCATGCCCTGTGCCCTATCACCCATTGAGCAAGACACTTGAGGGGAGACGAAGGAATACATTCCACATACCTCACCCAAATATCTTTAACCAACATATATACGCTAATTAATATTTAAAAAGAAAATTAAACTATATAGAAAGTAAATACTGATAATTAATAAACACATACTTGAGGTAAAAGGTTATGGTGGTTGCACTCATCCACTCGTCGTTCAAGACTTCAAGCACATTGTCCAGAACAATGTATTCTTCAAAAGAAGTCCGATGAAAGTGAGCACTCATCGGAACTGTGAGGGTATCACAAGCATTGGACTGCACTATCGTGCTCACCATAGTTTGTACGACGTAGTCGTGATCTAAGTCTTCAGGCATTGGATAACCAAGTCTGCGCGCACCAATACGCCCGTCCCTCGTTCTCTCCATCTGACTGTCTACGAAACCTCTTGATTTCTCTTTAGCTTTTTGTTGGATTATATGAAAACAAGAAAATATATTCTTATAAAATTGGGGTAAAACACTACTACACATTTAAGTTTGGAGAGCTGAACTTGGAGAGCTCTTTTTTCGAAAAGCTCTCCAAGATAGCACTTGGAGAGTAGTTAATTTTATATATAAAAAAAAATTAACATAGACAGCAGTTCAAAACCGCTGTCCAAGTGAAACACTTGGACAACAGTTTAGAACTGCTCTCCAAGTCAGTTTTATTGGTCAAACCTAGCTCACTCCCCCATTAATCACGACGCGTCGAATTGAAGCAGTACTAGTTCTCCCCCAAATCCCACAAAGTCACAAACGCGTTTTAACCTAAAATTAAGAAAAAACAGAGTATTGTGAAGCTAAATCCATCGTTGCCGTCCGTCGCCTCCTTCCTCGCGCCGTCGCCTCCCTCCCTCACTCTCCTCGCGCTGTCGCCGTCGCCTCTCTCCCTCTCCCTCCTCGCGCGGTCGCCTCACTCCCTCTCACGTACTCCTCGCCGCCGTCGACTTCCTCTCCAGCCGTCGCCGTCCCACTCCCACAGCTTTAGGTATGTACGTACTATTGTACATATATATGTGTATAGATCTAATGTTTGATTGAGTATATATAGAATTAATAGTACAAAATTGTATATATATGTG
Source organism: Galeopsis tetrahit (assembly GCA_963675135.1). Taxonomy (NCBI): domain Eukaryota; kingdom Viridiplantae; phylum Streptophyta; class Magnoliopsida; order Lamiales; family Lamiaceae; genus Galeopsis; species Galeopsis tetrahit. The sequence goes on from OY776119.1 coordinate 91,762,857, forward strand.
TCTTTAAATATACTGTATATGTGCGCGCCTTTAAATAGTACAAAATTGCACTTAGGAAAAAGAAGAAAAATTGTAGTCATAGAAATTAAGTATATATATATTGTATATGTGCCTTTAAATATTAATTACAAGTGTTAAGTATATATGCCTTTAATTAATTACAAGTACTGTTTGAGTAAATTGGACGTACGGTTGGATTTTAATTATTATTAATTAGTGTATGTATATCATTTATATTGGTGTATATTATCATGTATTTATTTGTGTATGTATATTAATTGTGTAAGTATATATATATACAACATGAAAAACATAATTTAGAAATAATTATGATATGCTTTGATAAATAATTTAATAAGCAACCATTAAAGTTAGAATTGATTGAATTAATTAAAGAATTAAAAACTCAAATTAAATTGAATATATATTAATTGCATTCACAAATGTCGACTAAAAGCTCCTAGCCTAAACAGCACACAGGGGGCACTCAAAAGCCTTTGAGACCGCGAGGTCCCGAGTTCGAACCCCACAATTCGCGAAAAAATGCCTGATTTCCGAAAAATGTGGTGGCCCAGCGGTGGGGGTGGGTGTTGGTGGCCTCGATACTTGGGTTCGAAACCCAGATTCGTCTTTTTTAAATGTCAATAAAAAGGCGACGGCAAAAAGGGGACGACAATGGGCCCGATGCGAAAAGGGGACAACAGTCGGCCCCGATGCAATTTGGTAACGGCTGGGGCCCCGATGCAATTTGGTAACGGCTATCCCCGATGCAAATTGGTAACGGCTTTCCCCGATGCAAAAAGGCATCGGCAGTGGGCCCCGATGCAATTTGGTAACGGCCACCTGCCGATGCCAAAAGGCAACGGTTTTCCCCAAATCCGATGTCATTTAAATAGCATCGAGCATATTGGCATCGGCACACTGCCGTCCCCTTTGCCGTTGCCTTCATCATTGGGGACGGCATATCCGATGCCTTCCCCGTCCCCATTTTCCCATTATTTTGTAGTGTATATTGGTGTTTGAAGCACACAATGTGTTTGATAATATGCTTGTGTGAGGAATATTAATGAAATAGTTTGTACGTTTTAGTTCAATAGAGTCAAATATGTGGTTCAATATTTTAAAGCAGACAAGCAGAAAAAGCTAAGACAATTGAATTGAAGCAGGTGAGGGTTTGCCCAATTTTCTGCGGTTTGAGAGCACACTTATCGAGCCTCCCTACCTCGTTAAAAAGAAGCATTAAAACCAATTAAATATTATTCTAAGATAATAAGATCAAAAACTAAAAAAAAGAGAAACTAAATATTAATACCAATTAATACTCTGTTTATCATAATTTTAGGAATTTGTAATTAATTATTTTTAAAAAAAGGTGATTTTGTCCCAAATAGAGTTATATATATATATATATATATATATATATATATAAAAAGAGGTTTTAATTTTAAATAAAGTTATATTTTATTAAAAAAAGCCTAAGTACCAGTTTTGAAAGAGCTTCAAAACATGATAAAAACCACTTTTATTTTCTTAATTGGTTTTTTTAGGGGTTATTTTTTAAAACACTTAGTAACCTTTAGAAAGTTAACATATAAATAGAAAGTTAACATATAAATAGAAAGTTAATTACCGCATTTTAGAAAGTTAACATATAAATAGAAAGTTAAATATAAATAGAAAGTACCAGACTGTAAGGCATTCTGTGTTTGAACATTCTTGACAATTGATAGATGTTAAAGTAATTTAATTTAGTAAGTTATCAAATTAATAGAAAATAATCATAATTGTAATGCGCGCGTACTTATAATTGCTAATCATAATAGGTTCTGAGGCAACGTGATGGACAACATTGTGGACATTTTGTATATTGTTATATTGAGGATATAATCAATTTTTATCAATTGACGATTCCTATCAGTACTGTAAGTCAATTTATCGATTTATTTAAATTATTATTGATTGAATAAAAATTCATATACTATATATCTAACTATATTGATTGATCGTTGTTTGCAGTTTGTCTATGACCGTTCGCTCAAGATTTACAACGACAAAAGAATGGACAAATGGAAAAAAGATTGGATAGGGTACATTTACAATCGATTTTTGTATATGTATAATTAAAGTAGTATAACTTTTGGTAGCATGTAATATATTAACTTATACATTTGTGATGATATTTCATGTTTTTGGTGTATATTGGACGTATGTTTGTGTACGTTTATTTATTTGATTTTTTTGGTATTTGACGTATATATATATATTGTAGTGGTATATAATTAAATTTTGGTTTTTATAAACAGGATTTTTAAAATATAAAATAATTATTAAAAATATATATATATATAAAAAAAAATACTTAGACAGCGGTTCATAACCGCTGTCCAAGTGAAATGAAAATTAAAAAAAAATGATTTAGACAGCGGTTCATAATCGCTGTCCAAGTTAAAGCGGATTAAAAAAAAATCACTTTGACAGCGGTTATAAACCGCTGTCTAAGCTCCCCACTTGCAATGCTGTTAAAAACTACTGTCCAAGTGTAAGCGCTTAGACAACGATTTTTAATAGTTGTCTAAGCTTGGACAACTATCACTTGGAGAGCTGTTTTAAAAGCTCTCCAATGCCCTTTTTAAAAGCTCTCCAAGGCCAAATATGTATTAGTGAAAGAGAAATGTATGTGGAAAAAAATGGAGAAAGAAACGTATGTGGAAAATGCTAAAGCATTAGAAAGAAATTTGATCACCTTGGTGATTGCGAAGTGTAGAGATGTAAACACACACTCATCTAATAATTGTAAAGAAGGAAATACAAAACAAAAGGTGTTTCATATATGGAGTGTTACAATGTTTACAGTGCATAAAGTGCATAAGGAATATAAAAGAACCTAATCTATATTTATAGACTAAGTAACAACTAGTAGTTACTAATTAACCACTAACTAAGAAGTTATAAAAGTAGTTACAAAAGGAACAATTCTATTTTATATCCTTTACACGAAGTGTTGTATAAATTGAAAAACAAATCCGTGAAGGAATAGGTCAAAGATAATAAACAAGTGATGAAATCCACTCCTAGATCGTACGGCCAGCTAAAACCCTTCACTAGCTATGGTCAATATCTCTCATTGTCAAATTCTTTTACACTCTAAAGCAATTTACTACAGCCAACCATTTGCCTCATCATTATCCTATTAAACTAACTTCACTTCTCTATAAACATATATAATTAGCCTCAATTTCTCATACAACTAGAAGAAAAAAAAATATGGAGAAAACTTTCCTTGCATACACTGTTGTTATATCTGTGTTGTTGTTATGGTGCATAAACAAATGGTTCTTCAAATATTCTGCAAACAAAAAGAGGCCCCCTTCACCACTAAAGTTACCTATAATAGGAAACCTCCATCAACTAGGCTCGTTGCCTCATCGGAATCTCCAAGCCTTGGCCCGAAAACATGGCCCCTTGATGCTTCTTCACTTGGGCAGCGTCCCGACTCTCATCGTCTCTTCTGCAGATGCAGCCTCTGAGATTATGAAAACTCATGATCTGACCTTCTCAAATAGGCCCGTTTTCCAGGTTTACGAGAAACTTCTTTATGGTTGTAAGGATATCTCAGTGGCTCCTTATGGTGAGTATTGGAGGCAGTTAAGGAGCATCTTTGTTCTTCAGCTTCTAAGTAACAAAAAGGTTCAATCTTTCCGTTCGATCAGGGAAGAAGAAACAGAGCTTTTCGTGAAAAGGATAGGGGAATCAGCTTCTTCATCAGGTGCGGTGAATTTGAGTAGAATGTTTGCTGATTTGAGCTGCGATGTGATGTGCAGGGCTGCCCTTGGAAGGAAGTATAGTGAGTCGGAAATTGGGAAGAAGTTTCTGCATGTGAAGGAAGAATTTATGGAGGTTCTTGGTGGTTTTAGTATTGGAGAATTTGTTCCGTGTCTTAGTTGGATAAGTCGTGTTAATGGCGTGGATAAGAGAGTCGAGAGGGTTGCGAAAGAGATGGATGATGTCCTGGAGTGTGTCATTCAACAACATGTTAGTAATGGAGATACCTTTGTTGATATTTTGCTTGATACCCAAAGTGACAACACTTATGGTGTCTCCATTGATAGAGACAGTGTCAAAGCCTTAATTTTGGTAAGTAGTGTGTTCTTGTAACATCTCTTGTGTTAGATTTGATATTATAATTTCTGAATTGCCAACTTCTTCTGTACAGGATGTATTTATAGGTGGAACTGATACTATATCCACTGCTCTGGAATGGACGATGACAGAGCTCTTACGACACCCTACAACAATGGAGAAACTGCAGAGGGAAGTCAGAGAAATAGTGAAAAATAAACATGTAATAACAAATGATGACTTGGAAAAAATGCATTATTTGAAAGCTGTGATTAAGGAAACTCTTCGACAACACCCACCAGTCCCTTTACTAGTACGTAGAATAGCAGGCGAAGATGTAACGATTAAAGGGTACGACATTTCAGCTGGAACCGTGGTGATGATTAATGCGTGGGCGATATGTAGGGACCCTGCCTCTTGGGAGGAACCAGATATGTTCAAACCAGAGAGATTCTTGGATTCTCCAATAGACTTTAAGGGTCTCGATTTTGAGTTCATCCCGTTTGGGGCTGGAAGAAGAGGATGTCCTGGTATTGCATTTGCTGCTGTTACTATGGAGTTTTTGTTGGCAAATATTTTGCAGAAATTTAGCTGGAAATTGCCTAATGGAGTTGAAGAAAAAGATTTAGACATGAGTGAAAGCCCTGGTGGTACTGTTCATAGAAGGGTTCCACTTGTTGCAGTTGCCTCTCAGAGTAACTAATCTGTCAATAGTTATTTATTGCAGGATTTAGGCATTGTATTTAACTTGAATAAAATGTGTGTACTTGTCACAATTAGTTCTATATTTTGGGGTTAGAAGTTGATTAGTGTAATAATTCCTTGTAATTAAGGTGATTTTATTGCTCAATTTATTCGAATTAGGTGCATTATACACTGAATTAGTTAATTACGTACACACAAAACCAGTAATGTGGTGCTTTGTAATTGTAATAGGTAATATGAGAATATTTAGAAGCAAAAGTAAGTGTCAAAGAAATGTGAAATTAATGGTAAGAAGTAGCAAAAGAATTACTATTTTGATACTCGATCTTTAATTGTGTCAAGGGAAATATCAGCATGTTTATATATCCATGTAAATTTGGAGCAATAATACTATATATCAACAAGATTCTATCCATTGGTGGCGGCGACGGCTCTCTAATTCTAGGGTTAGGGTTTATTTAAATTGAAGGGGTGTATGTATCTATAGCATTTGTTAAAGGGTAAAATTGGTATTTTATAAAAATATTGAATTAATAAAAATGAAGGGGGAGTGTATTAAACAAAGCTGGAGGGGTATATACCCGAACCCTTATTCTTATGGATTTGGATGAGGTTGGAGAGCCCACTTTGTTGTTTATGAAGCCCATCCACATTTGGGCCGGCATTTTATATTTCGAGTTCCGAATTCTTAATTATTAAAAATGATTTTTTTTTTATTAAAACTGAAATGTCTGTTTTATCCTTCTTCGTTTTTTAAGAAGGTAATGTCTGTTAATTAAAACTACTAAATATTAAAATTTAAAATGAAAAAAAAAAAAAAAAAACTCAAAAGCTCAGGTCTCCTTTATCCAAACAGCTGCAACTGTGCAAATATACAAACCAAAATCCTAGCCTAAACGGCACACAGGAGGCGCCCAAAATCCTTCGTGACCGCGAGGTCCTGTGTTCGATCCCCGCCTGAAGCAAAATGGCGATATTGTGTAAATATGGATGGCCCAGCGGTGGGGTGAGTTGGTTGCCTTCGATACCTGGGTTCGAAACCCAGGTTCGCATTTTTTTAAAAATGATAAAAAGGCGACGGCCAAAATGGCAACGGATGTGGCCCCGTTGCGAAAAGGCAACGGATGTCAGCTATTGCCAATTATGTCAGCCGTTGCCAATTGACAACGACACCCACGCGCTTGCCAAAAGGCAACGGATTCCTCAAATCCATTACCTTTAAAATAGCAACAAGCATATTGGCAACGGCGGCAATCCGTTGCCTTTGCCGTTGCCTTGATGATTAGTGAGGGGGAATCCGTTCCCTCGCCATTTCTGCATTATTTTGTAGTGACTTCATCTCTTAGTCATCTATTATTTTCTCTCTCACCATCAAATCACTTGTACTATATTTATTATTTTATCATATTTTTTAATCAAAATACCCAAAAGAAAGTGGAAACTTATAGAACGGAGGGAGTATAAAGTAAATAAAGGAGTTGACTTGTGTGTATGTGAAGGTCCAAAAGTAATATTTTTTGTATAAAAATGAGGACATTATAATGGTGGAGTTTATAAATAATTTTACATTTTAAAGGTGTGAAAGTTATTGCGAGACGTCTCGAAAAGGAAAGTGTGAAAGTTATTGTGATTTTTGGGACAAATGGAGTATAATTTAGAGAAAATACAATTTTTTTGTCATTTACGTTGTACCAATTTTATTTTTTGTCCTCTACATTTGTCCAACTTTATAATTAGTCTCTTATGTATATAATTTTAAAATTTTAGTCTTTATTATCTAGAGGAAATATCAATTTTGGTCCTGTAACTTAGGCCGAGTCCAACTTTAATCATGTAACTTTGTACTTTCTCAATTTTAGTCATGAAACATCAATTTTTATCCCATAACTTGAGCAGACCTCAATTTTAGTCCAGTAACTTTGCATTTTCTCAATATTAATCTTGTAACTTTGCACTTAAATTGGAGAAAAAAATATTTAGGTCCCGTAACTTTTACTTTTCTTGAAAAGCATCCCAAAAAATATAGAAAATTAATTTTTGTCCCATAATTTTTTTAATTGATTAATTTACGTCTAATTTTCGCCTTCTTACGTCCAATAATGATATTTTTTTTATTTATGTCCCGTAACTTAAACTTTAAAAAAAACGTTAAAAAAAGGATATGTCCCATAATTCCGTAACTTGGTTAATTTACGTCATATTTCTTTATTTTGTAAATTGTAAATAGTGACTAGCTTGTAATTTTTTTGATCCACATGACAATTGTTTTTTCACGTTAGACAAGTCAAGTCGGCCACACTACAATTTTTGTCGGTAACCCATAATATATGCACGTGAAAAAAGCGTGAGTGCGACAAAGTGGGATAGCTCAAGTGGTTAGAGCACCACTACCTAGGCCTTAGATCCTGGGTTCGAGTCATGGGGAGGGAAAAAAGGGATGGGTATTTAATGTAATTCAAATTAAAAAAAAAAAAAAAAAAACGTGAGTGCGTTTTGGTGTCTCCAGCAAAAATTGGACGGAAGTAATGAATTTACAAAATTATGGATGTAATTTTAGGGAAAAAAGGGATGGGTATTTAATGTAATTCAAATTAAAAAAAAAACGTGAGTGCGTTTTGGTGTCTCCAGCAAAAATTGGACGGAAGTAATGAATTTACAAAATTATGGATGTAATTTTTTTTATCTATTTTGGGACATTTTAAAAAAAAGTGAAATTACGGGTGATAGATAAAATAATTTCTCCCAAAATTGATTACGTTAGGACTAAAATTGGGAATGTATAAAGTTACAGGACTAAAATTGATAAAGTACAAAGAACAGGATTAAAGTTGAACTCGGCTTAAATTACAGGAGTAAAATCGATATTTTCGATCAAAGGTAAACATCAGGTAATTAGTGCATGACTTTTATTTCTAATTTTTTTTAAAGAAAATAAAAACAATGTGGTTTTTTTTTTTTTTTTGCGTGAGCATCATAAATGTGGAATTGTAATCTCACGAAGATCGTCTTTTTAATTACCTGCAAATAAGAGTCAAAACTTCTAATCCCACAAAACCATAGTGAAGAAGTGCTTCATTTTTTACCTACAAATCGCTTGCCCCACTGAATCTACCTGGAAATCACTCGCTCCACATGCCTAAAGCCTCAATCATTGGATTCGTCATATTTATCTGCAAATCGAGCCTCAAGTTGCGTATCTGTAAATTGGGACTCAAATAACATCTGTACAAATTGAGCCCTAATGTAGCCTTCTTCGTCTTTTTGAGTAATAAAAAAAATAATATATAAAATATTGCGAGTAATAAAGTAATGATATATGATGCAATTTTAAGATGTTTAAATATAGTTTAAAGTTAGAAAATATTTTATTACCAAATAAGAAAATGATGAATCTAATTTAAAACATCCATTTTTTACAAACATGGAATCTAAATTGGGATAAATGGAGAATTCTTTGTAATTGAGATCATTTTATTGCTCAGTTTATTCAAATTAAGTGCATTAATGCTTACACTAAATTAGTTAATTACACTAAAAAAAAATGGGGTGCATATTTTATACTCCCTCCGTCCCATATTAATTTTCATAGGTAGATGGACACAAATATTAAGAAAGTTTAATAATGAGTGGAGTTTTGAGGGTAATTTTATAAACTTTTATGTATAAAGTAAAAAAATGAGTTAACTTTTGTGTTTGTGTAGAGAAAAAGTAATGACATTTGTGTAAAATTGGGGATATTGTGAGGGTGGAGTTTATAAAAAAAAATCATTTTAAGGGTATGAAAGTTACTGTGGAACGTCATAAAAAGAAAAGTGTGGAAGTTATTGTGGGACGGATGAGTAATTTATATAGGTAACATGAGAATATTTGAAAGCGATGTATGATATTTATTGAAACCAACTGATGGAGTAATCAAAGACCAGGGTGAAACCATAAACCCTAAATACTAGAGCTGTCGAGATGAGCCAAAACCGCAAAAGCCCTTCATTTGGTAGGGCAGGGCGGGTTAGCCCGTTTACTAGACGTGCTACCAAAACCTTAATCCAACCAACAAAATGACGGATCGCGAGTTTCGACGAGTCTTTTTTTTTTTTTACAAAATGATTTTTTAAATTTATCTAACAAAATTAATTAAATATAGTTATAGCATTCTATGAAATATTAAACATACTTCATCAATAATTAAATTAATGATAATCATGATTCATAATTAAACATTAATATTTGATTCTTTGATGAAGTCAAAGTGTTTGAATTGATTATGGATATGCTTTCATTTTTGAAATTTTTTATACTTTAATTTGTGTTCTATATACGTGCCTTCTAGGCGGGAAAGGATTGAAAATGCGTTGTGTTGGCTAGGGTTTAAGTTTTTAGATTTTTAAAAAAAATTCATAATAGTATTATTAAAAATATAGGTTGGACCGTCTAGGCCCGCCTTCTAACGGACTCAAAAATCCTGGTCCAATTCACTCGTTCCAATGGTGGGGCGAGCTGGCTCAATGGACTCAACCCATTTTAGCAGCTCTACTTAATATCACGTTTTTTTCGTCCTTACACAGTACATAATTTATCTAGAATTGGAGGGAGTAATATAATAATAAAGTATTAATATGTCATTACATCTCTGTCATGCTCAAGGTTGAAAATATCGATATCGAGAGAAATATCGAAATCTTAAATATGTAAAAAATTTGATAGATATATATTGATATCGAATATCGGTAAATTTGAAAAATTATAAAAATTTAATAATAAAATTTTAATACATAAATTTAACAAAACAATTCAAACAAATTTTATATTTGTGATAAATACACATAAAATATATTTCCCCCCTCTTTTGGAATGTTGTCCATTTATTTTTAGCATATTAATTAAGGAATATATTATTATATGGGGATTAAAAAAATTTAATCCACTAAATTACCACATTTTTTAATTTAGTCCACACCATTTATTTTGATTTTGGTCAAGTTACCTATTACAAAAGGTTTCTTAACAGGTAAGTAGGTAACTCCACTTTTTATATTATTTTCCTTTTCAATATTTCTTTTATTATACCCCATAAAATATTATACACATCTAAAATATTAAACACACCACACCAAAATTAAAAAATTAATTAAAGTTAAATAAAATCATATGAAAAATATAACCTGCTGAGTGACCTCCTACTTCAGGTCATAGGATTAAAATCAAAATTATTGTAAACTTATTGAATCAAAATAAAAAAGTTGAAAAGGTTTAGATCAATTTTAAAATTTTGACAACATAATGGATTAAAACTAATCCCTATCTTTTAATTATATTTGTTAAATTTGTGATTACGAAGACACATTCAAAATTCAAATCAAACAATTGTTACATAAATCGATTGAACAAATTGTACATACAACATAATTAATATTTGAATACAATTAATATATATATATATATATATATCAAACATTTTATAATACAACTCTAAACTCTAAATTCTAAACTCATACATTAATGAAATTGCACATTGTACAAATAATGCACACCAATTAATTAACATATATTCAATTGAATTTTATTTTCTAAAATTATTTAATTATACAATATATATTCATTTGAAATAAAATTATATTTTTATATTTCAATTATAATTAATAACATATATATATATATATATATTCATTTGTAATAAAATTACATTTTCACATTTTAATACTTACATATATGTATATATATTAATTTGAAATAAATTTAAAACAAAAAATAAAAACGTTAGTGAGGAATTTAGCTAGGGTCTTTTTTTTTAAAATTTATTAATTTATCTCTGCAAATCCCTCACTAATTAACACCAAATCTCTCGCTAATTAACGAGGGTAAAAAGAGCCCTCGACAAATTCCTCACTAATTTTCGAAATTTAAACCCTCGTTAAATCCCTTGCTAAATAGCAAGGAATTTTTATAATTCTCAATAATTAGCGAGGGGTTTAGGTGGTTGGTAGGTAGTAACCTAAATTGGGAATGTGTGTGTAAATACGAATTAAATTATTCAAACCACAATATTCTCCTCGCATATTTTTTTTAATTGTACAAATGAAAATCAATATTTTGTTAAGTATTGTAGTAGCTTTTGTGGTTATTATTTATCTTTATAAGATTAAGTTACATGTTCAAAACTCAATCCCTACATTTTTTTTAAAAAAATTAACAATTAAGGAGCAGGCTGGGCCGGGTCAGGCGGATCAGGCTTCTGAGTTGGGATAGGAGTGTGGATAGGGTTTAGAGTTCTTATATAGACTCGAGTCTATTTGAGACTTGGCCATTCACTACAAAAAACGCGCGGTTTACCGACGGATCTACCGACGGAATTGTGGTCGGTAGGCGTGGTTTCCGACGGAACTACCGACGGAATAATTCAGTCGGTTCTAGGCTCGTCGGCCCGGTTTACCGACGGAATTTTTTTTTCCGTCGGTAGTACCGACGGATTCCCGACGGAATAAATCAGTCGAGTCTGCCGACGGATCTCATTCCGTCGGTAGGTCGAATGACCCGTTTTGAAACCGGGTCTGATTTCTGTCGGCAATTCCGTCGGACGTCCGTCGGTAGTACCGACGGAAATTTATTTTAGAATTTTTTTTTTCAAAAATATATCCGTCGGCTTCTGTCGGTACTTTCCGACGGAACTCGATTTTATATTTTTTAATTCAAAATTATATTCCGTCGGTAGTTCCGACGGAATTATCCGTCGGTAGTAAGGTAACCCAAAAAAAATTACTGGAGCGGACCCGACCCGACCCGCTACCTGTTATTAAGGCCACCATTTATTCTGGCCTTGCTAGGAATCGAACCCGGGTGTGTGGGCGCCTAGAGAGGGGCGCCTACCACCCGAACAAGTGTGTTACTTGTTCGTAATTGTAATATTAATTGTATATGTACTCATTTTCGGCCCATTTTTTTTTTAAAATTCATAAAATTAATTTCTTTCATATATATCAAATAATTAAATTTGAAATCTATAATTTATATTTTTATAATTTATATATTTTAAAATACTAAAATATTCATATTTTAACTAAAATACTAATATTTTTTAGTAAAAAATTCATTTTTTTGCTAATTATTTTTTAAAAAATTTCAAAAAATTAATGTCATTCACATAAATTAAATAATTAAATTTGTAATCTATAATTTATATATTTTTAAATACTAAAATATTCATTTTTTTTACTAAAATATTCAATTTTTTTACTAAAATATTCATTTTTTTGCTAATTATATTTTAAAAAATTTAAAAAAATTAATTTTTTTCACATTTTTTAGTTGTAACTTAATGATAAATATTTTTAAATTGTACATCTAATAAAATAATTAGCTTACATTATATAATTTATTATTCATCTTCTTCTTCTTCAACTTCTTCATCTACATTTTGATTATTTGTCTCATCTTCCTCCTCTTCATCATCCTCCTCCTCCTCCTCATCCTCCTCCTCTTCATTTTCATCATCTTCCTCATTTTCATTATCGTTTTCAATTTCGATCAATTGTGAATTTCCACCCGTCAAGTCTACGTGGATATTCAAATCTCCCGAAAAGACTTCAGTTCTAGCCTCTATTTGTTCCGTTTGAAACGGAGAATCATCTTCATCACTCCTGTCCTTTGTAGGGACTTCTACCATTGTTCTTGCCTTTACTTTGCAAACAGCGTGCCATTCAATTTTACTACGTGATCGTACTGGATACTTGCAGTAGTATACTTGAGATACTTGATGGGCAAATACAAATGGATCATTCCCGATATAGCTCCTTTTCAGATTAACATCGACGAGTTTGTACTCCGGATGAATCCTTGTTCCTGAAGGGCCTGAATCAAACCAATGACACTTGAACAACACTACAGTCTTTGTTGGATATCCCGGATATTCTACTTCAACGACTTCGTGCAACACCCCATAGTAGTCACTTGCATCTGCATTGTAGTTTGCACTGCTAACGCAAACACCACTGTTGGTAGTCGCTTTTCTTGATGCATACTCAGATGTATGAAATCTGTAGCCCTTCACAATATAGCCGTTGTAAGTCTTTACACGACGTAGTGGTCCTTTGCTGAGATCCTTTAAGAATCGATTCCCAAAATCGTTTGACCGTCCCTATACAGTTCAAATAATTAACATTAATTATGAATCATATTTATTTACGTAAAATTTAAGGAAATGGTACTCACACAACGTTGGAACCATCGGGCAAAATCACGTTGAAGACGAGCATCTATATCTGTATCTGAGATGTTTTGTTCTGTTCGTCTTAGTTCTTGAGTATACATCCTAATTCACAACATCCAATCACAATTAATATTAAATTACATAAATGAAGTAATGATAAAAATATGAAATACTTACTCAATGTAAGGCTGAACTTCATCACAATTCAATAACACATACGTTTGTGCTATTTCTGCCTCTCTGTTCGACTCCCACTCTCGTTCAGTGAATTTTCCTATTGGTCGTCCCTTAGACTTGAATATAGACAGCATTCCATCAACCTCTTCACCGATATTGTCTGTATCTCTACCACCGTAGTTACGTGGTTCACTTCTCAACCGAGTGTTGACATGGTCTTCAAAATAATAAGAACAAAACATGCCAACCTCTTCATTCAAATATGCATTAACAATCGATGCTTCCACATTTGCCTTTTGTTTAGCATTGCGTTTCAAGTTGTGGAGATATCTGATTTATAATAAAAAAACATATATTTTAATTCAGTGAACATGCATGCATGTAGTATATATAAAAAATGAAAAATGTAAGAGTTTACCTTTCAAATGGGTACATCCACCTGTACTGCACTGGACCACAAATTCTGGCTTCATACGCTAAATGAACGGGTAAGTGTTCCATGGAGTTGAAGAAGCTAGGTGGAAAAATTTGTTCCAACTTACACAAAATCACTGGAATGTCTTGCTCCAAACGAATCATATCATCGATCTTGATCGTTGAAGATGTTAAATCTCTAAAAAAAAGACGTAATTCAGTGATAGCCCTCCACACATTGAGAGGAACAACGTCTCGGAACGCAATCGGTATCAAGCGCTGCATAAAAACATGACAATCGTGACTCTTCATCCCTGAAACCTTACCCCTGTTTATGTCTGCGCATCGACTCAAGTTTGACACGTAGTTGTCTGGAAAATTCAACTCGTGAATCCAACGACACAGTTGTTGTTTCTGTGGCTTATCCAGTGTGTAGCAAGCCTTCGGATATCTACCTGTACTGGGATCCATTTTCAACTCTTCGCGACGACAATAAATGTTCAACTCTTCCCGGGACTTTGGAGTATCTTTCGTCTTGCCTTCTGTGTTCATCATTGTGTGGAACACATTATCAAACACATTCTTCTCAATGTGCATCACGTCCAAATTGTGTCGGATCAATAGTGAACTCCAGTATGGCAAATCCCAAAAAATACTCTTTCTATTCCATCCACCTGGGATTCGACCGTTGTGTTCAGCTGCATTTTCCTCAGTAGATTTTTTCAAACCCGTCCACTGAATCTCATGTAACAACGTTTGTCCTGTACGGTAACATTATACTAGAAGAAATTAATAAAACATATACGTATAACATTATACTAGATCAAATAATTGTATAATTAAAATACCGTTTCGAAGGGGCGGTCGATTGTGTGTAACTGTTCTGTTCTTCAAGAAGTTGTTCTTATTCCTTCTAAATGGATGATCTTGAGGTAAGAACTTTCGGTGATTATCGAACCATGTAACTTTCCTACTCTTCTCAAGACTGAAAGCTTCAGAAAAATCCATACAATACGGACATGCTTGAAACCCAGCCGTTTTCCACCCAGACAACATAGAATATGCAGGAAAGTCGCTAATGGTCCACAATACAGCAGCACGCATCGTGAAATTCTGTTTTCTGAACACATCATACGTTTGGACACCACTTTCCCATAAAAAGATCAAGTCTTTTATAAGAGGCTGGAGATAAACGTCAAGTTTATCCTTTGGATTCGACGGACCTGGCACCAATACAGTTAGAAACATTGTTTGAGGTTTCAAGCACATCCATGGAGGAAGATTATACGGAGTCAGAATCACCGGCCACAACGAATACTGCTTTCCAAAGCTCCCAAACGGTGCAAAACCATCAGTACACAAACCTAGCCTCACATTCCTCGGTTCAGAAGAAAAATTGGGATACACGTTGTCAAGGTGTTTCCAGGCCTCCGAGTCCGCCGGATGTCGCATCTCCCTAGACTCGGTCGAAGACGAATCTGTTGCATGCCACGTCATGTGTTGTGCTGTGGCAGTAGATTGATACAATCTCATTAAACGGGGAATGATTGGAAGATAATACATCTTTTTGTGTGCCACTTTCTTCTTCGACGACTTCGATTGACCAGCGGGCCCCTTCCGACGTGGCTCTTTGTAACGAGGATGACCACACATCTTACACATGTTCAGATTGTTATCTTCATCACCCCAATATAACATGCAACCGTTTACACAACAATCAATCTTCTCGACCGGCAATCCCATATTTTTCATCATTTGCTTGCTTTGATGATACGTTGTAGGCACCTTATTCTCAGGAGGGTAGATCTCACTACATAATTGTGTCATTTGCTCATATGCCCTGTTAGAAAGCTTGTTCTCAGTCTTGATAGCCATAAGTCGGGCATTAAATGACAGTTCAGAGTGAGAATCACAACCCGGATATAAATCTTGATCGCATAATTTGAGCATTTCATAAAACCGAAATGCTTCATCCGTCGGCTGCTCTTCTACATTTGAAAAACCGGCTTCCATTATCATTGTTTGATACATATTGGGTTCTCCCTCCCCAAACTGTTCTTCCCCACCAAACTGTTGTTCCCCACCAAACTGTTGTTCATTACTCGTGCCGGCTTGATTACCATATATTTGTCTTTCATAGATACCAGCAGTGTAATAGTATAAAACTTGATCAAAGTTATAAGGCTAACGTCCTTCGCCGTGAAATGTCCAGTTATAATAATTAACAGTGAAACCATTCTTCAGAACATGTACCAAAACCTCATCAATCGACTTAAATATTTTATTCTGACATTTTTTGGCATTACACGGACACTTGATACAATCCCCATGCATGTAATGTGGGTGGAGCTTTGCAAATTCAACAAATGACACAAGTTCATTGTAAAATTCACTATTCACATTTCCTAAAATGAACCTAGGAGTTTCATACATCCATCGACGATCCGGCAATTCCATCTGTTAAACATTTAACATAAAATTCTTACAAACATATAAAAAAATGCACAACTAATTAAACTACACAACTAAACTACAAATATATAAAATGCACAACTAATTAAACTACAAATATATAAATTGCACAACTAATTAAACTATAACCATATAAAATGCACAACTAAACCAGAAAATTTAACCAAGTAAAAAAGAAAAACGTACCTCCATTTGCTTGCTCTCATACAATTTCCACAATTTTTTTCGACTGAGAGAGAGAAAGGGGAAGAAACTTTCTGTAAATATTACGCGCTACCGACGGATTTTGAAATTCCGTCGGTGCGTACATTTTGAATCTACCGACGGATTCCAAATTCCGTCGGTAGGGTGCCGCCCAAACTTCCGTCGGTAGAGTACTTGGCCGACGGAATTTCCGTCGACAGACTTTATTTCCGACGGAATATTTATTTCCGTCGGCAGACTTTATTTCCGACGAATATTTATTTCCGTCGGCAGACGTTATTTCCGACGGAATATTTATTTCCGTCGTTAATATTGGCGGGATAAAATAAAAATCGAAAAAATAAAATAAAAAATACTTTACTTTATACCAAAATCTAACGAAAAATTATGTATTATGTATAAATTAAAAATAATAACATAAATAAACAATCCATTGACAAACATCGATCAACCGAAATAAATATGTCCAACGGAAAATTAAATAGTTTGACAGAAAAATAAATAGTTCGACAGAAAATTAAATAGTTCGACAGAAAAATAAATAGTTCAAACATCAACCATTATACGGAAAAAACTCATCATCACCACCACCAATGAAATCCAAGCCGTCGTCGTCTGCCTCTGCATCTGGAGCATTGAAAGGGGGAACTGAACCAACTGGAGCATCGAAATGCGGAGGGGGAACTGGACCAACCGGAGCATCGAAAGGCGGAGGGGGAACGCTCATCGCATGTTCAAAACATGTATTTATTTGTTCAGAAGACATCCCCAACGATCGACCCATAGTGTTAGTTAGCTGTCGGAAGTAGTGGTTCATCATGTGTACTACGTTCGGGTCCGGAACAGCAGTGGAGGATACAGAGGCCTGCGATGCACGCTGGGACGAACTAGACGACGCAGCTCTCACTGAGCGGCTCATCCGGCCAAGGCCAAAGACCCGTCCTCGATCAGCCGGGGCAACGTCCAGGTAAATCCGGTTAAGATCAGGCGGAGCACTGGGCCCGGCTTCAGCAGAAACCTGTGTCGTCTCCTCTTCAATCCTCCGGTTCACATCCAACTACATAATTACAAAAAAATTAAATTAATACATAGTTCAATACATTTAATTAATTAAATATTAAAAAAACATCACAATTTAATTAAACTTACGTGAAGCTGGGTAGTGCGTCCATATGTGGACGTCTGTGAATCTGGATCAAACGGATGAAGAACGTTCAACCGATCCACGTGTGTGGGTTCACGCCCAAGTTCCCGCTCCTATTTCGTACCAAATGAGCATATAAAAATTATTTTATATAATATAATATAAATAATTGAAATAAATTTAGTGAACACTTACTAGAGCAATTGAGTGCTCATACGCGGATCGGCCCCCCCCCCCGATGCCTTGACATCCCACCTCCCACATCACTTGTACGGTTGGCTCGAGCAATTTCACACTTCCTCATGTACTCCGGGCTACTCCAATACGTGGTCAACGTGTTCCACACATTGACTCCATTTTCGTCCTCCCCCAACGTCTGCACCACGCCACGTTTACGCCAAGCATTCCTCCAGGTGTACATGTTGGTCCTGAAAGGAGTAGATAACAAGTGTATGGGGGGGGGGGAATACACTTGTATGCAAATTCTTTTCAACTAGATCAAACCAGAGCTCAGCAAGGTTGTCTTGGACAACTCTGCTGAAGATGATTAACTCTTCTAAGATAATCAATCTACTAAGTACTATTGAGTACTTAGTTGGATAACTATCTAGGGGAGTTATATGTGCGGAATAATGGTTGGCCCTTTAAGTTTAGACTCCTTTAATTTCTGAAATCACTTAGTCAATGTAACACAGTCCAGTTAAGCTTCAGGGAAGTTGTCCAAAACAGTTTTGCACAGTCTTTGAATATGTATCTTTGAAAGATCAGTTTTGTGTGCAGTGTTGAGTGAATGTAAGTACTTGTAAAGTAAATCAACACAAGAGTTTATAGTGGTTCAGAGACTCAAGCTCCTACATCCACTTTCCCTGATTTAACAGGATAATTCCTTCACTCTTGGAATTAACTTGTTTTATAGTGCCAAGGTGCACTTGATCAAGAACACCACTCCTTGGTGAATTGATCCCTAGGATGTCTAGAGTCCTAGTACCCTCTTCTCAACTCAGAACTGAACTGTTCTTCTCTCAACAGTCAGTTCCTACCACTTCTACTACTACAACCTTCTCACTTTCACTCTTGAAAGATGTAAGGGTTGAAGTAAGGTTCCAACTAATGAGATATCCTTTACAATGAAGATCAGTGTATAAGGATAGGATATCTCTCTAAGCTTGTGTATGGATATACAATAATGTTCAGCTTAGATGAAGTGTTTGAAGACTAAGATAGTCTTTGAAAGCTTTGAAAGCACTCTAGCTTGTAAGAACTTTGAGCTAGGTTGGATTATGTTGAGGTCAGTTGGATGCTTTCAAATGGTCTTCACACTTCTGTATTTATAGACAAAATGGAGGATTTGCCCGTTGGAGAGGCAGCCCCAAATTGCTATAAGTGTCTTCCTTGAGTTCTTCAAACTGGAAGACAGATTCTTGATAGTGACATGTCCTTATTTGGGTAATAAACGGCTTGTAAGACTTTGTCTTCATTCTGCAGCACTTTTCCCAATGTTTGACTTCTTGTTAAGACTTGGACATGGCTTCTGTAGGTTGATCCAATGATAGGACAACATTCCTTATCATCTGGACAACTCTCCTTATTACTATCAGCAGTTTTGCTTTTCAGCATGGTTGGCTTGCTCTTCTTCAGATGACTTGGCTCTTTCCCTTTAATTCACTTCAAGGTGATCTTAGCTTGTTTCTTTGGTGATCTTTAGGGTGTGGTTGTCTCTTTCTCTTCAGCATAGTTGACCTTCATCTGTTCTGATTCAATTTTGCTGAGACAACTCTTCTGAACAACTCTTCTGATCAGCATATTTGGTCTTTTAGCATCTGAGCACTTTTCTCATAGAGTTGACTTCTCTAGACAACTCTCCTGATCAAAACCTTTGAGTAGTCTTGTCCTTTTGAGCTAGATAAACTTGTTCTTGCATGTGGATAGCTCCTTTGGACAACTCATCTGATCAGAGCATATGAATATTTTCTCTGGACAACTCTCCTGATCAGAGCATCTTTATTGGACTTGTCCTTTTGAGCTTTACAATTTTGTTCTTGCATAAGAACATCTTCTCTGGACAACTCTCCTGATCAGAGCTTTTGGTTTTCCATAGAGTGTCCTTGCTCTTGAGTGATTGTTCCAGAATTTGAGCCTTGAGGGGACTTGATCTTGATTTTCTTCAAAGCATAGGTTCCCCCTCAAATTGTGCATCTAATTGTCTAAGAGCTGCCTAACATTTCTGCTTCTCACCTAGCCTTATGCTATGTGTTCTAACATTTTTAGAACACTATCAATTTGACTTAGGCATGTCTCAGGGGGTTTTGGTATTAGATCAAAACATATCTCATTTTATTTCCAACAGTACATTATCTCATTATACCTAGACTGACATGAAGATAGCCAGTGACGGTGGATATCGTTGTCCGAAAATAACTCCCTCTGCCAATAAGCATGTTTCTGCACATATTCGATCAGCATATTTATCAAATAATATATATAATAAATTGTTTATTAATATTTAATTGAATGCACTCAAATACCTGGAATTCCTCCCAGTATTCATCCTTTTTCGTCTGCGGCACCTTCAGCCAAGAGTAAGCATTCGCAACAATCTTGCACGCTGTAATCACCACAGTGCAAATCTTCGATATCTCATTACCAGGAAGTAAGCTGTGACATTATATATTAAGAAACAAACACATTATAAATTAAAAAAAAAACCTACAAAAATTGATGCTATTAAATATTGTTAAACCTTAAAATTATTTAATTAATTACTTACTGTACACCCTCAATCCATATTTTCAGTCTGTGTTCTCGGGCCCGCGTGGGATGTCCACGAGCTGCCGACGACTGAGATGACGGTGGCGAATGCTGTGGAACGGATGCCGACGACGTCAACGTAGCAGGCTCAACAGGCCTAAGTGAGCCTCTCCTACGTCGAGATCCTGAGGCCCCACTAGCATCTTGACTCATCTATTTTAATAAATAAAATTTAAAAGTATAATAAATTAATCAATAATTAATATAGTAATGAAATCAATAATTTTCTATTTTAATTAATAACATTTTAGTAATTTAAGTCAATAATTTCCTAATTTAATCAATAACAAAATCACGTTACTAATGAAATCAATAATTTACCAAACTAATTAATAATGACTTAATTTAAACAATAACAATAATTACTATATTTACAACACCTCTACTTATAAGAATAATTACTAATTTAATCAACAATGTAGATGTTGTTAATTCTTAAATGTCTTAACATTATCAACAACATCTAAATTTGACCTTCCGAGATTTTTTCTAAGTCTTTTCTAAAATGCTACATTAAATGTTGACCTAAATGTTGTCGCATTTCTGGCAGGATCTAGAAGCTTCTACAAGGATCTGGAACCTGGAAGATTCCAGAACATTGGAGAACATGCTGGAACAGCCTAGATACATTTGGCACGACCTGGAGCAGCCTAGAAGGATCTAGAAAGATCATGGAAGTAGTGGAAGTTGAGTTTCCTTAAAAATAGGACCTCAATGTGGAAGCCTCTAGAATTTCGTATCCCACACTATAAATACCCATTGAAGGCTTCATAATTCAGTGTGCTCTATTCGATCAATATCCTAGACCGAGCGTTCATCCCTGTTAGGAAATTGTGGCCAATAGTTCTACATTTTAGTTCATACGTTGTATACCACCCGTATGACTGTGTGTCTTCTTATCTATTGAGAGTGTAATCATTAGATAGACTAGGCATTTCGACAGTGTATAATTTATACACTTAGTTCGTTTTCTAGACTTGGCACCTGCCTCGTTTATAGTTTCGTTGTGAAAGTTATTGTTGTAACATTTCACACAACATTTGTACTTGAAGATAAGTATTGATTTTACGCCATAAGGCAGACATAGATTTTTATTTATAAAATCTATGTTAAAAGTATTTCCATTGTGTCTCGTTTGTTTTTAGTGTTTCAAGTCTTCCGCTGTGAATCTTAATTTCTGATATTCTGTTAGAGTCAGTGTTGTACCAATTGTCACAACATTTAGTACAACATTTATCTACTTATACTTAAACACTTCTATACACCCATACCGCACACTTTCAGTTGGTATCAGAGCAAATACCTGACGACACTAGGTTAGATCTTTGGTCAAGTGTGTTTTTAGTTTAGTTTAGCAATGGAAACACATCACATATCCACTGCACTTAGGCCACCCGTTTTAGATGGTTCAAATTATTCCTATTGGAAGCCTAAGATGCGTATGTACATCAAGTCAATTGATGAACGTGCTTGGAGGACTGTACTTACAGGTTGGGAAGCTCCAAAGAGACCAGCAGACGCAGATGGTGAAGTTCAACTCAAAAGAGAAGTCGATTGGACGGCTGATGAAATAACAACAGCAAGCTACAATTCTAAAGCTTTAAATGCTATTTTTACTTCTGTTGATGTTTCAATGTTTAAAATTATATCTAACTGTTCTACTTCTAAAGATGCATGGGACAGGTTGCAAGAGCATTGTGAGGGTTCAGACAGTGTTCGAAGGACAAAGCTTCGAATGTTGGGGACAAAGTTTGAGAATCTCCGAATGAAGGAAGATGAAACCATTTCAGCCTACAATGAAAGGTTAAGTGAGATAATCAATGAATCACATTCTCTTGGTGACCCTATTTCTAATGTTAGAGTAGTTCATAAGATATTAAGATCTGTTCCTAAAAGATTTGATGCTAAAATTTGTGCTATTGAAGAGGCAAAAAATACAGATACATTAAGTCAAAATGAGCTAGTGAGTATTCTTAGAACATATGAAATAAACACTAATCAAGTTGATGAAAATGATGCTGATAAAAAAGTTGTAGTTTTTAAAGGAGAAACATCAAACATTTCTGAGTCTCAACCTATCATTACTGAAGTTGATTCTGATGAAGAATTGCTTGATGAATGTCTCAACAATCCTAACAACATTGCCTTACTTACTAAGCACTTTAATAAGTTTCTTAAGAAATCTGTGAACACATCTAGAAATATTCAGCCTAAGATTCAAATCAACACATCAACACCTCAACCAGAAAGGAGGAAAGGTCAATTCACACCAAGACTATCAAAGAGTGAAGGTAAACCAAGGTATGATCCTGAATTTCGAAAATCAGTTCAATGCAATGCTTGTTCTGGTTATGGCCATTATGCAAATGAATGTGCCAATACTAGACTTAAGCAAAAACTGAATTTTAGTGCTACCTTGAGTGATGATTCTGATGATGATCTTGATGAATTAAATCAGAATGAATATTCTAATTTTACCAGAATTGATTATAATGTCTCAACAATCCTAACAACATTGCCTTACTTACTAAGCACTTTAATAAGTTTCTTAAGAAATCTGTGAACACATCTAGAAATATTCAGCCTAAGATTCAAATCAACACATCAACACCTCAACCAGAAAGGAGGAAAGGTCAATTCACACCAAGACTATCAAAGAGTGAAGGTAAACCAAGGTATGATCCTGAATTTCGAAAATCAGTTCAATGCAATGCTTGTTCTGGTTATGGCCATTATGCAAATGAATGTGCCAATACTAGACTTAAGCAAAAACTGAATTTTAGTGCTACCTTGAGTGATGATTCTGATGATGATCTTGATGAATTAAATCAGAATGAATATTCTAATTTTACCAGAATTGATTATAATGATTCCTCAGATGATGATCTGGATGAAACAGATTCTGATGCTGTACCTGATGCTTCAACATCTACAGCAACATCAGAACAGAGTCACCCAGATTTGAACTGTTTTAATAGTTTTGTAGATGATGCAGGAAAAAGGACTGATGACAATGAATACCAAAATCTGTTGGATGATTGGAAGAATCAGAAACTCACCCTTGATTCTCTGAATAAAAGGAATGAGGATTTGACAGACACAATCACCAAGCTAGAAGTTATTCTTACCAAAAAAGATCTGGAAATCTGTAACTTAAAGGAGAAACTGATAAATTCTACTTTATGTTTCAAGAAATATTCCAAGAGTGCTTCTGAGGTAAATAATGCTATAGCTACTGGTAAGTCTAACAATCATGGTTTAGGTTATGATGGTACTACTGCTTCTATTTCTGATAAATTTAGAAAACCTGTGAAATTTGTTAAGGCAAATGTTGACACATCTGGGTCAACATCTGCAGAAACAGAGTCTCACAAGGTTAAGAGAAAGTATATCTGTCATTTCTGTTTCAAAATTGGTCATATTCGTCCTTACTGTATAAAGTTGTTTGAAGAACAGAAAAACTTGAAAATGCTGCATAAGAAACTGTCACATCCTGGTAAACAGTTTTTGAAATCTGCATGGAAACCAAAAGCTACCTGTAATGTTGTTCATACCTCCTTAAAAGCATGTCTACCTGAATTATGGTATTTTGATAGTGGTTGTTCTAGACATATGACAGGCCGTATTGATTTCTTATCTGATTATGTGACTTTGAATAGTGGTAGTGTTACATATGGTGGAGGTTCTAAAGGAAAAATTGTTGGTAAAGGAACTTTGAATGTTGAAGGTTTTCCTAAGCTTAAAAATGTATTACATGTTGATGGCTTACTTGCAAATCTGATTAGCATTAGTCAACTTTGTGATGATAATTTGCATGTGAAATTTGATAAAGATTCATGTTATGTTCTTAATAAAGATGAAGTTTGCATCATGACTGGTACTAGGTCAGCTGATAATTGCTATCTTATTGGAACAAATATGTGTAACTTGTGAAAACATGATGAAAATGTTCTATGGCATCAAAGATTGGGTCATGCAAATTACAGAGCAATGAAAAAGCTAATCAAAGCAGATGCAGTAAAAGGAATTCCAGAACTGAGGTTTCACAACACCACTGTATGTGGACCATGCCAAAAAGGTAAGCAGGTAAGAATGTCACACAAAATGCTGTCACATTGTACTACACATCGATGCTTTGAATTACTGCACATGGATTTGATGGGTCCTATGGAAACTGAAAGCATTGGAGGAAAGAGGTATTCCTTAGTTGTGGTAGATGATTTTTCTAGATATACCTGGGTAGAGTCTTTGAGAGACAAATCTGAAGCATTTGCTGCATTTAAAATTCTTTATAAGAGGTTCAAAAATGTGTTTAACTTGAAAGTTGGCCGTATTAGAACTGATCATGGTAGGGAATTTGAAAACAGCATGTTTAATGATTTTTGTGATAAAAAGGGTATCTTGCAAGAATATTCATCTCCTAAAACTCCACAACAAAATGGAATTGTTGAAAGAAAGAATAGAACTTTACAAGAAATGGCTAGAGTTATGCTTACATCCAAATGTCTTGCTAAGAAATTTTGGGGAGAAGCATTGAATACTGCATGTCATATTATTAATAGGGTTTTTATTCGTTCTAACATTAATCAAACACCATATGAGATTTTGAACAACAGAAAACCTAATGTGAAATATTTTCATGTATTTGGTTGTGTGTGTTATATTCTGAATGATAGGGATCAACTTCATAAGTTTGATTCTAAAAGTGATAAAGGTTTCTTTTTAGGCTATTCTAGAAATAGTAAAGCTTATAGAGTTTATAACCTTAGAACTAACACTGTTCAAGAATCTGTTAATGTTGTGTTTGATGATGATAAAGGTCTTACAGATGACAAGGATGAAGAAGATGTATCACAGGTTACTGACACTTCTGAGAATACACTGAAGTCTGAAAATGTTGCACCAAATGTTAACACATCTGGGTCAACATCTACAGAACAGTCAGCTGTAAATTCACAGAATGATCAGTACATCCCCAAAACGAATCCTTCTTCAAGAATAGGCAAAAGTCATCCTTCTGACCAGATCATAGGCGGTGCTACAGTTGGAGTGCAAACAAGAGGAAGAGTAAGATCAAACAAGGTAGATGTGGTAAGAACAATATGCATGTCTTCTATGTGTAATGTTGTAAATGCTGAATGCTATTTATCTGAAATTGAACCTAAGAGTGCTAAAGAAGCCTTAACTGATGAAAACTGGATTAATGCTATGCATGAAGAACTTGGTCAGTTTGAAAGAAATGAAGTTTGGACACTTGTTCCTAGACCTAGTCATACTAATGTCATTGGAACAAAGTGGATATTCAAGAATAAAACTGATGAATCTGGTAATATTGTTAGGAACAAGGCTAGGTTAGTAGCACAAGGTTACACCCAAGTTGAAGGAGTCGATTTTGATGAAACTTTTGCACCAGTTGCTAGGATAGAATCTATTAGATTACTGCTAGCTATTGCATGTTTTATTGATATTAAACTTCATCAAATGGATGTAAAGGCTGCATTTCTAAATGGCATATTAAATGAAGAAGCATATGTTGAACAACCTATAGGATTTGAAGATCCAAGTATCCTGATCATGTATATAAACTTAAGAAAGCATTATATGGCCTTAAACAAGCTCCTAGAGCATGGTATGGTAGGCTTACTGACTTTCTTTTGGAATATGGATTTATTAGAGGAGAGGCAGATAGAACTTTGTTCATTAAGCACACTGAAAATGATATACTTATTGCTCAAATATATGTTGATGACATTGTGTTTGGTTCTACTTGTGATAAAATGTTGAGTAAATTTGTTGAGGCAATGACTGCAACATTTGAAATGAGTATGGTTGGAGACTTGAACTATTTTCTAGGTCTTCAAATCAAACAATGCAGCAATGGTATTTTCTTCTCCCAGAGTAAGTATGCTAAGAACTTGGTTAAAAGATTTGGTCTTGAGAATTCAAAACCAATGAAAACTCCTATGGGATCCTCTTTGAAACTTTGCAAAGACAGTGCTGGAACAGATGTTGATCCAACACTTTACAGATCCATGATAGGTAGTTTACTGTATTTAACCTCTAGTAGACCTGATATTATGTACAGTGTGTGTGTTTGTGCTAGGTACCAAGCTAATCCAAAGGAATCTCACCTGAATGCTGTGAAAAGGATTATCAAGTATGTTGCAGGTACAAGTGACCTTGGAATCTGGTATACTAAGGACACCAACAACATTCTGATAGGCTACAGTGATGCTGATTGGGCTGGTGATATAGATGATAGAAAGAGTACGAGTGGAGGATGTTTCTACATGGGAAACAATCTTGTTTCATGGCACAGCAAGAAGCAGAATTGTGTTTCACAATCTACTGCAGAATCTGAGTATATAGCTGCTGGAAGCTGCTGTACACAACTCTTGTGGCTGAGCAAGATGTTCCATGACTATGGTATTGAGAATGGTATACTTACAATCTTTTGTGATAATACTAGTGCTATTAACATTTCTAAGAATCCTGTACAACACTCACTCACAAAGCACATTAGCATAAGACATCACTTTATGAGAGATTTAGTAGAGAAGAATATTGTTAAGTTGGAGTATATACCTACTGAGAAACAAAATGCTGACATTTTTACTAAGGCATTAGACCATGAGAGATTCTCAATCTTGAGGAAATCTCTTGGGATGAGCACTATCTGAAAAATTCGGATGGATGTTGTCACAAATGCGTCAGCATTTGGGACAACATCATGGGTTGTAAAATTTTATAAGTTGAATTTATTTCTTACTTAGTTAAATAATTCCTTTGTAAAATATCTACGAATCTAAGAACCTTGTAGTGCAAAAATAAACATGTCTTACACCTCTCAAATGCATAAAAATGAGAATGTTATTAGCATACTAAAAGATGTACCAAATCACTGAGTAACTATGGAGCACGGAGTTCACTACTACGATGCCTTCTTTTCAAAAGGTGATTCTTTGGTAAAAACATCAATATATTTGTAATCCATTAAGTAAGTATGGGGCACGAAGTTCGCTACTACGATGTACTCTACAGGAACAATGGATCAATACAAATTAGATGCTATAACACAAAAAGAAAAATATGGTGCAACACAAATGAAGCAAATTCATGTAAAAACCGTGTTGAGGTGTTTGTAACAGTTTTGAGCACAACATTGCCTGATTCGAATTTATTTTTATTAGTAGTAATTATTTAATTATTTATTGAGATTTATTTTATTTATTCAATTATATAACTAACCCACGTTTTTAATTTTCAGATTATGCTTGGACTAAGTAAAGAATTCTAGAAACTTCTTAATTATTTAATTAATTAATAAAATTGATTTTTCCCACTAATTAACCATGATCTAGGTTGTGGCTAAAAATGTGGAGCACTATCAAATTATTTCTGGAATAATTCGTTTTAACCTCCAACTACACATACATTCTCTCCATAAAACTCAATTAATTGTGATTTATTTTGCTAATTGTCTTTTTCGAGTTTTTGTTAAGTACTGTATCAGCAGAAACTGTTCTTTGGTCGTGTATTTCCCAAATCTACTACATACACTCTCAAAAACCTACCTTGGAAATCCAACCGATTCTTCTTAATGGCTGGAAACCACCCTCGATCACACTCTCACTCACACTCTGTTCCTGAATCTTCCAAACAAACTGCCCAAAATTCTCTTGAAATTCTTGCTTCAATGGCTTCGCAACAATCCAACTCCTCAAATGCCGACTCCAATGTCTCTGCAACCCCATCAACAACCGCTCCTGTTCCACCAACTACTCAAATCCCACAAGATTCGACCGTTGAACAGTTTACAAAAGCTGTCGAAGAAGTGACTGCAACTCTTCGAACTACCGGGCATCTACCCGTGATGCAATTCGGAGATATCACTGTGGATATCTCAAGTTATTTGGCCGATCAAACTGCTCAAATGACTGCTGCAACAAAAAGCCCTAATCCTACTATTCCAGCTTCAACGGAGGAACATGTCGAAACCGGTGTTGAAGGAGAAGCTGCTGCTGCATCCGATTCTGAGGATGAAGAAATGGAGGACGCCCAAGCTTCTGATTCTGGTACAAACTCATCTCTCTCACTTTCTGAAGAGTCTGCTCCTATTCCCTTCAAGAAAAATGCACAGAAAGGGAAAAGACAGAGAAGCCCTGTACAAAGAAGGAGATCGTACCGTGTATTCACTCGTGTGGATTACTCTGAATCCATGAGGAAGAAGAAGAAAGCTGGAGCTGATGCTGGTGAACCCATTCAAGTGTTCACTGATTCTGATGAAGAAACCGAAGTTGCCACTGTTGCTGCAAAGAAGCCAAAGACTATTGCTGAGAAACCAAAGAAAGCTGTTGATGAACGAAGGAAGAAAGCTGCTACTGATCCCAAAGGCAAAGGGAAGGCCAAGATGATCCCTGAAGAAGAACCTGCTGAATCAGATTCTGATTCTGATTTCAATGTTTGCCTAAGAGACATGCAAGAATCTCTTAAGAAGAATGCTGAGTCATTTGCTGCTGCAAAAGAGTCCACACCAGAACCTGATGATGGTGGAAGTGGAGACAGCTCATCTTCTGAGGCAAAGAGCTCATCTGCTGAAGCAAAGAGCTCATCCAAAAGCTCCTCTGCACATGATGGAGACACTGATCCTGATGAGGAACTGCCTTCTGAGACAGAAAATGAAGGTATCTCTGATCACTCCACTTATGTTGAGAAAAGGTTAGAAATTTATTCTAAGAGGAAGCTGTTGATTGAGAAAAGAATAAATGTGCCTGATTTTGATAGTAAGGGTATGCTTAAGTTTTTAGAGGATAGAAATCTGTTGAATGCTGTTACATTTGGTGAAGCTTTTCTTACAAACTGGTCTTATGAATTCTATGCCTGCATGAAGAAAAGTTATGGAAAAAGAAGTTCTAGGTCTTATGGTACTGTTAATTTTAGGGGGAGGGATGTGCCATTCACTCCGGAACTTATTAATGAGTTCTTGCACACTCCTAATGTTGATGAGGATGATGATCCAGATATGGATGTTGTGATTACTGCAATCACAGGGGGTAGAAAGACTAAGTGGACTAGGAAGATGCTAGCTAGACACTTAACCTCCTTACATTCTGTTTTGTATAAGCTGATCATATACAATTGGATTCCCACTACCAACACCACCAAGATTACAAGAGACCAAGCCATTCTTATGTATAGGATTTCTATACTTAAGAAGTTCAATCTGGGACATACCATCTTTCACCATATGAGGAAATTTACTGGGAAAACTACTGGGAAAGGAAATCTGCCCTATCCAGTCTTGATTTCAAACTATCTGAAGCACCATGGCTTCACTGCTAAGAAGACTGATGTCTTAAGGGGGAGAGTGCCACTGCTTGCTATTGCTCCTGCCTTATTGATTGGGGACAGAATCATTGATCTGCCCATAGTTGCTCCTGGTACTGATAGTCCACAGAGATCTTCCAGACCCTCTACTTCAGCTCAACCAGGCCCTTCCAGAACACATCAGAGAAATGCACCCCCAAATGTTGAGAACATTCGTGTCAACATTTCTGGTAATGTGTATCTTTCACAGGAATTCATCAAACTCCAACTCCAACACTTGCAGGAAACAATAGATGAACTCCAGTTCCTGAAGGACAGGTGGACCAACCTCTTTTCACCTACAACAGGGGGAGTACCACCACCATCCAACTCCAATGTGGTCATTGAGGAGTTAAATGAAGATGGAGTTCCAGCTGCTGCTGATGCTGGTGTACCTGATGCTGGAGGAGATGCTGCTGTTACTGATGTAGTTGCACATCTTGCTGCTATTTACTTTGTGGATGAAGTTGATGAACAGGAACATTGATGAACAGGAACAAGCTACAAGACAGGGGGAGATCTGATTTCATAATGGCTGCTGTTTATGCCATTTATTCAGTTCAATCTCTGTAATTAATGTTTAAGTTTGAATTCTGAAATTCTGATACACTTGTTATTTATTTTCTTAGATGATAGGATGTCTATTACTGCAACTTGCTTAATGGTTCCACTTGATATTTGTTTACTGCCTTGCTTAATTTGTTTGCAGATTATCATGTGTCTAATATTGCAGGTTGTGTATAGTGTTAGTGTCTGTTTTTGTTTTACATTATGTTTTGCTCTGATTTTATTATTTTGTTATTTTGTTTGTGTCATACTTAGATTCTAAGTTAATTCTTCCAGTACAACTTATTATCTTAGTATAGTTACTTATGTTGTGAGTAAGTGTATAGTTTATACTTATTCTATTTTGGATGAAATAGTTTTGATCCTTTGGCACGGATCATTATGAAATTATCCTTGATCTTCAGTTGATTTGATCCAACGATTACAACAGGTATTGTCTTGACTAGTGCTTAGCAATGATGTCAACCTCAACTAAGTACATAAAACTGAGTATGTATAGAAATATATGTGCATCAGGTGTGTTGTAGTCGAAAGGTCAAATTGGGGGAGATTGTAGATGTTGTTAATTCTTAAATGTCTTAACATTATCAACAACATCTAAATTTGACCTTCCGAGATTTTTTCTAAGTCTTTTCTAAAATGCTACATTAAATGTTGACCTAAATGTTGTCGCATTTCTGGCAGGATCTAGAAGCTTCTACAAGGATCTGGAACCTGGAAGATTCCAGAACATTGGAGAACATGCTGGAACAGCCTAGATACATTTGGCACGACCTGGAGCAGCCTAGAAGGATCTAGAAAGATCATGGAAGTAGTGGAAGTTGAGTTTCCTTAAAAATAGGACCTCAATGTGGAAGCCTCTAGAATTTCGTATCCCACACTATAAATACCCATTGAAGGCTTCATAATTCAGTGTGCTCTATTCGATCAATATCCTAGACCGAGCGTTCATCCCTGTTAGGAAATTGTGGCCAATAGTTCTACATTTTAGTTCATACGTTGTATACCACCCGTATGACTGTGTGTCTTCTTATCTATTGAGAGTGTAATCATTAGATAGACTAGGCATTTCGACAGTGTATAATTTATACACTTAGTTCGTTTTCTAGACTTGGCACCTGCCTCGTTTATAGTTTCGTTGTGAAAGTTATTGTTGTAACATTTCACACAACATTTGTACTTGAAGATAAGTATTGATTTTACGCCATAAGGCAGACATAGATTTTTATTTATAAAATCTATGTTAAAAGTATTTCCATTGTGTCTCGTTTGTTTTTAGTGTTTCAAGTCTTCCGCTGTGAATCTTAATTTCTGATATTCTGTTAGAGTCAGTGTTGTACCAATTGTCACAACATTTAGTACAACATTTATCTACTTATACTTAAACACTTCTATACACCCATACCGCACACTTTCAAACAATAATAACCTAGTTTAATTATAAGAATAATTACTAATTTAATCAACAATAATAACCTAGTTTAATTATCAAAACGAACTAACAAAACTACATTATATATTTGAACTAACATACATTAATTAATTACAATTAACCAATAAAAAACATATAATCCACGTACTAACATATATTTGAATGGATTATACATATATATTCATCAACTACGTACATGAAATTTTATAATAATTAACATGCAATTTATAACCTCTACTTATAAGAATAATTACTAATTTAATCAACAATAATAACCTAGTTTAATTATCAAAACGAACTAACAAAACTACATTATATATTTGAACTAACATACATTAATTAATTACAATTAACCAATAAAAAACATATAATCCACGTACTAACATATATTTGAATGAATTATACATATATATTCATCAACTACGTACATGAAATTTTATAATAATTAACATGCAATTTATAATACAATAACTTAATTAAAATTAATTAAGAAAAAACGTACCGTTTAAATTGAAGAAAATTGGAGTAGATAATCGTAATGCCCTTTGTCGATCAATCCACGCACCACGCACAAGAAAATCCACGAACAGGAGACGAACAGGGAGAGGGGGACGAAAGCCAAAAAAAATTTTCCCTTATGGGGAAGAACTGCCTCTCTTCGGCAGTTCTTATAAAAAAAAAAATTGTGGCTACCGACGGATATTTCCGTCGGTAGCACGCGAATATTAATTAGTCAGTCAAAGCGGTGCGGCTACCGACGGATATTTCCGTCGGTTGACTTGTTTATGTTTTTTTGCACTTTTTAAACAACTATACGATCCCCACAAGCGTATGGGTTCGTTAGTAGTATAATAAGTATACCAAGTAGATATTCGTTCCAAGGACCTAATTAGGAGAGTATGGAGCCCCAAAACTATAAGTTAAAATGATGTTATAGAAGCTAAACGAGAGAATTAACAAATAACAACTAAGAAAATAAACAACTAAACTAACTCTCAAAGATGAAAGTGCAAGTGGAAGAATTGCTTCGGGTGTTTTCCTTATGTGGGATCACTAATGAATTAACGAACTAATCACAATAATTAAGTCTAATGTCTTGAATTATGCTAAAGGCTATCACATAAGTGTGCAAACCCCCTCGAAAGGCATAGGTAAACATCGTGCATTGATTAGCAATTATAGTATCTAACCAAATACCATAAGCTCCTAAGATAGTGTTGCATAAGCACTTTCAACACGGTTACTAATGCTTATGAAACGCCCTCTCACCAAACTCCTAGACGACCTCTATTCGTTTAGTGTCTAAGGTTGTCGGTCTAGCCATTAACACCCCTCTCGGGTGAGCTAATTACTAATTAACTTCTATTCAATTGATCAAAGCTCACACTCACACCCCAATTATGCAAACCCAACTCTCGTTGCAATCAACACAATCGAAAATGCTAGCTAATAGGGTTGATCAATCAAATGAATCAAACACAATACAACTCTAGAAACAATTAAAATCAAGACATATAGGTTAATTGAGCAATTAATTCATAAACCCACTAATTACCCTCATAATTCAAACACCCAAAGCAATAAAAGTCTAGCTCATAACTAAATTAATAACTAGAATAAAACTCATAGAAATTAAACTACAAAACATTAATGAAAAATATCACCTTAGGTCTTCAAATACTTCAATCTCACAAACAATAAAATAAAATACTAAATTGAAATCTATCTATGAAATGGAAGAACAAATTAAACTAATCTATTGAGTGGAGTGGTGGGGAGGAGAAGAGATTTCTCCCCCCAATGGAGATCTGTTTCGTCGCCCAATTCGCGTATGTGTCTCTGTATTCTGCCTCCCCCAAAATGTCCAGCAACTCTTTGCTATTAAAAATGTCGATGGTAAGAAATGGGCCCCAATTGATTAAATAAATGTGTGGGCTTCATTAATTCCAGCTGGCCTGCTGCCTCCCAATTTGAAATTAGGCATGGCCCTTTCCAATTTAATTAAATGGACCTTCAACCCACCTCTTTCTTATGTAGTCCACTTTCATTAATAAAATGGGTCATTGCTCACGTAAGGAATTGAGTAAGAATAGTGGCCAGCTGCCAAATGAGATGGGCCCAAACAATTCAGCTACCAACTTCCCTTTTAGTTGGGCAAAAATAAATGTACGCCAATTTTCCTTCTCCTCAATTATTCCTTCTATTGACTCCACAAAATAATCGAGGCGTGTTTTACTCAAAAATATGCTCATTTTCCTATAAAATAAACAAAACACCACCTTTCTCCAAATTAAGAGCAATGGGTCAAATTAGTGTAAATAATGCACAAAATCCTATAAAATTATGCAAATTAAATCCATGAATTTCAAGCAATTTTCACACTAATCATCGGTAGCACGCGAATATTAATGTGTCAGTCAAAGCGGGTCGGCTACCGACGGATATTTCCGTCGGCAGTCGAAATTTGAACGACCGACGGAAAAAATCCGTCGGCAAGCAAGGCTAAACGACACTGTTTGGCTGCGGAACTAAATTCCGTCGGGAAGTCCGTCGGCCGGTCCCGACGGATCTTGTATTCCGTCGGGAGTCAGTCGATTCGAGAATTCCGTCGGCGATCCGTCGGGCCGGCCGACAGAATGGATTCCGTCGGTAGCCTTCCGTCGGCAAACCCCGCGTTTTTTGTAGTGATTAAAAATTAGCAAGTCAATGTCATTAATAAATCCCGAGTACAATTAAAATCAACCTAATCCTAGTTGTTGGCTGTCCCTAGATAGTCTGACTATTTATACTGCGGGTAGGATAGGAAATTAAGAACGCACCCCCCACCCCCCGAGCTAGCTAGTCATGAATAGTGAGAATTAGCAAGTCAATATAATGTCCTTTGCGCACGAAGATATTAATCTTGACAGAATAGTGAAAATATCGCCAAAATCTTCAAAAATTAAACAAAGCTAAAAAATTAATTAATTTAATTAGTTTTAAAGATTTTTAATAAATTAAAAAAATCAACTGAATCTGAAAAAATTATTATTTTAAATAAAAATTTTAAAAAATCAACTAAAATTTCAAAACTAATTAAATTAATTATTTTTTTAGCTTTATTAAAATTATGAAGATTTAGGTATTTTTTATTGGTTTTATTTATATTTTTCATATTAATTTGAATTTTTACTTTTTTAATTAAATTATTTTTGACAATTTATTAAATATGTTTATGAATTTATTTAAATTTAATTGGTTTATGAATTTTTGTGTTTAACATTTGGAGTAATATTTATAGGGTGTTAGTAGGTTCATGTAATATAAAAAAAATATTTAAAAAGAAAATAAAAAATTTAAAACTCCAATACTTTATTAATGTTTTATTTACGTTCTAACTTCTATAAAAATGTCGACAATAAGGATAAATAAAATTTAAAAGTAGTAGAAAATCAACTAAATCTTCAAAATTAATTAAATTTATTAATTTTTTAGCTTTATTAAAATTTTGAAGATTCACGTATTTTTATTGGTTTTATTTATATTTTTCATATTAATTTGAATTCTTACTTTTTAAATTAAATTATTTTAAAAAATTTATTAAATATGTTTATGATTTTATTTAAATTTAATTGGTTTATGAATTTTTGTGTTTAACATTTGGAGTAATATTTATGGGGTGGTAGTAAAAAAAATATTTAAAAAGAAAATAAAAAGTTTAAAACTCCAATACTTTATTAATGTTTTATTTACGTTTTAACTTCTATAAAAATGTCGACAATAAGGGTAAATACAATTTAAAAATAGTAGAAAATCAACTAATTTTCAAAATTAATTAAGTTTATTAATTTTTTAGCTTTATTAAAATTTTGAAGATTTAGGTATTTTTATTGGTTTTATTTATATCTTTCATATTAATTTGAATTCTTACTTTTTAAATTAAATTATTTTTAAAAATTTATTAAATATGTTTATGATTTTATTTAACTTTAATTGATTTTTGAATTTTTGTGTTTGACATTTGAAGTGTATATAATATTTATGGGGTGTTAGTAGGGTTCATGTAATATAGATGAAATATTTAAAAAGAAAAGAAAATAAAAAAGTTTATAAACATGTTGACAATAAGGCTAAATAAAATTTAAAAATAGTAGAAAATAAATTAAATCTTCAAAAATAATTAAATTAATTAATGTTTTTTTAGCTTTGTTTAATTTTTGAAGATTTAGGCGATTTTTTTTATAGGTTTTATTTATATTTTTCATATTAATTTGAATTCTTATTTTTTTTTAAAATTTAATTATTTTGGCAATTTATTAAATATGAAAGAATTGAGGTGTGTATAATAATAAAAAATGATTTTTAAATTTTAGTGTGGTGTGGGTGTGTATAACATTTTATGGGGTGTGTTTTAAAAAATGACTTGTTAAACCTACTATAGCAGGTAACTGGATCAAAATCAAAATAAATCGAAACTTAATGGACTAAAATCAAAAAATGGTAATCTGATGGACTAAATTAAAAAACGTGGTAACTTAATGGACTAAAAAATATATAATCCCCAAAGTTCACCAAATCCTAATTGCTGGCTGTCCTAAGCTACCATTTATACAACAAAGTTCACCTAATCTCGATAGTCCTTTGCAAAGATATTAATCCCTACTGTAAATGAGAAAATTTTATTTTACAAACTTAGGCCTAATTCAATTTATATTCTTTAAGTTTTTATTTTTTCGATTTACGTCATTTTTGATCCAATCTACGTCATTTTCGCCGAAAAATTTTAAAACTCACATCGGTGAGTAATAAATTGGGATTCCGGCAAAATAGTCCAATTTAAGTCCTTTAAGTTTAAAATTAAAATTTAATAATTAAAATTTACTAAAATTCCCATTAAAAATTTAAAAAATCTAAAAGTATCATTAAAAATCCAAAAATCTCCATAAAATTTAAAAATATAAAATGTGTAAAATAAAACTCAAAATATATCACTAAAATTTCGAAAAATATCATTACAAATTATAAAATGTGTAAAATAAAAATAAAAAATTTTAAAATTTGAAAATACAAAAAATAAAAAATTCTACAATTCAAATAATGAAAAATGTGTAATTTAAAAATTAAGAAATTCAAAATCTCATTAAAATTTCTAAAAACTCTAAAAATCTTATTAATTTATTAAAAATGTGTAGATTAAAAATTACTAATTCTAAAAATCTAATAAGAATAATAAAAATTATTAACATTTTATTAAAAAACAGACTTGATTCAGACTCATATACCATTAAAGTTTTGCTCGAACTCCTAAAAATTTCGGGTCCCACGAGATTTTCCAACTCACCGTCGAGGTTGAGTGGAAGTTCCACACATTGATCGATTATGGAACCGTCCCAAATTCATTTTCACGTTATTTTTTAAATTGTGGAATTTTTTTAGAAAGAAAAAAAAATTAAATTTAAGCATTATTAGATTTTTTGAATTGTAGAAATTATAGATTTTTTTTATTTTTATGAGTTTTTTTTTAATTAAATTTACACATTTTCAGATTTTTTTGAACTGTAGAATATATAATTTTTTTAGATTTTTTATATTTAATTTACACAATTTATAAATTTTTAATCAGATTTTTTAATTTTTAATGATATTTTTAGAATTTTTTAATTATTAATTTATAATTTTCAAACATAAAGGATGTAAATTGAACTATTTGACCGGATTTTCAATTTTCAGGTGGAAAGGACGTAAATTGGATCGAAAATGATATATTCTGGTTTAGGCCTAAGTTACAAGACGTAAAATGAAATTTTCTCACTGAAAATAAACGACATTTTTTCACTACAAACCATATGCTCCTTAATTGTTACTCCCTCCGTCCGCCTATAAGCTTCCCGTTACTTTTTGGCACAGAGATTAAGAAAAGTGATTAAATAATAGATATAGTACAAATGATGTGATTGGAAGAAGGAGAGAGATAGAGAGAAAAGGTAAGGAAGAAGGAGAGAGATAGAGAGAAAAGGTAAGATATAAAGTGATGTGTAAGAAAAAGTACTTACCAAAAAGGGTATGAGAAGTTTATAGACGGACATACCATAATGGTAAAATGGGAAGCTTATAGGCGGAAGGAGGGAGTAATTTTTTAAAAGCAACATTTTTTAGGATGCTTTTAGGATGTGTGGGGTTGATTAATATTTTTTTTGATGCTTTTAAGCGACCCCCACACGTCAATGTACATGTCCTTTGCGCACGAAGATATTAATCTCGACAGCAAAGTTCACCTAATCCTAATTGCTTAATTTACGTTTCAATTTTTTTACGGAAACACCAAAACGACATTTTTTCATTCATATATTTGTCAAGTGCGTATAAAAATTATGAGAAACCGACAGAAGATATATTATGGACAAACTCGACTTGTATAGTGTAGAAAACCAACGACGATGTGGATTGAAAAAAAAATTATAGGTCACTATTTATAATTTGTTTAATGAAGACAAAAGGACGTAAATTAACCAATTTATCCGAAATTATGGGACATAAATCAAATTTTAATCTTTTTTGTGACATAAATTAATCAATTTACGAAATTATGGAACGTAAATTAAGCAATTTAGGAAATTATGGGACGTAAATTAAAATTTTATCTTTTAATTTTTGGTGCGTTTTTTAGAAAATGTGAAAGTTATGGGTCGTAAATAATTTTTTCTCAAAGGGTCTTCCAGCCTCGATTTTAAACACATGGTGGGTTCCAAGCTAACTTCACTTCTCTATAAACATATATAATTAGCCTCAATTTCTCATACAACTAGAAGAAAAAAAAATATGGAGAAAACTTTCCTTACATACAGTGTTGTTATATCTGTGTTGTTGTTATGGTGCATAAACAAATGGTTCTCCAAACATTCTGCAAACAAAAAGAAGCCCCCTTCACCACTAAAGTTGCCTATAATTGGAAACCTCCATCAACTGGGCTCGTTGCCTCATCGCAATCTCCAAGCCTTGGCCCGAAAACATGGCCCCTTGATGCTTCTTCACCTCGGCAGTGTCCCGTGTCTTATCGTCTCGTCTGCAGATGCAGCCTCTGAAATTGTGAAAACTCATGATCTGTCCTTCTCAAATAGGCCCGTTTACAGGGTTTTCAAGAGACTTCTTTATGGTTGTAAGGATATCACAACGTCTCCTTATGGTGAATATTGGAGGCAGTTAAGGAGTGTTTTTGTTCTTCAGCTTCTAAGTAACAAAAAGGTTCAATCTTTCCGTTCTATCAGGGAACAAGAGACCGAGCTTTTCGTGAAAAAGATAAGGGAGTCAGCTTCTTCATCAGGTGCGTTGAATTTGAGTAAGATGTTTGCTGATTTCAGCATCGATGGGATTTGCAGGGCTGCCCTTGGAAGGAAGTTTAGTGAGTCGGAAAACGGGAAGAAATTTCTGCAGGTGAATGAAGAGTTAATGGAGATTCTTGGTGGTTTTAGTATTGGAGATTTTGTTCCGTGGTTAAGTTGGATTAGTCGTGTTAATGGCGCGGATAAGAGAGTCGAGAGGGTTGCGAAAGAGGTGGATGATATTCTGGAGGCTGTTATTCAAGAACACGTTGAAACTAATGGAGAAACTTTAGTTGATATTTTGCTTCAAATTCAAAGAGACAACACTGCTGGCGTTTCCATGGATAGAGACAGTCTCAAAGCCTTAATTTTGGTAAGTACTTTGTGTGCATGATAGTGTTTAGACAGTTCACTATCATCTAAAAGTCTGAACTTGTAGAGAAGTTGAGAATTAATTCTGGTAAGTGTTCGTGTCAATTCATTAAATTCGATTTTATTTTATTATTATGTGACATGATGTTTTTGTCGTAGCATATAGTGTATAGCGTGGGATATAAACCAATTTAGTTCCATAATTTTCGAACTTTTTTAAAGTGGTCCAAAAAAAGTTAAATGTATCAATTTAGTTTTAATTTTTTGAAATTAGTTATGTTTTGATCCCAAAAAGATAATTGTGCCAATTTAGTCCCCTTTTTTTTTCACAATTTGTTTTTGTCCCAAAAAAAAGTTAAACGTAATTGTGA
Organism: Galeopsis tetrahit; assembly: GCA_963675135.1. Lineage (NCBI taxonomy): Eukaryota > Viridiplantae > Streptophyta > Magnoliopsida > Lamiales > Lamiaceae > Galeopsis > Galeopsis tetrahit. The sequence goes on from OY776119.1 coordinate 91,802,506, forward strand.
AAAATTGGGACTAAATTGGTACATTTAACTTTTTTGGTACCAAGACAGAAAAAATTTAAAAAATTTGTGACGTTGTGATGCAAACTCTATTTTTATGTCATATTTTGTTGTGTTGTGCGGTACAACATTTTTTCATATTCGTGTATCGTGTCGTGTTGTTATCGCATCGACATGAAACTCAATACAAAAACACAAATTGTTACCCTAATTCATCTAAGAAGTGTAAGAGAAGATGTCACATATATGATTATGTAAAAGAAATCCCAACTGGTGCGTGTGTCCATTATCCTGCTTTCCAAATTGATATGATGATTTTTGAATTTCCAATATCATACAGGATGTATTTATAGGTGGAACTGATACCGTATCCACTGCTCTAGAATGGACGATGACAGAGCTCTTACGACACCCTACAGCAATGCAGAAACTGCAGAGGGAAATAAGAGATATAGTGAAAAACAAACAGGTAATAACAAATGATGACTTGGAAAAAATGCATTATTTGAAAGCTGTGATTAAGGAAACTCTTCGAACACACCCACCACTCCCGTTACTAGTACCAAGAATAGCAGGCAAAGATGTGACGATTAAAGGGTACGACGTTTCAGCTGGAACCGTGGTGATGACTAATGTGTGGGCGATTTGTAGGGATCCTGCCTCGTGGGAGGAACCGGATATGTTCAAGCCAGAGAGATTTTTGGATTCTTCGATAGACTTTAAGGGTCTCGATTTTGAGTTCATCCCGTTTGGGGCTGGAAGAAGAGGATGTCCTGGTATTGCATTCGGTGTTGTTACTATGGAGTTTTTATTGGCAAATATTGTGCAAAAATTCGACTGGAAATTGGCTAATGGGGTTGAAGGAAAAGATTTAGACATGAGCGAAACCTCTGGTGGTACCGCTCATAGAAGAGTTCCACTTCTTGCAGTTGCCTCTCAGAGTAACTAATTTGTCCTACATATATCGCATGCCAACAAGTTTTGGATACTGATTGCAGGATTTAAGTATTCTAAATAAGTTGAATAAAATGTTTGTACGTGTCATAACTAGTTGTTCTATATACGAGGAAAATTCACTTTTGGTCACTCATATTTTTGGTCCCAACACTCTCCCGAATGAGAAAAATTTGATACATTTGATCCCAACTGTTAGCGATATTGGTCCCAGTAATTATTTTCCCATTTTGACGTGGAAATTGGCACCTAAAGCATATTCTTACCTATTTAGTGGGAAAATTCTTAGTTATTTGGAGGAAAAATCGATTGCCTCTATATATACACACTCCAACCACGTCTCTAACCCTAATATTTCACTTCATCTACACAAACACCCAAAAATACACAAACTCATGTCTATATCCATGATGTAAAAGAAAAGCAGAGGATAAGCTGCAATTAAAGATCGATCAGAAGGGCAAGTTTTCAAAATTGAAATCTTGAAGAATAGCCCCCTGACGTCTTTCTCTGGATATGTTGCACGATAAATAATTGTTCAGCTATTCGGAACCCAAAAACAAACAGCAAAACTTATCGGTCCGTACAATCACCGCCACCCGCCCATGTGCGCGTAATCCTCCTGCTCCGCCTCCCTATTCGGCGGCAGAAACGTCGTACAAAACCTACAAATCACTTAATAGCTCACCAAAATAGTCACTCCAGCCACCACTCTTATCGGCACCAACACCAGCAACCCCGGAACAAGCAACCATTTCTGGCTCCAGGACCGCCCCATTTTTCCGTACACATCGTGCTGAACATACGCCCGCGTATTGCTTCCCCATCTCCGTACACACCGTGCCCAATATACGCCGTGTATTGCTTCCGCCGCCCCCATTTCCCCGCACGGAAATGTGGTGTTTGGAATTTGAGGATTTCTTCAAACTATGAGATTTTTTCTATTTGGGGGGAGTTTAAGGGTTTGGGGCACGATTTGGTTTTTTTATCAATTAAATTTATCAAATAGCGTTCGCTATTTTGCATACATGAATGCATACCAACCCTTCGGGGGAACGATGCAGAATGGAAGCCCATCTTGAATGGGACAGGGACGAACTATGTAGGGCAACCTTTCAATAAACATTGGGGACGGGAGTGGAATAGGAGATTTCATACCCACACCAACACTCAGACAGGCTGTTTTTGGAAATCAACCTTTGTTTCACCCAGGGTTGCAGGGAGACGTGGCACAAAAAGAAGTCGTGAAGGGGTTGAGCCAACCAGTGAAGAAATGTGGACGAATCATGAATGGAGAGGGAAGTGAAGATAGTGGAAACATAAAGCCAAAGGGTGGGGAAGAAGGCAAGCCAAAGGGGGCGAAGAGAACTAAGAGTGAGGAGGAGCACGAGGCGAAGCTCGTAGAGGCGGCGGCTGATTTGGGTCAGTCACGCCGCCAGAAATGATCACCATTGTGTGGAATGCTCGTGGACTCGGCGGTAAGCGAGCATTCAACCGTCTGCAAAATCTGGTAGCCGATCATCGCCCAAACCTTTTGTTTATTGTTGAAACTAAATTGTCAGTGAATGCTTGCAGTAGATGGAAAAAATTTCTTAATTTTGATTTTTGTATTGGCTATGATGCTAGAGGTAGTAGTGGGGGCCTGATTTTATTTGGTAGGAGTATTGTTACCATATCAATGATGTCTTACTCTAGCGGTCACTTGGATGTTGTTGTTGATTATGATGCACTTCAATGGAGATTTAGTGGCTTTTATGGATCCCCTGTTACTCATCTTAGGAGACATTCTTGGGATTTATTGAGAAAGATTCGTAAAACACATGTGGGGGATAACAAGGCTTGGCTTGTGGGTGGGGACTGTAATGAGATAATGTTCTTAGATGAAAAGAAAGGAGGAAGTGGAGATAATCAATTGGGTTTGAGAAATATGGAAACAAAAGGGCCTTTCTTTACATGGATGAACAGAAGTAAAGGAGTGAATGCTCTTAGTGAAAAGCTGGATAGGTACTTAGCAAATGATGAATGGATGAACCAAATTACAAGATGGGAGATTCATACGTTGGATTTCTATGGGTCGGATCACAGGCTGATCAAGCTAATGATAAATTAATTGGAGACAAATAAAAGGGACAAGAGGGAATTTCACTTCAGATTTGAAAGGGCCTGGATGTTGGAAGATAACTTCAAAGAGGTGGTGAAAGAGAGCTGGGCAAAAGTAGAAGGGAAAGGAGTTATGAACCAATTGAAGGAATGTAGTCAAAGGATGAATGAGTGGGTAGAGAGCACAGTGAAGAACATTGAGAGACAAATTGATAAGTGTAGAAGAGATATTAATCTGTTTCTAAACCAGGAAAACACAGAGGTGGATATAGACAGGGTCAGGTTGCAGCTGGAAATGAAATTAGAAAAATTATTGACCTAGGAAAACATGAAATGGCAACAAAGAGCATGGATTTCTTGGTTAAAGGATGGAGACAGGAACACAAAAGCCTTTCATCGAAAAGCATCACAAAGGCAATGGAAGAATAACATTAAAGGGCTGATGGACAACGGAGGTCAGTGGCAGACGGAGGATAGTAAAATGGAAAGAATTATAAAAGAGTACTTCCAAAAAATCTTTACAACCCAACATCCGAGTAAGGAAAGGATAAGGGAAGCTCTGGAGGCCATTCCATGCTCAATGAACGACCACCTGAACGCTGTTTTGAGCACACCTTTTACGGCAAGGGAGGTGAAAGAGGCCGCATTCCATTTAAATCCGATGAAAGCTCCAGGGCCGGATGGTTTTTCAGCAGCTTTCTAACAACACTCTTGGAAGGAGGTGGGGAATTCAATTACAGAAGTTGTATTGGGGTGTTGAACAATGAGGGGGATTTGTCAACATGGAATGAAACTTGGATTACTTTAATCCCAAAAAAGAAAAGTCTGACAGCAGTGGAGGAGTATCGCCCTATAAGTCTTAGCAATGTGTTATATCGTATATTGGCTAGAACGATGACGAACAGGCTTAAGATGATTATGAACAGTATTGTGGATGATAATCAAAGCGCTTTCACACCTGGTCGATTGATTTCGGATAATGTTATTTTGGGGTATGAATGTATGCATTGGTTGAAGAATAACAAGAGCAAAACGGGGTACACAGCCTTAAAACTTGATATGAGTAAAGCGTACGATAGGGTGGAATGAAGCTATTTGGAGGCCATTTTACGGAAGATAGGGTTCAATGAGAAATGGATTAAGCTGATTATGCATTGTGTATCCACAGTGAGGTATGCCTTCAAAGTGAATGGGAAGGTACTGGGAAATGTCATTCCAACGAGGGGGCTACAACAGGGGGACCCCCTTTCACCGTTCCTCTTCGTCTTATGTGCACAGGGGCTCTCGGTCATGTTGAGGGAAGTGGAAAACCAAGGTAGAGTGAAAGGTATTCGTATTGCTAGAGATGCTCCGGTTGTTACCCATTTGTTCTTTGCGGACGATAGTCTTTTATTCTTCTTTAGAGTGACGACCGAGGAGAGTGAACTGGTGAAGAAGGTGTTACAGACATATGAAAATATATCGGGGCAGGTTGTCAATTATGATAAATCAGCAGTTTCTTTTAGCCCTGGAACAAGGCTGGAAAATATGCGGGGAGTTAGAGATGTCCTCCAAATCAGAATGACGACGGGCCATGACCTTTATTTAGGTCTACCAACCTTTTCTTTAAGAGCCAAGAGGATGCAATTTGGCTATCTTAAAGATAGAGTGGCCAAGAAGATGGAGGCCTTGAAGGATGGAGGTTTTTCGGATAGAGGTAGGGAGGTACTAATTAAGTCAGTTATTCAAGTTGTACCTACTTACACGATGGCTTGTTTTCGAGTCCCGACAACAATATGCAAAGATATCGAAAAAATGGTTGCGGATTTCTGGTGGGGGCTGAAGAAGGAAGGGAAAAAAATCCATTGAAAAAAATGGGAAGTGTTATGTTCACCAAAAGAGTTGGGAGGTTTGGCAGGGACTTGGTCATGTTCAATAAAGCGATGCTTGCCAAACAATTATGGAGGATAATGGATAATCCATCATTAATACTAAGTAGAGCCTTGAAAGCTAGGTATTTCAAACATACAAGAGTGATGGAGGCAGATTTGGGTAACAATTAATCCTTCCTTTATATGGAGGCCACTTATTTGGAGCAAAGACATACTAGAGAGTGGGCTACGCTGGAGAATTGGAGATGGCGCAAGAGTGAAGATTTTTAGAGAACTATGGATTCGTGGTCTAGAGAGTGGACGCATTATGTCTCGAATTGCAAATGGGTCAACAGTAAATAGATTCATCACGGAGGTAGGAGAGTGGGACACCCAGCTAATTAAGGAGGTTTTTCTCCCTTACGAGGTTGTGGCCATTCTGACTAAGCCGATAGGGGGTCGTGACTCGAAGGATACCCAGTGTTGGAAGCCAAGCCCCAAAGGAACATACTATGTAAGGTCGGGCTATTGGCTAGGAATGGACCGCAAAAGTGCCACTAAGGGGAACCCAACGACGTCGAATTCGGAAAAGATGAATAAAATGTGGAATGACTTTTGAATTTTGAATGTTCCCCCAAAGGTTAGACTATTCTGGTGGAGATTTACGTGGGAGATATTAGCCACACAAAGGAATTTGGGGGCACATCACGTCCCTACACCAGGTACGTGTGTTATATGCGGGGGGAGTGAGGATTCGACACAACATGCTTTGTTTTTCTGTAAATTTGCTAGGCATGTGTGGAAATTGCATGGATGATGGGATGCTATTAAAAGGCATGAGAGGGGCAGATTACAAGATCTGATTGAGAAGCTTAAACGGTGGAAAAGCAGGAAGAACTTTGAAGAAGTTGTAATCTTAGCTTGGGGAGTTTGGAAAGAAAGATGCAAGGTGATACATGAGCATGATGCGTAGGGACAACTCAGTACGAGCAGGGGGACAAAGGCATCAGATATGCGATGGGCTTGTGTTTTTCTGGATAATTTCCAGGGTTGTCCAAGGAGGGGCGGACGGAGGCACGTGATCCAGCCAAGCGAGGTGTACCAGACCTACGCTTGGGCTAAGGTGGATGCGTCCTTCAATGAACAAAAAAATATGTTCGGGGTCGGCATGATTTTGGGAAGGACGGACCGCAGAGTATGAGCGGCAGGGGGAAAAGTAATCAAAAATTCGGGATCAGTTTTTGGGGCGGAACTCATGGCCATTGAAGAAGGAATGAAATGGGGCAAAGCACATGAGTTGGAGAAGATTGTCCTCTGGTCGGATTCTTTGGAACCAGTAAATGCAATAAAGAAACATCAGACGATTAAGAGCCCAGAGGGTTACGTCCTGGATAGGATTTTCAAAGTAATGGATGATTTTGTAGTGTGCAAAGTCGAATATGTATCCAGGACGAAGAATGAGGCAGCCGATAGAATCGCAAAATGGGCTCGCTCTTCTCAAGATTGGAGAGATGAGGAAGTTCCTGAGTGGATCGCAGACGTAGCAAACTTTGATTGTTAGGGTGATATCTTTGTTTGTTTTGCTATGTTTTGCTCGTTGTTAAAAAAACAATTTGCAAACGACGATCTTTGGGTAGGAAGAGATCGATTCATCGAAATCGTATTTTCATATCGTGGTTCTCATCAGAAACCAAAAACTCCCAAATATCACGATTTTTTCGTCATTACATAGTACATCATTTATCTAGAATTGAGGGGAGTAATATAATAATAAAGTATTAATATGTCATTACATCTCTGTCGTGCTTAATTATGGTTTAAAATATGGGTATCGAAGAAAATGTCGATATTTTAAATTTGTAAAATTTCGATGAATATATATATATATATATATATATAGATATCAAATATATATCGATATCGGTAAGTTTAAAAAATTATATAAATTTAATAGTAACAAACTTTTAATACATAAATTTATCAAAACAATTTGAACAAATTTTGTATTTGAATACAGTATATTTATAAGAAAAACGCGCGGCTCGCATGCATTTTACTTAGTGACAACTCTTTTTTTTTTTTAATTACAGATTTCCCCAAAACGTACTCACAGTCTCCACACGTTTTGGGATTTAATGCAATAAATAGATAGATGGATCGAATTGTAAAACTTAAAAATACGGTGTATCAAAATGCAAAGAAAAAAAATTATACTCCTTATGTTTTAATCGATAAACATTTTAAATGTGGTGATTTTTTTTTTTCAATTAACCCTTAGTTAATTATGAGAATTCGTATGGCTAACTAAGTGTATTGAAAAGTTCATTGTATTGACAAGAATTTCTTAATAGGTAGAGGTCTATTTGTTACATTATATTAGAAGATATTTTAAGTAAATGTTATAATAAGTTAAAGAAATTATTATTTTTAGTTCATTAAGTTACACGTTTTTTAATTTAGTCAATATCATTATCATTTTTTGAATTTAGTTTATTATGTTTTAATTTTTTTATTTTTTTTTACAACAGGTTTAACAAGTCATTTTTTAAAACATTCAAAACCCCATAAAATGTTATTCACACCCAAATGTTAAACACACCATACTAAAATTCAAAAAAATATATTGTCAAAAATAATTAAATTAAAAATATAAGAATCCAAATTAATATAGAAAAGAGATTATTGACCCAAAGGAACAAAATTAACCCCTTAAGTGTTAAAAAGTACTTCGTCATATTTGTTTCCACTTGTCAATACAAAACACCTCATCAAATGTCTCAATTACCCTTTCATTTGGAATTAGTTGCAACAGTACTTTTGATTTCTTTATTTGCTCTTCCCTAAAAAATTAACCGTCACTTCTTTTTCTCTCTCCTATTATTTGTTTCCTCTCTCTTCTCTCTCTCATTTTCAAAATTTATTTCCTCTCTCTTCTCTCACATTTTGGAAACACACAGCCGTCCATCCTCCTCCCAGAAATTGGAGCGGTCACCCCTCTCCATTTCCAGCGGCCTCCAACGACGACGGCGACACGGGTGGTGGGTTCACGACCTCCATCTTCCTCAGCCCGCTCCTGGCTTCACGGCGAAGAGATCGACGAAGACGAGGCTCTCGAGGTCCGGTCACGAACGCAGTAGATCGTTCATTGGAGTAGATCCGAGTTATGAAAGAAAAAGCTGTCGACGAAGGCCCGATGAAGCAGATCTAATCTTTTTTCTGGCCGGAATATTGATGAGACGAAGGAGTTCGGGCTCGTTCGCCGGAGTAGATCGTCTTCTCCGATCTACGCAGAGCCTGAATGCCCCGTCAAGGTGCTCATCTTCTCCGATCTACGCCGCTCGCGTGATGGCGGCGTAGATCTAGGGTTTTCTGAAAATAAGTTTTCCACTATTTCTTCCATTATTTCTTCCTACGCATTTTCCAAATTGATTATATATGCTAGAAATATTTTTGGAGTGGGAATTGAGAAAAAAAGATAAATTCGTGGAGTGGGAATTTCAGGTAAGCCCTTCCTTCTCTCTTCTACGGATCTGTGCTTTCTCGTTTTTGGTAAAACATCTACTTCACGTATCTCATTCGACCCTGAGATGTTTTGAATTTTTTTGTGTCTGAAATAATGGATTTCCTTATTTGATTGTAATTCCAACTCTATTGATCCAAGCTGTAAATTCTGGGTCTGATTTTTTGTTTCTGAAGTTTCTTTTTCTCAAGTCCCATATCTATGAGAACGGAGTTTTTTACTCTATTTTCAAAAAAGCTTTTAATACATTATTTATTTTTAATAAAAAAAGTTTTAAATTCGAGAGAGTCGTGTGGTAGTTAAATGTTGTTCCAATAGTGTTTAATTTTTTCTCAATTAGTTGAATATTGTTCTTTCGTTTTACACAAATGGACATTGTCGAAGAGCTGGAGAATACTTTGTTGGGAAGTTGAATATGTAATAATTAATATAGTATTTTTCTGGTTGTTGTGAATCCATAAACATAATCTTAGTGTTCAATAATATATTTGAAATTCAATATATATATATGATATTTCAATATATGACTAGTGTTCTATATATAATTATATTCAATATATATATATATGGATGTTCAATATAATATACATTTTATTTCATTTTTCTGGGTATATATTGTTGGGAATAAAATGATACATGTTTTGATTAAATACCAAAACCCCCTTAGACATGCCTAAGTCAAGATGATTGTGTTCAAAATGTGATAAAACACATAGCATAAGGCTAGATGAGAAGCTGATATGTTAGGCAGCTCTTAGATGATTAGATGCACAAGTTGAGGGGGAATCTATGACTTCAAAATGATCAAGATCAAGTCCCCTCAAGGCTCAAAGTCTGGAACAAACTCTAAGGACAAGAAAACTCCATATGAAACCTAAGACCTTGATCAGGAGAGTTGTCCAGAAGAGTTATTTCTATGCAAGAAGAAGATTGTAAAGCTCAAAAGGACAAGATTAGTCAAATATTATGATCAGGAGAGTTGTCTAGAGAAGTCAACTCTATGTAAAAAGCTCTGATGCTAAAAGACCAAGTATGCTGATCAGGAGAGTTGTCCAGAAGAGTTGTCTCAGCAAGATTGAATCAGAACAGATGCTCTAAAAGTTAAAGGTCAACCATGTTGAAGAAGCTAGAGACAACCATACCCTAAAGAACCTCATTGCAACATGCTAAGATCACCTTGAAATGAAATAAAGGGAAAGAGCCAAGTCATCTGAAGAAGAGCAAGCCAACCTTGCTGATAAGCAAGACTGCTGATAGTGATAAGGAGAGTTGTCCAGTTGATAAGGAATGTTGTCCTATCATTTGATCAACCTTCAGAAGCCATGTCCAAGTCCTAACAAGAAGTCAAACATTGGGAAAAGTGCTGCAGAAAGAAGACAAAGTCTTACAAGCCGTTTATTACCCAAATGAGGACATGTCACTATCAAGAATCTGTCTTCCAGTTTGAAGAACTCAAGGAAGACATTTATAGTAAATTGGGGCTGCCTCTCCAACGGGCAAATCTCCATTTTGTCTATAAATACAAGGAGTGTGAAGACCATTGAAGCACCTCAACCTTGACAAGAATATCCAACTATCCTACAAGTCAAAGTGCTTTCAAAGCTGTCAAAGACTATCTTAGTCTTCAAACACTTCTTCTAAGCTGAACCTACTGTATATCCATACAAAGCTTAGAGAGATATCCTAACCCTTATACACTGATCTCCACTGTAAAGGATATCTCATTAGTTGGACCCTTACTTCAATCCTTACCCCTTTCAAGTGAGAAAGTGAGAAGGTTGTAGTAGTAGAAGTGGTAGGAGCTGACTGTTGAGAGAAGAACAATTCAGTTCTGAGTTGAGAAGAGGGTACTAGGACTCTAGACATCCTAGGGATTAATTCACCAAGGAGTGGTGGTATTGATCAAGTGCACCTTGGCACTATAAAACAAGTTAATTCCAAGAGTGAAGGAATTATCCTGTTAAATCAGGGAAAGTGGATGTAGGAGCTTGAGTCTCTGAACCACTATAAACTCTTGTGTTGATTTACCTTACAAAGTACTTACATTCATTCAACACTGCACACAAAACTGATCTTTCAAAAGATACATATTCAAAGACTGTGCAAAACTAATTTGGACAAGTTCCCTGAAACTAAACTGGACTGCATTGGATTGACAAAGTGATTTCAGAAACTTAAGGAGTCTAAACTTAAAGGGCCAACCACTATTCCGCACCTATAACTCCCCTAGATAGTTATTCAACTAAGTACTCAATAGTACTTAGTAGTTTGATTATCTTAGTAGAGTTTATATTCTTCAGCAGAGTTGTCCAAGACAACCTTGCTGAGCTCTGGTTTGATCAAAGTTGAAAAGAATTGCATACAAGTGTATTCCCCCACCCCCCCATACACTTGTTATATACTCCTTTCAGGACCAACATATATCTAGTCTTGTATGTGAACATTTTAATTAAATGTAATTATATATGTTCAATAATCATGTCACCGTATTCAATATTTAAGTATATTCAATATATATCGATATTCAGTGTTCAATATTTAATTATATTTAATATATATTGATATTCAGTGTTCAATATTCAATTGTGGATATTCAATATTTAATTATGTAAAAAATATAAATTAAAATATTTGATATAATTTGACATAGTGATTATGTATGAGTTATTCATATTATTTTCTAAATCAAATAAATATTTTTGAAAGTGTGCGGGGTGTGGATGTATAGAAGTGTTTAAGTATAAGTAGATAAATGTTGCACAGAATGTTGAGACAAATAGTGCAACACTGACTCTAACAGAATATCAGAAATTAAGATTCACAGCGGAAGACTTGAAACACTAAAAACAAACGAGACACAATGGAAATACTTTTAACATAGATTTTATAAATAAAAATCTATGTCTGCCTTATGGCGTAAAATCAATACTTATCTTCAAGTACAAATGTTGTGTGAAATGTTACAACAATAACTTTCACAACGAAACTATAAACGAGGCAGGTGCCAAGTCTAGAAAACGAACTAAGTGTATAAATTATACACTGTCGAAATGCCTAGTCTATCTAATGATTACACTCTCAATAGATAAGAAGACACACAGTCATACGGGTGGTATACAACGTATGAACTAAAATGTAGAACTATTGGCCACAATTTCCTAACAGGGATGAACGCTCGGTCTAGGATATTGCTCGAATAGAACACCCTGAATTATGAAGCCTTCAATGGGTATTTATAGTGTGGGATACGAAATTCTAGAGGCTTCCACATTGAGGTCCTATTTTTTAGGAAACTCAACTTCCACTACTTCCATGATCTTTCTAGATCCTTCTAGGCTGCTCCAGGTCGTTCCAAATGTATCTAGGCTGTTCTAGCACGTTCTCCAATATTCTGGAATCTTCCAGGTTCCAGATCCTTGTAGAAGCTTCTAGATCCTGCCAGAAATGCGACAACATTTAGGTCAACATTTAATGTAGCATTTCAGAAAAGACTTAGAAAAAATCTCGGAAGGTCAAATTAAGATGTTGTTGATAATGTTAAGACATTTAAGAATTAACAACATCTACAATCTCCCCCAATTTGACCTTTCGACTACAACACACCTGATGCACATATATTTCTATACATACTCAGTTTTATGTACTTAGTTGAGGTTGACATCATTGCTAAGCACTAGTCAAGACAATACTTGTTGTAATCGTTGGATCAAATCAACTGAAGATCAAGGATAATTTCATAATGATCCGTGCCAAAAGATCAAAACTATTTTATCCAAAATAGAATAAGTATAAACTATACACTTACTCACAACATAAGTAACTATACTAAGACAATAAGTTGAACTGGAAGAAATTCACTTAGAATCTAAGTATGACACTAACAAAACAAAAAAAAACAGAGCAAAACATAATGTAAAAAGAATATAAACAAAAACAGACACTAATACTATACACAACCTGCAATATTAGACACATGATAATCTGCAAACAAATTAAGCAAGGCAGTAAACAAATATCAAGTGGAACCATTAATCAAGTTGCAGTAATAAACATCCTATCATCTAGGAAAAATAAACAACAAGTGTATCAGAATTTCAGAATACTTAAACATTAATTACAGAGATTGAACTGAATAAATGGCATAAACAACAGCCATTATGAAATCAGATCTCCCCCTGTCTTGTAGCTTGTCCCTGTTCATCAATGTTCCTGTTCATCAGCTTCATCCACAAAGTAAATAGATGCAAGATGTGCAACTACATCAGTTACAGCAGCATCTCCTCCAGCATCAGGTACAGCACCATCATCAGCAGCAGCTGGAACTCCATCTTCATTTATCTCCTCAATGACCACATTGGAGTTGGATGGTGGTGGTACTCCCCCTGTTGTAGGTGAAAGGAGGTTGGTCCACCTGTCCTTCAGGAACTGGAGTTCATCTATTGTTTCCTGCAAGTGTTGGAGTTGGAGTTTGATGAATTCCTGTGAAAGATACACATTACCAGAAATGTTGATATGGATGTTCTCAACATTTGGGGGTGCATTTCTCTGATGTGTTCTGGAAGGGCCTGGTTGAGCAGAAGTAGAGGGTCTGGAAGATCTCTGTGGACTATCAGTACCAGGAGCAACTATGGGCAGATCAATGATTCTGTCCCCAATCAATAAGGCAGGAGCAATAGCAAGTAGTGGCACTCTCCCCCTCAAAACATCAGTCTTCTTAGCAGTGAAGCCATGGTGCTTCAGATAGTTTGAAATCAAGACTGGATAGGGCAGATTTCCTTTCCCAGTAGTTTTCCCAGAAAATTTCCTCATATGGTGAAAGATAGTATGTCCCAGATTGAACTTCTTAAGTATAGAAATCCTATACATAAGAATGGCTTGGTCTCTTGTAATCTTAGTGGTGTTGGTAGTGGGAATCCAATTGTATATGATCAGCTTATACAAAACAGAATGTAAGGAGGTTAAGTGTCTAGCTAGCATCTTCCTAGTCCACTTAGTCTTTCTACCCCCTGTGATTGCAGTAATCACACCATCCATATCTGGATCATCATCCTCATCAACATTAGGAGTGTGCAAGAACTCATTAATAAGTTCTGGAGTGAAAGGCACATCCCTCCCCCTAAAATTAACAGTACCATAAGACCTAGAACTTCTTTTTCCATAACTTTTCTTCATACAGGCATAGAATTCATAAGACCAGTTTGTAAGAAAAGCTTCACCAAATGTAACAGCATTCAACAGATTTCTATCCTCTAAAAACTTAATCAACCCCTTACTATCAAAATCAGGCACATTAATTCTTTTCTCAATCAATATCTTCCTCTTAGAGTAAATTTCTAACCTTTTCTCAACATAATTAGAGTGATCAAAGGTACCTTCACTTTCTTCCTCAGAAGGTAGTTCCTCATCAGGATCAGTGTCTCCATCATGTGCAGAGGAGCTTTTGGATGAGCTCTTTGCTTCAGCAGATGAGCTCTTTGCCTCAGAAGATGAGCTGTCTCCACTTCCACCATCATCAGGTTCTGGTGTGGACTCTTTTGCAGCAGCAAATGACTCAGCATTCTTCTTAAGAGATTCTTGCATGTCTCTTAGGCAAACATTGAAATCAGAATCAGAGTCTGATTCAGCAGGTTCTTCTTCAGGGATCATCTTGGCCTTCCCTTTGCCTTTGGGATCAGTAGCAGCTTTCTTCAGTAATGGTTTCTCAACAGCAACTTTCTTTGGTTTCTCAGCAACAGTCTTTGGTTTCTTAGCAGCAACAGTGGCAACTTCGGTTTCTTCATCAGAATCAGTGAACACTTGAATGGGTTCACCAGCGTCAGCTCCAGCTTTCTTCTTCTTCCTCATGGATTCAGAATAATCCACACGAGTGAATACACGGTACGATCTCCTTCTTTGTACAGGGCTTCTCTGTCTTTTTCCTTTCTGTGCATTTTTCTTGAAAGGAATAGGAGCAGACTCTTCAGAAAGTGAGAGAGATGAGTTTGTACCAGAATCAGAAGCTTGGGCGTCCTCAATTTCTTCATCCTCAGAATCGGATGCAGCAGCAGCTTCTCATTCAACACCGGTTTCGACATGTTCCTCCGTTGAAACTGGAACAGTAGGATTAGGGCTTTTTGTTGCAGTAGTCATTTGAGCAGTCTGATCGGCCAAATAACTTGAGATATCCACAGTGATATCTCCGAATTGCATCACAGGTAAATGCCCGGTAGTTCGAAGAGTTGCAGACACTTGTTCGACAGCTTTTGTAAACTGTTCAACGGTCGAATCTTGTGGGATTTGGGTAGTTGTTGGAACAGGAGTGGTTGTTGATGGGGTTGCAGAGACATTGGAGTCGGCATTTGAGGAGTTGGATTGTTGCGAAGCCATTGAAGCAAGAATTTCAAGAGAGTTTTGGGCAGTTTGTTTGGAAGTTTCAGAAACAGAGTGTGAGTGAGAGTGAGATTGAGGTTGGTTTCCAGCCATTAAAGGGACGGTTTGAGTTTCGAGGCACGAGGTGGGAGAGTGTATACAGCAGTTTTGGGAAATACACGGCCAAACACAATTTCTGCAAGAAGTGTACTTAACAAAGCTCGACAATCAGCAAATTAGCAACATAAATCACAATTAATTGAGTTTTATGGAGAGAATGTATGTGTAGTTGGAGGTTAAAACGAATTATTCCAGAAATAATTTGATAGTGCTCCACATTTTTAGCCACAACCTAGATCATGGTTAATTAGTGGGAAAAATCAATTTTATTAATTAATTAAATAATTAAGAAGTTTCTAGAATTCTTTACTTAGTCCAAGCATAATCTGAAAATTAAAAACGTGGGTTAGTTATATAATTGAATAAATAAAATAAATCTCAATAAATAATTAAATAATTACTACTTATAAAAATAAATTCGAATCAGGCAATGTTGTGCTCAAAACTGTTACAAACACCTCAACACGGTTTTTACATGAATTTGCTTCATTTGTGTTGCACCATAATTTTTTTTCTTTTTGTGTTATAGCATCTAATTTGTATTGATCCATTGTTCCTGTAGAGTACATCGTAGTAGCGAACTCCGTGCCCCATACTTACTTAATGGATTACAAATATATTGATGTTTTTACCAAAGAATCACCTTTTGAAAAGAAGGCATCGTAGTAGTGAACTCCGTGCTCCATAGTTACTCAGTGATTTGGTACATCTTTTAGTATGCTAATAACATTCTCATTTTTATGCATTTGAGAGGTGTAAGACATGTTTATTTTTGCACTACAAGGTTCTTAGATTCGTAGATATTTTACAAAGGAATTATTTAACTAAGTAAGAAATAAATTCAACTTATAAAATTTTACAACCCATGATGTTGTCCCAAATGCTGACGCATTTGTGACAACATCCATCCGAATTTTTCAGATAGTGCTCATGCCAAGAGATTTCTTCAAGATTGAGAATCTCTCATGGTCTAATGCCTTAGTAAAAATGTCAGCATTTTGTTTTTCAGTAGGTATATACTCCAACTTCACAATGTTCTTCTCTACTAAATCTCTCATAAAGTGATGTCTTATGCTAATGTGCTTTGTGAGTGAGTGTTGTACAGGATTCTTAGAAATGTTAATAGCACTAGTATTATCACAAAAAATTGTAAGTATACCATTCTCAATACCATAGTCATGGAACATCTTGCTCAGCCACAAGAGTTGTATACAGCAGCTTCCAGCAGCTATATACTCAGATTCTGCAGTAGATTGTGAAACACAATTCTGCTTCTTGCTGTGCCATGAAACAAGATTGTTTCCCATGTAGAAACATCCTCCACTCGTACTCTTTCTATCATCTATATCTCCAGCCCAATCAGCATCACTGTAGCCTATCAAAATGTTGTTGGTGTCCTTAGTATACCAGATTCCAAGGTCACTTGTACCTGCAACATACTTGATAATCCTTTTCACAGCATTCAGGTGAGATTCCTTTGGATTAGCTTGGTACCTAGCACAAACACACACACTGTACATAATATCTGGTCTACTAGAGGTTAAATACAGTAAACTACCTATCATGGATCTATAAAGTGTTGGATCAACATCTATTCCAGCACTGTCTTTGCAAAGTTTCAAAGAAGATCTCATAGGAGTTTTCATTGGTTTTGAATTCTCAAGACCAAATCTTTTAACCAAGTTCTTAGCATACTTACTCTGGGAGAAGAAAATACCATCACTGCATTGTTTGATTTGAAGACCTAGAAAATAGTTCAAGTCTCCAACCATACTCATTTCAAATGTTGCAGTCATTGCCTCAACAAATTTACTCAACATTTTATCACAAGTAGAACCAAACACAATGTCATCAACATATATTTGAGCAATTAGTATATCATTTTCAGTGTGCTTAATGAACAAAGTTCTATCTGCTTCTCCTCTAATAAATCCATATTCCAAAAGAAAGTCAGTAAGCCTACCATACAATGCTCTAGGAGCTTGTTTAAGGCCATATAATGCTTTCTTAAGTTTATATACATGATCAGGATACTGTGGATCTTCAAATCCTATAGGTTGTTCAACATATGCTTCTTCATTTAATATGCCATTTAGAAATGCAGCCTTTACATCCATTTGATGAAGTTTAATATCAATAAAACATGCAATAGCTAGCAGTAATCTAATAGATTCTATCCTAGCAACAGGTGCAAAAGTTTCATCAAAATCGACTCCTTCAACTTGGGTGTAACCTTGTGCTACTAACCTAACCTTGTTCCTAACAATATTACCAGATTCATCAGTTTTATTCTTGAATATCCACTTTGTTCCAATGACATTAGTATGACTAGGTCTAGGAACAAGTGTCCAAACTTCATTTCTCTCAAACTGACCAAGTTCTTCATGCATAGCATTAATCCAGTTTTCATCAGTTAAGGCTTCTTTAGCACTCTTAGGTTCAATTTCAGATAAATAGCATTCAGCATTTACAACATTACACATAGAAGACATGCATATTGTTCTTACCACATCTACCTTGTTTGATCTTACTCTTCCTCTTGTTTGCACTCCAACTGTAGCATCGCCTATGATCTGGTCAGAAGGATGACTTTTGCCTATTCTTGAAGAAGGATTCGTTTTGGGAATGTACTGATCATTCTGTGAATTTACAGCTGACTGTTCTGTAGATGTTTACCCAGATGTGTTAACATTTGGTGCAACATTTTCAGACTTCAGTGTATTCTCAGAAGTGTCAGTAACCTGTGATACATCTTCTTCATCCTTGTCATCTGTAAGACCTTTATCATCATCAAACACAACATTAACAGATTCTTGAACAGTGTTAGTTCTAAGGTTATAAACTCTATAAGTTTTACTATTTCTAGAATAGCCTAAAAAGAAACCTTTATCACTTTTAGAATCAAACTTATGAAGTTGATCCCTATCATTCAGAATATAACACACACAACCAAATACATGAAAATATTTCACATTAGGTTTTCTGTTGTTCAAAATCTCATATGGTGTTTGATTAGTATTAGAACGAATAAAAACCCTATTAATAATATGACATGCAGTATTCAATGCTTCTCCCCGAAATTTCTTAGCAAGACATTTGGATGTAAGCATAACTCTAGCCATTTCTTGTAAAGTTCTATTCTTTCTTTCAACAATTCCATTTTGTTGTGGAGTTTTAGGAGATGAATATTCTTGCAAGATACCCTTTTTATCACAAAAATCATTAAACATGCTGTTTTCAAATTCCCTACCATGATCAGTTCTAATACGGCCAACTTTCAAGTTAAACACATTTTTGAACCTCTTATAAAGAATTTTAAATGCAGCAAATGCTTCAGATTTGTCTCTCAAAGACTCTACCCAGGTATATCTAGAAAAATCATCTACCACAACTAAGGAATACCTCTTTCCTCCAATGCTTTCAGTTTCCATAGGACCCATCAAATCCATGTGCAGTAATTCAAAGCATCGATGTGTAGTACAATGTGACAGCATTTTGTGTGACATTCTTACCTGCTTACCTTTTTGGCATGGTCCACATACAGTGGTGTTGTGAAACCTCAATTCTGGAATTCCTTTTACTGCATCTGCTTTGATTAGCTTTTTCATTGCTCTGTAATTTGCATGACCCAATCTTTGATGCCATAGAACATTTTCATCATGTTTTGACAAGTTACACATATTTGTTCCAATAAGATAGAAATTATCAGCTGACCTAGTACCAGTCATGACACAAACTTCATCTTTATTAAGAACATAACATGAATCTTTATCAAATTTCACATGCAAATTATCATCACAAAGTTGACTAATGCTAATCAGATTTGCAAGTAAGCCATCAACATGTAATACATTTTTAAGCTTAGGAAAACCTTCAACATTCAAAGTTCCTTTACCAACAATTTTTCCTTTAGAACCTCCACCATATGTAACACTACCACTATTCAAGGTCACATAATCAGATAAGAAATCAATACGACCTGTCATATGTCTAGAACAACCACTATCAAAGTACCACAAGTCAGGTAGACATGCTTTTAAAGAGGTATGAACAACATTACAGGTAGCTTTTGGTTTCCATGCAGATTTCAAAAACTGTTTACCAGGATGTGACAGTTTCTTATGCAGCATTTTCAAGTTTTTCTGTTTTTCAAACAACTTTATATAGTAAGGACGAATATGACCGATTTTGAAACAGTAATGACAGATATACTTCCTTTTAACCTTGTGAGACTCTGTTTCTACAGATGTTGACCCAGATGTGTCAACATTTGCCTTAACAAATTTCACAGGTTTTCTAAATTTATCAGAAATAGAAGCAGTAGTACCATCATAACCTAAACCATGATTGTTAGACTTACCAATAGCTATAGCATTATTTACCTCAGAAGCACTCTTGGAATATTTCTTGAAACATAAAGTAGAATTTATCAGTTTCTCCTTTAAGTTACAGATTTCCAGATCTCTTTTGGTAAGAATAACTTCTAGCTTGGTGATTGTGTCTGTCAAATCCTCATTCCTTTTATTCAAAGAATCAAGGGTGAGTTTCTGATTTTTCCAATCATCTAACAGCTTTTGGTATTCATTGTCATCATTCCTTTTTTCTGCATCATCAACTAAACCATTAAAACAGTTCAAATCTGGGTGACTCTGTTCTGATGTTGCTGTAGATGTTGAAACATCAGGTACAGCATCAGAATCTGTTTCATCCAGATCATCATCTGAGGAATTATAATCAATTCTGGTAAAATTAGAATATTCATTCTGATTTAATTCATCAAGATCATCATCAGAATCATCACTCAAGGTAGCACTAAAATTCAGTTTTTGCTTAAGTCTAGTATTGGCACATTCATTTGCATAATGGCCATAACCAGAACAAGCATTGCATTGAACTGATTTTCGAAATTCAGGATCATACCTTGGTTTACCTTCACTCTTTGATAGTCTTGGTGTGAATTGACTTTTCCTCCTTTCTGGTTGAGGTGTTGATGTGTTGATTTGAATCTTACCATCTGCGTCTGCTGGTCTCTTTGGAGCTTCCCAACCTGTAAGTACAGTCCTCCAAGCACGTTCATCAATTGACTTGATGTACATACGCATCTTAGGCTTCCAATAAGAATAATTTGAACCATCTAAAACGGGTGGCCTAAGTGCAGTGGATATGTGATGTGTTTCCATTGCTAAACTAAACTAAAAACACACTTGACCAAAGATCTAACCTAGTGTCGTCAGGTATCAGCTCTGATACCAACTGAAAGTATGCGGGGTGTGGATGTATAGAAGTGTTTAAGTATAAGTAGATAAATGTTGCACATAATGTTGAGACAAATAGTGCAACACTGACTCTAACAGAATATCAGAAATTAAGATTCACAGCGGAAGACTTGAAACACTAAAAACAAACGAGACACAATGGAAATACTTTTAACATAGATTTTATAAATAAAAATCTATGTCTGCCTTATGGCGTAAAATCAATACTTATCTTCAAGTACAAATGTTGTGTGAAATGTTACAACAATAACTTTCACAACGAAACTATAAACGAGGCAGGTGCCAAGTCTAGAAAACGAACTAAGTGTATAAATTATACACTGTCGAAATGCCTAGTCTATCTAATGATTACACTCTCAATAGATAAGAAGACACACAGTCATACGGGTGGTATACAACGTATGAACTAAAATGTAGAACTATTGGCCACAATTTCCTAACAGGGATGAACGCTCGGTCTAGGATATTGCTCGAATAGAACACCCTGAATTATGAAGCCTTCAATGGGTATTTATAGTGTGGGATACGAAATTCTAGAGGCTTCCACATTGAGGTCCTATTTTTTAGGAAACTCAACTTCCACTACTTCCATGATCTTTCTAGATCCTTCTAGGCTGCTCCAGGTCGTTCCAAATGTATCTAGGCTGTTCTAGCACGTTCTCCAATATTCTGGAATCTTCCAGGTTCCAGATCTTTGTAGAAGCTTCTAGATCCTGCCAGAAATGCGACAACATTTAGGTCAACATTTAATGTAGCATTTCAGAAAAGACTTAGAAAAAATCTCGGAAGGTCAAATTAAGATGTTGTTGATAATGTTAAGACATTTAAGAATTAACAACATCTACAATTTTTATATAAAAAATTTGAATAAAGAAAATTGAACTAAATATTTTTTACTTAAAATTTCGAAAAAAAAATCAATAAAAATCAGAATTAAAAATAATTTGAATAAAAAATTTAAGTAAAAACTGAATAAAATATAAATAAAAATAATTCGTTTATTGAGGGAGAAACAAAATTTAAAACCAATTTTGAATACATTTTTTTTAATAAAATATAAATTAAAAACTAAATTAAAAAAACTTGGTAATAGTGGAAATTGATAATGTGGAAAATGAATTGGAGTTGAAAGGGTGGAGTGAGAGGAATATAGTCGCAGATTGATGGGACTGATCCTAACACTATTTTGATTGGATGTGGCTTGAACTATTTTTTTTTTTTTTTGAATTACATTAAATAACCCATCATTTTTCCCCTTCCCATGACTCGAACCCAGGATCTAAAGTCTAGATAGTGGTGCTCTAACCACTTGAGCTATCCAACTTCGTCGGCTTGAACTACTTAAAGGGCCCCATTTGTACTAGAAATCAATCCTCCCTGTAGAAAATATGAATAAAACTATAAAAAAAAAATCTAAATCTTCAAAAAGTAAATAAAGCGAAAAAAATTAATAAATTTAATTACTTAATTTTAAGAGTTAGTTAACTTTTTAATATTTTTAAATTTTATTTGGATTTAAATATTTTTAATTTAATAATTTTTTCTCGAGTTAATTTTTCTTTCATTTTTTAATTTTATTTAGTTTTTCAAAATTTTAAATTCTTAACTTATGTCTTCAATTTAATTATTTTTAAATTTTATTTAATCTATTTAAAAAAATCAGATTTAATTTAGATTTAGCTCATTTTTTAATTTAATTGATTTTCTTAATGTTTTAGATTTTTAATTGATTTTTTTATTTTAATATTTATTTAATTTTTTAAAATACATTAAAAAAATAACATGCCAAACCTGTTGTTAATTGATTTTTTTATTTTAATATTTATTTAATATTTCTAGAAGACAATTAATCTTTCGTCAAAAAAAAAAAGAAGATAATTAATCCTAAATTTTATACTTTATTTTATTTAAATTCATATACTATTTGTTAATTTATAGGAAAAAATATGGCTAACTATTTTAAAAACCATGGCCTGTCCGCAAGTGGGCTTGCCTTGAGAACCCAAATGTTGTGTGGGCCATGGACTAGTGGGTCTCTCTCACAAGATCATCTCTTTTTACAGAAATAAAAATACTCAGGCATCTCCGTCAAATCCTTCTATAAATAATAATGAACGTCATTCTGCAAAAAATTTTAGAGTTAAAATCAATGTGATGTTTAACATTTAATCATTACAACGTTATTTGGAATTACGATCACCAATATGAAAGTATCTCATTCACTTATAAATGATTTTGATGACATGAAAAAGATATTCTAAATTTTAAATTTAATGTAATATTTTAAAAATCTTATGATAATTAATTAATATATTATATATGAATTTCTCATTGTATATTTTAAATTTGATTACTTTAAAATTTTATAGCTATTCCCTCAATCATTCATTTTGGGTTCGGCCCTCATCGCATCGACATAACTCGACGATACAAACACATGAATTGTTGCCCCTAATTCATCTTAGAAGTGTAAGAGAAGATGTAACATGATTATGTAATAAAAAATCCAAACATGGTGTGTGTATCCATGTAATTCCACATGCTTTCCACATTAATATGATGATTTTTTAATTTCCAACTAATAAAGTATTAATATATGTTTACATCTCTGTCATGTAGAAAGGTTGAAAATATAGGTATGGATGAAAGTTAGTATTGAAAAAAAAAAAAAAAATATATATATATATATATATATATATATAATAACAAATTTTTAATACATAAATTTAACAAAATAAATCGAAAAAATATTATATTTGTGATAAATTTACATAAAATATATTTTTTTCGTCCCTTCAAAAGTTGTTCATTTATTTTTCGCACATTGATTAAGAAATATAAAGAGATAGTGTACGTATGTTGATAAAAAAAGAAGATATGTAACTTTCGGTGGAATACTCAAAATGACAAAATGAGTAATTTTGAAATAGCGAAGAGTGCAATGTGCAAGTTATCTCATATGATATTTTTCGATATTTTTTAAGATTTATTGAATTTTTTTCGATTTTTTTCATTAATTTCCCGATAATTTATCATATTAGACTCAAAATTGTTACTCCCTCCGTCCATGAAAAGTAGTCTCATTTGCCTTATATTTCTTGTCCACAAAATGTAGTCTCATACCCTTTATGGAAACTATCACCCTTCAACCATCACTTAATTACTCAAATTGTCATCAAATTTATTCACAAACAATCACTTTATTCACAATGGACCCCACAATACCCTATAATACTCTTACTTTATCTACTTTATCTACATTTTTCTTAAAACATGTGCCCCACTCCCATGAGACTACTTTTCATGGATGGAGGGAGTATTACTTACTGATATTTAATGATGTTTACAATTTTTATACAAAATTTGGGGAAATTTTATTTTTTCGGATAGGGACATTGAAAATATTTTCAAATAACTTTGTACGAACTTACCAATCTAATGTCTAAGCTAGCTGTCACATCCCGAATTTAGGGACCACGTCACATCCCGAATTTAGGGACCAGGTGAAAACACTATATTTTAACTATTTAACTGACAACTAAATTTATTAAAATTAAAATCAAATATTTTTTGAATTTGTAATTATAACTATTTAACTGACAATTAAATTTATTAAAATTAAACTTTTGAATTTGTAATAAAATTTACAGCGAAAGGAAATATTAAAACACAAGAAATTTTGAAGTTTTAGCATCACTTACTCAAAAATAAATTAATTTGTTTTAAAGACAAACACGATCTAACTGAATAATGAGACGTGACTTTGTTTAAATAAATTAAACCAATCTCAAAATTTAATAGTTTAAATCGTGAAGTACATAAATTAACTTTCAAAATGAAATAAAGGTTTTAAAATAAAATTATGTAACCACTTGAGGCAATCCACCGACTCTCCACTGTAACTTCTTAAGCTGTAAAAATGTTAATAGATTGGGGTGAGCAAAACAATTAGTTCAGTGATGATCCGCTCTTCAAATGTTAAAAATATGAAAAGCAAATAACTAAGGAGATTTTGAATAATTAAAATTTTTAATATATATATTATATACTCCCTCCGTCCCAGTATTTTGTGTATGGTTTGACCGACTCGAAGATTAAGAAAATAGAATATAGTGATGTGTATGGTGGAATAAAAGAGGGTATTATTGGTAATTCATTGACTAAAGTTAATGGGATTTGACTAAAGTTATAAATTTGGTTAAATTGTGGGCCCACATAGAGTGGCATTTTTTTAATTAGATGAATGTTGTAAGGATAAAAATAGAGTGTGTAAATAATTTTGGGACGCATGTTAAAGAAAGTGTGCAAATAAACACGGGAATGATGGAGTATTAAATAACTAAGTAAGAATTTTAGGGGTGTTACAGTAGCTAAGGTTATCCACTAATCTTCGATATTTGTCAAATTCTATTACACCAAGCAATTTACTACAGACAAGCCTCATGATTATCCAATTATATAAATTACAACTCCAAACTAACTTCACTTCTATATAAACATAATTAATTGGCCTCAATTTCCCATACAAGTACAAAAAGAAGAAAAAAAATGGAGAAAACTTCCCTTACATACACTGTTTTTATATCCTTGTTGTTGTTGTTATGGTGCATAAACAAGTGGTTCTTCAAACATTCTGCAAACAAAAACAGCCCCCCTTCACCACTAAAGCTACCGATAATTGGAAACCTCCATCAACTAGGCTCATTGCCTCATCGGAGTCTCCAAGCCTTGGCCCGAAAACATGGCCCCTTGATGCTTCTTCACCTCGGCAGCGTCCCGACTCTCATCGTCTCTTCCGCAGATGCATCCCGTGAGATTATGAAAACTCATGATCTGGCCTTTTCAAATAGGCCCGTTTACAGGGTTTACGAGAAACTTCTTTATGGTTATAAGGATATCACAACGTCTCCTTATGGTGAATATTGGAGGCAGTTAAGGAGTGTTTTTGTTCTTCAGCTTCTAAGTAACAAAAAGGTTCAATCTTTCTGTTCGATCAGGGAAGAAGAGACCGATCTTTTCATGAAAAAGATAGTGGAGTCTTCTTCATCAGATGCGGTGATGAATTTGAGTAAAATGTTTGCTGATTTGAGCTGCGACGTGATTTGCAGGGCTGCCCTTGGAAGGAAGTATAGTGAGTCGGAAAATGGGAAGAGATTTTTGCATGTGAAAGACGAGGTAATGGAGATTCTTGGTGGTTTTAGTATTGGAGATTTTGTTCCGTGGTTAAGTTGGATTAGTGGTGTTAATGGCGTGGATAAGAGAGTCGAGAGGGTTGCGAAAGAGATGGACGATGTCCTGGAGTGTGTGATTCAAGAATACGTTAGTGATGTCAGAAGTAATGGAGAAATTACCTTTGTTGATGTTTTGCTTCAGATTCAAAGTAAAAGCACTGCTGGTATTTCCATGGATAGAGACAGTCTCAAAGCCTTAATATTGGTAAGTAGTGTGTGCTTGTAGCATCTTTTGAGTTGTGTATTGTCACTATCGTATCAACATGAAATTAAGAATTTAATTTCCATTTGTTGTATGTGTTTCCACATTGATGTGATGATTTCTGAATTGCCAACTTCTTCTGTACAGGATGTATTTTTAGGTGGAACGGATACTATCTCCACTGCTCTAGAATGGACGATGGCAGAGCTCTTACGACACCCTACAAAAACAGAGAAACTGCAGAGGGAAGTAAGAGAAATAGTGAAAAATAAAGAGGTAATATCAAATGATGACTTGGAAAAAATGCATTATCTTAAAGCTGTAATTAAGGAAACTCTTCGAATACACCCACCATAAAGAAAAGAGTACTGCCGCATTGATGTGTTTTTCTTATTGATGTGGAACAATATATATACATAGGTTTGATTACAAGATCCCATAATTTAGGGAGGAGAAGATCAGAGAGATAATTGCATAATAAATTACAGCCAAGATTAGTGGAAGACTAAAACCGAGATTAGTGGAAGTCTAAATCATTCCATTTATTTTACGTGATCTGCTTCAATTTCCATTACACCATTCCCGTTACTAGTACCTAGAATAGCAGGCGAAGATGTGACGATTAAAGGGTACGACGTTTCAGCTGGAACCGTGGTGATGATTAATATGTGGGCGATATGTAGGGACCCTGCCTCTTGGGAGGAACCAGATATGTTCAAACCAGAGAGATTCTTGGATTCTTCGATAGACTTTAAGGGTCTCGATTTTGAATTCATCCCGTTTGGAGCTGGAAGAAGAGGATGTCCTAGTATTGCATTTGCTGTTGTTACTATGGAGTTTGTTTTAGCAAATATTGTGCAGAAAGTCAATTGGAAATTGCCTAATGGAGTTGAAGAAAAAGATTTAGACATGAGCGAAAGTCCTGGTCTGACTGTTCATAGAAGGGTTCCACTTCTTGTTGTTGCCTCTCAGAGTAACTAATTTGTCCTACACCGCACTGTCATATAAGATTTCGGTTTCATTCCTTTGTTTCACTTTTCGTGTTCTATCGTGTTTAATGATTAATACATGTAGATATGGTGTATACAGTCCATTAATTTTTTCACCCTCCACATTGTTGGGTTTTTGAAGTACGAACACCATATTCGTAGTAGCGGAAGTTTAAAATTTATTTCACCAACACAAATTCCTGATATGACTGTATAACATAATTTACGGATAATTAAAACACTAATAATCCTTACAGTAATTCGTATGCGAGATGTTGATCCTCTACTACGATATCCACGTAATCCTTGTCTACGAACTTGTGATCCAAATTGGAGTTCTCTAAAAGAATTCACTAGGAGAATTCTATACAGAGAACCGGAGAAATATTATGAGTGATAAATTGTTACGACTCAAACCTCTAACCCTAGAGGTATTTATATAGTAAAACAGAAACCCTAGCTGTGAACATAGATTGAGCCCAAGTATATATTTTACCATATTTATGATATATCTAATATATCATCTTATTAATTAAATCTAATTTAATTAAATAAGTTATAATCCTATCAAATAGAATTATTCTATATTTCTCCATAAATTAAACATCTTGATCAAATCAAATAATTAATTCATCCAAACTTTAATTTGTAAATTAAGACTACTTGTTGTGTGTTAGTCAAACTAACGGTGATCTTAGCAGAACCCTAGACAATGAACCAGACAATCTCAATATGTGAGGTACGTTGCAAGAAAATAGCAACAACCTGTAATGTGAAGCTCACAATGATATGATCCTTTCATTCACGAATACTCCGATTAGATTTAGAACATGATGATGTGTCTATTCCAATAATTTAATCACGTTATCCCATTCTACTAATTGATCACAATGTCGCATTTGAACACCATTTCAAATGTGACGTGCATTTAGAGATGTTTATCCGGGTCGGGCTAACCGGGCTGGCCCGTTTAACCCTGAAAAATGCAGGGTTAGGGTTCAGGAATTATAGACCCGTTTAAAACTGGGCTTTTTTGACCCGGACCGGTTAGCCCGTGGGCTAAACCGGGCCAATCCGCTAGCCCGAGTTGTTACCTTTTTTTTTTTTTTTTTTTAAATAAATAACCTAAAATAAATTTTGGGTCATTTGACCAATAACCATAACTATAAGCATTAAGAAGCCAATTACTATTACTATAAAAAAATAGATTATGATATTTGTTTAGCTTTATTTGATCATATTAAGGAGCAATGAGTTCTAGAATTGCATTTAAATTATACCTTTGTTTTCTCATTAACTAATTATGTATTTTTCTATATTATTTGTTTGTTGGACGTGCCAATTGAGACCTTTAATTTTAAAAGAAAAAAAATTATTGTAGCCCGTTAGTGGCCCGTTTAGCCCGTGGCCCGCTAGGGTTAGGGTTAGGTCCTAACAATTGTAGGCCCGTTAAATATGAACCGGTTAAGGCCCCAACCCGTTTAGCCCGTAGCCCCTGTAGGGCTGGCCCTATAGGGCTAGGGCCAGCCCGATAGACATCTCTACGTGCATTGGCCAATGACTAACGATCCAATTAGTTATGAGAAGACGAGTATTCTCTCTAAATCTATTTGAGGAATGACTCTTATTCTTGGCTCAACTACCGCGCACATGTACTTTATGGTGTGCCCAACACATGCCTAATCCACCCCGTTATGAGTGCAAGCGTCGGTCATGGTCAAAGTCCATCACGCCATACATGTCGCGTGTATTGACCTCAAGTTGAAGGACATTACATTGCTCCACAAATCGATATTCTCGTATAACGTAGACACGTAAATAGAATACACCAAACGGTTTCTCGATTGGGCAAGCCAATACTCTCAAAGTATCCGTGCATCCATCATGAGATACCTAGTATCTCGTAGTTGTGAGAACCACTACATCCTCTAAGGAAATGATGCAGATCGCACACCAATCTCAATCGCATCATCGATATCCCAATCTCGATGATCCTTGATTGGGGCTACTTTAAGAACCATGATATAGTCAATTGATATCTCACATCTCAATGACATCATTGGTTCATGGGAACACATATAAGAATAAATGCAAACAATCAAATATAACATTCTATAAGTGTATCACCGAATATTATTACTAACGTCAATAATACTTAAATAACTGAATATGATCAAGTACAATGTCCTTATAATGATTGTCTCTAGGACATTTATACTAACACACATGTCATTCATTTATACTATGAAACACAAAGTGGAATACTAAATATGAAACAAATAATTTCATTCGATAAGATTTTCTTGCACAATTTAGAAATTGTACTAAGTTGAAGAAATTGTGTGTATGTGTCATAAGTAGTTCTATATAACTTTATTTTGGCGTGACGTGTTGATTGGTGTAATAATGAGTGAGGATCCATGAATTTAAATTTGTGAGTTCAATAAATAATGTTTAAAATCTTACTCATTAGTTTACATCGATGACTTATATGTCGAAATTGTTGAGATTTTGACACTCCAAAAGAAGTGCAAACCAACTAAAGGGATATACAACATAGATGTGGAATTAAATAAGAATATAAGACACGCGTTATATATAATGTAAGAAGGTTGAAATTCATAGAGTTAATAGTTCAAAAAAGAAAACGAGGAGTATTAGATAAATTAATAGACAAGTGAATAAAAATATACTTAAATTATATTTGGCTCATACAAAAAGTTTTGTAAGAAAAATATATTCTCTCTAAATTCATTATGTCAATGTATTCAGTCAGAAGTTTTAATAAATATCTATTAATTTTAAGTATAAAATAGATATACTAGGAATATGATTGAGTATTGTGAGATCTACTTATAAATAAAGTGAAATGTTTATAAAAAAATATTGTGAATAATATTATTTTTAATAAAAAAAAATAAGAATAATGAAATTAAAGAGATAATATTTAAATAAATTACAATTATAATTTCTTTTATATTTATGACATGACAAATAAATAGTACTCCATTATAGTATAAAAGAAAAGGAGAGAAAGTATAGTAAATTGGTCAACTAAACATCAATTTTGATATTGAGAATCAACCCAAATTAAGTGGCTCAATTGAGAATTCGGATTTATTGCATATTTTTGTACTTTAATTAAATATTTTTTGTAAATTAAATTGGTATTTTAATGCAACTTTTCAATTCATTATTTTGTGATTTTAATTACCTTGATATTTTATTTTCTTATTTAATTCAGATAAATTTGGAACATTTAAAATTATATTGACAGAAAAGGAGTCAAGATTGCCATGATATGAATTAAAAGCATATCGGGCTAGCAGCCGTGAATGAATGGGCGCGGTTATACATACACCAACCTATTGAGTACACCCACCAAACATTTTTTTCAACTTTCAAGACATGTAAAATGTCACATTTACCCCTCGTGTGAAATTAAAGAAAAATGAAGATGAGTACACCCACTCATTCCATTTCACTACAGAATCATCCCCACCAAACACAAACAATATACTTCAACAAAAAAAAACTCCTAAAAACACAAAATTTCTTAAGGTGTTCGAAAATATTAACCCAAACAAAGTTAAAATGTTCGAAAATTTTTACCCAACAAACTCAATATGTCCGAAAAAAAATCATGAACAATTTTCATTTGTCCGAAAAAGAAGATCGGACATCTTGTTCGAAATTTTTTCCCCAACATGTACAAATTGTTCGAAATTTTTACCCCAACCTATACAAATTGTTCGAAATTTTTTCATGAACAAACATGAGTTGTTCGAAAATAATATCACAAACTGAAAAAACCCTAATTTTTTTTAAAAACCCTAATTTTGAAAATTTCAGAAACCTAACCTTACCTGAAGCGGCGGCGTCGGCAGCGAGGGGAGATGGTGACGGAGAGGGAGGAGGAGTGCGAACGTCCGCGTCGCTGGGAGGAGAGCAACGACAGCCGCGTCCTTCTTCAAAGCAGCGGCGTCGCTGCGGCGACAGGAGGGAGATGGCGGCGGAGAGGAGAAGACGGAAGAGGGGTGCGAACGGCGCGCCGTTGGGAGGAGGGCGACGACTGGAGGGAGGGGAGGGTGTCGTGGGGGCAGGGGCGGGCGGCAGCGCGGACTGGAGGGAGGGGAGGTGGGTGGCGGCGACGCCGATTGGGAGAGAGGACATAAGAGGGGTGCGAATAGCGCGCCGTTGGGAGGAGGGCACCGTGGGGGCGGGCTGCAGCGCGGACAGGAGGGAGAGGAGGTGGGCGGCGGCGCCTCTTGGGAGTGGAGGTGGGCGGCGGCGCCGATTGGGTGGGAGTGGGAGGGGGAGGTGGGTGTAACTTTGTGTGAAAATGTGAGAGAATTGGAGAAGATAATAATTTAATTAGGATTTTAAATGAGAGGGGTGTTTTTGAGATTTCCGTGTGGGTGTCCTCATCTTAGGCTCGTCTTAGGGTGTGTGTCCTCACTACTACATATTTGGCCTTGGAGAGCTTTTAGAAGAGTTCTCCAAGTGAGAGCTGTCCAAGCTAAATTGCACTTGGAGAGCCCTTTTTGCACTTGGAGAGCTCTTTTAAGGGCTCTCCAAGTGCAATTTAGCTTGGACAACTCCCACTTTGAGGAGAGCTCTTCTAAAAGCTCTCCAACGCCAAATATGTAGTAGTGCCTCATCCGATGGGTGTCCTCAATAGGTTGGTGGGTGTGTATAACCGCGCCCTGAATGAGTCAATAGTAATGGACTGGCATTTTTGTGGGCTTTGATTTTTGGGAGGCCACGAATAAATGCCCCCATTTATTATGTGTTCACCCCTTAGATGTCTTCACTCCTCATATATGAGTTCACCCACCTCTTATCTTCCAAAATTACCCTCCTTACTCATAAACCCAAATTTTCCTCCCACCTTACCCCTTTTTTTTTGAATTTCTCTTCACCATGGTTCGATTTCACACTCACTACTCAATATATGTGTAATGTATTTCGTTACAGAGTTTTTTTTACAAAAATCGTGTTTTGCAAAAACTCGGCACTAGTTCACCGAGTTAGGTGAGATTTTTCGGAAAAAAGTTCCACGTTTTGAATCAAAACTCGGCCAACTTTTCCACGTTATGATTCAAAACTCGGCCAACTTTTCCACATTTTGATTCAGCACTAATTTGCCGAGTTGTGAATCAAAACGTGGAAAAGTTGGTCGAGTCTTGAATCATAACGTGGAAAAGTTGGCCGAGTTTTGATTCAAAACGTGGAACATTTTTTCGAAAAATCTCACAAAACTCGGCGAACCAGTGCTGAGTTTTTGCAAAACACGATTTTTGTAAAAAAAAAAACTCGAAAACGAAATACACTACACATATATTCATTACAACTACACAATCATGCAATAATACGGTCAAATAAAACAACAATAACATGAAAAATAATCAATTACAAAGAAAACCTATGTTTTGGGTGTGGGAGGAATGCAAAATAACTGTTTTTTTTTTTTTTTTTGTTTATGGGTGAAGGGTGAACTTAACACACAGGGGTAGTATAGTCTTTTCATCCATTGGTTCAAAATATAAATGGGGTGAGGTGAAGACATAATATGTGAGGTCATTTATCCGTGGCCTTTTTGGGAAGAGAATAGATGGGCTCATGAATTGTAAATTTGTAATGTGGTGGGAGAATTAATTTGAGAGTGAAAGCCCTTAGGAGAAAGAATAAGTAGTGGCCGTGAGATTCAAGAAGTTAAAAAGGAAGCAGTTTCATATTTTGCTTTTTTCGGTTCTTTTAATTATGTTAATTAGGTAAACTGTTTTTTTTTTAATTACATTAAATACCCATCCCTTTTCCTCTCTCTCTGACTCGAGCCCAGGATCTAAAGCCTAGGTAGTGGTGCTCTAACCACTTGAGCTATCCAACTTCGTCAATTAGGTAAACTGTTATTCTAGCACGATGATGTGAAACTTTTATTTAGTTGTGTCTTTTTAATTAAGTTATTAACGGTTTATCTCAATTTCTATTTTGATTCCGTTATTATTTGATTTTATGCAAAGTATGTTTTGATTAATAGGTTTATTAGAACTGGTCATCCGAGTTTATTTGTTATCAATTCTAGTTAATTCACAATTTATAATTCGTAATTGTTATATTATTCATGTGGATGTCGTAGCAACTAAGGCAGTACACCTTAGGGGATAATAACATCTAGGTTGTATGAAAACGTCTCGTATTCATAGTCTAGTTTATTCTATTGTTTTAGTTCGTTAATGCGTTCCTCGAGTTGAACTTTGAATACATGTTTTAGGGTTATTCGTAGGAATAGATTAATTGGGGGTCATAGCTTCTAGTTAATTAAACTTAAGAAACAATTCGAACTAGTTTGGTTGTGCACTAGTTTAGGAATAAGATTTGAAATTAGATTGAGATTACCGAGTTCACTAATTAAATTGGTAAAATTAATTAAGGGGGAAACAATCGAGGGCTAGACCGTTCTTAATATTTGATTCCTATTGGTGTAGGCTTGGGACATAGGAGTGTGCTCCTCTCTAGGTCTCAGGTTCGAAACCCCTAAGGTGCAAACAATTTCTATGGGGCCATGTCCATACAGAGCGCAAAGCTCTGGCTTTAAACGGGACCCCCGCAAGTGGGCGGTGGAATTGGTCCCCTCGGATTAGTCGATCCTCGGACCGGATACCGTGGCATAAAAAAAAAAATTGATTCCTATTTATTTTTATTGCTTCATGTTATTTTCATGTTTTCTAGTAGTTAGTTAGTCAAACCAACCAAACTCCCCCCATTTTATTGATTTCATAACACAAGTTAATTCGATTGAGTTTCACCGTTCCCTGTGAATTCGACCCTTGCTTAGTGCTTACCCTACTACATTAATTAGTAGGTTAGATAAGGAATTTATTTTTGGGTGTCAGCGACAACACACCAAATATAGGATGTACTAACATATACTTCCTCCGTCCCGATGAAAGCTATCCGGGAGATTTGGACATGAAGGTAAAGAAATATAATATAATTATAGTAGATGTATTACAGGTGATTTGATTAAGAAAGAGAAACATATAATTAAATGTAAGAAGGGTAGTTTGTTAAAAATAGAATGAGTAGTGTAGACACCTAAATTTTAAATTCCTTTGGGCCTCTAAAGTCCGATAAATGTAAATGGGCCTCTAAAGTTCGATAAATGAAGACGGGCCTCTAAAGTTCGATAAATGAAGACGGGCCTCTAAAGTCCCATAAATGAATACGGGCTTCTAAAGTCCCATAAATGAAGATGGGTCTCTAAAGTCCAACAAACCAAATCAAGCCCAGACATTGTATTCTTAGCCCATCAAGTAATTCAAAATTTGAATTAAGCCCTAACCACTTGCACAAATATCTCCAGCCCATCAAATTTGGCCCACAAAAACCCTAGGTTCTACACCTATAAATAGAGGCCTCATTCCATTCATTTTAACATCAAGAAATCAGAAGCATTCAAGGCTCTAAAATTCTCTTCAAAGATTTTAGAGTGTTCTTCAGCAGTCGGAGGAGCTTCAAAGGCGTTCTTCGTGCAAAGTGGCGAGAAGCAGCGTTCGAGTGGAGATTAAGGTGTTAAGCCCCTCGATTCGGCGTTTCTTCAAGGAGGAGGTGCTTCGTGGATCTTCAACGACGTTCGTCCCCGATAAGTCCTGAAAAGTCCCGATAAGTCCCGAAAAGTCCCAAAAATCGATGTCTAATCCAAAATACGGCGTCAAGCCCTTGGATTAACATCACAAAGTCCCAAGTTTAAGAACGATCTTCAACGACGTTCATCACAAAAGTCCTTAAATTCAACGTTTAATCAAAAAATACGGTGCTATACCTTTGGATTAACGTTATAAAGCCCCAAATCCAAGATCAGAGCGGATTCGGCTGCGGATTCGACCCCAAAAGCTCAAGGAAATCAAGTGAAGTTCAAGAAGAGAGAATCAAAGGAGCAAATTAGAGATTGTAACCCACAAATACTCAGTTTTAATCCGAAATTAAATACATTGTTCCACATTTTCGCGTTTTTATATTTAATTCACGAATTTGTGTTTACAAATTGGCACGCCCGGTGGGACAATCTCTACCTCTCATCTCTGCTCTTCAAATAAATCAAGATAAACGATGACGCAAATCAAGATTAAGATCAAGAGAGGTGTCGCATCCGGATCAGTTGGTATTGACTTTGAAGACGTGAACGTAGTCACGAGGAGCATGTCAAGAAGCTCCAAGTCATCGTCTTCTTTAGAGAAGGCTACTGCAGAGAGTCCACCACCCAACACTGCGAATGAGGAGAACAATCCAGCATGTTCCCCTACTCATTCCACGACAAGCTCATCAGATTTAAGCACAGCCTCCGCAATGGCGACAAGTACCACGTCTGTTGAGGAGCAATTGGCAAGCTTGACTAGAGCCATATAAGGACTCACAAAACACGTCCAAGAACAAGATGTCCAGATTGCTAAGCTGGTGAGCAATGCAGACAAAGGGGAGTCAAGCCGTGCTAAAGGAAAGCAAGTCGAAAGGCATGATGTTGGGATGTCCGGTAAACGTCATCAGATGGAAATTAACCCGACTCTTAAGGAGTTACAAGTCTCTCCCGATGGTTTGGTGCCTATTGACCGGTTAAAAGAAATCATACTCGAAGCAATAAAGGATAAGTTCGAGGAAAATCCTAAGTCTTACTTCACCTACAACAAGCCTAACACTAAGAGGATTGACGGTTTGAAGATTCCAGCTGGTTATCAACCTCCAAAGTTGTTGCAGTTCGATGGCAAGGGTAATCCAAAGCAGCATATCGCTCACTTTGTGGAAACTTGCAACAATGCCGACACTTACGGAGATCATTTGGTGAAGGAATTTGTGCGCTCTTTAAAGGGCAATGCATTCAACTGGTATACCGATTTGGAAGCTAGTTCGATAGATAGTTGGGAGGAAATGGAGCAGGAATTTCTCAACCGGTTTTACAGCACTCGAAGAACGGTTAGCATGATCGAATTGACGAACACTCGTCAATCAAATGAAGAGTTGGTGATCGATTACATAAATCGATGGAGGAATCTAAGTCTAAATTGTAAGGATAGATTAACTGAAACTTCAGCAATCGAGATGTGCATCCAAGGAATGCAGTGGGACCTTCGGTATATCCTTCAAGCAATTCGGCCAAAATCATTCAAGGATTTGGCTACTAAGGCTCATGACATGGAGTTGAGCATGTCTACAAGTGGAGTTGAAGAGTTATCATCCCAAGAATGGGGGCAAGGGAAAATAAGTTTGAAGGAGTGGCAACAAAAGTAATATCCATTTCTAGACTCAGATATCCCTGAAATATTCGATGACCTGATCAAAAATGATCTCATCGAATTGCCAGAAATGAAACGACTCGACGAGGCTGGGAGAACGGATCACCCAAAGTATTGCAAGTACCATCGATTGGTAGGACATCCAATCCAAGATTGTTTTATACTTAAAGAGAAAATTATGCAGCTAGCCAAAGAAGGGAAGATCTTGCTAGAAGAAAGTGAAACAACGACAAATCACATCACAATTGAAGACAATCAAATGAAGGAAGTTTACGCAAATGGAGCCTACAAATTGATTTCTGAAGACGGCGTATACATTGCTCCATAAACGCATGAGCCTTAACTGTTTTTTTCTCCATGATGCACGAGCCTAAACTGCTTATTGTTCCCATAAACGCACGAGCCTAAACTGCTTGTTACTCCAAGAACGCACGAGTCTAAACTGCTTGTTGCTCTATAAACGCACGAGCTTAAACTGTTTGTTGCTCTATAAACGCACGAGCCTAAACTGTTTGTTGCTCCAAGAACGCATGAGCATAAACTGTGTGTTGCTCCATAATGCACGAGTCTAAACTGCTTATTACTCCTGGTCCGCACGAGTCTAAATTGTGTACGACAACCATCAAAGGTAAATACATGTGGTTAAACTGTTAACTTACTCCATTAAAGACATTTTAAGTGGTTAAATAATTAAACCCCTACTTTGTCAAAAGTAGTTAAAGAATAGTCACTCATGGGCCCGCATGTGGGAAATCATTCGAAAGTAATTCGCAATTCGTCCACATCAAAGACAAACGTTTTCGTGAACGAAATGCGAGGGGGAAATTTGTAGACACCTAAATTTTAAATTCCTTTGGGCCTCTAAAGTCCGATAAATGTAGATGGGCCTCTAAAGTCCGATAAATGAAGACGGGCCTCTAAAGTCCCATAAATGAAGACGGGCCTCTAAAGTCCCATAAATGAAGACGGGCCTCTAAAGTCCCATAAATGAAGACGGGTCTCTAAAGTCCAACAAACAAAATCAAGCCCAGATATTGTATTCTTAGCCCATCAAGTAATTCAAAATTTGAATTAAGCCCTAACCACTTGCACAAATATCTCCAGCCCATCAAATTTGGCCCACAAAAACCCTAGGTTCTACACCTATAAATAGAGGCCTCATTCCATTCATTTTAACATCAAGAAATCAGAAGCATTCAAGGCTCTAAAATTCTCTTCAGAGATTTTAGAGTGTTCTTCAGCAGTCGGAGGAGCTTCAAAGGCGTTCTTCGTGCAAAATGGTGTTTCTTCAAGGAGGAGGTGCTTCGTGGATCTTCAACGGCGTTCGTCTCCGATAAGTCCCGAAAAGTCCCAAAAATCGACGTCTAATCCAAAATACGGTGTCAAGCCTTTGGATTAACATCACAAATTCCCAAGTTCAAGAACGATCTTCAACGACGTTCATCACAAAAGTTCCTAAATTCAACGTTTAATCCAAAAATACGGTGCTAAATCTTTGGATTAACGTTATAAAGCCCCAAATCCAAGATCGGAGCGGATTCGGCTGCGGATTCGACCCCAAAAGATCAAGGAAATCAAGTGAAGTTCAAGAAGAGAGAATCAGAAGAGCAAATTAGAGATTGTAACCCACAAATACTCAATTTTAATCCGAAATTAATTAAATACATTGTTCCGCATTTTCGCGTTTTTATATTTAATTCACGAATTTGTGTTTACAGGTAACTTTTATTAAAATGGACAAAAAAAAGAATATTTGGTAACTTTCGTCGGAAGGAGAGAGTATTAGATAGATTTTTATAATTTTGGGGTACAAACTTGTCCCAAGGTAGGTCCGCCAATGGTAATAAATTTTTTGTTATTAGAGAATTAATATAATTAAATGTATTAATTCTCGAGTCTCAACCCATTCAAATTTGGAATTCTTTCACTCGTAATTTATGTCATTTTATTGCTAATAAAGTACATGCAATTTGAAACAATCTAGTAGTGCATTCACGAGTAATTTTATTTATGTAAACCACTTCAACTGTTTTTTAAACCTGATTCATCGATCATAAGAAAATTGCACGAAAGAGAAAAAGAAAACGAAGAATGTAATAATTCTAAAGAACAACACTTGGCTCAAAAGTTGCTAGTGTTCCTGGGCTAAAAAGCATAGAAGAACACCAAGCAACAGAAGCAGGCGACAGGCTAAACCCTAGAGGACTAATTAGTCCACCAAAAGTGTTCTCACTTGATTCCCGCGGCTGCTGACGTGGTGGTGAGAGGCTGAGAGGCGGCGGCGCAACCTCCTGCAGCCGCGTCTGCGCACCCGTTAGCTTCTGAACTACGTCCTTGAACTCGAGGGGACCCACCTTGTAGATCTTTGGTGGGGTCGGTGGCATTGGAGCAATGGGCTTTTTGGTAATTATGTTCTTTGCTGGAAACTTACGTACGGAATGAAGGGCTGAATGGAACGACGATTGTGGCCTCGGCCTCTTCGTTTGATAGTGATCGTAAGGAGAGTGAGTTGAGGAATTTGATGTATAAGAATAAGATGAAGTAGAATCTTTGCTTGTGTCTGAATAATATGTCTCCATGATAATTATAATTTCTTGCTTTAAGATTAATCACAAGTGATGGGAAATTTATGGCGGTTTAGAAGCTATATATATACTACATTCTACATGTACTAACTTACAGGAATTTGACTTCAAAGATAAGATAAATAAATATATATTTCCATCATACTCCTTCCAACTTTTAATGGGTCATTAATTTATTTCATTAAATTTGACTATTTTACTCTTATTCATTTATTACAAATATTTTCTATAAATAAATACTACTCCGTATATGGATATAAATAGGTAAAAGTCATAAATATTATTTATACCTATATTTTTTGCCAGATTTTTTATTTAACAAATTTTCTATACCAAAATTAGTTACTCAATATTTATAAATATATTAAAAAATGGAGGGAGTTGTCATTTTAATTTGACACACAAATTAATTAAATGTAAAGATAATGTTTTATGTAAATATGTGAATACTGTAAAGATAAAATTTATAAAAAAAAAATTTTAAAATAAATAAAGACGAATAAAATAAGTGTGTAAATAATTGTTTAACAAATGGATTATTTAGAAATGTCACTCTCATCAGAGAAATATGAGATATTTTTTTTATTGTCTTTACCGTCGGCACGGCTGACTTTAGAATCTGGTGCATATATTTGACCATCCATCAAGAAATTATTGACTCTATTATTGTGTGGTATTAATGATTTTTGCGTCAGGTTGAAAATTTTGCAGATTCTTGGCTTGGTCATGAGTTGTGAATTGTGATAATGCAAAATTTATTGCAAACCAAAATATAGGTTTCAAGTAGTGCAGATTTATTGCATACCCAGCCGCCACATATTATTTTATTAGTAATTATTACTTTTTCTGATTAATATATATAGATTTTTATTTTATTTTCAGCGGGTCTTCAGCCTAACCATATCACGATTCTATGACAGTGCGTTTATACTTTGAAAATTAATAGTAGTAGTTACAATATTCAATTTGTTCCTTTTTTTAAATCAATTTTCCCTTCTGAAAATAAAGACCATATATCGATCAGATTTTTAAAATTGGTAGATCCCAGTTATATTCTAGTATAATTAATGTAAGATTATGCCTGAATGAAAGGGTGGGACTTTCTTTCTAGATGATTCTTCTAGTATCGATAAAGTGATTCTAACATTTGTTTCTAGAATTCCAAATTAATTTAATATTCTTTTTTCCAAAATAAGATATTTTTATGGCTTAATAGCATATAAAATCACTATTGTTTCACAATTTGTGCTCTAATCCGAATTTTGGTATTGAAAATCTTTGTTTTGAAAATGTTTTGCAATTAACAACCGACAAATTCGCTTCAATCCGGAAATGACGATTAATTATTTGTTGCATTCTGAACCAAATGTATATACTTTATACATTTAATTATTTGTTGTCTGGTAACTGACACATTATTCAGGTATAAGCGGACTTTCTAATTGGGTCGAATTGTGAATAAACAAATTAAGATTTCTTTTAACAAGATTCAAATATTTAGATTAGCTAGATTAAAATTTACGAAAATGTTGTAATTTTATTTGCAATTAAGACTATTTTTATTTAGCCAAAGCTTTATACAAATCAATTTTACTGTAAAATTAGTTTGCATTTTATTGGTATATATCTTTAAAAAAAAAAAAAAACTAATTGTTTCATTAAAAATGTTATACTGTATTAGTTTTGTACAATAATTATTTTATTATTATATTCCATAATCATATAGTTACAAACTTGAACGATATAGTTACAAACTTGAACGGTGACATTATTTTTTATGAGATCAAAAATCTGTTTATTTCATGCATATTTACTTACGAGAGTATTTAAGTATAAAAATATGTATATATATTTCCCTGTGTGTCCAACATATGTTTATAGTTTAAAAAAAATTGTGTACATATCAACTCTATTTTATTATAGAAAATTCAAAATAATACTAATTAATTAAAATGTAATATCGGTCTCTTCCTTGCAAGTGGCATATCATTATTACAGAAAATTCAAATTAATACTACAAATTAAAATTAAAATGTATTCGGTCTCTTCCTCTCTGTTGCAGTTGGAATGTCATTATTATAGAAATTCAAATAATTAGTACTAATTAAAATTAAATATATTATATTAGTGAGGTAAGTGTTACGTCGACATAAAAGTATAGTGCTGGTATTTTTTATTTTTTTTATTCTGTCATATTCTTAAATTTAAATTTCGGATGACATTTTGTAGGTCCCAAGTTGAGTTAATAACGAGTAAGCTAGTGAAAATGTCTAGAGGGGGGTGAATAGACTTTTCAAAATTCTTTCGAAATATCAAAGTACAATGTGCGGAATACGAAATTAATAATGAGCCCAATTCAAGATTATACTCAACTTATTTTCGAGAACTCTGTTCTATACTCAACTAGTCTAGATCAGTCTAGTAGTTAAACCAATTAATCAATTTAAACAATCAAAACTGTAAAGTAAATCAAACACAAGATTTATAGTGGTTCGACAACTTGTCTACATCCACTCTCACAAACCCAGTTGTGATGTTTCCACTAAACTCTTCCAATCGAGTACAAGTGTGTGTTCTTGTCTTTAAAGTCCCAAGAAGAAGACTTAGATCTTCAACAGACTATACCTCCAGATATGTCTATGATCTTACTAGAAATTTTACAAGTATCTAGCACCTTGAAAATAACAAAACAAAAACTTAAAAAACTTCTCTGATCTTCAGTAGTAGCCTTCTTGATTCTTCACTTGTCTTCTGGCTATCTTTCTGAACTTCAATCAACTCTGAGAGTAAACTTCAAATATATCTTTGATAATGCTTCACTTGAGTATGAACGTCAGTGTGTCAGTAGTATTTCTCAATATCACAGTAGTCAGTCCTTAATGAATACCTTGGGGTATTTATAGACTTCAATTTCAAGAACTTAGTAAGTTGTAACCAACTTTTCTTGATAACTACCTTCAATTGAATCTTCTTATCAATCTACGCGTTTCTGTTATGAATTAGTTATTCCATAACTAACTTCTATATCTTTATCTTTAATACGCGTTTCTGTAACTAACTCCAAGTTAACTTGTCTTGTGTAGTCTAGTAGATGTACTTGTCTTGTAGTCCACCTGTCTTGAGTAGTAGACTGGTCTTCTCTTCTTGTGCAGTAGACTTCTAATAAAACTAATCTAGTCCTATCATCTAATCCTAACAAGACTATTACATTACTTTAAGCTTTTATAATACAAGCTTAGTCAACTTATACACTATACAACGAATCTATCTATTACATATAGAAACATGAGCTCTATACAACATTTAAATAGCTCAGTAACAATCTAACATACATGAAGTACTTATAGATCGTACTTATCTTTTAATGAATACTTTTCTTTTAAACTGTACTTGTCTTTTGAATTCTACTGATCTGTACAAGATGACTTCAACTCAACTAGACTAGATTAGTCAACACTTAGAAAATATTCAAGTCTTCTTTTGGCTTATCAAAACTTTATCTTCTATCTTTTATTCATCATTTAGGACTTGTTCCAGGATTCATATCCCAACAATTTCCCCCTTTTTGATGAAGCCAAAACTACTTGAATCTTTTCTCATAAGTAGACTAGTTAAGTAGTTATCTTGTCTTTAAACATCAAAATAGTACTTTATCTTTTCATTCATTCAAAAATAGATCAGTAGAGATTACAAATACTTCCAAAATAATCAAAATATCAGATCAAAAACAACTAAAACAAACAACTAATCTGAAAGAGTACCTTCTTCTGAGTTTGGAACGCAGAATGCATCAAGGAGTCTCTTGTGAATTAAACTAATCTGATCTTCATCTTCAATCTTCTCCTTGTCTAGCAGTTCTTCTTCAAACTTCTTGATCTGGTTACGATCTACTCTCTTTCCTGAGCTTGTCATAGGAGTCTTCCATCTTGGAAAGATTGGTATCAGAATGTTGAAATTTGCAGCAGCAGATATCCTCAATATCAGATTCCAAAGCATTCGATTCTGACCTTCCATAAACTTATCAAACATCGAGTATAATTCATCAGAATTTTCAGAATCACCATACTTTCTGATTATCCAGTGATCAAGTTCCCATTGTCTCTTCACCTTGAGCCAATCTTGACGATGCTCTCTGTCAATAAAATAATCAATGAACTGATCTTCCATTTTCTCTTCATCTTCCTTCAGCTTCTGCAAATTTTCAATATGTTTTTCTATCTTCTTTTTGCTTGCATAATGAATCTCGTCATCTGCAATTCTTTGTTTCTTTTCAACTACAGCAGCAGCAGTAGGTTCTTCAATACTCAGCTTCCTCTTAACTCGTCTAGTCTGAATCTCTGCTTCAGGAGACGATGCAACACCTTTACCTTTCTCTAATCTCATCTGCTTTTCTGTTTCAGCTTG
The DNA here is from genome assembly GCA_963675135.1 of Galeopsis tetrahit. Classification (NCBI taxonomy): domain Eukaryota; kingdom Viridiplantae; phylum Streptophyta; class Magnoliopsida; order Lamiales; family Lamiaceae; genus Galeopsis; species Galeopsis tetrahit. The sequence goes on from OY776119.1 coordinate 91,845,372, forward strand.
CTCTAGATCTGCCTTCTTCACTAATCTGCCTCTTTTAGGCCTTCTTAGTTCTTCAATTGCAGTAGCAGCATCTTTCATCTCCGGTTCAGCACTAGCAGACTTAGCAACTTCAACTAGACTGGTCTCTTCCTGTTGGTCCTGAAAGGAGTATATAACAAGTGTATGGGGGGGGAATACACTTGTATGCAATTCTTTTGCTAATTTGATCAAACCAAAGTTCAGCAAGGTTGTCTTGGACAACTCTGCTGAAGAAGATTAACTCTTCTGAGATAATCAGACTACTAAGTACTATTGAGTACTTAGTTGATTGACTATCTAGGGGAGTTATATGTGCGGAATAATGGTTGGCCCTTTAAGTTTAGACTCCTTTAATTTCTGAAATCACTTAGTCAATGTAACACAGTCCAGTTAAGCTTCAGGGAACTTGTCCAAAACAGTTTTGCACAGTCTTTGAGTATGTATCTTTGAAAGATCAGTTTAGTGTGCAGTGTTGAATGAATGTAAGTACTTGTAAAGTAAATCAACACAAGAGTTTATAGTGGTTCAGAGACTCAAGCTCCTACATCCACTTTCCCTGATTTAACAGGATAATTCCTTCACTCTTGGAATTAACTTGTTTTATAGTGCCAAGGTGCACTTGATCAAGAACACCACTCCTTGGTGAATTGATCCCTAGGATGTCTAGAGTCCTAGTACCCTCTTCTCAACTCAGAACTGAACTGTTCTTCTCTCAACAGTCAGTTCCTACCACTTCTACTACTACAACCTTCTCACTTTCACTCTTGAAAGATATGAGGATTGAAGTAAGGTTCCAACTAGTGAGATATCCTTTACAATGAAGATCAGTGTATAAGGATAGGATATCTCTCTAAGCTTGTGTATGGATATACAATTTGGTTCAGCTTAGAAGAAGTGTTTGAAGACTAAGATAGTCTTTGAAAGCTTTGAAAGCACTCTAGCTTGTAAGAACTTTGAGCTTAGTTGGATTGTGTTGAGGTGCATTCAAATGGTCTTCACACTTCTGTATTTATAGACAAAATGGAGGATTTGCCCGTTGGAGAGGCAGCCCCAAATTGCTATATATGTCTTCCTTGAGTTCTTCAAACTGGAAGACAGATTCTTGATAGTGACATGTCCTCATTTGGGTAATAAACGGCTGTAACAGTTTTGTCTTCATTCTGCAGCACTTTTCCCAATGTTTGACTTCTTGTTAGGACTTGGACATGGCTTCTGAAGGTTGATCCAATGATAGGACAACATTCCTTATCATCTGGACAACTCTCCTTATCACTATCAGCAGTTTTGCTTTTCAGCATGGTTGGCTTGCTCTTCTTCAGATGACTTGGCTCTTTCCCTTTGTTTCTCTTGTGTATGGTCTTAGCTCATTCCTTTGAGGACCTTTAGAGACTGGTTGTCTTAATCTTTTCAGCATAGTTGATCTTAGGCTTTCAGAGCACTTGATCTTGGTCAATTTAGCTGAGACAACTCCTCTGGACAACTCTCCTGATCAGTATGATTGGTCTTTTTGTATCAGAGCACTTTATACTTTAGAGTTGGCTTATCTGGACAACTCTCCTGACCAAAACCTTTGAGTAGTCTTGTCCTTTTGAGCTAGGTAGGTTTGTTCTTGCATATGGCTAGCTTCTTTGGACAACTCTCCTGATCAGAGCTTTATGAATATTTTCTCTGGACAACTCTCCTGATAAGAACATCTTAGATTTCATAGAGTGTCCTTGCTCTTAAGTGATTGTTCCAGAATTTGAGCCTTGAGGGGACTTGATCTTGATCATCTTCAAAGCATAGGTTCCCCCTCAAATTGTGCATCTAATTGTCTAAGAGCTGCCTAACATTTCAGCTTCTCATCTAGCCTATAATCTATATGTTCTAACATTCTTAGAACACATTTATATTGACTTAGGCATGTCTCAGGGGGTTTTTGGTACTCAATCAAAACATAGCTCATTTTATTCCCAACAATTTCCCCCTTTTTGATGATGCCAAAACCTTTACAACTTAAGCAAAAGTGACTTGTCTACACCTATTACATGTATCTTCAGAAGACATGACTGAGGTCAATATTCCTGAAAAGTAATGTGTTAGTGTATTCACTGTTTTTGTTGCTAGTAGGTGTTAAGATAGGCATAGAGAGATTTGTGTTTCTTGATTCAAAATAAGTTCAACTATCATTCATTAAAAACTCATTACAGGCATGTTGATAGTTGAAATTAACATGTCAGAGCATGAATCAATAACACTTAAATACATCAGAGCATTTCATTCTAGTAATTCAAGACAAAAATAATATTTTCAGCATCAGAGCACATAGCTTGTATCAGAGCAATCTTTAATAGATCAGAGCATTTCATTCTAGTAATTTCAAGACAAAAATAATATTTTCAGCATCAGAGCACATAGCTTGTATCAGAGCAATCTTTAATAGATCAGAGCAACCAGATTAACACATCAGCAAACTTGACCATATTTCAGCATAGTTGATCATTCAAGTAAGGTCAGAAGACTTAGCCATTTCAAAGATCATCCTCAGGAGGTGGCAGCATTCCATACTGTGCCCACACTCTTCTTTTTAGTGCCATGGCTTCTTGGTTGGTTCCCTTAGGTCCAAGAACCATCTTGTTCAGCTTAAGGATCTCAGTGAATTCCCTCAGAATTCTTGCTTGGTCAATCCATCCTTCAAGCTTTGGAGGCATGTATATGATTGGCTTGGGAGCTGTGAGTTCAAATCTTGCAATGTCAGCAGCTGCAAGTAGTTGTTGATACAACTCTCTGTAGTATTCTAGCATGAACTCAGTGAAGGCAGAGTTTGCATCTCCTCCATTCCATCTGTCAATGACATAATAGTCATAGACAAACTCCCTTTTGGCTTCTTCCCATGTGTCATTCAGTTGAATTGGCACCCATTTATCCAAGTGTGGATATTTGGTGTCCATTGGGATTAGAAGCTGAGGCTTCATCTTGCTGTAAGTTGCTCTTCTCCTTCTTGGTTTCTGAAAGTTTGCTCTCCTTTCATCTCTTGCTCTGTTGGCTTCTTCCATCAGATCAATTTTCTCATGGGCCCTCATCATGGCCAGTTTCTGTTGTGTTTCAGGGTCTTTGCCATACCCTTCATGAAACAGCTTTGATGGATTATCAGCTAAAACATTTGTCTTTTTCTTGGGCTCAGGTCCAAATCCTTCAGCAAATAACTCTTCAGTCTCTTCAGTTGATTTGGCACCTTCAGCAGTTTTTCCAGATTCAGAAGATTTGTCTTCTTCAGCAGTTTTGGCTTTCTTTGATGTAGGCTCATCCTCATCAATTCTGAATTCAGGTGGAAGATCAAGGCTGCTAGGAAAGTCAGTGAATTTCTCAATTTGTCTCTTCTTTCCTTGGGCCTTCTTGATCTTTCCTCTGGTTTGGACACCTTCAGCATCTTTGTCCAGACCTGACACTTCACCACCTGGTCTTTGCTGTTTCCTTGCCCTCTCTTCTTGAGCTGAGGCCATTGAGTTTTTCAATGCCAATGCTAACTGCTCCTCTTCATCCAAATCTTCCAAATTCAGCATTTCTGGCTCTTTTCCCTTTCCTTCAGGGACTTTGTCCTTCCCTTTCACTGGACTCCCAATCACCAAGGCACCTTTTGCTCTAGCTCTTTCCCTTTCCCCCTTTTTGGCAGCATCAAAGCACTGGGGCTTTAGGTCACTCATTGTTGAGGCCATCAGGGATTGGGCCTGGTTTAGGGACTTCATCTCTTCCAACAAATATACATTTTCATCATGTATATTCTGCATTCTATCACTGCTCAAGCTAAGGAAAGCTAAAACAGGCTTCATCTTTTGTTGGACAACCTCTTCCATGGCTGTTTTCAGAGATGCATCCAGTTGGGCTTTTAAGAGCTCAGTGAGGTTGGCCACTGCACCTTCAGCAATGTTGGCCAACACTTCTTGGGAAAATTTTTCTGAGGCAGCTTTGACCATAGCTAGTCTTTGCTCTTCAGCTCTTCTCTTTTGTAGAGCAGTCTTCTTTCCAATGGCTTGCTTGACAGTGAGCCTGAGAGCTTTGACATTAGCATTGTGATTGTCTCTCAGCAGCTTTTGTTCTTTCTTGACCTCCTCTGAGATGGCTTCCATGGTTGATTTGGCACTTTGAACTTCAGTGGAGATGGTTTGAAGACCAGATTCCACACCACTGATTCTTGCCTCAAGGGTGGGTAGCACAACATCTTCAGAGCCAGTGAGCCTCATTTCTACAGATGCTAGAGTTCTTCCTTGCTCATTCAATGCTCCTGAAGTTTCAGCATGAGCAGATTGGACTTGATGAGCCAAGGAGTCCAACTTCTCTGATTGCATTCCAAGTAAGGCCTGAGCTGAGCCTGTATCAACTTGGATAGGTGCATCTGTGAGGAACTCATCTGCAAAAATTTGGTCAAGAGAAATACCTGCAACATCAGATAAATCAAACAAGTTAGGAAATAAGCACTCATCACCCTCAATTTCTTTTGCATGAGACTCTGATACATCAGCAGTCTTCTTCTCATTTTCAACTTGTTCTTTTCTCCCTTCATGAATAATGTTCTCACTCAAGGAATCAGGCCTCCTTTCATCAAGGGATTCTTGAAGTTCAGATTTGACTTCAAGAATAACCTGTCCTTCCTCACTTATTCCACCCTCATTTGGTGGTACACTCACTATCTTAGTGATGACTACCTCTCTTTCATCCTCAACTCCCTCTGATTTTTCTACTAATCTTTCCTTTTCAACTCCTTCTCCTAAACCTGCAACATCTCCACCTTCATCAAGGTTCAAAGATGGCAGTTGTGGGGAGATCACAGTGCTTATATCAACAGCCACTGAGTCATCCTGAATGATTAAGGGCTGATCAGTGTCCAACTCCTCTGACACTGAATAGGCCTTAATCAAACTAGCCTCTAATACAGGAACCTCAACATCTTTAGGCTGTGCCTTGGGTTCAGAAGAACCTTCATTGGCAGATGTGTCTTTGGTTGTGTTACCATCCTTGGTCAACACCTCTGAGATTACAGAGCCTTTCCTATGATAGGTTTTGGGAGGATTGGAAAGTCTTTCAGAGACAGAAGACTTGGGATGAAGGGATTCAGGGAGGTTGGCTTGAGGGGTTTCAGGAGGGTTGGGATTTGAAGGGTTTGAGGGATCATCAGGGGAATCATCATCATTGGAGCTACTGTCAGGGTGTTTGATTCCCTTTGCCTTTCTTTCTATCTCCTCCTTAATCTTGTCAGCTACCAACTTTGCAAAAATCTCCTCATCAATGAGGAATCTTGTCTTTGAAACTCCAGCAAAGTGTAGCAATCTGTTTTCCTCAATCTGCCACCAGTTTGCACCCTTATCTTGGATGACTTGTGATATTTCCATCAAGGATTTATCTTTCACATCAACAAGCATCCTTAAATCTTGAAAGGCATTCTGAATTCTTGGAAATTCAGCAAGTTGTGGATACAAACTGTCCACAGTAGCCTTGGCTCCTCCTCTGAGCATACTTTCATAAGTATACTCCTCCTCATCTCCACTTGAATGGGGACTTTGGGTTATAGGGGAGTTGGCTCTGGGTTCTCCTATCAAAGCTTCAGGCAGATTAAGTTCAGGGATAATGGTCTCAGAAGGGTTGGGCTCAAGTGAAGGTACTTCAGTTGCTTTAGAGAGCAATGAATCTGAAGGGGCTTTACTCAGGGGGGTTGGCTCATTGAGTGCATGCTCTAAGAGTTTTGATTAATTGAGCATGGATGAGTCAAGGGGAGACAGGAGTCTTGTCTCATCTACTGCTAAGTCAGCAAGCACATCAATGCCACTTCTTTGCTCATTCCCTTCTGGAGAATACCTCTTAGTGAGATTTACAGGGGTAATGGGTTGGTTGGAAGGGGTAACATGGGTTTCAGGGGAGTTGGGCTCAAGATACTGAATTTCAGGGAGGTTGGCCTCTATGGGTTGACCTTCAGGGACTTTGGATTCTGGAGTTCCAGAACCAGATGAATTGGTCCTTGACATGGATTTGGCCCTGCTTTCAGCTCTGCTCTCCCTTAGAGCCAATTGAAGATACCTCTCTTCTTGCAGCTCCAACACCTTTTCAGTAGGTTTGGCCCTTCTCTTGCTGGCCCTGCTACTTCCACTTCCTTCCTTCTCAGGGACAACTTCCCTGACTCTCTTATCACCCTTAGACTTTTGTCTAGTCTCATTGTACTTTTGCCTGAGTTCTTCTGAATGATCAGATGGCACTTGTACACCTTCTCTAGCAACTTCTTCAATCTCAGCTGAAGCATCTGAATTCTCTTCTGAGATTCTCTGAGACATTTTTCTTGTCTTTACAGCCCTGCCCTTTGTTCTCTTTTTCATCTTAGGCTTCTCTTCCTCCTGTTCTTCAGCAGGCTTGGCCAATAGCATCCTTCTTTTCTCAGTTTTCTTACTGAGCTTTCTGAACAGGATCTTTTGGGCTGGGAGGGGCTTTGCAAAGGTCTGCATCTGGGAATAGTGGGAAAACCTCTCAATCAACAAGCTTGCCCTGGTGCAATACTTGATTTTCCCTTCTAGCACCACCTTGTTGTGGGCTTTCACCTTAAATTTAGCCTTCTCTTTCATCATCTCAGACATGATGAAGGTCCTCCAATCAAACTTGATGCCCTTATCACTGGCATCAATAATGGCAGCCATGATTCTGATCCTTGGCTGGCTGACCTGCTCTAGGCTTCCAGTGTTGCTTAAGAGGCTCTTAGCAACTACCTCAAAGAGATTAAGAAACTCTGGCTTGAGAGTTTTCTTGTTTTGAGTTGAGGAGAGAGGGCCTGGAACTAATAACCACTCTTGGGTTATTTCCTCTTCATGTCCAGTGCCATACACTTCTGGATTCCTTCCCTCATAAGGCAATCCAAAGGCTCCTTCCAGATCCTCTGAGGAGAATCTAACTCTATGGGATCTCTCCTCTTCCTCTCCTTCAGCTGTGTAGGATAGCCTGGTTGATACTTCACCATCTTCAGGCTTGCCTCTCCACTTGAGGAAGGCAAAGAATTCTGCCATATAACTTTCCAGGCAAGAGCTTGGTCTTTCTTCCAAGAACTTTTGGAGACCAGCCCTTCTCAACCATCTCAGGGTTGGAGTAATCTCAGGATCTTCACTTTCAAAAGAGATAATTGGCTCAAAGTGAAGATTGTTCTTGTTGCTTAGATAGCCAAAATCTAGGTCTAGATCTTTGTTGGAGAAATCAACAAGCATTTCAGGTCTAACCTTAGGGGCCATTGAAATTTACAGAGAGAAGTTTGATGAAGAATGAGAGAGTTTGAAGAACTTTTGAGTTAGGGTTTCGAATACTTGGGGAAGAAGTGTTTGTGGGTATCTTAAGACTTGTGAATATTCTAAAAAGAATGTTTGTCAATGAGTTGGTAAGGTCTTGATACAATTCAAAGGTGAACAAAAATGGAAATCCAAAATGGACGGCTAGGATTGATTTCAGGGGAGTTGTCCATTTTTGATCCAATGGTCAAAAACCAATGTAACAGTGAAATAACTGTTTTATTCAAAACGTGGGTGGTTTTTAATGTTTGTTTAAGGCTGGGAGTTTTTCGAGATAGATCATGTCCCAAAAAGTTTAATGCAAACAAGAGTTAAATCTTGGCATTTAATGCATGGAAAGTGACCTTTTGGGTGGGAGACAAATTAAATCCCAGAAAGGTGAAAACTGTATTTCAATGGGACAGATTTCGAAATAGGTATTGATCACCAAAAATAGGTGCTTATCATACCAAGATTTGGTTTGATAGCTAGGACAACTTATCTGACCCTACATGGACAAGTGTCCTGAAGAACTGTGGACAAGTGTCCTGAAGAGGTAAGGTCATGTTTCTGAATTTCAGTAGACTTGACCAAGTCTGCTGAAGTTTGAGTTTGTTTCCCCCTTAATCAATGAGCTTCTTTGGACTTATTTGTCCAACTTCCCTGGATCAAGTAATCCCAACTCTGCTGATAGCTCCAGAAATCTTGCCTCTGCAAGTGGCTTGGTTAATATATCAGCTTTTTGAAGGTCTGTGTGAATTTTGACCAACTTGATGTCCTTCTTCTCCACATGGTCTCTAATGAAGTGGTGCTTGATGTCCACATGCTTGCATCTTGTGTGTAAGACAGGATTTTGTGATATAGCAATGGCACTATTGTTATCACAAAATATTGGCACTTCAGTAGAGTTGACTTTGTAGTCTCTTAGTTGTTGTCTCAACCATAGGATTTGAGCACAACAACTTCCAGCAGCAACATATCCAGCTTCAGTGGTGGAAGTGGCCACTGTGTTCTGCTTCTTGGAGAACCATGAAATAAGCTTGTTGCCCAAGAATTGACAAGTCCCTGAAGTGGACTTTCTGTCAATCCTACATCCTCCATAATCAGCATCTGAGTAACCTGTTAACTCAATATTGTCATCAGCAGGGTACCAAAGGCCTAGATTCTCAGTGCCTTTGAGGTACCTCAAAATCCTCTTTGCAGCCTCAAGGTGGCTTTTCTTAGGATTTGCTTGAAATCTTGCACACACACCTACTGCAAAGGTGATGTCAGGTCTGCTGGCAGTGAGATAGAGGAGTGATCCAATGATTCTTCTATACTCAGTAGAGTTGGTTGTAATGCCATTCTCATCAGGATCCATCTTCCAATTTGTGTTCATTGGGATCCTTACTGGCTTGCTAGTTGTACACCCAAACTTTTTGATCATTTCTCTTGTGTACTTAGCTTGGTTGATGAAGATTCCTTCTTTAGATTGCTTGACTTGTAGACCCAAAAAGAAGTTCATCAACCCCATCATGGACATCTCAAACTTGCTTTTCATGAGCTTGGAGAATTTCTCACACAGCTTCTCATTAGGGGATCCAAAAATTATGTCATCCACATAAATTTGGACAAGCAGGATGTCCTCTCCTTCAGAGATTCTGAAGAGAGTTCTGTCCACAGTTCCCTTGGTGAATCCATGATCCAAGAGGAATTGTGACAGTGTATCATACCAAGCCCTAGGGGCTTGTTTGAGTCCATATAGAGCTTTCTTGAGTCTGTAAACTTGGTTTCCAACTTCAAAACCTGGTGGTTGCTCCACATAGACTTCTTCTTTTAAGACTCCATTCAGAAAGGCACTCTTGACATCCATTTGGTATACTTTGAACCTCTTGTGGGCTGCATAGGCTAGAAAGAGCCTTATTGCTTCTAGCCTTGCCACAGGTGCAAATGTCTCATCATAGTCAATGCCTTCATGTTGGCAATATCCTTTTGCCACTAGTCTTGCTTTGTTTCTGACAATCACATCATTTTCATTTTTCTTGTTCTTGAACACCCACTTTGTTCCAATAACATCTTGATGTGAAGGTCTGTCCACCAGCTCCCATACTTCATTTCTGGTGAATTGATTCAGTTCTTCCTGCATGGCTGTGATCCAATTGACATCTTGAAGTGCTTCCTCAATATTACTTGGTTCTTGCTCTGACAAGAAACAACAGAACATAGCACTTTCACCATGAAACTTTCTGGTTCTGACTCCTATACTTGGATCACCAAGTATCAGATCAGTAGGATGATCAGATAACCAGGTCCTTCTTTTCCTGATCTCTTCAGTAGAGTTGTCCTCTACTGAAGGTGAATCATTTTGATCATAAAATTCAGGATAATGTAATGCAGGATCTAATTCAGGATCATAATCAGGGGTGTTGTCCTCAATGTCAGGGACATTGGCATTTTCAACATTTTGAGTTCCCCCTTGATTATTTGACCCATTAACTACCTCAGCAGGAACTGCTTCTTCATTGGTAGTTGTTACCTGGATGTGAACTGGGATTGTATCATTCAGTTCATCATTTCCATCAGTGGGATTTGTCTCAGGAAGGTTGCCTTCAGGATGGTTGTCCAATGTTGTATGTTCAGGTAGGTTGATTTGGACAACTTCTATGAGTTCAGTGTCTTTGTCTTTTAGGCTTAATCTGGTTGTCCTCTGTGTGATTTCTTCAGGTTCCAAATGATCATTCCTGATCTCAAAGATAGATTCATCAAACACAACATGAGGTGTTTCTTCCACTATAAGGGATTTCTTGTTGTAGACTCTGAAAGCTCTACTGATTTGAGAGTATCCAAGAAATACTCCCTCATCAGCTTTGCTATCAAAGGCTTTCAACTGTTCTTTCCCATTATTGTGAATGAAACATTTACAGCCAAATATATGAAAATATGACACTTTAGGCATTCTCCCTTTCCAGAGTTCATAGGGGGTTTTGCCTTGCCCCTTAGTGATCAAACATCTATTTTGAGTATGGCATGCAGTGTTTATAGCTTCAGCCCAAAACCTCTTAGGTAAATTTGAGTCAGCAATTAAAGTTCTAGCAGCTTCTTTTAAAGTTCTATTCCTTCTTTCTGCAACTCCATTTTGTTGGGGAGTTCTAGCTGCTGAGGTTTCATGAGCTATTCCATTTGATGTGCAGTACTCATTGATGTATGAGTTAATGAACTCAGTGCCTTTATCAGATCTTATCTTGATAATGCTAAGGCTTTTCTCATTTGACAACCTCTTTAGAAGTTCAGGTAGTTTGACTTGTGTTTCCTTCTTATTAAGGAGAAATACTACCCATGTGAACCTAGAGAAGTCATCTACTACTACTAATGTGTATTTTCTACCATTTATGCTTGAAGGGGTAATTGGTCCAAACAGATCCATATGTAGAAGTTCAAGTACCCTTTCAGTGGAAATGACTGGTTTTCCTTTGAATGAGGTTTTAATCTGTTTTCCTTCTTGACATGGTTTACACACATGTTCTTTAATGAAAACCTCATTAGGTAGTCCTTTAACTAATGCATTTCTAGCAAGTTTATTCATAGTTTTGAAGTTCAGATGATTTAGCCTCTTATGCCATAACCAACTTTGTTCACTAGAACTTTTAGCAATGAAACATGCAGCATCAGTAGACTTGTCCCAGTCTGCAAAATACACATTTCCCTTCCTAGTTCCAGTCAATAGGGTTTGTTGAGTTTTATCTTTAATTAGACACTTTCCACTTGAGAACTCAACATTAAAATCTTTATCACAGAATTGACTGATACTCAGGAGGTTATATTTGAGACCAGCTACATAAGATACATTGGTTACTTTGATGTTACCAATCATCAAAGTACCATAACCTTTTGTTGTTGCTTGTGAGCTGTCTCCAAAGGTGACATTTGGGCCTTCTTTTTCAATAAAATCAGAGAGGAGTTCCTTGTTTCCAGTCATGTGCCTTGAGCATCCACTGTCAAGGTATCATGCTGTCTTTTTGTTCATGCTCCTCTTCTTGTGGCCCATTGGTACCTGCAATTAGATAGGTTTAGGTACCCTTTGAGTTTTGGGTCCTGAGAGGTTAGCTGTACCTTTGGGAACCCAAACTTGCCTAATAACCCTGATTGATTCAAGGTGGCTAAGGTGATTTCCTAGTGCATCAATATACACTGTCTTTCCCTTAAATGCCTTTGGGAAAGTATGTGTGAATGTGTTAACTCTGTAAGTTTCAGAGGAGTTGACCACTCTTCTGAACTTATGAGTTCTTTGTGCAGCTTGATGAAATCTTTGAGGAAAGGCATTTTTATGACCATTACCCTTTGGCATGAAGGGTTTTGGTTGTCTCATTTTATTCTGCCTTTGAGGATAGTTGTCCTTAGGTCTATTCAGCTGAGGCTTTCTCAGATGAGTTGGCCTAGGCTGATTATACCTTGGATAATTCCTCTGAACATTGTTCAGGAGAGTTGCCCTTCCATTGGGTCTACTCTGCTGACCAATATTCCTCTTGTGCTCAGGAGCTTTGGCCATTTCCTTAGGTTTTGGCCTTTTCTCCTGAATCACTTGAGTAGGCATTTCATTCAATTTGCCCTTTCCTTTGTTCAGTGGCTGAATTACTTCATTTTCAGCTTGTTGTGCCACTGACTTAACAAAGATTCTCTTAGTGTTACTTGTGGATGCAACACTAAGACAAGGTGAAGATTCAAATGGATCAAAACCCAATCCACTTCTTTGAGCCATAGGTCTTTGATAACTTTGAATTTCCTCTATTGCTCTAGAGGATTTGTTCAAAGCAGACATCTTTAATTTCAGGCTCTCTTCACTTGATTTAAGAATATCATACTCATGTGAGAGATTTTCAAATTTGGCATTTAGAATTTTAAGTTCAAATTCTTTTCTTTTCTGAGAGAGAAGTTGATCATCAATCTCCTTTTGTTGGTCAACTATCCTGAGATTTGCTTCCTCAAGCTTTCTCAAGACTTGTTGATACAACTCAGTAGACTTGACATCAACAGCTACCTCAGAGTTTTTGGTGAGTTCAGTAGCTAATCTTTCATTTTCTCTCACACAATTGTCATGAAATTCTTGTAATCTAGTGAAATCTTCCATCAACTTTCCCAAGGAAAGTTTCAGGTTAACTTCACTAGTGTTTTGTGAGATAAATGATGGTGAACTAGAAGTAGAGGATACCTCATCATCCTCAAGAGCCATGTTGCAGACATCATCATCATCATCACTGTTGGAGAACAATCCATCAGAAGAGTTGAAACTTTCAGCACTATCAGATTCTTCACCAGCCATCATGGCTTTTCTATTGGTGAATTTTCTGTCTCTTTTTGCTTGTCTTTCTCTTCTTTCTTTAGAGCTTAGTTCAGGGCAGTCATATTGGAAGTGCCCTTTCTTTTTGCAGTTGTAACACAGATCTTCATCATCATCCTTCTTGGATTCATCTCTTCTCTTAGATGATGAGGGTTCAGCTCTACTGGATCTTCTCCTATCAGAGGACTTGTCCTCTGATCTTTTCTCTTCAGGCTTTTTGTCCTTAGCCTGATCTTCAGGGGAATTGTATCTTCTCCTGAATTTGTTGTCTTGGTAGAATTTCTTGTATCTACCAAACCTTGTGTTGAGCTTGTCAAACCTTCTAGCCATCAAGGCTAGTTCTTCCTTCATTTCAGTCTTAGAGACTGACTTTGATGATCTGGGAGTGGGCTGCATTTCTGGTTCAGCAACTTTGGCTTTGAATGCCACTCCCTTAGTAGGATTTGAAGATTCCTCAACAGGCTTTCTTCTATTGAGGTCAAACTCATAGGCTTTGAGTTCTGAGAATATTTGTTGCATGGGCATGGTGGAGAGATCTTTGGTATTCTGCATCATCACAGCATAGACATCCCACTTTTGAGTGAGACTCCTCAAAATCTTTAATCCAACCTCTCTCTTGGTGTAGACCTTGCCCAATGAGTTGATTTCATTCATCACATCAGTGAATCTACCAGCAAATTTATCAATGGACTCTTCAGAATCCATTGCAAACTGTTCAAATTTCTGCACAGCAACTTGGAGCTTATTCTCCTTGATCTTTTCAGTACCCTCACACATTTCAGCAAGGGTATCCCAAATTTCTTTAGCTGTGGTGCAGTGGTAGACTCTGCCCATAACTGCATCTGGAATTGTTTGATAGAGGGTGTTCATGGCAAGATAATTCAAATTATCTTTCCTCTTTTCATCAGCAGTGAAGTCATCCTCATCTTTGGGAATCAATTCCCTTATATCTGCTCTTTGCTCATCTGTCAATCTGGGGTTAGTTTGAGTAAACACAAAAGGTCCTCTTGTGATTACTCTAAGCATATCAGTATGAAGAGATGCAAGATGAGCCCTCATTCTAATTTTCCAGAAATCATAATTGTCTATAGAAAACATGGGCAGTTTGTGATGAGAAATATGATTGACTGGATTTGTGGCCATGTTGTCTAATCCTTGAACAGCAGGTGGAGGAACAGCATTGTTGTTGGCCATATCTCAATAAGAATCAATCAATCAACAAGTAATGGATTTCAGATAGAGATCAGTTCAGTGACCACACCAAATATGTGAGTTTTGAAAATCAAGATGGATTTTCAGAAGCAGTGGTCTTTGAACCCCTGCTCTGATACCACTTGTTGGTCCTGAAAGGAGTATATAACAAGTGTATGGGGGGGGGGAATACACTTGTATGCAATTCTTTTGCTAATTTGATCAAACCAAAGTTCAGCAAGGTTGTCTTGGACAACTCTGCTGAAGAAGATTAACTCTTCTGAGATAATCAGACTACTAAGTACTATTGAGTACTTAGTTGATTGACTATCTAGGGGAGTTATATGTGCGGAATAATGGTTGGCCCTTTAAGTTTAGACTCCTTTAATTTCTGAAATCACTTAGTCAATGTAACACAGTCCAGTTAAGCTTCAGGGAACTTGTCCAAAACAGTTTTGCACAGTCTTTGAGTATGTATCTTTGAAAGATCAGTTTAGTGTGCAGTGTTGAATGAATGTAAGTACTTGTAAAGTAAATCAACACAAGAGTTTATAGTGGTTCAGAGACTCAAGCTCCTACATCCACTTTCCCTGATTTAACAGGATAATTCCTTCACTCTTGGAATTAACTTGTTTTATAGTGCCAAGGTGCACTTGATCAAGAACACCACTCCTTGGTGAATTGATCCCTAGGATGTCTAGAGTCCTAGTACCCTCTTCTCAACTCAGAACTGAACTGTTCTTCTCTCAACAGTCAGTTCCTACCACTTCTACTACTACAACCTTCTCACTTTCACTCTTGAAAGATATGAGGATTGAAGTAAGGTTCCAACTAGTGAGATATCCTTTACAATGAAGATCAGTGTATAAGGATAGGATATCTCTCTAAGCTTGTGTATGGATATACAATTTGGTTCAGCTTAGAAGAAGTGTTTGAAGACTAAGATAGTCTTTGAAAGCTTTGAAAGCACTCTAGCTTGTAAGAACTTTGAGCTTAGTTGGATTGTGTTGAGGTGCATTCAAATGGTCTTCACACTTCTGTATTTATAGACAAAATGGAGGATTTGCCCGTTGGAGAGGCAGCCCCAAATTGCTATATATGTCTTCCTTGAGTTCTTCAAACTGGAAAACAGATTCTTGATAGTGACATGTCCTCATTTGGGTAATAAACGGCTGTAACAGTTTTGTCTTCATTCTGCAGCACTTTTCCCAATGTTTGACTTCTTGTTAGGACTTGGACATGGCTTCTGAAGGTTGATCCAATGATAGGACAACATTCCTTATCATCTGGACAACTCTCCTTATCACTATCAGCAGTTTTGCTTTTCAGCATGGTTGGCTTGCTCTTCTTCAGATGACTTGGCTCTTTCCCTTTGTTTCTCTTGTGTATGGTCTTAGCTCATTCCTTTGAGGACCTTTAGAGACTGGTTGTCTTAATCTTTTCAGCATAGTTGATCTTAGGCTTTCAGAGCACTTGATCTTGGTCAATTTAGCTGAGACAACTCCTCTGGACAACTCTCCTGATCAGTATGATTGGTCTTTTTGTATCAGAGCACTTTATACTTTAGAGTTGGCTTATCTGGACAACTCTCCTGACCAAAACCTTTGAGTAGTCTTGTCCTTTTGAGCTAGGTAGGTTTGTTCTTGCATATGGCTAGCTTCTTTGGACAACTCTCCTGATCAGAGCTTTATGAATATTTTCTCTGGACAACTCTCCTGATAAGAACATCTTAGATTTCATAGAGTGTCCTTGCTCTTAAGTGATTGTTCCAGAATTTGAGCCTTGAGGGGACTTGATCTTGATCATCTTCAAAGCATAGGTTCCCCCTCAAATTGTGCATCTAATTGTCTAAGAGCTGCCTAACATTTCAGCTTCTCATCTAGCCTATAATCTATATGTTCTAACATTCTTAGAACACATTTATATTGACTTAGGCATGTCTCAGGGGGTTTTTGGTACTCAATCAAAACATAGCTCATTTTATTCCCAACACTTCCCCCTTTTTGGCTTCATCACTTGCCTTAAGAGTAAAAAGAGAAGTAAAGCGAGTCATTTCTTCTTTCAAAGCTTCCTTCATAGCTTCAGCAGCTGACTCAATGTGCTTCTGATGCGATTCCATATTGCTCATCTTGTCTAAGCGTTCAGTAACTAGTTCCAACTTCTGTGTACAGGAAACTAGTTCATCCTTCAGTTGAGTAGCCGTCTGTCTCAGAAGAGTATTTTGTTCAGTCAGCTCATGTAGAACAGCCCGAGAACGCACCAACTGATCTTGTGCTTCCCTTCTCTGTTCATCAGCAATGGCAACTTTAACACTGTAGAGTCTTTCCATTTTACTTGACTCTTCAGCTAACGATCGAGCAAACAAGATTGATCTCTTTTCTGAACTATCAATTTGTTTCTTCAGAAAATCTTCAACTTGAGCAAACAACTCTTCTCGGAAAGTTACGTCCATCTGGTTGATTTCACCAATAAACAAGTCTCTGGATTGGTCAACAAGTGACTGATTCTGTGCAATGAGCACATCCTTCATTTTCAAGTTCAAGAATTCATCTATAGCAGTGTGAACAACACTTCTCAGATCAGTCTTTAAATCATCCAGAAATCTGTCTGGCATAGCTTGAGTCGAACTGGAAGTTCCAACAACATTATCAACTGCCTTGAGTTCTTCTTCATCAAACATCTCAGCATCCAAAAACTCATCATCTTCTTTTCCAATCATGAGTGAGTCGACTTCATCTTCATCACTATGAACAATTTCTTCCAACTGTTCTGAAGTCTGGACTGCTATCTCAGCTACTTCTGGCTTGATCTCTTCTTCAACTAGATCAGTCTGAGTTCCAACGTCAAAAGCAAACACATCCTCAATAACACCATCTGGAATGTTCAAAAGCTTCTTGACTAAATCAACCAAGGCTTTGCGCGGGAATAGTTCGGAGTGATCCTTAACTCCACTATTTTCTTTCTGTTCCATCTCCCAATCCATGAAATTGGAGATACCGCCTTTGCCTTGAATGACTTCAAACAAATCATCTGTAGACGACTTCTTCAATGCGAACCATGTGCAAATCCGGACTAACTTTTCAAACTGTTCGGATTCATAGTCTACTTCTATAGTCGAGAGCGTCCTTCTCAAATTCTTGGTCATTCGGGCACGAATTCTCTTCTCTCGTAGACACATCGGATAATACACTAGGGATTCAAATCTAACAACAGACGGGTCCTGAGTAGATGGGGTCTCCAACTCAGCTGTTGCAGTGGCAACTGTCGTCTTGTCTGAAGTAGATGGGTTGGGGGGTTCACCATATTCTGGTGAGGGAGAGGGAGTGAAGGCACTGGTTTCAATGGGCTTTAATGTGGCTTGGTCAGGTATGACAACTGTAGGAGTATCAGTTGTATCTTGTTTAGAAGTGATTTGGGGATGACTGGCTCTAAGCGGTAATGCCGCCAGTACATGTGAGGTTGGGGGTAAAGGACGAGGCCTAGATCGATGTGATCTAGCCTTGGTTCGAACAGTAGAAAGAGAGAGAGAAGGAATTGACAAAGCTTGTGAAGAAGTACCAACCTGGTGACTCGACTCTTCTGGTGGAGGTGGGGTACCAACTCTCACAAGAGTATACATCTCAGGTACTTGGTCACTCGACTCCTCCTCTTGAGTCGTCTCTTCTTCCGATTGAGTCTTCTCTGAGTCATCTGCACTAGACTCAGCTTCCTTAGACCCGGCTTGTGAGGAACTATCCGAATCCGCATACGGCAATACTTCAGATTCATCAAACTGAACCTGTCTAGGAGCAGCAGTCCGTCCAGCAACCTGCTTCTTCAGAGCCTCTTTCTTTAGATAGAACTTCAATGGATGAAATGGCTTTCCCTTGCTCCAGTTAGTCTTGTTGGGCATCAACATTGGGAGTAAAATACTCAGCTTGTTTCCATATCCAACTGCTTGAGAGACCACCCAATTTCGGGTATCAATATCCACCCTAACACTTCTTTCAAAGTGCATCATCCTGTCAGCTATTAACTTAAACCAATTACCCTCGGTAATTCCATCGTAGATAGCTGCCATAATTCTCGTTTTTACTTGTGTGACTGAGTCAAAAGATCCAGTGGCACATAGAAGCATCTTGCTAGCTATGTCCAGTAGAGTGCGATATTTTTCTAGGAGCTCACCCTTCTTAGCTGTAATAGCTTTACCATCAGGTTTCAGTTTCATCTTCCTTCCGCAGAAAATGCTTAAATATCTCATCTCTTGCCCTTCCGCATACTTTTCCACATCAATCGTTCCGATGGGCAACCTCAGTCTTTCAAAAAGAGCTTCTCGTGTGATTTCCACACGATTTGAACCAATAAACGATTCGATGACATCTCCTCTTCTGCTAGCATTAGCATAGAATTCCAGAACCTCCTCTTCCAGAACAATCTTCGGAAATGCCTCCAAATAGGGTTTTAGCCCGCATCTAGTGCATTTGGTCAGAATTTCTTCATTTCCAACTGTGTGATGTCCATCAAAGAACAGGGACGGTTCAACATGCACCTTGTTGTCATTGATGTATCTGCCTAGATCAAACTGTGCCTGAATGTTGGTATTAACATCGAAAATAGACCGAATAGACATGTTGAAAGATTTGAAACGAACAAGAATGTAGATTATGCAGAGAATCACTGTTAGCAAGTAGTAGAGAAGTTATGAAACGTGAGGCAAGACGTGTGCAAGTGTTGGGTTTTGTTTAACACAGAATTTGATCCAACGGTCAAGATTGAAGGATTAGATCCAACGGTGAAGACCTTTGGCATTCAGTTACGGAACCGAGAAAAAAATGTGAATTGATTTTGTACAAATTGAAATCCGCCTTTCTTATGTGCAAACTTAAAGAGTGTATTCATCTGACCTATTTAGGTCGTGTTTTTGGCATGAATTGAATATGTACACCTCATTAACTAGTGGTGTATAAATCCAATTCTAGAATTTTCAAATTTGAACACAATCTTATTACTTTAACATTTGTTAATTTGTTTCTAGTAAACACTTTAACACATATTCTATGTAAATCAATGAAAACTTAGCTTGTCTGTTCGAGTCCATCCAGAACAGATGAGTAGGACTAAGCTTCATAAGGCGAGTAGGTTAAATGGCACAAGACGAGGAGTCTTATGTCCACCAGATGAGTTCCCCCTTCGACTATGCGTATCTGTCTGAATGTCGAATAGCTTTATGTACCTGGCTTCTTTAGTACGACAGATAGTCGAGTAGAATTTATATGCCGAATATTAATTTAAATCAATGATCAAGGTTCAAACAAGATGACTGTTACCAAACTAAAGAGTCAACACAAGGATTTTTAAGAGATCAAAGATTCCCCCTTAAATGTTTATTCCCTTAGTATTACCCTCAGCTTTACCAGCTTCCTCATCGGGTTGTTTGGTCAACTTGTCTGACCTTGTATACTTGTCTGTTGCGTGAGTAGACGAGTGCTCCGTTCTTTTGTGGTAGCTGGTCTATTTCTCCTTTCTTCTTAGGACTGTACCTGTCTGGTTAGTACATTGCTACATACTAGTAGGATCAAGATCAATCAGTCCTAGACTAATGCATAATTCACGAAATCGGGCCTCAGCTAATGGTTTTGTGAAAATATCAGCTCTTTGAAAATCAGTATGAATCTTTTCCATGCGAATATCCTTCTTTTCTACATGATCACGTATGAAATGGTGTTTCACATCAACATGCTTACAACGTGTGTGCAGAACAGGATTTTGTGTAATGGCAATTGCACTATTACTATCACAGAATATAGGAACATTTGATTCACAAATATTATAATCTCTAAGCTGTTGAATGAGCCATAATAATTGACTACAACAACTACCAGCAGCCATGTACTCGGCTTCAGTAGTAGAGGTAGCAACACTTGTCTGCTTTTTCGAAAACCATGAAATGAGTTTTGTGCCTAAGAATTGACAAGAACCAGATGTAGATTTCCTATCTATTCTACAGCCACCAAAATCAGAATCAGAGTAGCCACTTAGAGATAAATCATCATTTGAAGGATACCATATACCACGATTGATGGTTCCTTTCAAATATTTCAGAATCCTTTTAGTGGTTTCCATATGACTCTCTTTTGGATTAGCTTGAAAACGAGCACATACTCCAACAGAAAATGCAATATCAGGTCTACTAGCAGTTAAGTAGAGTAATGAACCAATTAGACCACGGTAATGAGTTTGATCAGTACACTTACCTTGTTCGTCTGGGTCCATTCTGTATGTAGGTAGCATAGGTACGCCAGCAGACTTGCATGTCTTAATACCATACTTGTCTAGAAGATTTCTAGTATACTTTGCTTGATTTATGAAAATCCCTTCAGGGGTCTGTTTTACTTGAAGTCCAAGAAAGTAATTCATTTCACCCATCATAGACATCTCAAATTTACTTTGCATGAGTGTTGAGAAACTTTCACTCAGCTCTTTGTTAGGTGAACCAAAAATGATGTCATCTACGTAAATTTGGACGAGTAAAATGTCTTTCCCTTCTTGTCTTCTAAACAAGGTTCTATCTACCTTGCCTTTAGTAAAACCATTTTCTAATAGAAATTGAGAAAGAGTATCGTACCAGGCTCTTGGAGCTTGCTTTAGTCCATATAAGGCCTTCTTTAATTTGTATACCTGATTACCTTTGACTTCGAAACCTGGGGGTTGTTCAACATATACTTCTTCCACAAGAATACCGTTAAGAAATGCACTTTTAACATCCATTTGATATACAGTGAATTTCATGTAAGCAGCATATGCCAGAAACAATCGAATGGCTTCTAGTCTAGCAACAGGAGCATAAGTTTCATCATAATCTATGCCTTCAGCTTGTGAATAGCCTTGGGCGACTAGTCTAGCCTTATTACGAACAACTACATCATTCTCATCTTTCTTATTCTTGAAAATCCATCGAGTGCCAACTACATTATGATGTTTTGGTCTATCGACAAGTTCCCAGACGTCGTTTCGAACAAACTGATTCAACTCGTCTTGCATAGCAATGATCCAATTACTATCAGCCAATGCCTCATTAATGGTTTTTGGCTCGATAGATGAGAGGAAACAACACCAGCAAAACAGAGATGGACTAGATTGTTCTTGCGACTCAAAGAGTTGTCGTCTAGTCTTAACACCAACAGTAGAGTCACCAATAATATTTTCAGTATTATGCGCTGATTTCCATGTATTTCTATTCTTAACAATAATACTATCATCTATATCATGTACAGCATCATGCATGTCAACATCATTATCATCAGAAGATTTAATAGGAGTAGACGAGTCGACTAGTTTAGGTATGTCAACTGGTCTAGTAGAGTTACCTTGAGCACTCACCTTCTTCTGGTCGTCTGACTCGAGAGCTTTTATAAATGGATTGTAAGCTTGAACGGATTCATATACCTCTGAGTCTTTGTCAGATTCGACAGTTAGCTCAGTAGCTTTCTCACCGATCTTGTTGGTAGACGGGTCCTGTTGAGATTCTTCGAAAACCACATGTGGTGTTTCTTCCACACAGAGGGTTGAGTAGTTGAATACTCTAAATGCTTTGCTAGTCGAGGAGTATCCTAAGAATATCCCCTCGTCTGCTTTAGCATCGAATGCATTCAACTTGCTTTTCCCATTGTTATGGATGAAACACTTGCATCCAAATATATGAAAATATGAAACTCTGGGTTTTCTACCTTTCCATACCTCATAGGGTGTCTTACCTAGTGCTTTATTGATAGCACTTCTATTTTGTGAGTGGCATGCAGTGTTGATAGCTTCTGCCCAAAATTTCTGAGGCGTATTATACTCTGTCAGCATGGTCCTGCAGGCCTCCTTAAGAGTTCTGTTCCTTCGTTCTGCTACTCCATTTTGTTGTGGTGTCCTAGCTGCACTAGTAAGGTGCTGGATGCCACGCTTAGAACAAAATTCTTTAATATAGCAGTTAATGAATTCAGTACCCTTGTCACTACGGATCTTGACAATTGACTGATTCTTCTCAACCTGTAACTTCTTCAATAGATCAGGCAAAAGTGTTTGTGTATCACTCTTCTTGTGTAAGAAGACTACCCAAGTGAACTTAGAATAGTCGTCTACCACAACAAGTGTGTACCTTCTACCGTTCAAAGTTGGAGGAGTTATTGGGCCATGTAAGTCCATATGTAGAAGTTCAAGAACTCTACTGGTTGAGAGGGATGGAATAGATTTAAAAGAACCCTTCACCTGTTTACCTTTTTGACAGGAGGTGCATACATGTGACTTATAGTAGACTTCATTGGGAATACCTTCCACAAGGTAGTCTCTGGCTATCTTATTAAGAACCTTAAAGTTTAGATGACAAAGGCGTCTATGCCAGAGCCAGCCAAGTTCTTTAGGATTCTTAGTAAGTAGACAGGTGTCCCTCGGACAACTGTTCCAGTTCACTATGTACACACTTCCTTGTCTAATGCCGACTAGTAGGACTGTGTGTGTTTTCTTGTCGATGATTTCACATTTCTGACTCTTGAACTGCACCTTGTATCCACGATCACAAAATTGTGAAACAGAGAGTAAATTGTATTTCAAGCCTTCAACATAAGAAACGTCTTGAATTTCTATGTCACCATTCCGAATGTAACCAAATCCTTTAGTAACAGCAATGGTGCTATCACCAAATATCACTTTTGGTCCTTCTTGCTCACGATAGCTTGATAAGAGAGTCTTAGTACCAGTCATGTGGTGCGAACAGCCACTGTCTATGTACCAAGTTTCTCCTGTTGAGCCACCTTTCTTGTATAGATCGAGTCGACCCTGCAATAGATGATAATACATAATTTAGGTACCCTCCTTGTTTAATGGGGTCCTTGGGGGTTAGTCGAGTTCAATGGAATCCAAATGTACATTGGAGTCCTGAACAAGTTTGACCTTCTAAGCTTTCGACCATATTTGTTGCAAAATAAGACCTTGTTGTCCTTATCTGGCCTATCAGTCGAGTTCGGGTCTACTCTTTGGAGATAGCCTTTTGACTTAATCTCTACTTGAGCAGGCACTTGTCTATGATAGTCAGAATAGGGTTTATATGCATTAGGTCCATACGGTTTATAGACATGTTTAGGTCTTTCTTCTCCTTTGATATCATATGACAAAGGTGGAGGATATAGAACAGGTTGTATACGATATTTTGGACCTTCCTGTCTAGGTCTAGACGAGTAGAGTTGAGACTGCCTTATGAAAGGAGGTCTAGACTCTTGTCGTCTAGTCTGTACTTGTCTAGTACTAGTCTCCTCAGGATACCAGTCCTCGTATCTGACCTGATTTGGTCGTCCACGATTCCTAGTCCTTTGTTGACTTGTCTTAAACGGAACAGGCTTGTTGTTAACTTTCTTTTTACCACCTTTGGTAATTGGAATGTTAACTCGAGCTTGTTTTGGTACAGTACCTTTTGATGGAGTGTCAATATCGTATATCAATGGTTCTTTTCCTTTATCATTAGTCAAAGAGCTTGAGATGAAAATAGTAGGGTTCTTAGGAACTTGAGTAGACGAGCTGGGTGTCTCAGCACCTATGCCTGTCTTGTCAGCAGGAGCCCTATACCTATCTGACAATTCAAGGTTAACCTTAGAAGATTTAACCAGGTCAGTAAGTTTAAGGTCTAGAGTGACAACCTCGGTTTCTAAGAACTTATTACGTTCTTCAAGCTTTTTGAACTTGCTTTGTAAGACATTGAATTCATGTTTCTCAGTCGCATGTGTCTTAAGTAGGTCTTGATACAACTTGTCTGTCAATGCACACTTGTCTTTGAGTTGTCTCAACTCTTCTTGCAAGCGTTCATTTAGGACTGTTGTATTAGGATCTACTTTAGATTGAGCTTCCTTAAGATCAATGATTTCTTGTCTTAAGGTGATGTTTTCGTCACTGACTTCAATGAATGCCTTGTTGGCAAGTAGGAGGTCGTCTTAAACTGTACTAGTAGAGTGCTGAAGACTACTCCCTACTTGGCTACTGGCAGTGTCACTTTCATCAGAATCTGATTCATCACATGATTGAAAGGAAGTGACAGATGATACCTCTAGGTCGATTTTAGCCATGAAGCATAGACCATCATCAACTATGAATGCTTCATCGTGATCTGGTTCAGACGGGTAGCTAGATGAGGATGATGGCAACTCGTCTGAGTCAGAGTCAGAGTCATTATTGGCCATCATTGCCTTTTTACCACGATTGTATCGTCTTTCCCTTCGTGCTTTGCGTTCTTCTCGATCATCAGTACTCAGGTCTGGACATTCATATATGTAGTGACCTGGCTTCTCACAGTTATAGCACACAAGATCATTAGTAGCCTTTTTAATAGGAGAGTTGTTCCTTTGTTTATCACGTCTATCAGAACGAGTAATCTTCCTACCATCAGACTCTCTATCTTGTCTGTTACCTTTCGAGACTTCGTCTCTCCTTTCGGACGAGTTTCGGTCTCGTCTGGTTTCAGACGAGTTCTTAGAAGCAGACCCTCTATGCTCTCTATAGAACTTCTTATATCTTCCGAAACGTTTATTCAGCCTATCAAACTTTCTAACCATGAGGCTTACCTGATCCTTCAGACTAAGATCAGTATCTAACTCGTCTTTAACAGAAGCAGACCTAGTCTTAGTCTTAGACCTGTCTATCTTAGACGAACTAGCCTTAAAAGCAACGTTCTTAGATACAGCATGTTCTCTGTCACTACTTACTATGGGTTCATCTTCGTCTAGATCAAACTCATGAGCCTTTAGAGTTTGAAACGTAGTCTCTGCTGTCCATACGTCTATATCTTGGGTATTCTTAACAAGCATTTTTACCATTTTCCATCGACTATCAAGGCTTTTGAGAATCCTAAGATTGATTTCACGTGGAGTATAAGATTTACCAAGGACTTCCAAGTCATTCATGATTTTAGTAAAACGAGTATCCAACTGGTCTATTGTTTCACCAGCTTTCATATGAAATGATTCGAATCTTTGGACAGCAGTGGAAAGCTTGCTTTCTTTGATTAGGGATGTCCCTTCACAAATGATAGCTAAGCGATCCCACATTTCTTTGGCAGTTTTACATTTTAACACTTTTCCCAGATACTCGTTAGGAAGAGTGTGTAAGATGTAATTCTTGGCCAAGCTATCCAAATTATTCTGTCTCATTTCTTCAGAGGTTAGTTCTGACCTTGGTTTCTTGACGAGAGTACCCACTGGTTGATTTGGATCAAGGGCAGCAGTATTAGGGATCATGGTCACTATCGGACCTTCAGTGATGACTGAGATCATTAAGTCATGAGTGGAGCTGAAGATGGCTTCCATCCTTAGCTTCCAATAGTCGTAATCCTGTACTTGAAACTTAGGTAGTTTGTTGGCGCTGATCTCAAGAGACATGATTTCAAGAAATAAGTGCTAAGTAGAGTTATGATCAAGAACAACAGATAAGTCAAGAACAGGGAGCACGAAACACAGATGATACAAGAATATGATCAAGAACACGTATACAAGAACAGTCAAGGACCAAGACTTCACCCTAAGTCTTGAGTCGGTTATCAAGAAACAGCAGTTCGTAAACTACTGCTCTGATACCACTTGTAGGTCCCAAGTTGAGTTAATAACGAGTAAGCTAGTGAAAATGTCTAGAGGGGGGTGAATAGACTTTTCAAAATTCTTTCGAAATATCAAAGTACAATGTGCGGAATACGAAATTAATAATGAGCCCAATTCAAGATTATACTCAACTTATTTTCGAGAACTCTGTTCTATACTCAACTAGTCTAGATCAGTCTAGTAGTTAAACCAATTAATCAATTTAAACAATCAAAACTGTAAAGTAAATCAAACACAAGATTTATAGTGGTTCGACAACTTGTCTACATCCACTCTCACAAACCCAGTTGTGATGTTTCCACTAAACTCTTCCAATCGAGTACAAGTGTGTGTTCCTGTCTTTAAAGTCCCAAGAAGAAGACTTAGATCTTCAACAGACTATACCTCCAGATATGTCTATGATCTTACTAGAAATTTTACAAGTATCTAGCACCTTGAAAATAACAAAACAAAAACTTAAAAAACTTCTCTGATCTTCAGTAGTAGCCTTCTTGATTCTTCACTTGTCTTCTGGCTATCTTTCTGAACTTCAATCAACTCTGAGAGTAAACTTCAAATATATCTTTGATAATGCTTCACTTGAGTATGAACGTCAGTGTGTCAGTAGTATTTCTCAATATCACAGTAGTCAGTCCTTAATGAATACCTTGGGGTATTTATAGACTTCAATTTCAAGAACTTAGTAAGTTGTAACCAACTTTTCTTGATAACTACCTTCAATTGAATCTTCTTATCAATCTACGCGTTTCTGTTATGAATTAGTTATTCCATAACTAACTTCTATATCTTTATCTTTAATACGCGTTTCTGTAACTAACTCCAAGTTAACTTGTCTTGTGTAGTCTAGTAGATGTACTTGTCTTGTAGTCCACCTGTCTTGAGTAGTAGACTGGTCTTCTCTTCTTGTGCAGTAGACTTCTAATAAAACTAATCTAGTCCTATCATCTAATCCTAACAAGACTATTACATTACTTTAAGCTTTTATAATACAAGCTTAGTCAACTTATACACTATACAACGAATCTATCTATTACATATAGAAACATGAGCTCTATACAACATTTAAATAGCTCAGTAACAATCTAACATACATGAAGTACTTATAGATCGTACTTATCTTTTAATGAATACTTTTCTTTTAAACTGTACTTGTCTTTTGAATTCTACTGATCTGTACAAGATGACTTCAACTCAACTAGACTAGATTAGTCAACACTTAGAAAATATTCAAGTCTTCTTTTGGCTTATCAAAACTTTATCTTCTATCTTTTATTCATCATTTAGGACTTGTTCCAGGATTCATATCCCAACACATTTTGTGCAGCCACGATCTATCCAATTGATTTTCATGGCTATTTTAATATACTCACGACGTGACTACTTCTTTGACCGGACGAGGGTGCACACGTTCAGATGACTTTGGATTTAACCAAGGTATAATTTCGTATTTTTGTTTCTATATAATTCTTGATCGACTCTCTTTTTAACTCTGTTGCAAAAGTTAACATCTAGGTTCAATTAGGCACTAGTCTCCGGTTTACAATTCGTCTAGCGATTTTTGACTAGATCCTTTTGTTTTTAATTAGACTTTTCAGAGTCAAAGTCTGGTTCGAGCGATCGAGCACACTTTTTCAAGTAGAATCACTACAAGCAAAACATATGGCTTTGTCATGGTGTATAACCTTTTTTTTTTTTTGTAAAATTCTATAGTCTAAGGGGTGAAAATGAATTTGTTTGTTTCGGCATCATTTTTGTAAGTTTTAATGTCTTCAACAATACCTTTGTAAAAAAAAAAAATTGTTTATTAGAATTCTGTGTTTATTACTTGAGAATTATAAGATAAAATAATTAAAAATAAAATTCTAAGTGGCCGACTAGGTGTCGTCTAAGTTCCAGCGCCGTCTAGGCGTTAGGCGATGTTAATCCGCTCGACTACCGATTTTTTACTTCTACAATCTTGCTTTTTGAATTTGATAAGTGTGAGGTCAAGTAAATAAGAGGCATTTTGAATAATTCAATGGGTTGTAAAGAGGATTTTTTTTTTTTTTTTTGAATTACATTAAATACTCATCCCTTTTTTTCCCCTCCCATGACTCGAATTCAGGATCAAGACCTAGGTAGTGTTGTAAAGAGGATTTAGTAAGGTATTAAGAAAATTTTAGTGAGTAATTAATAAGAAAAAATGTCCCAAATGAGTGACATTTTTTAAAATAAATTGTGTTGTAAGATATTAATGTTGTGGGTTATTTAATCTTTATATTGATAGTGATGATAGTATTTTGTAATACTCCCCTCTCGAGTATAAGAGGATCCTTGTAATATTAGTAAGTGCTCGATTTAGTATCAATTCACGAGACTAGATTGCTCGTGTAGCCTTAATTCTATGTGTTACCACTTGAATATAATGAAAAGTCACGGTTTATGCAATTTAAATGGAATAACTATTTATTAACAAGAACTAATGTGATATGATAGGTATCACCTCCCTCTTGAATCCGGCCTTGCTTGCAAATTGAAAATAGAGCTCAAATATAAAAACTATTCTATGGAAATCCACTAAATTATATGGCTAAAACTAGCTAAATGATGTGAGAAATGATGAAAAATGGTGCAGTGAAGCTTCTAAACTCTTCCAATGGTTGAATTACATTATAAACCCATCCCTTTTCCCCCCATGACTCGAACCCAGGACCTAAGGCCTAGGTAGTGGGGCTCTAACCACTTGAACTATCCCACTTTGTCTCCTCTTCAAAAAATGAATTTGTGACTTTTATACCCTTCCAAAATGGTATGGCACGTGTCCCTTGGTCAAATGGGGAAGAAAGACAAAATTTTGATGTGACTCGGTCGAGCTGCCCTTGCCGAAAACGTGTGCACGACTTCATCTTTCAGGGGCTCGGCCAAGCTGGCTCCATTTTCTTCCCAAGTCGGGCTCGGTCGTGCTCCTGAATCTTCTTTGGTCCCTGTGACGAGGTTCGATCGAGCCATTTTTTGTTCACGGCTGACTCGGCAGTGTCATAGTTGTCTCTTGTTTAATTTGTGCATAACTTTTGATGCGAAACTCCGATCGACTTGATTCTTGTTTGGATTGATCCATCGACCTGATTTTTCGTGATTTGTTTCAAAACACCCAATTTTACCTATAAATCAAGTAAGAATGATCGTGTATCAAAATTTTGACAATTAAACGACAATCATACGATTCTTACAAGCATAGAACGACATTTAAAACATAATTCATTCACAAATTAATTCGAGCAATCTCACTACAAATCAAGTGTGCAATCTTAAAACGTTTTAATAAATAAAAAATGTACAACTAGTCATGTGACGGATTTAGTATTTTCATTTATTGTGTATATTCCTATCTATTTTATTTTGTATTTATATTACTCATACTTATTATCCTAAAAAAAAAAAATATTACTCATACTTATTAAAATTTCCGTGAAATCATTTCATAAAATATATTTTGTGACATCATCCTCGTTTTAATTTGACCATATAACTTTCGTCTAAAAAAATTTGACCATATAACATTTAGGGCAGGCTTGTTTTGGGACTCACCCATTGATGTGGGACGTAACATCCCCCATCTTGTTTTATTTCGGGATTTAACATCCGAATTTCACCATCCAACCACATCCACCCCTAAAAATATCTATATATCCTACTAATACAACTTATCAATATATATATATTACTTTCTTGAAAATCACACTTAACATCATTTTCTATTTTTCTCTTACCTCATAATAAATTTCAAACTCGCACTCAACCGAATAAATTATAAACTCGACTTGATCGAGCCTAAAATTTTATAATGGAGTTCTAAACTTGAGCTCGGCTCAACTCGACTCAGTACCTATATAATATTCAAAATTAATTAATAATAAAAAATATATATTTTTAAAATAAACTCGAGCTCGACTCGGGCTCGGGCTCGGGCTCGATTATCTGTATATAAATATAAATTATATATTAATGAAAAAATAGTAAATATTGTTCAATCTCGATTAGGCTCGCAAGCCTTTCGAGCCGAGTATTTATGAGTTCGAACTCAAACTCGGTAGCTATTCGAGTATAGACATGGGCGGTTTTTAACCGCGGAACCGGCAAAACCGCCGGTTACGGTTCAAAAACCGAACCGTAACCGGAAAATGGCGGTTCGGTTTCGGTTGCTAGTTTTGGCAAACCGAAACCGCCGGTTTTCCGGTTTTTTTTTTTTTTTTTAATACACAATTCTTCTATTTTTTATGTATAAATTTAAGTTATATAATTTTTATTAAATTCTAGTAATGTAGTTTCTAAAAAACGAGTTGAAACGAACAAAAAACGAGCGAAAACGGAGTGAAAACGAGCAAAAAATGGAGAGAGAAAGAAAAAAAAAAAACCGTCTAACCGCCGGTTTTTAACCGAACCGGCGGTTAGAAAACCGTAACCGGCGGTTTGCCGGTTCGGTTTCGGTTACGAATTTTGCAAAACCGAAACCGCCGGTTTTTAACCGTAACCGGCGGTTTTCGGCGGTTGAACATGTCTATTCGAGTAGCTCGCGAGTTGGCTCGACTCACTTACGTACTCTTACTTATGCTTGGATGAATAAGGTTATTGAGTTGTGTATAATTCACACTTTTATGACCCAATTACACACTTTTGTATATATACTTTTTTAGCATGAACTTGCAGACAAAAAATTCTAAATTCACATATACGTAGAAGTCCAAAATTAATTATATGTTTAACGTAAATTTATTTATATTGTTTTATTTGCACCATCGTATAATTTTAATTCAATTTATAATAATTTCATCATCTAATAATTACTCAAATATTCAATTATTACTATACTTTTCAAACAATTAATATAATAATATAACATCACTCATTTTTATATAATTGATTTGACATAAAATTACATCCTATTCTACTCAACATCCAAAAATAAACACACACAATTACTATTTATCAGGATTTCACCATCCAGGATTTCTCCATCCCCATCTCCCACATCCTACATAATCCCAAAACAAACATGCCCTTACGAATAAGAGAAGATTTAATTTTACGTCCTGTAACTTAGGCCTAATCCAGAATATATCCTTTAAGTTTTCACATTTTCAATTTACGTCCTAGAGTGTCAAATTTACATCCTTTTCGGTCCAATTTACGTCCTTTCCACCGGAAAATTGGAAATCCGGTCAAATAGTCAAATTTACAAA
The DNA here is from genome assembly GCA_963675135.1 of Galeopsis tetrahit. Classification (NCBI taxonomy): domain Eukaryota; kingdom Viridiplantae; phylum Streptophyta; class Magnoliopsida; order Lamiales; family Lamiaceae; genus Galeopsis; species Galeopsis tetrahit. The sequence continues at coordinate 91,875,985 of OY776119.1, forward strand.
CTCATAAAAATAAGTGTAAATTTAATTTTTTTTTTCTTCTAAAAACTCATAAAAATAAATAAAAAATCTATAATTTCTACAATTCAAAAAAATCTGAAAATGTGTAAAAAAAAAATTCTTTCTAAAAGCTCATAAAAATAAAAAAAATCTATAAATTAAAATTTTAAAAATATTTAAAATACAAAATTCCATAATTTTAAAAATATCGTGAAAATGAATTTAGGACGGTTCCAAAATCGATCAAGGTGTACATGGAACTTCCACTCAACCTCGACGGTGAGTTGGAAAATCTCGTGGGACCCAAATTTTTAGGAGTTCGAGCAAAACTTTAATAGCAAACGAGTATGAATCAAGTCTGATTTTTAATGAAATGTTAATAATTTTTATTATTCCTATTAGATTTTTAGAATTAGTAATTTTTAATCTACACATTTTTAATAAATTAATGAGATTTTTTGAGTTTTTAGAAATTTTAATGAGATTTTGAATTACTTAATTTTTAAATTACACGTTTTTCATTCTTTCAATTGTAGAATTTTTTATTTTTTGTATTTTCAAAATTTTAGAATTTTTTATTTTTGTTTTACACATTTTATAATTTGTAATGATATTATTCAAAATTTTATTGATATATTTTGAATTTTATTTACACATTTTATTTTATTTTTATTTTAAGGAGATTTTTTTATTTTTAATGATATTTTAGATTTTTTAAATCTTTAATGGGATTTTTAGAAAATTTTAATTATTAAATTTTAATTTTCAAACTTAAAGGACGTAAATTGGACTATTTGGTCGGAATCCCAATTTATTCCTCACATTCCGGTGAGTTTTAAAATTTTCCGACGGAAAGGACGTAAATTGGACTAAAAAGGACGGAAATCGAAAAAGTAAAAACTTAAGGATATATTCTGGATTATGCCTAAGTTACAGGACGTAAAATGAAATTTTCTCTACGAATAACGATTCATATTTCCTCGATTAAATATTGCGGGCTACTCATTCTACATCTTACCTCGTATACATGGGGGAATATATGACGATTCATATTTCGTCGATTAAATATTGCAAGACTTCCAGCTAGTTACAACTCAGATTCTTCTAAACTTGACCACTTTTTTTTAATGAAATTATTATGAATACATACCAAATTTGTATGGCATATTATCTGATTGATTTTTGTTACTCTTTTAGAATGCTTCTCTATAAATTGTTTTTCGATTAAGTTATAGCCTTCATGATTGAATGAGTACGTACTAAAACTACAATTGTAATATTTAAATTTGGAATACCCTTATACTCATAGATATGAAATTCACATTTACCTATAAAAAAATAAAATCAAATAGAACTTTTAAGAGTACATGGACAGCTTAAATTAAATAGTTGGAGCACAATTATTTAAAACTTATTATGAGTAGGGATGATTTTTTATTTTTTATTTAAATAGAACATATAAAATATCAATTTCAGAAATTGGTGCCACCTATATAGCAATGGTAGGGACCATGTTTACTAATTTATTACGGAGTACAATTTAAACGCAAAAACTTTTGTGCAAATTCTTTAGGTGTAATTATGTGCAAATAGATGCAAAATGGTCATTTAAAAGTTTTGGATCCATTTTATACATTCGGATCCTCATCTATTACACCCAAATTTCCCAAATTCTAAAAAGTCAGTTGCTCATATCTCTTTCCCTCTTTTCTCCGTCGTGCGGAACCCCAGTCAAGCCGTAATCAGACGATGTCGTTGCACTCCTAATATCGCCGCAGAGACGTCGTCGGAGGTTCTGTGGGCAGGGCGACTCCCTGATTCCTGTTGCAGGGATCAAGTCGTAATCCTTGTTTCTCTCTTTTTCGAACGATCGCGTCTGCAATGGGTTTTTGAGACCATCGTTTGCGGCGGCCGGTCGTCAATCGAAGGCTGTGACAGTCTGCGTCGGCCGTGGCGGCTGGATTTTGGACTTCACGCTGCAGCAGGAGCCTTAAGTCATAGTGGCTTGGTTTTGAGAATTTGATTCTCTTCAAGGTCTAATTTCTAGATTTTAGAAAAATTGCAAATGTTGGAGGATTTCTTCCATTGATTATGGATATGTAACTGCAATTCCATTCTTCTCTGATTAGAGAAGGTATTATGCCACCTTTTGCCTCTGATTTTTATCAGCAACTGCTGGTTTTCTAGTTTCATTAATTTTGATTTGTGTGATTTCTTTTGTTATATATATAGAGTGAGGAAATTTGGTGAGAAGCTTCAAGGAAATTAAAAGAGGTGCTAACAATGCGGATGCATTTGAAGGCAATTTGAGACTGTGTAGGTACATTTACATACCCAGGAGAGTAACGGGCCATCATTTGGATTTGTAAGTATTTAGGCATTAATCTTCATATTGTTTAATTGCTTATTGTATAACAATTGCTGGTTTTTTTAATTGTGCCAAGTGTAATGTTATAATACTATTTTTTAAATTAATGATGAAAAAAAAAAGTTTCAATAGTGGATTGACTATTAATTATTATAGACAGGACATTAATAAATGTTGGTATGGATTCACCTTAGCTAATGAGTTGTAATTGTGTAATACCGTCAAGTTTAATTGTGTAATACTGTCAAATGTATTGTGCAATACTATCAAGTATATTGTTGTAATACTATCTCATAAAGTGTAATGTTGCAATACTATCAAGTGTAATGTTGTAATACTGTCAAGTGTATTGTGCAATATTGTCAAGTGTAATTGTCTAATACTGTCAAGTGCATTGTGCAATACTGTCAAGTGTAATTGTTTAATACTGTCAAATGTAATTGTGTAATTGGAGGAATAAGGTGTGGAGTCTGTGGAATTGGAGGAATAAGGTGATAAATAGGATATTAAAAAGACCATGGAGGAGATAAAAGGGCGGTATTGGAGCTGGTGTTTTGTGGGCAATCTTATCAAACGTGGATCATCCTTTAGGGGCTGGTACGCAGAACCAATACTGCACACTGCATAGCCTCATCATGCAGTTTAATTACTTGAGCTTCTGCCAGTAGTCTTATATTTTCATGTAGATGTTAATTTTGTTTTCCTACTTCTGTATTTTGTAATTTTCCAGTTGCTTGGTACATCTTGTACCTTGTAAACCTCTTTGATTTATTATTGAAACCTTTTTTCACCGATCAAAAAAAAAATGTAATTATGTAATACTGTTAAGTAATGTTGTTATACTTTATAACTTTCAGGTGTGATGCTGTTAAGAGAAGGTGCACTTGTGATGAAAAAAAAGACAATAGATGTGTAAGCGAAATGAAAGGATAGTAAAGTAGTGGATAATGTGATTATGGAAGAAGAGATTTGATGATAAAAATAGATTTTTCAATGTGTAATACTGTCAAGTGCAATAATGTAGTACTGTCAAGTATAATGGTGCAATACTATGTTTTTACATGATAATGTAATAATGATAATGTAATAATGTCAATGCTATTAGGAATATTTTTTTATGTTATTACTATGTTTTTGCAAAATAAAATAAAATTAATACTCCATAATAAATTTTGGTATTTTGTGGGTTATTAGGAGGAAAGAAAACAAATGGTGCAATACTATGTTTTTACATGATAATGTAATAATGTCAATGCTATTAGGAATATTTTTTATGTTATTACTATGTTTTTGCAAAATAAAATAAAATTAATACTCCATAATAAATTTTGGTATTTTGTGGGTTATTAGGAGGAAAGAAAACAAAATTATAAAAAATGTAGGAGGAAAGTTTGTTAAGAGGAGAAAACAAAATATTAAAAATGCGGAGGAAAGAAAAATATTAAAAATGTGTAATTTGCAAGGATTGAACCCTGGTCTTTAGTGTAAAGTTCGTTAAGAACCACCACTAGGCTAAGTCAATTATATGTAAACAATATAACTGCTTCGCTATATATTCTGTGGATTTGATACACTATTTTAAATATTTGCACATAATTACACCTAAGAGATTTGCACACAAGTCATTCCCCAATTTAAATAGATACTTCCTCTCCCTCTTTCCCACAATTGTTTGCACTCTTTCCTTATTCGTCCGTTCAACAATTGTTTGCACTACCCAAATGAAACTTTTTCATAAACCCCACCCTCACAATATCCACATATTTACACAAAATGTCATTTTTACCCTCAATCCAATCATTCACTTTACTTTATTCATAAAAGTTACAAAATTACCCCTCAACACTCCACTCATTACACTTTTTTCTTAGTTTGCGTGCCCATAAAATGGTGCAAACAATCCTGAAACGGAGGGAGTACATGAAATGGAAATAAACAATGACTAAAATAATTTGGGTACGATTATTTGCGCCTCCAGCTTTGTTAATTTATTAATTTAATAATGGTGTAAAAAATCTAAAATACCCTTTAAATAAAATATTACTATTCAATGCATTCTCACTGCCAACTATATAGACTCTTCTTTCAACATTTAAATTCTAACTCTAATTGCAGTCACCGTCACCACCACTTCCGATGGTCAACTTCATCCAAACAAAAAAACATAATCTTATATTTTTTTTATAATTTTCAACAAACCGGCCAGTATTTCGATATACCTTTTCATCGACAAATTGTTGTTAGTGAAATTGTATATTTTCAATCAATTATTGTCAAAAAAAATCTTTTTTTTTTTTATTTTCGACAATAATTTATTGACAAAAGTGTATATTTTCGAATCTGATTAGTCAAATTTTTTTTTTTTTTTTAAAAGCATGCAAACATACATGTGCACACTCTTGGAGCGGGGATGGGCGAACAGGTAAAAGGAGGCAAGGGAGGGAGGGCGGCGGCCGGTGTGGTGAGGGATGAAAAAGAAAGTGAGGAAGGAGAAATAACAAATGAAGAAAGAGACAAAAAATAGGGTTTTAAGTAAATAGGCTTAGTAAAGAGATTTTATAGAGAAAAAAGTAATTTGGACAATTTAAGATAAGTGCATCTAACATTCTTTTAATTAAGAGAAAAGTGCATCAATGGGAGGGAGTACGGTTAACAAAGATTGAGGTGCAGATAGCCGTACCCAAATAATTTCCCCCAACTTTAAGTCTTTAACTGTTCAGCCCATGAATAATGTATTTCTTCATTCGGCCCATTAATTGGGGTTTAACTATTAACACCTCCATCTTTGTTAACCGCACTCAATTCTTCCATTTATCAATTTAATAATGATGTAAAAAAAATCTAAAATACCTTTAAATAAAAGTATCACTATTTAATGCAATTAGACTACTAAACACACTCTCCCTTCAACATTTAAACTATAACTTTAATTGCAACTTCTGTCGCCGCCATCCACCATCCGCCCATGCGACACTCTCTCCCACTCATCTCATTTGCATTTATGATTTATGTGTTTTTGTGAATTTATTTTGTAGTATTTATGTGTTTTAATGGTTGGAATTTAGGATTTAGAATTTATAGTATTTTTGTATTTTGATGATACAGTTAGAATAAAACTTGTTTGATTGTTGATGGAAGCATTAGAACAGGGAGGTGTTGGAAAAAGTGTAATAAAAGAATTGGGTTGGGGGGTTGTTTTCGACAAATCAGTGTCGGCCGAATTGATTTTGATCGACAACTTTGTGCTGAAAATATGTATTTTGGTCGACAACATGTTATTAAAAATATGTATTATGATCGACAACTTGTTGCTGAAAGTCTGAAAATATGGTGTTCTGTCGGCAAAGTGTTGTTGAAAGTTTTTTCAACAACACTTTACCAATAAAACACTATATATTCAATACCAAGTTGTCGACGAAACACACTCTAATCGGTAAATCAGTGTCAAAAATTATAAAATAAAATAATTATTTGAAATATTGAAATGTTGCATAAGAAAAAAATGGGGATGAAGTTGGGGTACCAAGTGGAGGGATGAGTTTTTTTTCGGAAATTGACCTAATGGTGAATGTGGGAGGCCGCGTGGTGGGGCGGTGGAGAGTGGGGCCCATGTTGAAGGAGATTTTTTTTATAGAAAAAAAGAAGATGGAGAATAAATAGGAATAGAGGAAGAAGAAAAGGTTTTGAGGTGGTATAGATTGGAGGAAGTGTATCTCTAGGAGGTGTAGTGTAAAAGTCATCAAAATATTATAAAGGGTACTTTGGCGATTCGGGAGAGTATGTGTATCAATATAACATTTTCTTATTGGGGTGTGTGGTTAACCATGATGGAGGTGTTAATGGGCGTACCCATTAATTGTCCTTTTCCTTTCTATAGCCCACATCTTGCATGGCCCAATCCAGTAACATCGTATTTTTTCACTCCCCCTACCCACAATAATATCAAATTAGTTATCACTAGTTGGAGAAAATAATCAAGTGCATGTTCCTTTAATTTTTCTTGACTTTTCACGTGATTGAAAACTATTTGTGCTGGGATATAACTTTTACGCACTACAAAAAAAATTTATTTTAAAGAAATATAAAAATGTTATAATAAAGTATCTATAATCACATTTTCTCTATTATAAAAAAATATAAAAAAAACACATATCTAATAAACGCTTTTATAAAAATACGCGAATATGTATATATATACAAAAACAACTTCACTACAAATTTTTTTTTTAAAGGACGTAAAAACAAGGAGAACTTTTATATATTTCAATGTGATTATAGATTTTTTAATAGAGAAAAACGAAAAAAAATATTGATTTGCACTTGTTTAGGAATGACAGTTATTTTTTTTAGGAAATCAATTTAAATTAATTTTATTTATTCTTAAAATTTTAATTTATGAAAAAAAAAATCATCAAAGTAAAAAAAAAAATTACAACTTTTTATCAGCTAAAATATAAAATTAAAAAAATTAATATTAAATTTAATTTTTTATTTTTAATTCTACACAATAGTGTGGCATTAGAGTTAATATTAACACAACTCTTTTTTATTAGTGTGTAAATAACATATTTGATGCGGCCTAAAAATGTCATCCGATAAGAAGTCGACACGTGTATAGAGAATAAGATAAAATAGGAGATCTGGGATTAAGGAATACTCTCCATATAAAGAATCCCTTCCGGAGGACCCTCCGGAGAGAGCTCCACCTGGGGAGAAATATGAGGAAGACCTAATCTTGATAAGAATTATTAAGACCAAGGATCTAGGAGAATCCCGTAAGAAACGGCCTGAGATCGAGCAAAGGAAGACTCATTCCTCCTTTATTTCAGTGGATGGAGTCCACTAGGGGGAGTGCTCCGATTCTTCAGGGAAGTGGGAGAGTTGAGGACCTTGTCAATGCAGCAGGGCCGAGTCCAAAGGGGAGCTCCGAAATAGGAGGAAACCCTAACTTCCTCTTAGGAGAAAGCTCTCTATAAATAGGTAAATCTGAATATATTGTCAGGTTAGAATCTCTACTTCTTTACAAGACTTATAAAACCTCTTATTATATACTTTGATATCCTTTGAGAACCTGATTTGATAAATCGAGGACTTTGAAGTCCTTGCCATACACTGAATTACCGATACTGACTTGAGCGTCGGAGCGTCCGCGCCGGAGTCCCCTCCGGTGTGTCTTTTACAGGTTCTTGGAGGATCATTCCAGAGGAAGCGTGGCATCCGAATCATTCATACGCGTTCGGGAATTCAGATATCTAACTCCAAGGATATCTAATTCATCCATGCAATTTATGGCACAACAACTGGCGCCGTCTGTGGGAAACGTCTTAGAGATCTTCTCACGAATTTCTATTTTTTTTAGCGATGGGCGGAGGAAATAACACGATCACGCCTACTTTAGGGAAGAAAACTCTTCCAGGGAAAATTCCCCCTTTGCCATCTGATCCCACACCGAAGGGAGGTCGAGGAAAGGACCATGCTCATGTCCCTTCGGGATCAAATCCGCCACTGATACAAACCGACACACCAACCTCGGGCCTGGGCGATGAAAATCGCCCTCTACCAGTCAGAGATGAAATAGCGGATAACGCAGAGGCCCCAACGGTCCAGACCTCAGGTCCCCAACGTGGAGAAACTCCACATTCAGAACCATTCCTGATCTCTCCAGATCAGTTGAATGCCCTTATTAATTAGGCTGTGGAGAGAGCTTTAGCGGCTCAGGGAGGTCAAGTCCCGAGAATTATACCAGTGAATGCGGAGATACCTCCTCCGAGAGTCCAGGAAGAGGCACCAGGGGCCTCCCAAGTGTTTTCTAAAGGTGCAGGAGTGCGGGCAGAGGGGGACGAGAAAGTGCCCTCCCGAGCAGAAAGAAGTGTTCCCCCTCGGAACACAGGAAGGAACGTAGACTTGGCGTCCCGAGAGATGGAGCTCCCCGAGGTCCAGGATCCCAGGATCGGATCTGGAGGTACGAGGTGGAGTATTTAGGGCCCCGAGGTCCAGGATCCCAGGATCGTATCTGGAGGTACGAGGTAGAGTATTCAGGGCCCCGAGGTCCAGAATCAAAACTTGGAGGTATGAGGAAGAGTATTTAGGGCCTCGAGGTCCAAAATCTAAACGTGGGAGTACGAGGCAGAGATATGATAGGTGCATCGGTACTACAGGTTAGTACAGATGTTTGATAGAGCCTAAAGTATTAGATCTTTTATAGTAATTTGATATTGCTATGAGCATATTTTAATGATATTGACATATATGACACGGACTTATTTTTTCCATTGAATTAAGCATGATTCTCTTAAGCTTACATGATTGATACTCTAGAAACGATCTTAGGATTGAGAATTACTTGAAATCATAGAAGCATGGGTAAGCAATTCACATGTTAAGTCTTGTGATTACTTTATGTGGTAGAATTAATGATTAGACGTTGATGATGATTATGATTTTGGAAGCAAAGATTAACATAATTATTGTTTTTATTGCACACGATTAACATGTTTCCATATTTTAGATATAATTTCATATTATAGACCGAGCCTATCCAGGTTCTGGAGGATCTCTGGGTAGGTTCAGAAGATTTCAGATTATAGATTAAGTCTATCCAGGTTCTGGAGGATCTCTGGGTAGGTTCAGAAGATTTCAGATTATAGATTAAGTCTATCCAGGTTCTGGAGGATCTCTGGGTAGGTTCAGAAGACTTCAGATTATGGATTAAGTCTATCCAGGTTCTGGAGGATCTCTGGGTAGGTTCAGAAGATTTCAGATTATAGATTAAGTCTATCCAGGTTCTGGAGGATCTCTGGGTAGGTTCAGAAGATTTCAGATTATAGATTAAGTCTATCCAGGTTCTGGAGGATCTCTGGGTTGGTTCAGAAGATTTCAGATTATAGATTAAGTCTATCCAGGTTCTGGAGGATCTCTGGGTAGGTTCAGAAGATTTCAGATTATAGGGTGATTCTATCCAAGTCCTGGAGGATTTCGGGATAAGCTCGGAAATGGAAAGTAGAGATTGAGCCTATTTAGGTCCCCTAAGATCAAGGCCAATATCCCTAAACAGACAAAACGATACGTCCGAAAACTAGAGTGGGTGAAGAGAATGATTGTTTACCTGAAGCGGGTAGAGAACTTGAGATTCTTCAGAGCTGAAAAGTATCTCACCCTCAAAGAGGTGAGACAAGTCAAGAGGCTAGAGGTGAAACCAGCTAGTGGAGAGAGGAAGAGAGAATCTACAGCAAGGAGCTCCAGCCCAAAAGCTCCCCGAAACTCCGGAGGAACAGGAAACCGCAATGCTACGGGAGGATCCCGATCTGGGCCTTGAGGGAGGTTTTAGAAATATACCCAACTGAGATTGGAACCTACAGAGGTCTTGGAGGTTGCTGGAGATCATCCTGATTTGAAATTCCCTTATTCGAGGAACCGAGGTCCTCAAAAGCCCAAGTCGGACCGATTTTGGAGACTCCACAATGAATATGGGCACGATAGCAATCAATATTACCATTTGGAGGATGGAATTGAGAGAATGATTCAAGTTGGACATCTGAGAGAATTTGTTTACGTAGTTGACCGAGACCCTCGAGGGCAGAAGAGGAGGGAACTTGAGGACAGGAAGACCAAGAAGGAGGAGGCCTCCCAGAATCGGGATAAAAGCCGACCCCCTCAGTTGATATTCCTGAGTTGAGATCCGGGAAGAATTTCAGAGCTCTCGAGGACGTAAAAGGTTCGAGGATCAAAGAAAATGATCCTCTTCTCAGATTTGAGATTAGAGAGACTAATCATCTTGTCGAGAGTGGAGGTCCTGGAGAGGGTACAGGTTTCAGGTTTGAGATCAAAAGAGACTTGATTTGCATTATTTAATTATTTCATATTTAAATTATATAATTGAGGATTATTGCTTATCTAAGCACTTGAGAGCCTATGTTGGGGGCCTTTTTTGGTGTATCTTTACAGGATCAATTCGGGATTGATATACGAGTAAACCTAGAGATCTACATGTCAGTCCAGAACCTGAACTAGAACATAACGAGGGAGCTTCCTCTTAGGAGCTCCCCAGGCTTGAGTTAAGTTACCTGGTCTATGACGAATAATGAGTTCATGAGGAGGGGCTGGAGAACCTAGAAGTACTAGATGAGCTCGAGAGAGCAAGATTACCGAAGAAAGAATGGAGCCATGGAAAACCAGTCGAGTCGCTGGACCATAACACCTAACCTGTTATTGGGCTGATTCCCAAATGACGAGCACATTTGGGACCACCGGTTAGTACATGTATTTGATAAAGTTAGAGAGGTTAGATCTTTTTACAATGACTTGAGGTCATAATGAATATGACATGTGTGGGTTATGATTTTGGTTGATTTGATGTGACTAATATATGAGAACCATGCTTATTGGATTAAGTACAACCCCTGTGAATTTTTATGTGGTTATTATATGCTTTATAATTCATGATTAAGGATTGATGATGATCCATGCTCCTAAAACATGAGGCTAACATACTTATGTTTAATTATGTATGATTAACACGCCTCGAGGTTCTATACATGATTTTAGTTTTCATATTGAACTTGTCCAAATCCTGTGAGACTTTTGGGTAAGCCTGGATATCAATTGTCAAAGGTTGAAACACCTGAATAAGTGCAGATTGCATTGATTGAGCCATCCTGCTCCGAATGAGCTCGGACCTCCGGATGGCTCGAAGGCTGAATTTATCCAGGTACTGAATGCTACCCGAGAAATCTGAGGTCCAGGAAAGGGCCTGCAAAGATGTCAGAAGGCAAAAGACTTGAGCTGATATTGAGAGCCAACCGCCTCAGCCCCATGAACGGAGCATGATCCAGATTCGAGTGGGATGAATAATGTCAAAAAGCATTTGAGGAGCTGAAGCTCAACCGAACTCAGCTGTTGAAGCTCCACCGAGCCCAGCTAATGAAGCTCCAACAAGCCCAGCTGCTGAAACTCCACCAAGCCCTCCCTAAGGTGTTGAGATTCGATATTCAAAAGTTGAGAAGACTGCCTAGGCTGTGCTGATTACACCTTGAAGGTTATGCCCTTATTTTTGTCATATAAAATTATTGTTCGCACTAATTACCCTTTGAAGCAGGTAATTGGTAGGGCAGATTTATCTGGACAGATGGTCAAATGGACCATAGAATTATAAGAGTACAATGTCTATTTTCAGCCCCAAAGGGCTATCAAAGCTCAAGCCTAGTCGGATTTCATCCAAGAAATCACCAGGCTTAACGAGATCTAATAACAAAAGATATTCGTGGATGGCTCCATGCCCATGACTGGATGTGGAGTTGGTATTGTGTTGATTGCCCTCAGGGGTTGGAGAACCAATTTACTGAGGAATCGAAGTTCCGGACATCCAACAACAGAGCTAAGTATTTTGAGTATTTAGATAAAATGTTTTAGGTTGTTATAACCATTATTGAATTGAGAATACAGGATAAAATTTCACAAGAAAAGCTTGACGACCTAGAAGCCATAAATTTTGCACGAGGACCTCTCCACGTCCCTGACGGGTGTTGGATGTCCAAAAATTAAAGATTGAAGGTCACCAGACATGAACCTCAAAAAGGATTAATGAACTTGCAAATGCCTTACACTTCGATGCTTGAGGGGGGTGATGAAGGGTCTAGGCTTGCCACCTCCGAGATACAGCTATGAAGCCAAGTAAGTGAAAAGTGTATACTTTACTTTTTTACTTTAGATTTTACTTTGTGATATGATATGAGTTACCTAGACGTAGTTGTTTAGAGCATAAAACCTCGAAGCATATGAGCATTTGCTAAGGCTTCAGAAATGATTGATTTGAGAAATGCTAAGGTGATTACTTAGGAGAATTTCGTGATTGAATCGAGAGAATGATTGAGAATTTAGGCATGGTTAAGAACGTGTTTTTGATTAGTGATGAGTCAAATTTTTTTCTAAATTATGTTTAAAGGTATGTTCATCTTTGATGAATATTTGAAGATTTTATGAGATGTGATGAAAAACATTTTGAGATTTTTGGAAATTTGTATGAGCACATATTTCCTAACAATTTAAGATATGATTCATAAGCATACTTTGAGCATTCTGAAACGCGTGAGGGCTAACCACCCTAAGTAGCCGGATGGCTAAGTTTGAAAATTAGGAGTGATGAAATGATGAATGATCTGTAGATCACTTAGCATATATGAGATATGAGAGTGAGAAACACTCAGAGGCCACGAGGCCGAGGAGAGCTAGAGAGCTCCTCACCCTACTCGAGATCCAAATGGATTACTTAATTTACAAAGGTTTAATGAGATTAATACCTTGAAATGAGAGTGAGAGACACTCAGAGGCTTAGAGGCCGAGGAGCTCCGGAGAGCCCCTCACCATACTTGAGACCCAAAAGGGTTATTCAATGAAAAGAAAGATTTTATGAATCAAAATCTTTTAAGAATGAGAGTGAGAGACACTCAGAGGCCGAGGAGCTACAGAGAGCCCCTCACCATACTTGAGACCCAAAAGGGTTATTCAATTGAAAGAAAGATTTTATGAATCAAAATCTTTTAAGAATGAGAGTGAGAGACACTCAGAGTCCTAGAGGCCGAGGAGCTACAGAGAGCCCCTCACCATACTTGAGACCCAAAAGGGTTATTCAATGAAAAGAAAGATTTTATGAATCAAAATCTTTTAAGAATGAGAGTGAGAGACACTCAGAGGCCTAGAGGCCGAGGAGCTACAGAGAGCCCCTCACCATACTTAAGACCCAAAAGGGTTACTCAATGAAAAGAAAGATTTTATGAATCAAAATCTTCTAAACGAAAGTGAGAGACACTTGGAGGCCCAGAGGCCAAAGAGAGCTGGGGAGCATCTCCCCATAACCAAGATCCAAAAGGGTTATTCAATGAAAAGAAAAATTTTATGAACCAAAATCTTTTAAGAATGAGAGTGAGAAACACTCAGAGGCTTAGAGGCCGAGGAGCTCCGAAGAGCCCCTCACCATACTTGAGACCCAAAAGGGTTATTCAATGACCCAAAAGGAGAGCTGGAGAGCTCTTCACCATACTTAAGACCCAAAGGGGTCACTTACAAATGAAAGAAAGATTTTTACAAATTAAAATCTTCTAAGAATAAGAGTGAGAAACACTCAGAGGCCTAGAGGCCTAAGAGAGTTGGAGAGCATCTCCCCATCATCAAGACCTAAGAGGGTTACTTACAAAAATTTCTAAAGAATGAAAGAAAGACTAGACAGAAGCCTATAAGCTGAAGGAAACCCTCTCGAGCTACTTGACACTAGAGGTGATTCCTCGAAAATGTGAGAGATTCCTTGAATCTTTTGAGAAGATTCCTTGAAGGTTATGTAACCAGGAGAAAATAGCAGGAGAGAGAAAATCGCGACTGTGTGGGACCCAGGCGCAGAAGTCGAAGCGTTTTTTCGAAACTGGGGGCGGGAAAAATCTCCGAAGGAAAATACTTTTGAAATTCCCCTCTGAAGCGAGAATAAAACACGTCTCTCCAGAGATACCACTGTACTGAACTCACTTGAATTTCTTACTCTCACAAAAGATATACTCTTTTTATGAGAGTAGGGGGGAGTAGATAGGGCTGTAAATGAGTCGAGCCGAGCCGAACGCGATGATGTTCAAGCTTGTTTGAAATATTATCGAGCTTTGAAATTAGTGTTTGAGCTTGTTTGATAATTAAACGAGCCGAGCTCGAACGAGCTTTATTCGAGCCGAACACGAGCCGAGCTCGAGTAGTTTGACATTTTTACACTAAATTTATCTTTTTTTACTTATCGAGCTCGAGCTCGAGCCGAGCTTTGGACCATACCGAACGTAAATTTATGTTCAAGCTTGTTTGATATCTATGTCGAACCGAGCTCAAACGAGCTTTTACCGAACGATCTCGAATCGAGTATCGAATAGCTTGGTTTGATTTTCAGGCCTAGGAGTAGATGATGCGGCCTAAAAATGTCATCCGATAAGAAGTCGACACGTGTATAGAGGATAAGATAAAATAGGAGATTTGGGATTAAGGAATACTCTCCATATAAAGAATCCCTTCTGGAGGACCCTCCGGAGGGAGCTCCACATGGGGAGAAATATCAGGAAGACCTAATCTTGATAAGAATTATTAAGACCAAGGATCTAGGAGAATCCCGTAAGAAACGGCCTGAGATCGAGCAAAGGAAGACTCATTCCTCCTTTATTTCAGTGGATGGAGTCCACTAGGGGGAGTGGTCCGATTCTTCAGGGAAGTGGGAGAGTTGAGGACCTTGTCAATGTAGCAGGGCCGAGTCCAAAGGGGAGCTCCGAAATAGGAGGAAACCCTAACTTCCTCTTAGGAGAAAGCTCTCTATAAATAGGTAAATCTAAATATATTGTCAGGTTAGAATCTCTACTTCTTTACAAGACTTATAAAACCTCTTATTATATACTTTGATATCCTTTGAGAACCTGATTTGATAAATCGAGGACTTTGAAGTCCTTGCCATACACTGAATTACCGATACTGACTTGAGCGTCGGAGCGTCCGAGCCGGAGTCCCCTCCGGTGTGTCTTTTGCAGGTTCTTGGAGGATCATTCCAGAGGAAGCGTGGCATTCGAATCATTCATACGCGTTCGGGAATTCAGATATCTAACTCCAAGGATATCTAATTCATCCATGCAATTTTTGGCACAACAATATTTATTAACACACTTAAAATATAATGTATTTAAAATGTACTTATAAACACATCTATTTTTAGTGTGTTAAAATGTGTGTGACAATAGACAATGTTTATTATCGTGTGTGGTAATTGGTATATATTCACACACTTATTATTCAATGTCGTTATAAAAACACATATTAACACACTAAAAAATTTAATGTGGCTACATAATACTTTTTACAACATTTATTTTATAGTGTGATAAAAAACGTGTGACAAAAGACCTTTTTCTTGTAGTGGACGTTTTAATTTTTAGGTGCAAAATCATGGAACATGCTTATTAAAATGTTTTTAAAATTCTAAAAATTTCAAAATAAACATAGAGTTTGTAGGTGTTTAAATATGGTTTATATGTATCTGTATATAATTTGTGGGTATTTATATGATTGGTTTTTGTATGATACCCTTATATACTAATTATGAATTTTTTCTTTCATACGTGTCATTTCAATTCTCCTCCTATTTTTCTAATTTTATAGAATTTTTAATTTTTTTTTAGTTTATCTGTTTCTTTCTGTCATCTTTCTCTCTTTTCTTCAACTATAATTTTTTAAATTATTTTTCGTTTTTATCCATTCTCTCTCTTCTTCTTCCTATTTAAGTTTTTTAATTATAATTATAATTATAATTTTTAATTATGCATTTTTTAAAGTATTTTTAATTTTTCTTTTCATGTTTTTTCATTTTATTTACTAAATATTATTTATTTTATCATCCCGAGAATTTCACGAGTTTTGTACTAGTTTATAGATATTTATGGAGTATAATTTTAAAATTCTAAATTTAAATTTCAAATTAATTCAAAATCTCAAATTCGATCAAATCGAATAATAAAAAAAAAGGTAAAGTCTAGTATGCACTCGAGTGCATGTTGTGCACCCTAGTCCATGTTGCACTTTTCAGTTTTACTGACTTACACTTTTTGGTAAATGGTGTTGCACATATCAATTATTACTAAAAATATTATTATACAGTTTAATAATTGAAAAGTGCAACACCATTTACCAAAAAGTGTAAGTCAGTAAAACTGAAAAGTGCAACATGGACTAGGGTGCACAACATGCACTCGAGTCCATAGTAGACCAACCCTAAAAAAAAAATTAATATTAAAACCGAAATCACTCCAAAAACTAAGAAACCGAATTGAAATTTTCAGTTCGATTTGGTCAGTTATTTTGATTATAGAGGAACACCGCTCACCCCTAATTTGTGTAGTTTGATTTAGGGATGGCAATTTCAACCCGCCCCAACTTGTGCTATTTGGGTCGTCCCGTCCCGAACCCGTATTGAAATGGGATGTATCCGGGTATCACCCTCGACCCGTGATCCGAATCCGTGATCCATTTTTATATTTATATATATATATATATATATATTATACATATAAATATAATATATGTTCAATATTTTGATATTTGTTAATATATATAATAATAATTCACCTTCATAAATTTATAAACATGATTCTAAGACTATTTACAAATTTAAAATTTATGTTATATGTTTTATAGAAAATATTATTTTTGAATTTTTTTTTTTAAAAAAAAATTTATTCCCTAGTCGGCCTGACCCAGATCCGAATTGAAACGGGTCGGGTCCGGGTATCTAGGTACCCGACCCGACCTATTGCCATCCCTAGTTTGATTATTTATTCAATTATGTGTGTTATTGGTTTAGTTAAGACTATTAATTGTTTGAATTTAAATGAGTTAGATTAATAAGATTTGTTTAGTTAAATGGTTGATAATTAGTTCGATTAATTGTGATTGTTAATTGAATTGTTGTAACTAAAATGGGGGATTTTTTTTATTTTTTTATTATGTTTGATAAATATTGTTAATTTTGATGTACATTCACTTTTTTAATCATACAACTGTACAAGTTATTTTAATCGTTAATATTTTAATGAGAATTTTCCCTATTAGAGTCATTCCTATGATACCTTAAACAAATTGAAATTACAAGAATAAATAGTTTTTAATAGGATAAAAATAGGATCAAAATGGGTACAACTTTCCTTCCATAAAACACATTCATTCTTTCAAAACCCTAACCTCTCCTATTTCTTGCAAAATCGAAGCAGTCCCCTCCCCACGGTCGTCCCGCCCAAACCCAGAGATGAAGCAGCCCCCACGTCGATTTGGGCGCTGCACCATGGCCCCCACCCACCAACACGACCGTCGCCGCACTGACCGGTGAAGACGAAGTGGCCGAATAAGAAAGCCTCGTGGCCACCGCCGCCTGGCCGTCGAAGACGAAGCGGCCGCCGATCTGCAACCCCCTCGACTCCGATGCGCCGATCTATCGGCCGCGAGCCATCGCCGCCTAGCCGAATGCCTACGATCTGTTCGGGGAAGATGTCCGTCGTCGTGTCCTGAGATATGGCCTTCGTATTGCCGACCTTCGTATTTCCGGCTTGAGATCTACATAGTTTTCTTCTTAAACAAGAAGAAAAAAGATTGTTGCTCTGTATTTACGCCTGTTTCCGTTTCCTTTTAAAAAAAACAAAAAAAAAAATTAACTTGGTTTGTTTTTTGGTTTGTTTGGTGTTTTGGTTTTTAAAATAATTAATAGAGTATACGTGACTTTTTTGGTTGGTTTTTACACAAATTCTTAAACAAGAAGAATATATGACTTTTAAAATAATTAATGGAGTATACTTAGTTAATTTTTTGGTTTGTTTTTCAATCATAGATCCGATTTTTGTTTTCTTTCTCAGATCTTTTCTTTCTTTTTTTTCTTGGTTTTCTGGGTTTGTTTTCTTTCTCTTTTAATACTACTGGATTGAGAAAAAATGTCAGTGATGAACATTGTCGGAATATTCCATTGTACATGTATGCTTGTTGTACATTTGATTTGAGTTTAAATTTGCTAATTTTATATTATTAAATTGGTTTTGACTGTTTGCTATTTTTGCATAATCTTCCTTTTACTTCAGAATCAATGATAGATAAGATTTGTTAAAAGGTTTCGATTTTAGAAATGGTGACTCAATCATGGTTTCGTAATATGTGGACAACTTCGAGAATTGTGAATATGCTTATCGCATAATAATGTCATATGCAAAATAATTATCATATTTTAATCTAATTTTAGGACATGATTTAAATTATGCATATTCGTGATATGCAAAATAATTATCATATGATTTGTATTATACATAATGTGATATATAAAATAATCATCATATGCTTTGTATTATGCATAATGTGATATGCAAAATAGTCATCATATTTCAATTGAATGCATTATACATAACATGTTATGAAATATTTAATTAAATACAGATAAATAACCTTAGGAATATTAATTATGAAATTTGTTTAATTAAATGCAGATAAATAATCTAATTAATTAAAAAAATCAAATTATAAAATAATATTAATTATGAAATTTGTATTAATTATGAAATTTGAAAGGTGGTAAAATTAAACAAATTTTGAGAATCTGCATTTATTAGATGATATGTTAATTCGAAAATTTTCAAAATAAAGGGAAATGGCAGAATTGTCTCAATAAATCTATTTTGAACCTATAAGATAAAAAAAATTAAGGTATGTTCTATTAGATAAAAGTAGGTGTGAGATGACTCTAACAGTTATTTACCTAGAGCTATCAAAACGGGCTAACGGGGCGGGCCGGTCCACAACCCACTTCAACTTGTCATTTTACGGGTTTTGGCGGGCCGGTCCACGGCGGGTACGGGTTGAAAAATACTCAACCCAACCCAACCAACGGCGGGTTGCGGGCTAGTCCACGGGCTTTTTCTTTATATATTATTTTTTTACTTTTTCACATTTATTAAAAAAAAAATTGTGCAAATAATTTGGAATAATCTTTGATTAAACCCACATAGTTGACGTCAATAATTTTAATCTCTTATAATCAGAAAGTAGACCTCAAATATATATTATTTTGTTTAATTAACAAATCAATCGAACTAAAATTTAAACCTTCAAATTGTTTAAATCCTTACTGTCAAAAGAGTAGAATCAATATATAATATTCAATGAAAGATTAATTGACAAATCAACTCTACTATCAGTCGCAAATATCAATTTACGAATACACGTCTCACCACACTCTCTTTCAATCTACTAATGATAATTTTGCTCTTATAAAGAAAAAGTTAAAAAAGAGATTTAAATCTACATTAATTATTATATCTCTCCCGAAGTCATGTAAATACATGGATGACAATGGTGTATTCTTATTCTCAAATCTCAATTTTGTTTAATAGTATAATATTTTTGTGATTTTAAATCTTGATTTAAAGTTGAATTGAATTCGTAAATTTTTAGTTATCACATTTTTAATTACAATTCAATTAAAAAAATTAAAAAAATAGTTTTTTAAAAGTCCGCGGTCCAACCCGCCAAAACCCACGACCCATACGATCTGGTTCATACGGGCCCGCTTTTTAAACAGACTTAAATTACTCAACCCACCTTTTTTATACGCGGGGGCGGGCCAACCCAACGGGCCTAGCCCATTTTGACAGCTCTAATTTACCCTATTTTAATTTTGTTTGATCTGTATATCAACCGATTTTTAATTAATTATGTTATATGAAATCAGTGAAAAGAAATCAAATAATAATAAAAAAAAATTATGTATGGTTGAAATCACAACAAAAAAACGGAGTTTTTCGACGGAAGCCTACCGATGGATTCCATTCCGTCGGCCGTCCCGACGGATCTCCGACGGAATATTGGAATCGACTGACTTCCGACGGATTTCAACATCCGTCGGGACCTTCTGACGGAATTTAGTTTCACAGGCAAACGGTGTTGTTTTAGGCCTGCTTCCCGACAGATTTTTCCGTCGGGAGTTCAAATTGTGTCTACCGACGGAATATTCCGTCGGTAGCTGACCCGCTTTGACCAACCGCCTCGGATAACAATGAAAAGACGCGTGCGAATTAAATATTCGCTCACTACCGACGGAAATATCCGTCGATAACCTTTTTTTTTATATATAAGAACTGCCTTCGGCAGTTTCTTTTTCAAGAAAAAAAAATCACTTTATTCTCCACTTCTGTTCGTGGACCTCGTGGTAGTTTCGTGCGTGGATTGGATTTCGTTGCGCGTGGATTGAACGACAAAGAGCATAACGATCATCTACCCCCAGTTTTCTTCAATTTAAACGGTACGTTTTATAAATTCTTAATTAATTTTAATTAAGTTATTGTATTATTGCATGTTAATTATTATAAAACTGTTATTGAATTATTTAAAATTGCATGTTTATTATTATAAATTTGCATGCACGTAATTGATAAATATGTATAATTAATTCAAATATATGTTAGTACGTGGATTATATGTTTTTTATTGGTTAATTGTAATTAATTAATGTATGTTAGTTCACATATATAGTGTAGCTCTTGTTAGTTCGTGTTATATATAGTGTAGTTAATTTTGATAAATAAATTTATTGTTTTTTTACGTTAATTAGTTTATTATATATTTTGTTTATTTAATTAATATATAATTGATACTTGTTAGCTAGTTAGCTTTGATAATTAAATTAGTAATTATTGTTATAAGTAGGGGTGTTGTTTGATTAATATAGTAATTATTGTTATTGTTTAAATTAAGTCATTATTAATTAGTTTGGTAAATTATTGATTTCATTAGTAACGTAATTTGTTATTGATTAAATTAGGAAATTATTGACTTAAATTACTAAAATGTTATTAATTAAATTAGGAAATTATTGTTTTCGTTAATTACTATATTAATTATTGATTAATTTATTATACTATTAAATTTTATTTATTAAAATAGATGAGTCAAGATACTAGTGGGGCCTCAGGATCTCGACCTAGGCGGTCGAAGGGCTCACTTAGGCCTCAGCCTACTTTGATTCCGGCTCCTACGACGTCGTCATCTGTTCCACAGCAGTCGCCGTCGTCATCTCAGTCATCGACATCTCGTCAACATCCCATACGGGCATCTCGAGAAACAAGACTGAACGTATGGATTGATCGAGGACAGTAAGTAATTAATTAAATAATTTTAAGGTTTAACAATATTTAATAGCATTAATTTTTATAATTTTTTTAATTTATAATGTGTTTGTTTCTTAATATATAATGTCACGGAATATTGCCTGGTAACGAGGTGTCGAAGATTTGCACTGATTCGATTGTTAAGTGCAAGATTGGTGTGAATGCCTACTCTTGGTTGAAGGTGCCGCCTACGAAAAAGGATGAATACTGGGAGATTTCATACATCCGAGTATGCATCAAGAAAAGCGACTACCAACAGTGGTGTTTGTGTTAGCAGTGCAAACTACAATGCAGATGCAAGTGACTACTATGGGGTGTTGCACGAAGTCGTTGAAGTAGAATATCCGGGATATCCAGAAAAGACTGTAGTGTTGTTCAAGTGTCATTGGTTTGATTCAAACCCTTCAGGAACAAGGATTCATCCGGAGTACAAACTCGTGGATGTTAATCCGAAAAGGAGCTATAGCGGGGATGATCCATTTGTATTTGACCATCAAGTATCTCAAGTATACTACGTCAAGTATCCAGTGCGATCACGTAGTAAAATTGAATGGCACGCTGTTTGCAAAGTAAAGGCAAGATCAATGGTAGAAGTCCCTACAAAGGAAAAGAGTGATGAAGATGATTCTCAGTTCCAAACGGAACAAATAGAGGCTCGAACTGAAGTCTTTACGGGAGATTTGAATATCCACGTAGACTTGACGGCTGGAAATTCACAATTGATCGAAATTGAAAACGATAGTGGAAATGAGGAAGATGATGAAAATGAAGAGGATGATGAAGAGGAAGACGAATATTAAATTATATTCCCTCCGTCCCGCTATAAACTTCCCCTTTCTTTTGGGTGTTTTGATTAAGAAATATGATAAAATAATAGATAAAATATAAGTGATGTTATGGTGAGAGAAAAAATAATAGATGGTTATTAGATTTTTTTTTTTTTTTTATGGAACAAATAGAGGCTCGAACTGAAGTCTTTACGGGAGATTTGAATATCCACGTAGACTTGACGGCTGGAAATTCACAATTGAAAGTAAGGGGTTAACCGGTACTCATACCTTCCCGCCATGCTTCCCTTCCTCCTTGTCGACCTTTGGAAATGGCTCAGGAAGCGGATCTGAAAGGCGCATTCAAGCGAAAGGAAAGAAGGGAAGTTTTAAGGCATAAATCAAATAGAGATCAAGGTATTGAGTATGCCCCTTTCCTGGGATGCCCATACGCTGCAAGTAGTACCATTCGCTTAGCCAGGAATTTTATAGTACAAGAAGAAGCAAAGTGGGCAAGGCGTACAGTCAAGACCTACTTACTAGATTTCATTATTTATGTGATTATGTGACACGTCTATCTTGATTATATTCTAGTGAATCTATTTACCGGACAGCAACTAAAGACCAACTCCTGGGGTACTTTAGCCAACTTCTTTTCTTCTCTTTCTGTCGGGATTCAAGGCTAGCCATTGCATCGAAATTGAAAACGATAGTGGAAATGAGGAAGATGATGAAAATGAAGAGGATGATGAAGAGGAAGACGAATATTAAATTATATTCCCTCCGTCCCGCTATAAACTTCCCCTTTCTTTTGGGTGTTTTGATTAAGAAATATGATAAAATAATAGATAAAATATAAGTGATGTTATGGTGAGAAAAAAAATAATAGATGGTTATTAGATTTTTTTTTTTATGGAAGTTAAATACCCATCCCTTTTTTCCCCTCCCCATGACTCGAACCTAGGACCTAAGGCCTAGGTAGTGGTGCTCTAACCACTTGAGCTATCCCACTTTGTCATAGATGGTTATTAGATGAAGTATGATAAAATAATAGATAAAGTAGAAGTGATGTGATTGGGAGAGAGAAAATAATATGCTAAAAATGGGAGAGTACATATACAATTAATACTCTGTATTACATTTACGAACAAGTAACACATTTGTCCGAGTGGTAGGCGCCCACACACCCGGGTTCGATTCCCAGCAAGGCCATAATAAAATGTTGGCATATAATGATAGGTCGGGTCAGGGTCGGATCGGGTCCAATAATTTTTTTCCTAGGTTACGTTACCGACGGAATATAATTTAATTTTTTTTTTTAAAGATAAATTATATTCCGTCGGTAGTACCGACGGCGTTACCGACGGTAATTTATTTTTACATTTTAATTATTTTATTCGTCTTACCGACGGAATAAAGACCCAGTTTGAAAACGGGTCATCCGTGTTACCGACGAAATGGTATCCGTCGGTAGACTCGACTGTTTTATTCCGTCGGAGATCCGTCGGGACTACCGACGAAATAAAATTTTCTGTCGGTAGCCCTTACCGACGAGGCTAACACCGACTGAAAAATTTCGTCGGTATTTCCGTCGGTACACACGACTACCGACCGCCATTCCGTCGGTATTTCCGTCGGTAAAACGCGTGTTTTTTGTAGTGAATATTAGATATATGAAATTTATTAAATAATTAAAAGTTATAAGTTATAATTAGATTATTAGATTTTAAAAGGTTATATTATAATTCACTGAAAGATATAATTAATTAGATATATGAAACAATAAATTATATTTAACAAATATAATTAGATTTAAAAATGTTAATTAATGTAATTTTAAAGAAATCAATTACTCCGTATTTCATAGAGTAAAAAAAAAAAAAGTGTAAAAAATTATAATTGATATATGAAATAAATTAATACATGAATTTTAAAAAATTGTGTGGTATATGACAATTTAGAGATGTTTATTCGGGTTAGGTTAATAAGATCAACCCGTTTAATCCTAATGTATGTAGGGTTAGGTTTAATAAATTATAGACCCGTTTAAATTTGGATTTTTTTTTGTTCGGATCGGTTAGTCCACACGCTAATAGGGCTAGCCCGTCGGTCTATAGGGCCAACCCGTCAGCCCGAATAATTTTATTTTATATATATATTTGGTAACGAATAAATTCAATCACACTCCACATTTTATATTTTGCACAACCCATTGTCCCATATAATCATATATACTTCTCAAACTTCAAATTGATCAGCAAATAAGTATTAGATATTTTAATTATTTTAGATTTAATTTAATTTTTTTTTTCTTCCAAGTTATTCACAGAACTAGATTTTATATATAACTCAGGAGTGAATCACAAATATCACTTGTTTTTTTCCTTCGTCGACGTTGTAGTTAACACGGAAGCCAGCAAAAATCATTGACATTGCAGCGACGAACGAATTTAAGTGAATTCATATGTAATAGTAAAAGAACTCTACATAAATTTGTCTGATATGGCTATTTACTGCTAAACTTATAAAGCATGGAAATTATGTTTTGAAAAAATTCATTTTTTTTTAATATTTTGTTGGTGGCTCGTTAATGGCTCGTTTAGCCTGTTGCCCACTAGGTTAGGGTTATGTATCAATTTTAATTTTTCGGACCGAGCGAATCGGATAAGGTTCTAACCCGTTTAACCCGCGGTTCTATAAAATTAGGACTACCCCGATAAACATCTCTATATATCATGTTTAATAATAGAGAGAAGCTAATAATGAACTCAAGTGGAAATTAAATACGCAATAGATTGAGATTAGCATAATTGATTATGACAATTTAATAATAGATTGAATGTATTAATTATTTTCTTGTCTTTGTGTGAGGTTATTATTTACTACTAATATTTAAATTAAATTGAGATAGTAACATATATAATTATAAATGAGAGTAATGAGTACTAATATATAAACAACAAACAAATGTATAGGTAAAGTTGTGTGAACCAATTTCACCTCAAAATTTAATTTATTTGCATTTTGTGTGTATTTTTTAATGGTACTAATTATTTCATTAAAATATATTCCTTATATTTTACCATAAACTTTCTCTTTGTTTTTTATACGAAAATTAAAAAATATAATATGTGTAATGAGTAGTACGTTGAGATATGGAGAGCGGGAAGAATAAAAGGTAGATGAATCATTTTTTTTTTTTTAGAACGAATATGAATATCATTCAATTAACCGTTACTGAATCACACTGAACCGATAAATTGAATTAAATATATATTAAATTTAAATTATCTATAAAGGGCTAGTTTGGATTGATGGATGGGAAAATATGGGACAAATTAACTCACCCCTCCCCTAGGACTATTAGTCCTACAAATGCATGATAAATAGTACAAAATTAGCGGGCCTTG
The DNA here is from genome assembly GCA_963675135.1 of Galeopsis tetrahit. Taxonomy (NCBI): domain Eukaryota; kingdom Viridiplantae; phylum Streptophyta; class Magnoliopsida; order Lamiales; family Lamiaceae; genus Galeopsis; species Galeopsis tetrahit. The sequence goes on from OY776119.1 coordinate 91,901,225, forward strand.
CATTAATCCCGGGCCACAATCAATCAAACCAAACATTTGATTCGGTCGGAATAAAAAGTCAATCAAGTCTAATCCAACCTAATCAAGCAAACCAAACTAGGCCAAAATTGATAAATCATATAATTCTACTTAATTTTATAGATAAATCATATAATTCTACCTAATCATATAATTCTACCTAATGATTAGGTAGAATTATATGATTTATCAATTTTATAGATAATTTAAATTTAATATATATTTAATTTGATAATTCGGCACAATGTGATTCAGTACGGTTAATTGAATATATGATATTCATATCCGTTCTAAAAAAAAGATTCAATTTGGTTCAATTAAAGTAAAAATGTCAATAAATATTTTAGGTTGTGTTTGAAGCATTTGAGGAGTTATTTTAAATGAAATGATTTAAAAATAGATGAATTTGAAATTATATGATTTTAGTAAAAATTTAAAATTCTCTTAATTTTAATTATATATATTAAAAAAATGCTAAGTATTTGAAATCCATTTATTTACTTTTTAATCCAAACAACTGGAATGGATTTTGAAAATCCATAACTAAACCTCTCCATCCAAATGAAACCTTAGGCTCTATTTTGATGGAGGGATTTGATATATGATTTTAAATCCACCATCCAAATCCACTCCATTTATTTGGATTATGAATGAATTTCAAATACTTAGATTTTTGTTCACACTTTTTAGTTAAAATTAAGTGAATTTTAAATCCTCACTAAAACCATATCATTTAAAATTCATCTATTTTTAAATCATTTCATTTGAAGTACATCCTCAAATCAAATCCCTCATCCAAACACAACTAGATTTGGTGGTTCTTTTTCCGTAGAGTTTAAAATATACACCACCACAATTCTTATTCTTTGTACTTTAATTATCTATTTTATCTCATGTATGCATAAACAAATACTAAGGTTTTTTAAAACCCATGAAAAATAAACAAAAGAGTAAAATTCTTTGAATAATCTATCTAGCTAACATTTTACATTTTATGAATTTTGAGGTGAATTCCTATATTTAACTTTATTTATTGTGTTTATTTTTTATTTATTTTTTGGAAACCATAATTATTAATAATTGAGTTTAGGAGCATTTCATGAATAATGTTTTTTTTCTAAATTCACGTTCTTTTATTTGATGATTCAGTAATTAATATTTATGTAGTTTTTTTTAGGCAATGGGACAAATATTAAAACACACCTCAAATGTTATCAAATAAATGAATTCTAATGTAATAAAATTAATCTCAAATGTACTTTACATAATTATATAGAGTAAATGAATTTTAATGTAAAATAATAATTATTTTTTAAATGATTCAAATACACAATATAGTTTTAATTAGATAGAGTCTTGTGTGAGATTATTTTATTATTAGAAGGAACTCCACTTTAACATGTATACTTTATTTTGCTTTAAAACAAAAAATATATATGGTATAGGTAGGATTATACAATATACATGTGATGAAAATTTATCCCATGTATAAGACTTTTTTATATAAATTTTTGTCCTTTTTTTTTTGACAACAATACAAGGGTTTTTATATAAATCTTTGTCCTTAAAATATAGAAGTATGTATTTCAAATTCCTTTCATATCTATTTAGTAAATTTTTCGATGCCCCCCAAGTGTCGTTTCCTAATTAGGGCACATGCTTGCCACCTACAATTAAATTATGGTGTTGACACGTGTTTGATATACATCAGTCAGGCACATGCTTGCCACCTGCAATTAATTAAATTATACTTCCTCCATCTCAGGATTGTTTGCACCATTTTATGAGCACGCAAACTAAGAAAAAATTGTGATGAGTGCATGGAGTGTTGAGGGGTAATTTTGTAACTTTTATAAATAAAGTAAAGTGAATGATTGGATAGAGGGTAAAAGTAATGACATTTTGTATAAATATGTGGATATTGTGAGGGTGGGGTTTATGAAAAAGTTTCCTTTTTGGGTAGTAGAAACAATTGTGGGACGGACAAATAAGAAAAGAGTGCAAATAATTGTGGGACAGAAGAAGTAGTTGACACGTGGTTGATATACATCAATCAGTTGATCGTTGACTATCATTTAATGTTATCATTTAATATCTTTATATCTACTCGACTATAAAGGGAACCTTATCCGTTCGGTTGACTTCTCTCAGTGATCGATCTGCTCCGTGGATCTGAGTTGTCGAGTCTCCTAAAGTCCAAGTTTGATTCGGGAGTCAACCCATTAACTTAACCTATTTAGAACTACTAATTACTTTCTCCTTTCCTTACTTAAAAATCTATAACTTTTGACATATGTTTTAATGTATAAATTATTTATTAGTATTATAGAAGATAAACATAAGGGTAATAAAGATTTAACTTTAAAAGTAATAAAGATAATTTCTTGTGTAATAAAGTAATGACATTTGATCTAATATATATTGAAATATTAATTTTGAGATGATAATTAAAATGTTATTTTACTATTTTAAAAATCAGTCATTCATGTCAGGGGCGTAAAATGGCAAAACAAAGTCATTTCAATAGCTATATAACTCCTCTCCCTCCCAATCTTGCCATTCATCTTAACAACATTTGTTTAAACAAAAGTTTGTCCCCTCCTAAAAAACCAAATTTTGTCATTAACAATAAAAATGAGCACAAAAAAGCAAGCTGGCAAAGAGAGCAAATTGGGCAAATTCATGAAAGGGCCCGTTAAAATCCTGGCCCGAGTCCGGGACTTGTACGAGCGAACCCTATCGGGCTGTGCGGGCCATGCGGCTTTCGAAAGTGCGATGGGCCCGCAACAATACCCGAGTTTTCCAGAAAGCGTCAGCGCCAGCTCGAGAAGTGAGGACATGAGTGAACTCATTAGGATTGCGTCCACTCGGAGCCTCACCGGAAAATCTGAGGCGGAGCTCCTCCCACCACCGTCGTTGGCGACGGGGGTTGTTCGCAGCCGCACGGTTGCTATTGGTAGAATTGATGAAGACAAGCCTTGTGAATTTGAGGCTGATGATCAGGTTTATATTAAGAGCAGAAGTACTGCAGCTGCAAGATTCAAATATTAATTTTATAATCTTTTATTCTTGAATAATTAATTAATTAATATTCTGGATTATTAAGCATTAGAATTGTGTGTGATTATTTCCATTTGAACATAGTAATAATTGGGATGTATGTAGTCAAAAACAAGGAAGAATAAATTTGCATTATTGAGTGTTTGTTTCTAATTAATTTGACATTTTTAGGTATGATTCTTTTAATTATTTGTGTTCTGATATTTATTTGGTCTGGCCAATAAAGTCAAGTTTTAACCAACCCATATCACTAGAGAATTTTTAACAATGGCCTATGTGGATAAGAAGAGATTTAGATGTACTTTATACAGTACTAATGATATGGATTTTCTAGAATTAAAATTAAAAAATGCGCTGGAGATTTTGTGCAATTCTTTATTTGCCTTTAAATAAATATGCCCATTTAATAATCATTATTTTCCATGAAACATTTTGTGCAAAAGAAGTTTTTTACTCAATTGACAGGAAAGTGAGTTTTTTTACCCAATGTTTACATAAAAATACTCCAAAGTCTCCAATATATATTCATCGCTCTCTTTATTCTTCAATCATTGTAACTTTTTCATCATTTTTCTTCATCTTTTCGTCATCTCCATTCAATTGTAACTTTCTCATCTCTAAACCCTCGAGAAAAAGAAAAAAAAAATCTTCTCATCTATTTTCTTCATCTTTTTATCATCTCCTTCCAAAACTTTAGTAACTAATTTACTTTAGTAATTTAATTCTTCTTTTCTTCATCTCTTCTCCATTAAAAAAAAAAAAAAAGGCAAAAAATTGTGTGAGAACGTCTAACGTACGATTCTTTTTCTATGAGACGGATTCCTTTTAATCCATATTTCAAAATTTTGGGTAGGATAATTCTTTTTTTTTTTAATTTTTGGTTTGTAAAAAAAGTGATAATATTTAAGTAAAAAGTGATACTCATTTTTAACAAAAAGTCACTGTCACTTTTTAATTAAACACTATCATTTTTTATTCAAATATTATCACTTTTTATATGAGGGTTTAGAAAGACTCTTCTCATAGATCTCATTTGTAAGTCGGTCTCACCCAAGACTAGCAAAAAAAAAATGGAATTAAACACACAATTGAAAACATTTACAATAAAATTAAAACAACACATTTATTCATATATACATTTGTACATTCTTATAATTAATTTATACTGTTTGTACATATTTATTAATTTCTAACATATATATTCAATATATAATATATATATATATATATATACATTTGTACATTTTTGTTAATTTCTAAATATATCAATCTAAAATAAACAAGATTTAAAAAATTAGCTAAAAATTGATAAAATTCATAACACGCATATAAATTATTCAGAAGTAAACAAATGGAATGAAAAAAATTAAAAATTATTTCACAACAAGTCAAATAAATAAATAAATAAATTATTCATAACATGCAACTAAATTAATAATTTGTCTATTTGTCTCACTGGTCGGCCCAGGGAGCGGACCTATATACATATGGAGATAGGGGGGTACAACTGTATTCCAAAATGTAAAAAAACTATCTAATATACCATATTACTACATAGCAAACTTTTGGGGGAAAAAAATTATTATTGGGCCATTTGTAATTGGAGTTCAGTGCTTTTGAGTTTTTTTTTTTTTTTTCAAATTTTATATACTTTTACTATTCATTTATCATATTATAAATTCTTATATGTAATTGAATGCAACATGCAACATGTAACTGGATTTTAAGTGATTTAAATATATTATCTGGTTCAATTTAATCTCATCAAATTATAATCAAGTCAAAATTGTGACTAATTGCACAATTGAGTGTGATCTTTATTTATTTATTACTCCCTTAATTTTATTATTCTCATTTTCCTTTTAAAAATAATATTATTAACACTATTTTAGCATTTTATTTTCACTCTCAAATCATCACTTATTTATTCAAATGATTAGTATTATCTTTATTCATAAACGGTTCACTTTATTTATAAGTAGATCTCATCATACTTAATCATACCCCCAACATATCTATTTTATCCTAAATTAATCAATATTTATCAAAATTCGTATTCGAATAAATTGACATAATGAATTTAGACAAAAAAGGGTATATTTTTCCTATAAAACTTCTTGTCTGAGCCAAATATAATTTAAGTATTTTTTGTAATCCCTTGTCTCTTAATCTACTAATTTTTATTCATGTTTTCTTTTTTTGAACTATTAGCTCGATGAATTTCGACATTTTTACATTTTATCATAACGTGTCTTATATTTTTATTTAATTCCACCTCTATGGTTTATCATAACGTGCCTTCGATATTTTTACAGTGTTTTATCATAACGGATTTGCACTCATTTTTGAATAGTCAAAGCTTTAATTACCATTGATGTATACCAACAGGTAAGGCTTTAAATATTAAGTATGGAGTAATATTTTAAAATAGTATCATACTCCCAAATTTAAATTTTTTGATCCGCCACTGAATCGATTCCACTACTTCCGACAGTGGGAGTGCCATTTCCACCACCGCATGGACAAAATCATCCTTGTTTCGGTGCATAACATGTATTCGAGGTAAACATTTATAAACCATCCAAACAAATACTATATTAGATTTCTTGCTAATTATAATATTTTTTTCAACTGATTATTTACGATTATTTAAAAATTTTAATACAATATTTATTTATTATCGATCCAACTACTATACTTTTCTATACTGTTTAATTATTGATTTTTAAAATATTTTTTCTATACTAGTATATTGTTTTTTCTTCCTTTTATATGATTTACATGATTTTAGCTCCAAATTAATATATTTAATTGGGTTGTCATTCTAAAACATGCATCAATGGCTTGTAACAATATTAATCTAAACATTCCAGAATAATCAAGCATAAAAAAAAAATTGATTTAAACACAAATCCAATAGATGATGGAGGAGAAATTAATTTTGTCCTGAGTGACGGTCATCCTAACACTTACAAAAAGAACGCTTACTTACATTGGAAATTGATGATGGAAACTTCGTCGCAAAACGTGATTTGTGATTGTTTAAGACAAGTAAAAGTCTATATACTGTTTTTTTACCTATCACAAATGTTGCAGGTTATTCACCGTAATAATCGTAAAAGTTTCATTACAAACTACAAAGATAATTAAAAGAATTTCGTCTCATCTAAAAGTTTAAACTTGTAGAGAGGTGGAGAATTCATTTTTATATATTAATTTCTAACACTCCCCCTCACTCGTGGGTCGGATTAACACCTCTTATCCTTTTTAGGGAGGAGACCCTTCGAGTGGACAATTAATTGTCGCAAGAACCATCGCATTTTGCAACGAGGACAACAATCGCTTTCATTGCAACGTATTTTTTATTTATTTAATATTTTAACTATTTGCGACTTTGAAAAGACGACAAGATCTCCGTCGCAAAATCTAAGGATTAAAAAAAAAAAAAAAAGTCAGACATAGTTCGAACCGTGCGCCTGTGCAAGGCTCGAACCATTGAGCCACATTAGTATTAAATCCAGCCAATTAACCATGTATATTTTTCCTCATTTTTTATCGAATTTGAGAAAATTGTAGGCACTGTGAGTCTGTGAATCGACTCAAAATGATTTCCATTATAAATATAATGTTTATATTAAAAGAGTTGGTTTGTGTGAAACTGTACGTTATAATTTAGATATATTGCTTTAACGTACAATTTAAAAGCACTAGATGTTAATGTTATACCTAGTCAAAGAGGTCAATCTTTGACAAGTCTATCCTAATCACCGGTTTATGTGGCGACGACCAGTCAACAAAGTCAAGCGACGACCAGTCAACAAAGTCAAGCGACGACTGGTCAACAAGAAGAAAATGTAAGATAATTATTGTATTTAATATAGTTGAGTGTTCGCCCAAATATGTTGGCGAGCACATTCTAGTACTGCTCGCCCAAAGATGTTGGCGAGCAGATATATCTAAGCCAGAAAAGGCAAGAGTTGAAGCTTTGGGAGATAAGAAGACGTGGCGACCAGGTTCTCTGGCGACCACAACGGCGAGTGACGAGTGGGTTTTTTTCCAGTTGCTCGGCATATCGCCGAGGACGACCACCAGAGGCGGTTTTGCATTAAATGCGCCATCCCATCACCTTTTCGGGCAGAATGAAGGTCCAATTCGGAGGCTCCACGTGTAAAGGACGGGCAGCCCCTAGAAAACAGTATATAATGCCCAAATGGGCTCATTTGTAACACAAGTTATTGATTCCACCCAATCTTCCAAACCTAAAGCAATACACTCCCAAAAGCTCTCAAGCTTTTTAGCTTCTCTAAGAAGCTACATCTTGTTTTCTTCTTTGTTCTTCATCAAGTTCATCACAAATCATCACTTTAATCCATATAAACACGTAATAACCCCCGTTTAATTATATATGTTTGTATCGTGCTAAGCACAGTCCACATCCAAAGTCAATCCGTTTATAGTGCATACAACAGTTAATTTGTAGTACTGTCTCATACAAGTGTTTAGATGTTAATTTGTAGTACTGTCTCATACAAGTGTTTATCGTATAAAAATTGTTCAATCGTTCAACATAAAGCCGCATTTAAGATTAAAATAAATTTGAATGTAGAATGATCACCATATAAATAAGCAACGCTTGAAATTAAATGAATAGAATACATGAAGATGTAAACACATTCAATTCACCACGAAACACACACCTAATTATATGTCATACACAAAAATGTCAAATTAGAAAAAGTCAATAATAAGGGAAGTCAAACAGCTAGCAGGCGTTTAAATCTATTACCAGTTCTTCCTTGTTTGACTGTATCTCAATTTTCACATCTTTAATTAAAATGGTTGTAATCACACTCACACACCAATTCTAATAATTAAAAACATATCTTGAATATTAATTAATTAATTCAAAATAAGGGTCATTTCAGATTAATGCACATCTTTTTTTAATTCTTTTTTTACTATGTACCTTTAATAAATGTTTGTCAATTTTATTAAAAAGAACACATTTATTTTAGTTTTAAAGGATTTTATGTATAAATTAGGAAGATATACTCCTTCCTATTCAAAATATAAGTCATTTTAGATCGTTGTTTATATATTAAGAAAATAATTGATTTCTCATTTTACCCTTAATTAATTATTGTACTTCCCATCAAAAGAAGAACACATTTATATAAGTATTTATGGATATTAAGGGTAAATTTAAAAGAAATACAATTAATTTGTATTGTGTTGGGTTTTAGCCCAAGTGTGGTTTTGGCCATTGGGCCTACACACAAGGGCCCAACTTGTTGATGCCCTAGTTCTTGGCAGCCTTCCTATATATTGAGTCACCCTCTCCATTAACGATAAGACGCGATGTAAACAAGAGATTGGAGAGTGGATAACAATAGGGGTGAAGTGCTACCCATCTTAGTGTAGGTTATCTCCACTACATCCCGATAGAATCCCACACGAGTCTGAGCCCGTTCGTATAACCCGCGAGTACGTGTGGCGGCCGGCGGCACCGAAACCCAACAGTGGTATCAGAGCCTGGTTTCGTCGTCGGCCGCCCTGCCACCATATCTATCGCCGGATTTGTTCACCGGATCGTCGTCCGCCGCCATCTTTGTGGGCGGAACCCTAGCAGCCGCCACCGTGGTTCCTGTGCCGTCTCTGTGACGCCGTCACCGCTGCAATAATCGAAGGAGCTGTCGCCATTTCGAATCTGCTCCACCCCCAGCCGCGTCGCGCGTCCAGTCGCGCCGCCTCTGCTCGAAGTCCCTGTGCGCCGCCGTCGAAGCACCGCCGCGTGGCCGCCATCTTCGTGGGCCTGCCGCCGCCGTTTGGAGCTCTGTTACGTCCGCTCCGCTGCCCATTTCCGTTGCCGCCGTGGGCGTCACCGTGCGCTTCCAGATCGGCCGTCTACCGTTGCCCGCTGGTTGGCTGTAGCAGCGCCACCACGTCGAGCTCCCCTTCGTGCCGCCGCCTCTGTGATCGGCGCCGTCCCTGCTCGCGATCAGATGCCGCCGGCGTGCAGCCTCCGTTCCGCCGTGAGCGCCGCCGCTTGGTGCGCGTTCAGATTGGTCGCCTACCGCTGCTCGTTTGCAGATCTTGCCGCCGCCGCTCGACGCCTGTAGCAGCTGTTGCCGTCCGCCGCCGTGAGGAGCTGCCTTTAAAAGGCGCTGTAGGTGCGTCCATTTTGTTGTCTCTGTTGTCGGTTCAGTTGCTGTTTTGCAGCAGGTAAGAAGCTAATAGTTTATTTCTTTTATTTTTCTGTAGCTTGGGTTGCTGTTGGTAGGTCGAGGGTGAATTAAATTTTTATCAATTTTTGCAGTAGGGCCAGGGCTAATTCTTTTTAATTCAAATTGGGTTTGGGGTTGCGATTATTTTTGCCATATGAACTATGTTTGTGGTAGTTGCATTTAAATGAGTTTGTATTTTGTTAATCCCTGCTACTCACTGATTATCAGAGCAAATTAATTTGGGCTATGTGTTATGTGTCTGTTAATTATTATGTGGTGATTTAGTTTGAGTTAATTGAGTTGCTTAAATTATTTTACCTTGTGTAGATTTTAGGGTATCTTTGTGAGTTCCGTCTATTTGTGATTTTATTTACGTCGTGCATCGTAAATGTTATTTCTTCCGCTTGTCCTCTGTGATATATTCTTTGTGCTTGATTATGCTTTGTGCTTAGTGTCTTTTGTGGTTATTTTCTTTGTGGATTTTCTTGGTGCTTATGTCTTTGTGTTGCTCTGTGATTTCTTTGTGATGCATGAGTAGATGATGGGCCAGTGGGAAGGTGGGGGAATGGTTGCATGATTATACTTGTGGGTTCTGTGGGAATTATGAGTATATGTTTATATGTATGTGTGTTATGCATGACTTCATACATTGTGGTTTCATGTTTTCCCCTACCCCGTTTTCATCTAGTTGTATGTTAGTGTCTTGAGCATATTTATTGAGCTTTGTGTCTTAATCTTTGTGAATGCTCCGAGTAAGGTGGAGCTTGCCTTTGTGTGCCTTTGTGTCTTTGTGCGAGTCTTTGTGAGTGCTTCAAGTGAGGTGGAGCATTGTCTTTGTGAGTTTTTCTTTGTGAACTAACTTCTACGTACGTAGACAATCTTTATGTTTTCTTTGTGTGTTGTCTTTTGCAGGTACGTGGAAGTGGGTTGGGCGATGATGACAAAATTGTTTGTGGATTGTGGATTGTAGTCGGGGATGGCCAAAAATGTGGAGAATTGTTGGGTTTTAGCCCAAGTGTGGTTTTGGCCATTGGGCCTACACACAAGGGCCCAACTTGTTGATGCCCTAGTTCTTGGCAGCCTTCCTATATATTGAGTCACCCTCTCCATTAACGATAAGACGCGATGTAAACAAGAGATTGGAGAGTGGAGAACAATAGGGGTGAAGTGCTACCCATCTTAGTGTAGGTTATCTCCACTACATCCCGATAGAATCCCACACGAGTCTGATCCCGTTCGTATAACCCGCGAGTACGTGTGGCGGCCGGCGGCACCGAAACCCAACATATTGAAAAAATGCAAAATATCATATAATTTGTAAAAAAATCGAAATATCAAAATGACATACATTATGATTAAAAAAGAGTACAATAAATATATATTGAAAAGTGTAAAATAACGTTCAATTTGAAAAGAAAATGAAAAATCATTATTTAAATTTGGAACGTGTACGTACACACTCACATCATGATACTACTTCTTGCGGCTGCCGTACTTTTGCTCTTAAAATAAACGTCCGAATCTCCTCCAAATTCACAAGGTTTGTCTTCATCAATTCTACCAATAGCAACCGTGCGGCTGCGAGCAACTCTCGTCGCCAACGACGGTGGTGGTGGGAGGAGCTCCGCCTCAGATTTTCCGGTGAGGCTTCGGGTAGACGCAATCCTAATGAGCTCACTCATATCCTCGCCTCTCGAGCTGTTATCGTCGTTGAAACTTCTTGGAAAGCTCGGGAATTGCGGGCCCATGTGGCTTCCGAATGCTGCATGGCCCGCACAGCCCGATAGGCTTCTCACGTACAAGTCCCGGGCTCGGGCCAGGATTTTAGCGGGCCCTTTAATGCATTTGGCCAATTTGCTCTCTTTGCCTTTCTTTTTTGTGTTCATTTCACTTCTCTGCTAATGGTATTGCCTCCTAGCTTATGATCAACGCAGAAATAAAAAAAAATATAGTTTTCTAAGTAGGAGGACAAACTTTTTGTTTAGACAAATGGTGTTTAATTACTAGAGTACATAATTCATTATAGAAATGAGGAGGATGACAAGACTAAGCTTTAATAAGTAGTCCCCACTAGATAGTGATTGAGTTGGTTGTTAATTACTCCCTCCATCCCGGAATAACTTGCATAGTTTGACCGGCACGTTGTTAAGAAAAGTGAATTTAGTGGTTGATGATGTAAGATAAAGGAGGGGTATTTTAGGTAATTTGATGATGTGTAGAGTGGATTTGATGATGTGTAAAGTGAAATGTATGGAAAAAATGAGTGACAAATTTAAAAATAAAATGATGTTGTGAGGTTATTAATTTTGTTGGATATTTCCATATTAAGAGTGTGCAGAGTGTGCAAGTAATTTTGGGAGAAAAGTGTGCAAGTAATCACGGGACGGAGGGAGTATATAATATTCCTCACTCTACATCAGTTTTTTGAAGCTAATTTTGAATACAAAAATTAATGAAATAAAGTTCAAAGTGATAATAGTAATGATATTTTATATAAAAATAGTGTAATTAATGACATAAAGAATGAATAAGTGAAAATTTTAAAAGTAAAAATTGTGAAAACTAATATGAAATCGATTAAAAATAAAAGTGTGAAAACTAATTTAGGATGTTATAGTACTAGTCCTAAAATGTGGTCATAATGATTGAAGGGAAAAAAAATAAAAGGAGTGGGTCGGTACTCATTAGATATTCTCTATTTAAAAACATGATTTTAAGTATTATAACTCTACATATTATAACGTATGTATATATAGTGACATTAACTATAAATAAATTTAAGACAGTACGTACTGTCTGTTTTAAGTTTTAAGTTTTAAATTTAAGATGATGTGGAGGTTCGCACGTAATTGATTGAGATGCCCACACGCGATTATTAAGTAATTATACTGATGTTACATGCCACCTAAATTTATTAATATACGTACGATGCTAAGTGATGTAATAAGGGGATTTCACGTTTTAGATCTTTCCACCTAATGTTTTTTAAATAAGAATCTGATTTAAAATAGTTTCAAATTAAGGACAAAATGTAACATAAATGTACCATCATGCCCTTACTATCTAATTTCGGAATTAATATGGAGAAAGTCAATACATTTTTTGAAATTTAAAGTCGTGTCTATCAGCTCCTCGTTAATTACGCACATAATTAACACCTTCCAAAATTAAAACCTCTCAACAGCTCTGGTCAATCAATTAAATGATTTGCAGAATTTTGGGGAAGAAATCTTTGTATGATTATTCTACATCCCCAATTTTAGGACTTTCCCAAAGATATGGTATTCAATTCTTCCATAAATCTCTGATATTCAAGTCTTTTACAAATATCGCATTTTTCCAAAACTCTGATATTCAATTTCATTGTCATACTTAAAGATCTACACAAAAATCGTCAAATCAAATTAGATATTTTCTCCAGAAAAATCTCTGACTTGATTATGCAGAAACATCTGCAGGAAAATCGTACAATGCAGAAAAAAAAACTAAAATTGCATGAGCATATAAATAATGCAGAATTAAAGTTGCATCAACATATAAATAATTAATGCAGAAGTGTGCAGTAGTACATTATGTGCATATACAAATATCATTATGCAGAAAAATGGATTTAATGCAGAAAAAAGAATTAGTATAATTAGAGAATTTTTAGGGCAAAACTCTTCATCTCACCGGATTAAGACGCCTTTTCGGCAGAGAAGAGCGCGAGAACCTCCGCAATTGGAAACGACGATCTGATGAGGTGAAACCACCGCCACGACGGCGGTGGATCCGACGAATTTGCACTCTGGAGATACCATCTTGCATCGGCATTTGGCGGCGGCGCTACTTGACCACTCTATGTTATCCTGGTCCATTTTTAAGAAACTTTTACGCATTATATGCTCCCACGAAGAATCAGCGCCGTTTTCCACTTCGTTTTTCACGATTTCGTGCATTCGATCTTTGCATCTGGATGCAACCTGCAATAGATCGCCAAAATCAATAAGAAAAAAACATCAAAATACTACTACTAATTTAATGGTGGGGTGCTTACATGAGAGCAGCCATGGCCGTCGAAAACTCCGAAGTAGTCAGAAAAATTAGAAAAAGAAGGGTGAATCGCAATCTCGTCTTCCATATCTTTTCTTAGTCCGCAAACAGTCGTTATCCCGAACTTCGGGCCTTGCTGAGAAGTTTCTGGCGCCGTCGACGGCTTTGTTTCCGGCGATTATTTGATTCACAACATCTGCATACAGTGAAGATCGACTAACACGAACCAACTTAGTCTTCCCATTGAATTTGATTTTCAGAATCACCACACAGTCCATCGATTCAAATTCTGCAGCTTAAATGAGAAAAAAAAAAAAAAGCAGAACACGATCAACAAACGACAGGGACGAAGAATTCTGAATTAGGGTTGTTTTTGGGAAATATTTAAGATTTGTTTAATTGAAAATTCCTATCAATCGTGCAGATTGCATACGAATAAGGAAGGCGTGATTCTTATTTCCATATGAGTGATATTAAACGGAATGAGTTTTGGGAAATGGTATGTTGTTGAATATATTGCGAAAAATAAGGAAGTTACGACTTGTTCCTTTATTAAATAAATTAATAAGTTAATATGCATATTTAAATGTAAGGGCATAAATGGTTATTAACATATGTTTTTGTCCTTTTTTAAAAAGATTATATTAGTTGTCCTTTATTAAGAAGGTAGGTGTATGAATGACCTTTTTTATAAAAATTCTCTTAAAAAATAATACTACTCCCTCCGTGCCAGGATTTTGTGCATGATTTGACGGGCACGAAAATTAAGAAAATGGAATATAGTGATGTGTATGGTAGAATAAAGGAGGGGTATTATTGGTAATTCATTGACTAAAGTGGGTGGAGATTTGATTAAAGTTAGAAATTGAGTTAAGTTGTGGGCCCAAGTAAAATAAAGGAGGGGTAATATTGGTAAAAATTAGTATGTGAGTTATTTTCTTTTTTGAAGTGTGCAAATAATGTTGGGACGCCCATTAAAGAAAGTGTGCAAATAATCACGGGACGGAGGGAGTATTACTTTCTCTGGCCACTAGTGTTTGATTTTTTACATGTTTTAAAGAATACTAAGGTAGATAGAATAAAGTAGAAGGAACATAAATAAGTATGGTGGAGTATATTTTTTTAAAGAAGGAAATATGCACACTTAGTATTAAAAAATGAATTGGACTTTCCCTTAAAACATGGAACATGATGATTGAGTAATAATGCAGATGTTATGTTTTTTTTATTAATATAAGAGGATCACTAAACCCTTTATTCACAGACATAAGATCCGCGTATATGGGGCACTCTTACTATTTCTTCAACAAATCCATCAGTACTATACAATTAGCTGGAAATTCATCCGCCAAAAAAACGTTTGGCAGTAGACAAATATGTTTGTCAAAATCTCCTCCGCCTTGTTCAATTTGTAGTGGCCATTGGATTTTAAGACGAATTAGATTAACGAAAACAAAGCAGCTGCATAGCCATCTCTCCTAGCACATCTATGGAAACCCATTTGACTAAAAAGTAGTTATAAGTTCTTAACTGTTATATACTCCCTCCGTACCATACTTGAAGGCTCAAACCAATTGGGCACAAATTTTAATGAATGAATTGTTTATTAATATTATGTAAAATAAAGTGGGGATAGTAAAAAAATTTCAACTTTATAAATAGTACTCCCTCCGTCCTGGAGGAATTTGCACCCTTTGATCGGCACACATTTTAAGAAATATGTAAGAAAAAGTGTAATGATTGATGTTTTGAGGGGTAGTTTTATAAACTTTTATAAATAAAGTAAACTAAAAAGTAGATTGAGTGTGGAAAAGTAATGGTATATGAGAGTAAATATGAGTATATTTCAAGGGTGAGGGTTGTGAAGATATTTCCTTTTATGGAGTGTGCAAATTGGTATGGGACATCCATATATGGAAAGTGTGCAAATTCCTGTGGGACGGAGGGACTAATAAAGTTACTTTTTAGTGTAATAAAGTAGTGACATTTGTTGTAATATTGTGATGTTTTAAGGGGAGTGTTTAAAAGTGTTTTTGCTATTTAGGTAATATGCCTTCAAGTATGGAACGCCTAAAATGATAAAATGTGTCTTCAAGTATGAGACGGATGGAGTAACTATTTGTGATAGTATAGGTTTGAGTGGACATCATAAGAGGGAAAAAATTTAGAAAAATTGTAGGCCAAAACGCTTTGCAATAGAAATTAGGCTGAAATTGTATAGATCAACTATCTAGTTAGGATTTAGTCAGCAGTAAGGGAAAATTTAATTGACAGTTGAGCTCGAGACCAAATTAACACGTTTCTCATTCGTTATAACTGTTATTTTATCAAATTGCATATTACACAATCCATTTGTGCATCAAGCCCGCTGAGTTTTGTAAGTTAAAAGGCGTACGAGTTTTATTCATTCAAGTGTAATTTCGGGGTTTACACACTTTTCACACAAAGCTTACTTTAATAGTTATCCAACTAACTAACTCTCATACAGTCAATAGATTAATTATAAGTCGTAGTTGTTAACAATACTCTGCACAAAACAACTATTATCTGACTTAATTTTTTAAGTTCAGCACCTCAACTATTCTTGAACAATGCAATCTTCCCGGTCCATGAACATTATAAATCGTCAACCCACACTCAAATAACATTTTAACACAAGGTTAGTCGTTAGAAAATAGAGTAACTTCTGATGTTTTGTCAAATGTACGAGGCAACATTAGCAACATATATTGCATATAATCCGTTGACTTATGACCTTACCATTATGTTATGCTATTAGTATATAAGTGTAATGGTATAAGTTGATAAATGTTACTCTCTCTTATTTTGGTTCGTCCGTCTATAAACTTCTCATATTTTTTTTGATAGATATATTTTAATTATTTATTATTACACTTTACTTTATATCTTATTTTTTCTCTACATCTCCTTCTCCCTCTCAATTACATCACTCGTATTATATCTATAATTTTTTTTTTTTTTTTTATCTATGTGCCCATAGAAGTAATGGAAAATTTATAAGTGTAACGATATCTATTGAAGTGAGTGGTCTTCTCAAAATTTTGTATTCTTGTTTTCCTACTCTGTATAAGTTTTTTTTTTTAAGTTACACATATTTAAAAAATTTAACGCAACTAAAATGAAAATATAACGACCTACAGTAATATATAAAACTATACAGAGTTAAAAATGTGACCTTTTGTGGAAAAGATTAATTTTATTGGAGGAAAAGTTCAAATTCCGGCGAAAAGGGACTCAAATCAGAGCATTTACAGAGTTGTGAGACGATACATAAACAGGAGTGCAAGAGGATGAAGGAAGAAAAGCAACGAAAGTTTCAGGAGGCCCTTCTTAAAATGCTTTATCCGCCCCCATCATCCCCTTCTTCTCAAGTATCCATCCTTTTTAACTTATTAATTCATTTTTTCATCTTTCATTGGCGCGCGTATTAATTCTCTATAAACAGGAAGACGACGAAGAGGAAGAAGAAAAGAATTTGGTTGACACGTTGAGTTGCCCACCAGGTGTTTGTTAAAAGTACACAATGAGATGTTTAGTTAGATTTTTGCCTAATATCTTAATTACTTCTCTTTGGTAAATATAGAGGAGGCATCGGCATCAAGCAGCGACAATTACACCGGAGAAATCAGCGACACTGAAAATCAGAAGCTGACGAGGGCTCAGAGAAAGAGGCTTCGAAAGAGCAAGCTCAAAGAAGCTGCTTCGCAGCGCAGAAAGATTATTGGGCCTCTGTTACCTGATTCAAATGTTGAAGTTGTAAATAATGTGGCTGAAGGTGTTCGACAAAATGCCGCAACTAATGTTTTAGGTGAGTTTTCGTTTCAAATTTTGTGCGACCGTGTGCTTTGTGGGAATCCATTAGGCTTACTGATAATCTGTATTATGAATAATAAATCGTTGGTATAGGAGAGGCGAATTCTTGCTCAAAAAAGGATAAGCTAAAGAAGAGAAGGAAGTCCAAGAAATTGAATCCATCGAGCACTGAAAGTGGAACCAGTGGCAGCAATCTGAATAAAGTTTGAAAATGGGGTGTGTAATTGTAGTATGAAACCATATTAGATTTATATAAGTTTTGCAACATATTTGGTCGGCTAATGAATAATTTTTGTTTTATGAAGAACCAGGCTAATGAATAAAATACTAACAAAAAATTAATGGTTAGCTAGAAATGTTTATAAATTTTTACGGTCGATTAAATAAATCTGCTAAAATAATACTCACTCCGTTTTTTAATAAGTGTCACTTTGGCTTTTTAATTAATTTTAAAATAAGTGTCATTCTAGAGTTTTTTCTTTAATTTTGACTATTTTATCCTTATTCATTTACCATAAATATTTTTCATTAATAAATTCCACAAAAATTGTTTATACCAAAATTAATTTAGCCTATGAATACTAGCTACATTCTTAACTACATTCTTTGTCAAATAAAATTTCTATATTAAAATTAGTTATAATTAATGAAGGGTAATATCGACCACAATTTATAATCTTAATTTGTTGAAAAAAGCCAAAATGACACTTATTAAAAGATGGAGGGAGTAATTTATTCAATATATAGTTTTTTGTCATTGGATGGTGTTTTTTTTTTTTTTGGGGGGAGGGGGTGTCATTGGATTAGGGGTGGTTCGTTACGGTATACCGAACCATACCGTTATCATATCGAAAATTTCGATATCGAAAATATTGATACTGTTATCATACCGAAAATTTCGGTATACCGAAAACTTGATATACCGAAAATTCGGTATGAAAACTCTCATACCGAATGTCATACCGAAAATTCGGTATATCGTACCATACCGAATTTTCGGTACATATCGAATCATACCGAAATTTCGGTATGCCGAATCATACCGAAATTTCGATATACCGTTTCATACCCAAATTAATTATAAAAATCATACATAGTTGAATATGTCAAACACAAATGAAAAGAGAATACAATCCTCTATCAAATTCAACAATACAAAATACAATTTTTATTCAAATTTAATAATACAAAATCCAATTCTCGTTCCACTTCAATAATCTCAAAATTCCTGCAAAAGATAAAACTTAATCAGTTGATTTAATTTAAAATAAAAAATGCTTGAACATAATCCTACAACTGACCTAACTATATTCCTTAAAAATTTGGAAAACAAAAATGCAAAGCATCCAACCACAATTCAACCAAGCGATATTGCTGTTATTATAAGGTTTGATGTGCCAAAATTTAATATTGTATGGCTGCTGTAGGTCACCCTGTTTGAGACTTGTTTTTTCAAATTAATTAAAACATCGTCAGATCTATGTTGCAATCACAAAAAGCTTTCAACAATGTTTAGAACTTTCAATATCTGTGTTAAAACAATAAAAGAAAAAAATCAGAGGAATAAAAAACCAATTTCTATATCAAAACTCAAAACAATAAAAAAATCAGAGGAATACCTTGTGAATCCGGTGGCGAAGCGAGTTCGGGAGCGATGCAAATCTGGCAGCGGCGACGCGAACCTGGAAGCGGCGACACGATATAATATTTTCGGTATATACCAAAATACCGCGGTGTATCGAAAATTTCAATAATTTCGGTATTTTTTCCCACCCCTACATTGGATGGTAGTAAATTGCATAAAAAGTAACGAATAAGTGCTAAATAACATTTAACGTTTAATTAGCTGAAATTGTAAATTCACTGTGAAAAATATAACAAAAATACGCCGTTGCCGGGGATCGAACCCGGGTCACCCGCGTGACAGGCGGGAATACTTACCACTATACTACAACGACTTTGATGTTTAAAATTGAACACGATTTTATTGTATAAATACAGTTATTCGATAAACAAGCATTCATGTTTGGCTTTCCCCTGTTGTTTTTATTATCTTTTAGTTTGTACAACAAGTTTATGTCATGAGCATATAGGGTGGGGATAAACAAAAAAACTTAATACTGACAAAAAAAAGCACATTAAAATTTGTATAAAAAGTAGATGTTAAATTCAGGGCGGAGAGGGTATATTGATTAGGGCGGGATGAACACAACAATTTATGATAATGGAAATTTTGATTTTACGTATATATGTGAAAATGATACACAATATGTACCTAAATCTAACACAAGTACATCACATAATGTACTCTCTAATACATCTCATAAGATATGTTCCTATTTACTTACTTATACGCTAAAAAAAGAGAAAAAAGAAAATCCCGACCATTCAAGCTGGATAATCAAACGGCAAGGGTTTCACGGAGGACGGATCCACTAGATCCGGGTGCACGAAACCGTAATTTCTCAACACCTGATTATCAGCAAACAACAGCGCCTTCTGCATCGCATCGAAGCACGTTTGCTCCGAATACATCTGATTATGGTCCCCACTACAAGGCTGGCACCCAGTGAAATGCGTGATGAACGGTCTACGCCAGCTCCCCCGCGCGTACCCAGCGTCCTTAAGATACTCCTCCCACACCATACCATAACTCTCACTCACTTTCTCCGCATGCCGCCTCCTAAGCCTTTTCACCCCTTTCTCAATTTCCATATACTTTTTCGTAATATTATCAAATGTTCCCACAATTTCCATCCAATACCCCTCGAAATAATACCCATCTTCCACGTATATTTTATTCCCCCATTTTTCCTTTTCATTCAAAAGCAAATAAACTAATCCAGATTGATCATCCGATTCATTAAAAAACTTGTCTTTAAACATTGTTTTTTGAATTTCCCCCCATGTATCATACCCAGGCGCTTGTGGGCCCATTTGGGCCCACACCTCCATAAAATCCATGGCCCATTGGCAATTACGCATTAAAAACACACCCGCGTTTATACTATTGGAGCTCTTTTTCTTTATCAAATTGGGCCAACCATGGATCACCATATTATGGGCCTTGTACCGGCCCAATGGAAGCTCGAAGTCCATATCCGTAACCGCCGCGTCGGAATCCACCCACCAGATCCACTCCGCCTCCGGATGCGCCAGCATCGCCGCCTTCACCGACGGCGTTTTAGCCCAGTAGGAGAACATTCGGGGGTGAAACAGCATGTTGTTGTAGAATATGTCGATGCCATGGCGTCTACAGTAATCGACCTTATTTTTGAAGAATTTGAGCAGCAAATAATCCCCGATCTGGTTTCTGCACGGCGTCGATTGTGAGCCGGTGACCATTAATATCCGATTCGCCGCTCCGGCGGCGAACGACGGGTGCTGCTTCAGCCACAATCTCCTCTTCTCGTCCCAATTTTTAACCGGCGGGGAGTCGATCGTGTAGCTCAGTTTCGGATCGTCGTAAAAGTTCGGATCCGGCGGTTCGTGGCGGAAGTTAGGGCTCGTCACGCCGTCGGTGCAGAGAATCGATTCGGTGGCGGTGGACGGTGGAGAGGAGAGAGAGAAAATTGGAGTAGGAGTGAAGAAACACCAGAAAGCTCCGACGAAGAGTAGCGCCGCCAGAGCGCCGGTGGCGAAAAGGAGTCCGTCGGAGAGGAGAGATGTGGATTTGGTGCGAGCGTTGTTGTTCTTCGCCATTGGAGAAATCTGGAATTGGGATGGATAGCTCGAGGGACACCATTATATACGAATCGGAGTAATAAATTAAATCCCCAAATTGCATACATTGAATATTAATTTCTGGAATGAATTCGTCAGCGCAGCTAAATTTAGGTGAAGATTTGACGGGAAAATGAGAAAAGGAGAGCAGTTCCAAAAGAGCTGAGAGACTTCGAGTTAGAGATGACATACGGCCATGGGGATAAGAACAATTCTTAAGCTGCTTTGAATTGCCCTTCTTTATATACAGGGTAAGAATGCGTTACCGCTAGATTTTTCTTTTTCATTCACTAATTATTTACTCATTTCCCTCTATTTAGATAGTCTTATTTGACTTTTCACAAGATTAAAAAATTGTATTGGAAAGATTAAAAAATTGTATTGGGATTTTTCACGGAGTATATTATAACTCTATTTAATAAATGTTATATCTCATTTGTCTCATATTTTTTGTCCACCAAATATAGTCTCATACACTTTTTGGAAACCATCACCCTCCAACCATCATTTAATTACTCAATTTGTCATCAACTTTATTCACAAAAAATCACTTTATTCACAATTGACCCCACAATACCCTATAATACAATTATTTTATCTACTTTTTTCTTAAAACTTGTGTCCCACCTCAATGGGACTACATTTGGTGGATGAAGGGGGTACTTTATATGGAAATAAGCCTATTTAAATAGGACATCCATAAAAGGAAACACAAGTTTATCTAATTGGGACGGAGGGAGTATGTGTTAGAAATGAATGTGGTGTGTGGATGAAGATGAAATGCTATATCCGTAAGGCATTATTTCCCCGTACACAAGTGCAATACGGATCGTAGACAACCGTTTTTAAGATACAACAACTTTAAACTTTACGACTGTTGCACTACAAATCGTTAACTATCAGCGAATTGAAAAAATGGATATACGAAACTTCCGACTGAACTCTAATGCAAATACTATATATATTCAAAACTTTCGGTTGAACTCTAATACAATTACTATGCTTGAAGGTAATGTATGCAAGAAGGTTTTGGATATTAGTGATTTTGGAATGCAAATATGTGAATCTATTTATAATAATCGAACAGTTGGGGTGGCTTATGGTGAATGGCTACAACTTTCTGGATGAGATTTATTGGGGCAGTCAGATCGCGCATATTTGATTGATTCAGATTTCTTCACACGTGATGGGCCACATCGCATCCCTTCGAGCTCAACCAAGTGCGACAGTTGGTTCAGACTCGAATCAACGTGTCGATTCGAATCAGCTTGGGCATGAACCGTCGTTGCCCCACAAGTTGACCCGACACCAAACCCGACCCACTGATCCTAGTGGTGGGTTCGACCCCCACGCCTCACACTGGAGACGAAGTCTGAGATGCTAATGAGCCAAGTTCAAGTCAGATTTGCCAAAAATTAAAGGCCCTTTGTGACATGCGCACGTGCAAAGTGCGCTTTTAAAACGTTCATGCGACTATGTGCGACATGTAGTTCAACGATCTTTTGAGTAAGTCATAATTATAGACTTTTTAGCCAAATTTAATTTACAAGGAATAAGTTTACGAGAGGAACACAAATCCTTAGCTTTTTTTTTTTTTTTTTTTATGTGGGATAATGAGACAATTGTTTTTTATGTCACGGTATATGGTACAAGGACCGACTACTCTTCAATTGATTTCATGTGAAATTACTAATTTTCTAGTATTAATATTTCATTCACCCGAAATTGATTTTGAGAAAGTAAATATACCAAATTCATCTACTCAAAATGTAAATTACTAATTTACAATTTTTATCCAATTCCAACAAATGGATCCTCACATAAAAATTGGTCAAAGTCAGTGCCGGTCCTGAGATTTTGTAGGCCTGGGGCGAAAAAAAAAATGGGCCCCTTTTTTAAAAAAACATCAACTAAAATAAGTGAAATACCGTATGCACATATTAAAAATGAATGAATTTTATAAAAACTTTAAAAAAAACATCAAATAAAATAAGTGAAATACGTATGCACATATTAAAAATGAATGAATGTTATAAAAACTTTTAAAAAAAACATCAAATAAAATAAGTGAAATACGTATACACATATTAAAAATGAATGAATGTTATAAAAATAAATCATTTAAAATGACTTCTTCTAGCATTTTGAGAAGCAAATTCTTCAATAATATCTTCATAATTAATTTGTTCTAGCATATCTTTTTCAATACATAAAGTTGTTAGTCCATTTAATCTTTCTTGTGACATAGTGGATCGGTACGTTTTAACAATTTTAATTTAGAGAAACTTCTTCATTAACAATATTAGATTCATTTTCATTTATATCCTCATTTGAATTATTTATATCTACATCCACTATATGACTAGTTTGTCCATTCAAACTATTTACATTTATGTTGTTTAGCTCGGATCCACTATTAACATTATCATTCAAGTCTTTTAAACGACTCGATTGTCCTAATTTTTTTTTAAAGAGTTTATCCAATGCTCATTTTTGTGATAAAATTAGTTGTTCAAATCTCTTTCTTTTTTGCCTTTTCTCACTACAAAATTCATGTTTTTTAGAAAACATATTTATATTAAAAAGTAAAAATTGATAACTAAATCACAATAAATAGTAATTCAACTAAAAGTAAATGAAAAAAACAACAACAAGTCAAATAATCAATATTCAATAAGTAAAAAAAAAAAAAAACAAGTGAATAATATAACCGTGATTGTGGACTTTGAAACACTGAAAGAGAAAGTCGAATGTTGAATCTCCAAATGAGATAAACCATTTTGGATGCAATAAGCCAATAATATATTATATAAAATAAATAAATAAAAAATAGATTGAAATTGAATGGAATGGAATATAGAAGAGAAATGCATATCCTAATTTATAGGAATCGGTACTTAAATGTATTAATTAGATATTAATAATTAATTAGGAATAAATAATTGTGTTTAGTATTAAAGAGGTACTATGCTAGCTTATTAATTAGATATTAATAATTAATTACTAATTAAAAATAAATAATTGTGTTTAGTATTAAAGTCATGATCATTTTCAAGAATACAATTAATGCTAGTTTATTAATATTTTTTTTTATCTTTTATGCACTCACATTAATTATTATATTTATCTTTTAATTTTTTTTTAAAAATATTAATTATAATATTATATATATAAAAAAGTAGGCCCCTAAAAATTCGGGGCCCGGGGCGGTCGCCCTTCTCGCCCTGCCTCAGGGCCACCCCTAGTCAAAGTTTGGTCAAACACCCAAATTCAAAATCAAAACATTATGTCTATTATGTTTATCTTTATTAAGTAGATGTATGGTTGGTGCTTGAAATTAGTGTTTTCATAGTTGGACCAATGATCCAATTGAGTTTAATCATATTAGTACTAATGCACCAAATTTTATATACTAGGAAGTCCTCGTGTTGCACCATTTTAAATAAGCAATCAAAAAAATTCAAATATAAAATGACATTTATTAAGAGATGGAATATATTATCATTTTTTCAAATAATGATAATGAGTTAATATTGTCTAAATATCACCTTATATTCATAAGATTAAAAATAATATAAATATATTGGGTTGGTCTGCTATGGACTCGAGTGCAGGTTGTGCACCCAGCACCCTAGTCCATGTTGCACTTTTCAGTTTACTGATTTACACTTTTTGATAAATGGTGTTGCATTTTTCAATTATTAAACTGTATAATAATATTTTTAGTAATAATTGAAAAGTGCAACACCATTTACCAAAAAGTGTAAGCTAGTTAGTAAAACTGAAAAGTGCACATGGACTAGGGTGCGCAGCATGCACTCGAGTGCATACTAGACTTTAGCAAATATATTATATATTAAACTTAAAAATAAAAAATAAAGTAGACGTGTGTCAAAATTGATGATAAAATAAGACGTGTTAGACTTAGAATAATTTATTATTGATTCTTAATGATAGAATTCCTATTTGAATTCTATATGTTAACGGATATATCATATGCTAATTTTTTTTTCATTTTTCTTTCTAATTAAAGCAAGTAGGCGATGTGATAAGTATGAAATTCAAAATAAATATGAATGATAATATAATGGGATACATCACTTGTTTGGTGTCTTATCACATGGCAAACTCAGAATTTTGTTAGAGTCTTAATAAATATTAATATAAAATTAAATAGTATGCATCAATTATAAAATTATGAGGTCAATGTTAAAATTGTGTTGGTGTGAAAGATACTAAAAAAAATAAAATTTGGATGGCAACAGTGGATGTTGTCTATTAAGAGGAGACAAAGAAAACAGAACTTTTCCAATGTTAAAATTAAAGAAATAGGAAATGAATTTGTGTCTATCATAATTTTTTTAGGATATGCTTTCAAAATAAAGTTAAAGTTTACGAGTTTGTAATTGATAAGTTTTATATTTAGATATTAAATTTATTAATATTTTTTCTTCAGGCCCAACTTATTAGTTATTCAATCATTAATTTAATTCAGCCTTAAATTGATAAAAGTTGGCTATGACAATATTTTTTATGTGCAATATGTAGGACTGAATCTTTCTAACATATAAATATACATTATTAATTAAACTACTATCATATTAATTAATTGAAATCAATAATTATCCAATTCACGTTGTAAGCATTTATTTTTTTATGATGTTTGTATGAGAGAACATGAGACAATGTTCTACTTTGATATTCAAGTCATGTTATCTTTTTAACCGTGATTGAGTCAGGCTCTAGAATATAATATGGATTATAAAATAGAATAAATAGAATTTATCACATACATTTTGTAGTAGGTCTCCTGTGATTTCGAGTTCCCGTGAATTTTATTTTTTAAATATTAATGTGTAATCGAAGTGTCATTATTTAAAAAATATTTAAATCATTTTGTGTTTAAAAACTCAGGATTTGAGTTTTGAAATATAAAACTTGTTCTAGTTTGAAATTTTGAAAACCGATTTTTCCACAACACTACCTATACAATTTTTTTTTATATATCTCATAATACTCTCACCCAACTCAAAACAAACGCACACTTTATTATTTATCAGAATTTCATACTCACAAATATTTTAAAAAACTTATTTTTAAAATTAATTTAAAACTCAAAGAAAACATCGTCCAAACAATTGCTCATTCTTTCAAACTTAAAACTCAAAGCAAACATCGTCCAAACAACAAACATAAACTCAAAGCAAACATCGTCCGAATAATTACTCATTCTTTCAAACTTAAAACTCAAAGCAAACATAGTCTAAAACCTAATTTATACGTCTCAAAATGAAAATAATATTTTTATTATCACCCTTCAAATAATCACTTAATTATCTAATCAAATTGTCAATAATTTTATTTATAAACAATTATTTTATTTATTAGTGGAGGTTGTACACTTTATATGTTATGATAGTTAAAAAGATAGTGACATTTCACAATGATAATTAAAAAAAAAAATGTTAGGATATATTAATGTTTTTCGTAATAATTATGTGATGGTCTTCACTAAAAAAATAGTTTGAACATTAACACATGATGTGTTCACAACAACATACTTTATAACGAGCAAAATGGTTATTTCAATTTTAATTGATATATGTTTTATACATAAAATTTTCTTTGAAGGTAATTTCTTTTCACAGGCCATATGAAGATAAACAATATTATCACGCAAAAATCTACTCCCATAGTCTCTTATAATCTATCTGGCAATTATTAACAAATTTTTATTTTCTCTAAACGACATAACAAGCATGCACCCTAATTATATCTAGTAATAGTATACACTTTTATGATTTTTTTTTAAAATTTTAAATAACGATATAAAGTGCTTGTAGTTTATATAAATTACGATAAGACTGTTTATAGTTTATAGAGTTTGCTATAAATAAATAAAAATGTGATAGGAATAGTTTGTTGTTTTTGCTGACGTCAGCAAAGAAACTATACTCAGCAAAAACAACTATACAAATATAAATATTTATTGTGTGAAATAAACAAGTAGCTCTCGTAGCTCAGTTGGTTAGAGCACCCGTTTAGTAAGCGGGAGGTCTTGAGTTCAACTCTCAACGAGAGCATTTTTTTTCATTTTTGCCTTTTAAAGATTGGGCTTTATTGTGGAACCTTTTAAAGATTGGGCTTTTTTATTTGGGCTTTATTATGGAACCTTTTAAAGATTGGGCTTTTTTATTTGGGCTTCATTGTGGAACCTTTTAAAGATTGGGCTTTATTGTGAAGCCTTTTAAAGAGTGTGTAACACTTATGTAATCACTAGAACACAATTTGCAAATTGATGTAAATTTTTTACAAATTAAATTAGTTTGTGATTGACAATAGAGAAAAAACTTCATTATAATAAAGTTAAGTGAATACAAGTACAGATAAACAAACCTAAACCAAGTACTCTTAAACAAAATATAATCTTGCACAAAGTCTTTTGATCTACCAACTGACCTACTTGGATGTTTCAGACCACATACAATTAACTCCTATTTTGCTAGAAATGACACAACACTCATTGCAACATACAAGGAGAAGAAAAAAACTTTTGTTAACCCAAGTTGATGTGATATTTTTTTTTTTAAGTATCACTGTTGTGCACAAAAAATGTCCCTGATTTGTAGACGAATGTCACTGTTTTACAGAAGACCTGCCTAAGAAGAATTAGTGAGCAAACCCCTACTTGTATTGAAAATGCAGATTGCTTTAAATAGGCAAAGTAATGGAATTACATCTCAACAACAAATCCTATGAAATATGATCTTGGTCCTTGGAAACATCTCTATGCTTGTAAATCCTTGAATATCAATTCAATGCATGACATGACAACATTAAAGACAACATGTTATCAAATGATGTTAGTTGTTAGAGGAAGAAAAAAATGTGGTGTGGTCAAATGTGGTAACAATTGAACTAATTACATCAACAATAATCATCTAATCTATTATGATGGAGAGTTTCTAGTGCCCTCTAATTGAGCTCTCGTCATCCTAAAAATTATGCAAATCAACGACGCAAAAAAAAAAAAAAAATATTATATGCATCACTTTTTGTCATGTTTCATTACATTATATGAAATTATTATATGTGTTTAAAATACTAAATACGGAGTTATAATTAGTGGATATATTAATGGAATTAGTTGTTGTTGGATATAATAATTAATGTTTATTACTTTTTTTTGATGGAAGTTAAATACCCATCCCTTTTTCCCCTCGAACCCAGTACCTAAGGCCTAGGTAGTGGTGTTCTAACCACTTGAGCTATCCCACTTTGTCATTAATATTTATTACTAATAGTCATATTATTTGTTGTGTTTATTAATTAATTATATTGTTTTAATAATATTTTAAATTATTCCTAGAACGGGGGGAGTAATTTTTAACGAAATGTAATGTAAAAATTCAGAATAGCCATCAGGGGTGGAAATAGGATGGGCACCCGTCACGGGCCTACAACCTAGCATATTAAGGGTCTTGTCAAGTTTAGCCTATTTAAAATACGAGTCAAACTAAAACTTTTTTAAAAATCTTATTTAGTTAAATAGGCTAGGCTTAAACTTTATACGAGGCCTTATAAGGCTAACAATGGGATGGGTATCTTAGGTCCTGGGTTCGAGTCATGGGGAGGGGAAAAATGGGATGGGTATCTTATAAGGCTAACAAACACCTATTTAAGATTATATATTATATAATTCTTAAAATATAGTACTAACATTAATAATAAATTAAATTAAAGCAAGTTAAATTTATTTTAGTAATTTATACATTGTTACACTGTTTGTATTTAAACTCATCGTTGTTTGTATTTAAACTCATCGTTGTAATGTATTTGTTTTGATCATGAATTTTATTTACAATTTTTAATACTGAACTGCGTTTCATATTGGATAATGAATATATTTTAATAGGCTTCTAAAAGATCAAATCAAAACTATAAAAAAAAGTTTATCACAAATAATAGGTCAAACCCAAATCCAATATTTATAAACCAGACTCAAACATTTTAATAGTAAAATTACAAAATAAATCCTAGTACATGAAATGCACCAAACCAAACATTATAGAAATGTGAAATTGT
The DNA here is from genome assembly GCA_963675135.1 of Galeopsis tetrahit. Taxonomy (NCBI): domain Eukaryota; kingdom Viridiplantae; phylum Streptophyta; class Magnoliopsida; order Lamiales; family Lamiaceae; genus Galeopsis; species Galeopsis tetrahit. The sequence continues at coordinate 91,930,201 of OY776119.1, forward strand.
TGTCACGGAATTTAATTGTGTGTCTGAAGGCAGCCTGCAGACGCAAAGTCATAAACTAGATCCTGCCATTTTCAGGTGGTTTGGCAGATCTATCTAACACTCCACGTCTCATAATGCTACTTCCATTACATCATCCACACCATAATAATTTCAACCTACGACTTTTTTTTTTTTTTTTTAAAGGGAGTTGTGTGTGAGAATGTATGCTCCCTCGTATCTCTAAAAAAAATAAAAAATTGTTCATTTATCTTTTTCACACTAATAAAAATATTGAATGCCGTAAAAAAATAAAATTAAAATGTATATGGGTCATGTTAAGCACGTAAATAATGTTAGTGTTGTTACATAAAATTTCACCAGTTAAACAAAGTCAGCAGCAACCTTGTCACTATAATATAATTAAAATTGCACCATTTAAAAAATTATGTGTATTGATTGAAAAAATTGATTCTTTACACCATCTACGGGACCAATTTCTCCATTTACTCATCATAAATAGACTGGTTCCTCATTTTGCTTTTTCCTTTCTCAGAATTCTTCAATTCAAACAAGTACTTGTCTGTTTTCTCAGTGCCATTAAAACCCACCGCCTCTTTTTATACATAAATTAGTGGTGTAGTACAATTTATAATTTCTTGTACTCACCTGATATATCTTAGAGATTATAATAATTAGAATTTTGAGTGTAATGGGAAATTGCCAGGCGGCGGAGGCGGCGACGGTGTTGATCCACCACCCCGGCGGCAACAAGGTGGAGAGGATTTACTGGTCGGTGAGTGCTACCGAAATCATGAACTCCAACCCCGGCCATTACGTGGCGCAGGTGGTGGCGGCGCCGGCGCCGGATAATGGAACTCCGGTGAAGCAGCTCAAGCTTCTCCGGCCGGATGACACTCTGGTTATTGGACAAGTTTATCGACTTATTAGCTTTGAAGGTATGTTTTTTTTTTTTTAATCCCTCCGTCCAATATTTTATGCACACTTGCACACTTTGACCGGGGCACGTAGATTAAGAAAATGAAATAAAGTAATGTGTAAGATAAAATAAATGAGGGCTATTATTGGTAATTCATTAATTAAAGTGAGGGAGATTTACTATAAAGGGAAGTGAAGTGAAGGTAAAATAAAGGAGGAGTATTATTGGTAAAAATTATGTGAGTTGTTTTCTTTTTTGGAGTGTGCAAAAAATGTTGAAACACCCATTAAAAAAAATGTGCATAAAATCCTGGGACGAAGAAGGTAAAACCCAACTCAAGCCATGACCAAAAATAGACCGTACATGTGTTATAATCACTTGAGCTATCTTTGTGGTCTATTAAAGATGTGATTATTTTTAACTAAATATTTGAATTGATTTTGTGTAGATGTGTTGAAAGAGTTTGCTGCAAAAAAGTGCGTGAGATTGGGTAGATTATTAAAGGAGAGAAGAGGGATCAACTCTATCCCACAATCATCTTCCATTAAGGTACATTTATTGAACTCAATTTGATCAGTCTAAAATTTAGTTTAAATAAATTCTAAACAAATTAAAATTCACTAAATATTAGAGATGATAATTTAATCCGGTCCTTAGGAGTTTGGACCCCGTCTTGTTTGTATTCGGTTCAAATTTTACGAAATTTGAAAAGAAAAAGAATCGGGGCGGGCGGTACCATAACCTATATGCCCCGCCTCATAACTCATAAATATTATTATAGGTATATATTTTTGTATCTAAGTATTTATACATTTCTAGAGAGAATTTTGTGGGTCACGGCGCACATTCTTTTTTAAAATATGATTAAGTTGATGCTTCATAAGCTTGTAGGTTGTACAATGGAGGATGTATTTACAAATTTTACATATTGTTTTTAGAATTTTGTTTTTAGCAACACTTTTTTAAAAAGTTAGAAAAAAGTGATTTTGTTCCCTTCAATTGAATTTCCAAACACCCCTTAAATTTTACATACACCACCTAAATTGAATCTATCTCTTATACCGTTTTATAGAAATTTTAATCATGTAAAAAAAGAAAAAAATAAAGATAATCAGTTTTATTGAAATTCATCCTTTGAATTGTTTGATGATACATTCCAAAATAAGTAGGCTAGGTTAGGCTTCAAATTTAAAATTTTCATTATTCATTTAATTTATTTTCATTCTCAAAGTCAGAACAATAAATTAGGACTCTTTCTCATGGATATCCATGAGATCATCTGAAATTTTAAAGTTTTTGTGTTTCTTCAAGTGGGCTTCAATAATAATGTTAAATTCTCTTGTGTTTGACTTGTACAAAATTTTGGCTCCTTTTAATGATCAAAGGTCATAGCAGCATTACGATTTTTCACCTCACACAAAATTTGATGAGAGAAATTCTTGAATGATTTATATATATTTGCAATTGTCCGTTGAATTTATAATCAACAACTAAATTAGAATGAAGTCAAAATTGTGGTTCAATCGCACCATATAATTGAACACACGTGTGACTCGTTGGTACTGTTGGGTAAAACGTCGAGTTGTCTGCTATTAAATTCCCTTTTATTTCGTATTAATTTGATGCAACATGACATGCATGCCACATGCGATATTATATACCACAAAATATAATGCAATAATGATATATATTCCATATGATATTTGTAGTTGGAGCTAACTAGAAAGTGATAGTTGACTTTCTAAGGAATACATTTAATTATGTATCTATCGTATAATAATAGATTTTAGCTAACTAGTTTGCTCAACAAATAATATCGTATTTTGTTGTATATATTATGCATAAAACACATGGCGTTATTTTTGCCAATCATAGTACTCACACATGCCCTTCAATCACTCAAATTAAGGGGGGTGTCTCATGAATATTTTTAGGTTGTCAAAATCCACACTCTCATATTTTTGTCTCTTTTATACCCTACTTTTTCTTTTATTTTTCAATAAACACACAATCTTATTTTTCATAATATAATAACTTCACTTTCACCTATTTGCTCATAATTATTTTACTTACCTAATTCTAACAACTATATACACATAAATTAAAATTAACTACTAGAATTTCTTAATCGGGTTTTTTTCCGCACCAATTGAAGTTCATCATTCACGATTCATAATAATTCATTAATGCAAATTAAATTCTTCATCCATAAATATAAAATTGTTAAAAGGTATTAAAAAATGTAAGGAAGAAAAAGGGGTAGGCCAGACCGTCAAACTCGAGCTCAAATCCACCTTCTAAGCATGACGGGGCAAGTTGACCCAACGGGTAAACCCGTTATAGATTTATTTTTCCCAGGCCACCTCAAAAAAACATTTCTGCCAATTCCTAATTTTGAGACAAAAATACCCTTCAAAATGGATATAAATAGTTTGCAAACTTGGATTGACCCCACCTCCCCCACACCCTACAGTCAAACTCCCCTCCCTAGTCCCTCCCAGTCATTATACGGAGTACTAATTTAATTTATCAATTCTATAATGTTAATTATTAATGAATATAATAATTACTGTAATTCTTATGAATTATTAACATTTACTAAAATAAAAATGAGTGTTACTCCCTCCATCCCATATTAATTTGCATAGGTAGATGGGTACAAATATTAAGAAAGTGTAATAATGAGTGGAGTTTTGATGGGTAATTTTGTAAACTTTTATGTATAAAATAAAGAAATAAGTTGATTTTTGTGTATGTGTGGAAAAAAAATAGTGACATTTGTGTAAAATTGAGAATATTGTGAGCGTGGAGTTTATAAAGAATTTTCCATTTTAAGGCTGAAAGTTATTGTGGAATGTCCATAAAAAGAAAGTGTGAAAGTTATTGGGGGAATGGAGGAAGTAGTATTTTCCTAATTTAATTATTTTAGAATATGAATAGAGATGCACATAATTATTTGATAAATTAATCTATATGTTAGTAACTGACAAAAGTGGTGTGGAAGTACAACTACTCGAGCTACATTTAATTCCACCTACTATCCACTAACTATCGTACAATACTCATTGCTGATGGTATAACTATCTACATTTTCTTGCTTTGTAATCAAGCATTCCCTGTATTTAATAGTAATTAACACTGCATTTTACTTCAAAAAAAAAAAAAAAATTAACACTCATTTTTATTTCCAACATGCATGCAACAAATAATTTGCAATAATAAAATGTGTAGTGAAATACAATAAATTCCAATTCCAATTATATTTAACATTTTTTATTGGTCTGAAAAATAATTATTGTTTTACTAAGTGGGATGGAGGCAAGTACATACATAAAGTTTATTAAATTAATTTTATTGCACAGTTAATTTCCACAACAGATTATAATATCTCCACTGTTGAAAATAGTTACTATAATATTGGAATATAATGCCTGTAAATACTTGATCTGGAGTTAAATTAGAATATTTTTTTTTTAGGTGGACTCGAATATGGAGTACATGAAGCTTTTTTTAAAGTATCATATAAAAGTATCATATAAAGTGTCACGATTATGCATATAAAGTATCACTGTTTAAAAATTAATTTTATTTTAAACACGACACTTTACATGTAAAGCAACGACACATTGACACTCGAATATGTAGAGTTCACAGATGGCAAAATCAAGTGAAAAATATTTATCACTTGATTTTACCATCCGTGCTCTAACTTGTGTAAATTTCCAGTACAGAGTTTATCGTGAACAATATATTGTGTTAATTTTTCAGGCGGAGCAGGAGGAGGTGCAGCGCGTTGCAAGTGGCGGTGGAAGAAGCAGCGGCAGGGTCGTAGGGAGGCATCAAGGTGGCGGGGGGCAGTGGAGGCCAGCTTTGCAGAGCATTCAAGAGCTTGGAAGTTGAAAGCAAAATTCAACTTTCAAACAAAGTAGTGTTTGTTTGTTTGCTTTGTTCCTGTAATGAAATCCATGAAATCCAGCTCCTAACAATGCCTGCCTTTTTTATATAAGGTTTGTAAAAGCGAGACAACTAAGAGAGTCTTGAGATTTTAAACAATATATTATCCACCTTCACAACATCTATGTGTGGTATGTTTACTAATACTACTACTATACATATGATTCAAACTCATCTATTTGTTCATGTTAGATTTGTAGGAGACTAATAAAGATCCATGAACTTGATTAATTACAATTACCATGCACATTATTAGTTATTTAGTTGGACGACTTTTAATTTCAAAGATGGTGACTTATAGACTAAACTTATTTTGAAAATCTTATTAGTTATTTTTAAATGATATTAGTCGTTTAAATTAATTATTATTTCAAAATAATTGATATTTTACACTAATCTAGAAGAATTAAACGTCATATTTCAATTTTGTTCTTATATTAATATGTACTAAATGACTAGAATGAGACATTAAACATATATTTATTACTCCCATCGTCACAAATTAGATTGTCTTTAATACGCATTTTAATATGAAAGTTGTTTATTAATAATTTAATATTATAAGATGTAAAATAATTTTTATTGAAAGAAAAATAAATGCGTGATAAAAATTCACACAATGGATACCCATTGCACCATCAATAACTTTTGGAGATAATTAAGCTTACACGAATTAAAATATCAGAATTATAGTGTAAATTAATGATGAACATAAATATCCATTTAGGAGGGGTGACTCGGAAAAATTTCATGGTAACCTCAAGAATTAAAAGAAAATGATTATTACAAAAAGTTAACCAATCAAAAAAAATAAATATATATATCCCATAGCATTCACATCAAACTTCGATCTTTTTCCCAAACCTTTAGATACAATATTAAATCACACAACAACATCTATCTCCATTGTCGTCCTAAATGGCAAAATAATAAAAAAAATCCGTTGCCGGGACTTGAACCCGGGTCTCTCGGGTGAGAGCCGAGTATCCTAACCAACTAGACTACAACGGATTTGTTGATAATTACAATTTGTATTGTTAAAGACAATTCTACAGATTGAGTCTTTAATTAAATTACAACTCTTCTATGTTTAATAGTGTAGCAAAATGTATCTGGTAGTTGTTGCTTTAATAAGATGAGAGGTTATGTGTTCATCCTATCCAATGTGGAGGATTTACTCCCTTATTTAGAGCAGAGTGTAATCATTACAACTCTCATTTTGTGTGTCAGAAACACTAATTTTGTGTGTAATTTGTTCCTGACGAGTTGAGCAAGTATATGAATAGAAAAAAAAAATAGAGAAAAATATGAAAAAGAAGATTTAGAGATATATGAAGTAAAAAAGATGGAGAGATATTTAATAAAGTGTTGACAAAAAAAAAATGATTAACTTAAATTGAGACTCTCTAAATTGTATACACTTAGCCTGGAATGTAGAGAGTATTACTTTTCACAAGATATATACGTTTTGAAAAGTGATGATATTTTCTATTAAGAGTGATGTATCACTTTTTTTTTTTTTTTTATTGAAAAGTGATGATATTTGTAGTAATTAATCACCTAACATCAAACCACCATCCATGTAAGTCATGAGGTCGGAGAGAATGATATTCCACTTGCAATACCTACAATACTTGATGGCCCAAAAAATCGTATAAAACGATCATTTGATTCTTGGAGATTCAAATCATAAACTGAACTTCCTTGCAAAATGTAAGAGGTCGATTGTTATTCATGTTGAGTTTTGGTGCCGTCCGTTGCCACTTACTTGACTCAGGTAATTTTTACAGGCTCAGGCACGGATCGTAGTTGAGATAATCAAAGAACTAAGATGAATAACACTTCACCTTCATTGTTCTCTCACTCTCCTTTCTTCTACAATACGCAATAATTGTTTGTCACACGTCATCGACAATGAAGATGGTGACTCAATATAAATAGGGACACTGCTAACAACTTAAGACAACAATGAATTAAACCTTTAATTGTACGAAGACCCAATAACCAAAACACCACTTGGACTAAAATCCAACAACAAATATTAAAGTAAACTAAATCAGTATACTTATCCTTACACCAATACAATTTGCGATCATAATTTTAAGTTTATTAATTTTTCTTGTAAATCGCTAAAAAATATTTAATTCAAAATGAAATTTATTTGCAATAGTGGAGAGAAATTAAATTATCAAAGATATATAGAGAAACAATGAATTACGAAATTATAATTTCATTGAGTGATTGTAAAGAGTACATGAAGGAAGTATTTATAGATACAAAACATATTTATCCTAAATCTCTAATTAAGGAAAATAAAGATATATAAGATATATAAAATATATTATACAAGATATATATAATATCTCTTAATATATTTGTATATGCCTAATACGCCCCCTCAAGATGGAGCACCGTAGAAGAGTCCAATCTTGATCATAAGTGGTTGTAGGCGAGAACGAGAAAATGACTTGGTAAGAGCATCAACAAGTTGATCCACAGACGAAACATGTGAAACTCGAAGTTGAGGGTCGGGTACGAAAAATGGGGCACTAGGGGGGTATTTAGTAAATTGGGAGTGGGTTGATCGTGTATTGACCAGAGTTGGGGGTGTATGCAGCCGTGGAGTAGGGGATCTGTCCCATCTGGGCAGCAAGCGAGTATGTAGTTGTGGAGGGAGTGTGTAGATTCGAGGGGGTGTATTTAGAAGAGTGTGCATGGATTCTGGGGGGTGTTTTTACTAGAACTGCGGGTGTGGTTACTTGGGGAGTTTGCATGGGCTTCCATGGATGAAGATTTTGGAGAATAAATCTTCTCGTGAGTGCACAGTTGTTTTAACCAAAATTAGTTAACGTGAGAGGGTTGCAACCGTGAGTTTTGATCGGTGTTGGGTGCCGAGCAACGGTTAAGGGTGGTAGTCGGGAGTTTGGACGGCGCTGGACGTCGAGCAATGACTACAGAGGAGGGTTTCGGATCGAGTTGTTAGCCGTACGACTCATTGATGTTGGGGTAATTATGGGTTTTGTACGACAAAAATATTGAACCAAGATTACGGGGAAGAAGAAACATGTCTTCTTGAGGTTGGGGTAATCGTGAGTTTTGTACGACAAGAACGTCAAACAACGATTACAGGGAAGAAGAAACCTGTCTTCTTGAGGTTGGGGTAATCGTGAGTTTTGTACGACAATAACGTCGAACAACGATTATGGGGAAGAAGAAACTTGTCTTCTTGAGGTTGGGGTAATCGTGGGGTTTGTACAACAAGAACGTCGAACAACGATTACAGGGAAGAAGAAACTTGTCTTCTTGAGGTTGGGGTAATCGTGAGTTTTGTACGACAAGAACGTCGAACAACGATTATGGGGAAGAAGAAACTTGTCTTCTTGAGGTTGGGGTAATCGTGAATTTTGTACGACAAGAACGTCGAACAACGATTACGTGGAAGAAAAAACTTGTCTTCATGAGGTTGGGGTAATCGTGAGTTTTGTACGACGAAGAACATCGAACAACGATTACGAGGGTTTGGGTGGGATCGAGGCGTGAGCCAAGAGGCTCTTGATACCATATAGAGAAACAATGAATTACGAAATTATAATTTCATTGAGTGATTGTAAAGAGTACATGAAGGAAGTATTTATAGATACAAAACATATCTATCCTAAATCTCTAATTAAGGAAAATAAAGATATATAAAATATATTATACAAGATATATATAATATCTCTTAATATATTTGTATATGCCTAATATTCTAATTAAGGAAAATAAAGATATATAAAATATATTATACAAGATATATATAATATCTCTTAATATATTTGTATATGCCTAATAAGATATACTCCCTCCTATTCTTTTTAATTGTCATTTTGTCCTTTAATACCAAGATATACCCCTATTTATTCACATTTTTTATAAATTTCGTGTCTAATTAAATTCTTTAATTCTCTCATTCTTCTCTCCTCTTTTTAGTTTTTATACCGCCATCAATTTCAAACATCTCCAAAAATTCTTTGAGATCAAATAAAATTGAAATTTGTAAGTTTTCTCCAGTAATTTAATTGATAATTATTTTCTCTAATTTATTTTTTTCTTGATTAAATCTACTTTTTATAATATGATGACTTGAGTATATAACTTCCACCTGCCATGAGGCATCCCACGTACGAACACGTAGGTTTTATCTTCTGGTATCAACATTTGTCGTCACTCTCAACTAAAAGTTAAAACATATACAACTTCAACGTTTCGCAGCGTCTGTATTTACATCACAGAGATCATTTCAATTGATTTTGTTCTTGTCAATTACTAAAGAATTACTTACTAATCATGTTCACAATGAAGCTAGGATCAGAGGTTTTTCAGCAGAGAGTACTCCTCGCAGTGACGGACCCAGAAATTACAGATTGGGGGGCCCAATTTACATTAATACAAAGATAAAATATTTATATATACAAAAAAATTATTATAAATTTTTCAATACATCTCATTTCATTAATTTAAATTTAACGATTTTTGTTATATTTTGAAATAAAACAATTTTGATTGTTCTAGCTTTGAAAAAGTATACACAACTCCGATCGTTGTTGAGACTTTAGTCACTATTAGTCAAATGTAGAACTTAAAATATACTCCCCCGTTCATAGTGATTTTTATATTTTAATTGACTCACTTTTTAAAAAATGTAAATTTAGTGGAGTGTGAGATCAAATAAGTAAGAATCAGTTTGCGTGATTTAATAAAGTATAAAATAGATTTTGTGAGGTCTAAAAAAAATTAGTGAGGTGTATTAATAAGAGAAAATGTGGATATAAAATTAATAATAATTTTAAAAATAAAATGATATAGTAAATGTATCTATTTTGTGAATTATTTTTATATTTGAAGTGTACAAAGTAATTTTAAAACATAAAACATAATATAAATAATTACTAAAAAAATATATATAATATATATATATAAAAAAAAAAAAAATTGGTGGGGGGCCCAGTGACCCCCCTGGGCACTTCCTCGGTCCGTCACTGAAGTCTCCTCGTGGGTCGTGATATGACGAAAAGGGATTATTATTTGAGGGGCAGAATTGGGTTTCCATACGGGCGCCCGTGTACAATGAGAACGAGGTGCTGCTGCTGCATTGACGGCGGTTGTAGTAGCTTGGAAGAGGTGCTAAGGGCGGCGCACCCTCAAATTCAGCTGCATAAGGCTAGCAGTACAATATTTGTGGTGCTGCTCTCAAGTGAAATTGTTGATACTCCCTACTTATCCTCCATTCTTCAGGTATCACATTAATCTGATCATCTTATATAATTCAGCAACATTGGAGATATCGCATGAAAATACTTAATTTTTGTGACAAAATGAATTTTGTTGAAAATACAAGGGATCTTTATTTAAAGGTCCTAGTCAACATAAAACCTCATTTAAAATGTCTTTCTTCTTAATTTTTTATTTAAATGACCCTCTTTTTAAATAACTGGCTGTTTTTTACTTTGTTTTGTGAAGGGAATTTAGGGGGCTTCTAATTAATATTAATCAAAGCTATTTAAACAAAATTTAAAGTGGAAGGAGTTACTAAAAATAATTTCCCAAAATATAATGATAATATACTTCATATGATGATATTGGATACATTTTGTATGAGCTATGTTTTTCATAAACTTACAATGATTCATAGATAAAGACTTGCACATCAGTAACCCGTTTACATGACGAATTATGTTTTTAGTATAAAAACGAATTATATAATATATAATTTATTACTCATGAAATCATGCATTTTATAAATGCATTATATTTCAACTCTACTCACATTCATAATACGCTGGAATTTTAAAAAATGGTATCATTATTTTATGATTAAATACATTAAACATTTATTTATAAGTCCAATGAATTCACTTTATTACTTACATGACTTTGAGGTGGTTTTTAAATTTATAGTGATTATTATGATACATTAAATTTAAGTTTATTAACATAATTAATTTAAAGAAAATTCAAAGAAAAAAACTATTAAAGATTAATTAAAACAATAAATTGAATACTATCATAAAAAGCAAACTCACACACCGCTTACATATATATATATAAAATAAAAATAAAGATGAAAATGAAATTTTACACAAAACGATTTTGGTTTCTCTGACACTGACGGCAACTAAAGGCGTGATTCAACATTTGTGGGCAGTATAGCACGCCATTTCGGACGATTCCCAAATCTTCTCCTTCTTATCATAATGTATCATAACCGTCCAAAATAAAATTTTTTAAACATTTTTTTTATAAAGAAATAAAGCGCACGTTAGCAGGAACGCAAAATCGACGCAGGTGTCTCTCCCATGGCCTTCGAGGCTTCGACCGTTGCTAGCCACTTTCATATCGTCTGGAACTAGGGTTTTATTATTGCTGCAGCCTGCTCCTGGCGGCTAATTCCTATGGCTGCTTCTTCTCCAAGCCCTTGCACTCCAATTCAGAACTACCGTCACTTACGCGAATCAACATTCTATCGTCGCTCAATTTGGTGCTCGAATTTTAAGAAAACTCAGCTGATTCGAAAGTTTGGAGGAATTCAATTGGCACAAGCATCGCATTTCGACGCTAACAGTAGCTTCGAAGAGAAAATTAATGTGATAGGGGAGACTGAAAGCGTTGGAATTGAAGCAAGTAATTCTGTTAAAGATGAGCTGTTCGTGCGTTTCTTTCGAGAGGCCTGGCCGTATTTTCTAGCGCACAGAGGCAGTACTTTCGTTTTGTTGATATCTGCTGAGATTATTGATAGCTTCCATTTGGATCCGATTCTCATGGTATCCTTGCATTTTTTGAGCTGAATTCTCTGTGTTGACGACAATTTTCGGAAAGACGTGACATATATTTTGAATTGAATGTTCATTCTGTGATTTGCTTATTGAATGCCAAATGTGTGTTTACTGATGGCATGGATTAAATATGTGAGTAGGGTGATCTGATATACAAAAACATTTGTGTAGGATATTTCTCTGCTTCATGGGCTGGGAATCAAGTTTGTTCTTGTGCCTGGGACCCATGTCCAAATCGACAGGCTTCTGGCTGAAAGTGGTGAGGAAATGTTTATGTTGTTTATACTCCACGTTATTAACTATATACCTGATCTTATCCATAGAAATATGATCATCTCCGTTTAGACCATAGTAAATTTCATGAATTTCTTTCACACTATTGGCGACTGGCGTTTGATAAAGTGGATGCGGTGATGTTGTGCTTCACTGATGTAACATGTAATTTACAACTGTCCAAGGAGAGGATCCGGACCCCTTATCCGCGTTGAACTTTTGTTTCAAATAGTTTAATTTAATTGATGCATTGAAATATGCCAGTCTTGTTGCTTTTGGCCTTACATGGGGTGTAATCTATGTCTTTTGTCTCAGGATCTGAACCTAAGTATGTTGGGAGTTATAGAATTACAGACCCCGATTCGCTCAGTGCTGCAATGAATGCAGCTGGAAAAATTCGTATCATGGTTGAGGCAAAGCTATCACCTGGACCTTCCTTGAGTGGAATACACCGCCATGGAGATAATAGCAGGCTGTATGATAGTGTCTGTGTTGCCAGTGGTAATTTCTTGGGAGCTAAGGTAAGAATATGTCCTTTGATATTTTGCATTCCGCTTGTAATGTGTTACGAACTTAATCTGTTTTTAGAAAATATATCTGTTACCTTCATTCATAATTGTCACAAATATTGGACGTGTATTCCTATTGCAACTTCCTGAATGGTCTGAGAATTTCCAAGAATGGAATTAAGAGATCCATATTGGTATTCAATTATCCGAAACCGAATTTCTATAAAATTGGTTGACCGATGGTATTCAAATAAATATCTTATTTCCTTTCTGTCTGAAACCTTTGCAAAAATCGAAACTACGATCCTCTCAGAAAGATCTAATGTAAAAGAGAAAACGAAAAAAAATGTGATTTTTTTGTTTTTTTAACAGTTTGGGGGAATGGACACTGAACTCCCCATGTTTTTTTTTAATGGTACATCAATTTTTTGGTCAGTACTGAACTTTTTTGTCTTTGTTATTGCTCTGCTGAGGTTTGGTTTTCTTGGTTTGGCAGAGAAGAGGAGTAATAGACGGGATTGATTATGGATCAACTGGTCAAGTTAAGAAAATAGATGTTTCTCGCATTCGGGAGAGGCTGGATCAAGATTGCATAGTGCTCTTAAGCAACCTCGGTTATTCAAGCTCTGGAGAAGTATTAAATTGCAAGTATGCTAAATGGTTTTCGTAGGTATTTTGTGTTGCCTTGAGGAGTATGTTGTGGAATAATCTACTTAAAATGGTTTAATAGCTTCTGTAACTGTTACCCAATATGGAAGAACATGATAACTCGTTTCCCATCTTTGGTAATATCAAATTTATGCTTTCAAATTATATGCGTTTATAGTTGTTCACTTTTTAACAGTTTTTCTTCATTCAGTTCTCACTTTTCCTTCAACAGGGCAATTGAATGAGCTATACATGTGCCTGTGAAACTCCCCCTACAACTTTATCTTTTACTTTAGACTTCTATACAATTCTTAGATCGTAAACATAAAATCTGCCTTCTAATATTTAGGTCCAAAAACTAATGCTTTCTGCTTCTCCTCATTGCAGCACTTATGAAGTTGCTACTGCTTGCGCTTTGGCTCTTGGTGCAGAGAAACTCATTTGCATCATAGATGGACCAATTCTAGATGAAAGTGGGAAACTTATGCGCTTTTTAACTCTTCAAGATGCAGACATGCTGATTCGTAAACGAGCTAAGCAAAGTGAGACAGCTGCTAATTATGTAAAAGCTGTTGCTCAAGACGATCTTGCTTGTGTAGTTTATGATGATTCAAATGATATGGCCCCTTCTCTTAATGGAAAGGCTTTTACTCGGGCTCCAAATTTTCAAAATGGTGTTGGCTTTGACAATGGAAACGGACTTTGGTCCAGTGAGCAAGGTTTTGCCATTGGAGGCCAAGAAAGGTTGAGTTTCAGAGCTGGCAGCTGCAGCTTTTGTTTGCAGGGTAAGTTTCCAACAAGTTGATGATTACAGTAGCCAATTAAATATTCTGCTAGCAAAGCATGTATTCTTGCTTATCAATAATGTTATTTTATTTATTTATTATACTAGGTTAGTCCTTGTGTTGTATATGAGATATTTCCAAATACTAATGTAGAAAATCAAATCAAATAATTTTTAATTAACTCTTAACGTTTATTTCTTCATACTTTTGCAGCAATATTCTAAATCTTAGCTAATAAAAATTTAAATTAAAAACAACAAAAAATTAATTCTTAATGTGAATTTCACAAATTCCTTAATAAAGCAAAATATTGGCTGAGACAGACTATTAAGCGACAATTTTCACCTTTTCAGTTTGACTATATAATTATATATGTGTCACGTGCACATTTAAGATCTTGGAAGCAACAGAAGATGCTACTTGTCACATATGGTTTCTGTTTTATTAGTAGGTAGGATTACAATTGCTAAACAAGTATTTTTTATTATGTTTTTCCAGTATGGTTGTTGAAGGCAACCTTGAAACATGAGAAAGAAAATTGATACAGCAACTTGACACTCTGTCTTTGTATATTGCCTTTGAAAATGGGAAGTTTCTGATGAAATTACCTTCCCTATATTTATTAATTCTTTTTAAGGGCGGGGGGTGGCTATTGAGTCTTGCAGATGTGTGTATTTTTCCGAGCCTTTTAAGATAAACTGCACAAACCACCTTGTTTGGTTGTCCTTTGGTTTCTTTTACTTTAGGTTTGTTTTTTTATTTTATTTTGTATTTCATCAGGGTGGTGTTCAACGGGTGCACCTATTGGATGGTACTATTGGTGGAGTTTTACTGAAGGAGTTGTATCAAAGAGATGGAGTAGGAACGATGGTTGCAAGGTATGCTGCCTGTCTATATGGCATATGGCATCTCAGTTTTATTCTTTTTCCATTTTCTTTGGATGATCTGCATTTTTGATAAATTATTGATTGGCCCATTACTAACCATGGAGTTTCTTATTTTAAGCTATGTTGTTGTTATCTCCAATTATCTATTTTGTATCGTGTTTGAATCTTGACTGTGTTGTTGCTTTATGTAATAAATATTATTGTGTGAAGAAATTGTTTTTGTTTTTTTCTTCTTTATTTGACCTTTTGGCTGCTTCTGTTTTTGCCTGTATCGACTGATTTATAGGGTTTCCTTTCAAGTTTGATGTTACTTTCCATTTTGTACTCTTTGAAATTGAAAGATAGACTTGTTAATCAAATTACTTTTCTACGCAAGTACACGATTTTCTTTTCCAAGATTCATGATTCCACTCATGCCTTTCTCTTTTATATACGGACATGCTAGTGATATACTGATATTACTTGGAAATGAACTTACTGTATAATTTTGTTCATAGGCCATTCCTACTAGACATAAAAATGAATTTTTTTACCTTTTGGCAATCCGCCAAAATTCACGAAATCTAGAAATATATGAGTTAAAATGGTTATTAGATGACATATTGCTAATATGCGATCGTTTGTTTGGCAGTGATCTTTATGAAGGGATGCGGATGGCGAAGGCCACGGATCTCCATGGTATCAAACAACTTTTGTTACCTTTAGAGGAGTCTGGCATATTGATAAAGAGAACTGAGGAAGAGGTACTCCTGTGTCTATATGTTATTTTGACTTTTATTACTTAATCTCTGTCTATCTGACCATACTTGCACTGCAGCTGCTTCATGCATTGGAGCTCTTTTCCCTTTCTTTGAAGACAAGTGTGGAGAAGTAGCTGCTATTGCTGTTTCTCCTGAATGTCGTGGGCAAGGACAGGGAGATAAATTACTTGGTATGTAAGAACATCTTTATTTTGTCCCATTAACGGTGTGTGTTCAATTATACTTGTCAAGTCTTAGAGAATTTCATGAGCATCTGCATTTAAGGATCACTGTAGATATTGAGATTATTGTGATTGTGGAAAAGGTTCCTTTAGTTGGGCTTAATATGCTTCATCCCATAACGCTACAAACAACATTTTTCACAGTTTTTCAATTACAACATATGTTTTTAAAATTTGCAATTCAATATACAAACTTTTAAATGTTGCAATTATCTCATATGAGTCAACTTATGCTGATAAAGAGAACTGCTGCTAGTTATCTATTTAGAGTTGTTCGATGTTCAGTGTATGGATGAATTTCAATTTTGTTCTTAAACATGTGCAGATTATATTGAGAAGAAGGCATCTTCTCTTGGACTGCAAAAGCTTTTCCTACTGACGACTCGTACAGCAGATTGGTATGTCATTCTGAATTCGCTAATTGCTAATGCCCTTTAAAATATTACTCGTCTCTCCATCTTATCATTTGAAAATTTTAGTTCATTATTTTTAGGGATAATCATAAGACATATAGTTCATAAATACATTCTTAATTTGATCTACATCTTACTGTCATAGCAAGTTGAATTTGAAGCAAATCATATTATGATGCTTCAATACTGTCTGAAGAGCAATGACTAAAATGCCATTGCACATCAATAAACCTATGCAGAAAAAGTTGTCCTTAATTCGTAGTTAAGTAGCTTTAGTTTTAGAACAAAACCCCGGAGCAAGGTGGTTTGGAGGGATTGTTTTCAATTTGTGTTCAAAATTCCTTAAACAGCATTGGTCGTGTTTTACTCATATCTTTCCGACAGTTGTTATTTATCGTGATACTAAAACACATTAATTGAGAGCTTGAGGTTGAACTCTCAACGATCAATAACGTGGCAAAATGGTAGAACTGATATATACCAGAATAGAATGTGGTCTTAAACGAATGGGTATCTTTTCTTTATGATAGGCAAGTTTACTCTAGTTATTTCTTGGGTATATTGAAATATTGGCCACTAAATTTGGTCTCATTATGAAAATGCACAGTTGCAATTATACAACATGGTCTTTAACTTTAAATTTTTTTGGTAAACATGTCTCGTGGCCTGCTATATTCATTTACTCAACTGGTAAACTATGAGGTGACAATTTAAGAATAAGCTCCGTCAGGTTAAGAACTTGACAAAAAATTGTCTAGTAACTTGATACAATCGATCGGCGGGATACTTTACCAACTTTTTTTAAAATTAAAAGACATTTTCGTATATTTACAAAGTTAGCGAACATTTTCATAATAAGTCTAAAGTTTGTGGGCATATTTTTCAAAGTTAGGTGATGTCTGCTTTGGGTTTTGAGTGGTTTTGAAAATCGATTTTTGAAATCCTGAATTTTTGAAATCTTGATGAAAAGTAATATGCGTGTTTCTTTTTGGTTTTTGAGTAGGGGAAGATTTAACTTCATGTCAAATCAATGAGTAGGTTTAATAGGAGTGGTTTTGAATGGTGTTTGAAAATCAGTTTTTAAATCCCAAAGGAAAATCAATGTAGGATCTTAAAATCCAAAATCCGGTTTTTAAAACCAAAAGTAAACATCACCTTTCTCTATAGAGGGGCCTATTAAGAATTCTAGTCAGATGTGTAAGGATTTTCGGACATGCTGTGTCTCTGTGTTATACTATATGTCTTAGGCAGTGTTTGTGAACTCTATGAAGTGAGGCATAATCACTTTTTTTTCAAAAGCTAGAGCTTACAAGTGCACCTTAGTTTCTTTGGTCTATAAGAGCAATGAAACTTGGAAACCGTGCAGGGCCACCTAGATACACATAATTACCAAATGTAATGAGTTCAAGTTTCTTTGATCTAAAAACTCACTTACAAATTTGTCTTACACAACTAAGTGGAAAAGTTTTTTTCCCTCACATTATTTTCTTGTATTACCCGTGTAATAATGATGCTTCGATTTCACAGGTTTGTAAGGCGTGGCTTCTCGGAGTGTTCAATTGACAGCATACCGGAGCAGAGGAGGAAAAAGATAAATGTTTCGCGTAGGTCAAAATATTACATAAAGAGAATTCTTCCGGACAGGAGCGGCATTCGTCTAAATAGTGCTTTTGCATAATCTCATAACATTACCGCCACTAGTTTCTTGTAATGATTTTGTTTAAAACTAAAAGAAATTGTAAAAAAAATATGTGTGGCATAAGTTAATATGCAAATTCTAGGTTTTTGAAAAATACTAGTTTAAAAAAAATCATAGAATATGTTAATTTAGTGTACCAAGCCATTTTTCTTTCTATAAAAGAAAAATTAGTAAACTCAAGGGAGTTGGCCTAGTGGTATAGGCTTGGAACTTAGGAGTATGCTCCTCTCTAGCTCTCAAGTTCGAATTCAGTCGATACAAAGCGCAAAACTCTGACTTTATACGGGATCTTTGCAAAAGTGGGTGGTGGGATTGATCTTTCGGGATTAAGATTAGTCGGTCAAAGGACCGAATACCTGAGACTTAAAAAATAAAAAAATAGTAAGTAGGTGAAAGGTAGGGGGAGCTTGGTTTATTATAAAGGAATGAAAATGAACGTGCACGATTGATATGCTGATTGTTTTTAAACGTAAATTTAAGTTCTTATGGAATTTGACTTCCAACATAAATTATTACTACCATAAGCGATTTTAAAAAATATGGTAGTACAAGTCATTACTAATTTACATTGAAGTTGTCGCATAAAAAATTCAATGTTGATTTTCAAATCAAAATAAAAATTGGGTTTTTTTTATCTTAGAGTGTCCACATTGGTTGGTTTTTCAAAAGTTATAACTCTCCTAAGAGAGTTATTACCAACGTAGAAGATGGTTATAACTCCAAAAAAAAAATCTCTCTCCAAATGGGTTAAGACAGACTAACGTACGACCCAAATATTTTAGATTTTTTTTAATTTATGAATTCTTTTTCAGCTTTTTATGTTTATTTCCCACTCAATTTATTTATATAGATTAGAGCCGACAATGTTTAAATTTCAATTTCTACGGCGATTAATTTTTTTTTTTTTTTTAATTTCATTTTCAAAATTTCAATTCCTACCATGGTTATATTTTTTTCCCTATAAATACATCACAATCAAGTTCATCACCAACTTTATGCCGACTTAGTATTAAATATTTATTTTAATTTATAAAATATATTAATTGATAACTTAAACCAATCGACTTAATAATTTTAATATATTTATATATTCATTTTTTACATATATTCAATTTGTAAAATATATTAATTGATACCCTAAAATAATTAACTAAATAATTTTAATATATTCATATACTCCGTATTAATTTTTTTTACACATATTGAATTTTACATATATTCATTAAATGAAAAATAAAGAATTAAAAAGAAATGCAATTGAATAGTGAATTCCACAAATGTGAGTTATAACTTTTGGAATGGTTGTAAGAGTTAGTGGGATTGAGTTATTAATGAAAGAATGATGATGTGGTAGTGAGGTGGAGGAGAGAGGGGAGTTAACTCCTCCACCAATGTGGACACTCTTAGTATAGCTAAAGCAAAATTATTTTTTTAACACATGTAACTTGTATTATAAAATTTTACTGCCACATGCCATTGTATTAAAAGTATACTTCAACAACTATAAATTCCTAATATAAATTAGGTTATTTTAGGTAAATTACGGTAATACTACATTTTTTCATATAATTTAATGTGGTATTATTTATAAATGTAGTAGTGTCACATAATATTATAAATTGTAAGAAATTGCATGATGCAATTTGTGCGTGTCTTCTTTATATAAGTACTCCTTTTAAATTTAACTAAGTAAAAATATTTAATTATAAAATAATATATTCTCATATATTCTTATTAAGAGTTCATTTTTAAATTATAACACTTTAAAAAAAATTAAAATTATAAATCTTCCCTTATATACTAATTCTGGCTGACGTGTGATTGGTATGGGGTAATGGGCCTAGAATGGAATGAGCATTCATGGGTCTATTCCTAATCTCACGATTGATATGTTTTTTTACACGGAATCGCGATTCTTTATGGAATGGTGATTCCCAAAAATAAAGAATTATGATTCCTCTCCATCCCCCTATCTTTACCCATTCCATTCCGTGTGAAATCAAATTATTTTTATTTTTTTTAAAAAAAATTATCACTCTTTTTTTATTTTTACAAAATTATCCTTATCAACAATTAAAAAGATATTCATTAACAATCTTATCCAACCCTAATCCACGATTAAAAAAATATTCATTAACCTTCTTTAACCTAATTCACCCAAGAGGACGCTGAGAAAAAACGCAGAAGAGAAGAACGCTGAGAAAGAATGCAGAAAAAAAAACCCTAAAAAAGAACGCACTCTCTTTCTTCTATCCATCTCTCCCTGATTAATTTTTATGAATGGCTCTATATATATTAATATCATATATATATATATATATATATATATATTCATGCTTCCTGAATTTCTAAAGTTGGTATTATTGATTTATCTTATATGTGTTGTTTGATTTTTTTATAGATATTATAATAATGTTTAAAATAATGGTTAAAATTTATTTATATAAAATTACGTGTAAAAATATACACCATTTTTTAAATGAACGATTATTTATGTTTAATTTTATTATTAAAATAATAGCATATTAACTAATTTAATATGTTTCTATAAAATATGTATAAGGGTATTTTAATCATTTAAGATAAACTTTTTACATTATTTTACATTCATTTAATCATGATAATGGAATCAATCAAGTAATGAATTTACCATTCCTTGTAGATACCAATCATGAGAATGACCATTCAAACTTTCATTCCATTCAGACCTTCATTCCATTCAATCACATTTTCATTCAGTCATACCTAATTTTGATTTTTTTTAAAAAAAATATTTTCTCTTTCCTATTTTCTCTCTCTTTTTTATCCATTCTCTCTCCTCTTAAATTCTTAATCCGTTTAAATTTCCTAAATAATTATAATTATAATTTTCACTAGTGGAAGATCCGCAGGAATGTAAAAAAATTTATTTAATAAAATTTAGTATAATTTTTTAATGCAAAAAACAAAAAAAGGTGAATTAGGGGAAAAAAATAAGAAACTGTGAGAGGGAGAGGGAGAGGGAGAGATAGAAAGAAAAGAATTTTAAAATTAAATGAGTTACCTAAAAAAATAAGAAACTGTCAGAGGGAGAGGGAGAGGGAGAGGGAGAGATAAATTTTTTTTTAAAAAAAAATTAAATGAGTTAATAGCACAGAAAAAACGGTTACAAAAAAAAAAAAAATTAAAAAAGGAAAAAAATCTCTGTAAAATTAGGAAAACGAATGGAGGAGAATTGGAATGACACGTAACAAAAATGGATTCAGAATTAGTATCGGTTACAAAAAATTAAAAAAGGAAAAAAATTAAAAATTCTTTAAAATTAAGAAAACATAAATGGAGGAGAATTGGAATGACACGTAAGAAAAATGGATCCATAATTATTATATAAGATTATAAGGGTAGATTTTTAAAACCATTCTCTCTCCTCTTAGCTTATTCATCCACCCGCGTTTAAATTTTCTAAATAATTATAATTATAATTTTATTTATAATATATATTTTTTTAATTTTTTTAAAAAAAATTCCTTTTATCATTCTTTCATTTTCTTGTACTACATAATAATTTTTTTAATGTCTCGCGTAATACGTGAGTTTTGCACTAGTAAAATAATAGTAATTTATAGAAAAGGTCATCAGTTTTGAGATAATTTTCTTGCGGTTGAAACCCTAAATCTGACCGACGAAAATTTCAATGTATCACAAAATTCAGAACACTTCACTAATCTAACGATTGTAATAGAAGATGTAACACCATTATGTAACAGGAGATTCCGTTCCAAATTGTAGTTAAAATTTGCTGTAAGGGTATTTTAGTAATTTAACTATATTAATTAAATAATTAAATATTTAATCTCTTTGCGAAAAATGAAGTGACATTTTTTAATTGATTTCATGTTATCAGAAGGGCGAACACACCCTTCCTAACGTACCATTGAAAAACCCTATTTAGTATAGAGATTTATGTTACTAATTCGTACTCCCTCCGTTATCGTTCTCTACCTCGAGACATTATTAGATATTAGTTGTATATAACATCAACAAGTTAGACTAGTGAAAAGTGTTTTGGACGTAACACAAAATAGTATTACTAAAATGAATTAATTATAACACCAAAAAATATAATTTAAATTCAAGGTTTAATTAAAAGTACTCATTTTATAAATGTGTCAGTTTAAAGCTCATTTTTTACATTTTTTTTTATCAATTTAAAATTTGATTTAAATTGAGAAAAAAAGTAATTAGAAATATACGTTATAATATTTAAAAAATTAGAATTTTTATCCAAATTAATGAAATTATTTTTATTTATCATGGATGTTTCTAATTTTTTAAAAAAATATTTTATATGACTTAAGTCTTTTTTTTTCTTTTTTTAAAAAATATTGGGTCTTTAATTAAGTTTTTTTTTTTTTAAATGGTAAAAATTGAGTTTTATATTGAGACACAATATTCTGACTCTAATGGGAAAAAAATATTCCTAAATTGAAACCATAGACCATGATTGTCGTTTGTCAGTATTACTAGTACTCCGTATCATGAGTAGCATTATGTCTATACGTGGTAGGCATGCACCTTAATGTAGATGAATTGGTAAGCACGTTCACTGGTTTGCAGGCAATCATTACTTGAAATTCATTCATTAAAAAAATAAAAATAGCAGAATAATTATTTCCTAATTATCAACTGAAAGCAAATTAAGTCCCAACTATAAATACCCCTAAATATGTCATTAATTTCTCACCATCAGCTTTATTTTTCAGAAAAAAAAGTTTGTTACAATTTCATCATCATATTCATCCGAGATATATAATGGCAGTGATTAAGCATGCATTTGTTTTAATTGTTGTAGTGATGATCGCCGGCATCGCCCAAAGCAGTGAAGCCGCACGCAGCCTGTTACAGGTGGGAAGTGCAGGCTCGTATCTGGATTTCACTGGTAATGTCGTGTCAGCAGCGTTAGACGCCGCCGCTACTAGTTTTGGACTAACAAATGATCCTTAATTACCCCTGATGCGTCGAAAAAGAACGCCCTGAGATATCAGCCGTTCCTCTACGAGCACTGCTAATCACAAATCAAATCACTCGTTTTGTCTTCGATAGTCTTCAAGCAAATCTCCTTGAAGATCCAAAAATGACCTGCAAAAGTACGCCGGAGGGGGGCTCCGGCGTAGAAACTCCGACGCTCAAGTCAGAATCGATTGTAGGCGAAATCGAAGAGGAATTCCCCTGTATCTTTAGGGAAATTCCGACGAATATCTCTTTGTTTCTCTCATGTGTATTTCATAAGAAAAATGTATGTATTCTATCAAAAACGTAAATAAGAATATGGAAATAACCTTGTTTTTATACCTGGCCCCTCTTTCCGGAGGGGAAAAGACTCGTTCTCCTTATATCTTTGGCGCATTCCCTGAAGAATCAGTCTCACTTTACCTGAAGACTTGGTTCTTCAACATACCCGCCCCCTATCTTCGTGGGTTGACCCACTCATTTGATTTGACCAGAAAAGATGGATTATTCGTCCCTTATTTGGGCCGGATCCTTCCAGGCCCAAGGGCTATTAATCTTTCCAAATATGGGCCAAAAGCCCAATCACCCTGATTTCTCTGATTTCCCTGCTTGAGCCCAGGGGTATATTAACGTGACATTTTCGGTATATTGACTTAATCATAATTATCATAATTTATCCCGTTTCCACGTGGCGACTTCTCAAAGAACGACATATTTATCAGCATCAACCACTCCCCCCTACTCTCATAAAAGGAATAATTTTTAGGAGAGTAGGAAAACAATAACATTGAGATAAATATTAAAGATGGATTCCATTCCTTAAGATATCCCTCGAGATATCTTTGATTTGATTCCCTTCGTAATAATTACCCTCAGAAAGCTTCAGGCCTTTTGCACTTCCACACGCCATCTTGCCCTCGAAATACGTAACCGCGCGTACACTCAAGGGCCAACATCAAGCCGCCCTTCTTCATTCACGCGCATTTTGATTGGGGGGCCATTAATTCTCCTCGGTTCTCTCCTTTCTCTCTCCTTTGCCTAATTATTTCAAAACCTCTTTTTTCCCCCAAAAAATCCATTTTCCTTGCTCCCGAACTTATCTTTTTTTCATCTTCCCTTTCGTTTCTGCAATTTCAACTTCTCTACACACGTCTAGCGGCTATTCCGTCATCACTCCTAAAATCGACTTTGCTCCAGGTATCTACTCCTTCCTTCTTTTTCTCATTTACAATATCCTTATGTCATCCTCCTCAGACTCCATATCCATGGAAAGTTCTACTTCCCACTCGTTTTCCCTATTTCCCGTAACCGACCAAGTTTTGGAAGACAAAATTTCTGGTCCTTCCATCCTTACTCCTGAGCGTGTTGCCTCTTTTATCCGTTCAGGGATCTTCCCCGCCGATTATTCCGTTAGGGTTGCCCATAGGAAAGAGCGCCCTAATTTTCCAGGTCATAACACCTTAGCCTTTTGGGAGGCTCAACTGAAAGCGGGCCTCCGTTTCCCGATCCACCCCTATCTTTGTGAAATTTCCACTTATCTCCATATACCTCTGAACCAATTCACCCCCAACGCCATACGCGCAATGTTAGGCTTTTACATCTTGATGAAAGGAAATGGTGGGGATCCTTCAGCTCAACTCTTTCTAACTCAGTACGTGTGTAAGTTTGCGGACGGTTTTTTTTATGCTAGTGGTCGTACCTCCAGGACCGGCAAATTCATGGAAAAACTCCATGAAGGGGTTCAGGACTGGAAAGACTATTATTTCTTTGTTACAAACCCTCTTCCTTGGGAATTTCCTCATGAGGGGTGGATTTATGAAAATCCAGGGGTACCCCGTCCTCCTCTTTCTGTTTGTTCTACTTTAAACCTGGATGTTATGAATCTTTTAAATGATAATGTCTCTGCCCACGGCTTTTTTGACGTGATGAGTATCTGTAAGAATCCTAGAGCCCTCTCTCATTTCGATTTTGGTCGCCCCGATTATCCCCTAGGTCCCGACGATGGTAATATCATTTCCTTTTTTTTTTTTTGTATTGTCTTCAAAATTCACCTTGTTGTGATTGTTAACGCCTTTTCATGTTTCCTTGTGCAGCCATGAGTTGGTTAACTCAAATCTCCCGCGATGCCACTCCCCTCTCAATGGTTGCTAAGTCTCCGGCCCCTGAAAGTTCCTCAAAGGCTCAACTTCCTCTTTCCCCAGTGAAACCTGCCACCGGCTCAGTCGCTAAACGTACCAGGTCATCCACTGAAAAGGCCTTGGTTTCCACCTTGCCTCCAGTCTCTGATGCTTCTAGGAAGAAGAAGTCCAAGACCAAATCGTCTTTGCCTAATGTCGCTTCCGACGCTTCTGATGAGATTACTGTCGATCATCTCCTGGCGTTCATAGAGCGTCATACCCCAACCCCTGCTATCGAGGCCCTTAACGCTCTGTCCCTCGAAGAGCGAGTGGTACATGCCGCCCACAGCTTTACTCAGGTAGACTCTTCATGCAAATATATTTCTAGGTAATTTAATAAGAGAAAAGTATGCCTGTTTTACTTTTTTAGACTGTTCATTGTGTAGTTTGGTCTCCTATTCTCCAATGTGTCTGAACGAGTTCTCCAGTCCCTTCAGCTAGTGGATGATCTCCAAAGCCAGGTAGAGTTGGAGAAAGTAAAGAAGGAGATACTCGAAGCAGAGTTACGGGAGGCTAACCAGAGATGTAAGACACTTCAGGTGGAGAAGACAAGGTTGTCGGAGGAAGTTTCTTCATTGAAGAAAGAGTTTGGTAAACGGGTTGAGCAACTGGAGGTTACTCTCCCTCTGACTGGTATGAAATTATGTGTAGAGTCCCTGTTTACCTCTGCCATAGGTCAAAAATTTCTAGGTACTTTGCATCGGGAGTGGTTGGAGGCCTTTCTTCAGAGTAGCAGCTTTTTAGGGGCAATGGGAGCGTATATCCCCCATTTCATTGACCATGGGTTTTCTAACGCCGTAGCTGAACATTCTGCCCCAGGATTTAATGGTCAGTATACTCGTGCCCTTCGGTTGGACGAACTGGACACTCCCCCTAAGTTCCCTGGAGATGCTAAGGAGGACATCAATACCCCTTGGTGGTTACCTGGGATGAGGAAAGCGGTGTTGGAACTGAAAGATGCTACCCTGAACTTGGATGATCTTGCACCGGCAAGGGATATGGCTTTTCCTATTCATGTGGACAACCCAACTCCAGTGGCTACCGTGGCAGGAGGTGCTTTGATGGAGAAGGCGGAGGGAGGTGACTCCAGTGAGCGAGTTGAGGAGATAGGAGAAGGTCTTGTGGGGAAGAGTGATGTTCCACTTTCTTCATAACTTTAGATTTCTGATATCACCTTGGTACTCTTAAAACTACTTTCATTTTGTTTTTGGTATTTTCCGGAGACTCCACACTCCGGGTTTTTCTGTGGAGGGCCTAGGCATGGTGCCTTAGGTCTTGAATATTCCTGCTTTCCTTTTGCTCAGTTTCGTACCTGCATATTATTCCCTGGCATGCGTATACATATATATCTATATTTCTGCTATTTAGACACATAATGTGGTTCCTATCTTGTGTTTTTCTTATGAATTTAATATGTCCTCAGCATTTTCTTAACGCGTAAAGGTTCTAAAGCTCACAAAGAAGTCTTAAGTGATAGTATAGGGTTTATGTTTCTATACTTACTTGATGACTTGATGCTGCTTCTAGTTTTTCTTCGGAGTTGGGGTTCTTAGGGATTATACTCTCCCAAAAGTTAGAATGTTTAGGGATTATACTCTCCCAAAAGTTAGAATATTTAGGGATTATACTCTCCCAAAAGTTAGAATATTTAGGGATTATACTCTCCCAAAAGTTAAAATATTTAGGGATTATACTCTCCCAAAAGTTAGAATATTTAGGGATTATACTCTCCCAAAAGTTAGAATATTTAGGGATTATACTCTCCCAAAAGTTAAAATGTTTAGGGATTATACTCTCCCAAAAGTTAAAATGTTTAGGGATTATACTCTCCCTTAAGTTAAAATGTTTAGGGATTATACTCTCCCTTAAGTTAAGATTCGTAGGGATTATACTCTCCCTTAAGTTAAGATTCGTAGGGATTATACTCTCCCTTAAGTTTTTTATACTCGTAAGAGTTCTTAGGGATTATACTCTCCCTGAAGTTAAAATTCGTAGGGATTATACTCTCCCTGAAGTTGTTTATACTCGTAAGAGTTCTTAGGGATTATACTCTCCCTGAAGTTAAAATTCGTAGGGATTATACTCTCCCTGAAGTTGTTTATACTCGTAAGAGTTCTTAGGGATTATACTCTCCCTGAAGTTGTTTATACTCGTAAGAGTTCTTAGGGATTATACTCTCCCTGAAGTTGAGATTTGTAGGGATTATTGGCAGGTTAATCACATCTTCCGCTACCATATCCCCTACTCCCCCTAGCTTTAGAGGCTGTCGCGTACAAAAACTTTGAGAATTATCCTTAGGTAAAATATTTATGAATCGGTGTATGTTTCTCTATTTCGCAATATATCTATCATCTTATGTTGAACGCATTTATTATCTCCACACCCATCACATGGACATTTGGCAATTATCTCAGCATAATACTCAATATATAAAATCAACATGCATAAGGGTCATCTCATCATAGCATCAGGATATAAAAATCATCTCATCACCGCATTAAACATGCATTAAAGGAGCCTGTTGAAATTTTCCAAAAACTATGCTCCATTGATTCAAAAATGTTTATCAACATAGGCAAATAAGGGGAACCTATGCCGGCCTCATTAAAAACCTCTCCGTGGTAAAACCCCAAGGGGAAACCCACGTAGAGGGAAAAAGAGTGCCGGTGAAGCAATTATTCGAATGGAAAGTAATCATAAAATTTGTTCATAAAGGGGAAAGTGGTAAAGGGATAACACCTTCCTCAAACATAAAACCTCTTCAAATGGCACACGTTCCATGGCCTCAATATCTCTTTCCCTGTCATGTCCTGGAGTTTGTATGCTCCGCCTTTTAGTACCTGTACTACCTTGTAGGGACCCTCCCAATTAGCTTCCATTTTTCCGGTATTTTTCAAGGCATCTGCTCTTCGAAGTACTAAATCTCCAACTTTAAAAGAACGAGGAATCACTCTGCGATCATAAGCTGCTTTGATCCTGCTTTTATATCTCTCCGCTTTCAGTCTTGCCATCTCTCTTTCTTCCTCTACCAGGTCCAGGGCCTCCCTCATCAGCTATTCATTCTTCTTCTCCTCAAAATATGTAATTCTGTGTGACCCAAGCCTGGCCTCGGGAGGTATCACCGCTGCTGCTCCATACACCAAATAAAAAGGAGATTCCCCTGTGGCTGTTTTGGGACTGGTCCTATAGGACCAGAGAACATTATCTAGCTCCTTTACCCATCCTCCTCCTATTCTTTGCAATCGCGTTCGGATGCCATCTACTAGGATTCTATTTGTAACTTCCACTTGTCCATTGGCTTGTGGATGGGCCACCGAAGTGAATCTTTGTATGATATTCCATCTTTCGCACCACTTTCTCACCTTCTCCCCATTAAATTGTGTCCCGTTGTCAGAGACCAAGATTCTGGGCACTCCAAACCTGCAACAAATATGTCTAGCCAGAAATAGAATTACATTATCTTCCTCTATCTTGGCCAAGGGTACAGCCTCGACCCACTTACTAAAGTAATCCACGACCACAATCAAAAATTTCCTTCCCCCTGGTGTTAGGGGGAAGGGTCCGACCAGATCTATTCCCCATTTGGCGAAGGGACAGGGCGAGTACATGGCCCCCATCTCTTCTGCAGGTACTCGTATTAAGGGTCCGTTCTTCTGACACTTCTCGCATCTCTTCACATATTCCCTAGCGTCTCTGATTATATTGGGCCAATAAAAACCTGCTCTATATACCTTCTTCATCATAGTTTGATAGCCTTCATGGCTAGATGCACAACCTTCATGAATATCTTTAATCACTAGCTCTGCTTCTCTTTTCGAAAGACATTTTAAATAAGGTTGAGCGAAGGACCTCTTGTATAATTGGTCCCCCAAGATACAATATTTCCTTCTCCAAGCTTTGGCTTCTCTGGACATTGGAGTTACCTGTCCTTTCTTCAGCTCTTCCCAAATCTCTCTCCTCCAGTCATCTCCTGCTGTTATTTCTCCGACCAGGGCCTCGGTGGCTAATTGGTCCGCTACTAACAGGGTTATTTTTCCATGTCCCTCAAACTCAGTAGAACTAGCCAACTTAGATAGCCCATCTGCTTTCTCGTTCTCTTCTCTTGGTACCTGTATTACTTCAAAGGTCTGGAATTTATTCTTTAACTTCTTTACCTGCTCTAGGTAGGCGATCATCCTTTCATCCTTGGCAAGATACTCCCCCTTGATCTGTTGTACTATCAACTGTGAGTCGGAGTACAGGGTGACTTTTTGTGCCCCTAACTCTGCCGCTATGTTAGCCCCTCTGATCAAGGCTTCATACTCTGCACCGTTGTTTGAGGTTGAGAATCGGAACTTGATGGCTACCTGTACTTCTTGGCCATCAGGGTCAACCAACACTATCCCTGCTCCACACCCTACAGCGGATGCGGAACCATCAACATATACCTTCCAACCTTGTTCTTCCTCCCCTCTGGTAGATTCTTGGATAAAGTCTGCTAAAGCTTGGGCTTTGATGGCCCTCCTTGGTTCATAATCAATATCGTACTCTTGTAATTGCACTGCCCATCTGACCATTCTACCTGATAAGTCTGCTCTTCCTAGTGTCTGCTTCAAAGGGAAATTATTCCGCACCATAACTTTATAGGACAGGAAGTAAGGGCGTAATCGCCTAGCCGTTACCACTACCGCCAGGGCTGCCTTCTCCACTTCTGAGTACCTGATTTCTGCCCCTTGGATGACCTTGCTCACGTAATAAATAGGTTGCTGTGTGGAACCTTCTTCTTTCATCAGGGTAGTGCTCAGGGAGTGTTCCCCTACTGAGAGGTATAAGAGCAACACATCTCCCTGAGAGGGCTTCGTCAGCTTCGGAAGTTGTTCAAGGTGAAGCTTGAGCTCCTCGAAAGCTTTCTGACACTGGTCGTCCCACTCGAACCTCGACCCCTTCCTTAAGGTTCTGAAGAACTGGTGGCTCTTTTCTGCTGACCTTGATATAAACCTACTGAGAGCTGCGATCCTACCATTCAGAGTTTGCAATTCCTTCAAATTCCGAGGGGGCTGCATGTCGAGCACCGCCTTCACCTTGGCAGGGTTAACTTCTATCCCTCTTTGGGTCACCATATATCCCAGGAATTTCCCTGACCCTACTCCAAAAGAACACTTAGCCGGATTTAATTTAATACCATTCTCTCGGATTACCTGGAATATCTCCTTCAGGTCGCCAATATGTTCCTCTGCCTTGACACTTTTAGCCAGCATATCATCCACGTAAACCTCCATGTTCCTGCCTATCTGCCCTCGGAACACCGAGTCTACCATTCTTTGATAGGTGGCTCCTGCATTTATTAGTCCAAAAGGCATACGTACATAACCGAAAGTACCACATGTGGCTATAAAGCATACCTTTGGTATATCAAGGGGATTCAACTGGATTTGATGGTACCCCTGGTACGCATCCATCATGCTGAGTAATTCAAACCCAGACGTGGCATCCACTAACTGGTCGATTCGGGGCAGGGGATAGTGATCCTTTGGACATGCCTTATTCAAATCTCTAAAATCGATACACATCCTCCACTTGCCAGCTCCTTTAGATACCAGCACTGCATTTGACAGCCACTCAGGGAACTGCACCCTCTTCACGTGCCCTGCACTCAACAGCTTATCGATCTCCTCCTTCACAATGAGGTTTTTCTCCTTATCGAAGTTCCTCAACTTCTGCTTCACTGGCCTAGCCTTGGGATCCACATTAAGGTAATGCGTTGCTATCTCCGGAGGGATACCTGTCATATCCGTCGCTGTGAAAGCAAAAATATCCGCATTCTCCTGGAGGGCGAGTATCATCTTTCCCTGGAGCTCAGGGTTCATATGTGTACCTATCCTGGTTGTGAATCCCTCTTTTCCTGGGTAGAGCTCGATGTTCATTAATTCCTCATCTGCTTTGGCTTTGGGTTGCTCTTGCACTAGTTCACCCACTTTCTGTTTTTTCAACTCAGGGTCTTCACCCTTAAATCTCTCCATCCCTCGGAATACGGCCCTGTTTGCTATCTTGACCGATTCTACGTAACACTTCCTTGCCTGGTACTGGTCTCCACATATCTCTCCCACACCCCCTGAGGCAGGGAATTTCATCTTCACGTGGAAAGTGGAAATCACAGCCTGAAAAATATTCAAACTCGGTCTTCCCATCACCACATTATATGATGATGGGACATCCACTATCAAAAACTCTATCACTTGCACGCGTCGGTTAGGAGCAGTTCCTAACCCTACCTGTAATAACGCTGAACCAAGGGGTTGAATGGCACCCCCTGAAAATCCGTAGAGGGCTGTCTCTACTGGTCTGAGTTTTATATTTAATTCCATCTTCTTAAAACATGCCAGGAACATGATATCAACGGAGCTTCCTGTGTCTACGAAGATCATAGCCACATCATATCCCGCTATATCCGTGGTAATAACGAGGGCATCATTATGTATCTCTCTGGGTTCTCCAATGTCCTCTGGTCCGAAATGGATATCAGGGGCTGTTGTCATCTTTCCTACTTCACGGCATTCCATGTCTCTTCCACTTTTCAATGACCTGACGCTCTGCTTCCTTTGTCTAAAGGAATATCCGTCGGCGGGGCCACCCATAATCATATGAATAGTTCCCCTCTTTTGAGGAGGGGGTGGTTGATCTTCCATGCTCTTTCTCTGCTCCCTTCTATTTTCCTCCGGTTTGCCCTCAGGGTCTTTTCTTTTCTGCCCTCTGGGACCTTGTCGATTCCTAAAAATAAATTCTTTTAAGTGGCCTGCTTGAATCATTCTTTCTATTTCGTCCTTCAGATGCCAACATTGGTTCGTGTCGTGACCATAGTCATTATGGAATCTACAAAATCTATCTGACTTGGGGTTCTGGGGGCCCCTGTTTCGTGAATAAGGGAACTTCATATCGGGATGGTCCCCTGCCACTTCTAAAACCTCTGCCGGCTCGATCCTCAGAGGGGTATACCTCCTTATCCTTCCCCTGGAGTTCCAGGGTGCAGCTTCCTCTCCTTTTATATTTCCTGGCCCCCTCACGTTCCGATGTCTTTCTGGACTGGGCCTCCTCGGCACTATCTCCCTTCTTCGTTCTCCATTACCCACTATCGTCTTGGTTTCCGATCGTTTAGCCTTCCTCACCTCCTCCAATGTGAGGTACTTCTCTGCTCTCCTTAGTAATTCGTCAAAGGTCCGTACTGGCTTCTTGGCTAGGGACGTAAACAAGTCTCCATCCCTCAGCCCATTAGTGAGAGCATTGATTTTGACCTCCGAAGAGGCTGTTGGTACCTCTAAGGCCGCTTGGTTGAACCGTTTCAAGAAAGCCCGAAGACTCTCATTCTCCCCTTGTCGCATATTAAACAAGGTGAGGGTGGCTCTAGGTTGCCTCCTAGTGCTGGCAAACTGGTGCAAGAATAGCTCACTGAACTCCGACCATGAATGTATAGTATCTGGCCCTAGCTGGGTGAACCATTGCTGTGCCGCTTTAGATAAGGTAGTCAGAAATACCCTGCACTTGACGCCCTCTCCGTATCGATGCAATAGGGCGGCATTCTCGAACCTCATCAGATGCTCGTACGGGTCCGTGGTGCCATCATATTCGAAATTTAAAGATTTAAAATTAGGAGGCAGTTCATCTTGTAAAATAGTGGATGAAAATTGATAACCAGTAACGTAAGAAGGTTTACTTACGTTGTCAGTCATATGCTTCTGCATGTCTTTCATTTCTTTCCGTAGAGCCTGTATTTGGTCACTAACAGCTCCGTGGTAGGTGTCATCCGTACTTTCTCCTATCCCTGCATCCAGAGTGGTATCCCCAGGGATCCTTTCCGTATTCCTCCTGGGAGGGCGATCAAGAACACTTCTTTCAGCCTGAGAAGGCACTCTTTCTTCTTGATTCTAGGGGAAACCTTCATTCTTTGAAGGGACCGGAGCCGAATCGATGACATATTCCGGGGGATTCTGCTTTGTTCTTTCATTAACTGGTGGAGCAGGTCCAGGAGGGCGAAGTCCACGAGATGTAATTATTCTTTCCACTGCCTGCTCTATCATCACATCCAATTGGTCTTGAGAGACAGTGAGGAGCTCTGGTTGAGCATTGGGTTGTGGAGTGTCCTTATCCGTACCACTTCCCAAAGCTTCCAAGGTACCCGCCGTGTTCCCCTCCTGAACAGGAGGAATATCTTCCACTGTAGGATTTATAGGTTGTTTCCCCAGATTTCTATTCACGGGAAAACCTGGTGGGGGCGGAGGAAAGGGAAAAGGAGTGGAATCCCCCTTCTCTTTAGTCTGCTTCGTTAAATCTTGCCCTCCACCCATTTGATATGGAACTTTTCTCACGCCTTAGCTAGAAATGTTCCCACAGACGGCGCCAGTTGATGCGTCGAAAAAGAACGCCCTGAGATATCAGCCGTTCCTCTACGAGCACTGCTAATCACAAATCAAATCACTCGTTTTGTCTTCGGTAGTCTTCAAGCAAATCTCCTTGAAGATCCAAAAATGACCTGCAAAAGTACGCCGGAGGGGGGCTCCGGCGTAGAAACTCCGACGCTCAAGTCAGAATCGATTTTAGGCGAAATCGAAGAGGAATTCCCCTGTATCTTTAGGGAAATTCCGGCGAATATCTCTTTGTTTCTCTCAATTTAGTGTGTATTTCATAAGAAAAATGTATGTATTCTATCAAAAACGTAAATAAGAATATGGAAATAACCTTGTTTTTATACCTGGCCCCTCTTTCCGGAGGGGAAAAGACTCGTTCTCCTTATATCTTTGGCGCATTCCCTGAAGAATCGGTCTCACTTTACCTGGAGACTTGGTTCTTCAACATACCCGCCCCCTATCTTCGTGGGTTGACCCACTCATTTGATTTGACCAGAAAAGATGGATTATTCGTCCCTTATTTGGGCCGGATCCTTCCAGGCCCAAGGGCTATTAATCTTTCCAAATATGGGCCAAAAGCCCAATCACCCTGATTTCTCTGATTTCCCTGCTTGAGTCCAGGGGTATATTAACGTGACATTTTCGGTATATTGACTTAATCATAATTATCATAATTTATCCCGTTTCCACGTGACGACTTCTCAAAGAACGACATATTTATCTGCATCAACCCCCTTTTTATTTATTTAAACAAGTTACGTACCTTTTCTATAACGGTGTTTGTATCATTTTTTATGTTCCATTGTCGATCTGTGATCCATTTGTTGATTAATATCAACAGAAATTTACTTTCATTTTATTTATTTGTATACAAGTTTCTTGTCCGTGCAGTGTCTGTTGTATTTTGTCTTTTTTATATTTTGTAATAATATAATTAATTGTTTTTTCCTGTGAGGATTAATTTTTCTGTCGTTTTATATAAGTACTTAAATGTTGATTTTAATTTTATTTGATTAAAGTAAATTTCATCTTTAATTAAAAGGAAAAGTAACAAAAAAACATTTTGTCTTGAATAAACCTTTATTTTCATAACTTACATGTTCATAAAAAAAATTCTGAAAATATTGATGCACACAGTGATATATGAAATGCAGACCACAAATCTTAAATTGCACACATTTGAATTGAATTGAATCATAATGGGTGGAAAGGTAACAATATGATCAATGGGACAGATGTGCAGAGGATAGTTGCAATTGGTATTATAAAGGTGGGGCAATTGATATTATACTCACAATATTTCAATGATACGTCCCCTCATCTCACAACAAAAAACGCGCGCCATAGGGACGGACAAATGCCGACGGATTATAGTCCGTTGGCATTTCCGACGGATATGCTGACGGAATGCCGACGGATTGGAAAGTCAACATCAATGCCGACAGATTTCCGTTCCGTCAGCATTTACCGAGGGAAATGCTGACGGATTTCCGTTCCGTCGGCATTTACCGAGGGAAAATGCCGACGGATATTTTGAAAAACGTATGTCGACGGAAATGCCGACGGATAATCCGTCGGCATCTACACGTTGAATCCGCACCGCCTCGTTTTCCAAAAAGGTAACGGTTACCATTAATAGTGGGCGGTTAGCGAGGGAAATGCCGACGGAATATCCGTCGGCATTCGTAATTTTTTTTTTATATAAGGGCCTGATATCAGAATGCGTTTGGCAAAAAAAAAAAAAAAAGGGGAGTGCGTGAGCGAGGATTCGGTGGGGAAGACGAAGACGAGGACGAGGCTATTGAAGTAAATTTCTCCGATTACATTGATACGATACGTTTTCTTAATTAGTTCTATTACTTAGTTTTAATACTTATATATGTTTATGCATGAATATATGTAAATATGAATAATTTAATGTTGATTTGCATGTTATATTGATTTAGTTAGTTGTTAAAATATTATGATCATGTTAGAACGTATGTTAGTTAATTTAATTTGTTGATTAAGAATAATTTTGATAGAGTTGTTTTTTAAGGTTAATTTACTACTTAATTGTTATATGTATACATTAATTAATTGTTATATAGTTAATTACTAGTTTAATTTAATGGTGTAATTTTGATATAGAATATTTTTAATGTAGGTAGTGCATGTTTCAATCAATTGTTTAAATTCGTTTAGATATAGTGGTTCGACCGTTGGATCACGTTGTAATTAGGAACATGTTGATTAAATTAGGAATACACTATATTAGTAAAAATTTAAATTAGGAATATGTACATTAAATTGATAATTATTGATCCAATTAGAAAATTATTATTTTAATTAGTTTTAGGTTTGTTAATTTAGGAAT
Source organism: Galeopsis tetrahit (assembly GCA_963675135.1). Classification (NCBI taxonomy): domain Eukaryota; kingdom Viridiplantae; phylum Streptophyta; class Magnoliopsida; order Lamiales; family Lamiaceae; genus Galeopsis; species Galeopsis tetrahit. Next base: position 91,965,979 of record OY776119.1, read on the forward strand.
ATATATGTTCAATTTTTTATTATTGATTAAGTTAGGTAGAAAAATAATAATTAGAAAAATAATAATTAAATTAGGTTATTGTTGATTAAATTAGGAATATGTTGATTAATTAAATTAGGAATATGCTATATTAGTAAAAAATTTAAATTAGGAATATGTTCATTAAATTGATAATTAGAAAACTCCAATTAGAAAAGTATTATTTTAATTATGTTTAGATTTGTTAATTTAGGAATATGTTAATTTAGAAATATTTTTAATTTAGGTGATGCATGTTTCAATCAATTGTTTAAATTATTAGTTAATTAGATGGTTCGACGGTGGTATCACGTTGTAATTAGGTTATATATATATTGTTTTGATTTAAATTAGGAATATGTTGATTAAATTAGTAATTGATTAAATTAGGAATATGCTATATTTGTAAAAAATTTAAATTAGCAATATGTTCATTAAATTGATAATTAGTAAAATTATGTATTTTTTATTGATTGAAACAGATGAGTGAACAAGTACCGAATCCGGGTTCTGGTTCACGTAGGCCATCTGGGTCACGTGCCATATAAGAAGATGTACTACCTTCCTATCATTCCCCGTTTGATGAGATTATATCAATCAAGTGCCACTGCACAACACATGACGTGGCATGCTACAGATTCCTCTTCGGCTGAGTCGAGGGAGATGCGACATCCGACAGACTCAGAGGCCTGGAAACATCTTGACAACGTGTTTCCAGATTTTGGTTGTGAACCGAGGAATGTGAGATTAGGTTTGTGTACTGATGGTTTTGCACCGTTTGGGATGCATGGGAAGCAGTATTCTTTGTGGCCGGTGATACTGACTCCATATAATCTTCCTCCGTGGATGTGCATGAAACCTCAAACAATGTTTCTGACTGTATTGGTGCCTGGACCAACGAATCCAAAGGACAAACTGGATGTTTATCTCCAACCTTTTATAAAAGACTTGATCTTCTTATTGGAGAATGGAGTCCAAACATACGATGTTTTTAGAAAGCAGAACTTCACGATGCGTGCTGCTCTTTTATGGACCATTAGCGACTTTCCTGCATATGGTATGTTGTCCGGGTGGAGTACGGCCGGAAAGAAAGCATGTCCGTATTGTATGGAGAATTCTGAAGCTTTCAGTCTCCCGGTGAGTAGAAAAGTTTCATGGTTCGATAATCACCGTAGGTTCTTACCTCAAGGTCACCCGTTTCGAAGAAATAAGAAGAACTTCGTAAAGAATAGAGCAGTCACAAACAATCGACCTCCACTTCGAGATGGTATTTTATACATTTATTTAATGATCGAGTACTAAACGTATATTTATCTATTGCTTTTAGTGTCACTTATAATTTACTCTCCGTACAGGACGTAGGTTGTTATATGAGGTTCAGTGGACGGGGTTGAAAAAAAGTACTGAGGAAAATGCAGCGGAACACAACAGAGGAATTGAGGGTGGTTGGAACAAAATGAGTATTTTTTGGGACTTACCATACTGGAGTTCACTATTGATACGACACAATTTGGATGTGATGCACATTGAAAAGAATGTGTTTGACAATGTGTTCCACACAATCATGAACACGGAAGGCAAGACGAAAGACACTCCAAAGTCTCGGGAGGATTTGGACACTCTTTGTCGCCGTCTAGAGTTGAAAAAGGATGAGCGTACAGGTAAATTTCCAAAGGCTAGCTACACACTGGATAAGCCACAAAAACAAATATTGTGTAGGTGGATAAAGGAGTTGAACTTTCCGGACGGCTACGTGTCGAACTTGAGTCGATGCGTAGACACAACAACGGGTAAGGTTGCAAGGATGAAGAGTCATGATTGTCATGTATTTATGCAACGCTTGATACCGATTGCGTTCCGAGAACTTCTTCCTCTCAATGTGTGGAGGGCTATCACTTAATTAAGTCTATTTTTTAGAGATTTAACGGCTACAACGATCACGATCGATGATATGATTTGTTTAGATGAAGACATTCCAGTGATTTTGTGTAAGTTGGAACAAATTTTTCCACCTAGCTTCTTTAACTCGACGGAACACTTACCCGTTCACTTAGCGTATGAAGCGAGAATTTGTGGTCCGGTGCAATACAGGTGGATGTACCCATTTGAAAGGTAAAATCTTACTTTTTTTATTTCATTACAATTACACATGCATTCGTATAAGTTTTATATATATATATATATATGTGTGTGTGTGTGTGTGTGTATATCAGGTATCTCCACAACTTGAAACGCAATGCTAAACAAAAGGCAAACGTTGAAGCATCGATTGTGAATGCTTATTTGAATGAAGAGGTTGGCATGTTTTGTTCTTATTACTTTGAAGACCACGTCAACACAAAGTTAAGAAGTGTTCCACGTAACTTCGGTGGTACATCCGCTGACGATATCAGTGAAGAGGTCGATGGAATGCTCTCCATATTCAAGTCTAAGGCTAAGGGACGGCCAATAGGAAAACCCACTGAACGATATTGGGAGACGAACTCGGAGGCGGAAATAGCACAAACGTATGTGTTATTGAATTGTGATGAAGTTCAGCCATACATTGAGTAAGTATTTCATATATAAATCGTCTATTTAAATACCACTTCATTTATGTCATTTAATATTAACCAAGTTTTTGAATGTTGTGAATTAGGATGTACACTCAAGAACTACGACGAGCAGAACCAAACATCTCAGATGCATATATAGATGCTCGTATTCAACGTGAATTTTCCCGATGGTTCGAACGTTATGTGAGTACCATTTAATTAATTATGTTTTACGTAAATAAATTAATATTTATTTTAATTAATTTTAAATTGAGTCGTATAGGGACGGGATAACGCTCTAGACAGTCGATTCTTACGAGATCTCAGCAAGGGACCACTACGTCGTGTAAAGACTTACAACAGTTATATTGTGAAGGGCTACAGATTTCATACGTCTGGGTATGCATCGACAAAGGCAACTACCAACAGTGGCGTCTGCGTTAGCAGTGCGAATTACAATGCAGATGCAAGTGATTACTTTGGGGTGTTACGGGAAGTCGTCGAAGTAGAATATTCAGGATATCCAACAAAGACTGTAGTGTTGTTCAAGTGTCATTGGTTTGATTCAGGCCATCTAGGAACAAGAATTCACCCGGAGTACAAGCTCGTTGATGTTAGTTCGAAAAGGACGTATGTTGGGGATGATCCATTTGTATTTGCCCATCAAGTATCTCAAGTATACTACTGCACATATCCGGGAGCTCCACGTGGTTATGAATGGCACGCTGTTTGCAAAGTAAAGGCAAGGTCAATGGTAGAAGTCCCTAAAAAGGACAAAAATACTGAAGATGAATCTCCATTTCAAGCAGAACAAATAGAGACTCCAACTGAAGTCTTTACGGGAGATTTCAATCTTTCTGTACCCTTGACGGCTGCAAATCCCCAATTAATCGAAATTGAAGGTGAAGAGGAGGGGGATGAAGAAGAGGATGAAGAGGAGAATGAAGATGAGGATGAAGAGGAGAATGAAGAAGATGAGGATGAGGATGAGGAGGAGGATGAGGAAGATGATGATGAGGAGGAGGAGGATAAGGACGAAGAGGAGGATGAACACGATGAAGATGAAAATTAATTCAATTAATGTAATGTATTTATTTCTTATTTTATAAAAGTTAATTAATTATTTATCATTTAGGTACAAATTATAAAAATAAATTTACTATAAATATAAGTCACAACCAATATATATATTAATATATGTGGAAGAAATGAATTAGTAGGTCTAGTATATAGTAGGGTTTAGGGTTTTGGTAATTTATTAGGTCTAGTATATAGTACTCCCTCCTATTCTTTTTAATTGTCGTTTTAGATTTTTTAGAATTAGCAGTTTAATTGACGTTTTGTAAATTTATCTCTAATATACCCCTTTATTTCCTTAATTATGTAATTAATTGATAAGAATAAGTCATCCATCATTCCCATAAAATCAGGCATGCATCCAATTAAATTAACAGTCATTTATTTATTTAATAAGGGCATATTAGGAAAATAGTTTATTTCTTAATATGTGTGTAGAGTTACAGGACGTCAATTAAAAAGAATAGGAGGGAGTATATAGAAAAAATTGAATTATTAAAAAAAAAAAAAAAATCGCCAAAATGCTGACGGAATTAACTTTCCTTCGGTATTTACTTTTTGAAAAATACCGACGGACGGATTATCCGTCGGTATTTACTTTTTGAAAAATACCGACGGAATATCCGTCGGTATTTGAACATGCCGACGGAAAATAAACCCTTATATATAACTCAACCTAGGTTTTTCTTTCACTCTTTCCAAACTTTCCACTTTACAATCCTTACTCCTCTTCTCCAACCATCTCTTCGGCGACTTCACCGGCCCTATTCCCGCGCCGATTTCTCTCCACCGTGAAGCATGGCCGCCGCCCAATCTGTGCTCCTCCGGCGTTTTAATAAGTTGGCCGACTCCGACGTAAGTGATTTTGAGTTTAGATTGAAATTTTTTGAACTTCAACATCGATTTTTTTTAATTTTTTGGTTGTTTTCTTGAAGTAGACGAAGTCGCCGCCCTTCGCCGGAGACTGGAAGAAGACGAAGCCACCGTCAGTTTCTGGAAGTACGTATTAGATGATGATGATAATGATCAAGTAAGCTACTAATTAATTTGATTTGTTAAAAACAATGTCAATTTCTTCACATTCCCAACATAATATTTCATGTAATATTATTGTTTCATTACATAATATTTTAATTTTTACATAATGACATTTTTTACGAAATTTCTTCACATTCCCAACCTCTTGGAAAATGTAATTCTGGTCGGAAAATGAAATTCTGGTCGGGGCCTCCCCGGCCACGCATATTTTTTTTATTAATATTTTGTTTTACTGACGGATATTCCGTCGGTATGTTAATTTCGAAATTATATTTTTTTTATTCATATTTTGTTTTACCGACGGATATGCCGACGGATTATCCGTCAGTCAAATGCCGACGGATATTCCGTCAGTCAAATGCCGACGGATATTCCGTCGGTATAATGCCGACGGATATTCCGTCAGTATAATACCGACGGATAATCCGTCGGCTTCCGTCGGCATTTGAATTTCAATTATTCAAAAATTCATTTCTTTTATAATTATTTTAATTTATTCTAATTTCTTTTATAATTATTTAATTCATTGTTTCCGACGGAATTACCGACGGAATGTTGACCCGGTTTGTTAAACGGGTTGTCCGGAATACCGACGGACATTCCGTCGGAAAAAGATGACGGCCATTTTCCGTCGGTATTTCCGTCGGAAAATGCCGACGGAATTCAAAAATCCGTCGGCAAAAAATGCTGACGCCGAAAAAGGGGACGGCCGACTTTCCGTCGGTAACCTCGGCGGCCGACGGAAAATCCGTCGGTAAATCCGCCTCCAAAACACCATTTTTTTGTAGTGTCTCCATTTCACAATTCAATAGCTTCATAAATAAATTTTCATTATTAGTGAAAATTATTGGAAATCATGAGTTCATTCATTAAGAGCACTGTTAAGGAAGGAGTAAAATATTTCATCATGTTCTTGATGTTCAAGATTTTTGTTTGAATTACAATTCTCCCATGTAGAACATTATACTCTGCAAGCTAGATTAATAAAAAAATAAAGAAATATCAGCAAAGCAAAGAGAAGAGTAGTAAACCGAATTGTTTATTTATTTTAAATAACATAAATTCATGATTATATGTTGTATTAATCTTCCTTAAAAAAAAGTTCATGTGTAGGGATGGTGAAACTAAAAAAACAAATTGATTTCTTTAACTTAAGCAATTCTTACGGTAGTCACATTTTACAAAGTGACTACGCAGTCACTTTGTCGAATCGCGCCATGTGGCGTCGTAACCGTAAAAACGACCTGCTACCTATCATATAGGTTTCAGTTATTTTTAACATTATTTAAATTATATTTTGTTATTTACTATATTACCCTTCTTTTTAAATTTTATTTATATTTTACCTCCACCCTGCACCCGCTAATTTAATGAATTCACCCCCTAATCATATTTTTACAACAATTATCTGCACCCGCTCATTTAATGAGTTCACCCCCAAATCATTTTTTTTACAACAGTTATCTACACCCGCTCATTCTATGAGTTCACCCCCAAATTATTTTTTACCACAATTATCTGCACTCGCTCATTTTATGAGTTCACCCCAAATTATTGTTTTACCACGGTTATCTGCACTCGCACATTTTATGAGTGCACCCCAAAATATTTTTTAAAAAATAATCACATTTAAAAGACTATATTATCCTTTTATTATTTTACACAAAATATAATAAAATAAACTCTAAAAAATCAATTCACCACCAAATCACCCATATTTAAAAAAAAGCGTAAAAATATAATTAATAAAAAACTATCGAAATTAGCCACAAATCTCAATTTTTTTCTTTTTAATTTTTCTTCCCCCTCCTCTTTTTCATTTTTCTTCCCATTTTCAATTTATTTTCAAATTTTTTATTTCCTTGTTTATTTTTCTTTTCCTTTTTAAATTTTCCTGTCTTTCTTTTCCATTTTTTGCATGTGTATTTTTTAAATTTTAATACAAAATAATATTATAGGTATAATTTTATTAAAGTCGATCGGCGGTGCACCTAAATTTTAATTTTAATTTGATGAGTAAAGGACCTGCCGGAAATCCATGCATGTCGGCGGGTGACCCAGCCACCACCATGCCCGACCACCCCCTCGACGGCGACGGCGGCGCTTCGGTCTTGGTCGCTGAAGCCCGAGACCCCTCCTCGAATCGCAATCGCGATTCTTCACTTCCATAACAATCGACATAATCTTCCATCTCGGCCACGATCCATGGCGGTCGAAATCCCCTCCTCATTTCGACCACCGACGCGACTGCTTCAATCAATCTCCTTTGCGTTCGCGATCCAGGAGCTTCTCCTACATCAACGGCGCTCGCCTGCAACACTCGGATCGACGCTGCCTCTCTTTCGTCGTTCATCTCTCGTCGCGATCCAGGAGCTTCTCATACATCAACGACGCTCGGCTGCAACACTCGGCAATGACTCGGTTGTGGATTGTAAATGTATAAATTAGGGTTGATTTTATTATATTTTGTGTTAATTAATAAAAAAATAATATAGTCTTTTAAATGTAATTATTTTTAAAAAAATATTTTGGGGTGAACTCATAAAATGAGCGGGTGCAGATAATTGTGGTATAAAAATAATTTGGGGGTGAACTCATAAAATGAGCGGGTGCAGATAACTTTGGTAAAAATATAATTTGGGGGTAAACTCATAAAATAAGCGGGTGTAGATAACCGTTGTAAAAAAGAAATGATTTGGGGGTGAACTCATAAAATGAATGGGTGCAGATAACTATGGTAAAAAATGATTTGGGTGAACTCATAAAATTAGCGGGTGTAGATAATTGTTGTAATAAATTATTTTATTGTATAAGGATAAAAATGTAAATTTACAATAATATATTTTAATTAATTTAATTTAATAGAAAATACAAATTTATGACACATTACGACACATTACGACAATACATATCGTAAAATTTACAAAAGGTAACAGGTCATCAAATCTAAACCTTTAGATTAAATTTTTAATGGCTTAAAAGAACTGATTACGGTAGTCATTACGACACGTTACGACACCCTGACTACATATAGAAGGTCTCCTTTAACTTTTATATATATAAGTAAAACTACTAACAACAACATTACGACTACCAATTATAGTTATCACACCAATAAATGATATAAACTCATTAAAAATTATACCTTATTTTCCATTTAGGGACAAATTAACACATGAAAGACTTTCATATACCTTTATTTCAATCAATTTAGGCCTCTTTCCTCTCTTTTTCACCATCACCGACGCATTAAATAATTTAAATATATGTAAGGCCCTACATATATTTAAAATTAGCAAACGTCACATGTATATATACAATATTATTTAATAAAAAAAATATTATTATATCTTATTAATAAGAAGAAGAAATAACTTATGACTCAACAATAAGTGTCAATTGTGTATCTCATATAGGGTGATCACACAAGAAGAATTAATTAATCTCTCGATCTAATTAACCCAAAGGAAAAACACAATATAAGTTCGTATCTCTACCTCACAAATATTGTATCACCTAAATTATCCCAAAGGATCATTCAATTCCCTCTCCGATAATTAATCCTCTCTCGAGCTCATAATAATACCGGGTTGCATGCTTGCATACGATTAATGGAATAAATCTCTCGATCTTACCCCAATTAACAATGAATTAAACAAATCATCATGGCCAATAACAACATGCTTTGCAATGGAGAATTAAGCACACAAATAAGAGACAAACACCAATTAAAACAAGAAATTAGTTCATAAACTTCAATCTAAATATTTACAATGCCTTAGAACCACAAATGTTCTAGCCAATCAACCACATAATCCAATTACAAAGAAAACTAAGATCAAAGCAATAAAAAGTGAAAGGAAAAGAAAGCTTAGACTATTGTAGGGTGAGGAATCAAATTCCCAAGCTAATGGTGCCCTGCTTGCATGAATTGATGAAGAATTGAAGAAGTAGATGATGAAAACCTCCAAGTGTGTGTGATTGTGTGTGTGGATTCTTGAGGGAGAGGTAAGATGAGATTGAATTCAAGAAGTGAGGTATTTATAGTGTTGGGGTAGGGTTTGGGTGTGAGAATTGCAAGTTGGTCCCTTGAAAATGGAGAAAATGCAAGTTTGGCACCGAATTTGGGTTGGCCCGGCCGGGTGGGAAAGTGGCCCGGCCGGGCGGAGGTCTTGGCCGAGCTTGGTTGAAACAGGAGGCATGCGGCCCGGCCGGGTGAGTGATGCCGCCCAGCTGGGCGGAAGTTTCGTAATTGGGGGGAGAAATTGGTGCATTCGGCCGCCCGGCCGGGCGAGTGGTGCCGCTCGGCCGGGCCAAAACTTCGACTTTGGCCAATTTCTGGTGTTCGGCCGCCCGGCCGGGAGGGTGATGTGGCCCGGCCGGGCCAAAACTTCGTAACTTGGCCAAATTTCAGCATTTTGCCGCCCGCCCGGGCCAAACTTTTGTATTGGCCCCGTCCTTCATTTTCGTCCCTCCGTATCTTGAGCTTCCGACCTCCGATCGACTCGATTCTTTTGCCTATTCCACTCCATTTTTCGAGACAAATCCAACCGTGCACTCTTCTTCTTGATCCAGTAAAGTATGATTGGTGTTTTGCTCCAAATTCCATCGTATTTCCTATAAAATCGACAAAACACAACCTTTCTCTCATTTTGGCTTAAACTATCATATTCAATGCATTAATCAATGAAATCCACATCAAAATACGCTTCACATGTGCCTCTAAAACGTGTAAAATTCCACCCGAATCACAGTGTTGAAGACATCAAAAGAAAAATCAATTTTTAAAGAGTCAAAAGTCAAATTGATTTACTGCTTCTCCTAGAAAAAACCAATTCAAGCAATGAACTATAGTAATCCAAAATTTATATTTTAATAGAACAATATAGTAGTGGTCCTAGTGGATATACACCTCATATTTCCATACCATTTTTAGTATTATTTAATAACATATGGTGAGTAAATAATGCAAATTGAGAGCATACCAAGAAAGATAAAACATACAGCTAATATGTCAGAAAGCAGAGTCAACTAACTCACAGGCTCTGAAAATTAAAAAAACTTCTCTTTGCAAAAAAAAAAAAAAAACAGGACACGGTGAGGCGCCGGCGGGAGAGCAGAGCGTTGGGCGTCAATGGCACAAATAAATTGAAGAGTTTTTTTTTTTACAGCCGTCGGCCGCTGCGCATGAATGGCAGAAAAAAAAAATCACAGGTTTAAAATTGGGAATTGGGAGTTAGTTTAGGGTTGGTTAATTAAATGAATTTTTAAATTGTGTAATGGGTTAAATATGTTTATTTTGTACATTATTAAACAAAATTTGTTATAGTTAGATGGTAAATTTTTTTGTAAGTATTAAGGAGGTCCAGGGTTCGAATTTCATACACTGCATTTTACATATACATAATTTTTTTATAATTTTTTTTTAAAAAATAGGGTGGGCTATAGCCCACCTTAGCCATACCTATCCTCCGCCCTTGTGTATCTGGTTCGCCATGCAGAGGGTCAAAATAACAAAAAGTCAACTTGTGTGGGTCGATAACCGTTAGTATCCAATGTCCACTGTTTATATACACATAATAAGATGCATTAGTAAATTTTTTAAAATAGAATATGAAAGTGGTTTTAAAAGTCTTACTTATACCCGATATTGCACGACGCCAACAAAAGTTGATTAGGCGATTCACGTATTATGCAACATCAAAATACACAACCGCAAGCGTCGTATATTTAACACCAAAAAGTTGATTTTGTTTAACACTAAAAGAAATTGTTAAAAAAAATAAGTATGGCATAAGTTAATATGCAAATTCTAGGTATTTTGAAAAATACTAGTTTTAAAAAAATCATAAAATATGTTAATTTAGTGTACCAAGCCATTTTCTTTCCTTTAAAAGAAAAATCAGAATGTAGGTGCTAGTTGGGGGGAATTTGGTTTATTACAAGAGGAATTGAAATGAACTTGCATGATTGATGTAGCGTTGATTTTGAACGTAAATTTAAGTTCTTATGGAATTTGACTTCAACATAAATTATTACTATTCTATTGAATTTATTTTTTACTTTAAAAAGTATATGTATTTAAAAAATTTATAGAGTCTATATAGAGTTTGACTGACTTTTTTTTTTTTTTTTTATTGATTTATATGGATTTTAACTTGACAGGATTGTAAAATATATATTTTTTTATTTATTTATATAAATTTTCATAAACTTGGACGCTTGAACTATTGATTCAAATGTATATGAAACACATTTGTATATGCCCCGGATCCGCCCCGCATATGAAACACACTTGTATATGTCTCGTGCTTCACCCCGTTTTTTCATATCATGTTGAATTTATTTAATTTGTTTCTCATAATTGAAAACAATATTTTTCATGGATATATATATCGAAACAATTCACAATAATATGAATATTTTTTATGTTAATATACATATATATATATATAAAGTATTTTATCAATAAAAATAAATAAATATATATATATATACTATATAAAGTTTATATAATAATTCGGGTCAGGTTGAATACTCGTAGGTCGGCCATAAGATCCAAACCCGGTCCGTTCACATACGGGGAGGGGCAGACCCGACTCGTTCTCAATATGGGACGGATCCGACTTGACTCAAAGCTCGCGGGACGGGACGGGTACTCGCGGGTTGGGTCAATATTGTCATCCCTACTTCTGACCTTTTGTCTTTAGAGGTTGAAATATCTGGTTTTTAGAAAAGATTTTGAATAGTGTAATTTATTTATACTCCCTCCGTTCCACTATAAGTTTCCCACTTTCCTTTTTTTTTTTGATGTTCCACAATAAGTTTCTCATTCTATTTTTTACAAATTATTTTTTATCTTCCAATCACATCACTTCTATTTTATTTTATCTATTATTTTATCATACTTTATCTCTTGCTAATCTATTATTTTCTCTTTCACCATCACATCACTTCTACTACATCTCACTCAGGCCCTCCCCAGTGGGGAGGTTTTTTGGTGACATGGAACACACAAAAACCTTGTGGGGAGGGTTTTTAGTCATTGGGAAGAAAGTTTGGTGGTTAAGGTTTTTTGGGGAGGTTGTAACATTTAAACCTAGGTTTTTTGAGAGAGAGAGAGAGTGAGGTGGGCCCCCCAAAAACCATATTTACCGCATTTTTATGTGCATCCTTTCAATTTTAATCATATTTACCGCATTTTTATGTCGTTTTTACAAAATATTAAAAATTAAAATAATTAAAATATATAATTATTAGAAAATAGATAAGTAACAATTTAATCATTTCGAAAAAATTTTGAAAATAATTAATAATGTAATTTTTTGAATTTTGTTTTTCAAAATTTTATGAAATATTAAAATTAAAATAATTGGAATATATAATTATTTATTATGTATCCAAAAATTAGATAATTAATATTGTTGATAAATTAAAATAAGAAATGAAAGAAAATGAGGTGGGCCCCCAAAAACCTACTTTTTGGGTTTATTGTTGGGGGAGGAGTTTGGTTTTGGAGGTTGGAGTTTTTTGCTTTTGAGGTGGCGCACATGTAGCAAGAAAAAACCTACTTTTTGGGGTTTATGATTGGGGAGGGCTAGACATGCCCAACGGTTGCAAACCGCCGGTTTCGGTTAGAAACCGGCGGTTACGGTTTTTGAAAATTAGTAACAGAAACCGAACCGTAACGAGCCGGTTACGGTTCGGTTTTTAAACCGCCGGTTCGGTTTTCAAACCGCCGGTTTGGCGGTTTTCTCTCTCTCTTTTTTTTTTCTTTTTTCTTACCGATCTTCTTATCTCTGTAGACGTTGAGTTTCAGAATTTCAACGGCCATGGACTCGGCATCGTGCACCATTTCGACGGCCATGGATTGAGATCCCAAAAAATTGGTGAAGCGTTCGCCGTGACTTGGTCGTCTTAGTTTTTGGCGTTGCTAACCTCCACCGTTTTTGGTGGCCATTGACGTTTTTCAGATAAAGCTTGGAGTTATACATGAATGTGAGTATTTAATGGTTGGGTATAGAAATAAGAATGTTATTTAGTGGTGGTTTGCAATTGCCGGTAAGAATGCTTATACAATAGCTGGTTTCATGAGGTAAGACTAGCTGCTATGCACATTCCTAATCCCTAGGCTAGTACACTGCAAAAAGTTAAAAAGCAAAAAGTTAAAAAGCAAATGGTACATACTACAGTACATAGTAAGGCGGTACTCAGTAAGTATTGGTCAAACTTGAAATGTGATTTGATGTAAAAAATTTGAAAATACAAAGATTTAAAAAAAAAAAAAAAAAAAAAAGAGGAAAACCGTCGGAAAATCGCCGGTTTAACTAGAAAACCAGCGATTTAACCGGAAAACCGGCGGTTTAACCGAAACCGGCGGTTTTAAATTGAAGGAACCGTAACCGAACCGTCATTTTAAGGTTTCGGTTCGGTTAACAAACCGTAACCGGCGGTTTTTCAAACCGGCGGTTAAAAACCGTCCGGTTTGGCGGTTTGCCGGTTTCACGGTTCGGTTTTGCGCATGTCTAGGGAGGGCCTCAAAAGAAAGGGAAAACTTATACCGAAATGGAGGGAGTTCGAATTGAATACCCCTAAACTTTGAAAGTCTAAAAAAATCCTACAAAATCTATAACCAATACACCCCATTAGTAGAGCCGTCAAAACGGGTTGGGCCCGTTGGGCCAGTCCGCCCCTAAAAATAGTGGGTTGGGCTAAAAATTTTCAAGACCGCCAGGAGGCGTGCCGGCCCGTTTGGGCCGCGGTCTTTGGCGGGCTGGCCCGCAATTTTTTATTTTTAAATATTATTTTTAATTAAAAATATAAAAAACAATATATATTCTCCACTTTCTCTTTTCAGGACTCGAACCCAGAACCTTAATCCTAGGCAACAGTGCTCTAACAACTTGAGCTATCCAACTTTGTCTATAAAAAATAATTAAGTTGATACATGTAGCATGTAAATGAAAGTAAATTATGTTAAATTATTTGTACATACAAAAAACAAAAGCAATGTTTATACTGGATTAATATGTACGAGTTTGAAAATAAAATTATTTATAAATAAACAATGTTGTAAATTTATTTATATTAATGAAAGCTGAGCTAATCTCATAACTGTAATTTATTTACCAACTGCAATGTTATAGTTATTTTTTATAAGTTAATTAAAATCATGTATATTGTAATAAAAAAATTTGTTATAATGAATTAATTGTTGAATATATATGTATATAATTGTAGTTTATAATATATTATACAATTAATAATTATAATTGATGTGCCAAAATTTGCACGAGAGGATTATGTATCCTTGGGATTAAACGTCCAGTTCTTCGAACACGAATAATTGCTTCAGGTGTGTTGCCTTCGTTCAAGACCTTCAAGAACCTGCAAAAGAACACGCCGGAGGGGAGTCCGGCGTGGACACTCCGATGCCTAAGTCAGTATAGGGCTTACTAATCTCTTCCAAGGATCTCGAGATCCTTGATGTATAAAAATAGTTCTCAAAAGATTTCCGAAGGGTATATTGTATTAAGTATATTAAGTGCGTAGTGTATGAGTGTCTAACCTGGAAATCTCCTCAATTTTACCTATTTATAGAGATGCTTGCTGGAGAGGAAGTCAAGCCTTCCTCCTTTTCCGGAACTACCCGCAAGACTCGGTCCTGCGGAGTGGACGAAGCCTCCTTTCCTCCACTTCCCGAAGACTCGGCCATATCCCTTCTCTTTTGACTTGGTTCCCCCAGATAATAGAGGATAAGGTCCACTTTCTATCGAGTCTAAGACGAAAATAGCGGAACCTCCCTACATTCAAGGCTCACGAACTCCTTCCAAAAGTAATTCTTCTGGAAGCTTCTCTTTGGCCGAAGCTCCCTCCGAAGGGATCTCCCGAGAGGATTTCCCCTCAGAGAGTATTACATAATCTGATCCTTTCACTTTTATCTTATCTCCTATACACGTGTCGACTCCTTATTAGGTGACATTTTTAGGCCGCATCATCTACTCCCCCCTATTCCCGTAAAAGGGAGACATCTTTTGTGAGAGTAGAAATTTTTTCCTAGAACTTGTTACAAAGGTCCTTCTGGAGAAACGTGTATCGTTCCTGCTTCGGAGAGGAAGTTTCAAAAACGTCCTTCTCCAAGGGCTTTCCCGCTTCCAATTCTGGGAGACTTTTCGGCTTCCGCGCGTGGGCTCCACGCGATCACCTTTCTCTCTCTTTTGTTATTCTCCCGAGGAAAACCCTCGATTCTTCCCCCTATCTTTCCTCATTTACTTCACGCAACCACCTCCTTTTTCTCTCTTCGCTTTTCAAATTTCACTTTTCCCAAAAATTTCTCATCGTCTTCATCCTTCTTCTCCGGTGTTCTTCACCTCGAGTTTCTGCCGTCGTCAACCGCCTCGTCTGATTCCATAGCCCTTCTACTTCAAGGTAACCCAGCTATTCTTTTGTTCTTCTTTTATTAACACTGTAAATCGATGTCAAATCCTCCCTCTCTGCCGGAAGCTGCCAGCCAAAATTCCTCTGAAGCGACTCCCTCTCTGATGGGGAGTCCAGAGAATAGAATTTCCCCCGCTTCCCAAATCGACCATACTCACCTAGTTAACCTCGCTCATGCCTATGGTTTTCCATCGGAGTACGCCTTTCGTGCTCCTCGCTCCGATGAACGCCCAGATATTTCCCAGCCTCGAACTCTTGCTTTTTTCGAAGCACATTTTAGGGCCGGACTACGGTTTCCGATTCACCCTTATTTGGCTGCCATATCCGCCCGCATGCAGATCCCTCTTAACCAGTTTACTCCGAATGCTATCCGTACCATGATAGGTTTTTTCATCTTGGTGAAGGGGAATGGGGGTGACCCATCTGCCGAACTATTTCTGAGCCAACACTCCTGTAAGGTGAATGATGGTTTTTTCTATGTTAGTGGGCGAAGGTCCCGTGTTTGTAAATTTCTGAAAAAACTCCATGAGGAAGACTCATCTTGGCGAGATTACTATTTCTTTGCTACCAGCCCCACTGATTGGCCATTTCCTCACGGGGATTGGTTATTCCACAATCCTGGAGTGATTCCTCCTCCCCTGAAAGCTTATTCCGTTTCCAATCACACTATTATGAACAATCTCAATACTCATACCCGTTTGCACGACTATTTCGATGTTATTGCCATTTGCAACAATCCTCGCATCCTCTCCCACTTCGGCTTTTGCCCTCAAGATTTTCCCTTAGGTTCCCGAGATGGTAAAAAATCTTCTATTGCTATATTTTATTTCTTGCATGTGGCTGTTTTTCTGAGTTCTGAAAATTTTCTTGATTATTTGTAGCAATGAGTTGGTTGACTCATATCTCCCGAGATGCCCCTGCTCTCAGCATAGTGAAGACCCCTGTGCTATCCGCTCCAGAAGATCTTCCAAAGGCTCCTCCGTCTCCCGCTCTCGAGAGCTCTGCAAAGACTCCGGCTCCAGAGGGTTCTTCGAAAATTCCTCCTCTCCCTAGTTCCTCTACTCAGGTCCCAGGTTCAGTTGCCAAAAGAACCCGTTCCTCTGCCAATGCCTTCTTTTCCGACTGTGGTACATCTAAGAAGAAGAAGGGGAAAGCTACCCGTGCTGATAAGGGAACTCCTCCTTCTACTGTTTACGAGCCTCTCCATCGCCTCATTGACCGATGTCCTGCTCCTCCCAATGCTGAGTTATCCGACCCGCCTCTTCCTGAGGATCGACTGATTCACGGCGCTCATCTTCTCTCTGAGGTATTTTCTGGCATTTTCCCCTTTTATAATCTTTGCCTTCTTCATATCTTCAGGCGTTAATTCCTTTTCCTTTGTAGTTTGGTCTTACCTATACTAAGATACTCGAGCAAGGCGTTGAGATGGTAGCTGAGCTTGAACTTCTCCGGGCTGAAGCATCCTCTTTCCAATCAACCCTCAAGGGTATCACCACGGAGAAAGATAAGGCCCATAAGCGAGCTCAAGCTCTTTCTGAGGAGTTGTCCCTCTTACAGGCTCAAAGCAAGCAGGATGTAGCCAGGATTAAGCGCCTGGTGCTAGAGGTGGAACGGATGGAGCGCGAGCTGCCAGATGTCGGGGTGCAGGCTTGCATTAAATCCTTATTCACTTCTTCTCTGGGTCAAGAGTTCTTGGAAACTCTTCATACTCAGTGGCTATCCAGCTTCTTAAAGAGCTCGAGCTTCCTCTGTGCCATGGGGCCGCACATCCCTCATTTCATCGACCACGGCTTCAGCAATGCCGTAGCCGAGCACTCAGCCCCGGGGTTTAATGGAACCTACTCTCGCGAGTTCCACTTGGACCGGCTCGCTATTCCTCCGAAATTCTTGGGGGATCCTAAGGAGAGCCCTGATAGTCCTTGGTGGCTACCCGGAATGAGTCAGGCTATCACCAAGCTGCAGGCTGTCAAGGTAGGTATGGCTGATCTAAAGCCTCTGGAGCGTCTGGTTTATCCTTATGACTCCGCTCTAATCGTGGCAACCGCAATAGATGGAGGAACTGGCGTTGCAGACACCATGGGAGGTACTACGGGTCCAGAGGAGGGAGGAGGATCTAGCAATCATGCTGCTGAGGAGGATGGCATTGTTGGAGGAGTTGAGGTCGAGGGGGCTGTTGCCGAAGGGGATGCTGTTGAGAAAGCAGTTTAAGTTTCACATTTCTATGATCACATCAAACAATTTATTTTTCTGTTGTTTTGCTACACTCTTTACTTTCTACTCATAATACTTGCTCTCCATACTTTGTAGGGGACCCCACACTCCTGGATATGTGGGGGCTTTTTTGCAGTAGTCATATTAGCTTGGTATTGGATGTTTTTGTTGTCTTTCTCTTTCGTGCATGAGTAACTTACAAGACCAGCAAAGAATGTGTTGGAGGTGTGGCTCTTTCTTCCCCCCTTTTGTTGGTCTTGTAGGCTACGTTGAAACCACTCCTTGACTGTACAGTTTTTTGTTTTTGATTTCGGGTGCCTTGGTTGTGGGAGGTCATCCTCCCTCTTCTCTTAACTCCCGAATCATAAAACCTGTTTTCTTCATCATATAATCTTTGTAATTCTCAAGCATGGTTAGGGCTTTCTGGAAGGCTTCGGTTTTCTGAGCCTCTACATATTTCTTACTCTCTTATTCCTAAAAGATCTTAATTCACAAAATCTTTTCATTTCAGTAACCCACTTAGGTCTCAAGTAAAGTGAGGGCTCTCTGGAGCACCTCGGCCTCTAGGCCTTTGAGTGTCTCTCACTCTTATTCTTAAAAGATTTTAATTCATAAAATCCTCTCATTTCAGTAACCCACTTGGGTCTCAAGTAAAGTGAGGGCTCTCTGGAGCACCTCGGCCTCTAGGCCTTTGAGTGTCTCTCACTCTTATTCTTAAAAGATTTTAATTCGTAAAATCCTCTCATTTCAGTAACCCACTTGGGTCTCAAGTAAAGTGAGGGCTCTCTGGAGCACCTCGGCCTCTAGGCCTTTGAGTGTTTCTCACTCTTATTCTTAAAAGATTTTAATTCGTAAAATCCTCTCATTTCAGTAACCCACTTGGGTCTCAAGTAAAGTGAGGGCTCTCTGGAGCACCTCGGCCTCTAGGCCTTTGAGTGTCTCTCACTCTTATTCTTAAAAGATTTTAATTCATAAAATCCTCTCATTTCAGTAACCCACTTGGGTCTCAAGTAAAGTGAGGGCTCTCTAGAGCACCTCGGCCTCTAGGCCTTTGAGTGTCTCTCACTCTTATTCTTAAAAGATTTTAATTCGTAAAATCCTCTCATTTCAGTAACCCACTTGGGTCTCAAGTAAAGTGAGGGCTCTCTGGAGCACCTCGGCCTCTAGGCCTTTGAGTGTCTCTCACTCTTATTCTTAAAAGATTTTAATTCGTAAAATCCTCTCATTTCAGTAACCCACTTGGGTCTCAAGTAAAGTGAGGGCTCTCTGGAGCACCTCGGCCTCTAGGCCTTTGAGTGTCTCTCACTCTCGTTATAGTTATATTCATACGTCGCATGTTCAAATATGAGAAAGATAACCAAGACATAATAATTCTGAATAATTCTTTCTTAAAAAAGGGATAAGGCTTCATTGCTTTATTGTCAATTTTCAACATAGGCCATAGATAACCTACGCCGGTCTCATTAAAAACCTCTTTACGGAAAAACCCCAAAGGGGAAACCCGTAGAGAGGGAAAAAGAGCTCCGGTGAAGCCACAAAATACACCAAGCAAAGTACGAATCAATGCAAAAAATCACAAAACAAAAGTGATAGATGGTCTCAAGACCTTACACTGTCTTCAAATAAAGAATCTCTTCAAATGGCAAACGTTCCAGGGTCTAGCTATGTCAACCCCCTCCATACTCTGCAGTCTGTATGCTCCTCCTTTCAGCACCTGTGTGATTTTATAGGGTCCCTCCCAGTTGGGCTCCAGCTTTTCTGTGTTTTTCAGGGCGTCCGCTCTTCTCAGCACCAGGTCCCCTGCTCTGAAGGACCTCGGGATCACCCTTCGATCATATGCAGCTTTAATTCTGCTTTTATATCTTTCAACACGTACCCTGACCATCTCTCTTTCTTCTTCCATCAAATCTAGAGCCTCTCTCATCAATCTTTCATTCTGATGTTCTTCAAATTGGGCAACTCGGTGCGATCGTAAAACGGCCTCTGGAGGTATCACCGCCGTAGCTCCGTAGACCAGCTGAAATGGGGACTCTCCAGTTGCTGTCTTCGGGCTAGTCCTGTATGACCATAATACATTATCTAACTCGTTTACCCATCCTCCTCCTATCTTTGTCAACCTAGTTCGAATCCCATCTACTATTGTTCGATTAGTAACCTCCACCTGTCCGTTAGCTTGAGGATGAGCTACATAAGTGAATCTCTGTATTATGTTCAATCTTGCACACCATCCTCGCACGTTTTCGCCATTAAACTGTGTTCCATTATCGGAGACCAATATTCTGGGTACTCCGAATCTACAGCAGATTTGTTTCTTCAAGAATTTAATCACATTTTCTTCATCTATCGTAGCCAGGGGAGCAGCTTCCACCCATTTGCTAAAATAGTCCACTGCTACTATTAGAAATTTTCTCCCTCCGGAGGCTGGAGGGAAGGGTCCTACCAAGTCGATTCCCCACTTAGCGAAGGGACAGGGAGAGTGCATCGCTCCCATCTCTTCCGCAGGGGTCCTTATCAATGGAGCATTTTTCTGACACTTGACGCATTTCCTCACAAATTCTCTAGCATCTTTTGTCATGGAGGGCCAGTATAACCCAGCCCTTAAAACTTTCTTCACCACCGCTTTGTATCCTTCATGACTGGCTGCATCACCTTCGTGGATCTCTCTAAGTGTGTATATAGCTTCTCTAGTTGATATACACCTCAAATATGGGTGTGTGAACGACTTCTTGTATAAGTGCCCTCCGATAATACAATATTTGATCCGAAGGGCTCGGGTCTCTCTGGTGGTAGGGGCATCTGCTCCCTTGGTGAGTTTAACCATATAGCTCTTCTCCAATCATCTTCCTCTTCAATGGAGCCAATGGGGTTCTCCAGAGTCTCTCTTTCCGCAACTACTAGAGTTACTGTTCCCTGTCCATCAAACTCTGTGGAGCTAGCGAGTTTGGAGAGACTATCCGCCTGCATGTTCTTCTCTCGGGGTATCTGGACTACCTCGCACTCTTGGAATTTGCTCATCACCGCTTTGGCACGTTTCAAATAAGCAGCCATCCTGCTATCTTTGGCTACATATTCACCATTCACCTACTGAACAACTAATTGGGAGTCTGAGTATAGAGTTACCTTTGGAGCTCCCAATTCCAATGCCATCTCCATCCCTCTGATCAAAGCTTCGTACTCTGCTCCATTATTTGAGGTCATGAATTGAAACCTCACTGCGAATTGTAGGTCCTCTCCTCGAGGGCCTGTCAACACAATCCCTGCTCCACATCCGCTCAGGGTCACTGAGCCATCTACATACACCTTCCATCCCTCGACCTCTTCTGGTTTAGTCGACTCTTGGATGAAATCTGACAAAGCTTGAGCTTTTATAGACTTCCGTGCCTCGAAATCTACGTCATATTCTTGGAGCTCGATCGCCCACTTCACCATCCTTCCAGAGAGGTCTGCTCGTCCTATAACCTGTTTCAACAAGTAATTAGTGCGGACCAGTATTTTGTAAGAAAGGAAATATGGGCGCAGCCTCCGGGCTGTAACTACCACAGCCAGAGCAGCCTTCTCAATTTCTGAGTAACGATTTTCGGCCCCCTGAATGACCTTACTGACATAATAAATAGGGTGCTGCAGAGATCCCTCTTCTTTGACTAAAGCAGTGCTTAGTGAGAATTCCCCTACGGAGAGATACAAAATGAGGGTATCTCCTGGAGAAGGCTTCGTCAGTTTCGGCAACTGAGACAAATGGTGCTTCAGGTCTTCAAAGGCCTTTTGGCATGTTTCGCTCCATTCAAACTTGGTCCCTTTCTTAAGAATTTTAAAGAAGGGATGGCTCTTTTCAGCAGACCTGGCTATGAATCTACTCAACGCTGTAATCCTCACATTGAGTGTCTGGAGCTCCTTTATGTTTCTTGGTGGCCGCATGTCCAGTACAGCCTTCACCTTGACTGGATTCACCTCTATACCTCTTTGAGTGACCATATATCCCAGGAACTTCCCTGATTTTACTCCAAAAGAGCATTTGGCTGGGTTCAACTTGATGCCGTTTTCTCGAATTACTTGGAAAATTTCTTCCAAATCCTCTATATGTTGATATGCTTTCACACTTTTAGCCAACATATCATCTACATATATCTCCATGTTTCTCCCTAGCTGCTTTCGAAAGACAGCATCGACCATCCTCTGATAGGTTGCTCCGGCATTGATTAATCCAAATGGCATCCGAACATATCCGAACGTTCCACAGGCTGCTATGAAGCACACTTTGGGGACATCTGCAGGATTCAGTTGGATTTGGTGGTACCCTTGGTATGCGTCCATCATGCTCAGCAACTCAAAGCCTGAAGTTGCATCCACTAGCTGATCTATTCTTGGTAGCGGGTAATGGTCCTTAGGGCATGCCTTGTTGAGGTCCCTGAAATCGATGCACATTCTCCATTTTCCTCCCCCTTTAGGCACTAGCACGGCATTGGAGAGCCATTCTGGGAATTGGACTTCTACTACATGCCCTGCTTTCAATAGCTTCTCGATTTCTTCTTTCACAATGTTATTCTTCTCAATCCCGAAATTTCGTAGTTTTTGTTTTACGGGCCTTGCCTTTGGATCAACATTAAGGCAATGTATTGCTATCTCCGGAGGGACTCCTGTCATGTCAGCTGGAGAAAATGCAAATATATCGGAATTTCGACGTAATGTAAATATTACCTTCTCTGTGAGTTCAGGCCCCAGTTGGGTACCTATTTTGGTAACAAAGCCGAGTTTCCCTGGAAAGAGCTCCACGCTCATCAGTTCCTCGTTTGTCTTAACATTTACTTGTTCAGGTGCCACTCCCTCTACTTTCTTCCTCTTGACCTCAGGGTCATCTCCTCTCATCCGCTCCAGGCCCCTAGTTAGGGCTCTATCTGCCATCTTTACGGACTCTACATAGCACTTCCGTGCTTGGTACTGGTCTCCTCTCACTTCTCCCACCCCTGTGGCTGTAGGGAATTTCATTTTCATATGAAATGTGGAGATGATTGCCTGAAAAAGATTCAGGTTGGGTCGTCCCATCACAACATTGTACGACGAGGGAATATCTACAATAAGGAACTCCACCACATGGACCTTCCGAGCTGGAGCGTCTCCCAATCCTACCTGTAACATCACTGACCCCAAAGGTTGGATTGCTCCTCCGGAGAAACCATACAGAGAGGTATCTACAGGGCGCAGCTTCACATTCAGCTCCATTCTCTTAAAACATTCAAAGAACATGATGTCAGCCGAACTTCCCGTATCTACGAATATTCGAGCAACATCGAATCCCGCTATGTCGGTAGTGATCACCAGAGCATCGTTGTGATCTTCCTTAACTCCCTTCACATCTTCTGGGCCAAATCGGATATTGGGCGTCTCCGTCATGCGCCCCACTTCTCTTAACTGGCTCCCTTGCTCTGCTCTTAGAGCCCAGACATTTTGCTTCCTCTTCCGAAAAGAATCTCCATCAGCTGGCCCTCCCACTATCATGTGGATTACTCCTCTCTTTGGTGGAGGAGGGGGCATATCTTCAGCTGCCTCTCTGGTTTCCTTCTCTTCTGGTTTTCTTTCATGATCTTTCCGCTTCTGCCCTCGAGGGCCCTGCCTATCTCTGAATATAAATTCTTTTAGATGGCCCGCTTGGATCATCCTCTCAATTTCGTCCTTCAAGTGGTAACATTGATTTGTATCATGCCCATACTCATTGTGGAATCGGCAGAATCGATCAGACTTGGGTTTCTGAGGTCCTCGATTTCTGGAATATGGGAATTTCAAGTCTGGATGGTCTCCGGCTACCTCCAGTACTTCTGCAGGCTCAATCCTCAAGGGCGTGTATTTCTCGAATCTCCCACAAGGGCCAGACCGGGGACCTCCGGAGGGATTGCTATCTCTTGTTGATCCAGAGGTCCGAGGGACCTCTGGGCTGGATCGTCTGGAGGGACCTTCACTTCTTCTCTCTCGATCTGGTGGCCTAACCTCCAGCCTTTTGGCCTTACGGACCTCCTCTAAAGTGAGGTACTTCTCTGCCCTGTGCAGCAGCTCATCGAAATTCTAAACTGGCTTCTTAGCTAAGGAGGAAAAGAAATCTCCATCTCGTAATCCGTTAGTGAGGGCGTTGATCTTCACCTCCAGAGAGGCTGTAGGGACCTCCATAGCTGCCTGATTAAACCTCCGGAGAAAAGCTCTTAAGCTTTCGCTCTCCCCCTGCCTCAGATTGAAGAGGGTCAAGGTGGCCCTTGGCTGTCTCCGGGCACTTGCAAATTGATGGAGAAATAACTCACTGAATTCTTCCCAGGATCGGATGGTATTAGGTTCTAATTGAGTGAACCATTGCTGCGCTGCTTTCGCCAGGGTGGTCAGGAACACCCTGCACTTAATTCCTTCTCCGTAGCGATGTAATAGCGCAGCGTTTTCAAATCTTACTAAGTGTTCGTAAGGGTCTGCCGTACCGTCATACTCAAAGTTAAGGGGCTTGAAATTGAACGGTAATTCATCCTGTAATATGTTAGGGGGAACTGGCATCCGGATGTGTGAGCGGATCTACTGGTTCGGTTGTTCATCTGTCTCCTCATATCCTTCATCTCTTTCTGCAGAGCCTGTAGCTGGTCGCTAACTGGCCCTCCGTAGGTATCATCAGTGCTTTCTTCTGTCTCAAGGGGTTCTGTCCCTCGGGGTGCCGGATCTGCGTTCCTTCTAGTGCTTCGAATGGGAATGCTTCTTTCCGCGCGCGAGGGCACTTTATCATCCTCCTCCACTCGTATCCCCATCTCCTTGGACAACACTTGGGAGGTTCCAGGTGCTTCATCCTGGGGTCTATGGGCCGGTACCTCTGGATTCCCTGGTGCAGCTTTGGGAATCTGGTCCCTTTGATCTGCAAAGGCTTTATCTACAGCTTGCTTGATGAGGGCGTTCAATTGATCGGGAGAGATCAAGAGTGTCCCTGAGTCTGGAATATCCTCTCGCTGAGGATCTGCGGTCTGGAACTCTGGGGTTTCAAGATTCCCGGTTATTCCCTCCCGGACCGGTAAAGGATGATTCTCGTCACCTAAATCTGGAGTGGGCGCCAATGGCTGATTTGATCCAGAAGGAGTATGGATTGGGTTTTTCCCCCGGCCTCCCATTGGTGGGGGATCAGTCGGCAAAGGGGAATTCCCCCCTGGAAGATTTTTCTTTCCAGAAGTAGATGTTTTGTCTCCGCCACCCATTTGCTCGAATAGGTAGAAATTCGTGAGAAAATCTTTCAACTCTTTCCCACAGACGGCGCCAGTTGATGTGCCAAAATTTGCACGAGAGGATTATGTATCCTCGGGATTAAACGTCCATTTCTTCGAACACGAATAATTGCTTCAGGTGTGTTGCCTTCGTTCAAGACCTTCAAGAACCTGCAAAGAACACGCCGGAGGGGAGTCCGACGTGGACACTCCGATGCCTAAGTCAGTATAGGGCTTACTAATCTCTTCCAAGGATCTCGAGATCCTTGATGTATAAAAATAGTTCTCAAAAGATTTCCGAAGGGTATATTGTATTCAATATATTAAGTGCGTAGTGTATGAGTGTCTAACCTGAAAATCTCCTCAATTTTACCTATTTATAGAGATGCTTGCTGGAGAGGAAGTCAAGCCTTCCTCCTTTTCCGGAACTACCCGCAAGACTCGGTCCTGCGGAGTGGACGAAGCCTCCTTTCCTCCACTTCCCGAAGACTCGGCCATATCCCTTCTCTTTTGACTTGGTTCCCCCAGATAATAGAGGATAAGGTCCACTTTCTATCGAGTCTAAGCCGAAAATAGCGGAACCTCCCTACATTCAAGGCTCACGAACTCCTTCCAAAAGTAATTCTTCTGGAAGCTTCTCTTTGGCCGAAGCTCCCTCCGAAGGGATCTCCCGAGAGGATTTTCCCTCAGAGAGTATTACATAATCTGATCCTTTCACTTTTATCTTATCTCCTATACACGTGTCGACTCCTTATTAGGTGACATTTTTAGGCCGCATCAATAATATTTCTATTTAATTATTTTTTTAATTAGTAATTACGGTAATTCTTGATATTTATTTCTATTATATATATATCTATCCTTAATTACTATTTTTGAATCTTTTTCTCTCCTACTCGTAATTACTATTTTTGAATCTTTTTCTCTCCTACGTGGCATCTCACTTTTTTTCGATTATAATTTTCTCACAATTTACAATTATTTTGTTTTACCATTTTTTTCAATTCTTCTCTCTCATGGTCTTTCTCAATATTTTCTTTTACCTTTTTTTTTCAATACAGTTTTTTTCAATTTTTCTCTCTCCTCTCTTCATTTTCTCAATCTCCTAAATTTTCTTTATACAAATTTCTCTCTCCCTCTTTTATTTTCTCGATTCTTTTTTAATTTTTTTTACAATCCCCACAAAATTCGTGGGTTTGGAACTAGTATCTATATATATATATATATTACTGTAATTCTTTATGTTTCTTAATTAATTTAATAAATATTTTGTAAAAAAATAAAATTGGCCCGTCGAAATTCGCGGTCCGCTCATTTTGGGTTGGGTTGAGGTTTTGACAGCCCGCCTAGAAAACGGGCTGGCCCACCCGGCCCGCTCCGCCAAATGACGGGCTTTTGCGGTTTTGGCCCACCTCGCCGTCCCGCGTTGACAGGTCTGGCCATTAGTATAAGTCATTGACTCATTACTAATTTACATTGAAGTTGTTCCATAAAAATTCAATGTTGATTTTCACATCAAAATATATTCAAGATTTGAATATTGATGTGCCAAAATTTGCACGAGAGGATTAGGTATCCTCTGAAATGGATGTCCTTCTTCCCGAACGTGTATAATAGTCCTGAACAGATTATCTCCTCTCGGAATCTTCGAATGACCTGCAAGGAACACACCGGAGGGGAGTCCGGTGTGGACACTCCGATGCCTAAGTCAGTATAAGGCTTATCAAATCTCCCAAGGATCTCAAGATCCTTGATATCTTAAATCAACTCAAAGAATCGCAAGAAGAGATGCTGATATTCAGTATATTAGGTTTTAAGGTGTAAGTGTCTAACCTGGAAATATCTTCAAAATTACCTATTTATAGAGATACCTTCTGGAGAGGAAGTCAAGCCTTCCTCTTATCTCGGAGTTGCCCGTAAGACTCGGCCCTACCGAGGAGACCCAGTCTCCCTTACTCTCCACTTCCTGAAGACTCGGCAGCCTCCTATCTTCGTGGACTTATCCTCCTAAAATAAAGGAGGACAGGGTCTTCTTCTCATCAAAGCTAGAGCGGAAATAGCGGGAGCATCCTATATTTGCGACCCACGATCTTAGCTAAAACTGTTTGATTCTGATATTCATCTCCAGACGAAGCTCCCTCCCGAGAGCCCTCCGGAGAGGATTCTTTATCCAGAGAACCCTAAATGATTCTATCCATTCTTCCCAATCCTATCATTCATACACGTGTCGACTCCTCATTAGGTGACATTTTTAGGCCGCATCATCTACTCCCCCCTACTCTCGTAAAAGGGAGACATCTTTTGTGAGAGTAGAAAAATTTCCTAGAACTTTGTACGGAGGTCTTTCTGGAGAGACGTGTATTTCTTCGCTTTGGAGAGGAAGTTTCAAAACATTATCTCCTCCGAAGACTTTTCCCGCCTTCTATCCTGGAAGTCTTTTCGGCTTCCGCGCGTGGACTTCACGCGCCCCCCTTTCTCTGCCTCGTTATCCTCCCGAGGAAAGTTCTCGATTTTTCCCCTTGTCTCTCCTCATTTACTTCACGCAACTACTCCCTTTTCCTCTCTTTTCTTTTCAAACTTCATTCTCCCAGAAAATTCTCGTCGTCTTCATCTTTATTCTCCGGTGTTCTTCCTCCCAAGCTCTCGCCATCGCCGGCCGTCTCGCTTGATTCCATAGTTCTTCCATTCAAGGTAACCCAGCTATCTTTTTTTTTCTTTTATTATCATTGTAAATCGATGTCGAGTCCCCCTGCTAGCCAAAACTCTTCCGAAGCGACTCCCTCTCTGGTGGGGAGTCCAGAAAATAAAATTTCGCTCGCTTCCCAAATCGATCATACCCATTTAGCTAGTCTTGCTCATGCCTATGGTTTTCCTTCTGAGTACACCTTTCGCGCTCCTCGCTTAAATGAACGCCCAGATATATCCCAGCCCCAAACCCTTGCTTTTTTCGAAGCACATCTTAGGGCAGGACTGCGATTTCCGATCCACCCCTATTTGGCTGCCATATCAACCCGCATGCAGATTCCTCTTAACCAATTTACTCCAAATGCTATCCGTACCATGATAGGCTTTTTCATCCTGGTGAAAGGGAATGGGGGCGACCCAACTGCTGAACTGTTTCTGAGCCAGCATTCTTGTAAGGTTAATGATGGTTTTTTCTATGTTAGTGGACGAAGGTCCCGTGTTTGCAAATTCTTGAAAAAATTCCATGAAGAAGACTCGTCCTGGCGAAACTATTATTTTTTCGTCACAAGTCCCACTGATTGGCCATTTCCTCACGGAGATTGGTTGTTCCACAATCCCGGCGTAATCCCTCCTCCTCTGAAAGCTTACTCTGTTTCCAATCATACTATCATGAGCAACCTCAATACTCACATCCGTCTGAAAGACTATTTTGACATTGTTGATATTTGCAAAAATCCTCGCATCCTCTCCCACTTCGGTTTTTGTTCTCAAGATTTCCCTTTAGGTCCTCAAGACGGTAAAAAACCTTCCACTGCTGTGTTTTTATTTCTTGCATATGGTTATTTTCATGCATTCTGAATGTCTTCTTGGTTATTTGCAGAGATGAGTTGGCTAACTCACATCTCCCGGGATGCTCCTGCTCTTAGCATAGTAAAGGCCCCCGTGTTATCTGCTTCAGAAGATCCTCCCAAGGCTCCTCCGTCTCCCGCTCTCGAGAGCTCTGCTAAGACTCCGGCTCCAGAGGGTTCTTCAAAAATTCCTCCTCTCCCTAGCTCTTCCACTCAGGTCCCAGGTTCAGTTGCTAAAAGAACCTGTTCGGCTGTCAACGCCGTTTTTGCTGACTGTGGGACCTCTAAGAAAAAGAAGGGAAAAACGCCCCGTACTCTTGTCGAGAAAAGTTCCTCTCCATATGAACTTCTCCATCGTCTCATTGACCGATGTCTCGTTCCTTCCCATGCTACTGCTTCATCTGATTCCTCCCCTCCTGAGGACCAACTGCTCCATGGCGCTCATCTTTTCGCAGAGGTATCTTCTATTTTTTTCTTATCTTCACGATCTTTATTTTCTTTACATCTCCAACATCATTTTCCTTTTCTTTGTAGTTTGGCGTTACCTATGCCAAGATACTCGACCGAGGTGTCGAGATGGTGGCTGAACTTGAGCTTCTCCGAGCTGAGGTGTCCTCCTTTCAGTTGTCCTTCAAGGATATTACTAGGGAAAAGGAGGAGGCTCATAAGCGAGCACAGGCTCTATCCGAGGAGTTGTCTTTCTTACAGACCCAAAGCCAGCAGGATGCTGTCAGGATCAAGCGTCTGGTACAGGAGGTAGGGCGGATGGAGCAGGAGCTGCCGGATGTTGGGGTGCGGGCTTGCATTGAGTCCCTATTCACTTCTCCCTTGGGCCAAGAGTTCTTAGAAACTCTTCATACTCAGTGGTTGTCCAGTTTCCTGAAGAGCTCGAGCTTTCTCTGTGCCATGGGGCCGCACATTCCTCATTTTATCGATCATGGCTTCAGCAACGCCGTCGCCGAGCATTCAGCCCCGGGATTCGATGGGACTTATTCTCGTGAGTTTCATCTGGATCGACTCGCTACTCCTCCAAAGTTCCTGGGGGATCCTCAAGAGAGTCCGGACAGTCCTTGGTGGCTACCCGGGATGGGCCAAGCTATTGCCAAGTTGCAGGCTGCCAAGATAGGTATGGCTGAGCTAAAGCCTCTGGAGCCACTTATTTATCCTTATGCTTCTGCTCCAAAAGTGGCAACAGAGGTGGATGGAGGGACCGGCACTGCTGATGCTATGAGGAGTATGAAGGATCTGGAGGAAGGTGGAGGATCTAGCAATCATGTTGCTGGGGAAGAGGGCACTGCTGGAGTAGCTGAAGGAGTTGAGGTTGAGGGGGTTGCTGCCAAGGAAGCTGCTGCTGAAAAAGCAGTTTAAATATCATATTCCTGATCATCATAAACAATCTACTTTTCTGTTGTTTTGCTACACTCTTTATTTTCTGCTCATAACATTTGCTCCTCATACTTTGTAGGGGGCCCCACACTCCTGGATATGTGGGGGCTTTTTGTAGTAATTTTGTTAGCTTGATGTTGCATGTTTTGTTGTCTCTTTCTTTCTTGCATGAGTAGCTTACAAGATCAGCAAGGAATGTGTTGGAGGTGTATTCCCCCTTTTTGTTGGTCTTGTAGGCTATTCTGGAATTATTTCTCGGCTGTATAGTGTTTTGATATCAGGTGACTGGGTTGTGGGGTATCATCGTCCCCCTTCTCATGACTCCTGAATCATAAAACCTGCTCTCGTCATTATATAGTCTTTGTAGTTCTCAAGTATGGTGAGGGCTTTTTGGAGCACCTTAGCCTTTAGGCCTCTGAGTGTCTCTCACTCTTTTTCTTAAAAGATTTTAATTTATAAAATCTTCTCATTTCAGTAACCCACTTGGGTCTCAAGTAAGATGAGGGCTCTCTGGAGCACCTCGGCCTCTAGGCCTCTGAGTGTCTCTCACTCTTTTTCTTAAAAGATTTTAATTTATAAAATCTTCTCATTTCAGTAACCCACTTGGGTCTCAAGTAAGATGAGGGCTCTCTGGAGCACCTCGGCCTCTAGGCCTCTGAGTGTCTCTCACTCTTTTTCTTAAAAGATTTTAATTCATAAAATCTTCTCATTTTAGTAACCCACTTGGGTCTCAAGTAAGATGAGGGCTCTCTGGAGCACCTCGGCCT
This sequence comes from Galeopsis tetrahit, assembly GCA_963675135.1. NCBI lineage: Eukaryota > Viridiplantae > Streptophyta > Magnoliopsida > Lamiales > Lamiaceae > Galeopsis > Galeopsis tetrahit. The sequence goes on from OY776119.1 coordinate 91,996,194, forward strand.
CTAGGCCTCTGAGTGTCTCTCACTCTTTTTCTTAAAAGATTTTAATTTATAAAATCTTCTCATTTCAGTAACCCACTTGGGTCTCAAGTAAGATGAGGGCTCTCTGGAGCACCTCGGCCTCTAGGCCTCTGAGTGTCTCTCACTCTTTTTTTAAAAGATTTTAATTCATAAAATCTTCTCATTTCAGTAACCCACTTGGGTCTCAAGTAAGATGAGGGCTCTCTGGAGCACCTCGGCCTCTAGGCCTCTGAGTGTCTCTCACTCTTTTTCTTAAAAGATTTTAATTTATAAAATCTTCTCATTTCAGTAACCCACTTGGGTCTCAAGTAAGATGAGGGCTCTCTGGAGCACCTCGGCCTCTAGGCCTCTGAGTGTCTCTCACTCTTTTTCTTAAAAGATTTTAATTCATAAAATCTTCTCGTTTCAGTAACCCACTTGGGTCTCAAGTAAGATGAGGGCTCTCTGGAGCACCTCGGCCTCTAGGCCTCTGAGTGTCTCTCACTCTTTTTCTTAAAAGATTTTAATTCATAAAACCTTCTCATTTCAGTAACCCACTTGGGTCTCAAGTAAGATGAGGGCTCTCTGGAGCACCTCGGCCTCTAGGCCTCTGAGTGTTTCTCACTCTCTTTATTGTTATATTTATACGTCGCATATTCGAATACAAGAAAGATAAGTAAGACATAATAATTCTGAATAATTCTTTCTTCGAAAAGGGATAAGACTTCATTGATTTATTGTCAATTTTCAACATAGGCCATAGATAACCTACGCCGGTCTCATTAAAAACCTCCATACGGAAAAACCCCAAAGGGGAAAGCCGTAGAGAGGGAAAAAGAGCTCCGGTGAAGCCGCAAAAATACATCAAGCAAAATATGAATCCATGCGAAAAATCACAAAAAAAAAGTCATAAATGGTCTCAAGACCTTACACTTTCTTCAAATAAAGAATCTCTTCAAATGGCAAACGTTCCAGGGTTTAGCTATGTCGACCCCTTCCATACTCTGCAGTCTATATGCTCCTCCTTTCAGTACCTGTGTGATTCTATAAGGCCCCTCCCAGTTGGGCTCTAACTTTCCTGTGTTTTTTAGGGCGTCAGCTCTCCTTAGCACTAGATCGCCTTCTCTGAAGGACCTCGGGATCACCTTCCGGTCGTATGCGGCTTTAATTCTGCTCTTATATCTTTCAGCCCGTACTCTGACCATCTCTCTTTCTTCTTCCATCAAATCTAGAGCCTCTCTCATCAATCTTTCATTCTGATGTTCCTCAAATTGGGCGATTCGGTGTGATCGCAATACTGCCTCTGGAGGTATCACCGCCGCAGCTCCGTAGACCAGCTGAAATGGGGACTCTCCAGTTGCTGTCTTTGGACTAGTTCTGTATGACCACAATACATTATCTAGCTCGTTTACCCATCCTCCTCCTATCTTCGTTAGTCTTGTTCGGATACCGTCTACTATCGTTCGATTAGTGACCTCCACTTGTCCATTAGCTTGAGGGTGAGCTACAGAGGTGAATCTCTGTATTATGTTCAGTCTTGCACACCATCCTCGCACATTTTCTCCGTTAAATTGGGTTCCGTTATCGGAGATCAATATTCTGGGTACTCCGAATCTGCAACAAATCTGCTTTCTTAGGAATTTAATCACATTCTCCTCATCTATCGTAGCTAGGGGAGCAGCTTCCACCCATTTGCTAAAATAGTCCACTGCTACTATCAGGAACTTTCTTCCTCCAGAGGCTGGAGGGAAAGGTCCTACCAGGTCGATTCCCCATTTAGCGAAGGGACAGGGAGAGTGCATCGCTCCCATCTCCTCTGCAGGGGTCCTTATCAATGGGCCATTTTTCTGACACTTGACACATTTTCTCACGAACTCCTTAGCGTCTCTTGTCATGGAGGGCCAATATAATCCAGCCCTTAAAACTTTCTTCACCACTGCTTTGTATCCTTCGTGACTAGCTGCATCCCCTTCGTGGATTTCTTTGAGTGTGTACATAGCCTCTCGAATTGATATGAACCTTAGATATGGGTGTGTGAATGATTTTTTGTACAAATGCCCTCCAATAAGACAATATTTGATTCGAAGGGCTCGGGTCTCTCTAGTGGTAGGAGCGTCTGTTCCCTTGGTGAGTTCTATCCATATAGCTCTTCTCCAATCATCTTCCTCTTCAATAGAACCAATGGGGTTCTCCAGAGTCTCTCTTTCTGCCACTACTAGAGTTCCTGTTCCTTTTCCATCAAACTCTGCGGAGCTAGCGAGCTTGGAGAGGCTGTCCGCTTGTATGTTCTTCTCTCGAGGTATCTGGACTACCTCGCACTCTTGGAACTTGCCCATCACTTTTTTGGCTCGTTCCAGATAAGCAGCCATCCTGCTATCTTTGGCTACGTATTCACCATTTACCTGCTGAACAACTAATTGGGAGTCTGAGTATAGAGTTACCTTTGGAGCTCCTAATTCTAATGCCATCTCCATTCCTCTGATCAAAGCTTCGTACTCTGCTCCATTATTTGAGGTCATGAATTGAAACCTCACCGCAAATTGCAGGTCCTCTCCTCGCGGGCCTGTTAGCACAATCCCTGCTCCACATCCGCTCAGGGTTACTGAGCCATCTACATACACTTTCCATCCTTCGACTTCCTCTGGCTTGGTCGATTCTTGGATGAAATCGGACAAAGCTTGGGCTTTTATAGCCTTCCGCGGCTCAAAATCACGTCATATTCTTGGAGCTCGATTGCCCACTTCACCATCCTTCCAGAGAGGTCTGCTCGCCCTATGACCTGTTTCAGCAAGTAATTAGTGCGGACCAGTATTTTATAAGAAAGGAAATATGGGCGCAGCCTTCGCGCTGTAACTACCACGGCCAGAGCAGCCTTCTCGATTTCTGAATATCGGTTTTCGGCCCCTTGAATGACCTTACTGACATAATAAATAGGGTGCTGCAGAGATCCCTCTTCTTTGACTAAGGCAGTACTCAGTGAGAACTCTCCTACGGAGAGATACAAGATGAGGGTATCTCCCGGAGAAGGCTTTGTTAGCTTCGGCAACTGGGATAAATGCTGTTTCAAATCTTCAAAAGCCTTTTGGCTTGTTGCGTTCCATTCAAATTTGGTTCCTTTCTTGAGAATTCTGAAGAAGGGATGACTCTTTTCAGCAGATCTAGCTATGAATCTGCTCAATGCGGTAATCCTCCCATTGAGCGTCTGGAGCTCCTTTATATTTCTTGGTGGCTGCATATCTAGTATCGCCTTCACCTTAGCCGGATTCACCTCTATACCCCTCTGAGTGACCATGTATCCGAGGAACTTCCCTGATTTTACTCCAAAAGAGCACTTGGCTGGATTCAACTTGATACCATTCTCTCTGATCACTTGAAAAATTTCTTCTAGATCCTCTACATGTTGATCTGCTTTTACGCTTTTGGCCAACATATCATCTACATATATCTCCATATTCCTCCCCAGCTGCCTTCGGAAGACAGCATCGACCATCCTTTGGTATGTTGCTCCGGCATTGATTAGCCCAAATGGCATCCGAACGTATCCAAACGTTCCGCAGGCTGCTATGAAGCACACTTTAGGGACATCTGCAGGGTTCAGTTGGATCTGGTGGTACCCTTGGTATGCATCCATCATGCTTAACAACTCGAAGCCTGAGGTTGCATCTACTAGCTGGTCTATCCTTGGTAGCGGATAGTGGTCTTTAGGGCACGCTTTGTTGAGGTCCCTAAAGTCGATGCACATTCTCCACTTTCCTCCCCCCTTAGGTACTAGCACGGCATTAGAGAGCCATTCTGGAAATTGGACTTTTACCACATGCCCTGCTTTCAATAGCTTCTCGACTTCCTCTCTCACAATATTATTCTTTTCAATCCCGAAATTCCGTAGTTTCTGCTTCACAGGTCTTGCTTTTGGATCAACATTAAGGCAATGTATTGCTATCTTCGGAGGGATCCCTGTCATGTCAGCTGGAGAAAATGCAAATATATCGGAATTTCGACGTAATGTAAGTATTACCTTTTCTGTGAGTTCAGGTCCCAGTTGGGTGCCTATCTTAGTGGTGAAGCCAAGTTTCTCTGGGAAGAGCTCCACGCTCATTAGCTCTTCGTCTGTTTTAACATTCACCTGTTCGGGTATTGCTTCTTCAACTTTCTTCCTTTTGACCTCAGGGTCATCTCCTCTTGTCCGCTCCAGGCCCTTAGTCAGGGCTCTGTCCGCCATCTTCACAGACTCTGCATAGCACTTCCGTGCTTGGTATTGGTCTCCTCTCACTTCTCCTACTCCAGCGGCGGTAGGGAATTTCATTTTCATATGAAATGTGGAAATGATTGCCTGAAAGAGGTTCAGGCTGGGTCGTCCCATCACGACATTGTATGATGAAGGGATGTCCACGATAAGGAACTCTATCAAATGGACTTTCCGGGCTGGAGCATCTCCCAACCCTACCTGTAGCATTACTGATCCCAAAGGTTGGATGGCACCTCCGGAGAAGCCATACAGAGAGGTATCCACAGGACGCAGCTTTACACTCAATTCCATCCTCTTGAAGCATTCAAAAAACATAATGTCAGCCGAACTCCCCGTATCTACGAAGATTCGGGCGACATCGAATCCAGCTATGTCGGTAGTGATTACCAGAGCATCATTGTGATCTTCTTTGACTCCAGTAACATCTTCCGGCCCAAATCGGATATTGGGCGTCTCTGTCATACGTCCCACTTCTCTTAATTGGCTTCCCTGTTCCGCTTTTAGAGCTCGGACGTTCTGCTTTCTTTTACGGAAGGAATCTCCATCTGCTGGCCCTCCCACAATCATATGAATTACTCCTCTCTTTGGCGGTGGAGGGGGTATATCCTCTACCGCTTCTCTAGTTTCCTTCTCCTCTGGTTTTCTTTCAGGTTCTTTTCGTTTCTGCCCCCGAGGGCCTTGCCTGTCTCTAAATATGAATTCTTTTAGATGACCCGCCTGGATCATCCTCTCAATCTCATCTTTCAAATGGTAACACTGATTCGTATCATGCCCATATTCATTGTGGAATCGGCAGAATCGATCAGACTTAGGCTTCTGAGGTCCTCGACTCCTGGAATACGGGAACTTCAAATCCGGATGGTCTCCTGCTACCTCCAGTACTTCAGCGGGTTCAATTCTTAAGGGTGTGTATTTCTCGAACCTCCCCCGAGGGCCGGATCGGGGACCTCCGGAGGGGTTGCTATCTCTAACTGCTCCAGAGGTCCGGGGGACTTCTGGACTGAACCGCCTGGAGGGACCTTCTCTTTCCCTTCTCCTCTCTCGATCTTGTGGCCTAACCTCCAGCCTCTTCGCTTTCCGGACCTCCTCCAGAGTGAGGTACTTTTCTGCCCTGTGCAGCAGTTCATCAAAGTTCTTAACAGGCTTCTTAGCTAGAGAGGAGAAAAAGTCTCCATCACGCAATCCGTTCGTTAGAGCGTTGATTTTCACCTCTGGAGAGGCGGTAGGGACCTCCAGAGCTGCTTGATTGAACCTTCGAAGGAAAGCTCTTAAACTCTCACCTTCTCCTTGTCTCAAATTAAAGAGGGTCAAAGTGGCCCTCGGCTGTCTCCGGGCACTGGCAAATTGATGAAGGAAGAGCTCACTAAATTCTTCCCAGGATCGGATTGTGTTAGGTTCCAACTGGGTGAACCATTGTTGTGCAGCTTTTGCTAGAGTAGTTAGGAATACTCTACACTTTATTCCCTCTCCATAGCGGTGTAGCAATGCTGCATTCTCGAACCTCACTAGGTGTTCGTATGGGTCTGCCGTACCATCGTATTCAAAATTAAGGGGCTTGAAATTGAATGGTAGTTCATCCTGTAATATGTTAGGGGAGAACTGACATCCAGAGGCGTGAGCAGATCTACTGGTTCGATTGCTCATCTGCTTCTTCATATCTCTCATCTCTTTCTGTAAGGCCAGTAGTTGGTCGCTGACGGGCCCTCCGTAGGTATCATCTGTACTTTCTTCTGTCTCAGGGGGTTCTGTACCTCGGGGTGCCAGGTCTGCATTTCTTCTTGTGCTCCGAAGAGGGATGCTTCTCTCCGCTCGTGAGGGCACTTTATCATCTTCTTCTGCCCGCATCTCCATGTCCTTGGACAACACTTGGGAGGCTCCAGGTGCTTCGTCTTGGGGCCTTGGGACAGGTGCCTCTGGGTTCCCTGGTGCAGCTCTAGGAATCCGGTCTCTTTGGTCAGCAAAGGCTCTCTCTATAGCTTGCTTGATGAGGGCGTTCAATTGATCGGGAGAGATCAGAAGCGGCCCCGAGTCTAGAGTGTCCTTTTGCTGAGGATCTGCGGTTTGAGACTCGGGGGCCTCCAGATTCCCCGCTGTGCCCTCTCCGACCGGTATGGGATGACTTTCGTCCTCCAAGCCTGGAGTAGGCGCTAATGGCTGATTTGATCCAGAAGGTACATGGATTGGATCTTTTTCCCGACCTCCCCTTGGCGGAGGATCAGTCGGCAAGGGGGAATTTTCTCCTGGAAGACTCCTCTTCCCGGAAATAGAGGTTTTATTTCCGCCACCCATTTGCTTGGACAGGTAGAAACTCGTGAGAAAATCTTTCAATTCTTTCCCACAGACGGCGCCAGTTGATGTGCCAAAATTTGCACGAGAGGATTAGGTATCCTCTGAAATGGATGTCCTTCTTCCCGAACGTGTATAATAGTCCTGAACAGATTATCTCCTCTCGGAATCTTCGAATGACCTGCAAGGAACACACCGGAGGGGAGTCCGGTGTGGACACTCCGATGCCTAAGTCAGTATAAGGCTTATCAAATCTCCCAAGGATCTCAAGATCCTTGATATCTTAAATCAACTCAAAGAATCGCAAGAAGAGATGCTGATATTCAGTATATTAGGTTTTAAGGTGTAAGTGTCTAACCTGGAAATATCTTCAAAATTACCTATTTATAGAGATACCTTCTGGAGAGGAAGTCAAGCCTTCCTCTTATCTCGGAGTTGCCCGTAAGACTCGGCCCTACCGAGGAGACCCAGTCTCCCTTACTCTCCACTTCCTGAAGACTCGGCAGCCTCCTATCTTCGTGGACTTATCCTCCTAAAATAAAGGAGGACAGGGTCTTCTTCTCATCAAAGCTAGAGCGGAAATAGCGGGAGCATCCTATATTTGCGACCCACGATCTTAGCTAAAACTGTTTGATTCTGATATTCATCTCCAGACGAAGCTCCCTCCCGAGAGCCCTCCAGAGAGCGAGGATTCTTTATCCAGAGAACCCTAAATGATTCTATCCATTCTTCCCAATCCTATCATTCATACACGTGTCGACTCCTCATTAGGTGACATTTTTAGGCCGCATCAAATATAAATTCTTTTGTCTCAACTTTAAATGGAAAAAAAAAACTAAATAAAGTGATGAAAAATAATACGTCATAATATTAAAAAATTAGTAGTAAATTTTTATCCAAATTAATGAAGTTATTTTTTTATTATTAGGTCTTTAATTAAGACATTTTTTTTTTATCAAAACCTTAAATTGAAAATAAAAGGTAAAGGGAAAATTATTCCTAAATTGAAACCTTGGACCATGATTGTCAATATTATATTCTGTATACGTGCTAGGCATGCACCTTAATGGAGATGAATTGGTAAGCACGTTCACTGATTTGCACTTTTGCAGGCAATCATTACTTGAAAATTCGTTCATTAAAAAAATCAGCAGAATAATTATTTCCTAATTATCAACTGAAAGCAAATTAAGTCCCAACTATGTATAAATACCCCTAAATATGTCATTAATTTCCCACCATCAGCTTTATTTTTCAAAAATATAAAAAATTAAGTCAGTTAAACTATTTGTTACAATTTCATCATCCAAATAATGGCAGTGATTAAGCATGCATTTGTTTTAATTGTTGTAGTAATTATAATCGCCATCGCCCAAAGCAGTGAAGCCGCACGCAACCTGCTACAGGTGGCCGGATCCGATGGAAGTGTAGGCTCGTATCTGGATTTAACTGGTAATGTCATTACAGCAGCGTTAGACGCCGTCGCTACCAGTTTTGGACTAACAACTGATCCTTAATTACCCCCCCTTTTTATTTATTTAAACAAGTTATATTAATTGTTATTTCGAATTCCCGAACTTTATGTTTTTTGTAACGGTGTCTATTGGATTTACTTGTATCATTTTTTTATGTTCCAATCGTCTGTGTTTCCATTTGTTGAAGAACTATCAACACAAATTTACCTTCATTTTATTTGTATACAAGTTTCTTCCCCGTACTATGCGTGGGTATGTTGTATTTTTTATATTTTGTAATAATATCGTCAATTCTTTTTTTTTTTTTTTTTGTGAGGATTAATTTTCTGTCATTTTATATATAAGTACTCAAATGTTGATTTTAAATTTATTTGGTTAAAGTAAATTTCATCATTAAAAAGAAAAGTAACAAAAATCTTTACTTTCATAATTTAACATGTTTACTCCATAATTTTTTTTTAACTATAATGGAGTGATATATGAAATGCAAATCACAAATTTTAAATTACACAAATTTGAATCGAATTGAATCATAACAAATGGAGACCTTTGCTCTGATAAGACAAACCCTATGCAATATAATGTATAACTAAACAATGCATATCACCATTCAAGACATTCATCCATCCGACCTTATGTGCTTTTCCTACTGCGACAATTGCTTTCACCCAAGTTCACCCCTATAACCAAGTACATCAACAAATTTAATGAGCAGAGGATATATAGTTGCAATTGGTATTATAAAGGTGAGGCAAATGATATGTTCCCTCGTCTCCATTTCACAATTCAATAGCTTCATAAATAAAATTTCATTATTAGTGAAAAAAAAAAAAACTCATTGCATTTGGAAATGAATTCATTCATCAAGAGCACTGTTAATGAAATTACTCAAAAAATATTTCACATGTTCTTGAAGTTCAAGTTTTTTTGTTTGAATTACAATTCTCCAAACTCTAGAACATTATACTCTACATGATAAGTAAAAAAAAAATAAAAAAATATCAGCAAAGAGAGGAGTAGTGAACAGAGTTGTTTATTTATCTTAAATTCGATAAAGTGGGATAGCTCAAGTGGTTAGAGCACCACTACCTAGGCCTTAGGTCATGGGTTCGAGTCATGAGGAGGGGAAAAGGGATGAGTATTTAATGTAATTCAAAAAAAAAAAAAAATCTTAAATTCATGATTATATGTTCTTTAAAAAAACAAATTGATTTCTTTAACTTGGAGTAACTTGAATATTTATAATTCATTTGGCAATTCATGCCGCATTAACTTTGATCACTTGCACATAGCAGAAACGTAGCTGAACCATAAAAGCGACTCTGGTTTTTTTTTTTTTTTCGAAGCTATAAAAGTTAAAAAATATAAAAAATCACGCCAATTTAAAATTACAAGAGTGATTAAGCATTCATTTGTTTTAATTGTTGTAGTGATGATCGCCATTAATTATCCAAAGCAGCGGAGCCACACGCAACTTGTTACAGGAGGCATCCGACGAGCAATTTAAGACAACAACCAATTTAACTTTCGATTGGCAAAATGAGAATGTCACACATGAAGGTAACAACACTATCAATTTGACAGGTTTGACTAGATATTAAGGAGTGATTGTCTCACTCCTAGTTAATAGCATTTATTAATATTAATTGTATATTCAATATTTAAATGTATATCCCTACAATCATGTAATTAGTTATCTTGTACATCTTTCCTATAAACACAAGTTGTACCGCCTCACTAAAGTTAACGGTGATCATATCTCATTGTTCACATGGTATCAGGCTAAACACGATCCAAAAACCCTAACCCTAATTTCTTTCTCCATCTCTGTCGCCGCCGCCGCCACTGTGCCGCCGCCGCTTCACAAATTGTCGAGCTTGTCCCCCTCGCCCTTCTCCCTTCAATGGCAGACTCCTCCATCCCTATGAATGTCCTCATTCATATGGTAACGGTGAAACTCTTTTCTTCCAATTATCTCCTATGGAAGAAGCAGGTTGTCCCGATGCTCACTTGTGCCGATCTCTATGGCCTTGTGGATGGTTCATCCGCCCCCCCTGCCGACACTCACCCGACTTTCGCTGCCTGGAAAACAAAGGATCAGAAAGTCCTTGCCCTTCTTCTCTCCTCTCTCACTGAAGAAACTCTGGCCAAGGTTGTTCAATGTGATACGGCCCGTGATACTTGGCTTGCCTTGGACGACGCCTTCAGCCACTCTTCCCAGTACCGCATCACTCAGCTTCGTGAGGAACTCCTTCTCCTCAAACGTGATTCCCTTCCTGTTGCCGATTATGGTCGGCGCTTTAAAGCATTATGCGACCAACTGGCCGCTATTGGTAAGCCAGTCGACAAATCTGACATGTCGCACTGGTTTCTACGGGGCCTTGGTCCCAAATTTAGTGGTTTTGCCGACACCCGAATGGCCCTCTCGCCTGTCCCAGTTTTCCGTGACCTACTGCATCAGGCCATTGCTTTTGAGATCATGAATAAACCTGAGCCTGCTCCAGCCGCGTTTTTTGCTCGCCCGAATCCACGCGACCATACTGGTGGTCACCCTTCTGGGCCTCTTCGTGGTGGTCGCCCCGATTTTTCTGGTGGTCGCGGAGGGCGTAAAGCCTATGTTCCCCGCTGTCAAATCTGCCGCGGTGAGCACTACGCCAACAAATGCACTCAGCGGTTTGTTCGCGTAACAGTTCCTCGCCAGACTGATCGCCCATCTGCCTATCTGTCCGACGACCCATCCGCCAATCTTGCTCAGGCCTTTCACTCGGCCTGCTCCGTCTCCTCGCCGACCTCCTCGGATTGGTATGTTGATTTAGGAGCCTCGGCTCACATGACTCCCAGCACCTCCCATCTGGACTCCTCGACACCTTATTTTGGTAATGGTCAAGTGGTCGTTGGTAATGATAACTCCTTACGAATCTCTCATATTGGACATAAACTTTCTAAGGATATAGGTCTCCTGGATGTTCTTGTTGTTCCTCACATCACCAAAAACCTCCTATCTATTAGTAAACTCACGTCTGATTTTCCAGTTGATGTTTGCTTTTCTGACAAATCATTTGTTGTTCAGAATCGGGCTACCAAGGAAGTGGTGGCTCAGGGTCGATGTGAACAAGGGTTGTACGTGTTGGAACGAGCACTCCCGACTTTGGTCGCCGCTTTGAAACCGTCTGATGTTGCTCGTGCTTCCTTTGATTTATGGCATTCTCGTTTGGGACATGTCCCGTTTAATGTTATCAAAGACTTGAATAGATTAGGGCATCTATCTGTTAACCCACTTTTACCAAACCCTACCATTTGCACCTCTTGCCAGTTGGCCAAGAGTAAACGTTTGTCTTTTACTATCAATGAAAAATGTGCCTCTGCTATTCTTGATTTAGTACACTGCGATCTTTGGGGTCCTTCCCCTGTTGTTGCTTCGGGTGGTTTTCGTTATTATGCTGTGTTTATCGATGATTATTCCCGTTTCTCGTGGATATATCCTCTTCGTGCAAAATCTGAGTTTTTTACCACATTAATCGTCTTTCACAAATTTGTTTGCACTCAGTTCTCGGCTAAATTCAAAGTCTTTCAAAGTGATGGTGTCACTGAGTTCGTCAATACGGTTGTTCGCCATTTTATGGCCGAGCATGGCATTTCACATCGGGTGTCATGTCCCTACACCCCCCAGCAAAATGGTCGCGCCGAGCGCAAGCACCGTCACATCACTGAAACTGGTCTCTCCATGCTCTTTCATGCTCGGGCTCCGTCTGAATTTTGGTTTGATGCCTTTGCCACTGCAGTCCATCTCATTAATCGTCTACCGTCCTCTATTTAGGTGGTCAAACATCGTATCAGATTCTCTTCGGTTCCGTGCCCCTTTATGGAAACTTCAAACCATTTGGTTGTCGGGTCTTTCCATACTTACGCGATTATGCAGCCAACAAACGTTCTCCTCGCAGTCGCCCATGTATTTTCTTGGGCTACAGTAGTCTCCACAAGGGTTTCCGGTGTTACGATCCTACATCCTCAAAAATCTTTGTTACTCGACATGCTGTATTTGATGAAGGTTGTTTCCCTTTTTCAGGTTCTGCTCGGCCTTTGCCGACCAGTGCGGTGGTCTCATCCTTCTTGGATGCCGAGCTGCAATCCTCGGATGACCTACCTCTTGAGTCCACTTCTCACAGTCCACCGTGCTCGGCATGCACCACTGACCCCGACGAGGACACCCCAGCTATTATTGAGGAGCCACCTGCTCCCCCTGCACCGGCCGAGCACCCACTGTCGACCATTGAGCCTACGGTGGAGCGACCATCATCCACACACCAGATGATCACACGAGCAAAATCTGGAATCTTCAAGCCCAAATATCCGCTAAACTTGGCCTCCACTGCCTTGATTAGTGCCCTCACTGCCTCCTCGGAGCCCCGTGGTTTCAAATCGGCTGCCAAGTCTCCTGAATGGCTGGCCGCAATGCAGGAGGAAATCGATGCTTTGTGAGTTAACAACACTTGGGATCTTGTTCCTCGACCCCAGGATGCGAACATTGTTGGTTCTAAATGGGTCTTTCGAACCAAGTACAAATCTGATGGTTCAATTGAGCGGCACAAAGCCAGATTGGTCGCTCAAGGCTTTACCCAAATCCCTGGCACAGATTTTTCTCACACATTCAGTCCCGTTGTTAAGGCGACCATTGTTCGAGTTATCTTATCTCTCTTTGTTCGCTTTCAACTCGTCCCTCCATCAACTGGATGTCAAGAATGCCTTTCTCAATGGCAATCTCCAGAAACCGGTTTTTATGGCTCAACCCCTTGGTTTTGTCGATCCTCGCTCCCTGATCATGTCTGCAAATTGAAAAAGGCATTATATGGTCTTCGCCAAGCTCCCTTAGTTTGGTTTCAACGTTTTAGCTCCTTCTTGCTCGACATTGGCTTCAAGGAGTGCAAGTCTGACTCCTCGCTGTTTTACCTATTTCAAGGCTCCTCGATCATCTACCTCCTCTTGTATGTCGATGATATTATTGTCACTGGCAACGACTCTTCTACACTAGCTGTTGGTCCCTGAGACGAGTGTAAGATCAGCTGACTTGATGTCTGCTGATTGTGTGGAAAATAAACTAACTCTTCAAAGTAACTAGTCCGTTGATTTCACTAGGGGCCTAGGACTAGTTAGTCGACTGATTAATTACTTATCGGAGTTAGGTGCGGAATTGTAGTGTGTCCATAAATATTATACTCGTCTATTGTTTTAAATACAGTGTGTAAAACATTTTATGCACAAATATGTATGTAAAGACTTGAAATGTAAAGTGCAGAATGTAAATAACACATTGATTTATAGTGGTTCGGATATACGTTCCTACGTCCACTCTCACGTCCTAACGTGATGTTTAATCCCTTTAATTTCCACAAAAATGACAAGGGCCTTGACCTTTATAGTCCCAAGGGTAGGACTTTGAGATCTGAGCCGTCCTAACAGCTACGGTCTCCACAAGTGATTGTAAGCACTTGCACTTCCCCCACAAGTGATTGTAAGCACTTGCACTTGAACTCCACAAGTGATTATAGAGCACTTGGACTCTTTACAGTGATAAACACTCAACTTGACTTCTAAGGTTTTATGGTAGAAGGTGGGTTTTGTGTATATGAACTAGGTGAGAATTTCCCTTACAATCTGTTTTAGCCTCATGCTAGGATTGGGAAATTCTCTCTAAGCTATGGATATATATGAGTGGTTGCACTGGCTTAGATGGTATGAGTTCAATCACTGGGGATGAGGTGATGCTTGTTGAATCTTCATGAACGATCTTCTTGAGCTCTTCTTATTTCTTGACTTTAAGCACTTTGCTCGACCTCTGCATCTCACACCTCTTCACACCAAATGATGTAAGAACTGAACTCATTTATATAGTGTTGAGTTTGAATGTTACCGTTGGATGATGGCATTCAAAACTCCACTAATTCGGGAATTGTCAATCTCTTGATTTGATATGATTGAATATTACCATTGTCATGTAATTTCAATCATATCTTTGACTTTCCTTTCTTGTGCGTATCTTGTCAATCCTTGACTTCAACTCTGATTGGCCTTCCTTTAATTGAGTAAGAAGACTTCTACTCTGCTGGTAAGAAGACTTCACTCTGCTGGTAAGAAGACTTCTACTCTGCTGTCTTTACTCAGCTGACTTTACACAGCTGCTGTTTCTTCTCAGCTGCTGTCTTTACTCTGCTGTCTTTACTCAGCTGGCTTTACACAGCTGCTGTTTCTTCTCAGCTGCTGTCTTTACTCTGCTGTCTTTACTCAGCTGGCTTTACACAGCTGCTGTTTCTTCTCAGCTGCTGTCTTTACTCTGCTGTCTTTACTCAGCTGGTTGTAAGATGACTTCTACTCAGCTGATGTAAGACGACTTCTACTCAGCTGATGTAAGATGACTTCTGGTCTTGGTCTTCTCTTCTCTTCTTGAGCATTGACATGTCTTCTCTTCTAATCAGAGTCCTATCTATTACAAGATGTATAAAGTTGTCTATACAATACAACTTATCCTATTACATGATTGATTTGGTTTATCAAAGCTAAACTAAGGATATTCATATCCCAACAATTTCCCCCTTTTTGATATAACCAAATCATCTAACACTAACTGAAGCAATAAAGAACAGACAGTGCTAGAGTCCATATAATAGTGCAGAAGAGTAAAAACAGAAGGCTTTTGTATGAGGACAATGAGAAGTTGTCATCAGATTAGATAACTAGATGTTATCTCCAAAAGCTAAAAAGATGAGTTTTATTAATATTGCACTTTACAAGCACGGACTCACCTAATCAGCTATTACAAAGGTCTTCTTATCTACTCTTCAGCTGATATGCTGCAAATCAGACGACTTCTAATTAAGCTCTTCTTGTCTTCAGGTCTTCTAACAACTTGATCATCTTGATCTCCTCTTCTTGCTCATACGCGTGTAAATCCAGATAGGGCTAGAACTCAGCTGAGCTGAAGTTCCCCCTTAGTTGTTGACCTGTTCTTAACACACAATTATCCAAATACATGCAGGTATGATTTTTATGAAAACAGAATGCATGCAAAACAGTTTTTCAAAAACGGATCTATTCAGGTGACCATTGAAAACAGTAAAACGTGTTTTTGATGGCTCAAACGATGGAATTTGGCCAAAAAGCATTACACGTCACTGCATAGCAGTGAGTTCGATTCAAAACATCAATTCCACTTTAAAAGGTGTAGTCACACGCTAAAATCTGTAAACAACAAAAAAGTGCAGATTTTCGAAAATCAAAAATCAAAGCAATGGTCTTTTGAACACACGACTCTGATACCACTTGTTGGTCCCTGAGACGAGTGTAAGATCAGCTGACTTGATGTCTGCTGATTGTGTGGAAAATAAACTAACTCTTCAAAGTAACTAGTCCGTTGATTTCACTAGGGGCCTAGGACTAGTTAGTCGACTGATTAATTACTTATCGGAGTTAGGTGCGGAATTGTAGTGTGCCCATAAATATTATACTCGTCTATTGTTTTAAATACAGTGTGTAAAACATTTTATGCACAAATATGTATGTAAAGACTTGAAATGTAAAGTGCAGAATGTAAATAACACATTGATTTATAGTGGTTCGGATATACGTTCCTACGTCCACTCTCACGTCCTAACGTGATGTTTAATCCCTTTAATTTCCACAAAAATTACAAGGGCCTTGACCTTTATAGTCCCAAGGGTAGGACTTTGAGATCTGAGCCGTCCTAACAGCTACGGTCTCCACAAGTGATTGTAAGCACTTGCACTTCCCCCACAAGTGATTGTAAGCACTTGCACTTGAACTCCACAAGTGATTATAGAGCACTTGGACTCTTTACAGTGATAAACACTCAACTTGACTTCTAAGGTTTTATGGTAGAAGGTGGGTTTTGTGTATATGAACTAGGTGAGAATTTCCCTTACAATCTGTTTTAGCCTCATGCTAGGATTGGGAAATTCTCTCTAAGCTATGGATATATATGAGTGGTTGCACTGGCTTAGATGGTATGAGTTCAATCACTGGGGATGAGGTGATGCTTGTTGAATCTTCATGAACGATCTTCTTGAGCTCTTCTTATTTCTTGACTTTAAGCACTTTGCTCGACCTCTGCATCTCACACCTCTTCACACCAAATGATGTAAGAACTGAACTCATTTATATAGTGTTGAGTTTGAATGTTACCGTTGGATGATGGCATTCAAAACTCCACTAATTCGGGAATTGCCAATCTCTTGATTTGATATGATTGAATATTACCATTGTCATGTAATTTCAATCATATCTTTGACTTTCCTTTCTTGTGCGTATCTTGTCAATCCTTGACTTCAACTCTGATTGGCCTTCCTTTAATTGAGTAAGAAGACTTCTACTCTGCTGGTAAGAAGACTTCACTCTGCTGGTAAGAAGACTTCACTCTGCTGGTAAGAAGAATTCTACTCTGCTGTCTTTACTCAGCTGACTTTACACAGCTGCTGTTTCTTCTCAGCTGCTGTCTTTACTCTGCTGTCTTTACTGAGCTGGCTTTACACAGCTGCTGTTTCTTCTCAGCTGCTGTCTTTACTCTGCTGTCTTTACTCAGCTGGTTGTAAGATGACTTCTACTCAGCTGATGTAAGACGACTTCTACTCAGCTGATGTAAGATGACTTCTGGTCTTGGTCTTCTCTTCTCTTCTTGAGCATTGACATGTCTTCTCTTCTAACCAGAGTCCTATCTATTACAAGATGTATAAAGTTGTCTATACAATACAACTTATCCTATTACATGATTGATTTGGTTTATCAAAACTAAACTAAGGATATTCATATCCCAACACTAGCTCGTTTCATCTCTCGGGCGAACAAGGAGTTCGCCCTCAAGGACCTTGGTCGCCTCAACTATTTTCTGGGTTTGGAAATCTCCTACACCTCTTCTGGACTATTTGTCGGGCAGTCCAAATATGCTCGCGAAATTCTTGAGCGAGTTGATCTCCAAGATTCCAAGCCCATCGCCACCCCTTTGGCCGCTGGTGAGACCCTGGTCGGCACTGGTGATCCATTCTCGGATCCGACCCTTTATCGCTCTTTGGTAGGCGCCCTGCAGTACCTCACCATCACTCGACCTGATATATCCTTCTCGGTAAATCATGTCAGTCAGTACCTCACCATTCGCTCGTCGCCCAGACTCTTCCGTGCTCGCCTACTCAGATGCCGACTGGGCTCGTTGCGTGGAAACTCGTCGTTCTACCTATGGTTATTCAGTAATTCTAGGTGGGAATTTGGTCTCGTGGAGTGCAAAGAAACAACCCACTGTTGCTCGCTCTAGCTGCGAATTGGAGTATCGTACCCTAGCCAACGCAGCTGCCGAGGTCGTTTGGCTAACATCTCTGCTCCGCGAGCTACGAGTTCCGTTACCTGCTCGTCCTGTTCTGCTCTCCGACAACAACAGTGCCCTCTTTCTCAGCCATAATCCAGTCGCACACAAACGAGCAAAACACATTGACATTGATTGCCGTTTTGTTCGCGAGCTCGTCACCTCTAGAAAACTGTCCACATAGTTTGTCCCTACACATCTTCAGTTGACCGACATCTTCACAAAGAGCCTTCCTCGCCCGACGTTCGAGTTCCTTCGTTCCAAGCTCTGCGTTTTTCCTCATCCCACGCATCGCTTGACGGGGGATATTAAGGAGTGATTGTCTCACTCCTAGTTAATAGCATTTATTAATATTAATATTATATTCAAATATTCAAATGTATATCCCTACAATTATGTAATTAGTTATCTTGTACATCTTTCCTATAAATACGCACCACTACGTAGGCCTTAGGTCCTGGGTTCGAGTCATGGGGAGGGGAAAAAGGGATGGGCATTTAACTTCCATAAAAAAAAAAAATCTTTCCTATAAATACAAGTTGTACCACCTCACCAAAGTTAACGGTGATCATATCTCATTGTTCACACTAAACTCTCTAAATAAGAGTTTCATATTCGAAGGTAACGCCATGATCATCACGGCTGGGCCAATCCCCGCGACAAATTTTGCTAAACGTACGCATTGAGAGGTAACAACACAATCAATGGGACAGATGTGACATATTGAGAGGTAACAACATCAACGATGAGACCAATATCATATCCCCGTGTCAGATGTGCCTACAGACTCGCTAAATGAGAATGACACATTCGATCATTGGGACAGACTTGGTGCTTGGAGGCGAATCATTTGTGTCATTTTCTTATTCCAGCCCTGTGTTTCATTCTGGAATATTAATTAAATTTTTTATATTTAAGTAGTTGGTGAAATAAAATTTTGAAATAAAAAATAGTTTAGATACCTATCTATCTAAACAAAAGTTAGTATATATCCGATCGACTAAGGAGGTCTCCCGGCCTCTTGATAAATAAAGTAATAAAAACCTTAATCTAGGCCAGTATACGTGCTAGGTTGTTCAAATAAACTACTATATATATATATACTTGGAGGATGAAGATGGTAAGCACGTTAATTGATCTACAGCGCAGCTAGCAGGCACAATAATTACTTGAAATTCATATATAAAAAAGGATAATAATTAATATTTCCTAATTAATCCAACTCAAAGCAAAGTCCCAAGTATAAATACCCCTAAATATGTCATAAATTCTCCATTATCTAAAACAGAGAGAAAAAAATGATGGGAGTTAGTAGAGTGATTGTGTTAATTGTTGTAGTGATGATCATCGCCATCGCCCAAACCAGTGAAGCCGCACGCAGCCTGTTACAGGATGGAACAGATGTGGCTACACGAGGCTTAGTTCCTGATTTATTGGGAGCAGTCTTTGGGGGAGGCCCCGGCCCGTAGCTCCATTAATTAATTTGGACACCTTTTAGCTAGCTATTGGATTAATTTACTTTTTTTTTTCTTTTTTTTTTGAATTACATTAAATACCCATCCCTTTTCCCCTCCCCATGACTCGAACCCAGGATCTAAAGCCTAGGTAGTGGTGCTCTAACCACTTGAGCATCATTTTTTTATGTTACATCATGTGTGTTTCATTAATTTTTAAATTGCTACCAGACGTAATTAACTTCGAGCAATCCCGAGACCAAGCAAACATATATGCTGCCTAATTCTCGTCAATGACAATGTAATGTATGAAAAAAAGGAGTGGCAAATTTGAAAATAAAATGATGTTGTGAGGTTATTAATTTTATGAGGTATTTCCATATTAAGAGTGTGCAAGTAATTTTGGGACGTCCCAATAAGAAAAGTGTGCAAGTAATCACGGGACGGAGGGAGTAGTTCTTACTTTCTTTACTTGTTTATTTAGGGCCAGTCTTGTCTTGCGTAGACGGAGTGTTTCTATACATCTGAGTTGATAGAGCCAAAGAAGGCTCTTTAATGCGAGGCGTCCAGACCTATATACTACGCCCGAGCCGCATCCCCGACACTCGCGGCCTGTTTGACGAACGTCAGCGACGAAGACATCGTAAATTGGTCCGCGGGCATCGCGATAAGTCCTCTGTCCTAGTACAGGTGCCGCGACAACCTTTACCAAGTCCGAACAATTGTCGACTACCAGATCCGCTGGTTTGCAATATTCACCCCGTCTTTTTTTTTTTTGGTGTTTGCACTATTCAATTGTAGTGACTTACATTTTTCAATAATATTTTCAGTACGTTATATTGATTTACAATTTTTGATAATGTTATATTGCACCTTTTAATTAAATGGTACGTGTTGCATTTTTCAGTAAAAATATTGTGTTGCACTTTTCAGTTATAATAACTTACACTTTTTTTTAGATGTGAGAATGTCTAGAGCGAGAGAGAGCGAGGGAGAGTGGGTGAGACTTAGCCATAAGGTTCCCTGTCCCACTTCCAAGCGTTCTCCAGTGAGGCATTCATACTATCCCAACTTGAGCTGTCAAAACGGGTTGGGCCCGTTGGGCCAGCCCGTCCCGCCACTAAAAATAGTGGGTTGGGCTAGGATTTCCTGGCGGGCTCAGGCGGGCTTGCCCGCTTTTTTTTTTTAAATATTATATTTGATTAAAAATATAAAAAATAATATACCACTTGACCTATCCAACTTTGTTTATAAAAAACAATTAAGTTGATACATGTAGCATGTAAATGAAAGTAAATTATGTTAAATTATCTGTACATACAAAAGCAATGTTTATACTGTATTAATATGTATTAGTTTGAAAATAAGATTATTTGTGAATAAACAATGTTGTAAATTTGTTTATATTAATGAAAGATGAGCTAATCTCATAATTGTAATTTATTTACAAACTGCAATGTTATACGTTATTTTTTATAAGTTAATTAACATCATGTATATTGTAATAAAAAAAATTGTTATAGTGAATTAATTGTTGGATATATATGTATATAATTGTAGTTTAAAATATATTATACAATTAATAATTATAATATTTCTATTTAATTTTATTCTTAATTAATAATTACATAATTCTTGATATTTATTTCTATTATATATATATATATATATATATATATATATATATATTACTGTAATTTTTTATGTTTCATAATTAATTTAATAAATATTTTTATAAAAAAAAAAAGTTGGCCAGCTGAAATCCGCGACCTGCCCATTTTTAGGTTGGGTTGAGGTTTTGGTAGCCCGCCTAGCAAACGGGCTGGCCCGTCCCGCCCTACCAAATAGCGGACTTTTGTGGTTTTGGCCCGCCCCGCCTTGCCGGCCCGTCTTGACAGGTCTATTCCCAATCCTAGATATCCCTTTTACCCTAGGACCCCCTTTAGGACAGAAATCAGGTGGTCTAGCCCACTAGAGAGAGAAGCTGGTAGACATCAGGAATAGAGAGGCAGTCTCCTTCCTCATCAAAAATCTTATAGGAACCCCCTTCAATGAATTGACCACGAGTTTTGACGAATGGTTTAAGCATTGGTTTGAATGTCACTATAAATGGAAGTCGAAGGACGTAAACCACAAGCGGATAATGTGGACCCGATGGGTGGGAGTTAGGGGTGTAAGTGAGTCGAGCCAACTCGCGAGCTACTCGTGCTCGACTCAGAAAAAGATCGAAATCGACTCGAAGTTAATCGAGTCGAGTTTCGAGTTACTCGAGTAGCTGTCGAGTTCGAGCTAATAAATACTCAGCTCGAAAGGCCCGCGAGCCTAATCGAGCTTAGAAAATATTTACTATTTTTCCATTAATATATTATTTATATTTATATACATGTAATCGAGTTGAGTCGAGTCGAGCTCGAGTTTATTTTAGAAAAAATATGTTTTATTATTACTTTTAAAACTTATATAGGTAATCGAGTCGAGTCGAGCCAAGCTCGATCTTTAAAATTTTAGGCTCGATAGAGTCAAGTCGAGTTTCCAGCTCAACACTACTCGGCTCTTTTACACCCCTAGTGGGAGTTTCGATACGTGCATGAGATTCTAGATTCTTCGAAATGACAAGTTACAAGGTCGGTAGATTTATCAAGCTCGATGCGGGCACATCCTCGAAAACCCGCCTCGATGTGGCAAGGGTCCAATTAGCCGTATCTTATCTTAAGGAGGTTAACCAGATTATCCAAATTAAAATAGATGGAGTAGAATTTTCGTGTAGAATCACGGAGGAATTGGATCGAATTCCGATAGAAATTGAGATGAACTCTGATGACTCAGATGAAGATGCTGATTCGCTGCTATCCAGTTGATTCGGGTGGAATTTACACGATTTAGATGCATATTTAAAGTTCATTTGATGTTGATTTCATTGATTAATTGGTTGATTATGATTGTTTTGGTCGAAATAAGAGAAAGGTAGTGTTTTGTCGATTTTGTAGGAAAAATGATGGATTTTGGAATCAAAACACCTACCATACTTCACTGGATCAAGAGGAGAAGTTGACCATTGGATTCGTCTCAGAAAACGGAGTGGAATGGCCAAAATAATCAAGTCGTTTAGAGATAGGAAGCAAAAGTTATGCACGAAACAAGTTCGAAGTGCAACTCGGCCGAGCTCCCCAACTCGGCCGAGCTGCTGGTCGAGGCAGAATCTGGATAAATATTGCCACTCGGCCGAGCTCCCTGACTTGGCCGAGCTGCTGGGCGAACTTGGACACTGGAATGATTTACAACTCGGCCGAGCCATGAAGAAATCCCCCCTAAGCTTAACACCTCAACTCGGCCGAGTGAACCTTGTTTTCGACGGTTTTTGTGTATTTTGTCCAATTTTCAAGGACTTAAGTGCAAAATTTCACCCCAAGCCTTATCCCAACACTATAAATACTCCCATTCTTGAATTCAATATATATTCCTCCTTCCACAAGACTCTTACACATAGTTTCACATAGTAGAATGTTTTGTTGATTTTTCTTTGGTTTTATTCATAGAATAGCTAGAATAGTTTGTAGATTTCAATTTCAAGCTACGATTATCATCGGGCATCGTCCATTACACCGGTTTGTAGCTACTATTCCATGATCAAGGTGATATTACTCTATTTTGCAATTCAATTTCGTATTTTCTTGAGTTCTCATTTATATTGCTATTTTACCATGGGCTTTATGTTATTTTGTGTTGTAGCCATGGGATTCTCTTCTAGAACCATGGGCTAATCCTCAATTGTCTTGGGTGTGGATGTTTTGATGAGAATTTAGTGTAATTGTAAAGTAATTGCATGATTAGCTTGGAATTTTTGCACCATCGGCATTTGGTAACGGCCTGACTTGGATCGAATTTTTGCACTTTTTACAACAATACGATCCCCACAAGCGTATGGGTTCGATTGTAGTAGGATAAGTGTCCCAAGTAGAATTTCGTTCCAAGGACTTAATTGAGCATCAATGAATCCCTAAAGTTGCAAGTATTCATGCTATTGTAGTAACTAAATGATTATGTTTGGATTTTCGGGAATAAGCATAAAAGTATTAAACTAAATTAACTAAAGTAATGAGAACTAGTAACAAGAGTAATAACAAGTTATCTAACTTTCTTTTGGAAAGTGCAAGGGAAGGGTATTGCCTCGGGTGTTTCCGTTTTGTGAGCAATTAAGTGAGTTAGTGGACCAATTACATGAATTAGCTATGAATTCGGATTAAGCTAAAGGCTATCACATAAGTGTGCAAACCCCCTCGAAAGGCATAGGTAAGCATCGTGCATTGATTAGCAATTATAGGATCTAACCAAATACCATAAGCTCCTAAGATAGTGTTGCATAAGCACTTTCAACACGGTTACTAATGCTTATGAAACGCCCTCTCACCAAACTCCTAGACGACCTCTATTTGTTTAGTGTCTAAGGTTGTCGGTGTAGCCATTAACACCTCTCTCGGGTGAGCTAATTACTAATCAACTTCTATTCAATTGACCAAAGCTCACACTCACACTCCCAATCATGCTACCCAACTCTCGTTGCAATAAACATAATCGAACATGCTTGCTAATAGGGTTACTCAACCAAATGAATCAATCAAAGTACAACTCTAGAAACATAAGAACCCAAATTATAAGCTAATCATGCAATTAATCCACAATTACACTAAATTCTCATCAAAACATCCACACCCAAGGCAATTGAGGATTAGCCCATGGTTCTAGAAGAGAATCCCATGGCTACAACAACAAATAACATCAAACTCATAATAAAATAACAAGAGATTGAAGAAATTAAGAAAATACCAAATTGGATTGCAAAATAGAGTAATATCACCTTGATCATACGAATTTAGCTACAAAACGATGTAATAGACGATGCCCGATGATAATCGTAGCTTGATTTGAAGTAAAAACCACTATTCTATCTAATCTATTGAAGAAATTAAACTAAAATGAAGAACACTACTAACTATGTGTTTGTGTGTGAGAAAATGCTTGGAAAAGGAGTAAGACTCCCTTTTAAAACTCAAATTTGGTCTATTTATAGTTGGGGTGGAAGTCTTGGGTGAATTTTGCAATTAGGCCCTTCAAAAATGGAGAAAATGGGGCAAAACCCCCGAAAATGAGTTGGAAACAGGTGGCCCGGCCGGGCCAAAACTTCGTAAGCTGATTTGGACCAAAAATACGCGCGGGGGTGAACTTATCAAAAATGTGGGTGCGCGAAATGGGCTGGAAGCAGGTGGCCCGGCCGGGCGGGAAAAGTGGCCCGGCCGGGCGGAACTTTCGTAAGTTGAAATTTGCAAAAATATGCCAGTGGGTGAACTTAACAAAAAGTTGGGTGCAGATACTGTGGCCCGGTCGGGCGGGCGGGTCGGCCCGGTCGGGCGGATACTTCGGCCCAGATTTCGTCCTCTGTCTTCGTCCCTTCATATCTCGAGCTTTCGACCTCCGATTGACTTGATTCTTTTTTTCATTCCACTCCATTTTTCGAGACGAATCCAATGGTGCAATCATCTCTTCAGTCCAGTGAGTGTAAATGATGATTGACCACTAATTTTTGCGATTTTAATGCCTAATTCACATCGTATTCCTACAAAACGAGCTCAAACACCTTTCTCAATCAAATCAAGCATATTAGTGTGAAAATGCATGAAAATCCCTCAAAGTTTATCACTAAAACACATGAAATCTTATGCAATTTACAACCGAATCACCCCCCCAAACTTACAATGTTGCTCGTCCCCGAGTAACGAAAGAATTAAAACAAGAGGTTGTACGATTGCAAATAGATAATCAATGAAAGATCCCACGTATCAAATGAAATGAATTCTTCTTCCTCAAGATACATTCTCAAAATGATCACAAGTTCACTATTGAAAATCAATCTAATTACCCCACACATGCTCAACATACAACAACAAGTGATGGTGATGACAATATCAAGATGTTCAAGTTCAACTCCCTAGATATAGTGTTTCTCTCAAACACTCAAACAAATTAAGGATAATAAGCACTCATCAATCAAATCATGCATTGCAATTCCCATATGCTTGCCCAAGCTCTACCATCTTTCCACCACAAACATGTTCAACTATGAGATCAATAGGTGTTAACCAAGGACGTAACATTGGCTCTTTGGACGGGGTATGATGAATATGGAAGAAGTGACTCGTCTAGTGGAGAACGAAAGTTGTTATTCAACAATTCAAGCTCGTGCTCTTAAGGTTTACAACCTTCATTCTCACTTTTCATATAAGATCCTCAAATGCATTCATCTCCTCATCTTTTTCTAGCCAAGTTATTTTCTTTTCAAGCTCTTGGGGCTCATTGTCCCTCTTTTCTTTCTCAAATTTTCTTTTCACTTCCATCTCTTTTCTCTCTTTTCACAACTTTGCCAATTTTTCTTTTCAAACCAAAGGCACTAAAGCACATGTTTTACCACTTTCTTTTTATTCTCCACTAGATTTGGATATCAAAGGCTCAAAAGGCTAAGTGGTTAACATTGTAGGTTGCCAATAGAATGGGAAATCAAGCTCAAACGGGCTAACTACGGAAAATTACTTTGGTTATTGGGAAATTTTTGGCTAAGTGACGTGTTGTACGAAAGATGGCCTACATCCTATCTCAAAGTATCACACAAGCATGATTTCAAGCAAGAACTTGGGCAAGTTCTAGAAAAGCAAGCAATGAATTGATTCACTCACAAATGAAATAAACCGGATTAATGCTCGGTTCAAAGCTCAACTCTCACGGGGTTCATAAAAGACTCAAACATTCATCAATCACCATCACACATAACTCATTGTGCATGCAAAACATCCATAGGCAACAAGATGAAAACAACACAAACAAAATGATTCATTACAATCATGTACACATTCAAGGAATCAAATTCACAACAAATCACTATCAAATGTGTCTCAATGATCATTAAAGCTCAAATTACACACATACACAAGAGTACACATTGGTGTCAATAGAAAATGTAAAAACGAACATACCCCCCAAACTTTTTCATTGCAAATCAATTAAAAGTTTGGAAAAATAGTGTTGCATTGATATTGACACCAAGTGCTAACCATACAAATCTACACACATGGGCCACTATCCCAACAATTAACACTAAGAGTAGCTAAGCAATCAATATTATGAACAAGAATATAAATTCCACTACCCCCCCAAACTTAGTAATTGCTATGCAATTCCTAAGTTTGGAGTGGGCGTACCTCTCACGATTGCTATAGTTACACCTTCTTCGAAGCTCAAAGTTCCACTTTCGATCTCTAATCGTCCATTCGATCCAAGCTTCTCCAACTAACATCAAAACTCACAAACACATCAAACTAAACTAACAAAGCAAATAAAATGAGCAAGAAATGAAATAAAGCAAGTAAAAATGGGTTTCCTCCCATTTAGCGCTAGGTTTAACGTCCTATGCCGAACGGAACTTAACAAGTTCATACTTCTCTTTCTTTGAATGGAGGATGATAGTACTTGACATTGTGCTCATCGGTGATGAACACTTCATCCTCCTCACTTTCCAACGCAATGCCTCCTCCATAGACCAATTTCTTCATGACCAACATTTTCCGTTCCTTGATCTTCATCTTTCCAAGGACTTCCATCACTCCCAAGGTGCCCCATACCACCGTATCTCCAATTTCAAAGTCCTTCTCAATCTTTCTCTCCTTCGAACTCTTTATTTTTCCCTCTTCATCTTCACTACCCTCAAGGAACTTATCAAAACTCTTCTCCTTATAAAACTCCCCCAAACTTGAGTTTTGCTCAAGTTTGGGATTTTGCTTCAATTTGTTATCATCTCCCGGATCTTTCAATGGGACTTTTGGTAATGGCTCTTTCACATAAATGTCACATTCTTGGATGGAGGGGGATTCCTTCTTTCTTGGGGAACTCTCAATTGAGCCATACTTGGAGAAAATCACTTTCTCTCCATTCACCTCCAATGTTACCTCCCCTTTTCTCAAATCGATGTTTGCTCCCCCCGTGGCAAGAAACGGCCTCCCAAGAATCAATGGGATATTTGCATCTTCTTTCATATCTAACACCACGAAGTCGGCCGGAATGATGAACTTGTCAATCTTCACCAATACATCTTCAATGATCCCTTTAGGATGGGTGATGGAACGATCCGCTAATTGGAGAGTAATTGATGTGGGCACTACTTCTCCAAGTCCCAAACGCTTGAAGATTGAAAGTGGCATCAAATTGATGCTAGCTCCCAAATCACAAAGAGCTTTCATCATGGGACCATCACTAATCTCACATGGGAGAGTGAAACTACCCGGATCCTTGAGCTTTTCGGGAGGGGTTCGTTGAAGGATAGCACTACACTCTTCGGTCAACTTGATCTTCTCATCATCCACTAGTTTCTTTTTGTTTGCTATTGCATCCTTTAGAAACTTCATGTAATGAGGTATTTGCTCTAAAGCATCCGAAAGTGAAAGATCAATGTGAATTTTCTTGAAGATATCCAAAAACTTCCCAAACTTCTCATCCATTTTCTTCATGTATCTTCCCGGGTATGGAAGTGGCTCATATGTAATGGCCCCCCCCCCCATCTATCACAAGGTACCTCAAGCTTCTTCTTTTTCAAATCTTTGGCAATTCTCCACTTTGGAATTCTTGGAGCAACCTTTCCACTCCCAACTTTTTCTATCCTCTTCTTTTCCTCTTCCTCCCTTTCTTTTGCTTTCAACATTTCACCCTCTTCCAATTCAATTGAAGAAACTCCATAATGTTCACCACTTGAAATTGTAATAGCATTACAATGCTCACGTGGGTTTACCTCGGTGTTTGAGGGCAATTTACCCTTTGTATGTTGAGATCCAATGGAAGTTGCCAATTGTCCTAATTGGAATTCCATCGATTTTTGATTACTCATGAGTTGGGCAAGCATTGAGTCGGTGGATTTTTGGTTACTCATGAGTTGGGCAAGCATTGAGTCGGTAGATTTTTGGTTACTCATGAGTTGGGCAAGGATGGAGTCGGATGCTTCGGATTTCTTCTCACTTGTCTCCATTCTCTTCACGAGGAGTGCAAGAAGCTCATTCGTGGAAGATTTCCCTTCTCCACTTGGAAGTTTTGCACCGGGATCAAATCCGGGAGGATATTGAATAGCACCTTTGGGATTGGAATAGGATAAATTCTCATTCTTTCGAAAATTTTGATTTTGAGGAGTTGAGAATTGAGGAGACGGACCCCCTTGACCTTGATAAGATGAGGATTGGCCTTGTAATCGGTTTTGAGTAGGACCTTGAAAGCCTTGACCACGATTTTGATATGGTGGTTGACCTTGATATTGTCGATTCCCTTGAAAGTTTTGTGGGTATCCTTGTTGACCCATGTATTGCACATCCTCCATAGGTCTCATTTGAAGATCCTCTTGCCCAAAGGATAAATGATTATCTCTTGTTTGAGATAAAACATTCACCTTTTCAATGAGTGTAGTCATCATTGCTTTTATGCTATCATTAACATCTACTTGGGCTACCCGATTTTGTGCTCCACGGTCTACTCTCATCTTGAAAGTATGGCTTGATATCCCTTCTATTATGTCATTGATCTCCTCCACCGATTTCATCCAAATTGAACCCCCCGCACAAGCATCAATGTGGTGTTGATCTTCCAATAGTAACCCACCAACGAACCAACATGTTGTTTGTTCTATTGGGAAACCATGATGGGGGCATGTGATGAGAAGATTCGTAAACCTTTCCCATGCCTCTTTGATTCCCTCCGTTGGACCTTGTTGGAATGTAGAGATCTTTTGTTTGGCTTCCATAGTCTTTGAAGGAGGGTAGTACTTCAATAGAAATCTTTTCTTCAACTCTTCCCACGTCCTCACTTCTCCGGCGGGAATGCTTGATTGTAGCCAAGCTTTGGCTTTCCCCGACAATGTAAATGGAAATAGCCTCATCTTTTTAGCATCTTCCGACACTCCGTTTTGCTTGAGAGTGTCGGCCATCTCTAAGAATTGAGCAAGGTGTTCATTCGGGTCTTCCTCAAATCCTTCCTCCGTCCTTCCTTCAAATTGTCTCTCCCTCAACATCCTTAATAAAGAGGCACTAATCTCAAAATTGTTTGCCTCCACCCTTGGTCTTGCCAACCCATCGTAATGCTCCCTAGGTTGAGGCTCAAAATATTCCCTCATTGGCCTTCCATGGTACACACGTTGAGGCTCTTCCATATGTGGAGGGGGAGGGATGTATTCCTCTTGAATGTGTTGAGGGTGAGGATATTGGTAAGGTGGAGGGTAAGGGTGTTGAGGTGGTGGAAATTGATGAGGTTGAGGTGGTGGATAGTAGGCTTGTTGTGGAGGTGGATAGGGGTAAGGATAGTATCCTTGATATGGAAGGTGATTTTGAGGTGGATTCGGATTATGGAGAATTGGTGGAGGATTTTGAGGTGGATTACCTCCTTGTTGATTCCCAACTTGGGGATTCTCTCTTTGAGGCTCATCATCTCCATTTGGTGGAAGATTCATCTCTTCAATGTTCTCCATCTCAAATGGTTCTTCTATGACTCTTTGTCGATTCCTACTTCGATTCCTTCTTCTTACGTGTGCCTCGATCTCAAGGTCTAACGATTCAAGGTTTCCTCCACGTGATCTTGTGATCATGCACCTACAAAAGAAAAATGTCAAAGCCCACAAAGATGAACAAAAACAAAATAACAAAAAGAAATGCTACTATCAATAACACTTAACAAACTCTAAGTCTCACTAACAACACTCGCTTAAGTCCCCGGCAGCGGCGCCATTGACTTGGATCGAATTTTTGCACTTTTTACAACAATACGATCCCCACAAGCGTATGGGTTCGATTGTAGTAAGATAAGTGTCCCAAGTAGAATTTCGTTCCAAGGACTTAATTGAGCATCAATGAATCCCTAAAGTTGCAAGTATTCATTCTATTGTAGTAACTAAATGATTATGTTTGGATTTTCGGGAATAAGCATAAAAGTATTAAACTAAATTAACTAAAGTAATGAGAACTAGTAACAAGAGTAATAACAAGTTATCTAACTTTCTTTTGGAAAGTGCAAGGGAAGGGTATTGCCTCGGGTGTTTCCGTTTTGTGAGCAATTAAGTGAGTTAGTGGACCAATTACATGAATTAGCTATGAATTCGGATTAAGCTAAAGGCTATCACATAAGTGTGCAAACCCCCTCGAAAGGCATAGGTAAACATCGTGCATTGATTAACAATTATAGGATCTAACCAAATACCATAAGCTCCTAAGATAGTGTTGCATAAGCACTTTCAACACGGTTACTAATGCTTATGAAACGCCCTCTCACCAAACTCCTAGACGACCTCTATTTGTTTAGTGTCTAAGGTTGTCGGTCTAGCCATTAACACCCCTCTCGGGTGAGCTAATTACTAATTAACTTCTATTCAATTGACCAAAGCTCACACTCACACTCCCAATCATGCTACCCAACTCTCGTTGCAATAAACATAATCGAACATGCTCGCTAATAGGGTTAATCAACCAAATGAATCAATCAAAGTACAACTCTAGAAACATAAGAACCCAAATTATAAGCTAATCATGCAATTAATCCACAATTACACTAAATTCTCATCAAAACATCCACACCCAAGGCAATTGAGGATTAGCCCATGGTTCTAGAAGAGAATCCCATGGCTACAACAACAAATAACATCAAACTCATAATAAAATAACAAGAGATTGAAGAAATTAAGAAAATACCAAATTGGATTGTAAAATAGAGTAATATCACCTTGATCATACGAATTTAGCTACAAAACGATGTAATAGACGATGCCCGATGATAATCGTAGCTTGATTTGAAGTAAAAACCACTATTCTATCTAATCTGTTGAAGAAATTAAACTAAAAATGAAGAACACTACTAACTATGTGTTTGTGTGTGAGAAAATGCTTGGAAAAGGAGTAAGACTCCCTTTTAAAACTCAAATTTAGTCTATTTATAGTTGGGGTGGAAGTCTTGGGTGAATTTTGCAATTAGGCCCTTCAAAAATGGAGAAAATGGGGCAAAATCCCCGAAAATGAGTTGGAAACAGGTGGCCGGCCGGGCTGGAAAGTGGCCCGGCCGGGCCAAAACTTCGTAAGCTGATTTGGACCAAAAATACGCGCGGGGGTGAACTTATAAAAAATGTGGGTGCGCGAAATGGACTGGAAGCAGGTGGCCCGGCCGGGCGGAACTTTCGTAAGTTAAAAATATGCGCAGTGGGTGAACTTAACAAAAAGTTGGGTGCAGATACTGTGGCCCGGTCGGGCGGGCGGGTCGGCCCGGTCGGGCGGATACTTCGGCCCAGATTTCGTCCTCTGTCTTCGTCCCTTCATATCTCGAGCTTCCGACCTCCGATTGACTTGATTCTTTTTTTCATTCCACTCCATTTTTCGAGACGAATCCAATGGTGCAATCCTCTCTTCAGTCCAGTGAGTGTAAATGATGATTGAACACTCATTTTTGCGATTTTAATGCCTAATTCACATCGTATTCCTACAAAACGAGCTCAAACACCTTTCTCAATCAAATCAAGCATATTAGTGTGAAAATGCATGAAAATCCCTCAAAGTTTATCACTAAAACACATGAAATCTTATGCAATTTACAACCGAATCACGGCCCCCCGATGCAAAATGGCATCGGCAGTGGGCCCGGTGCCATTTAGTAACGGCATTTAATGGCCGATGAAAAATGGCATCGGCAGTGGGCCCCGATGCTATTTGGTAAATTTATCTCCCTTTCTTTTATTTTATGGTATTTATCAAATCTAGTCACATAAAATATTTTTACATAGATATTAGTTTTCTATCTACAAACACACGATATTTTTCTTCCCTCTTCCATTCTCATTATTTTTGGGTTAATTCAATTATATATATATATATATATTATTAATTCAAGATTTTAAACGTAATTTAAGTGAATATACGTAATTTAAGTGAGTATACATAATTAAGAGCGACATATGTATAAATTTATAAACTATTTACCAATTTATCATATTTAATAACTAATGTAATGATTTATATTAATTTATCGATTTTACTTAAAATTATGTTACTTAAAATGAATTTTACTTATTTTTAATTAATATACTAAAAAACATTTGTTTCTCAACATATAGTGTTTAGGGTTTAGGGTTCAGGGTTTAGAGTTTAGAGTTTAGGGTAAAGGGTTTAGGGTAAAGGGTTCAGAGTTTAGGGTAAAGGGTTTAGGGTAAAGGGTCCAACTACTCCTTTCAACGTGTACACTTAGACTTCATTAATAAACAAACTTCAAATGTGTATTATGAATTTATATTCAATATGGTAACTTATCCCCGAATACTCGTTTCTCAACATATATTGTTTACGATTTAGGGAAAAGGGTTCGGAGTTTAGGGTAAAGGGTTTAGGGTTGTTAAAATGAAATATTTTACACTTAGGGATTAAAAAATTCATAGTTTTACACCAAGATTGTTAAAATGAAATATTTTACCTTTAGGAATAAAAAATTTTCTAATTTTACACCAAAATTGTTAAAATGAAATATTTTACACTTAGGAATTAAAAAATTCATAATTTTACACAAGGTTGTTAAAATGAAATATTTTACACTTAGTAATTAAAAAAATTCATAATTTTACACCAAGGTTGTTAAAATGAAATATTTTACACTTAGGGATATGATTGAAAAAATCCTAATTTTACATCAAGGTTGTTAAATGAAATATTTTACACTTAGGCATTAAAAGATTCATAATTTTACACCTTGTTAAAATGAAATATTTTATACTTAGAGATTAAAAAATTCATAATTTTACACCAAGTTTGTTAAAATGAAATATTTTACACCTAGGAATAAAAAATTCCTAATTTTACACCAAGATTGTGAAAATGAAATATTTTACACTTAGGGATTAAAAAAATTCTAATTTTACATCAAGGTTGTTAAAATGAAATATTTTATAATTAGGGATTGAAAAATTCATAATTTTACACAAAGTTGTTAAAATGAAATATTTTACACTTAGGATTTTTAAAAAATTCATAATTTTACACCTTGTTAAAATGAAATATTTTATACTTAGAGATTAAAAAATTCATAATTTTACACCAAGTTTGTTAAAATGAAATATTTTACACCTAGGAATAAAAAATTCCTAATTTTACACCAAGGTTGTGAAAATGAAATATTTTACACTTAGGGATTAAAAAAATTCTAATTTTACATCAAGGTTGTTAAAATGAAATATTTTATAATTAGGGATTGAAAAATTCATAATTTTACACAAAGTTGTTAAAATGAAATATTTTACACTTAGGAATTAAAAAATTCATAATTTTACACCAAAATTGTTAAAATGAAATATTTTACACTTAAAAATTAAAAAAAATCATAATTTTACACAAAGTTTGTTAAAATGAAATATTTTACACTTAGGGATTAAAAATTACTAATTTTGTTAAAATGAAATATTTTACACTTATGGATTAAAAAAATCCTAATTTTACACCAAGTTTGTTAAATTAAATATTTTACACTTGGGGATTAAAAAATACCTAATTTTACATCAAGGTTGTTATAATGAAATATTTTACACTTAAAAAAATCATAATTTTACACCAAGTTGTTAAAATGAAATATTTTACACTTAGGGATTAAAAAAATCATAATTTTGTTAAAATGAAATATTTTACACTTATGAATTAAAAAATTCCCAATTTTACACGTTAAAATGAAATATTTGTTAGATTAAGGTTTATTAAAATTAAATTAGTGTTTGTTAGATTAAAATTAAAATTAAAACAACTCATCTCTATCAAATCAATTTCAATATTCAATATCTCTCCCTTTTTAATTAAATGGATAAGTGAAGTCATATTTTTAAATGGATAAGTGAAAATAATTATATATATTTAATGTTGTGAATTGAAAATTAGAATGAATTTAAATGATGTGATTAGAATAAATTTAAATGTATAAGTGAAAATAATTATATTCAATGTTGTATGTAATTATAATGTTGTGAAATTAAAAATTCGAATGAATTTAAATGTTGTAAATTGAGGATTATAATAAATTTAAATAGTGTGAATTGATAGCGTAATTAAATTATTTAATTTGAAAAACATAATTTAGAAATAATTATGATATGCTTTGATAAATAATTTAATAAGCAACAATTAAAGTTAGAATGGATTGAATTAATTAAAGAATTAAAAACTCAAATTAAATTGAATATATATTAATTGCATTCACAACATGTCAACTAAAAGCTCCTAGCCTAAACGGCACACAGGGGGCGCTCAAAAGCCTTCGAGACCGCGAGGTCCCGAGTTCGAACCCCACAATTCGCGAAAATGGCCAGATTTCCGAAAAATGGGGTGGCCCAGCGGTGGGGGCTGGGTGTTGGTGGCCTATCGACCTGGGTTCGAAACCCAGATTCGTCTTTTTTAAATTTTAATAAAAAGGCATCGGCAGTGGGCCCGATGCAAAATGGCATCGGCAGTGGCCCCGATGCCATTTGGTAACGGCGCTTGCCCCGATGCGAAATGGCATCGGCTGTCCCCGATGCAAAATGGCATCGGCAGTGGGCCCCGATGCCATTTGGTAACGGCGACCTGCCAATGCCAAAAGGCAACGGTTTTCCCAAAATCCGATGCCATTTAAATGGCATCGAGCATATTGGCATCGGCACACTGCCGTCCCCTTTGCCGTTGCCTTCATCTTTGGGGACGGCAGATCCGATGCCTTCCCCGATGCCATTTTCAAATTATTTTGTAGTGACATTTAAATCTCTTTTAAACAAGGGATAATTCTAAATAAATACACCATGCACATTTAGTCTCAATATCAATTTAATCACGACTTTTATGATTATTGTAAAAAATCTCAACCTTTCACCGTGTTGCAATTTGATACACATTTTTTTCTCCGACCAACAATTGATGAGGTGGCTTGCTGGAGCTTGCCACGTCATATTACAAATATTCTTTTTTATTTTCCACATCAAATTATACTTTATAGAAATAAAAATAAAATTTTATAAAAATAAAAATAAAACTCTCAGCTTGTTCTGCGTCTTCTCAGCTTCTCAAACTCAATAGAGTTCTTCTTCTGCGTCTTTCTCACTTCTCAAACTTAAAATCATAAGGGATATAATTCTAACACTAAAATCGTAAAAAAAGAATTTTTTTTTTGTCAAGAATCCTAAAAAGTTGGATCGTTTGAAAGTAGAGTGAAGTTTGTAAATTTTAAACCGTACAAAAACTTCAAGTAAATGAAATCTTCTAAACTTCAACTACGACGCGCGTCTTAATAAATTAAGCTTAATGAACTCAACTATAAATACCCTTAAATATGTCATTACTTTTCCATCATCAAAAATCTATTTTTTAAAAATATTAATCTTTTATCTTGAGAGTTAGATGTTTATTGGCTAGGTTGATTCTTCATATCATTTTAGCATAATTCACTTTTCAATTCACGTCTTTTTTTATTCAATTTATGTCATTTCACTTAATTTTTTTTTTAACTCGCTGAAAATAGATGAACGAATTAGAATTCCGATCAAATAGTTCAATTTACGTCTTTTAAGTATGAAAATTAAAAATTCTAAAAATCTCATTAGAATTTATAAAATATGCATATAAAATAAAAATTCTAAAATTTAAAAAATCCTAAAAATTAAAAAACAAAAATCTCATTTACAATTCAAAACAATCTAATTAAAATTAGGTAAATGTGTAGATTGAAAATTAAAAATCCTAAAAATCTAATAAGAACAATAAAAATTATAAATATCTCAATAAAATTCTTATCTGGTTCTGACTCGTCCATCATTAAAGTTTTGTTTGGAGCGATCTGAAAAGCTTTGCGCCCCACGAGGTTACCTGACTTGCCGCTGATGCCAAGTCAGAGCTCCACGCCTTGATCGACCGCAAATTAAATTGTCTCAAATTCATTCTAATGAGATTTTTAGAATTTTTAATTTGCACATTTTCAAAATTTTGGAATTGTAGAGTTTTTAGATTTTTTAAGAGATATTTAGAATTTTTTTTTGTTTATTATATTTTTTAGAATTTTTGTGAGATTTTTTTAATTTTATTGGAATTTTAGATTTTTTTAATTTTTAATTCAAATTTAAAAGACATAAATTGGACCATTTGACTGGAATCTCAATTCAATCATCTATTTTCGGTGAGTTTAAATTTTTTATTAAAAAAAAATGTAAATTGAACACCCTACAATATTAATTAAAAAAATGAATACCTAATTGATTTAAATTGAATTTTAACTTACTTAAAATGAAATTATCTCATAATAAAAACATAAAATTATAAGAAAATTAAGCAAAAAATATGCAATAAATTCATGCAATTTTCACTAGTTCTTAGTTTCTTTACTTGTTTATTTATCTTGTTTGTGACTTCCTTGTTTTCGTTGTTTGAGTAGTTAAAATGT
The DNA here is from genome assembly GCA_963675135.1 of Galeopsis tetrahit. Classification (NCBI taxonomy): domain Eukaryota; kingdom Viridiplantae; phylum Streptophyta; class Magnoliopsida; order Lamiales; family Lamiaceae; genus Galeopsis; species Galeopsis tetrahit. The sequence goes on from OY776119.1 coordinate 92,032,500, forward strand.
TAAACCACATGTTAGCTTCTAATTGTGTTAACGTTTGTTTAATTTTTATGATCGATCTTTCATTGTTACTAATTACTATCTTTCCGTACATTTTCTCTTTTCTACTTCTATCTACATTTTTCGATCATTTACTATTTCTTTTTTAACAATTCACTAATACTTGTGTCAAAAATAAATGAACAACTTTCGAAAAGATGAGAGGATCAGAGTGGTTTATATATTTTTTAAATCTCTTTTAACCGGCCGGCCAATTAGATATATTAATCCTAAGAAAAATCTTTACACAATCTTTACTTGCTACAATAGACATTGTTTAAACAATAATGAAGCTGAAAAATAGTTTGTGCATAGCATTAATAGTATATATGCGATCGACTAAGGAGATCTCCCTCTTGATAAATAAACCAATAAAAACCTAAATAATTGAACTTTGTATATAAATATAGGGTTGGTCTCCTATGGACTCGAGTGCATGCTGTGCACTCTAGTCCATGTTCACTTTTCAGTTTATTGACTTACACTTTTTGGTAAATGAGTAATAATTGAAAAGTGCAACACCATTATCAAAAAGTGTAAGTCAGTAAACTGAAAAGTGTACATGGACTAGGGTGCACAGCATGCACTCGAGTGCATACTAGACTTTACCATAAATATATACTTGGAAGATGAATGGTAAGCACGTTATAAATTGGTTTGCAGGCAATGAAATTATTAAAGAAAATAGGCAGATTAATTAATATATAATATTATTTCCTAATCAAATATGAAGACAGGCTTAATTCCAACTTAATCGCAAAAGTCCTAACTATAAATACCCCTAAATATTTTTCATTACTGAAATCCATCATAAAAAATCAGCTAGCCCAGTTTAAGTATTACTAATTACAATTTCATCATAGATCCAATTAATTAAAATAATGGCATTTAGTAAGCATGCATGTGTTTTAATTGTTGTAGTAGCGATGATCGCCATCACCCAAACCAGCGAAGCCACACCACGCAACTTGTTACAGGTGGCATCCACCGTGGTCAATGGGGCCGGTTCACTGCTTGGAGCGGCTGACGGCACGCTAAATACGACTAGCGCATTGAGTGACACATTGGGAGGTAACGGCACGATCAATGGGGCTGGCTCAGTGACGGATTTGGCTACAGGCTCGCTTGATGCGGCTGGGGCATTGAGTGACGACACATTGGGAGGTAATGGCACGATCAATGCGGCTGGCTCCGTGTTGGATTTGGCTACGGGCTCGGTTAATGCAACTGGCGTATTGAGTGACGACACATTGGGATCAGGTAATGGCACGATCAATGGGGCTGGCTCCGTGACAGATTTGGCTACAGGATCGCTTAATGCGACTGGCGTATTGGGACAGAGTGGCACGATCAATGCAGCAGGCTCCGTGGCAAATCTGACTTCAAGTTCGCTAAATGGGAATGACTCATTCAGTGACACATTGAGAGGTAACGTCACGATCAATGAGACTACCTCCGTGACAGGTGTGGCTACAAGCTCGCTAAATGTGGATACTGGTTCGGTGCTTGGGGGCGAATGATCGAAATCATTTTGTGTATTTCAATTTATGTTTTATTCTTTAATTTGGATGCATGACCCATGTTAATCATATTTATCTCCCCAACTTTTTCATTAATTGATTAAACTTATTTATTTATTTATTATTGTAAGGAATTGTGTATTTGGGTTGGATGTTAATTATGAAATACATGCATCTTTTTAAATTGTAATTATAGATATATTAGCCCAAGACCCGTATTATGGGTTGAAATAAATGTATAATATATTAATAAAATAAATAAGTTTTGAGTATGTATACAATTGTAAATTTGTTATTCTATTATAAAATAAAAAAATTATACTTCAATAATTTTATTAATTAAAAAAATCAATATACTAAATTAAAAATAACTAAGTCAAAGTCTTGTATGTACTACTTGAGTAGACTTTTGACTTCACAGTTGACTATTCAATGATCAAACTTTGATTTTTTTTTTTTTTAAATAATTAAAAAAAAATTTTAATTTTTTTTTTCAATTTTTTTTTTGAAAAAGTGTATGTTAGTATATTAAAAAGTGTATCTTTATTTTTTTAATGAAAAGTGTATGTTATTATATTGAAAAGTGCAACATTGTTTTTAATGAAAAAAGTGTATGTTCTTATAACTGAAAAGTGTATAATATTATAAGTGAAAAGTGTATGTTATATTTAATAAAAAATGTATGTTATTATAACTGAAAAGTGTATGTTATTATAACTGAAAATTGTATTTATTATACGTGAAAAATATATGATATATTAATGAAAAGTGTATGTTATTATAACTGAAAAGTGTATGTTCTATTAATGAAAAAGTAAGTTATATATTAATGAAAAGTGTATGTTCTATTAATGAAAAAGTAAGTTATATATTAATGAAAAGTGTATGTTATTATAAATGAAAAATGTATGATTTTATAACTAAAAAGTTTATGTTAAAATAGCTAAAAATATTATTGAAAAATGTATATTTCTGTAAAAAAAAAAAAAAAAATTGGTCAACGGTCAACAGTTAACCGATCAAAGTCAACGGTCAAATATTGACCATTAAAAGTCCACTCAAGTACAATGTGTACTTGAGTGCACAAAAAACCCACCAAATAACTAAAAACTTCCGTGTAGAAAACATTTGTTGGACGTTTGCATATTTTTTTCATTTGAATTTAAATATTTATAAGATTTATTGACGTTGTTAGAGAAATTTAAATTCTTCTAGGGTATGTTTACTTTTGATTTTAAAAACCAGGTTTTGGATTTCAAGATTCAAAATCCGTTTTACTTCGGGTCGGTTTTCAAAATCCACTCAAAACCACCCTTATCAAACATATTGATTTGACATAAAGTTATATCTATATAATATTACTCCAATCATTATATTATTTTTCAAAAATAATATAATAATACTATAATAATATAATACATTTAATCATTACACACTTAACTAATCATTATATCTCATCAAACAATAATATAATAATACAAACTCATTCAATATTTCAATTTGATTTGATATAAAGTTAAATCCTTCACTATTCCAAAACCCAAAAGAAATATCAATATTACTATTCATTGAGATTTCAAAAATCAGGATTTTAAAAATTCGATTTTTTAAACCCCCAAAGCCCAAAGTAAACCCCCTAGCGTTTTAAGATTAGTTAGCTATGAGAAAGAAATTTGAATTCGATATAAATAAAGTCAACACAATATTAATTAAGTCAAATTGTGATAAAGTTTTTACGATACTTATATTGTAAAATCAATTTGATTAATCTATTATTGAAATAAGATACAAAGATATTTAGAATAATTGATAATTTTACAAACTATGTAAAATTCACTATTTAATATATCGCCACAAAAGGACTAATTATATATATTTTGACTAATTAAAAGATATTTATAAACATCAGAATTATATAGAATCATAGAAAATAAATCAAAGGTGGAGATCATTTTTTTTTAAAATAAATGAAAAGTGTATGTTATTATAACTAAAAAATGTATATTATTATAACTGAAAAATATATGATATATTAATGAAAAATGTATGTTATTATTACACAGACTTATTGTGAAATGAAAAAGGTAAGTTATATATTAGTATATATGTTATTATAAATGAAGAGTGTATGTTAAAATAGCTAAAAATATTATTTTAAAATAAAAAAAGAGAAAAAAATGAAAAAAAAATTGAAAAAAAAAATTGGTCAACGGTCAACAGTTAACCGATCAAAGTCAACAGTCAAATGTTGACCATTAAAAGTCCACTCAAGTACACTGTGTACTTGAGTGCACAAGAGACCCATCCAATAACTAAACTTTCGCATAAAAAATATTTGTTGGACGTTTGCATATTTTTTTCATTTGAATTTAAATATTTATAAGATTTATTGACCGTTGTCAAAGTATAAGAGAAATTTAAATTCTTCTAGCGTTTTAAGATTAGTTAGCTATGAGATAAGTTATATAATTGTATAAGAGAAATTTGAATTCGATATAAATAAAGTCAACACAATATTAATTGAGTCAAATTGTGATAAAGTTTTTACCATACTTATATAATTGTGTAAAATCAATTTGATTAATCTTGATTGAAATAAGATACAAAGATATTTAGAATAATTGATAATTTTATAAACTATGTAAAATTCACTATTTAATATATCGCCACAAAAGGACTAATTATATATATTTTGACTAATTAAAAGATATTTATAAACATCAGAATTATATAGAATCATAGAAAATAAATCAAAGGTGGAGATCATTTTTTTAAAATAAGGGGTTTATATTAAAACTTAATTTATAATGATATGATGAGGATAGAGAGATTTAAAATGTAGAAATTTAGTGAAAAGAAAGAGAGTTAAGGATTAATTCTATTTATTCATTAAACGAGTCGAGTCGAGCTAAATTTTAATAGGCTGAGCCGTAGGCTCCTATCGGATAGTTTGGTCCATTCCTAGCCCTAGAGATCTCCCCCCTAATAAATAAACTAATTAATAAAAGCCTTAATGTAGCGTTAGGTCTTTTATACGTGCTAGGCACGTTATACATTTTTTTTTTTTTTGACAGAAAGCACGTTATAAATTGGTTTGCCGGCAGCTGTGCCGGAAAATATCACTACAAAAAACGCGGAGTTTGCCGACGGAAGGCTACCGACGGAATCCATTATGTCGGTCGGCCCGACGGATCGCCGACGGAATTCTCGAATCGACTGACTCCCGACGGAATCCAAGATCCGTCGGGACCGTCCGACGGACTTCCCGACGGATTTCAGTTCCGCGGCCAAACGGTGTCGTTTAGCCTTGCTTCCCGACGGATTTTTTCCGTCGGTCGTTCAAATTTCGACTGCCGACGGAAGATATCCGTCGGTAGCCGACCCGCTTTGATTGGCACATTAATATTCGCGTGCTACCGACGGAAATATCCGTCGGTAGCCGAACCGCTTTGACTGACGCCTTAATAATCGCGTGCTACCGACGAAAATATCCGTCGGTAGCCACAATTTTTTTTTTATAAGAACTGCCGAAGGAGAGGCGGTTCTTCCCCATAAGGGAATTTTTTTTTTTTGGCTTTCGTCCCCCTCTCCCTGTTCGTCTCCTGTTCTGTCCTCGTGGATTGGATTTTCTTGTGCGTGGTGCGTGGATTGATCGACAAAGGGCATTACGATTATCTACTCCAATTTTCTTCAATTTAAACGGTACGTTTTATAAATTCTTAATTAATTTTAATTAAGTTATTGTATTATAAATTGCATGTTAATTATTATAAAATTTCATGTACGTAGTTGATGAATATATATGTATAATTCATTCAAATATATGTTAGTACGTGGATTATATGTTTTTTATTGGTTAATTGTAATTAATTAATGTATGTTAGTTCAAATATATAATGTAGTTTTGTTAGTTCGTTTTGATAATTAAACTAGGTTATTATTGTTGATTAAATTAGTAATTATTCTTATAATTAAACTAGGTTATTATTGTTGATTAAATTAGTAATTATTCTTATAAGTAGAGGTGTTGTAAATATAGTAATTATTGTTATTGTTTAAATTAAGTCATTATTAATTAGTTTGGTAAATTATTGATTTCATTAGTAACGTGATTTTGTTATTGATTAAATTAGGAAATTATTGACTTAAATTACTAAAATGTTATTAATTAAAATAGAAAATTATTGATTTCATTACTATATTAATTATTGATTAATTTATTATACATTTAAATTTTATTTATTAAAATAGATGAGTCAAGATGCTAGTGGGGCCTCAGGATCTCGACGTAGGAGAGGCTCACTTAGGCCTGTTGAGCCTGCTACGTTGACGTCGTCGGCATCCGTTCCACAGCATTCGCCGCCGTCATCTCAGTCATCGGCAGCTCGTGGACATCCCACGCGGGCTCGAGAAAACAGACTGAAAATATGGATTGAGGGTGTACAGTAAGTAATTAATTAAATAATTTTAAGGTTTAACAATATTTAATAGCATCAATTTTTGTACGTTTTTTAATTTATAATGTGTTTGTTTCTTAATATATAATGTCACAACTTACTTCCTGGTAATGAGATATCCAAGATTTGCACTGTGGTGATTACTAAGTGCAAGATTGTTGCGAATGCCTACTCTTGGCTGAAGGTGCCGCAGACGAAAAAAGGATGAATACTGGGAGGAATTCCAGGTATTTGAGTGCATTCAATTAAATATTAATAAATAATTTATTATATATATTATTTGATAAATATGCTGATCGAATATGTGCAGAAACATGCTTATTGGCATAGGGAGTTTTTTTCGGACAACGATATCCACCGTCACTGGCTATCTTCATGTCAGTCTAGGTATAATGAGATAATGTACACCTGGAGGAATGCTTGGCGTAAACGTGGCGTGGTGCAGACGTTGGGGGAGGACGAAAATGGAGTCGACGTGTGGAACACGTTGACCACGTATTGGAGTATCCCGGAGTACATGAGGAAGTGTGAAATTGCTCGAGCCAACCGTATAAGTGATGGGGGAGGTGGGATGTCAAGGCATCGGGGGGGGGGGGGGGCGATCCGCGTATGAGCACTCAATTGCTCTAGTAAGTGTTCACTGAATTTATTTCAATTATTTATATTATATTATATAAAATAATTTTTATATGCTCATTTGGTACGAAATAGGAGCGAGAACTTGGGCGTGAACCCACACACGTGGATCGGTTGAACGTTCTTCATCCGTTTGATCCAGATTCGCAGACGTCCACATATGGACGCACTACCCAGCTTCACGTAAGTTTAATTAAATTGTGATGTTTTTTTAATATTTAATTAATTAAATGTATTGAACTATGTATTAATTTAATTTTTTTGTAATTATGTAGTTGGATGTGAACCGGAGGATTGAAGAGGAGACGACACAGGTTTCTGCTGAAGCCGGGCCCAGCGCTCCGCCTGATCTTAACCGGATTTACCTGGACGTTGCCCTGGCTGATCGAGGACGGGTCCTTGGCCTTGGCCGGATGAGCCGCTCAGTGAGAGCTGCGTCGTCCAGTTCGTCCCAGCGTGCATCGCAGGCCTCTGTATCCTCCACTGCTGTTCCGGACTCGAACGTAGTACACATGATGAACCACTACTTCCGACAGCTAACTGACACTATGGGTCGATCGTTGGGGATGTCTTCTGAACAAATAAATACATGTTTTGAACAGGCGATGAGCGTTCCCCCTCCGCCTTTCGATGCTCCGGTTGGTCTAGTTCCCCCTCCGCATTTCGATGCTCCGGTTGGTTCAGTTCCCCCTTTCAATGCTCCAGATGCTGAGGCAGACGACGGCTTGGATTTCATTGGTGGTGGTGATGAAGAGTTTTTTGATCAGTTTAATGGTTGATGTTTGAACTATTTATTTTTCTGGCGAACTATTTAATTTTCTGTCGAACTATTTAATTTTCTGTCGAACTATTTATTTTTTCTGTCAAACTATTTAATTTTCCGTTGGACATATTTATTTCGGTTGATGCTTGTTTTTCAATGGATTGTTTATTTATGTTATTGTTTTTAATTTATACATAATACATAATTTTTCGTTAGATTTTGGTATAAAGTAAAGTATTTTTTATTTTTTTTTATTTTTATTTTATCCCGCCAATATTACCGACGGAAATAAATATTCCGTCGGAAATAACGTCTGCCGACGGAAATAAATATTCGTCGGAAATAAAGTCTGCCGACGGAAATAAATATTCCGTCGGAAATAAAGTCTGCCGACGGAAATTCCGTCGGCCAAGTACTCTACCGACGGAATTTTGGGCGGCACCCTACCGACGGAATTTCAGAATCCGTCGGTAGATTCAAAATGTGCGCACCGATGGAATTTCAAAATCCGTCGGTAGCGCGTTTTTCAGAAACTTTCGGTACGTTTTTCCCCTTTCTCTCACTCAGTCGAAAAAAATTGTGGAAATTGTATGAGAGCAAGCAAATTTCGGTACGTTTTTCTTTTTTACTTGGTTAAATTTTGTAGTTTAGTTGTGCATTTTATATGGTTATAATTTAATTAGTTGTGCATTTTATATATTTGTAGTTTAGTTGTGTAGTTTAATTAGTTGTGCATTTTATATGGTTATAGTTTAATTAGTTGTGCATTTTATATATTTGTAGTTTAGTTGTGTAGTTTAATTAGTTGTGCATTTTTTTATATGTTTGTAAGAATTTTATGTTAAATGTTTAACAGATGGAATTGCCGGATCGTCGATGGATGTATGAAACTCCTAGGTTCATTTTAGGAAATGTGAATAGTGAATTTTACAATGAACTTGTGTCATTTGTTGGATTTGCAAAGCTCCACCCACATTACATGCATGGGGATTGTATCAAGTGTCCGTGTAATGCCAAAAAATGTCAGAATAAAATATTTAAGTCGATTGATGAGGTTTTGGTACATGTTCTGAAGAATGGTTTCACTGTTAATTATTATAACTGGACATTTCACGGCGAAGGACGTTGGCCTTATAACTTTTGTTGGGATATGAATCCTAGAACAAGTCCTAAATAATGATAAAAAGATAAAAGATGAAGTTTTGATAAGCCAAAAGTAGACTTGAATATTTTCTAAGTGTTGACTGATCTAGTCTAGTTAAGAAGAAGTCATCTTGTACAGATCAGTAGAGTTCACAAAGACAAGTACTAGTTCACAAGACAAGTACTAGTTCACAAGACAAGTACTAGTTTCAAAAGGCAAGCGTTGTTAAAAGATAAGTACGAATTATAAGTACTTCATATGTGTTTATATTAACTGATTAGATTGTTATTGAGCTATGGATGATTATTGTATAGAGCTCATAATTTTTTGAATGTAATAGATAGATTGTTTGTATAGTTTTAAGTTGACTAAGCTAAAAGCTTAATGTAATGTAATAGTCTTGTTAGGATTAGATGATAGGACTAGATTAGTTCTATATTGTAATCTAAAGAAGTCTACTGCACAAGACAAGTAGAAGACGAAGTCTACTACTACTGGACAAGACAGGTGCGACTCAACAAGACAGGTCAACTTGAAGTTAGTTACAGAAGCGTGTTCAAGATAAAGATTGAAGAGTTAGTTAAAGAATAACTAATTAACTGAAGGAACGCGTGAAAGGATAAAAAGAATCAGTTACAAGTTAGTTTTCAAGAAAAGGTTGTTACACAACTGAAAGTTCTTGGAATTGGAAGTCTATAAATACCGCAAGGCATTGATCGGTTAAAAACTACTAAAAAAAAGACTGATACTACTGTATATTGAAGCATTATTGAAGATTCAAGTAAAGAAGTTACTCTCAGAGATTGAAGTTCAGAAAGTGAAGCTACACAAGTCAAGTGAAGATCAAAGAAGGCTACTACTGAACGAAGAGAAGTTTTATTTTTGTTTACTGTTTCAAGTTGCTAGATACTTGTAAATCGCTAGTAAGATCGAAGAGGCACTTGGTAGTGTTGTCGAGAAGATCTAAGTCTTATTTCTTGGGACTTAAAGCTACAAGAACATATTACTCCATTGGACGAGTTAATAAGAATTTCACAACTGGGTTTGTGAGAGTGGATGTAGACAAGTTGTCGAACCACTATAAATCTCGTGTTTGATTTACTTTACTGTTTTGTTTGTTTGAATTGATTAATTGTTTACTTGGTGAACATACATAACTGAACAAGACTAGTTGAATAAACACTGAAACAGAGTTCTCGAAATAAGTTGAGTATAAACTAGAACTGGGCTCATTGATTAATTTCGTTATTTCGCATATCGTACTTTGATATTTCGAAAGATTTTTGAAAAGTCTATTCACCCCCCTCTAGACATTTTCACTAGATTACTCGTTATTAAACTCAACTTAGGGACCTACAAGTGGTATCAGAGCAGTAGTTTACGAACTGCTGTTTCTTGATAACCAACTCAAGACTTGAGTGAAGCCTTGGTCCGTGTCTATACGTGCTCTTACGTGTTCTTTATCGCTGAACTTGAAAACATCTGTTTCTTGATACTATACTGTGATATTCGTATCTTCTTGAATCATGTCTCTCGAAATTAGTGCTAACAAGTTACCTAAGTTCCAGGTTCAAGATTATGACTATTGGAAGCTAAGGATGGAAGCCATCTTCAGTTCTACTCACGACTTAATGATCTCCGTCATCACTGAAGGTCCAATTGTGACCATGATCCCTAATACTGCTGCCCTCGACAAAGACCAACCCGTGGGTACTCTCGTCAAGAAACCAAGGTCAGAACTAACCTCAGAAGAAATGAGACAGAATAATTTGGATAGCCTGGCCAAGAATTACATCTTACACACTCTTCCTAACGAGTATCTGGGAAAAGTGTTAAAATGTAAAACTGCCAAAGAAATGTGGGATCGCTTAGCTATCATTTGTGAAGGGACATCCCTAATCAAAGAAAGCAAGCTTTCTACAGCAGTCCAAAGATTTGAATCATTTCATATGAAAACTGGTGAAACAATAGACCAGTTGGATACTCGTTTTACTAAAATCATGAATGACTTGGAAGTCCTTGGTAAATCTTATACTCCACGTGAAATCAATCTTAGGATTCTCAAAAGCCTGGATAGTAGATGGAAAATGGTAAAAATGCTAGTTAAGAATACCCAAGATATAGACGTGTGGACAGTAGAGACCATGTTTCAAACTCTAAAGGCCCATGAGTTTGATTTAGACGAAGATGAACTCATAGCAAGTAGTGGCAGAGAACATGTTGTATCTAAGAACGTTGCTTTTAAGGCTAGTTCGTCTAAGGTAGACAGGTCGAAGTCTAAAACTAGGTCTACTTCTGTGAAAGACGAGTTAGATACTGATCTTAGTCTGAAGGATCAGGTAAGCCTCATGGTTAGAAAGTTTGATACACTGAATAAACGTTTCGGAAGATATAAGAAGTTCTATAGAGATCATAGAGGGTCTGCTTCTAAGAACTCGTCTGAGACCAGACGAGACCGAAACTCATCCAAAAGGAGAGACGAAGTCTCAAAAGGTAACAGACAAGATAGAGAGTCTGATGGTAGGAAGATTACTCGTTCTGATAGACGCGATAAACGAAGGAATAACTCTCCTATTAAAAAGGCTACTAATGATCTCTTGTGCTATAACTGTGACAAACCAGGTCACTACATATATGAATGTCCAGACCTAAGCACTGATGATCGAGAAGAACGCAAAGCACGAAGGGAAAGAAGATACAACCGTGGCAAGAAGGCAATGATGGCCAATGATGACTCTGATTCTGACTCAGACGAGTTGCCATCATCCTCATCTAGCTACCCGTCTGATCCAGATCACGATGAAGCTTTCATAGTAGATGATGGTCTATGCTGCATGGCTAAAATCGACCAAGAGGTATCATCTGCTACTTCTTTTCAATCTTGTGATGAATCAGAATCTGATGAAAGTGATACTGCCAGTAGCAAAGTAGGGAGTAGCCTTCAGCACTCTACTAGTGCAGTTGAAGACGACCTCCTACTTGTTAACCAGGCATTCATTGAAGTCAGTGATGAAAACATCATCTTAAAACAAGAAATCATTGATCTTAAGGAAGCTCAGTCTAAAGTAGATCCTAATATAACAGTCCTAAATGAACGCTTGCAAGAAGAGTTGAGACAACTCAAAGACAAGTGTGCATTAACAGACAAGTTGTATCAAGACCTACTTAAGACACATGCTACTGAGAAACATGAATTCAATGTTTTAAAAAGCAAGTGCAAAAAGCTTGAAGAACGTAATAAGTTCTTAGAAACTGAGGTTGTCACTCTAGACCTTAAACTTACTGACCTGGTTAACTCTTCTAAGGTTAACCTTGAACTGTCAGATAGGTATAGGGCTCCTGCTGACAAGACAGGCATAGGTGCTGAGACACCCAGCTCGTCTACTCAAGTCCCTAAGAACCCTACTATTTTCATCTCAAGCTCTTTGACTAATGATAAAGGAAAAGGACCAATGATATACGATATTGGAACTCCATCCGAAGGCAATGTACCTAAACAGACTCAAGTTAACATTCCAATTACCAAGGGAGGTAAAAAGAAAGTTAACAAAAAGGTTGTTCCGTTTAAGACAAGTCAACAAAGGACTAGGAGTCGTGGACGACCAAATCAGGTCAGATACGAGGACTGGTATCCTGAGGAGACAAGTACGAGACAAGTACAAACTAGATGGAAAGAGCCTAGACCTCCTTTCATAAGGCAGTCTCAGCTCTACTCGTCTAGGCCTAGGAAAGTAACTCCAAAATATCGTATTCAACCCGTCTTATATCCTCCGCCTGAATCGTATGATATCGAAGGAGAAGAAAGACCTAAACATGTCTATAAACCGTATGGACCTAATGCATATAAACCCTACTCTGACTATCATAGACAAGTGCCTGCTCAAGTAGAGATTAAGTCGAAAGGCTATCTCCAAAGAGTAGACCCGAACTCGACTGATAGGCCAGATAAGGACAACAAGGTCTTATTTTGCAACAAATATGGTCGAAAGCTTAGAAGATCAAACTTGTTCAGGACTCCAATGTACATTTGGATTCCATTGAACTCGACTAACCCCCCAGGACCCCAATAAACAAGGAGGGTACCTAAATTATGAAATATCATCTAATGCAGGGTCGACTCGATCTATACAAGAAGGGTGGCTCAATAGGAGAAACTTGGTACATAGACAGTGGCTGCTCGCACCACATGACTGGTACCAAGGCACTTCTATCAAGCTACCATGAGCAAGAAGGACCAAAGGTTATATTCGGTGACAGCTCTACAGCCATCACAAAAGGCTTTGGCTATATCCGAAATGGCGACGTAGAGATACAAGATGTATCATACGTAGAAGGTTTGAAATATAATCTATTATCTGTTTCACAGTTTTGTGATCGAGGCTACAAAGTGCAGTTCAAAAGTCAAAAGTGCGAAATCATAGACAAGAGGACTCACACCGTACTACTCGTCGGCATAAGACAAGGTAGTGTGTACATTGTGAATTGGAATAGTTGTCCGCGGGACACTTGTCTTCTTACTAAGACACCCAAAGAGGTCAGTTGGCTTTGGCATAGACGCCTTTGTCACATGAACTTTAAGGTAATTAATAAGATTGCAAGAGATTACCTTGTTGAAGGTATACCCAACAAAATCTATTTCAAATCACATGTATGCGATGCCTGTCAGAAAGGTAAACAGGTAAAAGGTTCCTTTAAATCTATTCCAACCCTCTCAACAAGTAGAGTTCTTGAACTTCTACATATGGACTTACATGGCCCAATTACTCCTCCAACTTTGAACGGTAGAAGGTACACACTTGTTGTGGTAGACGACTATTCTAAGTTCACTTGGGTAGTCTTCTTACACAAGAAGAGTGATACACAAACACTCCTACCTGATTTGTTGAAGAAGATACAAGTTGAGAAGAATCAGTCCATTGTCAAGATCCGTAGTGACAAGGGTACTGAATTCATTAACTGCTATATTAAAGAATTTTATTCTAAGCGTGGCATCCAGCACCTTACAAGTGCAGCAAGGACACCACAACAAAATGGAGTAGCAGAGCGAAGGAACAAAACTCTTAAGGAGGCCTGCAGGACCATGCTGACAGAATATAATACTCCTCAGAAGTTTTGGGCAGAAGCGATCAATACTGCATGCCACTCCCAAAACAGAAGTGCTATCAATAAAGCACTAGGTAAGACGCCCTATGAGGTATGGAAAGGTCGAAAACCTAGAGTTTCATATTTTCATATATTTGGCTGTAAGTGTTTTATCCATAACAATGGGAAAAGCAAGTTGACTGCATTCGATGCTAAGGCAGACGAGGGGATATTCTTAGTGATGTGCCAAAATTTGCACGAGAGGATTACGTGTCCTCTGGATTGGATGTCCCACTCTTCGAACACGTACAATCACTCTAAATATGCTGCCTTCACTCGAAATCTTCAAGAACCTGCAAAGAACACGCCGGAGGGGGGTCCGGCGTGGACACTCCGATGCCTAAGTCAGTATAGGGCTTATCAATATCTCCCAAGGATCTCAAGATCCTTGATGTGTCAAAGTAGTTCTCAAAGAATATCAGAAAGGTGTTTCGTGTTTTGTATATTAAGTTTGTAGTATAAGAATGTCTAACCTGTAAATCTCCTCGAATTTACCTATTTATAGAGATACTTTCTGGAGAGGAAGTCAAGCCTTCCTCTTATTTCGGAGCTGCCCCTAAGACTCGGCCCTGCTGAGTGGACGAAGTCCTCTTCTCTCTCCACTCCCTGAAGACTCGGTGCCACTCTCCCTAGTGGGCTCTTTCCACTACAATGAAGGAGAGTAGAATATTTCTTTGGTCAATCTTAGTCCGATTCTTGCGGAGTTCTCCTATATTCTCGGTCTACCAATTCATATCAAGATCGAGTCCTCCAAATAAGTCTCTCCCAGAGGGGCTCCAGGAGCTCCCTTTGGAGGGACTTCCAGAAGGGATTCTTTATCCAGAGCCCCTTCCACAATCCCATATCTTCTCTTTTATCTTATCCTTTATACACGTGTCGACTTTTTATCGAATGACATTTTTAGGCCGCATCATCTACTCCCCCCTACTCTCGTAAAAGGGGTATATCTTTTGTGAGAGTAGAAAATTCCAGTGAGCCTAGTACAGAGGCGTTTCTGGAGAGACGTGTATTATTCTTGCTGTTGGGAATAAAATGATTTTGATCTAAGATACCAAAACCCCTGATTGATGATGTACAAGTTAGTTGAGATATGCTCAAGTTATTGTTCAGGCAAGTTGTCCCAGAACAGTATATGTATAGTATGCTTAAGTTAAAATCTCAGAAATGTTATGAGATATTAGTAATCAGGATAGTTGTCCAAAGCTGAAATGTTAGGCAGCTTGATAGGTCTATAGGACAAAGTTGCTGATCTTTTCAAGACAAACTAATCAAATGGACAACCTGGCTGAAGAGTTCAAGAATACTGAAGCTGTGCTCATAAATGCAAATGATCAAGACAGTTGAAGTACAAATGATCAAGTGGATTAAGTGTCAAAAGCTTACAGAAGACATATTCAATGAAGCATTTATTGCCAATCATGCCTGAACCAAGCATTAAAGACTTAGAGCATTAAAGAGTGAAGCATTGAATGAGTGTTGGAACATTCTAAACTGCAGCAGGAATGTTCAGGGAGCTTGTCCCATCTGACCGTTGGCTGTGTGTAAAGTTTGCCACAAATCAACCTAGGACAATGTGCAAAATTGGAAACTGACACAAGTCTTCTCAGCCGCCTTTGTCAGAAGTCAACACATTCACTCAAGCAACCATTGAAAACCTCTTTTACACAGTGGATAAAAGGATGTCAAGCTTCATAGCCGTTTCAATGGTGCTGCAAATAGACATATTTGAATTGCTAATCCCTCCAACGGTTAGTTGTTCAAATTGTCTATAAATACAGAAGTGATCAAAGGAATTCAATCATCCAACTACAAGCTATCAAACTATCATCAAGCTTTCAAAAGGAAACCAAGCTGTTCACTAGAATTCCAAGTTTCATGAATCACTTCAAGTCAGCTAAGCCAATCCTTGTAAACATCCTAGCTTAGCATTGAGATATCCTAAGCCTTTACACTGTTCTTACTGTAAAGGATATCTCTATTAGTTGGAACCAAACCTCAAACCTTATCTCATTTAGTGAAGAGAGTGTTTGTTGTAGAAGTGAGGAGTTAAGGACTGTTAGTGTGAAACACAGCCTTAACTCAGAGAGATTGAGCACTAGGACTCAAGTTATCCTAGGGATCAAGACACTAAGAGAGTGTTGTTGATCAGTGCACCTTGGCACTATAAAACAAGCTAATTCCATTGAGAAGGAATTATCCTGTTCAATCAGGGAAAGTGGATGTAGGAGCTTGAGTCTCTGAACCACTATAAACTTGTGTGCCATTTACTTACTGCACTCTTTATTGCACTTATATTCAATCCTTTTTAAAAAGCAAAACTCAGTAAGCTAAGAAAACAAGTTTTGGACAAAGTCCCTGATAACTGTATTTTTCAGAAATCAACTTGGAGTATTTTTTTAGTAAAGGCCAACCACATTCCGCACTTAGCAACTCTTTTAGATATTTAGCCAACTGATCACTTAATAGTAATCAGTAGGACAAGTATCTATCAAAGTTCACACTCAGGCCAGTTGTGAGACAACTTGCCTGATAAGACCAGTTTATCAAAAAGAAAAGACTTTGCATACACAAGTGCATTCCCCCCCCCCCCATACACTTGTGTTATACTCCACCAAGGACCAACAAGTGGTATCAGAGCAGGGGTTCAAAGACCACTGCTTCTGAAAATCCAACTGATTTTCAAAATCACATTTTCTGTGGTCACTGAACTGATCCAAATTTCTGAAAAACTTTTCTGTGTTCATCTTATATTACATTTGTTGAAATGGCTAACAATGCAGTTCCAGGAGATGCTGTCAACACCATCAACAATATGGGTCCAAACCAAGTCAATCATATTTCTCATCACAAACTGCCAATGTTCTCAATTGAGAACTATGATTTCTGGAAGATCAGGATGAGAGCACATCTTGCTTGCCAGCATGATGAGATGCTTAAAGTCATCACTAGAGGGCCATTCACATTCACTAAAGCAAATCCCAAGCTCACTGATGCTCAAAAAGCTGATCCAAGGGAGTTGCTGCCAAAAGATGAAGATGACCTTACAGCTGAAGAAAGAAAAAGGCACAACCTGAACTACATTGCAATGAACACATTGTACCAGACAATTCCAGATGCAGTGATGGGGAGAGTGTACCACTGCACATCTGCTAAAGAGATTTGGGATACCCTAGCACTAATGTGTGAAGGTACTCAAAAGATCAAGGAGAACAAGCTTCAAGTGGCTATCCAAAAATATGAACAATTCTCCATGGAAGCCAATGAAACTATTGATCATCTTGATGGCAGGTTCACTGACATCATGAATGAAATAAACTCTCTTGGCAAGTTCTATGCCAAAAGAGAGGTTGCTTTGAAGATCTTGAGAAGTCTCACATCTAAGTGGGACATATATTCTGTCATGATGCAAAATACCAGCAATCTTGACAACATGCCAATGCAGCAAGTATTCTCTGAACTCAAAGCATATGAGTTTGATCTCAACAGAAAGAAGGTGCATGAAGAGCCATCCTCCTCAACCAAAGGTGTTGCCTTCAAAGCTGCTGAAACAGAAAAAAAGATTACTCAAAGATCCTCTCAATCTGTTTCAAAATCTGAAATAAAGGAGGAGCTGGCACTCATGGCTAGAAGATTTGAGAAGCTCAACTCCAGATTTGGTAGATATAAGAAGTTCTACCAAGATAACAGAACCAGAAGGAGATTCAGTTCTCCTGAACATAAATCAGAGGACAAAGTCTCTGATGAAAAGAAAGAAGACAGATATGCTGATAGGAAGAAATTCAGCAAAGGAGAACCATCATCATCAAGGAGGAAGGAGTCCTCAAGCAAGAAGAATGATGATGAAGATGTGTGTTACAACTGCCAGAAGAAGGGTCATTTTCAGTATGACTGTCCTGACCTCAGTGCAAAAGAAAGGAAGGAAAGGCAAAACAAAAGAGATAAAAGGCTGAACAACAGAAAGGCTATGGTAGCTGGAGATTCAGCAAGTGAGGAGAGTGTCTACTCTTCTGATGATGGACTGTTCTCCAACAGTGACAGTGATGAGGACTGTCAAATGGCACTTGAAGATGAAGAGGTATGTTCAACTTCCAATTTGTCAATTAACACACATGAATCTAGTGAAATCCATCTTGACTTTGAAAAGTTGTTGGAAGATTTCACCAGAATGCAAGAAGTATGCAATATGGCTCTGAGAGAAAATGAACAGTTGAGGTCTAAAGTAAAAATGTCCAATCCTCCTGAATCTGAAGTTGACATTAAATCAACTGAGTTGTATCAACAGATTGTGAGAGAACATGAAGAAATGTCTCTCAAAGTCTCTGAACAACAAAAGCTGATTGATGAACAAAATCAGGCTCTAAAGAAAAAGGATTTTGACTCTAGAACTCTTCAAGCTAAATTTGACAATCTCTCAAGAGAATTTGATACTCTAAAATTAAGTGAGGGGAGCTTGAAAATGAAAATGTCTACCTTGAACAAATCTGCTAAGGCAATAGAAGAAATTCAAGGGTTTCAAAGACCATTTGCTCAAAGGGATGGATTAGGCTATAATCCATTTGAACCCTCACCTGGTCTTAGTATTGCTTCATCAAGCAATTCTAAGATGACTTTTGTAAGATCAGTGGCACAACAAAATGAAATTGAAGTAAATCAACCACTGATCAAGGATAAGGGTAAAGGAATTTTTATACCAACTCAGGTAAACAATGTACCTAAACCTATACCTTTGGAAAAGGTTAAAGGCATTGCTTACAGGAGAAATGAGGTTCAGAAAGGTAGAACCAATGGAAGGCCAATCTATCTGAATCATCATCAGAGGAGTTGTCCAAAACCTGTTCAAAAGAGGCCAACTCAAATGAGGCAACCTCAACTGAATGGATTAAGGCCAATCCCCTCTGATAGGTATAAGACATTCAGGAAGCCTGGACCTTACTTGCCAAATGGAAAAGGCCATCCAAAAACCCATCCTCAAAAGTCTTATCCAGCTGCACCTAAGCTTAGTAACTTCAGGAGAAATGTCACAAGGAAATTTACCAACTCTCCTGAACCCTACAAAGCTAACACTTATACACAGAAATCACCCAAGGCATTTAAAGGTCAAACTGTGTATATAGATGTAAATGGAAACCAAGTCAGTCACTTTGAATCAATCAGAGTAATCAGGCAGATTTGGGTTCCAAAAGGTACAGCTAACCCTCTAGGACCCAACACTCAAAGGGTACCTAAATTTTGACTTTGCAGGACTGCAAGGACCCCAAAAAGAAGAGAAGCATCAACAAGAAAACAGCATGGTACCTGGACAGTGGATGTTCAAGGCACATGACTGGAAACAAGGAGCTTCTCTCAGATTTCATAGAAAAAGATGGTCCTTCAGTAACTTTTGGAGACAGCTCTCAAGGCATCACAAGAGGCTATGGTACATTAAACATTGGTAGTGTTAAAATTACTGATGTCTCATATGTTCTAGGCCTAAAATATAACTTGTTGTCTATAAGTCAAATTTGTGACAAAGGATATTGTGTTGAATTTGCACCAAATGAATGTACTATCAAAAACAAATCAACACAACAGGTGCTACTAACAGGGGTGAGAAAGGGAAATGTTTATTTTGCAGATTGGAGAAAAACCCCTGAAGCAGTCTGTCTTGTTGCCAAAAGCACAAATGAGCAAAGCTGGCTATGGCACAAGAGACTGAATCACCTGAACTTCAAAACCATCAACAAGATTGCAAGAAACTCTCTAGTTAAAGGGCTGCCAAATCAAGTGTTCACCAAAGAACATATATGCCAGCCATGTCAGGAAGGAAAGCAGATCAAAGCCTCATTCAAAGGAAAACCTGTCATCTCAACTGAGAGAGTCCTTCAACTACTGCATATGGATTTATTTGGGCCAATAATCCCAGTAAGTTTAAATGGAAGAAAATATGCTTTAGTTGTTGTTGATGATTTTTCCAGGTACACTTGGGTAGTATTCTTGCTGAACAAAAAGGAGACCCAAGTCAAACTACCTGAATTGATGATGAGATTGAGCAATGAAAAGGGCCTAAGTATTGTCAAGATCAGATCTGACAAAGGCACTGAGTTCATAAACTCATACATCAATGAGTACTGTAGCAAGAATGGCATCACACATGAAACTTCAGCAGCAAGAACACCTCAACAAAATGGGGTTGCTGAAAGAAGGAACAGGACCTTGAAGGAGGCAGCTAGAACCTTGATTGCTGAATCCAAACTGCCTAAAAGGTTCTGGGCTGAAGCCATTAGCACTGCATGTCACACTCAAAACAGGTCCTTAATCACCAAAGGACAAGGTAAGACTCCATATCAAATATGGAAAGGTAGATTGCCCACTGTTGCTTATTTTCATATATTTGGTTGTAAGTGTTTCATCCATAATAATGGGAAAGAGCAATTGAAAGCCTTTGATAGCAAAGCTGATGAAGGAATATTTGTTGGATATTCACAAATCAGCAAGGCTTACAGAGTCTACAATTGCAAAACTCTTATTATGGAAGAAACACCTCATGTTGTGTTTGATGAATCTATTAATGAGTTCAGGGATAGAAACCTGAATATTGATGAGATGACACAAAGAACAACCAGATTAAGGCTTCAAAGCAAGGAAACAGTGTTTGTGGATGTTGCCCAGCCTGAACTTCATGAAAATCAAAAACTGGACAACCTACCTGATAGCAATCAACCAGTAGACAACCATCCTGAAGGAGAAATTGAACTGACTGATCCCATCCCAGTTCAAAATCAGGTAACAACTACCAATGAAGAAGCAGGCAATGCTGAGGTAGTTAATGGATCCACTATTCAAGGGGGAACCAATGAAAATGTCAACCTATCTGACAATGAGGACAACACCCCTGAATATGATCCTGAACTTGATCCTTCAATTAACTTTCCTGAATTTAATGAATCTAGTGATCCAACTTCAGATGAGGACAATCCTCCTGAAAGGATCAGGTCTAGAAGGACTTGGTTGCAAGACCACCCATCTAGCCTGATACTTGGTAATCCAAGTGAAGGGATCAAAACTAGAAGATTTCATGGAGAAAGTGCTCTGTTTTGTTGTTTTCTTTCAGAACAGGAACCTAAAGACATTGAGGAAGCACTACAAGACACCAACTGGATCATAGCCATGCAAGAAGAGCTGAATCAGTTTACCAGAAATGAAGTTTGGGAGCTGGTAGACAGGCCAACTCATCAAGATGTCATTGGAACTAAATGGGTGTTCAAAAACAAGAAAAATGAAAATGACATCATTGTAAGAAACAAAGCAAGACTGGTGGCCAAAGGATATTGTCAATCTGAAGGGATTGATTATGATGAGACCTTTGCTCCAGTGGCCAGACTTGAGGCAATCAGACTCTTCCTAGCATATGCAGCTCACATGAGATTCAAGGTGTATCAAATGGATGTGAAGAGTGCATTTCTCAATGGGGTGCTCAAAGAAGAAGTATATGTGGAACAGCCCCCAGGCTTTGAAGAAGGAGACAAGGTGTACAGATTAAAGAAAGCCCTCTATGGCTTAAAGCAAGCTCCAAGAGCTTGGTATGACACCTTATCACAGTTTCTTCTAGATCATGGTTTTGTCAAAGGCACTGTTGACAGAACCTTGTTCAGAATCTGTGAAGGAGATGATATTTTGTTAGTCCAAATCTATGTGGATGACATTATATTTGGATCTCCAAATGAGAAATTATGTGAGAAGTTCTCTAAACTCATGCAAAGCAAATTTGAGATGTCCATGATGGGATTGATGAATTTCTTCTTAGGACTTCAAGTCACTCAATCAAAGAAGGTAATATTCATCAATCAGGCCAAGTATACAAGGGACATGATCAAGAAATTTGGATGTGCTACAAGCAAACCAGTCAGAATTCCTATGAATACTAACTGGAAGATGGATCCTGATGAAGGTGGAGAGTCAACAAACTCCACTAACTACAGAGGAATCATAGGATCATTGCTATATCTCACTGCAAGCAGGCCTGATATCACATTTGCAGTTGGAGTGTGTGCAAGATTTCAAGCCAATCCAAAGAAGAGCCATCTTGATGCTGCCAAGAGGATTCTAAGATATCTCAAGGGATCTGAGAATCTTGGATTATGGTATCCAGCTGATGATAACATTGAGCTTACTGGATATTCAGATGCAGACTATGGAGGATGTAGAATTGACAGAAAATCCACCTCAGGAACTTGTCAATTCTTGGGCAGCAAGCTTATCTCATGGTTCTCCAAGAAGCAAAATACAGTTGCAACTTCAACAACTGAAGCTGAGTACGTAGCTGCTGGAAGTTGCTGTGCTCAGATTCTATGGCTCAGGCAACAATTAAGAGATTACAAAGTAATCACAAATGAAGTGCCCATATTCTGTGACAACAATAGTGCAATTGCCATCTCACAGAATCCAGTGCTCCACACCAGATGCAAGCATGTGGACATCAAGCATCATTTCATAAGGGATCATGTGGAGAAGAAAGATATCAAGCTTGTCAAAATTCACACTGATAAGCAAAAAGCTGATATTCTGACCAAGCCTCTAGCTGAAGCAAGGTTCTTGGAACTGTCAGCTGAATTAGGGTTACTTGATCCAGGCAAAATGGAAAAATGAGGAAAGTAAAGCTCATATGAAGGGGGAAGTTCATCAAAGTTGAACTTCAGCAAAGTTGACCAACCTCACTGAAGCTGTCAGCCAAAGAGGGAAACTCAGCAAGGTTGTCCCTGTAGTTCTCAGCAATGTTGGTCAGGGAATTTGTCCAAGTGGGACCCAGTCAGCAACTTTGGGATCCACTCAGGCAAGGTGATCAGACAGTTTGACCTTCACAGAAACCAAAGCACATCTCAGGATGTTTGTCCGAATTAATTAGATAATCATTGCTATTTTTAGCATTGATTAGACATTTAAGAGGTTTCTTGGTCTAAGAGTAGGCCATTTTAGGATGGAGTGTGTTATAAAGATTTTTAAAACCCAAAAAGGCAAATCAGCATTTAATGCAGAAATCTTAATAAGATTGCATGAATTCTTGAGCCTTCATCCAAACCATTAAATTGCATTCAAAACTCCATCGAACCATTGAAAGTCCACTACCCCACTATATTCAAACGGTTTTTCCAATTACCCACTGTTACATTCCATTAACCAACGGTTAATAAATCTCTTCCATATATAAACCTCTCAATTTTCACCATCCTTACGCACTCATAATTCCCAAATTCTTTGAAGTCTCAAAACCTCTATACCTGCAACTTTTCTTCAAAACTCTCTTACTCTCAAAATCTATCCATGGCTCCAAAACTCAAGAGAGAAGAACTCGTAGATTTCAATGATTCCTCTCTGGACATTGACTTCTCTTATCTTAGCAACCCAAATTCCCTTTGGTTTGAAAAGCTGGTAGCCTTTGATAGCCCAGATTCAGATGTTCAACAAGTCCTCCATTGGCTGAGGGAGGCAGGGCTAGAAAAATTCCTAGGCACCAAGCCTGATTCCTGTCTAAATCCAATTATGGCAGAATTCTTTGCCTATCTAAGGTGGAAGGGCAAGAAGGGGGATGTGTGCACAAAGCTCACATATGCAGAAGAAGATGAAGAAGAAGAAAGCCAACACACAGTCATCTTCACTGCAGAGGATTTAGAAGCCAGTTTTGGGCTACCTTCTGAAGGCATAAATCCAGAAGTATACAAGGAAGAGGATGATCAGGAATTCTATTTCTCTTGGATGATAGAACCTAAGAAACTTGTAAGTGCTCAAAACAAAAACACTTTAAAGCCAGTGTTTAGGCATTTGTTTGACTGTGTTGTAAAGAGCCTGTTGAGCCACTCAGGGAGTGTTGAACAAATCAGTATGCCTAAATTAAGGGTGATGGCTGCTGTGATTGACTCTGCTGAGAAGAGAGTCAAGTTCAACTGGAAGAAATTCATTCTTGACAAAATGATGAATGAAAAATTCAAGTTCAAGGAGGTGAAACACCACAAGGTGGTGGTTGAAGGAAAACTCCAGTTCTGCACAAGAGCAAGCCTACTCTTGGAAAGATTTGCACATTACACCCACCTCCAAGCTAAGCCAAAGCCTTTTCCAGCTCAAAAGGTGATGTTTAGGAAGCTGTCTTCTAAGACAGAGAAGAGGAAGCAGGATGCAGCTTCAAAGAAGGCCATCACAAGTGTACCAGCAACCAGAGCCTCTCCAAGAAAGAGGAAAGCCCAGCCACCAAAAGCTCAACCAAAAATGAAGAAGATAAAGAAAATTTTGCATGAATCTTCACCAGAGAGTCAGTCAAGAAGTGGAGGAGCCACTTCTGAGGAAATAGAGAAGGTTGTTGAGGAAGGAGTCAACCCTCCTGAAGAAGGTGAAGAAGTCAGAGAGGTTGTCCCCTTACAGCCTGAGAGTATAACTGAATTCAGAGACCTTGACCAGCCAACAAGGTATGAAAGAAAAAGAAGAATCATCAAGACTTCTGAGAAGCAGAGGTTGATGGAGGAAGAAAAGCAGAAGAAAGAATTCTTCAAGGAGATTAGACAGGCAAGCAAGTCTAAATCCAAGTCCAAACCCAACAGCCCTGAAGCCAACTCTCCTGATATTCAATCTCAAAGAATATCTCCAAGGCAAGAAGAAGAGGAGTGCAAGACTCCTGAAGATGCACCAATCATTGCCAAAAAGGTGTACTCCCCTGAAGGTGCACCTGATAGATCAGGTATTGATGTGCTGGCAGATCTGGTCAATCTTGAAGATAGACCCTTTTCCCCACTTGATCCAAGACTTCTCTCATATACCAAACTTCTTGAAACTGCTCTTCAAGAAGGTGATCAAGTTATTCTCCCACCCATTCCAGCCATTCCAATTACCTCTTCAGGCACAATGCTCTCAAAAGCCCCTGAATCCCAACTTGCTTTGACCTCTCCTGATCCCAACCCTTCTGAATCCAACCTACCTGAATCCCAGCCAAGCTTACTTGAATCCCATTCCAACCCTCCTGAATCCAACTCTTCTGGAGATGATAGTGGTGAAGACTATACTTATGAGGGGATGTTGAGACAGATTGCAAGAGCCAATGTGGATGAATTATATCCAGGTTTGAAGGATTATCCCAGGCTGCAACAACAGTTCTATGATCTCAGAGCTCTTGTTGAAATCAAAGATAGAACTATTGTGGAAATAGCTCAGGCTATTCAGGATAAGGGTGCCAACTGGTGGCAGGTTGAGGAAAATAGGCTGTTGCATTTTGCAAATGTGAAGAAGACCAGTGTTTTAACCACTGAGGCCCTATTTTGCACCATGTCCATGAAAAAGTGCTTGCTGAAAGAGAGAGGATAGCACAAGGAATCAAGCATCCTGACAGTCCATCTGATGATGATGATGATGATGATGATCACACCAATCCCAATCCCCCTGGTATCAACTCAGCTCAGGTACATTACTTGACTTTTCATTCTGTACAGGACTCTGATCATTCAGAGGAGTTGACCAAAGATGGTGACTCGGTCCAAGATGCATTGGCCAAGGATGGTTCCTTTGAACCTGAGGCACAGCTTGACAATGCTGAGACTTCCATAGGAGAAGCTGGTTTGACTAAAGCCTCATCAATGTCAGGCAAGTTGGACATTGACCAGCCTTTAGTCATTCAGGATGACTCAGTGGACTTGGGATGCCCAAGCACTGTGATCTCCCAACAACTGCCCTCTGTGGATCCAGTTGAGGATATAGAGGTGTCAGGTTTAAACATTGAAGGAGTTGAAAAGGCTGTGAGTGCTGAAAAATCAGAGGGAGGTGATGGTGAGGAATGTGTGATCACTGGTTCCTTGAGTGCACCACAAATAGAGGGTGAGGAAGTAGAAATATTGGGGTGCAGCCCAATATGAGAGTCAGGCTATTCTTCAAGTCAAATCTGAACTTGATGAATCCCTTGGTGAAAGGAGGCCTGATTCTCCAGTGAATGTGAGTCTATTTTTTGAAAATGAAGAAGAAAAGAATAAAGTTGAAAATGAGAGAGAAGGTGCTGATGTATCAGACCTTATGGGAGAAAAAGAAATAGAGGGTGCTGAGGGAGTTTTTACTAACACTGTTAGTTTTGCAGATTCAGTTGCTGTTACTCTTGAACAGATTTTTGCAGATGCCTCCCTGACAGATATACCAGTTGAAGCTGACACTGATCTTCAAGCAGTATCAGCAAATGTGTCCACACTTAACCAGATCTACTTTGAACAAGCCAACACCTGTGAGGCTCACTTTCAGATGGCTACTCAGACTGCATCCATCATTGAAGAGCAGTCAGGGAAGTTGGACACACTGGTCAGGGAAGTTGAGAAGGCTCATGCAACCACTGCTGATACCCTAGATGGCCAAGGCAAGACTCTAGCCTCTGTGGAGATGAGGCTCACAGGGTCAGAAGAAGTGATCTTACCTACTATTGATGCAAGACTTTGTGGAGTTGAAACTGGACTTTGATGAGAATGTTTATCTACTGCAGGAATTGAAGTCCCTCACCCATTCCCACTCACATCTCTCTGTCACTATGAGTTAATTGAAGCCCCAGTGTTTTGATAATGCCAAAAAGGGGGAAAGACAGAGAGCAAGGGCAAAGGGAACCTTGGTGATTGGTGAATCCAAGGGCAAGGAGAAAGTCCCTGAAGTTGAGGAGGAAGCAGTAGAAGACATTGGGAAAGGCAAAGGCCCAATGAATGTTGAAGATTTAACTGAGGAAGAGCAGATTCAAATAGCTGTCAAGGAATCCATGGTATCAGCTATGGAAAGTCAGGCAAGAAAGCTTCAAAGGCCAGGTGGTGAGTCTACAGGACTTGAACCTCAAGAGAAGGTTGCTGAAGTGAGGGGGAAGGTGACAAGGTCATCTGAAAGAAAGAGGAAGGAACTGCAAGCCTTCAATGAATTCCCAACCAGCCTGACTTTGCCATCAGAATTTCAATCTGAAGAATCTACTCCAGCAAGGAAATCAAAGAGAATGAAGAAAGCAGTCCTGATGCCTGCTATTGAAGAAGTTGAAGAGGAAGTACAAGACAGAGAGCCTGAAGAAGTTGGTATGCCCAAACTTGCTGATGACCCCTCTAAACTGTTTGAAGAAGGTTTTGGAAAAGATCCAGAAACCCAAGAGAAGCTAGCTCTTCAGAGAGCTAAAGAGAGGATGGAGCAATTGGTTGAGGCCAACAAGGCAAGGGATGAAAGAAGGGCAAATTTCAAAGCCCCAAGAAGGAGAGCCTCATACAGAAGACTCAAACCTAAAATGCTACAAAGATGGGACACTCAATACCCTCACCATGATAAGTGGGTTCCAATCTCACTGAATGATGCATGGGAGGAGGCCAAGAGAAGCTTTGTTTATGACTTCTATGTCATTGGAAAATGGCTTGGAGAGAGTGTGGATGAAGTCTTTGTCCAGTTCATGTTTGAGAATCATAGGGACCTCTACCAAAAGCTGTTTGCAGCAGCTGATATTGCTAGAGTGGAGTTCAAGGCCCCTGGTCCAATTCTGTACATGCCTCCTAAGTTCAATGGGAACTTGATTGATGAAGGGAAGATTCTGGAGGAGTTCATCAACATCATGAAGATGGAGAAGATGAAGATAGGCCCTAGAGGCTCCAACAAGGATGTTTGGGAGCTGAAGAAGAGGGTCTGGGCTCAATATGGCATAGCTCCTCAAGATGATGGAACTCTGTGAAGGATAAGCTCATTCTTTTCCCTGTCTTGCTGTTATAATTTCTGTTGTTATTTTTGCTATTCTAGATTAGTGAGTCCTTTGATTTTCAGCCCTGTAATGGTTTATCTCATATATAAAAGGATCACTAAGTTTCTATCAAAGAGATAACAACTCATTATCTCAACTAACCTATCCTGACATAAATTACTTGATTTATTGTGCTAACAGTTTCTTTCAGGCAAGTTGACCAGTTCACTCTCCCTGAAGGTAATATTTAGTTTAAGTCAAGGTCCCTTTGTAATAGGTTTTGGCATCATCAAAAAGGGGGAAATTGTTGGGAATAAAATGATTTTGATCTAAGATACCAAAACCCCTGATTGATGATGTACAAGTTAGTTGAGATATGCTCAAGTTATTGTTCAGGCAAGTTGTCCCAGAACAGTATATGTATAGTATGCTTAAGTTAAAATCTCAGAAATGTTATGAGATATTAGTAATCAGGATAGTTGTCCAAAGCTGAAATGTTAGGCAGCTTGATAGGTCTATAGGACAAAGTTGCTGATCTTTTCAAGACAAACTAATCAAATGGACAACCTGGCTGAAGAGTTCAAGAATACTGAAGCTGTGCTCATAAATGCAAATGATCAAGACAGTTGAAGTACAAATGATCAAGTGGATTAAGTGTCAAAAGCTTACAGAAGACATATTCAATGAAGCATTTATTGCCAATCATGCCTGAACCAAGCATTAAAGACTTAGAGCATTAAAGAGTGAAGCATTGAATGAGTGTTGGAACATTCTAAACTGCAGCAGGAATGTTCAGGGAGCTTGTCCCATCTGACCGTTGGCTGTGTGTAAAGTTTGCCACAAATCAACCTAGGACAATGTGCAAAATTGGAAACTGACACAAGTCTTCTCAGCCGCCTTTGTCAGAAGTCAACACATTCACTCAAGCAACCATTGAAAACCTCTTTTACACAGTGGATAAAAGGATGTCAAGCTTCATAGCCGTTTCAATGGTGCTGCAAATAGACATATTTGAATTGCTAATCCCTCCAACGGTTAGTTGTTCAAATTGTCTATAAATACAGAAGTGATCAAAGGAATTCAATCATCCAACTACAAGCTATCAAACTATCATCAAGCTTTCAAAAGGAAACCAAGCTGTTCACTAGAATTCCAAGTTTCCTGAATCACTTCAAGTCAGCTAAGCCAATCTTTGTAAACATCCTAGCTTAGCATTGAGATATCCTAAGCCTTTACACTGTTCTTACTGTAAAGGATATCTCTATTAGTTGGAACCAAACCTCAAACCTTATCTCATTTAGTGAAGAGAGTGTTTGTTGTAGAAGTGAGGAGTTAAGGACTGTTAGTGTGAAACACAGCCTTAACTCAGAGAGATTGAGCACTAGGACTCAAGTTATCCTAGGGATCAAGACACTAAGAGAGTGTTGTTGATCAGTGCACCTTGGCACTATAAAACAAGCTAATTCCATTGAGAAGGAATTATCCTGTTCAATCAGGGAAAGTGGATGTAGGAGCTTGAGTCTCTGAACCACTATAAACTTGTGTGCCATTTACTTACTGCACTCTTTATTGCACTTATATTCAATCCTTTTTAAAAAGCAAAACTCAGTAAGCTAAGAAAACAAGTTTTGGACAAAGTCCCTGATAACTGTATTTTTCAGAAATCAACTTGGAGTATTTTTTTAGTAAAGGCCAACCACATTCCGCACTTAGCAACTCTTTTAGATATTTAGCCAACTGATCACTTAATAGTAATCAGTAGGACAAGTATCTATCAAAGTTCACACTCAGGCCAGTTGTGAGACAACTTGCCTGATAAGACCAGTTTATCAAAAAGAAAAGAATTTGCATACACAAGTGCATTCCCCCCCCCCCATACACTTGTGTTATACTCCACCAAGGACCAACAAGTGGTATCAGAGCAGGGGTTCAAAGACCACTGCTTCTGAAAATCCAACTGATTTTCAAAATCACATTTTCTGTGGTCACTGAACTGATCCAAATTTCTGAAAAACTTTTCTGTGTTCATCTTATATTACATTTGTTGAAATGGCTAACAATGCAGTTCCAGGAGATGCTGTCAACACCATCAACAATATGGGTCCAAACCAAGTCAATCATATTTCTCATCACAAACTGCCAATGTTCTCAATTGAGAACTATGATTTCTGGAAGATCAGGATGAGAGCACATCTTGCTTGCCAGCATGATGAGATGCTTAAAGTCATCACTAGAGGGCCATTCACATTCACTAAAGCAAATCCCAAGCTCACTGATGCTCAAAAAGCTGATCCAAGGGAGTTGCTGCCAAAAGATGAAGATGACCTTACAGCTGAAGAAAGAAAAAGGCACAACCTGAACTACATTGCAATGAACACATTGTACCAGACAATTCCAGATGCAGTGATGGGGAGAGTGTACCACTGCACATCTGCTAAAGAGATTTGGGATACCCTAGCACTAATGTGTGAAGGTACTCAAAAGATCAAGGAGAACAAGCTTCAAGTGGCTATCCAAAAATATGAACAATTCTCCATGGAAGCCAATGAAACTATTGATCATCTTGATGGCAGGTTCACTGACATCATGAATGAAATAAACTCTCTTGGCAAGTTCTATGCCAAAAGAGAGGTTGCTTTGAAGATCTTGAGAAGTCTCACATCTAAGTGGGACATATATTCTGTCATGATGCAAAATACCAGCAATCTTGACAACATGCCAATGCAGCAAGTATTCTCTGAACTCAAAGCATATGAGTTTGATCTCAACAGAAAGAAGGTGCATGAAGAGCCATCCTCCTCAACCAAAGGTGTTGCCTTCAAAGCTGCTGAAACAGAAAAAAAGATTACTCAAAGATCCTCTCAATCTGTTTCAAAATCTGAAATAAAGGAGGAGCTGGCACTCATGGCTAGAAGATTTGAGAAGCTCAACTCCAGATTTGGTAGATATAAGAAGTTCTACCAAGATAACAGAACCAGAAGGAGATTCAGTTCTCCTGAACATAAATCAGAGGACAAAGTCTCTGATGAAAAGAAAGAAGACAGATATGCTGATAGGAAGAAATTCAGCAAAGGAGAACCATCATCATCAAGGAGGAAGGAGTCCTCAAGCAAGAAGAATGATGATGAAGATGTGTGTTACAACTGCCAGAAGAAGGGTCATTTTCAGTATGACTGTCCTGACCTCAGTGCAAAAGAAAGGAAGGAAAGGCAAAACAAAAGAGATAAAAGGCTGAACAACAGAAAGGCTATGGTAGCTGGAGATTCAGCAAGTGAGGAGAGTGTCTACTCTTCTGATGATGGACTGTTCTCCAACAGTGACAGTGATGAGGACTGTCAAATGGCACTTGAAGATGAAGAGGTATGTTCAACTTCCAATTTGTCAATTAACACACATGAATCTAGTGAAATCCATCTTGACTTTGAAAAGTTGTTGGAAGATTTCACCAGAATGCAAGAAGTATGCAATATGGCTCTGAGAGAAAATGAACAGTTGAGGTCTAAAGTAAAAATGTCCAATCCTCCTGAATCTGAAGTTGACATTAAATCAACTGAGTTGTATCAACAGATTGTGAGAGAACATGAAGAAATGTCTCTCAAAGTCTCTGAACAACAAAAGCTGATTGATGAACAAAATCAGGCTCTAAAGAAAAAGGATTTTGACTCTAGAACTCTTCAAGCTAAATTTGACAATCTCTCAAGAGAATTTGATACTCTAAAATTAAGTGAGGGGAGCTTGAAAATGAAAATGTCTACCTTGAACAAATCTGCTAAGGCAATAGAAGAAATTCAAGGGTTTCAAAGACCATTTGCTCAAAGGGATGGATTAGGCTATAATCCATTTGAACCCTCACCTGGTCTTAGTATTGCTTCATCAAGCAATTCTAAGATGACTTTTGTAAGATCAGTGGCACAACAAAATGAAATTGAAGTAAATCAACCACTGATCAAGGATAAGGGTAAAGGAATTTTTATACCAACTCAGGTAAACAATGTACCTAAACCTATACCTTTGGAAAAGGTTAAAGGCATTGCTTACAGGAGAAATGAGGTTCAGAAAGGTAGAACCAATGGAAGGCCAATCTATCTGAATCATCATCAGAGGAGTTGTCCAAAACCTGTTCAAAAGAGGCCAACTCAAATGAGGCAACCTCAACTGAATGGATTAAGGCCAATCCCCTCTGATAGGTATAAGACATTCAGGAAGCCTGGACCTTACTTGCCAAATGGAAAAGGCCATCCAAAAACCCATCCTCAAAAGTCTTATCCAGCTGCACCTAAGCTTAGTAACTTCAGGAGAAATGTCACAAGGAAATTTACCAACTCTCCTGAACCCTACAAAGCTAACACTTATACACAGAAATCACCCAAGGCATTTAAAGGTCAAACTGTGTATATAGATGTAAATGGAAACCAAGTCAGTCACTTTGAATCAATCAGAGTAATCAGGCAGATTTGGGTTCCAAAAGGTACAGCTAACCCTCTAGGACCCAACACTCAAAGGGTACCTAAATTTTGACTTTGCAGGACTGCAAGGACCCCAAAAAGAAGAGAAGCATCAACAAGAAAACAGCATGGTACCTGGACAGTGGATGTTCAAGGCACATGACTGGAAACAAGGAGCTTCTCTCAGATTTCATAGAAAAAGATGGTCCTTCAGTAACTTTTGGAGACAGCTCTCAAGGCATCACAAGAGGCTATGGTACATTAAACATTGGTAGTGTTAAAATTACTGATGTCTCATATGTTCTAGGCCTAAAATATAACTTGTTGTCTATAAGTCAAATTTGTGACAAAGGATATTGTGTTGAATTTGCACCAAATGAATGTACTATCAAAAACAAATCAACACAACAGGTGCTACTAACAGGGGTGAGAAAGGGAAATGTTTATTTTGCAGATTGGAGAAAAACCCCTGAAGCAGTCTGTCTTGTTGCCAAAAGCACAAATGAGCAAAGCTGGCTATGGCACAAGAGACTGAATCACCTGAACTTCAAAACCATCAACAAGATTGCAAGAAACTCTCTAGTTAAAGGGCTGCCAAATCAAGTGTTCACCAAAGAACATATATGCCAGCCATGTCAGGAAGGAAAGCAGATCAAAGCCTCATTCAAAGGAAAACCTGTCATCTCAACTGAGAGAGTCCTTCAACTACTGCATATGGATTTATTTGGGCCAATAATCCCAGTAAGTTTAAATGGAAGAAAATATGCTTTAGTTGTTGTTGATGATTTTTCCAGGTACACTTGGGTAGTATTCTTGCTGAACAAAAAGGAGACCCAAGTCAAACTACCTGAATTGATGATGAGATTGAGCAATGAAAAGGGCCTAAGTATTGTCAAGATCAGATCTGACAAAGGCACTGAGTTCATAAACTCATACATCAATGAGTACTGTAGCAAGAATGGCATCACACATGAAACTTCAGCAGCAAGAACACCTCAACAAAATGGGGTTGCTGAAAGAAGGAACAGGACCTTGAAGGAGGCAGCTAGAACCTTGATTGCTGAATCCAAACTGCCTAAAAGGTTCTGGGCTGAAGCCATTAGCACTGCATGTCACACTCAAAACAGGTCCTTAATCACCAAAGGACAAGGTAAGACTCCATATCAAATATGGAAAGGTAGATTGCCCACTGTTGCTTATTTTCATATATTTGGTTGTAAGTGTTTCATCCATAATAATGGGAAAGAGCAATTGAAAGCCTTTGATAGCAAAGCTGATGAAGGAATATTTGTTGGATATTCACAAATCAGCAAGGCTTACAGAGTCTACAATTGCAAAACTCTTATTATGGAAGAAACACCTCATGTTGTGTTTGATGAATCTATTAATGAGTTCAGGGATAGAAACCTGAATATTGATGAGATGACACAAAGAACAACCAGATTAAGGCTTCAAAGCAAGGAAACAGTGTTTGTGGATGTTGCCCAGCCTGAACTTCATGAAAATCAAAAACTGGACAACCTACCTGATAGCAATCAACCAGTAGACAACCATCCTGAAGGAGAAATTGAACTGACTGATCCCATCCCAGTTCAAAATCAGGTAACAACTACCAATGAAGAAGCAGGCAATGCTGAGGTAGTTAATGGATCCACTATTCAAGGGGGAACCAATGAAAATGTCAACCTATCTGACAATGAGGACAACACCCCTGAATATGATCCTGAACTTGATCCTTCAATTAACTTTCCTGAATTTAATGAATCTAGTGATCCAACTTCAGATGAGGACAATCCTCCTGAAAGGATCAGGTCTAGAAGGACTTGGTTGCAAGACCACCCATCTAGCCTGATACTTGGTAATCCAAGTGAAGGGATCAA
This sequence comes from Galeopsis tetrahit, assembly GCA_963675135.1. Classification (NCBI taxonomy): domain Eukaryota; kingdom Viridiplantae; phylum Streptophyta; class Magnoliopsida; order Lamiales; family Lamiaceae; genus Galeopsis; species Galeopsis tetrahit. The sequence continues at coordinate 92,066,207 of OY776119.1, forward strand.
AACTAGAAGATTTCATGGAGAAAGTGCTCTGTTTTGTTGTTTTCTTTCAGAACAGGAACCTAAAGACATTGAGGAAGCACTACAAGACACCAACTGGATCATAGCCATGCAAGAAGAGCTGAATCAGTTTACCAGAAATGAAGTTTGGGAGCTGGTAGACAGGCCAACTCATCAAGATGTCATTGGAACTAAATGGGTGTTCAAAAACAAGAAAAATGAAAATGACATCATTGTAAGAAACAAAGCAAGACTGGTGGCCAAAGGATATTGTCAATCTGAAGGGATTGATTATGATGAGACCTTTGCTCCAGTGGCCAGACTTGAGGCAATCAGACTCTTCCTAGCATATGCAGCTCACATGAGATTCAAGGTGTATCAAATGGATGTGAAGAGTGCATTTCTCAATGGGGTGCTCAAAGAAGAAGTATATGTGGAACAGCCCCCAGGCTTTGAAGAAGGAGACAAGGTGTACAGATTAAAGAAAGCCCTCTATGGCTTAAAGCAAGCTCCAAGAGCTTGGTATGACACCTTATCACAGTTTCTTCTAGATCATGGTTTTGTCAAAGGCACTGTTGACAGAACCTTGTTCAGAATCTGTGAAGGAGATGATATTTTGTTAGTCCAAATCTATGTGGATGACATTATATTTGGATCTCCAAATGAGAAATTATGTGAGAAGTTCTCTAAACTCATGCAAAGCAAATTTGAGATGTCCATGATGGGATTGATGAATTTCTTCTTAGGACTTCAAGTCACTCAATCAAAGAAGGTAATATTCATCAATCAGGCCAAGTATACAAGGGACATGATCAAGAAATTTGGATGTGCTACAAGCAAACCAGTCAGAATTCCTATGAATACTAACTGGAAGATGGATCCTGATGAAGGTGGAGAGTCAACAAACTCCACTAACTACAGAGGAATCATAGGATCATTGCTATATCTCACTGCAAGCAGGCCTGATATCACATTTGCAGTTGGAGTGTGTGCAAGATTTCAAGCCAATCCAAAGAAGAGCCATCTTGATGCTGCCAAGAGGATTCTAAGATATCTCAAGGGATCTGAGAATCTTGGATTATGGTATCCAGCTGATGATAACATTGAGCTTACTGGATATTCAGATGCAGACTATGGAGGATGTAGAATTGACAGAAAATCCACCTCAGGAACTTGTCAATTCTTGGGCAGCAAGCTTATCTCATGGTTCTCCAAGAAGCAAAATACAGTTGCAACTTCAACAACTGAAGCTGAGTACGTAGCTGCTGGAAGTTGCTGTGCTCAGATTCTATGGCTCAGGCAACAATTAAGAGATTACAAAGTAATCACAAATGAAGTGCCCATATTCTGTGACAACAATAGTGCAATTGCCATCTCACAGAATCCAGTGCTCCACACCAGATGCAAGCATGTGGACATCAAGCATCATTTCATAAGGGATCATGTGGAGAAGAAAGATATCAAGCTTGTCAAAATTCACACTGATAAGCAAAAAGCTGATATTCTGACCAAGCCTCTAGCTGAAGCAAGGTTCTTGGAACTGTCAGCTGAATTAGGGTTACTTGATCCAGGCAAAATGGAAAAATGAGGAAAGTAAAGCTCATATGAAGGGGGAAGTTCATCAAAGTTGAACTTCAGCAAAGTTGACCAACCTCACTGAAGCTGTCAGCCAAAGAGGGAAACTCAGCAAGGTTGTCCCTGTAGTTCTCAGCAATGTTGGTCAGGGAATTTGTCCAAGTGGGACCCAGTCAGCAACTTTGGGATCCACTCAGGCAAGGTGATCAGACAGTTTGACCTTCACAGAAACCAAAGCACATCTCAGGATGTTTGTCCGAATTAATTAGATAATCATTGCTATTTTTAGCATTGATTAGACATTTAAGAGGTTTCTTGGTCTAAGAGTAGGCCATTTTAGGATGGAGTGTGTTATAAAGATTTTTAAAACCCAAAAAGGCAAATCAGCATTTAATGCAGAAATCTTAATAAGATTGCATGAATTCTTGAGCCTTCATCCAAACCATTAAATTGCATTCAAAACTCCATCGAACCATTGAAAGTCCACTACCCCACTATATTCAAACGGTTTTTCCAATTACCCACTGTTACATTCCATTAACCAACGGTTAATAAATCTCTTCCATATATAAACCTCTCAATTTTCACCATCCTTACGCACTCATAATTCCCAAATTCTTTGAAGTCTCAAAACCTCTATACCTGCAACTTTTCTTCAAAACTCTCTTACTCTCAAAATCTATCCATGGCTCCAAAACTCAAGAGAGAAGAACTCGTAGATTTCAATGATTCCTCTCTGGACATTGACTTCTCTTATCTTAGCAACCCAAATTCCCTTTGGTTTGAAAAGCTGGTAGCCTTTGATAGCCCAGATTCAGATGTTCAACAAGTCCTCCATTGGCTGAGGGAGGCAGGGCTAGAAAAATTCCTAGGCACCAAGCCTGATTCCTGTCTAAATCCAATTATGGCAGAATTCTTTGCCTATCTAAGGTGGAAGGGCAAGAAGGGGGATGTGTGCACAAAGCTCACATATGCAGAAGAAGATGAAGAAGAAGAAAGCCAACACACAGTCATCTTCACTGCAGAGGATTTAGAAGCCAGTTTTGGGCTACCTTCTGAAGGCATAAATCCAGAAGTATACAAGGAAGAGGATGATCAGGAATTCTATTTCTCTTGGATGATAGAACCTAAGAAACTTGTAAGTGCTCAAAACAAAAACACTTTAAAGCCAGTGTTTAGGCATTTGTTTGACTGTGTTGTAAAGAGCCTGTTGAGCCACTCAGGGAGTGTTGAACAAATCAGTATGCCTAAATTAAGGGTGATGGCTGCTGTGATTGACTCTGCTGAGAAGAGAGTCAAGTTCAACTGGAAGAAATTCATTCTTGACAAAATGATGAATGAAAAATTCAAGTTCAAGGAGGTGAAACACCACAAGGTGGTGGTTGAAGGAAAACTCCAGTTCTGCACAAGAGCAAGCCTACTCTTGGAAAGATTTGCACATTACACCCACCTCCAAGCTAAGCCAAAGCCTTTTCCAGCTCAAAAGGTGATGTTTAGGAAGCTGTCTTCTAAGACAGAGAAGAGGAAGCAGGATGCAGCTTCAAAGAAGGCCATCACAAGTGTACCAGCAACCAGAGCCTCTCCAAGAAAGAGGAAAGCCCAGCCACCAAAAGCTCAACCAAAAATGAAGAAGATAAAGAAAATTTTGCATGAATCTTCACCAGAGAGTCAGTCAAGAAGTGGAGGAGCCACTTCTGAGGAAATAGAGAAGGTTGTTGAGGAAGGAGTCAACCCTCCTGAAGAAGGTGAAGAAGTCAGAGAGGTTGTCCCCTTACAGCCTGAGAGTATAACTGAATTCAGAGACCTTGACCAGCCAACAAGGTATGAAAGAAAAAGAAGAATCATCAAGACTTCTGAGAAGCAGAGGTTGATGGAGGAAGAAAAGCAGAAGAAAGAATTCTTCAAGGAGATTAGACAGGCAAGCAAGTCTAAATCCAAGTCCAAACCCAACAGCCCTGAAGCCAACTCTCCTGATATTCAATCTCAAAGAATATCTCCAAGGCAAGAAGAAGAGGAGTGCAAGACTACTGAAGATGCACCAATCATTGCCAAAAAGGTGTACTCCCCTGAAGGTGCACCTGATAGATCAGGTATTGATGTGCTGGCAGATCTGGTCAATCTTGAAGATAGACCCTTTTCCCCACTTGATCCAAGACTTCTCTCATATACCAAACTTCTTGAAACTGCTCTTCAAGAAGGTGATCAAGTTATTCTCCCACCCATTCCAGCCATTCCAATTACCTCTTCAGGCACAATGCTCTCAAAAGCCCCTGAATCCCAACTTGCTTTGACCTCTCCTGATCCCAACCCTTCTGAATCCAACCTACCTGAATCCCAGCCAAGCTTACTTGAATCCCATTCCAACCCTCCTGAATCCAACTCTTCTGGAGATGATAGTGGTGAAGACTATACTTATGAGGGGATGTTGAGACAGATTGCAAGAGCCAATGTGGATGAATTATATCCAGGTTTGAAGGATTATCCCAGGCTGCAACAACAGTTCTATGATCTCAGAGCTCTTGTTGAAATCAAAGATAGAACTATTGTGGAAATAGCTCAGGCTATTCAGGATAAGGGTGCCAACTGGTGGCAGGTTGAGGAAAATAGGCTGTTGCATTTTGCAAATGTGAAGAAGACCAGTGTTTTAACCACTGAGGCCCTATTTTGCACCATGTCCATGAAAAAGTGCTTGCTGAAAGAGAGAGGATAGCACAAGGAATCAAGCATCCTGACAGTCCATCTGATGATGATGATGATGATGATGATCACACCAATCCCAATCCCCCTGGTATCAACTCAGCTCAGGTACATTACTTGACTTTTCATTCTGTACAGGACTCTGATCATTCAGAGGAGTTGACCAAAGATGGTGACTCGGTCCAAGATGCATTGGCCAAGGATGGTTCCTTTGAACCTGAGGCACAGCTTGACAATGCTGAGACTTCCATAGGAGAAGCTGGTTTGACTAAAGCCTCATCAATGTCAGGCAAGTTGGACATTGACCAGCCTTTAGTCATTCAGGATGACTCAGTGGACTTGGGATGCCCAAGCACTGTGATCTCCCAACAACTGCCCTCTGTGGATCCAGTTGAGGATATAGAGGTGTCAGGTTTAAACATTGAAGGAGTTGAAAAGGCTGTGAGTGCTGAAAAATCAGAGGGAGGTGATGGTGAGGAATGTGTGATCACTGGTTCCTTGAGTGCACCACAAATAGAGGGTGAGGAAGTAGAAATATTGGGTGCAGCCCAATATGAGAGTCAGGCTATTCTTCAAGTCAAATCTGAACTTGATGAATCCCTTGGTGAAAGGAGGCCTGATTCTCCAGTGAATGTGAGTCTATTTTTTGAAAATGAAGAAGAAAAGAATAAAGTTGAAAATGAGAGAGAAGGTGCTGATGTATCAGACCTTATGGGAGAAAAAGAAATAGAGGGTGCTGAGGGAGTTTTTACTAACACTGTTAGTTTTGCAGATTCAGTTGCTGTTACTCTTGAACAGATTTTTGCAGATGCCTCCCTGACAGATATACCAGTTGAAGCTGACACTGATCTTCAAGCAGTATCAGCAAATGTGTCCACACTTAACCAGATCTACTTTGAACAAGCCAACACCTGTGAGGCTCACTTTCAGATGGCTACTCAGACTGCATCCATCATTGAAGAGCAGTCAGGGAAGTTGGACACACTGGTCAGGGAAGTTGAGAAGGCTCATGCAACCACTGCTGATACCCTAGATGGCCAAGGCAAGACTCTAGCCTCTGTGGAGATGAGGCTCACAGGGTCAGAAGAAGTGATCTTACCTACTATTGATGCAAGACTTTGTGGAGTTGAAACTGGACTTTGATGAGAATGTTTATCTACTGCAGGAATTGAAGTCCCTCACCCATTCCCACTCACATCTCTCTGTCACTATGAGTTAATTGAAGCCCCAGTGTTTTGATAATGCCAAAAAGGGGGAAAGACAGAGAGCAAGGGCAAAGGGAACCTTGGTGATTGGTGAATCCAAGGGCAAGGAGAAAGTCCCTGAAGTTGAGGAGGAAGCAGTAGAAGACATTGGGAAAGGCAAAGGCCCAATGAATGTTGAAGATTTAACTGAGGAAGAGCAGATTCAAATAGCTGTCAAGGAATCCATGGTATCAGCTATGGAAAGTCAGGCAAGAAAGCTTCAAAGGCCAGGTGGTGAGTCTACAGGACTTGAACCTCAAGAGAAGGTTGCTGAAGTGAGGGGGAAGGTGACAAGGTCATCTGAAAGAAAGAGGAAGGAACTGCAAGCCTTCAATGAATTCCCAACCAGCCTGACTTTGCCATCAGAATTTCAATCTGAAGAATCTACTCCAGCAAGGAAATCAAAGAGAATGAAGAAAGCAGTCCTGATGCCTGCTATTGAAGAAGTTGAAGAGGAAGTACAAGACAGAGAGCCTGAAGAAGTTGGTATGCCCAAACTTGCTGATGACCCCTCTAAACTGTTTGAAGAAGGTTTTGGAAAAGATCCAGAAACCCAAGAGAAGCTAGCTCTTCAGAGAGCTAAAGAGAGGATGGAGCAATTGGTTGAGGCCAACAAGGCAAGGGATGAAAGAAGGGCAAATTTCAAAGCCCCAAGAAGGAGAGCCTCATACAGAAGACTCAAACCTAAAATGCTACAAAGATGGGACACTCAATACCCTCACCATGATAAGTGGGTTCCAATCTCACTGAATGATGCATGGGAGGAGGCCAAGAGAAGCTTTGTTTATGACTTCTATGTCATTGGAAAATGGCTTGGAGAGAGTGTGGATGAAGTCTTTGTCCAGTTCATGTTTGAGAATCATAGGGACCTCTACCAAAAGCTGTTTGCAGCAGCTGATATTGCTAGAGTGGAGTTCAAGGCCCCTGGTCCAATTCTGTACATGCCTCCTAAGTTCAATGGGAACTTGATTGATGAAGGGAAGATTCTGGAGGAGTTCATCAACATCATGAAGATGGAGAAGATGAAGATAGGCCCTAGAGGCTCCAACAAGGATGTTTGGGAGCTGAAGAAGAGGGTCTGGGCTCAATATGGCATAGCTCCTCAAGATGATGGAACTCTGTGAAGGATAAGCTCATTCTTTTCCCTGTCTTGCTGTTATAATTTCTGTTGTTATTTTTGCTATTCTAGATTAGTGAGTCCTTTGATTTTCAGCCCTGTAATGGTTTATCTCATATATAAAAGGATCACTAAGTTTCTATCAAAGAGATAACAACTCATTATCTCAACTAACCTATCCTGACATAAATTACTTGATTTATTGTGCTAACAGTTTCTTTCAGGCAAGTTGACCAGTTCACTCTCCCTGAAGGTAATATTTAGTTTAAGTCAAGGTCCCTTTGTAATAGGTTTTGGCATCATCAAAAAGGGGGAAATTGTTGGGAATAAAATGATTTTGATCTAAGATACCAAAACCCCTGATTGATGATGTACAAGTTAGTTGAGATATGCTCAAGTTATTGTTCAGGCAAGTTGTCCCAGAACAGTATATGTATAGTATGCTTAAGTTAAAATCTCAGAAATGTTATGAGATATTAGTAATCAGGATAGTTGTCCAAAGCTGAAATGTTAGGCAGCTTGATAGGTCTATAGGACAAAGTTGCTGATCTTTTCAAGACAAACTAATCAAATGGACAACCTGGCTGAAGAGTTCAAGAATACTGAAGCTGTGCTCATAAATGCAAATGATCAAGACAGTTGAAGTACAAATGATCAAGTGGATTAAGTGTCAAAAGCTTACAGAAGACATATTCAATGAAGCATTTATTGCCAATCATGCCTGAACCAAGCATTAAAGACTTAGAGCATTAAAGAGTGAAGCATTGAATGAGTGTTGGAACATTCTAAACTGCAGCAGGAATGTTCAGGGAGCTTGTCCCATCTGACCGTTGGCTGTGTGTAAAGTTTGCCACAAATCAACCTAGGACAATGTGCAAAATTGGAAACTGACACAAGTCTTCTCAGCCGCCTTTGTCAGAAGTCAACACATTCACTCAAGCAACCATTGAAAACCTCTTTTACACAGTGGATAAAAGGATGTCAAGCTTCATAGCCGTTTCAATGGTGCTGCAAATAGACATATTTGAATTGCTAATCCCTCCAACGGTTAGTCGTTCAAATTGTCTATAAATACAGAAGTGATCAAAGGAATTCAATCATCCAACTACAAGCTATCAAACTATCATCAAGCTTTCAAAAGGAAACCAAGCTGTTCACTAGAATTCCAAGTTTCCTGAATCACTTCAAGTCAGCTAAGCCAATCTTTGTAAACATCCTAGCTTAGCATTGAGATATCCTAAGCCTTTACACTGTTCTTACTGTAAAGGATATCTCTATTAGTTGGAACCAAACCTCAAACCTTATCTCATTTAGTGAAGAGAGTGTTTGTTGTAGAAGTGAGGAGTTAAGGACTGTTAGTGTGAAACACAGCCTTAACTCAGAGAGATTGAGCACTAGGACTCAAGTTATCCTAGGGATCAAGACACTAAGAGAGTGTTGTTGATCAGTGCACCTTGGCACTATAAAACAAGCTAATTCCATTGAGAAGGAATTATCCTGTTCAATCAGGGAAAGTGGATGTAGGAGCTTGAGTCTCTGAACCACTATAAACTTGTGTGCCATTTACTTACTGCACTCTTTATTGCACTTATATTCAATCCTTTTTAAAAAGCAAAACTCAGTAAGCTAAGAAAACAAGTTTTGGACAAAGTCCCTGATAACTGTATTTTTCAGAAATCAACTTGGAGTATTTTTTTAGTAAAGGCCAACCACATTCCGCACTTAGCAACTCTTTTAGATATTTAGCCAACTGATCACTTAATAGTAATCAGTAGGACAAGTATCTATCAAAGTTCACACTCAGGCCAGTTGTGAGACAACTTGCCTGATAAGACCAGTTTATCAAAAAGAAAAGAATTTGCATACACAAGTGCATTCCCCCCCCCCCATACACTTGTGTTATACTCCACCAAGGACCAACAAGTGGTATCAGAGCAGGGGTTCAAAGACCACTGCTTCTGAAAATCCAACTGATTTTCAAAATCACATTTTCTGTGGTCACTGAACTGATCCAAATTTCTGAAAAACTTTTCTGTGTTCATCTTATATTACATTTGTTGAAATGGCTAACAATGCAGTTCCAGGAGATGCTGTCAACACCATCAACAATATGGGTCCAAACCAAGTCAATCATATTTCTCATCACAAACTGCCAATGTTCTCAATTGAGAACTATGATTTCTGGAAGATCAGGATGAGAGCACATCTTGCTTGCCAGCATGATGAGATGCTTAAAGTCATCACTAGAGGGCCATTCACATTCACTAAAGCAAATCCCAAGCTCACTGATGCTCAAAAAGCTGATCCAAGGGAGTTGCTGCCAAAAGATGAAGATGACCTTACAGCTGAAGAAAGAAAAAGGCACAACCTGAACTACATTGCAATGAACACATTGTACCAGACAATTCCAGATGCAGTGATGGGGAGAGTGTACCACTGCACATCTGCTAAAGAGATTTGGGATACCCTAGCACTAATGTGTGAAGGTACTCAAAAGATCAAGGAGAACAAGCTTCAAGTGGCTATCCAAAAATATGAACAATTCTCCATGGAAGCCAATGAAACTATTGATCATCTTGATGGCAGGTTCACTGACATCATGAATGAAATAAACTCTCTTGGCAAGTTCTATGCCAAAAGAGAGGTTGCTTTGAAGATCTTGAGAAGTCTCACATCTAAGTGGGACATATATTCTGTCATGATGCAAAATACCAGCAATCTTGACAACATGCCAATGCAGCAAGTATTCTCTGAACTCAAAGCATATGAGTTTGATCTCAACAGAAAGAAGGTGCATGAAGAGCCATCCTCCTCAACCAAAGGTGTTGCCTTCAAAGCTGCTGAAACAGAAAAAAAGATTACTCAAAGATCCTCTCAATCTGTTTCAAAATCTGAAATAAAGGAGGAGCTGGCACTCATGGCTAGAAGATTTGAGAAGCTCAACTCCAGATTTGGTAGATATAAGAAGTTCTACCAAGATAACAGAACCAGAAGGAGATTCAGTTCTCCTGAACATAAATCAGAGGACAAATTCTCTGATGAAAAGAAAGAAGACAGATATGCTGATAGGAAGAAATTCAGCAAAGGAGAACCATCATCATCAAGGAGGAAGGAGTCCTCAAGCAAGAAGAATGATGATGAAGATGTGTGTTACAACTGCCAGAAGAAGGGTCATTTTCAGTATGACTGTCCTGACCTCAGTGCAAAAGAAAGGAAGGAAAGGCAAAACAAAAGAGATAAAAGGCTGAACAACAGAAAGGCTATGGTAGCTGGAGATTCAGCAAGTGAGGAGAGTGTCTACTCTTCTGATGATGGACTGTTCTCCAACAGTGACAGTGATGAGGACTGTCAAATGGCACTTGAAGATGAAGAGGTATGTTCAACTTCCAATTTGTCAATTAACACACATGAATCTAGTGAAATCCATCTTGACTTTGAAAAGTTGTTGGAAGATTTCACCAGAATGCAAGAAGTATGCAATATGGCTCTGAGAGAAAATGAACAGTTGAGGTCTAAAGTAAAAATGTCCAATCCTCCTGAATCTGAAGTTGACATTAAATCAACTGAGTTGTATCAACAGATTGTGAGAGAACATGAAGAAATGTCTCTCAAAGTCTCTGAACAACAAAAGCTGATTGATGAACAAAATCAGGCTCTAAAGAAAAAGGATTTTGACTCTAGAACTCTTCAAGCTAAATTTGACAATCTCTCAAGAGAATTTGATACTCTAAAATTAAGTGAGGGGAGCTTGAAAATGAAAATGTCTACCTTGAACAAATCTGCTAAGGCAATAGAAGAAATTCAAGGGTTTCAAAGACCATTTGCTCAAAGGGATGGATTAGGCTATAATCCATTTGAACCCTCACCTGGTCTTAGTATTGCTTCATCAAGCAATTCTAAGATGACTTTTGTAAGATCAGTGGCACAACAAAATGAAATTGAAGTAAATCAACCACTGATCAAGGATAAGGGTAAAGGAATTTTTATACCAACTCAGGTAAACAATGTACCTAAACCTATACCTTTGGAAAAGGTTAAAGGCATTGCTTACAGGAGAAATGAGGTTCAGAAAGGTAGAACCAATGGAAGGCCAATCTATCTGAATCATCATCAGAGGAGTTGTCCAAAACCTGTTCAAAAGAGGCCAACTCAAATGAGGCAACCTCAACTGAATGGATTAAGGCCAATCCCCTCTGATAGGTATAAGACATTCAGGAAGCCTGGACCTTACTTGCCAAATGGAAAAGGCCATCCAAAAACCCATCCTCAAAAGTCTTATCCAGCTGCACCTAAGCTTAGTAACTTCAGGAGAAATGTCACAAGGAAATTTACCAACTCTCCTGAACCCTACAAAGCTAACACTTATACACAGAAATCACCCAAGGCATTTAAAGGTCAAACTGTGTATATAGATGTAAATGGAAACCAAGTCAGTCACTTTGAATCAATCAGAGTAATCAGGCAGATTTGGGTTCCAAAAGGTACAGCTAACCCTCTAGGACCCAACACTCAAAGGGTACCTAAATTTTGACTTTGCAGGACTGCAAGGACCCCAAAAAGAAGAGAAGCATCAACAAGAAAACAGCATGGTACCTGGACAGTGGATGTTCAAGGCACATGACTGGAAACAAGGAGCTTCTCTCAGATTTCATAGAAAAAGATGGTCCTTCAGTAACTTTTGGAGACAGCTCTCAAGGCATCACAAGAGGCTATGGTACATTAAACATTGGTAGTGTTAAAATTACTGATGTCTCATATGTTCTAGGCCTAAAATATAACTTGTTGTCTATAAGTCAAATTTGTGACAAAGGATATTGTGTTGAATTTGCACCAAATGAATGTACTATCAAAAACAAATCAACACAACAGGTGCTACTAACAGGGGTGAGAAAGGGAAATGTTTATTTTGCAGATTGGAGAAAAACCCCTGAAGCAGTCTGTCTTGTTGCCAAAAGCACAAATGAGCAAAGCTGGCTATGGCACAAGAGACTGAATCACCTGAACTTCAAAACCATCAACAAGATTGCAAGAAACTCTCTAGTTAAAGGGCTGCCAAATCAAGTGTTCACCAAAGAACATATATGCCAGCCATGTCAGGAAGGAAAGCAGATCAAAGCCTCATTCAAAGGAAAACCTGTCATCTCAACTGAGAGAGTCCTTCAACTACTGCATATGGATTTATTTGGGCCAATAATCCCAGTAAGTTTAAATGGAAGAAAATATGCTTTAGTTGTTGTTGATGATTTTTCCAGGTACACTTGGGTAGTATTCTTGCTGAACAAAAAGGAGACCCAAGTCAAACTACCTGAATTGATGATGAGATTGAGCAATGAAAAGGGCCTAAGTATTGTCAAGATCAGATCTGACAAAGGCACTGAGTTCATAAACTCATACATCAATGAGTACTGTAGCAAGAATGGCATCACACATGAAACTTCAGCAGCAAGAACACCTCAACAAAATGGGGTTGCTGAAAGAAGGAACAGGACCTTGAAGGAGGCAGCTAGAACCTTGATTGCTGAATCCAAACTGCCTAAAAGGTTCTGGGCTGAAGCCATTAGCACTGCATGTCACACTCAAAACAGGTCCTTAATCACCAAAGGACAAGGTAAGACTCCATATCAAATATGGAAAGGTAGATTGCCCACTGTTGCTTATTTTCATATATTTGGTTGTAAGTGTTTCATCCATAATAATGGGAAAGAGCAATTGAAAGCCTTTGATAGCAAAGCTGATGAAGGAATATTTGTTGGATATTCACAAATCAGCAAGGCTTACAGAGTCTACAATTGCAAAACTCTTATTATGGAAGAAACACCTCATGTTGTGTTTGATGAATCTATTAATGAGTTCAGGGATAGAAACCTGAATATTGATGAGATGACACAAAGAACAACCAGATTAAGGCTTCAAAGCAAGGAAACAGTGTTTGTGGATGTTGCCCAGCCTGAACTTCATGAAAATCAAAAACTGGACAACCTACCTGATAGCAATCAACCAGTAGACAACCATCCTGAAGGAGAAATTGAACTGACTGATCCCATCCCAGTTCAAAATCAGGTAACAACTACCAATGAAGAAGCAGGCAATGCTGAGGTAGTTAATGGATCCACTATTCAAGGGGGAACCAATGAAAATGTCAACCTATCTGACAATGAGGACAACACCCCTGAATATGATCCTGAACTTGATCCTTCAATTAACTTTCCTGAATTTAATGAATCTAGTGATCCAACTTCAGATGAGGACAATCCTCCTGAAAGGATCAGGTCTAGAAGGACTTGGTTGCAAGACCACCCATCTAGCCTGATACTTGGTAATCCAAGTGAAGGGATCAAAACTAGAAGATTTCATGGAGAAAGTGCTCTGTTTTGTTGTTTTCTTTCAGAACAGGAACCTAAAGACATTGAGGAAGCACTACAAGACACCAACTGGATCATAGCCATGCAAGAAGAGCTGAATCAGTTTACCAGAAATGAAGTTTGGGAGCTGGTAGACAGGCCAACTCATCAAGATGTCATTGGAACTAAATGGGTGTTCAAAAACAAGAAAAATGAAAATGACATCATTGTAAGAAACAAAGCAAGACTGGTGGCCAAAGGATATTGTCAATCTGAAGGGATTGATTATGATGAGACCTTTGCTCCAGTGGCCAGACTTGAGGCAATCAGACTCTTCCTAGCATATGCAGCTCACATGAGATTCAAGGTGTATCAAATGGATGTGAAGAGTGCATTTCTCAATGGGGTGCTCAAAGAAGAAGTATATGTGGAACAGCCCCCAGGCTTTGAAGAAGGAGACAAGGTGTACAGATTAAAGAAAGCCCTCTATGGCTTAAAGCAAGCTCCAAGAGCTTGGTATGACACCTTATCACAGTTTCTTCTAGATCATGGTTTTGTCAAAGGCACTGTTGACAGAACCTTGTTCAGAATCTGTGAAGGAGATGATATTTTGTTAGTCCAAATCTATGTGGATGACATTATATTTGGATCTCCAAATGAGAAATTATGTGAGAAGTTCTCTAAACTCATGCAAAGCAAATTTGAGATGTCCATGATGGGATTGATGAATTTCTTCTTAGGACTTCAAGTCACTCAATCAAAGAAGGTAATATTCATCAATCAGGCCAAGTATACAAGGGACATGATCAAGAAATTTGGATGTGCTACAAGCAAACCAGTCAGAATTCCTATGAATACTAACTGGAAGATGGATCCTGATGAAGGTGGAGAGTCAACAAACTCCACTAACTACAGAGGAATCATAGGATCATTGCTATATCTCACTGCAAGCAGGCCTGATATCACATTTGCAGTTGGAGTGTGTGCAAGATTTCAAGCCAATCCAAAGAAGAGCCATCTTGATGCTGCCAAGAGGATTCTAAGATATCTCAAGGGATCTGAGAATCTTGGATTATGGTATCCAGCTGATGATAACATTGAGCTTACTGGATATTCAGATGCAGACTATGGAGGATGTAGAATTGACAGAAAATCCACCTCAGGAACTTGTCAATTCTTGGGCAGCAAGCTTATCTCATGGTTCTCCAAGAAGCAAAATACAGTTGCAACTTCAACAACTGAAGCTGAGTACGTAGCTGCTGGAAGTTGCTGTGCTCAGATTCTATGGCTCAGGCAACAATTAAGAGATTACAAAGTAATCACAAATGAAGTGCCCATATTCTGTGACAACAATAGTGCAATTGCCATCTCACAGAATCCAGTGCTCCACACCAGATGCAAGCATGTGGACATCAAGCATCATTTCATAAGGGATCATGTGGAGAAGAAAGATATCAAGCTTGTCAAAATTCACACTGATAAGCAAAAAGCTGATATTCTGACCAAGCCTCTAGCTGAAGCAAGGTTCTTGGAACTGTCAGCTGAATTAGGGTTACTTGATCCAGGCAAAATGGAAAAATGAGGAAAGTAAAGCTCATATGAAGGGGGAAGTTCATCAAAGTTGAACTTCAGCAAAGTTGACTAACCTCACTGAAGCTGTCAGCCAAAGAGGGAAACTCAGCAAGGTTGTCCCTGTAGTTCTCAGCAATGTTGGTCAGGGAATTTGTCCAAGTGGGACCCAGTCAGCAACTTTGGGATCCACTCAGGCAAGGTGATCAGACAGTTTGACCTTCACAGAAACCAAAGCACATCTCAGGATGTTTGTCCGAATTAATTAGATAATCATTGCTATTTTTAGCATTGATTAGACATTTAAGAGGTTTCTTGGTCTAAGAGTAGGCCATTTTAGGATGGAGTGTGTTATAAAGATTTTTAAAACCCAAAAAGGCAAATCAGCATTTAATGCAGAAATCTTAATAAGATTGCATGAATTCTTGAGCCTTCATCCAAACCATTAAATTGCATTCAAAACTCCATCGAACCATTGAAAGTCCACTACCCCACTATATTCAAACGGTTTTTCCAATTACCCACTGTTACATTCCATTAACCAACGGTTAATAAATCTCTTCCATATATAAACCTCTCAATTTTCACCATCCTTACGCACTCATAATTCCCAAATTCTTTGAAGTCTCAAAACCTCTATACCTGCAACTTTTCTTCAAAACTCTCTTACTCTCAAAATCTATCCATGGCTCCAAAACTCAAGAGAGAAGAACTCGTAGATTTCAATGATTCCTCTCTGGACATTGACTTCTCTTATCTTAGCAACCCAAATTCCCTTTGGTTTGAAAAGCTGGTAGCCTTTGATAGCCCAGATTCAGATGTTCAACAAGTCCTCCATTGGCTGAGGGAGGCAGGGCTAGAAAAATTCCTAGGCACCAAGCCTGATTCCTGTCTAAATCCAATTATGGCAGAATTCTTTGCCTATCTAAGGTGGAAGGGCAAGAAGGGGGATGTGTGCACAAAGCTCACATATGCAGAAGAAGATGAAGAAGAAGAAAGCCAACACACAGTCATCTTCACTGCAGAGGATTTAGAAGCCAGTTTTGGGCTACCTTCTGAAGGCATAAATCCAGAAGTATACAAGGAAGAGGATGATCAGGAATTCTATTTCTCTTGGATGATAGAACCTAAGAAACTTGTAAGTGCTCAAAACAAAAACACTTTAAAGCCAGTGTTTAGGCATTTGTTTGACTGTGTTGTAAAGAGCCTGTTGAGCCACTCAGGGAGTGTTGAACAAATCAGTATGCCTAAATTAAGGGTGATGGCTGCTGTGATTGACTCTGCTGAGAAGAGAGTCAAGTTCAACTGGAAGAAATTCATTCTTGACAAAATGATGAATGAAAAATTCAAGTTCAAGGAGGTGAAACACCACAAGGTGGTGGTTGAAGGAAAACTCCAGTTCTGCACAAGAGCAAGCCTACTCTTGGAAAGATTTGCACATTACACCCACCTCCAAGCTAAGCCAAAGCCTTTTCCAGCTCAAAAGGTGATGTTTAGGAAGCTGTCTTCTAAGACAGAGAAGAGGAAGCAGGATGCAGCTTCAAAGAAGGCCATCACAAGTGTACCAGCAACCAGAGCCTCTCCAAGAAAGAGGAAAGCCCAGCCACCAAAAGCTCAACCAAAAATGAAGAAGATAAAGAAAATTTTGCATGAATCTTCACCAGAGAGTCAGTCAAGAAGTGGAGGAGCCACTTCTGAGGAAATAGAGAAGGTTGTTGAGGAAGGAGTCAACCCTCCTGAAGAAGGTGAAGAAGTCAGAGAGGTTGTCCCCTTACAGCCTGAGAGTATAACTGAATTCAGAGACCTTGACCAGCCAACAAGGTATGAAAGAAAAAGAAGAATCATCAAGACTTCTGAGAAGCAGAGGTTGATGGAGGAAGAAAAGCAGAAGAAAGAATTCTTCAAGGAGATTAGACAGGCAAGCAAGTCTAAATCCAAGTCCAAACCCAACAGCCCTGAAGCCAACTCTCCTGATATTCAATCTCAAAGAATATCTCCAAGGCAAGAAGAAGAGGAGTGCAAGACTCCTGAAGATGCACCAATCATTGCCAAAAAGGTGTACTCCCCTGAAGGTGCACCTGATAGATCAGGTATTGATGTGCTGGCAGATCTGGTCAATCTTGAAGATAGACCCTTTTCCCCACTTGATCCAAGACTTCTCTCATATACCAAACTTCTTGAAACTGCTCTTCAAGAAGGTGATCAAGTTATTCTCCCACCCATTCCAGCCATTCCAATTACCTCTTCAGGCACAATGCTCTCAAAAGCCCCTGAATCCCAACTTGCTTTGACCTCTCCTGATCCCAACCCTTCTGAATCCAACCTACCTGAATCCCAGCCAAGCTTACTTGAATCCCATTCCAACCCTCCTGAATCCAACTCTTCTGGAGATGATAGTGGTGAAGACTATACTTATGAGGGGATGTTGAGACAGATTGCAAGAGCCAATGTGGATGAATTATATCCAGGTTTGAAGGATTATCCCAGGCTGCAACAACAGTTCTATGATCTCAGAGCTCTTGTTGAAATCAAAGATAGAACTATTGTGGAAATAGCTCAGGCTATTCAGGATAAGGGTGCCAACTGGTGGCAGGTTGAGGAAAATAGGCTGTTGCATTTTGCAAATGTGAAGAAGACCAGTGTTTTAACCACTGAGGCCCTATTTTGCACCATGTCCATGAAAAAGTGCTTGCTGAAAGAGAGAGGATAGCACAAGGAATCAAGCATCCTGACAGTCCATCTGATGATGATGATGATGATGATGATCACACCAATCCCAATCCCCCTGGTATCAACTCAGCTCAGGTACATTACTTGACTTTTCATTCTGTACAGGACTCTGATCATTCAGAGGAGTTGACCAAAGATGGTGACTCGGTCCAAGATGCATTGGCCAAGGATGGTTCCTTTGAACCTGAGGCACAGCTTGACAATGCTGAGACTTCCATAGGAGAAGCTGGTTTGACTAAAGCCTCATCAATGTCAGGCAAGTTGGACATTGACCAGCCTTTAGTCATTCAGGATGACTCAGTGGACTTGGGATGCCCAAGCACTGTGATCTCCCAACAACTGCCCTCTGTGGATCCAGTTGAGGATATAGAGGTGTCAGGTTTAAACATTGAAGGAGTTGAAAAGGCTGTGAGTGCTGAAAAATCAGAGGGAGGTGATGGTGAGGAATGTGTGATCACTGGTTCCTTGAGTGCACCACAAATAGAGGGTGAGGAAGTAGAAATATTGGGTGCAGCCCAATATGAGAGTCAGGCTATTCTTCAAGTCAAATCTGAACTTGATGAATCCCTTGGTGAAAGGAGGCCTGATTCTCCAGTGAATGTGAGTCTATTTTTTGAAAATGAAGAAGAAAAGAATAAAGTTGAAAATGAGAGAGAAGGTGCTGATGTATCAGACCTTATGGGAGAAAAAGAAATAGAGGGTGCTGAGGGAGTTTTTACTAACACTGTTAGTTTTGCAGATTCAGTTGCTGTTACTCTTGAACAGATTTTTGCAGATGCCTCCCTGACAGATATACCAGTTGAAGCTGACACTGATCTTCAAGCAGTATCAGCAAATGTGTCCACACTTAACCAGATCTACTTTGAACAAGCCAACACCTGTGAGGCTCACTTTCAGATGGCTACTCAGACTGCATCCATCATTGAAGAGCAGTCAGGGAAGTTGGACACACTGGTCAGGGAAGTTGAGAAGGCTCATGCAACCACTGCTGATACCCTAGATGGCCAAGGCAAGACTCTAGCCTCTGTGGAGATGAGGCTCACAGGGTCAGAAGAAGTGATCTTACCTACTATTGATGCAAGACTTTGTGGAGTTGAAACTGGACTTTGATGAGAATGTTTATCTACTGCAGGAATTGAAGTCCCTCACCCATTCCCACTCACATCTCTCTGTCACTATGAGTTAATTGAAGCCCCAGTGTTTTGATAATGCCAAAAAGGGGGAAAGACAGAGAGCAAGGGCAAAGGGAACCTTGGTGATTGGTGAATCCAAGGGCAAGGAGAAAGTCCCTGAAGTTGAGGAGGAAGCAGTAGAAGACATTGGGAAAGGCAAAGGCCCAATGAATGTTGAAGATTTAACTGAGGAAGAGCAGATTCAAATAGCTGTCAAGGAATCCATGGTATCAGCTATGGAAAGTCAGGCAAGAAAGCTTCAAAGGCCAGGTGGTGAGTCTACAGGACTTGAACCTCAAGAGAAGGTTGCTGAAGTGAGGGGGAAGGTGACAAGGTCATCTGAAAGAAAGAGGAAGGAACTGCAAGCCTTCAATGAATTCCCAACCAGCCTGACTTTGCCATCAGAATTTCAATCTGAAGAATCTACTCCAGCAAGGAAATCAAAGAGAATGAAGAAAGCAGTCCTGATGCCTGCTATTGAAGAAGTTGAAGAGGAAGTACAAGACAGAGAGCCTGAAGAAGTTGGTATGCCCAAACTTGCTGATGACCCCTCTAAACTGTTTGAAGAAGGTTTTGGAAAAGATCCAGAAACCCAAGAGAAGCTAGCTCTTCAGAGAGCTAAAGAGAGGATGGAGCAATTGGTTGAGGCCAACAAGGCAAGGGATGAAAGAAGGGCAAATTTCAAAGCCCCAAGAAGGAGAGCCTCATACAGAAGACTCAAACCTAAAATGCTACAAAGATGGGACACTCAATACCCTCACCATGATAAGTGGGTTCCAATCTCACTGAATGATGCATGGGAGGAGGCCAAGAGAAGCTTTGTTTATGACTTCTATGTCATTGGAAAATGGCTTGGAGAGAGTGTGGATGAAGTCTTTGTCCAGTTCATGTTTGAGAATCATAGGGACCTCTACCAAAAGCTGTTTGCAGCAGCTGATATTGCTAGAGTGGAGTTCAAGGCCCCTGGTCCAATTCTGTACATGCCTCCTAAGTTCAATGGGAACTTGATTGATGAAGGGAAGATTCTGGAGGAGTTCATCAACATCATGAAGATGGAGAAGATGAAGATAGGCCCTAGAGGCTCCAACAAGGATGTTTGGGAGCTGAAGAAGAGGGTCTGGGCTCAATATGGCATAGCTCCTCAAGATGATGGAACTCTGTGAAGGATAAGCTCATTCTTTTCCCTGTCTTGCTGTTATAATTTCTGTTGTTATTTTTGCTATTCTAGATTAGTGAGTCCTTTGATTTTCAGCCCTGTAATGGTTTATCTCATATATAAAAGGATCACTAAGTTTCTATCAAAGAGATAACAACTCATTATCTCAACTAACCTATCCTGACATAAATTACTTGATTTATTGTGCTAACAGTTTCTTTCAGGCAAGTTGACCAGTTCACTCTCCCTGAAGGTAATATTTAGTTTAAGTCAAGGTCCCTTTGTAATAGGTTTTGGCATCATCAAAAAGGGGGAAATTGTTGGGAATAAAATGATTTTGATCTAAGATACCAAAACCCCTGATTGATGATGTACAAGTTAGTTGAGATATGCTCAAGTTATTGTTCAGGCAAGTTGTCCCAGAACAGTATATGTATAGTATGCTTAAGTTAAAATCTCAGAAATGTTATGAGATATTAGTAATCAGGATAGTTGTCCAAAGCTGAAATGTTAGGCAGCTTGATAGGTCTATAGGACAAAGTTGCTGATCTTTTCAAGACAAACTAATCAAATGGACAACCTGGCTGAAGAGTTCAAGAATACTGAAGCTGTGCTCATAAATGCAAATGATCAAGACAGTTGAAGTACAAATGATCAAGTGGATTAAGTGTCAAAAGCTTACAGAAGACATATTCAATGAAGCATTTATTGCCAATCATGCCTGAACCAAGCATTAAAGACTTAGAGCATTAAAGAGTGAAGCATTGAATGAGTGTTGGAACATTCTAAACTGCAGCAGGAATGTTCAGGGAGCTTGTCCCATCTGACCGTTGGCTGTGTGTAAAGTTTGCCACAAATCAACCTAGGACAATGTGCAAAATTGGAAACTGACACAAGTCTTCTCAGCCGCCTTTGTCAGAAGTCAACACATTCACTCAAGCAACCATTGAAAACCTCTTTTACACAGTGGATAAAAGGATGTCAAGCTTCATAGCCGTTTCAATGGTGCTGCAAATAGACATATTTGAATTGCTAATCCCTCCAACGGTTAGTTGTTCAAATTGTCTATAAATACAGAAGTGATCAAAGGAATTCAATCATCCAACTACAAGCTATCAAACTATCATCAAGCTTTCAAAAGGAAACCAAGCTGTTCACTAGAATTCCAAGTTTCCTGAATCACTTCAAGTCAGCTAAGCCAATCTTTGTAAACATCCTAGCTTAGCATTGAGATATCCTAAGCCTTTACACTGTTCTTACTGTAAAGGATATCTCTATTAGTTGGAACCAAACCTCAAACCTTATCTCATTTAGTGAAGAGAGTGTTTGTTGTAGAAGTGAGGAGTTAAGGACTGTTAGTGTGAAACACAGCCTTAACTCAGAGAGATTGAGCACTAGGACTCAAGTTATCCTAGGGATCAAGACACTAAGAGAGTGTTGTTGATCAGTGCACCTTGGCACTATAAAACAAGCTAATTCCATTGAGAAGGAATTATCCTGTTCAATCAGGGAAAGTGGATGTAGGAGCTTGAGTCTCTGAACCACTATAAACTTGTGTGCCATTTACTTACTGCACTCTTTATTGCACTTATATTCAATCCTTTTTAAAAAGCAAAACTCAGTAAGCTAAGAAAACAAGTTTTGGACAAAGTCCCTGATAACTGTATTTTTCAGAAATCAACTTGGAGTATTTTTTTAGTAAAGGCCAACCACATTCCGCACTTAGCAACTCTTTTAGATATTTAGCCAACTGATCACTTAATAGTAATCAGTAGGACAAGTATCTATCAAAGTTCACACTCAGGCCAGTTGTGAGACAACTTGCCTGATAAGACCAGTTTATCAAAAAGAAAAGAATTTGCATACACAAGTGCATTCCCCCCCCCCATACACTTGTGTTATACTCCACCAAGGACCAACACTTGCTTTGGAGAGGAATTTCAAAAGTGCTTCCCTTCGGAGATTTTTCTCGCCTTGGCCGCCTGTAATTTGGCAATGGCCTGACTCTTGGTTTTATAACCTTCAAAGAATTTTCTCAAGAACTTTAGGGAATCTCTCCCCCTTTCACGGAATCACCTCTGGTTTCAGGTGGCTCGAGGAGGTTTTCCTTGACTTTAGCGAAATTTCTAAGTATCCATCTTGGGTTTTGGTTATGGGGGGATGCTCCCCAGTTCTCCTTGGCCTCTGAGCCTCTACTTGTCTCTTACTTTCGTTCTTAAAAGATTTTGATTCATAACATCTTCTCATTTCATTGACTAAACCCTTTTGGGTTTAAAGCATGGTGAGGGCTCTCTGGAGCTCCTCGGCCTCTAGGCCTCTGAGTGTTTCTCACTCTCATTCTAAAAAGATTTTGATTCATAAAATCTTCTCATTTCATTGACTAACCCTTTTGGGTTTCAAGCATGGTGAGGGCTCTCTGGAGCTCCTCGGCCTCTAGGCCTCTGAGTGTTTCTCATTCTCATTCTAAAAAGATTTTGATTCATAAAATCTTCTCATTTCAGTAACCCCCTTGGGTCTCAAGTAAGATGAGGGCTCTCTGGAGCACCTCGGCCTCTAGGCCTCTGAGTGTTTCTCACTCTTATTCTTAAAAGATTTTGATTCATAAAATCTTCTCATTTCAGTAACCCACTTGGGTCTCAAGTAAGATGAGGGCTCTCTGGAGCACCTCGGCCTCAAGGCATCTGAGTGTTTCTCACTCTTATTCTTAAAAGATTTTGATTCATAAAATCTTCTCATTTCAGTAACCCACTTGGGTCTCAAGTAAGATGAGGGCTCTCTGGAGCACCTCGGCCTCAAGGCATCTGAGTGTTTCTCACTCTTATTCTTAAAAGATTTTGATTCATAAAATCTTCTCATTTCAGTAACCCACTTGGGTCTCAAGTAAGATGAGGGCTCTCTGGAGCACCTCGGCCTCTAGGCCTCTGAGTGTTTCTCACTCTTATTCTTAAAAGATTTTGATTCATAAAATCTTCTCATTTCAGTAACCCGCTTGGGTCTCAAGTAAGATGAGGGCTCTCTGGAGCACCTCGGCCTCTAGGTCTCTGAGTGTTTCTCACTCTCATTCTAAAAAGATTTTGATTCATAAAATCTTCTCATTTCAGTAACCCCCTTGGGTCTCAAGTAAGATGAGGGCTCTCTGGAGCACCTCGGCCTCTAGGCCTCTGAGTGTTTCTCACTCTTATTCTTAAAAGATTTTGATTCATAAAATCTTCTCATTTCATTGATTAACCCTTTTGGGTTTCAAGCATGGTGAGGGCTCTCTGGAGCTCCTCGGCCTCTAGGCCTCTGAGTGTCTCTCACTCTCAATTCTCATATCTCATATATGCTCGGTGATCTACAGATCCTTCATCATTTCATCACTCCTAATTTTCAAACTTAGCCATCCGGCTACTCAGGGTGGTTAGCCCTCACGCGTTTCAGAATGCTCAAAGTATGCTTATGAATCATATCTTAAATTGTTAGGAAATATGTGCTCATACAAATTTCCAAAAATCTCCAAATGTTTTCATCATATCTCATAAAATCTTCAAATATTCATCAAAGATAAACATACATTTTAACATAATTTAGACTCATCACTAATCAAAAACACGTTCTTAACCATGCCTAAATTCTCAATCATTCTCTCGATTCAATCACGAAATTCTCCTAAGTAATCGCCTTAGCATTTCTCAAATCAATAATTTCTGAAGCCTTAGCAAATGCTCATATGCTTCGAGGTTTTATGCTCTAAACAACTACGTCTAGGTAACTCATATCATATCACAAAGTAAAATTTAAAGTAAAAAGGTAAAATATACACTTTTCACTTACGTGGCTTCATATCAGCATCTCGGAGGTAGTAGGCCTAGACCCTTCATCACCCCCCTTAAGCATCGAAGTGTAAAGCATTTGCAAGGTCCGTCATCATGCTCGTCTCCGAATATCGCATCTCAACACCCTAGATGATATTACTCACCTAATAGATCGACTCTTGGGTATATCCTTCTTTACAGTAGCCTTGTAGCCCTCATGACTACCTGCTCCTCCTTCATGGGTTTCTTTTATCACGTAATCTCCTTCGGGAGACATCTTAGATAGGGATGGGTCAACGATCGTTTGTATAATTGGCCACCCAAGATGTAGTATCTTAACCGCAAAGCTCGAGCTTCTCCAGAAGCTGCAGGGGCTGGTCCTTTATTCAGCTCTTCTCAACTTTTGAATATCAAATTTCAGCACCCTGGGGAGAGTTTGGTCAGCTTCAGCAGCTGGGATCGGTGGAGCTTCAACTCCTTAAATGTTTTCTGATATTATTCATCCTACTCGAATCTAGATCATTTACTTAAGATCCTCTTTGAAGTTCTTATCGTGTTTGGTTCTCAAGCCCCGAACACTCATGTTTATTCCATAATCATCTAGATCATGCCCCGTTTCGGGACCTGGGAAGGCTGGTTCTTAGTTTTTGCTCGAGGCTCTCTCCTCTTGTCCTCGGGTTTCTCGAATGTTTTAGCATTTAATTCCTTAATAAATATTTGGTGATCCACTTGGATCTCGAGTAGTGTGAGGTAATTCTATTTTCCCTCAACTCATGATTCTAGTAGGAAACTCAATCCACCACATTTGAGCTTATTCGGGTATTCTCTCCCGGTTTGGATAAACTCACTCTTTGACATTCAATCAGTTTACCCAGAAGCCTTTCAGGACCTGGACAAGCTTAATCTGAAATCTGAAGTCACATCTAGAATATCGAGGCATGTCAATCATACAAAATTCAGAGATAAGTATGTTAGCCCCACATTCTGAAGTCACAAATCATTATTAATCCTTAGTCATGGATTCTAGAGCATATAGTAACCACATAAACTCAACATGCTACTTATGCTCTCTAGTATCTCAAGTCAATCTTCAAATTTTAACATCACATCTAGAGCGTCTAGACATAATAATCATGTAAAAGTAGGAGGGTCGTACTTGATTTAGGGAAAACAAAGTATGATACGCATATTAATCTCATAATGACATACTTATAACAATATCGAATCAACGAATATCATAGCTTATTCATATCACACTCATCATGACATACTCATTATAAAATCAAGTTAGCATAAAAGATCTAACCTTTTTTAGTTTTATCAAATTCAGTACTAACCGGTGGTATCGATATACTCGTTATTTGGGAGTCAGCACCATAGCAGGCTGAGTATCATAATCCAGCTACTCGTTTGGTTCTCCATAGTTCCCTGCTCTTTCGGGCTCTTCCAGGACCTCTAGGTTCTCCAGATTTACTCGTATATCAATCCCGAATTGATCCTGTAAAGATACACCAAAAAGAAAAAGGGGCCTCCAACATAGGCTCTCGAGTGCTCAGATAAGCTTCATAAGCCTCAATTATATAATTTAGATATGAAATAAGGGAATTTCAGATTTGGATGATCTCCAGCAACCTCCAAAACCTCTGTAGGTTCCAGTCTCAGTTGGGTATATTTCTAAAACCTCTCTCGAGGCCCAAATCAGTATCCTCCCGCAGCATTGCGGTTTCCTGTTCCTCCAGAGTTTCGGGAAGCTTCTGGGCTGGACCTCACTGCTGTAGATTCTCTCTTCCTCTCTCCACTAGCTGGTTTCACCTCCAGCTTCTTGGATTGCCTCACCTCTTCGAGGGTGAGACATTTTTCGGCTCTGAAGATTCTCAAATTCTCTACCCGCTTCAGGTAATCAATCCTCCTCTCACCCACTCTAGTTTTCGGACTTATCATTTTGTCTGTTTAGGGCTATTGGCCTTAATCTCAGGGACCTAAATAGGCTTAATCTTCACTTTCCATTTCCAAGCTTATCCCGAAATTCTCCAGGACTTGGATAGAATCAACCTATAATCTGAAATCTTCTGAACCTATCCAGAGATCCTCCAGAGCTTGGATAGACTTAATCTGTAATCTGAAATCTTCTGAACCTACCCAGAGGTCCTCCAGAACTTGGGTAGACTTAATCTGTAATCTGAAATCTTCTGAACCTACCCAGAGGTCCTCCAGAACTTGGGTAGACTTAATCTGTAATCTGAAATCTTCTGAACCTACCCAGAGGTCCTCCAGAACTTGGATAGGTTCGGTCTGTAATATGAAATTATATCTAAAATATGGAAACATGTTAATCGTGTGCAAAATCATAATCATCATCCGCGTCTAATCATTAATCATCATCAACGTCTAATCGTTAATTCTACCACATAAAGTAATCAAAAGACTCAACATGTGAATTGCTTACCCATGCTTCTACGATTTCAAGTAATTCTCAATTCTAAGATTGTTTCTAGAGTATCAATCATGTAAGCTTAGGAGAATCATGCTTAATTCATTGGAAA
This sequence comes from Galeopsis tetrahit, assembly GCA_963675135.1. NCBI lineage: Eukaryota > Viridiplantae > Streptophyta > Magnoliopsida > Lamiales > Lamiaceae > Galeopsis > Galeopsis tetrahit. Next base: position 92,092,142 of record OY776119.1, read on the forward strand.
AGTTTGTGTCATATATGTCAATATCATTAAAATATGCTTATAGCAATATCAAATTACTATAAAAGATCTAATACTTTAGACTCTATCAAACACATGTACTAACCTGTAGTACCAATGCATTTATCATATCTCTGCTTCGTACTCCCACGTTTAGATTTTGGACCTCGAGGCCCTAAATACTCTTCCTCATACCTCCAAGTTCTGATTCTGGACCTCGGGGTCCTGAATACTCTGCCTCGTACCTCCAAATTCTGATTCTGGACCTCGGGGTCCTGAATACTCTGCCTCGTACCTCCAGATGGATTACTATCTCTTGGTGACCCGGAGGTCTGAGAGACCTCTGGACTGGAACGTCTGGAGGGGCCCTCTCTTCTTCTCTCTTGATCTGGGGGCCTAGTCTCCAATCTCTTGGCTTTCCGAACCTCCTCCAGTGTGAGGTACTTCTCTGCTCTATGTAGCAACTCATCAAAGTTCTTAACCGGCGTCTTAGCTAGGGAGGAGAAGAAGTCTCCATCCCTTAATCCGTTAGTAAGAGCGTTGATCTTCACCTCCGGAGAGGCTGTAGGGACCTCCAGAGCTGCCTGATTGAATCTCCGGAGAAAAGCTCTTAAACTTTCGTTCTCCCCCTGCCTCAGATTGAAGAGGGTCAAAGTGGCTCGCGGCTACCTCCGAGCACTTGCAAATTGATGGAGAAATAACTCACTGAATTCCTCCCAGGATCGGATTGTATTGGGTTCCAATTGAGTGAACCACTGCTGTGCCGCTTTTGCTAGGGTGGTCAGGAACACCCTGCACTTGATTCCCTCTCTGTAGCGGTGTAATAACGCGGCGTTCTCGAACCTTATTAGGTGTTCATAGGGGTCTGCCGTACCATCGTACTCAAAAGTGAGGGGCTTAAAATTGAATGGTAATTCATCCTGTAATATGTTAGGAGAGAACTGACATCTAGAAACATAAGAGGATCTACTCGCTCGATTATTCATTTGTTTTCTCATATCTCTCATCTCCTTCTGCAGAGCCTGTAGCTGGTCGCTAACTTGCCCTCCGTAGGTATCATCAGTGCTTTCTTCTGCTTCAGGGAGTTCTGTCCCTCGGGGTGCCAAATCTGCATTCCTTCTTGTATTTCGAAGGGGAATGCTTCTTTCCGCTCGGGAGGGCACCTTATCGTCTTCTTCTGCCCACATTCCCATTTCTTTGGACAGCACTTGGGAGGCTCCGGGTGCCTCTTCCGGGGGTCTCGGGGTAGGTATCTCCAGATTCCCTGGTGCAGCTCTGGGAACTCGATCTCTTTGAGCCGCGAAGGCTCTCTCTACAGCTTGCTTGACGAGGGCATTCAATTGATCGGAAGAGATCAGGAGTGGCCCTGAATCTGGAATATCCTCTCGCTGAGGATCTGCGGTCTGGGACTCTGGGGCTTCAATGTTCCCTGTGGTTCCCTCTTCGATTGGGAGGGGATGGTTTTCCTCTCCCAAGCCTGTATTAGGCGTCACTGGTGGATTTGCTCCAGAAGGAGTATGAACTGGATCCTTCCCTCGGCCTCCCCTCGGTGAGGAATCAGTTGGCAAAGGGGAATTTTCCCCTGGAAGATTCTTCTTTTCTGAAGTAGATGTTTTATTTCCGCCACCCATTTGCTCGAACGGATAGAAATTCGTGAGAAAATCTTTCAACTCTTTCCCACAGACGGCGCCAGTTGATGTGCCAAAATTTGCACGAGAGGATTACGTGTCCTCTGGATTGGATGTCCCACTCTTCGAACACGTACAATCACTCTAAATATGCTGCCTTCACTCGAAATCTTCAAGAACCTGCAAAGAACACGCCGGAGGGGGGTCCGGCGTGGACACTCCGATGCCTAAGTCAGTATAGGGCTTATCAATATCTCCCAAGGATCTCAAGATCCTTGATGTGTCAAAGTAGTTCTCAAAGAATATCAGAAAGGTGTTTCGTGTTTTGTATATTAAGTTTGTAGTATAAGAATGTCTAACCTGGAAATCTCCTCGAATTTACCTATTTATAGAGATACTTTCTGGAGAGGAAGTCAAGCATTCCTCTTATTTCGGAGCTGCCCCTAAGACTCGGCCCTGCTGAGTGGACGAAGTCCTCTTCTCTCTCCACTCCCTGAAGACTCGGTGCCACTCTCCCTAGTGGGCTCTTTCCACTACAATGAAGGAGAGTAGAATCTTTCTTTGGTCAATCTTAGTCCGATTCTTGCGGAGTTCTCCTATATTCTCGGTCTACCAATTCATATCAAGATCGAGTCCTCCAAATAAGTCTCTCCCAGAGGGGCTCCAGGAGCTCCCTCTGGAGGGACTTCCAGAAGGGATTCTTTATCCAGAGCCCCTTCCACAATCCCATATCTTCTCTTTTATCTTATCCTTTATACACGTGTCGACTTCTTATCGGATGACATTTTTAGGCCGCATCACTTAGGATACTCCTCGATAGACACGCGCAAAACCGAACCGCCAAACCGGCCAACCGGCCAAACCGGCGGTTTTTAACCGCCGGTTTGACAAACCGCCGGTTACGGTTTACAAACCGAACCGTAACCGAAAAATGGCGGTTCGGTTACGGTTCGGCATTTTGACAAATCGCAAACCGCCGGTTTGGCCGGTTTTGGCGGTTAACCGCCAAACCGGCGGTTTTTTATTAAAAAAAAAAATTAATTTTTTTAATTCACAATTCTTCTATTTTTAATGTATAAATTTAAGTTATATAATTTTTATTCAATTCTAGTAATGTATTTTCTAAAAAATGAGTTAAAACGAATAAAAAATGAACGAAAACGGAGTGAAAACGAGCGAAAACGGAGATAATATTTAAAAAAAAAAAAAAAACCCTAAACCGCCAAACCGGCGGTTTTCAAACCGAACCGCCGGTTTGAAAACCGTAACCGGCGGTTCGCGGTTCGGTTACGGTTCGCCGAAACCCCAAACCGTAACCGTCGGTTTCTAACCGAAACCGGCGGTTTGGAACCGTTGCCCATGTCTACTCCTCGACTAGCAAAGCTTTCAGAGTATTCAACTACTCTACCCTATGTGTGGAAGAAACACCACATGTAGTTTTCGATGAATCTCTACAGGACTCGTCTACCGACCAGATCAGTAAGAAGGTAACTGATCTATCGATCCAAACTGACCAAGAATCAGAAGTTTATGAATCTGTTCAAGCCTATAACCCATTCATGAAAGCTCTCGAGTCAGATGATCAGGAGAAAGTAAGTGCTCAAGGTAAATCTACTAGACCAGTTGACATGCCTGAACTAGTCGACTCGTCTACTCCTATTAAATCTTCTGATGTAAATGATATTGAAATGCGTGATGCTATAACTGATCTAGATGATGATAATATGCTTACTAAGACTAGAAAAACATGGAAATCTGCTCATGATACTGAAAACATCATTGGGGACTCTACTGTTGGTGTAAAGACTAGACGACAACTATTTGAGTCACAAGAACAACCTAGTCCATCTTTGTTTTGCTGGTGTTGTTTCCTCTCATCTATCGAGCCTAAAACCATCAAAGAGGCTTTGGCTGATAGTAATTGGATCATCGCTATGCAAGACGAGTTGAATCAGTTTGTTCGAAATGACGTCTGGGAACTTGTCGATAGACCTAAACATCATAATGTAGTTGGCACTCGATGGATTTTCAAGAATAAGAAAGATGAGAATGATGTAGTTGTTCGTAATAAGGCTAGACTAGTAGCCCAAGGCTATTCACAAGCTGAAGGCATAAATTATGATGAAACATATGCTCCTGTTGCTAGACTAGAAGCCATTCGATTGTTCCTTGCATATGCTGCTTACATGAAATTTACCGTATATCAAATGGATGTTAAAAGTGCATTTCTTAATGGTATTCTTGCGGAAGAAGTATATGTTGAACAGCCCCCAGGTTTCGAAGTCAAAGGTAGCCAGGTATTCTTAATTTCAAGTTATAACTAAATTAATTTGTCTTTTTTACATTTTGTTGGAGTAATAATATTCTTAATTTTATTTTTTTCTGTTAGGATTAATTTTTATGTATATAAGTACTTAAATGTTGAAGAATAATAGGAAATGAGATTAGTTAGAGTAATTATTTTAGTTATAACTTCTATGTTAGTAGTTGTAATAGGAAATGAGATTAGTTAGAGTAATTGTTTTAGTTATAACCTCTATGTTAGTAGTTGTAACCTCTCTTTTGTAAACCTCCTCTTATATAGAGGAGAGATGATAATCATTTTCACATTTCAATTTGATGTAATTCACTATTCAATTTCATTTGCTACTTAATATCAATTCTATATTTCTCGATTTTCTCAATATGCATAAAATTCATTTCCTTCTTATTATAAAATTCCACATGGTACCAGAGCTGTGTATCGATTAATTTATGATCGAATAAACAAGTTTGTCGATCTAGGTACGTTTTCGCAATTCGATTTGGATGAATTTCTTGAGTCTTTTGAGTTCTATACTCATTTCTATCAAATCTTGAATTTTTTGAGTTTTATACTCATTTCTTAATTTTATTGAGTTTCTATATTCATTTCTGCCAAATCTTTGATGGGTTCGGATTTCTATCCTATTTTTTTTTTATCTTTTCGAGATTTATTCTTTACGGGTTTTATGCTCGTGAATTTTGGATTCAATTTCACATTGATTCAAATTCTTAGAGTTCTATACTCATTTTTTTAAGTTTCTTGAGTTTTATACTCATTTCTTTGCGGGTTCTATGCTCGTGAGTTTTTGATGGAGATAAGATTGTATTTTAATTATTTAGTATTATTTATATTTTATATAGTGTTAGAGCTTTCTTTAGGTTTTGATTAATTATTAGTGGGCTGGGCTTTTAGGGCTTACACGCCTAAAACCCTAGTTTACCTATTATAAATACGAGTCTCAAGAACATTGTAAGGAGAGTTGATTGAATAGAAAAATATTGAGTTTTATCCCTTTTAACGTGTTTTATTTGTGTTCTTCCAGTATTCATTTTGAATCAATGGATTATCACTTTTAATCTCGCTTACGTATATTCCGGGTATTCGTAGAATCAACGGATTTACGTGTGTATCGTACTTCCGCCTGCATCAGTTGGTAATCAGAGCCATAACGATTCCGTGGAGTTTATCGTTTATCAACAATGAAGCAAAATTACGATACGGATGGAGGAGAAATTTGATTTTCTCTGGTCTCAATTGGCCGCCACCGTCTATGGAATTTTCGACAGCTACAGCCAACGAGACGAACTTGCCGCACTGGAAACGCCAGCGCCACCACCATCTCCATTTCTTTGAGAGGGAGGGGAGAGTTTTTCTCTCTAGAGAAGTTTCTTCTCTCTTTTCTTATCCTAATATCTTCAAATCTACTTAGTTCGGCTAAGAAAGCTCTTTCTGTCGCCGCTTTGGAGGGGACAACGATACCGTGGTGATTCACTTTGGTTTGAAGATCAATATCTTGAGTGTGAAATTGTATTTTATTTGGTTATAATTTTGTAAACATTCCTCGAAAAAAAAAAAAGTATATTGAGATTCTAACCTAAAAATTGGGCAAAAGCTTATGGAATTGACACCATGGATCGTCGTTCTAATTAAGGGTACACCGAACCATACCTTTACCGAACCAAAAAAATTTGGTATTGAAAAAGTTGAAACCGATATCATTTTGAAGATATTAGTATAGCGTAACTGAAAAATTTAATAATGTATACATACCGAATATATTGCACCATTGTTTTTTACCAAAATAACCGCATATCGAAAATATTGAAACACTGTTTCATACCAAAATACTGAAATTAATTATTTAAATTTTAAATTAATTTTAAATTATTTTAATTTAAAAAAATTATAACCATCCTATTTTTTCCCTCCCCATGACTCGAACCCAGAACCTAAGGCCTAAGTAGTGGTGCTCTAACCACTTGAGCTATCCCACTTTGTCGCTATTTCAATATACTGTATACCGATATACAATTCCATATCAAATTAAATGCTGAATTTTTTTCATACCATGCATTATCGCATCTAAAGTTTAGGTAGAGTTTTATACGATACCGAAAATTTCAACATTATACGGTTGTATCCTACCTAGGAGATCTAGCTCCCACTTAAAAAATTTAATTAATAAAAATAAAGTAAAAATACTTAAAGGCTGGAGACGTGCTAGGTGGTTCAAATATTAAAGTAAAAATATAAAAATACTTGAAGGCTGGAGATCGACGTGCTAGGTACGTTGTTCAAATAAACGGAGATGATTAATAGAAGTTCATAAATAAATAAAAAAACGTACAGCAGAATAATTATTTCCTAATCAAGTATCTTAATCCAACTGATCAAAGCAAATTAAGTCCCAACTACAAATAGCCCTAAATATGTCATTAATTTCCCACCATCAGAGCTTAATTAATTATCAAATTAAGTAGTTTGAAGTATTTGTTACTTATTGAGGTGATGAATCAAAACATCTTTTGGATTAATCTGGAGAAATTTTTTACAGAAGAGTGGAGAATTACAATTGAATGGAATGAATTAGAAAAGGAGGAAGCCCTTCTAATACTAATCTAATCTGCTAATCTAACTGCTAATCTAACTGCTCAACTAACTATCAAACTAATTAGGATGTTTAAAATAGATACAAAACAAGGGTGTATCTATAAATACAAAAGGGTGTATGCAAGGAGTGTATTTATCAGCCCTTATACCCCCTCAAAATGGGAATGGATGTCTAACAAGCCCATTTTGGACTTATGGGTTGATAAAATCAGCTGGTGAGAGAGGCTTGGTAAGGATGCCAGCCAAGTTCTCTGTGGTTGGAATGTGAACAAGAGTGAATAGGCCAGCTTGAATCTTCTCCCTTGTGAAATGATAATCCAAGGAAATATGCTTTGTTCTTTGATGGAGGCATGGATTGTGTGCTATTGAGAAAACACTCTTGCTGTCTGTATACATAGTGGAAGATTGTGACTGTTGAACTCCCAAATCAGCAAGGATGTAGTGTATCCATTGAATCTCACAAGTAGTGGAAGCAAGTGCCCTGTACTCAGCCTCTACAGAAGACCTGCTAACAGTAGTTTGCTTCTTTGGATTTCCAAGAAATTAGTGAAGATCCAAGATAAATGCTAAAACCAGTTATGCTTCTTCTTGTTAGAGGGCATGTTGCCCAATCAGAGTCTGAAAAGGCATGTAATTTGAAGATAATATCCTTAGGGTAAAAGACACCAGTACCAGTATTGCATTTAAGGTATCTTAAAACTCTATGAACAGCAGTCAAATGTGATACAGTTGGAGATTGCATGAATTGACTAAGAGTTTGAATAGCATAGGATATATCAGGTATGGTGACAGTTAGGTAAAGAAGCTTGCCCACAAGTTTTCTATAATGACTAGGATTAGTAAGAACAGGAGAATTTATATCAAAGTTAAGTTTAGAATCCATAGGTGTGGAACAAGGCTTGCTACCCAAATATCCAGACTCATGCAATAAATCCAAAGTGTACTTTCTTTGACAAAGAGTAAGACCTTTACTGTTTCTAGCAACCTCTATCCCAAAAATGTATTTCAAAATACCAAGATCCTTAATAGTGAATTTATTGTTCAAATAACTCTTGACATTGTTAATGATATCAATGTTAGAACCTGCTACAATTAAATCATCAACATAGCAAAGAACAATTGTTAAATCAACACCATCATGTCTAGTAAACAAAGAAGTATCAGCCTTTGATTGATTAAAGCCCAAACATGTTAAAGAACAAGTTAACTTAGTAAACCATTGTTTAGAAGCTTGTTTTAAACCATACAAACTCTTATTTAACTTGCATACTCTTGTATCATTGTTAGAGCAATAACCAGGAGGAGGAGACATGTAAATTTCCTGGTCTAAATCACCATGCAAAAAAACATTATTCACATCCAATTGGTGTATATGCCAATCTTTAGCAACAACAACAGATAAAAGAATTCTAACAGTTGTGATTTTAGCCACAGGAGAAAAGGTGTCAAAATAATCAATGCCTTCTTGTTGTGTATGGCCTTTAGCAACAAGTCTACCCTTATATCTTTCTATAGAACCATCTGAATTGTATTTGACCTTATACACCCATCTACAACCTATGCAGTTTTTACCTACGGGTAAATCTACAAGTGTCCAAGTATTTGTCTTTTCTAAAGCTTCAATTTCCTTCTTCATAGCAAGAATCCAATTTTCATTAAGAACAACCTGTTTATATGTTTTAGGTTCCTGAATTTGGGATATAGAAGCAGTAAATTGCTTGTGTGGGGTAGATAACCTATGAACAGACAAATAATCATGTATAGGATATTGTTTTCCAGAAGAAGAAAAATTGAGTTTAGCATGATCAATAGATGCAGGTAAATCAGTTTCATATACCTGTAAATATGCAGGTTGAGACTTAGTTCTAGAAGGCCTAGTGGGAGGCTCCACTTCCATGTTATGAATATCAGAATTATGGTGTATAACATTGTCATGTTCAGCATTGATTTCAGGATTAACAACAGAATCAGTATGAAGAGTAGTGTCATTGTGAACAAGAGAGCAATCATCATCAAAGTCATCATCAACATGAGTGGGAACAGTATTTGTGCGTGTCTCAGAAATATGCATATTTTTAAAAGGAAACACATCTTCAAAGAATTTGACATTTCTAGACACAAAGATTTTGCCAGAAGAGATATCAAGAAGTTTGTATCCCTTGGTACCAAAGGGATAACCAATGAAAACACACTTGGTGGCCCTGGGCTCAAACTTGTGTCTGTGTGACACCAAAGTGTTGGAAAAACAGAGGCAACCAAATGTTTTGAAGTAAGAGTAATCAGGTGGTTTGCCATATAACAACTCAAAGGGGGTTTTCTGTTTAAGAACAGATGAAGGTATCCTGTTAATGATAAATGCAGCAGTTTTAACACATTCACTCCAAAACTTTAAAAGTAAAGCAGATTGAAAAAGTAAAGCCCTAGCCACTTGGAGCAAATGCTGGTGTTTTCTTTCAACAATACCATTTTGCTGGGGTGTTTCAACACAAGAGGTTTGATGTAAGATGCCTAAATCATGGTAGAAATCAGATAAAATAAACTTAGTTCCATTATCACTTCTTAACACTCTAATTTTAACATCAAATTGAGTGAGAACCATGTTGTAAAAATTTTGCAAAGAGATTTTAACATCACTCTTGGCCTTTAAAAGATATACCCATGTGCATCTACTAAAATCATCAACAATGGTGAGAAAGAACCTATGTCCAGTAATAGAGTGTTCAGAAAAAGGTCCCCAAACATCACAATGGATTAAGTGAAAGATACCAGTAGAAACAGAAGTACTTAAAGGAAAAGGCTTTCTCTTTTGTTTAGCTAAAGGACATATTAAGCAATTGTTGTGTATGTGAGTAGCTTTTACATTTAAAATGGGAATCTGTAACATACACTTGCCTAAAATATGACCTAACCTTCTATGCCACAAATCAAAATTACAAGAATTATCATTGAGAGTACTAGAAAAAACAGAATGCCTAAGAGCAGTGTTGCTAGAAGGGTGAGCAGTTTGTAATAGGTATAAACCCCTAACTTGTTCAGCAGAACCAATCACCATCTTGGTTGAGTTGTCCTGTAAGATACAATGAGATGACAAGAAGCTGACAGTGCAGTTGGAATATCTAGTTAAGTGACTAATGGATAACAAATTGAAGGTGAAATCAGGCACATATAACACATTATATAAAGTGAGGGTCTCATTGATAGTAATATTTCCCATATGTGTAGCTATAGAGATAGCATTATTAGGTAAAGAAATCTTAATGTTAGCTACAGAGAGAAGAGTAGTAAACAATGAAATGTCAAAGACCATATGATCTGTTGCACCAGTATCCAATATCCAAGTAGAAACTTTAATAGTATTAGAACAGGAACTAGTTATAAGGTTAGGAAACATACCTGCATCCTTGGTGCCTGTAGCTTCTTCAATATGAGTGGTGGAGGCTCCTGCCACTGAATGAGGCATGTCCCTCCCATCAAGTGAGTTCAGTACTAAATCATTTGCCCTTACCCAGGCGGCATGGACGGTTGGATCATCCTCTTCGGAAGGAATCGTGAAAGAACCATCAATCAAGCGAGCTTTGTTCTTGACGCTGAGACTCCTCTTAATGGCATGGCTCGAAGAAACGTAGTTTGTGCCATTGAGGGGTTCGAGGACAATGGAAACCGCCGGATTATCATTTTGGTGGAGGGCCAACGGAGAAAAGGGGTTCTTGGCCGGATCCAGAGAGTCGGGGTCGGTGACTGTCGGTGCCATGACTGCAAGATGGATCAACGATCAGAACAAACACCAAGGACGATCGCTTCGATGGTGAAGAACACGAAATTGGCAGAAAACACCCTTTAAACAAAAAGGGGAAGAAAGAATTGGTATCGATATGAGAATCGAAAAAGGCGAAGCGGAAACGAGAGGATCGAATGGTGTGTCAATTTCATCGCGAAACTGATACCATATTGAGGTGATGAATCAAAACATCTTTTGGATTAATCTGGAGAAAATTTACAAAAGAGTGGAGAATTACAATTGAATAGAATGAATTAGAAAAGAAGGAGGAAGCCCTTCTAATACTAATCTAACTGCTCAACTAACTATCAAACTAATTAGGATGTTTAAAATAGATACAAAACAAGGGTGTATCTATAAATACAAAAGGGTGTATGCAAGGAGTGTATTTATTAGCCCTTATATTACTACAATTATTTCATCATCGATCGATCCGAGATATATAATGGCTGCAGTGATTAAGTTAATTGTGGTAGTAGTGATGATGATCGCCATCACCCAAAGCAGCTGTGAAGCCGCAGGCAACCTGTTAGACGTCGAGGGTTATTCCGACAACTTTATACAGGAAAACTCCGCCGCGCAACAAACGACAGCCACCAATATTACGATTGAGATTCCAGATAAGAATGAAACATATGAAGGTAACGTCGCAATCAATGGAGATGTGGCTACAGGAAACTAGCTTATAATGAAATTCGATCTGATTATATATTCTTCTTTTCCCCATATATGTTTATCTCCCAAACTTATTAATTTTCCATTAATTGATTGGAGTTACTTATTTATTAGTACTGTAATTAAGAAGTTGATTAATTAATTTGTATTCTCTTTTTTGTTGAGTATATTTTGATTAATTTTTAATGAGTTTATTGCTGCTTAGGTGCCATTTTCACCTCCCAACTCTACGAAGGTGCTATGTTTTTAAAAAGTTGACATTATGTGCCAAATCATACCTGAAAAACCAAAATTATCCTTTCTTAAAACTTCTCTCTCCTCACACTTTCTTTCTCTTTCCTTACACTTTCTTATACTCCCTCTGTCCGCCTATAAGTGTTACGTTACTTTTTGGCACAGAGATTAAGAAAAGTGATTAAATAATAGATATAGTACAAGTGATGTGATTGAGAGAGGAGAGAGATAGAGAGAAAAAGTAAGATATAAAGTGAAGTGTAAGAAAAACTACTTACCAAAAAAGGTATGGGAAGCTTATAGGCGGACGGACCAAAATGGTAAAATGAGAAGCTTATAGGCGGACGGAGGGAGTATTTCCTTACACATTCCTTTCATTTTTGGAGAAGTCACATCAATCCTATTTCTATCAAGAATTCATTTTGAATTTCAAAAATCAATCTCATCTCATCAAGAACCTTCATTTCTTCTTCGAAATCCCTTCAGAAATCTTCGAAACTCCATGGCCACCGCCCCTCGAAGCTCCATGGCCACCGCCCCTCGAAGCTCCATGGCCGCCGCCCATCACCGTCTGCAAACCTACGAAGACGAGGCCCCCCTGTTGGCGGTGACGGTGGCTTCGACTCCATTTTCCAATCTTCTCCCTCGACCGCGATGTGGAAGACGGTGACGGTGCCTACAACTCCATTTTCCGTCGAAAAGCTCCAATTCGTCCAGATCTGTGGTGGCGACGATCTGCATCTTCGATCTTGAAGAAGGCCTCCACCACTGCGCCGCCGCCCACCTGTTCTCGGCCGCGATGTACAGTAGTTTATGGTTTGATTTGTTTAGTTAGGTTTTTTCATTACTTTTTTTGAATTTGATTTGTTTGGTTAGTGTTGTTCCATTTTCTTTGGGTTTGAGAAAAAGGTAAGGGATGAGACATCTCGGGGAAGATGACCGTCGCCGGAATTTTCTCAGGCGGCGGCCTCAAAATTGCTAGTCATGGGCTAGGGTTTCCTCACCCCATTGGGCCTGTTAGTGGGCCAGGTTCTTTTTTTTTTTTTTGGAATTTTGATATTTTATAGATACAAATAAATTCTTCGTTGGTGCAAATAAATTCTTCGTTGGTGCAAATAAATTCTTCGTTGGTGCCATTAAATTCTTCGTTGGTGCAAATAAATTTTTCGTTGATGCAAATAAATTTTTCGTTGGTGCAAAATTATTTTTCGTGTTGATGCAAATTTATTTTTTGAATTTTTTCTTTGAATTTTTTGTGAATTTAGTTTCGTATTTTTTATAAAAAAAATTTGAGGAAGGTTGAAAAATAACTTGTGATTTTGTATTCATAATTTGTTTCGTTTCATAATTGGTGGAGAAAAGCAAGACGTTTCGTATTCCAATATGCTTTCATGTTATATATCTTAGAATGTGCTTTCCTATTATTTATCTCATAATTAATTGGTGAAAAAAAGCAAGACGTTTCATAATTGGTGAAGAAAAGCAAGACGTTTCGTATTCCAATATGCTTTCCTATTATTTATTTTAAATACTAACTTGAAAAATATTAGAATGTGTCATCATCTCAACTAAAAATATAGTACATGAAAAAGGCTTAAAACAAATTACTATATATTTACCCAATTTAATATGCTACATTAGCCGAGGTAATCACACATCATATGGTCATATTTGATAGTTTAGATTAAATCTAAATTAACTATATACTCCCTCCGTTCTACAATAAGTGTTGTTTTCATGAAATTTGTTGGAATTAAGAAATGATATGTATTGACAGGTATACCCTTAAATAATAAAGGAAGCTTTTGATCACATTATTTTTTTTCAAATCTTTGCAATTCAATTTGAATCAAGAGAGAAGAGGGAAGAAGAGAATGAATTCAATTTGAATCAAGAGAGAAGAGGAAAGAAGATAATGAGTTTCTGTCGTTAAGAATGACACTTCGACTTTAACCAGAAGGTGATTGTGCTAGTGACTATGGTGACCCATAGATCGACTTTAACCTATAAGATTCTACGTGTATCGTACAAAGGGTTGCAACATTATCTGGTAAAATATGAATGTTTTGAGAAGTAGCAAGAACTGGAGGATGCTAGTGTCATATACAGTGAGAAAAGTGTGTCAATTAAATCATTGAAGAGTGAGCATAGTGTAGTGTACAATGGAGATGAGAAACAGACAAGCAACCTCTGGCTTGCTAATGAATACATGTCTAAGTTTGAGTTGAACCCAAATTGAACTGCACAAGAGTTGAAAGATAATGTGGGTATGAGCAAGTGTTTTAGAGGAAAACACAAAGCTAATTAAGAGGTACAGTAGGTGAACACTATACACAATTGAGACCCTATTATGCTGAGTTACTAAGGGTTGATAGAGTGGGTAGCTGAGTTACTATGCTGAGTTACTATAAGGGTTGATAGAGTGTTTAGGTTTGAAGAAATATTGATTTCTGGTTATTATTGTAGAAATATTGACGGAATATTACTCGAATTGTTGGTGTAAATTCATTTGTTGTTAATGCAAATTATTTCTTCATTGATGCAAATTTTTAATTGTTGATGCAAATAGGTTTCTACATTGATGCAAATTTTTAATTCTTTGATGCAAATATTTTTTTTGGATTTTTAATTGGTTCGATTTTTTTTTGTTTGTTGATGCAAATTATTTTTCTCATTTCTAATTAAGTCCTTTCTCTTCTCTAATTCTAAAAATTAAAATATAGTGAGAATAGTGTGACAATTAAATCATTGAAAAGTGACCATAATATAATTTTAATCAAAGTTTAGTTCATTCGAAAAAAATAATTAAAATATATAATGGGAAATATTACTTTCACACGAAAAAAATGTGAATATTAGAGTTTGAGTAGTTTTTCTTCCTTTTACTGGAAATTTGTAATTTTGGAGTGTACCTTATATTCAATATGTTAGTGAATTTGTCTGATCTATAAAAAAACTAATTTTGATTTTGTAGGTATATATGTTTTTCAAGATTTTGAGTTAATATATGAACTCGAGTCCATTTTTTTAAAACGGGTTAGGGTCGAATATAAATATAAAGATATCATATGCTGAAAATATGAATGTTAAATGATGTAGTTAATATATGAACTCGAGTCCATTTTTTTTTTTTGTAACATGGGTTTTACACTTTTTGAAATTCATTTACACCAACTGGTATTAATATTGCTTCTTTATCATTTTTGTTATTTTTCTTGTTCTTCTTGCCCTTCTCAAAGTGACCTTTTGCTCTTTTCCCTCTCCCTCTTGTTTTAGAGCATTTAGGGTCTACTATGGTGGCTCATATGGAGATGTTAATTCTATGTGCACCGGGGTTGCAATATTATCTAGTAAAATATGAATGTTTTGAGAAGTAGCAAGAACTAGAGAATGCTAGTATCATATACAGTGGTGTGGCAATTAAATCATTGAAGAGTGAGCATAGTGTACAAGGTAGATGAGAAACAACTTCTAACTGGCTTGCTGATGAATACATGTCTAAGTTTGAGTTGAACTCAAATTGGACTGTACAAGGGTTGAAAGATGATGTCATGGTTACTTATTCACTAGATGTGGGTATGACCTAAGTGTTTTAGAGCAAAACACAAAGCTAAGAGGTACAGTAGGTGAACCCTATGCATAATTGAGACCATATTGTGCTGAGTTACTAAGGGCATGTTTGTTTTGGGACTCACCCGTCCGGACGTGGGACGTTCTACTACGGGATTTCACACCCGGATTTTCCCATCCAACTACACTCATCCCTAAAAATACCTATACATCCTACTATTACATCTCATCTAACCACTCTTACACAATTTGATTTGACATAAAGTTACATCTCATCCTACTCTAAATCCCAAAACAAACACACACAATTACTATTCATCAGGATTTCCCCATCTAAGATTTCCCCATTTCCCCATCCAGGATTTCCCCATCTAAGATTTCCCCATCCAGGATTTCCCCCATCCTACATAATCCCAAAACAAACATACCCTAAGGGTTGATAGAGTTGAAAGGTTTGAATTTTTATTGGATGATCATGGTCAACTTCAAGATTTTTTCATTGGGTTTAGTGGATAGAGTGATGGTATCCGCGACAGTTCAGTGGGGTAGAATAGAAAGTGGAAGGGGTGGTAGTGGAAGTGATGGTGTTGTTAGTACTATCATATGAAACAAGTTATATATTTGTTGCAGTGAAACACATTAATTCCTAGAATATTTTTCATTGTCATAATTACGTCTTAATATCTTATTAACAAAATGGGCACAAAAGTTAATATTTTACCTTTCAAAAAAATTCTGAATCGATGTAGAGTCGCAACAAAGATATACTTCATCCGTTTCACAATTACTTTCACACTTTCCTTTTTGAGACGTCCCACAATAACTTTCACACCCTTAAAATGGAAAACTCTTTATAAAATCCACCCTCACAATATCCTCAATTTTACACAAATGTCATTAATTTTCTCCACACTTACACAAAAGTCAACTCATTTATTTACTTTATACATAAAATTCAACTCATTTTTTTACTTTGTACATAAATGTTATTGCATTTCTGAGCTTTGATCTTCTTTTCTTTGGTTTCTTGTGCGTTCTTATCATAATTAGATGGTTGATTGTTCAACACTTGCACCAAAACCTAGTTGCTATTCTTCTACTGCATATATGCAGACAGGGACGGAACCAGAAATTTAAGTTGAGGGGGGCTAACATATAAAAACACTAATGTATGTTCTTTATAAAAATTCAAATATTTCATCACCAATTATATTAATTTTCATATTTAAATATTTTAAAATATAAAAATATATCCTTAATATACTAAAACTTAGAACGTTTCTCTTGCATATCACTAAAATTATCAGCAATTAAGTCTATACTGAATCTTTTTACAATTTGCTCTCAGTACATGTAATCTGAAAGAAATTAATCATATCTTATTTCGAAGTGTAGTGTTGACTAAGTTCATAGTAGAATATATTTTAATATATATAATTATTACAACATTACTAATTCACAACATAAATAAATAAATAAAAAAACTTAAAATTCTTTAATTCTAATAAAATTTATAATGATCTGAAATAAAAAATAAACAAAATAAAATCTAATACCCATATAAATAAAAGAAATATCATTATTGTTCCTTTTCTTTTGACTGGTGGGATATTCGCTGGGCTAATAAAATTGGGCTCAACATATATATGAATTTAAAATTAAATAATCAATACTATAAATAATAGTTAAAAAAAAAAAATTTGAGGGGGGCCAGGGCCACCCTAACCCACACGGTAGTTCCGTCCCTGTATGCAGACTTGCAGCCGTTTTGTGCTAACTCCATTTTACATAAATCTTCAGCTGTTATAAGACGGTATAGCTTGTTAATTGATTCAAATTTATTTTTGTTCGTTAATGCAAAATTATATTTTGGGTAAAAATTTTGTTAGTTGATGCAAATTATTTTTTCTTATTGATGCAAATTTTATTTTCTTTTTTTATGTGATTTTGTGAATTTTATATTAATTTCTGTATTTTTGTGCATTTAGGGATTTGACCACTACTAATAGTTGCTAGTCAATTTTTCTACATCTCTCTCTTAATAAAAACTCTCATTTTCATTTTTTTTAGCAAATAATTTTAAAATTCACAAAATCAAAAAAAAAAAATTTAATTATTTGCATGGTCGAAAACATTATTTGCATCAAAGAATTTATTTACACCAACAATTTATTTGCACCAACGAAGAATTTATTTTGCACCAACAGTTCAAGTAAAAATAAAAAAATAAATAATATACATTTCTGCATCATCTACAAAAATAAAAATTCAATGTCTTCAAGAAATATTTCCACAAAGAATCCGGTCAATATTTCCGCAAAGAATCCGGTCAATATTCCGGCAAGGAGGCTTCACACCAATAATAACAAAAAACCATCTATTGTTGAGTTCCATGAAAAAAAGGAAGGAAAATAAAAAAAATGAGAATAGATCCAAATCGAGAACAGATCTGAAAAAATGAGAACAGATCTTCGTCTTCTTCAAACAAATAAAACTAGTTTGTGCTCACCATGAAAAACAAAAAAATACAACAGAAAACCTTCGAAAGGATTTTCAGATCGGCCACCGCAACTTGCAGAAACCTCAACGAGAACAAATAAAAACTTCGAACAAATCGGCCACCGCAACTTGCGGAAACCTTCGAAAGGTTTTTCAGATCGGCCACATATTCAGATTTGGGTCGGCGGCGGCCATGGCTTATTCGCCGAAGTGCTGCAGATGACGGAAACCTGTAAAGACGACGAAGTCATGGCGGCGGCCACAAAACCTCATCTTCGCCATGGCAGATCGGCGACGGAGCTTCAAGGCGGACGGCCATGGTGAGGGCGTCAACGGCGAACAGCTTGGCCATGGCTATGTTGGTGGGCCGTCTTCGCCGGAGAGTTGGAGGCGGCGACCATGGTGGGGCGGCTGCGGCAAGGGGTGGCTAAGGTTAGGGTTAGAGTTTTTTGGTTGCTGGGATTTTGAATAAGAAGTGGATGAAGGAGGGGGGTTGAAGGAGAGAGAGTAGAGAGGAGAGAGGAGAGAGTTTAGAGAGAGGAGGTGTTTAAGAATCTTATCTTCTCCTCTATAAGGGCAAGAATGTAATCTTGCCACCAAAGGGCACCTAAATGAGAGGTTTTAAAAAAGTAGGACTGAATGAGTTTTGTCAAGCCCAAATGGCACTAAAATAGAACGGCCCCATTTTTAATTTTACACATCTGACTTTTTCGTATTTTTATTTTGCACTTTTTAAGAATAAAAATAGCTTACCCATACGTTATAATATGACAAGTATACGAACAAGAAGTTATCGATCTAAGACCTAGCTAGGAGAGTATGAAACTCCAAAACTATACGTTGACGTCACGATATTATAGAGGCTAAACAGAGAAATTAAACAAATATCAATAATGTATACCATATCATATCGAATTTTCGGTACATGCATACCGAAAATATTGCACCATTGTTTTTTTACCAAAATAACGGTATATCGAAAATATTGAAACACTGTTTCATACAAAAATACTGAAATTAATTATTTAAATTTTAAGTTATTTTAATTTAAAAAGAATTATAAATTATACTATTATGAGGTCTTTTAAGGATAGTAGTGCCGCCCAAACTATCAACAGTCCATTAATTTGAGCTTAAGGTAGTGACGTGATGAGGGAAGAAGAAGTCTCTGCTTACTGTAAACATCCGACGGTGGCGATCCGGAATCTCGGCGATCCATCTGTTGTACAAAAACGGTGACAATGTTTCGAAAATTCCTTTGTACACAGAGGTGGGCGGTCAATCTGGAGTTAACGCGCGGCTAGGTTTACGCCCCTTCTCCGGCGGCCATCACACTGCTAGAGCAAATCGGTGCAGGAAGAAACTGTGAAAAAAAAAACCGTTCTTAAAATTCTAAAATCACGATTCAATTTTCAATTAATTTTTTTTAATTATGATTTCAATATAATCTAATTTGTTTCTTAATTTCTCTTAAAATATTTTAATTTATATAAAATAAGGGTAATATTGTAAATAACAAAATACAAATTAAAAAATAATTTAATTAACTTAAACTTGTATAACAGGTAGCAGGTTCATACAACGCATACGACGCCACATGACGCAATTCGACCTAAATTCAAGATTTTCACATCAAAATAATTTACATTGAAGTTGTTCCATAAAAATTCAATGTTGATTTTCACATAAAAATAAATTCAAGTTTTGAATATAAATTCTTTTGTCTCAACTTTAAATGGAAAAAATAAAAAAAAACTAAATAAAATGATGAAAAATAATTCGAAATATACGTCATAATATAAAAAAATTAGTAAGCACGTCATGAGTGTTTTTTTTTAATTACTAGGTCTTTAATTAAGACTTTTTTTTTTTTATCAAAACCTTAAATTGAAAATAAGAGGTAAAGGGAAAATTATTCCTAAATTGAAACCTTGGACCATGATTGTCAATATTATATTCTGTATACGTGCTAGGCATGCACCTTAATGGAGATGAATTGGTAAGCACGTTCACTGGTTTGTAGGCAATCATTACTTGAAAATTCATTCATTAAAAAAAAATCAGCAGAATAATTATTTCCTAATTATCAACTGAAAGCAAATTAAGTCCCAACTATGTATAAATACCCCTAAATATGTCATTAATTTCCCACCATCAGCTTTATTTTTCAAAAAAATAAAAAATTAAGTCAGTTAAACTATTTGTTACAATTTCATCATCCAAATAATGGCAGTGATTAAGCATGCATTTGTTTTAATTGTTGTAGTAATTATCGCCATCGCCCAAAGCAGTGAAGCCGCACGCAACCTGCTACAGGTGGCCGGATCCGATGGAAGTGTAGGCTCGTATCTGGATTTAACTGGTAATGTCATTACAGCAGCGTTAGACGCCGTCGCTACCAGTTTTGGACTAACAACTGATCCTTAATTACCCCTGTTGTACGTGCTTTCGTCGGGTTGACTCGGATGTGGACTATATATTAGCACGAGACAAACATGTATAATGATCGGGGGTTTATTACGTGTTTAGAGAGTATTTATGATGATCTTGATGATCTTGAAGAAGAACAAAGCAAAGAAGATCAAGAACAAAGATATAGCTTCTTGGAGAAGCTAAAGCTTTTCAAGCTTGGGAGTGTTTATTGCTTAGGTTGAGAGTGATTTTTAGGAATGATTACAAATGAGCCCCTTTTAGGCATTATATAGTGGTTTCTGGGGCTGCCCGTCCTTTACACGTGGCACGCCCTCATTGGACCTATCTTCTGCCCGAAAAGGTGATTTGATGGCGCATTTAATGCTAAACCGCCTTTGGTGCTCGTCCTCGCCGAGATGCCGAGGAGCTGGTCATGGTGGTCGCCGAAGGGCCTGATCATCTAGGAAGGTGGTCGCCCAGACCTCCGAGGTGCGTGGTCGCCACGCTTTATGCTGTCTCCCAAGGCTTCAACACTTAACTACTCTAGCAAAAAATAGGCGAGTGCTCGCCACACATTTGGGCGAGCAGCTAACTAAATATGTGCTCGCCAACATCTTTGGACGAGCACTTAAATATATTAAATACATTTATTCTATTACATTTTCTTGGTCTTGTTGATTAGTCGTCGCAAGACTTTGTTGACTGGTCCTCGCCACGTAAGATGGTGACTAGGATTGACTTGTCAAAGATTGACCTCTTTGACTAGGTATAACATTTGCCCCCTGGTCGCCTTTCTTCGTATTCATAGAATGGTAAGGCGAGCAGTCTGATCGTCTTCTTGAAAGGTGGATTTGTCTTCGACAAACAAATCCATTTTGAAATCTTGGTGACGTAAATTGGAGGCGGTCGCCTCGTTTCCCACGCCGAGCACGCCTTTCCAAGCGCCTTTAATGATGACTGATGTGACTTGTGTCAGGCGCGTGATCGGCGCTCGAAATTTGAAATGCGCGCGTGGGGCGCATGCCGACCTCAAAGGTCGCGCGTGAGGGCCACTCTCCGAACTCGATTTCGGAAACGACCCCAATTTTTTGGGAAAATTACGGATTTTACCCCGTTTTTTGCACTTAAGTCCCTGCATAAGTTTTGCCTATAAATACGACTTTCTTCCTCATAAAAACACTTTTACCTTCTGCAAATTTTCGAATTTCTTCAAGCTTTCGTCCAAGCTTTAATCTTCAAGCTTTTCCGGCGTGTTTTGTGGTGGTTTCCGATCGTCAACAAGGTAAAAAACTCACATTTTCTTCTTTTAAAACTTCTTCCTCCCCCATTTCTAAGAAAAAATGGAGGTCGGTGGCTCCGGTGGTGGCTCCGATGGTGGTCCGCCGCCGTTGGTTGGTGGCTCTGAAGATTCTGGCGGCGGAGACCGTTTGGCTTTGGCCTTGATGGAGAGGGCATCCTCTTCGGACTATAGGATTCACTCCCCTGATCCTATAAATGTTAACGTCCGCAATCTTGGAAAAGCAGTGGTCGTCAACATCGACGAGCTCGATGACTCCGATAGGGACGATGCCGGCAATGATGCCGAGGAGAGTGGCGCGAGACTGATTCTGATCTGCGCGACCAGGGTTTGGATCGAGGGGTGGGCGAACAGATAGAAACTGCCCAAGTCGAGGAGACCTTGACGAGGAGTCTCCGCGAGGACTTTGAGGAGGTTGTTCAATATGCGGAGAGCATAAAGGACATTTTGAGTGGTAGGGAAAATTTGGATGGCGATGAGGTCTCGAGGGAGGCCTACTATAAATATTTCAGCGAATACCTTCCTCGAGAGATTCCTCGCCCGCATCGAGAAGCTTTCCAAACAATATACGAGGCGAGCAAGTATGCGGGCAAAGTCTCCTCGGCCCAGCTAGAGAATTCCCGAAGGAAGTATCAATTGCCGGCCGACGTCTGCTTTTTTGTCCCTCGCCAGGATGAGAGGGCCGACCAGCCGCCAGAAGGCATGGTCGCCGTCAACATTGGCATGATGGAGGCAGGGCTGAGGTTCCCCCTGCACCCCAGCATCTCAAATTTCTTACACTTCTTGAATGTGGCCCCCTCTCAAATTCTACCGAACGGTTGGTCGAACCTGGTCGGCATTCTTACACTGTTCGGCCTGGTGGCAGCCGAGAATGGATGTCGGAACACATGGCTTAGCCCGAAGGAGATTAACTATCTCCTTCAGGCGGCCGAGGCCGGAGGGAAAGTAGGCCATGGATACTATTCTGTAAGAGGCCGTGATAATTTAAAGTTGGTTGAAGGGGTTCCCAACAAGATTAGAGATTGGAAGACCAACTGGTGGTGGGTAGCCGGGGACTGGAAAAGTCCAGTGAGGCCGGATGGATCCTCTGATCGCATTCCCATTGAGACTGAATATCAAAGAATTCGTGGTAAGTCTTTTTATTTCTGCTCGTTCTTGTCTATACTGAATAACTCCTCGCTTTTGTAGGTGAAACTGTTCGCAAGAAGACTGCCGATCACCGTCTCACGCCCCTCTTCCAATACCACGTTTGCTGCGTTCTCAATCGTCGCTACCTGGAGAGGTCCTGCCGATTTCTGAACAGGGAGTGTATGCGTGAGCGAGCAGGTCTCAGAGTACCTCCTCATCATTTCACTCGAGAGTTCCCTCCAGGTATCAAAATACTTCTAAGTTTTTTTTTTTGAAATAACTCTTCGTAGATACTAACTTCTCGTTTTTCTCTCTAGTAGTGGTTCCACAAAGGATTATTACTTATCTTCCTCCCACCGTTGAAGTCGATCGTCTAAAATCGAGCAGGATGCTTCAACAAGCAAAATTGCTCCGCGAGCGCAAGATCGTCGATGGCACCGGCAAAAAAAGGAAAGGAGCGGAGACCTCGGGGGCTCCACCCAAGAGGGTTGCTAAACCAACCCGAGGGGGTTCTTCTCGCCCACCTGCTGCCGAGCAGAGGGTCGAGAGGGTTGGCGAACAGAGGATCTCGCCGAGGAGATCTCCTCCGCCGAGGGGCAACTCGTCTCCCCCCATACATGTCGTATCCCCTCCTCCCCGAAGCACTCGGTCGCGAGAGACTGCAACGAGCTCGTCGGCCGGGGAGAGGGCTCAGGGAGATAACACACTTCTCGGCTGGGATGCCGCAAGGGTTGCCAAGTAAGTTTACTATCAATGACCTTTTTCTAATTTTTTTTAAGTACCTTTTTCTAATTTTTTTCAAGTACCTTTTTATAATTTTTTCCTTCTCTAATAGCGTTGCCGACTGTCCGATCGCCCAACCTTTCAATGAGAACCTTCTCGGCTTCTACCGGTCGCGGGATCCGGTCGACCGAGAGTCCTTGAACCCGATCGCACTGAGGGCCGTGAAGCACCTGCCTCGATCGTTGACGACCACTCTGGTCGATGAGGTCAACAACCATAACGCCTTGGAAAATGCGCGCCTGGTCGCCATTGATCTGAGCCGGGCATCTTACACCATAGAGAAGCTCGCCTGCCAGATCGCTGATGGTCGCAAGATCAGCGAAGACAGGGCTGCGAAGCTTGCCCAAATGGCCATGGCTAAAGCTGTCGTTGAAGGGCAGCTGGTCGCCTCTGAGGAGAAGGTGGTCGACCTGGAGACCAAATTAGCCGATGCCGAGGCAAAGTTGGCCGATTCTGAGGCCCAACTTGAGATGGTTCGAAAGAAAGATCAAGAAGATCTCCAAGAGATCGAACGTCTCCGTGCTCGCCTCAAGACTGCCGAGGACGAGGTAAGAACTCTTACAAACAAATCTGCAAATGATGAGGAAGAGTTGGCCACTCTTCGTCAGCAGCTGCTCGACATGACGGATGAGCGAGATGAAATCACTGATCTCGCTGGGAGTGTGGCCATTATAACTGTGGCACTCACTGCCCACGGGCTTATTCATAGATTACTGGAAGTTCATCCTGAGGTGGACGTGACTCCGCTCGGCGGGCTTTTGGACGACCTCCTTATGAAGGAAAACCCTCAACCGGAATCAGAACTCCCTTTGCTCCCTCTAATGCAACTGGGACTTCAGTTCCCTAGGCTTTTGGGTGTTCCGGTATTTTTCACGAATCCTCCAAAAGAATGCCCAGCTCAACAAAGCGAGCAAGATGCTGCCGTCGAGGAGGCCGGTACCGGCGAGCAGGATGCTGCTGCCGAGGGGGAAGTTGCCGGCGAGCAGGGTGCTGCTGCCGAGGGGAATGATGCTGAGACTTAGTTTCTCTTTTTTCTTTTTATTTCATTTTTTAGGACTGCTCGGCCACTAAAGCCTTTTTTGTAATTTCTGCCTTCAAGGCTTTTCAATGAATGGAACTTTTGCTTATATGATGTTTGGTTATTTTGAGTGATTGTTCTCGTTACTTCTTTTCGATTTATGTTATGATTATTTTTTGCAAGCATCTTTTTAAGAAAGATTGCTCGTCTCTCCTTGCGAGCATCTTTACGAAAGAGTGCTCGTCTTTTCTTGCGAGCATCTTTACGAAAGAGTGCTCGTCTTTCCTTGCGAGCATCTTTACGAAAGAGTGCTCGTCTTTCCTTGCGAGCATCTTTACGAAAGAGTGCTCGTCTTTCACTACAGGAAATCACACATTTCGTGACGAATTTTTTTTCGACGACACAAAAATCGTCACAATTTCTTACTTAAACGTGACGAATTTTATTTTTCGTCATT
Organism: Galeopsis tetrahit; assembly: GCA_963675135.1. Taxonomy (NCBI): domain Eukaryota; kingdom Viridiplantae; phylum Streptophyta; class Magnoliopsida; order Lamiales; family Lamiaceae; genus Galeopsis; species Galeopsis tetrahit. The sequence goes on from OY776119.1 coordinate 92,116,533, forward strand.
AAAGTACTAGAAATTGTGACAAAATATAAATTCATCACCAATTACAAAAAAAATCGTCACAAATTTATAAATGTCGTGACGATGTTAATAAGTATGTCACAATAATGTTATGTGACGAATTTAACAATAAATGGTGACGAAATTCGACGTCATGAAAAATAGTTTTTCTTGACAATGCTAAACTATCGCCACAATAATAATTGGTGACGATTTTAATAATAATTGATGATGATATTTGACGTCATGAAAGATATATTTTCATGACGATATTATTTTTTGTTATTAATTGTTCAAAATATTTAGAGACAAAATATTTTCGTCACAATAAAAATTTGTGACGATTTTAATTTTAATAGATGACGATATTTGACGTCATAAAAAAATTATTTTCTTGACAATACTATTTTTCGTCATTAATTATTCGAGATATTTAGTGACAAAACATTTTCGTCACAAAAATAATTGGTGGCGATTTTAATAATAATTGATGACGATATTCGACGTCATAAAAAATATATTTTCATGACAATACTATTTTTTGTCATTAATTATTCGAGATATTTGGTGACAAAATATTTTCATCACACTAATAATTGGTAACGATTTTAATAATAATTGATGACGACATTTGACGTCATAAAATATGTATTTTTATGATGATACTATTTTTCGTCATTAATTATTCGGGATATTTAGTGACAAAATATTTTCATCACACTAATAATTGTTGACGATTTTCATAATAATTGATGACGACATTCGATGTCATAAAAGATGTATTTCATGACAATACTAATTTTCATCATTAATTATTCGAAATATTTAGTGACAAAATATTTTCGTCACAATAATAATTCATGACGATACTATTTTTCATCACTAATTAATTAAAATATTTAGTGACAATTTTTTTTGTCACTAAAATAATTTGTGTCAATTTTAATAAGGCACTAGATATTAACCTTTCTTAAAAATGAACTCACTTAATTTTTTTTATATAATTTTATACTAATAAAAATGTCTAAACTACCCTTATTTTATATATATATATATATATATATATATATATATATATACCAACATTTTTCGCCAATTAAAATTTCTGGATGAAAAGTCCATCTCTTTTTTATAGAGAAAAGTAACATCTTTTCACTTCCATAGTGGTTAATTTCAGTGGGGATCAAGAAACAAAAGTTATGGTGAACACAATAAATTTCCAATAAAAGGGGTATATTTTTTTACTTTTTCTCATAGTTTAATTTGAACTTCTCTTATCGTATTTTTTTATTAAGTTTGGATTGCTTTCGGTAAATAAATAAATATTATTACTACAATACGCTTTGGATTCTGGTGTACTATTAATTTTGATCAATATATGCCAAGATTTTTATTTTTTTACAAATTTCAATCAATGTCCTTTTTTTCCACAATTGGTAGAATTTAATTCACAATTGTATGTTATAATCCATACAGTATTTTTTTAGAAGGGTGTTTATATCAATTTTTTAAATTTAATGATTTTTGTATTTAGCCGTGGGTTCACTTCTAAAAAATTAAATCCATATGTACAAAATTCAGAATGTTTAGAAAATAAATTCAGAATTAGGAGTGTAGAATATTCACTGCAAAAGAAATCTATGTGATAATTAGTCCATAAAACAGAATAAAATCTTTTGATTAGACCAAGGAATTTTTTTTATTAGGTCTTACAAAATGACGACGGAGGAGGATTTGAGAAACATCTAGTTATATATCTTATGATTAGGATGTAACAAGCCTAACCTATTAACATATCACGCAACTAGAAAATTAGACAAACAACGTGAAATTCTTCAAACAACAACCCCCCTTCAAACAGCAAACGACAACCATGATCCGAATAGCAAAACAACAATTCTAACAGCAAACTGCAACTTGACACAACATAGCAGCAAATCAATAGCATATCAGCAACTCTAAACATCTAACCAACAAATAGGGACTCCAAACAGCAACATTCATAATTCAACAACAAACTAACATAACACAACAAACCGACACAAAACAGCAACAAATAAGGCACAAAAAGACAACAAAAACATAAAAAAGACACAAAACAACACAACACAAGCAACAACTTCCAATTTGCTCTATTAAAAAAGTGGTTTATGGCTCAATTTTACCCCCTCTCAAACCATACAAATTAGTCAAAGGGTCATTTTGACAATAATGAAAACAAAAATTAAAACTATATATCTTGAAGGCTGCAACTAAACAAACTACCATGAATCTGGGGTTTTTTTTGTGAACTTACGAATAGCCACAGATTTATTAAAACTAATTCAGTAGAGATTATCTCTTAAACTCAGAAGCAATGGACTACAATTAAAAATGCAAATTGGGGTAACATACACAGATCACCCTTAAATAAATATATATCTTAAAACACCTACATTTGTATATGCAATCCTAGAATCATAATCAATGCATATAAATTGAAGGCATGATAGTGAAAATACCAAAACACCTATATTTATTTCCTACTTCAAGGAGATTCAATATTGACACTTACATGGCAGTATAATAAGTTTCTCTACAGTAACCTCTACAAGAGAAGTTAATCATTTGACATATGATTTGAATACATTCGAATTATTTCCATTGTTGGTTTGAGTAACTAGAATATTAAACAGAGGAACAACCGAACAAAGACTTAATAGAATCTTAAATAGAATCCTTAAAAATCTTGAAATTTAGAATTCCTCTGAAATTATTCAAATTAATTTAAAACAAAATAGAATAAATCATTGTAAACCATTATAAACAGAGTAAAACCATGAGAAACCACACATCAGTAAAGAACAGTGAGAACTAAAATCCAGAAATAAAGTAATTAATAGAAAATCAAGAAAAAGAAGATAGATAACCAAGTTGATCAATTTAACAAGTATTTACCTGATTTTTTTTTTTTTGAAAGGAAAAAAGGCATTTATTTATAATCAGAATACTAGAGGTACTCAAAGGGGAGTGTTCCTCAGAATACAGATGCTAAGAAGCAGCAAAGTAAACTACAAAGACGCCAGATCATAGACAAAGAATCAAGATGTACAAGAGACTGGATGGACAGAGAAGGGGAAAAATTACATGAAAGCAAGCATGTTGACTCAGCACAAAGCCACAAAAGGAGAGAAAAATGCAGAGAAGCTCAGCACTAATGTGATGGAGAAGATAGTAAAATCAAGCATATGATAATAAGATACCCAGAAAAAAGAGACTATGTACTATCCAGAGGCAGTTTTTGAAAAAGAAAAAAATGGTTGAAATGATTGACTTCATAGAGTCAAGTAGCTTATTCTCTAACACCAAAGCATAATTATATATAAAGAGTGTATGTATCAATGATTCAGATATGAGAACTTTGTTTCTACTAAAGTTTATGCTTAACAATGTGCAAAGGTCAATTAAAGACAGATTGTCTAATAGGTACAACTAGGTTGTAATGCACATGAATATACCCTCATTAATTGGAAAGTGAAGTTAACCTACACCTTAAGAAAGTCGTTAGTGCTACCACACATATGATTTGAGGCTATAATAATTTCTATTGAGGTTGTCAATAGAGAGAAAGACTAATCTAAATTATGAAAGTTATATGCTAAGATGTCTGGGATCCACAAGATGCTAAAACTACCAACATAATATCATGGGAGCACTAACTACCAGAAAGACAAGCATTAACTAATATCATGGAAGCACTAACTACTAGAAAGACGAGCATTAACTAATATTATGGGAGCACTAACTAGATATTGGTAGTTCTCACTTTGCAATATTTGTGAAAGTCATGAGCCAATAAAAAATATATGTTTGAAAACTAAACATTTATGATGCAGAAAATGCATTCTTGAAATCTTTAACAAAATTTAATGTATTCATTGATGAGTAAGTATAATCTCCCGAGATAGACTACAAACTCATTTTTATACTTGAGTTGGTTCCCTTATGTAAGCTATAAAAAATTTCATTATAATCAAAGGCTGACATACCATGAATTGGAAACTTCAAAAGGGGTTAAGTTTTTAGTGTATATATATATATATATATATATATATATATATATATATATATATATATGATCAGTGTAAAAGTTCTTTCTTAGAGCTTGACATACTAAATGACAGTAAAAATTCATTTCTAACATGTATTTAAAACAAGTAATACCAACAAAGGAAATAGGAAAAAAAAAAGCCTATAAATAAAACAAAGTAGCTCACTAAGAATTACCCCTTAATATCCAGATAAATAGATCGCAAATGTTCTACTGTAGTCTCATGTCCTACCTTATCTGTAGGTGCGCCTGGAATTTAAAACTCGAGTTGATTCACTAAAGAATGGTTCTTGAATTGTAAGGGGAAATGCTATCAATTACAATGTCAAAACGTATCCACCTCATTTTAAATATATTTTCAATCTATCATTTTTCATTTTCCTGTAAGATTTTAAATCTATCACTAGTTCTTGTATGTAAGAAGAATAAAATTACAAGAAAATAAAACAGGTTCATCAATAGATTTTGCAACACTCTATGCAGATAATCCCCATAAAATTAAATCATAAGAATAAAATCTCATCACCGATACAATATTAATTAGCAGTTTATTAATCTAAGAACTAACAGAATCAACATAAGCAGCCGAATCAATATTAACTTATGCAATAATCCAATAATCAATCTATCCAAGAATTAATTGAATTAGTAGAATTAACCTATCCAAGAATTAGCAGAAACTAGGACTAGTTCAATAATCTAAAAAAATACACCAGAATCAGCAGAAAGTTAATTTAATATCAAATCACAAACGTAAAAATTGCAAAATAAGAAAAGTTGGATACCTGAGTTGAGTGAGAGTCAAACGCATAAATCAACAACGGTTGACGGTTTCTTAACAAGGAAGAGCGTCCATAAAAAAAAAAAAAAACGAAGAGCGAGCATCACCTTGTGAGAACCCGACAGAGGGTGGGGGCGACTACTAGGGCGTCTGTGAAAAAAAGAAGGGTGAGCGTTTGTGTGGAACCCAGACGCAAACATTCAAGAACACCGATTCAACAGTCCCACTATATATTGAGACATGGACTCAAATCGTAGAAAATGTACGTGGTAGGCGAAATCGATTAGCGCAGGGCACAGCGGCAAAAAAGGGTTTTAGAATTGAGGTATTGTGAATTACGGATTTAATGACGAGAGTGGGATGATCTTTTTGTGTAAGATTAGGAATTTAGATTAGGACTTTAGGTTTTCCTTATGCCTTACCCGCCTTTTTCCAAAAAATAAAAATCCTACGCGCCATATTTTTTTCTTATGCGCCAATTTTTTCCTGACCATATATTTTGCAGATAAATTCATTTTATCTTTAAATTGTTTTCTTTTATATCATATTCAATTTATTTATATATATTTAAAATGCATAAGTATATACTACATAATTTTGGTTGAGAATATTTTGTAATATATTTTGAGTGCATTCTTTATTTTTATAATATGAGATTTATTTGGATTGGGCTTTTTTTAATAAAATTAATATTGTGTAATAATTTTAAGTGTATTTTTCATGATAATAAATTAAAATTTTCTCATCATATTTTAATTGATTTACTAGATTTGGCATTGGAGAAGTGATTATTTAGCACATTAATCACTTGGTGATATAAATCGAACAAAAGTTATATATAAATTGAGAATAGTAAAACACTGTTGAAATCAATCTAATTACTTGATTCAACTCTTGTTTTATTATGGTATAGTGAAGTATGGAAATTTGAAACTACTAACACATAACTTATATGTATGCTATATTATCCAACAAAAGATTTTATTGGAAAATATGTGTGTGCACAGACATGGATTCGAGTTCACAGACCGTAACCAAAATCGGTATTAGGGCGGTTCGATTTCAGTTATTATTTTTGCTTGAAGAAAAAACTAGTCCAAAACGGAAAACTGGCCTAATGGACTGTCAACTGTTTGAATGTATGCCTAGGTGCCCTTATATCATTGTGCGGCTGAGAAACGTCGTTCTGATTCCATAAAGGTATTATAATAGTGATTTTGAGCCCACATTCAAAAGTTACTCTCATTTTGAATTTTGTCGACGATCACCCTTTGCTCAATCCTTGATCGCTAAATATTCATTTGAATATGTTCCACATCATCGTCGGTTTAGGTATGATTCTCACGCGATATGTTATGGCCCAAAATAGGGTGCAAGTGAGTCGAGCCATCTCACGATGTCCTACTCATGCTCGACTAAAAAAAATAAATTTAAATCGACTTGAGATTGAGTTCAGTAATACTAATCGAGTTCACGTGATTTTTTACTATTTTACCCATAATATATAAACTATTTGTAAATATACTTATTTATTTATAAATAAAATAAATAATGTTGTAAAATTTATCGAGCCAAACTTGAGTATTTGGAGTTTTTCATCGAGTTAAGCTCGAGTTCAATAGAATTGAGCGCGATCAAGCTCGAGTCGAGTTCGAGCTTGATTCGACTCGTTTACACTTCTATTATTAGACTTGACTCGTTTACTTATTATTTGAATTTAATTATGATACTACTTGACTCGACTCGATTTTAAAGTTATGCCATAAAATAATGGTTTTTTTTTTTTACTTATATCTGTCTATTTGGCATCACAAACATAACAATTATTTGAAACAATACATAACTTGTACTAGTGATGTGTTACATCTATTATTTAATCATACTTCATCTTAAATTCACTTATTATTATTTTTCACTCTCAATCAAACCACTTGTACTAAATATATTATTTTATTATATTTCGTAAACAAAAAAGTGCACACTTATATTTATTAAAACCAGGTACGATAAAATCTTGAAAAAAATCTTAAAATTTCTAAAATTTGATAAATTTTAATTAAAATATTGCAAAATGTTGTAAATAATTGAAATCTGGCAAAATAAAATAAAAAAGGAACATCTAACATTAACATTTCTAAATTAAAAACCTTAAATTTGAAAAGAATAGAAAATAAATAATTAATAAATCTAATAAATTTGATATATATTATAATTAGGTATTATAAAATCTTGTAAAATCTTAAATAATTGAAATTAAAGATCTTGGATGAAAAAATTGGGCAGGAATTCTGAAAAATCTACCTTTATGGATTTTAAATTTATTTTAAATATAAATTAAAATGTTTTTTTTGAAAGAATGTTGTATTGTAATTATACTTAATATATGGCATAAATATTACTCCCTCCGTCTCAGGATTTTATGCACACTTTGACCACGAAGATTAAGAAAATGGAATAAAATGATGTGTAAGGTAAAATAAAAGAGGGGTATTATTGGTAATTCATTGATTAAAGTGAAAGAGAAAGGTAAAATAAAAGAGGGGTGTTATTGGTATTATTGTTTCCTTTTTTGGAGTGTGCAAAATATGTTGGGACGCCCGTTAAGAAAAGTGTGCATAAAATCTTGGAACGGAGGAGTAATAAGGTTTTTTTAAAAAAATTAAATATTAATTTACAATTCTTTTCATTTGGTTTGACCGATGAATAAATAAATTTGGCGCTCAAATAGAAATTTTGAAATTTTTGAGAAACTACCGTTAAAAAGAGGCGGTTCTCATCCAAAGAAGAGGAGAGACGTTTCTCATTCGATCCCTCAAGTCCAAATGGAAAACCCTAAATTTCTCATTCCCAAATTGTGTACGAGATTACAAAAATCTAGAATATTCATACCTTCTTATTCTTAATCCAAATTTTGCGCAGAAAAGAAAAATTAATCCTTGGTTGTTCTTCTTCTTCCCCAATACCACTGGACACTAATGGATCCCCGGCTATTTTGGCGACACCAGGTACTACCGCGAAATTCATAAACAATTCATAATTGGATGTTAATACGTTAATCGAATTCATATCAAATTTGTGTAATGGTGTGAGTATATATTATGGTGAATAGTGGTTGTGTGTGCGTATACATAATATTTGGTGTGTCAGAGTATATATATCTATACATGTGAATATTATTATTATTATATATATATATATATATATATATATATATCTATGTGTCGTGTGTGAGTATATATGTATCTGTGTGCTTCGTGTATATATATATATTGAAAGTGAATAGTGATTTGCTTTGTGTGAGAGTGTATATATATATATATATATATATATATGTTGCAATTTGTTGAATTGGTAGAATTGAAATGCAATCTGTTTAAAAATTAAAATTTTATATGAGGTATGCGTGCCCTGTTGTCGTTGTCTGTTGTAGCAATTAGAACTTGAAACTGAGACATATATCTTGAAATAAAATCGGTCCAATCGAGAGAGAGATTTCGGAAGCGATTTCACATATGTTGAATCATAAAACATGCTGCAAGACTTCTTACTAACAAAACCTCTTATGAGATATTGTATATATGTATGGTTTGTACATAAAAATTCAGTGTTAATTTTTTTTTGAGAATGAGCTGCCCATTAACAAGTGCGAATAAGATTCTGGATGTAGTAGAATCTAGACTAATGGCTAAAGAAAATTCATTGGATTAAAGGCTTTAGTGGATGCTTATGAATACTTATTATATAAACTGGTTAGTCATCTCTTTTCATCAGTTTATCATATGCTTTTGCAGTTAAGTATATTGATGTTAAGCTAGAGGGGATTGCAGGAGTACTTCGGTCTAGCTGACATTTTAGTTTTTTTTTTTAATGAAACCCTGTAATACTATATGTGATATTGTTTCTCAATATTTAGTTATCATTGAACTGGTTTATGATAATACACATGAGCATATATGTACAACAATATATGGCTTCTCTATTTCCTGATCCAGTAATATAGATGTTTCATCATTCTATGAGTATGGATATAGGTTGGTGAGATCATTGGCATATTTGAAAAGAAAGAGTTCACATTGAGAGAATTTTTTTTGGCTAAAGTTATTAATGTTTACAGTGATAGTGCTTTCATGATTGCTTGTTAGTTCAATTCCAAGATAATTGTAGATAGTTGCTTTTTACTTTTGATAACGTTGTCTATTTGTCTTACCCCGTTTTCAGGATGAGATGTTTAACTTGATAATTCCTAATTAGTTGCCATTGATTAGATTCGGAGTGATAATGATATTCAAATCATAATTGGACAAGCTCAAATTCTCTACATTATCACATGTATTTTCATACTTTCTAATTTATATATGTTTGACATAATTTATGTTTAACAGGTGACAAATGTCTGGTTGAGAATGGTATCGAAACGACTAGTTTGAAAGACCAATTGCTTCAACAAATGTAAATATCAACAAACGATTGGCTAACTAATAAAATTATATAACTTTAAGGTATGTATATTGTTAGTCACTTTTTTTTTTTAAATATTTGTACTTTAGCATTTAATTTGAGTATTGCTAATATAAAATAGTACTATTGTTTAACTTTTATATATTCTTTTAGAATATATATTCACTAATATGAAAATTTTACAGGATATCCCTACAAAAGATTAGCTTTCACCATCATGGTTTGATCTGCAAAAAGGTGGAGCGCGCTAACACTTGCAAATAAGTTTTTGAGGAGTACAATCTTCCTCAAGTTGTTTTTTTTTTTTTCTGGCATTGCATTTGTTAATGTAAATTCTTATTTTTTATTTATTGACGTTGTAATTTTTTTTTTTTTTAACAATATACCAGTTGAAATTTGTTTACCATGACAATATGACATGATTATATGACAAAAAATGACATTTTATGATGAATTTTTTTTTTCGCGATTTCTCAAATTTCTTGTAGTATACTAATTTAGTAATGATTATAGATGTTGTCACAATGTATATATTTTTTATGATGATTGTTATTTTGTCACAAAAACATTACTTACTATTTAATGACAAATTGTGTTGTCATTATATATATGCACATATAATGACGATAAAAACTTTGTAACAATAGCTTAATTCTTTTGTGATGAAAAATTTAAATGAAGACGAAATATATGCTGTCATTATATCTAAAAATTTAGTGACAATTATCATATTCGTTAATAAATAATATTTCTTATGACAAACATGTTTCGTCATCATTTCTACGCTATTTAGTGACCGTAAACATTTTGTCATTGAATATTATCCTTTAGTGACGCATTGGATTGTCATTATACATGTATATATATAACAACGATTAAAATTTTATCACTAAAGTGTTATTCTTTGGTGACAAACTATATAAAAGGTGACAAAATTAGTCATTTAATTGTGACGATAATGTTGTCACTAAAATTTGACAAATGCGATAGAAATTGGAAAAAATCGTCACTAAAAATTAATATTTTAGTGACAATAAATAAAATCGTCATGTAAAGTTGAACTATTTGGCGACGAACTATATAAATTACGACGAAATAATTAATCTAATCGTGACGGAAATTTCGTCATTACAATTTTAAAAGGTTGACATGAAATGAATAATCGTCGCTAAAAATTAATATTTTAGTGACAATAAATCAAAACGTCATTTAAAGTTGAGCTTTTAGTGACGAAATGTCATATTTAGCGACAAAATTCAGTGTCAAAGGTGACACTTTATTCGTCACCATATATAGAATAACACAACGACGGTAAACTTTAGCGTCACCAAAACTTGACTTCTGATGACGAATTCAAATAAAGTCACATTTACCTAATGCGACGCACCTACGGCGACCTTCATTGCGACGGAGAAAAATCGCCGTCAAACACATTTCGTGACGAAAATTGATGCTTTTATGACGAATTGTTGTCGTCGCGATTTCTCAAATTTCCTGTAGTGTTTCCTTGCGAGCATCTTTACGAAAGAGTGCTCGTCTTTCCTTGCGAGCATCTTTACGAAAGAGTGCTCGTCTTTCCTTGCAAGCATCTTTACGAAAGAGTGCTCGTCTTTCCTTGCGAGCATCTTTACGAAAGAGTGCTCGTCTTTTATAGTTAACCATTCGTCGGTTGAACTCTTTGTTTGATAGGTAGTGATCGTCGTCGCCACTACCTTGCGAGCATCTTTAAGAAAGAGTGCTCGTCTTTTGTTTCCTAGATGGCTACGCAGAGCCTTGTCTAAAATTTCAAACTTATCTAACACTTGATGGAAATTTAAAACTTTACTTGTATTGAAATGATGATTAGATACAAACCATACAAATATGAAAAAATTAAAAACTTACTGGTAATACTTCTTCAGCTTGACCGCGTTCCACGGGTACTTGCTCGGCTTGCCCTCCAGATCTTCTAGCTCGTACGATCCGTTTAGGAGTGTGCGCGTTATTCGGTACGGACCCTCCCAAGTCGGGCCAAGTATGCCGATGGACTGCTCCGTCGCCCTCCGAAGTACGAGCTGGCCGATAGTGAATTGGCGAGCACGTACTTTGGTGTTGTAGTAGCGTTCTGACCTTTGCTTGTAGACCACATTCTTCTCGTCCGCTGTTAGCCTTCGCTCTTCTAGGAAGTCCAAGTCGGAGAGCTGTGCATCGTTATTCAACTGCTCGTCATAATTTGCCACTCGAAAAGTTGGGACCTGCCCCTCTGCTGGTATGACAGCTTCGGTTCCGAACGCGAGCGCGAACGGAGTTTCACCAGTAGAATTCCTCGTGGTCGTCCGATATGCCCACAGAACCATGTGCAGCTCATCCGCCCATTTGCCCTTCAATCCATCTAGCTTAGCTTTCAAGGTGTGCTTGATGATTTTGTTGATCGCCTCTACTTGACCATTTGATTGTGGATGATAGGGTGTTGAAAAAAAAATTCTTGATGTTCCATCTTGAGCAGAAATCCAGCATGTCTTGACTTGTGAATTGACGTCCGTTGTCGGTCACTATCGCTCGTGGTAGGCCGAACCTGCAAATTATTTTCTTCCAAATGAAGCTTGTCATTTGGCCCGTTGTGATGGTCTTCAACGCCTTTGCCTCTGTCCATTTGGTGAAGTAATCGACTGCTACGACTACGAAAGTTACTCCCCCAGCAGCTGGTGGGAAAGGTCCGATGATGTCGATCCCCCACTTCGCGAAAGGCCACGAACTATACACCGAGATGAGCTCGTCTGGTGGTGAGTGAATGGCGGGAGCGAAGGCTTGACATCTCTTGCACGTCTGCGCGTAATGGATTGCATCTTTCTTCAGTGTTGGCCAAAAGTAGCCTTGCCTTATGATTTTTAAAGCGAGCGCTTGCCCCCCTGTATGATTTCCACATGCTCCATCGTGGATTTCGTGCATGACTATCTTCGCTTCGTCTTCTCCGAGGCATTTCAATAAAGGCATTGAAAAACCCCGTTTGTACAGCTGGTCGCCCACAATTGTGTACCTTGCGGACCTGAGTTGCAATCTGGTTGCCTTCACTTTATCTGCCGGGAGCTCACCGGTCTTGATGTACTTGTTGATCGGCGTCCTCCAGTCCTCGTCGCTGGTCGCTTCAACCTGCAAAATTTGACCTCTGTTCACCGATGGGGAAGAAATTTTAGTGATGGTTGCTTCTGAAAATATTGCCTCCCCCTCTGAAGTGGCCAGCCGAGCTAACGCATCTGCTTGCGTATTGTCCTCCCTAGGGATTTGCTCGATGTGGAATTGATCAAATTGCTCGAGTAATCCTTTCACTAGGTCTTGATACTTTATCATTTGATCGCCGCGAGCCTCGTAGTCGCCCGTAATTTGACATACAACCAGCTGAGAGTCAGAAAAAATTTTCAGTTTTCTGGCGCCCACGGCCATAGCCATCTTGATTCCTGCAACCAGAGCCTCGTACTCTGCTTCGTTGTTGGTCGCCCGATACTCGAACTCGATCGCCGAAGCAAACGTCTGTCCGGTTGGGCTGGTGAGGACAACTCCTGCCCATGCTTTGGTGCTCGTCGACGAGCCATCGACGAACAGTGTCCAAGGAAGTTCGATTCCCTCGTCCAATTTCTCTGGGAAAGTGAGCTCTACGATGAATTCTGCCAGCACTTGTCCCTTGATTGCCGTTCTGGGTGCGTTGGTGAGACCAAATTGCCCGATCTCCACAGACCATTTCAAAAGTCTTCCAGTAGTATCCAGACGATGCAGTGCTCGTCGGAGAGGAAAAGTGGTGAGGACGACCACCTCGTGGTCGAACAGGTATTGCCTTAATTTCCTGACGCTCATGACTAGTGCGTACACCAATTTTTCCATTGGAGTGTATCTCAACTCCGCATCTCTCAGTGTTTGACTTACGTAGTAGATAGGCAGATGTGTGCTCCCCTCAGCTCGGACGAGCACTGAACTGATCGCACAGTCAGTGGCCGCCAAGTATAGATACAAAATTTCGCCGGGGATTAGCTTAGATAGGACCTTCGGATCCGATAGATACTCCTTTAATTTCTCGAAAGCTTTCTCGCACTCATCGGTCCACTCGAACTTTCCTTTTTTCAGAGCGTCGAAAAAAGGTTTGCAACGATCGCCCGTTCGTGCAATGAATCTATTCAGCGATGCAAGGCATCCTGTCAACCTCTGTACTTCTTTCACGTTCCTTGGGCTTTGCATATTGATGACTCCTTGAATTTTACTCGGATTCGCCTCGATGACCCGCTGGCTAACCAAGTGCCCCAGAAATTTTCCTGAGCTAACTCCAAAACTGCATTTCTTTGGATTTAACTTCATGTTGTACTCTTTTAGGATATCGAAAGTCATGGCAAGGTGGTGTAGGTGATCCTCTTTCCGTAAGCTTTTGACAACGATGTCGTCGATATAGACCTCCACCATCTCACCGATGTGTTTCTCAAACATCTTATTTACCAGTCTTTGGTACGTTGCCCCCGCGTTTTTCAAACCGAAAGGCATTCTCTTCCAGCTATACATATCAAGCGCCGTCATAAAGGTCATATGTCGCTGGTCGTCGGGATGCATTGCAATCTGATGGTACCCTGCGAAGGCATCCATGAAAGTTAACATCTCGTGCCCCGCTGTATTATCTACTAGGTGATCAATGTGGGGCATCGGAAAGTGATCTTTTGGACAGGCGTCGTTTAGATCTGTGAAGTCTATACACAATCTCCACGAACCGGTCGTTTTTTTGACGAGCACTGGATTTGCCAACCACTCGGGATCAGTTCCAGTTTTCTCGATTAATTTGTTGTCGATCAATTTCTTGATTTCGACCGCCAAAACCGCACTTTTATCAGGCCCAAATTTTCTTCATTTTTGGGTGATGGGTCTCCTTGCTGGATCAATATTCAATCTGTGGCAGGCATGATTCGTGGGAATGCCCACCATATCTTCATGCGACCAGGCGAATGCACCGATGTTTTCTTTCAAAAATGCGACCATATCTGATCGCAAATGTTCTGGTAAATTCGAACCTATGAATACCTCGAGTTCTGGACGAGCTTCATTTAAATGGATGGTTTCAAGGTCCTCCGCTGAAGTTGCCCGTTCTTTAGGCTCCTTCCAACGAGGGTCCTCAATTTCGAATTCTGGCTCAAAACCTAACCTAGGCTCCAGATCTGGAAAGTTTTCTGGAGACTGGTCGTCGGGGATCTGGTCGCCCGAATCTGTCTGCTCGTCGATTTCCATTGGGGTGTGGTCGTCCACTTCCATGGAGGCGTGCTCGTTCGCCTCCACTTGGTGGTCGCCGGAACTACGACTGCACTCCCCAACTTCAATCTTTCGGTACTTGCTAGGAAGACCCTCCAAGTAGTTCACTTGTTCTGTTTGTGTTTGACACTCAATATACTTTCCAACCATAGTGCTTTCCTTAGAATGACGTTTTTCAAAACGGACGAGACACTCCCTCGCCCGCGTTTGATCTCCCTTGACGGTTATAACTCCCGCCGGGGTTGGAAATTTTACACAGTAATAATAAGTAGAAACGGCCGCCTTGAACTCGTTGAAGAAAGGTCGGCCTAGGAACACATTGTAGGACGATGGCATGTCGATGATCAAGAAGTCGAGCTGCCTAGCATGGTGCATCTCAGGCTCTTTTGACGATGCCAATTCCAGAGACAGTCTGATTTTCCCAATGGGAAGGTTGCGTGTGTCCCCGAACCCTACGATTATATCATCGCAAGGCTCGATGTATTCTGCATATCCACCGAGAGCATCCAAGGTATGCTTGAAAAGGATGTTGGTGTATGACCCAGTGTCGACCATCATTCGATGGACGATGGTTTCCATTATCTTTCCCGTGATGACCAAAGCATCATTGTTTGGCTGCACCACGCCGTTCAGGTCGTCGTCCGAAAAAAGGATTTGATGAGAAAGAGGCTTCTCGGCAGTCGGAGCGACGCATACCTGGTGCACGTTGTTGAGTGCTCGCTGTTCACTCTGAGCCCGGCGAACAGACAGAGCGACCCCGGACTGAGTTCCCCCCAAGGGGCCTTCTATCACATTGCAGGCTCCGCCCACATTATCGATGTCGCCACCAGGATTGGTTGGCATGGGAGGAGTTAGCTTGGGACGATTCAGTTGTTGGCGCAGGTCGTCGCTGTCGTCGCGACGTTTCTTTCCCCTGTTGTCGCCATTGCCAAGGGGCTTGATGAACTGGGCGAACTTGCCCTCATTGTATAGCTTAAAAAGATTTATCACCAAGTCCCGGCACCCACTAGTGTGGTGGCCAATAGAGTTGTGGTAGTCGCAGAATTTGCTACCATCGAGGTTGTCACCACTTGTATGCATTGGCTTAGCATGGGGGAGCAGATTCTTTCCCCTTACTGCATTGAAAATGCCCCTGGGATCAAGAGAGAGAGATTCTCTGAACTGGATGATCTCAGGAGACTCCTCGAAAGGCCTGAAGTTCGCTGGGCGAGCACTGCCAGCTTGAGTGGTCGCCTTCTTGGGCTGGGAAGATTCCCCAGTGTTAGTGTTTTTCTTGGGCCAGACCCTCTTCGACGTGTCAGGCTGCTCGTTAGCCTTGGCAGCGTCCATGATTTCCTCCATTTGGATGAAGTTCCCAGCCCTAGTGCGGAAGTCCGCATAAGAAACTGGGAAAGTAAGATGGATAGATTCCCAAAGCTTGGTACCTATCCTCAGACCGGAAACAGCCGAGATCAGCTTTGTCTCATCGTTTACGGCCTCCCCATCGATCACCAGCCTATCAAAGCGCTCGATGAAGTCCTTGCCCGACTCATTCAGAGATTGGCGAACGTTTGCCAAACGTTGCTTTGATGCTGGGCGAGCAGCAATGGACCCGTAGTAGGTCAGAAAGTATTGTCCCAGCTCAAGGAATGAGGTGATAGATCCGGCACTCAAAGTTGTGTACCAACGATGAGCCCGGTCTCTCAAGGTTAGGGAGAAGTTTCTGCACTAGGTGGCGTCCGTTGCCCCGATTGAGGCCATATAGTTGGAGTACTTGGACAAGTGTACTCTGGGGTCGGACATCCCATCGTATGCCGCCATGGAGGGCATTTGGATCTTCCTTTGAATGGGGGCGGTAAGGATTGCAACACTTAGTGGAGGTGCGGGCAGAGTGATTGGTGGAGTGGCCCCTTGCTTCGAGGCGACCACCTCTGCTCGTAGAGCATCCATCTCTAGCTTCATCAATTTTTGGGTTTCGAGGAACTGGGCGATTTTCCCCTCCTCGGCAGTCTGTGGCTTGGGGACGACGTTCTCATCACATCGACTCCCATGGGATACGGCCGGACGATCATCATGACGTGATCGCCTGGGAGAGTGCCTGTCAGAATGGTGGCTGCGATAACTCTTCGTCGGAGCTCGCGAACCCTTCCCTGGTCCCACTCTATGGAGAGCTGAGACTCTGTCGCCCTGATCTCTCTGGTCAGCGCGATCTCTGTGGTCGGCTCTTCCTGGTCGGCCGTCCACGTTGAAAGGCACTCGGCGAGGAGCCCTTCCATCTTTATCATCCATCCGGTTGAAAACCGAATTCCTGTGTCGCAAGCTAAGAATCCTTCTAGGCGACTTTTGCATTAGAGGTTTTGATACGTATACCTCAAACTAATTCCCAAATTTTGCTCAGGAGATGTTCCTATACAACCGTCGCTAACGTGTTTGACCAAATATTTTAATTTTGTCGCAAATGTTTGCGATGAAAATATGAGTTTCATCGCAAAATATTAGCGACGAAAATATGAATTTCATCGCAAAATGTTTGTGAGGAAAATCAAACATTTGTCGCAAACACGTTAGCAACGGGTGTATAGAAACCAAATCCCACAACGAGATTATTTCGTCGCTAATGTCGCTAACTCACATTAGCGACGAAAATATTAAATTAGCGACAAATATTTTGATATGCCTATTAGCTCATGAAACTTGTAATTTTGCTCAGGAGTTGTTCACGGCGGGGACTGATACCACCACCAGCACACTAGAGTGGGCAATGGCAGAGCTCCTCCGGAGTCTCCCGTGTGGCTATTGTGGGAGTGCTCGTCAGCTTTGTTTTTGCCTTTGTCATGGGGGCGAACAGTGTGTGAGTGATAGGAGCGGTCGTCGTCCCCATCATTTCCTCTGGCCCTCATCTTTTCTTTCTAGGCTTTATCGAAGGCCAGATCTTTGGCCTTCTCAAACTCTTCTTTCTCGTTCTGCCTCCTCTTCTCCAAGAGGTAGTCCGAAAGGTCTTTCAAGTGTTGGGGGTCTCTCAAGATGTCCCCCATGTTTAAGTTTGCAAAGGGATTTACCGGCGGCGGAGGGGGTTCGTTCCCTCCGGGCGGTAAGATTCCGTCTTGCGAAGTATGCTGAGACATCATTTAAAGAGTGTCTCCTGGGAATTATTACAAAGATATGACTGTTCTTAAGCTTTCGACGCTTAAAAACGAAAGATTAAAGTTCTTACGCAGAAGAACGTGCTATTACAACTACTTACTAGCAAAGTAACAACAACTTAAACTTGAAAACAAGATTACACGGAGATTAAACTCCAAAATATGTCTCGAATACCGCAAATATTCAAGAACACGAAAATACGTAAATAAAGCTTTAAACGGTGGAACTACAGATTAAAACCTGAAAAATGGAGTTTGCTAACCGATCGCTCGATGATCGGTCGAAACTGAGATGAAGAACACGTAAAAGGACCCCTCCTTCTAGCGCCAAATGTTGTACGTGCTTTCGTCGGGTTGACTCGGATGTGGACTATATATTAGCACGAGACAAACATGTATAATGATCGGGGATTTATTACGTGTTTAGAGAGTATTTATGATGATCTTGATGATCTTAAAGAAGAACAAAGCAAAGAAGATCAAGAACAAAGATATAGCTTCTTGGAGAAGCTAAAGCTTTTCAAGTTTGGGAGTGTTTATTGCTTAGGTTGAGAGTGATTCTTAGGAATGATGTAACTTATGTACAAATGAGCCCCTTTTAGGCATTATATAGTGGTTTCTGGGGGCTGCCCGTCCTTTACACGTGGCACGCCCTCATTGGACCTATTTTCTGCCCGAAAATGTGATTTGATGGCGCATTTAATGCTAAACCGCCTTTAGTGCTCGTCCTCGCCGAGATGCCGAGGAGCTGGTCATGGTGGTCGCCGAAGGGCCTGATCATCTAGGAAGGTGGTCGCCCAGACCTCCGAGGTGCGTGGTCGCCACGCTTTATGCTGTCTCCCAAGGCTTCAACACTTAACTACTCTAGCAAAAAATAGGCGAGTGCTCGCCACACATTTGGGCGAGCAGCTAACTAAATATGTGCTCGCCAACATCTTTGGACGAGCACTTAAATATATTAAATACATTTATTCTATTACATTTTCTTGGTCTTGTTGATTAGTCGTCGCAAGACTTTGTTGACTGGTCCTCGCCACGTAAGATGGTGACTAGGATTGACTTGTCAAAGATTGACTTGTCAAAGATTGACCTCTTTGACTAGGTATAATAACCCCCCTTTTTATTTATTTAAACAAGTTATATTAATTGTTATTTCGAATTCCCGAACTTTATGTTTTTTTTTGTGAGGATTAATTTTCTGTCATTTTATATAAGTACTCAAATGTTGATTTTAAATTTATTTGGTTAAAGTAAATTTCATCATTAAAAAGAAAAGTAACAAAAATCTTTACTTTCATAATTTAACATGTTTACTCCATAATTTTTTTTTAACTATAATGGAGTGATATATGAAATGCAAACCACAAATTTTAAATTACACAAATTTGAATCGAATTGAATCATAACAAATGGAGACCTTTGCTTTGATAAG
This sequence comes from Galeopsis tetrahit, assembly GCA_963675135.1. Lineage (NCBI taxonomy): Eukaryota > Viridiplantae > Streptophyta > Magnoliopsida > Lamiales > Lamiaceae > Galeopsis > Galeopsis tetrahit. The sequence goes on from OY776119.1 coordinate 92,135,669, forward strand.
ACAAACCCTATGCAATATAATGTATAACTAAACAATGCATATCACCATTCAAGACATTCATCCATCCGACCTTATGTGTTTTTCCTACTGCGACAATTGCTTTCACCCAAGTTCACCCCTATAACCAAGTACATCAACAAATTTAAAGGTGAGGCAAATGATATGTTCCCTCGTCTCCATTTCACAATTCAATAGCTTCATAAATAAAATTTCATTATTAGTGAAAAAAAAAAAAAAACTCATTGCATTTGGAAATGAATTCATTCATCAAGAGCACTGTTAATGAAATTACTCAAAAAATATTTCACATGTTCTTGAAGTTCAAGTTTTTTGTTTGAATTACAATTCTCCAAACTCTAGAACATTATACTCTACATGATTAGTAAAAAAAAATAAAAAAATATCAGCAAAGAGAGTAGTAGTGAACAGAGTTGTTTATTTATCTTAAATTCGATAAAGTGGGATAGCTCAAGTGGTTAGAGCACCACTACCTAGGCCTTAGGTTCTGGGTTCGAGTCATGGGGAGGGAAAAAGGGATGGGTATTTAATGTAATTCAAAAAAAAATCTTAAATTCATGATTATATGTTGTATTCTTTAAAAAAACAAATTGATTTCTTTAACTTGGAGTAACTTGAATATTTATAATTCATTTGGCAATTCATGCCGCATTAACTTTGATCACTTGCACATAGCAGAAACGTAGCTGAACCATAAAAGCGACTCTGGTTTTTTTTTTTTTTTCGAAGCTATAAAAGTTAAAAAATATAAAAAATCACGCCAATTTAAAATTACAAGAGTGATTAAGCATTCATTTGTTTTAATTGTTGTAGTGATGATCGCCATTAATTATCCAAAGCAGCGGAGCCACACGCAACTTGTTACAGGAGGCATCCGACGAGCAATTTAAGACAACAACCAATTTAACTTTCGATTGGCAAAATGAGAATGTCACACATGAAGGTAACAACACTATCAATTTGACAGGTTTGACTAGATATTAAGGAGTGATTGTCTCACTCCTAGTTAATAGCATTTATTAATATTAATTGTATATTCAATATTTAAATGTATATCCCTACAATCATGTAATTAGTTATCTTGTACATCTTTCCTATAAACACAAGTTGTACCGCCTCACTAAAGTTAACGGTGATCATATCTCATTGTTCACATGGTATCAGGCTAAACACGATCCAAAAACCCTAACCCTAATTTCTTTCTCCATCTCTGTCGCCGCCGCCGCCACTGTGCCGCCGCCGCTTCACAAATTGTCGAAGCTTGTCCCCCTCGCCCTTCTCCCTTCAATGGCAGACTCCTCCATCCCTATGAATGTCCTCATTCATATGGTAACGGTGAAACTCTTTTCTTCCAATTATCTCCTATGGAAGAAGCAGGTTGTCCCGATGCTCACTTGTGCCGATCTCTATGGCCTTGTGGATGGTTCATCCGCCCCCCCTGCCGACACTCACCCGACTTTCGCTGCCTGGAAAACAAAGGATCAGAAAGTCCTTGCCCTTCTTCTCTCCTCTCTCACTGAAGAAACTCTGGCCAAGGTTGTTCAATGTGATACGGCCCGTGATACTTGGCTTGCCTTGGACGACGCCTTCAGCCACTCTTCCCAGTACCGCATCACTCAGCTTCGTGAGGAACTCCTTCTCCTCAAACGTGATTCCCTTCCTGTTGCCGATTATGGTCGGCGCTTTAAAGCATTATGCGACCAACTGGCCGCTATTGGTAAGCCAGTCGACAAATCTGACATGTCGCACTGGTTTCTACGGGGCCTTGGTCCCAAATTTAGTGGTTTTGCCGACACCCGAATGGCCCTCTCGCCTGTCCCAGTTTTCCGTGACCTACTGCATCAGGCCATTGCTTTTGAGATCATGAATAAACCTGAGCCAGTTGATCATGAGCCTGCTCCAGCCGCGTTTTTTGCTTGCCCGAATCCACGCGACCATACTGGTGGTCACCCTTCTGGGCCTCTTCGTGGTGGTCGCCCCGATTTTTCTGGTGGTCGCGGAGGGCGTAAAGCCTATGTTCCCCGCTGTCAAATCTTCCGCGGTGAGCACTACGCCAACAAATGCCCTCAGCGGTTTGTTCGCGTAACAGTTCCTCGCCAGACTGGTCGCCCATCTGCCTATCTGTCCGACGACCCATCCGCCAATCTTGCTCAGGCCTTTCACTCGGCCTGCTCCGTCTCCTCGCCGACCTCCTCGGATTGGTATGTTGATTTAGGAGCCTCGGCTCACATGACTCCCAGCACCTCCCATCTGGACTCCTCGACACCTTATTCTGATAATGGTCAAGTGGTCGTTGGTAATGATAACTCCTTACGAATCTCTCATATTGGACATAAACTTTCTAAGGATATAGGTCTCCTGGATGTTCTTGTTGTTCCTCACATCACCAAAAACCTCCTATATATTAGTAAACTCACGTCTGATTTTCCAGTTGATGTTTGCTTTTCTGACAAATCATTTGTTGTTCAGAATCGGGCTACCAAGGAAGTGGTGGCTCAGGGTCGATGTGAACAAGGGTTGTACGTGTTGGAACGAGCACTCCCGACTTTGGTCGCCGCTTTGAAACCGCCTGATGTTGCTCGTGCTTCCTTTGATTTATGGCATTCTCGTTTGGGACATGTCCCGTTTAATGTTATCAAAGACTTGAATAGATTAGGGCATCTATTTGTTAACCCACTTTTACCAAACCCTACCATTTGCACCTCTTGCCAGTTGGCCAAGAGTAAACGTTTGTCTTTTACTATCAATGAAAAACGTGCCTCTACTATTCTTGATTTAGTACACTGCGATCTTTGGGGTCCTTCCCCTGTTGTTGCTTCGGGTGGTTTTCGTTATTATGCTGTGTTTATCGATGATTATTCCCGTTTCTCGTGGATATATCCTCTTCGTGCAAAATCTGAGTTTTTTACCACATTGGTCGTCTTTCACAAATTTGTTTGCACTCAGTTCTCGGCTAAACTCAAAGTCTTTCAAAGTGATGGTGTCACTGAGTTCGTCAATACGGTTGTTCGCCATTTTATGGCCGAGCATGGCATTTCACATCGGGTGTCATGTCCCTACACCCCCCAGCAAAATGGTCGCGCCGAGCGCAAGCACCGTCACATCACTGAAACTGGTCTCTCCATGCTCTTTCATGCTCGGGCTCCGTCTGAATTTTGGTTTGATGCCTTTGCCACTGCAGTCCATCTCATTAATCGTCTACCGTCCTCTATTTTGGGTGGTCAAACATCGTATCAGATTCTCTTCGGTTCCGTGCCCCTTTATGGAAACTTCAAACCATTTGGTTGTCGGGTCTTTCCATACTTATGCGATTATGCAGCCAACAAACGTTCTCCTCGCAGTCGCCCATGTATTTTCTTGGGCTACAGTAGTCTCCACAAGGGTTTCCGGTGTTACAATCCTACATCCTCAAAAATCTTTGTTACTCGACATGTTGTATTTGATGAAGGTTGTTTCCCTTTTTCAGGTTCTACTCGGCCTTTGCCGACCAGTGCGGTGGTCTCATCCTTCTTGGATGCCGAGCTGCAATCCTCGGATGACCTACCTCTTGAGTCCACTTCTCACAGTCCACCGTGCTCGGCATGCACCACTGACCCCGACGAGGACACCCCAGCTATTATTGAGGAGCCACCTGCTCCCCCTGCACCGGCCGAGCACCCACTGTCGACCATTGAGCCTACGGTGGAGCGACCATCATCCACACACCAGATGATCACACGAGCAAAATCTGGAATCTTCAAGCCCAAATATCCGCTAAACTTGGCCTCCACTGCCTTGATTAGTGCCCTCACTGCCTCCTCGGAGCCCCGTGGTTTCAAATCGGCTGCCAAGTCTCCTGAATGGCTGGCCGCAATGCAGGAGGAAATCGATGCTTTGCGAGTTAACAACACTTGGGATCTTGTTCCTCGACCCCAGGATGCGAACATTGTTGGTTCTAAATGGGTCTTTCGAACCAAGTACAAATCTGATGGTTCAATTGAGCGGCACAAAGCCAGATTGGTCGCTCAAGGCTTTACCCAAATCCCTGGCACAGATTTTTCTCACACATTCAGTCCCGTTGTTAAGGCGACCATTGTTCGAGTTATCTTATCTCTCTCTGTTCGCTTTCAACTCGTCCCTCCATCAACTGGATGTCAAGAATGCCTTTCTCAATGGCAATCTCCAGAAACCGATTTTTATGGCTCAACCCCTTGGTTTTGTCGATCCTCGCTCCCTGATCATGTCTGCAAATTGAAAAAGGCATTATATGGTCTCCGCCAAGCTCCCTTAGCTTGGTTTCAACGTTTTAGCTCCTTCTTGCTCGACATTGGCTTCAAGGAGTACAAGTCACTACAAAAAAATGGCGTTTTGGAGACTGACTTACCGACGGATTTTCCGTCGGCCGCCGAGGTTACCGACGGAAAGTCGGCCGTCCCCTTTCTCGGCGTCAGCATTTTTTGCCGACAGATTTTTGAATTCCGTCGGCATTTTCTGACGGAAATACCGACGGAAAATGGCCGTCATCTTTTTCCGACGGAATGTCCGTCGGTATTCCGGACAACCCGTTTAACAAACCAGGTCAACATTCCGTCGGTAATTCCGTCGGAAACAATGAATTAAATAATTATAAAAGAAATTAGAATAAATAAAAATAATTATAAAAGAAATGAATTTTTGAATATTTGAAATTCAAATGCCGACGGAAGCCGACGGATTATCCGTCGGTATTATACTGACGGAATATCCGTCGGTATTATACCGACGGAATATCCGTCGGCATTTGACTGACGGAATATCCGTCGGCATTTTACCGACGGATAATCCGTCGGCATATCCGTCGGTAAAACAAAATATGAATAAAAAAAATATAATTTCGAAATTGACATACCGACGGAATATCCGTCAGTAATACAAAATATTAATAAAAAAAATATGCGTGGCCGGGGAGGCCCCGACCAGAATTTCATTTTCCAACCAGAATTTCATTTTCTGAGAGGTTGGGAATGTGAAGAAATTTCGTAAAAAATGACATTATGTAAAAATTAAAATATTATGTAATGAAACAATAATATTACATGAAATATTATGTTGGGAATGTGAAGAAATTTCGTAAAAAATGTCATTATGTAAAAATTAAAATATTATGTAATGAAACAATAATATTACATGAAATATTAATTAGTAGCTTACTTGATCATTATCATCATCATCTAATACGTACTTCCAGAAACTGACGGTGGCTTCGTCTTCTTCCAGTCTCCGGCGAAGGGCGGCGACTTCGTCTACTTCAAGAAAACAACCAAAAAATTAAAAAAAATCGATGTTGAAGTTCAAAATTTTTCAATCTAAACTCAAAATCACTTACGTCGGAGTCGGCCAACTTATTAAAACGCCGGAGGAGCACAGATTGGGCGGCGGCTATGCTTCACGGTGGAGAGAAATCGGCGCGGAAGATTGGTGGAGAGAAATCAGCGCGGGAATAGGGCCAGTGAGGTCGCCGAAGAGTTGGTTTGAGAAGAGGAAAGTTTGGAAAGAGTGAAAGAAAAAACTAGGTTGAGCTATATATAAGGGTTTGTTTTCCGTCCGCATGTTCGAATACCGACGGATATTCCGTCGGTATTTTGCAAAAAGGAAATACCGACGGATAATCCGTCGGTATTTTTCAAAAAGTAAATACCGACGGATAATCTGTCCGTCGGTATTTTTCAAAAAGTAAATACCGACGGAAAGTTAATTCCGTCAGCATTTTGGCGATTTTTTTTTTTTTTTAAATAATTCAATTTTTTCTATATACTATATACTAGACCTAATAAAATACCAAAACCATAAACCCTACTATATACTAGACCTACTAATTAATTTCTTCCACATATATTAATATATATATTGGTTGTGACTTATATTTATAGTAAATTTAATTTTTATAATTTGTACCTAAATGATAAATAATTAATTAACTTTTATAAAATAAGAAATAAATACATTACATTAATTGAATTAATTTTCATCTTCATCGTCTTCATCCTCCTCTCCGTCCTTATCCTCCTCCTCCTCCTCCTCCTCCTCCTCATCCTCATCTTCTTCATTCTCCTCTTCATCCTCATCTTTATTCTCCTCTTCATCCTCTTCTTCATCCCCCTCCTCTTCACCTTCAATTTCGATTAATTGGGGATTTGCAGCCGTCAAGGGTACAGAAAGATTGAAATCTCCCGTAAAGACTTCAGTTGGAGTCTCTATTTGTTCTGCTTGAAATGGAGATTCATCTTCAGTATTTTTGTCCTTTTTAGGGACTTCTACCATTGACCTTGCCTTCACTTTGCAAACAGCGTGCCATTCATAACCACGTGGAGCTCCCGGATATGTGCAGTAGTATACTTGAGATACTTGATGGGCAAATACAAATGGATCATCCCCAACATACGTCCTTTTCGAACTAACATCAACGAGCTTGTACTCCGGGTGAATTCTTGTTCCTAGATGGCCTGAATCAAACCAATGACACTTGAACAACACTACAGTCTTTGTTGGATATCCTGGATATTCTACTTTGACGACTTCCCGTAACACCCCAAAGTAATCACTTGCATCTGCATTGTAATTCGCACTGCTAACGCAGACGCCACTGTTGGTAGTTGCCTTTGTCGATGCATACCCAGACGTATGAAATTTGTAGCCCTTCACAATATAACTGTTGTAAGTCTTTACACGACGTAGTGGTCCCTTGCTGAGATCTCGTAAGAATCGACTGTCTAGAGCGTTATCCCGTCCCTATACGACTCAATTTAAAATTAATTAAAATAAATATTAATTTATTTACGTAAAACATAATTAATTAAATGGTACTCACATAACGTTCGAACCATCGGGAAAATTCACGTTGAATACGAGCATCTATATATGCATCTGAGATGTTTGGTTCTGCTCGTCGTAGTTCTTGAGTGTACATCCTAATTCACAACATTCAAAAACTTGGTTAATATTAAATGACATAAATGAAGTGGTATTTAAATAGACGATTTATATATGAAATACTTACTCAATGTATGGCTGAACTTCATCACAATTCAATAACACATACGTTTGTGTTATTTCCGCCTCCGAGTTCGTCTCCCAATATCGTTCAGTAGGTTTTCCTATTGGCCGTCCCTTAGCCTTAGACTTGAATATGGAGAGCATTCCATCGACCTCTTCACTGATATCGTCAGCGGATGTACCACCGAAGTTACGTGGAGCACTTCTTAACTTTGTGTTGACGTGGTCTTCAAAGTAATAAGAACAAAACATGCCAACCTCTTCATTCAAATAAGCATTCACAATCGATGCTTCAACGTTTGCCTTTTGTTTAGCATTGCGTTTCAAGTTGTGGAGATACCTGATATACACACACACATATATATATATATAAAACTTATACGAATGCATGTGTAATTGTAATGAAATAAAAAAAGTAAGATTTTACCTTTCAAATGGGTACATCCACCTGTATTGCACCGGACCACAAATTCTCGCTTCATACGCTAAGTGAACGGGTAAGTGTTCCATCGAGTTAAAGAAGCTAGGTGGAAAAATTTGTTCCAACTTACACAAAATCACTGGAATGTCTTCATCTAAACGAATCATATCATCGATCGTGATCGTTGTAGCCGTTAAATCTCTAAAAAATAGACTTAATTCAGTGATAGCCCTCCACACATTGAGAGGAAGAAGTTCTCGGAACGCAATCGGTATCAAGCGTTGCATAAATACATGACAATCATGACTCTTCATCCTTGCAACCTTACCCGTTGTTGTGTCTACGCATCGACTCAAGTTCGACACGTAGCCGTCCGGAAAGTTCAACTCCTTTATCCACCTACACAATGTTTGTTTTTGTGGCTTATCCAGTGTGTAGCTAGCCTTTGGAAATTTACCTGTACGCTCATCCTTTTTCAACTCTGGACGGCGACAAAGAGTGTCCAAATCCTCCCGAGACTTTGGAGTGTCTTTCGTCTTGCCTTCCGTGTTCATGATTGTGTGGAACACATTGTCAAACACATTCTTTTCAATGTGCATCACATCCAAATTGTGTCGTATCAATAGTGAACTCCAGTATGGTAAGTCCCAAAAAATACTCCTTTTGTTCCAACCACCCTCAATTCCTCTGTTGTGTTCCGCTGCATTTTCCTCAGTACTTTTTTTCAACCCCGTCCACTGAACCTCATATAACAACCTACGTCCTGTACGGAGAGTAAATTATAAGTGACACTAAAATCAATAGATAAATATACGTTTAGTACTCGATCATTAAATAAATGTATAAAATACCATCTCGTAGTGGAGGTCGATTGTTTGTGACTGCTCTGTTCTTTATGAAGTTCTTCTTATTTCTTCGAAACGGGTGACCTTGAGGTAAGAACCTACGGTGATTATCGAACCATGAAACTTTTCTACTCACCGGGAGACTGAAAGCTTCAGAATTCTCCATACAATACGGACATGCTTTCTTTCCGGCCGTACTCCACCCGGACAACATACCATATGCAGGAAAGTCGCTAATGGTCCATAAAAGAGCAGCACGCATCGTGAAGTTCTGCTTTCTAAAAACATCGTATGTTTGGACTCCATTCTCCCATAAGAAGATCAAGTCTTTTATAAGAGGTTGGAGATAAACATCCAGTTTGTCCTTTGGATTCGTTGGTCCAGGCACCAATACAGTCAGAAACATTGTTTGAGGTTTCATGCACATCCACGGAGGAAGATTATATGGAGTCAGTATCACCGGCAACAAAGAATACTGCTTCCCATGCATCCCAAACGGTGCAAAACCATCAGTACACAAACCTAATCTCACATTCCTCGGTTCACAACCAAAATCTGGAAACACGTTGTCAAGATGTTTCCAGGCCTCTGAGTCTGCCGGATGTCGCATCTCCCTCGACTCAGCCGAAGAGGAATCTGTAGCATGCCACGTCATGTGTTGTGCAGTGACACTTGATTGATATAATCTCATCAAACGGGGAATGATAGGAAGGTAGTACATCTTCTTATATGGCACTTTCTTCTTTGTCTTCTTCGATTGACCACCAGGTCCCTTTCGACGTGCCTCTTTGTACTGGGGATGGCCACACAATCTACACATATTCAGACTGCTATCTTCGTCACCCCAATATAACATGCAACCATTCACACAACAATCAATCTTCTCAACCGGCAAACCAACATTCTTCAACATTTGTTTGCTTTGATGAAACGTCGTAGACACCTTATTATTTTGAGGACAAATTTCACTGCATAACTGTGTCACTTGCTCATATGCCCTGTTAGAAAGCTTGTTCTCGGTCTTAATGTTCATGAGTCGTGCATTAAATGACAACTGTGAGTGGGATTCACAACCCGGATATAAATCTTCTTCGACTAATTTGAGCATCTCATAAAACCGAAATGCCTCATTCGTCGGCTCCTCTTCCATGTTTGAAAAACCAGCTTCCCTGATCATTGTTTGATACATATTCGGTTCTTCGTCCCCAAACTGTTGTTCTTCGTCCCCAAACTGTTGTTCTTCGTCCCCAAACTGTTGTTCTTCGTCCCCAAACTATTGTTCTTCGTCCCCAAACTGTTGTTCTTCGTTCCCAAACCGTTGTTCTACCTCGTTACTAGTGCCAACATGATCGAAATTTGCTTCTTGTTGATAGATTCCAACAGTGTAATAGTAAAACACTTCATCAAATCTATAAGGCCAACGTGTTTCGCCATGACTAGTCCAATTATAATAATTATCAACGAAACCATTCTTCACAATATGTACTAGGACCTCATCAATCTCTTTATATTGCTTATTCTGACATTTCTTAGCATTACACGGACACCTAATGCAATTTCCACTCATGTAATGTGGCTGGCTTTTTGCAAATTCAACAAATAACACGAGTTCGTTATAAAATTCCACATTCACATTTCCTCTAATCATTCTAGGAGTACAATACATCCAACGACGGTCAGGCAAATCCATCTGCTAAACATTTAAGTGGAGCAACACATTACTAACGACTACTCTTATAATAAATTCACACAAAACTTATGATATATATAAAACATGTAATTACATTATATTGAATTTTATATATACAGTAAATTAAAAATGGTAGAAAATGTACCGTAATTTGATGTCTCTGAATACCCGAGCATGAGCATAAAAAATTTCGCAGTATAAAGTTCTGGTGTAAATTTGCAATACGAAAGTGAAGTGGAAAAATTAGGCAGTAGTTTTGGGGAACATTTCCCGACGGAAATGCCGACGGACATATCTTTCCGTCGGCATTTAAACCGCCCAAATTTCCGTCGGTCAAGATAAATGCCGACGGATAATCCGTCGGCACTTATCAAATGGTGAATTCCGACGGAAAGTTAATTCCGTCGGCATTTCACCCGCCCAATATTCTGTCGGCATAGATAAATACCGACGGAATATCCGTCAGTATGTACCAAATTGTGAATTCCGACGGAAAATATATTCTGTCGGCATATTGGCGATTTTTTTTTTTATTAATTAATTCAATTTTTTGTATATATAGCAACACAAAGCTCACACACACCATATTCGATTTTTTCTATTTTGCAAAGAAATATCATGTCTTCTTCATCTTCTATTTGATTTCAACAAGGCCTTGTTTGTTATTGTGGAAAGGCATGTCGTACATATGCTTCTAAACAACCTAGAAGTAAAGGGAGGATATTTCATAATTGTCCTGACTCCCAAAGTGATGGTGGTGGATGTGATTTCTTTGTATGGGCTGATACTCTAGAAAAGTGTGTTGTTGACAAGAATCAAGGATCTAATCAAAGTGACCAAGAAACAGAAGACATGAAGAAAATGACTCAAGAGATGAAGAAATTGGTTACAGAGATCAAGAATTTGGCTGAAGAAATTAAGGATTTAATCAAAGTGAACAAAATCATTTTGATTGTGCTAGTTGTCATGGTTGCATCTACCACCTTCAAGTGGTTTGGTTAAATATATGTATAATGCACTCTATATGAGGCTATTTTGTACTAAAATTCACTTCCACCTTCAAGTGGTTTAAATCTATCTAGAATGCACTCTAAATGAGATTATTTTGTACTCAATGAAACAAATGAATGCACCCTATTTTCATCTATACACCAATAAACTACACAAATAAACTGCAATATATAGTTCAACATATATTTCAACATAAAGATAAATATAAACATAAAGATAAATAAGTTCAACAGAAAAGTAAATAAGTTCAACAGAAAATTAAATAAGTTCAACAGAAAAATAAATAAGTTCAACAGAAAAATAAATTAGTTCAACACAAAATTAAATTGTTCAACTAGGATAGTTGCCAGGATACTCGTTAAAAAATCGGTCCACCACATCCTCATTTAAGTTGACCTCGTCACCATCGGTCTGACCTGCATCTTGACCTGCAGCTTGATCTGGAGCTGGAGCTGGAGCTGGAGCTGGAGCTGGCGGTGCTTGCCCCATCGTCTGTTGATAGATGGCCTCGATCTGCTCAGCAGACATCCCCAACGTCCGACCCGCATTGGCACTCCAGAGGCGGAAGTAGTTCTCGAACGTTGCCATGACGTTCGGATCCGGGACGGCAGTGGAGGATACGGACGGCTGCGATGCACTCCGGGCCGACCGACCACTTGGTGTCCTCACGGCGTTGCTCATCCCACCAAGGCCAAGGACCCTTCCCTTGGAGGTCGGGGCAACGTCAAGGTAAAGCTGGTCCACGTCAACAACCGGAGGGGTGCCGCTGCTTCCGGATTCAGCAGTAGTCGCGGCTTGCGTCTCGGCCTCTTCAATCCTCTGTCGGACGCTCAACTACATAATTAAAAAATTAAAATTAATTTAATTATCTATATATATATAATGTAATTAATACATAAATTTAATTAAACTTACGTGGAGGTCAGTAGTGCGCCCGTAGGTGGACGTCTGTGTATCGGCATTAAACGGATGAAGAAGACTCATCCGATCCAAGTGAGTGTGTGGACGTCCAGTCTCCCGCTCCTATTACGTATCAAATAAACATATACAAATTAATTTAGATAACTAATATAAAATAATTAACTATAATTATTTAATTTTTAAAAATTAAATAAAACTTACGAGAGCAAGTGATTGCTCGAGGACGGACCGAGCTCCCCCCCGATGCACTGCCATCCCGCCTCCAACGTCGGTTCTGCGGTTGGCCCGAGCTTTCTCACACTTCTCTTGGTAAGCCGGGTCCAACCACTTCTCAACCAACGACTCCCACAGGTCAACACCATCCTCCTCCCCCAGAACAAGATTTTTATCTTCATCACGCCAGGCCGTTCTCCAGTCGTACATCATGTTCGTGTACCGAGTAGAACAAACACCGTACCACTTATTGTAAATAGCGTCGTCCGAGTAGATCGTCGTATCCCAACGGGCCTTTTTCTATACAAATATTCAACATATTTATCAAATAATATGTATAATTAGTTATTTAATAAACTTTAATTATTGTAATTATATACCTGGAACTCCTCGAAATATTCATCCTTTTTAGATTGTGGCACCATCAACCAAGTGATACAACCCTTGGAAATCTTACACGTCTTAAAGGATCGTGCGCAGATCCTGGACACCTCATTACCGGGCACCAACCTGTAAAATTATTAACAAATTTATAAACTAACACATTATAAATAAATAAGAAGATGTTAATCGTTATTGAATACTGTTAACATTAGAATTATTGACTTACCTTCTTGAAACGATATCAACGGGTTGCCTTGGGTCTCGAACAGGATGCTGACGAGAAGAGGATGACGAACCAACCGACATCGTAGTCGGCGGCGACACTGCCACAGGAGGAGGAGGAGGAGGAGGAGGAGCCGTCACAGGTACTGATTGACCCCGAGCCCTCCTTGCACGTGACCCAGATGGCCTACGTGAACCAGAACCCAGATTCGGTACTTGTTCACTCATCTGTTTCAATCAATAAAAAATACATAATTTTACTAATTATTAATTTAATGAACATATTGCTAATTTAAAAATTTTACTAATATAGCATATTCCTAATTAATTTAATCTATTACTAATTTAATCAACATATTCCTAATTTAAATCAAAACAATATATATATAACCTAATTACAACGTGATACCACCATCGAACCATCTAATTAACTAATAATTTAAACAATTGATTGAAACATGCATCACCTACATTAAAATATTTCTAAATTAACATATTCCTAAATTAACAAATCTAAACATAATTAAAATAATACTTTTCTAATTGGAGTTTTCTAATTATCAATTTAATGAACATATTCCTAATTTAATTTTTTTACTAATATAGCATATTTCTAATTTAATTAATCAACATATTCCTAATTTAATCAACAATAACCTAATTTAATTATTACTTTTCTAATTATTATTTTTCTACCTAACTTAATCAATAATAAAAAATTGAACATATATATTCCTAAATTAACAAACCTAAAACTAATTAAAATAATAATTTTCTAATTGTGTCAATAATTATCAATTTAATGAACATAATCCTAATTTAAATTTTTTACTAATATAGCGTATTCCTAATTTAATCAACATATTCCTAATTACAACGTGATCCAACGGTCGAACCACTATATCTAAACTAATTTAAACAATTCATTGAAACATGCACTACCTACATTAAAAATATTCTATATCAAAATTACACCATTAAATTAAACTAGTAATTAACTATATAACAATTAATTAATGTATACATATAACAATTAAGTAGTAAATTAACCTTAAAAAACAACTCTATCAAAATTATTCTTAATCAACAAATTAAATTAACTAACATACGTACTAACATGATCATAATATTTTAACAACTAACTAAATCAATATAACATGCAAATCAACATTAAATTATTCATATTTACATATATTCATGCATAAACATATATAAGTATTAAAACTAAGTAATAGAACTAATTAAGAAAACGTACCGTATCAATGTAATCGGAGAAATTTACTTCAATAGCCTCGTCTTCGTCTTCGTCTTCCCCACCGAATCCTCGCTCACGCACTCCCCCCTTTTTTTTTTTTGCCAAACTGATTCTGAATGAGGCCCTTATATAAAAAAAAAAATTACGAATGCCGACGGATATTCCGTCGGCATTTTCCTCGCTAACCGCCCACTATTAATGGTAACCGTTAACTTTTTGGAAAACGAGGCGGTGCGGATTCAACGGGTCATATGCCGACGGATTATCCGTCGACATTTCCGTCGGCATACGTTTTTCAAAATATCCGTCGGCATTTTCCCTCGGTAAATGCCGACGGAACAGAAATCCGTCAGCATTTCCCTCGGTAAATGCTGACGGAACGGAAATCCGTCAGCATTGATGTTGACTTTCCAATCCGTCGGCATTCCATCAGCATATCCGTCGGCATTTGTCCGTCCCTAAGCCGCGCGTTTTTTTTAGTGAGTCTGACTCCTCGCTGTTTTACCTATTTCAAGGCTCCTCGATCATCTACCTCCTCTTGTATGTCGATGATATTATTGTCACTGGCAACGACTCTTCTACACTAGCTCGTTTCATCTCTCGAGCGAACAAGGAGTTCGCCCTCAAGGACCTTGGTCGCCTCAACTATTTTCTGGGTTTGGAAATCTCCTACACCTCTTCTGGACTATTTGTCGGGCAGTCCAAATATGCTCGCGAAATTCTTGAGCGAGTTGATCTCCAAGATTCCAAGCCCATCGCCACCCCTTTGGCCGCTGGTGAGACCCTGGTCGGCACTGGTGATCCATTCTCGGATCCGACCCTTTATCGCTCTTTGGTAGGCGCCCTGCAGTACCTCACCATCACTCGACCTGATCTATCCTTCTCGGTAAATCATGTCAGTCAGTACCTCACCATTCGCTCGTCGCCCAGACTCTTCCGTGCTCGCCTACTCAGATGCCGACTGGGCTCGTTGCGTGGAAACTCGTCGTTCTACCTATGGTTATTCAGTCTTTCTAGGTGGGAATTTGGTCTCGTGGAGTGCAAAGAAACAACCCACTGTTGCTCGCTCTAGCTGCGAATTGGAGTATCGTGCCCTAGCCAACGCAGCTGCCGAGGTCGTTTGGCTAACATCTCTGCTCCGCGAGCTACGAGTTCCGTTACCTGCTCGTCCTGTTCTGCTCTCCGACAACAACAGTGCCCTATTTCTCAGCCAGAATCCAGTCGCACACAAACGAGCAAAACACATTGACATCGATTGCCGTTTTGTTCGCGAGCTCGTCACCTCTAGAAAACTGTCCACATAGTTTGTCCCTACACATCTTCAGCTGGCCGACATCTTCACAAAGAGCCTTCCTCGCCCGACGTTCGAGTTCCTTCGTTCCAAGCTCTGCGTTTTTCCTCATCCCACGCATCGCTTGACGGGGGATATTAAGGAGTGATTGTCTCACTCCTAGTTAATAGCATTTATTAATATTAATATTATATTCAAATATTCAAATGTATATCCCTACAATCATGTAATTAGTTATCTTGTACATCTTTCCTATAAATACGCACCACTACGTAGGCCTTAGGTCCTGGGTTCGAGTCATGGGGAGGGGAAAAAGGGATGGGTATTTAACTTCCATAAAAAAAAAAATCTTTCCTATAAATACAAGTTGTACCACCTCACCAAAGTTAACGGTGATCATATCTCATTGTTCACACTAAACTCTCTAAATAAGAGTTTCATATTCGAAGGTAACGCCATGATCATCACGGCTGGGCCAATCCCCGCGACAAATTTTGCTAAACGTACGCATTGAGAGGTAACAACACAATCAATGGGACAGATGTGACATATTGAGAGGTAACAACATCAACGATGAGACCAATATCATATCCCCGTGTCAGATGTGCCTACAGACTCGCTAAATGAGAATGACACATTCGATCATTGGGACAGACTTGGTGCTTGGAGGCGAATCATTTGTGTCATTTTCTTATTCCAGCCCTGTGTTTCATTCTGGAATATTAATTAAATTTTTTATATTTAAGTAGTTGGTGAAATAAAATTTTGAAATAAAAAATAGTTTAGATACCTATCTATCTAAACAAAAGTTAGTATATATCCGATCGACTAAGGAGGTCTCCCGGCCTCTTGATAAATAAAGTAATAAAAACCTTAATCTAGGCCAGTATACGTGCTAGGTTGTTCAAATAAACTACTATATATATATATACTTGGAGGATGAAGATGGTAAGCACGTTAATTGATCTACAGCGCAGCTAGCAGGCACAATAATTACTTGAAATTCATATATAAAAAAGGATAATAATTAATATTTCCTAATTAATCCAACTCAAAGCAAAGTCCCAAGTATAAATACCCCTAAATATGTCATAAATTCTCCATTATCTAAAACAGAGAGAAAAAATTGATGGGAGTTAGTAGAGTGATTGTGTTAATTGTTGTAGTGATGATCATCGCCATCGCCCAAACCAGTGAAGCCGCACGCAACCTGTTACAGGTGGAAAGAAATGTAGGTAGTGCAGGCTTTATTACTGGATTATTGGGAGCAGTGATTTGGGGAGCCCGCCCGTCTGGGGGAGCTGACCCGTAGCTCGATCGATTTGGAGACCGGCCCCCGATACACCATTAACCCGTTTTTTTATTTAAACAAGTTATGTTAATTTATTTCGACTTCCCGAATATATTTCGGATGAAAATTTAAACAAGTTATATTTTCTGTACCTATTGAATTTACTTGTATCATTTTTTATGTTCCATTTTCTAGGTCGATCTTTATGTTGTTATAATAGTATGAAAAGCTATGTATATATATATATGCAACTTTTGAAAGATCCGCTTCACCACCCAAAATAGTTGTTGAGAATGCTTCCTCTTTAAAAATCTTTGACTTGAACTAACTACTTCCCCTTAAGATAGCATAAGGGATTGTATTAGTATACACATAAGTATTTCAATCAAATAGTTATCGAATCATGGAAGGTGAGTCAATGCAATGAATCCCTAGAGTTGTGTATTGTCATATCTAATGTAGCTACGATTTCGGGGGATAAATTTAAACTAAAGCTAATCGACAATTAAAATGCAATAAAAGCTAAACACAATTTTAAAAGCTCACAAGTATTTTTTTTTTGGTTACATTTACTGTTTTCTCTTGATACAAAATTTGTACACTAAACTAGTTTTGGGTATTTCTTATACCCAGTATTAATATAATTCCTTTTACCGATAAAAAAATAAAAAAAGCTCACAAGTAATTTAACTACGAAATCAACAAAACAAGAAAATTACAATTAAAAGCAAATAACAACTACGAACTAAATTCGAAGAAATGCAAGGGTGAGATGAAGGCTTTGGGTGCTCACTGCCTAGTGAAATCGAGTGAGATTGTTTATGCGTGTTTATACTTCAATGAAAATAAATTTTTTTGGGGTTAATTTCTTGAAATTAATATTTGCGACAAAATTGAAATTTGCATGACTAATTTTTTGGATTTAATATTTGCGTAAAAATTAAAATATTTCATTAATTATTTGTTGTTATTCCTACTAAGCACGAGGGAAGAGTACTACTTCAACTATAAATATTAAATCTAGAAATCGATTTAAATGTTAAATAATTCTTCAAATTGTGTCATATAAATCAACTTGAATGTTTATAAAAATATTTATAAATATATAAATATTTATAAATCAATTTAAATGTCTATAAATTAATGTTTTTAAGTATAACTATGGTTTATATTATGTTATATCATCAAAAAAATAAAATTAAATGGAAATATTATATATATATATATATTAGAATAAATATAGATATTATAATAATAATAAATATGTTATAGGTCAATATCTTTTTATATGACAAATTTTGAGTTGATCGAAATTGAAAACGATGACAAGAAGGATAACGAGCTAGGGAGAAGATGATGCAAATGAAGATGGACATAAAGATGAGAGGATGAATATTAGATTTAATAGTTATTAATTTTATAGAATTGTTAAAGTAACATTGATTTTTTACCATTTGAATTATTTATATATATATATATATATATATATATATATAATTGTTACAAATTAAAAATTAATCATTTAATATATGTGAAATAAATTAATTAAATGAGTAAAATTAACTAAATAACAATTGAATACATATATAATTAATATTAAAAAGTGAAACCCAAAGGTTGTCTGCCTGAGTGGTGGGCCTACCCACCCGAAATCAACACCCGAAATCAATTCCCATAAAGACCAAATAAATAGTCATTTAAATAAAAGGGGAAAGGGGGTATGCGGGTTGGGTTGGGTGCGGGTCAGGGTAGTTGGGTGTGGTGCGAGTTGGGTTGGCCTGCTATATTCATTTACTCAACTGGTACAGCAACTTGACACTGGTACAGCAACTTTACACTCTGTCTTTGTATATTGCCTTTGAAAATGGGAAGTTTCTGATGAAATTACCTTCCCTATATTTATGAATTCTTTTTAAGGGCGGGGGGTGGCTATTGAGTCTTGCAGATGTGTGTATTTTTCCGAGCCTTTTAAGATAAACTGCACAAACCACCTTGTTTGGTTGTCCTTTGGTTTCTTTTACTTTAGGTTTGTTTTTTTATTTTATTTTGTATTTCATCTGCAGGGTGGTGTTCAACGGGTGCACCTATTGGATGGTACTATTGGTGGAGTTTTACTGAAGGAGTTGTTTTTTTTTTGAACAGCAAAATGGTAATATATTATCGAGTACCAGAGGTACTCAAAAGGGTCAATTAGAGTTACAATTATAAAATGACGTCAAAACTAATCTAAGCATAACCAAGCCTATCACTTAGAGTTTCTTACAACAAAGTCTAGGGTTGCAACACCAATCCTGAAACGAATAGTGGTTAACACCATTAAATTGTAGGGAAAATAGACTCCGCACTTTAGCTCGAATCTCCTCAAAAATCTTTTCCGGGGCAACATTCTCACTTTTGAAGATTCTACAATTTCTAGATTTCCACAGAAACCATAGAGTACCTGACCAAATGCACTCCAAGACATGTTTCCTTCTCTTGCAGCCCAAGATGCCAATGTGTTGTAATAGGTGCAAAGCTGGTTTGGGGTGACAAGGCATGGGGCAGCCAAGCCAAAGGTAGCACCGTGACCATATTTGATGAGAGACCATGCAGTCGATGAAGAGGTGGTGAACATTTTCGTCAACTTGACCGCATAATCCGCAGCTGATGTCGTCGCCGTCGCCAAGTATTTTCCTCCTTTTCAAATTCATCCGGGTAGGGAGTCTATCACGGAGGATCTTCCATGCCAAACCTGACCACTTGGAGGGTGTCATGCTGTTCCAGATTTTGGGGAAGGCTTCATACGTCGCTTCGTCGAGGGTCGCCACATGCGGAATTGATGCAGCTTGGAAAGCATAAGCTGTTTTGGTAGAGAATATTCCATCACTGGATAGAGCCCATCTCCATGAATCAGAAACAAACTCCTGCAAATTAATGTTAGCAACAATAGCAGAAAGTTGTTCCAAAGAGTCTTGTTCCCAGGAGAGAAGAGCCCTCCTCCACTTAAAATCCCACTGCCAGAAACCATTTACCCAAACCCCCATTTCACTAATTTTATAATTTTTATTATGACTAATGGAGAAGAGTCTAGGAAACATAACACATAATTTCGAATCACCTATCCAAATATCATTCCAAAATTGTGTATTAGAACCATTCCCCACCTTTCTACAAAGATTCGACTTAAACCAATTACTAGAAGAAGTAGAACAAAAAAGATCAATCATACCCCTCCACCAACTAGAAAAACGATTCACATTTGAGCCCCCAATATAATCAGAGGAACAATCAACACCATATTTGGATACGAGAATCCTCACCCATAGAGAGTTGGGTTCAACCCGTATCCTCCAAAACCATTTACTAAGCAAAGAAATATTAAAAAGATCAAGATTTTTGACACCTAATCCGCCGAGTGCTTTGGGCTTGCATATATCATCCCAGGCCACCCACAAGATTTTTCTCTCATCCGTACACCCTCCCCATAAGAAATTTCTTTGAATTTTGGTGAGCTCTCTCAAAATTTTTTTAGGTATGCGGTATAGGGATAGATAATAGATGGGCACCGAAGTTAGAACAGCGTTAAGCAAGACGATTCTGCCTCCAAACGATAACCTCTTATCACTCCAAGCCTTCAACTTGCTTTTCATCTTATGAATTACACATTGCCAGGCCTCCGATTTACGTTGGTTTATGCCAACCTGAATACCCAGATACTTCATAGGCCAATGACCGACTGTACAGCCAAGAGAGACAGCCATTTCTTCCAGGATTTGCACATTCACGTTAATCCCATAAAGGCTGCATTTAGAGAAGTTAACTCGGAGGCCGGAGAGGAGTTCAAAGTTAACAAGGATACATTTTAAGGCCCAAATATTCTCAGCTGTCGTGTGCCCGATAATAATAGTGTCGTCGGCGAACTGTAGATGAGAGACCCTAACCAGATTATTTCCAACCGAAGCCGCAGAGAAAAGGCCAGCCTCAGAGGCTTTATAGATCATCGAGCTTAAAGCTTCAGCGGCGATAAGAAAGAGTAAGGGAGAGAGTGGATCTCCTTGTCTTAGTCCTCGCTGTAGTTGGAATTCTTTGGTAGGACTTCCACATACAAGAACCGAAGCTGTGGCGCTAGTCACACACTCCATAATCCATTGTCTCCATTTAGAGCAAAAGCCCAGTCGTTCCATCATTGAATCAAGGAAATTCCAGTCGACTGAATCAAAAGCTTTAGCAAAGTCGATTTTAAAGAACAACCGATCTTGTCTAGATTTTTTGGCCTCGTCAAACATCTCATTGAGCACCATCACACCATCTAGAATTTGTCTACCATGAATGAACGCAGTTTGATTTTCTGAGATTAAGGACTCCATGACTTTACTCAGCCTTTGAGCAAGCACCTTTGCCACAATTTTGTATGGGCTGTTGATCATAGATATGGGACGAAAGTCATCAATACTTGCTGCAATGTTTTTCTTGGGAGCTAGGGCAATAAAAGTCGGGTTGAAGCCACGAACGAATCTACCATGTTGGTGGAAATCAGCAAATAATTTCAGAATATCATTTTTCAGGAGATACCAGTGTTCTTTGATGAATGCAAAAGAATAGCCATCGGGCCCCGGACTTTTCGTCGAACTGCAGCTCCAGATTGCGTCTCTAATTTCAGATTCAGAGAATGGCTCGGTCAGCATTCTTTTATCATCCGAACTGATTTTAAACCGAGCGAAATCAGAGGCAAGGTTGGGGCGGGTGACTCTTGCTGCCTGGAAATGATTTCGAAAATGGGAGAAGATTGCTTCTTTAATATCTTTGGCTGAAGAGAACCACACCCCGTCAATGCTAATAGCACTTAGATCGTTGGCCTTTCTACGGGAGTTGATACATTTGTGGAAGAAGCTAGAGTTAGCATCACCCTCTTTAAGCCACCGCGTGTTCGATTTTTGCCACAACATATTTTGACGAAAACTGCAATCGGTGAAGATTTCTTGCATAATTTCGCTCCTTTTGGCCACTTCTTCATCATCTAACCCAAAAGCATCATCAATAATATCTAGATTAAAGAGTGCAGATTTGTTGCTCTCAATTTTCTGATCAAGTGCTCCGAACACATTCTTACTCCATTCCTTGATTTCAGATTTAATACTCTTGAGTTTTTCCTTAATGACATATGAGCCCCACCCCGACACATCCAGTTTGTTCCAGCTTGTTTCAATAAAGTCTTTAAAAGAGGGGTGCCTTAGCCAGGCATTGTAGAAGCGAAACGGCTTCGGTCCCCAATCGAAAGAAATATCGTCTAGGATAATAGGACAGTGATCTGAAACAGTCCTAGGAAGCCCTTTAAGAATTGAGAAAGGAATTTTTAGAATCCATTCCTCGTTGAGAAGAACTCGATCCAACCTACTTTTGCAAGAGCCATCTGGCCGGTACCACGTGTAACTTCTTCCCGACATAGGTAAATCATACAGGTTTGCACCACTAATAAAGCCATCAAAATCTGTCATCTCCCTTCTGTTTATTGAGCCGCTTGAACCCACTCTCTCATGTGAATTTCGTATTGCGTTAAAGTCTCCCGCTAGGCAAATTGGTTTATCTTTATTCTGCTCAATAACCATCTCAAGAATTCCCCAAAGCTCCCTTTTCTCACGTAAATTACAGGGGGCATAAACATTAATTAGACACAAATCAGATCCATCAGATGTACGAATGGCATTAAGGACTAGAATACCATTAACGTGCCAGGCACTGACACATTGAATAACATCAGAATTCCAAAAAGTTACAATACCCCCAGATCTTCCTGTTGCCGGTCTAGAGACCCACCCACACTTTTTGTTGCCCCAGATGCTTCTACTAATTAATTCATCTACACATTCCAGCTTAGTTTCTTGAATGAAGCAAACATCCGCTCTATGCTTGACAATCAATTCCTTGATATCTTTTCTCTTCACAATATTTCCCAAACCTCTAATGTTGTAGCTAATTATCTTCATAAAAGAAATAAATGGCACCCAACAACGTATGAGGACAGAGTCATACCTTTGAAACGATCTCGGTGATGGCAGCTACAATATCTTTATCGGCTCCATCAGAAGTAAGCCCAATCTTTTTTCCAAAGTCCCAAATTTTCGATGCTGTGTCCGATTGGTCTTCTAAATCTTGAACAAAAGAGCTCCATTTCTTCTTCTCTAATTTCTTTCTCAAACTTGGAGGAATCTTTTTCCGTTTATAGGTATTCGTGTTCAGAGGAGGAACAGGGAGCGATATCGTAGGACATGGATTCGCTTCTTCGGAGTCTTTCTGAGGGCTAATGGGGATTGGGCCTGTGGAGGTCACTCCATTGGGTGGACTTGAAGAGCCAGGCCCAATAATAGGATTTACATCATCGCAAGGGAGTAAATTGTGACCCATGTAAGCGGGCCCATTTGAGGAGATAGATTTCGGCTCAGGAGATGAACGACCCACAAACTCAGGCCCATTTGAGTCTAGGAGCCCAGGAGAATCGGGAGCAATCACAGCGTGGGGGCCACAATCAGGGGCCCCAAGATCAACCACTAAATTAATGCCCTCGAGAGTAGAGTCAGAGGCGGTCGCCGCCACAGAATTAGGAAGGTTCCCCATACAACAATTAATGTCTGCGTGCTCTAAAGGAGATGGATCGATTTCCGAGGAGACATGACTGATGGCGCGTGCGGTGTTCAAGAAAGGAACTTGAACCGTCTTAATTGGTTCTGTCTCTGCCATTACGTCGCCGGAGGAATCGTCTTCAAGTTCCGGTGCATCGCCGGAGAAGGAGGGATTTTCAATGATCCTTTCCCATTTATTCACCCCACTTTCGTCTTCCGAATCCGATTGAACGGATTCGAGGTCTCCAAAGCTTTTGTCAGGAAGAGCTTCAATCTCTTCATGCGCCGTAATGCAGAAGTTATGACCATCGATAAGAGGATTCAGAGAGTGATTAATTATATTCGGGTCAGAAGTGAGCACCCGAATTCTAGCAAACGCGAGACAATCACGCTTGGTGGTAGCAGGGTCCACTTCTACTAGGTGACCGAACAGGAGGGCTAACCTAGCAAAAAATCTTTTGCACCAAACATGCAGGGGGATTCCATACACTCTAATCCATACTAGCCTCTGATTATTGACATATTTAGGTTCCCATGGTGAGAGAAAGGAGAACCAATGGGAGATCCAATCCTCATATGACTTCAGTACTTCTTCAAGGGGCTCCACCACTTTTGATTGCACAAGGACTAACTTACCACCCATATGTAAAATACTGATTTTATCGCAGCACTCGCTGGCCAAGTCAAAGAGATGGAGTAGGAACGATGGTTGCAAGGTATGCTGCCTGTCTATATGGCATATGGCATCTCAGTTTTATTCTTTTTCCATTTTCTTTGGATGATCTGCATTTTTGATAAATTATTGATTGGCCCATTACTAACCATGGAGTTTCTTATTTTAAGCTATGTTGTTGTTATCTCCAATTATCTATTTTGTATCGTGTTTGAATCTTGACTGTGTTGTTGCTTTATGTAATAAATATTATTGTGTGAAGAAACAGTTTTTGTTTTTTTCTTCTTTATTTGACCTTTTGGCTGCTTCTGTTTTTGCCTGTATCGACTGATTTATAGGGTTTCCTTTCAAGTTTGATGTTACTTTCCATTTTGTACTCTTTGAAATTGAAAGATAGACTTGTTAATCAAATTACTTTTCTACGCAAGTACACGATTTTCTTTTCCAAGATTCATGATTCCACTCATGCCTTTCTCTTTTATATACGGACATGCTAGTGATATACTGATATTACTTGGAAATGAACTTACTGTATAATTTTGTTCATAGGCCATTCCTACTAGACATAAAAATGATTTTTTTTACCTTTTGGCAATCCGCCAAAATTCACGAAATCTAGAAATATATGAGTTAAAATGGTTATTAGATGACATATTGCTAATATGCGATCGTTTGTTTGGCAGTCACTACAAAAAAACGCGCGGTTTACCGACGGATCTACCGACGGAATTGTGGTCGGTAGGCGTGGTTTTCGACGGAACTACCGACGGAATAATTCACTCGGTTCTAGGCTCGTCGGCCCGGTTTACCGACGGAATTTTTTTTTCCACGGATTCCCGACGGAATAAATCAGTCGAGTCTGCCGACGGATCTCATTTCGTCGGTAGGCCAAATGACCCGTTTTGAAACCGGGTCTGATTTCTGTCGGCAATTCCGTCGGACGTCCGTCGGTAGTACCGACGGACTTGCCGACGGAAATTTATTTTAGAATTTTTTTTTTCAAAAATATATCCGTCGGCTTCTGTCGGGAATTCCGTCGGTACTTTCCGACAGAACTCGATTTTATATTTTTAAATTCGGAATTATATTCCGTCGGTGCCCGTCGGTGGTTCCGTCGGTAGTACCGACGGAATTATCCGTCGGTAGTAAGGTAACCAAAAAAAAATTACTGGGGCGGATCGGACCCGGGCCCGACCCCGACCCCGACCCGCTACCTGTTATTAAGGCCACTATTTATTCTGGCCTTGCTAGGAATCGAACCTGGGTGTGTGGGCGCCTAGAGAGGGGCGCCTACCACTCGGACAAGTGTGTTACTTGTTCGTAATTGTAATATTAATTGTATATGTACTCATTTTCGGCCCATTTTTTTTTTAAAATTCATAAAATTAATTTATTTCATATATATCAAATAATTAAATTTGAAATCTATAATTTATATTTTTATAATTTATATATTTTAAAATACTAAAATATTCATATTTTAACTAAAATACTAATATTTTTTAGTAAAAAATTCATTTTTTTGCTAATTATTTTTTTAAAAATTTCAAAAAATTAATGTCATTCACATAAATTAAATAATTAAATTTGTAATCTATAATTTATATATTTTTAAATACTAAAATATTCATTTTTTTTACTAAAATATTCATTTTTTTGCTAATTATATTTTAAAAAATTTCAAAAAATTAATTTTTTTCACAATTTTTAGTTGTAACTTAATGATAAATATTTTTAAATTGTACATCTAATAAAATAATTAGCTTACATTATATAATTTATTATTCATCTTCTTCTTCTTCATCTTCTTCATCTACATTTTGATTATTTGTCTCATCTTCCTCCTCTTCATCATCCTCCTCCTCCTCCTCCTCCTCATCCTCTTCCTCTTCATTTTCATCATCTTCCTCATTTTCATTATCGTTTTCAATTTCGATCAATTGTGAATTTCCACCCTTCAAGTCTACGTGGATATTCAAATCTCCCGAAAAGACTTCAGTTCTAGCCTCTATTTGTTCCGTTTGAAACGGAGAATCATCTTCATCACTCCTGTCCTTTGTAGGGACTTCTACCATTGATGTTGCCTTTACTTTGCAAACAGCGTGCCATTCAATTTTACTACGTGATCGTACTGGATACTTGCAGTAGTATACTTGAGATACTTGATGGGCAAATACAAATGGATCATTCCCGATATAGCTCCTTTTCGGATTAACATCGACGAGTTTGTACTCCGGATGAATCCTTGTTCCTGAAGGGCCTGAATCAAACCAATGACACTTGAACAACACTACAGTCTTTGTTGGATATCCCGGATATTCTACTTCAACGACTTCGTGCAACACCCCATAGTAGTCACTTGCATCTGCATTGTAGTTTGCACTGCTAATGCAAACACCACTGTTGGTAGTCGCTTTTCTTGATGCATACTCAGATGTATGAAATCTGTAGCCCTTCACAATATAGCCGTTGTAAGTTTTTACACGACGTAGTGGTCCTTTGCTGAGATCCTTTAAGAATCAATTCCCAAAATCGTTTAACCGTCCCTATACAGTTCAAATAATTAACATTAATTATGAATCATATTTATTTACGTAAAATTTAAGGAAATGGTACTCACACAACGTTGGAACCATCGGGCAAAATCACGTTGAAGACGAGCATCTATATCTGTATCTGAGATGTTTTGTTCTGTTCGTCTTAGTTCTTGAGTATACATCCTAATTCACAACATCCAATCACAATTAATATTAAATTACATAAATGAAGTAATGATAAAAATATGAAATACTTACTCAATGTAAGGCTGAACTTCATCACAATTCAATAACACATACGTTTGTGCTATTTCTGCCTCTCTGTTCGAATCCCACTCTCGTTTAGTGAATTTTCCTATTGGTCGTCCCTTAGACTTGAATATAAACAGCATTCCATCAACCTCTTCACCGATATTGTCTGTATCTCTACCACCGTAGTTACGTGGTTCACTTCTCAACCGAGTGTTGACATGGTCTTCAAAATAATAAGAACAAAACATGTCAACCTCTTCATTCAAATATGCATTAACAATCGATGCTTCCACATTTGCCTTTTGTTTAGCATTGCGTTTCAAGTTGTGGAGATATCTGATTTATAATAAAAAAAACATATATTTTAATTCAGTGAACATGCATGCATGTAGTATATATAAAAAATGAAAAATGTAAGAGTTTACCTTTCAAATGGGTACATCCACCTGTACTGCACTGGACCACAAATTCTGGCTTCATACGCTAAATGAACGGGTAAGTGTTCCATGGAGTTGAAGAAGCTAGGTGGAAAAATTTGTTCCAACTTACACAAAATCACTGGAATGTCTTGCTCCAAACGAATCATATCATCGATCTTGATCGTTGAAGATGTTAAATCTCTAAAAAAAAGACTTAATTCAGTGATAGCCCTCCACACATTGAGAGGAACAACGTCTCAGAACGCAATCGGTATCAAGCGCTGCATAAAAACATGACAATCGTGACTCTTCATCCCTGAAACCTTACCCCTGTTTATGTCTGCGCATCGACTCAAGTTTGACACGTAGTTGTCTGGAAAATTCAACTCGTGAATCCAACGACACAGTTGTTGTTTCTGTGGCTTATCCAGTGTGTAGCAAGCCTTCGGATATCTACCTGTACTGGGATCCATTTTCAACTCTTCGCGACGACAATAAATGTTCAACTCTTCCCGGGACTTTGGAGTATCTTTCGTCTTGCCTTCTGTGTTCATCATTGTGTGGAACACATTATCAAACACATTCTTCTCAATGTGCATCACGTCCAAATTGTGTCGGATCAATAGTGAACTCCAGTATGGCAAATCCCAAAAAATACTCTTTCTATTCCATCCACCTGGGATTCGACCGTTGTGTTCAGCTGCATTTTCCTCAGTAGATTTTTTCAAACCCGTCCACTGAATCTCATGTAACAACGTTTGTCCTGTACGGTAACATTATACTAGAAGAAATTAATAAAACATATACGTATAACATTATACTAGATCAAATAATTGTATAATTAAAATACCGTTTCGAAGGGGCGGTCGATTGTGTGTAACTGTTCTGTTCTTCAAGAAGTTGTTCTTATTCCTTCTAAATGGATGATCTTGAGGTAAGAACTTTCGGTGATTATCGAACCATGTAACTTTCCTACTCTTCTCAAGACTGAAAGCTTCAGAAAAATCCATACAATACGGACATGCTTGAAACCC
Organism: Galeopsis tetrahit; assembly: GCA_963675135.1. Lineage (NCBI taxonomy): Eukaryota > Viridiplantae > Streptophyta > Magnoliopsida > Lamiales > Lamiaceae > Galeopsis > Galeopsis tetrahit. The sequence goes on from OY776119.1 coordinate 92,163,753, forward strand.
AGCCGTTTTCCACCCAGACAACATAGAATATGCAGGAAAGTCGCTAATGGTCCACAATACAGCAGCACGCATCGTGAAATTCTGTTTTCTGAACACATCATACGTTTGGACACCACTTTCCCATAAAAAGATCAAGTCTTTTATAAGAGGCTGGAGATAAACGTCAAGTTTATCCTTTGGATTCGACGGACCTGGCACCAATACAGTTAGAAACATTGTTTGAGGTTTCAAGCACATCCATGGAGGAAGATTATACGGAGTCAGAATCACCGGCCACAACGAATACTGCTTTCCAAAGCTCCCAAACGGTGCAAAACCATCAGTACACAAACCTAGACTCACATTCCTCGGTTCAGAAGAAAAATTGGGATACACGTTGTCAAGGTGTTTCCAGGCCTCCGAGTCCGCCGGATGTCGCATCTCCCTAGACTCGGTCGAAGACGAATCTGTTGCATGCCACGTCATGTGTTGTGCTGTGGCAGTAGATTGATACAATCTAATTAAACGGGGAATGATTGGAAGATAATACATCTTCTTGTGTGCCACTTTCTTCTTCGACGACTTCGATTGACCAGCGGGCCCCTTCCGACGTGGCTCTTTGTAACGAGGATGACCACACATCTTACACATGTTCAGATTGTTATCTTCATCACCCCAATATAACATGCAACCGTTTACACAACAATCAATCTTCTCGACCGGCAATCTCATATTTTTCATCATTTGCTTGCTTTGATGATACGTTGTAGGCACCTTATTCTCAGGAGGGCAGATCTCACTACATAATTGTGTCATTTGCTCATATGCCCTGTTAGAAAGCTTGTTCTCGGTCTTGATAGCTATAAGTCGGGCATTAAATGACAGTTCAGAGTGAGAATCACAACCCGGATACAAATCTTGATCGCATAATTTGAGCATTTCATAAAACCGAAATGCTTCATCCGTCGGCTGCTCTTCTACATTTGAAAAACCGGCTTCCATTATCATTGTTTGATACATATTGGGTTCTCCCTCCCCAAACTGTTCTCCCTCCCCAAACTGTTCTTCCCCACCAAACTGTTGTTCCCCACCAAACTGTTGTTCATTACTCGTGCCGGCTTGATTACCATATATTTGTCTTTCATAGATACCAGCAGTGTAATAGTATAAAACTTGATCAAAGTTATAAGGCCAACGTCCTTCGCCGTGAAATGTCCAGTTATAATAATTAACAGTGAAACCATTCTTCAGAACATGTACCAAAACCTCATCAATCGACTTAAATATTTTATTCTGACATTTTTTGGCATTACACGGACACTTGATACAATCCCCATGCATGTAATGTGGGTGGAGCTTTGCAAATTCAACAAATGACACAAGTTCATTGTAAAATTCACTATTCACATTTCCTAAAATGAACCTAGGAGTTTCATACATCCATCGACGATCCGACAATTCCATCTGTTAAACATTTAACATAAAATTCTTACAAACATATAAAAAAATGCACAACTAATTAAACTACACAACTAAACTACAAATATATAAAATGCACAACTAATTAAACTACACAACTAAACTACAAATATATAAATTGCACAACTAATTAAACTATAACCATATAAAATGCACAACTAAACCAGAAAATTTAACCAAGTAAAAAAGAAAAACGTACCGAAATTTGCTTGCTCTCATACAATTTCCACAATTTTTTTCGACTGAGTGAGAGAAAAGGGAAGAAACTTTCTGTAAATATTACGCGCTACCGACGGATTTTGAAATTCCGTCGGTGCGTACATTTTGAATCTACCGACGGATTCCAAATTCCGTCGGTAGGGTGCCGCCCAAACTTCCGTCGGTAGAGTACTTGGCCGACGGAATTTCCGTCGACAGACTTTATTTCCGACGGAATATTTATTTCCGTCGGCAGACTTTATTTCCGACGAATATTTATTTCCGTCGGCAGACGTTATTTCCGACGGAATATTTATTTCCGTCGACAGACTTTATTTCCGACGGAATATTTATTTCTGTCGGTAATATTGGCGGGATAAAATAAAAATCGAAAAAATAAAATAAAAAATACTTTACTTTATACCAAAATCTAACGAAAAATTATGTATTATGTATAAATTAAAAACAATAACATAAATAAACAATCCATTGACAAACATCGATCAACCGAAATAAATATGTCCAACGGAAAATTAAATAGTTTGACAGAAAAAATAAATAGTTCGACAGAAAATTAAATAGTTCAAACATCAACCATTATACTCAAAAAACTCATCATCACCACCACCAATGAAATCCAAGCCGTCGTCTGCCTCTGCATCTGGAGCATTGAAAGGGGAAATTGAACCAACCGGAGCATCGAAATGCGGAGGGGGAACTGGACCAACCGGAGCATCGAAAGGCGGAGGGGGAACGCTCATCGCCTGCTCAAAACATGTATTTATTTGTTAAGAAGACATCCCCAACGATCGACCCATAGTGTCAGTTAGCTGTCGGAAGTAGTGGTTCATCATGTGTACTACGTTCGGGTCCGGAACAGCAGTGGAGGATACAGAGGCCTGCGATGCACGCTGGGACGAACTGGACGACGCAGCTCTCACTGAGCGGCTCATCCGGCCAAGGCCAAGGACCCGTCCTCGATCAGCCGGGGCAACGTCCAGGTAAATCCGGTTAAGATCAGGCGGAGCGCTGGGCCCGGCTTCAGCAGAAACCTGTGTCATCTCCTCTTCAATCCTCCGGTTCACATCCAACTACATAATTACAAAAAAATTAAATTAATACATAGTTCAATACATTTAATTAATTAAATATTAAAAAAACATCACAATTTAATTAAACTTACGTGAAGCTGGGTAGTGCGTCCATATGTGGACGTCTGTGAATCTGGATCAAACGGATGAAGAACGTTCAACCGATCCACGTGTGTGGGTTCACGCCCAAGTTCCCGCTCCTATTTCGTACCAAATGAGCATATAAAAATTATTTTATATAATATAATATAAATAATTGAAATAAATTTAGTGAACACTTACTAGAGCAATTGAGTGCTCATACGCGGATCGGACCCCCCCCCCGATGCCTTGACATCCCACCTCCCCCATCACTTGTACGGTTGGCTCGAGCAATTTCACACTTCCTCATGTACTCCGGGCTACTCCAATACGTGGTCAACGTGTTCCACACGTTGACTCCATTTTCGTCCTCCCCCAACGTCTGCACCACGCCACGTTTACGCCAAGCATTCCTCCAGGTGTACATTATCTCATTATACCTAGACTGACATGAAGATAGCCAGTAACGGTGGATATCGTTGTCCGAAAATAACTCCCTATGCCAATAAGCATGTTTCTGCACATATTCGATCAGCATATTTATCAAATAATATATATAATAAATTGTTTATTAATATTTAATTGAATGCACTCAAATACCTGGAATTCCTCCCAGTATTCATCCTTTTTCGTCTGCGGCACCTTCAGCCAAGAGTAAGCATTCGCAACAATTTTGCACTTAGTAATCACCACAGTGCAAATCTTCGATATCTCATTACCAGGAAGTAAGCTGTGACATTATATATTAAGAAACAAACACATTATAAATTAAAAAACCTACAAAAATTGATGCTATTAAATATTGTTAAACCTTAAAATTATTTAATTAATTACTTACTGTACACCCTCAATCCATATTTTCAGTCTGTGTTCTCGGGCCCGCGTGGGATGTCCACGAGCTGCCGACGACTGAGATGACGGTGGCGAATGCTGTGGAACGGATGCCGACGACGTCAACGTAGCTGGCTCAACAGGTGAGCCTCTCCTACGTCGAGATCCTGAGGCCCCACTAGCATCTTGACTCATCTATTTTAATAAATAAAATTTAAAAGTATAATAAATTAATCAATAATTAATATAGTAATGAAATCAATAATTTTCTATTTTAATTAATAACATTTTAGTAATTTAAGTCAATAATTTCCTAATTTAATCAATAACAAAATCACGTTACTAATGAAATCAATAATTTACCAAACTAATTAATAATGACTTAATTTAAACAATAACAATAATTACTATATTTACAACACCTCTACTTATAAGAATAATTACTAATTTAATCAACAATAATAACCTAGTTTAATTATAAGAATAATTACTAATTTAATCAACAATAATAACCTAGTTTAATTATCAAAACGAACTAACAAAACTACATTATATATTTGAACTAACATACATTAATTAATTACAATTAACCAATAAAAAACATATAATCCACGTACTAACATATATTTGAATGAATTATACATATATATTCATCAACTACGTACATGAAATTTTATAATAATTAACATGCAATTTATAATAATTAACATGCAATTTATAATACTATAACTTAATTAAAATTAATTAAGAAAAAACGTACCGTTTAAATTGAAGAAAATTGGAGTAGATAATCGTAATGCCCTTTGTCGATCAATCCACGCACAAGAAAATCCAATCCACGAGGACAGAACAGGAGACGAACAGGGAGAGGGGGACGAAAGCCAAAAAATTTTTTCCCTTATGAGGAAGAACTGCCTCTCTTCGGCAGTTCTTATAAAAAAAAAATTGTGGCTACCGACGGATATTTCCGTCGGTAGCACGCGAATATTAATTAGTCAGTCAAAGCGGTGCGGCTACCGACAGATATTTCCGTCGGTAGCACGCGAATATTAATGTGTCAGTCAAAGCGGGTCAGCTACTGACGGATATTTCCGTCGGCAGTCGAAATTTGAACGACCGACGGAAAAAATCCGTCGGCAAGCAAGGCTAAACGACACCGTTTGGCTGCGGAACTAAATTCCGTCGGGAAGTCCGTCGGCCGGTCCCGACGGATCTTGTATTCCGTCGGGAGTCAGTCGATTCGAGAATTCCGTCGGCGATCCGTCAGGCCGGCCGACAGAATGGATTCCGTCGGTAGCCTTCCGTCGGCAAACTCCGCGTTTTTTGTAGTGAGTGATCTTTATGAAGGGATGCGGATGGCGAAGGCCACGGATCTCCATGGTATCAAACAACTTTTGTTACCTTTAGAGGAGTCTGGCATATTGATAAAGAGAACTGAGGAAGAGGTACTCCTGTGTCTATATGTTATTTTGACTTTTATTACTTAATCTCTGTCTATCTGACCATACTTGCACTGCAGCTGCTTCATGCATTGGAGCTCTTTTCCCTTTCTTTGAAGACAAGTGTGGAGAAGTAGCTGCTATTGCTGTTTCTCCTGAATGTCGTGGGCAAGGACAGGGAGATAAATTACTTGGTATGTAAGAACATCTTTATTTTGTCCCATTAACGGTGTGTGTTCAATTATACTTGTCAAGTCTTAGAGAATTTCATGAGCATCTGCATTTAAGGATCACTGTAGATATTGAGATTATTGTGATTGTGGAAAAGGTTCCTTTAGTTGGGCTTAATATGCTTCATCCCATAACGCTACAAACAACATTTTTCACAGTTTTTCAATTACAACATATGTTTTTAAAATTTGCAATTCAATATACAAACTTTTAAATGTTGCAATTATCTCATATGAGTCAACTTATGCTGATAAAGAGAACTGCTGCTAGTTATCTATTTAGAGTTGTTCGATGTTCAGTGTATGGATGAATTTCAATTTTGTTCTTAAACATGTGCAGATTATATTGAGAAGAAGGCATCTTCTCTTGGACTGCAAAAGCTTTTCCTACTGACGACTCGTACAGCAGATTGGTATGTCATTCTGAATTCGCTAATTGCTAATGCCCTTTAAAATATTACTCGTCTCTCCATCTTATCATTTGAAAATTTTAGTTCATTATTTTTAGGGATAATCATAAGACATATAGTTCATAAATACATTCTTAATTTGATCTACATCTTACTGTCATAGCAAGTTGAATTTGAAGCAAATCATATTATGATGCTTCAATACTGTCTGAAGAGCAATGACTAAAATGCCATTGCACATCAATAAACCTATGCAGAAAAAGTTGTCCTTAATTCGTAGTTAAGTAGCTTTAGTTTTAGAACAAAACCCCGGAGCAAGGTGGTTTGGAGGGATTGTTTTCAATTTGTGTTCAAAATTCCTTAAACAGCATTGGTCGTGTTTTACTCATATCTTTCCGACAGTTGTTATTTATCGTGATACTAAAACACATTAATTGAGAGCTTGAGGTTGAACTCTCAACGATCAATAACGTGGCAAAATGGTAGAACTGATATATACCAGAATAGAATGTGGTCTTAAACGAATGGGTATCTTTTCTTTATGATAGGCAAGTTTACTCTAGTTATTTCTTGGGTATATTGAAATATTGGCCACTAAATTTGGTCTCATTATGAAAATGCACAGTTGCAATTATACAACATGGTCTTTAACTTTAAATTTTTTTGGTAAACATGTCTCGTGGCCTGCTATATTCATTTACTCAACTGGTAAACTATGAGGTGACAATTTAAGAATAAGCTCCGTCAGGTTAAGAACTTGACAAAAAATTGTCTAGTAACTTGATACAATCGATCGGCGGGATACTTTACCAACTTTTTTTAAAATTAAAAGACATTTTCGTATATTTACAAAGTTAGCGAACATTTTCATAATAAGTCTAAAGTTTGTGGGCATATTTTTCAAAGTTAGGTGATGTCTGCTTTGGGTTTTGAGTGGTTTTGAAAATCGATTTTTGAAATCCTGAATTTTTGAAATCTTGATGAAAAGTAATATGCGTGTTTCTTTTTGGTTTTTGAGTAGGGGAAGATTTAACTTCATGTCAAATCAATGAGTAGGTTTAATAGGAGTGGTTTTGAATGGTGTTTGAAAATCAGTTTTTAAATCCCAAAGGAAAATCAATGTAGGATCTTAAAATCCAAAATCCGGTTTTTAAAACCAAAAGTAAACATCACCTTTCTCTATAGAGGGGCCTATTAAGAATTCTAGTCAGATGTGTAAGGATTTTCGGACATGCTGTGTCTCTGTGTTATACTATATGTCTTAGGCAGTGTTTGTGAACTCTATGAAGTGAGGCATAATCACTTTTTTTTCAAAAGCTAGAGCTTACAAGTGCACCTTAGTTTCTTTGGTCTATAAGAGCAATGAAACTTGGAAACCGTGCAGGGCCACCTAGATACACATAATTACCAAATGTAATGAGTTCAAGTTTCTTTGATCTAAAAACTCACTTACAAATTTGTCTTACACAACTAAGTGGAAAAGTTTTTTTCCCTCACATTATTTTCTTGTATTACCCGTGTAATAATGATGCTTCGATTTCACAGGTTTGTAATAAGCTCCGTCAGGTTAAGAACTTGACAAAAAATTGTCTAGTAACTTGATACAATCGATCGGCGGGATACTTTACCAACATTTTAAAAATTTAAAAGACATTTTCGTATATTTACAAAGTTAGCGAACATTTTCATAATAAGTCTAAAGTTTGTGGGCATATTTTTCAAAGTTAGGTGATGTCTGCTTTGGGTTTTGAGTGGTTTTGAAAATCGATTTTTGAAATCCTGAATTTCAATGAGTAGGTTTAATAAGAGTGGTTTTTGAAAAAAGAGTTTTTAAATCCCAAAGTAAAACCAATGTAGGATCTTAAAATTCAAAACTCGATTTTTAAAACATAAAGTAAACATCTGCTTTCTTTATAGAGGAGCTTATTAAGAAGTCTAGTCAGATGTGTAAGGATTTTCGACATGCTGTGTCTTTGTGCTATATATGTCTTAGGTGGTGTTTGCGAACTCTATGAAGTGAGGCATAATCACTTTTTTTCAAAAGCTACTCCTCACAACATCTGTAAAAAAATGATTCTGAACGTAGTTTGTAGAGTTTACAAGTACACTAGTTTCTTTGGTCTATAGGAGCAATGGAACTTGGAAACCACGCAGGGCCACCTAGATACACGCAAAATTACCAGCTGTAATGAGTTCAAATTCCTGTCTTCCTGATGAATTAATGTTTGTGTTTAGTACTAAAAACTCACACTTACAAAATTTGCTTACACAACTGAGCGGAAAAGTTCACCTCACATTATTTTCTTGTATTACCCGTGTAATAATGATGCTTCGATTTCACAGGTTTGTAAGGCGTGGCTTCTCGGAGTGTTCAATCGACAGCATACCGGAGCAGAGGAGGAAAAAGATAAATGTTTCGCGTAGGTCAACATATTACATAAAGAGAATTCTTCCGGACAGGAGCGGTATTCGTCTAGATAGTGCTTTTGCATAACCTCATAACATTACCACCACTAGTTTCTTGTAATGATATTGTTTAAAACTAAAAGAAATTGTTAAAAAAAAAAGTATGGCATAAGTTAATATGCAAATTTTAGGTCTTTTGAAAAATACTAGTTTAAAAAAATCATAGAATGTGTTGAGCTTAGTGTACCAAGCCATTTTTCTTTCTATAAAAGAAAAATTAGTATGTACTGTTGGTGCAAGTTAGGGGGAGTTTGGTTTATTGCAGAGGAATTGAAATGAACGTGCATGATATTGATGTAGTGTTGATTTTGAGCGTAAATTTAAGTTCTTATGGAATTTGACTTCAACATAAATTATTACTACCGTATGTGATTTAAAAAAAAAAAGGTTGTAATCTTAGTATAAGTCATTACTAATTTAAATTGAAGTTGTTCCATAAAAAAAAAAAAATCAATGTTGATTTTCACATCAAATTAAATTCAAGATTTTAATATAAATCCTTTTACCTCAACTTTAAATGGAAAAAAAAAACTAAATAAAATAATGAAAAATAATTCGAAATATACGTCATAATATAAAAAAAAAATACTACGTAGTAATTTTTATCCAAATTAATGATGTTATTTTTATTTATCATGAATATTTATTATTATTATTATTATTATTATTATTAGGTCTTTAATTAAGACATGTTTTTTTAAATCAAGATCTTAAATTGAAAATAAATGGTAAAATTGAGTTTTGAATTGAAATACATATAAAATGTATATTCTGATTCTAATCGGCGGGGGAAAATTATTCCTAAATTGAAACCTTTGGACCATGATTGTCAATACGTGCTAGGCATGCACCTTAATGGAGATGAATTGGTAAGCACGTTTGCAGGCAATTATTACTTGAATTTCATTCATTAAAAAAAAAATCAGCAGAATAATTATTTCCTAATCAACTCAAAGCAAATTAAGTCCCAATTATAAATACCCCTAAATATGTCATTAATTTCCCACCATCCATCAGCTTTATTTTTCAGAAAAAAAAAGTTTGTTACAATTTCATCATCGATCATCCGAGATATATAATGGCAATGATTAAGCATGCATTTGTTTTAATTGTTGTAGTGATGATCGCCATCGCACAAAGCAGTGAAGCCGCACGCAGCCTGTTACAGGTGGGAAGTGCAGCCTCGTATCTGGATTTCACTGGTAATGTCGTGTCAGCAGCGTTAGACGCCGCCGCTACTAGTCTTGGACTAACAACTGATCCTTAATTACCCCCCCCCCCCCCCCCCCCCTTTTTTTTTGTTATTTCGAATTCCCGAACTTTATGTTTTTTGTAACGGTGTCTATTGGATTTACTTGTATCATTTTTTATGTTCCAATCTTCTTTGTTGAAGAACTATTCAACACAAATTTACTTTCATTTTATTTGTATGCGAGTTTCTTGCCCCGTGCAATGCATGGGTATTTTGTATTTTTTATATTTTGTAATAATATCGTCAATTTTTTTTTTTTTTGTGAGGATTAATTTTTCGGTCTGTTTTATATAAGTACTTGTAGAATTGCAAAGCTAGAATCATAAGGGCATGTTTGTTTTGGGATTTTGAAATTCGAATTTCAAAATCTAGTGGATTTCAAAATTCTAATGCTTTTTATGTTTTGTGTTTGTTTTGAGATTTATTGTAGGGTAGGATTTAACTTTATAGTATAGGAATATAAGTTTTATAGATATTTATATATGGTTTGTAGGTATTTATAGAGTTGACTTTTATAGGGTTATAGGGTGGGATTTTGAAATCCTGAATCAAAATCGCAAACTGTAACGGGGGTGGAGTTTCGAAATCCCAAATTCGGATTTCCCATCCCAAAACAAACATGCCCTAATGGAATTGAAAAGAGGGCCAAAATTTCCAAAAGAATACAAAGAAGAAGTTTTCTTATTTGCAGAATCTGAAAGTTAAAAAAACGAATGAAAGAGCTACAAGCTCTTATATACTAATCAAAATATAAACTGCTAAGTAACCACCTAATAATAACTGACTAACAACCAATTAACTTAACTAATTATAAGTCAGTGGTGTATCTACCATTATTGAGGGTTTATTGGTTCTAACCAGGAGGTGTATTTATCAACCCTTGATACCCCCTCAAAATGAGAGTGGATATCTAACAATCCCATTTTGGCTTTGTGATTGTTGAAAACAGCAGGTGGAAGAGGTTTTGTCAGGATGTCAGCTAGGTTTTCTTCAATGGGGATGTGAATGAGAGTGAGCAAGCCTTCTTTGATTTTCTCCCTTGTGAAATGGTAGTACAAGGCAATGTGTTTAGTTCTTTGATGCAGGCAAGGGTTGTGTGCAATAGAGTAAACACTCTTGCTATCAGTATACATAGTTGAAGGAGATGAATGTGGAATCCTCAAATCAGCAAGTATGTAATGTATCCACTGAAGCTCACATGTTGTGGATGCTAGGGCCATGTATTCAGCTTCTGCAGATGACCTACTAACAATAGATTGCTTCTTGAATTTTCAAGAAATTAGTGAATTACCAAAATAAATGCTATAACCAGTGATACTTCTCCTTGTTTGAGTACATCTACCCCAGTCAGAATCAGAGAAACACTACTACATATTTGACATTGGAGAGCTTTTAGAAGAGCTCTCCAAGTGGGAGCTGTCCAAGCTAAATTGCACTTGGAGAGCCCTTTTTGGATAAGACGAGGAAACATAAGCCCCAAGTCGATCAACCCGAGGATGGGGAGCACATCACCTTGTTTTGGATTCTCCTCCAGCAGGTAATTCTCAATGGTCGGAACAAAGGGATTCAAATCCAAGTCCGAGTAGGTCGAGTGCACGTTATGGGTGAGTTGGTTGAAGTTGTAGGACATCGAGAAAATAGCAGCTTACTCGGCCAGATAAGCCTTCTCGTCCCTATCATCCTGGACTTTACGCAGCTCGTCCTCGGCTCCTTTGAGTGTTTCTTGGAAGGTCTTAGTCAGTTTCTGAGAAGCCTCAAGGGCACTCCGATTTTCCTCCAGCGACCGAGCAACCTCAGTTTTTTCTGCTTCAAGAGCTCACACGCGAGTACGAAAACCAGTGATCTCAGTCTTGGCCGAACCAAGAACTTGAATGGCGCTCTAGAGTTTGGTCGCGAGGGTCACTTTCTAATCCTCGAAAGTTTTTGTGGAGCGCATCAAGTCCTCAATCACCGTCTTTTTCTCTGCATCCCCCTTTTCGAGGTGGCTGACCTGTCGAGTAAGATGCTCAAGGGCATAAGCAGTTCGATTGTAGTTCACGGCTGCCAGGCGAACGACCTCAGATGCCTCGTGAGCCTCCACATCGTCAATAAAGTTTTGAGTGAGAGCGCGAGGAAGGTTCTTCATCGCTCGGCGAGCTGGTAGAGGAATCCTCTTGCTAGTCAGGGACGGGGGAGACCTCGACCAATAAAATTGACGAAGGTCCTCGAAAGTTGGAGGATCCGTTTGAGCATTAAGGCTGAAAGAAGAAAAATAGGTGTCAGATACAACTACATTTAAGGAAGATATCAAGTTTAAGCAAAACTCTTTATCGAGAAACCCGGTCGGCATCCCAGCAGAGCACAGTGGCGTCTGACGGATCTTTCGCGAGTTCCGTCTCGACCTCCACAACTGCATGCTCGCGCCTAGTCGACGAGGATGTTGGCCGAGCTCTTTTGGGCGGCGGCGAGCGTCGAACATGGGTTTGGGTCGACGACCCCCCTCTCTCTTTTCGAGTGGCCGTCACCGCTGCTTTCTTAGGTGGAGGAGGCGGTGCCTACGGAGCCTCACGATCCCTCTTGCGAGCTCCGGCTCGCTCTTTCTCGGCCTCGATGACCTTCCTCTCACAGTTCACGGCGATCATCTTCAAAGCTTTAAAATTCATTACTCCTTCGAGTTCTAAGGTCGGGGGAAGCGAAGTTTCGATAATGACGGGGATAACTGCTGCAAAAGGATGAGAGATCATTAGGTCATAATATAGAAGTCTTAGAATGTAAGGGCTAAAGGAAAGCACATTACCCGGGGGGAAAGACCTTTTGAAATGATGTGGAGGCACACGGAGCCCGACTCTCTCTCTCTCAAGTGCTCTCGATTCAAAAAATGACAATACCGTTCGCGATAGCGACAATCATCCACGTAACATAAATTATACTTGAAAAGGTCGGAAAGTTGATGATCGGCAGCCCTTTGGCGAGCAGCTATACCTACAACGAAAAAAAAAAAGTTAAAATCAGTACAGACGAGGACGAACATGAATTTTAAAGACTTACGTCGGATCTCTTTAAAGTCAGTAGGAACGGAAATCCTCTCGGCGGATCCATCGAGTTTCGTCGCACTTTTCCAGTCGCTGGCAACCCACCACCAATTGGTTTTCCAATCACGAACTTTATTTGGAACCCCTTCAACGAGCTTCCAACCTGGTCGTCCTCTAATATAAAACTAGTCATGGCCGACTTTCTTGCCGGCCTCAAGTGTTTGGAGGAGGGAATTTATCTCTCGATGGGTAAGAAAAACCCCTTGATAACCATTCTCCACACTCTCCAAGCCAAACACCGTCAATAGCCCAAAAAATGTAACCCATCCATTGGGAGTAATCTGCATCGGGGCCACGCCCAAATAATTCAGATAGAAGCTGATGTTCAGATGAAGGGGAAACCATAAATCGGCCTCCATCATCCCATTACTGACGGCGACCATACCTTCTGGAGGTTGATCGGCTCTTTCGTCCTCCCGTGGGACGAAGAAATGTACATCTTGAGGAATGAGGTACCTCTTCCTCGAATTTTCGAGCTGTGTCGAGGACACTTTACTCGGATGCTCGCAAGCATCATACCTCGATTCTAGGGCAATCCAGTATTGACGAGCAGGAGGAGAAAACTCGTACTCTGAAACGTATTGGGAGTACGCCCTCCTAAGTAGGTCATCCCCGCCCAATCTTTCTCGCACTGAAAGGAAATCCGCTATGCTCGCCTTATATTGGAGGAGCTCGTCGGCACATTCGCGCAAGCTGCCACTAATTTTCCTCTGGGCATATTCGCGATCAACCTCAGCGCCCGTCTCTACATCTGGACCTAGATCGCCCATGTCCGAGTTGGAAGAATGGCTGCCCATTTCATCCTCATTTCCGGGCTCGTTCCCCTCATCATCCCGACTGTTACCATCGTCGGAGAGAAATTCTTCACCTCGAGTTAACTCCTTCATAATACTATCCTCAGAGTAACGAGCACCAAGAGTCTCGACCAAAATCGTCCGAGTGGGGCTTTTTGATCCATCGGAACTCGAAGAGGTCACAACTCGTTTCCCAAGGTTCCGACCTAATCTTGATCCATCGGAACTCGAAGCATCGAAATCCATCAGATCCGCCGGCGACGGCGACCCCGACTCGCCAGAAAATTCCACCCTCACCATTTATACCTTTTTTTGAAAAGAATAAGAAAGGAGAAGAGAAGAAACAAAGCTTTTTCTATTACCTTACTAGCCGGAGTTCAAAGATCAGTCGCCGGAGTTGTCGAAGAACCACCAACCTTGCTAAGAAGAAGCTTGGAGAAGAAATCTCGAGAGTTCTAAAAAATTCCAGAGATTTGAAAGTGATTTACGAGGGAGAGAAGTCCTATTTATAGGCATAAGTCCCCAGGGACTAAAATGTAAAAAACGGGGTAAATTTTGTAATTTCCCCAAAAACCTGGGGTCATCCCCAAAATCGAGGCGAAAAGTGGGCGTCACGCGCGACCTTTGAGGGCCCGCACGCGCGAAATTCAAAATTGCACGTCTTTCCACGCGCCTGACATTGGCGGCACCCGACGTCATTAATTTGCTCGGGAAACGTTTACTTTTCCGGAAAACGAGGCGACCATTTTGGCAAATCTTATCATCAAAGATTTTCCAAGTTTTAAATATTCAAGACAAGCCCATACCCGTCGAAGACGATTAAACTGCCCGCCTTCCTATTTCGAGCACGAAGAAAGGCGACCAGGGGGCAAATGTTACACCAGGTCAAAGAAGTCAATTTTTGATAAGTCAATCCTAGTCACCAGCTTGCGTGGCGATGACTAGTCAACCGAATCGTGCGAAGACTAGTCAAACTTTATAAGAATATAAGTGTATGCTCGCCCTAGGGTTTTGGCGAGCACGACCACCTTCCATAGAGACGGTCGGACGACGAGGTCTTCCAGTGACCACTGTGGCCCAGCTCCTCGACTCAGGCGAGGACGACCACCAAAGAAGCGGTTTAGCATTTAATGCGGCCTCCCATCACATTTTTGTGATGGGATCACATAACCAATTAGGGTTTGCCACGTGTAAAGTGTGGGCAGCCAAAAATCCTACTATATAAGGCCTAAAAGGCTCATTGTAACCATAAGTTGAAATTGTTGCACAAGAACCGAGGCAATAATACATATAAGCTCTCAAGCTCTTAAGCTTCTCCAAGAAGCTATATCTTTGTTCATCAAAAATCATCCGTTTAATCCATTTAATACACGTAATAACCCCAATATAAATTACATGTTTATTTAGTGCTATCGAAGTCCACATCCAGATCACCCGATCAAAAGCACGTACAACAGCTCTTTAGACATATATAAGGCTAGATTAGTAGCGACTGGCTTCACACTACAAGAAGGCATTGACTACTTTGACACCTTTTCTCCTGTTGCCAAAATAACCACTGTAAGAATTTTGCTTGTTGTTGATGTTTCCAAAAATTGGCACATTCATCAATTAGATGTTAATAATGCCTTTTTGCATGGTGATTTAGAGGAGGAAATATACATGATGCCTCCACCTGGATATTGTTCCCCTAATGACAAAAGGGTTTGTAAATTGAATAAAAGTCTTTATGGACTAAAACAAGCATCTAAACAGTGGTTCACCAAATTAACTTCTTATTTACTCTCCATTGGCTTCACCCAATCCAAAGCTGACACATCTTTGTTCACTAAGCACAATGGCCATGATTTTACTGTTATTCTTTGTTATGTTGATGATCTCATTGTGACGTGACATGCACTAATCTTAGTATCATCCAATCTATTAAAAGACATCTTCATAACAAGTTTACCATAAAAGATCTAGGTGTTTTAAGGTATATTTTGGGCATTGAAGTTGCTAGGAATAACACTGGCATGACTTTATCCCAGAGAAAGTACACACTGGATTTACTTCAAGATTCTGGATATTTAGGGAGCAAACCTTGTAATACTCCTATGGACTCCAAAATTAGCTTTGATCCACAATCACCCCCTCTCCAACACCCTGAACAGTATAGAAAATTGGTGGGTAAACTTCTTTACTTAATTGTCACAAGGCCTGACATTTCTTATGCAGATCAAACTGTTAGCCAATACATACAAGCACCTACTGCTTCTCATCCCACTGCTGTTCATAGGATTCTAAGGTATGTCAAAGGTAACCCTGACACTGGCCTTTTTTATCTCAGAAGTAATGTTTTTAAGTTACATGCATTTTCTGATTCTGATTGGGAGAGATGCCTCCATACTAGAAGAAGTATAACTGGTTACAACATTTATTTTGACAATTCTCTGATATCTTGGAAATCCAAGAAACAAAGTACTGTTAGCAGGTCATCTGCTGAGGCAGAATACAGAGCCTTGGCCTCCACCACCTGTGAGCTGCAATGGGTGCATTACATCCTTGATGACTTGAAGATTCAACACACCACTCCTTCAAATATGTACACACACAGCAAGAGTGCATTTTTCATTGCTCACAACCATTGCCTTCACCAAAGAACAAAACACATTGCTTTGGATTATCATTTCACTAGAGAAAAGATCAAGAAAGGCTTGCTCACTCTCATTCACATACCTACTCAAGAGTATTTGGCCGATATCCTCACCAAACCAATGCCACCAGCTGCTTTCATTGATCATAAGGCCAAAATGGAAATGTTAGATATACATTCTCATTTTGAGGGGGTATAAATGTTCTCCTAATAAACCCATTGTTTTAGGAAATACACTTCCTGATTAAACCCAATACTTTCAGTATTGGTAAATACACGTCTTTATTTATTTTATTAGTTTGTTAGTTAGTTATTAGCAGTTATTTTCTTTTAAAGCCTATAAATGTTAATTAGGGCTTTGGTATTAGATTTCGGTTTCAATTCATCACTTTGTAAATGCTGGTTTCTTCAATCAAGAGAATTACTTTCATTCTTAATTTCAATTGATGAGAATCTTTCCATGAAATTCTTCATAGGTGAAATTGTATATTAATTCCTAATAATAACGCCTGTAATAAGAGACGATCATTAATTTTTTAGCAATATGAAAACTAATTTTTGAATAAAAAAAGAATTTAACGCAATAAAAAGAAGGCAAGACTTTTAATTACCAGGACAGAAGAGTAAGAATCTTGGAGCTGATCAAAACCTTATTAAAAGTTAATAAAATTGATATATCACGTATATTCAGATTGTAATGGGGGTGGGGGGAAATTATTCCTAAATTGAAACCATGGACCATGATTGTCAATATTATATATTATGAGTAGGATTATGTAATTAAGTCTGTATACGTGCTAGGTAATGGAGATGAATTAGTTATAAGCACGTTAATTGGTATTCCACCTCCTGGATTTTAAACACTTGTCGCTTTCAATATTATATATAGAACGTTGATTATTTTTTAATATGTCACATGTCAATTATTGATATAGTGGAATAAAATGTGGAACATTAAAATTGGAACACATGGCCTCATCCGCTTAAAAAAAATTAAATATTTCATGTGTGAATTTTTAAAATAAAAAATTTAAATTAGATACCTATCTAAACAAAGGTTAATGGTATATTTTCGACCAAGGAGACCTCACTTTTGATAATTAATTTAATAAAAACCTTAATGTAGCAATATTAATTAGGTCTGTATACGTGCTAGGTTGTTCAAATAAACTACTCCATATAAATACTTGGAGGCCGGCCAGGATGAAGATGGTAAGCACGTTAATTGGTGTACAGCGCACGCAGCAAAAATAATAATAATAATAATTTCCTAATTAATCAACTCAATTAAAGCAAAGTCTCAACTATAAATACCCCAAATATGTCATTAACTATAATTTCCTACGTTCGTGAAACTTAATGTGGACGCGGCATTTTTTCGAGACTCGAACCAGATGGGCTTTGGAGCAATACTTCAAGGCGAGGAGGGGGAGTACATTCTGAGTCGCATGGCGACGATTCCGGGTTTGTATCGTGTGGACGAGGGTGAAGCCTTAAGCCTCCTAGAGGCACTCTCGTGGGTTAAGGAGCTGGGTTTTCGAAAGCTCATCGTGGAGGTAGACGCTGCTTTGGTGGCGGAGGCTGTAAAGTCTGGGCAACAACATCGCTCGGTCTTTGGAGATACTATAGACGCTTGCAAGATACTAATGTCTACGTTCGAATCTTGCTCGATTAATGCAATTAGTCGTATGGCAAATATGAAAGCCCATCGACTTGCTAGATTTGCTAGGATGTTTCTTAATCCTCATATTTGGGTAGACCCTCCGGATTTTGTGGACGGTTTATCGATTGATTCTTGCATTTGCTAATAAATTGGAGTTTTTATCTTCAAAAAAAAAAAAAAAACTATTGATTGCAATTTGATGATGGGAGTTAGTAGAGTGATTAAGCAGCTGGCATGTGTTTTAATTGTTGTAGTAATGATGGCCATCACCCAAAGCAGTGAAGCCGCACGCAAGCAGCTGTTAGATGTGGGAACAGATGTAGTGGTGGGTACTGCAGGCGGCTTAGTTCCTGATGTATTGGGAGCAGTCTTTGGGGGAGGCCCCTAGCTAGCTCGTAGCTATGAATAATTAAGCAACTTATGTTTTCTGTTTTAAATGTATCAATTTTAATTATGTAACTTCAAACTTTCTCAACTATAGTCCTAAATGTATCAATTTTAGTCTTATAACTTTGTGCTTTTCCAATTTTAGTCCCTACGGTATCAAGTTTGGGAGATTTTTTTTTTTTTATTTACGACCCGTAACTTTCACTTTTTTTTAAACGTCCCAAAATAGATAAAAAATAACTTACATCTTATAATTTTGTTAATTCATTAATTCACGTGCAATTTTTGTTGGAGAAACCAAAACGGTATCGTTTCACTCACATTTTTTTTACCTGCGCATAAAAATTATGGATAACCGATGGAAATTGTAACGTGGCCGAGCTTGACTTGTATAACGTGAAAAAACAATTGTCATGTGGACAAAAAAAAATTACAATTCACTATTTACAATTTGTAGAAAAAAGAAAAATAACGTAAATTAATCAAGTTACAAAATTATGGGATCCTTTTTTGGACGTTTTTTTAAAAAGTTAAAGTTACGGGACATAAATAAAAAAGATTCTCATTATTGGACGTAAGAACACAAAAATTAGATATAGACGTAAATTAATCAATTTAAGAAAATTATGGGACATAAATTAATTTTCTATATTTTTTTGGGACGCCTTTCAAGAAGAAAGGTAAAAATTGGGGAATTTAAATATTTTTTTCTCCAATTTTAGTACATAGTTTAATATTGAGAAAATGCAATATTATAGGATTAAAATTGATACTGTCAGGACTAAAATTGAAACAAATTCAAAATTACAGGACTAAAATTGAACTCTTCCTAAGTTAAATATAGGACCAAAATTGATATTTTCTCTTATAAATTTTTAATATATCATTAAAAAAATATAAATGTGCAAAATAAAATTCAAACATCTCATTAATTTTTTTAAAAAAAATTAATAAATTCTAAAAAAAATCATTAAAATATCCAAATCTTAAAAAAATCATTAAAAATATAATTAATATTTTTTTAGGAGTTTTTCATATTTTTAATAAGATTTTTTAAAAAATATTTATTTGTAATATACACATTTTTCAGATATTTAGAATGGTATAATTTTTTATTTTTTTAGAATTTCAACGTTGACTCCTATTTAGAATTTCAACGTTGACTGCCCTAAAAATATACTCCTATTTATGCACTAAATAGGAGTATATTTTTGGGGGAGTTGCATTTTGGTGCCATTTGGAGTTGGCCATTACCGTTAGGTGCTACATTTTTTATTAGTTTCATTTAGGTGTAAAATGGCTTGTAAGATTATATTCTTACTTTAGAGGGGGAATTTCAGAAATAGCCTAGTCAAACTACTACTTATCAAAAATGGCTTTACTTATACAAAATATATAAAAATGGCCTTCTTTTATTTAATTAATTAAAAAGAAAAGAAAAAAGAAAAAAAAACAAGCACAATAAACAACCAACCCTAAACAACTCTATTAAACAACCCTAAACAACCCCAAACAAGCTCATAAACAACCCTAAACAACCTTAAACAACCCTAAACAACCCCAAACAAGCCCAGTAAACAACCCTAAACAACCTCAAACAAGTCCAGTAAACAACCCTAAACAACTCTAAACAACCTCGAACAACCTCGAACAACCCTAAACAACCTTAAACAAGTCCAGTAAACAACCCTAAACAACCCCAAACAAGCCCAGTAAACAATCTTAAACAACCGTAAACAACCCTAAACAACCTCAAACAAGCCCAGTAAACAACCCTAAACAACTCTAAACAACCTCAAACAACCCTAAACAACCTCAAACAAAAACCCTAAACAACCTTAAACAACCTCAAACAACTTCAAACAAGCCCAGTAAACAATCATAAACAACCCTACACAACCCTGCTAAACAACCTGAACGAAAATTTTGAGAAGCTAAGAAGAAGAAGATAGAGAAGTGTTTGCGCGCAGAAGCTTTGGGAAGAAGAAAGAGGGGATTTTTTCTTTTAACAAAGAGGGGTTTTTTCGATCTGTGAAAGAAGATGAAGAAGCGAAGAAGAAGAAGATGGAGAAGTGTTTGCGCGCAGAGCAAAAGCTTTGGGGAGAAGAAAGTGTTTTTTCAATCTGTTCTATAGGAAGGAAGAAAGGGTCTTTTAGTTTTTTACTTTTTAATTTTTTTTATTGCAATTAAATTTGGTCAAAGAGGGATAAGGCCAAAATTAAATATGCAGTGGGTTATCCGGCCATATTTGACAATTCCCACTACTTTAGAGTGTAGAAGATAAGATTCTTACCCTTATAGGACATGCACCACAAAAAATTGCAAAATGGCGAGGGGAAGGCAACGGATTCCCCTTCACTAATCATGAAGGCAACGACAAAGGCAACAGATTTCCCCCGTTGCCAATATGCTCGTTGCTATTTTATAGGCAACAGATTTGGGGAAACCGTTGCCTTTTGGCAAGCACGTGGAGGCCGTTGCCTTTTGGCGAGTGTGACAGCCGTTGCCAATTAGCAACGGCTATAATCCGTCGCCTTTTCGCAACGGGGCCCACTCTCGTCGCCTTTTCGCAACGGGCCCACTGTCGTTGCCTTTTTGCAACGGGCCCACATCCGTTGCCATTTTGATTTTAAAATGAGAATCTGGGTTTCGAACCCAGGTATCTAAGGCAACAAACACGCCCCTCACCATTGGGCCACACAATATTCGCGAATTGGGCATGCAAAATAGCTTGTAAGATTATATTCTTACTTTAGAGTGTAGAAGATAAGATTCTTACCCTTATAGGGCATGCACCACAAAAAATTGCAAAATGGCGAGGGGGAAGGCAACGGATTCCCCCTCATTAATCATGAAGGCAACGGCAAAGGCAACAGATTTTCCCCGTTGCCAATATGCTCGTTGCTATTTTATAGGCAACGGATTTGGGGAAATCGTTGCCTTTTGGCAAGCGCGTGTAGGCCGTTTCCTTTTGGCAAGTGCGACAGCCGTTGCCAATTGGCAACGGCTATAATCCGTCGCCTTTTCGCAACGGGGCCCACTCTCGTCGCCTTTTCGCAACGGGCCCACATCCGTTGCCATTTTGATTTAAAAATGAGAACCTGGGTTTCGAACCCAGATATCTAAGGCAACAAACACACCCCCCACCACTGGGCCACACAATATTCGCGAATTTTGCTTCAGGCAGGTTTCGAACACGTGACCTCTCGGGCGCCCCCTATGTGCCGTTTAGGCTAGCTGGCTAGGAGCTTTAGTCGACATGTTGTGAACACAATTAATATATATCCAATTTAATTTTAGTTTCAATTCTCTAATTCAATCCATTTTAACTTTAATTGTTGTTTATAAAATTGTCAAAGCATATCATATTTATTTCTAAATGAGAATTTAATTACTAAATTATGTGTTTCAAATTAAATAATTTAATTACGGTGATTAAAAATTAAATATTATCAATTTACTTATACATTTATAAATTTATTCTAATCTTCGATTTTCAACATTTAAATTCATTAATCTAATTTTCAGTTCACAACAATATAATGACATACAACATAAATATAATTATTTTCACTTATCCATTTAAAAATATCAATTCACTTATCCATTTAATTAAAACAATTTTCATCTTAATTAATATATATCCAATTTAATTTTAGTTTCAATTCTTTAATTCAATCCATTTTAACTTTAATTGTTGTTTATTAAATTGTCAAAGCATATCATATTTATTTCTAAATGAGAATTTAATTACTAAATTATGTGTTTCAAATTAACTAATTTAATTACGGTGATTAAAAATTAAATATTATCAATTCACTTATACATTTATAAATTTATTCTAATCTTCAATTTTTAACATTTAAATTCATTAATCTAATTTTCAATTCACAACAATATAATGACATCCAACATTAAATATAATTATTTTCACTTATCCATTTAAAAATATCAATTCACTTACCCATTTAATTAAAACAATTTTCATCTTAATTAATATCATTATCAAGTTCATGATTTTCAATTAAAATAACATAACAAACAACATTAATTAATTTATAATCATTAGCATGTTCACGTCAATTAAAATAACATCACACACAACATTAAAATAAACAATCTTCAACGTCATTGTAATATAATTAAACATAACAAAGTAATAGAAAATGTATCACTCCTCATCACCACCATCATCCTCAACATCGTCACCCTGATCCTGAACCTATCCTGAACGTTCCTCAACGCCCCACCCATCTGACCCATCTGAGGGATCTGACCCATCTGACCCATTTGAGGGATCTAACCCATCATCGCTTGCATTTGTTTCTGAAAAATGCTTGAGCAAGCGCTCCTCCATCTATTGCATTTGTAGGAGTAAGCGTTGCTCTCTTTCCTCATTGATTCTTCGTCCTTAAAAAATAGCATGGTCAATGTCGGCCTGGGTGAATCGTCCATAAGCCGTACCACGTGACGTCTCACCAGGACCGGAGGAGACCCGTCTGTTCTTGCCTACTTGTCCAAGGCCCTTAACACGTCCATGAGACCTGCCGACCTTCTTCAAGTACAATTCAGACATGTCGGGTATAGATGGGGTCTGAATTGAACCATCCTCTGAAGTATGTCCATTTGTCGACGGTTCACCTGAGAGATGTGACAACTCTTCCTGTACTTGGTCCTATACGTGCATATTTAAAAGCTGTATTTTGAAATGAAGACGTACAAATTAAATAAAAAATTAACTCAAATTAAGTATAATTGACCACAAATACTTACAATGCGTCGTGCGACCTCTGCTGCTCCACGAGTCTGTCAGGTGACGCATAACACCAGAGTCATCAGAAGCGCACGAGGCATGACATGTCATATCCTTCGCAGTGGCCTTGAACATGTACAATCTTTGCAAACGAGGAATCGTCGGAAAGTAGAACATCTCCTTAACCGGGCGTTTCTTTTTCAACCGACCATCTGCATCAACCTTACTCGGCTTATACCGTGATAAAAAATCTAGTTCGCTGTCTGCACCCCAGAATAACATGCAATTCCGTGCACAACAATCAATCCTTTCTATCGGAAGACCCATCCCACTCATCAAATGTTTGGTGTTGTTAAATTTCTTGGGAACCTTATTTTCGGGAGGACAAATCTCACCAATCAACTCAACGACCTGATTGTATCCCCTTTCAGACAATATGTTTTCCGTTTTAATGTTCAACAATATGAAATTGAATGACAACTGCGAATGAGATTCACAACCAGGATACAAGTCTTGGTTCGCTGCACGAAGCATTCTGTAAAACTGTGCCACATTCTCGTTAGGGGGTTCTTCATTAAGTGCCTCCTCTTCCACGTCTATTCCAAAATCAATGTTTGGGTCACCCATTAACTCTTCTACCATAGTGTGGTACGAACTAGGTCCCGCTGGGTCAACGTCGTTTGAAGTTGACGCAAATTCATTAGTGTTTTGAAATGGACGTGGACCCCAACTCTCTTCCCCGTGATAAATTCAAT
Organism: Galeopsis tetrahit; assembly: GCA_963675135.1. NCBI lineage: Eukaryota > Viridiplantae > Streptophyta > Magnoliopsida > Lamiales > Lamiaceae > Galeopsis > Galeopsis tetrahit. The sequence goes on from OY776119.1 coordinate 92,187,267, forward strand.
TATAATAATTCAGTGTAAAACCATTTCGATATAAATGAGATTTCACTTCATTAGGATCTCTATAAGTTTGATTTCGACACCTAGCTTTCGAACAAGGACACCTAATTTTTTCTTCCCAAATCGAATTCGGATTACTAGTGGCAGCTTCAATAAATCCATTTACTCCACTAACAAATCCGGGGTTCATAATCCCATTCACCAATCTTGGACTATACATCCAACTACGACTTGAATAATTCATGTCAATCCACGTCTACAACACACAAACAACCAACGTCTCATTCATCAAACTCTATTAAAATTAATTAATATAATTCCAAATATATTCTAATAATTATTATAACACCCTAATTAACAAATAAATTCATATAACTTAATTAAAACATACATATATATACATAACACAATATAATTCTAACACCCTATTTAACAAATAAATTCATATAACTTAATTAAAACATACATATAAATACATAACACAATATAATTAACAATTAAATTCTAACAATTAACACATGCATGCATAAAAATTAACATTTAATTTTATAAATAATTCTAAAAATAAAATTATATATATATATATTCAACAATTTTATATATACATACAACATATATGCATATATATACATATATATACTAAAACTATATATATACATATAACTTCAAATTTAACCAATGAAAACGAAAAAAATTACCGTAGAAATGCTCCCGTCGAAGTGTAGAACACAAATGGCCAAGAACCGAGTTCGATCTGCAAATGAACGTGGATGTTGAGTTTGGAGGTGTAAAGGAATTTTAATGGAGGTGTGCGCCGTAGCTTCTGTAATTCTGGAAGAAAAGGGTGGCTTTTAATTCAATTAGGGCGACGGTAAAGGCGACGGGCCCACTGTCGTTGCCATTTCGCAACGGGCCCACTCCCGTCGCCTTTTGGCGAGTGCAGAACACGCCCTTGCCTTTGCCGTTGCCAAAAGGCAAGGGTGTTATAATCCGTCGCCTTTTCGCAACGGGGCCCACTCCCGTTGCCTTATCCGTTGCCAAAAGGCAAGGGCACCCACCCCCGTCGCCTTTTTTCTATTCGTTGCCAATTGGCAACGGTACACTGCCCTTACTAAAAGCCGTTGCCTTTTGGCCAATATTTTGTAGTGATGTTTGATAGTAAAGATGGATTATCTAAGATTAGGATGATAACTAAACTTTATAAATTTTAAAGCATAATCTACTCTTAATCTAAGTTATCAAACAACCAATAAAAATGATATATAGTTAATCTAGATTTAATCTAAACTATCAAACATGGCCATAGTGTAGAATGTAACTTTTTCTAGTCTTGTCAACTTTTTCCCCCGATCGCCGCCCGCGGCCGCCCCCTCCCTCTCTCCCCCATTTTTTTTACAGACGTCGACGCTATTCCCTCCCCCACCTCCGGCGGCGCCCCCGCCTACCGGTGTCTCCCCCCTCCCGATCCAACCCCATACCATTTTTCATGTTTTTTTTCTTTTTTTGTTTGTAGGTCGTCGCCCCCACCCCACTCGCCGACGGCGGCAGCCCCACCCCGATCCAGACTTCGGCAGCCCGTTCCAGGTTTGATTTTTTATTTTAATTTCGACAATTATAGGTCGACCGTATTCACTTTCGTCGACAAATTGTTGTCGACGAGAATGTATATGGTCGACACTGGTATGACTGGTTTTTTTTTTAATTTCGACAATTATACGCCGAGAAAAAAGAGGTTTGATAACTAAACATTCCAACTTACTTGTTAATGGGTTTGATAATCGGTGTTTTCTAAGTGTATATGGATGAATATGGTCAACTTGCTGCTTCTGTTAAATTTTTTTAATTATTTTTTAATTTCTTGGCCACCTTCTGAAAAATAGCGACGGCGGCCGAAAGTGGTGGTTTAGGGATAAGATGAAAAAAATGATAATAGGGTGGTGCGTTCAGTAGGGGAAGTGCATCTAGTAAGATACATTTTAGTGAAGGATATTTTTAATTTTTTACATAATTATTATTCTGTATATTATTAAATTGAAAGGGGAGTGTATCCATTGTAAATGGAGGTGTAAATAGTCAGACACTTTTTTAATACCACCATCTTGCTTCCCAATTCCTGAAAATAGGTGTGGGCCTTTTTCTTTTATTTTGGGGCGCGGTTATACACACACACCAACCTATTGAGTACACCCACCTGACAAATTTTTTATCCCAGAGGACATGTAAAATGTCCAATATACCCTTTCTGTAAAAAATTTAAAAAAATACGAAGATAAGTACACCCACCCATTTCATTTTTGTAGAATCATCCCCACCATCACCATAGTTTTAAAAAAATTCTTAACAAAATACAAAATTAGAAATAAAAAGATGTTCGGGATTTTTGTTCGCACAAATCATTATTGTCCGAAAAAAAACATGTTTTCGGGATTTTTTTTCGGACAAATCATTATTGTCCGAAAAAAAACATGTTCGTGATTTTTTTTCGGACAAATCAACATTGTCCGAAAAAAACACATGTGTTCGAAAATTTTAAATGAACAAAATTAAAATGTTCGAAATTTTCTTTAAAACAAACTCAGTGTGTCCAAAATTTTTTTTTGAACAACTTCCATTTGTACGAAAAAAAAAATCGAACATGCAGATTTTGAAGAAAGCAAAAAAAATTGTTGGTTCTTACCCTAAACCATAATCTGCAAATTTTGTGTGCACAAACCCTAAATAAGAAAAATAAAAAATGTGCACAAAACCTAAACACCTAAACTTACCAGAATTATGGGCGGCGAGTGGACGGGGAGGGGTGCGAACGGCCGCGGCCGCTTGAAGGGGAGGGTTGCGGCCGCGAAGAGGAGGGAGATGGGTTGCGGCCGCGAACGGCCGCGAAGGGGAGGGAGAGATGTTGCAGCCGCGAACGGCCGGGAAGCAAGTGGGCGGCGGCAAAGAAGGTGGGCGACGGAGTCGCAAAGCAGATGTGTGGCGGAGTCGCGAAGCAGATGTGCGGCAGAGTCGCGACGAAGGTGGGCGGCGACGTGGCTGGCGAGTCGCAGAGGTGTGGGGAGGCGGGGCGGCGCGGGAGATGTGGGATGAAGGTGGGTGTACCATTTAAAAACGAGAGAAATGAGAGATATAAATAGAATTAGGGTTTTAAAGTGTTAGAAGGGTATTTTTGGATTTTTCAGGTGGGTGTCCTCAACTTACGGGTGTGTGTACTCATCCAGTGGGTGTCCACAATACATCGGTGGGTGTCTATAACCGCGCCCTTATTTTGTCTCACGCCTGAATTGGCCCACTGGAGTGGACTTTTTTAATTAGGCCCTGGTTATATACCCTCCGGCTTTGTTAAGTATACTCCCCGAATTTATGTTCCCATTCAATGTGGTAAATGTTAGATGTACTCCCTTCAAATTATCATTTCCTTTTAAATGGGAAAATGTTAAATATACTCCCCCATTCAAACCCTAATATCACATTTCCCCATCTTTCTACTTCCTCCTTTCTTTAAAAAAAAAAAAAAAAAAAAAAACTCTAATTTTTCTCCACCAAGTTGCCGCCGCTGGCCCCCTTCTTCTTTATTTTTTTCTCATTTTTCTGCAAAAATTCTTCCATGGAAATCGGCCATGGAGGTCGGCCACACCTCACAGCCGTCCGCGCCGCCGACCACACTCACAATCGTTCGTGCCGCCACCAACCACCCTCCTTAATTTCTTTCCTTTTCTTATCCGCCCAGGTAAGGTTACATTTTTCCTTTTTTTTTTTTTCAACAGGAAGTACTTGTCGAAAATAAACATTACGGTCGACCATAATGTTTATTTTTGATAACTTCTTGTCGAAAATTGTAAAAAAAAAAGTATTTTCTATCGAAAACATGTTGTCAATGGGTGTATTTTTCGTCGACAAATCTTAGTCGATGATATCATCTTTGGTCGACCCTGGTCTATTGATTTTTTTTTTAATTTCTAATTTTTTTTAATTTTTGAATTTATAAAATGTCATTAAAATTCTAAAATTTAGAAAATCCTAAAAATTTTACAATTCTAAAAATCTAAAAATGTTTAGATTAAAAATTAAGGAAAAAAAATATCCTTAAATTTTTTTTAAAAATCTAAAAATCTCATTAAAAATATGTAAATGTGTAGATTAATTTTTTTTTTTTTTAAATCTAATAAGAATAATATAAATTATAAATATCTCATTAAAAATCTCATCTAGTTCTAACTCGTCCGTCATTAAAGCTTTGTTAGAGCGATACAGAATGTTTTGGGTCCCACGAGGTTTCCTGACTCACTGTCGAGGCCAAGTCAGAGCTCCACGCCTTGACTGCAAAATTGTCCCAAATTTATTCTAATGAGATTTTTAGAAATTTTAATTTGCACATTTTCAGATTTTAGGAATGGTAGAATTTTTTGAATTTTTTTTACAGTTTTTTTATTTTTAATATTTAGATTATTTTTTTGTGTATTATTTTTTAGAATTTTTGTGAGATTTTTTTTAATTTTATTGGGATTCTAGATTTTTTTAATTTTTAATTCAAACCTAAAAGACATAAATTGGACCATTTGTATGGAATCTCAATTCAATCATCTATATCCGGCTAAGTTTAATTAATTTATTTATTTTTATAGAAAACGAATTAATTAATGTAAATTGAACAACCTGGATTAAAATGAAATTAATTATCTCATGATAGTGGACACCAAGTTCTCTAACATACAGTGTATATTTTTTTAAAATCTTTATTATATAATTTAAAAATTATATATATATATATATATATATATATATATATATATATATACCTTATAAAAATATCTTTACACAATCATTGAATCAATATAAGTGAAGAGGAAAGCATTATACTTGCTAAGACATTGTTTAATTGTTATTTCGAGGATGGAAATTTTACATTATGGAGATTTAGGATTTAAACAAGCAATGTGTTTTGTAACAGTGTTTATTAGTTGCTTGATTTTTTATGTTTCATTAAGCTTTCCATTTTCTAGGTCTTTAATATATACATGTCGTTATGATAATTATCAATTGTTGATTACGCATATCATTATCATATAGAGTAATGAAACATCGATGGAATATAAAAATTGTAGCAAGTGAAAGACAATAAAAGGTAGATATATAAAAGAAAAGAAAACCTAGCACTACAAGAAATTGTTGAATTGCCTACAGAATTTTTCAACGAAAATAATTTCGTCTTTAAATATTGAGAATTGCCTACAGATTGCCTACGGATCTTTATAAATTATTTTATATATTTTCACCCACGAAATTACCAAGGAAAAATCTGATGCTGATTTACCTACAAAATAATCCGTAGGTAAAATCGTATTTCCCTACCGAAACGGTTGTAGCTAGGTGATTTTTTTTATTTACCAACGAAAACTTTCCTAGCTATTTATATGTATAAATTATCTAACTGTATTACCTACAAAATTAGCTAGGAACTTAGAAAATATTGATTTACCTACAAAATAATTCGTAGGCAAAATAGCATTTCCCTACTAAAATGATTGTAGGTGATTTGTTTATTTATTTACCTACGAAAATTTTCCTAGCTATTTATATGTATAAATTATTTAATTGTATTACCTACAAAATTAGCTAGGAACTTAGAAAATATTGATTTACCTACAAAATAATCCGTAGGCAAAATAGCATTTCCCTACTAAAATGATTGTAGGTGATTTGTTTATTTATTTACCTACGAAAATTTTCCTAGCTATTTATATGTATAAATTATTTAATTGTATTACCTACAAAATTAGCTAGGAACTTAGAAAATATTGATTTACCTACAAAATAATCCGTAGGCAAAATAGCATTTCCCTACCAAAATGATTGTAGGTGATTTTTTTATTTATTTACCTACGAAAATTTTCCTAGTTATTTATATGTATAAATTATCTAATTGTATTACCTACAAAATTAGCTAGGAACTTAAAAAATATTGATTTACCTACAAAATAATTCGTAGACAAAATAACATTTCCCTACCAAAATGATTGTAGGTGATTTGTTTATTTATTTACCTACGAAAATTTTCCTAGCTATTTATATGTATAAATTATTTAATTGTATTACCTACAAAATTAGCTAGGAACTTAGAAAAGCAATAGTGTTTTAACAAATAAACATATGAATTTTAGTATGTCCCACATCGAAAGAGTAGAAAAAATATAAGAGAAAAATAATATAAAAGTAGTAGTATTAATAAGTTAGTAACCAACAAACATAATTTTTTTGTCCCACATCGAATAAGGAGTACAAGAAACATGAGAGAAAAACTTTATAAAAGGGGCCTAATGTGCACCTAAGTTTGTATTTTAAAAATGTTTATATATTTTAACACTTTTTGAATCGGTTTTATGATCGATTCATGGTTGGACCGGTTGAACCGACTTGTCCAATTTTGAATGAATTTATTTTGTAGGCTAAGGCTAAAAATATAATTTATTAATAAAAAATTTAAAATATACATATTAAAAAATATTTCCCACTTAAATGTTTGTTGCCAAATTCGCCTACGGAATTACCAACAAAATGTTTCGTAGTTGATAATTTACCTACAAAATTTCATTTATTATGGTAATCATATTACCTACCGAAATGTTATGGATTTGCTATGAAAATGTGGTAGGTAATTGCCTACGGATTAAATTTGCGTGGGCAACCGAATTACCTACGAGCGAATTCCATACAAATGGTTTTCGTTGGTATTCCGTAGGTAAATATAAATGCCTACAAAATTGGAATTATTGCCTACAAAATATTCTCTAGCCAATTAATTATTTTCTTGTAGTGTAGGACCATAAGCTCACAAGTCGAGTCAGAGGCCGAAGTGTCATTAAAACCTTGCCTGGGAAAACCCTCCTTAGGGATAAAACTCAAATCAAGGAAAAAGGTACGTACACTCCTCTAAAAGTCAATATCTATAGAAAACAGTATGTAAATAATTATGTAGAAATGAGAGTAAAAAATTCGGGGGTAGCCTCTCCAGACACAATCAAGGCCAGTCTTGGCAACAGCATCCGCCGCCTGGTTGGCCTCTCTGAAGACGTGTGAGTATTTGATGTGCATGTCATGGTAGCAAGTGAAAGATACCGTCTCTTTAAGGAAAGAATGTTTAGGGATTTTTATTTTTTGTTATATGCGATGGGTCGATGGTAGTGGATTGCAAGTTCTTTAGTTATTTTCTTTAAATCTTTTAAATAATTAGATATATTCTTAATAAAAATCTTTACAAAATCTTTGCAGCATGATATATACTTGCTACAGTAGACATTGTTTAAACAATAATCAAGCTGAAAAATAGTTTGTGCATAGCATTATAATAGTATCCGAGGAGATCTCCCTCTTAATTAATTAAATAATAAAAACCTTAATGTAGTACTATTAGGTCTGTAAACGTGCTAGGTTGTTCAAATAAACTTTATATATAATTAAATACTTGGAAGATGAATTGGTAAGCACGTTATAATTTTTTTTTTTTATTTAATTTTTTGACAGAAAGCACGTTATAAATTGGTTTGTAGGTCCCTGTCAAAAAAAAAAAAAATGGTTTGCAGGCAATGAAATTATTAAAGAAAATAGGCAGAATATATAATGTTATTTCCTAATCAACTATGAAGAATGTCTTAATTCCAACTAATTAATCAACTCAACTATAAATACCCCTAAATATGTCCTTACTTTTCTGTTGTACGTGCTTTCGTCGGGTTGACTCGGATGTGGACTATTTGTTAGCACGAGACAAACATGTATTATGATCGAGGGTTAACGTGTTTAGAGAGGTTATTATGATGATCTTGATGATCTTAAAGAAGAACAAAGCAAGAAGGATCAAGAACAATGATATAGCTTCTTGGAGAAGCTAAAGCTTTAGAAGCTTGGGAGTGTTTATTGCTTGGGTTGGGAGTGATTTGTAGGAATGGTCTAACTTGTGTACAAATGAGCCCCTTTTAGGCATTACATAGTGGTTTCTGGGGGCTGCCCGTCCTTTACACGTGGCACACCCTCATTGAACCTGTCTTCTGCCCGAAAAGGTGATTTGATGGCGCATTTAATGCTAAACCGCCTTAGGTGCTCGTCCTCGCCGAGATGCCGAGGAGCTGGGTCACGGTGGTCGCCGAAGGACCTGATCATCTAGGAAGGTCGTCGCCCAGACCTCCGAGGTGTGTGGTCGCCACGCTTTATGCTGTCTCCCAAGGCTTCAACACTTAACTTCTCTAGCAAAAAATAGGCGAGTGCTCGCCACACATTTGGGCGAGCAGCTAACTAAACATGTGCTCGCCAACATCTTTGGACGAGCACTTAAATATATTAAATCCATTTATTCTATTACATTTTCTTGGTCTTGTTGACTAGTCGTCGCACGACTTTGTTGACTGGTCCTCGCCACGTAAGCTGGTGACTAGGATTGACTAGTCAAAGATTGACTTCTTTGACTAGGTATAACATTTGCCCCCTGGTCGCCTTTCTTCGTATTCGTAGAATGGTAAGGCGAGCAGTATGGTCGTCTTCTTAGATGGTGAAAATTGTTCTCGACAATACAATCAAATTTGAGATCTTGATGACGTGAGATGGAGGCGGTCGCCTCGTTTCCAGTACCGAGCACGAATTTTGAGGCACCTTTTATTAAATGCGGATTTGACACTTGTCGGGCGCGTGGTCGGCGCCCGAAATTTGAATTTAGCGCGTGGGGCGCGTACCGACCTCAAAGGTCGCGCGTGAGCTCACTCTCCGAACTCGAATTCGGAAATGACCCCAAAATTTTGGGAAAATTGCGTTTTTGACCCCGTTTTTTGCACATTGGTCCCTGCATAATACTTGCCTATAAATAGGGCTTTCTTCTTCACAAAGACACTTTTCATCTCTACAATTTTCGATTTTCCTCGAGTTTTCTTCCAAGCTTCTCTCTCAAGTTTTTCGGCGTGTGTTGTGGTGGTTTTCGATCGTCAACAAGGTAAAAAAACTCACATTTTCTTCTTTTAAAACTTCTTCCTTCCCCATTTCTAAGAAAAAATGGAGGTTGGTGGCTCCGGTGGTGGTCCGCCGCCGTTGGTTGGTGGTTCTGAAAATTCCGGCGGCGGGGACCGTTTGGCTTTGGCCTTGATGGAGAGGGCATCCTCTTCGGACTCTAGGATCCACTCCCCTGAACCCATAAATGTTGGAGTCCACAATCTTGGAAAGGCAGTGGTCATCGACGTCGACGAGCTCGATGAATCCGATAGGGACGATGCCGGCAATGATGCCGAGGAGGGTGGCAGCGAGACTGATTCTGATCTGCGCGACCAGGGTTTGGATCGAGGGGTGGGCGAACAGATAGAAACTGCCCAAGTCGAGGAGACCTTGACGAGGAGTCTCCGCGAGGACTTTGAGGAGGTTGTTCAATATGCGGAGAGCATAAAGGACATTTTGAGTGGTAGGGAAAATTTGGATGGCGATGAGGTGTCGAGGGAGGCCTACTATAAATATTTCTGCGAATACCTTCCTCGAGAGGTTCCTCGCCCGCATCGAGAAGCTTTCCAAACAATATACGAGGCGAGCAAGTATGCGAGCAAAGTCTCCTCGACCCAGCTAGAGAATTCCCGAAAGAAGTATCAATTGCCGGCCGACGTCTGCTTTTTTGTCCCTCGCCAGGATGAGAGGGCCGACCAGCCGCCAGAAGGCATGGTCGCCGTCAACATCGGCATGATGGAGGCAGGGCTGAGGTTCCCCCTGCATCCCAGTATCTCAAATTTCTTACACTTCTTAAAGGTGGCCCCTTCTCAAATTCTACCGAACGGTTGGTCGAACCTGATCGGAATTCTTACACTGTTCGGCCTGGTGGCGGCCGAGAATGGATGTCGGAACACATGGCTTAGCCCGAAAGAGATTAACTATCTCCTTCAGGCGGCCGAGGCCGGAGAGAAAGTAGGCCATGGATATTATTATGTAAGAGGCCGTGATAATTTTAAATTGGTTGAAGGGGTTCCCAACAAGATTAGAGATTGGAAGACCAACTGGTGGTGGGTAGCCGGGGACTGGAAAAGTCCAGTGAGGCCGGATGGGTCCTCTGCTCGCATTCCCATCGAGATTGAATATCAAAGAATTCGTGGTAAGTCTTTTTATTTCTGCTCGTTCTTGTCTATACTGAATAACTCCTCGCTTTTGTAGGTGAAACTGCTCGCAAGAAGACTGCCGATCACCATGTCACGCCCATCTTCCAATACCATGTTTGCTGCGTTCTCAATCGTCGCTACCTGGAGAGGTCCTGCCGATTTCTGAACAGGGAGTGTATGCGCAAGCGAGCAGGTCTCAGAGTACCTCCTCATCATTTCACTCGTGAGTTCCCTCCAGGTATCAAAATATTTCTAAGTTTTTTGAAATTGCTCTTCGTAGACACTAACTTCTCGTTTTTCTTTCTAGTAGTGGTTCCACAAAGGGTTGTTACTTATCTTCCTCCCACCGTTGAAGTTGATCGCATAAAATCGAACAGGATGCTTCAACAAGCAAGATTGCTCCGCGAGCGCAAGATTGTTGATGGCTCCGGCAAGAAAAGGAAGGGAGCGGAGACCTCGGGGGCTCCACCCAAGAAGATTGTTAAACCAACCCGAGGGGGTTCTTCTCGCCCACCTGCTACCGAGCAGAGGGCCGAGCCAGTTGGCGAACAGAGGATCTCGCCGAGGAGATCTCTTCCGCCGAGGGGTAATTCGCCTCCCCCCACACAGGTCGTATCCCCTCCTCCCCGAAGCACTCGGTCGCGAGAGACTGCAGCGAGCTCGTCGGCCGGGGAGAGGGCTCAGGGAGACAACACCCTTCTCGGCTGGGATGCCGCAAGGGTGGCCAAGTAAGTTTACTATCAATAAAACTTTAGAATATTTTCAAGTACCTTTTTCTAATTTTTTCCTTCTTCTCTAATAGTGTTGCCGACTATCCGATCGCCCAACCTTTCAACGAGAACCTTCTCGGCTTCTACCGGTCGCAGGATCCGGTCGATAGAGAGTCTTTAAATCCGATCGCACTGAGGGCCGTTGACGACCACTCTGGTCGATGAGGTCAACAACCACAACTCCTTGGAAAATGCGCGCCTGGTCGCCATTGATCTGAGCCGGGCATCTTACACCATAGAGAAACTCGCCTCCCAGATCGCTGAAGGTCGCAAGATCAGCGAAGACAGGGGTGCGAAGCTTGCCCAAATGGCCAAGGCTAAAGCTGTCGTCGAAGGGCAGCTGGTCACCTCTGAGGAGAAGGCGGTCGACCTTGAGACAAAACTGGCCGATGTCGAGGCAAAGTTGGCCGATTCTGAGGCCCAACTTGAGACGGTTCGAAAGAAGGATCAAGAAGATCTCCAAGAGATCGAACGTCTCCGTGCTCGCCTCAAGACTGCCGAGGACGAGGTAAGAACTCTTACAAACAAATCTGCAAATGATGAGGAAGAGTTGGCCACTCTTCGGCAAGAGCTGGTCGACATGACAGATGAGCGAGATGAGATCACTGATCTCGTTGGGAGTGTGGCTATTTTAACGGTGGCGCTCACTGCCCACAGGCTTATTCATAGATTATTGGAAGTTCATCCGGAAGTGGACGTGATTCCGCTCGGCGGGTTTTTGGACGACCTCCTTATGAAGGAAAATCCTCAACCGGAAACAGAACTCCCTTTGCTCCCTTTAATGAAACTGGGACTTCAGTTCCCTAGACTTTTGGGTGTTCCGGTATTTTTCACGGTTCCTCCACAAGAACGCCCAGCTCAACAAGGCGAGCAGGATGCTGCCGCCGAGGAGGAAGTTGCCGGCGAGCAGGATGCTGCTGCCGAGGGGAATGCTGCAGAGACTTAGTTTCTCTTTTTTTCTTTTATTTTGTTTTTTAGGACTGCTCGGCCACTAAGGCCTTTTTTTGTAATTTCAGCCTCTAAGGCTTTTCAATGAATGGAACTTTTGCTTGTATGATGTTTGGTTATTTTGAGTGATCGTTCTCGTTACTGCTTTTCGATTTATGTTATGATTATTTTTTGCAACCATCTTTTTAAGAAAGAGTGCTCGTCTTTCCTTGCGAGCATCTTTACAAAAGAGTGCTCGTCTTTCCTTGCGAGCATCTTTACGAAAGAGTGCTCGTCTTTTAGAGTTAACCATTCGTCGGTTGAACTCTTTGTTTGATAGGTAGTGATCGTCGTCGCCACTACCTTGCGAGCATCTTTAAGAAAGAGTGCTCGTCTTTTGTTTCCTAGATGGCTACGCAGAGCCTTGTCTAAAATTTCAAACTTATCTAACACTTGATGGAAATTTAAAACTTTACTTGTATTGAAATGATGATTAGATACAAACTATACAAATATGAAAAAATTAAAAACTTACTGGTAATACTTCTTCAGATTGAACGCGTTCCATGGGTACTTGCTCGGCTTGCCCTCCAGATCTTCTAGCTCGTATGATCCGTTCAGGAGTGTGCGCGTTATTCGGTACAGACCCTCCCAAGTCGGGCCAAGTATGCCGATGGACTGCTCCGTCGCCCTCCGAAGTACGAGCTGGCCGATAGTGAACTGGCAAGCACGTACTTTGGTGTTGTAGTAGCGTTCTGACCTTTGCTTGTAGACCACGTTCTTCTCGTCCGCTGTTAGCCTTCGCTCTTCTAGGAAGTCCAAGTTGGAGAGCTGTGCATCGTTATTCAACTGCTCGTCATAATTTGCCACTCGAAAAGTTGGGACCTGCCCCTCTACTGGTATGACAGCTTCGGTTCCGAACGCGAGCGCGAACGGAGTTTCACCAGTAGAATTCCTCGTGGTCGTCCGATATGCCCACAGAACCATGTGCAGCTCGTCCGCCCATTTTCCCTTCAATCCATCTAGCTTAGCTTTCAAGGTGTGCTTGATGATTTTGTTGATCGCCTCTACTTGACCATTTGATTGTGGATGATTGGGTGTTGAAAAAATTTTCTTGATGTTCCACTCTGAGCAGAAATCCAGCATGTCTTGACTTGTGAATTGACGTCCGTTGTCGGTCACTATCGCTCGTGGTAGGCCGAACCTACAAATTATGTTTTTCCAAATGAAGCTTGTCATCTGGGCCGTTGTGATGGTCTTCAGTGCCTTTGCTTCTGTCCACTTGGTGAAGGAATCGACTGCTACGACTACGAAAGTTACCCCCCCCGACGCCAGGCGGGAAAGGTCCGATGATGTCGATGCCCCACTTTGCGAAGGGCCAAGAGCTGTAGACGGAGATGAGCTCGTCTGGAGGTGAGTGAATAGCGGGTGCAAAAGCTTGACATCTCTTGCACGCCTGGGCGTAATGAATTGCGTCCTTCTTCAGTGTTGGCCAAAAGTAGCCTTGCCTCATGATCTTTAAAGCGAGCGCTTGCCCCCCTGTATGATTTCCACATGCTCCATCGTGGATTTCATGCATGACGATCTTCGCTTCGTCTTCTCCGAGGCATTTCAATAAAGGCATTGAAAAACCCCGTTTGTACAGCTGGTCGCCCATAATTGTGTACCTTGCGGACCTGAGTTGCAATCTGGTTACCTTCACTTTGTCTGCCGGGAGCTCGCCGGTCTTGATGTACTTGGTGATCGGCGACCTCCAGTCCTCGTCGCTGGTCGCTTCAACCTGCAAAATTTGACCTCTGTTCACCGATGGGGAAGAAATTTTAGTGATGGTTGCTTCTGAAAATATTGCCTCCCCCTCTGAAGTGGCCAGCCGAGCTAACGCATCTGCTTGCGTATTGTCCTCCCTAGGGATTTGCTCGATGTGGAATTGATCAAATTGCTCGAGTAATCCTTTCACTAGGTCTTGATACTTTATCATTTGATCGCCGCGAGCCTCGTAGTCGCCCGTAATTTGACATACAACCAGCTGAGAGTCAGAAAAAATTTTCAGTTTTCTGGCGCCAACGGCCATAGCCATCTTGATTCCTGCAACCAGAGCCTCGTACTCTGCTTTGTTGTTGGTCGCCCGATACTCGAACTCGATCACCGAAGCAAACGTTTGTCCGGTTGGGCTGGTGAGGACAACTCCTGCCCCTGCTTTGGTGCTCGTCGACGAGCCATCGATGAACAGTGTCCAAGGAAGTTCGATTCCCTCGTCCAATTTCTCTGGGAAAGTGAGCTCTACAATGAATTCTGCCAGCACTTGTTCCTTGATTTCCGTTCTGGGTGCGTAGGTGAGACCAAATTGCCCGATCTCCACCGACCATTTCAAAAGTCTTCCAGTGGTATCCGGACGATGCAGTGCTCGTTGGAGAGGAAAAGTGGTGAGGACGACCACCTCGTGGTCGAACAGGTATTGCCTTAATTTTCTGACGCTCATGACTAGTGCGTACGCCAATTTTTCCATTGGAGTGTATCTCAACTCCGCATCTCTCAGTGTTTGACTTACGTAGTAGATAGGCAGATGTGTGCTCCCCTCAGCTCGGACGAGCACTGAACTGATCGCACAGTCAGTGGCCGCCAAGTATAGATACAAAATTTCGCCGGGGACTGGCTTAGATAGGACCTTCGGATCCGATAGATATTCCTTCAATTTTTCGAAAGCTTTCTCACACTCATCGGTCCACTCGAACTTTCCTTTTTTCAGAGCGTCGAAAAAAGGTTTGCAACGATCGCCCGTTCGTGCAATGAATCTATTCAGCGATGCAAGGCATCCTGTCAACCTTTGTACTTCTTTCACGTTCCTTGGGCTTTGCATATTGATGACTGCTTGAATTTTACTCGGATTCGCCTCGATGCCCCGCTGGCTAACCAAGTGCCCCAGAAATTTTCCTGAGCTAACTCCAAAACTGCATTTCTTTGGATTTAACTTCATGTTGTACTCTTTTAGGATATCGAAAGTCATGGCAAGGTGGTGTAGGTGATCCTCTTTCCGTAAGCTTTTGACAACGATGTCGTCGATATAGACCTCCACCATCTCGCCGATGTGTTTCTCAAACATCTTATTTACCAGTCTTTGGTACGTTGCCCCCGCGTTTTTCAAACCGAAAGGCATTCTCTTCCAGCTATACATATCAAGCGCAGTCATGAAGGCCGTATGTCGCTGGTCGTCGGGATGCATTGCAATCTGATGGTACCCTGCGAAGGCATCCATGAAAGTTAACATCTCGTGCCCCGCTCTATTATCTACTAGGTGATCAATGTGGGGCATCGGAAAGTGATCTTTCGGACAGGCGTCGTTTAGATCTGTGAAGTCTATACACAATCTCCACGAACCGGTCGTTTTTCTGACGAGCACTGGATTTGCCAACCACTCGGGATCAGTTCCAGTTTTCTCGATTAATTTGTTGTCAATCAATTTCTTGATTTCGACCGCCAAAGCCGCACTTTTACCAGGCCCAAATTTTCTTCGTTTTTGGGTGATGGGTCTCCTTGCTGGATCAATATTCAATCTGTGGCAGGCATGATTCGTGGGAATGCCCACCATATCTTCGTGCGACCAGGCGAATGCACCGATGTTTTCTTTCAAAAATGCGACCATGTCTGATCGCAAATGTTCTGGTAAATTCGAACCAATGAATACCTTGAGTTCTGGACGAGCTTTGTTTAAATGGATGGTTTCAAGGTCCTCCGCTGAAGTTGCCCGCTCTTTAGGCTCCTTCCAACGAGGGTCCTCAATTCCGAATTCTGGCTCAAAGCCTAACCTAGGCTCTAGATCTGGAAAGTTTTCTGGAAACTGGTCGTCGGGGATCTGGTCGCCCGAATCTGTCTGCTCGTCGATTTCCATTGGGGTGTGGTCGTCCACTTCCATGGAGGCGTGCTCGTTCGCCTCCTCTTGGTGGTCGTCGGAACTACGACTGCACTCCCCAACTTCAATCTTTCGGTACTTGCTAGGAAGACCCTCCAAGTAGTTCACTTGTTCTGTTTGTGTTTGACACTCAATATACTTTCCAACCATAGTACTTTCCTTATAATGACGCTTTGCAAAACGGACGAGACACTCCCTCGCCCGCGTCTGATCGCCCTTGACGGTTATAACTCCCGCCGGGGTTGGAAATTTTACACAGTAATAATAAGTAGAAACGGCCGCCTTGAACTCGTTGAAGAAAGGTCGGCCGAGGAACACATTGTAGGACGATGGCATGTCGATGATCAAGAAGTCGAGCTGCCTAGCATGGTGCATCTCAGGCTCTTTTGACGATGCCAACTCCAGAGACAGTCTGATTTTCCCAATGGGAAGGTTGCGCGTGTCCCCGAACCCTACGATTATATCATCGCAAGGCTCGATGTATTCTGCATATCCACCGAGAGCATCCAAGGTATGCTTGAAGAGGATGTTGGTGTATGCCCCAGTGTCGACCATCATTCGATGGACGTTGGTTCCCATTATCTTCCCCGTGATGACCAAAGCATCATTGTTTGGGTGCACCACGCCGTTCAGGTCGTCGTCCGAGAAAAGGATTTGATGAGAAGGAGGCTTCTCGGCAGTCGGAGCGACGCACACCTGGTGCACGTTGTTGAGTGCTCGCTGTTCACTCTGAGCCCGACGAACAGACAGAGCGGTCCCGGACTGAGTTCCCCCCAAGGGGCCTTCTATCACATTGCAGGCTCCGCCCAGGTTATCGATGTTTCCACTAGGATTGTTTGGCATGGGAGGAGTTAGCTTGGGACGATTGAGTTGTTGGCGCAGGCTGTCACCGTCGTCGCGACGTTTCTTTCCCCTGTTGTCGCCATTGCCAAGGGGCTTGATGAACTGGGCGAGCTTGCCCTCATTGTACAGCTTAAAAATATTTCTCACCAAGTCTCGGCACCCATTAGTGTGGTGGCCAATAGAGTTGTGGTAGTCGCATAATTTGCTACCATCGAGAATGTCATCACTTGTATGCATTGGCTTAGCATGGGGGAGTAGATTCTTTCCCCTGACTGCATTGAAAATGCCCCTGGGATCAAGAGAGAGAGATTCTCTGAACTGGATGATCTCAGGAGACTCCTCGAAAGGCCTGAAGTTCGCTGGGCGAGCACTGCCAGCTTGAGTGGTCGCCTTCTTGGGCTGGGAAGATTCCCCAGTGTTGGTGTTTTTCTTGGGCCAGACCCTCTTGGACGTGTCAGGCTGCTCGTTAGCCTTGGCAGCGTCCATGATTTCCTCCATTTGGATGAAGTTCCCAGCCCTCGTGCGGAAGTCCGCATAAGAAACTGGGAAAGTAAGATGGATAGATTCCCAGAGCTTGGTACCTATCCTCAGACCAGAAACAGCCGAGATCAGCTTTGTGTCATCGTTTACGGCCTCCCCATCGATCACCAGCCTATCAAAGCGCTCGATGAAGTCCTTGCCTGACTCATTTAGAGATTGGCGAACGTTTGCCAAATGTTGCTTTGAGGCTGGGCGAGCAGCAATGGACCCGTAGTAGGTCAGAAAGTATTGTCCCAGCTCATGGAATGAGGTGATAGATCCGGCACTCAAAGTTGTGTACCAACGATGAGCCCGATCTCCCAAGGTTAAGGAGAAGTTTCTGCACTGGGTGGCGTTCGTTACCCCGATTGAGGCCATATAGTTGGAGTACTTGGACAAGTGTACTCTGGGGTCGGACATCCCATCGTATGCCGCCATGGAGGGCATTTGGATCTTTCTTTGAATGGGGGCGGTAAGGATTGCAACACTTAGTGGAGGTGCGGGCAGAGTGATTGGTGGAGTGGCCCCTTGCTTCGAGGCGACCACCTCTGCTCGCAGAGCATCCATCTCTAGCTTCATCAATTTTTGGGTTTCGAGGAACTGGACGATTTGCCCCTGCTCGGCGGTCTGTGGCTTGGGGACGACGTCCTCGTCGCGTCGACTCCCTTGGGATGCGGCCGGGCGATCATCATGACGTGATCGCCTGGGAGAGTGCCTGTCAGAATGGTGGCTGTGATAACTCTTCGCCGGAGCTCGCGAACCCTTCCCTGGTCCCACTCTATGGAGAGCTGAGACTCTGTCGCCCTGATCTCTTTGGTCAGCGCGATCTCGGTGGTCGGCTCTTCCTGGCCGGCCGTCCACATTGAAAGGCACTCGGCGAGGAGCCCTTCCATCTTTATCGTCCATCCGGTTGAAAACCGAATTTCTGTGTCGCGAGTCTCCCGTGTGGCTATTGTGGGAGTGCTCGTCAACTTTGTCTTTGCCTTTGTCTTGGGGGCGAACAGGGTGTGAGTGATAGGAGCGGTCGTCCTCATTCCCCTTGGCTTTGCGAGCTTTGTCGAAGGCCTGATCCTTGGCCTTCTCAAGCTCTTCATTCTGCCTCTTCTTCTCCGTGAGGTAGTCACATAGATCTTTCAAATGCTGGGGATCATTCAGAATGTCCCCCATGTTCAAGTTGGCTAAAGGATTTACCGGACGCAATGGAGGGGGTTCGTTCCCTCCGGGTGGTAAGATTCCGTCTTGTGGAGTATGCTGAGACATCGTTTAAAGAGTGTCTCCTGGGGATTATTACAAGGATAAGACTGTTCTTAAACTTTCGACGCTTAAAAACGAAAGATTAAAGTTCTTACGCAGAAGAATGTGCTATTACAACTACTTACTAGCAAAGTAACAACAGCTAAAGCTTAAAAACAAGATTACACGGAGATCAAACTCCAAAATATGTCTCGAATATCGCAAATATTCAAGAACACGAAGAACACGAAAATACGTAAATAAATGCTTTAAACGGTAGATCTACCGACTAAAACTTAAGAACAAGAGTTTGCTAGCCGATCGCTCGATGATCGGTTGAAACCTTGATGATGAACACGCAAAAGGTCCCCTCCTTCTAGCGCCAAATGTTGTACGTGCTTTCGTCGGGTTGACTCGGATGTGGACTATTTGTTAGCACGAGACAAACATGTATTATGATCGAGGGTTATTACGTGTTTAGAGAGGTTATTATGATGATCTTGATGATCTTAAAGAAGAACAAAGCAAGAAGGATCAAGAACAATGATATAGCTTCTTGGAGAAGCTAAAGTTTTAGAAGCTTGGGAGTGTTTATTGCTTGGGTTGGGAGTGATTTGTAGGAATGGTCTAACTTGTGTACAAATGAGCCCCTTTTAGGCATTATATAGTGGTTTCTGGGGGCTGCCCGTCCTTTACACGTGGCACACCCTCATTGGACCTGTCTTCTGCCCGAAAAGGTGATTTAATTTGATGGCGCATTTAATGCTAAACCGCCTTAGGTGCTCGTCCTCGCCGAGATACCGAGGAGCTGGGTCACGGTGGTCGCCGAAGGACCTGATCATCTAGGAAGGTGGTCGCCCAGACCTCCGAGGTGTGTGGTCGCCACGCTTTATGCTGTCTCCCAAGGCTTCAACACTTAACTTCTCTAGCAAAAAATAGGCGAGTGCTCGCCACACATTTGGGCGAGCAGCTAACTAAACATGTGCTCGCCAACATCTTTGGACGAGCACTTAAATATATTAAATACATTTATTCTATTACATTTTCTTGGTCTTGTTGACTAGTCGTCGCACGACTTTGTTGACTGGTCCTCGCCACGTAAGCTGGTGACTAGGATTGACTAGTCAAAGATTGACTTCTTTGACTAGGTATAACATTTGCCCCCTGGTCGCCTTTCTTCGTATTCGTAGAATGGTAAGGTGAGCAGTATGGTCGTCTTCTTAGATGGTGAAAATTGTTCTCGACAACACAATCAAATTTGAGATCTTGATGACGTGAGATGGAGGCGGTCGCCTCGTTTCCAGTACCGAGCACGACTTTTGAGGCGCCTTTTATTAAATGCGGATTTGACACTTGTCGGGCGCGTGGTCGGCGCCCGAAATTTGAATTTAGCGCGTGGGGCGCGTACCGACCTCAAAGGTCGCGCGTGAGCTCACTCTCCGAACTCGAATTCGGAAATGACACCAAAATTTTGGGAAAATTGCGTTTTTTACCCCGTTTTTTGCACATAGGTCCCTGCATAATACTTGCCTATAAATAGGGCTTTCTTCTTCACAAAGACACTTTTCATCTCTGCAATTTTCGATTTTCCTCGAGTTTTCTTCCAAGCTTCTCTCTCAAGTTTTCCGGCGTGTGTTGTGGTGGTTTTCGATCGTCAACAAGGTAAAAAAACTCACATTTTCTTCTTTTAAAACTTCTTCCTCCCCCATTTCTAAGAAAAAATGGAGGTTGGTGGCTCCGGTGGTGGTCCGCCGCCGTTGGTTGGTGGTTCTGAAAATTCCGGCGGCGGGGACCTTTGGCTTTGGCCTTTGATGGAGAGGGCATCCTCTTCGGACTCTAGGATCCACTCCCCTGAACCCATAAATGTTGGAGTCCGCAATCTTGGAAAGGCAGTGGTCGTCGACGTCGACGAGCTCGATGAATCCGATAGGGACGATGCCGAATGTTTTGGGTCCCACGAGGTTTCCTGACTCACCGCCGAGGCCAAGTCAGAGCTCCACGCCTTGACTACAAAATTGTCCCAAATTTATTCTAATGAGATTTTTAGAAATTTTAATTTGCACATTTTCAGATTTTAGGAATGGTAGAATTTTTTGAATTTTTTTATTTTTAATATTTAGATTATTTTTTTGTGTATTATTTTTTAGAATTTTTGTGAGATTTTTTTTAATTTTATTGGGATTCTAGATTTTTTTAATTTTTAATTCAAACCTAAAAGACATAAATTGGACCATTTGTATGGAATCTCAATTCAATCATCTATATCCGGCTAAGTTTAATTTATTTATTTATTTATTTGGGTTGGTCTGCTATGGACTCGAGTGCACGTTGTACACCCTAGTCCATGCTGCACTTTTCAGTTTATTGACTTACACTTTTTAATTATTAAACTGTATAATAATATTTTTAGTAATAATTGAAAAGTGTAACACCATTTATCAAAAAGTGTAAGTCAGTAAACTAAAAAGTGCACATGAACTAGGATGCACAGGATGCACTCGAGTGCATACTAGACTTTACCTATTTATTTTTATAGAAAACGAATTAATGTAAATTGAACAACGTAACCTAGATTAAAATGAAATTAATTATCTCATGATAGTGGACACCAAGTTCTCTAACATACAGTGTATATTTTTTTAAAATCTTTATTATATAATTTAAAAATTATATATATATATATATATATATATATATATATACCTTATAAAAATATCTTTACACAATCATTGAATCAATATAAGTGAAGAGGAAAGCATTATACTTGCTAAGACATTGTTTAATTGTTATTTCGAGGATGGAAATTTTACATTATGGAGATTTAGGATTTAAACAAGCAATGTGTTTTGTAACAGTGTTTATTAGTTGCTTGATTTTTTATGTTTCATTAAGCTTTCCATTTTCTAGGTCTTTAATATATATATGTCGTTATGATAATTATCAATTGTTGATTACGCATATCATTATCATATAGAGTAATGAAACATCGATGGAATATAAAAATTGTAGCAAGTGAAAGACAATAAAAGGTAGATATATAAAATAAAAGAAAACCTAGGACCATAAGCTCACAAGTCGAGTCAGAGGCCGGAGTGCCATTAAAACCTTGCCTGGGAAAACCCTCCTTAGGAATAAAACTCAGATCAAGGAAAAAGGTACACTCCTCTAAAAGTCAATATCTATAGAAAACAGTATGTAAATCATTATGTAGAAATGAGAGTAAAATGTTCGGGGGTAGCCTCTCCAGACACAATCAAGGTCAGTCTTGACCACAGCATCCGCCGCCTGGTTGACTTCTCTGAAGACGTGTGAGTATTTGATGTGCATGTCATGGTAGTAAGTGAAAGATACCGTCTAATAAGGAAAGAATGTTTAGGGATTTTTATTTTTATTTTTTGTTATATGCGATGGGTCGATGGTAGTGGATAGCAAGTTCTTTAGTTATATATTTTCTTTAAATCTTTTAAATAATTAGATATATTCTTAATAAAAATCTTTACAAAATCTTTGCAGCATCATATATACTTGCTACAGTTGACATTGTTTAAACAATAATCAAGCTGAAAAATAGTTTGTGCATAGCATTATAATAGTATCCGAGGAGATCTCCCTCTTAATAAATTAAATAATAAAAACCTTAATGTAGTACTATTAGGTCTGTAAACGTGCTAGGTTGTTCAAATAAAATTTATATATAATTAAATACTTGGAAGATGAATTGGTAAGCACGTTATAAAAAAAAATTATTTAATTTTTTGACAGAAAGCACGTTATAAATTGGTTTGTAGGTCCCTGTCAAAAAAAAAAAAATGGTTTGCAGGCAATGAAATTATTAAAGAAAATAGGCAGAATATATAATATTATTTCCTAATCAACTATGAAGACTGTCTTAATTCCAACTTAATCGCAAAGTCCCAACTATAAATATCCTTAAATATTTCATTACTTTTCCATCATCAAAAATCACCCCAGTTTAAGTACTTAATTACATATATTTCATCATCCAATTAATTAAAATAATGGCATTTACTAAGCATGCATGTGTTTTAATTGTTGTTGTAGTGATGGTCTCCATTACCCAAACCAGCGAGGCCACACGCAACTTGTTGCAGGTGGCATCCGGCGCGCTCAATTCGGCTGGTTCACTTCTTGGAGCGGCTAACGGCACGCTAAATGCGACTGGCGTATTGAGTGACGCATTGGGAGGTAACGGCACGATCAATGGGGCAGGCACCGTGACAAATTTGGCTACAGGCTCGCTTAATGCGGCTGGCGCATTAATGAGTGACACATTGGGAGGCAATGGCACGATCAATGCGGCTGGGTCCGTGATAAATTTGGCTACGGGCTCGGTTAATGCAACTGGCGTATTGAGTGACACATTGGGAGGTAATGGCACGATCAATGCGGCTGGCTCTGTGACAAATTTGGCTACAGGCTCGCTTAATGCGACTGGCGTATTGGGACATAGTGGCACGATCAATGCGGCAGGCTCCGTGGCAAATCTGACTTCAAGCTCGCTAAATGGGAATGACTCATTCAGTGACACATTGAGAGGTAACGTCACGATCAATGAGACTACCTCTGTGACAGGTGTGGCTACGCTAAATGTGGGTACTGGTTCGGTGCTAATTGGGGGCTAATGAAATTATTTATGTTTTATTCTTTTGGATGTATGACATGTGCCATGTTAATCATATTTATCTCCCCAACTTTTTCATTAATTGATACACCATCTTTATAAATTTTACAATTTAATGCATTTGTCTATTTTCTTACAACAATTAAATGATATGGTTGGCAGGGTTGTTGTGAGGTGCCACGTAGATGTCATGACTAATGAAAAAAATTATTTTAAAAAAAATTATAACGTTTTTAACTAAAAAACGTTTTAAAAAATAAACTATAAACCTAATTAAGTATTATAATTTTCTCCCCAAAATCAAAAGAACGAGACTGTGTCCTCCAAATTACAGTCCACAAAAAATAATCTAAATTTTTACGTATTTTTTTTACTTAAAAACGTTTTAAAAATAAAAAAGAAGAATAAAAAATATTACATATGGACTGATGTAAATGTTGGCCAATTTTCCGTTGGCTTGAGCTCAACCGGAGGATACAACGGCGTCTCTGGAATTTCTGAAAGTGAATCCCAACCGTCCAATTACGTATGGCTGGCCTCACAGTAACAATAGTGGTTCTTTCCAATGAAAATGAGGATCGAAATATTATTTTATTTGAGTTATAACATTTTGCAATCTATTTCATGAAGTTAAATATCATCATTTGTGCGACGGTATTACCGACGGAAATACCGACGGAATATTTCAGTCAATATTTCCGACGGAATGTCCGTCGGTAATCCGGATAACCCGTTTAACAACCCGGGTCAACATTCCGTCAGTAATTCCAACGGAATTCCGTCGGGAATAAATTAATTAAAATAATTATAAAAGAAATTAAATTTCGTCGGTATTTCTGACGGATATTCCGTCGGAAATGCCCTCGGATAATCGGTCCCCATTTCCGTCGGTAATTCCGTCGGATTTTCCATTTCAAAAATTCATATAGTGACAGAATACCGACGGAAAATCCGTCACTAAAACAAAATTGTAATAAAAAAAATATGGGTGGGACCGGGGAGACCCGACCCGACACTGCCCCGACCCCGACCTACACGGTATGGGTGTTCCAAAAACCTCTTCGTCTGGAGATAAAATACCGTGGCATCTAAGGCAATCAAGAGAAACACACACAAACAAACAAACAAAATTCAAAAGGCAATCAACAAACAAACAAGAGAAACAAACAAACAAACAAAATTCAAAAGGCAATCAACATCTCCCAAACAGTTTTTCGTGAACTTTCGAGATTTGCAACTCGATTCAAGGAATTCACAATAAAGCTCAATTTCACAAGCTCACAATAAAGCTCAATTTCATAATCTTAATCCTATACTACAAGTGTTCTTCAAAGTGAAAAAAAACAAGAAACATATATACTGTTACATTTAATAAAAAAACAAGCGCGTCGGAGGAGAGTAGAGGGGACGCGGCGGCAGCAGTGGCGGTGGAGGAAAATGATTTTACCTTGTGGCAGAAGGAGACGGCGGCGGCGGCATGGATGTGGTGAGGCCCTGACGACGACGACGGTGAGGCGGGAAAGGGAGGCGACGGCGAAGGCGCTAAGGCGGGAGAGGGAGGCGACGGCGCTAGTCGAGGGAGCGAGGGGGAGAACGTGTTTTCAATTAATTTGGGGGAGGCGACGGCGCAAGGAGGCGGCGGCCATGGTGGTGATGATGAAGGAACGGAGAAGATGGAGAAGATGGGAAGATGAAGAAGTGAAAGAAATGAAATAAACCCTAGGTTGAGGCTTTATATAAGCCCCAATATTCCGTCGGCATGTATAAATACCGACGGATATTCCGTCGGCATTTTACCGACGGATATTACCGCCCCATTTACCGACGGAAATTCCGTCGGCATTGTTATTTATTTTTTTTATTATTAATTCAATTTTTTCTACTAGACCTACTAAATTATCTACTAAATTACCAAAATATTTTTTAAAAAAATCACAAAATTCATTTCTTCCACATATATTAATAAATATATTGGTTGTGACTTATATTTATAGTAAATTTAATTTTTATAATTTGTACCTAAATGATAAATAATTAATCAACTTTTATAAAATAAGAAATAAATACATTACATTAATTGAATTAATTTTCATCTTCATCGTCTTCATCCTCCTCTTCATCCTTATCTTCCTCCTCCTCATCATCATCCTCCTCCTCATCCTCATATTCTTCATTCTCCTCTTCTTCCTCCTCTTCATTCTCCTCTTCATCCTCTTCTTCATCCCCCTCCTGTTCACCTTCAATTTCAATTAATTCGGGATTTGCAGCCGTCAAGGGTACAGAAAGATTGAAATCTCCCGTAAAGACTTCAGTTGGAGTCTCTATTTGTTCTGTTTGAAATGGAGATTCATCTTCAGTATTTTTGTCCTTTTTAGGGACTTCTACCATTGACCTTGCCTTTACTTTGCAAACAGCGTGCCATTCATAACCACGTGGAGCTCCCGGATATGTGCAGTAGTATACTTGAGATACTTGATGGGCAAATACAAATGGATCATCCCCAACATACGTCCTTTTCGAACTAACATCAACGAGCTTGTACTCCGGGTGAATTCTTGTTCCTAGATGGCCTGAATCAAACCAATGACACTTGAACAACACTACAGTCTTTGCTGGATATCCTGGATATTCTACTTCGACGACTTCCCGTAACACCCCAAAGTAATCACTTGCATCTGCATTGTAATTCGCACTGCTAACGCAGACGCCACTGTTGGTAGTTGCCTTTGTCGATGCATACCCAGACGTATGAAATCTGTAGCCCTTCACAATATAACCGTTGTAAGTCTTTACACGACGTAGTGGTCCCTTGCTGAGATCTCGTAAGAATCGACTGTCAAGAGCGTTATCCCGTCCCTATACGGCTCAATTTAAAATTAATTAAAATAAATATTAATTTATTTACGTAAAACATAATTAAATGGTACTCACATAACGTTCGAACCATCGGGAAAATTCACGTTGAATACGAGCATCTATATATGCATCTGAGATGTTTGGTTCTGCTCGTCGTAGTTCTTGAGTGTACATCCTAATTCACAACATTCAAAAACTTGGTTAATATTAAATGACATAAATGAAGTGGTATTTAAATAGACGATTTATATATGAAATACTTACTCAATGTATGGCTGAACTTCATCACAATTCAATAACACATACGTTTGTGCTATTTCCGCCTCCGAGTTCGTCTCCCAATATCGTTCTGTGGGTTTTCCTATTGGCCGTCCCTTAGACTTGAATATGGAGAGCATTCCATCGACCTCTTCACTGATATCGTCAGCGGATGTACCACCGAAGTTACGTGGAGCACTTCTTAACTTTGTGTTGACGTGATCTTCAAAGTAATAAGAACAAAACATGCCAACCTCTTCATTCAAATATGCATTCACAATCGATGCTTCAACGTTTGCCTTTTGTTTAGCATTGCGTTTCAAGTTGTGGAGATACCTGATATACATACACACACACACACATATATATATATATATATATATATATATAAAACTTATAAGAATACATGCATGTGTAATTGTAATGAAATAAAATAAGTAAGATTTTACCTTTCAAATGGGTACATCCACCTGTATTGCACCGGACCACAAATTCTCGCTTCATACGCTAAGTGAACGGGTAAGTGTTCCATCGAGTTAAAGAAGCTAGGTGGAAAAATTTGTTCCAACTTACACAAAATCACTGGAATGTCTTCATCTAAACGAATCATATCATCGATCTTGATCGTTGTAGCCGTTAAATCTCTAAAAAAGAGACTTAATTCAGTGATAACCCTCCACACATTGTGAGGAAGAAGTTCTCGGAACGCAATCGGTATCAAGCGTTGCATAAATACATGACAATCATGACTCTTCATCCTTGTAACCTTACCCGTTGTTGTGTCTACGCATCGACTCACGTTCGACACGTAGCCGTCCGGAAAGTTCAACTCCTTTATCCACCTACACAATCTTTGTTTTTGTGGCTTATCCAGTGTGTAGCTAGCCTTTGGAAATTTACCTGTACGCTCATCCTTTTTCAACTCTGGACGGCGACAAAGAGTGTCCAAATCCTCCCGAGCCCTTTGGTGTGTCTTTCGTCTTGCCTTCCGTGTTCATGATTGTGTGGAACACATTGTCAAACACATTCTTTTCAATGTGCATCACATCCAAATTGTGTCGTATCAATAGTGAACTCCAGTATGGTAAGTCCCAAAAAATACTCATTTTGTTCCAACCACCCTCAATTCTTTTGTTGTGTTCCGCTGCATTTTCCTCAGTACTTTTTTTCAACCCCGTCCACTGAACCTCATATAACAACCTACGTCCTGTACGGAGAGTAAATTATAAGTGACACTAAAAGCAATAGATAAATATACGTTTAGTACTCGATCATTAAATAAATGTATAAAATACCATATCGAAGTGGAGGTCGATTGTTTGTGACTGCTCTGTTCTTTACGAAGTTCTTCTTATTTCTTCGAAACGGGTGACCTTGAGGTAAGAACCTACGGTGATTATCGAACCATGAAACTTTTCTACTCACCGGGAGACTGAAAGCTTCAGAATTCTCCATACAATACGGACATGCTTTCTTTCCGGCCGTACTCCACCCGGACAACATACCATATGCAGGAAAGTCGCTAATGGTCCATAAAAGAGCAGCACGCATCGTGAAGTTCTGCTTTCTAAAAACATCGTAAGTTTGGACTCCATTCTCCCATAAGAAGATCAAGTCTTTTATAAGAGGTTGGAGATAAACATCCAGTTTGTCCTTTGGATTCGTTGGTCCAGGCACCAATACAGTCAGAAACATTGTTTGAGGTTTCATGCACATCCACGAAGGAAGATTATACGGAGTCAGTATCACCGGCCACAAAGAATACTGCTTCCCATGCATCCCAAACGGTTCAAAACCATCAGTACACAAACCTAATCTCACATTCCTCGGTTCACAAGCAAAATCTGGAAACACGTTGTCAAGATGTTTCCAGGCCTCTGAGTCTGCCGGATGTCGCATCTCCCTCGACTCAGCCGAAGAGGAATCTGTAGCATGCCACGTCATGTACCGTAATCATAATTTGATGTTTCTGAATACACGAGCATGAGCATAAAAAATTTCGCAGTATAAAGTTTTGGTGTAAATTTGCAATAAAAAAGTGAAGTGGGAGAAAAATTAGACAGTAGAAAGTTTTGGGGTAGATTTCCCGACGGAAATGCCGACGGACTTATCTTTCCGTCGGCATTTCACCCGCCCAAATTTCCGTCGGCAAAGATAAATGCCGACGGATTATCCGTCGGCATTTATCAAATGGTGAATTCCGACGGAAAGTTAATTCCGTCGGCATTTCACCCGCCCAATATTCAGACGGAAAATATATTCCGTCGGCATTTGGCGGTTTTTTTTTTTTTTTTATTAATTCAATTTTTTGTATATATAGCACACACAAAGCAACACAAAGCTTACACCATATTCGATTTTTTCTATTTTGCAAAGAAATATCATGTCTTCTTCATCTTCTATTCGATTTCAGCAAGGCCTTGTTTGTTATTGTGGAAAGGCATGTCGTACATATTCTTCTAAACAACCTAGAAGTAAAGGGAGAATATTTCATAATTGTCCAGACTCCCTAAGTGATGGTTGTGGTGGTGGATGTGGTTTCTTTGTATGGGCTGATACTCTAGAAAACTGTGGTGTTGACAAGAATCAAGGATCTAATCAAAGTGACCAACAAACTGAAGACATGAAGAAAATGACTCAAGAGATGAAGAAATTGGTTATAGAGATCAAGAATTTGGCTGAAGAAATCAAGGATTTAATCAAAGTGAACAAAATCATTTTGATTGTGCTAGTTGTCATGGTTGCATCTACCACCTTCAAGTGGTTTGGTTAAATATATGTATAATGCACTCTATATGAGGTTATTTTGTACTAGAATGCACTGTTATTTGTACTCAATGAAACAAATGAATGCACCTTATTTTCATCTATACACCAAATGCATTATTCCTCCAATAAACTACACAAATAAACTGCAATATATAGTTCAACATATAGTTCAACATAAAGATAAATATATAGATCAACATAAAGATAAATAAGTTCAACAGAAAAATAAATTAGTTCAACACAAAATTAAATTGTTCAACCACGATAGTTAAAAAACTGATCAACCACATCGTCAGTACTCAAGTTGACGTCGTCATCGTCGGCCTGAGCTTGATCTGGAGCTGGAGCTGGAGCTGGCGGGGCTTGCCCCATCGTTTGTTGATAGATGGCCTCGATCTGCTCAGTAGACATCCCCAACGTCCGACCCGCGTTGGCACTCCAGAGGCGGAAGTAGTTCTCGAACGTTGCCATGACGTTCGGATCCGGGACGGCAGTGGAGGATACGGACGCCTGCGATGCACTCCGGGCCGACCGACCACTTGGTGTCCTCACGGCGTTGCTCATCCCACCAAGGCCAAGGACCCTTCCCTTGGAGGTCGGGGCAACGTCAAGGTAAAGTTGGTCCACGTCAACAGCCGGAGGGGGACCGCTGCTTCCGGATTCAGCAGTAGTCGTCGCGGCTTGCGTCTCGGCCTCTTCAATCCTCTGTCGGACGCTCAACTTCATAATTAAAAAATTAAAATTAATTTAATTATATATATATATAATTTGATTAATACATAAATTTAATTAAACTTACGTGGAGGTCAGTAGTGCGCCCGTAGGTGGACGTCAGTGTCTCGGCATTAAACGGATGAATAAGACTCATCCGATCCAAGTGGGTGTGTGAACGTCCAGTCACCCGCTCCTATTACGTATCAAATAAACATATACAAATTAATTTAAATAACTAATATAAAATAATTAACTATAATTATTTAATTTTTAAAATTAATGAAAACTTACGATAGCAAGTGATTGCTCGAGGACGGACCGAGATCCCCCCCGATGCACTGCCATCCCGCCTCCAACGTCGGTTCTGCGGTTGGCCCGAGCTTTCTCACACTTCTCTTGGTAAGCCGGGTCCATCCACTTCTCAACCAACGACTCCCACAGGTCAACACCATCCTCCAGTCCCAGATCACGATTCGTGTCACTATCACGCCAGGCCATTCTTCAGTCGTACATCATGTTCGAGTACCGAGAAGAACAAACATCGTACCACTTCTCGTAAATAGCGTCGTCCGAGTAGATCGTCGTATCCCAACGGGCCTTTTTCTATACAAATATTCAACATATTTATTAAATAATATCTATAATTAGTTATTTAATAAACTTTAATTATTGTAATTATATACCTGAAACTCCTCGAAGTATTCATCCTTTTTAGTTTGCGGCACCGCCAACCAAGTGATAGCACCCTTAGAAATCTTGCACTTCTTAAAGGCTTGTGTGCAGATCCTGGACACCTCATTACCGGGCAACAACCTATAAAATTATTAACAAATTTATAAACTAACACATTATAAATAAATAAATACAGTTAATCGTTATTGAATACTGTTAAACATTAGAATTATTGACTTACGATCCTTGAACGATTTGAACGGGTTTCCTTTTGTCTCGAACGGGATGCTGACGAGAAGAGGATCCTACGGCTGTCGATGAACTAGACGACATCGTAGTCGGCGGCGGCGACACTGCCACAGGAGGAGGAGGAGGAGCCATCACAGGTACTGATTGACCCCGAGCCCTCCTTGCACGTGACCCAGATGGCCTACGTGAACCAGAACCCTGATTCGGTACATGTTCACTCATCTGTTTCAATCAATAAAAAATACATAATTTTACTAATTATCAATTTAATGAACATATTGCTAATTTAAATTTTTTACTAATATAGCATATTCATAATTTAATCAATTCCTAATTTAATCAACATATTCCTAATTTAAATCAAAACAATATATATATATATATATATATATATATAACCTAATTACAACGTGATACCACCGTCGAACCATCTAATTAACTAATAATTTAAACAATTGATTGAAACATGCATCACCAACATTAAAAATATTTCTAAATTAACATATTTCTAAATTAACAAATCTAAACATAATTAAAATAATAGTTTTCTAATTGGAGTTTTCTAATTATCAATTAAATGAACATATTCCTAATTTAAATTTTTTACTAATATAGCATATTCCTAATTTAATTAATCAACATATTCCTAATTTAATCAACAATAACCTAATTTAATTATTATTTTTCTACCTAACTTAATCAATAATAAAAAATTGAACATATTCCTAAATTAACAAACCTAAAACTAATTAAAATAATAATTTTCTAATTGGGTCAATAATTATAAATTTAATGAACATATTCATAATTTAAATTTTTTACTAATATAGCGTATTCCTAATTACAACGTGATCCAACGGTCGAACCACTATATCTAAACTAATTTAAACAATTGATTGAAACATGCACTACCTACATTAAAAATATTATATATCAAAATTACACCATTAAATTAAACTAGTAATTAAATATACATGCATATAACAATTAATTAATTAACCTTAAAAAACTACTCTATCAAAATTATTCTAGCTTAATCAACAAATTAAATAACATACGTACTAATTAACATGATCATAATATTTTAACAACTAACCAAATCAATAACATGCAAATCAGCATTAAATTATTCATATTTACATATATCCATGCATAAACATATATAAGTATTAAAACTAACTAGCTAATAGAACTAATTAAGAAAACGTACCGTATCAATGTAATCGGAGAAATTTGCTTCAATAGCCTCGTCCTCGTCTTCGTCTTCCCCCCGAATCGACTCACTCACGCACGCGTTTTTTTTTTTTTTTTCTAAAACTCATTCTGTGAGGCCCTTATATATAAAAAAAAAAAAAATACCGACGGATATTCCGTCGGCATTTCCCTCGGTAACCGCCCACTTTTAATGGTAACCGTTACCTTTTTTGGAAAACGAGGCGGTGGAACCTTATCCGTCGGCATATATATTTCAAAATATCCGTCGGCATATTCCGTCGGCATATGCCGACGGAACGGATTTCCGTCGGCAAGTACGTTGACTTTTCAAACAACAGTAATCCGTCGGCATTTCCGTCGGAAAAGCCGACGGAATATTATCCGTCGGCATGTGCCCGTCCCTATAGCGCGCGTTTTTTGTAGTGCCATGTGTAGAGATGGTGAAACTAAAAAAAAAACAAATTGATTTCTTTAATTAACTTGAAGTAACATGAATATATACAATTCACCATTAATTAACTTTGATCACTTGCACATGGTGAAAACGTAGTTGAATCGTACAAAAAGCGACTCTGATTTGTAAAATCTGTGTTGCTAGCTTTTCATTATATAGCACACATCTCATCTAAAAGTGAGGGTGGAAATTAATTCTTGTATATTAATTACTAACACTCCCCTCACTCGTGGACCATCGAATCTAAGTCGTTTGCCTGGTTTGCTCTTATACCATGTGACAAGGCCTAACTCTACACTTAAAACCAAGGTGTTAAGTGAGAGGATTGCCCAGGCTTATAAGCCCACCAAAAACCATCTCTCTATCCTATATGAGATACCTTAATAACATTAAATTCACATAAAATGCAATTATATATAATTAAATACAGAAGCCTTAGCTTGAATTAAACAAGGTAATGAGAATTTTTCAAAAGCATGGAAATCTGTAAGAACTGGAAATTGCATTTTTAGTGAGTGTTTACAAACACTATTATGTGCTTTAAAACACTTTTTTTAAAAATAGAATTACTTTTGTACTCCGACTTCTAACCGCTTGTAAGTGATTCTCATCATTGCACTAATTAATTTTACAGTTTTGTCCTCACAATTTAAATAATATTTTATCTTTACCCATCATTTATTCAAATGTAATAAGGGTGTTTTTGTAAAATAAAAAAAAATGATTTTTTTGACATACACCACAACTTAAAAATAATTGATTAGATCGAATTGATTAATTTAAAAACACCACTCACTTTCAATTTTACTAAAAAAAAAATCAAATTTTAATCACTTTAAATCAACCACTATTATTTGCAAACACACCCTGATTTACTGTAGGAATTTTTCAAAATCACTTTTGATCTCAAGATTTTAAAATTGTCATTTTTATTGCAGATTTTGTCATATCCGTTAATTTTTGGATGAAAACCGTTAGTTTACCAAAATATATTAAATAAAAGTAATTATAATTAAAAATACAAAAAATATTTTGAAAGCTAATAATAAATTATACTCCCTCAATCTACCAAATGTAAATGTAGTCTCAATGGGATGGGGCACAAGTTTTAAGGAAAAGGTAAATAAAGTAGATAAAATAGGGGTATTGTGAGGTCCATTGTTAATAAAATAATTGTTTGTGAATAAAATTGATGGCAAATTGAGTAATTAAGTGATGATTGAAGGATAATAGTTTCCATAAAGTGTATAAGACTAGTGGACAAAGAATATAAGGTAAATGAGACTACATTCTATATAATTAAAAATCAAAATCAATAGAATTTAGAATATAAATTTTTTTACTCTGAAATTTATATAATCTGATTTTTTTTATAGAATCTGAATTTTTTTTTAATCCAAGAATATGAATATAATTACAAATTACTAAAAAATAATGCAATGTAAATTTTAAAATTTAAATAACTTTTGAATAATTTTTTTGTATCAAACCTGAAATATACACAAAAATACAAATTTAAAAGTAAATTCTGAAAAATAATTTTAATATACAAAAAATTCAAAAAATTGAAAAATAAACGATATATGTTTAAATATAATCTAAAAATCCAAATTCATTTGTAATCGGGAAATAATTTAAAAATACAAAAAAAAAAATCAAGCCAATTATTTTTTTGCATTGATTTGACATTAGCTTAAAATTTAATTAAACAAATATTTTCATATTATATATTGTTGATTTTTTTTTATGCATTGATTTGGAATTAATTTCAGCTTAAGTAAATGAACAGATTTTATATACGTTATTTGAACTATTTGATAGTTATTCAACTTGAGTTATGAGTACGAATGGTTTCTTTTTCATTTATTAGGAAGAAAAAAAGATCGAAATCGTAGCCTAATTTATTTTATGGGTCCATTTGTCATTTAATTTATTAAAATTGCATATATAGACAAAACTTCGAATCAAATCATTTTTTCGCGAGCTGTACAAAGATAAAACTTCCTATACAGTTCTAGGAGGTATTGTTCATCTACATCTATCCCAATGAGCCATCTATCGAATCGTTGCAATTGATGTTCGATCCCAAAGAGAAGGAAAAGATCTTAGAAGGGTGGACTTTTATGATCCAATGAAGAATCACACTTTTTTAAATGTGCCTCTTATTCTATATTTTCTTGAAAAGGGTGCTCAACACTTCAGATTTTTATAATTTTAGTGATATTATAAAAAAATGATTATCTTTTTAAAAAAATTAGATTTTATTTAACTTTATTTTATTTTTGATGATTTTTATTTTAACTTTTGAATTTATTGGAATATATATATATATATATATATATAGATATAGATAAATGATATGGAGACAAATAATTATTTCACATTATTCAAATCATCATATTAACTTATTTAATTATTCTAAATTATGAAAAAAATATATATATAATTGCATGTATATCTCAACCTCCTCCCATAAAATATTCTAAGATTTTTTTAAAACTATTTTTAACGGATTTTATTATTAGTACATAATTATTAAATATTACATGTTTAATTTATATATATATATACGGAAATTATATAGAGCCCACCAATAGTGCCCACTGCTGGGTGGTATACACACGTCATTAAATTCTTTTTTATTTATATTTAATTTGAATTTAATGTCATATTAATATTTTATTTTATTAAAATTATAAAATCCTTTTTTACCTTTAATTTAATATATATATATATATATATATATATATATATATATTCGGAAATAATATAGAGCCCACCAGTTGTGCCCACCGCCTGCACATCAATAAATTCGTATTTATATTTAATTCAAACTTAATCTAATATCAATATATTTTCTTTTATCCATCTATCAAAAATTATGATAACTAACGCCATTATTATCATGGAAAAAAGAGATCTGAGAACTCATTTTAACGAGCGTCGAAACATGATATTTCATGTACCATATAATATTTTAGAAAGATTTGATGTACCATAGATTAAAAAAATCACTTACTTATTATCAAATGAGAATTCCATTCATCACAACCTTCATTAAAAGTGAAAGAAATATTCCCTCCGTCCCACAACTGTCACTACAAAAAATTGCTCAAATAACGAGGGGAATTGGCGAGGGGTATTTCACCCTTACTATTTGGCGAGGGATTTAAAGAGGGGAATAAATAACGAGGGATTTGGCGAGGGGCGGAATCACACTCGCTATTTAGCGAGTGGAAAAAGATGCCCTCGCCAATTGGCGAGGGATTTGGCGACGGCGTGTTGTGCACTCGCTCATTGGCGAGTGCATTGTGGCCCTCGGAAAATGGCGACGGTTCCCCACTCGCTAATTGGCGAGGGGGTGGGGCCCTCGTAATTGCCCTCGCCTGTTTCCCAATTAAAACCCTCTCCTTCTTCCCCAAATTCGTACAGCCTCCTTCACCCCCAAAAAAAGCCACAGCCGCGGAGCTTCCGTCCACCGCGCCACCGCCGCTGCCGGAGCTACCGATCGAGACTAATTTTTGGATATTTCTGTTCTACACTTCGAGGGGTTCATTTCTACGGTAAATTTATGTGTTTTATTGATTAAATTAAAAGTTGTATATATATGTTTGTATTATATTATATATGTATATATATATATATATATATATATGCATGTATATAGTTTTGTTGTGTAATGTTAGGATTGTAATTATGTTAGAAAAATATGTATAATGTTTATTAGGATTAATTAAGATTGTTAATTGATGAAAGTTATAAAAATTGTTAATTGTTATGAATTAATGTGTTAATATAATTATTGTTATATATGTTTTATATATGCATGTATATATATGTGTTAATTATTAATTGGTACGGTGTGTTAATTGTTATGCATGAATGTGTTAATTGGGAGAATTAATTTTATAATTAATTGTTGGAAATAAGTGAAATTAAATCGATGTTGGAGGCCGGGATGAGTTGTTTGTTTGTTGTAGATTGTGCGTTGCGACTTGAGTAATTTTACTCGAGTCGGAAATGGATGCACTAGGAACCTAAATATTTGGTGATACGATAGATTTAGATGAAACTCTGCCGAAATTTTTAAAAATATATATATAATCTATATATATTTACATTTGAAACAGATCGATTAACATGAATTATTCAAGTCGTAGTTGGATGTATAGGCCAAGATTGGTCAATGGGATTATGAGCCCCGAATTTATTAGTGGTGTAAATGGATTTATTGAAGCTGCCACTAGTAATCCGAATTCGATTTGGGAAGGAAAAATTAGGTGTCCTTGCTCGAAAGCTAGATGTCGAAATGAGACTTATAGAGATCCTAATGAAGTGAAGTCTCATTTATATCGAAATGGGTTTACACGAAATTATTATAATTGGATTTATCACGGTGAAGAGAGTTGGGGTCCACGTCCATTTCAAAACACTAGTGAATTTGCGTCAACTTCAAATGAAGTTGACCCTATGGGACCTAGCTCGTACCACACTATGGTAGAAGAATTAATGGGTAACCCAAACATTGATTTTGGAATCAACGCGGAAGAGGAGGCACATAATGAAGAACCCCCTAATGAGAATGCGTCACAGTTCTACGACATGCTTCGTGCAGCGGACCAAGACTTGTATCCCGGTTGTGAATCTCATTCGCAGTTGTCGTTCAATTCCAGATTGTTGAATATTAAAACCGAAAACAGATTGTCTGAAAGGGGATACAATCAAGTCGTTGAGTTGATTCGTGAGATTTGTCCTTCAGAAAATAAGGTTCCCAAGAAATTTAACGATACCAAACACTTGATGAGTGGGATGGGTCTTCCGGTAGAAAGGATTCATTGTTGTGCACAGAACTGCATGTTATTTTGGGGTGTAGACAGCGAACTAGAGTTCTGTAAGATTTGTGGTGGACCACGGTATAAGCCGAGTAGGGTTGATGCAGATGGTCGGTTGAAAAAGAAACGTCCGGTTAAGGAAATGTTCTACTTTCCCATAATTCCTCGTTTGCAAAGATTGTACATGTCCAAGGCCACTGCGAAGGATATGACATGGCATGCCTCGTGCAGTTCTGATGACTCTGGTGTTATGCGTCACCCTGCAGACTCGTTGGCTTGGAAGCATTTGGACCGTTCGTATCCTGATTTTGCAGCTGAAATTAGGAATGTTAGGTTGGGTTTGAGCACAGACGGTTTTGCACCGTTTGGAATGACGGGGAAGCAATATTCGTCATAGCCAGTTATTCTTACTCCGTACAATCTACCCCCGTGGTTATGCATGAAAGATCAATTCATGTTTCTTTCGATTCTTGTGCCCGAGCCAAAAAGTCCGAAGGACAAGCTTGATGTGTTTTTACAACCTCTGATAGCTGATTTGAAATTTTTATGGGAAAATGGGGTGCAAACGTACGACGTCTCTAGGAAGCAAAACTTTATTATGAGAGCTGCACTGATTTGGACCATTAGCGACTTTCCAGCTTACTCAATGTTGTCTGGTTGGAGTACAGCTGGAAAGCTTGCTTGTCCATATTGTGGGGAGTACACCGATGCATTCACTTTGAGGCTCAGTCGAAAGCAATCGTGGTTCGATAACCACCGAAATTTCTTACCAACTAATCATACATGGCGAAAGAACAAGACGACATTCAGGGCTGGAGTAGCAGTCACAGATGATCTGCCGCCTATCCGAACAGGTGCGAGTCTCCTATACGAAATTGATCATTTGGGACTTAGAAAGGTTACAGGGGAAGGTGCTGAGGCACACAACAAAAAAATTGACGGAGGGTGGAAGAAAAAAAGCATTTTTTGGGATTTGCCTTATTGGAGTACTTTGTTAGTTCGACACAATTTGGACGTGATGCACATTGAGAAAAATGTGTTCGATAACGTGTTCAACACAGTGATGAATGTGGAGGGGAAAACAAAGGACACATCAAAATCAAGAGATGAGTTGAATGAATATTGTCGTCGTCCCTCTCTCAAGAAATGTCCACGTACAAATAAGTATCCCAAGGCTTGTTATGCGCTTGATAAGAAAGAAAAAGATGTTATCTGTAAGTGGATAAGTGGGTTGAAGTTTCCCGATGATTATGTGTCTAACATGTCTCGATGTATTGACTGGACGAAGTTGAAATTATATGGAATGAAGAGTTATGATTGTCACGTGTTTATGCAGAGACTACTACCGATTGCTTTTCGTAATATTCTGCAGACTGATTTGTGGAAAGCAATCACTGAGCTTAGTCTCTTTTTTAAGGACTTAACTTCTACGACCATAACAGTTGACAACATGACTCGGTTGGAAACGGATATCCCAGTAATATTGTGCAAGTTGGAACGTATCTTTCCACCCAGCTTCTTCAACTCCATGGAACATCTACCTGTGCACCTTGCATATGAAGCAAAAGTTACTGGTCCAGTTCAATACAGATGGATGTATCCATTCGAGAGGTATTTTAAGAAATTTTAAGATATAATGATCATATTCAATGTTTTTTATATTATCTTAATCACGATCCTTGAATTCTAATTATAGGTATCTTCGCACCTTGAAACTGAGTGTGGGTAACAAAGCACGTGTTGAAGCTTCGATTGCAAATGCATATTTAACTAGAGAGGCGTCAATGTTTTGTTCTCATTACTTTGAGGATCATGTTACGACGAGGATACACAATTTACCTCGTAATTACGATGGTAGTGGAGATGTACAACAGTATGTGGATGGTACATTTTCCATATTTAAGGCGCCTGGCAAGCGATTTGGGAAACCAAAGAAGAGATGGATTTTGGATGAGGAGAAAAAAGTTGCTCATACGTACGTGTTGTTGAATTGTGATGAGGTGCAGACGTATGTTCAGTAAGTGACACTGGCCAGAGTATAAATATATATTGGTTAGTTTTGAGATGTCTTATTAATCAAAATACGTATGTAGGCTATTCATGCATCAACTTCAAGTTGTTGAACCAAATCTCTCGGCTGCTGCATCGGACAATAGGCTACAAAATGAATTTGCTTCGTGGTTTGAAGAAATTGTAAGTCATATTTTATACAAATATATATATTTAATAGCAATAACGTAAATCTCACATAGAGTCGACTTATATAGGTGAAGATAAATCCCGTGGAGAATAAGTTTATTTCCGATCTTTCTGCAGGTCCGTCTGGTCACGTTCTTACGTACTCAGGGTATTACGTGAACGGGTACAAATTTCACACTATGGCTTATGGTGCATCTAGAGCAACATCAAACAGTGGGGTTTGTATCAAGGGAAAAAACTATGATGCAGATGAAGAGGATTTCTACGGGAATCTCGAGGAAGTAGTCGAATTG
Organism: Galeopsis tetrahit; assembly: GCA_963675135.1. Lineage (NCBI taxonomy): Eukaryota > Viridiplantae > Streptophyta > Magnoliopsida > Lamiales > Lamiaceae > Galeopsis > Galeopsis tetrahit. The sequence continues at coordinate 92,226,725 of OY776119.1, forward strand.
GACTACCAGGGGTACCACGAGAAGAAAGTGGTTTTGTTCAAGTGTCAGTGGTTTGATAACTCAGCCAGTAGTACAAAAATTGATCCTAACTACAAGCTTGTGGATATTCATCAAAGGCGACGATACGGTCGGTACGATCCATTCGTACTAGCAAGTCAAGCCACCCAAGTCTACTATTGTTCGTACCCTGGGCCCCGTACTGATTGGATAACTGTATGCAAAATCAAGCCGAGATCCTTCTTGGACGCACAACAGTCATCCACTACTGACGATGAAGCAGATGTTCCCGCGTTCCAAGAGGAAAGCATAGAACATCAAATGATTGTGCAAGTAGATGATGATCCTGTTATATTAACTGATACCACCGGTACATTGATGGACGTAGCCGGAGACGAAGAACCAGAAGAAGAAGAAGAAGAAGAAGAAGAAGAAGAAGAACAAGAACAAGAAGATGAGGATGAAGATGAAGAAGATGATGAAGAAGAATATTACTAGAGTGTTCATGTATATGTTATATTATATAAAGAATGTTGATTATGACTCGGTTTCAGTGTTCTTAATGCATGTTTATGATTCAGTTTGAGTGTTCATAGATGTTATTATATCAAGAATGTTAATTTATTAATTGTTATATTTTAATATTTATTTTTACAGATGAGTGGATATGGGGGTCATGGACAGCGTTCTGGTGGACATGGTTCTGGTAGTCAGGGTTCTGGTACTTGGTTCGCCACTGGAATGATCTGGACACAATTAAGAAGAGCGAGCAGTGTCGGAAGAACCGACTATCAGAGCCTGGAGGCTCGGGTACCGGTTTTGCTAGACATAAAGGGGGATCTCGTGGGGCAGCCGAGGTGGCCAGACGGATTGTAAGTATTTATGTTCAATTATAAGTAATTTGAGTTCATTTTAATTAATTTAATTTTATGTTCTTCAAAATATAAGAGGAGAAGATGGGACGACCAGCTTACGACTGGGAGATTGTCGAATATTACCACCGTTACAATAACGGGATGTACACATACGGGCATATAGGTGATATTCTGGTAAGTGTATACATATATTATATTAAATATAATATTTAATTGTATTGACATGTATATTAACCAAATTTTACATATGCACATATAGGATCAGGTGCAAGAGGAATTGTCACATCTCACCCAGCCGCCATCCGATCATGATCCTTCAGATGATGGTTCCAGCAGCCAGACCCCACCCATGCCGGAAAAGTCTGAGTTGTTCGTGAAGAAAGTTGGAAGATCTTACGGTCGCGTGAAGGGTCTTGGGCAACTAGGAAAGAACAGACGTGTCACTTCTGGTCCTGGTGAGACATCTTCCGGTACGTCGTTTGGACGATTTAGCCAGGCCGACATCGACAATGCTCTTTTGGAAGAGAGGAGGGCTAGTCAAGAGAGAGAGCGTCTCTTACGTGAAGAACTGCAGCAATCAGTCAATCAGGCGGAGGAGCGCTTACGTCAAGAGTTTGCGCGTGAGATGGCATCACAGATGGCATCAATGATGAGCCAGTTCAGAGGGGGGTCGGGTAACGGGAACGGGGATGATGATGGTGATGATGACGCTGCTGAGGATGGTCGATGATTGATACATTTTAAGTTATGTTGTCTTGTTGGATTTTAAAAAATTGATGAAGTTGTTTGGGATTTTTTTTTATGTTGTGTACTTGAATTGAAGTGAACGTACGAGACAATATTTATTTTATATGGTTTTAATTCATATATATTGCTTGTGTGTGATTAATTAAGTATTGATCTAATATATAAATGAATTGAATTAATAGCATATAGTTGGTAATTTATTAAATAAATTGAGTTAATAACATATAGTTGGTAATTGAGTTAATAAGTTATTAAATTTAGTAATGAAGGGCTTTTGTTAAATTAATTAAGTATTGAGCTAATATATAAATTAATTGAGTTAGTAATCTATTCAATTAATTGACTTAATTAATAATAAAAGAATAAATTTGAGTTAATACATACATAAGTATAAATTATTAAATTTAGTATTAATGAAGGGATTTGTTAAATAAATTGAGTTAATTAATATATATATATATATATATAAGTACGTGTAAGTTATTAAATTTAGTAATGAGGGGTTTGTAAAAGAATAACATATAGTTGGTAATTTATTAAATTAATTGAGTTAAAGAATAAAAACAGAAATTAAAAGGGATAAATATATAATGCATTTGAAATATTACGACTAAAGCTCCTAGCCTAATTGGCACACGGGGCCGCATAAACTCTTCAGAATCCGGGAGGTCGCGAGTTCGACCCCCCATGCGCGCGCTCAGTGCCAAATAAATACAATAAAGGGTGGCCTGGTGGTGAGGGGTAAGGGTAGTGGCCTTAGAGACCTGGGTTCGAAACCCAGGTCTGTTTTTTTTAAATCCAGCGTATTGGCGAGGGGCGTCGCGCTCGGAAAAAGGCGACGGGATTTACCCTCGGGAATTGGCGAGGGTTATGACTCTCGTGACTGGGCGACGGGATTCACTCTCGCTATTTGGCGACGGCACACGCCCTCGCCAATTCGCGAGTGGGTATGGCCCTCGCCAATTCGCGAGTGTGTTTGGCCCTCGCCAATTCGCGAGTGCGATTCTGCCCTCGGGATTTGGCGAGGGCACCCTCGCCAATAAATTAGCGAGGAGCAATTAGGCGACGGCGACTGCCCCTCGCCTATGCTGTCGCCAAATTGCTTAGCGAGGGCTTTACCTTCGCCAAAACCCTCTCCATATGGATGGTTTTTTGTAGTGTGTTTGCATACTTACCTTATTTGTCCATCTCACAATTGTTTGCACACCTATAAAAGGAAACTCTCACATAAACTCCACCCTCACTATATTCACATATTTACACAAAATGTCATTACTTTTACTCTCTTTCCAATCACCTTTTTACTTTATCCATATAACTTTACAAAATTACCCCTCAACACTCCACTCATTACACTTTTTTCTTAAAAAGTGTGTCCATCTTATGGTGCAAATACTTGTGGGACGGAGGGAGTATAAAAATGAAATAAATGAACTAAATGTCGACATTACCACATCCTTTACGAACAACACTATCTACGCTTAAAAAATAATTATTACTTTCAACTCTCTAGCTAGTAGACATACCAGCAGCAAAAACGTGTCTAAAATACGCAGGCAACTCTAATTCATCAACTCCAACCACCGATTTTCAAACTCACCACTCCTTACTAATATTTAGTTTGTGGAATACACGAGATATTACATGTATCCTTATTCTGAGAAAAAATCAATGGTGGTAGAAAGATTTCAGAAAAGATTAATGGTTTGATAATTTTGATACAATAAAATAAAATATTGATATGAGATTCTGAGAAAAAAACTTAATGGCAATGAAAAGATTTGAGAAAAATTAATGACTAATAATATTAAATTAAATATAAAAAAAGATTTTTTTATAATTTTGATATGGATAAAAAAAATGTTTATATTAGATTAAGTTTGAATTAAATATAAATAAGAATTTATTGACGTCGTGGTAATGCACATAGGTGGTGGGCATAATTGGTGGGCATAACTGGTGGACTTCTATATCATTTCCGTATATATATTACATAAGCTTAATTAGTGAGATATCATATCCTTTGTGTTGTACTTCATTGTAAAGTATATTTTAACTAGTTGAAAATAAATTAAAAACATTAATCTTTCATCTTGAGAGTTAAAAGGTTTATTGACTAGGTTGATTCTTCATATCATTTTAGCATAATTCACTTTTCAATTTATGACTTTTTTTATTCAATTCATTCCATTTTTTATTGGACTTTTTTTTAACTCGTTGAAAATAGATGAATGAATTGAGATTCCAACCAAATAATCCAATTTACATCTTTTAAGTATAAAAATTAAAAATTCTAAAAATCTCATTAAAATTTATAAAATATGTAAAATAAAAATTAAAAATTCTAAAATTTAAAAAATCCAAAAAATTAAAAAAATTTCAATACAAAAAAACTGAAAATGTTTTAGATTAAAAAAAAAAAAACCTCATTTACAATTCAAAACAATCTAAAAATCTAATTAAAATTATGTAAATGTGTAGATTAAAAATTAAAAATCCTAAAAATTATAAATATCTCATTAAAAATCTCACCTGGTTCTGACTGGTACGTCATTAAAGCTTTGTTGGAGCGATCTGAAAAGGTTGGGGCCCACGAGGTTTCCTGACTTGTCGCTGATGCCAAGTCAAAGCTCCATGCCTTGATCAACTGCAAAATTGTCTCAAATTCATTCTAATGAGATTTTTAGAATTTTTAATTTGCACTTTTTCAAATTTTTGGAATTGTAGAATTTTTAGATTTTTTAAGAGATATTTAGAATTTTTTTTGTTTATTATATTTTTTTGAATTTTTGTGAGATTTTTTAAATTTTATTGGGATTTTAGATTTTTTTTAATTTTTAATTCAAATCTAAAAGATATAAACTGGACCATTTGACTGGAATCTCAATTCAATCATCTATTTTCAGTAGAGATGTCTATCGAGCTAGCTCTACAGGGCTACGGGCTAAATGGGTTAGGACCTTAACCGGTTCATACTTAACGGTCCTACAATTGTTGGGACCTAACCCTAATCCTAGCGGACCACGGGCTAAACGGGCCACTAACGGGCTACAATAAAAAAAAATCTTTTAAAATTAAAGGTTCCAATTCACTACTATATATTTGACCTTGGAGAGCTTTTAGAAGAGCTCTCCAAGTGGGAGCTGTCCAATTTAGCTTGGACAGCTCCCACTTGGAGAGCTCTTCTAAAAGCTCTCCAAGGCCAAATATGTAGTAGTGATTGGCACGTCCAACAAGAAAATAAAATAGAAAAATATATAATTAGTTAATGATCGGTAAATGAGAAAACAAAAGTATTATTTAAACACAATTCTAGAACTCATTGTCCCGTCAAATAAAGCTAAAAAAAAATTCATAATCTAATAAAAAAATTGTAATAATAACTAGTAAATGATAATGGGGTGCTTAATGCTTATAGTTATGGCTATGGGCTAAATGACTCAAAATTTGTTCGTTTTTTATTTATTTAAAAAAAAAAAAAAAGTAACAACTCGGACTAGCGGGCTGGCCCGATTTAGCCCGCGGGCTAACCGATTCGGGTCAAAAAAGCCCGAATTTAAACGGGCCTATGATTCATGAACCCTAATCCTGCATTTTTCAGGGTTAAACGGGTCAGCCCGGTTAGCCCGACCCGGATAAACATCTCTAATTTTCAATGAATTTAAATTTTTTATTGAAAAAAAAATGTAAATTGAACCCCCTAAAATATTAATTAAAAAAATGAATACCTAATTGATTTAAATTGAATTAAACTTACGGAATGTGAAATGAAATTATCTCATAATAAAAACATAAAATTATAAGAAAATTAAGCAAAAAATATGCAGTAAATTCATGTAATTTTCACTAGTTCTGAATTAGTTTCTTTACTTGTTTATTTATCTTGTTTGTGACTTCCTCGTTTCCGTTGTTTAAAGTAGTTAAAATGTTAAACCACATGTTAGCTTCTAATTGTGTTAACGTTTGTTTAATTTTGATGATCTTTAATTTCATTGTTATTAATTACTATCTCTCCATACCTTTTCTCTTTTCTACTTCTATCTACATTTTTCGATCTTTTACCATCTCTCTTTTAAGTAAAAATAAATGAACAACTTTAAAAAAGATGAGAGGAGTGGTTTATATATATTTTTTTAAATCTCTTTTATCCGGCCAAGTAGATATATTAATCCTAAGAAAAATCTTTACTCAATCTTTGTAGCATCATACTTGCTACAAATAGACATTGTTTAAACAATAATGAAGCTGAAAAATAGTTTGTGCATAGCATTAATAGATAGTATCCGATCGTCGACTAAGGAGATCTCCAGCCCTCTTGATAAATAAAATAAAAACCTTAATGTAGCATATATATATATATATACGTGCTAGGTTGTTCAAATAATTGAACTTTATATATAAATATATACTTGGAAGATGAATTGGTAAGCACGTTATAAATTGGTTTGCAGGCAATGAAATTATTAAAGAAAATAGCTAGGCAGAATATATAATATTATTTCCTAATCAACTATGAAGACTGTCTTAATTCCAACTTAATCGCAAAGTCCCAACTATAAATACCCCTAAATATTTCATTACTTTTCCATCATGCATAAAAAATCAGCCCAGTTTAAGTATTAATTACATATATATTTCATCATCCAACATGCAATTAATTAAAATAATGGCATTTACTAAGCATGCATGTGTTTTAATTGTTGTTGTAGTGATGATCTCCATCACCCAAACCAGCGAGGCCACACGACGCAACTTGTTACAGGTGGCATCCGGCGCGCTCAATTCGGCTGGTTCACTTCTTGGAGCGGCTAACGGCACGCTAAATGCGACTGGCGTATTGAGTGACGCATTGGGAGGTAACGGCACGATCAATGGGGCAGGCAAAAAAATTGTGGAAATTGTATGAGAGCAAGCAAATGGAGGTACGTTTTTCTTTTTTACTTGGTTAAATTTTCTGGTTTAGTTGTGCATTTTATATGGTTATAGTTTAATTAGTTATGCAATTTATATATTTGTAGTTTAGTTGTGTAGTTTAATTAGTTGTGCATTTTATATATTTGTAGTTTAGTTGTGTAGTTTAATTAGTTGTGCATTTTTTTATATGTTTGTAAGAATTTTATGTTAAATGTTTAACAGATGGAATTGCCGGATCGTCGATGGATGTATGAAACTCCTAGGTTCATTTTAGGAAATGTGAATAGTGAATTTTACAATGAACTTGTGTCATTTGTTGAATTTGCAAAGCTCCACCCACATTACATGCATGGGGATTGTATCAAGTGTCCGTGTAATGCCAAAAAATGTCAGAATAAAATATTTAAGTCGATTGATGAGGTTTTGGTACATGTTCTGAAGAATGGTTTCACTGTTAATTATTATAACTGAACATTTCACGGCGAAGGACGTTGGCCTTATAACTTTGATCAAGTTTTATACTATTACACTGCTGGTATCTATGAAAGACAAATATATGGTAATCAAGCCGGCACGAGTAATGAACAACAGTTTGGTGGGGAACAACAGTTTGGTGGGGAACAACAGTTTGGTGGGGAAGAACAGTTTGGGGAGGGAGAACAGTTTGGGGAGGGAGAACAGTTTGGGGAGGGAGAACCCAATATGTATCAAACAATGATAATGGAAGCCGATTTTTCAAATGTAGAAGAGCAGCCGACGGATGAAGCATTTCGGTTTTATGAAATGCTCAAATTATGCGATCAAGATTTGTATTCGGGTTGTGATTCTCACTCTGAACTGTCATTTAATGCCCGACTTATGGCTATCAAGACCGAGAACAAGCTTTCTAACAGGGCATATGAGCAAATGACACAATTATGTAGTGAGATCTGCCCTCCTGAGAATAAGGTGCCTACAACGTATCATCAAAGCAAGCAAATGATGAAAAATATGGGATTGCCGGTCGAGAAGATTGATTGTTGTGTAAACGGTTGCATGTTATATTGGGGTGATGAAGATAACAATCTGAACATGTGTAAGATGTGTGGTCATCCTCGTTACAAAGAGCCACGTCGGAAGGGGCCCGCTGGTCAATCGAAGTCGTCGAAGAAGAAAGTGGCACACAAGAAGATGTATTATCTTCCAATCATTCCCCGTTTAATGAGATTGTATCAATCTACTGCCACAGCACAACACATGACGTGGCATGCAACAGATTCGTCTTCGACCGAGTCTAGGGAGATGCGACATCCGGCGGACTCGGAGGCCTGGAAACACCTTGACAACGTGTATCCCAATTTTTCTTCTGAACCGAGGAATGTGAGGCTAGGTTTGTGTACTGATGGTTTTGCACCGTTTGGGAGCTTTGGAAAGCAGTATTCGTTGTGGCCGGTGATTCTGACTCCGTATAATCTTCCTCCATGGATGTGCTTGAAACCTCAAACAATGTTTCTAACTGTATTGGTGCCAGGTCCGTCGAATCCAAAGGATAAACTTGACGTTTATCTCCAGCCTCTTATAAAAGACTTGATCTTTTTATGGGAAAGTGGTGTCCAAACGTATGATGTGTTCAGAAAACAGAATTTCACGATGCGTGCTGCTGTATTGTGGACCATTAGCGACTTTCCTGCATATTCTATGTTGTCTGGGTGGAAAACGGCTGGGTTTCAAGCATGTCCGTATTGTATGGATTTTTCTGAAGCTTTCAGTCTTGAGAAGAGTAGGAAAGTTACATGGTTTGATAATCACCGAAAGTTCTTACCTCAAGATCATCCATTTAGAATGAATAAGAACAACTTCTTGAAGAACAGAACAGTTACACACAATCGACCGCTCCTTCGAAACGGTATTTTAATTATACAATTATTTGATCTAGTATAATGTTATACGTATATGTTTTATTAATTTCTTCTAGTATAATGTTACCGTACAGGACAAACGTTGTTACATGAGATTCAGTGGACGGGTTTGAAAAAATCTACTGAGGAAAATGCAGCTGAACACAACGGTCGAATCCCAGGTGGATGGAATAGAAAGAGTATTTTTTGGGATTTGCCATACTGGAGTTCACTATTGATCCGACACAATTTGGACGTGATGCACATTGAGAAGAATGTGTTTGATAATGTGTTCCACACAATGATGAACACAGAAGGCAAGACGAAAGATACTCCAAAGTCCCGGGAAGAGTTGAACATTTATTGTCGTCGCGAAGAGTTGAAAATGGATCCCAGTACAGGTAGATATCCGAAGGCTTGCTACACACTGGATAAGCCACAGAAACAACAACTGTGTCGTTGGATTCACGAGTTGAATTTTCCAGACAACTACGTGTCAAACTTGAGTCGATGCGCAGACATAAACAGGGGTAAGGTTTCAGGGATGAAGAGTCACGATTGTCATGTTTTTATGCAGCGCTTGATACCGATTGCGTTCCGAGACGTTGTTCCTCTCAATGCGTGGAGGGCTATCACTGAATTAAGTCTTTTTTTTAGAGATTTAACATCTTCAACGATCAAGATCGATGATATGATTCGTTTGGAGCAAGACATTCCAGTGATTTTGTGTAAGTTGGAACAAATTTTTCCACCTAGCTTCTTCAACTCCATGGAACACTTACCCGTTCATTTAGCGTATGAAGCCAGAATTTGTGGTCCAGTGCAGTACAGGTGGATGTACCCATTTGAAAGGTAAACTCTTACATTTTTTATATATACTACATGCATGCATGTTCACTGAATTAAAATATATGTTTTTTATTATAAATCAGATATCTCCACAACTTGAAACGCAATGCTAAACAAAAGGCAAATGTGGAAGCATCGATTGTTAATGCATATTTGAATGAAGAGGTTGGCATGTTTTGTTCTTATTATTTTGAAGACCATGTCAACACTCGGTTGAGAAGTGAACCACGTAACTACGGCGGTAGAGATACAGACAATATCGGTGAAGAGGTTGATGGAATGCTGTCTATATTCAAGTCTAAGGGACGACCAATAGGAAAATTCACTGAACGAGAGTGGGAGTCGAACAGAGAGGCAGAAATAGCACAAACGTATGTGTTATTGAATTGTGATGAAGTTCAGCCTTACATTGAGTAAGTATTTCATATTTTTATCATTACTTCATTTATGTAATTTAATATTAATTGTGATTGGATGTTGTGAATTAGGATGTATACTCAAGAACTAAGACGAACAGAACAAAACATCTCAGATACAGATATAGATGCTCGTCTTCAACGTGATTTTGCCCGATGGTTCCAACGTTGTGTGAGTACCATTTCCTTAAATTTTACGTAAATAAATATGATTCATAATTAATGTTAATTATTTGAACTGTATAGGGACGGTCAAACGATTTTGGGAATCGATTCTTAAAGGATCTCAGCAAAGGACCACTACGTCGTGTAAAGACTTACAACGGCTATATTGTGAAGGGCTACAGATTTTATACATCTGAGTATGCATCGAGAAAAGCGACTACCAACAGTGGTGTTTGCGTTAGCAGTGCAAACTACAATGCAGATGCAAGTGACTACTATGGGGTGTTGCACGAAGTCGTTGAAGTAGAATATCCGGGATATCCAACAAAGACTGTAGTGTTGTTCAAGTGTCATTGGTTTGATTCAGGCCCTTCAGGAACAAGGATTCATCCGGAGTACAAACTCGTCGATGTTAATCCGAAAAGGAGCTATATCGGGAATGATCCATTTGTATTTGCCCATCAAGTATCTCAAGTATACTACTGCAAGTATCCAGTACGATCACGTAGTAAAATTGAATGGCACGCTGTTTGCAAAGTAAAGGCAAGATCAATGGTAGAAGTCCCTACAAAGGACAGGAGTGATGAAGATGATTCTCCGTTTCAAACGGAACAAATAGAGGCTAGAACTGAAGTCTTTTCGGGAGATTTGAATATCCACGTAGACTTGACGGGTGGAAATTCACAATTGATCGAAATTGAAAACGATAATGAAAATGAGGAAGATGATGAAAATGAAGAGGAAGAGGATGAGGAGGAGGAGGAGGAGGAGGAGGAGGAGGAGGATGATGAAGAGGAGGAAGATGAGACAAATAATCAAAATGTAGATGAAGAAGATGAAGAAGAAGAAGATGAATAATAAATTATATAATGTAAGCTAATTATTTTATTAGATGTACAATTTAAAAATATTTATCATTAAGTTACAACTAAAAATTGTGAAAAAAATTAATTTTTTGAAATTTTTTAAAATATAATTAGCAAAAAAATGAATATTTTAGTAAAAAAAATGAATATTTTAGTATTTAAAAATATATAAATTATAGATTAAAAATTTAATTATTTAATTTATGTGAATGACATTAATTTTTTGAAATTTTTTAAAAAATAATTAGCAAAAAAATGATTTTTTTACTAAAAAATATTAGTATTTTAGTTAAAATATGAATATTTTAGTATTTTAAAATATATAAATTATAAAAATATAAATTATAGATTTCAAATTTAATTATTTGATATATATGAAAGAAATTAATTTTATTAATTTAAAAAAAAAATGGGCCGAAAATGAGTACATATACAATTAATATTACAATTACGAACAAGTAACACACTTGTCCGAGTGGTAGGCGCCCCTCTCTAGGCGCCCACACACCCGGGTTCGATTCCTAGCAAGGCCAGAATAAATGGTGGCCTTAATACCAGGTAGCGGGTCGGGTCGGGGTCGGGTCGGGTCCGATCCGCCCCAGTAATTTTTATTTGGGTTACCTTACTACCGACGGATAATTCCGTCGTTACTACCGACGGAACCACCGACGGGCACCGACGGAATATAATTCCGAATTAAAAAATATAAAATCGTGTTCCGTCGGCAGATCCGTCGGAAAGTACCGACGGAATTCCCCACAAAAGCCGACGGATATATTTTTGAAAAAAAAAATTCTAAAATAAATTTTCGTCGGCAAGTCTGTCGGTACTACCGACGGACGTCCGACGGAATTGCCGACAGAAATCAGACCCGGTTTCAAAACGGGTCATTCGACCTACCGACGGAATGAGATCCGTCGGCAGACTCGACTGATTTATTCCGTCGGGAATCCGTCGGTAGTTCCGTCGGAAACCACGCCTACCGACCACAATTCCGTCGGTAGATCCGTCGGTAAACCGCGCGTTTTTTGTAGTGCAACCTATTGAGTACACCCACCTGACAAATTTTTTATCCCAGAGGACATGTAAAATGTCCAATATACCCTTTCTGTAAAAAATTTAAAAAAACACGAAGATGAGTACACCCACCCATTTCATTTTTGCAGAATCATCCCCACCATCACCATAGTTTTAAAAAAATTCTTAACAAAATACAAAATTAGAAAGAAAAAGATGTTCGGGATTTTTTTTCAGACAAATCATTATTTTCCGAAAAAAAACATGTTCGTGATTTTTTTTTCGGACAAATCAACATTGTCCGAAAAAAAACATGTGTTCGAAAATTTTAAATGAACAAAATTAAAATGTTCGAAATTTTCTTTAAAATAAACTCAGTGTGTCCGAATTTTTTTTTTTGAACAACTTCCATTTGTACGAAAAAAAAAATCGAACATGCAGATTTTGAAGAAAGCAAAAAAAATTTGTTGATTCTTACCCTAACCCTAATCGCAAATTTTGTGTGCACAAACCCTAAATAAGAAAAATAAAAAATGTGCACAAAACCTAAACACCTAAACTTACCAGAATTATGGACGGGGAGGGGTGCCAACGGCCGCGGCCGCTTGAAAGGGAGGGTTGCGGCCGCGAAGAGGAGGGAAATGGGTTGCGACCGCGAAGGGAGGGAGAGGTGTTGCGGCCGCGAACGGCCGCGAAGAGGAGGGAGAGGTGTTGCGGCCGCGAACGGTCGTGAAGCAGGTGGGCGGTGGCAAAGAAGGTGGGCGACGGAGTCGCAAAGCAGATGTGCGGCGGAGTCGCGAAGCAGATGTTCGACGGAGTCACGACGAAGGTGGGCGGCGACGTGGTTGGCGAGTCGCGGAGGTGTGGGGAGACGGGGCGGCGCGGGAGATGTGGGATGAAGGTGGGTGTACCATTGAAACGAGAGAAATGAGAGATATAAATAGAATTAAGGTTTTAAAGTGTTAGAAGGGTATTTTTGGATTTTCCAGGTGGGTGTCCTCAACTTACGGGTGTGTGTACTCATCCAGTGGGTGTCCACAATACATTGGTGGGTGTCTATAACCGCGCCCTTATTTTGTCTCACGCCTGAATTGGCCCACTGGAGTGGACTTTTCTAATTAGGCCCTGGTTATATACCCTCCGGCTTTGTTAAGTATACTCCCCGAATTTATGTTCCCATTCAATGTGGTAAATGTTAGATGTACTCCCTTCAAATTATCATTTCCTTTTAAATGGGAAAATGTTAAATATACTCCCCCATTCAAACCCTAATATCACCTTTCCCCATCTTTCTACTTCCTCCTTTCTTTTAAAAAAAAAAAAACTCTAATTTTTCTCCACCAAGTTACCGCCGCTGGCCCCCTTCTTCTTTATTTTTTTCTCATTTTTCTGCAAAAATTCTTCCATGGAAATCGGCCATGAAGGTCGGCCACACCTCACAGCCGTCCGCGCCGCCGACCACACTCACAATCGTTCGTGCCGCCACCAACCACCCTCCTTAATTTCTTCCCTTTTCTTATCCGCCCAGGTAGGGTTACATTTTTCCTTTTTTTTTTCAACAGGAAGTACTTGTCGAAAATAAACATTACGGTCGACCATAATGTTTATTTTCGATAACTTCTTGTCAAAAATTGTAAAAAAAAAAAGTATTTTCTGTCGAAAACATGTTGTCAACGGGTGTATTTTTCGTCGACAAATCTTAGTCGATGATATCATCTTTGGTCGATCCTGGTTTGTTGGTTTTTTTTTAATATTTGAATTTATAAAATGTTATTAAAATTCTAAAAATGTCATTAAAATTTATAAAATGTGTAAATTAAAAATTCTAAAATTTAGAAAATCCTAAAAATTTTACAATTCTAAAAATCTAAAAATGTTTAGATTAAAAATTAAGGAAAAAAAATATCCTTAAAATATTTTTTAAAATCTAAAAATCTCATTAAAAATATGTAAATGTGTAGATTAATTTTTTTTTAAAATCTAATAAGAATAATATAAATTATAAATATCTCATTAAAAATCTCATCTAGTTCTAACTCGTCCGTCATTAAAGCTTTGTTAGAGCGATTTAGAATGTTTTGGGTCCCACGAGGTTTCCTGACTCACCGCCGAGGCCAAGTTAGAGCTCCACGCCTTGACTGCAAAATTGTCCCAAATTTATTCTAATGAGATTTTTAGAAATTTTAATTTGCACATTTTCAGATTTTAGGAATGGTAGAATTTTTTGAATTTTTTTTACAGTTTTTTTATTTTTAATATTTAGATTATTTTTTTTTAGAATTTTTGTGAGATTTTTTTTTAATTTTATTGGGATTCTAGATTTTTTTAATTTTTAATTCAAACCTAAAAGACATAAATTGGACCATTTGTATGGAATCTCAATTCAATCATCTATATCCGGCTAAGTTTAATTTATTTATTTATTTTTATAGAAAACGAATTAATGTAAATTGAACAACGTAACCTAGATTAAAATGAAATTAATTATCTCATGATAGTGGACACCAAGTTCTCTAACATACAGTGTATATTTTTTTAAAATCTTTATTATATAATTTAAAAATTATATATATATATATATATATATATATATATATATATATATATATATATATATATATATACCTTATAAAAATATCTTTACACAATCATTGAATCAATATAAGTGAAGAGGAAAGCATTATACTTGCTAAGACATTGTTTAATTGTTATTTCGAGGATGGAAATTTTACATTATGGAGATTTAGGATTTAAACAAGCAATGTGTTTTGTAGCAGTGTTTATTAGTTGCTTGATTTTTTATGTTTCATTAAGCTTTCCATTTTCTAGGTCTTTAATATATACATGTCGTTATGATAATTATCAATTGTTGATTACGCATATCATTATCATATAGAGTAATGAAACATCGATGGAATATAAAAATTGTAGCAAGTGAAAGACAATAAAAGGTAGATATATAAAATAAAAAAAAACCTAGGACCATAAGTTCACAAGTCGAGCCAGAGGCCGGAGTGCCATTAAAATCTTGCCTGGAAAAACCCTCCTTAGTAATAAAACCCAGATCAAGAAAAAAGGTACACTCCTCTAAAAGTCAATATCTATAGAAAACAGTATGTAAATCATTATGTAGAAATGAGAGTAAAATGTCCGGGGGTAGCCTCTCCAGACACAATCAAGGCCAGTCTTGACCACAGCATCCGCCGCCTGGTTGACCTCTCTGAAGACGTGTGAGTATTTGATGTGCATGTCATGGTAGCAAGTGAAAGATACCGTCTATTACGGAAAGAATGTTTAGGGATTTTTTTTTTTTTTGTTATATGCGATGGGTCGATGGTAGTGGATAGCAAGTTCTTTAGTTATTTTCTTTAAATCTTTTAAATAATTAGATATATTCTTAATAAAAATCTTTACAAAATCTTTGCAGCATCATATATACTTGCTACAGTAGACATTGTTTAAACAATATATAATCAAGCTGAAAAATAGTTTGTGCATAGCATTATAATAGTATCGGCCGAGGAGATCTCCCTCTTAATAAATTAAATAATAAAAACCATAATGTAGTACTATTAGGTCTGTAAACGTGCTAGGTTGTTCAAATAAACTTTATATATAATTAAATACTTGGAAGATGAATTGGTAAGCACGTTATAAAAATTTTATTTATTTAATTTTTTGACAGAAAGCACGTTATAAATTGGTTTGTAGGTCCCTGTCAAAAAAAAAAAAGGTTTGCAGGCAATGAAATTATTAAAGAAAATAGCTAGGCAGAATATATAATATTATTTCCTAATCAACTATGAAGACTGTCTTAATTCCAACTTAATCGCAAAGTCCCAACTATAAATACCCCTAAATATTTCATTACTTTTCCATCATGCATAAAAAATCAGCCCAGTTTAAGTATTAATTACATATATATTTCATCATCCAACATGCAATTAATTAAAATAATGGCAATATTTACTAAGCATGCATGTGTTTTAATTGTTGTTGTAGTGATGATCTCCATCACCCAAACCAGCGAGGCCACACGACGCAACTTGTTACAGGTGGCATCCGGCGCGCTCAATTCGGCTGGTTCACTTCTTGGAGCGGCTAACGGCACGCTAAATGCGACTGGCATATTGAGTGACGCATTGGGAGGTAACGACGCGATCAATGGGACAGGGTCCGTGTTAGATCTGGCTACAGGCTCGCTTAATGAGACTGGCGCATTAAGTGACGACACATTATTGGGAGGTAACGGCACGATCAATGGGACTGTCTCCGTGACAAATTTGGCTACAGGCTCGCTAAATCAGCATGACTCATTGAGTGACGAATATGAATATAACAACACAATCAACGGGACTGGCTCCGTGACAAATTTGGCTACAGGCTCGGTTATTGTGACTGGCGCATTGAATGACACATTGAGAGGTAACGGCACGATCAATGGGACTGCCTCCGTGACAGGTGTGGCTACGGTCACGCTAAATGTCAGTGTTAATTCGGTGCTTAATTGATGGCCAATGATTTTGTGTGTTTCATTCTTTTGAATGTATAACACGTGATGACAAAGTGGGATAGCTCAAGTGGTTAGAGCACCACTACCTAGGCGTCCTGGGTTCGAGTCATGGGGTTCGAGTCATGGAGAGGGGAAAAAGGGATGGGTATTTAACTTCCATAAAAAAAAAAAAAAATGTATAACACGTGGATGATCGATAAAAAAAATTAATCAACGGATTACATACACGTCATAGGCCAAGATGGAAACTAAACTCTGATTAATTATTCTTCTTTTTGTCATGTTATTTTATTTTTTTTCAAACTTTTTCATTAATTGATTGAAGTTATTTATTTATTATTGTAAGAAATTAGATTAATTTGTATTCGGGGTTTGATGTTAATGTAATACTCCTACATCTTTTTTTGTAATTGAGATTATATATATATTTTGATTAATTAAATTTACACCGGCCATATTCACATAATTGCATCCATTTCAAAATAGATATACAAATTATGATGACATTAAAGATTAAATTAAAATTATAATGATATCTAAATTTTATACATTTTAAAATATAATCTATCATTAATTTAAGTTATCAAACAACATATAAATATGAGGTGAAATTAATCTAAATTTAAATTAAGTTATCAAATCTGGCCTAAAATGATAGTAAAAAACATGGTAAATTATCGGATATAAATTAGTTTTATCATACTCCCTCCGTCCTGTGATTACTTTCACATGTGAAGTGGCACACAAATTAAGAAAAGTAAATTTAGTGGGGATTTTGAGGGGTAATTTTACAAACCTTTATATATAAGTAAAGAAATGAGTTGACTTTTGTGTATGTGTGGAGAAAAAGTAATGACATTTCTGTAAAATTAAGGATATTGTAGTTTATGAAGAGTTTTCCATTTTAAGGGTGTGAAAGTTATTGTGGGACGTCTCGAAAAGGAAAGTGTGAAAGTAATTGCGGAACGGAGGGAGTACAACTTATCATACGTCAATTTAATGCACCTCAACTTATCACAAATTTGGTGATATAAAGTCGCGTATACAATTAAATGATGGGTGATACTTGGGTACACTCGCACCATACCCTCAATTTTAATTTTTTTTTTATATTTTATATATATGCACCTGTTCATTTAATTAGTTCACCTCTAAATTATTATTTTTACTACGGTTATCTGCACTCGCTCATTTTATGAGTTCACTCCAAATCATTTTTTTGTCATGGTTACTTGCAGCCGTTCATTTTATAAGTTCACCCCCAATTTTTTTTACCACTATTATCTGCACCCACTCATTTTATAAGTTTACCCCAAAATATTTTTTTTAAAAATAATTACATTTTAAAGATTATATTATCCTTTAATTAATTTACACAAAATATAATAAAATCAACCATAATTTGTAAGGGTGATACTTGGATACTTGCAAGATACCGGTACACACCAATTTTATCATACGTTAATTTGGTGCACTCACCTAATCACAAATATTCTTAATATCATATATTTGGTACAACACTTTTGATCATACATTCAGATATTACATAAACCAAGAGATTTTTTAAATGAATAATATCCTTTATCATCAAAAGCTTTAGTGAAAATATCAGCTAACTGTTTTTCAGTAGAAATATACTCTAATTTTACTACTTCCTTTTCAAAGAGTATAACCTTGAGCTACCAACCTAGCTTTGTTTCTAATAATGTTCCCAATCTCATCAATTTTATTTTTAAAGATCCATTTAGTTCCTATAACATTTACATGTTATGGTCTAGGAACTAAAGCCCAAACATCATTTCTAACAAACTGATTTAGTTCCTCATGCATAGATTCAACCCAATTTTCATCATTTAAGGCATCTTTCACATGAGTTTTAGTTTCAATAATAGAGTGATAGCATTCATGTGTTACCTTGTTACACATTGATGACATACAAATAGATCTTACCACATTCTTGGAATTCATACCCATCATTCTTCTTGTTGACACATTGATGACACCAGTGGATTGTTCACCTATAATTTGATCTAGTAAATAATTCTTTTGAACTTTGATGGATGGAGTTTTCTGAAGATTATACAAATTTTTTGGATCTGTGTTCTCAGATGATTCTTCTACTGTGTCATCATTTTGACCATCATTCTAAGTTTGTTCAATCTTTTCAGTACTGATTGGAACATCAATCAAGTCTGAAATATCTTCTTCTTCAATGCTCTTCCCTGTAATGCTTGTATCATCATCAAATACAACATTTACTGATTCTTGAACAGTATCAATCCTGAAATTGTATATTCGGTAAGCTTTGTTGTTCCTAGTGTAATCAAGGAACAAACCTTTGTCACTCTTAGAGTCAAATTTGTGAAGCTGATACATGTCATTTAAGATATAGCAAACACAATCAAAGACATGGAAGTACTTAAGAGTATGCTTTCTATTGTTCATAATTTCATAGGGAATTTTAGTAGAATCAGTTCTAATATAAACTCTATTTGAAATATGACAAGTAGTATTTAGGCTTCAGCCCAAAATCTCTTTGAAAGATTTTTAGAACATAACATAACTCTAGTCATTTCTTGAAGGGTTCTGTTTTTCTTTTCAGCAATGCCATTTTGTTGAGGAGTTTTTGGAGATGAAAATTCTTATGTTATTCATTTGGATTCACAAAACTCTATAAAGGAATTGTTTTCAAATTCTTTTCCATGGTCTGGTCTAACTCTACAAACTTTTGAATTAAAAACAGTTTTGAATCTCTTATACAAAATTTTGAAAATATTGGGAGTTTCAGATTTGTCTTTTAAGAATTTCGTCCAAGTAAATATAGAATAATCATCAACAACAGCTAAGGAATACATTTTTCCTCCAATACTCTCTGTTTCCGTAGGACCCATAAGATCCATATGTAATAATTCGAAACAGTGTTTGGTTGAACAATTAATGTCCCAACATTTTGTGACACACATTTACCTTTTTGACAACGTCCACATACTTTGTTGTCAGTTAAGCTCAACTTTGGTAAACTTGTAACAATTTTCAATCTGATTAATTTAACAATTTGTTTGTACTTAGCATGTCCAAGTTTATGATGTCACATAACTGACTTGGTTGTATTTTTGCACACTTTTTACAACTATACGATCCCCACAAGCGTATGGGTTCGTTAGTAGTATGATAAGTATACCAAGTAGAATTTCGTTCCAAGGATTTAATTGAGTGAGAATGAGTCCCTAAAGTTGCAAGCTATCATGCTATTGTAGCAACTAAATGTTGTTGTTTTTTAGTTTTGAAAGAAACAATTAACTAAATAAGACTAATAACAAGAATTATAAGGCAAATGAAGTAGACGAACTAGCTAACTTTCTTTTGAAAAGTGCAAGGGAAGAGTATTGCCTCGGGTGTTTCCGTTTTGTGGGTAATTAAGTGAACTAGTGAACCAATTACATGAATTAGCTATGAATTCGGGTTAAGCTAAAGGCTATCACATAAGTGTGCAAACCCCCTCGAAAGGCATAGGTCAACATCGTGCATTGATTAACAATTATAGGATCTAACCAAATACCATAAGCTCCTAAGATAGTGTCTCATAAGCACTTTCAACACAGTTACTAATGCTTATGAGACACCCTCTCACTAATCTCGTAGACGACCTCTAGTCGATTAATGTCTAAAGTTGTCGGTCTAGCAATTAACCCTCTCTCGGTTAAGCTAATCACTACTTAACTTCTATTCAATTGACCAAAGCTCACACTCACGCCCAAATCATGCAAACCCAACTCTCGTTGCAATTAACATAATCGAAAATGCTTGCTAATAGGGTTGATCAATCAAATGAATCAATCGAACTACAACTCTAGAAACATATACACCCAAATCCTAAGCTAATCATGCAATCAATCCACAATTACACTAAACACCCATCAAAACATCCACACCCAAGGCAATTGGAGATTAGCCCATGGTTTTAGAAGAGAATCTCATGGCTACAACAACAAATAACATGAAACTCATAATAAAATAACAAGAGATTGAAGAAATTAAGAAAATACCAAATTGAATTGCAAAATAGAGTAATATCACATTGATCATGCGAATTTAGAAACAAAACGATGTAATAGACGATGCCCGATGATAATCGTAGCTTGATTTGAAGTAAAAACCACTATTCTATCTAATTTATTGAAGAAATTAAACTAAAAATGAAGAACACCTACAACTATGTGAATGTGTGTGTGGAATTGCTTGTAAAAGGAGTGAGACCCTTTTAAAACTAAAATTTAGTCTATTTATAGTTGGGGTGGAAGTCTTGAATTAATTTTGCAATTAGGCCCTTGAAATATGGAGAAAATGGACCAAAACCGCCGAAAATGGGTCCACCCGGCCGGGTGGGTAAGTGGCGTGGCCGGGCGGACAAGTTGGGTGCGCGAAATGGGCTGGAACAGGTGGCCCGGCCGGGCCAAAACTTCGTAATTTGATTTTGGCCAAAAATACTCGCAGGGGGTGAACTTATCAAAAAGGTGGGTGCAGATCACTGGCCGGGCGGGTCGGCCCGGTCGGGCGGATACTTCGGCCCAGATTTCGTCCTCTATCTTCGTCCCTTTATATCTCGGGCTTCCGACCTCCGATTGACTTGATTCTTTTTTCCATTCCACTCCATTTTTCGAGACGAATCCAATGGTGCAATCCTCTATTCAGTACGGTGAGTGAAAATGATAATTGAACACTCGTTTTTGCGATTTTAATGCCTAATTCACATCGTATTCCTACAAAACGAGCTCAAACACATTTCTCAATAAAATCAAGCATATTAGTGTGAAAATGCATGAAAACCCTTCAAAGTTTATCACTAAAACACATGAAATCTTATGCAATTTACAACCGAATCAATAACATATTCATTGCTTTTCATATTACTGCACTTCATTTTGGATTCAATTAAGTAACAGATATCAGCAGATCTATTTCCCATCATAATACATTCAAAATCTTAATTTATCTAAAACATAGTAGGATTTTTTGTCAAATTTAACATGAAAATCATCATCACATAATTGACTGATGTTAATTAAGTTAGCAAGTATATAATCCATCAACGTGCAGAACATTTGAAAATTTTGGAAAACCAAGAACATTTAATGTCCCTTTAACAATTATTTTCCCTTTAGATCCACCACCATAAGTGACATTACAACAGTCATAAGCTTTATTGTCAGAAGGATAATCAATTTGACATGTCATATGTTTAGAACAGGCACAGTCAAAATACCATAATCTAGGAATATATGCTTTCAGAGACATGTGAACAACATTACAAGTAGTTTTTTCTTTTAAAATCCATGTAGATTTTTGAAAATGTCGTTGCAAATGTTGTATCATTTTGGAAGATTTCGAAGCAATCATGTCATTTTAGGTGTCTCTGCTAGGCGTCCTACCTCCTTCGGTTGGTTTCCCTGTCCAGCTCTCAAAGCTCGAACACTCTGTTTTCTCTTTCGGAAGGAATCTCCGTCTGCGGGACCCCCTATGATTATGTGAATTACTCCTCTTTTTGGCGGCGGAGGGGGCATGTCCTCGGCTGCCTCTTTGGATTCTTTTTCTTCTGGTTTCCTGTCATGTTCCTTCCGCTTCTGCCCTCGAGGGCCCTGCCTATCTCGGAATATAAACTCTTTCAGATGCCCCGCCTGGATCATCCTCTCGATCTCGTCCTTCAGGTGATAACATTGGTTCGTGTCATGTCCGTACTCGTTATGGAATCTGCAAAATCGATCTGATTTTGGCTTCTGAGGGCCCCGACTTCTGGAGTAAGGGAATTTCAAATCGGGATGATCCCCTGCTACTTCCTGTACTTCAGCAGGCTATATTCTTAGAGGTGTATATTTCTCAAACCTTCCTCGAGGGCCAGAACGGGGGCCTCCAGAGGGGTAGGAATTTCCCGATGGCCCAGAGCCCCGAGGGACCTCTGGGCTGGACCGTCTTGAGGGGCCATACCTCCTTCTCTCCCGCTCCTGTGGCCTAGCCTCTAGTCTCTTGGCTTTACGAACCTCCTCCAAGGTGAGGTATTTCTCCGCTCTATGTAGTAACTCGTCAAAGTTCTAGACTAGCTTCTTGGCCAGGGAGGAAAAGAAATCTCCATCGCGCAGCCCATTGGTTAGGGCGTTGATCTTCACTTCTGGAGAGGTCGTAGGGACTTCCAGAGATGCCTGATTGAATCTCCGGAGGAAAGCTCTCAAACTCTCGTTCTCCCCCTGCCTCATATTGAAGAGGGTTAACGTGGCCCGAGTCTGCCTCTGGGCGCTTGCAAACTAATGGAGGAATAATTCGCTGAACTCCTCCCACGATCGAATGGTATTGGGTTCAAGCTGGGTGAACCACTGTTGTGCTGCCTTGGCCAATGTAGTCAGAAACACCCTACATTTGACTCCCTCCCCATATCGATGTAGTAAGGCTGCATTCTCGAATCTTACCAAATGCTCATATGGGTCTGTAGTGTCATCGTATTCGAAGTTAAGGGGCTTGAAGTTGAATGGCAACTCATCCTGTAATATATTAGGAGAAAACTGACAACCAGTAACATAAGCGGGCCTACTTATCCGATTACTCATCTGTTTCCTCATATCTTTCATTTCCTTTTGTAGGGCCTGCAGTTGGTCGCTGACTGGACCTGGATATGTATCATTTGTACTCTCCTCTCCCTCAGGGGGGGCTAACTCTCGGGATATCAACTCTGCATTCCTTCTCGTGCCCCGAGGGGGGATGCTTATTTTTGTCCGATAGGGCGCTTTCTCATCTCCTTCTACTCGCACTCCCTCCTCCTTGGAAAATGCTTGGGAGGTCCCAGGGGCCTTGTCCTGAAGTCTCGGAGTCGGCGTCTCTACGTTCGCTGGTACAGTTCTTGGGACTCGACCTCCCTGAGCCGCAAAAGCTCTTTCCACAGCTCGGTCAATGAGGGCATTCAATTGGTCTGGAGAAACCAGGAATGGTTCTGCATTCAGAGCATCCCCACGTTGAGAGCCTGAGGCCCGGATCTCCGGGGTTTCGGTATTCTCCGTCATCCCATCGCCCAAGTCCGGGGTTGGTGTGGCGGCTGGTGTTAATGGCGGATTTGATCCGAAGGGAACATACATAGGGTCCTTTCCACGGCCTCCCTTTGATGCAGGATCAGATGGTAAGGGGGGAATTTCCCCCAGAAGAGTTTTCTTCCCTAGAGTAGGCGTGATTGTGTTATTTCCTCCGCCCATCGTTCAAACAAATAGAAATTCGTGAGAAGATCTCTTAGACGTTTCCCACACACGGCGCCAGTTGTTGTGCCACAATTTGCACGAATGGATTAGATATCCTCCAGGTCAGATATCCAAATTCCCGAACTAATGTATGAATAATCCGGGTATAATGCCTTCTCCAAAATGATCTTCCGAGAACCTGCAAAAGACACGCCGGAGGGGAATCCGGCGCGGACACTCCGACGCTCAAGTCAGTATGTGTGATTCAGTATACGATAAGGACTCAAGAGTCCTCTTTTTATCAATGAGGTTCTCAAAAGGAATCAGAATGCTTGTAATAGGCGTAATAATGTTGAGTAATGTTAGAGATCGTAACCTGTAAATGTACCTAAGCTTGCCTATTTATAGAGGAATTCCACCTGAGGGGAAGTTAGGTTTTCCCCCTATCTCGGATTTGCCATCTCCTCTCTCTTTGAATTAGTCCACCTGCCTTTGAACTCCCATTCCCTGAAGAACCGCAACCACTTCCTCCTCTAGATTCCAACCGTTGAGTAAAGGAAGAATCAGTCTTCCTTTATCCGTTCTTATCCCATTTTACAGGGATCCTCTCCTAAACTTTCGGCCAACTAATTTCCCTTAGGGCCAGGTCTTCCTGATATTTCTCCCCTGAAGTCCTTAGGTGGAACTCCCTTCGGAGGGACACCCGGATGGGATTCTCTATTTTGAGGAGTCCTCTTTAAGTTCGTATCCTCTGATCAATCCTATCCTCTGTACACGTGTCGAATTCTCACGAGATGACAATTTTAAGCCGCATCAAAATGGAATTGGGATTTCATGGATTTAAAATCAACTTTGATTTACTATGGATTTATTGCATTTTTAAATTCATATAGATGGATTTACTATAGATATATTCACGTCTTTTTGTCATCCTATGCAAGCTTTTCGTGTACCTTAATTTCCATTTATAACAATCAAAATATACCTTTTTATTCATCTTGACATTTTGTGTTCGATCATATACTTCCTCCGTTTTTTATTAAATGTCACTTGACCTATTTTAATATTTTTAAAATAAGTGTCATTCTATACATTTTTTTTTAATTTTGACAATTTTACCCTTACACATTATACTCCCTCAATTTTCTTCACCTTTATTTAAGCTTTTTCCATTTTGAATATACTACTATAGCATAAATCATGGATAAATGTTGGTCCTGAAAGGAGTATATAACAAGTGTATGGGGGGAATACACTTGTATGCAAATTCTTTTCAACTATGATCAAACCAGAGTTCAGCAAGTTTGTCTTGGACAACTCTGCTGAAGAGATTAACTCTTCTAAGATAATCAGACTACTAAGTACTATTGAGTACTTAGTTGAATAACTATCTAGGGGAGTTATATGTGCGGAATTAGTGGTTGGCCCTTTAGTTTAAACTCCTTTAAGTTCTGAAATCACTTAGTCAAATAATCCAGTTTTCAGGGAACTTGTCCAATACAGTTTTGCACAGTCTTTGAGTATATATTCTTTTGAAGATCAGTTTTGTGTGCAGTGTTGAATGTATGAGAGTACTTGAAAGTAAATCAACACAAGAGTTTATAGTGGTTCAGAGACTCAAGCTCCTACATCCACTTTCCCTGATTTAACAGGATAATTCCTTCACTCTTGGAATTAACTTGTTTTATAGTGCCAAGGTGCACTTGATCAAGAACACCACTCCTTGGTGAATTGATCCCTAGGATGTCTAGAGTCCTAGTACCCTTTCTCAACTCAGAACTGAACTGTTCTTCTCTCAACAGTCAGCTCCTACCACTTCTACTACTACAACCTTCTCACTTTCTCACTTGAAAGGGGTAAGGGTTGAAATAAGGTTCCAATTATGAGATATCCTTTACAATGAAGGTCAGTGTATAAGGATATGATATCTCTCTAAACTTTGTATGGATATACAATGAAGATTAGCTTAGAAGAAGTGTTTGAAGACTAAGATAGTCTCTTTGAAAGCTTTGAGAGCACTTTAACTTGTAGGATATTTGGCTTGTTAGTTGGTGCTTCAAATGGTCTTCACACTTCTGTATTTATAGACAAATTTGAGGATTTGCCCGTTGGAGAGGCAGTCCCAAATTGCTATAAATGTCCTCCTTAAGTTCTTCAAACTGGAAGACAGATTCTTGATAGTGACATGTCCTCATTTGGGTAATAAACGGCTTGTAAGACTTTGTCTTCATTCTGCAGCACTCTTCCCAATGTCTGACTTTAAGATTCACTTGTTAGGACTTGGACATGGCTTCTGAGGTTTGTTCCAATGATAGGATAACATTCATTATCAAATGGACAACTCTGCTTTATCACTATCAGTAGACTTTGCTTATCAGCATAGTTGGCTTGCTCTTTTTCAGATGACTTGGCTCTTTCCCTTTGCTTCACTTGGAATTGATCTTAGCATCATTCTTTGAAGGCTTTTAGGGTGTAGTTGTCTTTATTTCTTCAGCATGGTTGGTTTTCAAGCTTCAGAACACTTGTTCTGGTTCAATTGTGCTGAGACAACTCTTCTGGACAACTCTCCTGATCAGCATACTTGGCCTTTGAGCTTCAGAACCTTTGTTCTTGCATAGAGACAACCTCTATGGACAACTCTCCTGATCAGAGCATTTGAATAAACTTGGCCTTTTGAGCTTTAGAACCTTTGTTCTTGCTTTAATTGAGCAGAGACAACTTCTCTGGACAACTCTCCTGATCAGAGCATTTGGTCTTCAATAGACTTAGAGATTGTTCCAGAATTTGAGCCTTGAGGGGACTTGATCTTGATAATCTTCAAAGCATATGTTCCCCCTCACATTGTGCATCTAATCATCTAAGAGCTGCCTAAACATTTCAGCTTCTCATCTAGCCTTATGTTATGTGTTCTAGCATTTTTAGAACACAATCAATTGTGACTTGGCATATCTCAGGGGGTTTTGGTATTTAATCAAAACATATGTCATTTTATTCCCAACAATTTCCCCATTTTTGATGATGCCAAAACCTATACATTTTATGCAAAAGTGACTGGACTACACCTATTACATTTATCTTCAGAAGACATGACTGAGCTCAATTTCCCTGAAAAAGAATGTGTTAGTGTACTCACCATTCATGTTGCAAATAGGTTTCAAGAATAGGCATAGAGAGATTTGTGTTTCTTGATTCAAAATATGTTCAACTATCATTCAAATGAGAATCATTACAACATGTTGATAGTTTGAACAAAAACATATCAGAGCATGAGAAACATTACATATAATCACAAATTTACTACAAAAGCAGAACTTAATGATATATTCATAAGTCATTAAGCATTTAGGTATTAGAGCAAACATATCAGCAGCTTCAGCATCTTCAGCATAGTTGACCAAAACAACAAATTAGCAACCAACTTAAGTTTTCATCCATTTCAGCATATAAGAGTCAGGAAAACTTAGCCATTTCAGAGATCATCTTCTTTAGGTGGCACCATCCCATATTGTGCCCACACTCTCTTCTTGAGTTCCATGGCTTCCTGGTTGGTTCCTTTGGGTCCAAGGGTCATTTTGTTCAGTTTGAGAATCTCTAGAAACTCCCTCAGGATCCTTGCTTGGTCAATCCATCCATCAAGCTTTGGAGGCATGTAAATGATAGGCTTGGGAGCATTGAGTTCAATTCTTGCAATATCAGCAGCTGCAAGCAATTGTTGATACAATTCTCTGTAATACTCTATCATGAACTCAGCAAAGGAAGAGTTGGCATCTCCTCCATTCCATCTGTCAATGACATAATAGTCATAGACAAACTCCCTTTTAGCCTCTTCCCATATATCATTCAGTTGAATTGGCACCCATTTATCCAAGTGTGGATATTTGGTGTCCATTGGGACTAATAGCTGAGGCTTCATCTTGCTGTAGGTTGCTCTCTTTCTTCTTGGCTTTTGGAAGTCAGCTCTTCTCTTATCTCTTGCTCTGTTGGCCTCTTCCATCAAGTCCATTTTTTCCTGGGTCCTCATCATGGCCAGTTTCTGTTGTGTTTCAGGGTCTTTGCCATACCCTTCATGAAACAACTTTGATGGATCATTGAGTACCACAACCTTTGTCTTCTTTGGTCCAGGTCCAAAGCCTTCTTCATATAATGCTTCCACATCTTCAGTAACTTTGGCACCTTCAGCAATGTTGACCATTTCAGAAGACTTGTCTTCTTCAGCAATCTTGGACACTTCAGCAGTTTTGTCCTTTTTAGCACTCTTTGCCTTTTTAGAGATAGGCTCATCATCATCAATTCTGAACTCAGGAGGCAGATCAAGGCTGTTGGGAAAGTCAGTGAATGTTTCTGCTTTTCTTTTGTTTCCTTTGGCCTTCTTGATTTTTCCTCTAGTTTAGATACCTTCAGCATCCTTGTCCAAACCAGATACCTCTTCTCCTGGTCTTTGTTGTAGCCTAACTCTTTCTTCTTGTGCTGAGGCCATTGAGTTCTTCAAAGCAATTGCTAATTGCTCTTCTTCATCCAATTCTTCTAAATCCAGCACAGCTGGTTCTTTTCCTTTTCCTTCAGCAGCTTTGTCCTTTCCCTTTCCTGGGCTTCCAATGACTAAGGCACCTTTTGCTCTTGCTCTTTCCCTTTCCCCCTTTTTGGCAGCATCAAAACACTGGGGTTTGAGCTCACTCATTGTTGTAGCCATTAGGGATTGGGCTTGGTTTAGAGTTTTCATCTCTTCCAACAAATATACATTCTCATCATGTATATTTTGCATCCTATCACTGCTCAAGCTAAGGAAAGCTAGAACAGGCTTCATCTTTTGTTGGACAACATCTTCCAAGGTTGCTTTTAGAGATGCATCAAGATGGGCCTTAAGAAGCTCAGTGAGGTTGGCCACTGCACTTTCAGCAATGTTGGCCAGCACTTCTTGGGAAAACTTTTCAGAGGCTGCTTTCACCATGGCAAGTCTTTGTTCTTCTGCCCTTTTCTTCTGCAATGCAGTCTTCTTGCCAAGTGCTTGTTTGACAGTTAGCCTGAGAGCCTTGACGTTGGCATTATGATTGTCTATCAGCAGCTTTTGTTCCTTCTTGACCTCCTCTGAGATGGTTTCCATAGTGGATTTAGCTTGTTGAACTTCAGTGGAAATGGTTTGGAGACCAGATTCCACACCACTAATCCTTGCTTCCAATGTGGGTAGCACCACATCCTCAGAGCCTGTTAGCCTCATCTATACATATGCTAGAGTTCTTCCTTGCTCATTTAATGCTCCTGAAGTTTCAGCATGAGCAGATTGGACCTGATGAGCCAAGGAGTCCAATTTCTCTGATTGCATTCCAAGCAAGGCTTGTGCTGAGCATGTATCTACTTGGATAGGGGCATCTGTCAAGAACTCATCTGCAAATATTTGGTCAAGGGAAATACCTGCAATGTTAGACAAATCAAACAAGTTAGGAAATAAACACTCATCACCCTCAATTTCTTTTGCATAAGACTCTGATACATCAGCAGCCTTCTTCTCATTTTCAACTCTTTCTTTTCTTCCTTCATTTAAAATGTTCTCACCCAAGGAATCAGGCCTCCTTTCATCAAGGGATTCTTGAAGTTCAGATTTGACTTCAAGAATAACCTGTCCTTCCTCACTTATACCACCCTCTATTTGTGGTACACTCACTATCTTAGTGATTACAACCTCTCTATCATCCACTACTCCCTCTGATTTTTTGACTAAACTCTCCTTTTCAACACCTTCACCTAGACCTGCAACATCTCCACCTTCAACAAGGTTCAAAGATGGCAGTTGTGGGGAGATCACAGTGCTTATATCAGCAGCCACTAAGTCATCCTGAATGATTAAGGGCTGATCAGTGTCCAACTCTCCTGACACTGAATAGGCCTTAACCAAACCAGCCTCTAGTATAGGAACCTCAACATCTTTAGGCTGTGCCTTGGGTTCAAAAGAACCTTCATTGGCAGATGTATCTTTGGTTGTGTTACCACCCTTGGTCAACACCTCTGATGAAGCAGAGCCTTTCCTATGATAGGTTAAAAGGGAAGTTGAAAGCAAATTGGGTTCAGGAGGGTTGAGATTGGTTTCAGGAGGGTTAGGTTTTGAGGGGTTTGAGGGATCATCAGGGGAGTCATCATCATTTGAGCTACTATCAGGGTGTTTGATGCCCTTAGCTTTTCTTTCCTTCTCCTCAATGATCTTCTCATCTACTAACTTTGCAAAAACTTCCTCATCTATGAGAAATCTTGTCTTCAGCACACCAGCAAAGTGTAGCAGTCTACTCTCCTCCACTTGCCACCAATTAGCACGCTTATCTTGGATGACCTGAGAGATTTCCATCAATGTTTTGTCCTTGACATCCACTAACATTCTCAAGTCATGGAACATTTTCTGAATTCTGGGAAATTCAGCAAGCTGTGGGTATAAGCTATCCACAGTGGCCTTGGCTCCACCTCTGAGCATACTTTCATAAGTATACTCCTCCTCATTCTCACTAGATGGAGAACTTTGGGCTATAGGGGAGTTGGCTGTGGTTTCATTAATTGCAGCTTTAGGCAAGTTAAGTTCAGGAGGGTTGGCTTCAGAAGGATTAGGCTCAATTGAAGGTACCTCAGTTGCTTTTAAGAGCAATGATTCTGAGGGGGCTTTGCTCAGGGGGGTTGGCTCATGAAGTGCATGTTCTAATAGTTTGGAGTAGTTTAGCATAGATGGATCAAGAGGAGACAGAAGCTTTGTCTCATCTACTGCTAAGTCTGCTAGCACATCAATGCCACTTCTCTGCACACTTCCTTCTGGAGAGTATCTTTTGGTGAGATGTACAGGGGTGATAGGCTGGTTGGGAGGGGTAACATGGGTTTCAGAGGAGTTGGGTTCAATATTTTGGGTTTCAGGAATGTTGGCTTCTAAGGGTTGGCCTTCAGGGACTTTGGACTCTGGGGTTCCAGAACCAGAAGAGTTGGTCCTGGACTTAGATTTAGTCCTGCTTTCAGCCCTGCTTTCCCTTAGAGCAATTTGAAGAGACCTTTCTTCCTGAAATTCCAGCACCTTCTCAGTGGGCTTGGCCCTTCTCTTGCTTGCCCTACTACTTCCACTACCTTCCACCTCTTTCTCAGGGACAACCTCCCTGGGCCTCTTATCACCTTTCTTCTTTTGCCTTGTCTCATTATACTTCAGCCTCAACTCTTCTGAATGGTCAGAAGGCACATTTACTCCCTCTTATGCCACTTCATCAACTTCAGCTGATGCTCCTGAGGCTTCTCCTGAAGATATTTGAGACACTTTCTTTGTTTTGACAGCCCTGGCTTTAGTTCTTTTCTTCATCTTAGGCTTTTCTTCAATCTTTTCAGCAGGGTTGGCCAGAAGCATCCTTCTTTGCTCAGTTTTCTTGCTAGGCTTTCTAAACAATATCTTCTGGGCTGGGAGGGGTTTGGCAAAGGTTTGCATCTCAGAATAGTGAGCAAACTTTTCAATCAAGAGACTTGCCCTGGTGCAATATCTCAGTTTTCCTTCCATCACAACCTTGTTGTGAGCTCTTACTTTGAACTTTGCCTTTTCTTTCATCATCTCAGACAAGATGAAAGTCCTCCAATCAAACTTGATGCCTTTATCACTGGCATCAATCACAGCTGCCATAATCCTTATCCTAGGATGGCTTACTTGCTCTAAGCTTCCAGTGTTGTTGAGCAAGCTCTTTGCTACTACCTCAAATAGGGTTAAGAACTTTGGCTTGAGAGTTCTTTTGTGTTGAGTAGAGGATAGTGGCCCTGGAGTAATAAGCCATTCTTGAGCAATTTCTTGCTCAAGACCATTTCCATAGAATTCTGGATTCCTTCCCTCTGAAGGCAATCCAAAAGCAGCTTCAACCTCTTCCTCAGAAAATTTCACTCTGTGAAATCTTTCCTCTTCTTCTCCTTCTGCTACAAAGGACAGTCTTGTGGAAACTTCTCCATCTTCAGGTTTGCCTCTCCATTTGAGAAAAGCAAAGAACTCTACCATGTAGGATTCAAGACAAGAGTCTGGCTTCTCTTGCATGAACTTCTGGAGACCTGCCCTTCTCAACCATCTCAAGGTTGGAGTAACATTAGGATCCTCACTCTCAAAAGAAAGGATTGGCTCGAATGTGAGGTTGTTTTTGTGGCTTAGATAGCCAAAGTCAAGGTCAAGTTCCTTGTTGAAGAAATCAACAACCATTTCTGGTTTTGCTTTGGGAGCCATTGAGGATTACAGAAAAATTTGAGAGAGATTTGAGAATGTTTGAAGAAAGTTAGAGCTAGGGTTTCGAATACTTGGGGAAGAAGTGTTTGTGGGGGATCTTAAGACTTGTGAATATTCTAAAAGGAATGTTTGTCAATGAGTTGGTGAAGTCTTGATGCAATTCAAAGGTGAACAAAAGTGGAAATCAAAATGGACGGCCAGGATTGACTTCAGGGGAGTTGTCCAATTTTGATCCAATGGTCAAAAACCAATGTAACATTGAGTGGTTGGTTTTATTCAAAACGTGGAGGTTATTTAATATTAGTTAATGGTTGGGGAGTTTTCAAGGTAGATCATGGCTTGAAAAGGTGTAATGCAAACAAGAGTTAAATCTTGGCATTTAATGCATGGAAAGTGACCTTTTGGGTGGGAGACAAATTAAATCCCAAAAAGATGAAATCTGTATATGGAATGGGACAGATTTTGAAATAGGCAATGATTACCCAAAATAGGTGCTTATCAGACCAAGATTTGGTTTGATAGCTAGGACAACTTATCTGACCCCACTAGGACAAGTGTCCTGAAAAGATGTGGACAAGTGTCCTGAAATTCAATGGACAAGTGTCCTGAATCAATTAGGTCATCTCTTCTGAATTTCAGTAGACTTGACCAAGTCTACTGATCTTTTAATATCAGTTCCCCCTTTAGTGAATAAACTCCTTTGGACTCATTTGTCCAACTTTCCTGGATCAAGAAGACCCAACTCTGTTGATAATTCCAGAAACCTTGCCTCTGCAAGTGGTTTTGTCAAAATATCAGCTTTTTGATGATCTGTGTGGATTTTCACCAACTTGATATCCTTCTTCTCCACATGGTCTCTAATGAAGTGATGCTTGATGTCTACATGCTTGCATCTTGTGTGCAATACAGGATTCTGTGATATTGCAATAGCACTGTTGTTGTCACAGAAGATTGGCACTTCAGTAGAGTTGACATTGTAGTCTTTTAATTGTTGTCTCAACCATAGAATTTGAGCACAACAGCTTCCAGCAGCAACATATTCAGCTTCAGTGGTGGAAGTAGCCACTTTGTTTTGCTTCTTGGAGAACCAAGATATGAGTTTGTTGCCCAAGAATTGACAAGTCCCTGAGGTGGACTTTCTGTCAATTCTACATCCTCCATAATCAGCATCTGAGTAGCCAGTTAACTCAATGTTGTCATCAGCAGGGTGCCAAAGGCCTAGATTTTCAGTGCCTTTGAGATACCTCAAAATCCTTTTTGCAGCCTCAAGATGGCTTTTCTTAGGATTTGCTTGAAAACTTGCACAAACACCTACTGCAAAGGTGATGTCAGGTCTGCTGGCAGTGAGATAGAGAAGTGATCCAATGATTCCTCTATATTCAGTAGAGTTGGTTGAGATACCACCCTCATCAGGGTCCATCTTCCAATTTGTGTTCATTGGGATCCTTACTGGCTTGCTAGTTGTACACCCAAACTTTTTGATCATTTCTCTGGTGTACTTGGCTTGATTGATGACGATTCCTTCTTTAGATTGTTTGACTTGAAGTCCCACGAAGAAATTCATCAGACCCATCATGGACATCTCAAACTTGCTTTGCATCAGCTTGGAGAACTTCTCACACAGCTTTTCATTGGGAGATCCAAATATGATGTCATCCACATATATTTGGACAAGCAAGATGTCCTCTCCTTCAGTGATTATGAAGAGGGTTTTGTCCACAGTTCCTTTGATAAAACCATGATCCAAAAGGAACTGTGACAGTGTGTCATACCAGGCTCTTGGAGCTTGCTTGAGTCCATATAGAGCTTTCTTCAGTCTGTAAACTTGGTTTCCAACTTCAAAACCAGGTGGTTGCTCCACATAAACTTCTTCTTTCAAAACTCCATTCAGAAAGACACTTTTGACATCCATTTGGTACACTTTGAACCTCTTGTGGGCTGCATAGGCTAAGAACAGCCTTATTGCTTCTAGCCTTGCCACAGGTGCAAAGGTTTCATCATAGTCAATGCCTTCTGATTGACAATAGCCTTTTGCCACTAATCTGGCCTTGTTTCTGACAATCACATCATTTTCATTCTTCTTGTTCTTGAACACCCATTTGGTTCCAATAACATCTTGATGTGAGGGTCTATCCACCAGCTCCCATACATCATTCCTGGTGAATTGGTTGAGTTCTTCTTGCATTGCTGTGATCCAGTTTGCATCCTGAAGTGCTTCATCAATGTCTTTTGGTTCCTGTTCTAATAAGAAACAGCAAAACATAGAACTTTCACCATGAAAACTTCTGGTTTTGACTCCTATACTTGGGTCACCAAGTATCAGATCAGTAGGATGGCCAGACAACCAAGTCCTTCTTTTTCTGATCCCTTCAGTAGAGTTGTCCTCTACTAAGGTTGAGTCACCAGTGTTATAGAATTCAGGATAATTAAATGCAGGATCTAATTCAGGATCATATTCAGGGATGTTGTCCTCAATGTTTGGAACATTGGTATTTTCAACATTTATGGTTCCCCCTTGAATATTGGATTCATTAACTACCTCAGCAGAGCCTGCTTCTTCATTGGTAGTTGTTACCTGAGGATGAACTGGGATTGGATCATTCAGTTCACCATTTCCTTCAGTGGGGTTTGCTTCAGGATAGTTGTCCAGTGTAGCATTTTCAGGAATATAGCCTTCAGGAATATTGGTTTGGACAACATCTATGAATTCAGTGTCCTTGTCTTTTAGGCTCAATCTGGTTGTTCTTTGTGTGATCTTTTCAAAGTCCAGGTTTTTGTTCCTGATCTCAAAGATAGATTCATCAAACACAACATGAGGTGTTTCTTCCACTATAAGGGTTTTCTTGTTGTAGACTCTGAAGGCTCTACTGATTTGAGAGTATCCAAGAAATACTCCCTCATCAGCTTTGCTGTCAAAGGCTTTCAACTGTTCTTTCCCATTATTGTTAATGAAACACTTACAACCAAATATGTGAAAGTATGACACTTTAGGCAATCTTCCTTTCCAGAGTTCATAGGGGGTTTTGCCTTGCCCCTTAGTAATCAAACATCTATTCTGAGTATAACATGCAGTGTTTATATATAGCTTCAACCCAAAACCTCTTAGGTAGATTAGAATCAGCAATTAGGGTTCTAGCAGCTTCTTTTAGGGTTCTGTTCCTTCTTTCTGCAACACCATTCTGTTGGGGAGTTCTAGCTGCTGAGGTTTCATGAGCTATTCCATTTAAAGAGCAATACTCATTGATGTATGAGTTAATGAACTCAGTGCCTTTATCAGATCTTATCTTGATAATGCTAAGGCTTTTCTCATTTGACAATTTCTTTAATAGTTCAGGCAGTTTGACTTGTGTTTCCTTCTTATTAAGGAGAAATACTACCCATGTGAACTTAGAGAAATCATCTACTACTACCAATGTGTATTTTCTTCCATTTATGCTTGAAGGGGTAATTGGTCCAAATAAGTCCATATGTAAAAGTTCAAGTACCCTTTCAGTAGAGATGACTGGTTTTCCTTTGAATGAGGCTTTAATCTGTTTTCCTTCTTGACATGGTTTACACACATGTTCTTTAATAAAGACCTCATTAGGTAGTCCTTTTACTAATGCATTTCTAGCAAGTTTGTTCATTGATTTGAAATTCAAGTGGTTTAGCCTTTTATGCCATAACCAGCTTTGTTCACTAGAGCTCTTAGCAATGAAACATGCAGCATCAGTAGACTTGTCCCAGTCTGCAAAATACACATTTCCTTTCCTAGTTCCAGTCAATAGAGTTTGTTGAGTCTTATCTTTAATTAGGCCTTTTCCACTTGAGAACTCAACATTGAAATCTTTATCACAGAATTGACTGATACTTAGGAGATTATATTTGAGACCAGCTACATAAGATACATTGGTCACTTTGATGTTACCAATCATCAAAGTACCATAACCTTTAGTTGTTGCTTGTGAGCTGTCTCCAAAAGTGACATTTGGGCCTTCTTTCTCAATAAAATCAGTGAGGAGTTCCTTGTTTCCAGTCATGTGCCTTGAGCATCCACTGTCAAGGTACCATGCTGTCTTTTTGCTCATACTCCTCTTCTTGTGGCCCACAGGTACCTGCAATTAGATAGGTTTAGGTACCCTTTGAGTTTTGGGTCCTGAGAGGTTAGCAGTACCTTTTGGAACCCAAACTTGCCTAATTACCCTGATTGATTCAAGGTGGCTAAGTTGTTTTCCTTGTGCATCAACATACACAGTCTTTCCCTTAAATGCCTTTGGGAAAGTGTGTGTGAAAGTGTTAACTCTGTAAGTTTCAGGAGGGTTGTCAAATCTCCTGAGCTTATGAGTTCTCTGTGCAGCTTGATGAAATCTTTGAGGAAAGGTCTGTTTATGACCATTACCCTTTGGCATGAAGGGTTTTGGCTGTCTCATTTTATTCTTCCTTTGAGGATAGTTGTCCTTAGGTCTATTCAGCTGAGGCTTTCTTAGAAGAGTTGGCCTTGGCTGATTATACCTTGGATAACTCCTCTGAACATTGTTCAGGAGAGTTGCCCTTCCATTGGGTCTACTCTGCTGATCAACATTCTTCTTGTGTTCAGGGATTTTGGCCATTTCCTTAGGTTTGGGCCTAGTCTCCTGAAGCACTTGAGTAGGCATTTCATTCATTTTGCCCTTTCCTTTGTTCAGTGGCTGAGTCATTTCATTTTCAGCTTGTTGTGCCACTGATTTGACAAAGATTTTCTTAGTGTTACTTGTTGAAGCAACACTAAGACAAGGTGAAGATTCAAATGGATCAAAACCTAATCCACTTCTTTGAGCCATAGGTCTTTGATAACTCTGAATTTCCTCTATTGCTCTAGAGGATTTGTTCAAAGCAGACATCTTTTGTTTCAGGCTCTCTTCACTTAATTTGAGAATGTCATACTCATGTGAGAGGTTTTCAAACTTAGCTTGAAGAATTTTTAGTTCAAAATCTTTCCTCTTCTGAGTAAGTAATTGAGCATCAATCTGTCCTTGTTGGTCAACTATCCTGAGATTTGCTTCCTCAAGCTCTCTCAAGACTTGTTGATATAACTCAGTAGATTTAATGTCAACTACTGTCTCTGCAGGTTTTGAAAGCTCAATTGAAAGTCTTTCATTTTCTCTCACACAATTATCATGAAATTCTTGTAGTCTAGTGAAATCTTCCATCAACTTCCCAAAAGAAAGTTTCAAGTTGACTTCACTAGTGTTCTGTGATAGAAATGATGGTGAGCTAGAAGTGGAGGATACCTCATCATCCTCAATAGCCATGTTGCACACATCATCATCATCATCACTGTTAGAGAACAGTCCATCAGAAGAGTTGAGACTTTCAGCACTTTCAGATTCATCACCAGCCATCATAGTTTTTCTGTTGGTGAACTTCCTGTCTCTTTTGGCTTGCCTCTCTCTTCTTTCTTTATAGCTCAATTCAGGGCAGTCATACTGGAAGTGCCCTTTCTTCTTGCAATTATAGCACAGGTCTTCATCATCATCCTTCTTGGATTCATCTCTTCCTTTTGATGATGAAGGGTCAGCTCTACTGGACCTTCTCCTATCAAAGTACTTGTCCTCTGATCTTTTCTCTTCAGGCTTTTTGTCATTGGCCTGATCTTCAGGGGAGTTGTACCTTCTCCTGAATTTGTTGACTTGGTAGAATTTCTTGTATCTACCAAACCTCGAGTTGAGCTTGTCAAACCTCCTTGCCATAAGAGCCATTTCTTCCTTCATTTCAGTCTTAGAGACTGACTTTGATGATCTTGGAGTGGGTTGCATTTCAGGTTCAGCAACTTTGGCTTTAAATGCCACTCCTTTGACTGGTAAGGAAGTCTCTTCTGCTAGCTTTCTTCTATTGAGGTCAAACTCATATGCTTTGAGTTCTGAGAAGATTTGTTGCATGGGCATGGAGGAGAGATCATTGGTATTCTGCATCATTACAGCATATACATCCCACTTTTGAGTGAGACTTCTCAGGATTTTTAATCCAACTTCTCTCCTGGAGTACACCTTGCCCAATTAGTTGATTTCATTCATCACATCAGTGAATCTACCAGCAAATTTGTCAATGGATTCTTCAGACTCCATTGTGAATTGTTCAAATTTCTGCACAGCAACTTGGAGCTTGTTTTCCTTGATCTTTTCTGTACCCTCACACATCTCAGCAAGAGTATCCCAAATTTCTTTGGCAGTTGTGCAGTGGTAGACTCTACCCATGATTGCATCTGGAATTGTTTGGTAGAGGGTGTTCATGGCAAGATAATTCAGATTATTTTTCCTCTTTTCATCAGCAGTGAAGTCATCTTCATCTTTGGGAATCGGTTCCCTTATATCAGTTCTTTGCTCATCTGTTAACCTGGGGTTAGTTTGAGTAAACACAAAAGGACCTCTTGTGATTACTCTCAAAGTGTCAGTATGAAGAGAGGCAAGATGAGCTCTCATTCTGATTTTCCAGAAATCATAATTGTCTATAGAGAACATGGGCAGTTTATGATGTGAAATGTGGTTGACTGGATTTGTGGCCATGTTGTCCAATCCTTGAACAGCAGGTGGAGGAACAGCATTGTTGTTGGCCATGTCTTAAGAATAAGATGTCTGTCAAATGATAAGATTTCAGATAGATCAGTTCAGTGACCACACCAAATATGTGATTTTGAAAATCAAGATGGATTTTCAGAAGCAGTGGTCTTTGAACCCCTGCTCTGATACCACTTGTTGGTCCTAAAAGGAGTATATAACAAGTGTATGGGGGGAATACACTTGTATGCAAAAAAAATTCAACTATGATCAAACCAGAGTTCAGCAAGTTTGTCTTGGACAACTCTGCTGAAGAGATTAACTCTTCTAAGATAATCAGACTACTAAGTACTATTGAGTACTAAGTTGAATAACTATCTAGGGGAGTTATATGTGCGGAATTAGTGGTTGGCCCTTTAGTTTAAACTCCTTTAAGTTCTGAAATCACTTAGTCAAATAATCCAGTTTTCAGGGAACTTGTCCAATACAGTTTTGCACAGTCTTTGAGTATATGTTCTTTTGAAGATCAGTTTTGTGTGCAGTGTTGAATGTATGAGAGTACTTGAAAGTAAATCAACACAAGAGTTTATAGTGGTTCAGAGACTCAAGCTCCTACATCCACTTTCCCTGATTTAACAGGATAATTCCTTCACTCTTGGAATTAACTTGTTTTATAGTGCCAAGGTGCACTTGATCAAGAACACCACTCCTTGGTGAATTGATCCCTAGGATGTCTAGAGTCCTAGTACCCTTTCTCAACTCAGAACTGAACTGTTCTTCTCTCAACAGTCAGCTCCTACCACTTCTACTACTACAACCTTCTCACTTTCTCACTTGAAAGGGGTAAGGGTTGAAGTAAGGTTCCAACTAATGAGATATCCTTTACAATGAAGGTCAGTGTATAAGGATAGGATATCTCTCTAAGCTTTGTATGGATATACAATGAAGATTAGCTTAGAAGAAGTGTTTGAAGACTAAGATAGTCTCTTTGAAAGCTTTGAGAGCACTTTAACTTGTATGATAGTTGGCTTGTTAGTTGGTGCTTCAAATGTTCTTCACACTTCTGTATTTATAGACAAATTTGAGGATTTGCCCGTTGGAGAGGCAGTCCCAAATTGCTATAAATGTCCTCCTTAAGTTCTTCAAACTAGAAGACAGATTCTTGATAGTGACATGTCCTCATTTGGGTAATAAACGGCTTGTAAGACTTTGTCTTCATTCTGCAGCACGCTTCCCAATGTCTGACTTTAAGATTCACTTGTTAGGACTTGGACATGGCTTCTGAGGTTTGTTCCAATGATAGGATAACATTCCTTATCAAATGGACAACTCTGCTTTATCACTATCAGTAGACTTTGCTTATCAGCATAGTTGGCTTGCTCTTTTTCAAATGACTTGGCTCTTTCCCTTTGCTTCACTTGGAATTGATCTTAGCATCATTCTTTGAAGGCTTTTAGGGTGTAGTTGTCTTTATTTCTTCAGCATGGTTGGTTTTCAAGCTTCAGAACACTTGTTCTGGTTCAATTGTGCTGAGACAACTCTTTTGGAAAACTCTCCTGATCAGCATACTTGGCCTTTGAGCTTCAGAACCTTTGTTCTTGCACAGAGACAACCTCTCTGGACAACTCTCCTGATCAGAGCATTTGAATAAACTTGGCCTTTTGAGCTTTAGAACCTTTGTTCTTGCTTTAATTGAGCAGAGACAACTTCTCTGGACAACTCTCCTGATCAGAGCATTTGGTCTTCAATAGACTTAGAGATTGTTCCAGAATTTGAGCCTTGAGGGGACTTGATCTTGATAATCTTCAAAGCATATGTTCCCCCTCACATTGTGCATCTAATCATCTAAGAGCTGCCTAAACATTTCAGCTTCTCATCTAGCCTTATGCTATGTGTTCTAGCATTTTTAGAACACAATCAATTGTGACTTGGCATATCTCAGGGGGTTTTGGTATTTAATCAAAACATATGTCATTTTATTCCCAACAATAAACTTTAATTATTGTATACATGAATATCACTTATAATATTGACCACATTCATTACTAAACATAAATTTAATTATTAAAATTAGTTATCATTAATGAAGGGTAAAATGGTCCATAGTTATATATCTTAATTTATTGAAAATTGTTAAAATGACACTTAATTAAAAGTGGGGAGTACATAATAGATCATTTTGATCTCTCTGAATTAATGTTTGGTTGCTTAATTCGTTAATTTTGGTTAATTATAAAATAAATAAAAAATGCCACGATCGAGGCAATTTATTTTTCTTACTCTTATAACATTTAATGTGATCTCACGTTAGCTAGCTAGTTGTTACTTTTATTTGTTAGAGTAAGCGTGGACTTTAATTAGAGTAGTTGTAACTGCTTAGTTATATACCACTTCTCATATTTTTGTACTGTATAAATAATATAGGGTTATTCATAGACTAGAATAGTGAAACACTCCGTTGAGTTTATGTAAACCGATCTGGAATATATATATAAAAATCAACATATATTATAATATCACTAATAGTTACTCTCTGGACTCCGTCCCATACTTGAAGGCTCAAACCAATTGAACACGGGTTTTAATTATTGAATTGTTTATTAATATTGTGTAAAATAAAGTGGGGTAGTAAAGACTTTTCAACTTTATTAATACTAATAAAGTTACTTTTTAGTGTAATAAAGTAGTGACATTTGTTGTAATATTGTGATGTTTTAAGGAGAGTGTTTAAAAATGTTTTTGCTATTTTAGATAATGTGTCTTCAAGTATAGGACATTCAAAATGGTAAAATGTGTCTTCAAGTATGGAACGGAGGGAGTACTATATATATACAGTAGTCAAATAATATTAAAAAATGACATCAAGATCTATAATCTTACTTACTCTGACATTTCATGTGATCTCACATTGAATATATATATATACTCTGTAGTATAATTAATAATAGAGACATCGTGATCTATAATCTATATATGTGCACCAAAAGACTAAAAACGTACATATAATTGTGTGAGAGAGATGTTGGCTTTTTGCACTTCCAGTCTCAGGTATGCTTAAGAATTGAATTTTTGTTTTTATTTTTAATTAAATTATTTTCTATGATACTGTATCATCTTTAAATTAAATAATCGTTATGTTTCAGGTCAAAATTAGCAAGAGAAGCTTGCCCAAATCTAATAAGACCCCAAACTTTATCAAGATTTCTGGGAATCCCGAAATTCTACAGGTTAGTTTTATTAATATCAAAATAATTTTAATTGAAAAAATTGATCTATGAGGCTGATCCAAAGTGAAATTGTACCTCGATCTCATTAGAATCTATATATGAGAATTCAGGACTATTTTTTTTTTTTTCTTCATAATTTAGAATCTATATATGAGAATTCACGGTCAAATTTGATTTGTACAAGGTTTAAATTGTCAATATCCAATAATTAAATACGAACCTTGATTAACTAAAACAGTGTCGGACGCATGCAAATCGTTGAAACTATACATTTAGGATTAATTTTGATTCCAATTAATGTGGCCGGAAATTAGCCAAAATGAGGGACTAATTAATTTTTAAAAATGATCTAATTAAACACAGCAGCAAAAGTGAATACACAAGAAAAGAGCATGTGGAGGAGGAACTGGACAACGCAAAATACGACACCGTTCGAGTTGTTCCTAATGCGAAGAAGATTAATATTCGAAAGGGATTATACATGCTTTCAAATTTGGACCAAA
Source organism: Galeopsis tetrahit (assembly GCA_963675135.1). Taxonomy (NCBI): domain Eukaryota; kingdom Viridiplantae; phylum Streptophyta; class Magnoliopsida; order Lamiales; family Lamiaceae; genus Galeopsis; species Galeopsis tetrahit. The sequence goes on from OY776119.1 coordinate 92,268,626, forward strand.
CTCTTCCCTTTCCTATGGATATTTTATTTTCATTCGAAACAAACAACTCGTTAATTAACGTTGATGCTGGTCGAATATTGAAGCAGTCTTTGAGCAAAGCCTTGGAGGTGTATTATCCCTTAGCGGGTAGAGTGAAGATCGGATTAGGTGGGAAGATGGTGGTGGATTGCGACGTCGACGGTGGTGTCCCGTTTGCGGAGGCTTTTTTCGACAAGGATATGGCGACGGCTGTAGGGGAGGACATCACCATGATTGATCGGAAACTTGCAAAGAAGCTTGTGTATCATAACCACACACCTTATGAGACGGCACTCGATGTACCACCCTTGGCAATTCGGGTACGTAAAAATTAAGAATTTCATTTCATTTCAATTATATTTTACTCCCTCCCTCCAATTCAAAATATAATTAGTCATTTAATTGGATCAATGCACATAATATATTAAGAAAATAGTTGATTAATCAATGCTTGTATTTTTCATCAGAAGAAGAACACTTTTATATAAATATTTATTGATTTTAAGGATAAATTTGGTAAAAAAATACAATTAATTTACATTTTGAAAATGCAAAAAGACATATAATTTGCAAAGAAATGAAAGGTCAGGTCGATCAAAACGACCAACTTATATTATGAATAGGAGGGAGTAATAATTGCTGAGTCTAGCTTGACTTTGTGTGTTAAAATTAATTAACCAGGTAAATAGATTCAGATGTGGAGGAATGATCCTAGGCTTGAGATTGAACCATGTGATGTTTGATGGGATACGACTAGCATATTTTTTGAAATCTTGGTCTGAAATTGCTAGAGGTCTTCCTTTATCAATTAAACCACAATTGGACAGATCCATATTATCTCCAACAAAATCATATGATTTTCTTCCACAAGCTAAATTTGAATTTATACCATTTACTTCTCTAATTTCCCATGACCGAGAAAAAACCATAGTAAACAAGTCATTTATCTTCACACCGAAAATGCTTTCCCGACTCCGAGAATTAGCTAAGCAGAATAACAAAAATGAATTGGCTCCTACTACATTTGAACTAATATCAGCATTGACTTGGAAATGTTGGACCAAGGCTAAGAAACTCGGCCCTGATGATACGAGTCGAGTAGGCATAGCCGTAGATGGTCACCTCATGTTACAACCTCACATGCCTAAAGGCTACTTTGGGAATTGCTTCGTCATATCTTGTGCTCAATCCAGAGTACGAGACCTGACGACGACGAGTACTCAATCCTTATCTTACGCAATAGGGACGGTACATGATGCCATCAAAATAGTGACAGGCGACTACATCACATCAGTGATAGACTTCCTTGAAGTGACAAGAAAATCTCAACTTTTGGATAACGTAGTAGGGATCTCCCAGTGGACTAGGATTCCCTTTTACGAGATCGATTATGGATGGGGAGTGCCGTCACAAGTTGCCCCGGGTGCAAATATTGAAAATCTTATCTCCTTGCTTTCCCATGGAAAGGATTCCAAAAATCTAGTATTGTCAGTCATATTGCCCGTTGATGCAATGGAGGTTTTCCAGGAGCTCATTACATTGCACTTGAATGAAACTTTGAATATATGAACACACATATATAGATGGTTTAAAGTTTCTATCTAAAATTCACTTTAAATTTCTCATTGCATTTTACTCGAAATTTGTCATCTTGTATATTTTTTAATAATATTGCATAAGAAATAATAAGTTGTTGATGTCCGAGACTATTATTGGTAAAAAAAAATGACAACTTTCAATTATCTTATTCCGGGAAATAATTTTATAATAAACTTGTTAAAAAGTACTCTCTCCGTTTCAATGGAGTTTGCACCCTTGAGATTGCACACATTTTAAGAAATGTGTGATGAGTGATGTGAGTCATCAAATTTGAAATCTAATGGCTAACTGTTGCATTTGGCGTCGCAGAATCCATCGTCTTGCATTGCACTTATTATCGTTTTTTGTCGCCCTATCACACTTTTAAATTAAATTTAACAATTTTAAATATATAATTATAAAATTACAAATTTATCCTCACATGATTAATAAAAAATTAATTGATATATATAATCTTTATTTTAATGTCAAATTCTCTCATACACTCGTATGCACCGTACACACCTAATTTAAATTTAAATTTCAATCTTATAATTGACTACACCCCCACTTTTGTTAACTTTACCCTCACAAATTATATAAACAATTGACCACAGTTATTTACACCTCCACTTTTGTTAACTTCACCCCCACAAATTAAATAAACAATTGATCACAGTTATTTACACCCCCACTTTTGTTGACTTCACCGCCTAAATTATTATTTTAAAAAAATTATACCTAAGATTACTATAGTACCCTTCTATTAATTTATATATATATGTTGTATAAACAATTTACAACGGTTATTTACACCTCCACTTTGGTTGACTTCACCCCCAATAATTATTATTTAAAAAAAATTACATCTAAAATTACTATAATGCCCTTCTATTAATTTACATAAAATATAATACAATCAATCATAATTTATATATAAACAATTGGCCACGGTTATTTACACCCCACTTTTATTGACTTCACCCCGCCCTCAAATTATTTTTTAAAAACAATTACACCTAAAGTTAATATAGTGCCCTTCTATTAATCTAAACAAAATATAATACAATCAATCATAATTTATACAGGCAAATTTTTATATACACTCTATTGTTTATAAGAATTTACGTATTTTTTCATTTGAATCTAGGTAAATATTTTTCAATTCACTTTTAACTCTAGATGCTGCAACATATAATTGTCTGTGCATATAATGTTTCAGAAGGTGCACACTACACACCTACCATAAAAAGAGACTGGCCTTTAACTTTTATTTATCGTCATTGTAAAAGACAATAAAATAAGAAATTATCTTATTCGAAACTTTATGGGAGTCGTGTCATCGAAACACTCAATATTATTTTCAGAATAAAAACTTTACTATCAACATTCTTTCCAAAATAAAAATGTGTCCTCAATAATGTGATTTTCAAGTCTTGTAACAATCAATCTAGTTTCATTGTACAAATCGGACTTTAGGTGAATGTTCTTAAGCAATATTATATGGACACATGTTTTTAGAACTAATCGATGGTCTGAGCATGACGTTTTCCTATAATATTATTTTTTATTAAAATTTTATAAAATACACATGAAAAAATGGAAAATAAAGGTCTCTCTATCTGATTACTTGTGACCATCTCTCTATCCGATTCATACAACACCATACGACACTCTGACTACATGTAGAAGGTCCCATCTATCTTCCCATATCTTTTCTCTTTATTACTTGTGAGAAGGCATAACTCTACACTTAAAATCAAGGTCTCTCTATCTGATTACTTGTGACCATCTCTCTATCCGATTACTTGTGAACAGGTCATCAGATTTAAGCCTTTAAATTTGATTTTTAATGGTTCAGATTTAATTGACTACGGTAGTCATACGACACCATACGACACTGATTTTTAATGGTTCAGATTTAATTGACTACGGTAGTCATACGACACCATACGACACTCTGACTACATGTAGAAGGTCCCATCTATCTTCCCATATCTTTTCTCTTTATTACTTGTGAGAAGGCCTAACTCTACACTTAAAACCAAGGTCTCTCTATCAGATTACTTGTGACCATCTCTCTATCTGATTACTTGCTCTACACTTAAAACCAAGATAGATTTAATTGACTACGGTAGTCATACGACACCATACGACACTCTAACTACATGTAGAAGATCCCATCTATCTTCCCATATCTTTTATCTTTATTACTTGTGAGAATGCCTAACTCCTACGGTAGTCATACGACACCATACGACACTCTGACTACATGTAGAAGGTCTCATCTATCTTCCCATATCTTTTATCTTTATTACTTGTGAGAAGGCCTAACTCCTACGGTAGTCATACGACACCATACGGCACTCTGACTACATGTAGAAGGTCCCATCTATCTTCCCATATCTTTTCTCTTTATTACTTGTGAGAAGGCCTAACACTACACTTAAAACCAAGGTCTCTCTATCTGATTACTTGTGACCATCTCTCTATCTGATTACTTCCAATGTCTCTCTATCTGATTACTTGTGAACAGATCATCAGATTTAAGCTTATCATACGACACTCTAACTACATGTAGAAGGTCCCATCTATCTTCCCATATCTTTTATCTTTATTACATGTGAGAAGGCCTAACTCCTACGGTAGTCATACGACACCATACGACACTCTGACTACATGTAGAAGGTCCCATCTATCTTCCCATATCTTTTCTCTTTATTACTTGTGAGAAGGTCTAACTCTACACTTAAAATCACTCTATCTGATTACTTGTGACCATCTCTCTATTCGATGTGGGATACCTTAATATTACTTCTAGCTATATACATTTTTCGATTCTCTGTTATCTCCTTTTTAACAATCCACTGATACTTGTGTCAAAAATAAATGAATACCTAATTGATTTAAATTGAATTAGACTTACGGAATGTGAAATGAAATTATAAGAAAATTAAGCCAAAAATATGCAGTAAATTCATGCTTAGCTTTACTTGTGTCAAAAATAAATGAACAACTGAGAGAATCGGAGTGGTTTATATATTTTTTTAATCTGTTTTAACCGGCCAATTAGATATATTAATTCCTAAGAAAAATCTTTACACAATCTTTGTAGCATCATACTTGCTACAAATAGACATTGTTTAAACAATAATGGAGCTGAAAAATAGTTTGTGCATAGCATTAATAGTATGCGATCGACTAAGGAGATCTCCGTCTGGATAAATAATTGAACTTTATATATAAATATATACTTGGAAGATGAATTGGTAAGCACGTTATAAATTGGTTTGCAGGCAATGAAATTATTAAAGAAAATAGCTAGGCAGAATATATAATATTATTTCCTAATCAACTATGAAGACTGTCTTAATTCCAACTTAATCGCAAAGTCCCAACTATAAATACCCCTAAATATTTCATTACTTTTCCATCATGCATAAAAAATCAGCCCAGTTTAAGTATTAATTACATATATATTTCATCATCCAACATGCAATTAATTAAAATAATGGCAATATTTACTAAGCATGCATGTGTTTTAATTGTTGTTGTAGTGATGATCTCCATCACCCAAACCAGCGAGGCCACACGACGCAACTTGTTACAGGTGGCATCCGGCGCGCTCAATTCGGCTGGTTCACTTCTTGGAGCGGCTAACGGCACGCTAAATGCGACTGGCATATTGAGTGACGCATTGGGAGGTAACGACGCGATCAATGGGACAGGGTCCGTGTTAGATCTGGCTACAGGCTCGCTTAATGAGACTGGCGCATTAAGTGACGACACATTATTGGGAGGTAACGGCACGATCAATGGGACTGTCTCCGTGACAAATTTGGCTACAGGCTCGCTAAATCAGCATGACTCATTGAGTGACGAATATGAATATAACAACACAATCAACGGGACTGGCTCCGTGACAAATTTGGCTACAGGCTCGGTTATTGTGACTGGCGCATTGAATGACACATTGAGAGGTAACGGCACGATCAATGGGACTGCCTCCGTGACAGGTGTGGCTACGGTCACGCTAAATGTCAGTGTTAATTCGGTGCTTAATTGATGGCCAATGATTTTGTGTGTTTCATTCTTTTGAATGTATAACAAGTGGATGATCGATAAAAAAAATTAATCAACAGATTACATACACGTCATAGGCCAAGATGGAAACTGAACTCTGATTAATTATTCTTCTTTTTATCATATATTTTTTTTTTTTTTCAAACTTTTTCATTAATTGATTGAAGTTATTTATTTATTATTGTAAGAAGTTAGATTAATTTGTATTCGGGGTTTGATGTTAATGTAATACTCCTACATCTTTTTTTGTAATTGAGATCATATATATATATATATATATATATATATATTGATTAATTAAATTTACACTGGCCATATTCACATAATTGCATCCATTTCAAAATAGATATACAAATTAATAAGATCATGTTTGATAGTACCTTCAATCTAAATTATCAAACAATTAATATATAAATATGAGATGAAGTTAATTTTTATTCAATATCATACATGGCTAAAAGGATAGTATAAAACATGGTAAATTATCGGGTATAAATTAGTTTTATCAACAACTTATCATACGCCAATTTAATGCACCTCATCTGATCACAAATTTGGTGATATAATTTCAAACCAATTGCACGATTAAATGATAGTTTCAAACCAATTGCACGATTAAATTATTTTGAGGTAATATCTTTTTTTTTTAATCCTATAGTTTTAAGCTTTTTCAATTTTGGTTTTCCTCTTTCACTTACTAAATGTAATTATTTTGGGTTATAAATGTAAGTAATAATGATTTTGGGGCTAAGTGTAATTAATAATTTTTTGAGTGATTAGATCTAACACCCTCGAATAATTATGGTTGTCTTAGCTATTTTTAGGTGTTGTTTGGTTAGGGATGGTGGTGGATGGGATGAGGATGGAGATTGGAAAAATATGGATGGAGGTAATCCATGAATAGTAATTAAATAAAAATTGTGGTTGAATTGAGATTGAAAAATAGGTGTGGATGGAGAACTTTATGTCAAATCAAGTATGAGAGAGAATAAATGTGTGGAAGAAAGTAGGAGAGAGAATAAATGTGTGAAAGAAAAGTAGGATAGAGAATAAATGTGTTGAAAAAAAGTATGTGTGGAAGAAAAGTAGGAAAGAGAATGAGTGATTAAAAGAGAAAAAGAGTGATGTGATTGTATAAAAATAGGTATGTATATGTATTATAGCGGTGGATGGATATTTGAATGGGTATTTGGATGGAGAGGGATGGGATGGGGGATGGCCCATCCAAATCCGGATGGGCCAATCCCAAACCAAACACACCATCTGTATCTTTTTTTTCAATTACTAACATATTGTATCTTTTTTTTTTGTTGCAATTTGATATACCACTTTTATAAATTTTTCAATTTAATGCATTTATCTATTTTTTTTATAATAATTAAATAATGGATCTTGAAATTCTGTTTATAAATCCCAAAGTATATGCCTTAAAGTTTGACTCAACTCGTTTAATAAATAAGTCAGACTCAAACTTTTTGTGAAACCTACCTATATAATTAAATAGGCATGACTCAAGCTTTTTTATAGGGCTTTTAATTTTAATAGAACGGGTCTATTTAACTTTATTTATATATAAAAATATAATATATGTGATAATTAAAGTAAGAATTTTTTTTAAAAGAAAATTTTAATGAGTAGATTTTATTATTTAAAGTATTATAATTTTTTTTATAAATGTACTAATAGAACTAAAATAACCCTTAAAAAAATCATTCACTATAAAAAAAAAATTTACTTCCTCCGTTCTACAACTTTTTGCACATTTGTTTTATTTGTTCGTCCTACAATTGTTTGGACAATCATAGGAAACTCTCTCATAAACTTCACCCTCAAAATATTCATATATTTACACAAAATGTAATTATTTTTACTCTCTTTTCAATCACTTTAAGTGTATCAATTTTGTCTCTTTTCAATCACTTTAAGTGTATCAATTTTGTGGTGCAAACACTTATGAATTGAAACGGAGGGAGTATAATTTTTTTTTTTTTTTTTATGATAGACCATTTGTAAGTTTAGGCCAAAAATAAACATGCCATTTTTTGTTTTTGTAAATTAAAGCTAGGCCTCACTCACCCTTAGTTGGAGTAGTCGTGGAATCAAAACAGCCACCACCGCTCACTGCCGTCGTATCCTCACTAATGGCGCACGTTGTTTTTTCTCTCAACCCGATTACGCTTTTCAGCCGTAAGCTCTGCTCTCTCTTGCACTTTTTTTGGTCTCTATCCTCGTGTTAATGAGGGCTTGTATTTGCTCTTCTTTTATTGAACTGCGTCGTGTTTCAGGCGGTCAATTCGAGTGCCGAAAGCTTTTACAGATGCGTTCTCTCAATTATCGGTCCAATTCGAGGTTCTTTTCCAACTCCAATAATAGGCGAATTTCCCGTATTGTTGGCTTGAGCTCAACCGGAGGATACAACGGCGTCTCTGGAATTTCTGAAAGTGAATCTCAACCTTCCAATTACGTATGGCCTGACAGTAACAAGGTTAAAGTCCTTCCCTCCCTTGATTTTATTTTTAGGATGCTTTTATTTTTTTAATAATAATTATTACTCCATTGTTGTTGTTATTGTTATTGGACGAGTTCTTTGCAATGAAAATGAGGATCGAATATTATTTTATTTGAGTTACATTTTGCAATCTATTTCATGAAGTTAAATATCATCATTTGTGCGATTTCATTGTTAAAGATGCATAGAGCTTAGTTAACTGTTCTGTTATTCCTTAGCTGAAGCATGTTTTTACTTCAATTGTATTCATTAGCCTTCTTTTTCAGTTAAGCTATCTAAGCTGTGATGGTTTCCACCAGCTTTAGGATATATAATTGTAATCCCTCACTTCTCATTTTGTGTTTTGCTGAGCATTCTGAGATGACAGTGAACAAATTGTCTATTCTTGTTATATCTGGCGAAGTTGATATAATATTGTAAACTTGTAAACAATGCATTTCTCTTCAGAGTGATACACTGAGCATATAGCTCGTGGTTATAGTGTGTGCAATTTTGTAAACTTGAAGAGTTTCATTTTCAAAATTTGAAGTGGTTGCTGAAATTTCTTGAAATCTGTCAATCACGTGTTAATGCCCTTCTGTGCTCTTATTACGTGTGATATTTGATTATTGTGGTATATTGCTGAAGCTTATATGACTGTTTGATTGAAGTTCAAGGTTGGCATTTGCTTTAATTGTTTTTTGGTTAGATTTTCTAATCAAAATAGTGGATTATGATCTTAAATAGAATATAGCCAACCGTGACCAAATATATAAACACATTTCATGATTACAGAGACCAAGGGTGTGCATATTAGGTGGTGGTTTTGGAGGACTATACACTGCATTGAGATTGGAATCACTTGATTGGCCTGATGGAAAGAAACCACAGGTATTGTGATTGAAGACAATTTCATGTTACATCACTTACATGCGCACAAAAAAAAAAAAAGAATGATAAGAAAAGCATTCAAACGTGTTATCCTTAATTAAATGGTAAGTAGTTACAATTTTCTCATATGAATACACATTTTGTAGTCTAGCTCTAGGCTTGGTGAGTATCTATAAAAGTTAATCATACTAGCTTCACCAAATTTTTACACATTGGTGGCAGATATTTCAAAACAACTTAGAGCACCATATTGCTATAAACATGTAATTTTTGAGTAAGGAATGAACAAACATCAATAAATATGACAGACAAAAACCAGAATGATCTCAGTTCTCAGAAGTAAAAAATCAATCATGTACTACTATTTTGTTTGCATATGCTTTTATTCTTCAGTGCAATGAAAAATACAATGAAATTCTTTAAAACACACATTTTACGATAAAATTTTTGAGTCACTCGATTGTTTTCTACTAGAAAAGGCTAATATAGATACAATTTTTTGCACCAACTCTTTTTGTTGGCTTTTCGATTTGACAACCGGTTTCCTAGGAAATGAATCCATTTTGATAATGCTACAGGTGGTTCTTGTTGATCAATCTGAGCGCTTTGTCTTCAAGCCACTACTATATGAATTCCTCTCCGGAGGTATATTTTGATTTGATTAGGTAAAATTGTTGTGGTTGCCTTAGCTAGCCAATCCTAATGCCTTTAATTATGTTGTTGTGCTAATTTTTCCAATTGCAGAGGTAGATGAATGGGAAATAGCTCCTTGTTTCTCAGACTTGTTGTCAAACACCACTGTACAATTTTTAAAAGACAGGGTACAATCTTTATATCCCTCAGATCATTTGGGTATGGATGGGACTACAGTGCCCCAGTCTGCCGGAATGGTGCTTCTTGAAAGTGGTCGCCTCATTGAATATGACTGGTAAACTTTATGTTTATTTGCGGGAGCTATGATGTTCTATAAGTGTTAGTTAACAATTTTTACACTGACAGCTTTTAGATCTTAAATAATAAATTGAAATTCAAACAAAATTCATAAAAAAAATCTTTCGAGTCCAAATCCATTAAAATTTGCATCTAACTCGATAGATGGAATAGGAAATTAAAGATGGGGTAAAGCATTCAAATTGCTCGGTCTATGTTGTTCTTCCCGTGTTCATTATTTTGTATTGGAGTTTTTTTTTATCAGTAGTAGATTGGTTTGAATTTGATTTGTACTGTTACATAATTTGGAATCGTATTTCCATATCCCACTTCTCAATTTCTGTTTTGCATTTTCCATGTGTTTCAATGTTTTGCTTTTATACTTCTTTCTGCAGAAACTTGATGGACCTCTTTCTTCTAAAAGTAAACCATTTGATGCTAAGGAGAAAAATGTATCTAAATAGTTTGATGCTACTCACATGTTCAGTTGTGTGTTCTCTTTAAATTGGCTGTGAAACATAATTTATTAACATAATTTATGTAAAACATTGCTCATAATTCTGTACTTCTCTTCTTTATCCGGGTGCTTCTGAGATTGGTGACATTATATGATGTCTGCTGATATCATACTTCTATGATTGGGCAGCCAGGTTGGTACTTGCGCTTGGAGCTGAAGCCAAACTTGATGTTGTCCCAGGGGCAACAGAATATGCATTGCCATTTTCCACCCTCGAAGATGCTCATGTTAGTATTTGAACTTGCTGCTATAATTTTCATTTTGAGTACTCCTAGTAAAATTTTGGGAAAATATTTTTTTAGTCCTGTAAGTTACCCTTATTTTGATTTTAGTCCTGTTGACTTTCACAAATTGAAAATAGTCTTTTAGCTTTCAATTTTTCGACATTCTGGTCCGGTGACCCGTTGCAAGAGGTGAAACATCCAGTCAACCAATCAATCAGACTTTATCACGTGGACTAATCAGTGTCAACGAATGTTTCCCCTCCTACACCAGGTCACGGGACCAAAAAAATGTCAAAGATTGAAAGTTACAGGATTATTTTCAATTTGTGAAAGTTGAGAGGACTAGAACCGAATTAAGGATAACATACCAGACTAAAAAAACTATTATCCCTAAAATTCTGCATGATGTAGGCTTTACAATCTTATCTATTTATCGTTATCCTTTTTTGCAGAGGGTTAATGAGAAGCTAAGAGCACTAGAAAGGAAGTTCTTTGGGCATGATTCTCCAATTCGTGTTGCTATTGTAGGATGTGGTTACTCTGGAGTTGAATTGGCTGCCACAATATCTGAAAGACTGAAATCTAGGGGAATCGTACAAGCAATTAATGTTGATAAAACAATCTTGCCTAATGCTCCACCTACAAACAGGGAATCTGCATTAAAAGTAAGACACAATTTGTGACTGGATTATAATTATGATTTTTCATGCTGTTTGTGAATTGGATAGTATCCTGTTGAATAATCTGGTATCGATTCTCGTAATGTTAAAAGAAAATAGCTTCATGATATCGTGTTTTAGCATCTAGATATTTCTCATATTGCTGTGCTCCATGTTTCCAACCTTTCCAAATGGTCCATTTTGGGAGAGGATAGAGTACACACATTTCCAATTCTTTTGTGATGGTGGGCACCTCGGTTGTGGGATGGGGGCGGGGTAATATGGGTATTTTCATATGGTTTAACATACTTTTAGTGTTTGTTAGTTTCTTATTCTGTTTCAACAATGCCAATTGATTACATATTCTGATTTAGCAGAATTTTACCCATGTAACTATTGGTCACATGGATCAAACTTCTTTTCTGTCAGATCTTTCATTATATTCATATTAGAACCAATTTCCATTGCAGCAGATGGGTTGTACATTTCATTGATAAAAAGAGGGAATTCAACTATACTTTTCATTGATAAAAAAAGAGGAGCAAATTCTACGGTTAATTGCACGAAATCCTCTTGTGGTTTGAAAATTGCACGATATCCCCCTGTGGTTTATTAATTTAAGCAAATACTTCATTTTTATCATACGTGAGTTAACAGTTTTACCTATTTCTTTTATTTCCCATATCATTTTTTTTTTCTCAAATATTGAAGTTTTGAGACTATACTATGAAGGACATAACGTGAAATAGATGAAATTGTTAACTCATTTCTGAAAAAAAAAGAGAGGGAGAATTCACTTAATTTAATAAATCCCAGTGGGGGTTTGTGCATTTTCTAAACCACGGGGGAACTTTGCGCAACATTTCCAAAACTTGAGGGGGTTTCGTGCAATTAACCCATTTATTTTATATGGTTTGAGTAAGACTAGTGTTTCTTAGTTTCCTGTTGTTTCAAACCTTTTCAGTCAGATCCGTCATTTTATTCATGTTAGAACCAATTTCATTGCAGCCTATAGTTTATGCATTTCATTATTAAAAGGAGAGCCCATTCAATTATATATCCTCCTCGTTGATAAGCATAGGCTATATCCTAGAAGATTGCTATGCAGTCTTTGTCTAAGAACATAGTTTTCCTATGTCAAAGCAGAGTTCCATACTAATTACTCCCTTCATTCCTAATTATTTGTTTGATTCTATCCAAAATAGTGTTCTAATTATTTGTCACTTTACTAATATCAACAAAAATTTACCATTTTTTAACTATCAAGTAGTAATAAATAAGGATATAATAGTCTGTTGATATCCTAATTAATGAAAAATTGGTTTGTGTAAAAGGATAAATTAGACAAATAGTAGTATTAATTAGGAACGGAAGGGAGGGAGTATCTTGATTTGCATTTTGTCTAATTAAGCTGCTTTAGTTTTGGGAAACTAAAACCAAACCCATTCCTCGTAGGTTCTTTCATCCAGAAATGTTGAGCTTTTGCTGGGCTACTTTGTCCGCTGTATAAAGAGATCTGCAAAGGTTGAGACTTCATCTTCAACAGAAGCTTATAATTACGAAAGACTTATACTGGAGCTGCAGCCTACTGAAAGGAGCATGCAAAGCAAAGAAGTTGAAGCAGATTTAGTTTTATGGACAATTGGGTCTAAGCCCCTACTTCCACTACTAGAACCTGATGATAACCCCGTTAATCTTCCTCTTAATGGTAGGGGACAAGTAGAAACAGATGAAACTCTTCAAGTTAAGGGGCACCCTCGTACATTTGCAGTTGGCGATTCATCTGCTGTGAGGGACAAACGTGGAAAATTGCTTCCGAGCACAGCTCAGGTACCGTTTAATGGCATAATGCATCAACAAATTCTTAAACTATCAACTTTTATTTTGATAGGTCCTTAAACTATTTTTTGTTTTAAAAAGCCCTATAAGTATTGAAAATTGATGGAATTTTTTATTTATCTTAAAGGTCTGTTAAATAATATGTAAGTTAATTTTAATAATATCCAAATGTGTTTTGTGCAAGTCGTATTTTAATCCCAATACTTCAGGTGATGGGTACCTAAAATGACTTGCGAAAAATATTTGTATATAATTAAAATTAACTTAAGCTGACATGTACCTTAATGGGACCATTAAGGTGAATTGAAAAAAATAATCAATTTTCGTCTCTAAGGAACTCGTGAAATAAAATTTCAATACTTAAAAGGGCTTTTTAAAACAAAAAATAGTTTAGGGACCTATCTAAACAAAAGTTAATAGTTCGGGGACCTTTTGATGCATTATACCACCGTTTAATCCTTTTGTTTTCTATGGCTTAGGGAAATATCTGATTCTTCCAGTTTGAAAGACATAATATTATATCTCATTTGATTGCCTTATTTTATCAGGTAGCATTTCAGCAGGCAGATTTTGCAGGCTGGAACCTCTGGGCTGCAATAAATGGAAGACCTCTATTACCATTTAGGTTTGCCATAATTGAGTTCAAGACACCTTAAGTTGTGTATATCTGTAAATTTTGTTTATTTGTAAAAAGAAAATGACATATTGCATCAAAAGGTTTCTAAATCATCAAGTTCCATTAAGTGTCAAAAATTTATTTCACGATCTCCCTCAAGACAAAAATTGACAGAATTTTTCGATCCACGTTAACGTTCCCTTTAAAAAGTATACATGTCAGTTTTATTTAATTTAAAATATATACATGAGTATTTTTCATAAGCCATTATAGGTACCCATCATCTAAAGAATTATGATTGAAATGACTTGCACAAAACACATTGTGAATATAAATAAAATTAATGTATGTATCACAGGACAATTAAGATGAATCTAAAAATTCCATCAATTCCTGTCTTGAGGGAGCTCATGAAATTATATATAAAGAATCAAATAAGGGCAGAATATACTAGTGTGAGAGATCTAACTAAGAATATATTTGCTAAAACTTGATCTGCCCTTGCCTTGAACAAAAGATGTATGTTGAATCTCATCTATGGCAGATGCACAAAGTCTAGTTTGTTATAAAGCCCAACACCAGTGTAAAGTACTTGTACATTGTAGCATAGTACAAGTAGTTTATGCTGATTTTGGGCTCCATGCAAAACTCATCATCTGACTTCATATCAAAACTGCATATTATATATATATGTGTATGTTCTAATTCGAAGCTCATTCGTGCATGTATGTGTTCCGTGCCTCTATGTAGATATGTTTCATAGTTGAAATCATGCGATCCCTTGTTTATGTTTTATCTTGTTTTTGACATTGTAGAAAAGCCCAACTCTGGTTTCTTTGTGTAGATTTCAAAACTTAGGGGAGATGATGGTGCTTGGGAGATATGATGCTGCTGTTTCGCCAAGTTTCATCGAGGGTTTAACCTTGGAGGGCCTACCAGGCCACACAGGTACAGGAACCCGAACTTTATTGCATCCATTTTTCAGAAACTGTCCGTGATTTTCGAGGAAATTGCAAAATTAGTCTCATATTTATTTGGTGATTTTATTCCCATACGAATAATTCTCAATAAAGTCTCCTAAATTTTAAAAATACTGCAATTTTAGTCCTATACTGACAATTTTTAAAATGAAATTAATATTTTGGGGTCTTAATATACCACGTAAGTGAAGTCAAGTCATTAGTCCGGTTGCTACATGTAATTTTGGGTGCTCACGTGAGCGTCACGTGTAAAAAATCTGCAACCTTGTCAATGTAGGATTAAAATTGCATCAGTTTCCAAGTTATTAGAATTTGAAAATGGAACTAAAATTGCCAACACCAGTAGATGCATGATCAATTTTGCAATCCATTCATGATTTTCACACTTTGAATTTGACCGACTCGACTCAACTCAATTGCAGCAAGGAAAATAGCCTACTTATTCAGGTTACCAACAGATGAGCACCGGTTGAAAGTAGGGATCAGTTGGCTAAGTAAAACTGCAGTAGAGTCTACTGCTTTTGTTCAGGATACCATTACCAAATTGCTTTCAGGAGGACAGTAGAACTAAGGTTGTATATATGCTACCTATACATTTCTCCTACTGAGCATCATACCAAATTTAGCCTAATAATTATATGTGTTGATTGTTTACAAAATTTTCTTTCCATGTAATCAAATCATATGAATTTTTTAGCATGCTTCACTTTTTACCTGTTTCTTGATATGTGTTTGCTACATTTTCTAATTGCGGCCGTTACCTTTTAAAGAAGCAACTTTGCAAGAATTTGTCCGACAGAATGTGAGAAGAGTAGGTCATCTGTGAATGCTGGTTCACGTGATTTTTTTTTACTAGTATCACTGCTGTGCTTACGAAACGTCGTTTACAAAATGATTGATTTTTAAGCAGTGATAGTTCATATGTCTAATAACAATACTTGAAAAATAAGAGTTCCCGTAAATTTGATCATGGTCAAGTTTAAGAAAAAATATACTGAGTTTTCTACATCTTGTTTATACACATTTACATTTAGCCCACACATACTTTCCGACACTCGTTTGTATAGATCAACTTGATTATCCTATTTAAGTTGTATACTAGTTTTCATGATTGTATTTCACTTTTATCTATGTCTGTTTGATACGATGCACAGTTTGTTGTGCTAATCTGTTTCCACCTTTTCCTTTTGGTGCTTAACCTCAAAACTTTTAGGCATATATAATTCTAACAATGTGCAAATTTCTTGAATAATGGAGTGATATTATAAAAAAAAAATTCACGTCTTGGAACATATGCATCATTATTGTTCAAATTTCCATTTCCCCCAACATGTTGCTGAAGAAGATGCTTGATCTTCCTTGAAGTGTATTGCTGGTCTCCCCTTAAAGTGTATTGTGCAACTGGTTTACAAGGTCAGAATGACAAAATTTCTAGCATTAAGGTTTCCTATCTCAAGAATCTCACGAGTCACGACAGCCAATTGTCATTATTAAACGTTCGGTTTGATAAAAAGGTAAAATATTAGTGCAAAAGCAAAATCGCCTAGAAACATACCCGTCTCAGCGTGGTGTAGATTTTAGATTATAGTTGATTTAAGTAAAAACATTCCATTTGAAAACACTCAAATTAGCTTTTGCAAAGCAGAAGCCGATTACATAACATGCTTAAAGCTGTTGAAAACACGCTCATAACGAAACGAATATGAATGTTCAATTTTATTTGTTAAACAAGCATTGTCTTCCTGCCAAACTGGTTTACATGGGACTTCCCCAAAGGCCATGTCATGAGCATGAACAACCCCAAGAGTTAAACTAGTTTCCTTCTTCCTTGGGAGGGCCTTTCCATTTGAAGTTGTCTGCATATGTCTTTACCTGCAAGTAGGCCATTTTAAAAGTAAAATGAGACGAGGCAAAAACATTTTATATTCATAAGTAAATGAGCACAAAATCTCTAATCTCATCAAATTATTCAGGAAGATGAATGAAGAAGAGTTTTACATGATTACAAACAATAAGAGGCCATCAAGTGTTACGACAACGATTAGTTAATGATCCGTACAACTGACCACACTTCCTACCACATCACAAATTTAACTTTTCAAACTCCTAACAAACAACTTGTTTCACAACTCCCCTACCCATCATGATTATGCATATTAAGGGTCACCCAACTATAAATCTTAAATTCAATTTATAGATAAATGAATTATATGAGTCACTCAAACTTATTCTCCGATCTATCTACTGCAATTGCAATTTTTTACGGCTTATAATTTTACACAATGAAGATATAAAAAATGTATACGTGAATTGCAAATAATATAACATGAATCTGACATTACTTAAAATCTAATACAACTATCATAAAAATTCAAACTACTATAAGGATTTCGCACATAGCACCAATCTTTTTAAATTGATTAACAGGAGAATAAATCAAACCTTCAGTATCGGTGTCTGGTGCTTCCTGACCTGAAAGTGCAATTGATACATAAAACCATAAGAGATTGCTTAGCTGAAATCAGTAGCACGCGAGCATTTATGAACTAATAATACTGATGTCATATCAATACAGATGTATCATAAGATGTTAGCATCAAACCACCCACACCAAGCATCATAATGTTAAACAACAGACAAAAACCAGGATGTAGAAAATCTGGATCAATCACAACATTGATATATGATCAACTTAACGTCCAAACTATTTCCAGTGCTATTCAGGGAACAATGACATTTTAACATTGTATTACATAATCTCACTTAAACGTCAAATTGGATGAATATCCAAAATAGCAATAAACAGGATGTTTCTTGAATGCCCAGATAACTAGCAAGGAAATTGATGAATCAAACTATATATTCTAATTAATTGTCACTTTAACTATTTCTCTGTATTTCTTCTTAAATTTACCTGCATTTGTAACCCTAAGGTGAAGTTTATTCTGGGTTTTAAATGGTTTTTTGAAAACCAGTTTTTTAAATCTAGGTGATACTAAAATCCTACTCCCTCCATTTTTTAACAATTGTCATTTTCACTTTTCTAAAAATATTTGTCATGCATATTTTTCCTCAAATATTCCCATTTTACCCTTATTCATTTCTCACAAATATTCCCCACAAATCATGTCCATAATTATCTTTTCCATAATATTCCCCAAAATTAACTCTTTTTATGTTATTATCTCTAATTCTAGGCTATAACGACTCCATTGTTATTAATAATGAGGGTATTGTTGGCATGAAATTATAATCGTAATTTTGTTGTTAAAACCCCAAAAGACATTTATTAAAAAATGGAGGGAGTAATAGATAGTGAGGCGTTTGTTTGTTTTAGGATTTAGAAGAGGGTGAGATTTATCTTTATGTCAAATAAATGAGTAAGAGTGAATGATGTTGTATTATAATATTATTGTTGGGTGTGGTTGTAATGATTGAATGATTATGTAATGATTAAGATTTATAGGTTATTTGTAGGGTTGTAGTATTGGGTTTTTGAAAACCAGATTTTAAAATCGTGAAGTAGATTCGGTTTTAGATTTCAAAATCCAAAATCTGGTTTTTAAAACCCAAACAAACATCACCTAAATGAACCCTTATTTTTTAACTAAGGATACTTTTTAAGATTTATTTAAGGTTGACTGGGGGTACAATTTTTCGAAAAACATAACTTATTATGAAACGGAGGGAGTATAATGCATGCATCAACAGAAAGGACTCAAACCACCTGCAACTGATATCATCTTTATGGTTGATCCAACTCTTTTTCATGGTGAGCCTAAGAGAAGTCACTTCATAAAGACGTTCATACTACCCAAATTTACCACTTGAACGAGTACATAGACTCAAATAAAAATAAGCAGTATGTTAAAGAGTTAATTTTTCCTGATAAATAAAATTGAGAAATATTATACAAAATAGAAATAGGTGTTACCGTATAATTCCAACCATGCCTCTCTGCAAATTCAACCGCAGCTTCTTTACTTTCAAAAGATAATCCCGCATCACCAACGTTTGCATATGGGTCTCCAGTGGATGTCCAACCCATCAATGGATTTTCCCATCTACAATGTTATCAACAATAGAAGCACTGTGAATGAGCAAAGAATCATTCAGTAGAATCCGTTGTTCAGAATTGAGCAATCAATATGCCTAGGATAATAGCAAAGCAAAACTCAGGGGGCGCTTGGTTCAAATTCTTCAATGAGAATTATTGAATAGTTTTTTTTTTTTGGCAGGGGAATTATAGAATAGTGAATTACAATGAAATGATGGTAACATTGGTAGAATATTGCTCTAATTTTGGAAGAAATACTCCCTCTATCCCAAATCAGTTTTCACACTTTCCTTTTTGGTCTATCCCACATTAGTTTTCACATCCAAAAAAAAAAAAGGAACTTTCTCACAATTCTTACCCTCAAAATTCTCACTTATTTACCCTCTATGTCATTACCTTTTCTTACACAATACTCTTACTTTATCACTTTAATAAAGTTGAAATAATCCCAATACCCTTACTTCATTTTTTCTTAGTTTGTGTCAAGATTAGTGTAAAAACTAATTTGGGACGGAAGGAGTATGATTTTTGGTTAAAGAATAGTGAAATGATTGAGAAGATTATAGGGGAGGAGGTAAATAGTCAAAATAGGGCAATGATTAACTTATTTTGATTCTCATTACATGACGAAGGTGAATTGATCATCTTTTATTCTCATTAGCCACCATATATTATTATATTCATTTTCATTACCATTCCCATTGAAGCATTATGAACCAAGCGCCCCCTCAAATTTCTTTCTTCATATCCCTGCTTAGTGTTGAATAGGGTGAGTAACTAAAAAAATGAAAAATACCACTCCCTCCGTCCCACACTAAGCTTCCTGCCTTTCCATTTTGGGTGTCCCATACTAAGGTTCTCATTCTATTTTTTGGTAAGCTAGTGGACCCACGTCATCAAATAATTATCCCTACACTTCACTTTATTCTCTCTTCAATTGTACTACATCTCATTTTATATTAATGCTCCTTAAACTCCATGAAATCCCACCATGGGAAGTTTAGTGTGAAATGGACGGAGTATCATTTGTGGACAAAGAGGGCAAAGAACCACGATATATTATCGAAAAAGAAGGATGTGGAAGGTCCAGCTTCTCCCAGGTAAGAATCCAGATAATTTTTTTTTTTTGGTCAGTCAAAAGAAATTTTATTCAGTAGCTAAGGGTACAAGTAATACCCAAAGTTGAGAACATACAGTTATAAGAGTGTTTCGATTCATAGCAGCTTACATATTAGGCTAGCTTTCCAAACAAATTACAGGATTAATAATCCAATCCAGATAACTTAAACATAGTCATAACACAATTACCAAGATGCCTGTTGGAAAATACTCCTTTTGATTTCATAAACTTCACAGCCAAATAGCAAAACATTATTATTTCCTCTACTCAATCATGTCATATAAATAACATAAATTACACCAAAAAATTCAGTGCATCAAACTCAGTAACTAGAATTTGGTTAAGAGAATCATGAAATATATTCTACAGAAAAATGCTATAACTTGCACTACCTTCCTCTTGTCAACCCGCAAGGGGTGGGAGGCACAATGGGAATGTAGCAATTTATTTGAGAAACCATCCAGTTATAAAACGAAAAGATATGCTCATATGCATCATCTTTAGGATTCTTAAATTGAGCAGTAATATCTAATTGGCAACAAAACAATGCCAAAGATGTTAAATCTACTAATGGATCAAACTTCACGAGGATACCAATCTCAAATTTGTTTGCTTCACTTAAACAATGAAGAAACAACATACAATTATGGTTTCAACAAAACATCGTTTGAGTAATACTTTTGATCAACAGTAAACATCTACGGAGAATTAAAGTGGTGTGGAAAGATGCACCAAGCAAAGAGTACCTCAAATAAACCTAGTAGAGAAGGAAAAGAAAGATACATACTTTTGGATAGACAGAAAATTAATTTTCCACTTCCCAACCTTGCCGGCGCCTTGTTGAGAAGCAGTTCGAGCAGGTGAGAAAATCAGAACCTAATAAAAACCCCAATATTAAAATGCTGATATGCATATCTAATCGGTCTCATTCAAAAATAATATCCACACCATTCTAATTCAAAGATCAGAACCAGTTAATGAAGCCACAATTCGTTGAAACGAGCCATTTTGGGCACATTGAGATAATTAGTCCAATAACAAAAAAAAATAACATTGATAATAACAAGTCGAAAAAATTAATTAGTTAGATTCTTCAACTTTCAACACAAATCCAGCTTAATCAGACCTGAAACTATAATCTACCCATCAATTTTTTCTAGCGTCATCTAGCAACACCACTGTATTGAAGCCGAAGGATGAACAATTCACAAAAGAAAGAAGAATTAATGGAAACAAAATCCATATAAAACACAAGGTCGATAATTTTTTTAAAAAAAAAAACAGCAACAAACTATCACTTTAAAATTCACACACACACACGCAATTTACCCGACGGCGGAGGTGCTCTTCGGGGATGCCGGAGACTATGCCGATCTCTCCAGATTTAATTTCCACCAAAGAATCATTCGTTGAGAACGCTCTCCGAGCCAACGCCGATCGACAAGCGTTGCTGGAATTCCTCGCTAGCCGTTGCAGAGAGCTCGCCATTTTCACGACGCCGAAACACTATCGGAAAAATGAGAATACAAAGAGGAACAGAATCTCGCTGTGGAATTGATTGTTAGGGGTCGGCCTTATTAGTGAAAACCGAAAATTCGAGTCGATTCGACCCGACCCGACCCGGATCGAACCAAAATTAATAGGAGTACTTGGTTTCAGTTGTACAATATGAAATATTATTAATTATTTCATTAAAACGTATCCCTAATCAGAATTAGTTGTTTTATTAAAAAAAAAAAATAGAAATTATATTATAAAATGTTAATTGAAAATCCGTTGTACATAAGATAAAATAATTTCAGCTTGGTTGACATTATAAAAACACCAATATAATTGAACCGAAATAGGGATGAAAATTAAAATATGTCTAACATGTTCAACTTGTATTAATTGTTTGGATCGATCCACCGACATGTTTTATATATATATATTTAAATTAAGAATAATGTATTATGTGAATTTTATTTACTATACATCATTAATATAATTATTTTGTTAGAACTAATATGATAACAACTTTTTGATATTAAGCATGTCTTTCACCACTTTTGGTGTGTTTTTCCATTTACCATTACACTCTTCTTCAATAAAGCGTAGTAAAATGTTCACCGTTTGATGTTAGTTAGGGTCCCTCTTTTTCTTCCTCGACCATTACATATTAAAAGTTGAAGTAAATATATTCAACTAGCTATACCCAAATTGAACGTAGTCCCATTCTAAATTCAGCGGCACCAAATTGAACTTAGTCCCCTTACATAAAGGTAAATTATCTTATGTAATTGTGTGATTTAATATAATTAAATTTTTTAAGTAATTTAATATATTTTTAACTGTTTAAATGAATTAATTTTTAATATATTATATTATAATGTAGGTAATCCTCACATGTCCACTGTTACACCCTCTGGTGTCAAATCCACTAGAACAGATTACATGTTACAAAATTCATATATATCCTTTAGCTGAAACAATGTCCCTCTCACTCAAACTAACCGCTCAAGTAGTGGAACCTTGTAATATAAAGTTCTCACACTTAATTTTCTTACTACAAAACAAAAATGATCACTTAAACTCCCTAGTCTCAACATTAAAGTTGATAAATGAAAAATACAAAGTTCTCCAACTAAGGGTTTGGATATGTTAGGATGTTTACTTCTGGATATTGCTTGAATGCTTGAGAAATATTGTTTTCTTTGGTTGCTTGTGCGTTTTAAGCTTCGATAATGTCTTCTCTCAGCTTCCATATATATTCCACTTTGTTTATGATGTTAGTGTAAGTTTTTTCTCATGATTTGTAGGGATATGTAAACTGTCCATACTTGTATGTTCACTACGTACTTTTCAAATTAGATGAGTATATCAGAATAGTTGTCGACTTCTTATATGAATCCACGTTCAAATGTATACTTTTAAAATTTGAGTATCGTAAATAGGACTAGTTTTGGGTGAGACCGTTCCGTGAGACGGGTCTCCCTTGACCCTCATGTAAAAAAAAATTAGTCACTTAAATTTCAAGACCAATGAGCTAACTAGAAAGAACCTTGTTGTTATACTTGATACGTATGAGTTTCTAGAATATGCCTATCATGATTTTAGAGAAAAAAATTATTTACTTATTTAAATATTATTCTAAATTTATTTTCATATATTTTAAAATATTATTTAGTATTTTAATTAATATTTATAATTTATTTTATAATACTTATATTGTAATTATAATTTTTTTCTAATTAGATAAGTTAATAATTTTTCTAATAATGAATTAGGTAAGTTAATTGATTTTTATAATAATTAATTAAATTATGAATTATTTTTTTATTTGATTGTATAACATAAACTACATTAATTTTATAGTGAATTGTACACATTTGTTGAATATTTTTATCTTTTTCGCATAACGTCCCATTTTAATTAAAAATTTAATTTACGTCCCATAATTTCTTTATTTGCTTAATTTACGTTCCATTTACATAAATTTGGGGATTTCCAGCGAAAATTGAATGTAAATTAAGCAATTGAAAAAGTTATGGGATGTAAATTAAAATTTTAACTATTTTGGGACTTTTTTAAAAAAAGGTAAAAGTTACATGAAGTAAATAATTGATGTTTGTAAAGTATGTTGTAAGGTGGAAGAATTTCTTGTACTTTTCAAGTAAAACTTGTATGAAATAGCAATTTTATAAGACAAAAAAAAAAAAAAAAAAAACAAGAGTACTTATAAAATATATTTTTTTAATTGAAGAGTTTTTTTTTTTTTTTGGGGGTCACAATCTTATATAAAATTTTATAGTATTCCTGAATTTGATATATCCCAAAACCCAACCCAAACTCATGGCCGTCCTAAGATTCCATGGTCCAAAAACTGTTAACGACCTTTTTTATGGTTCAAGTGTTTTTAACTTAAAAAAAAAAAAAAAAATCCTTTCTTATTATCTTAATAAAAAGATAAATTAATATTCATATGTATATTGCGTAACCTATAACACCAACTCCATAGTATGAGTCGGGATCATAAGAATTAATTAAAAGGACATGTCAAATCACAACTACTACAAACAATTAAATGTGTCCATAATTATGTGCTCTTATCATAATTTAATACTACATCGTGTATTATGATTTACTTATACAAATAATTATTAATGCTAATTGTTTTGTAATGTTAATATGTGTGTGAATTTGCTTAAAAATATGATATAACCGTATCAATTTCAAAAGTGACTAAATAGAGTCAAGAATTTTAGGTATAAATTTTGAAATGTTCCAAATTAAGATCTAGCTCTTTCTTTAAAAAGAAATTCTGGTTCGTTCTTATATGAAACTTTAGCCTTTAATTTTCTACGCAAAATGCCCACAAAGGCATGATCCCCAAGTCTCATTCTCAATCCTTACTAAAAGCTTTAGGAATGTAATTTAATTGAGGGTGTCCAACTTTTAAGTGTTTGAGCTTGATTTGTTACTTATCGAATACTTGCAAAGCTTGTCGAGCTTAACAGAGTGTATACGAGTTTAAATGAGCTTTAATTTATAATATCAATCTTAAATTTAATTATTCATCAATTTATCTCAAAAATAAAATAATATATTTATAAAAATTATTTAATTTGCATATTTTTATAATATATTCACCATAAATATTAAGTGGGGAAATATTTGGTTCACTAACGAACTTGTTCACAAGCTATTGAACTGAATTTCATTAATGAACTTGAGTTTGTTTGTTTATGTTGACGAGTTTTATTAATTAACGAGCATGAACGAATATTTTTTAAAGCGAGTCTGAATAGTTTACGATTATATTACATCACTGGCCCCATTAAATTGCTGCTGATCTACTAGTTGGCTCCATCGTTAAATATTAGGTGTCTGATAATCACTTTTTATTTGAAAAGTAACGTTGGGGGGTCACACGAACTTTAAAAAAAAATGGTTTTCACTATTGGCATTCATTTGAAAACAAGCTGATGTAGTCGGACATGTAAAAAACAAATAATCTGTGTGTTCAGTCCCTGTTACGCATAATCATTTCTTTTTAAAGTTGTCATTTCTTAGTTTAAAAAATTTTAACTATGAATTCGGACTTTATTATATACGTGTCCTATTATTTTCAGACCATTTATAACTACATATATCATGTCACAAGAAAAATAAGTCAATATTTAGGTTGGATATGATGGTTTAAAAAAAATGGTTTTCACTATTGGCATTCATTTATAACAAACACCCTTTTTTCATTCTCATTCTCAATCCTTACGAAAAGCTTTAGTAATGTAATTGAATTGAGGCTTTGAGGGAGTCCAACCTTTAAGTGTTTGTTACTTATCGAATACTTGCAAAGTTTGTCGAGCTTAATCGAGTTTAAATGAACTTTAATTTATAATATCAATCTTAAATTTAATTATTCATCAATTTATCTCAAAAATAAAATAACATATTTATAAAAATTACTATCTACTAATTTCATTTAATTTGCATGTTTTTATATTGACCATAAATATTAAGCGGGAAAATTATTTGGTTCACTAACGAACTTGTTC
The DNA here is from genome assembly GCA_963675135.1 of Galeopsis tetrahit. Lineage (NCBI taxonomy): Eukaryota > Viridiplantae > Streptophyta > Magnoliopsida > Lamiales > Lamiaceae > Galeopsis > Galeopsis tetrahit. Next base: position 92,294,163 of record OY776119.1, read on the forward strand.
ACAAGCTATCGAACTGAATTTCATTAATGAACTTGAGTTTGTTTGTTTATGTTGACGAGTTTTATTAATTAACAAGCTTGAACGAATATTTTTTAAAGCGAGTCTGAATAGTTTGCAAACAGCTTTATTATGTTGCATCCCTGGCCCCATTGGTGCTGATCTACTAGTTGGCTCCATCCTTAAATATATTAGGTGTCTGATAATCACTTTTTATTTGAAAAGTAACGTTGGGGTCACACGAACTTTAAAAAAAAATGGTTTTCACTATTGAAAACAAGCCTTAAATCCAATTAAGACACATACATATAATCTGTTAGGAATTAATATACAAGAATTAATTCCCACCCTCTCTACAAGTTCGGACTTTTAGATAAGACGGAATTCTTTCATGGTATCAGAGCAAACCGGGCAAACGACCTGGGTTCGATTCCTGTTGAAAGCACTCCACCCATTTAAATTATCCACTCGATGGGCCTCCTCTCCAAAAAGGGTAAGAGGTGTTAATCCGGCCCACGAGTGAGGGGGAGTGTTAGGAATTAATATACAAGAATTAATTCCCACCCTCTCTACAAGTTCGGACTTTTAGATGAGACGGAATTCTTTCATAATCGATATTTTCTAACTATGAAGTCAAAATGATGACAAGTAAGGTTACTAACATAATCAGTAATTTCCTTCAATCCAATAAAAACAAATAAACCAAAAAAAAAATTAAAAAACCCCGATGATCATATGAATATACCTTCTCCACCAAAATCATGCATCAAATTAAGGTCACTAATTCCACACCCATGCACGTGACTGGCACCGATCAACTGGGTTTCCATGCACTAGCCCACACCACCGGCTGCTCCTTCCAACAAAGGAATATTCCGGCGGATTCCGCCGTCTGTCCCATCGACCAACCCTCCCTATACCTCTTTAACAGCGACCGCACATCATCACACACCTCATCATTAAACGACGCCGCTCTGAACCCCCCTCCATGTAACCGCTGCGACCACCTCGCCGCCGTGTCCCGCCTCTCAACCGACTCCTCCGCCGGACACGCCACCAGGTCCACCACCGCCCGCCCCGCCGCCCTCTCCAACATCAACCGCTCATTACTCGTTTTCGAAAAACTCTCATCTAACGCCTCAAAGTAAACCCTAAACCACCTCAAACACTCCTGAAACCCCCTAACGAATTCGCCGCCGTCAATTCCGACGTCCAGATCCGCTTCCTCTTCAACCACGGTTAAAATCTTAGGGTTCAACCGCCGGAAAATCGAAACGAAAAAATCCCTCTTATTCCCAATTGACGTAACGGAGCGGAACGCTCCGTTACAATTAACGGCGATCGCTTCGCCGTCTGTTATATCCAACGAATTTAAATCCAAATCCGTTAATTCCCCTGCATGATGGACGACGTTAAATCTAAACGGAACACCCATGAGGCGTGCGAATTTCTCCATTCTATTCCCGATCTCCCTCATGACTTTTTGAATCGCGGCCGCGCCTGCGGCGGCGCCGTCGCCTCTGCCGGCGACGACGGTGGTGATCCTCAAGTGAGGCGTGTCGTCGGCACGTGTGGCGATGGCTTCAAGTAGAGTAGGCCACTGCGTGCAAAACGTGTTGCTGATGTCAATAATATGTAACCGACTCTCTCCGTCTAACGCTTCCATTATGGCGCCGTTGCACGCCACGTGTCCGAAAGTGGTCCAGGGGCTAACTTCCTGAAACTTGAGCACCATGTGGCGTGTGGAGTCGAAAGAGGAGGATTTTTCCGCGGCGGAGATGAGGCTCCGGCGAGTGGCCTCGCCGGAGTCGGTCATCCGGGTGAATAGTGCTTGGAGAAAGTATGAGGCTAGTTTCTGATCGACGTCGCCGTACGGGGAGCTTAATTCGTTGAGCATCCACATGAGTTGTTGTAAGCGGTTGCTATTGCGTTCGGCTATGGATTTAGCGGCTTCGATGAGGATGTCGGAAGCCCAGTGAATTTGGCCGGAGAAGGGGGCGGGGAATTCGGCGGTGACGTGTTGGGCAGGGGAGTAGGAGAATTGGTGGGTGGATTGGGTGTTGTATGCATGGTGGTGGGTGGGTGCGGGAGGGGGTGTGGGTGTGGGAGGGTAGTGTTTGGAGGAAGAGGAAGAAGAGGAGAAATCAGCTTCATCCATGTAGAAATTGAAGGAGCATTCTGCAGCAGCAGGGTCTTGAAGAGGGTGGGATCTGGAGGTGCTTGAAGTGGTTGTGGAGTTGAGAGATTGATCGGATTGGAGACTACTAACAAGTCTGAACAGAGTATCCATCTAATCTGCAAGACCCACCACGCATCAAACTTTGTTGAATATTATAGGAGAAATATGTGATGGTGGTGGTGGTTGTTTCTTTTTCTTTTTGCAATTGTGTAGAAATATTATAGAGAGGATTATTGATTTACAGAGAATCTTGGACTTGGATCGATGTTTGTTAGAGAAGCTGGACTTTATGGGGAAAGACCGGATAGTGGAGTAGGAGTGGTTTTATTTCTTTCAGTTTATCTTATATAGTAACTAATGCTCTCCGATTTCATTTATCTATCTCATTTTTATGTATTTGTGTATATTCTACTATTTGAGTCCTAACACGTGTCAATAATTTAGACAGAGAACAACAAAAATTAATCAAATATTGTGATTATTGTTGATCCTGATCTTCATTAGGGGTTTCAAATTGATGTTGATCATGCAAGTCGTTACGAAACATTTTAATTGGTTGATTTTTCTAATGTTTCGATTGATATGTGACTTATCACTTAAAAATTACAATGTTTTATCCGTTTTTATCTCAAGTCATTTAATAATGATTGAGTTATCTATGATGAGTTCCGAGTATTTCAACTGATCCACATTAAATTGTAGATGATGTGTATTTTGAACATTTGATATGCAAACAATCGAGTATCTCTTTACGTGGACATGTAACCATTACGCAACAAGAATTAATCTTGATAACTAGCAATGATTGTTCCACGACATTTATCGAACAAAATACATGTCTCGAAGCTCATATGTATACTCGAACATTAATTCATAAAAGTGGCTTTATTATTAAACGTGCCGGGTGACCATAAAACACAATAGTAATTAGTTATATATGCATCTGCGCAGAGATAGCATCATATATCTTAAAATGGGGTAGTGGAAGTAGCTTTATGTGTAGGCTAAGTGAGAGAGTAGTGGGAGCAGGCGTGACAAATGAATTTAGAGAGAGAAAGTGGGAGAGAGAGAGAGAAAAGCTGCCGGCGTGCTCCACCATCATAAAACCCCCCACCAGGGCGGCCTTTCTTTGCCCCCCATATTCCTCTCCAAACTCTGCCTGCTTTTTCACCTTTTTTATACTAGAAGCGCTTATCACATTACTATTTTTATGACCATTTCATAAATCAAGAACATGCTCCTTTTCACTTTTCTCTTCAACCCATATCGTGCCTTACGTTCAAAGAATCACTTGACCATTTCCCTATATATACATTACTATTAGTATTATTTATTATACTCATAGGCTGCTGCATACGTCCAAATATAATATTTGCTTCTTCATTGTACAGTAATCCTAATTTAATGATTCATAAACTTTAACGTATTTTTGGTTTGGGCTTTTTCAGATATTTTAAATGTCAATTTTAAAATTTGGTAGATTTCAAAATTTTAAATGGGTACGTTGTTTTGAATTTTAAATGTGAAAGAATTTAATTTTATGTTAAGTTAATGTGTAGTCGTGTGGAATGGGTGTTGTATTATTGTAAATTTAATTATTAGGTGATTGTATATTAATTTGTATATTTTATTGGAAGTTCTTGAAGCGAGAATAAAATTTGTGAAAATTGATAAATAAAATAGTTTTTTTTAATTCTACTCTTGTTCTATTTTTTTAAAAAAAAAATTATTCTAATTTTTACAACTATCAATAAATCACGATAGTTATTATACAATCGTTAAATTAATCATTAAAATTACAATCAACAATAATATAATATTACAACATCACACACTCTTATATATTGACGTGACATAAAATTAATTTGTATCTCATTTAAATTTCAAAATAAACACATCTTTTTTGTTTATTGTCATGGTTTAAAAATCCTCCCATCCTAGCTAGACCAAACATATACTATTTCTATTTAATTTTATGGTTATTAATTATCCTGGTCCTGGCCCTGGCCCATATGAATTAACAATCAAATACTCTACTGTTAAATGAAACATATAGATTATATTTAGTTTGTGGTAATTATACTGACATATTAGTTAATTGTTAACATTTGGATATATTAACAACATTAAATTTCATTTTTTTTTTAAGTGAAGGACACTTCTTTATTAAAACGACGACCAAACAAAAAGGACTAGATGAAGAATTAGTAACTCTAATCAAACAACGTGATCATAAACATTAATTTTAATTTAGAAAATTAAAAACATTAATTATAATGTAAGGAGAAAAAAATCAACATGATTCTGTGTAGTGTGTACGCCTTGTAGTGCCTTTACTTTAAGGCTGTGTTTTGTGGGTGGTTAAATGGATAACTGATATAGTTGAATTTTATATGTTGTTTTGTAAGAAGTATTATGCATATTGTTCAATCTAAATTGCTTTAGGGGCGGTGGTATTAATGTTATATGCCCAAAAAGTGATTTTCAACCTGGCTGACTATGCAATTCGATATGATCAAATACATCAATATCTCATATCAAACAACACATAAAATCATGCACCTACCTTATACCCTCGTACCCCAACCAAACACACCCTAAATTTGTATCGAGAAGAGGGTATAGGATTGATGTGAAATAAGATCAAATGAGATGACGATATAAGGGTGTTCAGTGTTCTTGTGTTTTTGGACGAATAACTAGGAGAAATGAGTGTGAATTGATATGGAAAAAAAGTGCAATGATTGCCGTTATATTAGTTCATATTGCTAAGGCCATCTCCAATTCTTGGACTCAAATTGCCACCAAAATCATCAATTTGCCACCAAATTTGAGTCAAAAAGTAAAATCATCTCCAATCATCAAACTCAAATATTAATGTTATCTTTTTTATTTATATTTTATTAAATTTTTTTTTATCATCAAATATATAATTTCATATTCATATTTAAATTAAATTAATTAAACAAAAAAATGTGATATATTTAATATAAAAATATATTAAAAAAATCAATGAAACAAAACACCAAATTCAATTGAATAAAATATAAATTACATCACAATTTGAGTGGTTTCTGAAAATCTCTCCACCTAATTTGGACAATATTTTGGTAATATTTGAGAGTTTGGAAGTAGTCTATCCAATATTATTAAAATTCGTAGTATTTATATTTAAGTTGTATTTCATTTGCTTATTTTTGTTTACGTATGTTGTATTAAATTTAGTTAATTTTCTACGGTATTTTGTAATTTAAATTTGTAGTATATATATTTTTATCCTATTGTATTTTGTAATATGTATTTTTGTTTTCTATTGTATTTTATAATTTAAATTATTAACGTTGTCTTACAATTAAATTATATGCTTTCAAATTTTAAATATTTCATAATTATTAATTATAAAATTTAAAATTGTTTCATAAAAAAATATAAACGAGAGGGTAAATTGACAACAAACAGCAAATTAATAAATTAAGTAGACAAAAAAAATTTGAGTAGAGATTTGAGTTGGTGTCAAATTTGCCACCAAAAAGGAAATGGTGGCAAATTGCCACCAACATTGAGTATGCGTTGGAGTTTTTCTTTTACTTTAATTTGCCTATTAGAGGCAGCGTTGGAGATGCCCTAAGACTTTTTAACTTATATATGATTGAAAATAATTATTTTATATAAGTTACTCCCTCCGTCCCGTATTAACTTCATAGGTAGGTGGACACGTAAATTAAGAAAATGTAATAATAAGTGGAGTTTTGAGGGGTAATTTTATAGAAATTTATGTATAAAGTAAAGAATAAGTTGACTTTTGTGTATGTGTGGAGAAAAAGTAATGGCATTTGTGTAAAATTGAGATATTTTAAAGGTAGATTTTATAAAGGGTTTTCCATTTTAAGAGTATGAAAGTTATTGTGGGATGTCCCGAAAAGGAAAGTGTGAAAGTTATTGTGGGAAGGAGGAGTAAAAATTACTACTCCAACTTAAGAATAAATTAACTAATGAATTATTAAAATCAAATTATATCATTTAATTAGATTTTATATTCGTTGAATCAGGAATAAGCTTTAAAAAAAATAGAATAAATAAATTATGATGAATCAAATAATATTACTCTAGTTTATAAAAAGATTAGTAAGTCAAAGTAAATTTGGAATTACACTCTCATAGATATATGGCCAAGCAATTCTGAAAGGCCCTGGCTATATACCCCTCCAGCTCTGTTAAGCATACTCCCCCGATTTGTATACTCCCCTCAATGTGAAAAAGGTTAGATGTACTCCCCTTCAATTTACCCTAAATACCCTCCTTCCTTCTTTCTCCATTTTTTAAAAACCCTAAAACTAAATCTCTCCTCCTCCCACCTCGCTAAACCGCCGCTCATGACCGGCGTCGGCGCCGCCCCCACCTTCTGCGCGCGGCCACAGCCTTCTTCTCGCCCTTCCTTCTCCCTCACCCCTCTGCAATTTTTTTTTTCTTAAATTTTTGCGGCGGCCGCCCCTCCTTCTCCCACCGCTGCCGCGCTCCTCATCCCCCGCCGCCCCATACACTCTTCCTCATCGCCCGCGCTCCTCGTCCCAGCGCCGCCTCCACGCTTCTCATCCTGAAAAAATGGCAGCCTGAGGTAAGTTTTTTTTTTTTTTTTTTCTGCTTTATTCTGCCATGAAGGTCACCGGCACGGCCCCCACCTGCACGCGGCCCTCCTCACTCGCCAAACTGCAATTTTTTTTTTATTAATAATCAGTTGCTTAAAAACACTCTCGGTGGTCGACACTGGTTTGTCGACGGGAGTCTTTTTTGTCGATCCATCTTTGTCAAAAATTACAAATTTTTTTTGCTTTTTTTTTTAATTTTCTTTCGACTAGATCTTACCCACGAAAGTGTGTTTGGTCGACAAATCAGTGTCGATGGGAGTCTTTTTGGTCGATCCATCTTTGTCGAAAATTTCAAAAAATTTTACTTTTTTTTAAAAAAAATTCTTTCGTCTAGATCTTACCGACGAAAGTGTGTTTGGTCGACAAACCAGTGTCGACGGAAGTGTTTTTGGTCGACTCTGATTTGTCGATTTTTTTTTTAAGGTTTTTTTTAATTTATTTAAGGGGGACGGCCGGAGGGGAGGCTGACGGCGACGGCGGCCGGAAGGGGGCTGACGGCGACGGCAGCAGAATTGAGAGGAGGCTGCATTTTTTAGGGTTAGGGTTTAAGGGTGTATTTATTTTTAATATATTTATTAAAAGGGTAAATTTGATATTTTACACTAATATTAAATTAATAAATGAAGAGGGGAGTATACTTAACAGAGCTGGAGGGGTATATAGCCAACGCCATTCTGAAATTAAAGTTTAGGTCCAAAAGTAAGTAGGGGTGGAACTTTGGGCCAAAGAGTAAGTAGGCGTGGAAGAAAAAGGCCCAGGCAATATGCCCCTCCACACCTGTTAAGTATACTTCCCTTCCCAATTTATTAATTTAATAATCATCTAAAATACATAAACTACCCTTATACTAAAATCACCTTATAAATACACCCCTCCACTTTACAATCCTAACCCTAATTGTTAGGAGCCGCCGCCGCACCACCAGAATTATTTTTTGACACTGGTTTGTCGACGTAAAATACTCTTGTCGACACTGATTTATCGACGAAAAACAATCTTGTTGACAACTTTTATCGAAATAATTTTTTTTTAAATATAAAATTTTTGACAACTTATGGTCGAAAATATACATTATCGTCGACAAACAATTGACGACGATAGTGTATATTTTCGACCAAGAGTTGTCGAAAAAAAACGCAAAAACCTGCAACAGCAACAGAGAAAAGGAAAAAAAAAAAAAAAAGGGCGGCCAGCGGCGGCAGTGGGATTGAGGGAGAAGGGGGCGGAGACGGTTGTCGTGGGAGGGAGGCGGTGCCGCCACCGCGTGAGCATAAATTTTAAGAGAGAAAAAACTCTACCTGATCGACGACGACGCGCGGGGGAGGAGAGAGCGGCGGGCGAGGGAGCGTCGCGGCCACGAGCATAAATTAAAAAAAAAAATCCTACCTGAGGCTGACATTGACAGTGGTGAGGGAGGAGAGAGCAGCTGGCAACGCTGGGAGGCGGGGGCATTGGGAGGCCGCGGCAGGTTGGTGGGAGGAAGAAAAAGTGTTGAAGTGGTGGTGGGAGGAGGAGGAGGAAGAAGAAAGAAAAATTAGGATTTCATGATTTGCTTGGGTGTATCTATAATTTTAATTTAATGTAGAAAAAGGTAAATTAGATATTTCGTGAAAGGTACATCTAATATATGGTATATTAAGGGTGGTACGAAAATTGGGAAAGTATACTTAACAAGTGTGGAGGGGTATATAGCCTAGCCAGAGGAAAAATAACAAAAAAAAAAAAAAAAGTGGGCCCAAGAGTAAGTAGGGGCGAGGAAAAATAAAGGCCCTGACTATGTACTACTCCTTCCGTCCAATGATTTTATGCACACTTTGACCGGCACGGAGATTAAGAAAATTGAATATAGTAATTTGTAAGATAAAATAAAGTAGGAATATTATTGGTAATTCATTGATTAAAGTGGAGGAGATTTGACTAAAGGGAAGAGAAAGTAAAATAAAGGAGGGGTATTATTGGAAAAAATTATGTGAATTGTTTCCTTTTTTGGAGTGTGCAAAAAATGTTGGGACGCCCATTAAGGAAAGTGTGCATAAAATCATGGGACGGAGGGAGTATTAGTTGTAAAGGGGTTGCATGGTGTAATATAATATTAATTAGTGTAAAATACCTAAACTACCACGTACTATACTAAAATATATTAAAATAATCATGATAAATACATTCCTCCACATTTAAAACCCTAACTTTAATAGTTGTCGTCACCGTCGTCGCCGCCACCTCTATCTGCCAACAACAACCCATTTTCAACAAACAAAAGAACATAAAAAAATTTAAAACATAAAATAAAAAAATATATTTTGACAAACCAAGGTCGACCGTATGCATTATTGTCTAACGACAATTTGTCAACAATAATGTATACGGTCGACACTAGTTTGTCGAAAAAAATTAATTTTTTTTTAAATTATCAACAAACCAGTGTTGGCCGATCGAATACATTATCGTCAACAACAATTTGTAGACAATAATGCATTCGGTCGACACTAGTTCGTCGAAAGTTTTTTTTTTTTAAAAAAAGGGACCTATATATCTGCGAGCGGCGACGGCCAACTGTAGGGGTGGGGTTTGCGGTCGCGGCCGCAAGAATTGAGGGAGGGGCGGTCACGGCCGACTATTTATTTACAAGAGGCGATGACTCTTTTTTTGGCCGCATGGGTGGGTGCGGAACGGCGGCACGGGGAGGAGCTGTGCGACGAGGATGCAGGAATAAAAAAAGAGGGAGAGGAGTTGCGCGAAGAGGGTTGGGGGCGGTGGATGGGTCACGGCCGTCGCGCGCAGGGGAGGGAGTGGGGTGGGGGCGGGGGGCGGCACTTTTGGGTGTGGACCGAGCCAGCGCCGGCAAGGGCTGCGTCTTGGTGTGGAGAAGTTAGGATTTTTGTTTTTGGAATTTTTGAAGGAATGAAGAAGAAGAGATTTAGGGTTTGAATGGGGAAGTATATTTAACAATTAATGTATTAGAGAGAAAAGGGTAATTTTGATAATTTGGGAGAGAATATCTAACATTTGTTGTTTTAAAAGGGGTGCATGAATCGGGGAGTATATTTAACAAAGCTAGAGGGGTATATAGCTGGGCCAAAACAAATCGGAAATGGAAGAAATTAAGCGCCTCAAATACTAAATCCGATCGCCCATAGCACTCGGCCATTGTAAAATTGACTCAGTTGAAGCATGCATCTTATATACTACCTCCGTCCCACAGGAATTTGCACACTTTTCATATATGGATGTCTCATACTAATTTGCACACTCCATAAAAGGAAATATCTTCACAACCCTCACCCTTGAAATATACTCATATGCCATTACTTTTCCACACTCAATCTACTTTTTATTTTACTTTATTCATAAAAGTTTACAAAACTACCCCTCAAAACATCAATCATTACACATTTTCTTACACATTTCTTAAAATGTGTGCCGGTCAAAGGGTGCAAGTTCCTCCGGGACGGAGGGAGTACTCAAGACACACTCAAATTACACGGAATAAGAATTCACATATTTAGGGTGAGAAGTTACCACCTCTCTATAATCTTCTCACACACCACCATCTTTTCTTCCCTCTCCTCCCGGTGCGACCGCTCTTCTCTAAGCCACCGTGTACTCTCCACTTGCAGTTACTCATCTTATTCTTGTAGCAGTTTCAGATTCAATTTTATTTTTTAAGAGATTTTCTTTGGTGTAGGTGTTTGGCAAACAGCTCAATCTTTCTAACGACAACGCTCATTCGGTGGTAAATCGGAAGATCGATTTGTTGATCTCTTAGTTTTTTAACTTTAGTTTGTTGTTTTTTAGCTATTTTTTTAGGTGTATTTCTTGTTCGTTGTTGTTTAGTTTATATTTTCCTTTTCTTTTTAGTTTTTCTCTTTCTCTAATTTACTAGATGTAAGTTTTTTCACGCCTTTGTGCGGTTCTGTTCAGTTATCTGTATAGTCTTGTGCTTTGATGTTGATTTTTTCTTGAAATCTTGGTGGATCTTTGTCCTTTCTTTTTTTATTTCTTCTCTAATTTTTTTGATATGAGAATAGTTTAGTGTGAGATATTTATCTCGTATTGAGATGGATTATTTGTGGGTAAGGATTACACTCGTTTCTCCACTTCCTTACAACTAGGATGAAGCAGCATTGTCGAGTTGATCCCTTTCAGATTGAAGATCTTGTGTGTTAAAATGATTAACGCCTAAGCCCCTAAACTAAAGCAAACCCATGAAACAAAAAGAAAGGAAAACCCATGCATGCACCGCCGCAGCACAGTGTGATCATTAAAAATTCTTACAAATGGGTATTTATTTAATAAATTTACACTTGTGGATTCAATTTTTGCAAGACCTAAGACTCCATTCGAAAAATCATCTATGACCGAGTGAGATATACTATATAATTTGAATTGTCTGATACAATATCGTCGGTCGCACATGAGTTTGTCACAAGTTAAACAGGCCAAAATAACTTTTACATTGAAAAAATAGATTATTAACCGCATGATACAAAATCTGCCCCCTAAGTGTACATACGCATTTTTAAAAAAAAATTCTTCCACTTAGTAATACAAAATCCCAGGTAAATTATCTCTTGTGCCCCTTATTTTTTAATAAGTAATTGCTTTTGTTTTCATCTGCATTTTTCATTTCGCCTGTAATTCTGTCGAGTCAAGGTGTCCCTTCTTGGCCCTTCTTCCCAGCTTTCTCCCCCATTTCAAATTCAAATATAACATGGAATCCTCTCATATCATTTCATATGTCCGTCGTCTTTGATTTAGATTTTATTTTTTGTTTGATCGTGATTCCATTTTCGGAGTAATCGAGGGTTTCAGCAATTTGCATGATCGATATGTCATTTTCTGTGGTTGCTACTGTTAATTTTCAAGGTAGGTTCAAGCTTCTCTCCTTGACTGAAAGCGTTTATTTCTTCAATTTTCAGCGTCAGATATCCGGTATGTGGCCTAAATTGGAGTCTTCCGATTTTTCTTGTAACTTTTCTGTTGGGAATGTTGTTGATTGCATTTTGGGTTATGAGGATGATTTGAAAATTTTGGTTTCTTAATTCGTGTAAACATACACTGTCTAAACTCCGTTAAAAACACCAATACGATGCCGGCGTAGAAATGTCGCCGTTTTGGCAACTTCAGTTTCATCGACAGAGCATATTTTAGATTCGATGATGTTTTTTTTTTAATCTATCTGTGGGAGTCCATTTTGTGAATCTTTCATTTTGTGTTTGCTAACAAGATTATTATGTGAGCAATTAAATTGGGGTTTACAAAGTTTTGCGTATGTATTTTTTGAAAGAGCTTAAAAGTGTAGCTTGTGTGCGTGGGAATAAATCAAAGCTTGGTTGATGAGTTGTTGTGTAGAATTTGTCTGTCCTGATTAGGTTTTAAAGGGTTTTTTATGTAGTTTGCTATGAATAGCTTCCGATTAATTAGGATTATGTTGTCTTCTGACCAGTTGTGCTGACGGGCATTAGATTCATGCTTGTTTGCCAATATCTTAATCACTATAGCTTAACTTTTGTAATATCGAATTAATGTCTTCTCTGAAAATATTATCTGAACTTGGATGTTTGAGAAAGTGGATATGAAAAGGGTGACCAGGAAATTGAAGGAAGGATTGAGCTATTACTATAAATTCTATGTAATGTGTTAATAGCTTGAGTTGTATTGTTTCTCTGTAAAGTTTAGATTCAAACCCAGAATCGAATTGGTGTTTGTGATTCTGGGTTTTGCTCATTTTGCTTAATCTTTTTATTCTTTTGGGTAAATCAATCAATGGGGTATCAATTGTATTCAACAATTTGTGTAATATGCCTATTTTTGTTGAATTCTTTTGTGGGCATATGTTACTCTTTATCTAATATAGATCAAATTTTTAGACTAAGTTAGTTATTTACTTGGGCAGCCTCAAAACGTTGGATTTGATCAATATTCGGAGTATGTTAAAAATCAATATTCGGGGTATGTTATTGTGAATGAGAAATTTGGGAGGGCACTGTTTTACTGGTTAATTGAGGCACCTAAAGATAGAGGGCCTGAATCAAGGCCACTTGTTTTTTTGTGGCTTAATAGGGCCCTGTTGCTTTTCTGTGGCTTATGCCGATTTCTTTGGCGGCTCCATAAGCCACAAAAGAAATCGGCCTTTTCGGATTAATTCAAATGGGAAGAGCCTTTATCTCAATCCTTACTTTAAATTTGCATGGGTTAATTTTTTCTTCTTTGGATTTGTAGCATGTTGGTTTTTGCTCTTGTTGCTTTTTTTCCATTCCTTCCCTCTCATATTGGCATATAGTTGTGCAATTTACGACTTTACTTACATAAGTAGATATGCTCAAGCTATCTGTCATCTGTGCTTCAACTTTAGAATGATTTGCTGATTTAGTTGGTGGAACTTTTACTGCTTAAATCATAGTATGAAATGTCTATGTTGAACTTTTCGCTTTTGCATATCCTTATCCTTTCAAAACTTCATACTCTGCCTTTTATTTTCCGGCAAAGATTCTATTTTCACTTACTCAGAGATTCAGGTCAATGCTGCAAAATGGTATTCAATGATCATTCTTTTTCTAGAACGGAATTTATCTTTGGGAAGATGGACATCAAATCCTCTGATTTCAACCCAGGCATCAATAAGTGTCCATTTTTTTGTAACATCAATGAGTTTCTCCTTCTCAACAGCAAATGGCTTTCCCCATGCCCATAAGTTGTTCATTTGACTTTCACTTTCCATCTTTACATTGTATCCAATCGTGTTTCCTAATCTTCTCTGTCTTGCTCCTTTTAAGTAACGGAAGGTAAAGGTCCGATTTTTTAGGATGGTCCAAATTTTGATATGGCATTCAGGGTTTTCCATGGGCTTCTGTATTGTTCAGCTCGTTTGTTCGGGGACGTAGGATGCCAAACAACACGCACCCTTCCATTGATGATTAATGAGCTAAAGATCATATATTGCTTTTTAGTGTTCATTTTGAATTGACTTTATAGTTACTTGAATTTCAATTTGCCGAAGGCGACAAGTCCAATTCTTAGTTGTTAATAATGAGAAGAATTTGAGGAAAATGTGTTATTTTCACCTTGAGAAAAGGAAATTGATTTAGAAGTTGCCTTGTAATTTTGATTGTTGCTTTTTCACCTTGAAAAAAGGAAATTGATTTAGAAGTTGCCTTGTAATTTTGATTGTTGCTAAGGGATATATATATTATTCTACAAACCAACCTCCTTCCCAAAAAAAACAACGAATTAGTTGAGTATTCGGAGGGTCGAGTATTTCCATTAGTTCATTACGTATGTAAAATATGTTCACTACATATTGAATATTGATAGCGTTCAATATATTTATCGATATTCAATATTTAATTATATTCAATATATATTGATATTAAGTGTTCAATATTCAATATATATCCATATTCAATATTTTATTATATTCAATATATATTGATATTAAGTGTTCAATATTCAATATATATATTGATATTCAATATTTAGGGGGTGTATTGGTTATGTATTCTGTAAGATTTTTTTAGACTTTTAAAGTTTGGGGGTATTCAATTCGAATTTTTAAAAGTCTTTAAAAATTTTGAGGTATTCAATACGGATTTTAAAAAGTCTTTAAAAAATTTTAGGTATTCAACGGTCTATGAATTTTAATACTCTAATAAATTGCACTATCCAAAATTTCTTCTAAAAACAAGAGGTTTCAACTGATTCTCTCAGAGAACTCTGGAGACTAAAGATTAGAAGTAGGAATGACACCCGACCCGCGGGTATGACCCGTCTCGAATTAATATATAAACTTTATATATATATATATTATTGGTAAAATACATTTTATATATTCTTTTTTTATTGGTAAAATATTTTATATAATATATATATAATATTAATTTAAAAAAAAACACTTCACATTAAAAAAAAAAACTATTTGCATCAATATCAAGTTTATGAAAAAATCTATGTAAATCAATAAAAAAAAATATTTCACAATCCTATCAAGTCTATGAAAATTCATATAAATCAATAAAAAAAGTCAGTCAAACTCTATATGGACTCTATAAATTTTATAAATTCACGTACTTTTAAAATTCAAAAAAATCCAATAAAATCTCAATTGAATACACCCTCCTTAATTATGTAAACAATACAAATTATGGAGATTTGAATAAAGAAAATTGAACTAAAAAAATGACTTACAAGTTTTGAAAAAAAAAATTCAACAAAATAATATCATAAAAAAATTCAACGATAAAAAAATTCAAAAAAAATCAACAAAATTCTATAAAGCCTTCAATATATTCATAAAATATAAATAAAAATAATTTGAATAAAAAAATTGAATTAAGTGGATAAAAATGTATCATTTGACAAGCCAAAAGACTTACACCCTCAGTCCCCGAAAAGTTTGCGGTAGTGAAGTAATGACATTAAGGGTAAATATATGTATATTGTGAGGGTGATGATTATTTCTATCGTGGGATATGCAAACTTTTGGGGGCAAATAAAAAAGAAAAGTGTGAAAACTTTTTGAAGGACGGAGGGAATACTTTTAAATGAAGAGAGAGAAAAAAGATCTAAAAATTAATTTTAAATAAAAATATTTGAAAAAAATATAAATTAAAAAAATTCAAGAAAAAAATGAATAAAAAAAATTCAAGTAAAATTTAAATTAATTTTTTTTTTTTTTGCATGAATTAGAAAAACTAAGAAATCACAATAACTTGAATAAAATATAAATAAATAAAATATGAATTAGAAAAACTAAAAAACTAAGTAAAACTAATTTGAATAAAATATAAATAAATAAAATGAATAAAATAGTTTAAATAATTTTGAATAAAAAAAATACTCTAATAAAATTTATTTTGAAAAAATAAAATTGAATTAAAAAAACACCCTTATAAAATTCTGGCGTTAAAATTTTAAAAAAATAATATCGTAATAAAAATTATAAAAAAAATTATAAAAAAAAATTGAATAAAAAATCTGAATTAAAAAATAAGAAATTGGAATACGATATTTTTAATAAAATAACAATTTTTGATAAAATAAGGGAGGAGTTGAAAGGTTGAAGTAAGAGGGGTGATGTCATAGTAAAAGATTTACAGGTTGATTGGACATTCAATTAATTTTTAAAATATTTTTTTGTTGATTTCAAAACTAAAATTGGGTTTGATGAATTTAAGGGCACAATGGTTTTTGTCCCCTACAAAATTGTATCACATGTCACTAATTAAAATGACCGTGTACCATTAGATTCTTAAGGATTCTCATTTGTACTACACACCACTTTGCCCTTGTAAAAATGCAAAATACAATTAACCACAAGTCACTTTCATTGAACATAGTACAATTAAACTATAGATAGAACAATCATAATCAATGAACAGGGTACAAACACTTGTACATTCTTCACAACTAAGATAACTTTCATATAATATCATTACTAATAAAAATAAAAACATTAAACAATTTTATCACTTTATCATTGGGGATTCTTCCGGTCGCCATCTTGAGAAATGAAGCTTAAACGTCCAAAAAATAAAAGGGCAAGTCGGCCCTATAAATCGACTGGTTGAACGGTCCAGATCAAAATGACTTGGGATTAAACAGTCCCTAGCCCTGCATTGACGACTCTGGACCAATTTATCATCTCTACCTGCAAATGAGTATTTATCTAAATTTCCCTTATTTACACGAGAGGCAATAATTTTGTGTAAATTTACAATTGAGGATTTCAACTTTTGTTCAAGACTAAAGAATCAGTTGGAAACATAAAGCTATTAAACTATTCGAGTGAAACGGACCAATTTCATTAAAAAACAGATAATTTGAAACGCTGTTTTACACAAGAATTAGACCAAAATAGCCTTTACATTGTAAAAATCCAAAATACAATATCCACCTGCATTCGTTTTCATTGGCATAGTACAACCAAACTCAAGATAGAATAATAATCCTAATTACCAAACGGGGTACCAACATTTATACAAATCATTTATCTTCACAACTAAAATAAGTGCAGCTTGCATTACATTATTTGGCAGAGTTGATTGATCAATCAACTCTAACCTCCATGTAACCAAAGATTAGATTTGACTAATCCTGGTTACTCATTTTAATTTAACTAGGTACAAGTATGCACAGCAAAACCAATCTCTTACCAAATTATGCTCCCAGGTAACCTTTTTTTTCCAAGTATGATACAACTTTTTCAGCCATTACACATGGAGTCTCACAATTTTCTTCGCTTGCATGCAATACTATCTGAAAAAGGAAACACCATCATAAACCAAAATGTACACGCAATAAGTTCAGAGAGACGAACAATAATCAAAATTTAAATTTGTCTCACTCTCATAACCCGTCTAATATTACACTCTCACACCAGAATTCATCATAAGTTACAGCAAGTAGATAACATTTCTAATTTCCTAATACAAAAGCATACCTCAGAGTTCAATGGTGGTTCATATGGATCGTCAACACCAGTGAAACCTGTAAAATCCAAGCAAAACTAATCATTTTTCATAAATGGGGAATTCGCAATTACATTAGTAAGATTCTGAGGATAATTTAATTCATTCAAGTTCCATATTCGAAATCGAAAAAACTTAAGTGATCAACCCAGCTAGCATCTGAGGTACTGGCGGCAGTTCTCACCAAGCAATAACAATTTAGGGGAAAAAAAAAACAGAACTTAATATTACCAAAGGAAACAACACTTTGACACGGTCATGTTAACAAGAACTCCAACAACACTTGCAGACTTATATTAAAGTTCCCCAATAATTGTTCAATGGTACATAAATTAGCAAACAATGTGTGGGAATTACTATTGTATTCTCAAGAATGTGCCTTTCATGTTAAATATGCTGACATGAAAATGAATAAATACATATTACAAAGGAAGGATTGTCAACACACCTTTGATTTTTCCAGCTCGTGCGAGCTTGTACAGTCCCTTGGAATCCCTTGTCTCACAAACTTGCAAAGGGGCATCCATATATACCTGCATATTTAAACTTTTAGTTCAATTCTTGCAACAAATCACTCTTTTTTTTTTTTGTTTAAATTCCCAAGGCCAGGAGACATAACCTCAATAAAATCTCCTTCAGGAAGCAAATTTCGGCAGGCATCTCGCTCCTTCCTAAATGGTGATATTAAACTTGCAATGCAAATCACTCCAGCATCTGAAAAGAGCTTTGCCACCTCTCCTGTTAACCAGATAGAGTCGATTGAACAAAATGAACAAAGTCTTCTTAGAATAATTAATGCATAATTCAGGCGAAAAATCGACCTATCCTTCTTATGTTCTCATATCTATCTTCAGCTTTAAAACTAAGATCACGGTTCAGACCATGCCTGCAGTTATCCCCATCAAGGATATAAGTGAGCTTTCCTCTAGCATGTAAGGCACGACTTAGAGCACAAGCCACAGTGCTCTTTCCTGGAGTATAAGATCGATTAATCAATAGGGTAAATCACAAATAATAATGGATACTAAAATTAGGTAGCAAAGATTTAAGGGATAAGGAAGCAATTCAAAGGCCAAAGGGAAAAACAAACAATTTGATTAACCATTCTCTTACTTTTCCTCTTTCTGAGATTTCAAGATTCATAGATCTTGAGACCACTGTATGAGGATCAAGAATACCATCAGAATGCCTCTTTTTATATTCTAATAAGACAAAAGGCAGTCATCCAATATAACAGAAATTTCCAAAACAACGGTTTAGGGGTGTGTTAGTGTTGAATCCTAAAATCTAGTGGTTAACTGAGTTCTTATGAAGTTTCACGGTGGCTAACAATCAATGATCAATCAATCACATTTAATTGTAACATAACGTGGAAAGAGTTGCGAATGCTACACAAACCTGATCCACTTAGCCCAGTGATCCAAATAACACAGCCCTTCTGATTAAGCAACTCCTCCCTGTCGCTCTTCTCCACAGAACACTTGTGCCACACAATATTGGACGAATTCCCAACTGTAGACACATGAACGCCATTTTTCCCTAGATAAACAATTTAATTACACACGTTAAATAGCAGAATAAATTCCAGAGTACCAATTCTCACCACCAAACAGGCAAAAAAATTGAAAAAAAAAAGGGAAATGACAATGAAATACCGGAAAAGCCACCGCAATCGCCGGCGATGGCGGAATTGTGAAGAGACTGATTTGGCTGGCCGTTGGCGTGCTTCGTCGCTTCGGAAGCTTCCATTGCTTTGATCGGAGTCACGAAGCACGATCTCGCGACACCGCCAGAAATCTCGAATTTATGGCGGGTTTGGAAGGCGGCGGCGGCGGGTTTGGAAGGCGGCGGCTTGGCGTATGCTCCCTTTGAAAAGTGCAATGCCGATGGTTTACACAAATTCAACGTTTGTATACAAAGCGCCGCCATTTTTTTTTAACCCGAAATGCCCTTTTTTAACAAAATATTTACCAAAAGCCCGATTCCCCAACAGTTCACACCGAGAAAAACAAAAATCTCTTGAAAAATATTTAACCAAAAAGGAGAAATGTAAAATTGGAAAAATATTCGATGACAATGCAAACAAGGTGTTTTAAGTGATTGAGGCTTAGATTGATGGGGATAGATATCACATAAATCACGAAATGTAGCTTGAATTTCGAAACATGAAATTGCGTGCACCGCAGATTGTTTTGTAATTATAATATAATCTCAAAAAAAAAAGGGAGTTTGGATTTTTGTTTTGATGAATTAGAATAAAAGATGATAAAGATGTTAATTGTGGGTGCAATACACATAGGAATCCCACATATATATATGTACATCCACATCGGGGCCAAACTTGTCAATTCACGTGTTCAATAAGGATTATTTTTTGATTTGTGTGACATTTGTCGATTCGTGGATAGACATGTTCAAACAGTTAATACAGGCGGCTGTGTTTGGTTTGGGATTGGCTCATCCGGATTTGGATGGATCATCTCATCCGAATTTGGATGGGTCATCCCATCTCATTCCTCTCTATCTAAATACACATTCATTTCTACTTCCTCCGTTCCGGAGGAACTTGCACCCTTTGACCGACACACATTTTAAGAAATGTGTAACAAAAGTGTAATGATTGATGTTTTGAGAGGTACTTTTGTAAACTTTTATGAATAAAGTAAAGTAAAAAGTAGATTGAGTGTGGAAAAGTAATGGCATATGGGTAAATATGAGTATATTTCAAGGGTGAGGGTTGTGAAGATATTTTCTTTTATGGAGTGTGCAAATTCATGTCGGACGGAGGGAGTATTATACACCTACAAACCTATTTTTATACAATCACATCATCATTTTTTTCTTTTATTCACTCATTCTCCCCTACTTTTCTTCCACACATATATTATCTCCCCTACTTTTCTTCCACACGTCTATTATCTCTCATACTTTTTTTCCACACATCTATTTTCTCTCCTACTTTTCTTACACACATTTATTCTCTATCCTACTTTCTTATACACATTTATTCTTTCTCCTACTGATTTGACATAAAGTTCTTCATCCACCTCTATTTTTCAATCTCTATCCAAACACAACTATTATTCAATGGTAGGTATAAGGAATTGAGTTCATTTTAAAAAATGGTAGGATCAACAATAAAAATAAAATACGCGAAAAATATATATGTTAATTGATGTAGATCAAATGGTTGGGCATAATCTATCAGTTATAATGACATACACTTTTTAATGATGTTATATTACAAATATTAAATATATTTTGTTGCACTTTTCAATTGTAGTGGCTTACAATTTTCAACAATATTTTTCAGTTATATTGACTTACACTTTTTAGTAATGTTATGATACACTTTTTAGTCATATTTTATTGCAATTTTCAGTTGTAGTGACTTACAATTTCCAACAATATGTTTAGTTATAGTGACTTACACTTTTTAGTAATATTATGTTACACCTTTTAGTCATATTTTGTTGCACTTTTCAGTTATAATAATTTACACTTTTCATTAAAATATTGTGTTACACTTTTCAAGTATATTGACATGCACTTTTTAATAATATTGTGTTGCACTTTCTAGTTATAATGACATACATTTTTCATTAAAAGTTGTGTTGCACTTTTCAATAATAGTGACTTATACTTTTTAATAAAAAAATGTGTTACACTTTTTAGTAATATTGTGTTACACTTTTTAGTAATATTAACTTACACTTTTCAACACACACATTTTCGAAAAAAAAGTTACCAATAAAAAAAATTACCAAGTCAAAAAAATTATTCACAATATTCTTGAATATTTAGGTTTTAGGTTGACCAAACTCAATTTCTTATAAGGAATTGATTATATATAAGATCAATCTATTATTCAATGTCAAAGTCTTGTATGTACTTAAGTACACCATGTACTTGAGTAGACTTTTACTAGTCAAATGTTGACCGTTGACCACCGTTGATCGGTCAACGGTCAAACTTTCACTTTTTTTTTTTTTTTATTTATTTTTTTTTTTTTTCAATTTTTTTTTTCAATTTTTTTTTTTTTTGAAAAAGTGTATGTTATTATGACTAAAAAGTGTATCTTTGTTTTTTTAATGAAAAATGTATGTTACTAACTTACTATATTGAAAAGTGCAACATTGTTTTTAATGAAAAGTGTATGTTATTATAACTGAAAAGTGTATGATATTATAACTAAAAAGTGTAAATTATATATTAATAAAAAGTGTATGTTATTATAACTGCAAAATGTATGATCTATTAATGAAAAGTGTATGTTTATTTAATGAAAATTGTATGTTATTTTAAATGCAAATTGTATGATCTATTTAATGAAAAGTGTATGTTATTATAACTAAAAAGTGTATGTTCTATTAATGAAAAATGTAAGTTATATATTAATGAAAAGTGTATGGTAGTATAATTGAAAAGTGTAAGATATTATAACTGAAAAGTGTATGCTAATGATACACCTTTTGTTTATTTGTACTTGCATTTTCATAATCTAGAAAAACTGGTGCTAATTTTTTTTTTTAAAAATTATTATTAATTTTACACGTTTTATTATTTTTTTACTTGCACTTTTATTACTATTAATTATATTATTAGTAAGTGCAATTAATGATATTACTAGTACTTGCACTTTTTTTATAATGTATAAAAAAATTGTTGCTAAATTTTTTTTTAAAATTATTATTAATTTTACAAATTTTATTATTTATTAATTGCACTTTTAATGTATAAAAAAAATTGTTGCTATTTTTTTTTTTTAATTATTATTAATTTTACAAATTTTATGTATAAAAAAAAATGTTGCTATTTTATTTTACAAATTTTATTATTTATTAATTGCACTTTTATTAATATTAATGATATACCATTTAGTTATTATTAATTGTTACACTTTTAGTGCATGCTAAAACTCCTAAAATAATTGGACATGATGTTAAGGCAATCCTTCAAAAACAATCATTAGGCTACAATGAGTTTTGTTAAATATTTTATTATTTATCCTAAATATAATTTATATTTGAGTTTAACTAGGAATAGAGACAATCCTATAGACACAACTAGGAATAGAGACAAAAAATTATAGTATTAGAATTAAGGTCAAATTGATGTGGTAATATACAATTATGCCCCTTAGTCTTAAAACAATATTAATTCATTAATATAATAAATTTCGAATTTGAAATACTATTTTTCACGCATTTATTATTCAAATTGAAATTTAAATTATAATTGAAATTTAAAATCCATTTGTCCTTCAATTTTGAAACTTCCTTAAAATGCAGAAATTGATTTAACCTAATTTACTTTCCTTTTCAAATTTAATTTAATTGATTCACACATTTAATCGCTCAATTAAGTTCATCCGGCAATTTGAGGGATATTGGTTCTCTAATCTTGGTTATCGTTGCCGAATCTCCGGCGCCATGTCAACGTCGCATCAGAATGCCTTCGCTCCGGCACTGGAGGCGGTGGATGAGGAGGCGGCGCTGCTGCACTTGCCGTTGTTGCCACAGTAACATCAGTACCCGCTACGCCTCCGCCGCACCTCCTCCAATACGGAGGCTTTGGTCGCCATTGTCGGTTCCAATGTCTGCCCCATCAAAAGCCTTGATTATGAATGAGTCTAATTGAGGTTTTATCATGTATTGCTCTGTTGTGTTGCTTTTTGGTATGAATTGCGTTTGTTTTTGTGGATCACAGTTGATGGACTGTATATTTTGATTTATACTAGCTTTCTTAATCTTGAATTGAATTTGTTGCTATATACTCTGGTTTGTTTTGTTTTGCGATGGATGCAGATTTAGTTTCTCGGGGACCGGGGAACTGAACTTTTGTCAAACACTGTCTTCTTCCTCAGACTGCCGGTCGTTGACCTTCCGGCGTACCACTTCCGATTGTCGACCCTCCCCGGTCGAGGGCGCCGTCGATCTTCTTTCATGTGGGGTCCCCGAGAAGGTCAACGACCGGCAGATCTGATGCAAAAAAAAGGTAGACCTTTTTTCATGTTGGGTAGCATTTATTCGAGCTGTTCTTTAGTTAATTCCTCTGCAGATGAACACAGAGATCTGATGCAGAAAGGAGAAGGAATTAAAAGATTTTAAGGTATCTGGTCAACCATTCAAAAGATATGGAATCAGTGTCTATATTCCATAGAATTTCCGGACATTCGCAGCAGAGACGGCTATGAAGATATGGAAACGTGGATATCAAAATAAACTTATATTTACACATGTGCATTGAATGTTTAGCATATATTTCAATATATGCAGTAACTAGATATGTATTCATTAATTACTTATGTTAGGGTCAGATATAGTTAACTCAACCCATAATATAATGTTTTCTATGGCATCAAATAAAATCATGAAATATCATAATAATTAATCTCATATTAAAATAATCCATACAATTATAAAAGTAATGTTAAAAGATTATAATTTATTAATCATAATTAATATTATTAAATATATCCACTACTCCCCACAATTATCTCACGTAATCCAAACCAACAATATATTTTTGACATTTTCAAACATACTGATATTCAATGGTAATTTTTTTCTATAAATAATATTATAATTAAAATTTCTAAAAAATAGTTTATTTTGATATCCACGTTTGCATAATATGTACACGTCAATATTATAATATTACTTTTTATATTTAACATCTATAACCAAATGATTCACGTAATAATACTATGATTATCGTAGTAATCATAAATATAAAAAAAAAATGTTGTATTTTGCATTCCATACTGCACATATCTCAATGTGCATATATGTTTGGCATATACGTGCGCATATATTCCTTAGAAAACGTTTCACGTTACTGAATTAATTACATCTTATGTATTTCTTTTTTTTTTATTTCTTTTTTGTTGCTACGATTTTTCATCCAAATTGTTTAAGATTGTCTATTCGGGAATTTAATATTTCGAACGCAATTATGAACGCAATTATGACCGAGATTATGACCGAGATTATGACCGATGGATATTTAGGAAAGTTTGAAATTTCGAACGCAATTATGACCGAGATTTCCGGGAATTTAATATTTCATCAGCTCCTCTTTTGAATTTCCTATTTTATCTTAATTGAATATGCAAATAATCCATACAATTATAAAAGTAATGTTAAAAGATTATAATTTATCAATCATAATTAATATTATTAAATTTAAATATATCCACTACTCCCCCACAATTATCTCACGTAATCCAAACCAACAATATATTTTTGACATTTTCAAACATACTGATATTCAATGGTAATTTTTTTCTATAAATAATATTATAATTAAAATTTCTAAAATGAATAGTTTATTTTGATATCCACGTTTGCATAATACGTACACGTCAATATTATAATAATACTTTTTATATTTAACATCTATAACCAAATGATTCACGTAATAATACTATGATTATCGTAGTAATCATAAATATAGAAAAAAATGGTGTATTTTGCATTCCATACTGCACATATCTCAATGTGCATATTTGTTTGGCATATACGTGCGCATATATTCCTTAGAAAACGTTCCACGTTACTGAATTAATTACATCATATGTATTTTTTATTTTATTTTTATTGCTACGATTTTCTATCCAGATTGTTTAAGATTGTCTATTCGGGAATTTAATATTTCGAACGCAATTATGACCGAGATTATGACTCATGGATATTTAGGAAAGTTTGAAATTTTGAACGCAATTATGACCGAGATTTCCGGGAATTTAATATTTCATCCGCTCCTGTTTTGAATTTCCTATTTTATCTTAATTGAATTTCGATTTTATTTATAAAGGAGGTTAAAATTGTACTTTTATAAATCAAATTGTCATTCTTCCTAACTTTTAAAATTTTTGTCTTTATTTCTAGTTTCTATAGGTGAAATGTCCTATATACTAATTTCCCCTTTATATTTCCTATATAGCTGGACTCAAGTACATCGTGTAGTTGAGTACACAGCAGCTCTACCCTTATTCAATTACTATTCATGGATTACCACATCCATATTTTTCCAATCCCCATCCCCATCCACCACAATCCCTACTCAAACAGCACCTTACGGTTTGGCCATTTTACAGGTTCAATTCATTTTACAGATCGAAATTGAACCGTAATCAGACCGGTTACGATTATAGTTTTGAACAGTTGGTTTGGCCCGTTTGAATTTTTTCTTTCTTTTTAAAAAATAAAAATCGATCAGTTTTTCCCTTATTTTTTTTTTAAATATACTCCGTACTACATAAGAGATGGGAGAGATTAGTGCGAAAAAAATGAGTTAAAATTAAGGTATTTATAGAAGAAAAAAAAAAGGGCAAAACCATTGTTCAATGAACTAGCGAGTTTGGCGGATTTCAATTTTACACATGTCCATTGATTACCGTTGTTTGTCCAGACACATCACATTTTGAGCAACAATTGAGGAAGTATTTGAGCTCAAAACATTGAAAATGATAGCTCAGTATCAAACTCAATTTCTGCCTTTCTTTTTTAGGGGACAATTTCTGCCTATTCTTAAAGGCCCTGGCTATATACCTATCCAGCTCTGTTAAGTATATTCCCCCTCCCCATTTATTAATATAATATTCGTGTAAAATATCTAAATTACCCTTATACTAAAATAATCATGATAAATACACTCCCCCACTTTTAAAACCCTAACCCTAATAGTTGTAGTCACCGTTCCCGCCGCCACCTCCGACGACCAACACGAACCCATTTTCAACACATACATTTCAAATCTTAACCAAAAACATTACAGAAATTCCAATCATAAAATAAAAATAAAAAAAATATTTTTCGACAAACCAGTTTCGACCGAATGCATTATCGTCGACGAATTGTTGTCGATGATAATGTATACGGTCGACACTAGTTTGTTGAAAAAAAATAAAATTTAAAAATTTAAAGTTTTTCGATAAACCAGTGTTGACCGAATACATTATCATCGACAACAATTTGACGACGATAATGCATTCGGTCGACACTGGTTCGTTGAAAGTAAAAAAAAAAAAAAAAACAGAGAGAGAGAGAGAGAGGACCTACCTGCTAGCGGCGACATCTGCGGTCGCAAGGGTGGGAGCGGAGCGGCTGCACAAGGGCCTGCGAGCGCGAACTGTTGTGTGGAGAGGGGGAGCGGGGCACAGTGCCCGGCGGCACGAAGATGCAGGAAAAAAAAAAGAGAAAGAAAGAAGGGAAGGCGACGGATGGGTTGCGGCCGTCGCGCACAAGGGGGGTGGGGGCGATGCAGGGGAGGGCCGGGGGCGGCGCGTTGCAGAAAAATGGGGAGGGGGCGGCGCGTTGCAAAAAAACGGGGAGGGGGCGACACTTCTCGGTGTGGACGGAGATGGCGCCGGCGTTGCTAAGGGCGGCGACTTGGTGTTGTGGAGAAGTTTTGTTTTTTGAATTTTAAAAGAACGAAGAAGAAGAGATTAGGGTTTGAATGGGGGTATATTTAACAATTAATGTATTAGAGATAAGAAGGTAATTTAGGTAATTTGAGGGGGAGTATATCAAACATTTGTTATTTTAAAGGTGTATATAAATCGGGGGAGTATACTTTGGAGGGGTATATAGCCAGGGCCTTCTTAAATTGTTGCATTATGTATTGGAGGGTGAGCATGGGCCTGACGCCTAATTTTTCGAATTCAGCCGTGACAATTGAAGGGCCACCCTATATACCCCTCCAGACTTGTTAAATATACTGCCCACCACTATTTGTTAATTTAATATTAGTGTAAAATATTCAAATTATCATTTTAATAAAATGATCCTACTAAATACATTATTCTCCACTTTTAAACTCTAATCTTAATGTCTAATCTTAATAACAGAGTTCATCACTCTCGGCGCCGCCACCTCCAACCGCGGTCACCACCATCCAAACATTATCAAACACACAAAAAATCACATAAATTTTTTAAAAAGATTTAAAACGTATTTTCGACAACAATTTATCGACAGTCGACACATAATTGTCGAAAAAAATAAAAAACTTTCAGCAATATTCGATCGAATGTATGCACTATTGTTGACAATAGTGCAACTATTCGACCCTGATTTGTCGAAAAAAAATAAAAAATTGACACATGAATTAAGAAAAGTGATTAAATAATCGATATAGTATAAATGATGTGTTGGGAAAAAAAAGATAGAGAGAAGAAGTAAAAATAAAGTGAAATGGAAGAATAAATATTTGTCAAAAAGGGTATGAAAAGCTTATACGTGGACGAATCAAAATGACAAAATGGAAAGTTTATAAGCGGGCGGAGGTCGGAGGGAGTATTAGATATCACTTTTTTTATTTTATTTAAATGAACACAAAAAATTATATATTTCATTATAAATAAATATTTGGTAAAATAGAACATTAAAAAAAAAACATAAAATTAAGATTTTGATAAAATATTTATATTTAATTACAAAAAAATATATTATTAAAATTTTGTATTTAATATATCACTCTTATTTCTATTCAAAATAACTTATGTGACGAATGATTTGTTAAAAATGTAAAAAAAAAAAAAAAAAGCATGTAAAATACACATGTTATATTCGGATGTGAAGGTTGAAATTGGATTAAAATGATAGAAACTGGACAAATTGAACTGAAATCGAACTGGCTGAAACTGGATCTTTAGGACCAAATTTGAGATCTAAACGACCAAAATTAAGATCAGGACCAAAATTGAGACTAAAGGACTAAAATTGATCAAGTAAAAGTTATGGCCTTTTATGGATTCGGACAAAGTTACACGACCATTTGTGAATTTATCTTAAAATAAGTATAACTTACAAGATAAAAAATGAATTTTTCAAAAAATATAATATACAATATTATCTCAATAAGATGATATTGGAAACATCTTAAAAGTGGCAGGATTTCACATTGTTTGCTGCTTATTTCTTATTTGTCTGTATTCATCTATTTATCAGTTTATGCACCAAAAATGTGAGAGTACTTTGATTTGTATTGAGTTTTAAATTTGATTACGCTTGTACAAAAAAGGTCATCTGCACTGGGAAATTGGGCAACATTCACAATTTATGTAATTCACAAGTTGAAATAATTATTTCTGAAACTAAGAATGTGTTTACAAAAACAGCTTGAGAATCACTTGTTTTCAAAAAACTTGAAAATAGCTTTTGAAAAAAAGTGATTACTTCTCTCTCTCTAGATCTTCATAGACTTTGCGAACATGTCTGCTGAAATTCTAAAGGCAAAAAAAGTGATTATAGAGTGTGCGAACACCACCTGAATGGTGAAACTCTAGTGGGAAGCATCGCGCTTATGAAAAGCTCGATCCTTCTTTACAATGACTATTTTACCCTCATTTTCACCCTCTTCCGCCACCTTTTCACCATTTTTGTTGTCTGCTTTTCTCTCACTCTTCTTCTGCAACCGAAACGCGCTCTTCAATCCGTTGATTAACCTACGACCGAGATTCTTCTCGCCAGTGTGACTCCCCTCCGACGATCCCTCTGACGAAGATGACCGTTTTGCCCCCACCTTCTTAACAGCATCTCGGTAACTCAAAGAAGACACGGAACCAATCTGGCCCCTCTCGACCTTGTTACCTTCTGAGCTGAACCGGAAACTCGCTGAACGAGCTGAGTCAATTCGGTTATCGATAATCTCCGATTCGTTCAGCAGTTTTTTCATCCCACTCAGCTCTTTCTCCAACGTGTGAATGCGGGTGTTGGTGGCAGTCATGACAGCCTTCAGCTGCGACACCTGGCGAAGGGCGGCATCGCGCTGGAGGATTGCGCCGAGGGTGCTGGCGGAGTGTTCCGGCTCAGGGTGGCTGAGTTGCTGCTGGTGGTGGTGGTGGTCGGTGGCGGCGGAGATGATGGAGCGGCGAGTGTTGAGTTGCTGGAGGAACATGGCTTGAACCACGAATCTCAGGGGCATTCTGGGGTTTTGGACGGCGTGCATTATGAGTTGGGGAGATAATATGCTGCAGTCTATGTAGTTGCATATTTGGATTTTCTCATCCTCCCCTATTTTTCCAATGTTTTCCTGCGTTTCAAAATACAATGTCAAACAATTATCCCTAATTTGTTCTTCTCTACAATAATATAAACTAGCGTTTAAAAAATTAACAATATATAATTATATACAAATATTTTATTACAAATAAAATAATATGGAAATTATATATGTTCAGTATAACTCAGCCTAGGCAACAAAAATATTAATCAAGTTCATATAATGTAGTCCAATCTTTACTAATATGTTAATAAGATCTTAAAAGAAATGCAAATATTTCTTCAAATAATTCACTGAATTGTTCTGTTTCTTCAAATAAATGAGATCCTAAAAGTTTGAAATTTTTCTAGACAAAGATACACACGTTACGGAAAGTGTTGCAAGAGATTTAGACACACAATAAAATATTACAAAAATTTACTAATGGTAGTTTCACGATCTCATGCAAGTTTTTTTTTAGTGCTCATCAAACTACTCCGTATATTTAATTAATAGGTCAATTGTGATTTTTTATTTTATTTCAACAATTTACAATATAAATTATATAATCACATTTTTTAATATTAGCAATAATATCATAAACTATACTCACTTCTATTCATAATATAAACTGTTTTGACATTTCGATTTCTTTGCAAATTATATGACGTTTTACACTTTTCAATGCAAATTAATTGCATTTTTTTCAAATTTAACCTTTGAATCAATAAATATTTACATAAATGTGTTCTTATTTTAATGAGAAGTACAAACATTAATTAAGGGTAACATGAGAAATCAATTATTTTCTTGATATATGTGAATTGATTCAAAAACAACTTATATTTTGAATGAGTAATTTATTGTTTTAATTCCATAACTAACAAGTAACATTTAACTAGACAGTAAACCCCTATCAATAAATAGAAATAAATTCGCAATCTTTTCATATTTTTACTTTTAATTCCACCATTTTAATTTATGCAATGTTACCTTATTTTTTGCAATTACCATAGGCGGGAGATGTTGCCTAATTTTCAAAGGCAAATTAATTCATACACTATAATGTATAAATACACTTAATGTTCAATTTAATTTTTTACTCAATATTTTAATTCAATTTATTATCAATTGGTATCAATCATTTTCAAATTAAATAAGCCCCAGCTTGCAATTTTAACCCCAAACATGAATTAATCGTGCAAAAATAATTTAAAAATCAAATCAACTCAATAATTTAATAGATATACAAACAAAATTTAAATTAAATAGGGCCATACCTTGAGATACGTGTCGATGATTCTGTAAAGAAGATCGTGACGGTCCGTTAACCGCTGACTCGTTGACTCTACTATTAATTTAAGATCCTCAATCATTACATTCTTGAAACCCTCCAAATAGCTAACATCGCCGTCATCTCCCGCCGTCAAATTTAACGCCTCAATGCATCTGCTCACCAGTGACGCCGTCGTTTCAGCTTCCGGTAGGAGCGGGAAACAAGAACTCAGCACAATGGAAGCGCATTCCCTGTTAACGGCAACAACTCGACGGAAATAGGCTTCCGTTATCTGCTTCAAGTTTTCATCGCCGGAATCACTTGTCTCCGTCATGGCTAACAACTCTGCCGCCGTTAGAAGTGCCGCGACGTTGAATGGAGTAACGGTGATGTGGGTTCCGTAACAGAAGTCCGTTACTAAGGAGAATGTTTGGGGCGTTATGTTTAACGGAGGGGAGAGGGTTATTTCCGGGATTTCGGATAGGTGACGTTTCAAATAGGCACTCCTTGATATTAATGCGTCCTGTGAAATAGAGTAAATGCCCTTCACTTTTTTTTTTCTTTCAATTTGATAAATACGTTTCATCACACATTTATTTTTGTTAACGACATAACGTATGGAAGTGAAATATTTATTTCAGTAGCAGGTGAAAATTTAATATATGATAAATTAATATATCGCCAATTTGAGACAAAAATATCCTTGAGAGTGGATAGTGAATCCCATCTAAAACAAGTGATATTTGAAGAAAATCGGATTTAAGGCCAACTAATACTCCTTTCCTCGTTAAACTATCAATTTTTGTCATTTTTTGCGTTTCTATTTTATCAAATACTCCCATAATACTCTGTTCTATTCAAAATGTGTCAATTTAAATTTTTGCACACATATTAAAAAAATTAATGACTACTTATTATACCATTAATTAATTGTTTTAGAATTCTAAACTATACATTAAAAAAGTATTACTATCTAAGTTATTACTATTAATTAGTTTAAGGGTAATTTAAAAAAAATTGTACTCCGTAATTAATTTACATTGAAAAATGTAAACATTATACAATAGGCAAAGAATGTGAAAGATCAAAACGCCACATTTTGAATAAGAGAGATTATTTGTTAAAAAAATTGATTTGAAATTCATTTTAGTGCTAACATTGACACATTACTTGCATTTTTCACCAACTTTGAATTAACAAATGTATCATTTCCATTATTTTCTTTCTACCAAAGGAATCTACAGCTGCATGTGCGATTTTTACTGAAGAAGTGAGGTAGAACAATTTGAATTACTGGAGTACTTATTATCGCATTCAGTTACCTCACAAACACGAAATTAATTTATAATTTTTGAACTCAAATCAGAGTTGTGTGAAACTGTGTAAAAGAAATTCAAATTGAATCCACCATCAAAATAATGAATAAAATAGATAAATAAGTACCTTGTGAAGGCGAAAACATGCGCCGTGAACATGTATCACCACGTCTGGATCACTACTCCTGCACTGCAACTGCAACGACCTATACATACAGATTTATATAATATTTTATCGGCAAAAATCTCAATAAATTGGGGGAAAAAACAAGAGATCTGCATTCTGCGACCTAGAATTGAAATTAAATAAGAATAAGATAAGAATAAAGAAAATGGTAACCGTACCGTGGTTGGTTGAGATTAGAATGTTGTGGAGTGAGTGAAGGGGAAGATCCCAAGGAAGACGATAAAGAAGAAGAAGAATCTTCGTTTTCTTCTTCATAAATTGTGCCTACAACTCCCAATTCCGTCCACCTTCTCACTTCCAAATCCATCATTTCTCTCTCTAAACTTCTCTCTCTCAGTGTATTTGTGTAAAATCGGTGATTTTCTTAAATATAGAGAAAGGGAGTGATACTGTTACCTTGTAAGGATTGTTTGGTTTCGATTTGGTGCATTAAATGGAGGCATGTGGGGAATCATAAATGTTACCCACAAAGCTTGTTGAATTCATTGATTCATTTTGAATTTAAAAAACAAAGGAAATGAATAGTGAGGCATTTGTTCATGGGGTGGGGGTGGGGGCGGGAGGAGGAAAGCGAACGCTTACTTGAAAACACCATGATTTGATTTGATAGGATGTACGTTTGCCGTATTGTCAGATTTGCAACGAAATTATCAAACCAAATTACCAAGGATAAAATACCAGATTTTCCATTTACATTATAATTCAAGTACTAATAAATTAAGGAATCACCTCTTTTTTTAAATTAATTACTCTCTTTTAAATTTCATTCTCTTTTTCAAAATAATACTATTATTTACTTGGATTTTTGTCATTCATTTTATTAATGCACAATCACTTTATTTTTATGAGTAGATTCTACGATACATTGTCGTACTTTCAATATATTTACTTTTTATATAAATTAATCATTATTTCATTAAAACTCTCGAAAAAAATTTATATAATGAATTTGAATGAAGTGTAAAGTTTTACAAAAAAAAAAGTAAATGAACCTTTTTATAAAAAAACTTTATCATTTATGTAAAATTTAATTGTAAATTAAATCATCAACTTTTTGTTAATTGTAATATAATCTAAACATTTGAATAATTGTACATAAATCATCAACTTTGAATATTATTGTAAATTAATCTTTTGGATAACATCCCTTGTGCCCATATGTGACTTTTCGTTGTGACATCTCCTTAATTAATTAAACAGCGTCATTTTTTTAATCCGGTCTAATTTTAAAATGTCACATCCCCATAGACTAATTTACAATACTAGTTAAATTAGTGATTTATTAAATTAGATTGCAATTAAGTTCAAATTAGTGATTTAATTTGCAAATAAATATTTATATTATTGTAAAAACTCCCTTAGTTTGATTCTTTTCCACTTTTTATACTTAAACTAGGTTTGTAATTGTATTAAAGTTGGATTTCCACTGTACTGCATGCATATGATTATGTACAGTATATATGATGTGTAACCACAACTCAAAATCATGATCATTCGAATCAGAAACGTCTGTGAAGTCGTTGTTAGTCGACTTGTGGGAAAGTGTTTTATTTTCATGTATGTTGACTGTGTTTACAACATGGTCAAAGAGACCTATTTTTACGTATGAACTTAATATGTTGTCTAAATTACATTAATTATGGTTTTAAACATGACATGTGTCTTCATTATGTGTTGTGTGAGGTGTCTCGATCACTAACTTGCTCTTCTTGGCTTGAGGACTACCTTCGGACGATGCATGTGGACGGGACAACTAAGTTGTCTTCTTAACACGTGTGATGAGCGACTAATGTAATTAAGGAGCTCTATTATGGCAACCAAGGTGGCTGCTCGCGCGGCCCAAGTCGCCTCCATGACCGACCAGAAGATTGGCCCCTAAGACGGATGGACTACTTGACGGGGTGGCATTCAATTCTCGTCCATCATGAAATCATTGACTATTGACCGATCTTCTTTGAATTTGAGGTGTCCTCATCTTATTCTCTAGTCGTCAACATGATTAGACAAGACCACACACTTACTTCTTAAAAAGTTGACTATGTAAAATAACTTTAAAAAAAAAAAAAAACGAACACCAGTGACAATTCCAAGAAACCAATTGATTCGAACCTCAAATTGGAAAAATCACACAAATCCATCAATTATTTTCATCCAAACAACCTCTGCCCATGGCAGGGTAACGGTGGTTGCAACAACGACATCGACCTTTTTATTCGGACAGTTATCAAATCAAACAATGGGGAGTTTTTTTTTTTTTTTATTATTGTAGGTGTACCAAAATAAAAAACTATAGGGGGTGGAGGGAAAATTTAAGGAGGAGATTAGTATTTTAAGTCTTTCCAATAGCCGTGAGTGTACTATATAATTAATCTGTGAGGTTTAAATACCCGTGACTTTTTTATATTGCATATTCTCCCCTATTTCTCTTTTATAATACAACACCAATTTGCTATTAATGAATTGGTTAACATTATAGAGAGATTTATTCCACCAAAAGTTAAGCTCCTCCCAAAATGTTAAATTATACTCGACTGGTGAGCTGTATCACACAAGACTAATTTATACTCCATATAATAACTAGTGCACGGTCCGCGTATTACGCGGAAAATTAAAAATAAATATTTATTGAGTTACGTTGTTGTACACTCGAGTTCAGGCCTATATTGAAGAATTCTCGCATAGTTATGTGTGGTTCCTTATAGCCTAGTGGTAGTATTCAATTTGTTTTTCTTAAGGTCTTGTGTTCAAATTCCACCTTTAATATTATTTGTAATTATTTTTAAATAAAAATGAATAACACTAATTTTTTTTTTGAAATTTTAACATCTATTTTTATAGATTATAATGTGTAAGATTAATAATAATAAAAGTGCAAGTATTAAGTAATAAAAATGAATAACATTAATAATATATATATATATTTTTAATTTAGCACCTATTTTTCTTGATGGTAAAAGTGCATGTACTAATTAATAAAGGTGTATGATTAATAATAATAAAAGTGCAAGTAGTAAGTAATAAAAATGAGTAACATTAATAATTTTTAGTAACTTACATTTTTTAATTGGAGTGACTTGCACTTTTTGGTAAATGGTGCATTTTTTATTTTTTTTTGACGATACAGTGCCTTACAAATGTGTTCCATAGGAACCAAATCTATCATAAATTCAAATAAGGTCTTCACTGATCTTGCAACCATGTCGGTAGATCTGCTCCGTCCCAATCTCGAGGGATAGGAGAGATAATCGCCTCCCTTGCTAATCGATGAGCTTTAGAGTTTTCTGTTCGTGGGATGAAACATACCTCGCACACTACGAGTTCGTTCATCGCTTTTCTCGCCTCATCTACCGCAAAACCATCCGGCGTCATACATGCTTCGTGATTTCTTAGGATTGTAACCGCATTCAAGCAATCCGAATACACCTTGACCTTCATCACCCCATTCTCTTTGCATTTTCTAATCCCCTCTGTTATGCCTCTTAGTTCCGCCGCTAGTACCGAGTCTAAATTTAACACACGTTTCTGACCTGCAGCTTGAATTCTTCCATTATTCCCCTCAATCGCATAGCCAATCCCATAGACTCCATTTCCGCCCCCCCGTAGCGGCGTCCGTATATACCCTTGCCCACTCTGGACCATCACCCTCCCTCAATGCACTGGGCATATTTGTATGATTCAGAGAGCGTCTCCCTACATCATTTTGCGCCTGCTGGAAGGTTCTTAAAAATATCCGAGCCCAATTCAGGTCCGTAAAGGCTCCTTCCACGGAGCCTCCTTGTGCTTCTTGTTTCATTTTCATAGTGCATCTCTCCCTCCAAATCCCCCACATAATTACGATTATTTCCTCCATTATTATATCAGTTGTCTTCTCCCAAATAGCCGAGAGGAAACTAATTGTATCCATTCCCCCTCCCTGCTGAACAATCCAACCCAAACCCACATCTCTCCAAATTTTCTTAACAAAATGGCATGAGAATAGTGTATGTACCGTATTTGCATCATGGAATCCGCAGAGGAAACAATGAGGTGGAGTTGGCACATGGTGTCGTGCCAAGTTCCCCTCCGTCGCCAATATGTCCCAGGCAATCTTCCAAGCAAAGATACGTATCTTCGGTGGAACCTTCAGTCTCCAGATCTTTCTCCACCATTCATTCTTGCCCCCTGAACTCGAGCCCTCCGCCTTATGAATATCCGGGCTTAGGCTCAAAGCAAGTCTGTACCCCGTCTTCACTGAGTAGTTGCCCCTTGGTTCCAGCTTCCAATAGGGTGTGTCTGCGTACTGCTCCCCCCTGTAGGAGTAACCAAAATTGCCTCCGCTTCGAAAGGGAGAAAAGCGTCCCTAACAAGCTGCTCATTCCACCCACCATTTTCACCAATGAAACGACTAACCTTTGATCCGCTGGCTATACGCGATTGGACTCTCCCATTATGCAGTCCCCTCACCCATCTCTCTTTGAAAATTCCCACCCTTTTTCCATCACCTATCCTCCAGTGTACTCCGTATTCCAGTATGTCTCTACTCCATAGAAGTGATCGCCATATATAAGAGGGGTTAGTCCCCATTAGGGGTGGGAATAGGCCGGGCCTAGGTAGGCTTTACAAAAAAAAGCCTGGTCTGTTAAATATTTTTTAGGCCCGAGCCTGGCCCATGGCTTATCATAGGCTTTTTTTTAAGGTTTGGCCTAGCCTTTTTAATAAATAGGCCGGGCCCGAAAGCCTTTTAAAGGCCTTTTTAGTTCTATTAGTGTATTTTTTTAAAAAAATCTACAACACTTATATTTCATCGAATCATAAAAAATCGACTAATTATATTGCCAGATGCTTACTAGTTAGAAATTATATATATTAGACACTCATATATGTTTTCTACATTTAAGTATAATATACCATATATATTAGATATTTATATATATATATATATATATATATATATATAATAAATAGGCCGGCCTGTTGGGCTTGAAAGGCCTACGAAAAAACTCAAGCCCGACCTATTTAACTAAATAGGCTTTTAAAAAAGCTTGAGCCCGGCTTATTTATTAAACGAGCCGAGCCGAGCTTTAATAGGCCGAGTCGTAGGCCCCTGTCGGGTAGCCTGGCCCATTCCCACCCCTAGTCCCCATTCCTGCATCCAGGACATCTTCATGTTTGTAATATCTTGCCTTAAGTACCTTTGCTGCCAATGATTGTGGATGGGATATTAGTCGCCACATTTGTTTTGCGAGCATTGCTTTATTGAAAAGCTCCAGTTTCCGAAAACCCAATCCTCCCTCTCCTTTTGGCCAGCACATATGTTTCCACTTCTTCCAATACATCGAATTTCCCCCTTCATTCTTCCCCCACCAAAATCTTGCACACATTTGCTCGATTTCTTTGCAAATAGTGCTGGGCAGCCGGAAGCATGCCATCGCATACGCCAGAATCGCTTGAATGACTGCTTTCAACAAAACTTCCTTTCCTCCTTCCGAGAAATCCCGGAATTTCCAGCTGAGTAATTTATTTGCGACCCTATCCTTGATGTACGCGAATTGGAGTCTCTTGGCCCTTAATGAAAAGGTCGGGAGCCCCAGATATATTTCGTGCCCTTGACTCATCCGTAATCCCAGTTGATCCTTTATCAGGATCTTTGCTACTTGGTCAACCTTTGGACTAAAAGTGATAGAGGATTTTTCATAGTTTACCACTTGTCCGGAAGCCCGCTCGTATCTGTTTAATCCTTCTTTCAGTACTGTTCCACTTTGCGCATCCGCCCTAAAAAACAGAAGGCTGTCGTCCGCGAAGAGGAGATGTGTAATCTCCGGCGCCTCGCGTGCCACCTTCACCCCTGCGATTTTCTTATGTTCTGTGAGCTGGCGAAGTACTTTTGAGAGGCCTTGGGTACATAACACAAAGAGAAAGGGGGACAAAGGGTCCCCTTGTCGTATTCCTCTCTCTGGTTGTATACCTCCCTTCACTTCACCATTAATTTTGAAAGAGTATGTAACCGTACACACACAATTCATAATCATATGCACCCACTTGTTGCTAAATCCAAATTTCAGTAAGATGGCCTTTAGGAATGGCCATTCGATCCGATCATACGCTTTTGACATATCCAACTTAAGGGCTGAATACCCTGTCTTGCTCTTATTGTTTCTGATCCAGTGTAGACACTCAAAGCCAATCACCACATTATCCGAGATAAGTCGTCCCGGAGTGAACGCACTTTGAAACTCATCCACCACATCGCCCATAACTTTTTTAAGCCTATTGCTTACTGCCTTCGCCAATATTCGATAGCATACATTTGTGAGACTAATAGGGCGATAGTCCTTTAAGTCTTTTGGGGCTTTTGTCTTCGGAATGAGCGTAACGAGAGTTTGATTCCACTCCTGTACACTACCACCCTTGTTTAGTATACCCAAAATCTGGTCAGTAACATCCTTTCCCACAACATCCCATGAGTGTTGATAGAAGTCCGCCGCCATCCCATCCGGTCCCGGAGCTTTTAAGGGCCCAAGCTCGAAGCCGCCTTCCTGACTTCATCGGGGCTGAAATCCATATCCAGTATCCTCTGTTGTGTTTCGGATATTTCCTTCGAACAAAGATCCACCACTTCCTTCAGATCACATTCACTCGGATTAGTACTTCTAAAGAGTTCCGAATAGAAATCTGTGATAACCCTCATTATACCGTCCGAGCTAGTGCGCCATTGTCCCTCTCGGTCAAGCAAACCCGTGATTTCATTGGTTTTCCTTCGGTTCGTCGCTTGCTTATGGAAAAAGGTGGTGTTTCTGTCTCCCTCCAATATCCATTTATTTTTTGCCCTCTGCTGCCATTTGATCTCTTTTTGATACATTAGCTTATCTAGTTCTTTCTCAGCCTCCAAATTTGCAACCTTGTCCCAAGATCCTGATTCGTCACATTTGATAGCATCCAATCGTTTTCTGCAGTGATGTATTCTCTTCGACAAGCTTCCCCTTATATCCTCCACCCATACTGCAAGCTCCTCAGCCATCCCCTTCATCCTCTGTGTTAGGCTACTTCTCAAATGTGGCTTCTTCCATAACTCATGTACCTTCTTATCATAATCTTGTTCCAATGTCCAAGCCCTTTCAAAATGTATCAGTCTCTTGTGTCCTCTCCTGCCTGGGCTATTCTGTGGGTTCATGCTTAACTTGACCGGTCTATGATCCGAGGAATAGAAACCAAGGTTCAAGGCTTCTGCCCCTGGGAACATGCCTATCCATTCTTTATTTGCTAAGAATCGATCCAACCGTTCATAAATACATGCAGCCCCTGCCCTCCTATTACACCAAGTGAAGAAAGGGCCTTTAGCCTCTATATCCTCCAATTCCAGATCTCCAATCACTCTCCTAAAATTCTCCATCTGTGAAAAGGGCCTAACTCGTTCTGAGCTACCCCCTTTAAGCTCATGTAATCCCACTACTTCATTAAAATCTTCCCCAATCAGCCAAGGTTTGATTTCCCCCCCCCCCCATGTGATTTCTGTATTTTTCTCAATAACTCCCAAGAAAATTTGCGCATATTGACAACAGGATGTCCATAAAACCCAGTGAACCACCAAGTAAAAGAGGCATTTTTCATTAAGCAGTCGATATGTCCCTTAGAGTAAGAAACAAGTGTAACATCAATCTTATCATTTGCAAAAAGCAGAAGGCCACCACTATTGCCTACTGCATCGACCCCCAAACACACATTAAAATTTAACAAACAACTCCATCTTCTACCAACAGAACTACTAATTCTAGATTCAGTAATAAAGATAACATCGGGTTTTTGCTCCTTTATCAGGAGCTGCAACTTTTGGAATGCCTGGCGTCCCCCGAGCCCCCTGGCATTCCAGATCATGATGATCATGGATTTAGGCAGGGCTGGGGTTCTCCAGCTCCCGCCTTAGTGTGTTCCTCTTCCCCATCCTCGTCACTCCTAGCCTTTTTTCCCTCCGTTGAATCCTCTCCTTCCACCTTTCTCTCGTCCAAACCTTTTGTTGGCCGAATCCTTTTTTTGTTTGGTAGAGTTGCAGCTTTGTGACTTTTCGTACTGGAGCCTCCACCTCTTTGTGTGTTGCTTCCCTTTTGGCTGGCTACTATCTGCTTCTGTTTCTCATTGGTTACCTCAGTTGTTCCAAAGATATGAGCATAGTACTGTGCTTGAGACATCATTTGAAATGGCAGTTTTGATCCTCCGCCCCCCTCTCCGGTTAAGTTTGGCATTTTCACTCCCAGATTTGGAAGAGAATTCAT
Organism: Galeopsis tetrahit; assembly: GCA_963675135.1. Classification (NCBI taxonomy): domain Eukaryota; kingdom Viridiplantae; phylum Streptophyta; class Magnoliopsida; order Lamiales; family Lamiaceae; genus Galeopsis; species Galeopsis tetrahit. The sequence goes on from OY776119.1 coordinate 92,334,464, forward strand.
GTAGGCTGTGTACTGGAGATTGTTCCCAAAGGCCTGGGCAAAATCTTTCTCGTTTGTGGCGGCCTCTGGTATAATTGTATTCTGATACAACCTTGCCAGTTGCGTTTCCTTCCATCCCCCAGTCGTAACGCTGATTGACTGTGCAGGCTGTGACTTTTTTTGTTGGCCAATGTTGACAGGTGTGACTTGTGGCTTCTTCCCTTTAAGTGCTTGAGCCTTCTTTGTTGCTGCCTCCTCCCTCCTTCTACAAAAATCCTCAAATTCCTTCTCCCCCAAGCCATTCTGTCCATTTGCTTTCAGCCAGGGGAGAAATTGAATCCCCTTTTTTTCCACCTTATCCTCGTCAGATGTCTCTTCTGGGCAATCCTTGGCAACGTGTGTTAGCCTACCACAAATATAGCAAAAGTCATTGATTTTTTCATACCGGAAGGCGATAGTCAGTCTGGCTTCCTCAGTTCGGATCAGTGTTCCACGATGCAGTGGCTTTGTTATGTCCACCTGTATTCTGGCCCGGATACATCTGCCCCACGTCCCCTCCTCCGATGGGCCTTCAACCTCCAGGACCGGGCCAATCTTACTCCCTAAATCTTCGCCCAACTCCACCGACATAGTATCAAGTGGAAGCCCGTGCATCTGTACCCAAAGTGGGACCTCTGCAAAATTGAGATCCATCGCCCTTTCATTTCCTTTGAGCTTTTTCAGAATCAAGGAGGATTCCTTAAAAGACCACGGTTGCCTGTAATGAGCCTTATTCATCTCCGCCTTCTGCTCAAAGTCCAGGACATACAGTCCTTCCCCTACCTGTGAGACCTTGAGTGTGCCTTCCGTTTTCCAGATCCGCCTGAGTATTTGGCCTAACTCTGTCGCACCAAAGGGTTTTTTGATAGTGAATTGCCCCGCTAGTAGGAATTTTGGTATCGCTGTCGCTTTTTTTGTGACGACATACTCCGAGTCTTCCGTCTCGGAGATGGTGAAGTTTGAGAGTTGTTCATTCAACTCAGTTGCCATTATCGTTACCACCAAAAGGATAGCAAGAGTCGATAGTAGAAAAACTGATACAGAGAGGGAGGTTTGAGTGAGTGTTGGATCTCCACCCCTAAACCCAGATAATATAGCCATATTGGCCGACGTTTCCACCAATCCTGGTGTAGTTGGACTTACAAGACGGATTGTACTCAAGTAGTTTTGAGATCCGTCCAGAAGCAGCATCTCGGAAGTCGAAGAATTCCGGCGGAGGATCATGATTACTGTTTCGGCGTGTTAGCCCTAATTAAGAGGGGAGAGAAAATGATTAGGTTTGGCATTATTCAGATCGCACCTTCGTATGGTGAAATCGCACATAGTGGGGCGCGTGAGGCGCGTGTCACCAAGTAGTAGTTTTATAAAATCAAACTTTTTTGTAAATGGTGCATGTTATACTTTTCAATTGTAGTGTCTTACACTTTACAAATAATATTTTTATTTATAGTAATTTACACTTTTTAGTAATATTGTGTTGAACTTTTTAATTATAATAGTAACTTACATTTTTCATTAAAAATAGTGTTGCACTTTTTAGTTATAATAACATAAACTTTTCATTAATATAACTTATTGTGTTTCACTTTTCATTTATACTCACTTACATTTTTTAATAAATATTGTGTCACACTTTTCAATTATAGGAACTTACATTTTTCAGTTAGAGTGACTTACACTTTTTAGTAATATTGTGTTCCACTTTTCACTTTTCAGTTATAATGATTTACATTTTTCATTAACATTGTGTTGTATTTTTTCAGTTATATATTCACTTACGCTTTTTAATAATATTGTGTTGCACTATTCAATTATAATGACTTACACTTTTCATTAATATTATTTTGTATTTTTCAGTTATACTCACTTACACTTTTTAAATAATATTGTGTTGTATTTTTCATTTATACGTTTAGTAAATATTGTGTTGCACTTTTCTGTTATATCGACTTACATTTTTTTAGTAATATTGTTTTGCACTTTTTATTGAATAAAATTATTTTCTTAAAAGTTTAATGCATTTTACTTAAAAAAGTTTTGGACACTGAAAATTGTAAAATATTTTTTAAAAAAACTGGATGGTGGAATTTATTATGTTTTTGTGAATTATTTATTATTTTATTATATATAATTTATAAAATTATCTAAATTGATAATGTGTATATTTTAAATTAAAGAAAGAATTAATTTAATATATTATAATATAATATTTAAATTAAAAAATTAGAAAAGATTAATTTGATATATTGTTATATTTAAATAAAAGAATAAAAAAAATAGAAAGCATAGGAAAAGAAAAAAAACCAAAATAGTGATGTGGTACACTCGGTGCATATAAGTCCTTACCATATTTATTTTGCTCAAAATAAGTATGTAGATTTTTTTTGGCTGAATAATATGTAGGATTTCTTTTACACAAATTTTCACAAATTGAACTCAATTGAAGAAGCAATTATATGGTAAAAAAACAATAATCAATGATGAAAGATTGAAAACTTAATGGATTAGACCAACTATTCTTTGGAGATAGATTTAAGTACCATAACAACATATAAATGATAAAACACTATACTCCGTATTATTTATAGAGAGAAAATAGATGTATATGCAAACTTCAAAAACCTTGAAGTAATATTAATTGAGTGATTTCACGTTCAAAAAATAATTTGTTAGTACAGTGAGGACTAAAAAAAACTTATGGGTTGGAAATGGTAAAATTTAAATGTAAGGATAATTCATTTTAATATTTGAATTTGTATAAAAATTTACTATTTAAACCTAATGAGTCAATGGTATACAGATTAAATTAAAAAAAAAATGCATGCGTTCATCTTCATCAATATTTTTGTTCTTATCCTGAATATAACACAATAAAAAAACTAATAATAAAAGTTTGTAGAGCAGTTTAAAACACCTCCTATTCCACTTCAACATCTCAACTCATAACTTTCTTATTTCTCTCTGTCTACTCAACTTATAGATGCTCAGAAAAATAAAAGAAAAATGGACGACATCAACAAAATCAATAAAAAAAAAATGGATAAATTTTGATAGTTGAAAAGATAGTTGATCGCAGTCTATAGAACTCTCCTGCTTGAGTTAGAAAAATTCAATTATAAGCCCTCCATATGTCAATTCGGACAACATTTTTCATCATGATCATTGTCGCACTTTCTAAATTGAAGTATCTGTATTTTGAACCGTTTGAAAAATTCTATTAGAGTAGGTAACAAAGAAGTAAAAGGTTGAATTTGAAAGAAAGAAAAATTGAAAGGGACAATGTAAATGAAAGTGAGAGAGAATAGAGGAACAGTTTTAAAAAAATTAACTGCCTTTTTTTTTCTGGGTTTTTTTTATTGTTATAATAATCACTTCCAATTAATAAAAAATTAATTCATATTATCCAAATATATTCTTTTACATAATATATGAATCTTTAAAAATTAATATTTCAGATGAATACCATTCATTTAATTATATTTTAATCTCTTTTCAATAATAAAAAAATAATTTATATTATCCAAATATATTATTTTCAAGGGTGCGGTTAATAAAGCTGGAGGTGCAGATAGCCCTTATATTAATTATCCAGCTATGTTCTTTTTACATAATACGGAGAGGCCCAGGCCCATCTTTCAAACCCATTCAAAACGACGTCATTTTGGCTCTGGCCCCAAACCCTTGATCCTATCTCATTATACCCACAGAAACCCTAGCACTCAGCAGAGAAGCAGCCGCGAGAAAATGAAGTTCAACCCGCGCGTCTCTTCTTCCCGGCGCAAGAGCCGAAAGGCTCACTTCACGGCGCCGTCGAGCGTCCGCCGTGTTATCATGAGCGCTCCTCTCTCCGGTGACCTCCGATCCAAGTACAACGCCCGTTCCATGCCTGTTCGCAAAGACGACGAGGTGCAAGTTGTTCGTGGAACCTACAAGGGCCGCGAGGGTAAGGTTGTGCAGGTGTACCGTAAGAAATGGGTGATTCACATCGAGCGCATCACTCGTGAGAAGGTTAACGGATCTACTGTTAACGTCGGCATTCATCCCTCTAAGGTTGTTATCACGAAGCTTCGTCTCGATAAGGATCGTAAATCGCTGCTCGACCGCAAGGCTAAGGGCCGCGCCGCCGCGGATAAGGACAAGGGGACGAAGTTCACAGCTGAAGATATTATGCAAACTATTGATTAGTAGGTTGGTTAATTTGTTCTTACGCATTTTTAATGTTGATTTTGTTGAAGATTGAGTGAGAGAAACTATGTTATGTGTCTTACTTTTGATATTTTGATGGATATTTCGTGTTATTTCACTTTCGATAAATTTAATATATGACTTTTTCGTAGATTTGGCATTTGCTATAGTAGAGATTAGGCATTTGATGAAGTTGCTATTACTGGTTTGTTGTTTCATTAAATTCAACTCAATTAATTGCACTAGTAGTGTTTATTTGTTTCTTGAGGATGAGACGATCTTCCACGTTTAAAACTGAACCAGAATTTGTTTGATTATCCTTTGTTGTTGCATCTGCATTGGAGACAAAGTATTGCCCTGTTTATAAGCTTCTTAAAATTACTTTTTTGGTTTTTTGTATGGATTTGACTGTCTTTGTTCTTTTGGATTGGTCATGACCGTGTGATTCAATTTTTATTGATATATTTTTCAAACTTCGTAGTAATAAGAATTGTGTATATTAATGCACAACACAATTGTACGAGTTTGATGTGTAATGTGTTTTGTTTAATTGAAGTAGTAATATTACTTGGAAAGTAAAATATAGTTTATGTTAGCTTTTATCGTATGTACTAAAATGTTACTCCGTAATAAAAGGGTACCTATCAGTGTGGAAGTATTAAAACTTACCCTCTTCATTAGAGATTTTCTAAGAGAGATGAGAGTTGCTAAAAAAAAAAAAAGTTAAAATAGATAACTTTTGAAGGGATGTACAGTATCATTGATATTTTCAAAATATATATATGCATAACTAGTGTAATCAATTGTTTGTTTTTATCTCTCAAATATGTATAAGAGAGTTGTTAAAAAAAATTGTATTTACAAGTTAGTTGTTAAAAAAAAATTGTATTTATAAGTGAGAATTAAAATGTTCCTGTGTATACAATTTATTGAGAAAATACAACTTTAAAGCATATTAAGATACTAAACTGAATTCCGTCAAAAAAAAAAAAATACTAAACTGAATTGATTACCTTTAAACAAAAATACTAAACTCGCACAATTTTACAATAACAATTTACATCATTTTCTCTCCATTCATGCATATCACCACAAAACCATACCGAAATTGACAAATTTTGTGCTAGTCGATCAGTCCTTCTAGTCATGACCACAGATTTATTTTGATGTTCTCTACTGATTTTTTCATTTGCGGTTCTTCTCCTGAAAAATGTTTTGCATTCCTACTCCTCCAAATTTCACAAATTATTGCTACCCACAAGCTTGATGTTCTCTACTGATTTTTTTCATCCTTCTCCTGAAAAATGTTTTGCATTCCTACTCCTTCAAATTTCACAAATTATTGCTACCCACAAGCTTGCTGCAATTTTATTATTCTTTCTCTTTCTTTCAAAGATTTCACTGTTTTGTAAGAAATGAATTGCTATATATTATTGTGAGCAACCATACTAACCTTGAACCATTCCCAACATTCCCACCATATGGATCTTGCAAACTTATCCAACAGGAGATGATTATTGCTTTCCTCCACCTCTTCACACATTTTGCACATTGATTCCTCCATTGAGATTGTTATTCCTCTCTTCTTAAGGTCGTCGTTCGTTGCAAGTCTCCTCTTTAGAGTCTTTCACACGATTGTTTGCGTCCTTCTTGGTGCCAGGCTGTCCCACAAGTTTGCGAACTCCGCTCCCTCTGTTTCTGCTGGTGTGCTCGTTCGTCTCCTCTGCTGCAATTTTTTATACGCCTTTCTCGTTTCATATAGCCCGTTAGGTGCCGCTTTCCAGCTCCATATGTCTTCCCATCCTTCTGTTAATTTGACCCTGCCAATAGTGTTTAGTAATTGTTCAAAAGATATTAGTTCATGTGTATTTAATTCACCCCTCCATTTCCAATCCCATTCCAACCCTACTGTACCCCACCTCCCCATCTCACATATTAAGCATTCTTTTTTATTGCTGCTATTAAAAAGATCAGGAAATTTATCTTTTTAAGCATACACCCTCCCCCATCCAACTATCCCTCCAAAATAATGCCTCCACAACCATTTTTTCAGTAGAGCTTTATTAAAAGGCGTTGGCTAAATACCCCTCCAGCTCTCTAAGTATACTCCCCTTCTACATTTACTAATTTAATATTAATGTAAAATACCTAAACTACCCTTATATTAAAATAAACTAAAATAATCATGATAAATACACTCTTCATATTTAAAACCCTAACCCTAATAGTTGTCGTCGTCGCCTCCTCCGACGACCAACACCAACTCATTTTCAACACAGAAATTTTAAAACATAAAACAAAAATAAAAAACATATTTTCGACAAACCAGGGTCGACGGAATGAATTATGGTCGACAAATTGTCGTCGACGATAATGCATTCGGTCGACACTAGTTTGTCGAAAAATAAACTTAAAATTTTCGACGAACCAGTGTTGAAGAAATGCATTATCGTCGACAACAATTTGCCAACGACAATGCATTCCGTCGACAACAATTTGCCAACGACAATGCATTCCGTCGACAACAATTTGTCGACGATAATGCATTCCGTCGACACTGGTTCGTTGAAAGTTAAAAAAAAAAAAAAGATGACTTACCTACGCGGACTGTCATGTGGAGAGGGGCAGCGTGGCACAGCGAAAGAGGGGGAGGAGGCAATGCTACATGGCTGATTCAGGTTTCGGGAGAAGTTTGTCGTGGGAGGCGACGATCGGCGAGCAGAAAAAAAAAAAAAAAAAAAGAAAGCCGCGTGAGGGCCGGGGCGGCGACCGGAGCCGCGCGAGGGGCGGGGGCGACGGCTGGGGGCAGTGGAGGGGGAGTTTTTGCAGAGAAATGGGAGAAAAAAAAAAAAGAGTGGGCGCCGCCGTGTAGGGGTGGCGGCACGAGTTCAAGGGAGGAGGAGGCTGGGCGCAGTGGGCGGCGATGCTGATGGGGGCGGCGCCGGCGCCGGTACCTGGGAGGGGCTGCCGTTTGGTGTAGTGGAGGGGGGAGAGGAATAATTAGTTCTAGATTTTTTTTTAAATTGAAGAAGAAAGAAGAAAAAGGAAAAGAATAAAAAAAAATAAGAAGGGTATTCTGGGTATTTTGAGGGAGAGTACATCTAACATTTAACATATAGAGGGTAGTACATAAATCGGGGGAGTATACTTAACAAGGCTGGAGGGGTATATAGCCAGGGCCTTATTAAAATTTTGTAGCTCTCTAATTCCCAGCCCCCCTCTTCCTCTCTCCCCCTCTTCCTCTCTCCTCGCATATATCCTCCCAACCCCTTTGGATTTTGGTAATTTCTTTTAGCACACATTTAGGAATATCGAAGGACATTCTAATGAATAGTAATGTCTTTAAAAAAGAAAAGCCATATTAGGCTATGCTGTAAAAGATTATAATTGTTGATTGGACCATTTCCCAATTTATAATTGATGATTGGTACATATACGCAACCGTTTACTTTCACACCTTTAAAATGAAAAATCATACTCCGTATATACTTCAGTCTCATAATATCCTCAAATTAACACAAATGTCATCCTAATATCCTCAAATTAACACAAATATCATTATTTTTTCCTGCACATAAAGATTTACAAAATTATTCCTCAAAATTCTCACTAAATTCATTTTTCTTATTCCAAGTCTCATTTTTTACATGTGAAAATAATCATGGAAGGATAAAGTATAAAATTGAGTAATTCCAAAAACTTGTTTTAATTGATTCTAGTTGCTTTCATTTAAAAAAAAAAAAAAAGAGCATGCAGCAAGATACGTTCTCACAAGTCACAACACAGGAAGTGCAAAAATGGAAACTGATATCTTTCTCCTGTTGGTTTCAAGATGTAAGTCTGAATGGCATAAAATGGTCAAATAAATATGGAACATAAATACGAAGATATCAGCTCTTAGACGAATATTTATCATACCCAAAAACACAGCTCAAAAAGAAAAAATAATCAAGAAATGGCTACCTCATACATCAATGTATATAAGTTAAATCACTGATAGAGGATGTGAAAAATATCAGTGTATTAATGTAGCCACTTATTTGGTGCTTCCTTCAAATGCAACCTCAAAAAACGTAAGTCAATAAATGGTGTGTGTGTGTGTGTGTGTGTGTGTCTTAAGGCTTGAGAGCAAGAGCGACACCAAACCTAGGAGTCTTATCCAAGGCCTTGGTATCGAATTCACTTGAAATTGTCACGAGTGATTTGGGGATGACTTCGTGCTGCAAAACAGCACTGAGTGAGCCATGATTATTAAGCTTCATTTTCAAGAGGGTGAGCTTATCGATGGAATACGACCCTCCCACAGTAAATGTGTTCTCGTTTGTCGAGAATTTTCGGGCAATTTCTGCCGCAGCACCGTTCCTTTTCGATTGATCCAGGTAGTGTATGAATGATGCCTTAATAGTGTCACCTTTGTCACCCCTACACCATAACACCAGAATAAGAAGACTAATATCTCCTACTTTCTATCACATAAAACAAAGGGTATATCATAATCACATACGTTTTTCATTTATTTTTTAAAAACTTTAGCCCCTAGCACTCTATTTTCTGTCTGTACTTCGGCTCTCTACTTTTTACTTTTCTTTTACCATGTACTTTTCACATTTCTTTGATTTTGATTCTTATTGAAGGGGCAGAGAATATAAAACTGGAGGGGGCAAATATTAAATTACTAGAGGCAAGTAAATTGCAAAATTTATCCAGTATTGGCAATTTTAGGGGGTGTTTGCAAACTCCTTGAATAGTGCAGAATCACTTTTTCTTCAAAGCTGGAAGACTCAGCTTTTTTGAGAAAAAATAGAAGCGATTCTGTTAGCAATCTTGTTTGCAAACACCACCTCAGTAGTCAGTCCTATACGAATCAATTTTTCAATTAATTATCATAACTTTTAAGATAATGCAATTTCAGTCCTATATTGACAAGTTGCATTCCATGTAGCAATAGCGCATCGCTTAGGTGACATAATGAGACCCAAATATATTGATTTCAATTAAAAAAATTAAAATCACAAATTAACTATCATCCTCGAACAAAAAAATTTGTCAATATAGGACTAAAATTGCAAAAGGTTATGGGACTTAATTGAGAAAAGTGATTCGCATGGGACTAAATCGTCAACACCCAATAAGTACGGCCAATTTTGCAATTTACTCTACTAGAGACAAAAAGAAGGCAGGGATCAAGAAATCGGGAAGTAAATTATAGGAGACAAAAGTATGAAAAATTTATAAAATATAAGTGGGTAAAATTGCATTTTTCATAAAAGAAACTGAAGAAATCAAACAAGTATCACCTTTCCAAAACATTTTAGGACTTACAAAATTATAGAAGCACATGAATCTGGCTGTGTGACAGTGATGCCGGCAGTGTATTTTGTCAATTTACTTGAAGTCGTCTCGTATCCTGCCTCTGCACCCAAAGCAAAAGTGGTTGTACCGAGGGTGGCTGAGAAATCAATGGGAGTGACTCGGTTCAGACCAACAGCTGCAGTGAGGGATGCATGAGGGTGAAAGTATTGAACTTCTAGCTGTACAAGTAAAACAAGAGCTTTAGTTAGAGACTTAGAGAGAAGAGTTGGTCTTATATAAAACAATTTTACTATATAACTGATTTGCAACTATCATGTTATACTATACCAATTAATACTTTTGAATAAAATACTCACTAATACTGACAAACTAATATGTTTAAATGAAACAAGTAATATTGTTTAAAAATACACATAAAATGCAAACCAGTTGGAAAAATTGATTGCACGCACCTTGCCAGACTCATAATTGGGATATTTCAATGTGGCAATGGTTTTCGACGAGGGAACGATATCCGTAACAGACACAATTGCTGAGATCTGCCATATGAAGAGGAATTAAAAAGATGATAATGGGCCAGGATGTATTTAATAGGAAAAAATAGGGTGAGCATCTCACATTTGATTCAGTATCAACTTTGACATCAACAGCAGTGTTTTTGTAAATATACAGGGCTTGCACATCACCAGATGAGTAGCCTCCTTTCTTCACTGTGGATGTTGTCAAGGCCTGCATTCAGGTGAAAAACAATTTAACAGAAAAAAAAGGGAAATAAAAGAATTTGCTTAACAATAAAAAAACATTATGACGTGAATTGAGTGGTAGATATATCTGAACTGAATAAACAAAACAAAAACATTACAACTCAGCAATTAATGGATGATTACAGAAACATATTTAACATGAAAGTAGAGAGGTTCAACATCATCTATTTCTTCAGAGTTTGATAACAAAATTCGATATCTCAAACAAACATTAAAAAAAAAAGATTGAATGGACCCATGAAGACAGAAACTTATGTTAGTGCAAGCAATTGGTTAGCCATCACCTATCTGTATCTGACCTCTCTGGCAACTGAAAAACTGCATAATACACCACCAACCTTAGTAACACCTGGCATCATCATAATATTAATTCAAGAAGATTTCAGGTTGTCTGCAATTCTATTTGGAAGACCTACAAATTAAAGAAACCTCAATGGCCAAATTTGACAACCCAATATTTAATAATAATACCTAGACACTACAGGCCATATCCACTCTAAGCAATATGAATTATGATTACCAGTTTTAGATAACTAATCTCAAGTCAAATCAATTTAAGTTGACAAGTTTCTAACCAACATTTTGAATAGCACTCGAGGACCTCCAAATATTACTGTCATGGGCGTGTGTCCATAATTAACTAGATTGTTCCTTCATCATCACCAATTAGTATGGTCCAAAAGCAATCCAGCTGTAAGAGATGAAATAGTCATTAAAAAGAGAATGGAGTAGCCCATAATAAAAGAAGCTCCACATTTGGTGAGAGCATGCCATCTCACTGGATCTTGATCTTTTCACCAAGGAGTATCTTGAGTTGGCTACGAAAGTTGCTAGGCCACACCTCCAATTCCGAACAGACTCCACCAATCCTCTATTGAGAAACTTAACTGTTTTTTGTCACAACAAAGTATCCTATCCTCTGCTCATATTGTTCAGAACCATAACTTAAAACGTTGGATAGTTGACTCGAGAGCCTCTGATCATATGACTGGAAACATCAAAGTATTCTAAGAATACAACCCATCTAGGCATCTACTAGTCACCGTGTAGTCTGAATGGCTGATGGTTCATATCAGCAGTCTCATTTGGCAAGAACATGATTAGTCATATTGGCAAATGATCTTCACCTTTCCTGTGTTCTTTATGTCAAAAAATTAGAGTGCGATTGCTTTCAATCAGCAAGCTTACTCATGACTTACAATGCGTGACTAAGATTTATTCCAGTCTTGTGAATTTCAGGCAGTGGGTTACGTGAAGTTGACTGTAATACATAGTGACCTATCCTATATTGGCTTCAAAGACTACTGCGGGAGCTTAAAGTTAAGGCTTGAGATAAAGGATATGGTTAAGATGTTTAGTGACAGTCTAGTAGCTATTAGCATAGTCAAAAGTCTTGTGCACCATGACAAAACAAGACATACCAATATTGATCGACACTTCAACTTCAGAGAAAGTAAATAATTGAACTGTTCAACTGAGCTATGTTTCAACATGGCTCAGATTGTCGATATTTTCACCAAGGCTCTTGCCAACTTCTTTGAATTGAACTCCATGCTTGAATTGTATTAACATATACAACCCAACTTGAGAAGGGAGTGTAGAGAGATGTGGAAAAGTAATTAATTGCTGATTCGTAGGAGAGTATAATTCTACTAAATTACTAAAGCAGGAAAAGTCAACTAGATTCCTTCAATCATGGGATAGATAATTATAGAGATGATATTGAGATTTATTTCTTTTTTGGTGATAAGTACGCACTACATATATGCTGTCGGAAGGCTGGCCACCATTTTACTGAACTGGTTCACACACTAGTAACTAAAACTTCAAATGTTGTTTGTTGAACTAACTCTAGTCGTCATTTTAAATTAGAGATCGGCATATGATCCTCCAAAATAAACCAGAAAATTCATAGATTTGAGAATACCAGTATCATATGAGGGATTTTATTCGACACTCCAAGTCAAAGCAACAGAGGAATGAAATTTCAAAGTTATACTAACTCAAGGATATATGAAAGTAACATTCACTATTGTCACCATGGCAGTATATATTTATAAGAGAAAGTTTGAGAGAAACAACAATGGCTATAAACAGCTATAAGTGCAAAAAGGGAAGAACAAGCTAGAGAAAAACATGAAATGGAAAGGGATAAGAACAGTAACAGCTTGTTGAACATTTTTTTTGGCGCTTTTGTATACCAGTCTTGAAAAGATCAAATAACTAAAACCACGTAATCCATATATTCTTCTGCTCTCGATTGTGTTGACAAATGAAGTTAAGATAGGAATACAACTTCTAATAGTGAGCAGAGTTATTGTAGAATGAACCTAATAACTATTAAAAAGTTTTAACACTTTCAAACATCATTTGTGAAACAAATGTTCATTAGCTAATGACCTTAGTTCAACTAATTATGATGAGTAAGGCATATGATACATGCCTATTAAATATATAGAATCCGTGCCCACTTTATCAAATGCACTAATGCAACTATGAAGACCACAACAACTATATATAGAAACAATATCACCAGATAAAAATATGCAGATTATATTGCCGGACAACTTCCTTGCCCTTCTTTCCCACAACAAAATTGGCTTGTGCCATGAATGCATTCCATTGAATACTATTTTGCAAATAAGATCATGAGACCTAGCGCCTGATTACAGACAATTACTACGAATATGTAAGAAGACCCAGAGGTTGCAAATATGTGTTTTGGTGGCAAGCCTATCGGGAAACATCATGGTCCAATTAGAGATGAGATAACGTATGGCGGAAACCAAATTAAATATAAAAAGTTTGCCTTTATTCATTCACCCTTCAAAGTCACTGGCAGCAACATTATTAAGGCTCACAACCACACACAAATAAACAAACTAAAAAAACACACATAAATGGTAGATGGAGTATGTGAATAGAGTGCGAACTCCCAGACAATAAAATGACAAAAATTGAAAGAACAAACTAAGTGTGACACTGAAGAAAGAATTACACTATTAGGTCATATTCCCCATAGTTATTCGTTGTAATTCGGCACATTAACACATTAACATTTACACATTAACAGAAGAACTAGCCATCTCTACCAATTAAATTCTAAATGCGAAATAAAAAAGGTAGCAGGACACAAAAAAAATTATGCAACCGATATCCTAATAATATTGATACATTCCTGATTCCACTAGTAACCGATAAGGAATCTGATAAACTCATTCACACCATCATATCACTCAGTATTAATCCTCTTCCATAGGTTTTACGATACATAGCAAATTATGAGCTGAAACGTGAAATCCTTACATATAATGACGCACAAAAAAAGAACATAAAAATTGCAATACAATGAGAATATAGAACATAGAACGCACAAATTGACGGAGTACAAAAAAATAAAAATAATCGAATCTCATACCACTCCAGATTCACTGTAGGTGGAGACGGAGAATTTGTGATCGGAAAGGTAGTCCCTGGTAAGCAGATCTACACGTAAAAAGAAAATTAAATATACTCAAATATCGAATAGAAATTCCGTAAACAAAAAGTGAATGGATCGGAGAGAAATCTGAACCTTTGGCTTTCTTGCCAATATCAGTGAAGAATCCCGGTCCCCTGCTCATTTTTGCTCTTGATTTGTTTTGAACTTGAGGAGAGTGAAATTGAGCAATTAGTTATGTGATGAGAAAATGAAACAGAGTGAAGAAGAAGGCAGCTCAAGAGAATTTTTTGTTTAAAGGGGAGGGGAGTGGGTGGGTGACTACTAATTGTGAGTGGATCGGTTGGACCGTGTGATGCGATGCGATGCGGTCTTCCTCCCACATGAATTTACGGTCTAAATAAATGGGGTGTTCTACAAAATTTCAAGTAAATATTCTACTCTCTTTTTTAAAGTTAACAATTTAATTATTTTGAATAACATAAAATTAACGATAATTAAAACATGACATATTCCTTACCTGCGAGAATTCTATGGGGAATTGGAGAGAGAGAAATATTATGAGTGATTAATTGGACCTCTCATCTATAGGTCTTTTATATAAGTAAAATAAAAAATATATTTGTGCACATGGGCTTGAGCCACGTATATATTTTATTGACAAATTCAATATATAATAAAATATATTTTATCACATAATATATCTAATATATTAAATAATTATGGTATATCTAATATATGATCTTATTAATTAAATTTAAATTAATTAAATAAATTATAATTCTATCCAATTGAATTATTCTATATTTCTCCATAAATTAAATATCTTGATCAAATCAAATAAGAGATTATTCCCTAATAAAGTCATTCCTATAACACTTTACTCTAATAGACCCTACAACTTTTAAAATTTTCTAATAGGGTCAAATTAGAGCAAAAAAACCAAGAATACCCTTGTATAAATAAAAATCTCCCAATTCATTTAATTCATTCTACTCATTCGTTCAAAATCAAAATCAAAACCAAAACCCTAGCCCTCTCCCTCTCCCCACCATCCCACCGCTGCCGCCGCCTTGTGCAATTCCATCTCTCAAGCGGTGTCGCTACCCACGGCCTCCTCGCTGCCCCCTTCATGGCCATGGTCGTCGCCCCCTTCGCCATGGCTGATCTGTTCCCCGTCGATTCTATCTCCCACGCGACGTCGCTGTAAACCTTCGCCGGAGGTCTTCCACCACCATGGCGGAGATGCTTCTGGTGGTTCGGGGTGGCCATTATGGCCTTTCGATCTGAGTTTCCGTTGTGCACATGGCGATTTCTCTGCAATTCTCTCGTATTTCCACAGGCACCGGGCTCTCCTTGCCGGAGACTAGAATATTCCGGCAACGACAACCGTCTTCCATCCGATGCTCTTTCGGTGGAGAAGCTGCCACCCCCTCCTTCTCTTTGGAGTCTGAGTTTAACGCTAAGGCTTTTCGCCACAACTTGACGAGGAGCGACAACTACAATCGCATAGGGTTTGGGCATAAAGAGGAGATTCTTGAGCAGATGAGCCAAGAGTTTACGAGTATGTTGCCTTTTTTTCTTTTTCATGGAATTGAAGTTTAACTTGTTTTTTCTCAGTTTCGGACGAATTTTATTTTCTACTAAGCAAATTTTTGTCGTAATTTGGCGCAATTGTTCCGTCGAGTGTTTGACCTTAGTAATTTTGATCGTTGATTGAGTTTGCAGATGTGTATTTATGATTCCGGCCTTGATGTAGTTTTTTCTGAAAGTTCGCACGCTTATTTTAACTGTTCTAGGAAGCAATGAAAATCAGTTGGGATTTGATTTTAGTTGTGTAGCGATTGCTTTACTTTGTTGAGATTCCTATAAACTTTTGCTCTATTTTGTCGAATCTTTATTTCTTTCTAGTATGCTTATGCGGTTACCCTTGATTTTTGCAGAAATTTTGTTAATTGAAGGAGGAGTTATTGGTTAATTTCGATGTATATATGGCTCAATCACACTATATAGGCTTTCGTTGTATATTTTCCTGTTGTAACTTTTAAGCATCCCTTTTGTGATCTGCTTAGGAGTTCTAGAAGGCACGTTTTTAAGGATATCGTTGTAAATGAAGAAGAAGCTAGAGTGAGCATTTGTATACCTCCTAAAAATGCTCCGTTGCTAATGAGGTGTAGATCTGATCCAATGAAGAAACTTGACATTGAAGAAGAAACTGAATCTGTGGATTTTGAAGAAACAGAGGTCAAAGACGAGATTTCAGTTGTTGCCTATGTTTTTTTATTTTGAGTTTTTTAATTAGTTTGATTTTGTTACTAAGTTTTTTAATTAGTTTGATTTTGAATATGTTCGGGATCTATTTTTTCTTTTTGTCGAGATCAATTTTATTTTTTGGTTTCAGAACGATGAAGATGGAAGAAAGATTAAGTGTTGATGACGATGAAGATGGAAGAACATTAGATATGCACATATGTAAAATGCATGTACCCTTTTTCCGTGCATATTAGTATGCATATCCATGTATGAACCTTTTCCTAAGCTTATAAACTCATAATTTTATCATGACCCATTTCTACATACCAAAATTCATTTCACTGTTCATATTAAACTTCATAATTTATTTTCATATATGTATGCATATTCAAATAACCGGGAACTGCACCCACTATGGCACGCTGATTTAGTTTTTTTGTGATTTAATTGTGTTATTAGTCTTGTGTAATTTAATTTTGGATCACAAAATGCAGAATTATTAAGATCATAAAAGTTAGCTAATTAATTCGAATTGCCTTATTTTTAGGAATATTTGAATTAAGGAAGGTAATAGATTTTCGCGTTTTTCAAGACTATGCATTTATAAAATTGATTTGATGTTAATCTGTCTAATATTAATTAATTTGAAATTATTTAAATGGGAAAATGGCAACTTTGTCTTCTTAAGTGCCAATTTGACTCTATTGGATAAAAATTAAAAACCTATTCCCTATTAGATAAAAGTCTTAGTGAAATGGCCTTATTAAGAATTTACCCATCAAATAATTAATTCAGTCAACTTTAATTCGTAAATTAAGAGTGTGACCCATAAGCCCTCACATATCAAACGATTAGTCAAATTAATGGTTTTAGTAGAATTTTAGACAATTAACCAGACAATCTCAATACGTGAGGTACGTTGCGAGAACATAGCAACAACTTGTAATGTGAAACTTACATTGATATGATCATTTTTCATTCACGAATACTCTGATTAAATTTATAACATGATAATGTGTCTATTTCAATAATTTAATCACGTTATCTCATTACACTAATTGATCATATTGTCACATTTGAACACCATTCCAAATGTGATGTGCATTGGTCAATTAGTTATGAGAAGACAAATATTCTCTCCAAATCTATTTGAGAATGAATCATATTCTTGGCTCAACTAACGTGCACATGTACTTTATGGTGTGCCCAACAAATGCCCAATCAACCTCGTTAGGAGTGCAAGCGTCAATCATGGTCAAAGTCAATCATTCTGCACATCGGCACATGTCACGTGTATTGACCTCAAGTCGAATGACATTACATTGCTCCACAAATCGATATTCTCATAGACACGTAAATAGAATACACCAAACGGTTTCTCGATTGGACAAGTCAATACTCTTAAAGTATATGTGCATCCATCATGAGATACCTAGTATCCCATAGTTGTGAGAACTATTGCATCCTCTAAGGATATGATGCAGATCGCACACCAATCTCAATTGCATCATCGATATCTCAATCTTGATGATCATTGATTGAGACTACTTTAAGAACCATGATATAGTCAATCGAGATGATGAGATCTCACATCTTAATAATATCATTAGTTAATGGGAACACATATAAGAATAAATGCAACCAATCAAACATAACATTCTATAGGTGTATCACCGAATATTATTAATGAAATCAATAATACTTAAATAACTGAATACGATCAAATACAATGTTCTTATAATAATTGTCTCTAGTACATTTATACTAACATATTCGACCTTCTCTCTACCTTTTCCTTTTCGCATCTCTTTTTAATTCAATAATTCACAACACATATAATATTATATTTCTAATTAATGTGTAAGACATGGACAGCCTTGATCGACGCGAAACCGTCTCAAATTCATTATAATGAGATTTTTAGAATTTTTTATTTATACATTTTCAAATTTTTAGAATGGTAGAATATTTAATTTCTAAAATTTTAGTTTTTTTTTTTTTTTTTTTACACATTTTAGAATTCTTTATTTTTAATTTTATTGGTTTTTTTAATGAGATTTTTCAGATTTTTAATGTGATTATTAGCATTTTTAGAATTTTCTATTTACACAATTTCAGATCTTTTCATTTGTAGAATTTTTAATTTTTTAGAATTTAATTTTTTATTTTACACAAGTAATAATTTTTAATTTTAATGAGATTTTTAGAAAATTTAAGAAAAATTTAAATATTTCTTTAATTTTTAAATTTAAATGGTAAATTGGACTATAGTTCGAAATCTCAATTTTTCGGCAAAAAAGATGCTAATTAAATAAAAAAATGACGTAAATTAAAAAACTGAAAACTTAAAGGATATAAATTGAATTATGCCTAAGTTACAAGACGTAGAATAATTTTTTGTACGATTAACCCTCACAAAATATTATGGAAGAGTTTTATGTGAAATGATTTTATAATGATATAATTTTTTCTTCTTTATGGATGATGAGAACTCGTTTAATGTGCATTTACTCTATAATATTTTTTTATAGTGCAATCAGCTACTGAATAGCGTAAAATATATGGATGTACTAGTAAGTCACCAGAGGCAAAGTGTGGTATGAAACTGCGAAACTGAATTTACTGCTGAAAAGTTTTAGATGTAAGGGTTGCCCACATATAGTATATTTCTTTTCTCTTATTGAAAATATACTCCATCGGTCACATTTACTTTATATACTCTCCACTTTATTTATTTTATTCGCTATTTTATACTTCGTATGTTGTATTATAAATAAACGATATTCTTTAAATCATGTACAAAAAGAAATAAACACATTATATATAAATAAATGGAGTATCACTTAAATTACTGAAAGATATTTATTGTAATGCTAAAGGATTTCACTTAAATTACTGAAAGTTATTAGTCGTACGCTAAATGATATCACATTAAATTATTGAAAGACATTAGACGTAATGATAAATGATATCATTAAATTATTGAAAGACATTAGACGTAATGATAAATGGTATCACTAAAATACTTAAAGATATTAGCCGTAATACTAAATAGTATCACTTAAATTATTAAAAAGTATTAATCGTAATATAAAAAAAAAATTGTCAAGAAATCTAGTCGATTAGACGTTTCCAACTAAGTAGAAAACTTTAAAATATAAGAAATAACCCAACTAAAATAGTAATTCGAAATCAACGAGACAAACAACACACAAATGATTTAAGTGGTTCGATCAATGTGATCTACATCCATTGGACCAGACGAGTAATTTTTTGATTGATAAAAAATGTTTACACACTCATTCACTCGGAATAGGATATTTCCTCACTTCGCTCATGAACTCACACAACTCAAAGATTACAATCATACTTGAATCCTCTCGTCAACCTTTACCATGAACAGATACAAGAGTATATAAAGACTAAGGTAGTTACAGTCGTTAGGAACCGTTTGCAATCGTTTGTAACAACTCATGTGCTCTGTTATTGCCCAACTGAAATGGTAGTTATGACCCTCAAGTAGTAGAAGTTGTAATACAGTTAGTTAAACTAACTAACTTCCATATCAGAAGACTTGCCCATAAAAGATCAAATGACTTCTACTCATCTGATACCTAACTCTTTTGATCTTGATCAAAAGCCGACTCTGCTGATAGGCTCCATACTCTGTTGATCTTACTCTATTGATTTTACTTTAAGCATCTCCTCCTCAGTTGACTGAACACCTTCACTCATCTGATTTGGCCTAAGCTACCTTATCAGGTGACTATAAGATTATGAGATAACACTCACAAATATCACTTAAACTACTAAAAGGTATTAGAGCATCTCCAGTTGTATATCCATTTGTAGGTACAAATTTGTGACACATCATCTGCCACATCAAAAGTAAATTATACCTATCAATTTTTACCTTCACCTCCCAATCATCTTAGGTACAATTGTTACTATTTCAGAACCCCATCATCCATATTATTTAATTCATTCAACATTTATCACTTTATTTATTTTACTAATATTAATTCATGAATAAAATAATTATTTTTGAATTTATATTCAAGTAAATTATTGACTGATTAATACATGAAATAAAAATAGTAAAAGCTATCACATTAAAATAGGTTAGACAAATGTGATATATAGGTTAGACAAATGTGATAGATAGATTAGACAAAGTTTTAACGGCACTCTGACATCTGACTCGACTTGTGAGTTTATGATTTAAAAAAAAATAATTATTCCATACCTTTTTATTGATACTACATTTACATATTTCAAAACACAACTCTACCTTTTTTATTGATCCAACATTTACATATTTCAAAACACAATTATTCCTAACTAAAATAACATTGGATTGTGTTATTTTTAAAACACAACTTTATTTTTAAAAAATTTAAGTCAGTTTAAGGTTTTTTTTTTTTGGATTGTGTGATCAATTAAATTGGATTGTGTTAATTTTAATTCGATATTTTTTACTTTATTTATTTTAATATATTAATTTTAATTAATAAATACAATATTATTTTTAAATTTATATAATTAATTAATACTCCTTAATCGTTATTTTTAAATTAATCAGGACATTAAATTAATAATAAAATAACTGATGCTTTGTCTAGTTTAATTCATTCTAAAATAAAATTTTAATATTAGTATAATTTTTCATTATTAAAAATAAAAAAAATAAAAAAAAAAGAAGAGAGAGAGAAAATATGCAGGGGCCCACATAAATCAGTTTTTTTCAATTTGATGTAGCATCAAAGTTTTACTACTCAATTTTCTCTCTCTTAAATTGTACCCCTTCTCCCAATGGTGTACCTAGGTACAATGTTATGATATTTACACCTCCCGTCGGAGGTGCTCTTAGTCACACGAATTTAGTTTTGAAATTTTATTCACTCAAAATCTAGTCTCAAATGAAAGATAAATGACAAAAATATAAATAATTATCATATCTTGTACAAGTGGCAAAATATATTTTCGCACGTTATAGTGTAAATTTTTGTTTTGAAAGGTTTTTAAAGTATGTAAAATATTTTCTTACAACTAAGTAAAAAATAATATTAATCATTAGAAACGAGTTTTGACTGAGTGTTAGTCTTCATCACATCATATCATGGATGGAAGAAAATGTGTTTGCATTCTAATTTTCTAAATGTCATAGTTCAACTAAGAACATTATAATGGTTATACTTCGTGAGTTGTTAGTTCAAATAATTTAATTAAATATTAAGAGGTTCCTTTTTAGTTTAAGGACACCACTATGACCATGTCTCATCACGTCCTACGTATACGCTGTTATCATTTGACATCTAATAAGGGGAGTATATTTATATCCCATTAATTCTTTTTAATAAAAATGCAAAACGTCTGAAAAATTAACAAATCAAGCATTTCAATTAAAAAAAGAGATCTATCCAACTTTTTTTATTTTTACAGTCTGCATTAATATCAAAACTAATAAATCTGTTATTTTTAAACACTTTTCATTATCAAACAAAAATTAAAATGCAGAAATTTAATAATTAAAAATAGAAAACCTTAAGTATAGTAATTATTTAGAAAAAGTGGGATATCTCAAGTGGTTAGGCCTTAGGTCCTGGGTTCGAGTTATGGGGAGGAGAAAAAAAGGAAAAAAAAAAAAAAAGTATAGTAATTATTTTCGTTGGAAGGTTGTAGGACCTTCGAAGTAGTTGGTGCAGCCTTGATAAGAAAAATCATGTAAACCACGTCAAATGTGTGTGAACGCGCAATAATTATTCTTCTTTTCCGTGTGCTTTACGCGGCACCTCAGCGAGTGGTCCGCGTTACGACCGTGTTCCGTCTCTCAAAGTCTCACATGTCCCCACTCCATACTTTTTGTGTTCCTAAATTACAAAACACTCCCCATACATACATTAGTCGGAAATTGATAGTCGAACATATTTGCATTGTCTAATGTTTAGGTGTTGTCTTTTTTATATATATATATATATATATAAATATAACTTTTACCCTTTAATCAATATAATTTACAAAAAAAATATTGTACATCGTGGCAAAAATCATGAGTATTGCTTAGAACATCATTTTTCCTTAAAAAAAATGTGCACAATTATTCAAACCGAATTCATCAATAAAAAGAAGAAAAAAAATTAAAATATAGGCGTCTAGTCGACGTCTGAGCTAATTTTTCACCAAAAAAAAATGTCAAAATGAGCAAAATCAAGTCAATTAAGGGCAAATAAAATAAAATAAAATAAATATGCAGTGAGTCGTTGAGACGAAAAAATATATTAAAAAGGTTTATAAAAATAAACAACAGATAAAATAATGAATGTTAAAAAAAAAGGAGTAACTTTCCAAATTACCAAATGGAGTACATTATTGATCGGGCTGATCGAGATGGTCACTTATTGTGTTTTCCTTGTATATTTATTAGTTAATTGTTTTGTAATTTAATAATTTTCGGTAAATAAAACAAATTTCTTTGGCTGATCAATAATGTATTAAGTAAATATTTCAACTAACGAAGCTTTTTTTTTTTTTAAGCAATTGAGACAAATCACAAGATAATTCATGTAATTTACCCTTAAATCTATAAACTCTTGTCAAACAAACACTGCCTTTTAGACAAATAAAAATTTCGGCCCGGTTTCATTAAATATAAAATAGCATGCAAGAGGGCTGCTTTTAAGTAGACAAAATTAAAGTAAGATCGAGATCCCATCTCATTTTATTAAATTACTTTAAAACTATCAATTTTTAGTTACAAAATTGCCATCATTTTGGTTATATAATATTGTAAATTCAATTAGGTGATAAAAAGAATGCACTTTTCCTCTTTCGAACCAAATTAACCAATATGAAGGAGAGGCTATGAGTATTTTGGAGGCGCTAAAGTTCATGAGTCAGTAGAATTATGATCGAATCGAGGTGAAAATAGATGCAAAATCAGTAGTTGATGTTATTAAGCGTCTTAAAAAGATCGAGTCAGTTTTTGGTAATTTCATTGACGCTTGTAAACAAAAAATGTATTTCTATTTCAGTTTTGTATACTTATCATTAGTCTCCATGCTTGGCACGACCATCCGGAGTTTGTGGTTGGTGTTCTCAATAATTTTTGTACCTACTGTACAATCAATAAGAAGACTTTTCTTCTTTTAAAAAAAACATTGATTAAAAAAGTTGGTATGAATCTAAATTCAATAAGACGTGAGAAGTTATGCAGTGTTTTTTAAATTAGTCAAAGACCAATAGACCGTGTAATTGGCTCATATTTTATGGGACTAAAATAAGTCCCACAAAATATCAACTTGTCAATTAAATTTATCAAAACATGTCAATTACTACTAATTTTTAAATAAATACCAGTGGTTACTAAATTCGAATAAAATAAAAGGAGCAGCTCGCCCATTTAAAGAGAGTTGTTCAGTTTTCTGCAAATATAATTACTTAAAAAGAAAACCCATTACTCCCAGAGTCCCCTTTTCCACACAGCGGAACGCGTGCTTGTAATTTTCCAAGCAATAAATCCGGATCTTCGTTTTTAACGTACACATTCTCTCTCTCTCTCTCTCTCTCTCTCTCTTAGCCATGGCGCATGGTTAGCGACCTCTCTCGAACGTGCTCGGAAACTTACTTTGTAGCTTCTACCGAATGCTCTTATTATAAGTTGAAACCAGACGACTGATTCAACCAACAATTGCACCGAATCTCAATTAAGATTTTAACAAAGAGTGATAAGCGTTTGAGTTATAGGTAGAAAAAATGGCGAGTTTATGGAGGGATGAATGGGAGCTACAGCCGAAGCATGCATCCACGGACGCCTTGCAGCGATGGAGGAATCTTTGCGGAGTCGTTAAGAACCCTAAGCGACGCTTCCGATTCACTGCCAATCTCTCCAAGCGTTATGAAGCTGCTGAAATGCGCGTAAACAATAAGGTAATCAAATCCTGCAACCCGATTTAATTCTGAAAATCGTTTATCTGTTTCCCTTTTCCGCTGTTCAATTCTCAATTCTCAATTCTGAGTATTACTGTTTCTTAAATGGGGAAAATAAGTGGTTATAGATTGATGTTTTAGCTACACTGACTTAGCCAGTTAGCCTTTTGATTTACAAATTAAAAGCAAAATCATAATCTCCTTGGGGTGTGTTCATAAACTGCATCCTTTTGTTCCATGTTTTGAAAATGTGGCTGATAGTATGTGTGTGTGTATATATTTATCTCAGGAGAAGCTGAGAATTGCAGTCCTCGTGTCTAAAGCTGCAATTGAGTTCATAAAAGGTGAGGTTTCTACATTAATTATTTTGTTAGTCTGTCTCATGGTCTCCAAACTGCACATACAAGGTCTTTTACAGTTTTACTTTAGCAAGAAACTTATCAAGTCAGATTAAAAGGAGAAGAGAAAGACTTTAAAAAATGCTTGAAATAAATTATTCTAAAAAACATGTTATATTTATATTAAGGAGAAGAGACGAGAATGACTCAAGGTTTTAACTTATATATGATTACAGGTTCGCAGCCAAGAGATTACAATGTACCTAAGGAAGTTCAAGCTTCTGGTTTTCAGATATGTGCAGATGAATTAGGATCCATAGTTGAAAAACATGATAAGAAAAAGATAAAGTTTCATGGAGGAGTGTCTGGTATCGTAGATAAGCTCACCACAAATGCCTCCAATGGCCTTTCTGCCGATAGTGAAGCCCTCAGTCGAAGACAGGAGATATTTGGGATCAACAAATTCGAAGAGGTTAAACCTCGAAGCTTTTGGGTGTTCGTTTGGGAAGCCCTTCAAGATATGACACTTATGATCCTTGGTGTATGTGCTTTTGTATCTTTGATTGTTGGCATAGCAACCGAAGGATGGCCTAAAGGTGCTCATGATGGTCTCGGGATCGTTGCCAGCATATTGCTAGTTGTATTTGTCACAGCAACGAGTGATTATCGGCAATCTCTGCAGTTCAGGGATCTGGACAAAGAAAAAAAGAAGATTTCCATTCAAGTAACGAGGAATGGGTACAGACAGAAGTTGTCCATCTACGATCTTCTCCCTGGTGATGTTGTTCATCTTGCTATTGGCGACCAAGTCCCAGCTGATGGCCTCTTTCTTTCTGGATTCTCTGTTTTGATCGATGAATCTAGTTTAACAGGAGAAAGTGAGCCAGTTGTGGTCAATGCTGAAAGCCCCTTTTTACTCTCTGGAACCAAGGTACAAGATGGTACTTGCAAGATGCTTGTTACCTCTGTTGGTATGAGAACTCAATGGGGGAAATTAATGGCTACTCTCAGTGAAGGAGGAGATGATGAAACCCCGTTGCAGGTTAAATTGAATGGAGTAGCAACAATCATTGGCAAAATTGGCCTCATTTTTGCAGTTGTGACATTTGCTGTTTTAGTTCAGACGTTGATTGGTCGAAAATGGCAAGAAGGATCAGCCTTAATCTGGTCTGGAGATGATGCTATGGAGTTACTAGAATACTTTGCGATTGCTGTTACCATTGTTGTTGTTGCAGTTCCTGAGGGACTACCTCTGGCTGTGACTTTGAGCCTTGCTTTTGCCATGAAAAAGATGATGAATGATAAAGCACTTGTTCGTCACCTGGCTGCCTGTGAGACTATGGGGTCAGCAACGAGTATCTGTAGCGATAAAACAGGAACTTTAACGACCAATCACATGACTGTGGTGAAATCATGCATTTGCATGAATGTGAAAGATGTGAGCAAATCGGGCAATGGTTCAACTCTTCGCTCAGAGCTCCCAGACTCTGTGGTTAAAGTTCTTCTCCAATCGATCTTCAACAACACTGGAGGAGAAGTTGTGGTTAACAAAGATGGGAAGAGGGAGATTTTGGGGACACCCACTGAGACAGCTATATTGGAGTTTGGTCTATCACTTGGTGGGGATTTTCAGGAGGAAAGACGAGCATCTAAGTTAGTGAAAGTGGAGCCTTTTAACTCTACAAAGAAGCGAATGGGGGTGGTGTTAGAGCTTCCGGAAGGGGGTCTAAGAGCACACACAAAAGGTGCCTCTGAGATAGTCTTGGCCGCTTGTGATAAAGTGATCAATTCAAATGGTGAAGTTGTTCCACTCGATGAAGTAGCTTTTAAGCATTTGAATGATACTATTGAGCAGTTTGCTAATGAGGCTCTTCGGACTCTTTGTCTTGCTTATGTGGAGCTTGAGAATGGATTCTCTGCTAATAAGGAAATCCCATCTTCAGGATTTACTCTTATAGGAATTGTGGGAATCAAAGATCCTGTACGTCCTGGAGTACGGGAATCTGTTGCACTTTGTCGTTCAGCAGGTGTGACTGTTCGTATGGTTACGGGAGATAACATTAACACTGCTAAAGCTATCGCTAGAGAATGTGGAATACTTACTGATGATGGGATAGCTATTGAAGGCCCAGAGTTTAGAGAGAAGAGTTTGGAGGAATTGCTTGTGCTGATTCCCAAGATCCAGGTACTTAAACATATTATCGTATAAATCATTAGTAATTTTTGCAAAATTAGTCTCGTATCTATTGGGTGAAGACCATTTAATCCTAGCTATACAAATCAATTTTCTCAATTAAGACCCGTAACATTTAAAATGATACAATTTAGTCCTATATGTTGACAATTTTTTGTTTTATGATGATAATTTATTAGTGATTTTTTAAATTGAAATTAATACGTTGAGGTCTTATTATGCCTCGTAAGTAATGCCAAGTCATTAGTCCAGTAACTCCAGTTGCTACATGGAACTCTATCAGTTCACGTGAGGAGCACATGCAAAGTCATGCAATTCTTTCAGTATAGGATTAATATTGCATCATTTTAAAAGTTATGAAACTTAATTGAGAAAATTAATTTATCCAATAGACACGGGACCAATTTTACATTTTACTCTATAAATCATAATCAAAGTATTTTTCGTAGTCTAGAGATTTTGTAGTATAAGATATAAAAAAATTTTGTCTTTCTCTCAGGTGATGGCTCGTTCTTCCCCATTAGACAAACATACATTGGTGAAGCACTTGAGAACCACATTTAATGAAGTTGTGGCTGTAACTGGTGATGGAACGAATGATGCTCCTGCACTTCATGAAGCAGATATTGGACTAGCTATGGGCATTGCTGGAACTGAGGTAACTTAATTTCACAGTTTCATTTCCTAGCAACTTTTGGTTGAAACTGTCTTATTTTTCATACCAGTAATATGCAATTTTATATTAGAGAAATGAGTTAGAGCTCATTTGGCTAAAGCTTATTTTAAACATATCATAAGTCTAACATCTTATAAGTTGTTTCAATAACTTATAAGATGTAATTGTTAAGTAACTTTTAAGTTGTTAAGTGTTTGTCTAATAAAATTTTTAAGTTTTTTTTTTAAATCTATTATTGAAATATAGCTTAAAAGACTTTAAAAAATAAGTTTGGGGGTGTTGGTACTTTTTTTTGGAGCTTATAAGCTGTTAAAAATATGTTTTCACCAAACATTTTTTAGAGTTTATAAGCTCCTAAACATCTTATAAGCTGTTTTAAAGAGCTTATAAGCTCAGCCAAACAGGCTATTAGTTATACGTTGGATGTGGATCTCACCATTATTGTTGCCTATAAAAACTGTCTATAGCTGATCAAACTAAAAGAACTTCCATTCGTCATTGAATTTCAGGTGGCCAAAGAGAGTGCTGATGTTATAATTCTGGACGACAACTTCTCCACAATCGTGACCGTGGCCAAGTGGGGTCGCTCAGTATACGTAAACATTCAGAAGTTTGTGCAGTTCCAGCTTACTGTTAATATTGTTGCACTTGTGGTGAACTTCACTTCAGCTTGTTTAACTGGTAACAAAACTTCCTCATTCTATCAAGATCTTGAAGCTTGTTAATATATTCTAATCTTTTAAAAAATGGTGCTTTCAGGAAGTGCTCCCCTTACTGCTGTTCAGCTTCTTTGGGTCAATATGATAATGGACACACTCGGTGCACTTGCACTAGCAACTGAGCCTCCAAATGACGAACTAATGAAGAGAAAGCCTGTTGGAAGGGGTGGAAACTTCATCAGTAATGTAATGTGGAGGAACGTTTTGGGACAATCGGTGTATCAGTTTCTCGTTATATGGTTCCTTCAAGCTTATGGAAAAACATACTTTGAACTTGATGGCTCCAACTCTGACTTGGTCCTTAACACCATTATTTTCAACACATTTGTCTTTTGCCAGGTAATTCTTTCAACAGATTTATCAGTTAATTTTCCGTTGATTAAATTGCAAAAGTCTCTCAATATTGTCGATATTTTGCTCTCGTAAATTCATTGTGGCAACTGGTCTAATGATTTGACATCACTTCCGTGGTATAGTGAGGTTCAAAATGTAATTTCTTTATATTTATAAAAAAAGTCCTAAATTAATACTACTAAATATTTTGGACAGAGAACTTTTAACTAAAAAATTTATTGCATATAATCTTGTTTTGATAAAATAAATAATTAGCAATTTTCTAAGAGGAAAGCTCGTAAATTACTTGGTTGAATTTAGTTTTTATGACCAATATACTGTATAAAGTTCTTGGGGGCTATTATGTTACATAAGCAACACCAACTCATTTGATTGGTTGTCTTGTCATATGGAACTCTGGACGCTCACTTGCACTACGCATGCAAAAATCCGGCAACATTATCAATGTAGTATTAAAATTGCAAAATTTTAAAAGTTATATGACTTAGTACAGGACCAGTTTTGCAATTTACTCCATCATCACTGAAACATAAAAAGGAAATTGTGACTAAATAAATGCTTGTGATCATTGTGCAGCTCTTCAACGAGGTGAACTCCCGAGAGATGGAGAAAATCGACGTTCTTTCAGGAATTCTGAATAACCAGGTATTCATTTCGGTTCTTGGGGCTACTCTGGTCTTCCAGATCATTATCATTGAATGCCTGGGGACGTTTGCAAACACGACTCCTCTATCGTTGATGCAATGGTTTGTGTGCATGTTCATTGGATTCTTAGGAATGCCAATTGCTGTAATCTTGAAGACATTTGTTCCTATGCAAAGTTAACTAACACCCAAAGGCTGCTGCAATCCTACATTAGATGTACATTAATTTCATCACTTCAATTTTATGTAGTTTATTCCTAATGCTGATGTAACTAGGGTTTGTTAGCCTCTATTATTATTGTACGTAAATAGCAAGTTTGATTGGATTTGCCTATTTAAAACAGAGTTCTATCCCAATCGTATTATTATTATTTACCCCGGACACACCTATTTTGTTCATTACTCTTAAAAATGCAAATAAGATGTTTATTTCTCCTTTCGTCTCATTTTTATTTGAACATTTACGGTTTACACGAGTTTTAATATAAAAATTGTTTATTGGTATCATCCTTCCTTGTTTAAACGTCTTGGACTATATTATTTCAGTGGATTGATTGAAAAATTTATGAATGTGTATGATTTCCTGTACATGCAAAAACCATACACATTCATAATTTTGGCTACTATTGATCGAAATAGTAATATGTATATTCAAAATCTCACATATCTGTTGTGCATTTGATTCCTTCCTTGGTTATTATAGATTTATAATATATATCTGGCTAATTCCCAATTGAGAGAAGTGGCCTAGATTTTGTATTATTTCTCCAGTTCCTCCTTGCATGTCTTGTTCATATGACACATTACATGCTATCGTGCAATTATTTTTCCCACACATTTTAAGATATTGCAATATAATTTAAACTTTTGTAATTAGGTAAACAATTATTATTATTATTATTTAAATTCTAACCAGCGATCAGATTTGAATTAAAAAAAAAAAAAAGAAAGAAAGAAAAGTTCCACGATCCTATATATTTAAAATAATATATCATCTGTCTTTTTCTATTTTCTTAATTACAGGTTAGGGAACCCTAATACCCTACCCTTGCACCTTTATACTTTACAAAAAGCCTGATAAAGGGGCCTTTTCCAGTTTAGATTTTAAAATTAGTTCATCAACTTTTTAAGGCTAATGATAATGTGATGACCCCTCTCATTGACTTAAATTAATATTCCAATCTTAATTAATTAATACTTTTACTTATTTTCATATAAATTTAATTAGAACACTAAGCATCATAATTAACAATGTTCCTCAATCAACCAATGAACTAAGCTTGCTTTGAGTACTTGGTTAATGGTTATATGGATATATAATCAAGTAGAAGAAATATGAGGATTCATTGTGCATGTGCTGCTTAACATAGTAATTATAAATGAGACTTCTCCCCTAGAAAAGTCTTGCATGGTGGATGATGATTTAATTTATTGTGTTTTGAAAATAATAATCGAAAAGTCTCACATGACTAGTGCTCCTAAGAAATTCAGGAAAGTGAAATAGTTCAAGTGATTAAAACATCACTATTTAGGTCTAAGGTCCGCTCATGAGTTAAGTTCAATTTGGTTCGTTTAGGAGTCGAGCTTGAGTTTGTTAGATACTTAAATTTCTAATGAACTGACTCAAACTCGACTAGTTAAGTTTGATATCTAAATTTTTTATTTTAATTCCATTAGCCTCTACTCGATTTAGTAGGCTCGTTAGACTTGTTTACAAGTTGAGTCGAGCTCATTTTTCTACTCGTCAATGTAGCTCGACTTGACAAGAGTTTGAGTCGCGCTCAAATTTTAAGTACTCGATTCGACTCGAATAACAACATGAATGATGTGATATTTTTATAAAATTTGAGATGTATTTTTAAATAATAAATTTCAAAATATCATTATACTCCAACAAATATCTTTCATTTTATAATTTTAAAATCTGTAATAGTAACATGACCTGCTTTTCTTATACTCCAACCGATATCTATCATTTTATAATTTTTATTGCATAAAGCTGTGTGAATTGTAATATTCATCACCTTGATAAATGGATTAATATTAATTATATTTATTATATTGATAATTAAAAAATTTTATATATAAATAATAAAATATGACATACGACCCTATGCAAATTATGTTTTTGAAACAAATTAATGTGTAAATAGTATAATGATTTTCTTTTGTCTATTATTTGTGCCCCACGGATCAAATTTTCATATATACAATTAATTACTTAAAAAAAAATAGAAAATAGAGAATTATGGATATAATTGAGATCTAGGGGCTACATGATGGTCCAATTGAAATGGATGGCCCAACTAATAATTATGAATGAAAACAAAAGAGATAGGAACAAGACAAGTACACGGAAGGGAAAAGTGGAATTCCATGAAATTCAGATAAAATACTTTTTATTTTATTTTAGAGCTAGTTTTTGGATGAGAGTGTTTCTCTTGATCTCAATATAAAAAGTGATAATATTCATGTAAAAAGTGATGGAGTAGTTATTTTTTTGTTAAAAATATTATCACTTTTTACTTAAATTTTTTTTTTTTTTTACAAATATAAAATTTAAAGAAAAAATAAAGATTGTTCAACTAAAAAATCTGGAAATAGGTCAAAATGGATCCATATCTCAAGAAAAGCACACCAATTTTTATCTTAATTTTATTTTAAATTCCTCTTTCAAGCATTATACAAGCCAAACATATTTCACATTAAAATTTATTAAGACCGAAATTCAAATAAAGCGTATAAGTAACTTGATAAAACAATATGAACACGTTTCACTTCTCATCCGATATTGTAACGTCTTATGCAAAAAATACGTTTTTCTAGAGAAAAAAATAGATAAAAACTCTTGTGTAATATTACATACATATATTCATCTATAAACGTTCATAACTGACTTTTGAATCTGAATTATTTAGTAAGTCAAATATAAGTTCAAATACATTTGTCTAGAGTGAATAGAGTTTGGTCAAAGTCCAAATTATGAAGTAAATGAATAGTAGTGACATCTCATATAAAGTGATTTGGACACTTAACCACTAGCTGGTTGAATAAAATCAATCAATTTAGATTATTATGTATAAAGCTCCAAAATAGGCATGTCTATGTAGGGTTTTAAGCAACCATGCACCACCAAAATCTTGCAGTCCACTCGCCAATCATGTTATCTATATAACTTTTCACACTAGCTATCTTGACATTATCAACATTGTAGGGAGCTTAGAGTTACTATTCAAGATTTTTAGACTAGAATCTTAGTTATGATTAAAAAGTAGTTTAGATATATTGTGTACAATAAATTTATGTATGAGATGGGTTTAGAGACTTAATTTAATTTATCAATTGATTTTTAGGAGGAAGTCTATCTGCATCTAAAAGTTTAAACTTTATCTCTGATGGAGAATTTTCTAATACATTCTCTCGCTTGTGGATCGAATTATCACCTCTTCCCTTTAGAGATGAGGCTCACCGAGCTAGTGAACAATTTTTAAATTGATAAAGTTGCTTTCAGCTGCCAATAGATATCAAACTCAGGACATGTGAGCAGGATTAGTCGATTCTTGTACCGAATACCGTGACCTTAAAAAAAAGGAATAATTTCCTAATATTTGTATCCTACGAATCAGTCTAAATAAATAAATTAAAAATACAGGTAACAATTTTGTTTCTAATCGGGTTCGAGTAGATCGATTGTATTGAGTTGGGTGTGAATTGGTTTGGATCCATGTAAATTTTCACAATATACATGTGAATTCTAAACCATGTTTTGATCAATTAATGAATTTTGACTGATTTCTTATTTTAAAAATTGAGTTTTAAAATACAGAATTTCATATTAATGAAAAAATTAAAAAAAAAAATTGAATGGAATAATATAGTGATAATATGTAGGACGCACAGTAAGGAGAGATTTCAAAACTGGAAAGCAATTAATTTATGTTAAATATGTCAAAATTCAGTTTCTAAATTGATGGGCAATCGATAGAATAAAGTAGAATAATAGTATATTTATCATTTTATAAGCTTTACCATTATTTAATTTAGTAGTATAAAGTTTTAGATTCTGAAACAAGGAGAAAAGAACGGAGGGACAACCGGACATCAAAACCTTGATATTGTTTTGAAAGAATAATTTTTTATCCTGAAATATCAAAAAAAAAAAAATCAAAGATTTCTAAAGTATTTTTACTACTTTGAAAAACTTATACATTACCGAAAACAAATTGTATGTTAAATTCATGTTAAATAGTGTGTACCAGTTATATGTATTAGTTCAAATATAATATAGTATTAGCTTTTTTTTTTTTTGATCGGTAAAGAAACTTATATTAATATTGGGTACAAGATATACCCGGGAGAATTAGTGTACCGGATATAATAGTTGAAAGTAGTACTAACTCTTACACTTCTCAATTCATGCACTTAATTGGATCTAACACCCATGATCTGAAGGATAGATTGTTCCGGGTGGAGTATTTAATCGTGAACCAGCTCCATATTCTTGCTCTCAACTCCTCCTTGACTTTTGTGATCGAGAATGTTTCATTTTTGAAGAGTACTGTGTTTCTCCATTTCCATAGCAGCCATACCACACATAGCCATATACAAGTAGCAATCTTTTTCCTATTTCTGCATTTTATCATGCCCCCAAAGCCTAGAAAGTTATCCAGGATATTTGTCGGGAGTGCTGACGGGATCTTGAGCCAGGACATTCACTCCATCCATACTTGTTATGCTTGTGGGCATTCCAAAAAGGTGTGTTTCTCGGTTTCTTCACTGTCGCCACAAAGTACGCATCTTAAATCGTCATTCTGGTTGAGGATGTTTCTTCTTCTAAGGTTAGATCGTGTCGGCAGCCTTCCCCATAAGAGCCTCTATGCATGAGCCTTGAGTTTTGAGGGTGCAAAATTCTTCCATATAGTCTTGAACCCTTGGATAAGCTTGACCTCCGGTTGAGTGTCTTGGTTTTGGTTGAATAAGGTCGAGTACGTCTCTTTTGTGGAAAACTCCCCAGTGTTCGATGCTTTCCATTTCCATGAGTCTTCAATTATTGCTTTTGGTTTGAACCTGTCCATTACAGATAAGAGATCATTAAAAGATATTTGTTCCCTATCAAAAAGTGGCATTCTCCATCTCCAAGCCC
Organism: Galeopsis tetrahit; assembly: GCA_963675135.1. Taxonomy (NCBI): domain Eukaryota; kingdom Viridiplantae; phylum Streptophyta; class Magnoliopsida; order Lamiales; family Lamiaceae; genus Galeopsis; species Galeopsis tetrahit. Next base: position 92,368,430 of record OY776119.1, read on the forward strand.
ACCTCCAAGTATTCCCTTCCCAGCTACCCATTTCCCCCACAGTTTTCCCCTTGTCTATGTTAATCAGGTATAATCTCTTAAATCTATCCTTAAGAATTCCTTCCCCCGTCCAATTTTCCTTCCAAGAGAACGAATTTTTACCATCCCCTAGAACCTTAGTCAAATTTCCAAGGAACCAACCCCCATTACTCTTACCTATCACATTTAGAACATTCCTCCACCAAAGAGAAACTCTCCCATCCCTACTTGTTGGGAAGAGACCGAAGCCGTCTTCCATGGCTACCCCATATTTAGACCGTAGAACCCTCACCCACAGATATTGTATAGTATTAGTTCAAATATTAAATAGAGAAAAGTTACAAATTACAATGTATGTAACTATACAAGAGTGCAACCCTTCAAAATTGATTAATATTTTTTTTAAATGTAATTTTACTATAATATCTTATTAAAAAAATATTACTCCAATATTTAATTATAAGTATTTTTGACCTTTTATCAAATTATGAATATTCACAATATTTATGACCGTCCAACCAAAAAAAACTCCTAATCAGAGCGTTTCTCAATAGGCAAAAACTTGCCGTTTCTTCTCTTTTTTCTTTTCATTTTTTATGCCCATTATTTTTTCAAGATAAAATTAAATGAATAGATCATAGACAAACGTACTGTATTTTCTAAAAATTAATGAGGAAAAAGAAAAAGTAATCCGACAAATTCCCATGACAGAATCTTTGAGAAGATAGTGATGCAAATTAATGTCTGTAGATTTTAAAATAATATTTCAAGCATCTACCATAGATCATGTGGTTGAAAATAATATAATTCAGAAATTGCATTTAATTAATATAACTTGCACATTAATACACGTCAGTGTTGAAATAAATACTACCAAAATTAATTGATTTTTTTTTTTTAAAAGAGAGAGGTATATTTATGGAATTTTTGTGACATTGGGAGAAGAGGAGTGGGGGCATGTAAAAAAGAGTTTTGGATAAGAGAAAAGGAATGTGGTCACTATTTGTCCACGAAGGGAAGGGGAGATGTACAGTACATTAGTTTTATTTATTCTCTTTTTTTATTAGGATTCTCCCAATAAATAACTAGTACTCTTATTTCCCCACATATATATATTGAATTTTTTCGAGTAGGTGAAAGGGGAGATGTTCATTAGTTTTATTTATTCGATTTAGCAAATAAATAACTACTTACTCAGTCCCGATGAAAGTTACTCAAGAACTTTTGATACAAAAGTTAAAAAATACGATAGAATAAGTACATGCATTATATGTGATGTAATTGAGAGAATAACATAATTAAATGTGAGAGAAATATTTTTGCTAAAAAAGAAATGAGTAGGTTTCATTGAACGGATGAAAAGAGAAAGTTGGGTAACTTTCACTGAAATGAATGAAGTATTTAATAGTATTTCTTTTTTACACAAAAAGATAATTTTTAGTACTCTGTATAAAAAAAAAAGTTGAATTAGAATAAAATTTTAGTACTAAACTGGACCGATCGGTTAGTTTCCGATCTTCGATCCTTTAAATTTTAGGATTTCGAATTTTTGATTTGGGTTTAAATCGAAATTTATCGGTTTGGACCAAAAATCCGAATTTTAAACTTTTTATATATATTTTTTAATATTGCACCCTTAATTATTCTAAACTTTATTAAGGTTGTTAATTTAAATACTTCAAAAATATTTATTCCATTAAGACTCTGGAGAAAGAATATAAATAATTGGTGAGAGTGTGAGGTAATAAGGGTTGAGATCTATTACATAAATATTCATTTTACTTTTAGTGCCAAAAGACCATTAATAAAATTGTAAATAAAATTTACGTTGACTGAGATTGATCTCCAATAAAGAAACAACACTTTATTTTTCATACACAAATTCACCATTCTTGTTCTCATCTCCATAAACTTAAAATAACTTGAAAAAATACTTGAAAAAAAAAAAGATCTGAAACGTTCCAAATTCGAATCGGATTAATTCCGATCTACCCATTAAGATAAATTTCGATTCCGATTCTATCCGATTTCAAATTGGTGCACACCTCAAATGACAAGCGTCAGGGAGAGCAGCGGTGCGAGATGGTTGACAACATGTAAATGAGTCGACATATATGATTTTAGAGAGAAGCCAAAACTTCTCCCACTTTTATTCAATAAATAACTATTATATTGAATTTTTCTAATAGTAAATGCTACATATGATAAATATGTATTTAGTGTTTTATTAATGATCTATTTTAATATATATTGTCACACCATCTATTTGAACATATAGATTACAATATGGAAGAGGAGGTGGTGTTCAGCCTAACCTATGTGTCTTCTATACAAACATACTTTTATCACTTAGTTAATACCTCCGTCCCAACTTAACTTTCATACTTACTGTTCATCCCTTTTAAAAAAATATTATAATAAATAGAATTTTGAGATATAATTCTATAAAAAAATAAATAAATAAGTTGACTTGTGTGTATGTATGTACCATAAAAATAATAACATTAAATATAATATTTTATGTATTGTATTGGTAGAGTTTCTAAAGACCAAAAAAGTAGGTATGAAAGTTAAGATGAGACTGAGGGAGTACTTAATGTAATTCAAAAAAATAAAATAGTTAATATTGTTCATTGAACTAACTCATAATAATTTAATTAATATTATTTAATGAAAATAATTAATAATGTTAAGCAAAATTAATTAGCACTAAACAGTAAAAATACTAATACTGTTTAAAAAAAATCTTGAATACAACTCTTGAATACTCATTTTTCTCACTTATTCTCAAAAACAATTTGAATTAATTAATGGAGTAATATTTAAAATAGAAAAATAATTGCACGAGGCGCAAATAGTATATACTACAACATTTTATATATATTATATGTAAAAGAGAACTTTAGAAATTAAATACATGTACAAACAAAAATTTATATGAAACTTGATATATTTAAAGATAATAATTCATCAATATAAACATATCATCATCTCATATCGAGAAGATCTCAAATGTTACATAGAATATGGTTAGTTTTGGGGACTGCAATTATGTAAAAAAAAGAAAAAAATAAAAGGTATATGCTACTCCGAATATTCACATTTTTGACATCACTGTGTTTAATCCCCAACACATGAGCCTAACTTGTATAATTGTATTTGACCTAGTATTAAATAATTTAGACTTGTGATCCAGTTACACTCATAAATAAATTTAAATTTAAAAAAAAAAGATTTATATTAATAACTTGACTTATATTTTTAAATGAATTCAGTTACATAACAATTTTTACCTATAATTAAAATCCTTTAACATAATATGTGCAATTTTAAAATAGAAATTGGGATGTTATATTGAGTAAAAAATGGAAGATATGTTATTGAATCCTCCTAAGTTCAAAGTAAACAGTGATGAGTGCCCCATGTGACCCCAATATCATATTCTAATACTCATATTTAACTTAAACCACATTTTCTTTACCCTTTAACCAATGACATTTCCCCCATTTCTCACTTTAAATAATATTTTCACAGCGTTGGATGCCATTACTATCAAAGTACGCGATATGACGTCGTTTTCTCTTCTCAAAAATTACATTATTATTATTATTTGGTTTATTTATAGTGATATCGTGTTACATAAAAACAATTAACTTAATACCAAAGTTCAACCCAAATTAATTTTTTTTACAGGTTATTAAAATCAAATATGATTTTGCAAAATATATCCTTGTCTCAGTCTCAGAAAATATATTTAATATAACTCCATACAGAAAAATGAGGAAGAATATTCACCGCACGTATATGATTAAAGAAAGCAACAGCTGCCTAACGCTATAAAATTCTAGGGTGATGAAAAAAGGTCAAGATCGATAAAAAATTATTATATATATGTCATGCTATAAGTTTCTCATTTTATTTTGGATATTTTGATTAAATAATATAATAAAATAATAAATGTAATGAGGGTGATATGAAATAAAATATAAGTAATAAAATAATAATTTTATATTTCATCTCATATTAATATACAATACTCATATTTCATTCTTATTCATCATACTAAATCATAAAAATGAGCAAAAAACTTGTCGCAGATCTTTTTTTGTGAGACGGACCATATTTCAAAATTTTGGGTAGGATAATCCATATTTTTTTTTCCAGATTTTGGTGTATAAAAAAATGATAATGTTTAAGTAAAATGTGATAATATTTTTAACACTTTTTACTTAAATACTATCACTTTTTGTTCAAACATTATCACTTTTTATATATAAAAGTCGTCTCACGAATCTCATTATGTGAGACGGTCTCATCCAAGACTAGCCCTAAAAATGATTATTTCTATGTCATTTTGTCACAATTTCATTAATTCATACCAATCACACCATAACATTTTAACTATCAACAAAAAAAACGTTTAAAAATAGAACATTTTATGTGAGACGACGATTATAATTAATGAATAGTAGGAGTTGTGGGAGAAGTAATTTACATAAGAAAATGGTGATTTAGAGGGTATAAAAAAGCGTAGTGTAAGGAGAAAAAAGGGGGTGTTGGTGGTGGGGCGGTGGTGCTGCAAACATAGTGAAGGTGAATACATCCTGTTTCAATGGTGGCTACCAAAGATAAACGACAACTCATCTTTTTCTGCTTTGGTTTCTTCCTCATTTAGCATCTCTCTTTCTAGCCCCTGCTTTTCTACTCCCTTCAAACTTACAGCTCACTTCACTTTACCATTCAAAATGCTTCCTGATTGTGTGCCTTTATGTTGAATATATGAGGGTTTTTTTCTCTCCATGTTAAGTTTTCCATCTGGATTCTGTTCAATTGCTTTTTAATTTGGGATTCACCTATTTTCCTCGTGTTTTTGTTTTTATGCCTAAATTTGGGGAAGAAATATGTTCTCCAAAAACTAAGTGGATTGATTCTCTTTGACTAGATTTTTTAATTTAATGGTGCCTCTTTTCTCATTCCCAGATTTTAATAGGTGCAAGAAATCTTGTTGATTCTTGGTTATGATTTCTGAAACACTAGTTCAGATTTTATGCTGTGTGTTTGTGATAAGCATATGCTGATAACTGATAAGGGAGATTGGTGGTGCTAGTTTGGTCACGTGGGCCAGTTTTTTCGATTTTAAAGAGGACATTGAGCATCTCCTGCTAGTTAGTATTTCAATTTGGTTGAACTCTGGGAATTTCTGATTTAATAGGAAGGAAACAAGAGTTGATAGTTTGGAGTTTGAAAGAATATTAGCCTATCAAAATGAAGTTTATGAAACTCGGATCGAAGCCGGATCAGTTTCAAACTGATGGGGACGCTATCAGGTTAGATATATCTGTGTTGAATCCTTGCCATTTGTTCTGTACTGCAGATGTTGGTATGAGGTAGATGTTTCTTGTGTGATATAAATGCACCATTTTTACTATTTTTGCATTTGAATATGGACACTTATCAGGTTAGCTATATCTGTTGTTGAATCCTTGCTATCTGTTCTGTACTGCAGATGTTGGTATGTGGTAGATGTTTCTTGTGTGTGTGTGTGTGATATGAATGCACCATTTTTACTATTTTTGCATTTGAATATGGATATCAACTAGGTAATATGTTTGGTGAATGGCGATTGTGGAATCGAATCTTGACTCAAATGTTGGCATGTATTTTGGTTGAACATCTTCAATTTATAGCCTATATTATGTACCAAATGTATTTGAAGACAAATTATGGGTTTCGGCGCAGTTAAAACATGGTCACTTTAGTTTTGAGATTGATGAATGTGCAATAATTATATATGGTAGAAATTTATGTGTCCTTTTCAAGGGATGTCATGTTTTTTATTTGGCAATTGAAACTTCAGATATGGTTTCTATTTTCTGCACTTGTCTTTCTCGTTTATATGCGAGAATGCGTTTGTTTCAAACTCAAAAGATGCTGATATAATGTTTATTTCAAAATTTGACTGTTGGAAGCATTTTCGTATTTCAGGTATGTAGCGACAGAGTTAGCTAGTGACATGGTCGTCAACGTTGGGGACGTCAAGTTTTATCTCCACAAGGTATAATCAATTTTTTCAAGGAGAATGGTTTTGTGCTTCAATTTTGGAATAATTAGGGACAAAATTGATTGTTGGTTGAGGAATAGTGAAATGATTAACTTATTTTGAGTCTCATTACCTCGTATGAAGTATGACGAAGGTTAATTGATCATCTTTTTTTCTAAATAACCACCACTAGTATCCATGCTTAGTCCCATTGAATTTCTTTTAACCAAAACCCCCTAAAATATCTGTTATTTTAATTTAGTTACCTAACTGATAACCATGTAGCCACTAGCCACCTGTGATTTGTGATAATCAACCGTTCAAGTTTGCTCAAATTTATCAAAATGATTAATCTTACTGGCACTTTTTCTGGCTATTTGCTAACAAAACTTCATCTTATTATGTAGTTTCCTCTCCTCTCCAAGAGTTCTCAGCTTCAGAAGCTTATCGCCACTACAACTGATAACAACAATGACGAAATCGACCTCCACGATATCCCTGGGGGTCCATCTGCGTTTGAAATATGCGCCAAGTTCTGTTATGGTATGGTGGTAACGCTCAACGCATATAACGTGGTTGCAGCACGCTGTGCTGCCGAGTACCTCGAAATGTACGAGGCGGTCGAGAAAGGAAACCTTGTATACAAGATCGACATCTTTCTCAGTTCCAGCATTTTCAAGAGTTGGAAAGACTCCATCATTGTTCTTCAAACAACAAAATCTCTTCTCCCATTTTCAGAGGAATTAAAAATCGTGAGCCACTGCCTAGATTCGATAGCAACCCGGGCTTCCACCGACCCGTCAAAAGTAGACTGGTCGTACACTTATAATCGTAAGAAGCTTCCGTCTGAAAATGGGCTCGACTGGAATGGCGTGAAGAAGCAACAAACTGTGCCTAAAGACTGGTGGGTAGAAGATTTATGCGAACTTCAAATCGATTTATATAAGAGAGTTATTACAACGATTAGATCCAAAGGAAGAATATCGGCTGATATCATAGGAGAATCAATAACAGCTTATGCGTCTAGAAGGCTTCCCATTTTCAAGAAAAGCACCATGCAAGAAAACGAGCTTCTGAAATACCGTTACTTGGTAGACATAATCACGTGGTTGCTACCAATGGAGAGAAGTTGTGTTCCTTGTAGTTTTATGTTAATGTTATTACATGCTTCGATATTGTTGGAATGTGAGGAGACCGGAAGAAGGAAGCTTATGCAAAAAATTGGACAAGAGCTTGAGGAGGCAACTGTTTCCGATTTGATAATTTGTTCCTCGAGTGGTGAAAATGATCTTTATGACGTTGATGTGGTACATGATTTGGTTGAGAAGTTTATGATGCAAGAAAACCAGGCTGATTGTCCCGATGGATTCACTTCCGATGCTTCCAAGGCTAAGGTGGCAAGATTGGTTGATGACTATTTGGCTAAAGTAGCTAGAGATTCGTCTTTGCCTTTGTCTAAATTTGTCGATCTTGCTGAAATGGTCTCCACGTATCCAAGATCAAGTCATGATGGGATTTATCGTGCTATTGACATGTACTTAAAGGTTGGTTATGAATCCACCTCTCCCCCGCCCCCCTTCTCTATATATACACACACACATACACATATAAGGTTTATTGTATGAAACACCCTTTTGGTTTGGAAATGTTGCCCAGAATCCCTCTGTGGTTTGGAAACTGCACTAAATTCCCATGTGGTTTATTAAATAAAGCTAACTCTCCTTGTTTTTGAAACACCATTAACTCGTTTCTGAAAAAAAGCAAGAGTTCAATAAACCACAAGGGGATTTCGTGCAATTTCCAAACCACGAGGGGATTTTATGCAATATATATGTGTGTATATATATAGATCTCGTGTGAACCAGGTTCACATGAACTTTATTCTTCCAAATATCACCTTTTAAAAATATTTGATTTTATGTGTAATTTTTCTCAAAATAACTAAACCATGATACTTTGTATGCTAAATAATACAGTATTACTTTGTATATTAATCAGTATTACGGAGTTCACCATAAAACTTTTGCGACTTAGGTTCATACAAGTTTTTGTCATATATTTAATAACTGGTGTTTTTTCTCGGTGCAGGAGCATCCAGAGTTGACAAAGGGTGATAAAAAGAGAATCTGTAGGTTAATGGATTGCAAGAAGCTATCAGCTGAGGCCTGCACACACGCTGTACAAAACGAGAGGCTTCCGATGCGTGTGGTTGTGCAAGTTCTTTTCTTTGAGCAAGCCCGCATAGCAGCAGCCACGGGGTATACCACACCTGATCCTGGCTTGGTTAGGGCTATGCTCCCAAGAGGATCTTGCGGGAGCTCCAGGTCAGCAACTACCAACTCAGACGAGGACTGGGACGGAGATCAGACCTCAGAGGAACTCAAGGATTTGAAGGGGGAGCTCGTTCTGAGAAACAAAGGAGAAAGAGATGGTGATAGTGGCCTCAAACTAAATGATGCCAAGTTGAATGGAGATAAAGTCACTGCTAAGAAAGTTAAAAAGATGTTCTCGAGATTGTGGTCTAATAAAGATGGAGTGGGTGAGAACAGCAGCTCGGATACATCGGAAAGCCAAAGCCATGCTTCTAGAAGCGACGGTTATGGTGAACACGATGCCAAAATTCCAAATCAAATGAAGAAAAATTTGCTGCTCACAAAGTGAGAGAGAGATTCTTTGGACACTGGTCAAACATCGAAAAGTCGTGGATTTGTTCAGGGCATCAAAACGAGTGCTTTCCCAGTAGGACGATTCGTCTCAACGTGGTTAGTTTTTGTTCTTGATCATATGCCTTAAGATGTTAAAAACAAACCAATGCTAGAAATTAGAGAAGTAATCGTTTGCCACGAAAATTTAGGAGTCTGAGAAGCGTATGGGCGTACAAATTTGGTGTTATCTATGTATTTGTTGGAATGGTTCTTGAATTTTGTCTTGGGCACAAAGAGATGTAGCTTAGTTGTGTAATTTTCTAGTACTGAAACCTCGTCCTTGTTGATTATTTCCTCCCTCTGCAATACTAATTTATCCAAGGAAATTTTCATAACCATGTCTATTTTTTGTGTTATAATTGCACGTGATATCAAAGATTGTGTCACTTTGAAAGAATCTCGTTTTATTTAAAAGTTCGAACTTGTAGAGTGGTGAAAAATTAATTCTTGTATATTAATAATTTCTAATACACTTGCAACATTGTCAACTGCATGGAAACACTGGTGGTAAATTTACTCACAAGTTGCATAACTAATCAGGAAATTTTATAAAACAACTAATAATGTTTAAAATTAAAATACCTATAAACTTTTTAAAAAAAAATCTAGATGTAAGAACGTCAATCAATGGTCTAAAGTCACACTTACCTATAAACAGCAGTTCTTTCAACGTGTAATACTCAAATAGGTAGAATTGTGTAGAAGAATGTTTGGGTATTACTTTATAAACAGTAGTATTTGTATTACTTGATAAGTGATGCGGTATTATAAATTACAAAAAATTGGGTGAAATTTGTGCATATAAAAATTTATCATCGACTAAAGACTGGTAAATTATACGTATAATTTGTCATCAAGTGTATCTTTAAATAACAATGTGTTGTTATATTCAATTAGCCTAACTATTGTAACACTTTGGTTGAATGCTTGACATATGAACAATAAGCATAACTTTCGGTCGAAAATGATCGTACATACTATGCAATTAAAAAAATAATAAAACAAAAGTTTTTTAAAAAATCTTTAAATACCTCCCTTTACGACCACCCTAACTTATTTATAAGTGCAACATTCATATCTATTTTTCTTTTTCTGATGTAAATATATTTGTTATTTTTTCATATAAAACTGAAACTTGATAAGGGAATCCTATCCTGTGTCTTTCTTTTGATTGACAATAGTTAGGCTAAGTTTGGCAAGGATTGACCCACTAATTAAAGTCACTCAAACATTGAAATTTATCAATGAAATCGTGTTCTTACCTAATTCACAAACATTAATTTAGCTTAATCAATTTAGATAGTGCAATTGATTTGCAAATTTGACACAAAAACAACATTTCTGAGCATAAGTTGGGCGTAAAGGCATTTAATAATTAAAGTTGGATAAACTTTCAATTTTATCAAAATAGAGGTCCCAAGTTTACTTGTTCATTTTCTCACTACATTTTCTTAACCACATTTCTCTACAATTTATTGTTATCTCTCTACTTCAACAATTCATTATATACCTATATTATAATATTATATTTATGATTTATGAATCAATGTGCAAAAACAAACAATAAGCTTAGATAAGGGCGTATGGAGTATCTCCTAATTGAAATTTGTTTTTAAAAAAATGATTTGAGTTTTCTTGAATATTCGGGAAAAAAAAAAAACATGTAGAACACCATCAAAGCCCAGATTTATATTGGGCCTAAGTCTTTGAGCTTGGAAATTAGGTTAATGGTCTGACTATTTACACCTCCATTTCGGATGGACGCACTCCCCAATCAATTTATTAATATAATAATAGGGAGAAAAACAAAAAATACCCTTTCAGTAAATTACATGGCATTACATGCACCCCCTACCGGACGCACCCCTCCTATTGTCTTTCCCCTAAACCACCACTTCCGGCCGCTGCCGCAATTTTCGGTGACCACCAAACATAAAAAAATATCAGAAATTCCAAAAAATACTTAGAAAAAACACTCTTTTTTTTAAAATTTCGACCAATCAGTGTCGACCAAATACACTCTCGTCAACGACAATTTATCGACGATAGTGTATATGATCGACACTTGTTGATCGAAAAAAAATATACAAAAAACATTCGACCATTTTAGGTCGACCAAATACACTGTGGTCGACAAATTGTTGTCGACGAGGGTGTATTTGGTCGACCTAAAATGGTCGAAATTTATAAAAAAAAAAAAAAAAAAAATATGGACGACGGGGAAGGTAAATTAAAAGAAGAAAAAACAAACCTGAGCGAGCGGCGCCGTTTTGGATCGGCGTCGAGTGGGTGGGAGGCGACGCCGATGGCTGGGGGAGGGGAGCGGCCGGACAAGGATGGGGGCGGGGGAACAAAAACACCAAAAAAATGGGGGAGGGGGAAGAGGGAGGGGCCGCGACAGCCCAGGGTAGTGGCTGGGCCGCCGCGGCGGGTGGACAGGGGAGGGGACGGTCGAACGGGGGCGGGTGGAGGAAAAATCACAGAAAAAAGTAGGGAGAGAGGGGAAGGGGCGCGACGGCAGGGGGGCAAGCGCCAGCGTCGGCCGACGGTGGGGTGGCTGGTGTGAGGGTTTGGGGGAAATGGAAGAATAAAGATGAAGTGAGAAATTAGGTTTTGGTGGGGGTGTGGGTAGTAATAGGAATTTTATGGAGAAAGGGCATTTATGACAATTAAGGGAGAATGCATCTATCATAGACCGATTTTAGGAGGGTGCATCAATCGAGAGTGTGCATCCATCTGAAATGGAGGTGTAAATAGTCAGACCCTTTGCATTAACTCATAAACTAGCCTAAGCATGAAAGGTTTTGAGCTGATGTCATTGGTATTGTAGTACAGTATTACTCCATTCACAACAATTTTACACAAGTCTTTGTCATTTAATGAACTAGTTTTGGTTGAGATCGTCTCACGGAATGAGATCCGTAAGATGGGTCTCCCTTGACCCTTATATAAAAGTGACAATGTTTGAGTAAAAAGTGGTACTCCCTCTGTCCCATAAAACCTTTCATACTTAATGTTCACTCACTTTTTTTAAAATATTGCTTCTAATAAATAGAATTTTGAGATATAATTTTATAAAAAAATAAATAAGTGAGTTGACATGTGTGTATGTATGGACCATAAAACTAATGACATTAAATGTAATATTGTAGATATTGTACGGGTGGAGTTTCTAAAGGACCAAAAAGTAGGTGTGAAAGATTCTTTGGGACGGAGGGAGTAATATTTAAGTAAATAGTGACAGTCACTTTTGTTAAAAATATTACTCGTATCACTTTACAAATATAAAAAAAAAAGTTGTCCTACCCAAAAATTTGAAATATAAGTCATAAAGAACCCGTCTTACGGAAAAAGATCCATGAGACGGTTTTACACAAGTATTTGTCATTAATGAATATTGATAAGTTTACCTTTAATAATAAATAGTTCTCTTACCCCATTCAATGATTTTAGCTTAACCTAAAAAGAAAAATCTAAATTTTTATAACTTCAAGATATAAATTAGAAATTATGAGTATTTTTTAAAGTTTAAAGTAGAGTAAAGTTGAAAGAAAGTATAAAAAAAAAAAGTTAAAATATCATTTAATTGTATACAAAGATATGATGTTAAAATATTATTTATTTGTGTACAAAATGAGTATATATATATTGTATACATACTAGTATATGGGTTTGTTTTGATGATGTGTTGCTTCTATATATATTATGTTTCGATCCACCATGTTTTGTTCGAAGAATTAGCTAGTGTAAATTTATGTGTCATGCTTATAATACATGCAACTAAATATTTTTACAAGGCAGATATATCAATCAAACTCATTAATTTTATTAATTCAACACATCAAAGAGTTTCATATAACTAATAACTCAGCTTTATAAGCTGAGTCACAATATAGGTTCTTAGTTTATGAATGTTCATTTCAGTGCTCAATTTTTGTCTTTTTGTCAATTCAAGACCTAATGATTTTTACTTTTTTTGAAAGTATGGTGTATATCATTTTAATTTTTTTTTGTCCTCTTGTATGAATTGAAATTGAAGAAAAAAAAACGGCAGACTTTAAATTAAGACGCAAAAGAATTAAATCAAATTCTAATTTTAGATTTTTTTTTTTTACTAAATCCTGATTTAAGAGACTTAAAAATTAAACACTTAAATAGAGTCTCGATCGAAATATTGGACCATTATATGGTATTCTTCATGGATCATGCGAAATGTATATTCTCCTCCCTCTGAAAATTAACCAACTTTTTTTCCATAAATTTTAATAAAAACTGATCATTTTTTTTTTAAATCTATTATATCTCACGTATATCTCATTACACTCCTCATCTTTCAATCACATCACCCGTTATATCTCACATTTTATTTTATCATTAATTTGGGGATCAATTTCACCGTTTACTAGCGAGGACCCCGTTTAAAGTCAGAGCTAAGATGTGTATGGATTGACCTCTTATAAATTGTTTATATCTTAGACGTTTAGAATCTAAGACTTATGGAGGAGCACATTCATAAGTATTTATTTATATCATATTTTTTAATCTATGTGCCCAATTAACTCATGAATAACTTTAACGGGAGGGAGTATTTCGTAACATATACTAATTGTAATGTATGGTCAAAGAAAGCATGGGTGGACGTAGTCGGAAGAAAATGAAAAATTAGTAGTAAGATAAATATAGGTAGACAAAAACACTGGTATGATAATGGGAAGGATGTTGTCATTTGTGTTTTTGTCGACGTTATCTATATTTTAATCCGTACATTGCTCTTTCACAGAATCATATAGTATATTCGAATGACTGGTCATTTCAAAACACGACAAAGATTATTGTAGTATCATCTAATGACACGTCCATTCTTGTTCTTCACATGTATGCACATCAACTCTCTCTCTCTGTGTGTGTGATTCGTGTCGTGTGTGTTGTTAAGTGTAAGATAAAGGAAGAAAAAAAAATCAAGTTGGAACCCTAGCCAAGTGTTAAAAGTTTCTTGTTTTATTCTATTATGCAAGATAATGGTCCTCATTGTCAGTCAATGACTTGTGTGAAATTTGAGACGGTTTCAGGGTAAAACGTCGTACTCAAATTATGTTATATGGCCGGGTGTATATTTGATTTGAATCCCTTCAATTCAAAATTGAAATATATTCTAAATTCATTTTACGATGAAAGGATGTATTTATAATTAACTAGGCAAATTCTTCACATTTTTTTTGTGTAATATTGTCAATAATATTGACTAGGGGATATATATGTATAGATTAGTTCAAGATAAATGAGTAATCAGACTCAAGATGTATAGATATTTAATCAGATTCTAAAATAAATAAAAAATCAACAAGTAAAAATACATGTTATGCATACTAAATGATCGAATGACATACACTATTTGCAATGCAATCTAGGTTAGTTGAAATATTCGGGTCTGATTATATATATCTCAACCTATCTGCTAAAACGAGGTCCAAAAATCTGACACGTGAACATTAATTATAATACTTTTTAAGTCAAACAATTGATCCTTATATTATGATAGAATGATATATGGTGTAAATGTGTATTGAGTAGTTGAGTACTTAAGTTAATCTTACTTTGTATTAACCCATAAAAAATCTTTGTAAATAACTTAATATATATCGATATTTTGTGCTACTTTTTTTAAAGAACAAATGGGGTTTTAAGACACTATCCCCAACTTTCATATAGCACAATATATATAAGAAAAGGATATTGTCTTAAGTGGTTGAAAGCAAGATTTGACCAAGAGATTTAGTTAGAAGTGATGTGCATGGCTCGAGGAAAGGTTAGTTAATTATAAAGAAGTATGACTAAACTATAGTTAATTAGTGGTTTCAGATTCAATTAGTGGTTAATTAAATGACAATTATATTATTATTCCACCAATTAATTAAAGTTGGTGTGTTGTGAAGCACTATTTGAATGTGGGCCGGCAAGAACTGAAGTGATTCCATCCATATCTAAGCTTCAGGGGATTACAAAATTGACCACTCATTCTCACCTTTGTTTTCTTGCTCTTTTTTGCATGTTTTAAGGGTTTGAATCCTATTCAAAGTTTTACACTTTTCCATGAAATATGACCCGCATATATACCCAGCTTCATAAATTATACTACTTCCTCCGTCTCGTCATAACTTTTACACTTACCTATTTTAAACGTTATTTCATAACTTTTTTTTTTTAAAGTTTTGAGTATCCGATTCAAGAACCGATTAATCTCGATGGATCAATTCCACTGCCCATTTAAGGGGCCCCGTTTAAAATTGTTGTCCAAGTGATTAAAGCAAAGTAACACCTGTTTGAGGTCACAAGTCCGAAACTTTTCTATTTTCTTAAATGACAAAATCAACTTCTATGGATGATTTATATTATATATCCAGGTTTATGGATGGTTTAGATTAAAAGTGACGTTGGTATATAGTTCTCCAGTAATCACTTGTTAAGTCACTAATTTGTTATTTAGACGACTCTTGTTAAATTATCTATTTTTATTTTTTCAACACCTTACTATCTTTACTACTCCATCTATTACCTTTTCTTTTTCGGATTGGTCTTATATAGAATCAATTATTTATAAGGAATTGAGTTGACTTGGTCAACTTAAATCTTAAATATTCAAGAATATTGTGAACTCTAAATATTCAAGATTATTGTGAATAAATTTTTTAACTTGGATAATATTTTTTTATTATTATTATTTTTTTTGTAATTTTTTTTATTGATAGTTTTTTTTCGAAATTGTGTGTTGAAAAGTGTAAGTTAATATTAGTAAAAAGTGTAACACAATATTACTAAAAAGTGTAACACATTTTTTTATTAAAAAGTGTAAGTCACTATAATTGAAAAGTGCAACACAACTTTTAATGAAAAATATAAGTCATTATAACTAGAAAATGCAAATTAGTATAACTAGAAAATGCAAGTTAATATAACTAGAAAGTGCAACACAATATTATTAAAAAGTGCATGTCAATATACTTGAAAAGTGCAACACAATATTTTAATGAAAAGTGTAAGTTATTATAACTGAAAAGTGTAACAAAATACGAGTAAAAAGTGTAACATAACATTTCTAAAAAGTGTAAGTCACTATAACTGAACATATTGTTGAAAATTGTAAATCACTACAACTGAAAAGTGCAACAAAATATGACTAAAAGGTGTAGCTTAACATTACTAAAAAGTGTAAGTCAATATAACTAAAAAATATTGTTGAAAATAGTAAGTCACTACAACTGAAAAGTGCAAAATAACATGCTAAAAAATTGTAAATTGCATGTTACACTTTTCCTTTTTTTCAACATGCACTTTTATAATTAAAAAAAAATATATGTGAAAATTGTTAGATGTAAGAGTTGAACACTAGATCTCAACATAAAAGAATCTATTCTCAACTATTTAAGCTACATAAATTATCATATATATTTTTTGCGTATTTTATTTTTATTATAAATCCTACCAATTTTTTAAAATTTACGCAATTCCTTATAAGGACTCTTTCCGTCCAATTTTTTTTTTTTTTTTTTTATGGAGGTTAAATACCCATCATTTTTTTCCCCTCTTTTTTTTTTTTTTTTATGGAGGTTAAATACCCATCATTTTTTTCCCCTCCCCATGACTCGAACCCAGGACCTAAGGCCTAGGTAGTGGTGCTCTAACCACTTGAGCTATCCCACTTTGTCTCTTTCCGTCCATTGAACATTACTAAATTTTTCTTTTCATTCATTCCAATGAAAATTACTTATTCTTTTTTTTGGCAAACTACTTTGTTCATTAAAAGTGTGTTAAATTCTATTTTTGGATCCACAAAAAATATGCTTATTCTATTTAAATATTTAACTTTTGAGTATTTTTTCTACTTTACTAACAAGATTGATTATCTACCAAACTTTTGAGTATCTTTTCTACTTTACTAACAAGATTGAGTGTCTACCAACAATATTCTTTACTCGTTACCTCAGATATCTTTTTTATAATTAAAATGTGATTTTTTTAAAAATATGTATAAAAAAAATGTGAGCACACTTTTAATAGACAAATCAGGAAGTATATATTTGTATCTCTCAATCACATCACCTCTAATACATTTATCTAATCTATCATATTTTTCTTAACCTCTGAGCCAAAAGCTCATGGACAGCTTTCATCAGGACGGAGAGAGTAATATAATTCGAGTTTGATTCCATATATGTAAAAATTCAACCGTATAACACTTTATATATATTACTCCATCCGTCCCATAAAAATGTGTAGATTTTTAATTTTCTTCCATTTATAAAAGTTTGCACATTAAAAACGATATTTTTTCATAAACTTCCTTCTCACAATATTTATATATTTATACAAATTATCATTATTTTTTGAGTTCACGTATGCACTCAATTGTACAAGGAAACAATTTTTTTGTGAGAGGAAGAAAGTATTAATACAATATATATATTTGGAAGATAAGGGAAAATGAGAAGAGGGGACATAACATAACACGTAAGCAGAGAAGATTTTGTTTTGTATCTGCAGAGAATTGATCGATTAGCTGTCATTTCTTTCAATGTTTCCGACAAAAATATTATCGCCTTCCCCATTATTGCTCATTACTGCCTCTGTAACATCCCCTCACTCTGTTTGTTATCCACAACATTCATTTCAGAGATGTATTTTTACATGAATCACAATGGGGGATAAAATTAATGTCTCATACATACATCAAAAGTGTATATAACACGTTACATATACTTCTTACATGAATTGAATGTCATCGACACATTAAGTTGGAGTATAATTTGTTCACTCAAATTCTCTAGAGGATCTACTATTTTGTGTGATTTTTTAGGTAAAGATACAATGATTAGAGAGGAATATACTAGGCTTCTTAAAAAAAAAAAAAATCATTAGTCCTTCAAATAAGAGTCTCTACAGAATGCAATAATTTGATTTCAAACAAAAATATCAACCACTTAAAGTGGTATGATTTATAAATAAAGTAAATGACATTTAAAAAAAAAATAGAAATAGAAGTATAAGTGATTGAAGAACTAAGATAATGTAGAGTTATTATTTAAAAAAAGAAAATAAAATTAATAAAATTGATTTACTTTAGAAAAAATGATCAAATTGTACGGGTAATACTTATGAGGTTCAGAATGCGGTGCAAAGTTGTAGCCAAGGACAAGTGTCGGTGGAAATATCGAGACCTTAAATTTGTGAAAATATCGATGGATATATCCATCGATGTCGAATATCGATAAATTTTAAAAATTGTGGAAATTTAATAACTCACTTTTAATACATAAGTTCAAAAAAGACAATTTAAATTCATTTACATCTATGATAAATTTATATAAAATATAGCATACAATGTTATTTCATATGATATTTTTTGAAATTTATCGACATTTTTCGATCTTTTTTCGATATTTTTCAATATTTTCCGATATTCTTTCGATGTTATCGTATATCGATTGTTATTGATATTTTTTATTTTTTTTACAAATATCGTGGAAATATCGTTTCTTCTCAATATCGATATCGATGACTGCGAAAAATAGATATATTAAGGATATATCGGGAAAATTTCCGAATATTTTTGTCCATAGTTGTAGCTAAAAAATATCTTGGGCAGCTCATCTTCAAAAGAAATCCCCCGAGAGGAAGTAATTTGAAATATACATTGACACCATGCCATCTCCCCTTCTAATTATTATTTCCCCTTTCCCATACTTAGATTACAGAATAGGTGTTAGGCCCAGTCCTAATGTAAGGCCAACGAGGCGATCGATTCAGGTGCAGAAATATTTTAATTTTTTTGAGGCCCATTTCTTAAGATATCTTTATTTATATATATATATATATATATATTAATATAAAATTTTAACTATAACCCATAAAGAGAAGTGCTAAAAAATAATTAGTGAATAAGAAGTGAAGGAAAAACTAGGAGAGAAAAGTTTCGACAAACATCTAATTCAATTTATATCTTTTTAAAAAGTCTCAACTTTTAAAAATTTCTAAAAATCTAATTAAAATTAAAAATTACTCGTATAAAAAATAAAAATAAAACAAAAAATCTAAAATTGTCTAAATAAAACATTCTAAAAATCTCATTAAATTTTCAAAAAATCATAATAATTACATTAAAATTTTGAAAAATCTCTTAAAAATAAATAACTTAAAATCTATTAATTAAAAATTAGAAAGTCTAAAATGGGTAAAATAAATTCTATATTATTAGTCTTTTAAAAATTGTTTTACATTATGTTTAATACTCCGTAAGTTCTTATAGAATAAAAAATATGAAGGGACATAGCCTTTTTTAAAAGTTCGATTCAGGCCCAAATATTTCTAGGACCGGCCCTGATAGTGCCCAAATAATTTTCTGATTTATGGATTTTTGTTTAAAACTAACAAAGTGATTTGTGGTCTAACTAAAATTGTTCCACATTGGTCAAATCCATTTTTGTTAATGACATTCATGAATTTTTTTGGCTTACTAAATTTTTTGTTTTATGACATTCATGAAAATTCAATCATGCAAGTGGCTGAATTTACTGAAATCCATTTTCCATACTTCAATAAAAAAAAAAAAAAAAAAAGAGCTCCCAAGTCTAGCTAGCCCAAAGTTTAATTGTTAAGAACTAAGCTGTGAGACCTTTGTCTGTAAAATGTACACGCCTCGGTTAATGCTCACAAATTGACGTGATGCTGATCTCAACGGCAAAACGAAATTCATTTTTAGAGGTTTAACACCAAAACTGCCAAAGTTCGGCCAAACTGCACTCTTATGCAAATGCATGCAGAACGAAAGTGTATGCTATGAATTTTCTGGAAAAATAATTGTGCATGATTTTCACTTTTTGGTTTCAAGTATTCTGCAACGTAACTAAACCATGCAGTTCTATTTATAAATGTCTCCACCAGGTGTGGAGCTTGGCAAATTAAATTTGGCTATGATCACAATTAATTAAAATCATATATGGAAATATATTAATTATTCCACCACGTTGGCCAAAATCATTTTTCATGCGCTAACTAGACTCTCTAACAACGTACAAGTACTAAACTAATTCTCCTTATCAATATATAGGAGGATTCAATATTTTTTATGTGATATACTAATTGTACTATACTTACTCCACTATAAATTAATAAGGATTGTAGGCGATGGAGCCAGAAATTTAAGGTTTGGGCCCAATTAGCATTACTATAAAAATATAATAGACAAAAGATTCACACAAGTCAGAAGTGTTACTCAAAGTAATAATATTATACTCCACTTATTAAATAATTCTATTGTAACATTGTCAATAATTTCATTCTATTAATTTAAATTGAACAAATTGACTTTACTTATGTTTTGAAGGAACATTTTATTGTTTTAGTTCAGAAGAGACGAAAAAATGTCAAAATTTCTAAAATATGATTATCATAAAAACCAAAAAAATAAATTAATAATCATCTTTTTAAAGTAAATTTTTGTATGCAATTGAATATATACATACAATTGAATTTGAGTGTGCACAATAAAAATAAGTTATTGTAATCGGGTGGAATTGAACCCTAAACTTTTGGCTATAGTGAATTTTTTAAAAATGGACAGCCACTCGACTAATGTTATTTAGGGAACATAATGTAGTATACATATAGTAAAATATTTAGAAATGGGCTGGCCCCAATGTCCCTCCGTATGTAGCCAAATGTGAGATAATTAGTTAATCCTCATACTTTGATTTTCAACAACGTCGTAATACAAAAACGGTGTATTGAAGTTTAAGAGGGATGTATTGGTTGTGGATTTTGTAAGATATTTTTGAACTTTTAAAATTTGGGGGTACTTAATTCGAATTTTGTTGGATTCCCCTTAAAAAAATGTAAACAAATTTCACTATTCAAAATCTCTTCTAAAAATAAGAGATTTCAATGGATTCTCTAAGAGAACTCTGAAGACGAAAGGTCAGAAGTAAGAATAACAATATTGACTCGACCCACGAGTACCATCCCACCCCACGAGTTTTGGGTCAAATCGAATCCGCAATGGGTCGGATCAGATTCGCGAATATTTCCGAATTAATATATATATATATATACTTTATATATATATAAATTAATAATATATATATATTATTGATAAAATAATTTATTTATATACATATAATATATATATAATATTAATTTTTTAAAAAAAAACTCTTCACATTAATAGTTTTAGAGCCTAAATTTATGAAAATATATGTAAATCAATAAAAAAAAAAATTCACAATCTGGTCAAATCTATCAAAATTCATATACTCCTTATATCAATAAAAAAAAATCAGTCAAATTCTGCATGGACTATATGATTTTATAAATCCAAGCACTTTTTAAAGTACAAAAAAATCAAATAGAATCTCAATTGAATACATTCCCTAAATTTCATGTATTAATTCGTATTCATCAAAATTCGATTTTATGATCATTTACTTCGAGATCGGCTGACCCCATGTTGTTTAATTTTTTTCGTACATTAATTAAACTTCATTCCCACAAAAATAACCACATTTGACTTTACACTTATATTAAGAAAAATCAATAAATGTAGTTAAGTTTAGCTAATGTGCCAATTTTACCCTTAAAATCTCATACTCCAAAATCTGCTACTCCCCCCCGTTTCATAAAGTTTGTCGCATTTCTCATTTTGTATAGAATTAAGGAACATATTTTTTTGACAAATTTACCCCTCATTATTTTCTCCCCCTTTCTTCTCTTTTTCCTTTTATTTTTTCACCTTCCTTTTCCACCATTTCTTTGACATTTCCAAAACAAATCGTAATTAATATATTTCCAAAAGAATAGGGGCAATTTAGGGAGATCATTGGTAAAATTAGGAAAAGCGACAAACTTTTTGAAACAAAAGTCCAAATGCGACAAACTTTTTGGATCGGAGGGAGTATGCATTAATTACTCTTATTAATTAGGGGTAAAATTGACAATAAAACATTCAATGCTAAAGTAAAAAAAGAAATGCGGCTATAATTTGGGACATTAAAAAAAGAAATACTCCGTATGTGGCTAACTTTGTAGGACGGAGTGAGTATTAAATACGTTTTGCAATTGAATTTTTTAAGTGATTCAATTAAATTTTGAATTCTTCACATTCGAAATCAAATCAAAAGTACTCTTTCCGTCCGTCTATAAGTTTTCCATACATTTTTTGGTAATTTTTTGCACTTCACTTTATATTTTATTTTTTCTTTCTATCTCTCTCTTCTCTCAATCACATCACTTGTACTATATTTATTATTTAATCATTTTTTTAATCTTTGTGCCAAAAAGTAACGTGAAGCTTATCAACTGCACTATGCAATTAGGTGAACATACACCAGTGCAACTTTTTATTATTATTATTATTATTAATATTATTAGCATATACATTCAATTATTCAAAACTAACATATGGACACATGGAACAATATATATATATGTGTGTTTTTGTTAATGTCCAAATATTTAATACATTGAAATTTATGTAAGATATTGATAAGTACTCTACTTTTTTATATCGAAATTCAGTGTACAAAAAGTTTAGATACGAGATTGAAATACAATTTTATATGTATATACTAAAATTATTGAATTGTTAGTATATTGCACCGAATGAATGGTAGATGCGTGTATATGGAAAACAAGTTATGTGTATATATATATATTCGAGAGAGAGATTTATTGTTGTAATGATTGCATATGGGCACCCAATTAAATAATTAAATGAGAAGGCAAAAGGACAAAATTAAGAAACTGCGCAGTCACAGCCGCCGCCATTTCACCTCCCACCACCTTTTGTGATGATTAGATTTAGTACTAATAAATACCACTACTCATTACAATTCATTAACCACACTCCTTCATATTAATCACTAATAAAGATAGGATAATGAATGATTTTTTATTTTTTTCATTTTTTATTAAATTTTGTATATAACTAAATACAAACATAAAATTTTAATAAATTTACTCGTCAATAAAAGTGAAATAGAGGATGCAAGATGTGTGTGTGGGAAATACTATATGTTTTTCAATAATAACAACATTTTTAAAGATAATATACGAGTAAATAAATAGAGAGAAACATGCATGAAAAACGAAAGAAGAGAAAATCGACAGCTAATTTAATTAACTTCAAACGCGACCATTAAACAAAAACCGGAGGAGTATATAAGAGTACTGTATTCGTATCTACTAAAAATGAGTATTTGTTTAGAATTAAAATTAATTAATCTATTGTATCCGCTTCAGTCTAATTAATACCCATTTATTTTAATTATATGCATATTTAACGAATATTTTAATAGATGCCCTATTAGTAATTTAATTTTTAATTAAATAAATATAATCAAATATTTAATTAAAATAAATCACTAAAACACATTATTAATTATTAAACAATAAGTAAACATGTATTATTTTCTTAATCCACGTATAATGTGCTTATTTTCTTTTAGACAGATTTAAATAAAGTAGGATATACAATAAATAAAATAGAGATAAGATAAAATAAGTCCTCTAAACGTATATATTTTACAAAAAAAAAAATCATATATAACATTATAGAATCCATGAGAATGAAATATCAATAAAGCATAAAAAGTGAAATAAAAAAATCGAACAGCTTTTAATTTGGAAGGATCTCGTAATTGAAAGTATCCTTCATCTTGTTGCCCTTGCCCATTCCTAAATAGAGACTTTATTTATTTTTTGTAAATTAATTAATTTCCATTAAAGAATTGACGGATAAGGTGAGGCTAGCTAGAATCTGAAAATGAATAACAAATTTATGTAGAAAGCAACTGAAAATCTAAGCGAACATCTCAATTATTATTGTATCGGAATATGCATGGAATAGTGTCACCAAATGCCTATTCCTATCTTTTTTGTCCGATCCGATTCTTTTTTAAATTGAGTATTTTTTAACAAATTGCTAATATTATATTAAATGACGTATAGTGTGTATTAAAAAAGAGAAAGTTCCGAAAAATAAATCAATTTTCTTTTTAATATTACTCCAATCAAACTTTATATGTATAATTCATTTTTATACGCTCCAATTTATCCCTTTAAAAGTTATCAATTCTACCATTTTAGGTGTTCACCGAAACTATTTTCTTTAATTCTATACAAAGCCTCAAGAGATACCTTGAGATTAATTAAAAAATATACTTCCTTCGTTCTATAATAAATGTTTTTTTAGTTCATTTCTCTTGTACATAAATAAGTGTTGTTTTAGAATTTTTACATTGTTTGTTCCCATTATGTTCTTCAATTTGAAAATTATTTGAGACATAAATTTGGAAATAATTGAAGAAGATTGGGTAAAGAATTTGAAAAAATTTAAAAAAAATTAATGTGATCAAAATCTTCCTTTATTTTCCTTTATTAGTTAAGGTATACTTGTAATACATACCATTTTTTTAATTTCAACAAATTTCATTAAAACAACGGAGGGAATACTTTTTTAAAAAATTAAAATGTTTGTTATGTTTAGACTTTTAAATAATTAATTGTCATATATTAATAAAAGAGTAAAAATAACACATATATTATCCAATTTCTCCAACAAATTGAAAGAGCGGAGTAGTATTTTATTTATAATAGAGAAAGCAAGAAACAAGTATAAAAAGGAGTGGTACTAACCGAATCGATCAAACACCTTTTCCGATCCAAATCTCAGAAACAGAGAGAGAAAAAAGATTTAATGAGTAATGATGAAAATTCATTCATTCATCTCCCACACTAAAGACTATTGCCATTACTAGCCTCAAACCAACACTTCTTTCTCCACTCCCTTTATTTAAATACTAACACAAACATTCCCTCTTCCCATAAATCTGTCCTTTCTTAAATATTTTTAAATTAATTCGTACAGAAATGGTGGCGGCGACAGCGGCGTTGGTGGTGGTGCGAAAATACGACGAGAAAAAAGACTGCAGTGCAGTGGAGGAAGTGGAGAATCGCTGCGAAGTGGGGCCCACCGGAAAACTCTCTCTCTACACCCATCTTTTAGGGGACCCCACTTGCCGGGTCCGCCATTCCCCTGCCAATCTCATGCTGGTAGCGGAAATGGTCGTTCACGGCGGCGACGGAGAGGAGGATATTAAGGAAATCGTTGGCATGATTCGCGGCTGCATCAAAACCGTCACGTGCGGAAACAAGCTTTCAAAAATTAATCACTCTCCTCTCCCCATTTACACAAAACTCGCCTATATTTTAGGCCTACGCGTTTCTCCTTCTCATCGGTACATTTTATTCGATTTAACATAATAAATTGGTGTAAACAGTATATTGATTTTTTAACCCTTCACGTGTTATTGAGCCTCATATATGGAAAAAATGAATAAAACATGTAGGGACGACAAGGTCGGGATTTATTTATTTAAATGAGTTTTGGAATTTTGCAGGAGAATGGGAATTGGGTTGAATTTAGTGCGTAAAATGGAGGAATGGTTTACAGAAAATGGTGCCGAATATTCATATATGGCTACTGAAAAAGACAATCAAGCCTCTGTAAGCCTCTTCACTCAAAAATGCGCCTACTCAAAGTTCCGTACGCCTTCGATTCTGGTACAACCCGTGTTCGCTCTCCGAGTCACCGTCACCGCCCGAGTCGCCATCGTCAAACTCACCCCACTCGACGCGGAGGTCCTCTACCGCCGCCGCTTCTCCACCACCGAGTTTTTCCCGCGCGACATTGACGCGGTTCTGAACAACAAACTCAGTTTAGGCACTTTTGTGGCTGTGCCGAGTGGGACCGAGTCATGGCCGGGTGCGTCCGAGTTTCTGGACAACCCGCCCGAGTCATGGGCGGTACTCAGTTTGTGGAACTGTAAGGAGGTTTTCAGGCTGGAGGTGCGTGGCGCGTCGCGCGTGAGGAAGGCGTTAGCGAAGACGAGTCGGGCCGTTGACCGGGCTTTTCCGTGGCTGAGAATTCCGTCGGTTCCGGAAGTTTTCAAGCAGTTTGGGTTCTATTTCTTGTACGGGCTGGGCGGGGAAGGCCCGAATGCGGCGAAGTACGTTAAGGCCTTATGTGGGGTGGCTCATAACGCGGCGAAGGAGGGGGGTTGTGGGGTGGTGGCGACGGAGGTGGCGGGGCGGGAGCCGCTCAGGTTAGGGATTCCGCACTGGAAGAGGCTATCGTGCGCGGAGGATTTGTGGTGCATAAAGAGGTTGGGGGAAGGGTATAGTGAGGGGTGCGTGGGTGATTGGAGTAAGTCGCCACCTGGTCTGTCTATATTTGTTGATCCGAGGGAGTTGTGAATGATGCTATTTTTGTATTTTATTTTGTTTAGGAGAAAAGACAAAACGAAATCCTTTTTAATTAATTATATATGTTCTTTCACTGTTTAGTTGTTAGGTTAATGTTGATTAGGGTGGGTGGATGGTGAGGTTTTGTTGTTTAGTTGTTCATTGCTGTAAAAGGGTGTATCCCTCTCGCTTTCTTCCTTTTGTAAATGGATTTTCTTTTGTTTTTGTCTAACTTCGATCTTCATCCTAACTTTTTATATATATCATGTTGTTCCTAACTCTACTACGTGGCGGCCTAAAGGTAAAGGGATAAGTGTTGAGTCATAACTCATAAATCTAATTTTAGTGAGCCACGGACCAATAATGACTTAAAAAATTTCTAACAGTCCTAGCTAATTTATGTATCATAGAATTGACATCTCTCGACCCAATAATGATTTAAAAATTTTCTAGTAGTCCTAGCTAATTTATGTATCATAGACCCAATAATGACTTAAAAATTTTCTAGTAGTCCTAGCTAATTTATGTATCATAGAATTGACATCTCTCGAGAACACTCCGACAAACTCTGTAGAAGACCCTTGCACCCCTCAATGACATCCCCAAAGAGCGAGTTTGCTTACGAACAATTTAACATCGCATTCACCACCAACTTAGTATCCATTTCCACAATAACTCTCTCCATACCAACCAAATCTTTTATTCAAGAGAGCACTTCATGTAGGGCACGCACTAGGTGCGAATTTCACACAATAAAGGTGCACTTTTCATGCACAAAAAGTGCGTTATTCACATATTAGTTATGCACCGTGCCGCACCAATTTTCTGCTCAGATCATGTTTGGGTTTATGTAGGCTTTTTAAGAGTGTAGTTAGGATCAACGGGTAGGTCCTTGTCAACGGCCCCACGGTGGCCGATCTGGTGAAATTATTTGTTGATCCATCTTTACTTCTTTTTTTCAGTTCTTTAGTTTGTTTCCTTTGATTGTGTTTTCATTTTCCTACGCCATGTGTGACCTTTTTCCTGTTATGTGTCTCTCTTGTGCTGACTTTTTTGAGATGGAAGGATCTGATAGTTGGTGGAACTTTATTCATTTTTTTTTCTCATTTTCTTAACATGAGAACACCTTAGTGTGGAGTTGTATATGTTCGAGAATGGAGACCTTGACAAAGTGTACACTCGTTTTTCCCCTTCTCCAACAATACCGTGGTGATCCGCATTGGTTTGAAGATCTTGAACTTGTAAACTCATTTAAAAAAAAGCTTCATGTAGCCAAATCGCTTCCTCTTCATCCGGACTGTACCTTCCTGGCATCACATGCGATCAACTAAAGATGTGGTACCCTAGATGATCATGGATAATGATTCCAAGACCCATCTTCCCCGTATCACTAAGAAGCCACATCAATATTTGTATACATACACACATATATATATGTTTATTTGTATATTAAATTATATATATATTAAATACAAAGTAATGATATGGAATCCAATACAAGTTAGGCATATAGTGAATTCCATAAGAAATCCACAATTTTGTTTCATATAAAAATCGATTAAATAAGGAATGGACATTCACGAGTCAGATACATGTGAGTACATTTGTAAATGAAGTCATTACAAGTTATTTAATTAAAATTACATACAGTATATGATTATAGAGATAGTATAAAACATGACTGAGACAGCCGAAATCCGTATCATAGAGATATAAAACATGCCAAACAGTAGTATTAGGATATGCATTCCCTAATAAGCCTGCCTCAATATATTTTTGGCTCTATTTCTATAAATAAGCTACATTAAAAGAGAGGTATTATTAGGATATGCCCCTCCTACAACTAACTACAAAGGCCACAACTTTGATGTATTAAACAAACCCAACTCAAGATTTTCTGCTTTCATTCCAACCATAACCTTAATTTTTTGGAAAAAATCAATCATAAATCAACAACAAATATCTAATTCATAACATCTTGGATCGTACACCACAAACAGGGGACAGGACAACAATTTGTTTAAAAGTAACACACTGGTTGAGCAACTCAACTTTAATCAACTGGATAAATGATGAATACTGAGTTAAAATCAGAAACAAGAAAATCTGGCCACCAACAACTTCTTGCTCACTCCTATTGCCCACGGTTTCTGCGGCTTTCTGCATTCCGTACAGGGTAGAAATAAGGATGGGCCTGTAACAAAATAGCCTCAACAATCCGATTTATTACAAATAGACAAATTAACAAAAAATGAGTCTGATACACAATATAACGTAAAGGTCTAACAAGTTGCTTTACAGAAAGTAAGAATATCATCATAATCATCATCATCGTGAAAAGTTTAACAAACTAAAATAAAACTCAATACTATTATTGCATACACATTTATAATAACTCATTCGGCATGATATAGAGTATGTTGAAAGCTATAAAGATTCTTACCATTGCTTCCTTGGCAGTTGGCCTTTCTTGATGATCATACCGCAACAATTTGTCAACAAAGTCAACAGCCTTCAGAAAACAGACAAATTGTCAAGTCTAAAATTACGAACAGAAATCTCATCACATAACCATGTAGCTAGCTTACTACTGCTTACCTCAGGAACAGCCAAATGTTGATTCTCAGCATTGATGAACTTTGTCCATGGTTTTCTGCTATGCCTAGATTGACACTCCAGAAAATACTCTTTATACCGTAATTAAATATATAATAAAGAAAGAAAAGTCAGTAGGAAGTTCCATATACTTCACCTTCCAACAAGGGCAGCAAGATGCTGGTCCAGTTCCAAGCGATATTTGTTCAAATAAGCATTCAACTCATCAGTACCCAATACCTGCCATTTATCATGACTTCATTACCTAATTAAATCAGATATCAAGATTATAAACTAGTGGCGCTTACAGGGATGAAACCGGGTAAGCAGGCTGCTCACATATAGGGATGAGAAGGAATCAAACAAATTTGATTCGATTCGGTATTCGTATTTGAATATTACAATTCAAATTCAAAATATTTAATTTGAATTAGAATGAAAATTATCTTTTTTATTCGAAAGCTATTCAAATACGAAGACGAGCATCATTGTATTCGATTCAATATTCACAAATATTTGATTAGAATATTTACTTATAATTTAATATAAAATTAATAATATGTAATTAATTTTGTATATTATTAATTAATGAATAATTACTAATATGAAGTACAGTTTAAAACTCCCTCAGTCCAAATTCATAATGCTCATTTCTCCATACACGGATTTTAATGAATATTGATTAATTTATGTATAAATTAGATGTGGTGTCCATTTATGAATAGAGTGATTGTTTATGAATAAAATGAATGACAATGTGTGTAAATAAGTGATGGTTAGAGGGTGTAGATAAAACATTATGAATAATATTATTTCAAAAAAAGGAAAGTGGGAATACTGAAATTGGACGGATGGAGTATCATTTTTATTTTGAATAATTAATGATTGATATATAAAGTTTTAGAAAAATATCAGATTTTCCAAAAAAATACTGGAGTATAATTTTTATATATATATATAAAATGCTAAAATTTCGAATTGAATATTCGAATACTTTCAAATCAATTAACAAATAAATTTAAATTTTAAACGTATATGAATATTCTACTATTTTATCGAATCGAATACTATAATATTCGCATCGATTTGGTTCGTTTACATCCCTGATTCCCTAGTCACATGTTAAGCACACACAATTGCCCAAACAGTATCAGAATACAAGCTCAATATGCATATAGATAATTCAGATGCATTTAAACCTAGAGTGTGAAAATAACTAAGTCAATGATATTAACTTGAAACCCCAGTCCAGTCAACAAAAATTGACAAATTAATGGTGAATAGACGCATTCAATCTTGAACCATTCGATTAAATATAATACGAAGGATGGAGCAACTAAATCATTAGTCATGTTCGAGCATACCTTTGCAATCTTGACCAGTTGATCATAATTATCATGTCCATAAAAGAAAGGTTCCTTGCGAAATATCTGAACACACAACCCGTCGTGTAAGCATCAATGTAAAAGTAGAATTTAGCATATAGAAAATCTACCAACAGGATGACACTTAACATGCTATTTAATTGAAAAGGAGACCCATTGGCAACACATTTAATTCTGCGGCTAAAATCAAGACCTTTGTGTTAAATGCAATTTAATAGCAAATCAACCACTATTATTTTTAAATAAAAGTACAATAGAAACTTCTGGGGGCAGCACCCCTCTTGCCCGAGTCCGACATTATTAGGTCCTACATCACAATATCCAATTCAATACCACAGTACAGTGATCTGATTTACGGCCTAATAATGTTCAACTCGGGCAGAAGGGACTACGTGGAAGTTTCAATTGAAAAAAAAAAAAAACTGTTTGATTTGCTATTATTCAATTGTCTAGATTAACCTGCAATTAACGAAAAAGTCGTGATTTTAGCCACAGTTAGGCCATTTTGTAAAGTACATGCATAATAAAATACAAATATGGAGCTTAAAGGAGTAGAGAAAAGGTATACCATTCCAGCAAACATACAGCCCAGGCTCCACAAGTCCAAGGAGTAATCATAGTCTTGCAAATCAACGAGAAGTTCAGGACCCTTGAAATATCTGCACACAATGGGAAGGTACAATTTATAACAGCAACTTCCATACCCAATGTTTAATGCACGATACAGTTACAGGTGAGATTTGAAAGGTGTCTATTTATCTTTATACAGTCATCTTCGGAGTAGTTGTTGAAGTTAGTCATACAACATCATGACTTTTAAGTAATGGGCAATTGCTCTGACTTAATGAATGTGAGGCTTATTTAAGAACATATCAAAGAGAAGCATGCAATATAATTTGGGGAGGTGTACTAAATTTTATATGTATAATATCACAACACAAAATATTTGAACAAATGAATTCATAAGAAAAGAATGACTTTTTGAAATCTAATCTAAATTTAAAAAAGTGCACCTATAAAATATCTACAGTGAAGCATTTATGGGAAAAAACTCGGGTATGCATTTAGAGCTATGTTTGAAAATCAGCTATTAACATGACAAGTTGACAACAATGCAAATCTAAGCATCACAACAGAGCATTTGCAAATTTGCAGAACCTCATTCATTGTTAGCATTAACTGTACAGACTACAGATTGATAATTTGTATCTTGCCATATTTTGGTAAATAGTTATACAGGGTTTTTCTTTTATTACACTTTTCATGGATCTCTTATCTTAACTAAACCAAGAATATAAAGAAAATAGAGAAAAGAAAATAACTCATACACTATTGTTTCAACTTTAAGCAACAAAACTAAAACTGGAAAAATATCTGATCAGATAAAGAAAGCTAAGACAGAAGAAAGATGTCAAACCTAGAAGCCACACGAACATTATACTCTTTTCCAGGGTGGTAGAACTCTGCAAGTCCCCAATCTATTAGGCGAAGTTTACGCTGCTCATGATCTATCATCACATTGTGAGGCTTCACATCTCGATGCATGATGCCTTGAGAGTGACAATAGTCTAAAGCCTATATAAAAATGTGAATAAAATATCATATTTTCTCAATCAGATAAGTCAACGCTTAACATGACAGTAGGAAGAGCTGAAGACTACTGGATGTTCGGGTTTACTTTATTTTCTTTTGGGGTTAACTAATTTAGAACAAACATGCAAAAGCTCATTATTGGCATTAAACCACATGCAAAATCAGTTAACTCACTGTAAGAAAATAAACAAAAAGCACAACTTCAGTAAATTCACTGAATTATGATTCTCCTAGTCATTTTCTCTTCTTTCCAAACAGAAACAAGCTCAGGGTCTTGAATTGAACATTTTCATGATATACATCAAAAAACCAAACGACAATCTTGGCAAAGTAAATTCAATAAGGTGTCAGGATAGATAGCTACAATTTGAAGCTGATTACATCAGGTGGAACTCAATGCCAAACAACTAATCAACATCATTGAATCTATTCAGCATCACTGCTCATAGTATTTGAAAGGTCAGAAAACACAGGCCCTGAAAAACAATAGATGATGGATAATATCACCACATCTTGGCCTAGCATAAAGTTAGAAAACATGCAAGGGATGGCTTTCGGTTCGCTAGTATGTAAAAGCATACATGAGAGATAGAATAGAAGTACGATGAATTATAAATTCTATCTTAGAGTTCATGTAAACTGTTACAGCGGATATAGAATTAGACTTGCCTTCAAAAGTTCATATATGTAGTATCGAATATCGAAGTCAGAAAGTGTGGGATACAGCACTTTGAAGTCTGTATTGTTCACATGTTCAAATATAAGACTCGGGGTCTTTGATTGTTGATCTCTTACAATATCAAGCAACTTCACAATATTTGGCCCTCCACATAGATTCTGTAAAATCTTAATCTCTCTCTTGATCTGCACAAAGGTAGCAATACAAATCAAGAGATTGTCAATAATTAAAACTTATGCATCAAAAGTGTACTAAACATAACCACAAAATTAATGAATCTTCAGCAGGAAACGGCTATAATCTATTTGAATATGTCTTCTTTTTCTTTAAAAAAGAAATGAAACTGTCTTGCTCCAGGATATATATCTCAAATTCTGACCTAGGGCTAAGGCCTCAGTATCCATATCCCTGCTTGAAATCTAAAAATCATACACATTGATCAATTAGGGGATGTTTGTTTTGGGATTTTGAGGATTTTGAAATCCGAATTTTGAAATCTAGTGGATTTTGAAATTCTAATGACTTGTATGTTTTGTGTTTGTTTTGGGATTTAAGTAGGGTAGGATTTAACTTTATAGTATATGATTCATATGTGTTTATATAGGGTTTGTAGGTATTTATAGTGTTGACTTTTGTAGGTTTTATAGGTATTTTATAGGGTAGGATTTTGAAATCCTAATTCTAAATCCCAAAGAAGAACATGGGTTGGATTTAAAATCCCAAAGTAGAACATGGGTTGGATTTCAAAATCTCAAATCCAGATTTTACATCCCAAAACAAACATCCCCTTAAGGTCTCTTCTCAGATCCAGTTATTAAAAAACAAATTGCAAAAGAATACATTTTTGGTTGTTCGGTTGAAAAACATAGACATGGTCTCGAGGCAAAAAGTCTAATATGAGATGCTTCTAATTGCTGAGATAATGTAAAAAAAAAAAATTCAGCAGTCAACTGTACAACTTGGATAATTGACAGATTGAGAAAAAATACATGAAAAATCTTTCAATAAACAAGATGGTTATGACGCAGCTCATTCTTCCTCTGTTCCCTCCAAAATGAAAACATAATGCAAGAATCTGACTATCCTTCTTCATGTTAAAGCCAACTAAAAAGCCAGAAGAGGTTTCATGTACAATGAAACCACAATAGAATATCCAAATGACAACAATTCTGCTAGCACTTATCCTTGCCAGTACTTTAATGAATGCAACAACAAATAAACATTTTTCTATTATTTACATTGTTCATTTTAATTCTCTAGACTCAAACATTTGCTATCTCCTGATTCTCCTCATAGTTTTTGTAAATTGTCCTACACTTCTAAAGTTCGTCATTTTTTTCTTATTTTCGCAACCATGTAATTTTTCCCTCCTGATTCAAATATACAACAGATCTCATAATTCTTAACAATAAAGATGTTTTCTTTCATCCTTTCATACAGACTAGACTGGAAAAGTAAAGGATGAACATATACTAATGAGTATACTGTACCTAATCTTCTGAATAATCCATGTTGCTAGTATATCACACTGACATTACGAAAACATAATTGCGGACGTATTAAGCACGAATCAATATGGCATTGCACAGAGTAACACTCCAATTACAATTCATTGAAGATTTTTTTATTGCACAAGAAATGTTAATCAGCATCTTAAAGAGATCTAATATCATGTAACAAAATAGACCCATACTGTTTACAGCCTCCAACGAATAAAGATGGGCAAGAAAACACCACAAACAAGGATAAAAATCGACAAATGAAATAAGGAAATGGGAAAAAACGAGACCTTCTTCTTCTTGACAGGTTTAAGAATTTTGATAACGCATTTCTCGTTATTGGTGGTGTGAATACCCTCGAAGACCTCGCTATATTTTCCCCTACCCACCTTCCTCACCACCTCATAATCATCCTGCTCCCTGTGGCAACCAATCAAACCTCAAATTAATCAATAAACACAAAAATCAAATGAAAAACAACGATTTATTAAACATCGAAATTAAGTACCCCCATTGAACAGTAAGAGACTCGTAGTCCCAATACTCCTTCGGGCGGACGACATTGACGTCGGCGTAGACTCGCGCCTTCGAAGGGGCTCCAGGACGCCTAATGGCTTTCCCGATCTTCTGTGCCATGGTCTCTAGGGTAGACTGGCGGCTGACGGAGGTTAACAATTGCAGCTGCTTCGACGAAGGCAGCGGCGGCGTTGGCGATGGTTGCTTTTGCTGTTTCTGTTTACCTAGGGGGAGTGGCGGGACGTTGGAGGCGATATGGCGGAGGAGAGAGGCCGGAGAGGAGGCGCGGTGGTGTACGAAGAATTGGAGAGGCCTTACGGCCATCAAACGTAAGGGTTATATAAATGTGTTATTCCGCTGCGCTTGTTTTCATTGCCGAAAGTCCAAAAGGAATTTTGGGAACCCTTTCAATTTTTTTATAATTTCTTCTATTCTACGACGTCGTTTTAATGCAATGGATAAGGCGTATAGGCTTTCAGTATTACGCTGCCCTGAGATGGCAATTTGAACCCAATGCCAAGTGGCCCTCGTCTATTCTCCTATTTACTGTTTCTGCAAATTTTAATGTAAAAATTATTTATTAATATTAAAATTGATAAAAAAAAATTAAAAGATATTATGGTTTAAATAAGATATATTTAGTGTGGATAGTTAAAGGGAGCAAAAACTTGTTTTTTTCTAAGAAAATGTTTAATTAAATATGTGACAAATGTTTTATTCAATTGTTAAAATAAAATTTTAAGGGTCCTAATTTTAATTTTAATTTTTTATTTATATTTTACTATAACGAGTTCACCCCTAAATCACATTTCTACTACAGTTATCTTACACCTGCTCATTTTATGAGTTCACCACAAAATCATATTTTTACTACTACATTATCTGCACCCGCTCATTTTATGGGTTCACCCCCAAATCATTTTTTTTTTACAACAGTTATTTGCACCCGCTCATTTTATGAGTTCACCCCCAAATTATTTTTTACCACAGTTATATGCACATGTTCATTTGATGAGTTCACCCCCCAAATCATATTTATACTACAGTTATCTGCTCCCGCTCATTTTATGAGTTCACCCCAAATCATTTCTTTTTTACAACAGTTCTCTACACCCGCTAATTTTTTAAGTTCACCCCCAATTTTTTTACCACAATTCTCTGCACCCACTCATTTTATGAGTTCACCCCCAAATTTTTTTTTAAATAATTACATTTATAATACTATATTATCTTTTTATTAATTTACACAAAATATAATAATAAAATCAACCATAATTTATACATTTACAATATGTAGTCGAGTCATTGTCGAGTTACCGTCGATTCACCACTAAATCACCCATATTTTAGAAAAAAAAATGGTAAAAACATAATTTAAAAAATCTATCAAAAATAGGCACAAATCTCAAATTTTTTTCTTTTTAATTTTTCTTCCTATTTTCAGTTTTTATTCAAAACTTTTTATTTCTTCATTTTTTTCATGTGTTTTTTTTCATTAGTATTTTTTAAAATTTTAATACAAAATAATATTATATGTATGATTTTATTATACTCAATAATATAATAAGTAATAACCAGTAATACCTAAAGATGTCTATCGGGCTGGCCCTAGCCCTATAGGGCCAACCCTACAGGGCTACGGGCTAAAAGGCCTAGGGCCTTAATCGGTTCATATTTAACGCACCAATAATTTTTTGGACCTAACCCTAACCCTAACCCTAGCGGGTTACGGGCTAAACGGGCCACTAACGGGCTACAATATTATTTTTTTTCTTTTAAAATTAAAGGTATCAATTGGCACGTGCAACGGGCAAATAAAATAGAAAAATACATAATTAGTTAATGATCAGTAAATGAGAAAACAAAAGTATGATTTAAATACAATTCTAAAACTCATTGGTCCTTAATATGACCAAATAAAGCTAAACAAATATCATAATCTAATAAGAAAATAGTAATAATGACTAATGGATGGTAATGGGCTTCTTAATGCTTATAGTTGTGGTTATTGGTCAAATGACCCAAAATTTGTTCTCAGATTATTTATTTAAAAAAATAATAATAATAACAACTCGGGCTAGCGGGCTGGCCCGGCTTAGCCCGCGGGCTAACCGGTCCAGGTAAAAAAACCTCGAATTTAAACGGGCCTATGATTCATGAACCCTAACCCTATATTTTCAGGGTTAAACGGGCCAGCCCGGCCCGGATAAACATCTCTAGTAATACCATTAAAAATAATTAGTACTCCAATATCTTATACAATAACAAATAATTACACATATCTAATTATATTAAATAATACTAAAACCAATTATTAGTAATATCACGAACAGTAATCGGTAATACCATTAATATTAATCAATAAATTTTTATACAATAACAAATAATTCCACACATCCAATTATATTCAATAGTACCAAAAAAAAATTATGAGTAATACACTAAAGAGTAATTAGTAATATCATTAACATTGATTAGTAATATCATTAAAATTGATCAGTAATACCTTATACAATAATAAATAATTCCACAAATCTAATTATATTAAGTAATATCATAAACAATAAAATGTAATACTATAAAAAATAATAATAATAATCAGTAATGTCTTAAACAATAATAAATAATTTCACACAATCAGTAATACCACAAATAATAACCAGTAATACCACAATTAATAATTAATAATACCGTAATCAATAATCATTAATTTTAATTCAATTGTATATTAATAGTAATACTGCAATCAATAACTAGTAATACCAGTACAAATAACTAATAATACCATAAAAATGAAAAAAAAAATTAAAAAAAGTGGAATTATACCAAGCCCAATTGAAGGGACCCTAACCCAATGGGAGGGCACCCTAGGTCAGCAGTCGTCATTTGGGATTTCATCAGCAAGGTCACCGGCTCTGAGTGTCGGCCGGTTAGAGATCCATCAGCAACATACTCGCATTCCTCCGCCGGGCTGCCGTCAACCGGAGGAAGAGGATGTGCAGAAGCATGATGAAGAAGACGGACGAGAGAGAGGCGACGTCGATCCGATTGTTGCAGGCGAGAGCCATTGATGCCGAAGAAGCTCCTGGATCGCGAACGCAAGGGAGATTGATCGAAGCAGTCGCGTCGGTGGTCGAAATGAGAAGAGGATTTCGGCCGCCATGGATCGTTGCCGAGATGATAGATGATGTCGATTGTCATAGAAGTGAAGAATCGCGATTGCGATTCGAAGAGGGGTCTTGGGCTTTAGCGGCCGGGATGGAAGCGCCACCGTCGTTGTCGAGGGGGTGGTCGGGCATGGTGGTGGTTGGGTCACCCGCCGACCGACATGAATTTTCGGCAGGTCCTTTACTCATCAAATTAAAATTGAAATTCAAGTGCACCGCCGATCGACTATAATAAAATCATGTCTATAATATTATATTGTATTAAAAATTAAAAAATACACATGCAAAAAATGTAAAAGAAATGTAGGAAAATTTAAAATAAAAAGGGAAAAGGAAAAAAAATGAAGAAATAAAAATTTTGGAAAAAATAAAAAATAAAAGTGGAAAAAGAGTAGGGGGAAGAAAAATTAAAAAGAAAAAAAATCGAGATTTATGGCTAATTTCGATAGTTTTTTTTATTAATTATATTTTTACGATTTTTTTTAAAAATATGGGTGACTTTGTGGTGAATCGATTTTTTAGAGTTTATTTTATTATATTTTCGTAAATTAATAAAAGGATAATATAGTCTTTTAAATGTGATTATTTTTTAAAAAATATTTTGGGGTGAACTCATAAAATGTGCGAGTGTAGATAATCATTGTAAAACAATAATTTGTGGGCGAACTTATAAAATGAGCGGGTATAAATAATTGTGGTAAAAAATAATTTGGGGGTGAACTCATAAAATGAGCGGGTGTAGATATCTGTTGTAAAAATATGATTATGAGGTGAACTCATTAAATTAGTGGGTGCAGATAAAATATAAATAAATAATTGAAATTGAAATTAGGGGGTGCAAATCATTATTGGGTGAACTAAAGAATTTTGT
This sequence comes from Galeopsis tetrahit, assembly GCA_963675135.1. Lineage (NCBI taxonomy): Eukaryota > Viridiplantae > Streptophyta > Magnoliopsida > Lamiales > Lamiaceae > Galeopsis > Galeopsis tetrahit. Next base: position 92,406,787 of record OY776119.1, read on the forward strand.
GGGTGCGAGTTCATTGAGGGTGAACTGAGTAAACAAGTGGGTGTGTGACTGGAATCTGAGGCCCAGTCCCAAGGAAGGCCCAATAGCTGGAAACTCATAGGTAAGGGACATGGTGCCACCGAGTGCAAACAAGCATTTGGCAAATTTTAATGTATGAGTGATACTTGCATAATTGTAATTTACTCCACTAGTTTGTCCAAATTTAATATTATAACACTTATTAAATGATATCACTTGATCTTAGCCAAAAGGCCGAGAAAGGTATATTAAATGATATCACTACGTTTATAAATTAATATTACAACATTTTATGTTCAATGTTACTTCTTATACAACGTAGTGATACTGAAAAAGTGTGTAAAACTTATTTTTTGAAGGTCTCTTCACCCCCATTCTCTTCCTCTAAAACCTTCCGTCACTTGAGATCAATAACTTGTGACGGGAGAGACACTCCATCCAGACTTTTGCTGATGATTCATAGATGCATCATGCATGAGCTAATCCCCTATTATACTAATAGGGAGTTTAATATGATGATGTGTCGTCTTAAGATTAATTTGGATGATGTGTCGTTTTTAGATTAATTTGGATGTATCGCATTCTCATGAAGTGTATATATATGTGTAATACTGATTGTAATGATGTGTCATTTTTCTATTGATCATGTGACATTTTAATATTAAGTGCAATTTAAGAAAAACAGTAATTAAGGTATGATGTTTACCAACTAAATCAATTTATAAATCTTTTAATATTTCGAATACCAATTTTGTTGAACATTTCTTTGTATTAATATTTAAAAATAATTACCTAATATATTTCTTTTGAAACTTTTTTATTTAAATATTATTTTATAAAATTATTTAAATATATAATATATTATGAATGTTTTTTTTATTGACACTCCTGCATAATATGAAGCTCATCTAGTTATGTACTTAATTTAAAGTGTATAGAATCAATTAAAATAATTAGTTTTTAATTAGAATTGCAGGCGCATGCATGTTATTGAGAAGGCAGTTGGAGGAAGAGGCTACTAACCAAGTTAGAGTGAGCCATGTCAACGGAATATCTACGTTTTTTAAACTTCTTTGATTTATTAATTTCAATTCAATCAAACAAATGGTAGGTATACGAATACGTACCAAATTTAATTGTACCTTTAATCAAGGGTTAATTCTAAATAAATACACCACCTTTAGTCTCAGTATCAATTTAATCACGACCTTTACGATTTTTTTTTAAAACCCCAACCTTTCATCGTGTTGCAATTAGATACACATTTTTTTTCTCTGGTCAACAATTGATGATATGGCTTGCCGGAGCTCGCCACGTCATATTACATATATTTTTTTATTTTCCTTATAAAGATTACACCTTATAAAAATATATATAAAATTTTATAAAAATAAAAATAAAATTGTATGCGTCTCCTCAGCTTCTCAAACTAGTTTTCTTCTATCATTCTCAAACAAGTTATTCTCTCCTAACCATAAAATTTTATAAAAATAAAATTTCATGCGTCTCTCTCTTCTAACCATAAAAATCATAAAAAAAAAAAAAAAAAACTCACGCATCTAATCCATGATCATTGGTGATTTTGTGATTTATTTCTTCAGGAATTCTTAAATTATTTAATAATTTTGTTGTTTTGTTCAACTAGTTCGAGAACTATAATTTTTTTCGGTGCACCTCAATTAATTATTGTATTTGGGTGTATATTGAAGATAACCTTGTTGGTGGTTTTTTATTATTTTGTTCAACTAATTGGAGAACTACAATTTATATGTTTTATGAGAGAGGAAAATATTATAGGAATTAATGTGCTTAACACTAATGATTATTGTTCGAGAACTACAATTTATATGCTTTATGAGAGATCAAAATATTCTAACAATTAATGTGTTTAACACTAATGATTATTGCAACAAAAATGTTCTATTCCTTATGATTTTGATTTTTAGGATTTGAAGAGAAGAACTTGATTGATTGAGTTTGAGAAGTGAGAAGTGAGAGAGACGCGCATAACAATAACTCTGTTCAGTTTGAGAAGCAAAGAAGACTTCGAAGAAGATGTGGAGAGTTTTATTTTTATTTAATTTTTATGTTAGAAGAGAATAACTTGATTTAGTTTGAGAATGGTAGAAGAAAACTTGATTTAGTTTAAGAAGCAAAGGATAATTTTATTTTTATAAAATTTTATATTTTTATAAAGTGTAATCTTTATAGGGAATAATTTTATTTTTATAAAATTTTATATTTTTATAAAGTGTAATCTTTATAGGGAAAAAAAAATATGTGTAATATGACGTGGCGAGCTCCAGTAAGCCACATCATCAATTGTTGACAGGAGAAAAAAAAACGTGTATCTAATTGCAAACACGATGAAAGGTTGGGGTTTTAAAAAAAAATCGTAAAGGTCGTCATTAAGATGAAAGGTGGTGTATTTATTTGGAATTAACCCTTTAATCAAAATGAATATTTTTTTACTTTTTTTAAATCACTAAAAAACTATACTAATTCTATAAAATTTGAAGGCTTCAATTGCATTATAAGTTATAACATATAATCTCTTTTCTTTTTTCTAATTAAAATGGATATGTGTTACGAAATAAGAAACAAATTATATGTATTTACTAAATAAACAATATATTAATATAAAGAAATTGCAAAATAAGAAACAAAGTATACTCCATTTCTCCATCAAAATCTGTGTTCATTTTTCTTATTTGTTTATTCATCAAAAGTGTGTTAATTTTATTTTATGAAAACAATTACAGAATATTTTATATTTATCTCACAACATTTTTACTTTATTTACTTTTTCTTAAATTTTGTGCTAAAAATGTGAGTACACTTTTCATGGATAAAAGGAGTGTATGTTAGTTATGAACTAATATTACAGCTTGCCGAAACCGGTCGCCTCCATTATTATGAGACATTGATCATTTTTTAAAATGACACATGTCAATAAATCAGATAGTGAAACACAAAATGAAACACTAAAATGGAGATATATAATCTTGTACTGTTTTCAAGTGTCCCCTTATTTAGATACATATGGTTTTGTTCTTGATCAAGAACCATGCACCTGCATGTTTGTTCAGGTTGTAGCACTGGGATTTTTTGTGGTAGGCAAGTTTCCATCATAACTGCACTGTGGGAGTCCTGGATTCCTCACTACTCTAGGCCCAATTGGTACACTCGACGTCACTTTTGGCCGAATATCCTGCGCCCAAACAGCTGATCGTTATTTTTTGTTGCACAATATACCTGTTCGATTTTCCTATTCCACGGGTATTTCACTCTGATGATTTTTACCACGTGTCTGCCTCCAATATTATAGAAAGTTGATTATTTTTAAATATTACTAATTGATGAACTTTGATTCGTCCCTTCGTACGTACCTGGTCAAAGATTGCAATAGGAACAGCAAGTGTAGCAACAGCATTGGGGGTATCCACTATGCCTGAAATCCGTCCTTCACAAGGGCAGCATGACAGTAGAAGATACACCTAATTATATAATATATATTCACCATTAATAATTACTATTTACATCACTAATTGGGATATAATTACAAGATATATTTGATCAGACCTGTTCTTTGGAGTATCCAAATCTTGAGAGGTAGTCGATCGCGTTCAGCACAGCACGCTTGTACGCAACTGTTGCATCGAGGTAGTGTTGTCGTCCACTCTCGTCGACACTAATGCCCTCAAAGACTAACCATTCAGAAAATCTAGGCTCAACTGGCCCTATCTCAAATATTGGGTTAACATGTAGAGGTGTAGGCCCCATCGGAGTGAGGTACTTTTTCATACCATCCCTTATGATTTCACATCTGATTTGACGTAAAGTTAGTACCCGCAATAAGTTGCTAAAAAATAACCCTGTAATTTCTAAGTTCTCAACGATTACATTATGACAAAGTCTTATGTAAATCAGTTTTACTGTGCAATCCATTTGTACTAAGATTTGAGAGAGAGCAGAGAAAGAGAGTTACTTGAGTTCAAGAAAGCCACTCATTTCAATTGCACCACAGAAGGCCACTTCACCATCACCTTGTGAGAAATGCATATCTCCAGTACTAAGATTTGCTCCCTCTACAAACACAGGGAGGTATACTTTTGAACCTCTACTAAGATTCTTGATGTCGCAATTCCCTCCGTTTTCTCTTCCAGGAATGGTCCGGGCCGCCTCCCCTGCTATCCTCTCCCATTCCGGACTTCCTTCCTTAATCTACCAACATTCCAACTTCAATCTCACACACAAAACTTATATGCATGCATCATCAGGTGCACCGTGCAACTCAAGTGTATTTTAAAATAGTTGTACCTTGCCAAGAACGCATCCCTTTGGGGATGGGAGATTTGCGAGGGGGCGTTGATGCAACACCTCGCACAATTTGAAAGACTCCACGCCTGCTTCTTCGAGTTTCCTTTCCCTCTCGTTCCAAATTTGGAGCAGTTCAGCTGAGGGTGCGGTTCCCACTATTCCAGGGTGGGTTAAACCCGGAAATCTCACCCCTGTTTAGTTTATCACATGATTAGTTTCTGTTTGTTTACATGCATCCATGCATTGTAAGAAAAGAAAATATATACCAGGAATATGAGGAGAATAGGCATATATTCCTTCAAAATACCAGATAGCTTTGGTTGCACAGGGAAAATGATCAGTGAGAAATCCTCCCCCATTTTCCCTGTCAAAAATTGCAGTGAAACCCCATTCATCTCCGGGTAAAGGCCCCAAATTGCATATCTCAACAACCAGCAGATCACCCGGCATTGCAGCATTCCCATCCGTGTCAACCACACGAATCGGCCCGCTAAGATAATGAACCTGACACGTTCGCTCATTCAAATATTGATCAGTGATTCGATTTCTAATGAATGCCTAAAGTCGTGATTCACTACAAAAAAAACTGTTTTTAGTGACAAAATTCTCTCATTATTGTTTTTCTAGCTAAAAGTTTTTAGTGACACAAAATTGAAAATTAATACTAATAGTTAGAGAAACTATAATAACATAATTTTTGTCACTAAAAGTTAATTTTCTTGTAGTGATTTATTGTGCCAGTTGAATTTCCAATACAAGTAAAGGCCATATTTTTTTTCCTTTATTCTGTTTTTACAGTTTAGGATGAAAATTAAGTATTAATATACATACTACAAGAATTAAGTGTTACTACATGACTTACTAGTGACGGGTCTAAGGTTTTAATATCAAGTGCAGAGTTATCATCAGAGATTGCCCCTCCTGTCCAATCAACCATTTCCACCCTGAATACCTCGCCGGTTTTTACCTCCGCCACCGGTTGTGCAGCGGCAGTTTTTGCTCCCATGCCTTTTTCTTTAGGTCTATAGGAACTATTAATCTTGGACTTGGAGGGGCCATGATTGATTTTGGGATTTTTTTTATTTTTTTTGTGAGTGTGTGTATTGTATTAAAAGCTTTGATTTTTGGAAGAGTTTAATTTCAACAAGAAAATTCTGGACCAAAAGAAGACAATGTTTGTGGAATTTTGAATATTAAATTAATTGTGATTTAGACAATTTTACTAGCTTACAAAGAAGAGGCAACCTTTTCTTTTCCAATGGTCCCTATATAATTGTTTTATCTAATTGTCATATGATGTTGGAAACTGGATGCTGTAGTTTTCCACTGAGAAAATGATGGGAATTTTGGTTGTTTATGATAAAGCAATTATTAAGAATGACTCTTGTGTAACCATAAAATAATGACAGAAAGCGTGAATTAATTGATGAGTTACACTTGTGTGCACTTAATTGTATGGTGTAATTGACTAATGTGAGGGTTAAAAATTCAATTAAACAATTATAAATTTATCAAAATTACTTAAAATTCAATTGCATATATGAATTTTCTTTAATTGAAACAATTTCATATTTGGAAGTCATTGCAATAATTTTACATGTGAAGCTCTTCTAATTATCAACATAATGTGTGTAAACATTGATATTATCGTCCTAAATGATAAAATTAAGTTAAATAAATTTGTAATTAAAGAGAAACTCACAATGGAAGCATCTTGAAACTTGATATCTTGAGCAGTATCCTCTTTTGTTATCCCTCCGCCGCTGAAATCCACCATCTCAACCCTGAAAAGTTCGCCGGTTCGCACATCCGCCACCGGTTGTGGAGAGGAAGCGTTTGTTCCGACGGCTTCTTCTTCACATCTATAGGCACAACGACCCTTGCACCATGAGAACCCATTTTTTACAGCTTAGTTTCTTTGTCAAAATCAGATGTTGAGTTTAGCTCTAATTCAGAAAAGTGTCACTAGATGATAAATGTTGGATTCACTTTCATAAAGAAAAGTTTAATAGTTACACTGCCAATTTTTTCTTCACAGTGGACCACTAATTGCTTGATGGCATGGGTGGTGTTTTGCATACTTTAGATAATGGATCACTTTATTATCAAAAGTTACTCTTGAATTTTTTTTATAAATTAATTAGTCTGAAAATTGTTAATACAAAAAGATTAAAAAAAATGTATGAAACAATTTTATGAAATAAGTTTTCATTACTTGTACTATCCGTGAACTTATAACTCGAATCGAATAATATTTAAAGTAGATCGTCTCACACATGACTCTTACAATTCAAAATAAAACATATCTAAGGTACTGAGAGTCTTAAAAAAATTATGAAAGAAAAAAAACTATAAGCTTTAAGTAAAAAAATGCATTCAAACTAGAATACATTGCAACATTTTAAGGTATAAATTAGAGAATTGATATAAAAGTTTACACATCTTCGAGTTTGGATATTGACTTCGAGAATGTAGCACAATACGAGATTGAAGAATAGGAGTTCAACAATAAATGGCTTATTTAATGGTTTAACCACATCGAAAATAATTGTTGAAAGTTCCTCAAAAAAAAAAAATGTTGAAAGTTGAAATATACTCTCTCCAATTCAAAATAGATGTAATTTTAAATCAATGTACATAAAAAAAATTATTAACTTTCAATTATACTTTTAATTTATTGCTTTAAAATTCTATACAAACTTAAAACATTTTTACTATGTAGGTTATCTTTAATAATGTTATGACTGATGTGTGCAAGTTAAATAAAACGATAAATGAGAACACAAATTTACGTGGTTCACTATCGATGTGATAGCTACATCCACGGTAGAGAAGAGAGAATTCATAATACTGTATATTATTCAGATAGTTTTCAGAGTACAGAATGACTAGGTCAAAATAGGGATTTAAATATAAATCCTAAGACTATGTTTACTTTCGGCTTTGACTGGTTTTGAAAACCGATTTTTGAAATCCTTGATTTTTTTAATCCAATATATAGTTATATGTGTGTTTCTTTTGAGTTTTGAAATATTAGAAGATTTTAACTTTATGTCAAATCAATGTGTAAGATTGAATGAAATTGTATCATTATATTATTGTTGAGTGAGATTATAATGATCAGTTGATTGTGTAATGATTGAATGTATTATATTATTATAGTATTACTCTCTCCGTCCCGTGATTACTTGCACACTTTCTTTATTGGAACGTCCCAAAATTACTTGCACGTTCTTTATATGGAAATATCCCACAAAATTAATAACCTCACAACATCATTTTATTTTTAAATTTGTCACTCTTGTTTCCATACATTTCACTTTACACATCATCAAATTACCTAAAATATCCCCCATTTATCTTACATCATCAACTACTAAATCCACTTTTCTTAAACAACGTGTCGGTCAAACTATGCAAATTATTTCGGGACGGAGGGAGTATTATATTATTGTTGATAAAGATTATAATGATTGAAGTGATATTATATAGATATAACTTTATGTCAAATCAATATGTTTGATATGGGTGGTTTTGTGTAGATTCTGAAAATCGATTTTTAAATCTTGAAGTAAAACGGGTTTAAGATCTTAAAATCCAAAACTTGGTTTTTAAAACCAAAAGTAAACATAGCCTAATAGACTGGGCCCCAAAAGTAGGTTCAAAATAGAAACTGAGTCCAAACATAACATAACGTACATCGAGACCCCGACTATTTTCTGCGGAGTGTGACATGGTCGTATGGTTCAAGGCATTTCAACAAATCTCCACCTTGACTTGAATCCTCTCACAGATCAACAAATGTTTCAGATGCACCATAAAGATGTCAAATTGTACTAGCGACTCCTCGTACGCAGATTTGTCCTCAACAGGGCAACTAAGAGCTTGTAACATTCAACAAGTCCAAACCAGCAGGGTTATCAGCAGTCCCAACTTTCTTCACCTTAACTATTTTCTCACTTCTCAGAAAATGATACATGACGTCAATATGACATAGTCGTAGGATTCAAGGCATTTCATCATGGTAGTAGAGTTCAAGGCATTCCAACAAATAACATTAAAAAATGCAAAACATCAGGTAAATCTCTCAGTTTTAAAATCTCTTTAATTCTGTTAGTTTTAATTCTAAATTATTTTTTTCTTTTTATTTTTTTGGTGGGTTTTATAACAGTCTTTTTCTCTGTCTTCTCCATCCATTTACATTTTTTAAAATCTAATTCAATATCAATTTAATTTTTCTTTTAATCTTTTTCTATATTTCAAAAATTATACTAAAATTTTTAAATAATTTTTTTATACAATCCCACGTAATACGCCGAATCTTGCACTAGTTGTAGGTAAAGTAAAGTGTCAAAATGTCTGTTTTAATTTAAACACTATTACTCTCCATGTTTACAAAATATAAATTTTCATTTAAACAGTACCAATTTTTATTTTGTATTAAAACATTTTTTAATTAAAAATTATTAATTCACTTAATACATTATGACTTTTTTTTTTTTATAAAAACATCACTGTTAAATTATGATTACACATTTCGAATGTACTCCTATAACTTTAAACTGGAACACTATAATTTTTGGGTTCAGCACTATCACTTTTCAAATATATATATGGGCTGCTTTTAGGGCCAGGCTATATACACCTCCAGGCATAGTAAATATACCCCTCCTTTATTTATTAATTAAATATACATATAAAATACTCAATTTACCCCTTTATAAAATATTCATTAGATAGATACACCCCTCTAAATCCTAAAAACCTAAACCTAATCCTAGTTTCTGCAGCCGCCATCGCCATCCGCCTATCAACCCTAACGGCCACCGTCGCCATCAACCTTAACAGCTGTCGTCGCTGCCAACTCCCACCGCCACCATCTCCGACGATATCAAAACCAAAAGCCCAAAAAAAATCTAACAGAAATCACGAAAAAAAAATTGACAAATTTTAGATAAATCAGTGTCGATTGACACTGGTTTGTCGACAATAAGATATATGGTCGACAAAAAACACTCTCGTCGACACGATTTTATCGAAAGATTTTTTTTTAAAATATATCGATAAAATGTGCTCGAAAATAAACACTACCCTAGTCGACAAGTATGAAAAATTGTCGGCCTCTTATATTTTTTTGAAGCCCATTTCTTTTATTTGTTTAGGGCCGTTTTGTTGGGCTGTTTCATTAGTTCCACTGGTTTGTTTAGGCCACGGATAAATGCCCCCCTATTTATTATTTATTATGTGTTCACCCTCTAGATGACTTCACCCCCCAAAATATGAGTTCACCCCCCATAAAATACCACATATAACCTTTTCTCCTCCTCCCACAATTAATATACAATACAAAATATTTTGAGTTCACCCACAATTCAAAAAAAAATCCCCCTTGGAGCGAAATCGTGCAATTTTCGTTGTTATTGGAAATGATTTAGACGTTTAGTTGTTCAATATATGTGTAATGTATTTCGTTTCCGAGTTTTTTTTACAAAAATTGTGTTTTACAAAAACTCAGCACTGGTTCGCCGAGTTTTATGAGATTTTTCGAAAAAAAGTTCCACGTTTTGATTCAAAACTCAGCGATCGAGTTTTGATTCATAACGTGGAAAAGTTGGCCGAGTTTTGAATCAAAACGTGGAAAAGTTGACCGAGTTTTGATTCATAACGTGGAACTTTTTTTCGAAAAATCTCACAAAACTCGGCGAATCAGTGCTGAGTTTTTGTAAAACGCGATTTTTGTAAAAAAAAAACTCGGAAATGAAATACATTACACATATATCTATTACAACTACACAATCATGCAACAATACGGTCAAATAAAACAATAATATGAAATATAATCAATTATAAAAAAATAATATATTTTTGGTGGGGGAGAAATGCAAAACCCTGTTTTTTTTTTATGGGTGGGTGTACTCAGCACATAGGGGTAATATAGTCTTTTTATGTAATAGTTCAAAATATAAAGGGGGGGGGTGAACACATAATATGTGGGGGTTAATTTATCCGTGGCCGTTTGTTTAATTAGATTGGACCATTTTTTTCCCCCTCTTTGTATTGTGTTCTCTTCTCTTTTTGGGTCACATCTTTTCTCGTTTGACGGTCTCGCATAGCTTCACTTTAATATTTATATACGTATATATTTTTTAAAAATCAGGACTCGACTTTAATCATAAGTCTATGAATCTTTAAATTTATAAGTGATAAAAAATATTTTTATATATAAAACCATCTTATAAATATTTTTATCTTAAAAACAATATTTTTCAAATATGCTATTCATGTAGACTTAAACATTATCATTTTATTTTATATAAAAAATTTCACTTGTACAGTACATCTTAAACATATAATTTTGAAGTAAAAAATTATCACATTTCATTTAAATATTACTCCTATAATTTTCAAGGTAAAGTCTAGTATGCACTCGAGTGCATGCTGTTTTTTTTATGGAAAGTTAAATACCCATTCATTTTTTCCCCTCCCCATGACTCGAACCAGGACCTAAGGCCTAGATAGTGGTGCTCTAACCACTTGAGCTATCCCACTTTGTCCTCGAGTGCATGTTGTGCACCCTAGTTCATGTGCACTTTTCAGTTTTACTGACTTACACTTTTAGTAAAAGACACTTTTCAATTATTACTAAAAATATTATTATACAATTTAATAATTAAAAAGTGCAAACCATTTACCAAAAAGTATAAGTCAGTAAACTGAGTGCAACATGGACTAGGGTGCACAACATGCACTCGAGTCCATAGCAGACCAACCCAATTTTTAATTATCAACTAATAAACGAGATTGACGAAAATCTATACTCCCTCCGTTTCGGTATACGTTTTTTTTTTTAAATTAAGAAATATAATAAAATAATAGATATAGTACAAGTAATGTGATGTTGAGACAAAAAATAATAAATTAGTATGAGATGGAGTATGATAAAATAATAGATGGAGCATAAATGATGTAATTGAGAGAGAGAAAATAATGTCCAAAAAATAGAATGAGAAACTTATTATAGAACATAAAAAAATTTTGAAAAATTTATAATGAAACTGAGGAAATACTATTTTGACGATATTTTCTACTAAGGGCATCCACAGTGTCGGTGAGGAATTTTGAGTTTTAAGTTTGACACATGTGCGCCACCTCAAAAATTTTCTATTCCTATCTCAAAAAACTTCTACCCCTTCAATGCATTCTACCTAAAAAAAATAATACAAATAAAAAATAGTTGGGACCACATTAAAACCCACTCTCGCAAGTGAGTTACACTCTCCAAATTATTCTCTTATTTTTCTCATGTGTTGTTCACTCTCCCTCTAACTCACTCTCTTTTTTCCTAATTTTTTACTTCTACTTAGAAGAACTTCTACCCAATTCCTCCTCTCTCCTCCACATAAGCACTCCCACAACCCCTTCTACCCTACATTTGAGGTAGGAGTAGAAATCCACATGGGACTTCTACCCTCCATTGGAAATGCCCTAATGGGTCAAGTTTTTATTTATTATTAAATTGACCATCATCTCACAAAATGAACCCATTGGACGATTTCACGGAAACTTTTTTCATGATTTTTAATCATTTTAGTCCGTACATATTGATTTTTCATAAATGGAGTAATGTTTTGCCACTATTTCATTTATAGCACTCATCACTTTGAAATTCCCAACATTCTCACATACTTCCTCCGTCCACTTACAAGTGTTACGTTACTTTTTGACACATAGATTAAGAAAAGTGATTAAATAATAGATATAGTACAAGTGATGTGATTGAGAGAGGAGAGAGATAGAGAGAAAAAGTAAAATATAAAGTGAAGTGTAAGAAAAAGTACTTATAAAAAAAAGTATGGGAAGCTTATAGGCGGACGGAGGGAGTATACGATACTCCTCCATTTCGGTATAAGTGATGTGATGGTGAGTGAGAAAATAATAGATTAGTGGAGTATTAGATAAAGTACAAGTAATGTGATGGTGAGAGAGAAAATAATAGATTAGTATTAGATAAAGTATTATAAAATACGAAGTAATAAATAAAGTATAAGTGATGTGACTGAGAGACAAAAAATAATTTGACAAAAATTGAATGAGAAACTTACTGAACATAAGAAGAAAAAAAATGTGGAAAACTTGTGGAACGAACTTGTGGAACGGAGGGAATATTACACACCATGATATTTTTTATTTAATTAGTTTTTAACTTTTTATGGAGTATAAAACGTTACCAATCCCCTTACCAAAATTTTGTTGTACTAACTTAAAATTTTAGTAAAGCAAGACATAGTAGACATAACCAACATATCATGTAAATATTTAAATAAAATTTATAAATTATATTTAAACTTTTTTTATTTCAACTTCAATTCTTTAAAATGATTGAGTGAGTCCGGATCCAAGTAACTCAGTTCCCTTTTCCTTTTCCGTAAGAAATAATTAATTCTTGAATGTACTAAAATCTTAGGTTAGCAAAATAATTAATTTGATATATAAGTAATTAACTCAAACTTTAAAATATGCTCAAATAGTGACATAATTTATTATCTTACCAAGGTATTCTAAGTTTTTATTAGCGTACATTTTTCAAGTAACCTACTCTTTCCGATTCACTTTACGGTTCCTTCTTAGAAGAGAATTTTTATGTCAATATAATTATCAATTTACGCTAAGTATCTAAAAGAATAAAATTATATGATTTGATTCTAATTTTGTCCCTCTACATGTTTTGTGATAGTGTACATTGACTATAAATATGTAAACAAAATGACAATAAAGTCATCAGAACATCATAAAGAGAGGGAGGGGACAATTACTATATACTCCCTCCGACCGTCCTGTTCGCCAAAGAATCATTTAAGCGGACTAAAAAAAAGTACACACTCCATCCACGAAATGTAGTTTTATTTGTCGTATATTCTTTGTTCATAAAATGTAGTTTCATACACTTTATGAAAATCATTTCCCTTTAATCATCACTTAATTACTCAAATGGTCACCAACTTTATTCACAATTGACCTCACAATACTCTTAGGCCATGTTTACTTGATGGATTGATGGTTGGATTTAGTGTGTAAATACAACTTCTTTCATGTTTGGTAGCATTTGACTTTTATATCAATGTATAAAAAAGTGAACAAATATAGGATGAGTTCATAAACATAAGATTTAAACATCCTAACCAATCTCAACACAACCCACCAAACAAACAATGTCTTACTTTTTTTAAAAAATATGTTCCCACTTTAATGAGACTATATTTGGTGAGCTAATGAAGTAAAGTAATATAACTTTCACAGGTGCAGTTGAATATTAGGTAAAGTAACCTCAAGGAGTTGGCCTAGTGGTTAGGGGGTGTTTTCAAACTCTATAAACTGCTTACATAATCATTTTTTTTAAGCTGCCCTCTCACAGCTTTAATTTTTGCTTTTAAATTGTTTACAGAGTTTGCAAACACCCCCTTAGGAGCATGCTCCTCTCTAGGTCTCAGGTTCGAACCCACTAAGGTGCAAACATTTTTTATGGGGTCATGTCCATACAGAGCGCAAACATTTTTTATGGGGTCATGTCCATACAGAGCGCAAAGTCTGGCTTTAAACGGTACTCCGCAAGTGGACGGTGGGACTGGTCCCTCGAAATTAGTAGGTCCAAGACTGGATACCCAAGACTTTAAAAAAAAAAAAAAAAAAAAAAAAAAAAAGTAAGTCGGCGAGTGATATTTGTAAGAGCGAAATCCTAGTGGTGACCTCACAATCTTTTGTTTTCAACATTTCTTGTTTTGTTGTTATAATTGACATTAAAAAGAAGGTAGAAAATTGATGATGGCTGGTCCCTCTAATTGTACAACTTGTATCAATACACATCTCTCTTTATTCTCAATATCTATAGTATTTTATATTTTAGTATGGGAAAATGAAAATGAAAATAAAAAAGTAGTAGCAAGTGATAGGTTATCAATAGAGAAGAATCCAACGGTTGAGGGCCGCGGAAACTTGGAGCCGCTTGCTACTGCCCAATACTTTGGAATCTTAACCCAACCACTCTCTCTCCCTCCCTCCCTCTAACCCAATTAAAACTCTCTCTCTATCTATTATATATATGGAGTATATCTATATGCCTCCTCCTCCTACTCTCCTCATTTCAACCCTAATATTCTCTCTCCTGCTGCATAAAATAATTTCTTCACAAATATTGGAGTACAATTACAAATAAATAGATAGATATATTGAAAAATGAGTTGCAATGGGTGCCGGATTCTTCGAAAAGGGTGCAGCGAAACCTGTATTCTTCGCCCCTGTTTACAATGGATCCAAAGCCCTGAATCCCAAGCCCACGCCACCGTCTTCGTCGCCAAATTCTTCGGCCGCGCCGGCCTCATGTCCTTCATCTCCGCCGTCGCCGAACCCCAACGACCCGGTTCGTTCTCTCTCTCTACAAACCTCATTATTCCGATGATTTTGATTTGATTATTAACCAGGATATGTTTTGATTTTACAGCTCTGTTTCAGTCCCTGCTTTTTGAAGCCGCCGGAAGGACGGTGAATCCGGTGAACGGCGCCGTGGGACTTCTCTGGACGGGTAACTGGCACGTGTGCCAGGCGGCGGTGGAGACCGTTCTCCGCGGCGGCGCGTTGAAGCCGATATGCGGTGAGTCGGACCCCGATGAGTCATCCGAGTGCACGGATATGTTTAAGTTACCGAGTCCAGGCCAGAAACGGCGTCGTTTGAAGGATGAATCGGGGAAAGTGATGCAACTTGCCGATCTCGATCTCAGCTTAACGCCGGGTTTTCCGGTGGGCGGTTTGCCGGAGAAGCGGCGGCTGGGAAGCCCGTCGATGAATTCGGAGGAATCTGGGACAACAACGTGTGGAGATCAACCAACTGCTGCTGAATTAAAGCTTCTAAACTTGTTTAATTAGTTAGAAATTATTGGTTAATGGTAGAGGGCTTTTTTTTTTGGTTCCCGGAATTGAATTTCCGGCGAGGTTTGTAAGTCGCCGGCACAGGATTTTCCACTTATTTTCTAGTTGATAGAAAGTGGGAAAAATGAATGTTTTGCCAGCGATTTTGTGCTTCCTTATCTGTAATTTCTCTCTCTCTCTCTCTATCAACTTCTATTTTCTGCGTCTAATGACATTATTAGACTTTGAATAATTGAATTGCTTTTTACCTTTTCTTTTGCTATCATCATCCTATTTTAAATATACAAATTAATATACTTAATTTATGCTCCATACCGACGTACAAACATTTGTATAAGATCGAGACTTTTACATGTTTGGTACGAAATTTTATTGGAAAGGTATATTATATAAGTAAAATTTATATTATACCCCTATTTAATGAGTATTACTTTCTAACATAATTAATGTATAGAATTATGTTAGTAAATAAATTTAAAAAAATATTACTCTATGTAAAAATAAGTCTATATATTATAAGCATGGACAATCCTCTACACTTAAACCTGGGTTTTAAGTATAGAGTTAGACCCTATCACACTATACACTATATAAATGAGATATTAATAAAAGAAAAACAAGTCTATCTAATTGAAATGGTGGGTGTAATATTTACATTTGATAAGTAATAAAAAAAAAAGTGGAGGAGTATAAAAATATAATCACTACTTTGACTCATTTATTAAAATACTGTATCAACATTTTACTATCACTTTACCTTTTTTTCTTTCTTATCTATCTCAACATTTAGCTTTCTTATTTATTTTAATATTATATTTTTTATAATATGTGGAAAAAAAAG
The DNA here is from genome assembly GCA_963675135.1 of Galeopsis tetrahit. NCBI lineage: Eukaryota > Viridiplantae > Streptophyta > Magnoliopsida > Lamiales > Lamiaceae > Galeopsis > Galeopsis tetrahit. Next base: position 92,422,886 of record OY776119.1, read on the forward strand.
TAGGAAAATTGAGAAAGTATATATATAATGCAAAGCTTTCTCTATAAAAAAAAATAAAAAATTGTCAATTTTCTGTGATTGAGATTACATCATTAAAACTAAGTCAATAAATGTATACTCCCTCCGTCCCGGAGGAATTTGCACCCTTTGACCGGCACACATTTTAAGAAATGTGTAAGAAAAGGTGTAATGATTGATGTTTTGAGGGGTAGTTTTGTAAACTTTTATGAATAAAGTAAAGTAAAAAGTAGATTGAGTGTGGAAAAGTAATGGCATATGGGTAAATATGAGTATATTTCAAGGGTGAGGGTTGTGAAGATATTTTCTTTTATGGAGTGTGCAAATTGGTATGAGACATCCATATATGGAAAGTGTGCAAATTCCTGTGGGACGGAGGGAGTATTTTTTAATAGTACAAAATAAAAGGGAATAAAATAGTTGCATGTATAAGTGAAAAGGAAAATTAGGACAAGGAATTTATTATTTGCAAGAGCAAGACAATGTGCGCCTCAGAATATTGATATTTTTTTATTGTAGTGTTTATCTGGTAAGACGTCACGATCCATTATCATTCTCCATTTTCCACAGTAACTTGTTCTACCTTATTCCATGAAAACACCTCAAAAGTGGACACGAAACTGTTGGTGCCTTTTCAACAAATTAATCTTACATATAACAGCACTAAGCAATTTTATAATCAACGTCGAAAATTGTAGCCATAATTTCATAGAATTGTAAATTAAATGTGTGTGTTTTAAGATAATGTGTGGTTAATAATAATATATATATAAGTAGTTTCGATGATGTTAAGGAATGATGGAGAGTCGAGTCCAATTGCATCCCATGTGGTTGGAACACGTTGGATTGATGTAAGAAAAACGTGGCAGGGGAATTTATAATTATCCAAACTTGAAGAAATATCATTGGGTGCTGAAATTATTATATATTATTAAAATATATAGTGTCGTTTTCATTTGATTTCATTTAATATTAATTTGAGAGGTTTAATTCTGAATATTGAATTTCATTGGCTTGGGACCTTTCGGCGATTCGGTAGGGGCGCGAGGCTTTTGGAGGGTGCCAAGAGCCGTCCATCAATCTTGTTTTTAGATGTAATTATCGTTTGGCCTCATTTCGAAGTTATTTGTCTTTTTCTTTTTTATTTCTTTATTGATGTTTGAGTTTTGGATTGGAAAAAAAAGGGACGTGATCATCTGCTTCAATTTTGATGTTCCACATCTTATTTTACTATATATAGATGATTGACATGTGTCATATTAAAAAATTATTAACGTTCTATTATATTGGGGGAGATACGTGTTAAAATTTTAGTAGGGTGAAACAGTACTACCGAAATAGAAAAAGTGGAACTCGAACCAGAAAAAAATGATTGGTAGAAATATTTCAGTGAAAAAGAAGGTGCAGGTAGTATTTGAGATGTTTTTGGAGGTAGTGAATAGTGTTAGTAATTATATAAATATCATTAAATTTGTATTTATGTTGACGAGTTTTATTAAACAGTTCGAACGAATATTTTTCCAAGCATTTATAGGATTGGATTTTTGTGATTAGTGATCTGGAAGAATAAATTCACTTGATAAAATTTCACAAGGCATATGATTTGTCACCAATGTAAACATGGCATGAGTGTCGTTAAGTATATATATCTACAATGATTCTACATTACTAATTAACACATGCGTATTTTACAACTTTAAGATAGATAAAATGATTTGAATTCAGGGTACAATATGGTCATGTCTAGTGAAAAAAATGTCATAAACATCATTGGATAATGCTATGTTTTACTGCATAGGATAGTGTTGTACATCATTGGTTCCAAATCCTAGATTAAGTTGATAATTGGGTTTTAAAACAAGTAAAACAAAACAAAACCAAAGTTATAAAGTATCCATCTTTTCGATCTTAACTACACCATCATTGTTTCCACTTACTTCGTGTTTCACTTTTTATACTCCTTCACACACAAAGCCATCTTGAAAAATTGTCCATAAAAAAGAATTTTGTTTCGGAAGTTTGAGATACACATGAAATTTCAATAATTCATTAATAATAGAAATGAACAAACTAACTGATCGTAATGGACAAATGAGAATTGATAACTTATACAATAGTTAAAGTTGCTAAAAATTAAAAGAAAAAAGAAAAGAAAAAACATATACATGGGTCCTATATATGACTCTACGTCACGTGGAACAATCAATTATTTAAATTTAATTAAATCTAATTTGTCATGAGTTATGGAGTATAAGTTTGATGTTTTATCTATGATAGTGGAGCTCGAAACATTGTTCATATAATTCAAGCTGTTCCCTCCGTCCACCAAAAGTGTGCTCATTTCTTTTTTTGGGTCTACAAAAAACGTGCTTATTCTATTTAAATAGTTAACTTTTGAATATTTTTTCTACTTTACTAACAAGATTGAGTATCTACCAAATATATTTTTTACTCATTATATTAAATATATTCTTTAGAATTAAAATATGATTTTTTTAAAAGCATATATAAAAAAAAGTGAGCACACTTTTGGTGGACAGAGGGATTATATGATATAGTTCCACGTTAAAAGGTAAAAAATAAACAATTAACTTGTTATTTATCAAGCTAGCTATAATTCCCTATAAAATTTCTCCAATCATTCGTGAATTTTAAATTATTTTTAAACATAACCACAAATATTTTATATTTAAATGGTTTTAGTAGTTTGATATATACAGTTGTATAATATATGTGAACTATGATAAACAGAAAAAATGAAGAATAAAAATTAGTAGAGGGGAGGCCAATATAATGAAAGTGGGGTCAAAGTATGGCAGCTAGTTCTACGGTCAACGTCGGCTAATATTGGAGTACAAAAATCAGTATTTTAATACTTTCAATTTATAATTTTATGTCATTTTGTCCTCTCGCTTATTATTTTTTTGGCCATTTGTATATTTCTTAATAACATTATATGTTATTATAATATGAAAAAATTCGCATTTCTTGGGACAAAATTCTGAACCTGTTCGTGATCGTAGGCACCTCTTTTTTTAACAAAAAATATACGTGGATATAAATAAAAGAATTATTTTGTATGCTGCCATACTTTTCTATATTCAAACAGCTTTCATAAAAAAGTTATTTGGTATTTGGTTGAAAAATTGTACAAAAATGAATTAAAAATGGCACTAGTGGCACATACAACTAGTGTGCGAAAATGCTACTCTAAATATAAATATATATATATATATTTTTGTCAACAAATATAAATATTTAAATACAAGGCTTAATTTTTTTATTTATTTCTCATACAAGTATATGTTTTGACATTTTTCTTAATTTAAGGTAGAATTATGAATATTTTTATCAATTAATTTAATATAAAAATAACACTTCAATCTATTAAAAAGTGATACCCGACCCACCGTGAGATAGTTTCACACATTGAGATTTGAGGGGGGAGTTGAAACAATATAATCAAGTTGGAGTTATATATGATCAAAACAAATTTGTTGCTCAGCCTCACTTGACCACCCCATTAGTTCAAAAACTCATGTGTGAGTGTGTGACACTTAAAATTCATTAGATAAAGAAAAGAAACAAAATAAATGAATATGAGTTACTTGATAAATAAATAAACAAGGTATATATGAATTAATTGATAAATAAACAAGGTAAATAGATAAAGGGGTATGGAAACATCATATCATATCATATCATATCATATCATATCATATCATATAATATAATATATATTTGCAAACTTATTTGTGCCACATGTCTCAATCTCCTTGCTTCTCTTATTCTCTTACTTCTTCAAATCTCTTCATTTTGAAATTCCTTGATTTTCATCATTTCTCTTTCCTAAGTTTTAATCTACTCCCTTTATTTTTTTTAAAAATGATCTCAACCGTTCATTGTTCATTCATAAATCGTAATTATAGGGTTATTAAAAAATATTTTTTACTTTCACTTCTCCCTACACGGCGCCGCTCATATGTTCCGTTCTTGCACTCTCTCCTACAGTCCTACTTCTCTTCCAAATCGGTGTTTTTTGCAGGTTCTGTCAATTAATCGATGCTTCAATGTTAATCTCATCTTAATTTTCTTTTTGCAGATTTTTTTTGAATCATTTTTCATAATTTCTTCATTTCTTTTTCAACATCATTTAGTGTAAATTTATTATTTGTGTTCAATCTTGATTTAGATCATTAAAAAATTAACCATAATTTCATGATGAATAATTGATTTATGATGTTAGTATTTCTGACCGGCTATCATTACATATCATCTCGAATTATGGATTTATTTCTGAAGATACATTCACCTACTTTTCTTCTCTGTGTATATGCATATTGTAACATAGGCTCAAGATTTACATCTTTTTTTGAACACCTAATTTCGATTATTTTGTATTTTTCCCACTCCACAGTACATGTATCACTTTACAGGTATCAGTGATCGGTATCATTGCTCACAAAGGTAGATTTTAATTGTGTTTTCTCTTTTTGTTTGTTATATTTTGATATGTATGTTAATTCTGGATACGATTTGTATCCCAATTTGTTTTTAGTTTATATTTTAGTTATGAATGAGATCTAACTATTATTGATTTCTCTTTTTTTTTTCTTTGTTCTGTTTCTACAATTGAATAAAGATACAAAATCTCAAGAAAAAAAAATAAAAAAGGTCTCTGGATGCGTTTGCAAATTGTATCTAATCGTTTCTTTTTTGCAGTTTAATTTTCGAATGATGAATGTTCTTTATTACAAGGATAATATTTAGATCTATTTCGATTATAATTTATTTCGTGTAACTTTATAACTTTGCAATGTAATTTCACAACACATAACATCAACACATTATGTGTTAATTCAATTCAATGTTTTTTTTTAATTCTTCTATTTATGTTGAATTGGTCCATGTTTCGATTCAATCTTAATTTGTAATTTCCAGACATTTAATTCATTGGATTTGTTCAATTGTTTTCATTTTCTTAAATATATTAATTTTCCATATTCTATCAATTTTGATTTATTTTTATATATTTTCGTTTTTATTTATTTTTTGGTAAATTGTGTTATTAGTTGCATCGAATTCAAATATATTTAGCACTAATTTAGGACTAATTTTCCATAACATCAACACATTATGTGTTAATTCATTTCAATGTTTTTTTTATTTCTTCTTTTTATGTTGAATTGTTCCATGTTTCGATTCAGTCTTTGTAATTTTGAGGCATTTAATTCATTAGATTTGTTCAACTGTTTTCATTTTCTTAAATATATTAATTTTCCATATTCTATCCATTTGGATTTATTTTTATATATTTTCGTTTTTATTTATTTTTTGGTAAATTGTGTTATTAGTTGGAATTCAAATATATATAGCAGAATAAAGCATGTGCCAAAATTGTGACACAGGACTTTTCTATAATTTTGGAATTAATTTTTATCTTTTTAATCATAATTTAGTGCTAAATCCGCTTTATTTGATTCAGTTTTACTTAATTAGATGATTTGGTCAAATACAATTAACACTTTTATTCTATATTAAGTATAAAATTTTACACAAAGCAATCCACTAGCTTAGTTAAAATAATTGTATAAGTAATTAATTTTACACAATTGATACCTTAACATATGGTCATTAATTTCTACTCCACTATTTTTGTCAACTACAATCTCTTAATTTTAGGCAATTAATTGATTTTATAAAATTAAGACTCATATTGTATATTTACTTACACTTATTATATTACGTACCAACTTGCACATTAATATATATTGAACACTCACGTAAATTTTGCTAATTAATTGTAACTTGAATTTATTTGAATAACTTTTTTTTATTCAACTAATTTAGATTTTGAAATTAATGTAATTGATTATAATATTTATATAAACTAAAAATGGTGTCGCTTTTTTTTTTTTCTTTCCTTTTGGCAAACATGAAGACATGTACGGGGTAGATCCTATAACTTTTTTATATTCTCAAATTGGATTGTGGAGGTAGCGATGAGAATCTCGAATGATTTTTTTTTATAGGTAGTAATATTTTTGAAGAGAATATAATTTTAGATTCACGTGATCCTATTGTTGGTATAGTTGACAACATTTGCTCATCTGTCTCTAACTCTCCGATAACTTTGGTATGTATAAGTATTTTGATGATAGAGTTATACATGTTTCAACAAATAAATTTTTTGAAAGTACTAATGAGACAATGTTGACGATGATACCTGGTGATACAAGTAAATTTTTTTAGTTCAGACAGTGTTTGTCCATCAGAGTTTAGACCTGATGCATGGTATGAGATGAGACATGTGTTTAGACCTGATGCATGGTATGAGATGAGACATGTGTTTTTAATTGACCTTCTCAATTATTTTAAGTGTTCTGATCTACCAAATCATCAATTGATTCTTAAAATAGGTGTCCATGTAATGTTGTTTAGGAACATTGATGCGGACAAATTCTTTCTGAAAGAAATGTTGATAGTAAAAAATTTATTTCGAGAATGACACTGAGTGTTTCAAATGACACGACTCCCGTAAAATTTCAAAGGAGACAATTTTCTATTCTATTGTCTTTTGTAATGACGATAAATAAAATTCAAGACCAGTCCCTTTCTATGGTAGATGTGTACCTTCATGTCTTCTGAAACATGTGTTCACACACGGAGAATTGTATGTTGCCACCTCTATAGTCAAGAGTAAGAGTGAATTTAAAATTATTTATTTAGATTCAAGTGGAAAAATATATAAACGTACAACAAATGTTATTTATAAGAAAATTTTCCGCAATTTATAATTTTGTATAAACAAAAATATAATTCTCTATTTTATTACGGACTACGGAGTACTGTATATTTTTATATATGTAATGTAATCGATATTGCTACGACCTTTCATTTTTTACTTTTTTTAGAATAACAAATTTATAAATATACATATATTAAAAATTATAATTTTATTTAATAAATTAAAATATATTATAAATTTAATTTCAACCCGCGTAGAACGAGGGTCTTACACTAGTTTAATATAAATGACAAAAAATTATATGAACTGTATGCAAAGTAACAATGTATAGTATATGTAAGCTATTTAGTAAGTTTGAGACGACTAACCCATAATATCAAATATATTTTAATTTAAATAATAATATTTCGTATACTAAAACATACTAATAATTTCATGTGAATCTGTTTTAGAAGAGAGTTACTTAATTTTCAACTTTATTTTACAATTCATTTCACACAATACCGTCTCACACAAAAATATATACTCCCTCCGTCCCAAGATTTTATGCACACTTTTCTTAACGGCGTCCCAATATTTTTTGCACACTCCAAATAAGGAAACAACTCACATAATTTTTATCAATAATATCCCTCCTTTATTTTACCTTCCCTTTAGTCAAATCTCCTTCACTTTAATCAATGAGACGGAGGGAGTATAATATAGTAGCCCCCGCTCGTAAAATGAAGGAAAATAAACCCTCTATATTTCTTTTGTTTAATTTTTTTGTAAATTTCACAGGCAAAAATATATATAAATAAAATAATGAGTAAAAATATAAAAATGTTATCTGCTTATTGTGTATATGTCTGGACAAAATTTACAAATATAAGTTTTTTTTTTTTGGAGAGATTCGTATCCTGAAAAGAAAAGAAAAAGTAGAAAGTGAGAAAAAACAGGAATTGGAAAATTGTATCCCACCACAAAACACCTTGGAAGAATATGTGGCGAATATTTACATGTACCACCATAGTGCAGGGTGAATGATTGATGGGCATGGGGCCTCAATAGCGTACGTTATTTCGTTTTACTCCATTAATTTGCTTCTTACTCTATGATGGTAAGGACAGTGTATTCAATTGATTTTTTTTTAAAATTTTAAAAAATTTGTGGATTTATAAAATTTCTAAACTTCAACCAGAGTTTGACTAACTTATTTTATTGATTTATCATCCCGCATGATACAAAGTTAAAAAATCGTGTCCATCTATATAGTTGAAGTTGTGTCCACATAAAACCAACCATCACTCTCATAATTTTAGTTTTCTATAAATATTTATCTTTTTCACATATCTTAAAAATAAGTAAACTATTTTTATATACTGACGAGTTTGTATGGAGAAAATATTTATCATATAAGAATAAATAAGAATGAAAAAGATCTCATAATTATGCACACTTTCTTTAATGGGTGTTCCAACATTTTTTGCACACTCCAAAAAAGGAAACAACTCACATAATTTTTACCAATAATACCCCTCCTTTATTTTACCTTCCCTTTAGTCAAATCTCCCCTACTTTAATCAATGGATTACCAGTAATACCCCTCCTCTATTTTACCTTACACGTCACTTTATTTCATTTTCTTAATTTTCGTGCCGATCAAAGTGTGCATAAAATTCTGGGATAGAGGGAATGTAAGTTGGAGTATAAATTATGAATATTTTTTAAATTAAAAAAAAAAAGTGTAAAATTAGAAAGAAATAGTGATTTTTTTTGTTAAAACGTCACTCATAAATAAAAGACATATCTCCTATTTTTTAGGGTTTTGATGGGTGTGGGGCCTGTGGGCCCTATAAATAATCAAGTGTATGCTTAATTTAAATGGTGATGTGGATATTCCACGGACAGTGGAATGGGTGGCGCCCACCCGACCCGTTCCCGAATTTTCCGACGGCCCCCGCCATACTGCAACTGCATACTCGCAATTAAAGCTGACCGTACTAGTAATTTATTTATTATTTTAAAGCTGATTGGGCTCTGGTTTGGCCCGATTATTTATTTATTTATTTAATCATTAATTAAACCAAAATAAAACTAAAACCCTAAAACAGCCGCCCACTCCCACGCCCCGCCGGTCATTTGGTGGATTTGCACATCGCACGGTAAGTTCTTTTTTTTTTTCGGGTATTTTATGAGTCCTTGTTAGTTTATAATATGTTATTTGGGTATTCAAATGGAGATGGAAGGATTGGTTAGGGAGAGAGTTTTGGATTGATTTACTGGGGATTGGGTGGAGGAAGAATTCCTGGCGGCCGTCAGTGGCTGAAGAAGACCAAAATTGGCTTTATTTTTATCTCTCCCCTGTTAATTAATTGAGATTCTGGAAATAATTGTATATTCCTCTTAACAAATATTTGAACCCTTCGCAGAATGTGCCTTTGTTTATCTTTCTTTTAGTTTTATACACGTTACTGACTCTATGTCCCGTTATTAATTAAACACTTACTGTTTGTATGAGTTAATGTTAAAATTGTCTATTATTATTAAATGTGAAAAAGTTAACTTTTAATAAAAGGTATATTATGGTTAATTCAATTTATTAAAGAGAATCATTAGTTATTGTGCTAAAAAGTGTGATAAAGTTAACTTTTAAGAGGTATATTAGGGTTAATTCAATTTTATTGAAGATAATCTTTAGTTATTGTGCTAAATGACGTGAAAGTTACCTTTTTTAAATAATTAAATGTTCAATTAATAATGAGATAAATATATATTTTTTTTTTTGCAAATGTTAGATTAATAATGGACGGAAGGGAGTATATTGTTTTGAGGAGGAAGTGGTAATGGACTAATGGCTAACTTTTTATCTAGTTTCTTTCTTTTCACTTATACACCTTTTTGTTTGTGACTATGCAGAGAATAAGAAATGGTGCAGTACAATTTCAAGAGGATTACTGTTGTCCCCACGGGCAAGGAGTTTATCGACATTATTCTTTCTCGCACCCAACGCCGCACACCCACTCAAGTCCACAAGGGATATGCCATTTCACGTCTTAGGCAATTTTACATGCGTAAGGTGAAGTTCACTCACTCCAACTTTCATGACAAGCTCACCACCATTATTGATGAGTTCCCCAGGATTGATGCTATCCACCCTTTCTACACTGACTTGTTCCATGTTCTTTACAACAAAGATCACTACAAGCTTGCTCTTGGCCAAATTAATACTGCCAGGAGCCTCATTGGAAAGATTTGTAATGACTATATCAAGTTATTGAAGTATGGTGATTCGTTATATCGTTGCAAGTCACTTAAGGTTGCTGCCCTTGGCCGTATGTGTACTGTGGTTAAACGAGTCAGCCCCGGTTTAGCCTATCTTGAACAGGTCAGGCAGCACATGGCGAGGTTCCCTTCTATTGATCCGAATACCCGAACTATCCTGGTCTTCGGGTATCCCAACGTAGGAAAGAGTTCATTCGTAAACAAGATTACGAGGGCTGATGTTGATGTACAGCCTTATGCTGGCACCACGAAGTCGTTGTTTGTTGGTCATACGGATTACAAGTATTTGAGGTATCAAGTGGTTGACACTCCCGGGATTTTGGATAGGCCGTTTGAGGATCGTGACAACATTGAGATGACGAGTGTTACTGCTCTTGCTCATTTGAGAGCTGCATTGTTGTTTTTTCTTGATGTATCTGGTTCTTGCGGGTATAGCATCGCGCAACAGGCAGCGCTTTTCCACAGCATTAAGCCGTTGTTTGTGAATAAGCCACTCATCATTGTTTGCAATAAGACTGATTTGCAGCCGTTGGATGGAATCTCAGAAGATGATATGAAGCTGGTGAATGAGATGAAGGCTGAAGCAATGAAAATGAAAATTGAGCCTACTGATGATGATGATAATAGTGTTCTGTTGACGATGAGCACTTTGAACGAAGAGGGTGTAATTGCTGTGAAAAATGCTGCTTGTGGCAGATTATTGGATCAAAGGGTGGAAATGAAAATGAAGACGAAAAAGGTCAGTGAGTGTCTGAACCGCTTCCATGTTGCAATGCCTAAGCGACGCGATTGGAAGGAAAGACTCCCTTGTATACCTCAGGCTGTTTTGGCAGAGAAAGAGAAGAGGAAGGTGGAGAGAGATTTGGAAAACGAGAATGGTGGGGCAGGGGTATATTCTGCCAGCTTGAAGAAGGACTATATTTTAGCAAATCCTGAATGGAAAGGAGATGATATTCCTGAAATTCTCGATGGACACAATGTTGCTGACTTTATTGACCCTGATATATTAACGAGGCTTGAGGAGTTGGAAAGGGAAGAAGGTGTTGTTGAGGGAGACGAAGATTTCGAGATGGATGGTGCTGAACTGACCCCTGAAGAAAAAGCCACACTTGGAGAGATCAGGAGGAAGAAAAGCTTGGTGATTCAACAGCATAGAAATAAAAAGAGCACTGCTGAGAGCCGGCCTATAGTTCCTAGAAAATTCGATAAAGATCGGTGTTTTACAACAGAGAGGATGGGGAGAGAGTTGTCGTCTCTTGGAATGGACCCCTCAAAGGCCATTAACCGGGCTTGTAGCCAATCTAGGGGACGCAAGAGAGGCAGAAGTGAAAGTGGAGTTGATTCGATGGAAGTGGATGGGGAGCAGCCAAATAAGAAGGTGAGAATTGTGTCGAGATCAAGGTCAAGACCACCACCTGGCGAACTAGTACATGGAGAGGGGTTGAGAGATGCTGCTCAGAAGAAGAAGGCTATTGATATGGCTAAACGTTCGAGTAAGAAGAGGAACAAGGATGCTCGTAAAGGAGAATCAGATAGAGTCATTCCTTCTCTCAAACCTAAGCACTTGTTTTGTGGGAAGCGTGGAAATGGGAAAACACAGAGGCGTTAGTGCAATCAAGGTAACATATTGTGTGGAAGCTGTTTCGTTTCGATTCTGCACTTGCTTCTGATTACTTAGATGGTTTGTTAATAGATATTTTGGTTTAATCTGTTTTTGGGAACTTGAATGGTAGTATTTGTTATTGGGCATGTGGTAAAATCGTTTAATATAACATCGCGCGCAAAAACTTGGGCATGTGGTAAAATCGTTTAATATAACATCGTGCGCAAAAACTTATATGCAATATTGCATACATGCAATATGACTAATTAAGGTAATTAGGTCAAAATTAATATTGCATACATGCAATATGACTAATTAAGGTAATTAGGTCAAAATTCGTGGGTCAACGCGGGTCAACACGGGTCAAAGCGGGTCAACCTTAATTAAAATATTTATTTTCACTCTAATATATTATTATTTTACTACATGACCAAAATTATGTTACTACAAGAACTAAATTTTGTCACTACAAGGTCAAAAGTGTATTACTACAAGTCCAAAAATATTCTGGACACTTATTTTTTGGGGGCAAAATTACTAAAATAATTTTGACTTATTCGCCTACTACATGACTAAAACAATGTTACTACAAGACTAAAATTTTATCACTACAAGGTCAAATCACTACAAGGTCAAAAGTGTATTACTACATGTTCAAAAGTATTCTGGAGACTTTATTTTTTGGTGAATTTTTCAGAATGTTTTGACATGTAGTATTAAATTTTTGGCCTTGTAGTGGTAATATTTTGGCCTTGTAGTAACAATATTTTAGTCATGCAGTAAACCATCGGTTTGCAACCCGCGAATTTTCTGGGCAACCCGGATCCAGGTCTATGACCCGCGAATTTTTTTAAATTGACTTAATTTGACTTTTGAACTTAGGGTTTTGACTTGCCTAATTGAGATGGAATGCATGTATGCAATATTTCACATAAGACTAACCCAACATCGTGTCATGCAATATCTAAAATGAAAAAGTTGATACCTAAACTTAATACCCTATTTTCAGCATATCACTTCATGTTATACATCACAAAAAGATAAAATTCTTAACTGTTATCTCTTATATTTTTATTTATTTTATTTTGCATTCTTGTACTTATGTTTATTTATATTCCACGCACAAGTGTTATTTGAAAAAAAAAAAAAAAAAATTGTCCCCCCAAGAAAGTCTGTTTTCTTATATTTCTTACCAATCTCTTTACATTTTCTTATTTTAATTATCTTAACTATTCATTACATCTAATACTCTCTATTCCACAAAAACTTTCACGTTTTATTTTTCGATACATCCCACAATAATTTTATAAACTCCACATTCACAGGACCGGTCCTAGCCTGAATCAAATAATTTTATAAACTCCACATTCCCTGAATCAAATAATTTTATAAACTCCACATTCACAAGACCAGTCCTAGCCTGAATCAAACTTTTAAAAAAGCACCAAACTCCACATTCCCTGAATCAAATAATTTTATAAACTCCACATTCACAGGACTGGTCCTAGCCTGAATCAAACTTTTAAAAAAGGCACCGTCCCTTCCTATTTTTTATTCTATAAAAACTTATTACAATTTTTAAAGGACTAACAATATATAATTTTTTTTACCCATTTTAAAATTTCTAATTTTTAATTAATAGATTTTTTAGATTTTAAGTTATTTAATTTTAAGAGATTTTTCAGATTTTTAATGTAATTATTATAATTTATTGAAAATTTAATAAGATTTTTAGAATTTTTTATTTAGACCATTTTAGATTTTTATTTTATTTTTTATACGAGTAATTTTTATTTTTAATGAGATTTTTAGAAATTTTTAATAGTTGAAACTTTATTGAGACTTTTTTAAAAGATATAAACTAAATTAGACCTTGTTGATTTTGCTCTTAGTTTTTCCTTCCCTTCCCTTCTCATTCACTAATTCTTTTTTACTATTTTAGCAATTCTCTTATATTATCTTAAAAAATGGGCCCAAAAAAATTTAAATATTTCTGAACCTAAATCGATCGCCTTGTTAACCTTACATTAGGACCGCACCTGCACATTCACAATAATTAAAAGTAAAATTAAGTAAAATTAAAGTAAAATATTACTCCGTATAACTTTTAATCTCTGTGAAAAAAATAAAGGTAAAATTATAACGTTACACAATAATTAGAATGGACATGGGCATGTCCGAAGGTTCAAGTCGATCATTGGTTCTTGATTGAACGGCGATTGGATCTGATTCTAATTCCGAAACATATTATAATTAGTTAAATGTGTTTTTTATTTTTTATGTTATAATTTAATATATAGATTGATGAGAAAATGAAGGGCCGGTTTAGGGTGGGGGGCACATGGGCATGTCCGAAGGAAAGCCACACACATTTGTATATTACGATAATATTGTATATTATTGTACTATACTTATAAAGTATTGGACAAAAAAAAAAAATGTATACTTATAATGAGGACAAAAGAGTGGAAAGTGTGACGCAGAGAATTCAACTTTGACAAATTAATTTCCAAGCTTCTTGGTGCACTACTATTTTTAATTACAAGAGCATCATATCTTACTTTTATATAGTAAATACTTATTCGCAGTACAAATATATTATTCTTTTTTCTATTATGTATGTAGAATTCTTTTGTTTATACCTCAAATTTATAAGAATATATATTAAGTCAAATAAAATCAAGACTATCTTCTCCATTATTCATTTTTCTTAATACGCGCTTACAAAATTGATGTTCTGACTATCGCCAACTTTTAAATTTGAGAAATTTGAATCGCTATCGAGACAAATAGTTTATACATAAGAGACTAATAGTAAATCTTTTGCGGACAAGTCACTAACGAAGCGAATGCCAAAAGATGATTAGGATAAAAAGTAAAACGCGTTACACTCATATTTTACATTAAAGATGAGGTTTTGAGGTTAGCTAACACAGTACGATACCATATTGAATTGGTAAAATAATTGATTCATCCAATAATTATACAATTACATTAGGAAAAAGGAAAAGAAAAGAAAAAAAAAAGGGGAAATTGGAGAGGCAACAAAATCCAAAATGGTTTGAGGTTTGGATTTATTTTTGCAAGTTGGCAAGCAAGTGGGCACTAAAATTTTGAATGATAATGTAAGGTATGACGTTATTATCCCCATATATTTATTATTTTGACACTTTTGAGATTGGGAATATTGGGGTAAATTAAATCTTTTTGAATGCCCTGCCTAAAAATTATATTACTCCACTTTTCTTGTCCATGAATGGGCATATCACATGGGGAGACATCTGACCTTTCAAAGGATTTCAGGTCATTTTATCCACTCTATTAATTTAATTTAATTTGATTCCTAGAAGAAAACATATAGTTGCCCTCTTTCTTCAAAGCTTCAACTTTTTTTTTTCTTTTTAAATCTTTGGCAAAAACTCTAGTATAATATTACATACTAGAATCAATTTTAAAATATATGTCAAATTATTAGTATAAGTTGATCTATAAATATAATTGAAGTATAGATTTACGCCATTTATTGAGTTAAATACAAGTTATATACATAGTATATAACATATACAATATACATGTAATACTTCACCTTGATGATACTAATTTTTTCTTTCTCAAGAATACATATTTTATTTATTTAATACCTACATGTATTTGGTTCCAAAGAAAAAAAAATACCTACATGTATGAATAACCATAGGCATTATAAACCTATTAGAAGAGGAATGCATACTATATATATTTATTTAATAACTACGTATATATGGATTAAAGCATTACATTAATTTCCCACAGGCATCATTATAAACTTATTAGAAGAAATTGTATGTTGTTATCAGAAGCTGGTTTTGAATTTAGAGTAACTCTTGGAAGTACATATAAAATTCTTTAGAATTCTTGGATCAATTACTCCAAAAAAAAAAAAAAAAAAGGAATTCTTGGATCAAGGCAGAACTCTCTAGAATAAAATGATTAGAGTATTTTAGAATAATTTGTATAGTTTTAGGGGATGTAGTCGGATCATAACAATCTCCGACTTTTATTGAAGATGTGAGTTAGTATAAATATAAAAAGTTGTGTCATTTGTCAAATATTTTGAGGTCTAATCTTCTTATTTTAGAGAATATTTTATTATTATTAGGAGTTATGTCTCATCTCAATTTCCAAATAGAGAAACTAAACAGATGTCAATATTTAATTCAAAATTTATTTAGAATATTCTAGAGAATATTTAAGTTATAATTCAAATCTCCCACAATATATAAATAGTTTGAATCTAAAAAAACCATCAAAAAATATATGTTGTAACTCTATGTCTCATGCAAATGTGGTCAAATCTATTCTCCTTTCCTGTCTTATGGCCAAATCTAAGGGTGGTGTACAAATGAACTTTTATATGTAAAGAATTATGATTGTTTGTATCAAATAATGAACGTGATTCACGTGTTTTGTTATATTTATTCATAGTTTATTAATTTGTGTTTTGTTATATTTACCATAGTTTATTAATTTTTAGAATATGTATATGAATGGAAAGGGAAAATTTTAGTTTTAGTCCTATAAATAAATCCTTTAAGTTTCAACTTTACAAAATACGTCCTTTACCTTTCAATTTAATCCTTTTTTACATCAATTTTAATCCTTTATCTTTCTAATGAATTAAAGTTGCCTGAATATTCTCCTTTTGATTTATGCAGTTAAATTATTTGGGATTCCGGTGGAATGTGCTGATTTGATACGACATTTATTTAAAAAATCCATCTTATCTTTAATTTTTTCTCATGTCTATTTAAATTTTTCTTTTGTTAATAATATGGCCACTGTCTAGTTTTGTTGTGATATATATTTTTACATGTCTATTTAAATCAATTGACTAGAGGTATATTTTAAGAAGTTCTAAAAAGTTTTCAATATTTTAAAAAGTTCTAGTTTTCAATATTTTAAAAAGTTCTCAATAAAATTTACATATAATTTTATTTTAAGAATGTGTATAAATAATACAGTTTTGAGCAATATTGGAGTTTAATTACCATTTTTTCATGGACTTATCTCAACAGAGAGAGTAATATCACGAAGAAGAGAAACAAAAAATTGTGAACTTTGTTTTTTTGCCTTTTAAACTTGAATGGTTTTTGTCTTTTGTTGTTTATTTTACTTGTTCAAGGTACTTTGGTTATTTTAGTGGATAAACTATATGAACTTGGTGTTTTTTTTTTTTTACTGGAAGTTGTATTCTCAATCTTTTTAGGTGGAATGTTAGTTTTTGGAAAGATTGAAATACAACTTTATTATATTGTAAACATCAATTGATATGAACAATTTCATATATTTTAAATTGTTATGTTTTAATTTAGTTGTAAATTTTATTTTTAATTATCCTGTCAAAAAAAATAAAATTATTTTTAATTATAGAATTGTTTTATCAATGGTGCATATTTCAATTTTGTTTTTAATTGAACTTGGGAGAATATTTCAATTTTATTTTTAATTGAACTATTTTTAAGTATATATAAATGAGAGATAATTATGTGGCAGATGACATGACATTTTTTAAATAAATGTGGTACCAAGTCATCCCACCGGAATCCGGCAGAAAGATAAAGGATTAGGAATCCGGCAGCATTTAATTCATTAGAAAGATAAAGGATTAAAATTGATGTAAAAAATGATTAAATTGAAAGGTAAAGGACGTATTTTGTAAAGTTGAAACTTAAAGGATTTATTTTGGAATATATCAAACTTATAGGACTAAAACTAAAATTTTCCCGAATGGAAACTAAACTATATTAAAAAAATCAATTTTAAAAATCGTAAACTGAACCGTGAACAAAAAACTGAATCATATTTAATGGTTTGATTTGTTTCGATCGTTCTGAACCATACTTTGCACACCCCTACTCGTAGTACTGTTAAATGGGCCGGGTCGGGCTGGCCCTACACTGGCCCATACATTATTTTTTAGGTCGGGCCTCGGTTGCTATCGGGCATGTAATTATGAGGCCCAGTCCGGCCCTAGTCGGGCTACCGGACCATCGGACCGTTTTGGCCCATTCTCTTATTATATTTTAAAAAAAACTAGTATTTAATTTGGGTCACACTTAGGTGCCCGCGGGTGTACGGTGCCTACATCACAAAAATGGAATATGGATCAATGGTGGATCTGAACCGGGTCAAAGGCCCAAATAATAAAAAAATTAAATTAAAAAAAAATAGCGTGAAAGGCGTGAAGTCCACCATCACCGCTGCTTTCTGTCCCCCATCGCCGTTGATTCAGGTGGAATTTACACGTTTTTTATGCACATGTGAAGCTCATTTTGATTGTGATTTCATTAATTTATTGGTCGATTATGGATGTTTTGGTCAAAATAAGAGAAATGTGGTATTTTGTCGTTTTTGTAGGAAAAATGACTATTTTAGAAGAAAAAAATACTTACCTAATTTTTAGTGAAGTCAATGAAGGAAGAAATCGAGTTCGTGGGTAAAACGAGTCAAATTTATTCAAAGAAATAATTTGGGCCAATATGTAGCTTGAGATTTGGAAATTGAAGAGAGAAAAGGAAATTATATTTTTGGAAATAATTTTTTCTAGAAGTTTTAGCCCTAATTTTCAAGTTATAAATAAACTCTCTAGTCATACTTTGAAAGGAGGGGAGAAAAAGAAGAAGAAGAAGGAGGGAGGCATACGTTTGGAGAATCCGCTGACGAGGAGAACACCATCCATTAGACTAAGCTTTCTATTTTTCTCTCTTTTTATTTAGTTATTTCATTTGGTTTTGTTAATTTGACTATGTTGTTGATTGACTAGAACAATTTGTGGTTCTTAAGGCATTGTAAATACTTGGATTGAAGTTTATGATTAATTTCTTGCTTTAATTGGTGTTTGTCTCTTATTTGTATGTTTAATTATCCATTGTAAAGCATGTTATTATTGGCCATGATGATTTGCTTAATTCATTGTTAATTGGGATAATATTGAAAGATTTATTCCATTTAATCGTATGCAAGCATGCAACCCGGTATTATTATGATCTCGAGAGAGGATTAATTATCGGAGAGGGAATTGAATGATCTTAGGAGCTATTTTAGGCGGTGTAACGTTTGTGATGTAGAGATACGAGCCTATGTTGCATGCGTTTTTGGATTAGTTGTATCGAGAGATCGATTAATTTTTCTTGTGTGATCACCCTATTTGAGATAACCTTAATGGCCATTTAAACGAGTTAACATTCATAAACGGATATCTAGGTGTTACAATTGCCTTGGAACTCACCTTCTCTCTTTGAGTCTTCATTCGTTTTACTTTCGTTTTCTTGATACGCATGCTAGTTGATCGATTTACATTACTCTTTATTACTTATTTGTGACAATTTGGTAGGTAATCTTAGAGTAATTCATCACATTCACTTTATCGATCGCGTCTAAATAGAACTACGTTAACAAAATACACTTTTACGCTATACCTCCCTATGGGATCGACCTCGTGCTTATCACGCTACGATAGACACCGTACACTTGCAGTTGTTTATTTTAGTGTTGTATAACACGTGAATCAGCCGTCGATTTCTGGCTCCATCGTCGACAGTTCTCGCCGCTGCCGGTCTTGCTGTTGCGTCAACGGTTGTGTGTTTAAATCCCTAATTTCGCAATACACAGTTAAGAACAAATATACACAATATGTGTTTTAATCCCTACTTTCAATTAGTTTTCTTCTTCTTACTCAAATTTTTATGAAATTATTTATTGGTGTTAGAGAAATATCATTGAAATATGCATAACAATGAAGATTGTGATCATTTCAATAGGAAAAATACTAACAACGAAGAAGAATGTATTTTTTCTCAATTTGACGGTGTTTAATTGGATTTATTAAAATTGTTATGTTTTTTTGTATTATTAGACATATGGTATTACTGGATATAAACGCTGGTATTACTGGATATTTTTTGTGGTATTACTGAGTTCAGTTTCAATTATAGGTGGGAAGATATATGAAATTCAAGATGTTTCTCTTACAAGAACAAAACGTGGAAGAGATTGAAAGCTATTACTGCACTGGATACAATGGAACAGGAAGTGCCTCATCCAAAATCATTCAACACGATTTTGGATCCAATGCGCAAAGTAACAAAAGGAAGAAGTAAAAGGATCAAGAGTAGTCTCCAAAAAAAAAAAAAAAAAGGCAAATACATCAAAATCATCACAAATGAACGAGTTTGGTTCTAAAACACCGAATCCCAAGTTAATTTAGTTGATGATCGTTTTGCGTATTGCATATGGTATTATTGGATATTATTTTTTTTGTAGCAAAAACATGAAAACATCATATGAGATATCTGGTATTACTAGTTATTACACGTGGTATTACTGGACATCGATATTTGTATTACTTGTTTATTTATTCACACAGTAATTTTTATTTTACTGGATATTGATTGGGTAGCGAAAACATTAAATACTGTAATTTAAAGTTTGAAACATCATATAGACACCTGATATTACTGGTTATTACATATGGTATTGGTGAATACACTATGTAGTATTACTGAATATTGATATTTGTATTACTTGTTTCTTTATTAACACAAATATTAAATATTGTAATTAAAACCATAATTTGACATTAAAAACGGCATTAGACATATTTGTTACTGTATATTGATTTGGGTAGCGAAAACATTAAACAATGTAATTTAAAGTTTTATAATCATATTAGACACATGGTATTACTAGTTATTACACTTTGTATTAGTAAATACACTATGTGGTATTACTGAATATTGATATTGGTATTACGTGTTTCTTTATTAACACAAATATTAAATATTATAATTAACACCATAATTTGACATTACTTGATATCAATTTTGGTAGCATTAATCCCTAAACAAAAGCAATGTTAAAAAAAAAAAAATCAATTTTTTACATGATCAAAGTTTCCTTTTACTTCTTCCTAAATCACCACCCATTTTCTTCAAATTCTTAGTTACATCTTTCTTTTTCTTCTCTTGAGCTTTCAATGCATTTTGTTTCTTCTCTTCAACAATTCTTTGAACTATGGTCGGCTTCCCCATATAAAATTTGTAAATCTCTTGAATTATATGGCCCCTTCGTTCATTCATATTCGAAAGAATTAGAACGACACATATTTCAGCCCTCAAAACCTTACGAATATCAGCCTACAAAAATAAGATCTGAAGGATTAATGTTGATGCAAGGTGTGACATTTTATTAAATGAAGTTCTAAATCAAGGGCAATATTAACAAACCTTGATTGAAGTAACAAAAAGTCCATTGACACTGTACTAGACTATATAAATCATTTACCAAAATCTTAGTTGTGCTCTTTTACCACAATCCAATGGCCTTCCACTAGACCCCCTCCAACATCAAGCCATATTATAATTGAAGATATCAGCTTGTTCTAGATACACACTAACTACCATTGTTCAAAAAAGTAAACAAAGAATTGGGAGATCAATTGCAACATATGCTTGATTTAGTGTAATAACTTGAAAAAGTACCATAAGCATTGCCCCGGGAGATCGAGAACCTGTTGTTCTTCCAATTGGTAAGAAGGGGACAGTTGGAAAAACTGCAAGAATCCAGAATATAGCAAAGGTTATTGATCCAAGAACCACTTTTACAGTTGGGGCCATAACCATTTTTAAGGGTTTGCCAAAATTCCAAGGCTATCAACTAATTTATACACTTAATTTAGATCTTAATCTCACGAAGATTTCATTTTTATAGTGAGCAATGCAGGCAGGAGAACATTGAACCTGAAATCCCACAAAAAATAATTGTATTCATATATATATATATGCAATAATTGAAGTCAAATAGAAGATACACAACACATCATTAACTTTGTGAAACATGAGTTGCAGAGTTAGAAATGAAAGAGAAAATCGGTAATAATCTGAAACGAAGCAAGACCATAAATATATTTAATCATCTTAATATAATTGATGAATACAGATGCACACCGCATTTATGATGAATACAGATGCACACCGCATTTATGATGAATACAGATGCACAAACATATAAGGAAGAACCAATATAATTGACATACAATTCAACAAGCCCCTGCCATTTTTCTTCACCACATTATAAATTACTACGACACAATAATAAACTGTATCCTATGCAGTAAAGTCCGAATTAAAGAGGGTTATCAAAAATTCGAAGGTGATGCCGATAATGACGGTGGTGACGATGGAGATGGCGGCGAGCTGGTGTTGACCGAGGTGCCCAGAACGACAAAACCAGTGTTGCTTATCACCGCTGCCCTAAAATCGCAACCCAATCCCTAGAAATTCATCAATCGCTGTCATAGAAGATGAAGTCGTCGCCTCCTAGAAGATGAAATCACCGCCGTCCGTGGAAGCCCTAAAATTCGACTTTTAAATCAAAAAAATGCCAAAATCGCGACGTTCGTCGGTCGCCTCAGCGCCGTCCGTCGTCGTCGAAGAAATCTTTTGAAATCAGGTCGCCTTTGAAATCGCACGAGTGGGAGCTTTTTTTTTTGTGAGATAAACCTTTCTTTTGCAAATGAACCAAATGAAAGCGGGTCGGATAACCGGGTTAGGATTAAAATTTAAAAATCACTTCAAATAGAAGGTGGTACGGTGCCCGCGGATGTATACAAGAAATTGGCGTTTAATTTAATGGAATTAAGCTTGGTGCGCATGGTGGGATATTTATTTAGGGCTAGTTTGGATTGATGGATGGGATAATGTTGGATAAATTAATTCACCCCTCCCTATGATTAGTAATCCCACATATGCATGATAAATAGTAAAAAATTGTCGGGCCTTGCATTAATCCCGGGACACAATCAATCAAACAAAACGTCTGATTTGTTGGGAATAAAAAGTCAATCAAATCTAATCCATTGAACCAAACTAGCCCTTAGGGTTTGACTATATGCACCTCCATTTCGGAGAGATGCACTCCACCTTTCAGTTTATTAATGAAATACCCTTCATTAAAATACAGCGTATTAGATGCACCCCCTACTAAAATTTATTTCACCTTATCCCTAAATCACAACTTTTGGCGCCGTCACCATTTTTTCCGATAGCTAAGAAATAAAAAAAATTCAAAAATTTCAACAACAACACTAAATCGACCATATTCATCCATATACACTTAGAAAACACCATTATCAAACCCATTAACAAGTATCAACCTAAAAAAAAAACTTAGAAAATTAACAACCTAAAAAAAAACTTAGAAAACTAACAATTTGTCGACCGGAGTGTATATGGTCGACACTAGTTTGACAATTTTTTTATTTTTTTTTAATTTCGACAATTATAGGTCGACCATATATATTCTCGTCGACAAATTGTTATCAACGAGAGTGCATCCGGTCGACCAACAAAGGTCAAACAAATTTTTTTTTTTGATTTTGACACTGTAATGTCGACCACTTAGACTCTCGTCGACAAAATGGTAATGTCGACCACTTAGACTCTCGTCGACAACATTTTGTCGACGAGAGTCTAAGTGGTCGACATTACAGAGTCGAAATTAAAAAAAAAAGGTTCTACATCTGCAGAAAACTCTAAAAAATCGAGGTCGATGCATATTTGGGCGATGCACATGGACGACGAGGTCGGAGCGGCGTGGGGTGGGCCAACGCCGTGGACGGCGAATTGGGGTAGGCTGGCGAAACGAAAGGAAGAAAAGGGACAGGGCGGCCGTGCGAAACGGAATGAAGAAAAGGGGAAGTGGCGGCGACGGCCAAGGGAGGGGGTCGTTCCGGTGAAGAGAGGGAGGGGGCGGTCGCTGGCAATATTTTTTTTTACAGAGGGTCGCAGACGTGGTGGCGGGGGCTGTCGGCGGCGACAAGAATGGTTTGGGAGGAGGGGAGAGAAGAAGTAGAAATTAGGGATTAGGGGTGTGGATAGTAATATAAATTTTATTAGAGAAGGGAATTTATGACAATTAAGGGGGTGCATCTATGCTAGGCCGATTTTAGGGGACGTGCATCTCTCCAAAATGGAGGTGCATATAGTCAAACCCATTTATTTATAATACCAGAGCCCAATTGTATCATTGGCCCAACTAAATTAAAGAAACAACCCAATATTCCATCAGCCCCTTTATGCTGAAATCCCCCCTTTTACATAAAGAACCAACACAGAAATAAAACAAAACAAGGATTAGGGAGGAATGAAGGAGAGGGCGGCGGATATTTTGAGGGTTTTCCGAGAAAATGGAGGATAGGCGTTGCTGCAAATTAATTTTAGGGTTTTACATTTTTATTTATTTAAAGTACTCGACAGCCCAAAAATTTGGATTTAGCCTGGCCTGAGCCCGATTGTTCAAGTGGGTCGGGTCAAATTGGTCCGATTATTTTTGGACCACTGACATTACAGTCCGGTCGGGCCCATTTTGACAGCCTGCCTACTAGTACCCAAAAACTATGAATTCTTTTTTAAAGATTTATTCGAATTTTAGCGGGCAACAACTGCAAAAAAATGGGACGTGCAGCCATTTTTAACCGCTCCATTCAAATCGAAATCCTACAAACTCATCAGAACAAGGAAGGCAACAATGGCGTCGCAGAGGCTATTACTCTTTATTCTGATAACATCCTTAATTACTTCCTCTTTCAATATCGAACATGCTAAATCAGGTAATTTCTAAAATATGTGTTTAAATTTCGATCACTCTGTAAAACTCTGTTTCGTGCAGACGACGGCGCAGCGATTCCTGCTTTTGCGTTCAGTTGGCTAAATGACAAGGACAATTTCACAGCAGGTGAAACTGCAACGATTAAAGTGAAAGTTCTGGGGAATTATGACAGCGCAAAATATAAAATCCCTTTTAAGCCAAACATCACGGTTAATGATAAGATGGGAAACAGCAGTTTTGTTACTGGGATTTGTTGGAATTTGGAAGATTGGAGTATGAGTTTTAGCCCTATTATGGTTGGTTTGTTTAATGTGCTCATCACTGATGAACATTTTCGTGTCTTGGATTCTTCATTGCACTTTCATGTCAACCCAGGTACCTTAATTTTATTTGGGGAAAATATCACTTTTTGTCGTAGAAGTTTACCTCTTTTTCAGTAGTTACTGTCAAAATTGATTACTCAATTACTTTTTCAGTAGCCACTTGAAAATTGATCACTCAATTATTATTTTCTATCAAAATTGATATGTTAGTCAATTTGTCATGAGTTTTTCTTACATGTTGTGATTTTATTTTGGGAAAAAATATCACTTTTTGTCATAGAAGTTTATCTCCTTTTCAGTTTTGTCATGAGTTTTTCTTACATGTTGTGATTTTATTTGGGAAAATATCACTTTTTGTCATAGAAGTTTACCTCTTTTTCAGTAGTCACTGTCAAAATTGATCTGTTAGTCAATTTGTCATGAGTTTTTCTTACATGTTGTGATTTTATTTAGGGGAAAAATATCACTTTTTGTCATAGAAGTTTACCTCCTTTTCAGTTTTGTCACGAGTTTTTCTTACATGTTGTGATTTTATTTGGGGAAAATATCACTTTTTGTCATAGAAGTTTACCTCTTTTTCAGTAGTCACTGTCAAAATTGATCACTAAATTATTATTTTCTATCAAAATTGATCGGTTAGTCAGTCTGTCATGAGTTTTTCTTATGTTGTGATTTTGTTCTTGATAAGACGTGAGACGAGCTTTCATCACATATATTGTATTATCTTATCATCATGTAGTATTAAATGTGTAGGTGAAATGTATCCATCAGCTGGGATTTTATCATGGAAAGATGGAATCAACGAGTTTATAGCCGGAACGAAGGCTGAAGTATTGATTCTTCCAAAAGATGCATTTGGAAATAATGTCTCTTCATCCAGTGAAGGATCAAAGCTTTATAACTTCTCAATGTTTGCTTCAACCTCAAATGGCTTCCCAGCAAGGGTGCTTAATGTTTCCCAAAAAGGATGGAATCTACAAGGCTACCTTAGCTTCGACTTCGTTGCAGCCACTGCAGGAAACTTGCTACTTCACGTAGAATTCGAAAACCAAACTTTGCATGGGTCGCCATTCTCATTCATGGTGTATCCAGGTGATTTACTATACGAAATAATGATATATAGTATATGAACCAAGTTAATAGAAGTTCTTATCATATCGTTGTATTGCATCTTGTTCACTTTTTTCAGGAAAGCTGGATGTCTACAGCTGTGTAGCTCGATTGAATGTAGAGACGAACTATTTTCAATTATTTTCGACGATGGAAGGTTTCATAAACCAGCAAGATCAATATGGGAATGTGGTTTCAGGATCATATGAATTTGACATTGAAGTTATGGAAAAGGGAACCAATTTGTCTATGCCAGTTGCCGATCTAGTCCTCAAAGATTTCAGGTCGGGTGTCCAGTCGTTTTCGTTCAGTCTACATGAGCCCGGAAGCTTCATGCTCACAATATCTGATAAGGAGAAAAATACTCTTCTCTCCAATATTCCATATGATTTTACTGTTTATATAGGTGCTCAACTTGGTTCTTGTTTTTTTGTTTATGTTCATTCTTCCTGTTACCAGTCTTCTATACAAACTGATGATTGATCACTGAATGCAATGTTTCACAATGTATTGTGATGGCTGATTTGAACAGGTTATTGTGATGGAATTAAGAGTATAGTGAATGGATCAGGCCTAAATAATTCTGTTGCTGGAGAAACTGCAATGTTCTCTATTTTCCTGAAGGATGCTTATTTATATCCTTCTCCAGTTATGTTAGAAATCCTTCAAGTTCAAATTGTACAAGAATCCGATTCACAGATTATACATCCAACCATACGCATAAGGGAGACTGCGAATGGTATAACTATAGTCCATACATTACTTTGGTTTTTATATTATTGAAAGCATAAGTCTCTTCTGCAGGTAGCTTCAGTTCTGGAAATTCAAATTATGGGATTACTGATGATATGCAAATTGCTTCTGCTCCCGTGTTTTACCAAGCGAATAATGTACGTATTTTTCTATCTCTTTGATTGGACAAACTGTTACTCTTCTTGATTCACTATCATGCTAATTACTGATACTTCTGGATGCAGTTTACTGAGGATTTGAATCACAGGGCTACTCAATTTGATGTCATTTATAAACCTGAAAAGAGTGGCGTTTATGAGATTTACGTTTTTTGTGGAAATATTGCATTGAACGGAGGCTATTCGTTTAGAAAAGAAGTTGTCCCAGGTACCATTGAAGCTTAAGCCAGATGATACTAGAGGGTGTTTGCAAACTCAACTGGACGGGCCAAAATAATTTGCCCCTTCACAACTTTAGCTTTTGAGAAGTGCTTATTTAATGTCTTTGCTTATATGCAGGGGCAGTCAACGTGTCCCTCTCAGGAGTCGCGAAGTTTTCTCAGGAAGTCCCGAAGCTGGCTAAAAATCAGATAGTTGTACGGCTCGTGGATTCATATTCTAATCCAGTGCTGCTGCAGCAGTCGAAGCTGAAGTTAGAGATTGCTTCGATCAACAAATCTGGTTCTTCGACAGGGATGTTTACAGACAACAAAGACGGAACTTATAGTGTTGAGTACCAAGCAAATGATGTTGGTACCTATGAGCTATGCGCTTCATATAATGGAGAGCGCTTCTTACCTTGCCCCTTTGGTGTTAACGTGCACGAGAGTAAGTCTCTAGATACATCTCTAATCTTGAAAATGTCTGATCAAAGTGTAAGGCCCTTGTACACTAATTGTAAAACAATTCAGTGAAACCAACTAATACATCTTAATAAAACGACTAATACCATTTTAAAATGCACTTCAGTTGCACAGTGCACCTGGTGCTTACAAGATTTTGTCCATATTCACTAAATTACATCTTGTGTCTTAGATGAATATTTTCCTCAAGTCCACAATGATACAGTCTCAGTGTGGGAGGATGAGTCGATTGATTTCTACGCTCTAGTGAACGATTATTCTACGGGTGGCAATGCAAGTGTTATTGATTACTCAAGGGTAAGATAAAGAGATGATACTTTTTCTTTACAATAAAATGTTATCTATGGCTTGACATGTTATGCTATGCAGCCAGGCCATGGTTCACTCTTATTGTATGGGAGCCTCTTTAGATACACACCATACAAAGAGTATTATGGGAATGACTCTTTCTCGTACACAATGTCCGACATAAATGGTAACCGTGCTTCTGGTGTTGTGGACTTACGTATCCTCTGCAGGCCGCCTCATTTTGTGTCCATCCCTAGTAACTTGCAAGCTATGGAAGATGCCGTTTGTCCCACATTCGGGTGAGATACTCTTCTGTAAAAGGCAAGTTATCAGTTGTCCTATTATGAAATGACAGTTGCGAATCAACTTCCAGTTTTCGTGTGACCAAAACTTTTACAAACTCCATGTAATATGACACAGACCATGTTCTTATGCAGTGGTTTTGCTGGATTTGAAATCGCGTACTCTGATCTGACTGAAGACAGCAGCGTTACTCTCAGTTCAAATTCCGGAACTGTATTACTCTCGCCCACACAGATGCAATTTTGGCAGCGAAGTTGGGATCGACTTTCTGTCAAAAAAGAAGTTGGAGTGGCAAATGAGCTAAAATTGGTAGGCTCTCTGGATGCAGTGAACTTTGCTCTTAAATTGATCCATTACTTTGGGTATGTAATGGAATTCGTGTTGTTCAACAACTTTGTATTGAACTTTTTTCTGTCATATATTCAAGATTTGCTGAATTATATTATCTGCTTGCCCTCATGACAGAAACCAGGATTTCTACGGTGCTGATGTGATTCGAGTTTCTACCATAAACAGGAACGGGAGGAATGATGTCGACGTTCCTATTTATGTGCAGCCGATCAATGATCCCCCTGTTATTAATACTCCCTCATTCGTCATCTTGGATAACACGAGTGATGGAGTACGCGTCTTTGGCAAACGAGGAGGCAACTTCAACTTCATCGAAGATCCTGATCTTCTAAATTTTCCTGGTAACAGATGGAACTTAAGTACTATTTTTCAAGATCAACTTGTTATAATTTTACATGTGTGATACTTCGGCTGAATTCTGGTGCCATTTTCTTACCTGATTCGTCGTTCAGGAAACAGGTCCCGTTTCTTGGTGATGCTGTCGATGGAGGTGAGCGGTGGACTTGTGTCGACAAGCCTGCCAGCAGAACTGATCAGTTCAACGGAAGTGAAACTGAAAAGTAGCCATCTATGGCAACCTCTTGTAACATTTGTTACCATATCGAAGCATTTCTGGGTTAAAGCAAAAGGCATCAGATTCCGCGGTCCAATTGATGATTGCAACACCATCATTGAACAACTATCCTATCATTTTGATGAAAATGACAAGATGAACAACGGTTTGGATCCATTTCATCAGGAAGGTGAAGATGGTGCTGTCT
This sequence comes from Galeopsis tetrahit, assembly GCA_963675135.1. NCBI lineage: Eukaryota > Viridiplantae > Streptophyta > Magnoliopsida > Lamiales > Lamiaceae > Galeopsis > Galeopsis tetrahit. Next base: position 92,451,894 of record OY776119.1, read on the forward strand.
TGACCTTGATAGTAAATGATCTCGGAAACCACGGATGCTACCCCGACTGTTCTGAGACGATGTCCATTTCTCTGTCTGCAGAATCGACAGTAAATCTCGTACGACACGAGCCCATGAGTTCGTTCGCAGCTCATAGTAAGCATTTCTTATTTGACATAAACTTCTATGAACTTGGTTCATAGAAATCTTATGGTAAATATATTGTTTATTATACAAATTAATATTGTTTAGCATACGAAGTTTTACGGGTTTTGTGATTTTGAAAAGAACATCACATAAACTCAAGCATTTTTTAAAACGTGATACTCTATGTTACATGGTGCAGCTTTAGGATCAGCGATCATACTTGAATCCATCATTGTCTCGTTTCTTGGTTTGCTACTCCTGCTTTTCGTATGCAAATGTGCCGTTCTTCTCGTCCACGAAAAGAAGAGAAGCAAGTCCCAGGCTGTCGAGCTATTACAACTTCAAGAAAGTCCCTCTAAACAAACTGTGAGTCGTTTTTCTTCATACACTCCAAATTTTTGGTTTTGATTGATATTAATTATACTTACATCTGCAGCTGAGTTTGGACTCTCCCAAAAATGACAAACCATCTTCAGAAACTCTACTTTGATACTGTAGTTTAATTTATTGATGGACACTATACGTAGTTATAATATTATTATCATACGTCTCATAGACTAGGGAATGTTAGATTTGGATATTCCAATGTCCGAATTAGAGTATATTTTGAATTAGGATCCTATGATTGTAATATACCCATTTTTCCTTCTTGTTTTTTGTCTTGATTGTAACTACATTGGACTATTTTAAGATTTTGTTTCTGCTCTACTGTCTTGATTGTAACAAACAAGTAGTACTATTAAGAGGAGAATTATATTGAATCTTTAAATCCAACATTTAGATCCGAAACAATCGAGGACTTAGAATTTCAGAAAACCGATTCCAAACACCCCCGTATAGCGCGTTGATATGTGTGTGATTGTGTGCAAATAAACGGTAGATACTACGACCAAGTGTCGGATCCAGGACCAATAAACAGTCTTGCTGTAATTGAACTAAACATGCTCCACAAAGCTTCAAACCAACACATCACTGCATTTATGCCTGTATATTACATATGCTGTGGAAAGCTAATCTCTGTATAGTTCGATAAACAAACTCAGAATACAAGTAACTTATTCGAATACTTCCATCAAAACGAAAACAAAGAAAAAAAAGGGGTGCATAGGCTTGAAGCCTTACCTCGCACTTAAAACTGCTTAAGAAAAGCATAGATGTGCTCGTTGATCTCGTCTGGCCTTTCTTGATTGATAAAGTGACCTACGCCTTCAAGCACTACCACTTCCTCCAACAATGGCACAAATTTCTTGAGCCCACCTTTGTGTATGAAATCTTTGGCCCCTGGAATATGATAGGTCAGGTCTAGATCCCCCACGATAAACTTTGCTGGCACCTTAACCTGAGCTCCAGCCCAAGGAGCATTGAGTTCCCAGCTTCTGTAATCAAAAGTAACTGCATTTAGAGTTAAGCATCAGAGCCACTGGATGACATAGGTAAATGGACACGACTGCTCCCCTACTAGTTGTGGACAGAGCTTAATATAACGAGACTATACTGTGGGCATATTAAACTATTCCATAATAGGCAGAAAAACATTTCCAAGATAAATGGAATAGGGTCGTCAAGTATAATAAACAACAACTTCGATCTAAATTGGCAAAAGAGATAAAAAATCACAAGATATGAGTGAGAACTCACAAGCCAAAAGTCCGGTAGTAATTCACTCCTCCGGTGAAACCAGTTTGTTCAAATTTGGTCACATAATAATCCTGTTCCTCTTCGGTTAACCAAGGTGCCCTATCAGCAGAATAGGTGAACCCTTTACCTTTAGGAAAATATAATGGACCAGGATGGCGGTATGCAAGGATATTCTTGACTACTTCCTTTACTCCAATCTTTTCAAACTCAGCTTCTATTTCACCAGGTTCCTGAAACATTAATTAGAATGTGTCTTTAAATTAGTTATCTTATTTGTAAAATTGCATCACACATTCAAAGGGCATGGGGTGTTAAAACTATATATCCAGATGAATTCAAGTCTTCAGAAAGAATCATGGTACACAATATTATGGTCTTCTAGAATCTAATTCCAAAAGCCAAAATCTTACTCCCGAGTGTGAACACAAAACAAATGCTTAGATGAAAAGTTAGAATTTAAGCTCAAATCTGAACTAACTTTCGTTCTAAGGGCCTGTTTTCAAACAGTATAAAATACTCCAAAATCACTTTTTGTTCAAAGTATATAAAAACTGCTTCTTGAATAAATTAGGTGAAAATAAGTGATTCTCCTCCTTTTTCTTGAGTATCCAAACACTATGAGATTTTTTTGAAAAAAAATAAGTGATTCGAGATTTGCAAACACCACCAAGTCTACTAGTTTAAAATTCAATACTTAGATGACTAGATGATATGGCTTAATTGAAACCTATGGTTCCTAGAATCACGTAGATTAAAAAATCCTTCAATCCAACCACAACATCAAGAAATCGAGATTCTTTTATCTAACAATTTCAAAAACACTTGAGGAAAGAGAGAATTGCAATTTAAAGAGAGTCAAACCACACAATCAAACAATCCACAGTAAATTTCACACAATGGAATATCAAAACTAAGAAGTATGAGTAAATCCCACCTGAAATCTGCAAATATAATGATCCTCTCCGTACAAACTCCGGAACTTCTCCACAGGGTTCATCACGGGACTCCAAGGAGAAAAGGCAACGCTCAAATTGACCAAAGCTTTGACCCTATCGGGCCTGTACAAGCACAAATGCCAAGCAACATAAGCACCCCAGTCATGCCCAACAACAAACACCTTATCTGCATTAGTAGCAATCGCGTCCAGAAGCAAAATCAGGTCGCCCACCAAATGGAGCAAGGAGAACTTTGAAGGGTCTCCGAGGGGTGCGCCGGTAGTGTCGCCGTAGCCCCTCATGTCCGGCGCCACCGCACGGTAGCCGCGTTCCGCTATGAAGACCATTTGATGGCGCCATGAGTACCAGAGCTCCGGGAAGCCGTGGATGAAGAGGACTAATGGGCCTTCGCCGACCTCAGCTACGTGCATATTCAGCCCATTGACGGGTATCATCTTGTGCTCTATTTTCTCCATTGTTGTTGGTGAAATTGAAAATGAGTTTCACCACGTCTCCTTTTTATGGTGGAAGAGAAAATCAGAAAATTGGACAGCTGCAATAAATGCTTATTGGCACACTCTACAATAATATCCACAATAAATTATGCTTTTAACTTTTACACTAAATTTAATATGAGAATTATTTATTGATATTATAAAAAAATAAAATAAGATAAAAAAATGCTTTTGTAAAAAAGTAATAGTAACTGATAAATTAAAAATATTTAGATGAGATAATTGCAAAGATTTTTTTTTTATCATTTTAAAAATGGGAAATTTAGTACTATAGGATAAAGGGAGTACTTTTATAAAATATCTTTTTTTATTCATATTAATACATAATTTTATCATTTTAAATTATGCTTTTAACTTTTTTTTATCATATGGAGTAATACCTAATTTTATCATTGCGTATGAAACGAAATAGGTAAAATAATCAATTTTAGTTCATACTTTTTATTTTTTACTAAATTTAACATATATTTTTCTTTTTAATTAAATTATACTCATACTTTTCATTTTGTTATCAAATTTAGCACTATTTTTTTCTTTCATACTCATACTTTTCATTTTTAATCAAATGTAGCACATACTTTTTATGTTTTACCAATTTTAGCACATATTTTTATCAATTAATTTTAGCACAATTATTTTATCTCTACCTCACAACAACCACAAAATATCTTTATTTTATCATTTTTTTTCTTAAAACTTGTGTCCACAAGTGTATATGAGCATATTTTTGGTGGACGTAGTGAGTCTAATTTTTTTTATATATATATTTTTAAATAATACTTTGAGATTTTTTAAATAATTTTTAATTTTTTTTACATTTTTTTAGATTAAAAAAATATTACTATGTAATTTTAGAATTTGTTTTATAAAGGAATGTATATTTATTAATTAATTAATTTGATTATATTTATAAAAAAATATAAGTATAAATTGGATAAGAGTAAAAAAGTAGGAGCTAAATTTGATAAAAATTGAAAAGTGTTAATATAATTTAATTAAGAAAAAAGTATGTGCTAGATTTAAAGAAAATTTAAAAATATATGTATAATTTGATTAAAAAGAAAAATATCTGTTAAATTTTATAAAAAGTGAAAAATATGAACTAAAATTGATGATTTGACAAACGAAATTAGTACAAAGACGGCCGCACAAGATGCCTATTGACACTCCCCTTTTATTTTATACGTTTCCACGCATGTGTTTGTTTTGGAATATCCTCAAAATAGGGTAGATTGAGTACACCGAACATTTGTCTTATTCCCTTAAAACAGGGTAAATTACACCAATTATTCTATCTCACTTGCTGAATTACACATTTGTCAAAAGATTAGTCCACAATTCCAAAATGAAAATAAAGTAAAAAAAAATTTAGTTCAATAAATTGGACTGATTTTGAATTCGATCCTTACGGATTACACATTTTAATTTCGGTCTATGTTTACATTTTGAAAATAGTCATATTACCTGTGTAATAGCAGGTCACCAAGCAGGTCAACTTACATTTTTTTTTTTAATATGTAGCATTAATTTATATATATTTATATTAATTAAAAGTTTATTTTATATTTATTAATTCAGAAAATATGAATATTAGTTAAAATATAAAATAATATTTTTAAAATTTTGAAAATAAATTATGAATAATATTTAAAATACTAAATATAGTATAGAAAATGGTGAATAATTCATTTATTCATAAATTAATTAATTATTAGAAAAATCAATTAACTTACCTAATTTATTACGGAGTATTAGAAAAATTATTAACTTACCTAATTAGAGAAAAAAATTATAATTACAAAATAAATATTATAAATTTATTTATTTATTTTAAAGTAATCAAATAAATATAAAAATTTATTTGAGTATTACACAAGGTGAATCCACATATTTTTGTACTAACTAATATCAAATTAAAAATTACTATATACGGAGTAATAAAAATGAAAAACAATAAAATTAATAAATTGTTAAAAATAATATTGTTCATCATCATCTTTCAACTATGGTGGCTAGGGTGAGAATTTTGGATATATTTGAGTATTTTTATTTATTTGGAGATTTTAAATTTTTTTGGATTTTTGTATTTATTTAAAATATTAAAATAATTGTTAAGTTTTAATAAGAGTTTTTGACAATTTTAATAAAAAAATTATTTGGGAGTTTTATTATTTTAAAGATAAAATTTATATTTATTTGAGTATGTTAATTGTTTTTTTAATTATAATTTTTTAATTAGGACAGTTAATTGAATTTTTAATTATATTTTTTTAATCAGGAAAGTTAATTGAATTTTTAAATAATTAATTAGATAAGTTAATTGATTTTTCTAATAATTAATTGATTTAAGAATAAATGTAGTTGATTTTTTTTTTCCATATATTTTTTTGATTTTATGAAAAAATATTTACTTATTTAAATATTATTCTAAATTTATTTTCAAATATTTTAAAATATTATTTAGTATTTTAACTAATATTCATTCTTTTTGTATTAATAAATATAAATTAGTCTTTAATTGATATAAAAAATATAAAAAGAAAATAAAAGTTGACCTGTTTGGTGAACTGTTAATTTAAAATCAATCCAACTTATTGAACTAAAAAAAATTTAATCATTTTTTTTTAATTATTCTCAAACATCTTATTATTCTCAAATATCTATCAATTGAGTTGATCTCCATCTTAATGATACGTGTGTAGAGCAAATTTGATCATCTTACTCAACTAACCTGTTGAGTTTCCCCCAAATTATTGTTTAAGACTAAGTGTCTATGCTAGAACAACTACTCCCTATTATACTATGTTTTGACCTAATCATCAAAACTTACAAATTTTCCAAATGGCTGAAATGGGAATTTCTTACAATCCACAAAAAATCGCGTAGATATACTGTTGTGGGGTAGATTTCTTCCACAACTGAAATCAGACTTATTATAAGACAGAGAATGAAATGAATATTTTGAATGAATCAATTCCTTTCGCCGAACATATATAGTCTTCTTCATCGATCGGAGAGAGCACCGAGCACCACTGCCTCTCGGTGGCTCCACAACACCATCAAAATTTTAAAAGAGAAGAGAGAACATCTAATTTTTCAAGAGAAAAAGGGAAAGTCTTGAGAAATAGAGGATGAAATGGCATTTGAGAATTGAAATGGTGTTGATTATATAAGAGAGATGACCGAAAAAAGTAGGGGTAGAAAATGTATTCTAACATGAGTTTTGTATCTAATAGTAATTTCCTATATCTCATAACAATTTTTTTTTCTTTACATAGGGGCTCGATGGTGGGTTTACATATTTAACTCACTCTACAAATTCAGTAAGCAAACGAGTTTTTAGACTAATTTAGTGTTGATCAACTTCACTGAACAATATATGAACTATCAACTAAATTGTTTTTTAATTGAGTACTTGTTAAGTGTAAACCGTTAAGTGTAAACTGTCGTTCATAAGTCATAACCAATACTTAACATTAATATATTTTGACAACGAATCAAAACATCAAGTTTATATTCTAGCAAGAAAGAAAAAGAAAACAATGTCAAATTTGATTTTCTTAAAAAAGTGAGTATGGAGATGGACATTTTATTTCGAATACTCGACACAAACCAAAAATACATGTTCATCCCTGATTATAACTTTTGTTAATTTATTTATCACTTACAAAATACAAAATACTCGAAAAAAAAAAAGATTAAAAGTTTGGAGAATCTTTTCCACACACCCATGGTGTTTCATATTTTTATCTATTAAAGGTTAGACATACGAACTACGAAGCATCCAAGTAAAATAATCACAAAATGGCACTTTTGATTTGAACAACCAAAAAGCAAAATATCATTTATCCTTTTTTTTTTCATTAGAAGAAAAAAGTGATAAGTTGGTACAGCCGAGAATTATGACCCCAACCCCGGATCTTCTTTTTATCCAAATTTCTTGTCCGAGTTCCATAATCAATCATTGGATTCCTCCAAGGACAAAAACTTCAATTCACCCCTTCAAAGATTTACATAAATTTTTGGTACAAAATTAAAAAAATATAGTATTAAATGTGTAGTAGATAACTAATGTAAAAAAAGATAGAAAGAAGAAAAATTAGAAAGGTAGAAAAAAAAGTAGAGATATATAATGAATTTTAATAAATAAAAAAATGTAAACTTTTGATTGTGACGGATAAAAAAAAAACTGTACACTTTAGAGAGGAATAAATGTAGTATCATTGTTATACATATAGGGCATGTTTGATAACAAAGACAGATTATCTAAGGTTAAGATAATAACTAAACTTTATAAATTTTAAAGCATAATGTACCCTTAATTTAAGTTATCAAACAACCAATGAAAATGATATATAGTTAATCTAGATTTAATTTAAGCTATTAAACATGGCCACAGAATATCAATATTATATATAGAAAGTGTCACTATTTAAAAATTTGTAACACTTTAATTATATGCATAACATTGATAATTTGCATATTTTAAAACCCAAGTTCACACTTACTCCTTCCCCAAACACGTACGGGCATGTTTGTTTTGGGATGGGAAATCCGGATTTGGGATTTCGAAACTCCACCCCCGTTACACTTTGGGATTTTGATTCAGGATTTCAAAATCTCACCCTATAAATACCTATAAACCCTATAAAAGTCAACCCTATAAATACCTACAAATCACCTATAAATACCTACAAACCACCTATAAAACCTATAATCTTATACTATAAAGTTAAATCCTACCCTACATAAATCCCAAAACAAACACAAAACACAAAAAGCATTAGGATTTTGAAATCCACTAGATTTTGAAATCCGGATTTCAAAATCCTCAAAATCCCAAAACAAACATGCCCTACCTAACACCTTTCAATCCTTAATTTTGATTGGATCAAATCACACTTGTAATAATGTTTTAAAGCTAACGATTTTATAGGATGGTTTGAATGAATTATATCCAATAATGTAAAAAATCAAATAGACCATAATGAAATTTAAGGGATGAGATTTTAATTGTACTTAAAGTAGAACTATCAAATAGACTGACTCAATACTGATCAACTAACCAACATGCATATTGTGGGTCAAGTATAACTCGATTTTCATCGTGCCTTCAAATTCTCAGTTCAATTTGGCCCTAAGCGGGCTGCCTTGCACCAAAATGGCACGATCTTTTTATTAACATTTTTTTCTTATTAATGTTATTTCACTCATCTTGATAGCAACATTAATATTTTTAATGTGTCCTACAACCTCTTGTATCAACTAGAAGTAGATTGAACATAATAGGTAAGTTGCATCTAAATGTAGAATCATCACTATTCATTATAAAGTCCAATTCACAACTGAAATTTACATTAAAAAAGGAAAAGAAATATAGCCAATCTAAAAGAAACATACATATGCAACTAGATAATAAATGTTCAAACCTAGTAGAAATATTCAATAAAAAAAATCAAGATGCTTAGTCATTTACAATGTATTGTCAACTTGTCACTAAGTGTGATACATTAAAGTCCAAGTTAAACTACCCAATAAAATCAATCAACTAAAAGCCCGACAAACGAGACTATCATTATAGTACATAACATTCTACATTACTACAACTTTACAATAGTTATTTTCTCATAGAAAATACTTCACAGTCCTCCGTTCCACATAAATTTACATATTAACTACTCCGTATATTAAAACGTTCCACAAAAATTTGTACACTTTAAAAAAGAGAATATTTTTATAACATTTTTCATCAAAATATACATATATTTATTCTTTTGTCATTATTTTTCTATATTTAATTAATCATTTTATTTACTTTTATTGATAAAAATTTACAAAATTAGCCGTTTACTAATTATCTACAATTTTCTTTTTATTTTATAAAATTTGCAATTCCAGAAGTACAAATTTCAGATGATAATCACACGAACGAGCCAAAATGACAGCTGTATAGCCAAGTGATCCAACTCCCAAGCTTATAAACACTATGCTTAAGTCACTCGCCTCTTTCATCAGTCTTTCTCCGCTGGCATCTCAAAACCCACACGTGCCCTTTGACTTTTCTTTGACTTCTCCCGAAGAAGCTTCCAAACCCCAATGCTTTCCTCACATGCCCTAATTTTTGTCTGACACCACCGCCGAAGCTCGATCACCTCTTCTCCTCAATTTCCCACTTTTAATTTATCCAAAATCGGGGGTTTATTCACAAACCCATATGTTTTTTAAGCTGGATTCTTGAATTGAATCAGGTGAGTTTTGTTCGCTTGGTGTCGATAGCGTTTTGATTATGTTTATTTAGTTCGGATGTAGTATAATTTGCACCGTGGCAGTGTTTTGAGGTTTTCTCCCGTTGTATTCTTTTAATTTGGTTGAATTATGATTTAATTGCGCGATTTTGTTCATACTAGTGCGTATTTGATTTGTTGAATCAGTGAATTTTTCGAGTAAATTGAAGTGATTTAAAGTTGCTCTGAGTTTGAATCGCGTCTGGGTTTTCTCAATTTTGCAGAATTTTGCGCAATGCGTATCAGTTTCGTATGTTGACCAAGGAGTTGACTTGGATCGGCGCAGACAAAATTAGGGTGTTTCTATCTACAATATGAAGATGGTTAGTCGGATTTTTCTGATTAATTTTATTGCATTTCGATATTAGCTATGAATTTGGGGACCAAAATGCGTGGGGATCGGCATTATCGTCGTATTGATACAATTGAGCTGAAACTTCAGATTGAAATGAGGCTCGGTCGTCAGAAAACCGAGCAGTATTTCAATCTCTTGAATAAGTACTTCACTCTCAAGATTAGTAAATCGGATTTTGATAAGCTTTGCATTGGATTGTTGGGGAAAGAGAGCATCATTCTTCATAATGGATTCATTCGATCTATTATTAGAAATGCTCATTTTTCCAAATCTCCCCCTCCCAAGAATGAAAACGGGAAAGCTTCATTGAATGTGAAAGTGCCGAATAAGTACCAAATAAACGGGGATCGAAATTCCAAGGACCGAAAGAGCCCACTTGGGGCGTTTCAAGATTCACCGCTAAAGAATCAAGAACAGCAGAGTGCTAGTGAGATTTTGTCTTTGGGTAGTAGGCCTCCTGTTGAAGTTACTTCTGTTGAAGAGGGAGAAGAAATCGAGCAACTATCTGAAAGCCCCGGGATTCATAGTCGAAGTCCTCTTAGAGCTCCTATTGGAGTTTCCCTTAACGCAAAAGGAAAGAAAGAGAGGCTACTCAATGGATCGTCTCCTTTTGCTGATGTGGAGACTTGCTATAAGAATGGTGAACTTCCCGATACCAGTTCTTTAAGAAAGAGGTTGGAACAAAAGTTGGAGGCAGAGGGCTTAAATGTGGAGACAGATTGTGTGAACTTGTTGAACAATGGGTTGGATATGTTCTTGAAGAGATTGATAAAACCTAGTCTCGATTTAGCTTCTTCAAGGTCTGAAAGGATGGTCCCTCAGAAAGTCCATCGTGAAGCTACATCGTATATAAACGGGGTGAGGCCCGTAACTTACATGCAAAATTCCAGTCGATCATTTCCTGTGTCAATTACTGAGTTTGGCGTTGCGATGGAGTCGAATCCCCAAATACTCGGCGGAGATTGGCCTGTACTTCTTGAGAAGGTGGCGTGCTCCAGAAGAATATCGAACGAGTAGTCTGTTACTCCCTCCGTCCCGTGATTACAAAACTGGCACACAAATTAATAAAGTGAAGAAATGGGTTGGGTTAATGAGGGCAATTTTGTCCACTCCTATGTATATTGTGAGTGTGGAGTTTGTGAGAGGGTTTACTATTTTTGGAATGTGCAAATTATTGAGGAGCGTCTGAATAAGGCAAATTTGCAAATAATCCCGGGATGGAGGGAGTGCTTGTTATGTGACTACAAAGTTGGAGTTCATCGGAAAATGTGACAACTTTTATTGGGACTTTAGAAGTTGGCCTAACAGTTTATTTGACACAATTGAAGTGATCATATGTGGTCAGAAAGTTTTGCATAAAGTAGGCTAGAATGTATATAGGTCCCACATCTGATTGTTTCTGAATTGGTAGTTCTTACCTCATAAGTAGAAGTTGATACGAATACTTTTAACATTGTAGACATTACGTATAGTTCAGTGGTCTGCCTAATTATGCGACACTTTGTCTATCTCATTGTTATTTTTATCTGTGAAGTGAATAAATTATCGATTTTGTTATCATAATGATGCTTTCCTTAAATCTGTTTGAGAAGCCCAGTTACAGTATTATTTTTTCCATTATAACACCTCATGTTCTGCATTTTAACTTCCCGTTGTCTTTTTAGTCATTTAATTAGACAGTTGGTGTGTACTTATAATTGTCATCCGCATTTATTACAACCTCATATGCTTGTATAAATCTGTTAGATTAGTTACCTCTGTTTCTTGAAGTTATTTTGGAAAACCGTTCTTTCTAATGTTTTGAGCACGGTTTTGGTAAGGATTTTAATCATGATCATCTGACCGTTATTCTTTACAAGCAGGAATGTTTTTTTGTACAGGTTTTTGTTTAATATTTCTTCTATCAATTCTCTGGAATTATGAGGTAAGCAGACTCTCCAACGGTTTCCTGCTTCGCATTGCCACTAAAGTTTTGAGTTAAGCTTCAATATCCTTTTTTTTTTTAATATTCCTAACCCCTCTCCATGACTCGAACCCAAAACCTCACGGCCTAGGTAGTGGTGCTCTAACCACTTGAGCTACTATCTCACTTCGTCCTTAAATATGCAATTGTTGCTGTATTGATTAGAAGAAATATGCGGGTGGCATAAATGCATGTTTTGATGTGTGATTTCCCTCGTTCAATTTTTCATTTTCTTCCTATATTTTGCTCAGTAATTCAGGATAATACTCATTCATGCAGATACACGAAATATCTTGTGTAAGAAAAGTTGTTGGGGGATCTCTAAATACCTCAACTTATTTTTCCTTCGTTTAGCAATTTGTATTGTAATGGAAAATGATGATTAAGAAAGGAAGCAAATAATCTGCACATCAAGAGTATTAAATGGAGGCCTCCTTTGCATAATATCATCTAATGTTTTCCTTTTCTCCCATTTTCTTTTTGCTAGAAATTGAGGTTGCAGTCAAGCAGAGGCCCGAACCTGTAAAAGGTTAGTATCACGAACAAAATCAATGCTGATTTATCTTTAGCGAACTGTCGTTTTCATCTTTTGGAACTGTCTGGGCATAGTAGTTGAGCTTTGTTTTGAATTTCTGTGATCCTTGTTTATCTTCCTATTAGTGGGTAAATTACACCATTACACCTTGACATTTTGTAACAAAAGGGTTGGTATCATTCTAGCTACGAACCTTTGCTTTTTGTAACAAATTGGTATTTATCCTTTGGTTTTTAGCATTTTAGTTATCCAACTTGGTACTAATTTTGGGATAATATCATTTTTTATCCCCTAAAGTTAATTTTTTCTAGTTTTGGGCCCCCCTCTTTCACTCACTACCAAATTTTGTCCTGGAAGTACACTTATACTCCAACATTTGGTCTCATCGTTGACTGGTGGAATCAACTATTTGGGGCTAAATGCAATATTTAAATGTTTATTTATTTTTTGTTAATTTTTTGATAATTACATTCAAGTACAAAACTTAACATTTATCCCCAATTAGTTGATTCTGTCAGTTAACACAGTTAACAGACAGTCAACTTACAGTGGAACCAAATTTGATAGTGAGTGAAAGAGGGGGACCAAAAATAGAAAAAAATAAGAATTACTCATTCCTACTATTTTGTTACATACTGTAAAAATGTCGGTCAGCTTGTAACTGAAATGATACAAAATAGAGGTCGGATGCCAATTTGTTACAAAATGCAAATAATGGTAACTAAAACGACACTAACCAGAGCTTTGAATAAAACGTGTATATATCAAGTGCACCGTGCAATCAAGTGTATTTTTATATGGTTATTTTACTGAAAATGTATTAGTTTGTTGGTATTAGTTGTTTTCAATGAAAAGTATTAGTTGTAAACACCGTATATAACTGGTGTACAAAAGTGTTGCTCTAGAGCTTTTGAACTAATTTGTTTCCAAGATGAACCAATCATGTGGTTGATTAGTAATAGTTGATTTGCTTTCAGCTCTCGAGTTTGCTGTCAACCTCATCTTCCGGCTGCACTGTTGCTACACTCTCCTTTCAGGTAATAAATATCGATTTTCAGTGATTCTTAGGTGTGTACGGTGATGTCGTAAAGTCAAATAATGTTGGTATCATATTTGATCTGAAGAATCCGTGTTGGTATTGCATATCTTATTTTGAAACTTCAGTGTAAGCTTCCATCGTCAATTATTTCCAAATGAGAGCTTTCAAACAGCTGGCTTTTATCGTTTCTTAATCTGAATGATGTAGAATCTGTTGACTAATTATAATGAAATAATTGGTTTGTAGGATTGTTATCCTAATCCCCAATAACACAGCAGAATTAGATGACTATGTAATGGTCCCTAGATTTATAAGTGGCATAATAAATTCATGGATTCTTTGTCCTAATTAAAGTGCATATGATATCTATTATTTGTAATTTGATTGTGACTATTTAGTGCTACTTTAGGACAAGCGTGCATGATGTATGAGTATACTTTTAAGTTTTATGGCCTTCTTTTTGTGGGAATAGGAGTAGTTGGTTTAGTAATGGCGACATTTGAAAGAAACAAAGAAACCATCACATAACGAGACTGAGACCACTTATTTATTTATTGATGAAGAGACAGGTTACAAACTAGTACAAATTAACATCTACACTTTTGAAGTATTAAAACGTTGTGCGTAAGGCTGTTTCACCGAAGACCTCTTATTTATTTCACACTTTGCCTCCTCCATACTATACCATATCGTGACATTCGATTGTCTACTACTCAGTTAAACCTTCCACAGTCGAAACGGATATTCCCACTTCCTCCTCCAGTCTTGACTCCGACCCGACCCAATTTAGTAATAGCTTGGATAAAAGCAGCATTGAAAGCTTGAGAACTAGAGGCCCAAGTATTTACCGTATTTTTGGACCTTGAATCCGTGAACAAAACTTGATCCGACGTGAATAACCCTTTCCCTTGGACGAGATTTTGAAAATAGGCGTTGTCGAATATTCTGGGAGTTGTCGGGTCCATATTGATGGCTATTCTGGGGTCGACATTCCTCGGGCACATTCCCTGCAGTTGGGTCGCGTATTGCCGGTCAAGGCTTGGGTCTACCGGATTCTGGGGGGTGAAGTTATAAATCCGGTTTGCGAATCTGCTGCAATGAGAGAATCCTAGAGTGTGGGCAGCTGTAAATGAAGTAACAATACTTGGGTTTTAGTTTAATTATTTAGTAGTAATTGCGTGTAGAAATTTCAACTGTCTGTGTCACTTCACTTTCCATACGTAACTACCTCAATAAAATAATAGAGTCTGATGAAATCGCATTTTAGGTAAATATGTGAATATTGTGAAAGTGAAATTTATAAAAAATATCGAGGAATACCTGATAGAGCAATCATGTCAGTTTGTGAGAGGCCTCTAGCAGCAAACATGGTATTCAGTTGATTCAAATTGAAAGTGGGTTGAGGCAGATTTCCTTGTACATCTGATGCTCTTGAAATCAACCCATCTAATCTTCCCAATTCAACTGGATACGATGGCCCACCAGCCTTTTTTTTTTTTAATCCAATAAATTAATATCAATTAAACTAAAAAAATAAGAAAAACAAGCTTAGGCATACTTGGTTGAGTTGTACAATACCAGAACAATGGCGTCTCGAGTAGCCAAGGCAAGAATATCCGCGCAAGAAACCTTGTTCTTGCAACCGGAGACGGCATCCACAGCCGCTTTAGCTTTGATCACCGTGTCAAATCCATCTCCGGCCAACGACAAGTTATCCGGATGGTCCTTCTCCGCCGTATTCCCTGCCGTCGACGCCACTATTACCGATGCATCACACCCCTACGTAAAGACACACAACATATCATTAGTATTTCTTGTGAAATTCATCTAATGTTTGATATAGAAGTATGTATGATCATTCGTACGGAGACGAAGCAATCGTGGAAAAAGAGACGTATGGTTGCCGGAATGGTGACGAACGTTTGGCTGAACTTTGTCGAGACGGCTCCGCGTACGAGGTTCTCGACATCGGGACATATGTTGGCGTAGAAATTTTGCCTGAGCTGGGCAGAAGCCAAGCCGGAAAACAGTATAAGTGAGAATAATATTGTTTTCTGAAAATTAAACTGACCCATAAATACGTATAATTGCTATAGACTAATTAATGTAATTTGAATAACTTGGTAGCTTAGTATTGCACTTATGGGTGGATTTGTGTAAGTTTATATACTGAAAGTAAGTACAAATAGTTGAAATATTAATGTATGATTAAGTAGAAGTGAAAGTGATGTGTTAACTAACCAATTCAATTTGTGATTTAATAGGGTTTCGATGTATATGTAACATAAACAAACCCAAGGTTGTTCTAGTGGAGTGTCTTCCTCTCAAGTTAGTCAACGTGTGGAACATCTCTAAATTAGATTTTGACATTTTGTAGGGTAAAATTGTGAAAAAGTTGATTGATGTTGTATTATATATTATGATGAGTGTATTATAAGAATAAAAAGATAGATGTTGTGTAAGTGTAGAGTTTGACTTGGGATTTTGAGTTCCGAAACAAAGAAGAAATTGAGATTGTAAAGTTAAAAGTCTGATCGAAATAGTCATAAGAGCCACAAACTCGTGTTCACTGTCATTGTTGTGCTCTGCATCATCATTCTTATTATCTCCATCAAGTTATTGTGTTCCACCCAAGGACAAAAATATCGATGTCGGTAGAAATATCAAGACCTTAAATTTGTAGAAATATCGATGGATATAATCGTAGATATTGATAAATTTTAAAAATAGTGGAAATTTAATAACTAACTTTTAATACATAAATTCAAAAACACAATTTAAATCCATTTACATCTATGATAAATTTATATAAAATATAGCATATACAATGTTATTTCATATGATATTTTTTGAAATTTATCGACATTTTTCGATTTTTTTTCCCGATATTTTTCGATATTTTACTAATATTAGTCTCGATATTGTTATTGTATATCAATTTTTATAGATATTTTTGATTTTTTACAAATATCGTTTCTTCTCAATATCTATATCAGTGACGGTAAAAAATGGATATATCGAGGATATATCGGAGAAATTTTCGAATATTTTTGTCCATGGTTCCACCTCGCCGTTGGTTGTTGCCCAACTTATGTAAATATAAAAATTGACTTTTATTTTTTATATTGTATTTATTTAGGCTTTTAGTCCGTCTTATTTTTTAGTCCTCAGGACACTGTCATTGTTTTTGTAATTATTTGGGAAAATTTTAGTTTTAGTCCTATAAGTTTGATACATTCCAAAATAAATCCTTTAAGTTTCAACTTTACAAAATACGTCCTTTATCTTTCAATTTAATTCTAATCCTTTATCTTTTTAATGAATTAAATGCTGTCGGATTCTTAAAAATCTACGTAATTAATTGCATATCTATCTCCCAAGTTCAATTAAAAACAAAATTGAAATATGCACCATTGATAAAACAATTCTATAATTAAAAATAATTTTATTATTTTTTCACAGGATAATTAAAAATAAATTTTACAACTAAATTAAAACATAACAATTTAAAATATATGAAGTTGTTCATATCAATTGATGCTTACAATATAATAAAAGCTATATTTCAATCTTTACAAAAACTAACATTCCACTTAAAAGATTGAGAATACAACTTTTAGTAAAAAAAAAAACACCAAGTTCATCTAGCCAAAATTATCCACTAAAATAACCAAAGTACCTTTTAAAAAATGTCATGTCATCATAATTATCTCTCATTTATATATACTTAAAAATCTACGTAATTAATTGAATATCTATCAAATTTTCCTGTAAACTCTCAAGTTCAATTAAAAACAAAAATGAAATATTCTCCCAAGTTCAATTAAAAACAAAATTGAAATATGCACCATTGATAAAACAATTCTATAATTAAAAATAATTTTATTTTTTTTGACAGGATAATTAAAAATAAATTTTACAACTAAATTAAAACATAACAATTTAAAATATATGAAGTTGTTCATATCAATTGATGCTTACAATATAATAAAGCTGTATTTCAATCTTTACAAAAACTTAACATTCCACTTAAAAGATTGAGAATACAACTTCTAGTAAAAAAAAAAAACACCAAGTTCATCTAGCCAAAATTATCCACTAAAATAACCAAAGTACCTTGAACAAGTAAAATAAACGACAAAAGACAAAAATCATCCATGTTTAAAAGGCAAAAAACAAAGTTCACAATTTTTTGTTTCTCTTCTTCGTGATATTACTCTCTCTGTGTTGAGATAAATCCATAAAAAATGGTAATTAAACTCGAATATTGCTCAAAACTGTATTATTTATACACATTCTTAAAATAAAATTATATGTAAATTTTATTGAGAACTTTTTAAAATATTGAAAACTAGAACTTTTTAAAATATTGAAAACTTTTTAGAACTTCTTAAAATATACCTCTAGTCAATTGATTTAAATAGACATGTAAAAATATACACAACAAAACTAGACCGTGGCCATATTATTAACAAAAGAAAAATTTAAATAGACATGAGAAAAAATTAAAGATAGGATGATGGGTTTTTTAAATAAATGTCGTACCAAATCAGCCCATTGTAAAAAAGGATTAAATTGAAAGGTAAAGAACGTATTTTGTAAAGTTGAAACTTAAAAGGATTTATTTTGGAATGTATCAAACTTATAGGACTAAAACTAAAATTTTCCCTAATTATTTCTCCTCTATTATTCCACTATTTTTTTACTAATAATTAATTTTCATCTTTAATTCAATATTAGAGCAAAACAACAAAGTAACTTAATTCTTAATGTAATTCACTATTCAATGATTCTCGACAAAGTGGGATAGCTCAAGTGGTTAGAGCACCACTACCTAGGCCTTAGGTCCTGGGTTCGAGTAAAAAAAAAAAAAAAACTATTCAATGATTCTCATTATCCGAAATGTCAAGGACTTGTGGTTTAAATGTGCCCAAGCCCTGGTTTAAATGTGCCCAAGCCCTTTAGAGTACCATTTATGTCATGTTTGGTTAGGATGATTCAATCGGGATGGGGATAGGTCATCCCCCATCCCATCTAAATTTGAATGAACACATTCAAATATTCATTCACCCTTATAATATACTTATCCAACCATCATCATTTTTCTCACTTTTCACATTCTCTGTCTTATTTTTAATACACTCCATCCTTATTTCTAACTAACAAATTAATACAACTTCATTTTTTTACTTGACATAAAACTTTATCCAGTACCCTCTATTTCTCAATCCCTTAATCTAGGAATTCAACTAGTTCTTAATCTATTTCTTTTCAAATATTGCAAAGATATCAGGATCCCATTTTATTTTAGCTAATGAAACTAACCACATATACGTACTATTTACTTAATTATCTTCATCAACCTTTTTTTCAACCCCATTCCCATCCCCTACCATTCTTAAACAAATATTGCCTTAGTATTTATGTTTTCTTGTGTGATCTATAAATCCTAATCATTATATACTTGCATGTTTTTTTTAATACGGCATTGCAATTTAGGGGGAATTCATTCCAATGGTTCACACACTCTCCCTCTTTTTTTTTTTTGACGGGGCAATGGTTGACACTCTCAATTATGAAGAGAAAAACAAAACAAAAAGGGGAAGTCAGCTCAAATCCATTTTCAAGAGCAACATTTGTTTTAGAGATGTTTATCGAGTTGACCCTAACCCTATAGGGCCAGCCCTACAGGGCTACGGGCTAAACGGGCTAGGGCCTTAACCGGTTCATACTTAACGGTCCTACCATTGTTAGGACCTAACCCTAACCCTAGCGGGCCACGGGTTAAACGGACCACTAACGGGCTACAATATTTTCATTTATTTTAAAATTATTTAAAGGTCTCAATTGACATGCATGTCCAACAAACAAATAAAATAATTAGTTAATGATCGGTAAATTAGAAAATAAAAGCATGTTTTAAACACAATTCTATAACTCATTGGTCCTTAATTATGGCTAAATAAAACTAAACAAATATCATAATCTAATAAAAAAAAAATAGTAATATTGATTAATGGATGGTAATGAAGTACTTAATGTATATTTATGAATATGGGCCAAATGATTCAAAATTTGTTCTAAGGTTATATATTTAAAAAAATAAAAAAAGGTGATAAACGGTTTTTTTCTATAATTTTAATACTCAATTACGTGTCATTTTAACTCATATTACATTTGTTTATATCTTAAAAAGAGGTGAAATGACGATTTCTTGAAGAATAGCACAACTTGTGTTATTTCGAGTGTTTCCAGGCCAAAACGAGAATTGAAAGTCATTCAAAGATAATTCAAAGTTATCACATTATAAGTGCGACGAAAAGAGGACCGCAATGAAACAAGAATCAAGTAAATCCGAGTTCGTGAGCTCGAGTTATAAATAAAACAATGATGAAGGTCGGCAAAAATCGAAGAATTGCAAGTCTTGAAGACTATGCAACAGCTGTGTGTGTACGTAGTTAACTACACCTGGATGAGAACCCTGAAAAGAAAGTCATGCATGAGAGTTTTGGGTTTATTCTTCCATCAGCATATAAGCCCATCACAATGTTGAGTCAAGAATTGATCAAGCCCATTTATTCACGTTAATGAAGTCAAAAATAATTAAATAATTTGGATGTTATCATGAGCGGGAAATTAGCGAAGATCTAATCTGGTGAGAAAAAGATGCAGATTTTGGAAAAAGGATAAAATCATATCTTGAGAATCAAGATACACTCCGATCTTGATGGGCTTTTCTAATCTTTATATACACGAAGATATCTGCCAAATAGGGGAAGGGGATACGGAACGAAGCAGCAGCACCTTGAAGCACCGCAACATACAATAAGTTTATTTTATGCCTTTCTTAAATTCATTTTCTTTATTTATTTATTGATGAATTATTCTAGCTAATCCTATTTGAGGTCCTAGGACATGAAAGTAGATTGAGATTTATTTTTGCAACGATTAATTTTAATCGATGAACTCTGTTATGTTATTCTTATTTATGCATCCTTTTATCTTGTGAATTTAATTGCAAAGGCCACGTGATTGAATTCGTTTGTTTATTTAAATCAACATTCGAGAGAGGAGATTTAAATATTGAGCATAGGATTGCATGATTTATTATGAGTCAATATTCGAGAGAGGAGATTCATAATAGAAGAGGAATATAATCTTGATTTGTTGAGAGGAGTAATTATTGGAGAAAAGTAGAGATACAAACTCTTAAATAATTTTATCTAACAAGGTTAATGAGATCGAGAGATGATTTAATCTTCCTTAGTGGTTACCTCTATAAAAATACTAAACGGAGTAATCAGTTGAATTAATTTGTATGTAAATTTGATCTCAATTGAAATCGTAAGTCCTAGGATCCGCCATATTTTATTGATTTCTCAAAACAACATTAAATTGATATTTGCATTCTGTTCTATTTATTTTGGTTAGTTAGAGTATTTTAAATATTTTTGCTTAATCAAACCCATCATCCAAGTTATTATTTTTCTAGATAAAAATCAGTTATTAAAATCGTAATAGATATTAGAGCTAATCCTCGTGGATACGATACTCATGCTCACTACGTACTATAATCTACGCCGTACACTTGCGGAATAATTTAGTCTACAAAAATATAGTGAACAAAAGGTAACTACTCGGACCCGCGGGCTGGCCCGGTTTAGCCCGCGGGCTAATCGGTCCGGGTCAAAAAAGCCCGGATTTAAACGGGCCTATGATTCATGAACCCTAACCCTACATTTTTCAGGGTTAAACGGGCCAGCCCGGCCCGGATAAACATTTCTAATTTGTTTATATCAATAATGTTCTCCAAAAAATGTGGCATCTCTTTGAAATTTACATCGTTCCTTATTTTTCATACTTTCCACACGATGCATTGCCATACCAAGTCAAAGACCTTCATAGTCACCAATCATTTACCAAAGCTAACGAATCTCATATTGCAATGACAATGTTACTCTTTTATAATACACCACTCGCTCATTTAAATGATTTAATCACTTAAAAAAAACGGGCACATACTTATTTGACAGTCCACGTCATTACACATAATTACGATTTCATAAATACGTCCAACTTTGAATTAATGATCCAACATCGGCTGTATTAAATTTTGTATCATTAAGAACTAAAAATAAGTAGTACTAAATTGTATCATCATCATCACACACATATATTAATTGTTTACTTTGAGAATTAATGTGTTATTTATAGTAGGGTATCTATGATCTATCTATAGTAATACATGAGCTGATCAGGAATTTGGGCTTCTAGTTAACTAGCCTTTAATTGTTCGTAATTATTGAGATCTACGGAGTATGTATTAGAATTTAGAAATTGACTAATTTTAAAGTTTTATTCGGGCATCTCTCTTACATATGCATTATAATTTTTTTTTATAAATTGACTTATTTTAAAGTTTTATTCACAAAAACTTATATGCAATATTGCATACATGCAATATTGACTAATTGAGTCAATTGGGCTAAAAATATTGACTTATTAAGTCAATGGGCTGAAAATATATTATTGGGCCACCATTAATTCATTTGGGTTAATTCTTAGTTTATTTGTCAACTGACCCGCTTGTGTTCTAATTTTGACAAAAATAATTAACCCGTTTATTTTGTCAATTTCTGTGATTTTTTTATCTTTTATTTTATTGTCGAACACGGGATATTAAATGTAGTAATTCAAATCGTAATATGTAGTAATAACACAAACTATTTTATTGTAGTAACACACATTATTTTATGTAGTAATAACACAAACTATTTTATATAATAATACAAATTATTTTATTTAGTAACCCGTTTTTTTTTTCTAGTGTTTTTGTTAATGTAGTAACTCACATTATAATACGTAGTAACATATACTATCGCATGTAGTAAACAAAATAACCATGTTGTAATGCAAATCATTTGATAAAGTTACATATAGTAACAAACGCATATTCAATGTAGTAATTCAAACTGAAGGATGTAGTAACATATAATTTTTTATATAGTAATACCGATTCTTTTATGTAGTATTTTTTTCTAGAATTTTTTTTGATTAAGTAACTCACATTATAACATATAGTAACATATATCATTGCATGTAGTAATATAAAATAACCTCGATCAATAATAATAATTAAAGAATATTTAAAGAAATAGAAAATATTTAAAGATTAAGGCCGTCGTAAATTGCAGCGTTCGGCCGCGGCCTCGGGTGGCCAAAAACTGCTCGGAGAAGACGACCAAGTACAATTTTTGCTAGTGGGTGTATTTATAAAAAATATTTTTGCTAGTGGGTGTATTTATAAAAAACATGGGTGTGAATTGAACTGTCAGTGAGTGTATTTATAAAAAATGTGAGTTGAACTGTCAGTGAGTGTATTTATAAAGAATGTGAGTGTGAATAACTAAAATGCATATATACAATATTTCACAAAATACAATATTTCACAAAAGACTAGCCCAGTTTTATTTTGGAATCACACTCTCTTGTATACTATTCGAACAAGTGCGTAATATATATGAGAAATAAAATTGTAGGTGTATGTAGAAATTAGAATCCTAAAACATTAGTATATTTTATTTTATTAATACATCCTTGTCAATCTCATTATTTATTTATTTATTATTGGACATGCGTGTTGAGTCTTCTAATTGACCAATAATATGACAACTTGTTCATGGATTAAGATAAGGTTGGGGCGGCCGCCGCCGGGGGTGGGGGTGTTTAAAAACCCAAAGACAGGGCCAAAATGACAAGGATAAATAGGCGACTTATATAAAGTGTACACATTCAAAGTCAAGTGGTTTATTAGTGTACAATATCAATTTGATATATTCCCGATATATTCAGTAACTGATATTGATATTAAGAAAAACGGACATTTCAACAATATTTATATAAAAAATTTAAAATATCGATAAATATTAATATTAATATCAATGTCAAGTTTAATATTGAAAAAAAAAATCTAAAAAAAATCGATAAATTTAAAAAGATATGGATAAATAATATTGTATATTATATTTTATATAAACTCTAAATTCTTCACGAATGTAACATGTATTCGAATTATCTTGTAAAATGTATATATTAAAAATGGGTTGGTCTGCTATGATGGACTCGAGTGCATGTTGTGCACCCTAGTCCATGTTGCACTTTTTGATAAATGGTGTTGCACTTTTCAATTATTAAACTGTATAATATACAAAAAGTGTAAGTCAGTAAACTGAAAAGTGCACATGGACTAGGGTGCACAGCATGCATTCGAGTGCATACTAGACTTTACCATTAAAAATTTGTTATTCAATTTTCATAATTTTTAAAATATCTATATATATATATATATATATATATATATATATATATACATATATCATGTATTTTCTACAAACTCCTTAAACGTGAGTTCAACTTTATTAGCACTCACTCCACTCACTCACAGGAATCCAAACCGGCGTTAAATCGTCCCTCCGATCAATTTGAGCTGCTATTTCATTCAAAATCCAGTTTACTTGCAATTGATCGTCGCTGGCGCCTTTCCCGGGACTATTGCTTCCTATCTCGCTAATTTGCGCCCTCGTGGCGGTGCGTGTTTCGGTTGCGCCGCTTCTTAATCGGCGATTCCCTCCTTCCTCATCGTTTTCTACTGTATGTAAGATCAACGACGCCGTTTCCTCGGAGATCTACAACTCGGCCATGTCGAAAGCGCGGGTTTACGCTGACGTCAATGTGCTGCGTCCCAAGGAGTACTGGGATTACGAAAACCTCACTGTCCAGTGGGGGTAAGTAGTCAAGGACAATTCCTGCATCTGATTATACTTGTTTACCGCCGTATTCTTCATTAACTTCTTATAACTGCTCATCGCTTTAATAGTTTTTAGGGGTTTGTGGATATCTAGTTCAGATATTTCTGCGTGAAGCTTACTTAGACTGCGTGTTAGTTGAGGAAACACTAGTCGCATGTTAGTGCCTTCTGATTTCATGCAATTTATATTTCTTCCAATTATTTTGTTTCCTATTTCCCTTCACATTGAATTTTTGGTGTTTAGCCGAAGAAAAAAATAAAAGACCAAATAATAGGAGTATTAGATTGTTCCATTGCCGAAGCTAAAACAGTATACAATGAAGATGGTAACAGTGCCTCCTTGTTTTCTTTTCATTAACTTAAGTAGATTATGGTAACTTGCATTTTGTAGATGTTTGGTACTATTTTATAGTTAGTTTTTAACATTATTAAAGATGCTAAACATGGTTAATCACTATGGCTGTTCTTGTCTTTAATATGATAAAGTAAATGACCTGTGTTTAAATTATTGGAGGGTGGCAAATGCTAATAATGGTTATTCTGTGAACACAAAGAATGAAGAGAAGGGATTTTTTCTTCATTATACAAAGCAAGGTTCTATTAAATGCATGCGTAGCTCTGAATAGATACTACTCTTATGTCTAAGTTCTTATGATATATGTTTTCAGAGAACAGGATGATTATGAGGTTGTTCGTAAAGTCGGAAGGGGAAAATACAGTGAAGTTTTTGAAGGCATAAATGTGAATAGCAATGAACGATGCGTAATAAAGATTCTGAAGCCTGTTAAGAAG
Organism: Galeopsis tetrahit; assembly: GCA_963675135.1. Taxonomy (NCBI): domain Eukaryota; kingdom Viridiplantae; phylum Streptophyta; class Magnoliopsida; order Lamiales; family Lamiaceae; genus Galeopsis; species Galeopsis tetrahit. The sequence continues at coordinate 92,476,883 of OY776119.1, forward strand.
AAAAAGGTATTTTTGTTCCTCCTAGTCAAGTGAGCAAGGGAAATGTTCAAAAATAATTTATGACCTCCAAATTCCTTAAACATGTAACTGTTTGAAAATGTAGGTTCTTTTGAATAAATCTCAGAAGTTTCTATCATTATGCTTAATTAGTGTCATGTCAAAATACTTTCTAATGCTGCTAAATTTGAATAATACTTGTAGGCTGCTACAGGCTTTAGTTTTAATATTGATTTTATTAAATATTTGTCTGAGCTAATCAAAGGCTTCTGAGAGAAGTAGAATGCTCAAATATAGCTGAAAGTATCTATTTATTGGCCATATAAACTGCAGCGCATCAGTGACAGACATGCTCTCTTATTTAAATATTGTTCCTTATCCATCAAAGTCTATCCTTATTGTAGCAATGTGGAAAAATCAGATGTACAACAATCACTCTTGGCTTGGTGGTTCATATATTTAGTGTTGTGTTTTAAAAGAACTGCCTTCTATCTTGTGTGCAGATAAAGAGAGAGATCAAAATCCTGCAGAACCTATGTGGGGGACCCAATATTATCAAACTCCTGGACATTGTTAGGGATCAGCACTCAAAAACTCCTAGCTTGATATTTGAATTTGTTAATAGTACAGATTTCAAAGTTTTGTACCCTACATTGACAGATTACGACATACGCTACTACATATATGAGCTTCTCAAGGTGAGAGGAAGCACCATTTAGTGTCATATTCATGCGAAGTTGATCTACCTCTGAATGCTTATATGTCAATTCTTTCCCTATTATTTGAGCATTCATTATCAAAAGTTTGCTGCTCTTAAACTTCTGATGGTAGGAGAGAGAGTATATAATGTATACTTGCTGAATTTAGGATGAGGCTTAGAGCCCTCAACCTGGATTAGTTGCACCACCATGATAAATAATAGCTATATGTCAAATTGGCTATCTATTAATTAGTAATGATGTGGTATATTCAAGAAAAGAGAACCTGTCTCATACTCCGTATCAGATATGCAAGCAGCTTAATGTGCTGGGTGGCTTTCTTGTTATGGAACTTTTTCGAACGCAAACAAGATAAATTGATCTTGTGAGACATGTTGCTGACTATATCTATTTTATTTTTTTGAATTTGGGGTCCAGGTCCTCTGCAATATTTTTTTGTAATTCACAAACTCTGCTTTCTTATTTCTACTAATATTTTGTGATGTTTATTTTCCGTCTGATATTCTTTTAACTTTTTTTTTAATGAAAAGAACAGCCACTTGATATGCTAGAAAGATATTTGATCAAACCAATAGTGCATGTGAAAATTCCCTTTTGTTTTACGAAATTATTTAGATTGTTGTAATATGCATTGGGGGTATAATAATTTTATATGAAAAATTGCAGGATTACATATCACATGTTATATATTCTCTTATGATGGTATTTTCAAAGACATATTTCTCTATGCTTCTGTAGGCACTTGATTACTCCCACTCTCAGGGGATTATGCACAGAGATGTCAAGCCGCACAATGTAATGATAGACCATGAGCTGCGAAAGCTTCGCTTGATCGATTGGGGTCTTGCAGAATTTTACCACCCTGGCAAGGAGTATAATGTTCGTGTTGCTTCAAGGTAAATTATAATTATTTTCTTAAGGATAGTGGCTGGTGTATCTTTCCTAGATACACTTTCTTCTCCATCCTTATGTTTTCAGTGGGATCATTAGTATATTTTTTTCGTTTTTTGGATGCCTTTTGAGTTCCGTTGTTAAGACATGTGGGTCTTATGTTTTTGTATATTCTATAAGAACTCTGATGGCTGATGTAATACTGTAAATATATATTAGCTCAAATAATTTTGTTACACATTGCATGCTTACAATCACCTATTATTTGATCACTCTCTGTGACTGTCTCAGCCTTGTGATCTACTTTATCTGGACATTACTGGTTCCATTGTCTATTTTACTGTTGCCATTTTTTCCTTTTACCTATATGCACCAGAAATTTCAGATTTGATAGAACAATAACTTCATACTATTGATTACTGAACGATTAAACTCTTCTTTCTCTTCTTTGCTTCATAATACTTGCCAGTTTTTGCGTATCTCCAGAGTCAAACTTTAAGTTCATTAATCTGATACTGTACAATCTCTCTTTTTTACTTCAGATACTTCAAGGGTCCAGAACTACTTGTTGACTTGCAAGACTATGACTATTCTTTAGATTTGTGGAGCCTGGGTTGCATGTTTGCGGGAATGGTCTGAACTTTTAATTAGTTATTTTCCATATTCCATGTATTTTTCTTCCCTTTTAATATCCTCATCTTGCTTCCTGTTCTTGATGCAGATTTTCCGTAAGGAGCCTTTCTTTTATGGGCATGACAACCAGGATCAACTTGTCAAAATTGCTAAGGTGAGAATTTTGGCTTGCACTCCAATAATTTTTTGTCTTGCACTCTAATAACCAAACAAATTAACTTTCTACAATATGTTTTCCTGCTGATTATATTTTCCAGTAGTTTTACTCTTAGTTTCTTCTCCCAACACATCCGAACATCCCTACATCTTCACTCTCTGATTATATTCCCTAGATAGTTAAAACTGTGACATTTAACTATTTTCACAAGTCCTCCAAGTGCATGCTTGTTTTTGGGTTGAAGTGGATTTCAAATCCAATAGGTGGATTTGATGAATAATAAAGGTGTATTTGGATTTTGTATATGTTTGTGAGTGTAGATTTTTTAGGATTTGATAGGGTAGGATTTTAATAAGTAGGTGATAGAGGATTGATTGTCTATTGGAAAGTGTGTTAAGTAGGGGAGAGAGAGTTTGTGTAGAGTAAAAAGAGAGTGTTGAGTTAGGTAGATAGTAATAATTGAAAAATAGGAGGTAGATGATTATGCATTGAAAAATGTGTTTGAAAAAAGTAAAATAGGTGTATTATACGTTTAACTTTGGTGCTATTGATGTTTTCATAGAAAGAATGACACATAATGTAGCATGTCGTTCTCAGAAAGCTCATGAATTTCTTATATTACTTGTTATTTAATGTAAGATTTTTTGTCCAGGTTCTTGGGACTGATGAGTTGAATGCGTATCTACACAAATATAACTTGGAGCTTGATCCTCAACTTGAAGCTCTTGTTGGGAGGTACGCCCTGGACCAAAAACTATGGCATTAAAGTCAAGTTTTGACATTTGTACGATTTATAACCACAATTAAATATCTGATGAGATGAATCATGAATCTCTTTTTCCTTGGAACTCCTTTAAATCTATGCTTCTAGGCAAAGTTAAAATACATTTGGTCCCATAACTTTTGTCTTCTCTGTAAAAGGCCCCAAACAAGTTAAGTTTTTCAATTTAATCTCATAACTCCTTTATTGATCTATTTTGGTCCCAAAGTCGCCGGAAAGTATGACACTGTTTTGGGGAACGTTTTGGCATGTGGGGTGTGAAATTGGTCCCATAAATTGTCTTTTTGCAAAAGGTCCCACAAATGTTCCCCAAAACGACGTCGTATTTCAAATTCCGGTGTTGTTGGGACCAATTAAGGTGTTATGGGATGAAATTGAGAAAATTTGCTTTTGGGGACCTTTTGTGGTGAAGACAAAAGTAATGGGACTAAAATTCCTTCTAAATATATATAAACATTTAGTTATCCATTCCAACAGACACAGCAGGAAGCCATGGTCAAAGTTTGTCAATGCAGATAATCAGCATCTTGTGTCACCAGAGGTCATGCATTATTTCCTTTCCTATTTTTCACCTCTTTTAAACCTTGAGCAACATGATCTACAAAATAAAATTTGTTAATGAGCTCTTTTTTTGGTTGTTTTAATTTTCTCGTTTAATTGTAGCAGGCCATTGATTTCCTTGACAAACTCCTGCGTTATGATCATCAGGATAGGCTCACAGCAAGAGAAGCAATGGTATTCTCCATTGCTGATACTTAATTTTCCTTTCTCTGAGTTTCTTTTTTCTTTCGTTTGTTGAACTCTAATCTCTCGCTTGACCAATGTGCAATAACAACGATTCTTGCTGTTGTTGCAGGCTCACCCATACTTCTTGCAAGTAAGGGCTGCAGAAAATAGCAGGCCTCGAACCCAATAGCCCACCACCTTGTACAGCACAACGAATAGATTTTTGTTGTAATGTAACAAATCCAGCTGTTGATATTGTGCAAGATATGACTTACACATTGTTTTCTCACATATCAGTGTTGATGTATAAAAGTTGGTTGAGATTTTATTTATCACACAATAGTACAAACTTTGTAAATGTGTTCATTTTTCGGCAATTATTGTTAAAAGTGATTGTCGAGAAGTATTAGTGATTGGTTTTTTTAACTTTATTCAGATGGTTATGATAGTATCTTGTACTTGAACTGGTGACTCGCTGTTACTAAGTAATGGGGAAGGGGACCCAAAAGAAACCAAACTTCTAATTATTCACTAACCTAGTTGTGCACTTAATAGTAGTCGACTACCTTAGTTATGCCGATTGGAGTGCCAAGCTATATTATTTGAAAATTGCTTTGTGTGGGACTAAAATTGCACAATTATAGAAATTACGAGACTCAATTGATAAAATTGATTTGTGTGGGACTAAAATTGCATACACCCAATAGATACAACCCAATTTTGCAATTTACTCCATAAAATATTTTCAGTAATCAACAATTTTTTTTAACTTTGACTGCCCGAGTCTTCAGCTGGAATGAATGTTTTAGGTGTTTACTCGAGTCACGCTTCATTCCATGCAATTGTTATCTCACATCCATCTTAGACAGATAATTGTTGTCAATTCTAGTAGACCAAGTATTTTGCAATTCTAATCTTTAAGCATTTCAATGTTATGCTCTTCATGATTCTTCAATCTTCTAAGCAGCTCCAACTAACTTGGTGAAATAAATTAAAGATAGGTGGGTGTCTAAATTCATATACTACAACTGTTATTGCATCATTAAAAGATAAACAATATTGATGTTATGACTTGTATATAACTTTCATAAAATAATATGTTGATGGATGTATTTATTAGCTATACATACCGAAGCAGCCCACGTAATTAAACCAGGTCCTAAACAATTAAAAAGTCAGCTTAAAGCTACTTTTTTTTTTAAGCAGCTTAAAGCTAATTTTGATTCCCACATGAGTTTACCAATTATTAAAGTTATTAGTTACGATAAAGAAACACAATATAACTCGGTCCAATTTCCAGCGGTAACAAATAACAATACAAGGAAAGAGAAGTACTAATCAGATTAATCATGAAAACCATTATTTAAATTTAAAGTAATCCATCTAACAAACTACTCAATTCGTTTTAAGATAAGTGACAATTTAAATATTAAAATTTAATTTCAAATTAAGTGTCGTTGACTGGTTTTATTTATTTTTCCATATATATCTTCTTATAACATTTTCCACGTTGGAAAACAGTCATACGGCCCATCAGAGGGTGGGGCCTTTTATATTGTTGGATAATCCCTTAAAATTCGAATATGCTACCCACTCTTTAAAAGAAAAGAAAGCAATTTTGAAGCATTGTGTTGTGTTTTCTCAATAAACATGGAGGCTGTGGAGACTTTACTCTTGTTCTTGGTGTCTCTTTCTGTTTTGCTCTCTCTCATTCGTGTCCATCTTCAACTAAACTTCGTCAATGTTGTTGACGACAATTCTCATGATCAAATCAAAACAAGATTTGAGCCAGTTGATGAAAACAATTTCAAGAATTCTCAACAAGAAATAATTGCAGAATACAAAACAGATGAAAACAGCCTCAATGTTGATGAGGCTGAAAAACAAGTAATTGGTGAGAATTCTGAAGAAATTGCACAAGGAGAGGAAACAGAATGGTTTGATGATGATGATTGGGTGGGAGTTGAGACAAGTGAATTAGACAAGATTTTTGGAGAAGCCATGGTTTTTGTGAGTTGTAATGAAGATATGAAGAACATGGAGGAGTTATGTGAACTTCAACAACTTGTTCTTCAAGGTCCTTCTCAGGGCCCTGCCCCATCTAATTCCAGGTACACCTCTTTATTTTTCACATTGATTTATCTATGATCAGTTCGAATATCTTGTGTCTGATTAGAACTAGTATATACCTTATCAAATATGACTTAACATTATGATTCAATATTGAATCTTGTAAATTAAGGTCTGTTTAAATTACTTTTTCAACTATAGTAATTTCTATCAACTTGATTTACATGAAATTTAGGGTGAATTTGATATATTGTTTAGTGATTTTGAAAAAAATTAGTATATAAAATTTTAGATGTTCATACTTGGGCATTTTAAAAAGTGGTGTTGAAGTTAATGAATGGAAGACGTAGTCAAAATGGTTTGAATTTTGTTGAAAGATATGCGTTTAGCTAACTCAATATAATCGGATAAAGTTTTGGGTGGTGGTTGAGATAATATATATGGTGATAAGGATTAAAATAAAATATTATTATCCCCTTTTATTTTTATCAATATTTTTTTAAATATTATTAATCTGAATTTGTACTTGAAAGTTGAAAGTACAACTTTTTTTTTTTTATTTGAAAGTAAAAATATTTTAGTATTGGAGAAGTTTAGAATTGAGAGTTCCATTTGGATGTTTAGACTTTAAACTTTTATATATAAATACATATTGTTAATATTGTATAGGTTATACCGTTATAACATATCACAAAACATTTTTTATAGAAGAATTCGCTACATTCAACACTCACCAAAATATAATTTTGAAATAGGGTTGAAATTATAAAACCCTTTTGGCATACATTTGTGATAACAAGACTACCACTTAACTTTAGATTTATTTGTTTTGTTGTGCACTCAATTGTATAATGTAATTATACGATTTATATCAAAATCAAATGAAATCTAATTATATGTATACATCCCATTATATTTTATCCCAAAACATGGATTTATGGAGATTTCACTTTAGTTTGACTGATAAAATATTAAGGCATCTAATATTCATGTTGATAGAATTGTGTTTACTAAATCGACTGATCTAAATTGAATTGCTATGTTGATATATTTTTAATCAAGTTTAAATATCTCAATTGATCTAAATTGAATTGTAAATAGTGTATCTATGCACATAATCGATTGTGTTTTTACAATATAGTGATATGTTGATGGTATGACGACAGGAACACTTGGGAAGAGGTGAGTCGAGAGACGGCGATGAAGAAGTATATTGAGGTACTGTCGGACGCCATTCCCGACTGGAAACATGGATTCACAAGTTCATTATAGTCTGATTGATATTCATGCTAGCTTCTTCAACATCGCAACCCAATAAATTCAATTTTTTCATGTTTCCTCGCATATTTTTATTATCTTCATTTTTACAACATGTACATATAAGTAGTTTTTCTAATACTAATTATCATGCATCTACTTGTTATTTGGGAGTGGGACAGGCGTTTTATTTATTTCTATTTCAGGGAATATGATATATAGTTAATAATTTATCAACACTATTGATAAATGCAACCATAATGTTTAAGATTGTATGTCTATCTTCTTTACTACTGAAATACGTAGAAATGTCAAAGTAATTCAGTATATGTGTTCAAGAATATGTTTCAATAGGTAAAAATGTCATGAAACAATGATAAAGAAATTTAATTTCAGTTTAATTTTGAGATAATAACAAATCAAACACCATTTTTTTTTTCAAATGGACTCTTTCAGGTAGACATGTGCAAAATCGAAACTGTAACTGAATGAACCGGCTAAATCGGCCAGTTTCTAACCGCCGGTTCGTCAATCTTAAAATTAAGGTTTGATTTCGATAAAAAAAAAACAAATAGGCGGTTCAAAACCGTAACCAGCCGATTATGGTTCGATTTTCAAAACCGTAACCAGTCGATTATGGTTCGATTTTCGTTTGTAAAATGTTCAAAACGTAATTGGTGGTTTTTAACTGTAACCGGCGATTTTAACCGTTTGAACATGTCTACTTCCGAGCAAGACACCTCATAACACAATGTCATTTAAATGTAGCCTTAAAAAAACCCTAAACGACATCGTTTTGCCTCAATTCTCAATACAGTAAAACCTCTATAAATTAATAAACTCTCTAAAATAATAAAATCAATTAAAACCTCTATAAATTAATAAACTCAACTCTCTAAAATAATAAAATCTTCCGGTCCCGACTTGGGCCTTTGTAAAAAATCATCAAATTCGATAAGATAATAAAATAATAATTTTTGGAAAAATCCACTACAAAAAAGAGGTGTTTTACCGACGGTTATACCGACGGATATTCAGTCGGTATTGGCTCTTACCGACGGAATTACCGACGGATTTTATCCGTCATCAATGAATTGGTCGGTAGTGGTTACCGACGGAAAATATGCGTCCGTCGGTATATGCCGACGGATTCCCGACGGATTCAAACCAACCCGTTTTCAAACCGGGTCGCCTATACCGACGGATTCAATTCCGTCGGCAGTCAAGCCAACCCGTTTTCAAACCAAGTTTTCAAACCGGGTCGCCTTTACCGACGGATCCCAAATCAATTTTTCGTCGGTAGATCCGTCGGTATATTTTGGACTTAAATTTTATTATTTTAATTTATCGACGGAATTTTCCGTCGGTAAGTATTAAATTTTTTTAAAAAAAATGAAATTCCGTCGGCTCGCCCGTCGGTATTACCGACGCTACACCGACGGAATAGTCCGTCGGTAAGTACCAAAAATTTTTAAAAAAATTTTATTTGCGATCGGGATCCGACCCGATCAAAATTGCTTAAATAATTGCTTAAAATTCAATACACGATCAAAATTCAATACACGATCAAAATTCAATACACGATCAAAATTGCTTAAATAATTCAATACACAAATCTACATTACATCCAACAGAATAAACAAAATCGTGCTAAGGCATCGAATGGTGTTCCGGAATTGGCAGAGGATCGATCAAGTAAGAAGCAAATAGAATTTTGCTGCTGATTATGACAACTATACCCCTCACTAGAATGCTTGAAAAAACTCTGTGAAATATTAAAACAACATAGTAAACATTAACAAAAACTTATATGAGAAATAATTTAACAAGAATGTGAGTATATTAATACGTACCGTGGAGTATATTAAATTGTCCTTCGCTGACTCGACTCCATCCCTGCCATTTCAAAATCAATTCCAAAGAATCAAGATTCAATTGTCATTTTATATATTTAAACATAAACATAAATTAAATTATCATAAAAATTGAACATACCTCAACAGAGATCAAGTAACTTCATTAGGCTCGCATAGTTTCGGTCATGCTGATAGTTCAAAGATAAGAGATTTAGAGTACAATAAATAAATCAATAATTCAAGGAATAATTATTAATTCAACGCGAACTGTCGGTAAATCTACACAGATTGATCATATTCTTATATCAAGAGGTTATCTTATCTGCATCTAAACAGAGCTTTTTCGAGCCAAGATGCAACCAAGACATATAAAGCAGAAAAATCGAGACAGAGAGGCGTAAAGAAATTGTTACATTATGGAAACATAGTTTTTTCACCACTATACAATTACCATTGCAAGAAATAAAAGCACTCCTTATATAAACATGAATATACAAGTAATTGAATTAAATTAAATGTTTCGATGATGAATAAAAAAAACGTACCTTTCAAACGAAGACGGCGACGGCAGAGGAGGCGGTGGGCGACGACTTTCTTGGAGAGAGGATGGGCGACGACTGCAGGTAGGGAGGATGGGCGGCGGCCGCAACCACGGCAAGGAGGCTTTATATTCGGAAAGGAGGTGGAGTGGGGGAGGGGGAGAGGGAGAGACATAGAGAGATTGAGGGAAAATACGCGTGAAATGAGAGAAAACTACATTTATAATCGGAAATGCCGACGGATATGCCGACGGATAATTCGGTCGGCTTTGGCTCGTTGCCGTTAGCGACGGAAATGGCGACGAATATTTCGGTCGGCTTTGGCTCGTTGCCGTTAGCGACGGAAATGGCGACGGATATGTTCCGTCGCCATTGGATTTTTATAACCAAATGATAAATAATTAAATTATAAGTTAATTAATAAAATAACCAAATGATAAATAATTAAATTATAAGTTATAACCAAATGATAAATAATGAAATCTTATAAATTGTACAAAATAAAATAGCTAGGTTACATTAATTTAATATTCATCTTCATCTTCGTCTTCATTTTCATTATTTGCCACATCTTCCTCTTCCTCCTCATCTTCTTCATCCTCATCTTCTTCATCCCCCCCCCCTCGTCATGTTCATCCTCCTCCTCATGTCCACTATCGTTTTCAATAACAATCAATTGTGGATTTGCAGCCGTCAAGTCTACCGAAAGATTAAAATCTCCCGCAAACACTTCAGTTTGATTCTCTATTTGTTCCATTTGAAACGGAGGTTCATCTTCATCGTTGTTTTCCTTTTGGGGGACCTCCACCATTGACCTTGCCTTCACTTTGCAAACAGCGTGCCATTCTGATCTATTACGTTTTCCAGCTCCTGGATACGTGCAGTAGTAGACTTGAGATACCTGAGAGGCAAATACAAACGGATCATCCCCGCTATACTTCCTTTTCGAATTAACATCCACAAGCTTGTACTCCGGATGAATTTTGGTTCCTAAAGGGGATGTGTCAAACCAATGGCACTTGAACAACATTACGGTTTTCACTGGATATCCCGGATATTCAATTTCAACGACTTCGTGCAACACCCCAAAGTAATCACTTGCATCTGCATTGTAATTCGCACCCCTAAGACAAACACCACTGTTGTTAGTCGTTCTTGTTGATGCATACTCTGATGTATGAAACCTGTAGCCTTTCACAATATAGCCGTTGTAAGTCCTCACACGCCGTAGTGGTCCTTGGTTGAGATCCTGTAAGAACCGGCTCTGAAAATCGTGCAATTGTCCCTATACGTACAGTTAAAATTAACATTAATCAAAACAATTATTTGTTCACGTAAAATTCAATTAATGATACTCACATAACGTTGGAACCATCGGGCAAATTGACGTTGAAGACTAGTATCTATGTCTCTATCTGAGATGTTTTGATCTGCATGTCGTAGTTCTTGTGTATACATCCTAATAATTCACAACACAATTAGATGATAAATGACGCACGTTTAGTGCTATTTAATTAGATGATAAATATATGAAATACTTACTCAATGTAAGGCTGAACTTCATCACAATTCAATAACATGTACGTTTGTGCTATTTCAGCCTCTGTGTGTGTTGACCAATATCGTTCAGTGGTTTTTCCTATAGGTCGCCCCTTAGACTTGAATACAGAGAGCATGCCATCGACTTCTTGTTGCGTACCTCTACCATCGAAGTTACGTGGTTCATTCCTGATCCTCGTGTTGACATGGTCTTCAAAATAATATGAACAAAACATGCCAACCTCTTCATTCAAATACGCATTAACAATCGATGCTTCGACATTTGCCTTCTGTTTAGCATTGCGCTTCAAGTTGTGGAGATACCTAAAATTATAATAGTTAACAAATTAAAATAAGGCTCCATATACTAAAAACTAATTAAATGAGAGAAATAGAATTGTTCACCTCTCAAATGGGTACATCCACCTGTACTGCACTGGACCACAAATCCTAGCTTCATACGCTAAGTGAACAGGTAAGTGTTCCATCGAGTCAAAGAAGCTAGGTGGGAAAAAATGTTCCAACTTACACAAAATAACTGGAATGTCTCGTTCCAAACGATTCATATCATCAACCTTGATTGTTGTAGACGTTAAATCTCTAAAAAAGAGACTTAATTCAGTGACAGCCCTCCACACATTCAGAGGAAGAAATTCTCGAAACGCAATAGGTATCAAGCACTGCATAAAAACATGACAATCATGACTCTTCATCCCTGCAACTTTGCCTTTTGTTGTGTCTACGCATCGACTCATGTTTGACACGTAGCCGTCTGGAAATCTTAACTCTTTAATCCACCTACACAATTCCTGTTTTTGTGCCTTATCTAGTGTGTAGCAAGCCTTTGGATATTTACCTGTACGGGTATCCTGTTCCAACTCATCACGGCAACAGATAGTGTTCAACTCTTCCCTGGACTTTGGAGTATCTTTCGTCTTGCCTTCTGTGTTCATGATTGTGTGAAACACGTTGTCAAACACATTCTTCTCAATGTGCATGACATCCAAATTGTGTCGGAGCAATAGTGAACTCCAATATGGCAAGTCCCAAAAAATACTCTTTTTCTTCCAGTTACCTGGGATTCCTTTGTTGTGTTCTTCTGCATTTTCCTTCGTAGTTTTTTTCAAACCCGTCCACTCAATCTCATGTAACAGACTTTGTCCTGTACGATTAATAAATGTTAGAATAAATGTAACCCAAAAAAACATGTTAAAATAAATGTATAAAATACCATTTCGAAGGGGCGATCGATTGTTTGTGACTGTTCTATTCTTCGTGAAGTCCACCTTATTCCTTCGAAATGGATGATCTCAAGGTAAAAACCTTCGGTGATTATCGAACCATGAAACTTTTCTACTCTTCGGGAGACTGAAAGCTTCAGAATATTCCATACAATACGGACAAGCTTGCTTTCCGGCTATACTCCACCCGGACAACATAGCATATGCAGGAAAGTCGCTAATGGTCCACAATAAAGCAGCACGCATCGTGAAGTTCTGTTTCCTAGAAACATCATACGTTTGGACTCCGTTATCCCATAGGAAGATCAAGTCTTTAATAAGAGGCTGGAGATAAACATCAAGTTTATGCTTTGGATTCGACGGACCAGGCACCAATACAGTCAGAAACATTGTTTGAGGTTTCATGCACATCCATGGAGGTAGATTATACGGAGTCAGTATCACCGGCCACAAAGAATACTTCTTTCCATAACTCCCAAACGGTGCAAAACCATCAGTACTCAAGCCTAATCTCACATTCCTCGGTTCACAAGAAAATCCTGGAAACACGTTATCAAGGTGTTTCCAGGCTTTAGAGTCGGACGGATGTCTCATATCCCCAGCCTCAGTATCTTCAGAATTTCTTGCATGCCACGTCATGTGTTGAGCTGTAGCACTAGATTGAAACAATCTCATTAAACGAGGAATGATAGGAAGATAATACATCCTCTTGTGTGGCACTTTCTTTTTTGTCTTGCTCGATTGACCACCTGGTCCCTTCCGTCGTGGCTCTTTGTACCGGGGATGGCCACACATTCTACACATAAGACGATCGCTATCGTCATCACCCCAGTATAACATGCAACCATTCACACAACAATCAATCTTCTCAACCGGCAAACCCATATTCTTCATCAGTTGTTTGCTCTGATGAAACGTCGTAGATACTTTATTATCGATAGGACAAATCTCACTGCATAATTGTGTCATTTGCTCATATGCTCTGTTAGATAGCTTGTTCTCCGTCTTGATAGCCATAAGTCGAGCATTAAATGACAACTGAGAATGAGAATCACACCCTGGGTACAAATCTTGATCGACTAATTTGAGCATCTCATAAAACTGAAATGCTTCATCCGTTGGTTCCTCCTCTATATTTGACATACCGGCTTCCATCACCATTGTTTGATACATATCGGGTTCTTCCACCCCAAACTCTTGATCGTTACTGGTGCCGACATGCTCAACGTGTACGGGTTGTTCATAAATTGCAGTAGTGTAATAGTACAAGACTTGATCAAAATTATAAGGCCACCGTTGTTCGCCATGACTTGTCCAATTATAGTAATTATCAACGAACCCATTCATAACAACGTGGCATAAGACTTCATCAATGCTTTTAAATGATCTATTCTTACATTTCTTAGCATTACACGGACACCTAATACAATCCTCAGACATGTAATGTGGGTGTAGCTTTGCAAATTCAACAAATGACACGAGTTTATCATAAAATTCAACATTCACATTTCCTAAAACGAGCCTAGGAGTACAATACATCCACCGACGATCCGGCAATTCCATCTGTTAAACAATTTGACCAAAATAAAATTACACACTAAAAATTAAACACTAAAAGTAAAAATTATGTAGTAAAATTACACACTAAAAAATTAAACACCAAATTAAAATTACACACTAAAAAACATACCTTAAATTTTCGCTCCAATCCAAATTTTTCCCTTAATTTTTTGCTCCACACTAAAAAATTTCGCGTGTTTTGAGGTTCTGGAACATTTTTCAATACTACATGCCGACGGAAATGTCAGTCCGTCGGTATATCACGCGCCAAAATTCCGTCGGTATTGGCACTACCGACGGAAAATATCAGTCGGTACCAAAGATTTGAAATGTATGTCAAATCAGTCAGATTCCGTTGACCAATTTTCAGTCGGTATTTACATTACCGACGGAATTTCCGTCGGCATTGAACATGTGTCAATACCGACGGAATCACTTTCCGTCGGTAAAGACGCGTATAAAAAAAATTTAACTGCGTATTCTTAACACTCCAACCACACTCAAAACAACCTATTTCTTCACAAACATCAAAAATTAAAAAAATACAGAAACTCATGTCTTCATCTTCGACATCCATAAAAATTGTGGTATGCCATTGTGGAAAAGAAGCTCGTGTGTGCATGTCGAAGCAAGAAAAAAGCAGAGGTAGACTATTTTATACTTGCCCAGATTCACTAAATGGTAATGGATGCTCCTTTTTTGTTTGGGCCGATTAACACGAAATTCACGGACAAGGAACGAGTTCACACGGAATGTTTCCGTGCATGGTGAGGAGAATTGACTCACTTTTGCTTGAAAATCAAGAGCTCAACAACAAGTTGAATCATGCGCAACTAGTTGGGGATATGTATAAGGATACATCTGACCAACTAACCTTAGAATTAGGATTTGAAGCTGGAAAAGTTGAAGAGCTAAAGAAGCAGAGGAACTTTCTTGTTGTGGCCATAGTATTCTGTGTTCTACCCTATGTGTTCAAGTTTATAGGTTGGATGTAATCCTAAGTTTATGTCTCTAATATGTATTGCTAAGTTTATGTAATGTTAAGTGTATGCATGTAATGTAACCACAACAACAACCTTTCTTCAAGGCAATTTTCAATGAAAATGTTGTTTATCTATCACATAAAACATCCAAATTTAAAAATACACATTCTTAACACATAAAACACACATAACTAAAATTAAACAACTGATACTTAAACATAAAAGTAAATAGTTCAACAAAAATGCAGATAAAAAATAAATAGTTCTACGAGACATAAAAGTAAATAGTTCTACGAGACATAAAAATAAAATTGTTAAACACATAAAAAAAAAATTATTCAAAGTCACTCATGGACCATAGAGGAATATATCAATGTCATCGTTGCCAACGTACTGCTGACCCATGATGTCATCATCGTGCTGCATGGTCGGGACATAGGCTGAGGGGGCTGAGGGGGCTGGGGGAACAGACACGTTCACGTTGGCCGTCGGTGGAGGAGCTTGCATGGTTCTCCGATAAACCTCCTCGATCTTCTCGTCCGACCACCCCATCTCTCGACCCATATTCACATGCATCACATGCATGTAATGGTTGAATTGTGCCATCGTCACATCAGGAGTTGGGGTGGAAGATACGGAACCCTGCGATGCCGTCTAGGACGGACCAGCGCCGGAAATGACATCAGCGCTCATACGACCAAGGCCCAGAACTCGTCCGCGGGTGGTGGGGGCAACTTCCAAATAAGCCCGGTCCACCTCCTCGACTGTAGGGGCACTGCTGGTTCCGGCTTGAGTAGGGTCGACTTGAGTTCCGATCTCGGCAATCCTCCGGTTCATCTCCAACTACATAATTAATAATTTTAAATTAATAGAATAAATTATAAAAAATGTATTTAATTAAACAATTTTATTACTTACGTGGAGGTTAGTTGTGCGCCCGTATGTGGATTGCTGTGTATCAGCATTAAACGGATGAGCAATGCTCATCCGGTCCAAGTGAGTGGGTACACGCCCCGTATCCCGTTCCTAATAATTAAATTTATGTATTATATATATTAAATATATAATTAAATTTATTGAAATTAATTAAAAAATTAATAAACACTTACAATGACCATCGACTGCTCAAGGATGGACCGGGCTCCAGTCCGATGCCTGGACATCCCACCCCCATCGTCGGATCTCCGGTTGGCCTTAGCAATCTCACACTTCCTGATGTACTCCGGATCCAGCCACTCCCTCGTCAATGAATCCCACAACACAACATCATTATAATCCTTACCCAAGCTCTGCGTCGTCCCATCGCTCCGCCATGCCATTCTCCATTCGTACATTAAATCCTTATACCGCTGTTGCGCCGATTTACAGAAATACTTGAACATAGCCTGGTCTGAGTACATATTCCGATCCCAAGTGGTTTGTTTCTGCACATATAATAAATTGTTTATTATTGAACAAATTAACAAACATTAATTAAATAATTAAGTAATTAATTACTACCTGAAATTTCTTGAAGTACGCCAACTTTTTTTGTTTTGGGACCTTCGACCAGGTAATTGCACCCGCAGAGATCGGTAAAGAGCCAAAAGCAACCGTGCATGCCCTGGAGACCTCGTTACCAGGTAACAATCTGTGACATTAATTAACAAACAAAACACATTATAAATTAAAACGAATGTGAAATTAATTAATTATTAATTATTAAACAATAAAAGTATTTAATTACTTACACTCCTCCACTTGTAGCCCAAACGCGCTCCCGGCAATCCCGAGCAGGAACAGCAGGATGGTCCCGGACAGACGAATGAGACGACGACTGATCAGGCGACGGGTGTGGAATGGGTGGCGGAGGCGACGATAATGGTGTTCGTGACAGTGTAGGCGCCGGCGCCTCGGGTCTAAGTTTGGATCGACTCTTCCTCGATCGGCTACGTGACCCGGAGGCCCCGTGAGATCCCGAGCCACCAGAGGCACCAGCACCATTTCCAGTCATCTATTTAATTTAAACATTTAAATTAATAAATTATATATATAATACTAATTAATTAATAATAAATTTCTTAATTTAATAAAAAACAATAATCTAATAAATTAAAATTTAATCCCTAAATAATAACCTATTTTAAGAAATAATAACCTATTTTAATAAATAATTTTTTATTCAATCAACAATACCTAATTTAATCAATAATAACCTATTTTAATAAATAATTTCCTATTTTATTCAACAATAACTAATTTCCTATTTTATTCAACAATAACTAATTTATTCAATAATTTTCAACTTTAATTAACAATTTTCTATTTTAATTAACAATCTATAACCTAATAAATTTAGTAACAATTTTTTCTAACTTTAAAATAACAATTTCCTAATATAATTAACAAAGCCCCTAATTTAATCAATAATTTCATAATTAGTAAATCAACAATATTAATCTAGCTAATTATAACGTACAATATCATAATTTAATTATGTAATTAACTCCACTCCAACGTATATGCAAATTCAACAATAATATCAATTATATATATAACATCAATTATGCAAAACATGCAATATCGATCTTAACAAATCACATCAATTTATTATAAATAACTATATACATCAACTAGCTATACATATAGGCAATTATCCACTTACAATATCAACTAATTAATTAGATATATCAACTACATACATTCAAAATAATTAACTATATACATCAACTACAAACAATTAATTTCATATTAATCTATATAACAATTTAAATTAACACATGCAATTTAATTCATAATTATAGGCAATACATATATAACTTAAAAATTAATTACTAACAAATTAAGAAAGCGTACCGTATAGATTTTCTAATCGAGTCGAGAGATCACCTCGGCCGAGCCTCTTCTTCGCGCGATGAAGATGAAGACGGAAAGAGTGAGGAGGGAGGAGGGAGGGTTTCTGTAATCTGTTCTTCAGTTTATATACAAAAAAAAAATTGCCTTTACCGACGGATATTTCCGTCGGTAATGACCAGATTAATTATGGTAGTTAATGCGGGTCGGTTACCGACGGATATTTCCGTCGGTAATGACCACATTTAATTTTGGGAGTCGATCAAGAAGGCGGTTAGTTAATGCGGGTCGGTTACCGACGGAATATTTACAATACCGACTGAACAATCCGTCGGCCGGTGACCCAAAAACGACACCGTGTAGAGAGTTCTGAGTGTCCGTCGGCATATCCGTCGGTATCCCGTCGGGAAAGCCGACGGAAATTGAATTTCGTCGGCAGAGTCTTCTGACTTTGAATTCCGTCGGTAATCCGTCGGGACAGCCGTCGGAAAGGAAATCCGTCGGTATACATCCGTCGGCATAAACAAGCGTTTTTGTAGTGATCCCTTTATAAATATTAGGTCCCATTAAAACTCTAAATTAATAATTCATAAATATTACAATTATAAATATTATGGTAATTTGCTAAAATATGAATCTATTTGTACCTTGACAAATTTTGGAATGATCAATCCACTTTGTAAATCTTTTTGAGTGCATGTGAGATGGTCTCTTTTATACTCACATAATTTTTTACGGATTTGATCATTCATGGATGATTTTGCGATTCCTTTTAGATGAGAAGACATGACTGAGTGTTATGAATTATTTTATTTCCATATTGAGATTTATATAGTGGAGTATATGTTTTATTCACCACGCATGAATATATAAAATGAATATATTTAATAAGTTACAAATAATTGGTTGATGCATGAATATAATGCATGAAACATATATGAATTCATTTATTTTCAATACATATGCACTAAATTTGCTGAATTTCAAAATTCTCTCTATTAATTAATAAATATTAATTTATCGATAAATTAATACCTCTTTAAATTAATAAAATTCTATGGTCCCAATGTTATTAATTTATAGAGGTTTTACTGTATTGTTAAATTGGATTGGTGATAATAATATCCCTTTTTTCTTTCTATTCCTCAATCCTCCCCTTCCATTATTTAGATTGAGACTGAACTTCTATACCATGGAAACACGTGAATTAATGTTTAATTTACTCAATTTAATTTTTTACTTGCAACTTATTACACTAAAGTATCACTCACTTTTTTTTTAATCATAATTTATTCTCGGGTCAAATAAACTAGAGTGAGTATTGGCCCAACAACAATTGGGCTTCAATCTTCATCAAATTCAATGAACTGATCAAAATCGACACTACTAATCATCACCTGCTAGATTTAACCACTTTCCTCGCAAGGGTTTACCATGATCTGAACAGTTGCATCATACCATTAATCTCTGCTGCAATGGGAGTTGTAATTGAATCTGAAGTCTGGGAACCAAACAGATCAGTATTCGTATTCTTGTTCATCTCCTGCGTCCTCTCAATCATCTGTTTACCCATCAAAGCTGTCGCAAATGTCCTCGATCACGCTCCTCTCGCTTCTTTCCTTCGTTTTCAGCGCAAATTTATTCTCCTCTTCGCTATTTCCTCAGGTCATTGTCTACATTGTTTATATAGCTTTTAGAAATACTTCCTTTTTTTTTCTTTTGCTGACAGTTTTTTTTTTTCTTTTTGAAAAAGTGATGGAGGGGCTGTGGGCTGTTTTCGGAGAGTACGAATTGGCGTATTATGGATTCAGCAAAGAGAAAATGCTGACATTTTTATCCGTTGGATATGCAGCCTCTCTGTTTATTGGGGGTTTTCTTGGAATGCTTTCTGACTTAGTGTGAGTGTGAAGTAAATTGCTCTCTGATTTTGACATCTTTTGTGTGATTCTATTATGCTGAATTCAATTCCGTTTGATGGTTTGAGTGTGAAGCCTCATTTGTAATGGTGTTTTGTCAATTCAATTCAGATACTTTCTAACATTTAGTTAAATTGTTTATTCATTTGACTTTATTACTAGTTTTTTAAGGCTAATGGATAATTCTTTTTGGCATTTATAAGTGGGATATACGTTTTAATGTTATCACAATCCTGTCTTCGCAGGGGTCATAAGAAGTTGTGCTTGTTATTTTATATGATGCACCTTTTCTTGAGCATATGGAAGATATTTATTGGAATTCCCTCTATTTGGTTGACGAGCATCCTTCTTTCCCTTGCGACTTCAATATTTTCCTTCAGTTTCGAGACATGGATGGTTGTTGAGCACGACAAGGTTTGTCTAGGTTTTGTATATAGCCTATTATTGTTGACTCTGCACTATATGGTTAGTTATACAATATTTTCTTTCATACCTTTGGCAGATGGGGCAGAGGCAAGATTTACTTAATGACATGTTTTGGTTGATGACTTTCTCTGAGTCAGCATCTTTCATCGGTAGTCAGGTGATTGCAAATCATCTAATTGATGGTAATGTGAACAAAAACATTAAATCTATTTGGAGTGGAGCTGCAGTTCTGGCTGTTGTTTCTATTATTTATGTCACTCGAGGTTGGAAAGAAGCTCCACAAACGGTAGCTTTGAAGGATTATCGCGTTTCATTCCACAGATGTGTTACCAGTGGTATGTGTATAGATACCATTGATTATATCAGAAGCTCTTTTTTAGTAATATGCATATATGCAAGTTAAGAGAAATATGTTAATATTTTGGCATGTCTTGGAAATTAGTATAGTTTTAAATTTCTCCAAGTTTTCTAAAAATTTAAAAAATTTCAAGTGAAGTGAAATAAACGAATTTTCTGTTTTTTTAGATAAGAGGATATGGCTTTTGTCATGGGCACAGGCATGCGTTCAATTTTCTGTAGCAGCATTTTGGATTCTTTGGGCCCCAACAATAGTGGTAAGATTCTGAGTTTTCTAGTTTGTCCCCCAACCTTTCTTCACTCGTTATATGACATTTATGCATAGTGCAATTAGAAGGTTTTGGTAATTTCCTTGCACATTTGTGATGTTTTTTCTATGCTTTTGGACTTGGATTCTGGAGAGATGGACAATGTTAATATATTGTTCAAAGATCAATAAAATTTAAGCGATACTCGAGAATTTTCATTTTTTTCTTTAGCAGTATTTACTGTAACAGTTATGCATGTGATTCTCTTCCACGTATCACTCTTATTTGATTGTTATTTTTGAACACTAATTCTCAAAATAAAGCTTGTAAATGTTTAATACACCTGATATCAACATGTTTTGACCATAAAGTGTTTGCTCTTCATTATGTCAGAATTGCATTTGGATCATGTCGAAATGAACTGAAGTAATCATGTTGATAACAGGATTTTTATATTTGTAGCAAAAAACCTCTTCAAAAAGGCACTTAATTTTTTATATTTCCAATTTGAATGAGCTAATGGAACCTCATCCTTAGCTCAAATTACATTTAGTACATTCCATTCTGTTCTGGAATAGACGGTGTCGAGATGAATATCAGTGTTTCTGCCGTCATTTCATCTGCTCTACTCCCATAAAAAATGACATTTGGTAGCTTTCCTTTTTGAATAATTAGACTTATCCTCTTGTCTCGAACTACATATTACTAGTAGTGTATCTTCTTTTTAAAATATACTGTTTTTGCTTCGTAACATTTCTCTTTATATAACTAGGAAGTTTTCTGACAAGTATTATGATCCAGGCTGATGGAAGAGAGGCGCCTCTTGGTTTGATATATCCTTGTTTACTGGGTTCTAAGATGCTTGGTAGCACTGGATTCCCATGGTTCTTTCATGCACCCTTTGTGCTTCGGTTAGAGGAATACCTATTGTATGTATTCATCATAATGGGCCTCGCTATGTCTATTGTTGCCTATGATTATCAGGTGTGTGACTCCTCACTCATTCTTGCAGTTCAGGAACAATTCTTTTAGGGCATATTTGATTTGGGATTTGAAACCAGATTTAGGATTTCGAAATCTGGTTCCTAAAAACCCAATAAATCCACCCTAAAAATACCTAAACACCCTACAAATACCATATTTTTTTTTCTACACCACTCTTTTAAATGACTCATTAATTGTAAATATGATTTTTCTTATTCTCACTCTTTTTTTTTTATCACTTTTGACACCTTTTATCTCACTTTTGCAATTTCCAATAACACACACTAATGATTTACATAATCATTCAATCATTAAAATTACAATTACAATCAACATCAACAATAATATAAATATAACATCGCACACTCTTACACATTGGTTTGACATAAAATTAACCTTACTTACTTAAGTCTCAAAATAAACACATACCATTACAATTTATGAAGATTTTGAAATCCAGATTTCAGAATCCTCTAAATCCCAAATCAAACATGCCCTTAATTATCTTGTCGTAATATTCTAGTTTATGAGTTAAATGTCTATTTCAGGAAATAGGAGTTCTTGTGACATTATTCTGCTTATTTCAAGCTGGCATTGGCGTGGTTTTGCCATCTCTTGCCAGATTGAGAACAATGTAAGTTATGGTGGATTACTGATCTCCATTCTCTACACAAGGGTTGTTTTTCACTCCAATCCATCTACTCTGTGTAGGTATGTGCCTAATGAGATTCGTGGAGGAATAATGAGCCTATCACTCATGCCAGCAAATGCAGCAATCTTGTTGCTTCTTGTCCTGGTACATTCATCTTAAATATGATATCCAGAAATCTGTTAATATTAGATTTTTCTTGCTCCTATTGCCAAAAATGATTGCTGGGTGAGGAATAATGGAATGGAGGAGAAATGATTATAGGAGGGGACGTAGTTAATAGAAATGGGGGTAGTAATTAACTTATTTTGAATCTCATTATCCCTAATGAAGTATGATGAAGGTGAATTGACAATCTATTCTCATTAATCACACCACAATTATATCATGCTCATTCTGATTACTATCCCAATTGAGGAATTTTGAAGTCATAAATTGTATCATGCTCATTCTGATTAACATTACAATTATATCATGTGTTTTTGGCTTAAATGTGAGATTTGGACTTCATAGTTTGTGGTGTGATATGACTAGTTTTGCAGTCATGAATTAATTGCAGACTGCTTTTTACCTATCTCTATCTGATCCTCATTTTGTTGATTATGGGAATAAGTTGGTATAATGTTGATGTTGCAGAGGGGCCACTATCAGTGCATCGAAAATTCAATGATAACTTGGTTAGCTGCACTTGGGCTGTTCTCGGGCGCTGGCTGCATGTATTTGTTAAGAAAATGGGGAAAGCAGCTCCACCGGAGTAGGCACAGCTTGTGATGATGTATACTGGATTGTGGAGATATATATAATGATAATGAATGATGCCTGCTGCATCGAGTCGAGGGAATTGTTGTTGCAAATAGTTTTCGATGGAATGTCCGATTTGTTGAGTTTGAAGAAAAGGTGGGGCTGCAAGGGATCATATCAGTGTTGGCACAACACTAGCACTGCGAAAGGGTGCTGTTGTCTTTTTGCCCCCCTGATTGGGACGATGCCTGGGAGCACGGTGAGACACTACCCACGCGCATCCGGCCCTCCGTCATTAGCCTGTTCTTGTGTTCAGCACTTTGAAGATGAGGCATTATTAATTGAGGCCTGGGATTTTGGTTTTCCAGTTTTGTAATTATATCAAGTTTTCGAACTACTGTATTGTAATTGTAGCTGCGCAGCAACAAACGCAGATATAAATGGGGTGATTCTTTTCAAATATGCAAGTCTTTGATGACAAAGGATTTACAATTGAGATTGTTCTTTAAAATCATATAAAATTCTTTTCTTTCTTTCTTTTTATTCTGAAAATCTGAATATAACTAATATAGTTAAATTAAAAATTAAATTGATTTCATCACTTGCCCGGGTAATATTTACAGTGAAACGGATGAATAAAAAATTGAAACCATGTCGGCCAAAAAAACTAGTTAAAAAAAATAAAAATTGGGAATCGTGGAAGAATATGGTTGGTTAGGAGTGGATAGAGGAGTGATGAAATTAAGACAAGAGTCTCAAAACTCTCAAATCACATCACGTCACATGCTTAAGCGGCTGCCGACACCTCTGCGGAACGTGGCACCTTCAAACAAACAATGAAATTTCCCTATAAATCCGACACCTTAATTGGATTATATATCCAACAAGTAATTAAAAAGAAAAGAAGAGAAGAGAAAAGAAAAGAAAAGAAAAGAATGGAGAAGAAAGATGAAAAGAAAACTACAAACGTAGAAGGGTTGCCAATGGATTCAAGTCCATACACACAGTACAAGGACTTGGAAGATTACAAGAAACAAGGCTATGGCACCCACGGTCACCAAGAGCCCACTCCTGGCCGTGGCGCCGCCGCCTCCACCGACGCCCCCACCGGAACCCCCGCCGATCCCAAGGCTAAGGCATCTGCCGACGTAAAACCCTAGGGCGTTAATGAGTTGTTTTACGTGTATGTACGATAATTTATGTTTGAATCGTGCGGCTTTAATTTTTTTAAGGCTAAATAATATAATTACACTCTTGTTTTAAATTCTTGCACTCTTACTATATGTGATTTTTCATTTTTATTTAATTAAACCATCGTATTGATCCAAAGTTATGGAGTGATTTTTTAAAATGTGATGTTTCATTCAAGAATTTGCCTGATCAAAATCCCCTAAAAATAATTAAGATTTCAGCATTCATCGTCATTTCCATTAATATTTTGTTGTAAAATTGTGGGCATGCAAGAATTAATGTGGGTTTCCGATCTGCCAGAAACCAATTTAACATTTGGCGCATGTTTGTTTTGGGATTTGGAGGATTTTGAAATATGAATTTCAAAATCTAGTGGATTTTGGTTATGATTTAACTTTATAGAATAGAGTTATAGGTTTTATAGGTATTTATATATGATTTGTAGATATTTATAGGATTGACTTTTATAGGGTTTATAGAGTAGGATTTTGAAATCTTGAATCAAGGCGTGCCCGGCAAGAACGGAATTGGGGGGCAGTCTGTGGAGTGGCAGTTGAGGTGGAGGAGCTAGCGGTTTGTGGGGTTGGGTGGGTGGGTGGTGGCGGTTGGGGGGGTGTTGCGAACCTCCCGGACGGAACCGTCAAGGGCCGCGACGGAATCTTCAAGGGACGTGAAACGCTCCGTAGTATGGTCGACTGTAGAGTGGAGTTTCGAAATTCTAAATCCGAATTTTCCATCCCAAAACAAACATGCTCTTGGTTGGAAGTGGTCTATAGACTTAATTTCACATTACATAATTTGGAGTACATCTTTCAAGGCGTCAGACGATGATGCCCCCAGAAAAATATATTCAATATTTTTTATAAATTGAAAATTAAAAAAAGAAAATTGTTACGAGATTAAATTTTTTATTTATTTATTTATTTTTTTAAGTTTTACGAAAGTGGTGAGATTGTTGTTAGGTGATCATTTTATGAAGCCAATGTGGCTTAGTTAATCAACTAACAACCCTGAAATGTAAATGTACTTAGAATTTAGAAAAAAATTCAGTGAGAGAAAGTATTCTTGATATGTGTTCCACTAATTTAATGACTCATGTCACTTGTGTATGACGATACCTCCCTATGTGGAACGACCTAGATGCTTTCGGAAGTCGACTGAGCAAGCTGAGTGCCATATCTTTGGTTGCCGGATTGGCTACTCATGAATCTCCATGACTTCTATGTGCTTATGTTCGCCACCTAGACGACCAGTTATGGTCAATCACGTGGTAAATGGCGGACGTACTTGGACAAACGGGCAAGGGCGGACCTTGGTTATGGCTAAGGTGGGCTATAGCCTACTCAACTTTTTTTTTTTAATTATATATATATATATATATATATATATATATATTAATTTAAAATATTTTATGGAAAAAAAATTCTAAATTAATTGATTCTCCGACGTGTTTATAATTAGTGTATGGGCCGAATCCCTACTTAATTGTGTTCAGTCCATCGTATAATCTAAATTGTATTCTAACTATTTAATGTATAATTGGTAAAAAAAAAATATTTAATTAATGTTAAGTTGTGATAATTCACATATTATTTTGATTTATTAATATATATATATATATATATATTTTTTTTTTAAATAATACTCTTTCTATCCCATTTTATTTGAATATTTGTTAAAAACCTTTGTCTCATTAATTTTTGAACATTTGATCTTTACTCCTTTAAAAATCTCCCTTAAACATTTATTATTTACACCATATATTATTACTTTTTATACACAAACAAAATATTATTTTTTCGATAAAGTAGAAATACCCATAATATTCTAAAAGTTAGTTGATACAAACAAGGTGCAAGTGTATAATCTGATTACGAAACATATTCATCTTGTAAAAAATCTAATGACGCAACTTTTGTAAAAAAAAAAAAATTTACCATTTTTTTGTACTGTAATAATGCAGCCCACCCTAAATTTTATTTCTGGCTCCGCCCTTGCAAACGGGTGAGGTGACGTGGTCTGACACGTGTGAAATCAGTGACAGTAGATTGGTCTTTGCTGGCTCTGAGGTGCCTTCGTCGCATTCACTAGTTTAAATGAGTTAGCGAAGTTATATACAGTTGATCTTAAAAATTATTGACCGAGTATAATTGACATAGACCGGAGTAGCACGTTGAAGACAAAAGCTATTCTTAAAAAAAGAATAAAATGTGTGTCTTAGTACTTGAAATCTGATTGATCATTTTTTAAATACAATATCACATATAAAATTTATAGGTGTGATTATAAAGAAAAAGTGTGAAGACACTCAAACTATTTAAATTTATAATTAAAGACAACTAGAAGAATTTGCGAGAAAAGAGAAAATGTTTTAAAAACTAGTCAAAACAGATGAATTTGACTTGAAAAAGCGAGTATTAGTTACAAGTTACAACAAAGCGATCAGTCTTGATTGATTCGTCATTCTAATTTCTAAAAGGTCTTATGCAAAAAATTCTAACTTCAAAAAGTTGTACTCCCTCCGTCCCGGTATAAGTTTCCCCTTTCTTTTGGTTGTTTTGATTAAGAAATATGATTAAATAATAGATGTAGTACAAGTGATGTGATGGTGAGAGAGAAAATAATAAATGAGTGTGAGATGAAGTATGATAAAATAATAGATAAAGTGTAAATGATGTGATTGAGAGAGAGAAAATCATAGGCCAAAAATGGAAAAATGTGAAATGGAAAACTTATTGTGGGACATCCATAAAAGGAAAGTGGGAAACTTATAGGGGGACGGAGGGAGTACTAGTTTCATATCAATAATATGATCAAAATTAATTTGTAACTTGATATGTATTGGGAACATCGGATCCGAGATATTCACATAATTTACATTAAGACCAAAAAAGGGTCCCTATGAATCGTAGTATCCGTCGGCTCATTAATTTTAAAGTAAAATCAAGTGTAAACGAGGGAGCCTGAGAGGTTTTTTAATAAAATATTAATATTTAAAAAATAATTTAATATAATATACTATATATGTATATATGTTTGAGAGGTGTTTAATAAAATAAAAAAAAGTTTCATTAGAAACAGAGCTTCTTTCTTTGAGGTGGGCTCAAGTCTAACATTGTGTAAAATCCAGGAGAAAATTAAAGGTGAGCTTCTTTTTGAGGTGGGCTCAAGTCTGACTTGTGTAAGGCGTTGGCTATATACCCTTCCAGCTTTGTTAAGTATACTCCCCCTTTACATTTATTAATTTAATATTAATATAAAATACCTAAACTACCCTTATATTAAAATAAACTAAAATAATTATGATAAATACACTCCCCCACTTTAAAACTCTAATCCTAATAGTTGTCGTCGCCGCCGCCTCCCCCGGCGACCAACACCAACTCATTTTCAACACAAAAATTTGAAAACATAAAATAAAAATCAAAAACATATTTTCGACAAACCAGGGTCGACGGAATGCATTATCGTCGACAACAATTTGCCAACGACAATGCATTCTATCGACAACAATTTGCCGACGAGAATGCATTCCGTCGACACTGGTTCGTTGAAAGTAAAAAAAAAAAAAAAGAGGACTTACCTGCGCGGACTGTCGTGTGGAGAGGGAGAGTGTGGCACAGTGAAAGAGGGGGAGGAGACAGTGCTACATGGCCGATTCAGGTTTCGGGAGAAGGTTGTCGTGGGAGGGAGGGGGCGGCGCCGCACAACAGAATTTTTTTTAAAAAAAAACCCTAAACTTACATGCTCGCGCGGAAGGAAGGCGTCGACCGGCGAGCAGCGAGCGGCGCGCGAGGGGAAGAGAGAGCGGGGGCGGCGCTAGGCAAGGGGGCGGCGCTGGGCAAGGGGGCGCCGCCGCGTCACCTGAACAGAAAATAAGAAAAAAAATCACCTACGGCGGCGCGCGGCGAGGAAGGGGGCGGCGGTGCTTGGAGTTTTGGTAGAAAGAAGAAGAAAAATCACTTTCGGCGGCACGCGGCGAGGAAGTGGGCGGCGGTGCTTGGAGGCGGCAGCGTTTGAAGTGTTGGTAGGAAGAAGAAGTAAGGTTTATGATTTAATAGGGGGAGTGTATTTATAAGGGTAGATTAGGTGTTTTATAGGGGAGTACATCTAACCCTTGTGTAAAATGCAGGAGAAAATTAAGGGCGCGGCTAAAGGCACCCGGATTTTCTATGAGTACACCCACGTGAATTTTTTTTTGTCCCAAGGGTTTTGCGAAATGACGTATTTACCCCTCCTGTACTTTTTTTAAAAAACGCCGGATGAGTACACCCACCTCCTATCTAAACGCGGGAATTCAAAGGGTCATCACTTCTTCCCAACATTGGATTCATGTTCGAAAAAAACTTCCCAACATTGGGTCCATGTTCGAAAAAAACTTCCGCGAGTTTTACTTGGTCGAATTTTTAACCCAAAAGTCTTTTAACGAACAAAATTTTGAACATTTGACAAATGTTCGAAAAAAACTTCCCAACATTCGGTCCATGTTCGAAAAAAACTTCCCAACATTGGGTCCATGTTCGAAAAAAACTTCCGCGAGTTTTACTTGGTCGAATTTTTTACCCAAAAGTCTCTGTAACGAACAAATGTTCAAAAAAAAACTTCCCAACATTGGGTCCATGTTCGAAAAAAACTTCCGCGAATTTTACTTGGTCGAATTTTTTACCCAAAAGTCTCTGTAACGAACAAATTTTCGAACATTGGGTCCATGTTCGAAAAAAACTTCCCAACATTGGGTCCATGTTCAAAAAACTAGTCCAAAACGCT
The DNA here is from genome assembly GCA_963675135.1 of Galeopsis tetrahit. Classification (NCBI taxonomy): domain Eukaryota; kingdom Viridiplantae; phylum Streptophyta; class Magnoliopsida; order Lamiales; family Lamiaceae; genus Galeopsis; species Galeopsis tetrahit. Next base: position 92,505,943 of record OY776119.1, read on the forward strand.
GCAATCGTGCTAAACCATGCCAATTAGATGTCCATTGGTTTATTTTCATCCTAACACATCAAAAATTGATACTTTCTACACATAAACATGATTATAACACAAAAAACCAACCTTAATCAACACATGCATGAATTAACACCAAATTCAAAAAACAAAACCTAAACCCTACAACAATAAAATCAATGTTTCAATCAACAAAAACCGAAATTAAACACGCGTCCTCATCTTCTTCTCAAATATAAGCAAGAAAAACTAACCTTTAACCATTTTTGCAAAAAAGAAAAAAAAAAATGCTTTCTCCTCAAATGCTCAAAAAAACGATGCAGGGTTATGTCTCTCAATCTCCTGTTCGACGTCGCAGGTGAGTGAGGTTTCGTTTTTGGAGGGGGAAACGGTGGAGTGGGAGTGGGGGAGAAGAGTGGGGAATGGGGGAGAGAAGTTGGGAGGGGTGGGTGTACTGAATGGACAGAATGGAGGGAGGAAGGGGGCGAAATGTTAAGGGCAATTTTGGGTTTTCCACGTGGGTGTACTCATCCGTTTTGTGTGTGTACTCATCGCGTGGGTGTACTCATAAGAAATCCGGGTGCCTTTAGCCGCGCCCTATTGTGAGCTTCTTTTTTTTTTTTTTTTTTTTTTTTTAAGAGTTTACAAGATCAAAACATAATACATAACTATTACAAGCTCAAGTTCATGATCTTCAAACCAGACGAAATACAATGGTATGGTCGCCCCTCCAATCGCGAGGAAGAGAATAAACGAGTGTACCCTTTGTCCCGTAATGACGACCAGATCTCTACTTTCACTACGAAAACAGCCCCACACTAAGGTGTTCTCCCATCAAAAGAAAGAGACAAAAAATAGAGACAAAGCTTCACCAAATACCAAGATCCTAAGGCCAAAGGCCTACTAAAAAAACCAAGCACACAAAGCTCCACAAAGGGATACATGGATCCTCAAAAGGATAAAAGGCTCAAAAGCCGACAGAAAAGGAAAAGCAGAAAACATGATAAAACTAAGACCTGGAAAATATAAAAATAAAGGAAAGAACTAAACTGGGATCAACAGGACACTCCTCCAAACGGTCACCGTAGCTCCGTTAGGATAAACATTCTATTGATCCCTACTAACTTTTAGAAAAACCTACATGAAAACGGACGGACGACGGCGGATCTGAGCAACTCCGGCGACGACGGATTTGGTTATATACGAAACCAAGACGGCGCAAGGCGGTAGATGGGCGATGTCACTTGTCAGTAGATTTCTGAGAAGCTCTCGAACAGATCTGGAAGAGCGCTAATAGATCTACATATTTTCTATACAGAAGAGAGGGAAAAGGAAAGGTGGGAGGAGGTGTACGAGCGGCTGCGGGGTTGAGAATGGGGGCTAGGGTTTCTGTTTTTTTAGAGAGAGGATTTTTCCTTTAATTCTGGAAACACTTAACACTTTGGATTCTATGAGGTGGGCTCAAGTCTGACTTGTGTAAAATGCAGGAGAATATTAAAGGTGGGCTTCTTTCTCTCTCGTTAACAACAATGATCTTCTTTATTTTATTAAATAACTCTCAAATATATATATTAAAACATTTTTTAAATAATAATATTTTATTAAAAAAGCCCAATAGAGAAGATAATATTGTGATACATATAAATTCATGCAAGATTTGGACCCACAAATTAATATGTGGAGTTGCGACCTCTAAGTATTGGGTTGGTCGGTCTGCTATGAACTCGAGTGCATGTTGTGCACCCTAGTCCATGTTGCACTTTTTAGTTTACTGACTTACACTTTTTGATAAATGGTATTGCACTTTTTAGTTTATTTATGTCACTCGAGGTTGGAAAGAAGCTCCACAAACGGTAGCTTTGAAGGATTATCGCGTTTCATTCCACAGATGTGTTACCAGTGGTATGTGTATAGATACCATTGATTATATCAGAAGCTCTTTTTTAGTAATATGCATATATGCAAGTTAAGAGAAATATGTTAATATTTTGGCATGTCTTGGAAATTAGTATAGTTTTAAATTTCTCCAAGTTTTCTAAAAATTTAAAAAATTTCAAGTGAAGTGAAATAAACGAATTTTCTGTTTTTTTAGATAAGAGGATATGGCTTTTGTCATGGGCACAGGCATGCGTTCAATTTTCTGTAGCAGCATTTTGGATTCTTTGGGCCCCAACAATAGTGGTAAGATTCTGAGTTTTCTAGTTTGTCCCCCAACCTTTCTTCACTCGTTATATGACATTTATGCATAGTGCAATTAGAAGGTTTTGGTAATTTCCTTGCACATTTGTGATGTTTTTTCTATGCTTTTGGACTTGGATTCTGGAGAGATGGACAATGTTAATATATTGTTCAAAGATCAATAAAATTTAAGCGATACTCGAGAATTTTCATTTTTTTCTTTAGCAGTATTTACTGTAACAGTTATGCATGTGATTCTCTTCCACGTATCACTCTTATTTGATTGTTATTTTTGAACACTAATTCTCAAAATAAAGCTTGTAAATGTTTAATACACCTGATATCAACATGTTTTGACCATAAAGTGTTTGCTCTTCATTATGTCAGAATTGCATTTGGATCATGTCGAAATGAACTGAAGTAATCATGTTGATAACAGGATTTTTATATTTGTAGCAAAAAACCTCTTCAAAAAGGCACTTAATTTTTTATATTTCCAATTTGAATGAGCTAATGGAACCTCATCCTTAGCTCAAATTACATTTAGTACATTCCATTCTGTTCTGGAATAGACGGTGTCGAGATGAATATCAGTGTTTCTGCCGTCATTTCATCTGCTCTACTCCCATAAAAAATGACATTTGGTAGCTTTCCTTTTTGAATAATTAGACTTATCCTCTTGTCTCGAACTACATATTACTAGTAGTGTATCTTCTTTTTAAAATATACTGTTTTTGCTTCGTAACATTTCTCTTTATATAACTAGGAAGTTTTCTGACAAGTATTATGATCCAGGCTGATGGAAGAGAGGCGCCTCTTGGTTTGATATATCCTTGTTTACTGGGTTCTAAGATGCTTGGTAGCACTGGATTCCCATGGTTCTTTCATGCACCCTTTGTGCTTCGGTTAGAGGAATACCTATTGTATGTATTCATCATAATGGGCCTCGCTATGTCTATTGTTGCCTATGATTATCAGGTGTGTGACTCCTCACTCATTCTTGCAGTTCAGGAACAATTCTTTTAGGGCATATTTGATTTGGGATTTGAAACCAGATTTAGGATTTCGAAATCTGGTTCCTAAAAACCCAATAAATCCACCCTAAAAATACCTAAACACCCTACAAATACCATATTTTTTTTTCTACACCACTCTTTTAAATGACTCATTAATTGTAAATATGATTTTTCTTATTCTCACTCTTTTTTTTTTATCACTTTTGACACCTTTTATCTCACTTTTGCAATTTCCAATAACACACACTAATGATTTACATAATCATTCAATCATTAAAATTACAATTACAATCAACATCAACAATAATATAAATATAACATCGCACACTCTTACACATTGGTTTGACATAAAATTAACCTTACTTACTTAAGTCTCAAAATAAACACATACCATTACAATTTATGAAGATTTTGAAATCCAGATTTCAGAATCCTCTAAATCCCAAATCAAACATGCCCTTAATTATCTTGTCGTAATATTCTAGTTTATGAGTTAAATGTCTATTTCAGGAAATAGGAGTTCTTGTGACATTATTCTGCTTATTTCAAGCTGGCATTGGCGTGGTTTTGCCATCTCTTGCCAGATTGAGAACAATGTAAGTTATGGTGGATTACTGATCTCCATTCTCTACACAAGGGTTGTTTTTCACTCCAATCCATCTACTCTGTGTAGGTATGTGCCTAATGAGATTCGTGGAGGAATAATGAGCCTATCACTCATGCCAGCAAATGCAGCAATCTTGTTGCTTCTTGTCCTGGTACATTCATCTTAAATATGATATCCAGAAATCTGTTAATATTAGATTTTTCTTGCTCCTATTGCCAAAAATGATTGCTGGGTGAGGAATAATGGAATGGAGGAGAAATGATTATAGGAGGGGACGTAGTTAATAGAAATGGGGGTAGTAATTAACTTATTTTGAATCTCATTATCCCTAATGAAGTATGATGAAGGTGAATTGACAATCTATTCTCATTAATCACACCACAATTATATCATGCTCATTCTGATTACTATCCCAATTGAGGAATTTTGAAGTCATAAATTGTATCATGCTCATTCTGATTAACATTACAATTATATCATGTGTTTTTGGCTTAAATGTGAGATTTGGACTTCATAGTTTGTGGTGTGATATGACTAGTTTTGCAGTCATGAATTAATTGCAGACTGCTTTTTACCTATCTCTATCTGATCCTCATTTTGTTGATTATGGGAATAAGTTGGTATAATGTTGATGTTGCAGAGGGGCCACTATCAGTGCATCGAAAATTCAATGATAACTTGGTTAGCTGCACTTGGGCTGTTCTCGGGCGCTGGCTGCATGTATTTGTTAAGAAAATGGGGAAAGCAGCTCCACCGGAGTAGGCACAGCTTGTGATGATGTATACTGGATTGTGGAGATATATATAATGATAATGAATGATGCCTGCTGCATCGAGTCGAGGGAATTGTTGTTGCAAATAGTTTTCGATGGAATGTCCGATTTGTTGAGTTTGAAGAAAAGGTGGGGCTGCAAGGGATCATATCAGTGTTGGCACAACACTAGCACTGCGAAAGGGTGCTGTTGTCTTTTTGCCCCCCTGATTGGGACGATGCCTGGGAGCACGGTGAGACACTACCCACGCGCATCCGGCCCTCCGTCATTAGCCTGTTCTTGTGTTCAGCACTTTGAAGATGAGGCATTATTAATTGAGGCCTGGGATTTTGGTTTTCCAGTTTTGTAATTATATCAAGTTTTCGAACTACTGTATTGTAATTGTAGCTGCGCAGCAACAAACGCAGATATAAATGGGGTGATTCTTTTCAAATATGCAAGTCTTTGATGACAAAGGATTTACAATTGAGATTGTTCTTTAAAATCATATAAAATTCTTTTCTTTCTTTCTTTTTATTCTGAAAATCTGAATATAACTAATATAGTTAAATTAAAAATTAAATTGATTTCATCACTTGCCCGGGTAATATTTACAGTGAAACGGATGAATAAAAAATTGAAACCATGTCGGCCAAAAAAACTAGTTAAAAAAAATAAAAATTGGGAATCGTGGAAGAATATGGTTGGTTAGGAGTGGATAGAGGAGTGATGAAATTAAGACAAGAGTCTCAAAACTCTCAAATCACATCACGTCACATGCTTAAGCGGCTGCCGACACCTCTGCGGAACGTGGCACCTTCAAACAAACAATGAAATTTCCCTATAAATCCGACACCTTAATTGGATTATATATCCAACAAGTAATTAAAAAGAAAAGAAGAGAAGAGAAAAGAAAAGAAAAGAAAAGAATGGAGAAGAAAGATGAAAAGAAAACTACAAACGTAGAAGGGTTGCCAATGGATTCAAGTCCATACACACAGTACAAGGACTTGGAAGATTACAAGAAACAAGGCTATGGCACCCACGGTCACCAAGAGCCCACTCCTGGCCGTGGCGCCGCCGCCTCCACCGACGCCCCCACCGGAACCCCCGCCGATCCCAAGGCTAAGGCATCTGCCGACGTAAAACCCTAGGGCGTTAATGAGTTGTTTTACGTGTATGTACGATAATTTATGTTTGAATCGTGCGGCTTTAATTTTTTTAAGGCTAAATAATATAATTACACTCTTGTTTTAAATTCTTGCACTCTTACTATATGTGATTTTTCATTTTTATTTAATTAAACCATCGTATTGATCCAAAGTTATGGAGTGATTTTTTAAAATGTGATGTTTCATTCAAGAATTTGCCTGATCAAAATCCCCTAAAAATAATTAAGATTTCAGCATTCATCGTCATTTCCATTAATATTTTGTTGTAAAATTGTGGGCATGCAAGAATTAATGTGGGTTTCCGATCTGCCAGAAACCAATTTAACATTTGGCGCATGTTTGTTTTGGGATTTGGAGGATTTTGAAATATGAATTTCAAAATCTAGTGGATTTTGGTTATGATTTAACTTTATAGAATAGAGTTATAGGTTTTATAGGTATTTATATATGATTTGTAGATATTTATAGGATTGACTTTTATAGGGTTTATAGAGTAGGATTTTGAAATCTTGAATCAAGGCGTGCCCGGCAAGAACGGAATTGGGGGGCAGTCTGTGGAGTGGCAGTTGAGGTGGAGGAGCTAGCGGTTTGTGGGGTTGGGTGGGTGGGTGGTGGCGGTTGGGGGGGTGTTGCGAACCTCCCGGACGGAACCGTCAAGGGCCGCGACGGAATCTTCAAGGGACGTGAAACGCTCCGTAGTATGGTCGACTGTAGAGTGGAGTTTCGAAATTCTAAATCCGAATTTTCCATCCCAAAACAAACATGCTCTTGGTTGGAAGTGGTCTATAGACTTAATTTCACATTACATAATTTGGAGTACATCTTTCAAGGCGTCAGACGATGATGCCCCCAGAAAAATATATTCAATATTTTTTATAAATTGAAAATTAAAAAAAGAAAATTGTTACGAGATTAAATTATTTATTTATTTATTTATTTTTTTAAGTTTTACGAAAGTGGTGAGATTGTTGTTAGGTGATCATTTTATGAAGCCAATGTGGCTTAGTTAATCAACTAACAACCCTGAAATGTAAATGTACTTAGAATTTAGAAAAAAATTCAGTGAGAGAAAGTATTCTTGATATGTGTTCCACTAATTTAATGACTCATGTCACTTGTGTATGACGATACCTCCCTATGTGGAACGACCTAGATGCTTTCGGAAGTCGACTGAGCAAGCTGAGTGCCATATCTTTGGTTGCCGGATTGGCTACTCATGAATCTCCATGACTTCTATGTGCTTATGTTCGCCACCTAGACGACCAGTTATGGTCAATCACGTGGTAAATGGCGGACGTACTTGGACAAACGGGCAAGGGCGGACCTTGGTTATGGCTAAGGTGGGCTATAGCCTACTCAACTTTTTTTTTTTAATTATATATATATATATATATATATATATATATATTAATTTAAAATATTTTATGGAAAAAAAATTCTAAATTAATTGATTCTCCGACGTGTTTATAATTAGTGTATGGGCCGAATCCCTACTTAATTGTGTTCAGTCCATCGTATAATCTAAATTGTATTCTAACTATTTAATGTATAATTGGTAAAAAAAAAATATTTAATTAATGTTAAGTTGTGATAATTCACATATTATTTTGATTTATTAATATATATATATATATATATATATTTTTTTTAAATAATACTCTTTCTATCCCATTTTATTTGAATATTTGTTAAAAACCTTTGTCTCATTAATTTTTGAACATTTGATCTTTACTCCTTTAAAAATCTCCCTTAAACATTTATTATTTACACCATATATTATTACTTTTTATACACAAACAAAATATTATTTTTTCGATAAAGTAGAAATACCCATAATATTCTAAAAGTTAGTTGATACAAACAAGGTGCAAGTGTATAATCTGATTACGAAACATATTCATCTTGTAAAAAATCTAATGACGCAACTTTTGTAAAAAAAAAAAAATTTACCATTTTTTTGTACTGTAATAATGCAGCCCACCCTAAATTTTATTTCTGGCTCCGCCCTTGCAAACGGGTGAGGTGACGTGGTCTGACACGTGTGAAATCAGTGACAGTAGATTGGTCTTTGCTGGCTCTGAGGTGCCTTCGTCGCATTCACTAGTTTAAATGAGTTAGCGAAGTTATATACAGTTGATCTTAAAAATTATTGACCGAGTATAATTGACATAGACCGGAGTAGCACGTTGAAGACAAAAGCTATTCTTAAAAAAAGAATAAAATGTGTGTCTTAGTACTTGAAATCTGATTGATCATTTTTTAAATACAATATCACATATAAAATTTATAGGTGTGATTATAAAGAAAAAGTGTGAAGACACTCAAACTATTTAAATTTATAATTAAAGACAACTAGAAGAATTTGCGAGAAAAGAGAAAATGTTTTAAAAACTAGTCAAAACAGATGAATTTGACTTGAAAAAGCGAGTATTAGTTACAAGTTACAACAAAGCGATCAGTCTTGATTGATTCGTCATTCTAATTTCTAAAAGGTCTTATGCAAAAAATTCTAACTTCAAAAAGTTGTACTCCCTCCGTCCCGGTATAAGTTTCCCCTTTCTTTTGGTTGTTTTGATTAAGAAATATGATTAAATAATAGATGTAGTACAAGTGATGTGATGGTGAGAGAGAAAATAATAAATGAGTGTGAGATGAAGTATGATAAAATAATAGATAAAGTGTAAATGATGTGATTGAGAGAGAGAAAATCATAGGCCAAAAATGGAAAAATGTGAAATGGAAAACTTATTGTGGGACATCCATAAAAGGAAAGTGGGAAACTTATAGGGGGACGGAGGGAGTACTAGTTTCATATCAATAATATGATCAAAATTAATTTGTAACTTGATATGTATTGGGAACATCGGATCCGAGATATTCACATAATTTACATTAAGACCAAAAAAGGGTCCCTATGAATCGTAGTATCCGTCGGCTCATTAATTTTAAAGTAAAATCAAGTGTAAACGAGGGAGCCTGAGAGGTTTTTTAATAAAATATTAATATTTAAAAAATAATTTAATATAATATACTATATATGTATATATGTTTGAGAGGTGTTTAATAAAATAAAAAAAAGTTTCATTAGAAACAGAGCTTCTTTCTTTGAGGTGGGCTCAAGTCTAACATTGTGTAAAATCCAGGAGAAAATTAAAGGTGAGCTTCTTTTTGAGGTGGGCTCAAGTCTGACTTGTGTAAGGCGTTGGCTATATACCCTTCCAGCTTTGTTAAGTATACTCCCCCTTTACATTTATTAATTTAATATTAATATAAAATACCTAAACTACCCTTATATTAAAATAAACTAAAATAATTATGATAAATACACTCCCCCACTTTAAAACTCTAATCCTAATAGTTGTCGTCGCCGCCGCCTCCCCCGGCGACCAACACCAACTCATTTTCAACACAAAAATTTGAAAACATAAAATAAAAATCAAAAACATATTTTCGACAAACCAGGGTCGACGGAATGCATTATCGTCGACAACAATTTGCCAACGACAATGCATTCTATCGACAACAATTTGCCGACGAGAATGCATTCCGTCGACACTGGTTCGTTGAAAGTAAAAAAAAAAAAAAAGAGGACTTACCTGCGCGGACTGTCGTGTGGAGAGGGAGAGTGTGGCACAGTGAAAGAGGGGGAGGAGACAGTGCTACATGGCCGATTCAGGTTTCGGGAGAAGGTTGTCGTGGGAGGGAGGGGGCGGCGCCGCACAACAGAATTTTTTTTAAAAAAAAACCCTAAACTTACATGCTCGCGCGGAAGGAAGGCGTCGACCGGCGAGCAGCGAGCGGCGCGCGAGGGGAAGAGAGAGCGGGGGCGGCGCTAGGCAAGGGGGCGGCGCTGGGCAAGGGGGCGCCGCCGCGTCACCTGAACAGAAAATAAGAAAAAAAATCACCTACGGCGGCGCGCGGCGAGGAAGGGGGCGGCGGTGCTTGGAGTTTTGGTAGAAAGAAGAAGAAAAATCACTTTCGGCGGCACGCGGCGAGGAAGTGGGCGGCGGTGCTTGGAGGCGGCAGCGTTTGAAGTGTTGGTAGGAAGAAGAAGTAAGGTTTATGATTTAATAGGGGGAGTGTATTTATAAGGGTAGATTAGGTGTTTTATAGGGGAGTACATCTAACCCTTGTGTAAAATGCAGGAGAAAATTAAGGGCGCGGCTAAAGGCACCCGGATTTTCTATGAGTACACCCACGTGAATTTTTTTTTGTCCCAAGGGTTTTGCGAAATGACGTATTTACCCCTCCTGTACTTTTTTTAAAAAACGCCGGATGAGTACACCCACCTCCTATCTAAACGCGGGAATTCAAAGGGTCATCACTTCTTCCCAACATTGGATTCATGTTCGAAAAAAACTTCCCAACATTGGGTCCATGTTCGAAAAAAACTTCCGCGAGTTTTACTTGGTCGAATTTTTAACCCAAAAGTCTTTTAACGAACAAAATTTTGAACATTTGACAAATGTTCGAAAAAAACTTCCCAACATTCGGTCCATGTTCGAAAAAAACTTCCCAACATTGGGTCCATGTTCGAAAAAAACTTCCGCGAGTTTTACTTGGTCGAATTTTTTACCCAAAAGTCTCTGTAACGAACAAATGTTCAAAAAAAAACTTCCCAACATTGGGTCCATGTTCGAAAAAAACTTCCGCGAATTTTACTTGGTCGAATTTTTTACCCAAAAGTCTCTGTAACGAACAAATTTTCGAACATTGGGTCCATGTTCGAAAAAAACTTCCCAACATTGGGTCCATGTTCAAAAAACTAGTCCAAAACGCTGCAATCGTGCTAAACCATGCCAATTAGATGTCCATTGGTTTATTTTCATCCTAACACATCAAAAATTGATACTTTCTACACATAAACATGATTATAACACAAAAAACCAACCTTAATCAACACATGCATGAATTAACACCAAATTCAAAAAACAAAACCTAAACCCTACAACAATAAAATCAATGTTTCAATCAACAAAAACCGAAATTAAACACGCGTCCTCATCTTCTTCTCAAATATAAGCAAGAAAAACTAACCTTTAACCATTTTTGCAAAAAAGAAAAAAAAAAATGCTTTCTCCTCAAATGCTCAAAAAAACGATGCAGGGTTATGTCTCTCAATCTCCTGTTCGACGTCGCAGGTGAGTGAGGTTTCGTTTTTGGAGGGGGAAACGGTGGAGTGGGAGTGGGGGAGAAGAGTGGGGAATGGGGGAGAGAAGTTGGGAGGGGTGGGTGTACTGAATGGACAGAATGGAGGGAGGAAGGGGGCGAAATGTTAAGGGCAATTTTGGGTTTTCCACGTGGGTGTACTCATCCGTTTTGTGTGTGTACTCATCGCGTGGGTGTACTCATAAGAAATCCGGGTGCCTTTAGCCGCGCCCTATTGTGAGCTTCTTTTTTTTTTTTTTTTTTTTTTTTTAAGAGTTTACAAGATCAAAACATAATACATAACTATTACAAGCTCAAGTTCATGATCTTCAAACCAGACGAAATACAATGGTATGGTCGCCCCTCCAATCGCGAGGAAGAGAATAAACGAGTGTACCCTTTGTCCCGTAATGACGACCAGATCTCTACTTTCACTACGAAAACAGCCCCACACTAAGGTGTTCTCCCATCAAAAGAAAGAGACAAAAAATAGAGACAAAGCTTCACCAAATACCAAGATCCTAAGGCCAAAGGCCTACTAAAAAAACCAAGCACACAAAGCTCCACAAAGGGATACATGGATCCTCAAAAGGATAAAAGGCTCAAAAGCCGACAGAAAAGGAAAAGCAGAAAACATGATAAAACTAAGACCTGGAAAATATAAAAATAAAGGAAAGAACTAAACTGGGATCAACAGGACACTCCTCCAAACGGTCACCGTAGCTCCGTTAGGATAAACATTCTATTGATCCCTACTAACTTTTAGAAAAACCTACATGAAAACGGACGGACGACGGCGGATCTGAGCAACTCCGGCGACGACGGATTTGGTTATATACGAAACCAAGACGGCGCAAGGCGGTAGATGGGCGATGTCACTTGTCAGTAGATTTCTGAGAAGCTCTCGAACAGATCTGGAAGAGCGCTAATAGATCTACATATTTTCTATACAGAAGAGAGGGAAAAGGAAAGGTGGGAGGAGGTGTACGAGCGGCTGCGGGGTTGAGAATGGGGGCTAGGGTTTCTGTTTTTTTAGAGAGAGGATTTTTCCTTTAATTCTGGAAACACTTAACACTTTGGATTCTATGAGGTGGGCTCAAGTCTGACTTGTGTAAAATGCAGGAGAATATTAAAGGTGGGCTTCTTTCTCTCTCGTTAACAACAATGATCTTCTTTATTTTATTAAATAACTCTCAAATATATATATTAAAACATTTTTTAAATAATAATATTTTATTAAAAAAGCCCAATAGAGAAGATAATATTGTGATACATATAAATTCATGCAAGATTTGGACCCACAAATTAATATGTGGAGTTGCGACCTCTAAGTATTGGGTTGGTCGGTCTGCTATGAACTCGAGTGCATGTTGTGCACCCTAGTCCATGTTGCACTTTTTAGTTTACTGACTTACACTTTTTGATAAATGGTATTGCACTTTTCAATTATTAAACTGTATAATAATATTTTTAGTAATAATTGAAAAGTGTAAGTCAGTAAACTGAAAAGTGCACATGTACTAGGGTGCACAACATGCACTCGAGTGCATACTAGACTTTACCCTAAGTATTTTATAGTATATTTTTATTACAAGGAGAGGAAGAGGACGTGTGTAAATTTTGTTACTATATATCGCTAGTATTAACTTTATGTAAGAAGTAATATTATAACTAGTTTTAATTTTTACAAAACAATGAAATTCACAAAATTCGTCTTATGCATGAGATCGACCGTCGGATAGCTAGGGAGAATCGAATCGAATTGAACCCTTCCCCTACCGACCTAAACATATTATATATTGTTGATAGCTTATGGCCGCTGTTCATTTATAAAATAGTTTATAAAAATATTTATAATCACTCGTTGCAAGACCCTGTTTAATTAACAAGTTAAAGTCTTGAAAGATTTTTTTTTCTTTCGGAAAGCGGCAAAACTTTATTAATGACCTCAAACATTAAATCTCAATCTCATCTCTAGCTTATGTACAAAGATGACTCCCTATTTCAATTCTAAAAAGAATTTCATAAATTTAACATTATTTCGCTCTTAACCATTTAAACATAACAATTTTGATATTGTCCACCAATTATTTATCCTCATCAAATTCCAGACCTCTGAACATCACCTTATTTCTTCCAATCCAAATGTTTCAAATTGTGCAATGACATATCAAATTTCAAGACGTCTTCCATTTCGCCTTGGCTCTCACCCCATGATTCTTGAAATGCTCCAATCCAACGTTAGTGTTATCCATCAAAGTGTCGAACCATCTGTTGATTTTGCTCCAAATAGAAAGGATAATTGGGCACTTGAAAAATAAATGATTCGCATCCTCGTCTTCAATATTGCAGATTTTACATCGGGTCACGAAATGCTCGTTTAAAGCCCCTCTTCTCTTCAGGTTAAGAAAAGTTGGTATTTTATTTTGAACCATCCTCCAAGAGAAAGCTGAAACCTTCAAAGGCACACCTTTAGTCCAAATGCTCCCCACGCTATCGAGAAACTAGCAGCTCCTACTTTGCCTATCCAACAGTAATTTGTAAGCCGACTTTACTGTGAAAATGCCGCCCTCCTCAAATTCCCGGGACCTATAATCCGATGCATTAAAATGTTTGGTGTACCTGTCAATGAATCTACACAACTCGATAAAAACATCTTGCTCACTCTCAAATAAAATCTTACACCACTTCCAATAAAATACTCTGCTGCCTTCATGATTCGGGTGGAATTTACACGTTTTAGAGGCACATGTGAAGCGTGTTTTGATGTGGATTTCATTGATTTATGCATGGAATATGATTGTTTAAGCCGAAATGAGAGAAAGGTTGTGTTTTGTCGATTTTGTAGGAAATACGATGAAATTTGGAGCAAAACACCAACCATACCTCACTGGATCAGGAAGAGGAGTGCACGGTTGGATTCGTCTCGAAAATCGGAGTGGAATAGCCTAAAGAATCGAGACAATCGGACAACCGAGGCGAAAGATATGCACGAAACAAGTTTGGAGTGCCCAGCAACTCGGCCGAGCTAGCCAACTCGGCCGAGCCCCTGATCAAGGCAGATTCTGGAATCAACTTCCATCCGGCCGAGCTAGCTGATCCGGCCGAGTGCGAGGAAAAGCTTGGAGAGACAATCCGGCCGAGTTGGACCACTCGGCCGAGCTACTGAAGGATGCAGAATCTGGAACCAATTTCCATCCGGCCGAGCTAGCTGATCCGGCCGAGCTGCTGAACAAAGTTTGGACGCTGGAATCAAATTGCACTCGGCCGAGTGGGGCAACTCGGCCGAGCCCTGAAGATTTTGGCCACGATTTTAACACCCCAACTCGACCGAGCTGTCCCACTCGGCCGAGTCACCCCTGCTCTCGGTGCCTTTTGCATATTTTGTCCAATTTCCAAGGACTTAAGTGCAATTTTCATCCTTAAACCCTACCCCAACACTATATAAGGCCTCATTCTTGAAACCCAAGACATTCTCCCCCAATCCACACATAGTTACACATATTTGGAGGTGTTTTGGCCATAACTTCTTCAATTCTCCACCAAATCAAGGAAGAAAGGATGCAATAGCTCCCAAATTCCATTCCACACCACATTCTAGACTAAGCTTTCTCTTTCTTTTCCTTTTTACTTAGTTATTTCATTTGGAATTTGTAATTTGATTATGTTAGTAGCTAGCTAAACAACTTTGTAGTTCTAAGGCATTGTAAGACTTGGATTGATGTTTATGAGTAATTTCTTGCTTTAATTGGTGTTTATCTCGTATTTGCATATTCAATTATTCATTGTAAAGCATGTTGTTAGTGGCCATAATGATTTGCTTGATTTATTGTTAATTGGGGTAGTATCGGGAGATTTATTCCATTTAATCGTATGCGAATATGCAACCCGGTATTATTATGATCTCGGGAGAGGATTAATTATCGGAGAGGGAATCGAATGATCTTAGGAGCTATTTTAGATGGTGTAATGTTTGTGATGTAGACATACGAGCTTATATTACATTGCGTCTTTGGATTAATTTGTATCGGGAGATCGATTAGTTCTTTTTGTGTGATCACCTTATACGGGATAACCTTAATGGCCCTTTAAACGAGACAACATTCATAAACGGACATCTAAGAATTACAATTGCCTTGGAACCCACCTTTTCTCTTTGAGTTACATTCGTTTTACGTTCATTTTACTTGTTTGCTTGGTATTTGATCGATTTTATATTTTCTCTTTGTTGCTTATTCGTGACACTTGGTAGGTAATTTTAGAGTAAATCACCATATTCAAACTATCGATCACGTCTACTTAGAACTCGACTAGCAAACTACCCTTTTACGCTTAACCTCCCTGTGGGATCGACCTCGTGCTTATCACGCTACGATAGACACCGTATACTTGCGGTTGTTTATTTTAGTGTTGCATAACACGTGTATCAAGTTTATGGCGCCGCTGCAAGATGGGCAAGAAGGCCAAGTTTGGGGGAGTTTTTGAAGAAAACTCCCCCAAATCAAGAAAAGCTACTTGTGCAAGCTTGGGAATAGATGAGGCATCAACCTCCTATGGCATGATTGAAGAGCCGGATGGAGTGGCTAGTGGATGTTTTGATGTACTTAAGAAAGTTGTATGGGCAAAGAAAGTCAAGAACAAGGGCGACAAGGGGGTGACTTGATATTCCCCTCAAGGAGAACCGTCCGGCATAGGACGTTAAAAATAGCGCTTCTTGGGAGGCAACCCAAGGTTTTATTGCTTTCTTGTTTTTATTGTTTTGATGGTTTTGATAGCTTGGTTTATTTTGTAGGTATGGATGAAGAGTACTATGAATAGCAAGTCTTGGAGAATGAAGAAGAAGCAAAGCCAACTTTGGAGTGGAGGAAGCAAGTGTTGCAATGGTGATCTTTGAAGAAGCTTTGGATGTGCAAGGAGGGAGGTAACAACTTGTAGCCCCAAACTTAGAATTTATACATAGTAAAATTCTAAGTTTGGGGGAGTTATTTTTCTTTTATTTTTCTACTAGTTGTTACCCTTGCACCGGTTCGTCATTCTACTTGTGTCACATTTTGCACCGGCGCACACTTGACTTTCACATGCTTAGATTGTTTAAGTTGGTTTTTGATCATATGTTGGGTAGTGGACATTTGGTGAAATGTGAGCATGAATAGTCATTGGAATCCATTGTTGAGTAGTTGTGATGATGTTTATTTGCTTTGAATGTAAGCATGGTTGATGTTGGATATAGTATCATGATTGTGTTCATATTTGTGATCTTTGATAGCATGGATGCATGATGTGTTGTTGTTTGGGAACATTTGATGAATGTGAGAGTCCTATTGAATTAACCGGTGAGAATTGAGCCTTAAATCGAGCATGTAATCCGGTTTAATTCATTTGAGAGTGGACTAAGTTATTGCTAGTGATTCTAGAACTTGCCTAAGTTCTTGTTTGAAAGCATGATTGTGTGAGATGATGTGATGTGATATAGGCCATCTTGTTCTAAGAAAAGTCACTTAGCCAAAATTTCCCAAAACCGAAGTAATCTTCCGTAGTTAGCCCCTTGAGCTTAATCCCTCATTTTCTTGGCAAACTACAATGTTAACCACTTAGCCTTTTTGAGCCTTTGATACCTACATCTAGTGGAGGATAAAAGACAAAGTGGAAAAACATGTGCTTGAATGAATATCTTTGGTGAAAGGAGAAAGTGGAAAAGTTGAAAGAAAAAGAGAAAGATGAAAAGAAAATCAAGGGAAAAGAAAAGAGGGACAAAGAGCCCCAAAAGCTTGAAAAAGAAAAAAAAGTGTTCAATGGTTTTGTGGTGTAGAATGTGCTTAAAAGAGAACAAATAAATTGTGGAAGTTAGAGTTTTTGAGTTGCAATCCGCGCAATTGTAACTTTATCTTGAGAAGTTTTTGAGATGTGTCTATGCGTCTTTATCTCTCGCTCTCCACTAGTTTATGAGTTACTTCATCCAAATTTACCCCACCTTAACCAAAGAGCCAATGTTACATCCTTGATTAAGTCCTATTGATCACATTGTTGAGCATTTGAGTACATGTAGAAAGTAGAAGTTGGGCAAGCATATGGTGATTGCATAGCATGACTTGGTTGATGAGTGTTTTAATATCCTTAATTTATTTGTGTGTTTGAGAGAAACACTCCATCATGTGAGTAGAGGACTTGAGCATTTGGATTTTGTTTCCCATCACAATGTGTTGTGTACTTGTGCATTCTTTGATCTATGAATGTGGATTGCAATAGTGAACCTATAACTTTCATTAAGAAATGCACTTGGAGAAAGAGATATCATTACATCTTACTTTGCATGTGTGATTTGCATTGAATATTCCATTGTGATCATTCCACCCTCATTGCTTTAAGTGCTTAGTTGTTTGAGGACAAACAACATTTTAAGTTTGGGAGAGTTTGATTCGGGTGGAATTTACACGTTTTAGAGGCAAATGTGAAGCGTGTTTTGATGTGGATTTCATTGATTTATGCATGGAATATGATTGTTTAAGCCGAAATGAGAGAAAGGTTGTGTTTTGTCGATTTTGTAGGAAATACGATGAAATTTGGAGCAAAACACCAACCATACCTCACTGGATCAGGAAGATGAGTGCACGGTTGGATTCGTCTCGAAAATCGGAGTGGAATAGCCTAAAGAATCGAGACAATCGGACAACCGAGGCGAAAGATATGCACGAAACAAGTTTGGAGTGCCCAGCAACTCGGCCGAGCTAGCCAACTCGGCCGAGCCCCTGATCAAGGCAGATTCTGGAATCAACTTCCATCCGGCCGAGCTAGCTGATCCGGCCGAGTGCGAGGAAAAGCTTGGAGAGACAATCCGGCCGAGTTGGACCACTCGGCCGAGCTACTGAAGGATGCAGAATCTGGAACCAATTTCCATCCGGCCGAGCTAGCTGATCCGGCCGAGCTGCTGAACAAAGTTTGGACGCTGGAATCAAATTGCACTCGGCCGAGTGGGGCAACTCGGCCGAGCCCTGAAGATTTTGGCCACGATTTTAACACCCCAACTCGGCCGAGCTGTCCCACTCGGCCGAGTCACCCCTACTCTCGGTGCCTTTTGCATATTTTGTCCAATTTCCAAGGACTTAAGTGCAATTTTCATCCTTAAACCCTACCCCAACACTATATAAGGCCTCATTCTTGAAACCCAAGACATTCTCCCCCAATCCACACATAGTTACACATATTTGGAGGTGTTTTGGCCATAACTTCTTCAATTCTCCACCAAATCAAGGAAGAAAGGATGCAATAGCTCCCAAATTCCATTCCACACCACATTCTAGACTAAGCTTTCTCTTTCTTTTCCTTTTTACTTAGTTATTTCATTTGGAATTTGTAATTTGATTATGTTAGTAGCTAGCTAAACAACTTTGTAGTTCTAAGGCATTGTAAGACTTGGATTGATGTTTATGAGTAATTTCTTGCTTTAATTGGTGTTTATCTCGTATTTGCATATTCAATTATTCATTGTAAAGCATGTTGTTAGTGGCCATAATGATTTGCTTGATTTATTGTTAATTGGGGTAGTATCGGGAGATTTATTCCATTTAATCGTATGCGAATATGCAACCCGGTATTATTATGATCTCGGGAGAGGATTAATTATCGGAGAGGGAATCGAATGATCTTAGGAGCTATTTTAGATGGTGTAATGTTTGTGATGTAGACATACGAGCTTATATTACATTGCGTCTTTGGATTAATTTGTATCGGGAGATCGATTAGTTCTTTTTGTGTGATCACCTTATACGGGATAACCTTAATGGCCCTTTAAACGAGACAACATTCATAAACGGACATCTAAGAATTACAATTGCCTTGGAACCCACCTTTTCTCTTTGAGTTACATTCGTTTTACGTTCATTTTACTTGTTTGCTTGGTATTTGATCGATTTTATATTTGCTCTTTGTTGCTTATTCGTGACACTTGGTAGGTAATTTTAGAGTAAATCACCATATTCAAACTATCGATCACGTCTACTTAGAACTCGACTAGCAAACTACCCTTTTACGCTTAACCTCCCTGTGGGATCGACCTCGTGCTTATCACGCTACGATAGACACCGTATACTTGCAGTTGTTTATTTTAGTGTTGCATAACACGTGTATCACTTCACCCAGTCTGTCATCCTACAATTCTTATCAATCTCCAAACCATATAATATGGGAAATAGAGTACCCATACTACGCCCTTCCACCCATTCGTCCTCCCAAAATCTAGTAGACTCCCCCGTTACAAACTACCATTTTACAATTATAAAAAAATCAATCACTTGCACCAAACAAATTTAACTAAATTAGTAGTCTTGGAAGAAGAATGCTAGTTACAATCCCACAATTTGGTAACTGACAGTATGTATTTTTTGGAAACAACAATTTTTTTTTATTACAGGGCATAAGGTATACCCAAAACAAAACCAGAGTTATGGAAGGAGCTTACAAAGAAAAAGAAATAGCATCCCAACCAGAAAGACAAACAAGACCTAACAGATGCACAAATAAGGTTCCTTTTTCCAGTCAACAAAAGAGTTCCAAAACTGCGGAAGAGATTTAGATTCCATCCATCTATACGTCTTTATTTTATTGAAATTTCTAACCAATTAATACAAGAACCACACAAGGTAAAAACATAAGACGTAGTTGATTTCTTAATATCTCAATCATTAGCATAATTCGAATTCACATAGCTAACTAAATTTACATCATTAGTAGATCTAGAAAATTTAAGATCAACATTCAATGTACCTAAATTTTTTTTGAGAAGCCACTTCATGACCTCCCCTTCAATTTATATAGGATGCATGATTTGTGTTGGTAAATTTAAAAATTTGTGTAAATAAATAATAAAATTTTCAATTTGTTGTATGCTTATAAAATATACTCCCTCGATCCAACTATAAATTTTCCTTTTTTTTAAAAAATCACAACCCGTTTGATGACCACTTAACTGAATCCAGATCCATACACAACGGGTTCAATGTAGACCCGGTAGGACTCGAACCCACATCATTACAATAAAGCAGGTATGTATCTACCATTAGGCCATGGCCTAGTTTATTTGATAATTCTGTTTTATCAAATACATATTCAATATGTTGGACTCGAGTGCAATAGAACTACCCACTTTTTTTTGAGTTTTAAATAATTTACTAATATATATCAACTCTAAATTATTTAAAATTAATTACAAAAATAATTATACTTCTAAAATTATAGTATATCTTAATATATATATTTATTATATCATATATTTACAAACATTTTTAGTGTCATAGCCTCATTTTCTATCTCACTCTCTCCATTTTAAAGTTCTTGTTGTTGCTGCTCATTAAAATTTAAAAATTAGTCCAAATCTATTAAATTGTAATATAAGGGATATATGTTTTCTAATAAAAAAATAGTTTTTAGAATTATAATTTTCCTAGCTATATACTAATTCTAAATCTTTTTTGTTCATTAAGCAGCTTTTTCAAATGCATCAATTTTAAAATTCCTTAAATTTTGTTAGTGTTTTTGAATCGGTAATAACTTCATCCCTCCTCTATTTATATTTTTAAAATCTAATTTTATAGTATTATAAATTTTACTTTCAATCAATATTTTTGTATTTCTGTCCCAAAAAAATAAATAAAACTATTTTTTTCTCTTGAGCAGATCGAAGTGGACACTTCCTTCATCTTAATTAATTCTTCGGAGAAGGAAAGCAAATTAACCGTCCTCATCATAAATTCATAATGCAAACTCAGCTTCAACATCGATCATCATCAACAAACTTATGACACAACACTCAATCTAAACATTGGATCGATTCTTCACAAAACACCTCTTCAGCCAATCTTTCCCAGAATTCCCTCAACCCCATCCAATACACTTTTCCCAATAAGCCTAGCTCAGGGGATAGAGGGTTCAAAAAAAAAAAAGAAAAAAAAAAAGCTCAGGGGATAGCAGGTACGTACATGCATTGGGGTGCCCTTCAATTGATCCTGTTAACCAACAAGATTAATATTATCAGATTTCAAATCACACCCTCAACTATCAATGTGTTTGTTTTAAACCTCTCAGAATCGACCTAATGTACAAATCTTGGATGTCACCCTTGTTCGGTGTATAAAGTATTCATGATCTCCACTCAATGAACAACTTATTTGTCTTCCAAATCTTGTACTTCCTCCGTCCCATGATTACTTACATACTCTTAATATGAAAATACCCCACAAAATTAATACCCTCCCAACATTATTTTATTTTCAAAATTGCCACCCTCTTTTTACATACATTCTACTTTACACCTCATCAAATCTACTTTACACATCATCAAATTACCTAAAATACCCTCATTTATCTTACATCACCAATTACTAATATCCCTAGCTACTTCACCTAAACATGCCTTTTCATACTTAATTGCATTGGTACTGCCTTTCCTCGCCTAAATCTTTTTCAAGTCTTCTTTAACTTACAATTATAAACTGGGCTTCAGGCCAATTTGATGAGTTAGACCCACATAGATCGATATAAAAACAAAATATGAAGTAATTAAACATGTTAAATTTGTAATTTCTTTTTAAATAATAAATCAAATCTGAGAATCACTAAACACAAAATATGAGAATCAAAATAAATTTTGTATTTCTTTCTTGCAAGAAAGCACGCAGTATATATAGGTCCAACTTAATAATCTTTTCTGCTAAACCTAAAAATAGAATCAATCAAAATATCAAATACGAATTTCTACATTAAATATTCCTAGCTATATCAATGAACAAAAAAATAAAATAAAAAATATATATATATATACTCCTTCCGCTTATCTGAGAAGTTGTTCATTTACATTTTACAAATTGATTAAGCGCGTTGCCAAAAAAATGAAATGGGTAACTTTGGAAGGGATCGTCAATCTGCCCTAGTCTCATCATCATCATCGTCGTCGACGTCTCCTTGGTTGGACGAGTTGCCACTCACCACCATTGTCACCCATAGATGAGGCACAAGTATGCTCATTATTAGAAACTAGAGGCGTGGATCTTGCAATGTCAATATCCTCGTCATCAGGAAGGCCTTGTAGAAAGTCATGAGATAAGAGCTCCTCAACAGTCCATCTGAGCTCGGGTTTCGTCACAAAACAACGGGCGAGAAACGCCCTCGCCTCATCGGAAACCTCCTTGGGAATCCTGACCTTCTCAAGTCCTACTCCAATATCTGCAAGAGTATCCAACTTGTCTTCCCCTTTAACAAAAATAGTTTTCCCGGTAAGCATCTCCACCATAATACACCCAAGAGCCCAAATATCAGAGGGCGTCTCTTGCACAAAAGCCATCACGGCCTCAGGGGAGAGGTACCCCTTGGTCCCCTTCCATTTTCTTCCTGTGGGGGAGGCGTCCAATTTCTTGGTTAAACCAAAATCCGCAATTTTAGCCCTCATGAAACCCCCTTTTCCTATTAATTCATGATCATTAACCAGCAGGATATTATCGGGTTTCAAGTCACAGTGAACAAACCCTAACCCATGAATATGTTTTAAACCTCTCAAAATCGACCTGGCGTACATCTTAGCCTCCATTTTCGGCAACCCACACCTCCCCCTTTTCTTAATTAAGTCGCCCAAGCTTCCACCCGAGGCGTACTCCAACAGAAGATTATACGTTGTTTCCTCGTTGGTCCCCGTCGTCAACTCCTCTCCGAAACATCCAATTATATAATTGGAACACCCTTTCAGGTTTTTCATGACCTCCATCTCCTTCTGGATTGAACTGGAAAACGAAAACTCGGCGGATTTGACGGCCATCGCTGGCGGGAAACAACTCATGTATTGGGAGGTCGGATTATTCTTGAGGGTTGCGTGATAAACACGGCCGAAACCACCTTTTCCAATCATTGAACCCCTAATCCATGCAACTCCATCGCCGTATTCACTCATTCTTAATTAATTCCTGTACGTGAATTAATGAATGAAAAGAAAATATTGAACTTGTGATCATATATTGTGGAAGTAGATCAATCGAGACGAGTCTCCGAGCTTGCTAGGGTTTAAATATATAGGAGATGCATATGCAGTTTTTTTGTAAATTCATCATCGATCAAGCTAGCTATATATAAATAGAGAAAGATATATAGTAAATATATCCGCTAAAGATAGTTTCCATAAATTAATTAATTTTCTCAGGTATCTTAATTTGTTTGTTATTATCTTGTATTCGGTGAATAATAGTATTTCCATATATACTTCCAGTTTGTGAACTTTATAAATACAAAAGTAATGAATCAACACATTTGGATCGGAGTTGTGAAAAAGATTTACCGGTCTGTTTAATTTTACTTTTGGTATCATATGTTTATACACAATTAAATGGTATTTTAGTTCTGTTTTACACAATTTTTAATTTAGGACAAAATTGTCAATACACACTATTTTTCAATTCCAACAAAAAAAAGTATAAAAGGAAAAAATTGGATTAACTCTAATTTATCGGATAAAGATTTTATAGTTAATAAAATCTGGAAAAGATTCAGGCATTAGTTGCAATCAACTTGTAGGGGTATAATTAATGTGGTAAGGGGTACAATTTAAGCTAAAAAAATTCATCCAAATAATTTCTTATATTTTTCGTGAATCTTAAAAAAACAACTATAAATATTACTTCTGTTCATGAGATAAACAATTAATAGGAATCAGTGTGGCACGCGCGTGTGTGACAGCTTCCTGCAACTATGTAGAAGTGTAGAACTAAATTTGATCAAAAAATAATTTGGTGCATCTAATGGAACTTTAAGGGCATGTTTATTTTGGGATTTTGAGAATTTTGAAATCCGAATTTCAAAATTTAGTAGATTTTAAAATTCTAATACTTTTTATGTTTTGTGTTTGTTTTGGGATTTATGTAGGGTAGAATTTAACTTTATAGAATAGGGTTATAGGTTTTATAGGTATTTATATAGGGTTTGTAGGTATTTATAGGGTTGACTTTTATAGGGTTTATAGGCATTTATAGGGTGGGATTTTAAAATCCTGAATCAAAATCTCAAACTGTAACGGGGGTGGAGTTTCGAAATCCCAAATCCGGATTTCCCATCCCAAAACAAACATGCCCTAAGAGTCTATAATGAAAAAAAAAAAATTATAATGTAACTGGTGTTATACCTAGTAAAAAAAGTCAATATTTGACAAGTCAATCCTAGTCACCAGCTTGCGTGGCGAGGATCAGTCAACAAAGTCGTGCGACGACCAGTACTCAACGAGACGAAGAAAATGTAATAAAAGTAATGTATTTAATATAATTAAGTGCTCGCCCAAAGGTGTTGGCGAGCACGTGTTCAGTTAGCTGCTCGTCAAAAGATTGTTGGCGAGCAGTTGTTTATTTAGCTAGAGAAGACAAGTGTCGAAGCCTTGGGAGACAGTATAAAACATGGCGACCAGGTCCTCCGGCGACCACCGGACGAGCAGGTTTTCCGAACGAGCATGTTTTCCAGCTTCTCGGCATCTCACCGAGGACGACCACCAGAGGCGGTTTAGCTTTAAATGCGCTATCCCATCACCTTTTCGGGCAGAAAGAAGGGTCCACTATGGAGGCACCACGTGTAAAGGGCGGGCAGCCCAAAAAACCACTATATAATGCCTAAAAGGCTCATTTGTAAGACCTAAGTGACATTTCCTACCAAATCCTTCAACCCTAAGCAATAAATACTCCCAAGCTCAAAGCTTTAGCTTCTCTAAGAAGCTACTTCTTGTGTTCTTCACTGTTCTTCGTGCTTTTCATCATTTAATCATCATATTAATCCCGTATTAACACGTAATAACCCCCGATAATCATATATGTTTGTATCGTGCTAACAAACAGTCCACATACAAATCATCCCGATAATCATTTACGTGTTCTACAACTCAGTTTCAACCAATCATCGAGTGATCGGCGTGCAAACTCTTTGTTTTAGATTTTAATCGGTAGATCTACCTTTTAAAGCTTCGTTTACGTATTTTAGTGTTCTTCGTGTTCTTGAACAATTTCAGTTTTCGAGGCATATTTTGGAGTTTGATCTCCTTGTAATTGTGTTTTCAAGCTTTTTCTGTTGTTACTTTGCTAAGAGTAGTTGTAATAGCACGTTCTTCTGCGTAAGAACTTTAATCTTTCGTTTTAAGCGTCGAAGGCTTAGAACAGTCATACTTTTGTAATCTTTTTAAGAAAGACACTCTTTAAACGATGTCTCAGCACTCCCATCTGGACGGAGTTCCACCACCCGAAGGGAACGAACACCCTCCGCCGCCGGTGGCTCCGGCAACTAATCCTTTCGGAAATCTAAATTTGGGGGATATCTTGAAAGATCCCCAGCACTTGAAAGAGTTCTCTGATTTCCTCCTAGAAAAGAGGAGGCTGATCGAAGTAGATGAAGTAGAAAAGGCCAAAGACCAGGAGTTCGACAGAGCTCGCAAGGCAAAGGCCAGGGTAAATGTTAATGATGAGGACGACCGCTCCTATCACTCATACTCTGTTCGTCCCCAAGACAAGGGGAAAAATAAAGCTCTCGATTGTTCCCACAACAGCCATATAGGGGATTCGTACGCTCGGAACTCTGTTTTCAACCGAGTGGGCGACAAGGCCCCGAGGGCTCCTCGTCCATTACATTTTGACCTCGGGCGACGACCATAGAGACCGTGGTGGAAAGAAAGGAGACAGGGTCTCCGCCCTTGACCGAGTAGGGCCAGGCTCGCGAGCTCCGTCTAAGAGTTATCGCAGCCACCGTTCAGAGAGACATTCCCCCAGGCGATCACACCATGGTGATCACCCGGCCACATCACACGGGAGTCGACGCGACGAGGTCGCCGTCCCCCGAACACAGACAGCCGAGGAGGGACAGATCGTCCAGTTCCTCGAAACACAAAAACTGATGAAGTTGGAGATGGAGACCCTGCGAGCAGAGGTGGTCGCAACAAAGCAAGGAACTGCCCCACCAGTCACTCTGCCCACTCCACCTTTAAGTGTTATGATTCTCACCTCCCCAATTCAAAGGAAGATTCAGATGCCTTCTATGGCGGCATACGACGGGACGTCCGACCCTAGGGTGCATTTGTCCAAGTATGCAAGCTACATGGCCTCAATCGGGGCAACGGACGCTACACAATGCAGAAATTTCTCCCTGACCTTGGGAGATCGAGCTCATCGCTGGTACACCACTTTGGGTGCCGGATCCATCACCTCTTTCATAGAGCTGGGACAACAATTCTTGACTCACTTTGGGTCTATTGCTGCTCGCCCAGCCTCAAAGCAACGTTTGGCCAACGTTCGCCAGACATTGACCGAATCGGGCAAAGACTTTATCGAGCGCTTCGATAGGTTGGTGATCGATGGAGAAGCTGTAAATGATGAGACAAAGTCGATCTCGGTTATTTTCGATCTAAGGATAGGTTCCAAGCTTTGGGAATCTATGCACACCTCTTTCCGTAGTCGGGCGGGAAATTTTATCCAAATGGAAGAGATAATGGACGCCGCCAAGGCTAACGAGCAGCCTGAAGCGGCCAAAAGAGTCTGGCCAAAGAAAAATTCCAACACTGGGGAGCCTTCCCAGCCAAAGAAGGCGACCACTTAGGGCGGCAGTGCTCGCCCATCAAATTTCAGACCCTTTGAGGAGTCTCCTGAGATTCTTCAATTCAGGGAGGCCCTCTCGGTTGACCCCAAGGGTATATACGATGCGATCAGGGGAAAGAATCTGCTCTCCCAAGCTAAGCCAATGCATACAAATGAAAACAATCTGGATGGTAGTAAATTCTGCAACTACCACAACTCAATCGACCACCACACCAATGGGTGCCGAGACTTGGTGAGAAATCTGTTCAAACTTTACAACGAGGGCAAGCTCGCCCAGTTCATCAAGTCCGAGGATGGAAATGGCGACAACAGGGGCAAGAAACGTCGCGCCGACAACGACGACCTTCGCCAACAACTGAATCGCCAGAAACTAACCCCCCCATGTCGAACACTCCGATGGGCGACGTCGACAATGTGGGCGGGGGATGTTTTATGATAGAAGGTCCCTTGGGGAGAACTGAATCTGGAACTGCTCTGTTTGTTCGCCGATAGCAGAGTGAAATGCGAGCACTCAACAATGTCCATCAGGTGTGCGTCGCTCCGGCTGCCGAGCAGCCTCCATCCCACCAAGCCGTTTTCACAGACGACGACCTGAATGGCGTGGTGCAACCGAACAATGATGCTTTGGTCATCACTGGAAAAATCATGGGAACGAACGTCCATCGCATGATGGTCGACACCGGGGCATACACCAACATCCTTTTTAAGCATACCCTTGATGCCCTCGGTGGATATGTTGCATACGTCGAGCCTTGCGATGATATTATCGTAGGGTTTGGAGACACTCGCTCCCATCCAATTGGGATAATCAGACTATCATTGGAGCTGTCATCAACAAAAGAGCCAGCAATGCACTGTACCCGGCAGCTCGACTTCATGATCGTCGATATGTCGTCATCATATAATGTTTTCCTCGGCCGACCTTTCTTCGACGAGTTCAAGGCGGCCATTTCTACGTATTACTACTGTGTAAAATTTCCAACCCCGACGAGAGTTATAACCGTCAAGGGCGATCAGACGCGGGCGAGGGAGTGTCTCGTCCGTTTTGCTAAGCGTCACTCTGAAGAAAGTACTATGATTGATCAGTATATTGAGTGTCAAAAACAAAAAGAACAAATGAACTACCTGGAGGGTTTTCCCAGCAAGTATCAAAAAATCAAAGTTGGGGAGTCCAGTCGACGTTTCGACGACCACCAAGTGGAGGCGAACGAGCACGCCTCCATGGAAGTGGACGACCACACCCAAATGGAGATTGACGAGCAGATAGATTCGGGCGACCAGATCCCCGACGACCAGGTTCCAGAAAACATTCCAGATCTGGAGCCTAAGTTAGGCTTTGAGCCAGAGCTCAGAATCGAGGATCCTCGTTGGAAGGAGCCTAAAGAGCGGGCAACTTCAACGGAGGACCTTGAAACTATTCACCTAAACGAGGCTCGTCCAGAACTTGAGGTATTCATAGGTTCGAATTTACTAGTGCATTTGCGGTCCGATATGATCGCATTTTTGAAAGAAAATATCGGAGCTTTCGCCTGGTCGCACTAAGATATGGTGGGCATCGATACGAGCCATGCTTGCCACAAATTGAATATTGATCCGACAAGAAGACCCATCACCCAAAAACGAAGAAAATTTGGGCCTGATAAGTATGCGGCTATGGCGGTCGAAGTCAAGAAATTGATCGACAACAAATTAATCGAGAAAACTAGAACTGATCCTGAGTGGTTGGCAAATCCAGTGCTCGTAAAAAAGACGACCGGATCGTGGAGATTGTGTATAGACTTCACAGATCTAAACGATGCATGTCCAAAAGATCACTTTCCGATGCCCCACATCGACCATCTGGTAGATAATACAGCAGGGCATGAATATTAACTTTCATGGACGCTTTCGCGGGATACCATCAGATTGCTATGCATCCCGACGACCAGCGACATACAGCTTTCATGACGGCAACCGACATGTACAGTTGGAAAAGAATGCCTTTCGGTTTGAAAAACGCGGGGGCAACATACCAAAGACTGGTAAATAAGATGTTTGAGAAACACATCGACGAAATGGTGGAGGTCTACATCGACGACAACGTTGTCAAAAGCTTAAGGAAAGAAGATCACCTACACCACCTTGCCATGATATTCGATATTTTAAAGGAGTACAACATGAAATTAAATCCGAAAAAATGCAGTTTTGGAGTTAGCTCCGGAAAATTTCTGGGGCACTTGGTTAGCCAGCGGGGCATCGAGGCGAATCCGAGTAAAATTCAAGCAGTCATCGACATGCAAAGCCCAAGGAATGTGAAAGAAGTGCAGAGGTTGACAGGATGCCTTGCATCGCTGAACAGATTCATTGCACGAACAGGCGATCGTTGCAAACTTTTTTTCTATGCTTTGAAAAAAGGGAGGTTCGAATGGACCGACGAGTGTGAAAGAGCTTTCGAAAAGCTGAAGGAATATCTATCGGATCCGAAGGTTCTATCTAAGCCAGTCCCGGGCGAAATTTTGTATCTCTACTTGGCGGCCACTGACTGTGCGATCAGTTCAGTGCTCGTTCGAGCAGAGGGGAGAACACATCTGCCAATCTACTATGTAAGTCAATCACTGAGAGATGCGGAGTTGAGATACACTCCAATGGAAAAATTGGCGTACGCCTTGGTCATGAGCGTTAGAAAGCTAAGTCTATACCTGTTCGACCACGAGGTGGTCGTCCTCACGACTTTTCCTCTTCGGCGAGCAGTGCATCGTCCGGATACCACTGGAAGACTTTTGAAATGGTCGGTGGAAATCGGGCAATTTGGGCTCACCTACGCGCCTAGAACGACAATCGAGGGACAAGTTTTAGCAGAATTCATTGTGGAACTTACTTTCCCGGATAAACTGGACAAGGAAATCGAGCTTCCTTGGACACTGTTCGTCGATGGCTCTTCGACGACCACCAAAGCAGGGGCAGGAATCGTCCTCACCAGCCC
Organism: Galeopsis tetrahit; assembly: GCA_963675135.1. NCBI lineage: Eukaryota > Viridiplantae > Streptophyta > Magnoliopsida > Lamiales > Lamiaceae > Galeopsis > Galeopsis tetrahit. The sequence goes on from OY776119.1 coordinate 92,535,373, forward strand.
AGCCGGACAGACTTTTGCTTCGGCGATCTAGTTCGAGTATCGGGCAACCAACAACGAGGCAGAGTACGAGGCTCTGGTCGCGGGAATCGAGATGGCTATGGTCGTGGGCGCCAGAAAACTGAATTTTTTTTCTGACTCTCAACTAGTGGTTTGTCAAATAACGGGCGAGTACGAGGCTCGCGGCGACCAGATGGTGAAATATCAAGACTTGGTGAAAGGATTGCTCGAGCAATTCGATCAGATTCACATCGAGCAAATCCCTAGGGAGGAGAATACTCAAGCAGACGCTTTAGCTCGGCTGGCCACTTCAGAGGGGGAGGCAATATTTTCAGAAGCAACCATCACTAAGATATCTTCCCCATCAGTGAGCAGAAGTCAAATTTTGCAGGTTGAAGCGACCAGCGACGAAGACTAGAGGACGCCGATCACCAAGTACATCAAGACGGGCGAGCTCCCGGAGGACAAAGTAAAGGCGACCAGATTACAACTCAGGTCGGCAAGGTACACTGTGTTCGGCGACCAGCTGTACAAACGAGGTTTTTCAATGCCTTTGTGATGATCAAGCGAAGATCGTCATGCATGAAATCCACGATGGAGTATGTGGAAATCACAGGCAGGGCTACTTTTGGCCTACCTTGAAAAAGGACGCAATCCACCACGCGCAGACGTGCAAGAGATGTCAAGCCTTCGATCCCGCCATTCACTCACCACCAGACGAGCTCACCTCGGTGTATAGTTCTTGGCCTTTCGCGAATTGGGGGATCGACATCATCGGACCTTTCCCACCAGCTGCAGGGGGAGTAATTTTCGTCGTAGTAGCAGTCGATTACTTCAGCAAATGGATAGAGGCAAAGGCACTGAAGACCATCACCTCGACTCAAATGACAAATTTCATCTGGAAGAAAATCATCTGTAGGTTTGGCCTACCACAAGCTATCGTGACGGACAACGACCGACAGTTCACGAGTCAAGACATGCTGGAATTCTGCTCAAAGTGGAAAATCAAGAAACTTTTTTCAACACCCTATCATCCACAATCGAACGGTCAGGTTTAAGCGATCAACAAAATCATCAAGCACACCTTGAAAGCTAAGCTAGATGGATTGAAGGGCAAATGGGCGGACGAGCTGCACATGGTTCTGTGGGCATATCGAACGACCACGAGGAATTCTACAGGTGAAACTCCGTTCGCGCTCGCGTTTAGAACCGAAGCTGTCATTCCAGCAGAGGGACAGGTCGCCACTTTTCGAGTGGCAAACTATTATGAGCAGTTGAATAACGATGCACAACTCTCCGACTTGGACTTCCTTGAAGAGCGAAGACTAACGGCGGACGAGAAGAATGTGGTCTACAAGCAAAGGTCAGAACGCTACTACAACACCAAAGTACGTGCTCGACAATTTACTATCGGCCAACTCGTACTTCGGCGGGCGACAGAGCAGTCCATTGGCATACTTGGCCCGACTTGGGAAGGTCCGTACCGAATCACGCACACACTCCTGAACGGATCATACGAGTTAGAAGACCTCGAAGGCAAGCCGAGCAGAGACCCGTGGAATGCGGTCAAATTGAAGAAGTATTATCAGTAAGTTTTTAAATTCCGTACATTTGTATAGTTTGTATCTAGTTATCGTTTAAATACACGTCAAGTTTAAATTCTATCAAGTGTTAGGAAAATGTTAGAAATTTTAGATGAGGCTCTGCGTAGCCCAACTCTAAAAGACGAGCTCTCTTTCTTAGAGATGCTCGCAAGGTAGGGACGACGACGATCACTATCTAAAAAAAAAAGGAGTTCAACCGACGAATGGTTAACTCTAAAAGACGAGCTCTCTTTCTTAGAGATGCTCGTAAGGTAGTGACGACGACAATCACTATCTAACAAACAAAGGAGTTCAACCGACGAATGGTTAACTCTAAAAGACGAGCTCTCTTTCTTAGAGATGCTCGCAGGGTAGTGACGACGACGATCACTATCTAACAAAAAAAAAAGAGTTCAACCGACGAATGGTTAACTCTAAAAGACGAGCACTCTTTCTTAGAGATGCTCGCAAGGTAGTGACGACGACGATCACTATTTAAAACATACGAACACAAACCAATGAAAGACAAATTCAAAAGACAAGTACGTATTGAAAGATACTTGCAAAAAATAATCAAACATGAATTGAAAAGCAGTGACGAGGACGATCACTCAAAATAAACGAACACTTCATAGGCAAAAGAAATTCCATTCATTAAAAAGCCTTGAAGACTGAAATTACAAAAGAGGCCCTAGTGGCCGAACAGATAAAAAAAAGAGATGTTTAATCTTCAACCTCTACAACAACGGCCTCCTCCTCGGCGGGAGCACCCTGCTCGCCTTCAACAACCTCCTCGGCCGGAGCAGTCTGCTCGCCCTGTTCAGCCACGCTCTCAAAGAGGACGGGAACAACCAAGAGGCGAGGAAACATAAGCCCCATTTCCAAAAGCTCAAGTAGAGGGAGAGAGATGCCAGCAGCAGGTTCTTCCTCCACAATAAGATTGTCAACAAAACCACCAAACTCGGTCACGTCCACTTCTGGATGAACTTCTTTGAAGTGATGAACGAGTTCGTAGGCCGTGAGCGCCACCGCAAAAATTGCCGAAGATTCGGCAAGGTAAAGGTTATCATTTCGCTCTTTCTTCACGGCGATCAGTTCTCGCCGAAGATCAGCTAAATCGTCCTGAGATAGCTCGTCCTCGGCAGCTTTGAGGCGAGCACGGAGATCTTCGATCGTTTGAAGATCATCTTGATCTTTTCTCCGAACAACAGTAAGTTGGGCCTCAGTATCGGCCAGCTTCGCCGCAGAGTCGGCCAATTCTTTCTCAAGGCCAGCTTTTGCCCTATTCAGGTGAACGATCGTCTCGCTCTTCTCCTCGTTCATCTTTCGATGTTCAAAAATTTGGATAGAAAGCTGCTCGGCCGCATAAGTTACGCGGCTAGTGGCGACGGCGATCAGTCTCGCGTTCTCGGCGGAGTTATGGCTGCTGACCTCGTCGACATACTTTGTAGTTAGCGATCGGGGAAAGTTCTTCACTGCCCTGATCGCAACCTGGTCCAGCTCATCATCGTCGGTCAGGTCCTGCGACCAGTAAAAGTTGAGGAGGTCCTCATTGAAGTTCTCACCAACAGGGTGCTCGACAATCCTGAGAACAAAACAAAGACGATCAGTAAAGGTACTTTTGAAAAATATTCAAAGGCATTTTTTGATACTCACTTGGCAACCCATTCGGCATTCTAGCCGAGAAGAGTGATGTCCTCGGGAGCCCTTTGCCCGGCCGAGGAGCTTGTGGCAACCTCCCTCGTCCGTTTGGTTTTGCGAGGAGGGGACACCCTCTTGGGAGATGCTTTCCTGGGGAGGTGGCGATTTGGCCCTCGGCGGGGATCTCCTCGGCGAGATCCTCTGCTCGGTAGCAGTTGGGCGACGATCCCCTCGGGCCGGTTTTGCAATTTTCTTCGGAGGAACCTCCGAGGACTCCGGTGCTTTCCTCTTGTTGGAGCCCTCAATGATCCCGCTCTCGCGACTAGCTTTCGCTGCTCGCAACACCTTGCTCACCATGATTCGATCGAGGTCGATGGTCGGAGGAAGGTATGTTATAACTTTTTCAGGAACCACTACTAAGAGCGAAGAGTCAGTTTTTTACGAAGAAAAGGAAATTTTAAAGACTTAGAAATATTTTGGTACCTGGAGTAAACTCTCGATTGATGTGGTGAGGAGGTACTCTGAGGCCTGCTCGCTCTCGCATGCACTCCCTGTTCAGAAAGCGGCACGACCTTTCCAAGTAGCGACAATTAGCCACGCAACAAATGTGATATTGGAATAGGGGTGACAGACGGTCCTCGGCGGTCTTCGCGCGAGCAGTTTCACCTGCAAAAGCGAGGAGTTATTCAGTATAGACAAAAACGAGCAGAAATAAAAGACTTACCACGAATTCTTTGATAGTCGGTCGCGATGGGAATGCGAGCAGAGGATCCATCTGGCCTCACTGCACTTTTCCAGTCCCCGGCTACCCACCACCAGTTGGTCTTCCAATCTCGAATCTTATTGGGGACCCCTTCGACCAATTTGAAGTGGTCGCGGCCTTTCACATAGTACCAGCCATAGCCCACTTTCTTCTCGGATTCGGCCGTTGAAGGAGAGAGTTGATCTCTTTCGGACTCAACCATGTGTTCCGACAACCGTTCTCGACCGCCTCCAGGCCGAACACCGTGAGGAGTCCAATGATGTTCGACCACGCATTCGGCAACACTTGAGAAGGTGCCACCCCTAGGAAACGTAAGAAGTTTGTAACTCCGGGGTGTAGGGGGAATCTCAATCCTGCCTCCATCATCCAAATATTAACGGATGATTCACGTATTCTACAACGCTAGAATAAACGACCGCAAGTATACGGTGTCTATCGTAGTGAAGTAAGTACGAGGTCGATCCCACGAGGAGGTATAGCGTAAAAGTGTAGTTTGTTAACGGAATTCTAAATAGACGCGATCGATAAAGTGAATATAGTGAATTACCCTAAAGTTGCCTATCAAGTGTCACAAATAGACAATTAAAAGAGTAATAGAAAATCGATCAAATAGCATGCAAACTAAGAAACGAAAGTAAAACGAATGAAAACTCAAAGAGAGAGGGTGGGTTCCAAGGCAATTGTAATACTTAGATATCTGTTTATGAATGTTAACTCGTTTAAATGGCCATTAAGGTTATCTCATATAGGGTGATCACACAAGAAGAATTAATCGATCTCTCGATACAACTAATCCAAAAGCGCATGCAACATAAGCTCGTATCTCTACATCACAAACGTTACACCGCCTAAAATAGCTCCTAAGATAATTCAATTCCCTCTCCGATAATTAATCCTCTCTCGAGATCATAATAATACCGGGTTGCATGCTTGCATACGATTAATGGAATAAATATCTCGATATTACCCCAATTAACAATGAATTAAGCAAATCATCATGGCTAATAACAACATGCTTTACAATGGATAATTAAGAATACAAATAAGATACAAACACCAATTAAAGCAAGAAATTAATCATAAACTTCAATCCAAGTATTTACAATGCCTTAGAACCACAAATGTTTTAACCACTAACTAGCATAGTCAAATTAGAAAATCAAATGGAATAACTAAGTAAAAATAAAGAGAAAGAGAAAGCTTAGTCTAGAATGTGGTAGAGAATTGAATTTCTAAGCTATTGCATCCTTCCATGCTTGATTTGATGAAGAATTGATGAAGATATGGCCAAAACACCTCCAAGTATGTGTAACTATGTGTGAAAATTGAGGAATTGGGGAAGAATGTCTTGGATTTCAAGAAAGAGGGCTTATATAGTGTTGGGGTAGGGTTTGGATGCCAAAATTGCAAGTTGGTCCTTAAAAAATGGCCAAAATAGGGAAAAAGCACCGAAAATGGGGGTAGCACGGCCGTGCAAAATGGTCATATGGGCGTACAGGTGCTCGGCCGAGCTAGGAGCTTGGTCGTGCTCGGCATGAAGGTGGATATGAGGGTGCTCGGCCGTGGTGAGGTCTCGGCCAAGGCATGCGGAGCAGGGGAGGGCAGGTGCTCGGCCGAGGCGTGTGGAGTTAAGGAGCTGGGTAACTCGGTCGTGGCCTTGTCTCGGCCGAGGCAATGGTCGACCACAAAAAAGATGTTTCGGACGAAGGCTGCTCGACCGTGCGCTTGGGTTGAGGGGCTTGGACAGCTCGGCCGTGGCCTTGAGGTGCTCGAGCTCGGTCGAGAAGGGTGCTCGTTCGTGCCCTCTTTCGACCCAAAAAACCTGTTTCGAGCACGGCCAACTCGAGCATGGTGCTCGGTCGTGCTCGCTCGGTTGACTTCGGCCCCTTTCTCGTTTCATGCATAACTTTCGCCTCGGGTGTCCGATTGACTCGATTCTTTTGGCTATTCCACTCCATTTTTCGAGACGAATCCAACCGTGCACTCCTCTTCCTGATCCAGTAAAGTATGGTTGGTGTTTTTGCTCCAAATTCCATCGTATTTCCTACAAAATCGACAAAACACAACCTTTCTCTCATTTCGGCTTAAACAATCATATTCAATGCATAATACAATGAAAGTCACATCAAAACACGCTTAACATGTACCTCTAAAATGTGTAAATTCCACCCGAATCAACGGCGACCATCCCCTCCGGCGGCTGGTCGGCCCTCTCATCTTTGCGAGGAACAAAGAAACAGACATCGGCTGGAACTTGATATTTTTTTCGAGAATTTTGTAGCTGGGCCGAGGAGACGGAGCTCGCATATTTACTGGCTTCATACCTTGATTCGTACGCCTCTCGGTATGTGCGAGGAATCTCTCTAGGCGGGTACTCGCTGTAATATTGATAAAAGGTCTCCCTCGACAGCTCGTCGCCATCCAGGTCTTCTCGACCACTTAAGATATCTTTAATGCTCGCTGCATAGCGAACAACCTCCTCGTACTCCTCGCAGAGACTACCTGTCAAAGTCTCTTCGACTCGGGCCGGGTCGAGCTACTCACCAGCCTCCTCATCTTGGTCTTGGTCACTCAGATCGGACCCAGTCCCCTCATCGTCCTCCTCGGCATCGTTGCCGGCATCGTCCCTCTCGGACTCATCGGTCTCATTGGCGACGGCAACGCCGACCGCCTCCAACATTTCTCCCCAACTATCCTCCAGGAGGAGGGGAGGACCAACGTTAATGGGATCAGGGGAATGAACCCTGGAATCCGAAGAGGCATCCCTCTCCACTAGGGCTACACGAGCACCCTCGCCGGAAGGGCTAGCACCACTGTCTGATGGCGGAGGACCACCACCGGAGCCACCACCAACCTCCATTTTTTCTTAAGAAATGGGGGAAAGAAGAATTTTTAAGAAGAAAATGTGTTGTTTACCTTTTCGCCGATCAGAAACCACCCAAAGTCGCCGGAAAATCTTGAAGAACTTGGCTTGGAAGGAACTCGAGAAGGAATTCGAAATTTGTAGAGTGTGAAAAGTGATCTCAAGAGGTATGAGGTCCTATTTATAGGCAAACTTCTTCAGGGACTAATGTGCAAAAAACGGGGTCAATTTTGCAAATTTTCCCAAAATTCTGGGACCATTCCCGAAATCGAGGTGAGAAAGTGGGCGCCACGCGCGACCTTTGAGGTCGACACGCGCCCACGCGCACTGTTTAAATTTTCGGCGCCGATCACGCGCCTGACACCCATCAAATCAGTCATCATTACTAACGCTTCGAAAAGCATGCTCGGCGCGGGAAACGAGGCGACCACCTCCAACTTTCGTCATCAAGATTTCAAAATTGATTTGTTTGTCGAAGACGAATCCACCTTCTTAGAAGCCGATCATACTGCTCGCCTTACCATTCTACGAATGCGAAAAAAGGCGACCAGGGGGCAAATGTTATACCTAGTCAAAGAAGTCAATCTTTGACAAGTCAATCCTAGTCACCAGCTTGCGTGGCGAGGACCAGTCAACAAAGTCGTGCGACGACCAGTCAACGAGACGAAGAAAATGTAATAAAAGTAATGTATTTAATATAATTAAGTGCTCGCCCAAAGGTGTTGGCGAACACGTGTTCAGTTAGCTGCTCGTCCAAAGATTGTTGGCGAGCAGTTGTTTATTTAGCTAGAGAAGATAAGTGTCGAAGCCTTGGGAGACAGTATAAAACATGGCGACCAGGTCCTCCGGCGACCACCGGACGAGCAGGTTTTCCAGCTCCTCGGCATCTCGCCGAGGACGACCACCAGAGGCGGTTTAGCATTAAATGCGCCATCCCATCACCTTTTCGGGCAGAAAGAAGGGTCCACTATGGAGGCGCCACGTGTAAAGGGCGGGCAGCCCAAAAAACCACTATATAATGCCTAAAAGGCTCATTTGTAAGACCTAAGTGACATTTCCTACCAAATCCTTCAACCCTAAGCAATAAATACTCCCAAGCTCAAAGTTTTAGCTTCTCTAAGAAGCTACTTCTTGTGTTCTTCACTGTTCTTCGTGCTTTTCATCATTTAATCATCATATTAATTCCGTATTAACACGTAATAACCCCCGATAATCATATATGTTTGTATCGTGCTAACAAACAGTCCACATCCAAATCATCCCAACGAAAGCACCTACAACAATTGGTAAACTTTGGTGCAATTAACTTTTAATAAATTAGTACAAACTGAAAATATGGTTAAATTCTTTAAAATGAAAGAAATATTGTACGAGTAGTTATTTAAACAAAGTAGAGGTTTATAAAAAAGAGAAGGACGTGTATGATGACAATATATGAAAGACGGTTAATTATTTTATTTTTAATTTTATGCTGTGTTTTAATTTACTACAATATTACTTAAGTTGACGTGCCCTTCCAAATCAAACCGTCACAACCCGAGACTTTGGGCTAATTTAATTATATTGGACAACAGTCCAAGTTCTATTACATTGTTGTTTTTACTAATACATAAATGATTTCTCGACTCGAGTGCACACATGCACTCGAATTCACAAGAGACGTACCCAAGCTTTAACATCTAGGGTTTGTCTTCTACATAACTCATTTCTTGATCTTTTTATTTAATTACTTTTTATTTTTGTATTCAAACTACTGATCTCATTAAAATTTAAAAATTAGTAAATCTATTAAATTGTAAAATAAGGGTTATGTTTTTTCAAACAAATAAATAGTATTTCGAATTGTAAATTTTCCTATATACTAATTCTAAATTTCTTTGTTCATGATGTGGCTTTTTCAAATGCATCAATTTTTAAATTCCTTACATTTTTTTAATTGTTGGTTTTATTTTTTATTTTTTTTTCCCTCCCCTATCTTCTTCACCCATTTACATTTTTAAAATCTAATTTTATAGTATTAATTTTACTTTTTTTTTTAAACCGCGCCCCGTATAAAACACAGTTCTTATTGAACTCTTACTACTTACTACTTCAGATACTTCAGACAAATGTATAAAGTATTCGTTCTCCACTCAATGAAGAACTTATTTGTCTTCCAAGTCTTGTATAAAGTAAACCATTTTATCCCTACTTCACCTAAACATTTTCATACTTGCATTGGTGCCGAATGCTTTAATTTCCTCGCCTCAAACTGGGCTTCAGCCCAATTTCATGAGTTAGAGCTGGCCACATACATATATAAAAACAAAATATGATCAAGTAAACATGTTAAATTTGTAATTTCTTTTTAAATAATAAATCAAATCTGAGAATCACTAAACACGAAAAACAAAACAAAATATGAGAATCAAAATAAATTTAGTATTTCTTTCTTGCAAGAAATTAAAGCACGCAGTACAGGTCCAACTTAATAATCTTTTCTGCTAAACCTAAAAATAAAATCAATCAAAATATCAAATACGAATTTCTACATTAATTTCTAGCTATATCAATGAACAAAAAAATAAAATAAAAAAATATATATATACTCCTTCCGCTTATCTGAGAAGTTGTCCATTTACATTTTACAAATTGATTAAGCGCGTTGCCAAAAAATGAAATTGGTAACTTTGGAAGGGACCGTCAATCTGCCCTAGTCTCATCATCATCATCGTCGTCGACGTCTCCTTGGTTGGACGAGTTGCCACTCACCACCATTGTCACCCATAGATGAGGCACAAGTATGCTCATTATTAGAAACTAGAGGCATGGATCTTGCAATGTCAATATCCTCGTCATCAGGAAGGCCTTGTAGAAAGTCATGAGATAAGAGCTCCTCAGCAGTCCATCTGAGCTCGGGTTTCGTCACAAAACAACGGGCGAGAAACGCCCTCGCCTCATCGGAAACCTCCTTGGGAATCCTGACCTTCTCAAGTCCTACTCCAATATCTGCAAGATTATCCAACTTGTCTTCCCCTTTAACAAAAATAGTTTTCCCGGTAAGCATCTCCACCATAATACACCCAAGAGCCCAAATATCAGAGGGCGTCTCTTGCACAAAAGCCATCACGGCCTCAGGGGAGAGGTACCCCTTGGTCCCCTTCCATTTTCTTCCTGTGGGGGAGGCGTCCAATTTCTTGGTTAAACCAAAATCCGCAATTTTAGCCCTCATGAAACCCCCTTTTCCTATTAATTCATGATCATTAACCAGCAGGATATTATCGGGTTTCAAGTCACAGTGAACAAACCCTAAGCCATGAATATGTTTTAAACCTCTCAAAATCGACCTGGCGTACATCTTAGCCTCCATTTTCGGCAACCCACACTACTACAAAATTGGACTTGGAGAGCTTTGAAAAAGGGCCTTGGAGAGCTTATAAAACCGCTCTCCAAGTGACAGCTCTCCAAGCTAAGAGAGCGGTTAAAAACCGCTCTCTAAGTAAAAGGATTTGGAGAGCGGTTCAAAACCGCTCTCTATGTTAATTTTTTTTTTTTAATTTCACTTGGAGAGCGGTTCAAAACCGCTCTCTAAGTAATTTTTTTTTAATATTATTTTTTTAATAATTATTTTATATTTTAAAAATCCTATTTATATTATTTTTTTAATAATTATTTTATAAAAATCAAATTTATACAAAATCAAAACTTAATTATACCACTACAATATATATATACGTCAAATACGAAAAAAATAAAAAAAAATCAAATAAATATACACAAACATATATACAATCATCACAAATATATAAGTTAATATATTACATTCTACCAAAAGTTATACTAATTTAATTATACGTTTACAAATCGATTGTAAAGGTACCCTATCCAATCTTTTTTCCATTTGTCCATTCTTTTGTCGTTGTAAGTCTTGAGCAGCGGACGGTTATAGATAAACTGCAAACAACGATCAATCAATATAGTTAGATATATACTATATGAATTTTTATTCAATCAAAAATAATTGAAATAAATTGATAAATTGACTTACCCCGTTAAGAATCGTCGTGATTATATCCTTAATATAAGGACATACAAAATGTCCACAATGCCTACTACAATCTTATACTAGAGTTGGACTTTAATTCCACATTTACAAATCAATCTAAAACTGGAAAATGGTGGAGTATTAAATAAACACATATTTGTAGGATTTAATTACGGTGTGGGATAGCTCAGCTTTTCAGGAGTAAATAATTGAATTGTGGGGGCTGATTTAGAAAATTGAAGATGATATTTAAGGGTGTCTAAAATTAAATTCTAGTAAGTGTGGACAAAAATAAAGTTCAAATACTTATGGTCTACTGCACACAAAAAACAGATATTTATCGACCACTACCAATTAACTAAAATTCCATCACTCCTAAATCTAAGTAAACAAAATATTTAATAAAAACTGATCATAAATCTATGTATATGAATTATAAATAAATCAATCTAAAGGAACTACAGGAATCACTTACCGATATGCAGGAATCACTTACAGATATTTATGGGATGTCGTCGTCTTCGTCGAAGTCCAACTCTTTTAGGGGACAGAAAGGTTTAATATGATGATTTTAATATATATTTATGAACTTAATAACTTTAGGGATTACGAGAATTCTGGGGGAATTTGTTTAACAGAATATTCATATATTAATTAAAAAAAAAGATTTGGGAGTATTAAATATATATCACATCTCATCATTTTTGGTAACAAATAGAGTTAAATTAATCCTTTTTGATAGGAATATATGAAGCAATATATTAAAGATTTTGATTTATTTTTCCAAAAATAAATCCCACATTCGGATTAAGTCAATTTCCAAATTACATAAGCAGAAAAAAAAAATACCAATTACATAAAAAAGAGCACAGGAATGCAGACATCACACTTACCTGGCCTTGAAGACGTCAAAGTGGCTGAGAAATAAACGATTAAATATTGTTCTTTTGTTTTCAGTTAGAGAAAAATTAGGAGATGTGCTGTTGTTTTTTGCCCGTATATAAAAGAAATTAATCAAAATCCTTCATATATTGCTTCATATATATGTGCTGTTGTTTTTTTTTCAATTTTCATTTTTTATTTCAAACTTTTTATTTCTTCATTTTTTTCCTGCTTTTTTTTTCTTTTTTTTTTGTTTAGTATTTTTAAAATTTTTAATATAAAATAATATTATATATATAATTTTATTATAGTCGCTAGTACAATAAGTAATAACCAGTAATACCATAAATCATAATCAGTAATACCATTAATAATAATCAGTAATATCTTATAGTAATATCTTATACAAAAACAAATAATTGCACACATCTAATTATATTCAATAATACCAAGAACAATTATTAGTAATACCACGGACAGTAATCTGTAATACCATTAATATTAATTAGTAAAATTTTATACAATAACAAATAATTTCACACATCTAATTATATAAAGTAATACCAAAAAATAATTATCAGTAATACCATGAAGGAATGAACAGTAATTAGTAATACTATAAACATTGATCATTAATATCTTATACAATAACAAATAATTTCACAAATCAAATTATATTTAGTAATACCAAAAACAATTATCAGTGATACCATAAACAATAATATATAATAACATAAACAATAATAATAAGCAGTAATGCCTTAATTAATAATAAACAATTCCACACAATCAGTAATACCACAAACAATAACCAGTAATACCACAATTAATAATCAATAATACTGTAATCAATAATCATTAATATTAATTCAATGGTGTATTAATAGTAATACCACAATCAATAACTAGTAATACCACTAACAATAATACCATAAAAAAGTGGAGGGAGTGCAGACCAGGGTGTACTGAAGAAAATAGGGGGTGCATATTACCAAGCCCAATTGAAGAGAACCCTAGCCAAATAGAAGGGCACCCTAGGCCAGCAGTCGCCGCTTGAGATTTCATCGACAAGCTCACCGGCTCCGAGTGCCGACTGATCAGAGATCCATCGACAACATACTCACAGTCCTCCGTCGGACCGTTGTCAACCGAAGGAAGAGGCTGCGCAGGAGCATGGTGAAGAAGACGAAGCAATGTAGCTTCGATTTGGACAAATACGAACAACGAGAGAGAAGTGAGTGTTGCAGGCGAGTGCCATTGATGTCGGAGAAGCTCCTGAATCGCGAACACAAAGGAGATTGATCGAAGCAGTCGCGTCGGTGGTCGAAATGAGCAGAGGTTTTTGACTGCCATGGATCGTGGCCGAGATGGAAGATGATGTCGATTGTCATGGAATTGAAGAATCATGATTGCGATTTGAGGAGGGGGCTTAAGCGGCCGGGACGGAAGCGTCGTCGTCGCCGTCGAAGGGGTGGTCAGATATGGTGGTGGCTGGGTCACCCACCGACCGACATGGGTTTTCGACATGTCCTTTACTCTTCAAATTAAAATTGAAATTCAGGTGCACCGCCGATAGAATATAATAAAATCATACCTATAATACTATTTTGTATTAAAATTAAAAAAATACACATGAAAAAAAATGAAAAAGAAAGACCGAAAAAAAAAGTAAAAGAAAAAAAAACGAAGAAATAAAAAATTTGGAAAAAAAAATTGAAAATGGGAAGAAAAAAGGAAAAGAGGAGGGGAAAAAAATTAAAAAGAAAAAAATCGAGATTTGTGGCTAATTTCGATAGTTTTTTATTAATTATATTTTTACAATTTTTTTTAAAAAGTATGGGTTACTTGGTGGTGAATCGACGGTAACTCGATAATAACTCGTTTGTATATTGTAAATATATAAATTAGAGTTTATTTTATTATATTTTGTGTAAATTAATTAAAAGATAATATAATTTTTTTAAATGTGATTATTTTTTAAAAAATATTTTGGGGTGAACTCATAAAATGAGTGGGTACAGATAATCGTGATAAAATAATAATTTGGGAGTGAACTCATAAAATGAGTCGATGCAGATAACCGTGGTAAAAAATGATTTGGGGGTGAACTCATAAAATGAGCGAGTACATATAACCGTGGTAAAAAAAAATTTGGGGGTGAACTCAAAAAATGAGCGGGTGCTAAATAACCGTGATAAAAAAATGATTTGGGGGTGAACTCATTAAATGAGCGAGTACATATAATTGTGGTAGGGGTGAACTCATTAAATGTGTAAGTGCAGATAATTATAGTAAAAAATAATTTGGGAGGTGAACTAATTATATGAATGGGTGTAGATAATTTGAATTAAAAAAAATAAAATTGAGGAGGTATGCACATGTGATAATATTAATTTTTCAATTTAATGAAGATGATACATAGATACATTTAATTATTTTATTTTATTTTTAATTTTATGCAGTGTTTTAATTTACTAGGAGTACAATATTACTCAAGTTGACGTGACCTTCCAAATCAAATCATCGTTGCACAGAGAGAGAAATTGAACAGAAGCGGGCGGAACCAGAAATGTGGGTGAGTGGGGCCAAAATATTTAACATAAATGTATGTTCGATACAATAATTTAGATACATAAATATGTATTACTCATCCTGTCTCGATAGAAGCTTCTAATTTTTATTTTTATTTTGTCCGTTACAATAATAAAAGGGGTGAGGCTAATAACACCCTAAAAAATATTATACACACCCCAAATGTTAAACACACCCCATTAAAATTTAAAATTCAATTTTTATTACTATACACACCCCAATTATTTCCTATTTACCCTTCAACCCTCATAACTAATAAAAATTAACTAAATCTTTAAAAACATATAAAATTTAAAATTTAATTAACAAAAAAAAAATCAATAATACAATAAAATTACTTGTAAACGTTGAAAATATTTAAAAAATTCAGCTAAATTTTAAAAATCATTTAAAAATGAAACAATCAATTAAAAAAATTAAGAAAATAAAAAAAATGAAAAAAAATAATAATTAAATCTAAATAAAATCTGAAAAATAAATCAATTTTTTTAAGGATTAAGGATTTTTTTAAAAATTAAATAAAATAATAAAGAAAAATTAACTCAATATTAAATTAAAAAATAAAATAAAGTTAAATAAAAATTAAAAATTTCAACTAAATTTTAAAAAATAATTAAATCAATTATATTTTTAATATTTATAATTAATTTAATTAATTCTTAAGATTTAGGTGATTTTTAATTTTTTAGATTTTATTTATCATTATTCGAATTCTTAATTTTAATTGATTTTTTAATTAATTATTTTTTACAATTTATTAAAATATTACAAATTTATTTATTTTTAATTGATTTTTAAATTTTTTATTTGAATAATTTATTTTTTTCTTTTTAAAAAATATTTAATTTTTTCAGATTATTTTTAAAAAGTATTTGATTATTTAAATTAATTTTTTAAGATTTTATTAATCTTTTAAAATACTTTTCAGATTTTAATTATATTTTTTAAAGATTTTTTCAATATTTTTAAAAAAATTATCTTTAATTTGTATAAGGGTTACTTAGTCATTTTACAATTATCTATTTTTATTTTTAAAATGATGGAGTGTGTATAACATGTTTTGGGGGGTTAGTAGCGGTAGTGTTTTCTTCATTTTTTTTAATAAGCTACTATCTCTCACAATTTATTGGAGTATATTTTTCTCTCTCAATATGAAAATCTTCTAGTGTAATTGAGGAAGTGTTATTTAAAACGTCTATTTTACATATTACAAAAATCATATGTAATTGAGTATAGGACATCGAAAAACTATGGTGAAATTATGCTTGAATCTTCTCAAACCCTAAAATTTATAACTAACTAAAATTAATACAAAAAGTAGTACATAATTTAATGAGCATGAATGTCTTACACGTCTGCTTGCGAAAATTGGAATATGAAGTAATTCAATTCTCAATTATCTTCTAAATATCTTTATTTTATGTTATTTTTTTTACTAATTTATGCAAATTGTATTTAAATTTAAAAGATGGGCTGAAGCTCACCTAATAAATATCGGACTTAATTTTTAAGGCCCAATCAGTAAGCATTCAATTAAATCCTCTGTAATTATAGATAGCAGTGTGTAATATATATATGTTAAAAGTAATATATAGTAGTAAAAAAAAAAAAAGAGGGCCATGGCCACCCCACTTTATGTGTAGTTCCGTCCCTGGCAACTAGCAATGGTGAGTGTGCCACCGTCTATTATATATTCTCTATATTATATAATTCATAAACTAGTAAACTCAACACATTTTTCAAGTTGACAAGCTCAATTGTTGTGCATGTCTCGATCTAAAATTTTAAAAAGACAGAAGTTTGTTGTTTCTTTTTTTTATTATTTAGTTATTTCTGAACAACTAGTTTGTGTAGTTTGTGAATGTTCCAATAGCATTTCGTCTTTTGGATTATTAAGATTTCATTTTGTCTATTCTATTGAGATTGTATTTTACATTTTTAAAACTACGGTTCAGTCAAAACCGATCGAACGCCCGAAATATTATGATTTCAAATCGAACTGGTTTTTAAAATACGGTTTTGTTTATAGTTTTAAAAAAAAGAACTATTTATTATTTGATTTACGATGGGCCAAACCAAACCGTGCACACCCCGGGTTACCCAGGTTTGAACCGTCTCATTTGCATCCATATCGTTCTGCAGTGTCAGATGGATTTGCAGGGCGGTGCACCAAATGTGTTTTATGTATCACCGTAGAAATTAAATATTCTATTACAGGCGGTGCACAAATGTGTGTCATATATATCACCGTAGAAAATTAAGATGATCAATTAATATGAAATGAAGTAAACTATGAAATATTTTTATATATATATAATTTTTTTTTGAGATATAGGGTGTGAATGTATTCTAAAATAATTTTAAAAACTTTGTAAGATGAGTATTTTAGAGGATTATAGAATAATTTAAGAAACTTAATTTAGGGAAAGTTTTAGGACTAAGTTGAAAAAAAAGTATTGTTGATCCAAGATAATTAAAGTATTGAGTAGAAAGAGTAAGTTACGCACTTGATTGAAAATTTGAAATAGCGAAATTATCATACAAACCAAACCACATAACTTAACCATAATACTGAATGAGAAACACAAGGAACTGAGCATTTATGAACAATTATAGACAAGCATCATGGATCCACAATATCATGATTTATATGGCGGAGCAGCACCGGTATGGTGACATCCGGCGCGCTGAGCTGCGGCAGGTGGCCCTCCGTGGGCATCACCTCCACGATAGACTTACCGCCGATATTCTGGTGGAGATACTCCGCCACGGCCACCGGCACCGCCAAGTCTTTCGAGCTCTGAATTATGTGACACGGCACCGTCACTCGCTCCAGAAACTGCCGTGAATCGAACGTGAATATTGTTCGGAAAACGCTCAGAGATATGTCAGGTCGCATGTTGAACAGAGTCCGGCTGAATTCCTGCACCGCCACCGAATCCATGTCGCCGCCCACCACCAGCGGCGCGAATCCCAACGCCCACGACTTGTAGTTCGTCATCATCGCGTTGCACAGCTGGTCTATTTCCTCATGCTCGAATCCTCCGTAGTAATCGGCTGAATTCACAAACCTAATCGCGCCAATTCAAATTCAATTGAATTGGCCCAAATTAAACCAATTCACTCAAATCAACAATTTTGTACAAATTCTCACTAAAAATCCCTAAATTAACAACAAACGAACCTGGGAGAAGCGGAAATCATGATGAGCTTGAGGAATCGATCGGGGCGTATAATGGAGGCGATGGCACCGGTCATGGAGGAGAGGGAGTGGCCGACGTAGATGCATTTATCAACGTTGAATTCGTCTAAAATGGCGAGTAGGTCGTGGGCATAGCCTTCGAGAGTAGTGTAGCGTTCGAAATTGAAGTAGTCGGGATTTGTAGTTCCGGCGCCCATGTTGTCGTAGACAATGACTCTGTACTCATCGACAAGGTGTGGAACCAAATGCCTCCAGATGGATTGATCGGTGCCGAAGCCATGGCCAAGAACTACGGTGGTATCGCCGGAGCCGTGGACTCCAACGTTGTGAGCTTCAGCGGCCGAGATTGCCATTTTCGAATTTTGTTTTGAGGTGTGCAGCAGAGCAGAGATAATAAGGGGAGTGGGATATTATCTGTGGTCTGCGGACTAACTAGTGAGTTTGACTTATTAGGAGGACTAGGCAGGCCAGGCGGTGCACATCGCATTAAAGTCTGCTGTTCTGTCAAACTAGTTACGATAATCGACACGAAACTTTCACACTATTTCACATTTGAAAAAGATGATATATGAATATAAAAGTAATAAAATTCTCTATATAATAATGGATATTGTAAGAGTAAAGTTTATATATGATTTTTATTTTAAAATATTAATGTTATTGTGGAACGTAACAAAAATAAAAAATTATTAGGGGGGTGGATCTCCTATCGGGCTAGAGTGGGCTACAACCCATCCCCAACTCTAAAAAAAAATATTTTAAAAAAAATATTTATTTATTTAATTCATTTCAGTCATTACTCATTAGTAATTTCCTTCATATTCCTTTTCTTTATTTAATCCATTTTATTTATTTTATATTTAGTTTTGTAGTTCTTCTATCCATTATAATGTTTTTTTTTCCTACACATCACATATTTTAGGTAATATTGTTCCTTTCAAAAAAAAAAAAAAAAAAGTAATACTTTATAACTAAAGTAGATAATAAAATAAATAAAGTAGTTATTAGATAAAATAAGTATGATTGAGTATATTTAAAAAAAAAAACACTTTAATAGGTGGACAACTAAAAAAAATATTAATATACACACTTTATGTTCAGAGTGAATAATAGGTAATGAATAATTATGTTATGTATTGTTAATTATTTAAGTCATTTTATTAAATTTGTATTTGATGCTTGTATTAATTTTAATTTAATTTTATTAATTTTGTATTTGACACTTTCGCCTCCTACCTCCGCAATGACTGAGCAAGCATTTTCAAATATGAAACATGTAAAGAGTGTTTTTTGAAATAAAATTAAGAATGATTATCTATTAGATACTATGATTGTCTATATTAAAAAAAAATATTAATCCTAGATTTATTATTAGTGAATTTATCAGATAAAAAATTGCATGGCGCGTTCGAACTTGTAGGAAGAAGAAAATTAATCTTTGCATGTTAATTTCTAATATCAACTCATATGCTTCATTTCATAACGTAATGACTAATTGTTAGAATCATGAAGAACAAAATAGAAATTCTTGTTAAACATAACATGCAAATTATAATCAGACTGATAATAGAAAGATCATTTGCTAAAAAATCGGGTAATATCTGATGAATTTGACGCAAAATAATATATGCGACATTGAATTTAATTCTGAAAAAGGGTGTATTACAAGAACAGGGGCTTATCCCTTTTATACACAGCGAAAACATAAATAAGGAAATAAGGTGATGAAGGGCCCAATGCAATGTGTGGGCGTTATGATACACGACTAAGATATGAGATAAGCATCAATAAGGACATGTTTGTTTCATGGGTTGGGATAAGATGCGTTTAAATGTGGTGGGTTGGCTAGACAAACCCAAGGGGGAGGCTAGATAAGCCCAATGGGAGGTTAGGTTGTCTAAACCCATGAAATCTAATTTATAAAAACCGGGTCAAATTATAAATTGGGTCAAGGTGTTTAAAGTTATGAAAAATCAAACATGGAAGAAGATGAGTTTACATATCAAATCCATCACTAATTAACCCTCCTAAACTCATGAAGCAAACATGCCCTAAAGGTACAAGGAAGAGGAAATTATGACCAAGTATGATTGAAATATTGAAATGACAAAATTTTAATTAGCAAGAAAGGGGAGATTGTCATTTTTCACAGCTCAAACTCAACCCTAAAAGCAAGAAAATCTAAATTTATTTCATAAATTGCATAATCGAATTGTATGCATCTTCATATTATTATTTTAAGTTATGTGCATTCTGACATTTATTTGAATTGTGTGCATTTTAAGAATTTTGCAAGGAAAAGTAACCAAAGGAAAAATATTGAGCTTCGACAATTGCCTAGAAAATGTGACTGGTGAAGAAGCTAATTAAAGGATGAAGAATAATAAAGATTTAAGTCACCTCCTACATGTAGTCAGGGTGTCGTAAGGTGTCGTGGCTTAAATTTGATGACCTGTTATCTTTTGTAAATTTTACGGTATGTATTGTCGTAATGTGTCATAAATTTGTATTTTCTATTAAAGAGAACGTGTCAAACATGGAAATTTTTGTTTTGTAAATAAGGATATGATTTATCAATTTATAATTATCAATAATTTATCATAAATAATTTATATTTATAATTATTTGTAAGAATTATAATTATTTCCAAAATTAGAGTGTGCACGGTCTAGAATTCGTGCATTACCTATAACTTACCATAAATAATTGATATTTATAATTATTTGTAAGAATTACAATTATTTCCAAAATTAGAGTGTGCACGGTGTAGAAGTCGTGCATTACCAATAATTTACCATATATAATTGATATTTATAATTATTTGTAAGAATTACAATTATTTCCAAAATTTAGTTGTGCACGGTCTAGAAGTCGATATGGGTCGTTCTCTCGTTTATCGGAGTATTTCACACATGTTATACGTCGATATCCATGTTCTACACAGTACTCGTATAAAATATCACATGAATCTAGGAGAATGGTCGGTAAGGTGTCGTTAGTGACGGTAATGACCATCGTTCCGTTATAATGTCACACGGGTCGTTATCTCGTTTTCGTGTGTCAAATATGAAACTTAAGTTTGCCGATATCATCATTTTACAATCTAAACATGTTTTTAAGAATAGAACGACATGGTTAACCCCAAATTTAACGTGTTTAAAAACAGTGGATGGTCTGATTGATAAAGAACACATGATTTATATAACCTAAAATATAGTGATTGAGTGATCAGTGGTGAACTGTCCAATGAACATGTCAACCTGATAATGGATTGAATCAAGGATCAGACGGATTTAATTGAGCGACCCTCGAAGAAAAGCCCCTTTGTTCTTGGAGTGAGCGAGTTCGATTGCAGAGTGGAGAAGTAGAATCAATGAGAAAGATTCATTCTTGCTTCCAACCTAATGCTTCAAACTTGCTTGTTAATGGCGAATCAAGGGACAAAGATCACGAATTTGTGAAAACTCTTAAGAATGTGCGGACTGAATTGGGGAAGACAAAAGACCTAATTACTAATTTAACAAATCTATTTTTTAATTATTTTTTGGATTGATTTCATTAATTTTTAAAATAAGAATAATTGTATTACAAAAGGTTAGAACAGTAATTTTATCTAATATATATATGTATATAATTTAAAAATAATTTAAATAAAAAAAGGGTAATATAGTAAATAATAAAATACAATTAAAAAAATGATATAAATAACTTAAACTTGTATAACAGATAGCAGGTCGTTACGACGTTTTGTAAAATGTGACTATAGTAAGAATCGTCCAAGATTTAAAGAGAACGTTTAAGAAGCTTAATAAGCGCCACTAACTTGTTTGGGCCACATATGAAAATAAAAGGCCCATGAAATTTCATTTAGGCCCAATGGAAAAAATAAAGGCCCATAAAAAATTTGGAAAGAAATAAGACGAATCAAACTCCCGACTTTGGATTGCGTATTAATTAAAGAAAAAAATCTGCAATCCTTTTTCCTATTAATAGGCCTAAAAATTTGTACTCCCTCCATTTTTGAATAAGTGTCACTTTAACATTTTTCAACAAATTAAGATATTAAATTGTGGTCAATATTACCCTTCATTAATGATAAATAATTTTAATATTACATTTTTGTTTAATAAAGAATGTAGTCAAGAATGTATGTTGTATTCATATATACAATATTTATGATTTTTCCATGATTTATGCTAGTATATTAATTAAAATTGAAGGCAACTTATTTTATAAGGGTAAAATTGTCAAAATTAAAGAAAAAAAAAACATAGAATGACACTTATTATAAAAATAATTAAAATGGCAAAGTGACACTTATTTAAAAGTGGAGGGAGTATTAAATATTTCATACATTGATATTAAGTTACATTGATACAAAAATCCACAATTATAATACTCCCTCCATCCATGAAATATAGTTTCATTGAAGTGGGACACATATTTCAAGAAAAATATAGATAAAGTAGATAAAGTAAAGACACTGTGGAGTCCAAGTTGATGGCAATTTAAGTAATTAAGTGATGGTTAAAGAGCGATAGTTTTCATAAAAGGTATGAGACTACATTTTGTGGACAAAGAATACAAGGCAAATGAGAATACTTTTCGTGGACGGAGGAAGTATGATTTTTTTTTTAAATTGTCTTAATTAAGATAGGGGTCATTCTATTTTAGTGCTATTTGGACTTGGCCATTTCCATTCAGTCCTACCTTTTAAAACCTCTCATTTAGGTGTCATTTTGGATGATAAGATTACATCCTTACCCTTATAGAAGAGGAAAAGTAAGAAAGATGTCATCTCATATTTTTTTGTATACTTGTCAACTTTTTCCACATCTCTCTCGTAAAGCACTCTAAACCACATCTCATTTCTCTTCTTCTCTCTCATGTATCTCTCTTCTTCTTATTCAAAATCCCACAACCTAAAACTCTAATCCTCATTAGCCACCCCCTGGCCGCTGTCGCCCCACCATGGCTGCCGCCTCCAACTCTCCGGCGAAGACGGCCACCACCATCGCCTTTTTTTCCACCGTGAAGCTCCATGGCCGCCGCCGCCCACCTCTATAAGAAGGCGAATATCCCGAAAATGAAGCTTCGTGGCCAGAGAAGATGAAGCGTGCGCCAATCTGTGCTCCTCCGGCCGTCCTTCCGCTTCCATGGTCGCCCATCGTCGTCGTCCGCTTCGATCTGTGTGGATGGGGCTTCGATCTCCATGGCCGCCGATGGTGGTGATTTTTCCATGGCTTCGATCTATTCTCGTTTTTTATTTTTTGTGATTTGTTCTCGATTTGACGCCATGGCAGCCGATCTGCAGCACTCCGACGAAGACGAAGATGAAGGGACCCTTGAATAGTGTGTGGCGAAGGCGAAGAACGTTCGGGGTTGGGGCCGTTCGTGGTTGGGGCTGGTCGGCGACGGAGGACGAAGGTGGGGGCCGGTCGGCGACGGAGGACTAAGGTGGGAGCCGGTCGACGTCGCCATTCGTGGTGTGGTGGCGCGGCGACAACCAACGTGGGGTGGTGGTGGAGGGCTAGGGTTAGGGTTTTGGCACTTGGGCCTGGGCTAGGGTTTCCCACCCCTAATGTGCACCCATTTTTTCAATCAAAACACCCCACTTTTTCTAACCCCTAATGTGCGCCTACACTTTATAAATGTTTGAAGATAAGGGATGAAATATTGCAGGAAAATTCTTAAAAGACGATGAAGAAGATTGTTCATCTTTTGTTTTCGATTTTACTAATTTGTTTTCTGCTATAGTTTCTACGATTTCGATTTTTGGTTGATTTTTGTATTTTTCTTTTTTCATGACACTTGAAAATGGATGGTTTTTGGTTCTGATTGTGTAATGATTTTGAAGAAGACGTTTTCTTACTAGAACTGTTGTTCCAAATTATTTCTTATGTCAATGCAAATATTTTCTTCCTTGTTGCAAATATTTTCTTCCTTGATGCATACATTTTGTTCGTTCAGAAATTAATATAAAACTAACAAAATCACAAAAGCTCAATAGCAAAGTAAATGAACCTAGTTTGAGCTCTGCTCGAAAAAACCTCTTTATAAAATTAAACTAGCTCAATTCGAGCTCAAGCTCGAAAACGTAAATAAGCAAAAAATTCGAAAAAATAACAAAAAATTCAAAAATAAATGCACAAAAAATTAAAAAATAATATAAAACTCACAAAAAAAAATACAAAATAAATATAAAAATAACATTTGCATCAATGTGCAAAAATAATTTGCATCAACAAAGAAAGATTTGCATCAACAAATAAAATATGCACAAGTAAAAAAATGTTTGCATCAGGAAATATTTGCATCAAGAAAATATTTGCACCAACGAAAAATTTAATTGCACCAACGAATAATTTATTTGTATCTATAAAAAAATAAATTCCAAAAAAAAAAAAAAACTGGCCCACTAACAGGTCCAATGGGGTGAGGAAACCCTAGCCCATGCCCTAGAAATTTTGAGGCCGCCGCCTGAGAAAATTCCGGCAAGATGCAGATCGTCGGAGTGGCGGGTGGGAGAACCTCCGGCGAGCGAGTCTCCGCACGCAGTGCGGCGGTTTCGTCCGAAGCAGATCGGCGACGTCGGCTATGGAGGCGGCTTCGTCTTCTTCAGATCGCCGCCCGTCTGCATCAAGCTCCGCTGCTTCGCCATGGCCACCGGGGAAGACGAAAGCCGTCGCCGTGGCTTACTGTCGTTGTTGTGCTTTTCTCCGACGAAGATGATGGCCTTCGCCATGGCCGCCGAGCCTCCATCGCCGCCGCCGCTGCTTCGCCATGGCTGTCGAGCCTCCATCACCGCCGCCGAAAGTTTTGCAGACGAGAATGCCTAAAACACGATTATCCAGCCACCTCGACTAGTTCTTGCATTAGAGTTAAAGGATAAATTGGATGAAATTCAAATTGCATCCTTGATGGAGAAGGCTTGATGGGACATCTACAAAAATCAAAGAATGTGTAAGGAGGGAGGAGAGAGGAGAGAGAAGAAGATGAGACGTGTTGAGAGAAGAGGAGAGGGGTGGGTGAGTTGTTTAATAAGGGCAATTTGGGTTTTTTAGGTTGAATTTGGCACCTAATGTCAATTTTTTAAAAAGATGGCACCTACATAGAGTGGGGAGGGTGAAAATGGCACCTAAGAAGAAATAAACTCATTAAGATATTTAATGCATAAAATATTTTACATAAGTGTTGTTCTTAATATGTTGTGACAGGATTTATATACTAAATAAATTCAATAACATATTATGCAGTGACTGAGCTAGAAATTCTAGATTGGGGGGCCCGACTTACATTACTATAAAAATAAAATAATATTATACCTACAAAAATATTTCATTATAAAATTTTTAATATATCTCATTTCATTAAATTTAAATTTAACGACTTTTGTTATGTTTTGAAGGAAATTAATTTTGATTGTTCCAGCTCATAATAAACGGAACAATGTAATTTTTTTCTAGTAATAAACGGAACAAATTCCACCGTGAACAGTATGTGTGGGATGCTCTCCTCTATTTTACATAAGTGTTGTTCTTAATACGTTGTGACAGGATTTATATACTAAATAAATTCAATAACATATTATGCAGTGACTGAGCTAGAAATTCTAGATTGGGGGGCCCGACTTACATTACTATAAAAATAAAATAATATTATACCTACAAAAATATTTCATTATAAAATTTTCAATATATCTCATTTCATTAAATTTAAATTTAACGACTTTTGTTATGTTTTGAAGGAAATTAATTTTGATTGTTCCAGCTCATAATAAACGGAACAATGTAATTTTTTTCTAGTAATAAACGGAACAAATTCCACCGTGAACAATATGTGTGGGATGCTCTCATCGGCCTCCTTGCAAAACTGACATTTGCTCAATTCAGCCGAGAAATGCATGCCGCGTTCTCTCAGATTGTCTTTCGTTGGCAACCTCATTCGAATCGCTCTCCATGCCGTGATCGTCGCTTTCCTAGGAACCCAGTTCTGCCATAGCTTCTTGTACACTTTGACCCTTGTTTGCTGTCCATTATCTCTACTCTTTGGTTGAATTCTCCTTTCGTAAGCTAATTTTGTGGCATAAATTCCATTTGATGAAAACTTCCATCTCCAAGCGTCTAGTTTTTGTTGCTCGGGTTTTTTCCTGTCAATGCAAACAATCAACTCGTTAAACAATAAAAGCTCCCTCTCCGAAAGTCGTCTTCTCCACTTCCAATTCCATTTCCATACTTCTCCCCCTTCCTACTCTCCCATTTCTCTCACCAGCCTATATTTCTGAATACTAATTCTATACATCTTCTTAAATTTGTCTTTTAACCTAACATCACCCACCTAAATATCATGCCAACAAAACGTCTTCTCCCCATTCCCTACGTCCACCACAAACTCATCCCTCAAGTTCACACCCTCTTCCCCCCCCCCCTTATATATTGCTAGCAGTTCTCGCCACCACCCTGATGTCCTATTCCCATTCATGCTCCCTCTCTCGTTCTGCCCCCTAACAACTTCTGCGTGCCCCAGCCCCCCGTATAAAGATTTCAGCGCTCTCACCCACAACCTCTCTCCCTCATCTAAGTATCTCGAAATCCATTTTCCTATCAAAGCCAATTAAATGTCTCTAATTCCCAGCCCCCCCTGCTCTTTTCTTTTACACACATCCTCCCAACTCACCCAAGAAATTTTTGAATTGTTTTCATTCCCACCCCACAAAAAAATACGTTGCAACTTTTTGATCTCACGAATGGATTTTTTTGGTAATTTGAAGAATGATAGACAATAGATTGGCATGGCGGACAAAACCGACTAGATTAGTGTCGCCCTTCCCCCCGTGGATATGTGCTTGGAATTCCATGGCTCGAGTCGAAGCTTAATTTTTTGGATCAACCCTTTCCAAGACGCGTGCAACTTGTGATTGCAGCCCACTTTGATCCCCATATATGTAAAGGGAATAGTTGCCGTCGAGCAGCCCAACTCCCCGACCCACTGTTGAATTGTGTCTTCAGGAATATTAATTCCAGATAAGGAGCATTTGAGGAAGTTAACTTTCAGACCCGACGGGAGCTCAAAATTCCTCAATAGAGCTTTAATCACCTTGACATTCTGCTGGTCTCCTGAGCATAGAAACACTGTATCGTCCGCGTACTGTAAGTGCGATACCATAAGCTGTCCTTTTCCGATTGCAGCCCCTTTAAGTAAATGCAGCTCCTCGGCTTTTTTAATCAACAAGCTAAGGCCTTCTGCCACCACCAGGAAGAGGAATGGAGATAAGGGGTTGCCTTGCCTCAGCCCCCTCTTCAGTTGGAATTCGCCTGAGGGGTTGCCATTAACCAAAACCGTGGTAGATGCCGTCGAAACACATTCCTGAATCCAACCCCTCCATTTCTCATTGAAGTTCAGCCCTTCTAACATTTCGTCCAGGACATTGAATCGTATGCTTTTGCAAAGTCGACTTTGAAGAATAATCTCGGAATCTTGCATCTCCTCGCCTCCTCTATCGCCTCGTTTAGAACTAGGATGCCGTTCATAATCTGTCTGCCCCCGATGAAAGCTGACTGATTATCCGAAATTACCCTGTCTATCACCTTGCTCATTCTCCTAGCCAACACTTTTGCAATGATTTTGTAGGCGCTCCCAATCAAAGAGATTGGTCTGAACTCCTCCAGATTCGTTGATTGTTCCTTATTTGGTATCAACACAATAAATGATGGGTTGAGGCCTTTAACTATCTTTCCGAAAGTGTGGAATTCGTCCATCATTCGCATAATATCTGCTTGTACCACTTTCCAAGAGTCTTTAAAGAATGCGAATGAGAACCCATCCGGCCCCGGGCTGTTGCTGCCTTTACAACTCCAGATTGCCGTTTGACCTCCTCCAATTTCCGAGAGAACAGGTGAGGTGGGATCTTTGTTCTCACCCCAATCTTTTCATCAAAATGTCTACTGAAGAATTTAAACACTTCTTTTTTCACCTCAGCTACCGATTCAACCCAGTTTCCATTCACCCACAATCCTGTCATTCCATTTTTCTTCAGTGTATTTTTTATCATGGCATGAAAGAGGTGCGAGTTTACATCCCCCTCCATCACCCAACTCAAATTTGCTTTTTGGAAGAGGAGTGAATCTCGAGCCTTCAAATCTGCCTGAAGCTCCAAAAATGTTTGAGCCCTGTGATCTGCTTTCGCCTGCTCTAGTCCGAAAACTTCGTCTATAACATCAAGTTCTTCAATTTTTAGCTTCTTGGAGGAGATATTTGAATCTATCTGACCGAACACAGAATGGTTCCACTCTTTGTTGTCATTCTTGAGCAACTTGAGCTTCTCTTTCATGACAAATCCACCCCACCCTGTAACTTGATACTGATGTCATTTGTCCCTCACAAAAGGTTTGAAACTGTCGTGATTGAGCCAGCAATTCAGGAAACGGAAAGGCCTTGGTCCCCAGTCCAACCTACCTGTTTCCGCGAACACCGGTCTGTGATTGGAAATCGATCTACATAATCCCCTAAGTTTCGTGTCCAGCCATTTATCCAGCCACACACTGTTCACCAACATCCTATCGAGACGGCTCTTGCATGTTCCGCCAGGCCTGTACCAGGTCTATTGGCTCCCAATTAACGACAAATCAACCAGTTTACTTTGTGCCAAGAAATTGTTGAAGATATTCGTCTCCCTCCTGTCATTTCCAGCCCCTTTGCCAATTCGCGCATTGTTAGCTTTAATGGAATTAAAGTCACCAATAACACATAGGCATTCCTCGTCATTTTGCTCTTACAACGCGCTGTGCAACCTCTGTTGATCCACGAGCTCCGCCTTTATAAGTACCATAGCCAGTACCCGGACCTCCAGGCTCGGAGAAGCGGTTCTTACGACACTGCTCGCTCTTCTTAATTTTGGCAGGATCGTTCCAGTGACGAACTAAGTCGTTCCAAACATTGACATCGCACCTCGACTTCTTCTTCTTCTCCCACGCTTTCTTGCAGTTTGATAACATGCCACTGTACCGATTTGCTGCTCTTTCAAGAAAGAGCTGGTACACCTGTTCAGAAGATGTGGTATCAGGGTCCCACGTGTCCTCGGTCTGCAAAAAAAATTAATGAATTAATATAACAAAATGTTAATGTAAAGTTATTTTATACATCATTAATTAATTATACCTGGAATGTCTCACACCACCGTTGAATCGTACCGAGTGATACCTTGGCAAAGGTGTGTGCACTAACCTCCATATTTTTGTACATAATTTGTTTGATCGTTCTCCAAGATATTTAAAGTATTAGAGTAGGAAGAGTAAGTTACCGTACTTGATTGAAAATTTGAAATAGCGAAATTAACATACAAACCAAATCACATAACTTAACCACAATACTGAATGAGAAACAACACAAGGAACTGAGCATTTATGAACAATTATAGACGACCATCATGGATCCACAATATCATGATTTATATGGCGGAGCATCAAGGAACCTCCGACGCGCTGAGCTGCGGCAGGTGGCCCTTCGTGGGCATCACCTCCACGATAGACTTACCGCCGAGATTCTGGTGGAGATACTCCGCCACGGCCACAGGCACCGCCAAGTCTTTCGAGCTCTGAATTATGTGACACGGCACCGTCACTCGCTCCAGAAACTGCCGTGAATCGAACGTGAATATTGTTCGGAAAACGCTCAGAGATATGTCAGGTCGCATGTTGAATAGAGTCCGGCTGAATTCCTGCACCGCCACCGAATCCATGTCGCCACCAACCACCAGCGGCGCGAATCCCAACGCCCACGACTTGTAGTTCGTCATCATCGCGTTGCACAACTGGTCTATTTCCTCCTGCTCGAACCCTCCGTAGTAATCGGCTGAATTCACAAACCTAATCGCGCCAATTCAAATTCAATTGAATTGGGGGAAATTAAACCAATTCACTCAAATCAACAATTTGCTACAAATTCTAACTAAAAATCCCCAAATTAACAACAAACCTGGGAGAAGCGGAAATCATGATGTTATACCTAGTCAAAGAAGTCAATCTTTGACGAGTCAATCCTAGTCACCATCTTACGTGGCGAGGACCAGTCAACAAAGTCTTGCGACGACTAGTCAACAAGACCAAGAAAATGTAATAGAGTTAATGTATTTAATATATTTAAGTGCTCATCCAAAGATGTTGGCGAGCACGTGTCTTAGTTAGCTGCTCGCCCAAATGTGTGGCGAGCACATGCCTATTCTTAGCGAGAGAAGTTTAAGTATTGAAGCCTTGGGAGACAGCATGGAGCGTGGCGACCACACTCCTCGAAGGTCCTCCGGTGACCACCATGGCCCAGCTCCTCGGCATCTCGGCGAGGACGAGCACCAGAGGCGGTTTAGCATTAAATGCGCCATCAAATCACCTTTTCAGGCAGAAGATAGGTCCAATGAGGGCGTGCCACGTGTAAAGGGCGGGCAGCCCCTAGAAACCACTATATAATGCCTAAAAGGGGCTCATTTGTACACAAGTTGCATTATTCCTACAAATCACTCCCAACCCAAGCAATAAACACTCCCAAGCTTGAAAGGCTTTAGCTTCTCCAAGAAGCTATATCATTGTTCTTGATCTTCTTAACTTTGTTCTTCTTTAAGATCATCAAGATCATCATAAATACTCCCTAAACGCGTAATAACCCCCGTTTAATCATATATGTTTGTATCGTACTAAAAACAGTCCACATCCGAGTCAACCCGATAAAAGTGCATACAACATTTGGCGCTAGAAGGAGGGGACCTTTTACGTGTTTATCATCAAAGTTTCGTCCGATCATCGAGCGATCGTTTAGCAAACTCCCTGTTTCAATTTTTAATCGGTATATCTACCGTTTTAAAGCATCATTTACGATCTTTAGTGTTCTTCGTGTTCTTGAACATTTTCAGTTTTCGTAGTATATTTTGGAGTTTGATCTCCTTGTATTTGTGTTTTCAAGCTTCTATTGTTTTTACTTTGCTAAATCTAGTAGTTGTAATAGCACGTTCTTCTGCGTAAGAACTTTAATCTTTCGTTTTTTAGATCATTACTTTGTAATCTAAAAATAGACACTCTTTAAACGATGTCTCAACATACGAATCATAATGGAATCCCACCGCACGGAGGGAACGAGCACCCTCCGCCGCCGGTGGTTCCGACGGCAAACCCTTTTGCTAACTTGAACATAGGGGACATTTTGAATGATCCCCAGCATTTGAAAGACCTCTGTGATTACCTCTCGGAGAGGAAGAGGTAGAATGAAGAGCTTGAGAAGGCCAAAGATCGGGCCTTCGACGAAGCTCGCAAAGACAGGGGGAATGAGGATGACCGCTCCTATCACTCACATCCTGTTCGCCCCCGAGATAAAGCCAAAAACAAAGTTGACGAGCACTCCCACAATAGCCACACGGGAGACTCGCGACAAAGAAATTCGGTTTTCAACCGAATGGACGACAAAGATGGAAGGGCTCCTCGCCGAGTGCCTTTCAATGTGGACGGCCGACCAGAAAAGGCCGACCACCGGGATCGCGCTGACAAGAGAGATCAGGGCGACAGAGTCTCAGCTCTAGATCGAGTGGGACCAGGGAAGGGTTCGCGAGCTCCGGCGAAGAGTTATCGCAGCCACCACTCTGATAGGCATTCTCCCAGGCGATCACGTCGTGATGATCGTCCGGTCGCATCCCAAGGGAGCCGACGCGACGAGGTCGTCGTCCCCCGAGCACAAACTGCCGAGGAGGGGCAAATCGCCCAGTTCCTCGAAACACAAAAATTGATGAAACTAGAGATGGATGCTTTGCGAGCAGAGGTGGTCGCCTCGAAGCAAGGGGCCACTCCGCCAATCACTCTGCCCGCACCTCCACTAAGTGTTGCAATCCTTACCGCCCCCATTCAAAGGAAGATCCAAATGCCCTCCATGGCGGCATATGATGGGATGTCCGACCCCAGAGTACACTTGTCCAAGTACTCCAACTATATGGCCTCAATCGGGGCAACGGACGCCACCCAGTGCAGAAATTTCTCCCTAACCTTGGGAGATCGGGCTCATCGTTGGTACACAACTTTGAGTGCCGGATCTATCACCTCGTTCCATGAGCTGGGACAATACTTTCTGACCTACTACGGGTCCATAGCAGCTCGCCCAGCCTCAAAGCAACGTTTGGCTAACGTTCGCCAATCTCTAAATGAGTCAGGCAAGGACTTCATCGAGCGCTTTGATAGGCTGGTGATCGATGGGGAGGCCGTAAACGATGAGACAAAGCTGATCTCGGCTGTTTCCAGTCTAAGGATAGGTACCAAGCTCTGGGAATCTATCCATCTTACTTTCCCAGTTTCTTATGCGGACTTCCGCACGAGGGCTGGGAACTTCATCCAAATGGAGGAAATCATGGACGCTGCAAGGGCTAACGAGTAGCCTGACACGTCTAAAAGAGTTTGGCCCAAGAAAAACACCAACACTGGGGAATCTTCCCAGCCCAAGAAGGCGACCACTCAAGCTGGCAGTGCTCGCCCAGCGAACTTCAGGCCTTTCGAGGAGTCTCCTGAGATCATCCAGTTCAGGGAATCTCTCTCTCTTGATCCTAGGGGCATTTTCAATGCAGTCAGGGGAAAGAATCTGCTCCCCCATGCTAAGCCAATGCATACAAGTGATGACAACCTCGATGGTAGCAAATTCTGTGACTACCACAACTCTATTGGCCACCACACAAATGGGTGCCGGGACTTGGTGAGAAATCTTTTCAAGCTATAAAATGAGGGCAAGCTCGCCCAGTTCATCAAGCCCCTTGGAAATGGCGACAACAGGGGAAAGAAACGTCGCGACGACCTGCGCCAACAACTGAATCGTCCCAAGCTAACTCCTCCCATGCCAAAGAATCCTGGTGGCGACATCGATAACGTGGGCGGAGCCTGCAATGTGATAGAAGGCCCCTTGGGGGGGACTCAGTCCGGGACTGCTCTGTCTGTTCGCCGGGCCCAGAGCGAACAGCGAGCACTCAACAACGTGCACCAGGTGTGCGTCGCTCCGAGCGCCGAGAAGCCTCCTTCTCATCAAATCCTTTTTTCGGACGACGACCTGAACGGCGTGGTGCACCCAAACAATGATGCGTTGGTCATCACGGGGAAGATAATGGGAACCATCGTCCATCGAATGATGGTCGACACTGGGGCATACACCAACATCCTTTTCAAGCATACCTTGGATTCTCTCGGTGGATATGCAGATTACATCGAGCCTTGCGATGATATAATCGTAGGTTTCGGGGACACACGCAACCTTCCCATTGGGAAAATCAGACTGTCTCTAGAGTTGGCATCGTTAAAAGAGCCTGAGATGCACCATACTAGGCAGCTCGACTTCTTGGTCATCGACATGCCTTCGTCCTACAATGTGTTCCTCGGCCGACCTTTCTTCAACGAGTTCAAAGCGGCCGTTTCTACCTTTTATTACTGTGTAAAATTTCCAAACCCGGTGGGAGTTATAACCGTCAAGGGCGATCAGACGCGGGCGAGGGAGTGTCTCGTCCGTTTTGCAAAACGTCATTCTAAGGAAAGTACTATGGTTGGAAAGTATATTGAGTGTCAAACACAAACAGAACAAGTGAGCTACTTGGAGGGTCTTCCTAGCGAGTACCGAAAGATTGAAGTTGGGGAGTGTAGTCGTAGTTCCGACGACCACCAAGTGGAGGCGAATGAGCACGCCTCCATGGAAGTGGACGACCACACCCCAATGGAAATCGACGAGCAGACAGATTCGGGCGACCAGCTCCCCGACGACCAGTCTCCAGAAAACTTTCCAGATCTGGAGCCTAGGTTAGGCTTTGAGCCAGAATTCGGAATTGAGGACCCTCGTTGGAAGGAGCCTAAAGAGCGGGCAACTTCAGCGGAGGACCTTGAAACCATCCATTTAAACGAAGCTCGTCCAGAACTCGAGGTATTCATAGGTTCAAATTTACCAGAACATTTGCGATCAGACATGGTCGCATTTTTGAAAGAAAACATCGGTGCATTCGCCTGGTCGCACGAAGATATGGTGGGCATTCCCACGAATCATGCCTGCCACAGATTGAATATTGATCCAGCAAGGAGCCCCATCACCCAAAAACGAAGAAAATTTGGGCCTGATAAAAGTGCGGCTTTGGCGGTCGAAATCAAGAAATTGATAGACAACAAATTAATCGAGAAAACTGGAACTGATCCCGACTGGTTGGCAAATCCAGTGCTCGTAAAAAAAACGACC
Source organism: Galeopsis tetrahit (assembly GCA_963675135.1). NCBI lineage: Eukaryota > Viridiplantae > Streptophyta > Magnoliopsida > Lamiales > Lamiaceae > Galeopsis > Galeopsis tetrahit. The sequence continues at coordinate 92,569,144 of OY776119.1, forward strand.
GGGTCGTGGAGATTGTGTATAGACTTCACAGATTTAAACGACGCCTGTCCAAAAGATCACTTTCCGATGCCCCACATTGATCACCTAGTAGATAATACAGTGGGGCACGAGATGTTAACTTTCATGGATGCCTTCGCAGGATACCATCAGATTGCAATGCATCCCGACGACCAGCGACATACGGCCTTCATGACTGCGCTTGATATGTATAGTTGGAAGAGAATGCCTTTCGGTTTGAAAAACGCGGGGGCAACATACCAAAGACTGGTAAACAAGATGTTTGAGAAACACATCGGCGAGATGGTAGAGGTCTATATCGACGACATCGTTGTCAAAAGCTTACGGAAAGAGGATCACCTACACCACCTTGCCATGACTTTCGATATCCTAAAAGAGTACAATATGAAGTTAAATCCAAAGAAATGCAGTTTTGGAGTTAGCTCAGGAAAATTTCTGGGGCACTTGGTTAGCCAGCGGGGCATCGAGGCGAATCCAAGTAAAATTCAAGCAGTCATCAATATGCAAAGCCCAAGGAACGTGAAAGAAGTACAGAGGTTGACAGGATGCCTTGCATCGCTGAATAGATTCATTGCACGAACGGGCGATCGTTGCAAACCTTTTTTCGACGCTCTGAAAAAAGGAAAGTTCGAGTGGACCGATGAGTGTGAGAAAGCTTTCGAAAATTTAAAGGAATATCTATCGGATCCGAAAGTCCTATCTAAGCCAGTCCCCGGCGAAATTTTGTATCTATACTTGGCGGCCACTGACTGTGCGATCAGTTCAGTGCTCGTCCGAGCTGAGGGGAGCACACATCTGTCTATCTACTACGTAAGTCAAACACTGAGAGATGCGGAGTTGAGATATACTCCAATGGAAAAATTGGCGTACGCACTAGTCATGAGCGTCAGAAAATTAAGGCAATACCTGTTCGACCACGAGGTGGTCGTCCTCACCACTTTTCTTCTCCGATGAGCACTGCATCGTCCGGATACCACGGGAAGACTTTTGAAATGGTCGGTGGAGATCGGGCAATTTGGTCTCACCTACGCTCCCAGAACGGCAATCAAGGGACAAGTGCTGACAGAATTCATTGTAGAGCTCACTTTCCCAGAAAAATTGGACGAGGGAATCGAACTTCCTTGGACACTGTTCGTCGATGGCTCGTCGACGAGCACCAAAGCAGGGGCAGGAGTTGTCTCACCAGCCCAACCGGACAGACGTTTTCTTCGGCGATCGAATTCGAGTATCGGGCGACCAACAACGAAGTAGAGTACGAGGCTCTGGTTGTAGGAATCAAGATGGCTATGGCCGTGGGCGCCAGAAAACTGAAAATTTTTTCCGACTCTCAGCTGGTTGTATGTCAAATTACGGGCGACTACGAGGCTCGCGGCGATCAAATGATAAAATATCAAGACCTAGTGAAAGGATTACTCGAGCAATTTGATCAATTCCACATCGAGCAAATCCCTAGGGAGGAAAATACGCAAGCAGATGCGTTAGCTCGGCTGGCCACTTCAGAGGGGGAGGCAATATTTTCAGAAGCAACCATCACCAAAATTTCTTCCCCATCGGTGAACAGAGGTCAAATTTTGCAGGTTGAAGCAACCAGCGACGAGGACTGGAGGTCGCCGATCACCAAGTACATCAAGACCGGCGAGCTCCCGGCAGACAAAGTGAAAGCAACCAGATTGCAACTCAGGTCCGCAAGGTACACAATTGTGGGCGACCAGTTGTACAAACGGGGTTTTTCAATGCCTTTATTGAAATGCCTCGGAGAAGACGAAGCGAAGATCGTCATGCACGAAATCCACGATGGAGCATGCGGAAATCATATAGGGGGGCAAGCGCTCGCTTTAAAAATAATAAGGCAAGGCTACTTTTGACCAACACTGAAGAAAGATGCAATCCATTACGCGCAGACGTGCAAGAGATGTCAAGCCTTCGCTCCCGCCATTCACTCACCACCAGACGAGCTCATCTCGGTGTATAGTTCGTGGCCTTTCGCGAAGTGGGGGATCGACATCATCGGACCTTTCCCACCAGCTGCTGGGGGAGTAACTTTCGTAGTCGTAGTAGTCGATTACTTCACCAAATGGACAGAGGCAAAGGCGTTGAAGACCATCACAACGGGCCAAATGACAAGTTTCATTTGGAAGAACATAATTTGCAGGTTCGGCCTACCACGAGCGATAGTGACCGACAACGGACGTCAATTCACAAGTCAAGACATGCTAAATTTCTGCTCAGAATGGAACATCAAGAAAATTTTTTCGACACCCTATCATCCACAATCAAATGGTCAAGTAGAGGCGATCAACAAAATCATCAAGCACACCTTGAAAGCTAAGCTGGATGGTTTGAAGGGCAAATGGGCGGACGAGCTGCACATGGTTCTGTGGGCATATCGGACGACCACGAGGAATTCTACTGGTGAAACTCCGTTCGTGCTCGCGTTCGGAACCGAAGCTGTCATACCAGCAGAGGGGCAAGTCCCAACTTTTCGAGTGGCAAATTATGACGAGCAGTTGAATAACGATGCACAACTCTACGACTTGGACTTCCTAGAAGAGCGAAGGCTAACGACATACTTGGCCCAACTTGGGAGGGTCCGTACCGAATAACGCGCACACTCCTGAACGGATCGTACGAGCTAGAAGATCTGGAGGGCAAGCCGAGCAAGTACCCATGGAACGCGGTCAAGCTGAAGAAGTATTACCAGTAAGTTTTTAATTTTTTCATATTTGTATAGTTTGTATCTAATCATCATTTCAAATACAAGTTTTAAATTTCCATCAAGTGTTAGATAAGTTTGAAATTTTAGATAAGGCTCTGCGTAGCCAGCTATGAAAGACGAGCACTCTTTCTAAAAGATGCTCGCAGGGTAGTGGCAACGACGATCACTACCTAAGAAAAAAAGAGTTTAACCGACGAATGGTTAACTCTAAAAGACGAGCACTCTTTCTTAGAGGCTCGCAAAGGAAAGACGAGCACTCTTTCTTAGAGACTCGCAAAGGAAAGACGAGCACTCTTTTTTAGAGACTCGCAAAGGAAAGACGAGCACTCTTTCTTAGAGACTCGCAAAGGAAAGACGAGCACTCTTTCTTAGAAGCTCGTAAAGGAAAGACGAGCACTCTTTCTTAAAAATACTCGCAAGATAACAACGACGAACGCAAACCAATGAAAGAAAAATAAGGAATATTTATTAAAAGTACTTGCAAAAAATTATCATAACACAAATTGAAATCAAACTGCATACAAGCAAAAGTTCCATTCATTGAAAAGCCTTAAGAGGCTGAAATTACAAAAAAGGCCTTAGAGGCCGAGCAGTCCTAAACAAACAAAAAAAAAGAAGAAGAAAAAAAAGAGAGAAACTAAGTCTCTGCAGTAGTCCCCTTGCCAGCAGCATCCTGCTCGCCGGCAACTTCCCCATCGACAGCAGCATCCTGCTCGCCGACAACTGCCTCATCGGCGGCAGCATCCTGCTCATTTTGCTGAGCTGGGCGTTCTTGCGGAGGATCCGTGAAAAATACCGGAACACCCAAAAGCCTAGGGAACTGAAGTCCCAGTTGCATTAGAGGGAGCAAAGGGAGTTCTGATTCCGGTTTAGGGTTTTCCTTCATAAGGAGGTCGTCCAAAAGCCCGCCGAGCGGAGTCACGTCCACCTCAGGATGAACTTCCAGTAATCTATGAATAAGCCCGTGGGCAGTGAGTGCCACAGTTATAATGGCCACACTCCCAGCGAGTTCAGTGATCTCATCTCGCTCATCCGTCATACCGACCAGCTCTTGTCGAAGAGTGGTCAACTCTTCCTCATCATCTACAGATTTGTTTGCAAGAGTTCTTACCTCGTCCTCGGCAGTCTTGAGGCGAGCACGGAGACGTTCGATCTCTTGGAGATCTTCTTGATCCTTCTTTCGAACCATCTCAAGTTGGGCCTCAGAATCGGCCAACTTTGCCTCGACGTCGGCCAGTTTAGTCTCAAGGTCGACCACCTTCTCCTCAGAGGCGACCAGCTGCCCTTCGACGACAGCTTTGGCCTTGGCCATTTGGGCAAGCTTTGCACCCCTATCTTCGCTGATCTTGCGACCATCAGCGATCTGGCAGGCGAGCTTCTCTATGGTGTAAGAGGCTCGGCTCAAATCAATGGCGACCAGGCGCGCATTTTCCATGGCGTTGTGGTTGTTGACCTCATCGACCAGAGTGGTCGTCAACGATCGAGGCAAGTGCTTCACCGCCCTCAGAGCGATCGGATTCAGAGACTCTCTATCGACCGGATCCCGCGACCGGTAGAAGCCGAGAAGGTTCTCGTTGAAGGGTTGGGCGATCGGATAGTCGGCAACACTATTAGAGAAGAAGGAAAAAATTAGAAAAAGGTACTTGAAAATATTCTAAAGTCTTTTTGATAATTAAGCTTACTTGGCAACCCTTGCGGCATCCCAGCCGAGAAGTGTGTTATCTCCCTGAGCCCTCTCCCCGGCCGACGAGCTCGCTGCGGTCTCTCGCGACCGAGTGCTTCGGGGGAGAGGGGATACGACCTGTCTGGGGGGAGGCGAGTCACCCCTCGGCGGAGAAGATCTACTCGGCGAGATCCTCTTTTCTCTAACTGGCACGGCCCTCTGCTCGGCAGCAGGTGGGCGAGAAGAACCCCCTCGGGTTGGTTTAGCAACCCTCTTGGGTGGAGCCCCCGAGGACTCCGCTCCCTTCTTTTTCTTGCCGGAGCCATCAACGATCTTGCGCTCGCGGAGCAATTTTGCTTGTTGAAGCATCCTGTTCGATTTTAGGCGATCGACTTCAACGGAGGGAGGAAGATAAGTAACAACCCTTTGTGGAACCACTACTAAAGAGAAAAACGAGAAGTTAGTGTCTACGAAGAGTAATTTCAAAAAAATAAAAAACTTAGAAATATTTTGATACCTGGAGGGAACTCTCGAGTGAAGTGATGAGAAGGTACTCTGAGACCTGCTCGCTCACGCATACACTCTCTGTTCAGAAATCGGCAGGACCTCTCCAGGTAGCGACGATTGAGAACGCAGCAAATATGGTATTGGAAGAGGGGCGTAAGACGGTGGTCAACAGTCTTCTTGCGAACAGTTCCACCTACAAAAGCGAGGAGTTATTCAGTATAGACAAGAACGAGCAGAAATAAAAAGACTTACCACGAATTCTTTGATATTCGGTCTCGATGAGAATGCGAGCAGGGGATCCATCCGGCCTCACTGGACTTCTCCAGTCCCCGGCTACCCACCACTAGTTGGTCTTCCAATCTCTGATCTTGTTGGGAACCCCTTCAACCAGTTTAAAATTATCACGGCCTCGTACATAATAGTATCCATGACCTACTTTCTCTCCGGCTTCGGCCGCCTGAAGGAGATAGTTAATCTCCTTCGGTCTAAGCCATGTGTTCCGACATCCATTCTCGGCCGCCACCAGGCCGAACAGTGTAAGAATTCCGATCAGGTTCGACCAACCATTCGGTAGAATTTGAGAAGGGGCCACATTCAAGAAATGAAAGAAATTTGTGATGTTGGGGTGCAGGGGGAACCTCAGCCCTGCCTCCATCATGCCGATGTTGACGGCGACCATGCCTTCTGGCGGCTGGTCGGCCCTCTCATCCTGGCGAGGGACAAAAAAGCAGACGTCGGCCGACAGTTGATACTTCCTTCGGGAATTCTCTAGTTGGGCCGAGGAGACTTTGCTCGCATACTTGCTCGCCTCGTATATTGTTTGGAAAGCTTCTCGATGCGGGCGAGGAATCTCTCGAGGAAGGTATTCGCTGAAATATTTATAGTAGGACTCCCTCGAGACCTCGTCGCCATCCAAATTTTCCCAACCACTTAAAATGTCCTTTATGCTCTCCGCATATTGAACGACTTCCTCAAAATCCTCGCGGAGACTCCTCGTCAAGGTCTCTTCGACTTGGGCGATTTCTATCTGTTCGCCCACCTCTCGATCCAAACCCTGATCACGCAGGTCAGAGTCAGTCTCGCTGCCACTCTCCTCGGCATCACCCTCCTCGGCATCATTGCCAGCATCATCCCTTTCAGATTCAGGGGAGTGGATCCTAGAGTCCGAAGAGGATGCCCTCTCCATCAAGGCTAAGGCTAGTCGATCAGCCTCGTCGGAATTTGCGGCACCACCGTCCAACGGCGGCGGACCACCACCGGAACCACCACTAATGTCCATTTTTTCTTAAGAAATGAGGGAAAAAGGAGTTTTTAAGAAGAAAATGTGTTGCTTTTACCTTTTTGCCGATCGAAAACCACCCAAAAGTCACCGGAAAAGCTTGAAGGAGTTGCTTGGAAGGAGGCTCAAGAAATTCGAAATTTGCAAAGTGAAGAAAGTGTTTTGAAGAGGAGGAAGGTCCTATTTATAGGCAAAAGTCGATCAGGGACTGAAGTGCAAAAAACGGGGTCATTTCCGTAATTTTTCCAAAATTTTGGGGTCATTTCCGAAATCGAGGTCGGAAAGTGTCCCCCACGCGCGACCTTTGAAGTCGACACGCGCCCCACGCGCTCAAATTTGAATTTTTGGGCGCCAATCACGCTTCTGACACAGGTCACATCAATCGTCATCAAAGTGCTTCGGAAAGCGCGCTCGGCGTAGGAAACGAGGCGACCGCCTCCGTTTTACGTCATCAAGATTCCAAAATTGATTTGCTTGTCGAAGACAGATCTGAGAAGACGAGTACGCTGCTCGCCTTACCATTCTACGAATACGAAGAAAGGCGACTAGGGGGCAAATGTTATACCTAGTCAAAGAAGTCAATCTTTGACGAGTCAATGCTAGTCACCATCTTACGTGGCGAGGACTAGTCAACAAAGTCTTGCGACGACTAGTCAACAAGACCAAGAAAATGTAATAGAGTTAATGTATTTAATATATTTAAGTGCTCGTCCAAAGATGTTGGCGAGCACGTGTCTTAGTTAGCTGCTCGCCCAAATGTGTGGCGAGCACATGCCTATTCTTAGCGAGAGAAGTTTAAGTATTGAAGCCTTGGGAGACAGCATGGAGCGTGGCGACCACACTCCTCGAAGGTCTTCCGGCGACCACCATGGCCCAGCTCCTCGGCATCTCGGCGAGGACGAGCACCAGAGGCGGTTTAGCATTAAATGCGCCATCAAATCACCTTTTCGGGCAGAAGATAGGTCCAATGAGGGCGTGCCACGTGTAAAGGGCGGGCAGCCCCTAGAAACCACTATATAATGCCTAAAAGGGGCTCATTTGTACACAAGTTGCATTATTCCTAAAAATCACTCCCAACCCAAGCAATAAACACTCCCAAGCTTGAAAGGCTTTAGCTTCTCCAAGAAGCTATATCATTGTTCTTGATCTTCTTAGCTTTGTTCTTCTTTAAGATCATCAAGATCATCATAAATACTCCCTAAACGCGTAATAACCCCCGTTTAATCATATATGTTTGTATCGTACTAAAAACAGTCCACATCCGAGTCAACCCGATAAAAGTGCATACAACACATGATGAGCTTGAGGAATCGATCGGGGAGTAAAAAATGGAGGCGATGGCACCGGTCATGGAGGAGAGAGAGTGGCCGACGTAGATGCATTTATCGACGTTGAATTCGTCTAAAATAGCGAGTAGGTCGTGGGCATAGCCTTCGAGAGTAGTGTAGCGTTCGAAATTGAAGTAGTCGGGATTTGTAGTTCCGACGCCCATGTTGTCGTAGACAATGACTCTGTACTCATGGACGAGGTGCGTAACCAAATGCTTCCAGATGGATTGATCGGTGCCGAAGCCATGGCGGGGCTGCCGAGATTGCCATTTTGTTTTGAGGTGTGCAGCACAACAGAGATAATAGGGAGTGGGATATGATTTGTGGCCTGGAGACTAACTAGTGAGTTTGTTTGACTTATTAATGCAGGTCGGGCGGTGCCCATCACATTAAACCATCACATTAAATAATACTTCATTTTTCTGTGATTATTTGTACATTTTTTTTAACGTCTCAATAATACGAATTATCATCTATCTCAAAATTGAAAAAGGAAACGTAGCAATGAATTGAATAAAAACGGAAAGTAAAAGGAAACTTGTTGAGTTTAATAATGAGTAGTATATTTGAAGTAGAATTTATTAGTTTAGGGTTAAATAAGAAAGGTTTGAACGGAGAATGAACCCCCCCCCCCCTAAAAATGCAGTTCTTATTGAACTCTGGGTGCCCCCGACTGACTATGGATTATTTCGATTTTCTCCATGGTAACCTACAATATATCTTATCTCCAAATTATCTTAAAGCTTACAAGGCTTTCTCCTCCTTTTTACAACTTACTACTTCAGACAAATGTATAAATTAAGTATTCGTTCTCCACTCAATGAAGAACTTATTTGTCTAGCTTCCAAATCTTGTATAAAGTAAACCATTTTATCCCTACTTCACCTAAACATTTTCATACTTGCATTGGTGCCGAATGCTTTAATGCTTCTTTAACTTAGAATTATAAATTCTTGTTGTAAACATAAATTCGTGGATTAAATATAAAAACGCGAAAATTAAATTGTAAACGATGTATTTAATTTCGGATTAATTAAAACCGTGGGTTACAATCTCTAATTTGCTCCTCTGATTCTCTCTTCTTGAACTTCACTTGATTTCCTTGAGCTTTTGGGGTTGGATCCGCAGTCGAATCCTCTTCGATCTTGTATTTGGGACTTTATAACGTTAATCCAAAGGCTTAGCGCCGTATTTTGGATTAAACGTTGAATTTATGGACTTTTGGGATGAACGTCGTTGAAGATCGTTCTTGAATTTGGGACTTTGTAACGTTAATCCAAAGGCTTGACGCCGTATTTTGGATTAAACGTTGATTTTCGGGATTTTTGAGATGAACGTCGTTTGAAGATCGTTCTTGAACTTGGGACTTTGTAACGTTAATCCAAGGGCTTGATGCCGTATTTTGGATCAAACGTTGAATTTAGGGACTTATCGGGACTTTTCTGGGACTTATCCGGGACGAACGTCATTGAAGATCCACAAAGCACCTCCTCCTTGAAGAAACGCCGAATTGAGGGGACTTAGCACCTTGATCTCCACCCGAACGCTGCTTCTCGCCGCTTTGCACGAAGAACGCCTTGAAGAAACGCCGAATCGAAGGGGCTTAGCACCTTGATGTCCACTCGAACGCTGCTTCTCACCGCTTTGCACGAAGAACGCCTTTGAAGCTCCTTCGCTTGATGAAGAACACTCTAAAATCTCTGGAGAGAATTTTAGAACCTTGAATGCTTCTGATTTGTTGATCCTGAAATGAATGAAATGAGACCTCTATTTATAGGTGTAGAACCTAGGGTTTCTTATGGGCCAGAGAGTGGTTAGGGTTTAATTCAAATTTTGAATTACTTGGGCTAAGAATACCCTATTTGAGCTCAATTTGGTTTGTTGGACTTTAGAGGTTCATCTTCATTTATGGGACTTTAGAGGCCCGTCTTGCTTTATTGAACTTTAGAGGTCCGTCTTGAATTTATGGGACTTTAGGAGCCCGTCTTGATTTACCGGACTTTAGAGGCCCGTCTTGATTTACTGGACTTCACCTAAAGTTGAGATTACTAAAGTTGAGATTACCATTGAAAAATTAAAAACATGTGAATCAAACTGGGCTTCAGGCCAATTTAATGAGTTAGACCCACATATATAAAAACAAAATATGAAGTATATAAACATGTTAAATTTGTAATTTCTTTTTAAATAATAAATCAAATCTGAGAATCACTAAACACGAAAAAACAAAACAAAATATGAGAATCAAAATAAATTTAGTATTTCTTTCTTGCAAGAAATTAAAGCACGCAGTATAGGTCCAACTTAATAATCTTTTCTGCTAAACCTAAAAATAAAATCAATCAAAATATCAAATACGAATTTCTACATTAATTCCTAGCTATATCAATGAACAAAAAAATAAAACCAACTGGATCATATATATATATATATACTCCTTTCATTTATCTGAAAAGTTGTCCATTTACATTTTACAAATTGATTAAGAAATGAGCGTTGGCAAAAAAATGAAATGAGTAACTTTGGAAGGGACAATAAATCTGCCCTAGTCTCATCATCGTCGTCGACGTCTCCTTGGCTGAACGAGTTGCCACTCACCACCATTGTCACCCATAGATGAGGCACAAGTATGCTGATTATTAGAAACTAGAGGCGTGGATCTTGCAATGTCAATATCCTCGTCATCAGGAAGGCCTTGTAGAAAGTCATGAGATAAGAGCTCCTCAGCAGTCCATCTGAGCTCGGGTTTCGTCACAAAACAACGGGCGAGAAACGCCCTTGCCTCATCGGAAACCTCCTTGGGAATCCTGACCTTCTCAAGTCCTACTCCAATATCTGCAAGAGTATCCAACTTGTCTTCCCCATTAACAAAAATAGTTTTCCCGGTAAGCATCTCCACCATAATACACCCAAGAGCCCAAATATCAGAGGGCGTCTCTTGCACAAAAGCCATCACGGCCTCAGGGGAGAGGTACCCCTTGGTCCCCTTCCATTTTCTTCCTGTCGGGGAGGCGTCCAATTTCTTGGTTAAACCAAAATCCGCAATTTTAGCCCTCATGAAACCCCCTTTTCCTATTAATTCATGATCATTAATCAACAGGATATTATCGGGTTTCAAGTCACAGTGAACAAACCCTAACCCATGAATATGTTTTAAACCTCTCAAAATCGACCTGGCGTACATCTTAGCCTCCATTTTCGGCAACCCACGCCTCTCCCTTTTCTTAATTATGTCGCCCAAGCTTCCACCTGAGGCGTACTCCAACAACAGATTATACGTTGTTTCCTCGTTGGTCCCCGTCGTCAACTCCTCTCCGAAACATCCAATTATATAATTGGAACACCCTTTCAGGTTTTTCATGACCTCCATCTCTTTCTGGATTGAACTGGAAATCGAAAACTCGGCGGATTTGACGACCATCACTGGCGGGAAACAACTCATGTATTGGGAGGCCGGATTATTCTTGAGGGTTGCGTGATAAACACGGCCGAAACCACCTTTTCCAATCATTGAACCCCTAATCCATGCAACTCTATTGCCATATTCACTCATTCTTAATTAATTCATGTACGTGAATTAATGAATGAAAAGAAAATATTAAACTTGTGATCATATTGTTGTATGCACTTTGATCGGGTTGATTCGGATGTGGACTCTTTATTAGTACGATACAAACATATATGATTATCGGGGGTTACTACGTGTTTATACGGATAGTTATGATGATTAACGAAGATAATATGAAGAAATAAGCAAGAACAGTGAAGAACAAAGGTGTAGCTTCTTGGAGAAGCTAAAAGCTTGAGAGCTTTGGGAGAGTATATTGCTTAGGTTAGGGTGATTTGGTGGAATAATGAACTTGTTGCTTACAATGAGCCTTTTAGGCATTATATAGTGGTTTTTTGGGTCTGCCTGTCCTTTACATTTGGAACAACCCTACTGGACCAGTCTTTTGCCCGAAAAGGTGATGGGATGGCGCATTTAATGCTAAACCGCCTCTAGTGGTCGTCCTCGGCGAGATGCCGAGGAGCTGGAAAACCTGCTCGTCACTCGTCGATGTGTTCGCCGGAGAACCTGGTTGCCATGGCTCATGCTGTCTCCCAAGGCTTCAACACTAAAGACTTCTCTTAGCTAAAAATAGACAAGTGCTCGCCAATACATTTGGGCGAGCAGCTAACTAAAACATGTGCTCGCCAACATCTTTGGGCGAGCACTTAAATATATTAAATACATCTATTCTATTACATTTTCTTCTTGTTGACTGGTCGTTGCAAGACTTTGTTGACTAGTCGTCGTAAGACTTTGTTGATTGGTCCTCGCCACGTAAGCCGGTGACTAAGATTGAATTGTCAAAGATTGACTCTTTGACTAGGTATAACATTTGCCCCCTGGTCGCCTTTCTTCGCATTCGTAGAATGGTAAGGCGAGCAGTGTCCTCGTCTTCTTAGATTTGTCTTCGACAAGCAAATCAATTTTGGAATCTTGATGACATAAAACGGAGGCGGTCGCCTCGTTTCCTATGCCGAGCACGCTTTTCGAAGCACTTTTAATGATGATTGATGTGACATGTGTCAGACGCGTATTGGCGCCCAAAATTTTTAATTGCGCGTGTGGGGCGCGTGCCGACCTCAACGGTCGCGCGTGGGGGTCACTTTCCGACCTCGATTTCGGAAATGACCCCAAATCTTTGGGAAAATTACGATTTCGACCCCGTTTTTTGCACATTGGTCCCTGATCGACTTTGCCTATAAATAGGGCCTTCATCTTCTTCAAAACACTTTCCACTTCTTGCAAATCTTTAGAATTTCCCCCTGTGCTTCCTTCCAAGTTTCTTCTTCAGGGTTTCCGGCGAGTTTTTGGGTGGTTTTCGATCGTCACAAAGGTAAAACTTACATTTCTTTCTTTAAAAATCTTCTTTTTCCCCCATTTCTTAAGAAAAAATGGAGGTTGGTGGTGGCTCCGGTGGTGGTCCGCCGCTGTTGGATGGCGGCGCCGCCAGATCCAGCGAGGCCGACCAATTATCTTTAGCCTTAGTGGAGAGGACATCCTCTTCGAACTCTAGGATCCATTCCCCCGAGCCCATAAATGTTGGAGTCCACAACGTTAGAAAGACGGAGGTCGTCGATGTAGATGAGATCGACGAATCCGATAGGGATGATGCCGACAATGATGCCAAGGAGTATGATGTCGAGGAGGATAGTAGTGAGACTGACTCAGATCTGCACGACCAAGGTTTGGACCGAGGAGTGGGCGAACAGATAGATACTGCTCGAGTCGAGGAGACCTTGACGAGAAGTCTTCGGGATGATTTTGAGGAAGTTGTTCGCTATGCGGCGAGCATAAAGGACATCTTGAGTGGGCGAGAAAACTTGGAGGGCGACGAGCTCTCGAGGGAGACCTACTATAAGTACTTCTGCGATTACCTTCCTAGAGAGGTCCCTCGCCCATACCGATAAGCTTTTGAATCGAGGTATGAAGCAAGCAAGTACGCGAGCAAAGTCTCCTCGGCCGACGTCTACTTCTTTGTTCCTCGCCCGGATGAGAGGGCCGACCAGCCGCCGGAAGGGATGGTCGCCGTAAACCGCATGATGGAGGCAGGGTTGAGGTTCCCCCTGCATCCCGGAATTTCCAACTTTTTACGCTTTCTAGGGGTGGCCCCTTCACAAATATTGCCGAACGGGTGGTCGAACTTGATTGGGCTCCTGACGCTGTTCGGCCTGATTGCGGCCGAGAACGGTTGTCGGAACACGTGGCTTAGCCCGAAAGAGATCAACTACCTCCTTCAGGCGGCCGAGGCCGGAAAGAAGGTGGGCTACGGTTATTATTACGTAAGAGGCCGTGATAACTTCAAGTTGGTCGAAGGGGTCCCCAACAAGATTCGAGACTGGAAGACCAACTGGTGGTGGGTAGCCGGGGACTGGAAAAGTGCGGTGAGGCCGGACGGATCACCTGATCGCATTCTCATCGCCACTGAATACCAGAGAGTTCGTGGTAAGTCTTTTTATTTCTGCTCGTTCTTGTCTATACTGAATAACTCCTCGCTTTTGTAGGTGAAACTGCTCGCACGAGGACTGCCGAGCACTGTCTCTCGCCCCTTTTTCAATACCACATCTGCTGTGTTCTTAACCGTCGCTACCTGGAGAGGTCCTGTCGCTTTCTAAACAGGGAGTGTATGCGCGAGCGAGCAGGTCTTAGAGTACCTCCTCACCACGCCACTCGAGAGTTCCCTCCAGGTAACGAAATGTTTCCAAGTTTTTTAGCAAGAAATTCTTCTCTTAGTAATACTAACACTTTGTCTTTAGTAGTGGTTCCTGAAAGAGTTATCACTTATCTTCCTCCAACTGTCGAAGTCGATCGAATCATGTCGATCAGAATGATTCAACAAGCGAGGATGCTTCACGAGCGTCATATCGTCGACGGCTCAGGTAAAGGCAAAAGAAAGGGGGCGGAGACCTCGGAGGCTCCTCCGAAGAAAATTTCAAAACCCGCCCGAGGGGGTTCTTCTCGCCCAACTGCTGCCGAGCAGAGGGCCGAGCCAGTGATCGAACAGGGGATCTCTCCGAGGAGATCTCCAGCGAGGGCTAACTCGCCTCCCTCCACACATATCGAATCCCCTCCTCGCAGAAACACTCGGTCGAGAGAGGCTATTACGAGCTCGTCGGCCGAGCAGAGGGCCTCTGGGGATAACACCCTTCTCGGCTGGGACGCCGTAAGGGTTGCCAAGTAAGTCCTCTGAAAAATGCCTTTGAATTTTTTTCTAGATGTACCTTTTCTAACTTTTTCTTCTTTAACAGGCTCGCCGAACACCCGGTTATCGAGCCTTTCAACGAAAACCTCCTCGGCTACTACCGCTCGCGGGATCCGGCCGACCAAGAGGTGCTGGATCCGAACACGGTCCGGGCCATGAAGAATCTCCCTCGATCGCTGACGACCACCCTGGTCGACGAGGTGAACAACCAGAACTCCCTAGAGAATGCGAGATCGGTCGCCGTCGAGCTCAGCCGCGCAGCTTTCACTGTCGAGAAGCTTGCCAGCCAAATCTATGATAATCGAAAAATCAGCGAGGAGAGGAGCGTGAGGCTCGCCCAAATGGCAAAGGCAAAAGCTGGTGTTGAGAGGGAGTTGGCCAAAACTGGGGAGAAAGTGGCCGACCTTGAGGTAAAGTTGGCCGATTCTGAGGCCCAGCTTGAAGTTGTTCGGAAGAAAGATCAAGAAGATCTCCAAGAGGTCGAAAATCTCCGTGCTCACCTCAAAATTGCCGAGGACGAGCTAAAAATGAAAACTACTGAGGTAACCATTCTTCAAAATAAAATCACAACTGTTGAGGATGACTTGACCGCTCTTCGGCAAGAGCTGGTCGCTGTGGCGGACGAGCGAGATGAAAGCAACGACTTCGCTGGGAGCGTGGCCATTTTATCAGTGGCACTCACTGCCCACGAGCTCGTTCACAAACTCAAGGAAGCTCAGCCAGATATGGATGTCACTCTTCTCGGCGGCTTCATAGACGACCTCATCATGGGTGAAAATCCCAAGCCTGAATCAAGATTACCCCTGCTCCCTTTGCTGAAAATGGGACTCCAGTTCCCTCGTCTCTTTGGTGTTCCGGTGTACTTTGATGACCCACCAGAAGGCGAGGTGGAGGTTGGAGGCGAGCAGGATGCTCCTGCCGAGGTGGTGGCTGAGGGCGAGGAGGAGACTGCTGCCGAGGGGAATGCCCCCGGGACTTAGTTCTTTCTTTTCTCTGCTTTTTTAGGACTGTTCGGCCACTAGGGCCTTTTTGTAATTTCAGCCTTTCCAAGGCTTTTTTAATGAATGAACCTTTTTGCTTATGATGTGTTTGTTTTTCCTTGAGTGATCGTCCTTGTCACTGTTTTTCAATTTGTGTTATGATTATTTTTTGCAAGCATCTCTTAATAAATACTTTTTATTTTTGTCTTTCATTGGTTTGCGTTCGTCGTTGTTATGTTGCGAGCATCTTTAAGAAAGAGTGCTCGTCTTTCCTTTGCGAGCATCTTTAAGAAAGAGTGCTCGTCTTTCCTTTGCGAGCATCGTTTAAGAAAGAGTGCTCGTCTTTTAGAGTTAACCATTCGTTGGTTGAACTCTTGTTTATTAGGTAGTGATCGTCGTCGCCACTACCCTGCGAGCATCTTTTTAAAGAAGAGTGCTCGTCTTTCCTTTGCGAGCATCTTTAAGAAAGAGTGCTCGTCTTTCAGAGTTAACCATTCGTCGGTTGAACTCTTCTATTTCACAGCTGGCTACGCAGAGCCTTATCTAAAATTCCTAAAACTTATCTAACACTTGATGAAATTTGCAAACTTTCTGATAAAAACTTAATACAAATGGATTGATGGATTGAGAATGACTAGATACAAACTACACAAATATAAAGAAATTAAAAACTTACTGATAAAACTTCTTCAACTTGACCGCATTCCATGGGTACTTGCTCGGCTTGCCCTCGAGATCTTCTAGCTCGTACGATCCGTTCAGGAGTGTGCGCGTTATTCGGTACGGACCCTCCCAAGTCGGGCCAAGTATGCCAATGGATTGCTCCGTCGCCCGCCGAAGTACGAGCTGGCCGATGGAGAATTGGCGAGCACGTACTTTGGTGTTGTAGTAGCGCTCTGACCTTTGTTTGTAGACCACATTCTTCTCGTCCGTTGTTAGTCTTCGTTCCTCTAGGAAGTCCAAAACGGAGAGCTGTGCATCGTTATTCAACTGCTCGTCATAATTTGCTACTCGAAAAGTGACGACCTGCCCCTCTACTGGTATGACAGCTTCGGTTCCGAACGCGAGCGCGAACGGTGTCTCACCTGTAGAATTTCTCTGTACTCATCGACAAGGTGCGGAACCAAATGCCTCCAGATGGATTGATCGGTGCCAAAGCCATGGCCGAGAACTACGGTGGTGTCGCCGGAGCCGTGCACTCTAACGTTGTGAGCTTCAGCGGCAGAGACTGCCATTTTGTTTTGAGGTGTGCAGCTGTGGCCTGGAGACTAACTAGTGAGTTTGACTTATTAATGCTGGTCGGGCGGTGCCCATCACATTAAACTATGTTGTTCTGTCGCTATCCTCTTAATAATCGACACGTCAATTTTCACACTATTCCACCCCACCCTATATAGATGAAGAAATGTGATTAAATTATACTTCCTCCATTCAATTTTATAATTTTCATTTTCGTTTTTTTTGGACTATCCAATTTTATTGTTTTCAATCATTAATATTTTATTTTATTACATGTCTCCTCCTTTTAAATTTATTGTATTGCAATTTTAATATTTCTTTTTTTATTTCCTTTCTTTCAAATTGCCATTTCTTTGGTAAAGATTATTTGTACATTTTTTTGAAAGTCTCAATAATACGAATTATCATCTATCTCAAAATTGAAAAAGGAACCGTAGCAATGAATTGAATAAAAACGGAAAGTAAAAGGAAACTTGTTGAGTTTAATAATGAGTAGTATATTTGAAGTAGAATTTATTAGTTTAGGGTTTAAATAAGAAAGGTTTGAACGGAGAATGAAACCTACGCGCCCCCAGTAAAATGCTGGCTTTCTCCTCCTTTTTACAACTTACTACTTCAGACAAATGTATAAATTAAGTATTCGATTCTCCACTCAATGAAGAACTTATTTGCTAGCTTCCAAATCTTGTATAAAGTAAACCATTTTATCCCTACTTCACCTAAACATTTTCATACTTGCATTGGTGCCGAATGCATTCTTGTATCCTAGCTTCACCTAAAGTTGAGATTACCATTGAAAAATTAAAAACATGTGAATCAAACTGGGCTTCAGGCTAATTTGATGAGTTAGACCCACATAGATATAAAAACAAAATATGAAGTATATAAACATGTTAAATTTGTAATTTCTTTTTAAATAATAAATCAAATCTGAGAATCACTAAACACGAAAAACAAAACAAAATATGAGAATCAAAATAAATTTAGTATTTCTTTCTTGCAAGAAATTAAAGCACGCAGTACAGGTCCAACTTAATAATCTTTTCTGCTAAACCTAAAAATAAAATCAATCAAAATATCAAACACGAATTTCTACATTAATCCCTAGCTATATCAATGAACAAAAAAATAAAAATATACATATATATATATATACTCCTTCCGTTTATCCGAGAAGTTGTCCATTTGCATTTTACAAATTGATTAAGAAATGAGCGTTGCTAAAAAATGAAATGGGTAACTTTAAAAGGGACAGTCAATCTGCCCTAGTCTCATCATCATCGTCTACGACGTCTCCTTGGCTGGACGATTTGCCACTCACCACCATTGTCACCCATAGATGAGGCACAAGTATGCTCATTATTAGAAACTAGAGGCGTGGATCTTGCAATGTCAATATCCTCGTCATCAGGAAGGCCTTGTAGAAAGTCATGAGATAAGAGCTCCTCAGCAGTCCATTTGAGCTCGGGTTTTGTCACAAAACAACGGGCGAGAAACGCCCTCGCCTCATCGGAAACCTCCTTGGGAATCCTGACCTTCTCAAGTCCTACTCCAATATCTGCAAGAGTATCCAACTTGTCTTCCCCTTTAACAAAAATAGTTTTCCCGGTAAGCATCTCCACCATAATACACCCAAGAGCCCAAATATCAGATGGCGTCTCTTGCACAAAAGCCGTCACGGCCTCAGGGGAGAGGTACCCCTTGGTCCCCTTCCATTTTCTTCCTGTGGGGGAGGCATCCAATTTCTTGGTTAAACCAAAATCCGCAATTTTAGCCCTCATGAAACCCCCTTTTCCTATTAATTCATGATCATTAACCAGCAGGATATTATCGGGTTTCAAGTCACAGTGAACAAACCCTAACCCATGAATATGTTTTAAACCTCTCAAAATCGACCTGGCGTACATCTTAGCCTCCATTTTCGGCAACCCACGCCTCCCCCTTTTCTTAATTAAGTCGCCCAAGCTTCCACCCGAGGCGTACTCCAACAGAAGATTATACGTTGTTTCCTCGTTGGTCCCCGTCGTCAACTCCTCTCCGAAACATCCAATTATATAATTGGAACACCCTTTCAGGTTTTTCATGACCTCCATCTCCTTCTGGATTGAACTGGAAAACGAAAACTCGGCGGATTTGACGGCCATCACTGGCGGGAAACAACTCATGTATTGGGAGGCCGGATTATTCTTGAAGGTTACGTGATAAACACGGCCGAAATCACCTTTTCCAATCATTGCACCCCTAATCCATGCAACTCCATCGCCGTATTCGCTCATTCTTAATTAATTCCTATGAATTGAATGAAAAGAAATTAATATTAAACTTGTGATATATTGTGGAAGTATATAGAATCCAGACGATCGAGTCTCCTAGCTAGCTAGGGTTTAAATGTAAATTAATATATAGGAGATCGATGCAAACAATTTCGTAAAATCATCAAGCTATATATAAATATTAAATAGAGAGAGATATATAAATATATCCGCTAAAGATATTTTCCATATATTAATTAATAGAGAGAGATATATAAATATATCCGCTAAAGATACTTTCCATATATTTTCTCAGATATATCTTAGAGTGCAAACACGATCTTGTATTCGGTCTCCTTTTTTTTTTAATTTTATTTATACAGTGAATAATAGTATTTCCATATATACTTTCAGTTTGTGAACTTTATAAATACAAAAAGTAATGAATCAAAACATTTGGGTCGGAGTTGTGAAAAAGATTTACTGCTTTTTTTTTACTTTTAGCATCATATTATATGTTTATATATACACAATTAAATGATATTTTGACAAAGTGGGATAGTTCACGTGGTTAGAGCACCACTATCTAAGTCTTAGGTCCTGGGTTTCGAGTCATGGGAGGAGAGAAAATATGTAATTGGTAAACTTTCATGTTTGGTGCAAATTGTGCAATTAACTTTTAATACAAACTGAAAATATGGTTAAATTCTTTCAAATGAAAGAAATATATATAGTAGTTATTTAAACAAAGTAGAGGTTTATAAAAAAGAAAAGGACGTGTATGATGACAATACATACATGAAAGACGGTTATTTGTATGCCTTTGATATTAATGCTTGTTTAAATTAAATGTTTGTAAAATATATGCAGTGGAAAATATATTTATAAGAAATAGTGTTATGAAAATACACGTAGATTGTTTTGCTTTATATTTATGGGTCACACTTGTCTGCCAATGTACCATGCATACATCACCAAAATAGAATATGGGCCAACAGTTATGTGCACCCTTAATTTTTTAAGTTCACCTCAATTCTTTTTATCCAATTCCTTTTAGCACTCACTCATTTTATGAATTCACCTCAAATTCATTGTTTTACAACTACACCCGCTCATTTTATGAGTTCACCCGCAAATTATTATTTTATCACAATTATCTACACTCGCTCATTTTATGAGTTCACCCCCAAATTATATATATACTACAATTATCAGCACCCACTCACTTTATGAGTTCACCCCCAAATTATCTGCACCCACTCATTTTATGAGTTTACCCACAAATATTTTTTTTTAAATAATTATATTTAAAAAACTATATTATCTTTTTATTGATTTACACAAAATATAATAAAATCAACCTTAATTTATACATTTACAATTTGCAGCTGAGTTATCGTCGATTCACCACTAAATCACCCATATTTTTAAAAATAAAATCGTAAAAACATAATTGAAAAAAACAATTGAAATTAGTCATAAATCTCAATTTTTTTTTCTTTAAATTTTTTTTTCAATTTTCAGTTTTTATTTCAAACTTTTTATTTCTTCATTTTTTTCCTGCTTTTTTTTTTCTTTTTTTTTTTTTGTTTAGTATTTTTAAAATTTTTAATATAAAATAATATTATATATATAATTTTATTATAGTCGCTAGTACAATAAGTAATAACCATTAATACCATAAATCATAATCAGTAATACCATTAATAATAATCAGTAATATCTTATAGTAATATCTTATACAAAAACAAATAATTGCACACATCTAATTATATTCAATAATACCAAGAACAATTATTAGTAATACCACGGACAGTAATCTGTAATACCATTAATATTAATTAGTAAAATTTTATACAATAACAAATAATTTCACACATCTAATTATATAAAGTAATACCAAAAAATAATTATCAGTAATACCATGAAGGAATGAACAGTAATTAGTAATACTATAAACATTGATCATTAATATCTTATACAATAACAAATAATTTCACAAATCAAATTATATTTAGTAATACCAAAAACAATTATCAGTGATACCATAAACAATAATATATAATAACATAAACAACAATAATAGGCAGTAATGCCTTAATTAATAATAAATAATTCCACACAATCAGTAATACCACAAACAATAACCAGTAATACCAACATTAATAATCAATAATACTGTAATCATTAATATTAATTCAATAGTGTATTAATAGTAATACCACAATCAATAACTAGTAATACCAATACCACTAACAATAATACCATAAAAAAAGTGGAGGGAATGCAGACCAGGGTGTACTGAAGAAAATAGGGGGTGCATATTACCAAGCTCAATTGAAGAGAACCCTAGCCAAATAGAAGGGCACCCTAGGCCAGCAGTCGCCGCTTGAGATTTCATCGACAAGCTCACCGGCTCCGAGTGCCGACTGATCAGAGATCCATCGACAACATACTCACAGTCCTCCGTCGGACCGTTGTCAACTGAAGGAAGAGGCTGCGCAGGAGCATGGTGAAGAAGACGAAGCAATGTAGCTTCGATTTGGACAAATACGAACAACGAGAGAGAAGTGAGTGTTGCAGGCGAGTGCCATTGATGCCGGAGAAGCTCCTGAATCGCGAACACAAAGGAGATTGATCGAAGCAGTCGCGTCGGTGGTCGAAATGAGCAGAGGTTTTTGACTGCCATGGATCGTGGCCGAGATGGAAGATGATGTCGATTGTCATGGAATTGAAGAATCATGATTGCGATTTGAGGAGGGGGCTTAAGCGGCCGGGACGGAAGCGCCGTCGTCGCCGTCGAAGGGGTGGTCGGATATGGTGGTGGCTGGGTCACCCACCGACCGACATGGATTTTTGACATGTCCTTTACTCATCAAATTAAAATTGAAATTCAGGTGCACCGCCGATAGAATATAATAAAATCATACCTATAATATTATTTTGTATTAAAATTAAAAAAATACACATGAAAAAAATGAAAAAGAAAGACCGAAAAAAAAAGTAAAAGAAAAAAAAACGAAGAAATAAAAAATTTGGAAAAAAAAATTGAAAATGGGAAGAAAAAAGGAAAAGAGGAGGAGAAAAAAATTAAAAAGAAAAAAATCGAGATTTGTGGCTAATTTCGATAGTTTTTTATTAATTATATTTTTACAATTTTTTTTAAAAAGTATGGGTTACTTGGTGGTGAATCGACGGTAACTCGATAATAACTCGTTTGTATATTGTAAATATATAAATTAGAGTTTATTTTATTATATTTTGTGTAAATTAATTAAAAGATAATATAATTTTTTTAAATGTGATTATTTTTTAAAAAATATTTTGGGGTGAACTCATAAAATGAGTGAGTACAGATAATCGTGATAAAATAATAATTTGGGAGTGAACTCATAAAATGAGTGGATGCAGATAACCGTGGTAAAAAATGATTTGGGGGTGAACTCATAAAATGAGTGAGTACATATAACCGTGGTAAAAAAAATTTGGGAGTGAACTCAAAAAATGAGCGGGTGCAAATAACCGTGGTAAAAAATGATTTGGGGGTGAACTCATTAAATGAGCGAGTACATATAATTGTGGTAGGGGTGAACTCATTAAATGTGTAAGTGCAGATAATTATAGTAAAAAATAATTTGGGAGGTGAACTAATTATATGAATGGGTGTAGATAATTTGAATTAAAAAAAATGAAATTGAGGAGGTATGCACCATGTGATAATATTAATTTTTCAATTTAATGAAAATGATACATTGATACATTTAATTATTTTATTTTATTTTTAATTTTATGCAGTGTTTTAATTTACTAGGAGTACAATATTACTTAAGTTGACGTGACCTTCCAAATCAAATCATCGTTGCACAGAGAGAGAAATTGAACGGAAGTGGGCGGAAATGTGGGTGAGTGGGGCTAAAATGTTTAACATAAATGTATGTTCGATACAATAATTTAGATACATAAATATGTACTCCAATATATATTACTCATCCTGTCTCGATAGAAGCTTCTAATTTTTATTTTTATTTTGTCCGTTACAATAATAAAAGGGGTAAGGCTAATGACACCCCAAAAAATATTATACACACCCCAAATGTTAAACACACCCCATTAAAATTTAAAATTAAATTTTTATTACTATACACACCCCAATTATTTCCTATTTACCCTTCAACCCTCATAACTAATAAAAATTAACTAAATCTTTAAAAACATATAAAATTTAAAATTTAATTAACAAAAAAAAAATCAATAATACAATAAAATTACTTGTAAACGTTGAAAATATTTAAAAAATTCAGCTAAATTTTAAAAATCATTTAAAAATGAAACAATCAATTAAAAAAATTAAGAAAATAAAAAAAATGAAAAAAATAATAATAATTAAATCTAAATAAAATCTGAAAAATAAATTAATTTTTTTAAGGATTAACGATTTTTTTAAAAATTAAATAAAATAATAAAGAAAAATCAACTCAATATTAAATTAAAAAATAAAATCTTTAAAAATAAAATAAAGTTAAATAAAAATTAAAAATTTCAACTAAATTTTAAAAAATAATTAAATCAATTATATTTTTAATATTTATAATTAATTTAATTAATTCTTAAGATTTAGGTGATTTTTAATTTTTTAGATTTTATTTATCATTATTCGAATTCTTAATTTTAATTGATTTTTTAATTAATTATTTTTTACAATTTATTAAAATATTACAAATTTATTTATTTTTAATTGATTTTTAAATTTTTTATTTGAATAATTTATTTTTTTCTTTTTAAAAAATATTTAATTTTTTCAGATTATTTTTAAAAAGTATTTGATTATTTAAATTAATTTTTTAAGATTTTATTCATCTTTTAAAATACTTTTCAGATTTTAATTATATTTTTTAAGATTTTTTCAATATTTTTAAAAAAATTATCTTTAATTTGTATAAGGGTTACTTAGTCATTTTACAATTATCTATTTTTATTTTTAAAATGATGGAGTGTGTATAACATGTTTTGGGGTGTTAGTAGCGGTAGTGTTTTCTTCATTTTTTTTAATAAGCTATCTCTCACAATTTATTGGAGTATATTTTTCTCTCTCGATATGAAAATCTTCTCGTGTAATTGATGAAGTGTTATTTAAAACATCTATTTTACATATTACAAAAATCATATGTAATTGAGTATAGGACATCGAAAAACTATGGTGAAATTATGCTTGAATCTTCTCAAACCCTAAAATTTATAACTAACTAAAATTAATACAAAAAGTAGTACATAATTTAATGAGCATGAATGTCTTACACGTCTTGCTTGCGAAAATTGGAATATGAAGTAATTCAATTCTCAATTATCTTCTAAATATCTTTATTTTATGTTATTTTTTTTACTAATTTATGCAAATTGTATTTAAATTTAAAAGATGGGCTGAAGCTCACCTAATAAATATCGGACTTAATTTTTAAGGCCCAATCAGTATGCATTCAACTAAATCCTCTGTAATTATAGATAGCAGTGTGTAATATATATATGTTAAAAGTAATATATAGTAGTAAAAAAAAAAAATTGAGGGCCATGGCCACTCCACTTTATGTGTAGTTCCGTCCCTGGCAACTAGCAATGGTGAGTGTGCCACCGTCTATTATATATTCTCTATATTATATAATTCATAAACTAGTAAACTCAACACATTTTTCAAGTTGACAAGCTCAATTGCCGTGCATGTCTCGATCTAAAATTTTAAAAAGACAGAAGTTTGTTGTTTCTTTTTTTTATTATTTAGTTATTTCTGAACAACTAGTTTGTGTAGTTTGTGAACGTTCCAATAGCATTTCGTCTTTTGGATTATTAAGATTTCATTTTGTCTATTCTATTGAGATTGTGTTTTACATTTTTAAAACTACGGTTCAGTCAAAACCGATCGAACGCCCAAATATTATGATTTCAAATCGAACTGGTTTTTAAAATACGGTTTTGTTTATAGTTTTAAAAAAAAGAACGATTTATTATTTGATTTACGATGGGCCAAACCAAACCGTGCACACCCCGGGTTACCCAGGTTTGAACCGTCTCATTGATTTGCAGGGCGGTGCACCAAATGTGTTTTATGTATTACCGTAGAAATTAAATATTCTATTACAGGCGGTGCACAAATGTGTGTCATATATATCACCGTAGAAAATTAAGATGATCAATTAATATGAAATGAAGTAAACTATGAAATATTTTTATATATATATAATTTTTTTTTGAGATATAGGGTGTGAATGTATTCTAAAATAATTTTAAAAACTTTGTAAGATGAGTATTTTAGAGGATTATAGAATAATTTAAGAAACTTAATTTAGGGAAAGTTTTAGGACTAAGTTGAAAAAAAAGTATTGTTGATCCAAGATAATTAAAGTATTGAGTAGAAAGAGTAAGTTACGCACTTGATTGAAAATTTGAAATAGCGAAATTATCATACAAACCAAACCACATAACTTAACCATAATACTGAATGAGAAACACAAGGAACTGAGCATTTATGAACAATTATAGACAAGCATCATGGATCCACAATATCATGATTTATATGGCGGAGCAGCACCGGTATGGTGACATCCGGCGCGCTGAGCTGCGGCAGGTGGCCCTCCGTGGGCATCACCTCCACGATAGACTTACCGCCGATATTCTGGTGGAGATACTCCGCCACGGCCACCGGCACCGCCAAGTCTTTCGAGCTCTGAATTATGTGACACGGCACCGTCACTCGCTCCAGAAACTGCCGTGAATCGAACGTGAATATTGTTCGGAAAACGCTCAGAGATATGTCAGGTCGCATGTTGAACAGAGTCCGGCTGAATTCCTGCACCGCCACCGAATCCATGTCGCCGCCCACCACCAGCGGCGCGAATCCCAACGCCCACGACTTGTAGTTCGTCATCATCGCGTTGCACAGCTGGTCTATTTCCTCATGCTCGAATCCTCCGTAGTAATCGGCTGAATTCACAAACCTAATCGCGCCAATTCAAATTCAATTGAATTGGCCCAAATTAAACCAATTCACTCAAATCAACAATTTTGTACAAATTCTCACTAAAAATCCCTAAATTAACAACAAACGAACCTGGGAGAAGCGGAAATCATGATGAGCTTGAGGAATCGATCGGGGCGTATAATGGAGGCGATGGCACCGGTCATGGAGGAGAGGGAGTGGCCGACGTAGATGCATTTATCAACGTTGAATTCGTCTAAAATGGCGAGTAGGTCGTGGGCATAGCCTTCGAGAGTAGTGTAGCGTTCGAAATTGAAGTAGTCGGGATTTGTAGTTCCGGCGCCCATGTTGTCGTAGACAATGACTCTGTACTCATCGACAAGGTGTGGAACCAAATGCCTCCAGATGGATTGATCGGTGCCGAAGCCATGGCCAAGAACTACGGTGGTATCGCCGGAGCCGTGGACTCCAACGTTGTGAGCTTCAGCGGCCGAGATTGCCATTTTCGAATTTTGTTTTGAGGTGTGCAGCAGAGCAGAGATAATAAGGGGAGTGGGATATTATCTGTGGTCTGCGGACTAACTAGTGAGTTTGACTTATTAGGAGGACTAGGCAGGCCAGGCGGTGCACATCGCATTAAAGTCTGCTGTTCTGTCAAACTAGTTACGATAATCGACACGAAACTTTCACACTATTTCACATTTGGAAAAGATGATATATGAATATAAAAGTAATGAAATTCTCTATATAATAATGGATATTGTAAGAGTAAAGTTTATATATGATTTTTATTTTAAAATATTAATGTTATTGTGGAACGTGTTCAAAAAAAAAAATATTACGGGACGAGGGGTGTATACAGTATATACAAGGGTGGATCTCCTATCGGGCTAGAGTGGGCTACAGCCCATCCCCAACTCTAAAAAAAAAATATTTATTTATTTAATTCATTTCAGTCATTAGTAATTTCCTTCATATTCCTTTTCTTTATTTAATCCATTTTATTTATTTTATATTTAGTTTTGTAGTTCTTCTATCCATTATAATGTTTTTTTTCCTACACATCACATATTTTAGGTAATATTGTTCCTTTCAAAAAAAAAAAAAAGTAATACTTGATATTGTTTATTTATAACTAAAGTAGATAATAAAATAAATAAAGTAGTTATTAGATAAAATAAGTATGATTGACTATATTTTCTAAAAAAAAAAAAAAAACAAACACACTTTAATAAGTGGACAACTCAAAAAAAATATTAATATACACACTTTATGTGAACGTAGTGAATAATAGGTAATGAATAATTATGTTATGTATTGTTAATTATTCAAGTCATTTTATTAATTTTGTATTTGATGCTTGTATTAATTTTAATTTGATTTTATTAATTTTGTATTTGACACTTTCGCCTCCGCAATGACTGAGCAAGCATTTTCAAATATAAAACATGTAAAGAGTGTTTTTTGAAATAAAATTAAAAATGATAATATTATCTATTAGATACTATGATTGTCTATATTGAAAAAAAATATTAACCTTGATTTATTATTGATGTATTTATAAGATAAGAAATTGCATGGCGCGCAACTTCTACAATTTTATTTTTTTTAAGTTTCTTTAACTATATTTATTTCAAGCTTTCAGCCTGTTCTAAAATTTAATCCTCGCTCCTCCCTTTTATATATTTATATATATATAACAATTATCAACTGAAAGAATTATGTCTCATCTACAAGTTCGAACTTGTTGAAAGAAGAAAATTAATCTTTGCATATTAATTTCTAATATCAACTCATATGCTTCATTTCATAACGTAATGACTAATTCTTAGAATCATGAAGAACAAAATAGAAATTCTTGTTAAACATAATATGCAAATTATAATCAGACTGATAATAGAAAGATCAGTTGCTAAAAAATCGGGTAATATTTGATGAATTTGACGCAAAATAATATATGCGACATTTAATTTAATTCTGAAAAAGGGTGTATTACAAGAACAGGGGCTTATCCCTTTTATACACAGCGGAAACATAAATAAGGAAATAAGGTGATGAAGGGCCCAATGCAATGTGTGGGCCTGATGATACACGACTAAGATATGAGATAAGCATCAATAAGGGCATGTTTGCTTCATGGGTTGGGATAAGATGTGTTTAAGTGTGGTGGGTTGGCTAGACAAACCCAAGGGGGAGGCTAGATAAGCCCAAGGGGAGGTTAGGTTGTCTAAACCCATGAAATCTAATTTATAAAAACCGGGTTAAATTATAAACTGGATCAAGGTGTTTAAAGTTATGAAAAATTAAACATAGAAGAAGATGAGTTTACATATCAAATCTATCACTAATTAACCCTTCTAAACTCATGAAGCAAACATGTCCTAAGGGTCGAAGGGAAGAAGAAATTATGACCAAGTATGATTGAAATATTGAAATGACAAAATTTTAATTAGCAAGAAAGGGGAGATTGTCATTTCTCACAGCTCAAACTCAACCCTAAAAGCAAGAAAATCTAAATTTATTTCATAAATTGCATAATCGAATTGTATGCATCTTCATATTATTATTTTAAGTTATGTGCATTCTGACATTTATTTGAATTGTGTGCATTTTAAGAATTTTGCAAGGAAAAGTAACCAAAGGAAAAATATTGAGCTTCGACAATATTGAGTCGAGTCATGTTGTCAACTGTGATGGTCGTAGAAGTCAAGTCCTTAAAAAATAGACTAAGCTCAATGATTGCTTTCCACACATTGAGCGGCAGAATATTGTGAAAACCAATCGGTAGTAGTCTCTACATAAACACGTGACAATCATGACTCTTCATCCCATACAATTTCAATTTCGACCAGTCAATGCAACGGGACATGTTAGACACATAGTCATCTGGAAACTTCAACTCACTTATCCACTTACAAATAACATCTTTTTGCTTATCAAGAGAATAAGAAGCCTTAGGATATTTTCCTGTACGTGGACATTTCTTGAGGGAGGGACGACGACAATATTCATTCAGCTCATCTCTTGATTTAGATGTGTCATTTGTTTTCCCCTCCACATTCATCACCATGTTGAATACGTTATCAAACACATTTTTCTCAATATGCATCACGTCCAAATTGTGTCGTATCAACAAGGTACTCCAATACGGAAACTCCCAGAAAATGCTTTTCTTCTTCCACCCTCCAGAATTTTTTTTTGTTGTGGGCCTGCACCTTCCTCTGTAACCTTTCTATATCCCAAATGATCAATTTTGTGTAGGAGACTCGCACCCGTTCGAATAGGCGGTGGATCATCTGTGACTACTACTCCGGCCATGAATGCAGGTTTATTCGTTCGCTACGTGTGTGTAGACGAGGAAAATTCAATTACGAATTAAATTGCGACGCGTGGAAATTACGGGTTAAACATTAATTAAATTTATTATTTATTTGCTGGAATAAATTTAATTCCTAAAATAAAGATATAATTAATTAATATTTAATTGTTCCCTCCAAATTAATTTGGGCCTTGAAAAATCAATGAGTTAAAATGGACCTTCGAAGCCCAATAAATAAAGACGGACCTCTAAAAGTCCGATAAATAAAGACGGACCTCTAAAGTCCAATAAAGCAAGACGGGCCTCTAAAAGTCCCATAAATGAAGATGGGCCTCCAAAGTCCAACAAATCAAATTGAGCCCAAACCAAATTGAGTCCAAATCAAATTGAGCCCAAATCAAATTGAGCCCAAATAGGGTATTCTTAGCCCAAATCAAATTGAGCCCAAGTAATTCAAAATTTGAAATCCTAACTACTTGCACAAAAATCTCCAGGCCTACACCTATAAATAGAGGCCCCATTTCATTCATTTTCATCATCAAGAAATCAGAAGCATTCAAGGCTCTAAAATTCTCTGCAGAGATTTTAGAGTGTTCTTCAGCAAGCGGAGGATCATCAAAGGCGTTCTTCGTGCAAAGCGACGAGAAGTGGTGTTCGAGTGGAGATCAAGGTGCCAAGCCTCTTCGATTCGGCGTTTCTTCAAGGCGTTCTTGGGGAAAAGCAGCAAGAAGCAGTGTTCGAGTGGAGATCAAGGTGCTAAGCCTCTTCGATTCGACGTTTCTTCAAAGTTCTTCGTGGATCTTCAACGGAAAAGTCCCGAAAAAGTCCCGAAAAGTCCCGAAAATCAACGTTTAATCCAAAATACGGCGTCAAGCCTTTGGATTAACGTTACAAAGTCCCAAATTCAAGAACGATCTTCAACGACGTTCATCCAAAAAGTCCCTAAAGTCGGCGGTTAATCCAAAATACGGTGCTAAACCTTTGGATTAACGTTATAAAAGCCCCAAATACAAGATCGGAAAGGATTCGGCTACGGATCCAGCTCCAAAAGCTCAAGAAATCCAAGTGAAGTTCAAGAAGAGAGAATCAGAGGAGAAATTAGAGATTGTAACCCGCAAATACTCGGTTTTAATCCGAAAAGAAATAAAATCGTTTACCATTTTCGCGTTTTTTATATTTAATCCGAAAAGAAATAAAATACTCGGTGGGACAATCTCTACCTCTCATCTCTACTCTTCAAGCAAATCAAGTCTCGACGATGACACCAATCAAGATTAAGATTAAGAGAGGTGTTGCATCCGGATCAGCTGGTCTTGACTTTGAAGACGTGAACGTAGTCACGAGGAGTATGTCAAGAAGCTCGAAGTCATCGTCTTCTTCAGAGGAGGCTACTGCAGAGGGTCCACCACCCAACACTGTGAATGAAGAGAACGATCCAGCGTGTTCCCCTACTCGTTCCACAGCAAGCTCATCAGATTCAAGCACAGCCTCAGCAATGGCAACAGACACTACGACTATTGAGGAGCAATTGTCAAGCTTAACTCGAGCCATAGAAGGACTCACGAAACATGTCCACGAACAAGATGCTCGGATTGCTAAATTGATGAGCAATACAGACAAAGGAAAGCAAGTCGAAGGGCATGATGCTGAGACGTCTGGTGAACGCCAGCCAATGGAAGTTGACCAAACTCTTAAAGATTTACAAGTTTCTCCCGATGGTTTGGTGCCCGTTGACCGATTGAAAGAAATCATACTTGGGGCAATCAAAGATAAGTTGGAGGAAAATCCTAAGTCCTCATTCACTTACAGCAAGCCTTACACGAAGAGGATTGACAGTTTGAAGATGCCAGCTGGTTATCAACCTCCAAAGTTGCAACAGTTCGATGGCAAGGGTAATCCAAAGCAACATATTGCTCACTTCGTAGAGACTTGCAACAATGCCGGCACTTACGGAGATCACTTGGTAAAGCAATTTGTACGCTCTCTAAAGGGCAATGCATTCGACTGGTATACCGATTTGGAAGTTAGCTCGATTGATAGTTGGGAGCAAATGGAGCAGGAATTTCTCAACCGGTTCTACAGCACTCGTAGAACGGTGAGCATGATTGAATTGACGAACACTCGTCAATCAAAGGAGGAATCGGTGATAAATTACATAAACCGGTGGAGGAATTTAAGTTTGAATTGTAAGGATAGATTGACCGAAGCTTCGGCAATCGAGATGTGTATTCAAGGAATGCAATGGGGTCTTCGATATATCCTACAGGCAATTCGGCCAAGGTCGTTTGAAGATTTGGCGACTAAAGCTCACGATATGGAGCTGAGTATGTCTACAACGAGAGCTGGAGGGCCGCCAACTCAGGAGCCTTGGAAGTTCAAAGACAAGCAGGAAGTTAAGAAAGGGGGCAAACCTTTCACTAAAGATTCGAATAAAGAATCCATGGCAGTGACCGCTACTACTGTCAAATTCAGAAAAGGTGAAACTGATACGGGGAGTAAAGGAAAAGGCGTCGCCCAAGAATGGGGGCAAAGGAGAACAAGTCTGAGGGAATTACAACAAAAACAGTATCCATTCCTAGACTCTGACATCCCCGGAATGTTCGATGACCTGATCAAGAATGACCTCATCGAATTACCAGAAATGAAACGACCGGATGAAGCTGGGCGAACGGATGACCCAAAGTATTGCAAATACCATCGGTTGGTAGGGCATCCAATCCAAGACTGTTTCATATTCAAGGAGAAAGTTATGCAGCTAGCCAAGGAAGGAAAGATCTTGCTAGAGGATAGTGAGACAACGGCAAATGCTGTCACAGTTGAGAACAACAGCGCATGTAGAGACCTCTCTTGCCACATGACCAGCGAGGAAGATGATGAACGACCTCAGACCAACGATGGTCTCGATGACAAAGTTAATGGTTGTTTTTCAACGATAGCTTTCACAGATGAAGACTTAATGCTTGGTTCAGAATCCCATAACAGGCCACTATTCGTAGTTGGTCATACTCGAGAGCAGAAAGTAAATCGGATATTGATTAACGGAGGTTCCGGGGTAAACATTTTACCCTTACGAGTGATGAAAAAGATGGAGATACATATGGATGAACTCGCAGGCAGTCGGCTGATGATACACGGGTTTAATCAGGAAGGACAGAGGGCCCTTGGCACCATAGTGTTGGATTTGCTAATTGGTGGGATGCCATCGACTGTAACCCTCCACGTCATAGATGCTAGGACTTCATATAACATGCTTCTAGGGCGCCCGTGGCTGCACGAAAATGGTGTGGTTCCTTCTACACTACATCAATGCTTCAAATACTTTAGTCAAGGGGTTGTGAAAACAGTGGTCGGAGATGATAAACCTTTCACAGAGGCAGAGTCGTACTTTGCTGATGCCAAATACTTCTTTCGAGGTGCGAAAGAAACAAAGAACGAGGAAGGTCCAACACGGAAGGATTGCAAGGAGGCATCAACATCTCGCCTCAAAGAGAACAAATCGGTTCCCTCTATTGTTGAGGCATTGGAGGAGTTAACATTGCCGTTAACTAAACTAGATGGAAAGAAGCCATCTTCACAGCCAATTAAGGGGTTTGTTCGTCCTACTCAAGGACCTAAGGTGGAACATGGAGAGGTAATGGGACAGGATGTTACAAAGTTTTACGGTCCTAAAGCTTACAAGCTTTTAGTCAAAGCCGGGTATGATACACGGGAAAATTGTGCATTGGGGAAGGTTATTAGTCAGTCAGAACATGGACTTAATGACACCCAGAAAATGTTGAGAAAGAGCGGCTATGCCGTCAAGAATACCAAAATGGGACTTGGTTATACCACAAAGAATCCGGTTCGCATTGCAATTAAAAGAGCCAATGCCAACCACATTTCTGAAGAAGAATACTCATCGACAAATGATGCGTTCGATGAAGATGGTAAGAAGGTAAGACGACTTTCGGTCTTTGAGAGACTTGGGAAGTCTGCTAGCAAGAAGAGTAAGAAGATGAAACGCCCCTCAGTCTTTGATAGACTCGGGCCACAAACCCATCATCAAAAGTTGGGTGTTTTCAGAGTTCGGAGCTCAAAGCAATCCCGCATGAAGAGGCAGCATATGTTGACAATAGCATATGGGGGTGTATCCAAAGCCAGAAGGCAAACCATTGTTCTCGAGTATAGCGACAAAGAAGATGATACAGAGAGTGTAGCTTCTTCCAATTTTGTCAGTACCTACAACATTCAGCAGCAAGTGCCACAAGATATGGAAAGGGCACAAAGAAGGATCACTCGAATGATCAGAGAAGGGTACGTCTTTGATGTTATCAACACTATGCAAACCATCCAAGTTAGAGGAAGAGATGGTCGAATAAGATCACGTGTGGACCTTACGAAAACAAATGAATACAATGAAGACATCACAACTGTGAATTACATCACCGAATGCGAAGATGTTCAAGTGGAGGAAGTGGATGCAGAGGATGCTCCTCCAGAACTCGAAGAGGGTGTCAAGACAACTATTGATGAGTTGAAAGAAATTAACTTGGGCGATGTTAACGACCCGCGACCAATCTATGTGAGTGCTTTATTGTCCGATGGTGAGGAAGAAACTTACATTGAACTACTACGTGAGTTCAGAGATGTATTCGCATGGTCGTATAAAGAGATGCCGGGACTGGACCCGAAAGTAGCAGTACACCATCTCTCAGTAAAGAAGGGAGTTCGACCAGTCAAGCAGACTCAACGCCGATTCCGACCAGATCTTGTTCCGTTAATTGAAGTTGAGGTGAACAAGCTTATTGAAGTAGGTTTCATCCGAGAAGTAAAGTATCCTACATGGATCTCGAGCATTGTCCCGGTGAGAAAGAAGAACGGACAGATTCGTGTGTGTGTTGACTTTCGGGATTTGAATGTTGCATGTCCCAAAGATGATTTTCCGTTACCTATTCCCGAACTTATGATTGATGCAACGACGGGTCATGAAGCTCTAAGTTTCATGGATGGGTCATCGGGTTACAATCAAATTCGCATGTTGCCAAAAGACGAAGAGCTCACTGCTTTTCGTACCCCAAAAGGAATATACTGCTACAAAGTGATCCCATTTGGTTTGAAGAATGCAGGCGCAACATACCAAAGAGCCATGCAAAGGATTTTCAACGACATGCTTCACAAGAATGTTGAATGTTACGTTGATGACTTAGTCGTAAAATCAAAGAGGAGGAATGATCACCTCCAAGACCTGAGGGTTGTTTTTGAACGCTTGAGGCGTTACCAGCTTAGGATGAATCCTTTGAAGTGTGCATTCGGAGTCAAATCAGGAAAGTTTCTTGGATTTGTGGTTCGCCAGCGAGGGATTGAAATCGAGCAAGCAAAGATTGATGCAATCTTAAAGATTCCGGAACCTCGAAACATTCACGAGCTTAAAAGCCTACAAGGAAAGTTGGCTTACCTCAGAAGATTCATTTCAAACTTAGCCGGACGATGTCAACCATTTAGTCGTCTCATGAAGAAAGATACACCATTTGAATGGGATGATTCTTGCAGTAATGCTTTCAAAAGCATCAAGTCATATTTGATGAAGCCACCAGTATTGATCGCTCCGGTGCCCGGACGTCCGTTGATTCTTTACATCGCTGCTCAAGAGCGTTCAGTTGGAGACTTGCTGGCGCAAGAAAACGAGTCGGGGAAGGAAAATTCTTTGTACTACCTGAGTAGAATGATGACTCCAAATGAATTGAAGTACTCACCAATTGAGAAGTTGTGTCTGGCTCTTATATTCGTGATCCAGAAGTTAAAGCATTATTTCCAAGCCCATACCATCCATCTTGTATCGAGAGCAAACCCGTTGAAGTATGTTATGTCTAGGCCAGTTCTCTCGGATCGACTCGCAAGATGGTATCTCCAGTTGCAACAATTTGAGATCATTTACGTCCCTCAAAAGGCTGTCAAGGGACAAATTCTGGCCGATTTCTTAGCCGATCATCCAATGCCTGCAGAATGGGAGTTATGTGACGACCTTCCAGACGAAGATGTCCTAAATGTTGAAATAACCCCTCCATGGAAGATGTATTTTGATGGGTCCGCCCATAAAGAAGGAGCTGGTGCTGGAGCTGTGTTTGTAACATCTGATGGAGAAGTATTGCCCTATTCTTTCACTTTAATAGAGAATTGCTCAAACAATGTTGCTGAGTACCAAGCACTCATACTTGGGTTGGAAATGGCAGTCGATATTAAGCAACTACATCTCAGGGTGTATGGAGATTCAAAGTTGATAGTGAACCAGATGCTTGGATCATACGAGGTTAGGAAACCGGAGTTGCTTCCTTATCATAAGTACGCTCGCCGACTCATGAATTATCTCGGAGACGTGGAAATTGAGCATGTTCCAAGGAAAGACAACAAACAAGCTGATGCTTTAGCAAAACTTGCTTCAGCAATAGCATTGCCCGAAAGTAAAGCCCGTATCCCAATATGTAAAAGTTGGGTTGTGCCCCCTATATTTGAGGATGACGGTGATAAAGAAGGTGAAAGTCATGTTATTGAGGTATTCGAAATTGAAGAAGAAGATTGGCGACAGCCATTTGTCGACTACTTGAAATACGATAAGTTGCCAAGTGATCTGAAGCGAAGAGTGGATATCAGACGTCGAGCCCCTCGATTCATATACTACAAGAGTGTGCTTTATAGACGATCATTTGATGGGGTCTTCTTAAGGTGTCTCAGTAATGGTGAAGCCGCCCACGCAATGGAAGAAGCGCATGCCGGAATTTGTGGCGCTCATCAGTCAGGGCCAAAGTTACACTTTCGAGTGAAGAGGATGGGTTATTACTGGCCAACAATGGTGAAAGACTGTATGGATTACGCACGAAAATGTCAAGCTTGTCAGTTTCATGCCAACCTTATCCATCAACCCCCAGAACTGTTGCACCCAACCGTTGCCTCGTGGCCATTCGATGCTTGGGGTCTAGATGTGGTGGGACCACTAACGAAGTCATCAGGCGGTCATCTGTACATCCTAGCTGCAACCGATTACTTCTCTAAATGGGCGGAAGCCATACCTTTGAGAGAAGTGAAGAAAGAAAATGTTGCTGATTTTATTCGAGTCAATATCATTTTTAGATACGGGGTCCCTCGGTACATCATCACCGATAATGGAAGATCGTTCAGTAACAGTCACATCGACAAACTTTGTGACAAGTTTGACTTCAAACAAAGGAAATCTTCTATGTACAACGCAGCTGCTAATGGACTCGCTGAAGCTTTCAACAAGACTTTGTGCAACCTCTTGAAGAAAGTAGTCTCCAAGTCAAAGCGAGATTGGCATGAAAAGATGAATGAAGCTCTATGGGCATATCGAACTACTTACAGAACGCCTACACAAGCTACTCCCTATTCGTTGGTGTATGGTGTTGAAGCAGTTGTTCCCCTTGAGAAGCAGATTCCATCTCTAAGGATGGCAATACAAGAAGGGCTGACGGAAGAAGAGAATGCACGTTTGCGTCTTGAAGAGTTGGAAGCGCTAGATGAGAAAAGATTGGAAGCACAACAAAGGCTCGAATGCTATCAAGCCCGCCTTTCCAGAACGTTTTACAAGAAAGTCAGGATACGTTCTTTTCAAGTTGGTGATTTGGTTCTTGCTGTAAGAAGGCCTATCGTAGTAACTCACCGGGTTGGGAATAAATTCTTGCCTAAGTGGGACGGCCCATATGTTGTTAAAGAAGTTTACGCAAACGGCGCCTACAAGCTGATTTCTGAAGATGGCGTGAACGTTGGTCCTATAAACGGGAAGTTTTTGAAACGCTACTACGCGTAAAGAAAACAAGAATGCTCCATAAACGCATGAGCCTAAACTGCTTGTCGCTCCAAGAACGCATGAGCCTAAACTGCTTGTTACTCCATGATGTACGAGACTAAACTACTTATTACTCCTGGTCCGCACAAGTATAAACTGTGTACGACAACCACCAAAGGTAAATACATGTGGTTAAACTGTTAACTTACTCCACTAAAGGCATTTTAAGTGGTTAAATACTTAAATCCCTACTTTGTCTACAGTAGTTAAAGAATAGTCACTCCTGGCCCGCATGAGTATAAACTGTGAACGGTCCCCCCCCCCCCAAAATATAAATCATATTTTGCTTGAACTACGTTATGACTTGATCCTCTTCGAAGAGGTACGTAGGCAACTTAGTATATTTCTAAGTACAGTCATAAGTTAAAGTCGGATCGATGAACACAAAAGTGACGAACATATGAAGCATGAAGAAAATAAAGAAGGAAGAAAGTGAAGGGGGCAATGCCCAAACCTTATTTTGCCTTGTATTTCTGATTTTGTACTTTAATTTTGTAGAGGAGTGTACCTTTTCCCTTGACCCAGGTTTTGTCCCTAAGGAGGGTTTTCCAAGGCAAGGTTTTAACGGCGCTCCGGCCTCTGGTTCGACATGTGAACTTATGGCTTTAGGGTTTTCTTTTAATAGAGAATCTTTATTCTCCAAAAAGGGCCAATTCATTTATCTCGATGAATATACGAAAGCAAGCATTGAAGAATATGAACATGTGAGATATAGACGAAGAAAAGAAAATTTTAATCAAAGTGCCAAAGCAAAAATGGAATAGATACATGGAGTGTGCGAAGCAAAATATCCATGAAAAACAACAGATAAAACAAGGAAAAACATAAAGGTCATAAAGCAACTAAATAAAGAGGCCTAAACCCTTAAACTCTTCTAAAGCCTCTTCTAGCTCGGTCTTCGTCTTCTTCAAGCCTTCAATTACAACATCTTCTATTGGGGGCGTATTGTTGATAGTGGAGATTTCGTCTTGAAAATTTAGGATCTCGGTATCAAAACCTTGAACTAATGTTTCTTTTTCCTCCAAAGACTGGGTCAATACTTTCTTCTCCTTCTTCAACTCCTTCAAGCGTCGCACCTTATCCTTGACTTTTTGAAGCTTTGTTTGGATAGCCTCGGCTTGAGAAAGATTTTCAGCACGTTTCTCCTCAACCTCGTGAAGGGCATGCTTAATTTCAGTCAACCGTTGATTAAGAGCCTCCTTAGGACGTCCATCGGAAGATTTAGACCTCATCGTATCATGAGCATCGGCTCTCTCAAACAAAGATATCAAAGACGCCTCTATAGTCGGGAGTTCAGTTTGGGCATAAGTCTGTAACCTCGTGAATGCAATGAACACTTCCTCCTTCATAGAAGATAAGAAGTTAATAGGGGTTTCCATGATTCTTGTTTGAAGAGCTTTCCATGTAGCAGAAACAAAGTCTCGTTCACGATCAAAAAAGAACTTATCACATTGAAATACTGAAACTGCTTTAGTACACTGCTTCCCAACGTTGATAGGGGAAGAAGCTTTCAAAATCTTCACCGAAGACGATGCCTCTTCCTCATCTGATCCATAATTACTACCAAAGATGTCAACCATCGCCTGAAAAAGTAGACATGTGAACATAATTAGTAAAGTAGTGGTATAAAAATGGAAAGTAAGAGAAGAGTGAGTGACGAAAACCTCTTTCTTCAAGGAGTCTTTAACCGATTCCTCCAAAGGTACTAAAGCTTTGGTAACCTTCTTGGCCCGTTTCCAATGGCGATCATCGTTGTAACCTTGACTCTCTTCCGAGCACTGAGAAACACTCTTTCTCTTGTTAGTCTC
This sequence comes from Galeopsis tetrahit, assembly GCA_963675135.1. Lineage (NCBI taxonomy): Eukaryota > Viridiplantae > Streptophyta > Magnoliopsida > Lamiales > Lamiaceae > Galeopsis > Galeopsis tetrahit. The sequence continues at coordinate 92,607,806 of OY776119.1, forward strand.
AACCACTTGCGCAACTTCAGGAATCAAGGGAGGATCAGCCGGCTTTCGAGAAGTATCTTCATCATGCTCTCCACAAGGATCATGACTATCAGTAACTAGCACATCTTCTTCCAAGATATCGTCATGCTTCGAGTTGATCAAGTCGTCGACATGATTTTCTAAGTAAGTACCGTGGGCTTGGGCCCACCACTTCTTGTAATCTGGCGAAGAATACGACTTAGCATTTACGGGGGGAATCGGTAAACACACTTTAGCACGAGACCCACGCAAAGTACAAGACTGCCAGTAATGCGTCCCATTATCCAATGGGGTTTCACGAAGATCAAAAATCAACTCTCCCGGAACTTCTTGGTAAAAGCCAAACTGACGGCTAAATCGGTGCGGACTATAGGGTTCAACAATAAAACGATTGTCTTGCCTCCAAGTAAGGTAATTGGATCGAATAGCGACAAAGTAACTCCAGTTAGCCCGATGACCAGTTCCGGTATCAACATAAGAGATAACTTGCTTCCGATTTAACATATTGCATGTCCATTCTGCTGACTCTCCTCTATGAATCCGTTTACGAGCCTGCGCGGGGTTATGGTACTTAGCACCATTCTCTCCAGAATACTTTACCATTATAGGGGCACGGTGATCATGAACAGCAGGGTAGTGAGTCCTAAAATATCGGGCTAACCAAACGTACACAAAATGAACCGGAAAGGCAGATCGGGCTCGGGACGGTTCGGGGTGCAGCGAAATCCGATTCAAACCCCTGTAAATATTAGCCAAGACCGGTACAACAAGATTAACTGTCTTACCCACAGCCATCAAACTAGCCATTTTGAAAGTAGCAGGACGTATCATATTCACTTCACCATTAGGAAGGGTAAATATGCAAAGCCAACAAGCTAAATGAGCAGCAAGATATGTCTCTTCTTGTTGGGCCGGTTCAATCTTGAGTGTTTTGAACAAAGTAACTTCTGCATCGGACCATGGCTTATGAACTCCAAGACACCCAAGAGGATTATGAGTCGACTTAGGACGACAACTTCTCCTTTTCTCACTCCGTGTGGGAGGTTGACGATACTTTCCAGTTTTCCTTGACCAAAATGCGATCCATTGATCAATCGATACGCCACCCCTAGAAACGCCCCCACGAAGTATGTGGTAAGCGTGGAGTAGGTACTTGCAACTCTTTGGAAGGCATAAATCCCCAGTCTCGTCGAAAAGTTCGGGTGCGTCAGGTGTCACCTCGTCGTATAGACAACCATCTAGAGGAAGATTCGTTAGCTCATGCACGTCCCATAATGAGATGGACATCTCTCCAAAGGTAGTGAGCAACGTATTTGTAGATGGACACCATGCCTCACAGAAAGCTTTGATAATTTCAGAATTAAAGTCGTAAGTAAAAAGGGAGGCAAAAACAGCATAATAAATCCTGGCGTCCCTGAGAGTATGTTCACATCGGCTCAAAACGTCTTCAGTCCACTCCCAATATCCTTTGTGATAACTGAATTCTCCAGAAAACTCTATAGCTCCTCTCCAATTGTCCTTGCCCATAACTATACGCCTCCCCAAGGTTGGTAGATGACTTATATCCTCTTCAATCTCATTGCGATGGGAAGTGTTGTCAAGAACCCATGCTTTCGTTGATTTGTTCAAAGATATCTCATGCGACCAATTATCCAAGTGAAGTCCAGCATTCACTAAGGGCCAAGGTTGTGCAGAGTTACCAATAAGGGGCATTTCTACACGTAGATGGGTCCCTTTCTCTAAAGGTTGGCGTTTGTCATTAAGGATCACCAAATGACGAGCTCCGGAAGAAGTAGCGGTATTTTTGAAGTGAACCATTTTTTTTGAAAAACCTGGGAAGAGAAGAATAAAATTATTAGGAAATTTATCGTAAAGAGACGACAATTAATTAAAGCTAGAAAACCCATTTATTCTAAATTAATTTAACAAATAAGGAGTTGGGCCTGTTTTAATTAATTTTATTTACCCAGAGAGCCCACTATTCCTTCTCACACATTGGGCCTATTTTGAATTAATTAAATAAATAAAACATGGGCCCATTTCCTTAATGAATCAAGCCCAAATCCAATGCATATGCTGCCCTATTTCTTCACTTAAAAAGGCAGAAATCATAAACCCAATAATATTGGTGTCTCCCGTCGGCTGCCTCATCACCGGCGAACCTCCGCCGGAAACCGAGCACTATCGCCGCTGCATTCCGCATCGCCGCGTCGCCGGAAACAGAGTACAGCCGCCGCCCGCCGTCGCACGCCTAAAGCCGCCGCTCCGCCGCGCTCTGTCTAAAGCCACCGTCGTCAACCACAGTCGCGACACCGCTGCAACCGGTAATCAAGCTTCCGCCGCCTGAAACCCTAGAGTTGTCGCCGCAGTCGCACTCCCACGCCGCCAAAATCGCGACGCATGCTCACGCCTGAAGCCGAGCCGCCGCGCGTCGCCTGGCTTCGGCCGCCACAGTCCAGTCGCCAGAAGCCGCGCCGCCGCGCCTCGCCTGAAGCCCGCGCCGTGTCGCCCCGAAGCCGGTAATCAACCGCCCTCGCCTAGGTCCGGTCACGACGCCGCTGCAACCGGAAATCAAACTTCCGTCGCCTGAAACTTTCCGCCGACCGCGACGCGCCTAAAGTCAGTCGTCGATAGCACCGTGACGCCTGTTCGCGCACCGCCTGAAGCCCGCGCCGCGTCGCCCCGAAGTCAGTTGCCCTCCTTCCGCCGTCTCGCCCACAGACGCCCAAAACAAGTAATTTCAAAGTCCCCCTCTTTTCAAACTGTCCAAATCCGAAGAGATTAACATACGGACGACCGAAAACCCACTCTCTTTCGAATTTGGTCAATTTAATTAAGAAGGGCTGTTGAAAGAAAGTTGATTTGGACGAAAATAAATTGTAGATTCTTCCAGTTCATTAAAATCCACAGATTCGAAAGAGTAAGAAGACCCACGGGACACCCACATTCTCTTTCGAATTCTGTGAATATTTAAGAAATCTTTTCGTTGCATAGGTGTTAATTCTTTTTCGAAATTCACAAGTTTCAAAGAGAGTAAAAAGACCCAAGGGACACCGACGATCTCTCGTTTGAAAACCAGTGAAATCGATGAGAATTCGTCACAGGAGCATGAACATAGTTATTGGATCACAGTTTTATATCACAGGGCATGATATATCACAGGGCATGAACATAATATATGTGGTAAAGGAGAGAAGACATGAAAGGCAAATATTTCAAGAGATATAATTTCACAAGCATAATTTCTTTATAATTTCTTGAATATGAATTTATAATTATAAAGTGAATCTAATGGTATAATGATTAAACTGTTGGATGGGTCAAATTTCATATTATAAAGAAACAAGCATGGGAATCAAAGATTACATGTATGTGTATAGTATGCATGTACGTAAATACAAGAAAAGATGACTAAGTTTTTATGCAACAAGAAGCTAGAAGAAAAGAAGCAAATAGAACTGTGCGAGAATTACCTCCGTCGTTGAGTGGAGAATTGTTGAGTGGAGAATTGGCTCTCGCTGAGTTGAGAATTACCTCCGTTGAATTGAGTTGAGTTTGTGGAAAAGAAATAGAAGAACATCCCTTTATATAGACTTGAAGGGGTGAAAAGATAAGGATCAACAAGCATATATTTTGGTGTATCTCAACTAAATCTCCACAATTCTTGGAAAACTATATTTCAAAGATTTGATGACATATATTTTGTGATTTACGGATGAAAGATATTCAAATACAATTGGGCCTTCTTCTTGGACTAGACTAATTGTAAGAAAAAAGAATTGGGCTTTAAAATACTCCATACACTCATGAACTTATTTGTTCATTTTGGCCCAAAAGACTACACTATTTGAGCCCATGAGATTAATTTTATTAATTGTGACAATTCATAAAGTCCAATAACACAAAATTTAGGTATGGGGAAAATATTGAAATAATTTCGCAATTCATCCACTTCAAAGACAAATGTACTTGTGGATGAAATACGAGGGGGCAATTTGTAGACGAGGAAAATTCAATTACGAATTAAATTGCGACGCGTGGAAATTACGGGTTAAACATTAATTAAATTTATTATTTATTTGTTGGAATAAATTTAATTCCTAAAATAAAGATATAATTAATTAATATTTAATTGTTCCCTCCAAATTAATTTGGGCCTTGAAAAATCAATGAGTTAAAATGGACCTTCGAAGCCCAATAAATAAAGACGGACCTCTAAAAGTCCGATAAATAAAGACGGACCTCTAAAGTTCAATAAAGCAAGACGGGCCTCTAAAAGTCCCATAAATGAAGATGGGCCTCCAAAGTCCAACAAATCAAATTGAGCCCAAACCAAATTGAGTCCAAATCAAATTGAGCCCAAATCAAATTGAGCCCAAATAGGGTATTCTTAGCCCAAATAAAATTGAGCCCAAGTAATTCAAAATTTGAAATCCTAACTACTTGCACAAAAATCTCCAGGCCTACACCTATAAATAGAGGCCCCATTTCATTCATTTTCATCATCAAGAAATCAGAAGCATTCAAGGCTCTAAAATTCTCTGCAGAGATTTTAGAGTGTTCTTCAGCAAGCGGAGGATCTTCAAAGGCGTTCTTCGTGCAAAGCGACGAGAAGTGGTGTTCGAGTGGATATCAAGGTGCCAAGCCTCTTCGATCGGAAAAGTCCCGAAAAGTCCCGAAAATCAACGTTTAATCCAAAATACGGCGTCAAGCCTTTGGATTAACGTTACAAAGTCCCAAATTCAAGAACGATCTTCAACGACGTTCATCCAAAAAGTCCCTAAAGTCGGCGGTTAATCCAAAATACGGTGCTAAACATTTGGATTAACGTTATAAAAGCCCCAAATACAAGATCGGAAAGGATTCGACTACGGATCTAGCTCCAAAAGCTCAAGAAATCCAAGTGAAGTTCAAGAAGAGAGAATCAGAGGAGAAATTATAGATTGTAACCCGCAAATACTCGGTTTTAATCCGAAAAGAAATAAAATCGTATACCATTTTCGCGTTTTTATATTTAATTCACGAAATTGTGTTTACAGTGTGATTCAGTGGTAACAACTTTTGGTAGTTGTCGAACCACGACTGCTTTCGACTGAGTTTAAAAGAGAATGCATCGGTGTACTCTCCACAATATGGACAAACAAGCCTTCCGGCTGTACTCCAATTAGACAACATTGAGTATGCTGGGAAATCATTAATGGTCCAGATAAGTGCAGCTCGCTTAAAAAAGTTTTGCTTTCTAGCAACATCGTAAGTTTGCACCCCATTTTTCCATAAATATCACAAATCTGCTATCAGTGGTTGCAAAAACACATTAAGCTTGTCCTTCGGACTTTTAGGCCCGGGCACAAGAATCGAAAGAAACATGAATTGATCCTTCATGCATAACCACGGGGGTAGATTGTATAGAGTAAGAATAACTGGCCATGACGAATATTGCTTCCCCGTCATTCCAAACGGTGTAAAACCGTCTGTGCTCAAGCCCAACCTAATATTCCTAATTTCAGATGTAAAATCAGGATACGAACGGTCCAAATGCTTCCAAGCCAACGAGTCTGCAGGGTGACGCATAACACTAGAGTCATCAGAAGTGCACGAGACATGTCATGTCATATCCTACGTAGTGGCCTTGGACATGTACAATCTTTGCAAACGAGGAATTATCGGAAAGTAGAACATCTCCTTAACCAGACGTTTCTTTTTCAACCGACCATCTACATCAACCCTACTCGGCTTATACCGTGATCCACCACAAATCTTACAAAAATCTAGTTCGCTGTCTGCACCCCAGAATAACATGCAATTCTGTGCACAACAATCAATCATTTCTACCGGAAGACCTATCCCACTCATCAAATGTTTAGTGTCGTTAAATTTCTTGGAAACCTTATTTTCGGGAGGACAAATCTCACGAATCAACTCAACGACCTGATTGTATCCCCTTTCAGACAATCTATTTTCCATTTTAATGTTCAACAATCTGGAATTGAATGTCAACTGCGAATGAGATTCGCAACCAGGATACAAGTCTTGGTCCGCTGCACGAAGCATGTCGTAAAACTGTGTCGCATTCTCGTTAGGGGGTTCTTCATTATGTGCCTCCTCTTCCACGTTTATTCCAAAATCAATGTTTGGGACACCCATTAAGTCTTCTACCATAGTGTGGTACGAACTAGGTCCCGATGGGTCAACTTCGTTTGAAGTTGACGCAAATTCATTAGTGTTTTAAAATGGACGTGGACCCCAAATCTCTTCCCGGTGATAAATCCAATTATAATAATTTAGTGTAAAACCATTTCGATATAAATGAGATTTCACTTCATTAGGATCTCTAGAAGTCTGATTTCGACATCTAGCTTTCGAAAAAGAACACCTAATTTTTCCTTCCCAAATCGAATTCAGATTACTAGTGGCAGCTTCAATAAATCAATTTACTCCACTAATAAATTCGGGGTTCATAATCCCATTCACCAATCTTGGACTATACATCCAACTACGACTTGAATAATTCATGTCAATCGATCTATTTCAAATTGATTTTGAAATTTAAACATTGATTAATAATCTATATATCGTATTCCTAAATATTATTTAAATTCCTAGTGCATCCAATTTCAACTATCCTAGCAATTAAATTCCAAATATATTATAACAATTCTAATTAACACCCTAACAAATAAGTTATAACACTTAAAACATGCATGCATAACACAATTAACAATTAACACATGCATCCATAAAAATTAACATTTAATTTCAAACAATTCTAAAAATAAAATTATATATATATTTTCAACAATTTTATATATACATACAACATATATACATTTATATACTACAACCACATATATACATATAACTTCAAATTTAACCAATGAAGACGAATAAAATTACCGTAGAAATGATCTCGTCTTAATGTAGAACACAAATGGCCAAAAAATGAGTTCGATCTGCAACGGCGGCGGCGACGGTTTAGGCCGATTTTATATTTAGGCCAAAAAATGAGTTCGATCTGCAACGATCGCTTCTGTTCTGGAAAAAGGTTTAGGACGATTTTATATTTAACTAGGGCGACGGTTTAGGTGAGGGGCCCACTCCCGTCGCTTTTTGGCGAGTGGGGTCCCGTTGCCATTTTGTGAGGGGCCCATTCCCGTCGCCTTTTGGCTAGTAAAACTCACACTGTCGCCTTTTTAGTTGTCAATTGGCGACTGTGATGAAAAACACTCGCGTAAAGGCGACCGCAACAAAATCTGTCACCTTTTTTCTGGCACTTGCCGAATCCGTTGCCAATTGGCGACTGTACATTGCACTCGCAAATATCCGTTGCCTTTTGAAATTTTTTTTGTAGAAGCGCTCCAATCCAACGTTAGTGTTATCCATCAAAGTGTCGAACCATCTGTTGATTTTGCTCAAAATAGATAGGATAGTTGGGCACCTAAAAAATAAATGATTCGCATCCTCGTCTTCAATATTGCAGATTTTAAATCAGGTCACGAAATGCTCGTTGAAAGCCCCTCTTCTCTTCAGGTTAAGAATAGTTGGTATCTTATTTTGAACCATCCTCCAAGAGAAAGCTAAGACCTTCAAAGGTATGCATTCAGTCCAAATGCTCCCCACGCTATCGAGAAACTGGCAGCTCCTACTTTGCTTCTCCAACAGTAATTTATAAGCCGACTTTACTGTGAAAATGTCGTCCTCCTCTAATTCCCAGGACCAATAATCTGTTGCATTAGAATGTTTGGTGTACCTATCAATGAATCTACACAACTCGTTAAAAACATCTTGCTCACTCTCAAATAAAAACCTACACCACTTCCAAGATAATACCCTGCTGCTTTCTACCCATTTCACCCTGTACGTCACCCTACAATTCTTGTCAATCTCCAAACCATATAATCTGGGAAATAGAGTCCCCATACTATGCCCTTCCATCCATTCGTCCTCCCAAAATCTAGTAGACTCCCCATTACAAACTACCATTTTACAATTATAAAAAAATCTATCACTTGCACCAACAAATTTAACTAAATTAGTAGTATTGGAAGAAGAATGCTAGTTCTCAAAGATTCAATATGACCTTCTAGTCCAAGGTAATACAATCCCACAATTTGGTAATTGACAGTATGTATTTTTTGGAAGCAGCAAAAGAATTTTATTACAGAGCATAAGGTGTACACAGAACAAAACCAGCGTTACATAAGGAACTTACAAAGAAAAAGAAATAACATCCCAACCAGAAAGACAAACAAGAGAATGCACAAATAAGGTTCCTTTTTCAGTCAACAAAAAAGTTTCAAAACTGCGAAAGAGATTTAGATTCCATCCATCTATACTTCGTTATTTTAATGTTGTCCACCGTTCTATCCATCTATACGTCGTTATTTTAATATTGTCACAATCAGAATTGACAGTATGTATTAATGTTGCCAAAGTTGAGAAAATTGACAAGTAAATGAATTTTAACAAAAAAACTCATATATAACAGAAACAAACCTCACAAACCTTTTGCACAAAGAACTTCTTCTCACCGTCTCACCACCAGCAGATATACAATAACAACTTTTGTAAAAAAGTTTCATGTAAGTCAATTATGCATTTTTCAATAATTTCTTGATTGAAAAGAAATATATCATCATTATGCATAATATTATTATGTAACACTGAGAAATTTACAAAGAAGATTGACTATAACTTCTTCTTTTTTTTCTTAAATTTGAGTGACTATTCATTTTAGCTAAATAACCTCTTTTACATCTTCATGATAGAACCTTAATTACTCAAACTCCATTGTAAATTGAGAAACAACATGATGTAATTGAAATTTCTAATTAATTAATACAAGAACCACACAAAGTAAAAATATAAGACTTAGTTGATTTCTTAGTATCTCAATCACTAGCATAATTTGAATCCACATAACCAACTAAATTTACATCACTAGTAGATCTAGAGAATTTAAGATCAACATTTAAATATTTGAGAAGCCACTTCATGACCTCCCCTTCAATTTATATAGGATGCATGATTTTTATGTGAGTTGATATTGGGTGAAATATTGCATGTATACATCTTTGTCCAATTAACTCAAAGTCAAAACTCTAAGCCATTTAATTTAAAAGTCAAAATAAATATGTGGTCCGATCACTTTAATTTAATCTCTATATATACTTTAATATACTTTAATTTTTTGACAAAATAATTAAAAAAGATATCCGTCTTTTTTATTCCTTTGAAAAATAAATTAAATAATAAAAATATTTAATATGACTTGAATTGCTACATGCACATTTAATACTACATATTATAATGTAAGTTACTACATCAACAAAAACACTATAAAAATAATAATATTTTACTACATAAAAGAATCAGTATAACAGAGTACTATATAAAATAATTTGGTTACTACATTGAACAGTATTTATTACTATATGTAACTTTGCATCATCCTGCAATAAAAGAATCAGTATTAAACCCATAAAAATTATGTAATACAACATGCAATAATATATGTTACTACATTTTATAACGTGGTTTATTACATCACACTAGGAAAAATGTTATTACATAAAATAATAGTATGTATTACTATATAAAATAGTTTGCGTTATTACCACATAAAATAATGTGTGTTACTACATATTAGAATTTGAATTACTACATTTAGTTGTGTTCTGTTACTACATTAAAAAAATCGTCACAACCGCTGGAAGAAACCGTCGGAAGAAGTTTGAGAGATAGGAAAGAGAAGACGGACTAAAAGAAAAGAATTCGAAAAGACAAAAATAAAAACATTTTTCGACAATAAAAAAAAAAAAAAATTCACAGAACCGAGTTAAATATTAGTAAAACACAAGAGGGTGAATTGACAAATACATTAAGAATTGACCCAAATGAATTAACGGTGCCCAATAACATATATTTCCAGACTATTAACTTAATAAGTCAATATTTTTAGCTCAATTTAATAAGTTAATATTTGCAGACTTAATTGGTCAATAGTCAATATTTCCAGTCTAATTGACTTAATTGGTCAATATTACATATGTGCATATTGCATACAAGTTTATGTGAATTTGTGTTGGGTAAATTTAAAATTTGATGTAATAAATAATAAAATGTATAATTTGTTGTACACGTATACTTAGAGATGTTTATTCGGGCCGGACTAACCGGGCTGACCCGTTTAACCCTGAAAAATGTAGGGTTAGGGACTTAGGGTTCATGAATCATAGGCCCATTTAAATCCGAGCTTTTTTTTTACCCGAACCGGTTAGCCCGCAGGCTAAATCGGGCCAGCCCACAGGTCTACAGGGCCGGCCCGCTAGCCCGAGTTGTTACTTTTTTTTGGTTTTTTAATATATAACCTTAGAATAAATTTTGAGTCATTTGATCCATATCCATAACTATAAACATTGAATAGCTCATTACCCCCTATTAATCAATATTACAATTTTTTTATTAGATTATGATATTTGTTTAGCTTTATTTGACCATATTAAGGACCAACAAATTTTAGAATTGTGTTTAAAACATATTTTTATTTTCTCATTTATCGATCATTAACTAATTATATATTTTTCTATTTTATTTGCTTGTTGGACGTGTCAATTGGAACATTTAATTTTAAAAGAAAAAAAAATATTGTAGCCCGTTAGTGGCCCGTTTAACCTGCGGCTCGCTAGGGTTAGGGTTAGGTCCTAACAATTGTAGAACCCCGGTTAAGGTTCTAACCCATTTAGCCCGTAGCCCTGTAGGATAGGGCCAACCTGATTGACATCCCTACGTATACTCTCTTTGTCCAACTATAATTATTTTTAAGGTGTTTTGATTAAGATAGAATGAACTCTCTACCTTTCAGAGATTCAATAAAAAAAATTAAGTAAATGATTTAATAAAATAAGGTAAATAATAAAAAATCACAATCCATTTCATTACTGATCTATATATAATGGATTCAATGCATATCCATGTTTAAAAAAAATTAAGTAAATGATTTAACAAAATAAGGTAAATAATAAAAAATCACAATCAAATGGATTCAATGCAGACCCATGTTTAAACCGCTTCATTTGCATCCGTTAATATTTTTGCACCGCCTTGCCGTTAATATTTTTGCAGTGTCATGTGAATTTGCTGTAGTGTTTTGCAGAACTCGGTTGATGCACAAAATGTGTATTTTATATATTCACCGTCAAAATTAAATATTCTAAACCATTTTCTACAACAGATATTCAATTTCATTTTAACTTTTTTTTAAGTGAATTTGTTTATTCAACCAAATTCAAATTTAATTACCAAATATATTATATTGATACACCAACTTTTTTTTTTTTTTGAGTTTTAATTAAATTTAAATTATTAAAAAAATTATTTTTTCTTATTTTAATTTCAAAATAATAATTTACATATTATCTACCCATAATTATTATTTTTAAATTTTAAATCATAATTATTATTTTTTAAACTTTATTGTATTTCATTTTATTTATTTTAATATGTTGGATAAAGAAATAACTTTCTTTAAATTTTAATTTAATTTTAGTTTTAGTTTAGTTTTATATTTGTTTTTCGAGGTTAAAAACTATAATTATTTTAATTCTAATAAATTAAAAATTATAATCATTTTAATTCTAAAAAGATTAAAATTTTAAATTAATATGAAGTAAACTATATGAAATAATCATATATATATATATATATATATATATATATATATATATATATAAATTTTTTGAGATATAGAGTGTGAATGTATTCTAAAATAATTTTAAAAACTTTTTAGGATATATAGATTATTGTAGAGGATTTTAGAATAATTTAAGAAATTTTATTTAGAAAATTTTTTGTAATTTTTTATAAAAAAATTTAAAATCTTCAAACTATTAGTTAATTGAAGTTTCAAATAAATATGAAAAGTAATCACCCTAAAAAGGGTAAAGGATTAGAGATGTACATTGACTTAGTTGAGAAAATTATGCAATTATTTGTTATAATCACACAATTATTTGTTAAAATAGTTTTTAATAATTTATTTATTTTTATAAATTTATTTATATTTTATTATTATTTTTATAATATTAATTATATTTAAAGATATCATTAAATTTATCGTACAATATATACCATGTTAAAATTGAAATGAAAAAAAAATTGACGTGAAAATTAAGGACTACACACAAATAGTTTTTTCATTTTTTCATGCAAAAGTTACTAGAGTTTTTCTATTGTATGTTTTATTAAATGTGATACATCATTTAGTTTTGTTATGAACGATCATTGTTTTGTCATTAAATAAAAAATATATTTTTTTATAAAAAAAAATATAAAATTATTGAAATATTTTTATAGTACTTTTTTTTTAATTCAAAGGAAAGCACAACGGGCCCAGCCCAGACCAACATTTTCATTTTAAAATTAAATATTTTTATTTATGGTTAGAAAAAGAATATATTCATAATTTTTTTTATTTTAATTTATTTGCATTTTGTATAGAATCAACAAAGTGCAATTATATAAAAAAAATGTTGAATCAACTAATATTTGAAGACAAAGTGGGATAGCTCAAGTGGTTAGACATGAGCAACGGTTGAAAACCGCCGGTTTCGGTTAGAAACCGGCGGTTACGGTTTGTGGTTTCGGCGAACCGTAACCGAACCGCGAACCGCCGGTTACGGTTACGGTTTTCAAACCGGCTGTTCGGTTTGAAAACCGCCGGTTTGGCGGTTTTGTTTTTTTTTTTTTTTTTAATATTATCTTCGTTTTCGCTCGTTTTTACTCCGTTTTAACTCATTTTTTAGAAAATACATTACTAGAATTGAATAAAAATTATATAACTTAAATTTATACATTAAAAATAGAAGAATTGTATATTAAAATAAATATATTTTTTTTTTTTTAATAATAAACCGCCAAAACCGGCCAAACCGGCGGTTTGCGGTTTGTCAAAATGCTGAACCGTAACCGAACCGCCATTTTACGGTTACGGTTCGATTTTTAAACCGTAACCGGCGGTTTGGCCGGTTGGCCGGTTTGGCGGTTCGGTTTTGCGCGTGTCTACAAGTGGTTAGAGCACCACTACCTAGGTATTAGATCCTGGGTTCGAGTCATGGGGAGGGGAGGTATTAGGTCCTGGGTTCGAGTCATGGGGAGGGTTAGATCCTGGGTCCGAGTCGAGGGGAGGTATTAGGTCCTGGGTTCGAGTCATGGGAAGGGGATGGGTATTTAACTTTCATAAAAAAAAAAAAAAAAAAAAAAAAAAAAAAAAAAAATAATATTTGAAGTATGGTTGATTCAAGATATTAAAAGTATTGTTTGTTGGATTGTACAAGAAACCTGAATTATAGTAGAAAGAGTAAGTTACCGTACTTCATTGAAAATTTAGCCAAATTCACATACAAACCAAACCACATAACTTAACCACAATACTGAATAAGATACACAAGGAACTAAATAAGTGAGCATTTATGAACAATTATAGACAACCATCATGGATCCACAATATCACCATTTATATGGCGGAGCAACACCGGTATGGTGACCTCCGGCGCGCTGAGCTGCGGCAGGTGGCCCTCCGTGGGCATCACCTCCACGATAGACTTACCGCCGAGATTCTGGTGGATATACTCCGCCACGGCCACAGGCACCGCCAAGTCTTTCGAGCTCTGAATTATGTGACACGGCACCGTCACTCGCTCCAGAAACTGCCGTGAATCGAACGTGAATATTGTTCGGAAAACGCTCAGAGATATGTCAGGTCGCATGTTGAACAGAGTCCGGCTGAATTCCTGCACCGCCACCGAATCCATGTCGCCGCCCACCACCAGCGGCGCGAATCCCAACGCCCACGACTTGTAGTTCGTCATCATCGCGTTGCACAGCTGATCTATTTCCTCCTGCTCGAATCCTCCGTAGTAATCGGCTGAATTCACAAACCTAATCGCGCCAATTCAAATTCAATTGAATTGGGGGAAATTAAACCAATTCACTCAAATCAACAATTTTGTACAAATTCTCACTAAAAATCCCCAAATTAACAACAAACCTTGGAGAAGCGGAAATCATGATGAGTTTGTGGAATCGATCGGGGCGTATAATGGAGGCGATGGCACCGGTCATGGAGGAGAGGGAGTGGCCGACGTAGATGCATTTATCGACGTTGAATTCGTCTAAAATGGCGCCCATGTTGTCGTACACAATGACTCTGTACTCATCGACAAGGATCAAAATTGAAGTAGTCGGGATTTGTAGTTCCGGCGCCCATGTTGTCGTACACAATGACTCTGTACTCATCGACAAGGTGCGGAACCAAATGCCTCCAGATGGATTGATCGGTGCCAAAGCCATGGCCGAGAACTACGGTGGTATTGCCGGAGCCATGGACTCTAACGTTGTGAGCTTCAGCGGCGGAGATTGCCATTTTCGAATTTTGTTTTGAGGTGTGCAGCAGAGATAATAGGGAGTGGGATATTATTTGTGGTGTGGGGCTAACTAGGGAGTTTGACTTATTAGGAGGAGGCGGTGCCCATCGCATTAAAGTCTGTTATTCTGTCAAATCAGCTACGTGTTAGATATTTTATAAATAATCGACACGTCAATTTTCACACTATACCACTCCTACTCAGGGATCTTAGTTATGGTTAAGGTTGGATGAAGCCCACCCTATATATATTTTTTTAATTATATATATTTATTTTAAGCATTTTAATTAAAAAAATCCAAATTAATTTAATTCTAATCGATTCACCGCATAATGTGTAATATTTATATGGACCGAATCAAAATCCTAACTACAATCTACAATTAAGTTGAGTCTATTATATCATGATTATAATCCCAATTGTATTATACTCCACTATTTAATGTCAAATATTAATTTGTAATAAAAATAAACTCTTCTATTAAGGGTCCAAGGGAGGGAAGACGAAATTATGACATTGACCAAGTATGAGTGAAATTTTGATGACAATTTTAGCAAGAAAGGGGAGATTGCCCTTTGTCACAGCTCAAACCCTACCACAACCCTAAAAGCAAATAAAAATAAAAATAAAAACTAAATTTATTTCATAATTAGTTGCATAATCGAATTATATGTATTTTCATTTTATTTTTTTTTAAGTTATGTGCATTCTGACATTTATTTGAATTAATTGTGTGCATTTTAAGAATTTTGCAAGGAAAAGTAATCAAAGGAAAATTGAGCTTACGTTTAAGAAGTGTTATGGAATTTATCACTTAGTAATTCCAACGCAAATAATAATACAAAGACAACTATAAAAACAATCAGAGGAATAAGCACCACTAACTTGTATTTCTTGCTCCAATGCTTAAAAGCACTAAATTTATTATAGTCTTTCTACTACGTCGTTTATTTATGTGAGTATCTCCACAATTATTACCAGCAACATTGTGATCATTCGAGTCAAAACATATAGCCTTTGGATTATAGTTTTAGGGTGGGACTATTTACACCTCCATTCTGGTTTAGAACACTCCCCTATGAGTTTAATAATAAAATAATAATGTAAAAAATTAAAAATACCATTTAAATCATATTACACTACTAAATGCACTTCTATTACTAAATGCACCCCACCTTCACCTTTTAAACCCTAAACCTAAGTTTTATCCAGCCACACCGCTGCCGCCACAACAAACCACAAACAACAAAAAATTCAAAACTTAGAATATTTTCAAATTTTGTTTTTAAATTTCGACAAACCAGTGTCGACTATTTTCACTCTCGTCGACACTGGTTTGTCGACGATATTGTATATGGTCGACATTTGTTGATCGGGAAAAAAAAAATTTAAATACTCGTTGAAAACTCTAGGTCGACCAAAAATACACTCGTCGACACCCTGTTGTCGACGGGGTGTTTTTGGGTCGACCTAGTGTGGTCGAAATAAAGAAAAAGAAGAAAAAAAAATCTGGAGGCCGTTGGGCGAGGGCACCAGGGAGGGGCACGGGCGGCGGCCGTCGCGCGATTGCTTGGTTTTTTTTTTAACAGGTCGAGAAGGGAGAGGGAGGGGACAACGGCAGAAGGATGGACGGGGCACCAGGGAGGCGGCAATCGCACGGCCGCTTGAAAGAATTTTTTTTTTACAGATCGACCGCTGGAAGGGTGGGACGGGGGCGGGTGTCGCTGGCGGCGACGGTGGGAGCGAGGGCGGGTGTCGCCGGCAGCGACAGTGGGGACTGGTGGGTGGAGTGGTTTGGGGAGGGGGAGAGAAGGAAGAAGAAGATGAAAATGGAGGAGAACTAGGGTTTAGTAGGGGGTGTGAGTAGTAATTGAAATTTTATGAGAGAAGGGCATTTAAGATAATTAAGGGGATGTGCATCTATTTCAAGCCAATTTTAGGGGGTGCATCAATTGGGGGAGTGTTCTAAAACAAAATGGAGGTGTAAATAGTCAGACCCATAGTTTTATTATAGTTTTTCTACTACGTCGTTTATTTAGAAATAAATATTATTTGGGCCACATAGGAAAATAAAAGGCCCATGAAATATCATTTGGGCCAAATGGAAAAAATAAAGGCCCATAAAAAATTTGGAAAGAAATAAGCCGAATCAAACTCCGGACCCTGGATTGCGTATTAGGGAGTGTTTGCAAACTCTATAAATAGTTTAAAAGCACTTCTTAAAAGTAAAAGCTTTGAAAAAACAGCTTTAAAAAGGTGATTTTGGAAACAGTTGTAGAGTTTGAAAACACCTCCTAATTAAAAACAATTATTTTTCCTATTAATACGCCTCAAATGGCTCGAAAAAAAAAAAAATAGGCTCTAAAAAACTTATATGAAATATTCATACATTAACATTAATACAAAAATTCATAAGTATAATGTGATTTGTGTTTTTTTTTTAATTATCTTAATTAACAAATTGCACTATTAAATATTTTGCACAGATGTTGTTCTAATTAATATTTGTGGCAGGATTCATATACTAAGTGAATTCAATTAGTACATACTATGTACCGTTCAACTCGATCTTAACATATACTTCTTCCGTACCATGATATAACTTTCACATCTACTCTTTCGGTCTTTTAGAAATTCCACTCATACAATATTTAAAATATTATATTTAATGTTATTATTTTTATAGTACATATATATACAAATCAACTCACTTATTTATTTTTTTATAAGATTATATCTCAAAATTATATTTACTATAATATTTTTAAAAAAGTGAAAAAAAATTCTGGGACAGAATATATATATTGCGAGAATAGAAAGTCGCTCATTCTTTTTACTCAAAAACTAATACTATATGTTTGAGTAGGTTATTATTGAGCACTAGATGTATCATGACTCAAGTGCATTTTTTAAAAATACATTTTAATTGCACAATATATTTGGTTCACCAAAAAAATTATGGAGGGTGTATTCAATTGAGATTCTGTTTAATTTTTTGGACTTTAAAAAGTCAGTGGATTTTGAAAATCTGAAATACACATTTTTTTATTTATTTAAATGGATTTTCATAAACTACACCCCTAAAACTATTGATGCAAACGTATATTGAACACACTTGTATATAAAAAAAATTATCTAAATTATTTAGAAAAAATATCAAAAATATATCTTCATTGTTATTAGCAATATTGTTCTCAATGCATTAGTTGGCTTTGAGAAAGCAATTCCAAATTTTCCTCTTCCACAGATGCGGTGTGTAATCCAGTCCAAGCTAGTACTAACTCTTCTTGTGTTTGAAATGGGAACTTGTGATTTGAAAATACCAAAAATTCTCTCAATCACATTTCTTAATCATGCATGAGGAAGAAGAAAGATTGAATATTTGCATTTCTGGAGTGACGACCTTGACCACCAAAATCTTTTAGATGATATCGAACACCACGTAATGGGAGTTGACGTCGATTACTGGAGTGATGACCTTGATACGATATACTATAATTTTTAAAGAAAAAATATAATTTTAAAATACAGTTTTCACGATAATAATAATGGTAGTAAAGAATATGTGATGCTTATTGAAGAACATGGTTAGATTTTATTTTGTTTGAAGAAAGAGTAGGAAGATTCGTTTGAAGAAGAGCAGGAAGATGGACAACTTTTCAATTTCGTAAACTATGAAGCTGTGTAGAATTTTGTGGTTAGAAATACACTACTTTCTTCTCTTTCAGAGTTTTTGAGAGAATCCAAAATCCATAAATTGTTGAATACCTAAAAATTTCTAAAGACTTTTTAAAATCCGTATTAAATACCTCAAAATTTTGAAAGACTTTTAAAAATTCGGATTGAATACCCCCAGATTTTAAAAGTCCAAAAGAATTCAAAAGAGTCTCAATTGAATACACCCCCTACCTGTATGTTTTGACTTTTGACTCACGTGAATTATAAATAGACATTTCGAAAATAAGGAGGGTGTATTCAATTGAGATTTTGTTGGATTTTATTGGACTTTTAAAATCTGGGGGTATTCAATTCGAATTTTTAAAAGTCTTTCAAAATTTTGAGGTATTCAATACGGATTTTAAAAAGTCTTTAGAAATCTTTAGGTATTCAACAATCTATGGATTTTAATACTCTATGGATTTCGTTGGATTCTCCTTCAAAAATATAAATAAATTTCACTATTCAAAATCTCTTCTAAAAAGCAGAGATTTCAACGGATTCTCTCAGAAACTCTGAAAGAGAAGAAAGTAGAGAAAAAACAAACATTCTTGCTGTATTTTGAACCACAAAATCCTATACACAGCCTCTCTTCTTCAAACGAAATAAAATATAACTATGTTCTTCGATAAGATTCTTCACCACCATTATTATCGTGAAAACTGTATTTTAAAATTATATTTTTTTCTTTAAAAATTATACTCCCTCCATCCATGAAAAGTAGGGACATGGGGATGGGGCACAAATTTTAAGAAAATTGTAGATAAAGTAAGGGTATTATAGGTTATTGTGGGGTCTATTGTGAATAAAGTGATTGTTTAGGAATAAAGTTGATGGCAAATTGAGTAATTAAGTGATAGTTGAAGGGTGATAGTTTCCATAAAGTGTATGTGACTACTTTTCGTGGACAAAGAATATGTGTCAAATGGGACTACTTTTCGTGGACGGAGGGAGTAGTATATCGAACACAGTTACGTTAGCAATATCAAGGTCGTCACTCCGACTAAAAGATTTTGATGGTCAAGGTCGTCACTCCAGAAATGCAATTATTCAATCTTCACCATGCATCATTAAGAAATGTGATTGAGAGAATTTTTGGTATTTTCAAATCGCTATTCACAAGTTCACATTTCAAACACAAGCAGAGTTAGTACTAGCTTGGGCTGGATTACATAACTTTCTTCGGAAAGAATGGATTACATAACTTTCTTCGGAAAGAATGTCGGATGAATTTCAGTCGAATATTTCAGTCGAATATGAAGAAGAATTGCTCAAAGCCAATGATGAATAATATATTTTTTTTGAACTAATATATTTTTGATATTTTTTCTAAATAATTTAGATAATTTTTTTTATATACAAGTGTGTTCGATATACGTTTGCATCAATAGTTTTAGGGGCATAGTTTATGGAAATCCATGTAAATAAATAAAAAAATGTGTATTTCAGAATCCTGTCAAATCTATGAAAATCCATATAAATCAATAAAAAAGTCAGCCAAACTCTGCATAGAGTCTATGGATTTTCTAAATCACGGACTTTTTAAAGTCCAAAAAAATCCAACAGAATCTCAATTGAATACACCCTCCTAAAAATCGCTAGTTCTGTTTGACTTTTAATTTTACAATATGCTATCCCGATTCAACAAGAACTTTATTTGCCCCTGTTCTATAGTACCTTGGGGAGGCAAATAAAAATCAGTATTTTCAAATTTTTGTATTATGACGAGGAAAATGCATAATACTATGTTTTTATAGAATATTTGGAATGAAAAATAGTATTCTTTAATTTTTACTGAAAGTGTATGTGGACTAAACCTTTTTATTCAGGCCAATAATATTGACTTCAATTAGGCCATTTTCCATAATTTAATAGGAAATTAATTTCTATATCAAGGGAGGGAGTGGAGAAGAAAGAAAGGTTGTGTGTTGGGTCAAAATCAAATAGCCAATATTTTAAAATGTATTCAAATCTAGGTACATGTTGGCTGTTGCGTACTTATTTTTTAAATTTTGCAAACATTTGTCTTTTAATATTAAACCATTTTTCTCACAATTACTAATAATTAAAATTAAATCACAAAAATAATTTATTGCCAAAACACCAAATAAGGGCTATAGTATAAACATATCATGCATGTCACAAACCGTCTCAAAGTTTACTGTCTGTCGCTAAGAATTTAGGGGTAAATTACTTATGTCATTATTTCAATTCCATTTCTTCAATTCATTAAATTTCAAGCAACAATTTTATAAAAATAAAAAATCAAGTCACATGCCCACAAGATAGCAGAGATACATATTTGAGGTTTTTTACAAAGCTGTAGGGCATGATTGGGTAACATTATATCATTACAATAGTAATGATATCATTAATGTTTCTTTTATAAAGTGGAAAACTGGTTCTTGTCGATTTTCCGATTTTATCTGGTTTTAACCGATTCAACCTTAAAAATAGTTTTTTTTTTACCAGTAGAACCGGTTCGAGTGAACTTGCCGGTGGTGTCCTGTTATGAAAACATCAATGTAGATTAGGTAAGCTTCACATGCATAATAAATTAAGCAGAAACAATAAGACAAGCGCTTGTCATTCCATTAATTATAGGCTTATCATTGTATAATATTTAATTATTTCTCAATATTATTATTGCAACAATTATTTACCTGTGGGCAACCTGTCCAACTGTCTACTCTATTTCGGTTTCATTATATATTTAAATATATAAAACTTGAATAAAATAATAAAAAAATTAACGAACTATTTATACCACTTCAATATGGGTTAGAAAGTCTACTTATTCAGTTATTCTCGAATCACTAACGCATTTTGAAGTGGTATAAATTGTCCGTTAAATTTGTTTTATAGAGTTTCAAAACACATATTAATTGGGCTTAAATAAAATGCTCATTTTTTTTCTATCATTATCAATAATTTTCGGAATACCTATTATAACTATGTCTTTCACTTTTTTTTTTTTTTTAAAATTGATAGTAGCTTTAATATTTAATTAAAAAATCCAGAAGCGGGTTTTTTAATTAAATATTAAAGTTTCAAATAATTTTTAATGATATATTAGCGTTTGAGGAGGCTTTAACAATATAAATAGGAACGCCCTTTCTAAGGGCGCCTTTCCTCAATTCTGCCATGACAGGGATAAAGGGTTCAGAAGGTTGCAGAGGTAAGAGAGGGGCGCCGTTACAAATGGCGCCCTTCTGAAACCCTACACTTACCCTAGACCTACATTTGACCGTATTCCTCAATTAATACCAAAACACACATCTGACTTTTCAATTCATATACTGTATATGTATACATTCTACCCTCATCCCTACTTCAATTTAGTTTGTATGATAGTCTAGTTAGAATATAATTTATATTCTAATATATAAATTAAAATTATATAAAATTATCATTCTACTAATATATTCGAATATAAAGTATATTCTAACTGTTCTTTAGGTTTGTATTAAATATTTTTATTTTAATTAATATTCTCCTAGACTCTACATTAAAATTTTAATTTAAACTAGGTTTTGCTAATAGTTTAAATTTTAATTTATACTCCCTCCATCTCACTATAAGTTTCTACTAGTGTGAACTGTGCACACTATGTATAGAAGATCATGATAGTATTTTCTAATTTCAAGTAATTAGTTCTTCTAATTTTCAACTAATTAATATAGAGTCTAACTATTAGTAAAATTATTATATACTCCCTCCTCCCCCGAATAAATTTCTAATTTCTTTTGAGTGTTTAAATTAAGGATTATGATAAAATAATGGATGTAGTACAAGTAATGTGATGGTGAAAGAGAAATTAATAGATTAATATGAGATGAAGTATAATAAAATAATAGATAAAGTATATATAACTGATGTGATTGGAGAGAAAAATAATTTGACAAAATTGAAATGAAAAACGTATTATGGGACATCAAAAAAAAAAAGTGAAAACTTATAGTGGAATGAAGTGAGTATAAATTAAAATTTAAACTATTAGTAAAATCTAACTTAAATTAAAATTTTAATTTAGAGTCTAGGAGAATATTAGTAAAAAAGGGGAAAATTTAATATAAATCTAAAATTTAAATTAACAAAATAATAATAATAATACAAAAGCATAAATTAAAATTATATTATAAGTTTCCCCTTTTGTTTTTTTTTGGTGTTTTGATTAAGGAATATAATAAAATAATAGATATAGGTGATGTGATGAGAGAAGAGAAAATAATTGATGAGTGTGAGATGAAGCATGATAAAATAATAAATAAAGTGTAACTGATGTGTTAGGAGAAAATAATATGACAAAAATGGAATGAAAAACTTATAGTGGAACATCCCTAAAAGAAAAGTGGAAAACTTATAGTGGAACGTAGGGAGTATTAAAATATAAATTATATTTTAACTAGACTATTATAATTCATAAAAACTAAATTGAAGGAGAGATGAGGGTAGACCGTATATGAATTGAAAAAACAGATGTTTGTTTTGGTATTAATTGAGGAACACAGTCAAACGTAGGTGTAGGGCTGCAGGGTAAATTGTAGGGGTTCAGAATGGCGCCATTTGTAACGGCGCCCCTCTCTGTCCTATGCTGTTCTCTGTTCATTTTATCCCTTGTCATGTCAGAATTTTCCTATTTATATTGTTAAAACCTCCCCAAACACTAATATATTATTAAAAAATATTTGAAACTTTAATATTTAATTAAAAAAACCAGAAGCTATAGTTTTAAAGAGTTTCAAAACAACTCAAAGTCTACTTATTCGGTTATTTCCTCACTTTTAATGAAAGTGGTAGTTTTATATATTTATTTAAGCCCAATTAACGACCTTTTGCAAAGTGGTAAATGTACGTGCAATCACCGAATTTCCTCCTCATTTACACTAACTATTTAGTAGGGAAAATTTTATTTTTGGTCCTGTAAGTTTAGGACATTCCAAAATAAATCCTTTAAGTTTCAACTTTACAAAATATGTCCTTTATGTTTTAATTTAGTCCTTTTTTATGCAAATTTAGTCCTTTATCTTTTAAAACAATTAATGTTAATTAAAATAATTAAAAAAACTTCATGGATTAAACACTTAATTAAATTTATTCAAATAAAATTAGTCATGCAATCCTTTTTGAATTGACAACGTATTTATGTAATAAAACTTCATTTCAATATTTTTTTTTACTGCATCAAATTCTACTTTTAAAATTAATTAATTAATTATAAAATTATGTATAAAATTCAAATATAATTAAAAAAAATAAATATTCAATCAAATAATAATACAGTGTAAAATTTGAAATTTTAAAAATATATATATTTAATCTGTATATAATTTTAAAAAATTAAAAAAAACACACATCAAAAAATAAACTTACACAACAAATTAAGTTTTGCTCCATAAATACGTTGTCAATTAAAAATGAACTACGGGCCTAATGTTATTTGAATAAATACTTATTTATGGAACAAAATTTCATTTCAATATTTTTATTTTATTTTACGGTACAAAACTTTTATATATATATATATACATATATATTTGTTATTTTTTCAGATTATATTTGTTGTGTAAGTTTATTTTTTGATGTGTGTGTGTTTTTTTTTCATTTTTTAAAATTATATACAGATTAAATATATATATTTTTAAAATTTCAAATTTTACACTGTATTATTATTTGATTGAATATTTATTTTTTTTTAATTATATTTGAATTTTATACATAATTTTATAATTAATTAATTAATTTTAAAAGTAGAATTTGATGAGTAAAAAAAAATATATTGAAATGAAGTTTTATTACATAACGTTGTCAATTCAAAAAGGATTGCATGACTAATTTTATTTGAATAAATTTAATTAAGTGTTTAATCCATGAAGCCTTTTTAATTATTTTAATTTACATTAATTGTTTTAAAAGATAAAGGACTAACTTTGGATAAAAAAAGGACTAAATTAAAACATAAAGGACATATTTTGTAAAGTTGAAACTTAAAGGATTTATTTTGGAATGTCCTAAACTTACAGGACCAAAAATAAAATTTCCCCCTATTTAGTACCCTTTAATTATCTATATATATATTCTTTTCTTTCTCAAAGTTTTATTCCTTGTATAGATTGTCCTAGCTTTGGAGTCAAGGTTTTTGATGCGTCAAACTCACTACTCCACCTTTATTATTTATATTATAAATTACTGTAACATTATTAGGACGACTGAAAATATATATTAAATTTATTTTTTTTCAACATTTGGCATTGAGCAATGATGAAAATTGCTCCTAGGAATAAACCGACGACCACATTATGACTCTCTAATTAATTTTATGTTGTGTTTTTTTTTGGGATAACGTAGCTATAGCTTTATCAAGTGTTTCATAATGTCACCCATGTGCCATATCATGCATGTGTTTATTAACGAATATTACGGATGAATTTTGATGTTTGTAAATTGTAAGGCATTCATGAACCTATTTAAATGAATAAATCAAATCCAGAAAGTTAATTTAATATGATCGACGATGT
Source organism: Galeopsis tetrahit (assembly GCA_963675135.1). NCBI lineage: Eukaryota > Viridiplantae > Streptophyta > Magnoliopsida > Lamiales > Lamiaceae > Galeopsis > Galeopsis tetrahit. Next base: position 92,632,479 of record OY776119.1, read on the forward strand.
TGTGATTTGGATTTTTTTTTTGATAACATGTTGTGATTTGGAGTTAATTTGCTTAATTAATGTGTCGATTATAAATTTAAATCATACTCCTATCACCTATGTTATTATTATGTTTAGTTTGAAGATTTATTTTCATATGTCAATACATTATATTTACACATATATAATTAGCACTACAAAATAATGTCCAGAAGGCAACGGCAATTGGCAACGGCAGGCTACCGTTGCCAATTGACAACGACATTGATAACGGAAAGAAAAAAGGCGATGGGGGCGGGTGTCGTTGCCTTAAGGCAACAGAAGTGGGCCCCGTTGCAAAAAGGCGACGGCATATAAGGCCCGTTGCCAAAAGGCGACGGCAGTGGGCCCCATTGCCATTTGGTAACTGGCCTCCACTCGCTAAAAGGCAACGGCAGTGGGCCCGTTGCCTTTGTCGTCGCCCTACTTCAATTAAAACTCCTTCCTCCCCAGCAGTCCAGAAGCTAATTAAGCGGCGCACACACACCTCCATTACACAAACCTCCAAACTCAACATCCACGTTCGTTTGTAGATCGGACTCGATTCTTGGCCATTTGTGTTCTACACTTCGACGGGAGCATTTCTACGATAATTTTTTTCGTTTTAATCGGTTAAATTTGAAGTTATATGTATATATATATATAGTTTAGTATATATATGTATATATATGCATATATGTTGTATGTATATATAAAATTGTTAGAATTGTTAATTTTTATGCATGCATGTGGTAATTGTTAGAATTTAATTGTTAGAATTATATATATTGTGTTAGGCATGTATTTTATATGTATGTATGTTTTAATTAATTAATTAAGTTATAAGAATTTATTTGTTAATTAGGGTGTTAGAATTATATATATAATTGTGTTATGTCTATATATGAATTTATTTGTTAATTAGGGTGTTAGAATAATTATTAGAATATATTTGGAATTATATTAATTAATTTTAATAGAGTTGGAGGAATGAGACGTTGGTTGTTAATTTGTGTGTTGTAGACGTCGATTGACATGATGAATTATTCAAGTCGTAGTTGGATGTATAGTCCAAAATTAGTGAATCTGATTATGAACCCCGGATTTATTAGTGGAGTAAATGATTTTATTGAAGCTGCCACTATTAATCCGAATTCGATTTGGGAAGGAAAATTAGGTGTCCTTGTTTGAAAGCTAGATGTCGAAATCAAACTTATAGAGATCCTAATGAAGTGAAATCTCATTTATATCGAAATGGTTTTACACTGAATTATTATAATTGGATTTATCACAGGGAAGAGAGTTGGGGTCCACGTCCATTTCAAAACACTAATGAATTTGCGTCAACTTCAAACGACGTTGACCCAGCGGGACCTAGTTCGTACCACACTATGGTAGAAGAGTTAATGGGTGGCCCAAACATTGATTTTGGAATAGACGTGGAAGAGGAGGCACTTAATGAAGAACCCCCTAACGAGAATGCGGCACAGTTTTACGGCATGCTTCGTGCAGCGGACCAAGACTTGTATCCTGGTTGTGAATCTCATTCGCAGTTGTCATTCAATTCCAGATTGTTGAACATTAAAACGGAAAACAGATTGTCTGAAAGGGGATACAATCAGGTCGTTGAGTTGATTCGTGAGATTTGTCCTCCCGAAAATAAGGTTCCCAAGAAATTTAACGACACCAAACATTTGATGAGTGGGATGGGTCTTCCGGTAGAAAGGATTGATTGTTGTGCACAGAATTGCATGTTATTCTGGGGTGCAGACAGCGAACTAGATTTTTGTAAGATTTGTGGTCGATCACGGTATAAGCCGAGTAGGGTTGATGCAGATGGTCGGTTGAAAAAGAAACGTCCGGTTAAGGAGATGTTCTACTTTCCGATAATTTCTCGTTTGCAAAGATTGTACATGTCCAAGGCCACTGCGAAGGATATGACATGGCATGCCTCGTGCGCTTCTGATGACTCTAGTGTTATGCGTCACCCGGCAGACTCGTTGGCTTGGAAGCATTTGGACCGTTCGTATCCTGATTTTGCATCTGAAATTAGGAATGTTAGGTTGGGCTTGAGCACAGACGGTTTTGCACCGTTTGGAATGACGGGAAAACAATATTCGTCATGGCCAGTTATACTTACTCCGTACAATCTACCCCCGTGGTTATGCATGAAGGATCAATTCATGTTTCTTTCGATTCTCGTGCGCGGGGCTAAAAGTCCGAAGGACAAACTTGATGTGTTTTTACAACCACTGATAGCAGATTTGAGATTTTTATGGGAAAATTGTGTGCAAACTTACGATGTTGCTAGAAAGCAAAACTTTTTGATGCGAGCTGCACTTATCTGGACCATTAGTGACTTCCCAGCATACTCGATGTTGCTTGGTTGGAGTACAGTCGGAAGGCTTGCTTGTCCATATTGTGGAGAGTACATCAATGCATTCTATTTGAATAAAAGTAGAAAGCAGTCGTGGTTCGACAACAACCGAAAGTTTTTACCACTCTACAGGACCGAGAGGTCCCGTGCTCGAAACCCAGATGGAGCGAAAATTCGCGAATATTGGTGGCCTAGTGGTGGGGGGTGTGTTGGTTGCCTTAGAGACCTGGGTTCGAAACCCAGGTTCTCATTTTTTAAAAGTTAACAAAAAGGCGACGACCTTGGCAACGGCAGTGGGCCCGTTGCCAATTGGCAACGACTGGGCCCCGTTGCGAAAAGGCGACGGCCTCCACGCCCTTGCCAAAAGGCGACGGCCATCTACCGTTGCCAAAAGGCAACGGTTTTCTCAAAATCCGTTGCCTATAAAATAGCAACGCCCATATTGGCAACGACGGAGTGCCGTTGCCTTCTTGATTAGTGAGGGGGAATCCGTTGCCTTCCCCATTGCCATTTTGGCATTTTTTTGTAGTGTAGTATTGAGTCAACTAAAAAATGTAATCACACGACCCTTACAACTCATTCTTACCAACTAAACAAATTTATAAAATTATTTTTAATATCTATGTACTTAATTAATTTTAGTAATTTTTAAATAATTATATTAACATCTATTAAAGAATTTTTTTTATAAGTTATATAATCTTATAGTTTTACCATTCTTTTTTTTTTTAATAAAAAATATCTTGAAACGCTAATGGACACTTATATAAATTAAAATATGTATACCAAAAACTATATTTTTCTATTGTGTTATAGATTAATTTAATGTATTTAGAAAATAAATCTTTAAAGTATACTTTTATAATTTTATACCCATATATTATTAATATATTTATTACATGATATAATAACATTATTTTAAACAAACGCAATTGTTGCATGATTTAATTGGCGTGTATACAAATATTTATCTAATGTACAGTATTATTTTATGCAAAAGAAATTTATAAGCGGGAACCTTTATTTATATATATATATATATAGTTCTTTCTTTCTTTTTTCTATTCAGCTTTGCACCAATAATATTGGGAAAATATTCTCAGGGTATATTAATGAACAAAAAATTATAAAATATTTATATTAAAATTTCATATTTTTTAATACGTTTTTCTCCCCAAACAAAATAGCCGTTCTCGATCCCTACAAAAATAATATTAAAGGAAACAGAAGATATGAAAACGGCTATATTATTATTTTTCTAGAGACATACTCCCTCAGTCCCACAATTGTTTGCACTCTTTCCTTATTCGTCCGTCCCACAATTGTTTGCACTACTAAAAAAGGAAACTTTTTCATAAACCCCACCCTCACAATATTCACATATTTACACAAAATGCCATTACTTTTACCCTCAATCCAATCATTCACTTTACTTTATTCATAAAAGTTTACAAAATTACCCCTCAACTCTCCACTCATTACACTTTTTTCTTAGTTTGCGTGCCCCATTTTTGATGCAAACAATCCTGGAACGGAGGGAGTACATGCAAGAAAACAAAAAATTAAAGAGGTGCGTAACGGCTGGTTTCAGCATCAAATCAAAGATATATTTGATTGATGGGGCCCAGCCCGGCCCGGTAGATGGGTTACGCAGTGACGGTGCTTGGTCCAGCTAAAATTAGCAAAGAGCTTAATCAGCGCCGTTCAATTCTACCTCACCTTTTTTTTTTCTTACCACGGTCCAGCAAGGATGAAAATATCGCTATCGTAACAAATATCGCAACCTTAATTTTACGGATATATCGCGTGATATTTTAAAACATACTATTATTATACATATATTTCATTCAAAAGTCATTAAAATTATATGTTTAAAACAAACCTATAGATAATAAATTATATAAATGTTGGCTGACGAAAATTAATTGACAACATAATACAATATAAAATGATTAAATGTACATGATAAAATACAATTAATATCAAAATGATGACCTATAAGGTTCAAATATAGTAGGTGAAATGACATTTTTGTCCAAACAACATTGATAAAATACAATTAAATACTAGCTGACGAAAACTAATTGACAACATAATACAGTACAAAATGATTAAATAAATATATATATGATAAAATAAAATTAATATCAAAATAATAACCTATGAGGTTCACATATAATAGGTGAAATGACATATTTGTCCAAACAACATTCATACTAACCCATCACATTATAGTAATTTAGGATATAGTTATGCACGTGTAATTCATATGTTTAAAAAAACTACTAAATATGGTGAATTGAGAATATATTTTCTTGCACTATTAAAAATAAAATAAAATGTCATTGTCAAAAAAAAAAATGTATAATTTTGTACATATAAAAATAAAATTTCAAATAAGTTTACGATTTTTTTAGATTTTGCGATATTGTGCGATATATCCGCGATATTTCTCGATTTTCGTCCAATTTTACACTACGGTTGAACGATATCGATATTTAGCGATATTTTGCGATATATCCGCGATACTCGGGAAAAAATACATTAGACCCCAATATTCATATCGCAATATCCAAATTTGCGATATATCCGCGATATCGCGAAATCCTACCTCACATATCGATATATCCCGCGATATATCCGTAAAATTAAGGTTGCGATATTTGTTGCGATAGCGATATTTTCATCCTTGAGTCACACTTATCCACAGTCCACACAATTGCATATTTGCATGATACAATTTGTACAATTGAGCATGTATAAATTTAAAAAGACCTGTATATAATTTGGTATTTTTAATTTATTTAACAACACATGTATAAATTTACATAAAAGTGCAAATAATAATTAATGAAAACGTTATTATTAATAATTGAAAAAGTGTGAGTACTATTTATTGAAAAATATAATGTACGTTTCAATAATATCGTGTTTTCAGTTATAGTTACTAAACTTTTATAATAATATTGTGTTGCATTTTTCAATTATGTTGTGTTACAATTTTTTAGTAACAGTGAATAACACTTTACCATTATATAATGTGCTAAACTTTGCAGTTTAGTGAATACTAACATTTTTTAGTACTCGTAATATAATGTTACACTTTTGATTAATATTATGTTATATTTTTTTATTAATATTGTGTTACACTTTATAGTTATAGTAAATAACACTTTATAGTTATAATGTGTTAGACTTTTCAGTTTAGCGCATAACATTTTTTAGTAATCGTAATATAATGTTGCACTTTTGAATAATATTGTGTTGCGCTTTAAAGTTATAGTAAACGATATTTTTAAATAATATTATGATACACTTTTTAATAATATTATGTTTCATTTTCAGTAATATTGAATAACACTTTCGAGTAATTGAAAAAAAATAAATGAAATTAATCTAAGTTACACCACCTTTAATATAGAACAAGCACAACTTTGGATTTTATGGTCATAATTCTTCTCTCCATAATAATATATTTTTGAATTGTTTTAAAATCATTTGACCACACCATTTTTTACTACAATAGTAGGTTGCAATAATATAAAAAAGCAACGCGGAAAATAGCCGTTGGTGAGTTGGCGGGCTCACATGCAAAATGGGGCCCAGTCCAGTCTGTTTAATCGCCACATTTTTGTTCGCTCTTGCATGGACCCACCCAAATGTCGAAAGCACCCATTTTCCTCTTTCTTTCCCTTTTTTCCCTTTCCCCCTATTTATTCCCCCCTCTCTCTCTTTCACTCTCTTCACCACTGCACATTCCCCTCTCCTCTCCTATTTTCTCTCTCTAAACTTTCTCTCTCCTCAAGCCATGGACAGAAGAACGGGATTCCTACTCGCATGTATCTGCATTGCTGCAGCAACTGTCGGCGGCCAGTCTCCCTCGTCGGCCCCAGCCAAGTCTCCCACCGCCGCCCCGATTAAGCCGACCACACCGGCTCCAGTCGCGGCTCCCGTCTCAACTCCTCCCGCGGCGGCTCCAGTCTCAACCCCCCCTACAGCGGCTCCCGTTTCAACTCCACCGGCTAAAGCCCCAGTTTCAACTCCCCCGGCTTCGGCTCCGGTCAAAGCTCCACCGACTCCCGCGCCAGTTAGCTCCCCACCGACTCCCGCGCCGGTTAGCTCACCACCGACACCCGCCGCCCCCGTTCAGTCGCCGCCATCACCGGCTCCAGAAGCCGCCGCCACTCCAGTTGAGGCTCCGGCTAAGGCGCCGACACCTAGCAAGAAGAAGGGGAAGAAGCATGCGGCTCCAGCTCCGGCTCCTGAGCTTTCCGGCCCACCGGCGCCGCCCTCTGAAGCTCCCGGACCTAGCGCCGACGCCACTGCTCCTACTCCCGGATCACTCAACGATGAGGTGCGTATTTTAACTCATTATGCGTACTAGTTGCTAACGTGCGCTTGTACAAGCAATGCGCTTCCAGATCTGAAACCTATCTGCTTGTTTTTGATTAATTTAATGCTGATCTATAGATTTGATGCGCTAATAAGGATAAAAACAAAAATGGTTAGATTAATTGATGCAGTTATTAGGATAAAGACAAAAATGGTTTAGCGTAATTAGCGGTGAGGGATTTTCCAGATCCCTAATAACTCACTGAGTTTCGATGTTGTTTGGTTCTGTTTTGCTAACGTAAGCCGTGTCGGTGATTTCGAAGTGTCTATATCAAACTCGATTTAATCATAAAATCAATGTTCCAAAATCAAATTTTATTACTCCTTTGTCTTATTTCACACTAACAAATTCACATTACACTCTCAATTCAATCAATGGCGCACAATAGCATAGAACTTGATGATCTCCTGAGTCTTATATGAATTTGCACCGACAGCATCAAAAGTAGTACTAGACAGTTGTGCTAATTAATTTATTGCAACAACTTTAATAATTGAATTTCCAAATGTTGGATCTAAATCGGTATCAATATATTATCAATATTAATGAAAGGCGTTTGTTGTGTGTTTTGCAGAGTGGGGCAGAGAAATTGATGAGCATTCAGAAGATGTTGGCAGCAGGGGCCTTGTTTGGGTGGCTCTTTATCTTCTAGAAATCACATAATTATTCATTTGTTCTTTAAAATTTTCTTGTCCGCAGGCCTCCCCACGTGCATCGTGGTTCGCATACTGTGCATATATATTTATGTCAGTCAGATTGTAAGGGATTTGCTAAATTTTTGCTCTCTTTTGATTAGTTTCTTTGTTTCTTGTACAAGAGAGTGTGATCAAATTTGGAGTGGAGGGGGAGGACCTTTTGTAGTCGCTACTTTCTTTTGTTTATTTATTTTGGTCTTTTCTATAGACTTATATTATTAATTTTATTGATTGTTTTTATTCACCAAGGCGCAACTCTCTCTTTTTTTGTCACAAATTTATGTTTTTTTGTTATCCATTCATGATTGATGCGGACCGGAATATTTGCTTAAAAAAATCAAATACCGAACATATTTTAAACAAGTGATTGTAATATATGTATGTCTAAGAGAACTAAGAGCTCAAGTTAACTTGATATCTTTATTAACAAAAAAACGATAATAATAAATCAAAATATTAGATTACTTGAGCTTGACTTATGCTCTTAAAATTATTAAAGCATGAAGATTCATGATTCATGGCTTTACTAAAAAGAAAAATATACTATGATTGGAGTTTTTTCTAATTTCATTGGTAACTTTTTTTTTTTTTGACGAATCATTGGTAACATATTACTCATACAATTTTGAGTTGAATTGAAACAATAGTGAGTTCCTTTTGGTTGTACAAATTTAAAAGTTTGATAATTCTAACTACGTAGTTGATACAATAGTGAGTTCACTCAAATACGATTTCAGAGTTTGGTATATGGTATAGTTTTTTTTAAGTGGTAATGATGCTTCTATCTTGTACTTGAGCTATCACAAATCATCATAATTGTTACAAGTTTAAATATTAATGGTTTTTGCTGGGTTCTAGACTTCTAGTATCATACCGCCTCTCTAAAATTCTTCGTTTTTCGAAAACAAACGTGGATTTGTACGATCTGAATTCTCTGTTCAAGTTATTGATCCTCTACACCTTTTCCCCAATTCAGTTTCTAAGCATGTGTTTGTAAACGGTATCTATAGAGTTTTCGATCATTTGAATTTTCTCTCCCTATTGAGAGCTAAGTTTTGTCTCCTTGTTAAGAGCCTAAGTTTATGGATTCTCTCCTTCTAAACCTCTCACTTTATCAGATGAAGATGGAGATAACATTATTGATAGTGATGACCTCGCACTGAATTGTGCTGCTATGCAATTTAGTTTGGTTAAATGTCTTTGTACGGATCAGTATGTGAATTTCAACAATAAGAGTTAAAAAGACGAAGGTGGTGGTTGTGGGAGTGTGTTAAACTACTCTCCTGACCCAATCGTCCCAACTCTCCTGATCGTCGTCCCAACTCTCCTGATCGTGCATACTTATAAACTTCTGTATGTATAGTTAGTTAGAAAAGTTGTTAGACTAACTTGCCACACAAGATAACAATTCTAGAAACATCTACTATCATGTATATAAGCCAAGAGCTTGTGATATTTCACTCATCAATGAAAACACATTTTAAATTACTTAGCTTGTTCAACATGGTATCATGCAGCCACAGTCATTGATCTAAAACCGTTTTTTTTTTCAGTTTCTCTTCATCTTTCTCTTATCTCTAAATTCTATCTTCTGATTCTATCCTCTTACTCTTGATTCTGTGATTAATCATGCCTCAATCTCCTGAATCTCCTTCTGCTCTGCCTCGATTCATAACTCTTTCTCTTCGATTGGATCGAGAGAATTACTGCTTCTGGCGTACTCAGATTTTGGCAAGTGTTAAAGCTCATGGTTTTGATGTTGTGTTGCTTTTTGATGCTCAAGCAATTCCGGCGGAAGACGATGAAGATTGGCATCGTCGCGATCAATTTCTGCTCGGATGGATGTTGAGCTATGTTACTGATTCAATGCTTGGCTATGTGTCTCAATGCGAACATGCATTTGAGGTTTGGAACACATTTGAGGAATTATTTCGTTCTCAGTCTCAAGCTAAGGTGATGCACCTTAAGTATCTTCTTCAAACTGCTCGTAGAAATGGCTCTATTGTCGATGAGTATTTCCTTTCTCTCCGAAATATTGCTGATGGATTGAAAGCAGCTGGACAACCTATATCTGATGATGATTTCATCTTACATTTTCTTGCTAGCGCTGGACCTGAATTTGATGCTGTGGTGGTGAATTTAACAACCAGAGGTGCTTTACCATCTATCTCTGAAGTGCATTCCATTCTCCAAATTCATGAAATGCGTATGCGGCAGTTAACTGTTTCTCATGCCATTGCTCCTCCATCCGGTTTACCAATGGCTAATCTGCTACACAGATCCAGAGGTGGTGGTGGTTTTAGAGGCCGTTCCAGGTTCCTCTATAAGCCTAGGGTGATTTGTCAACTCTGTGGGAAGGCTGGTCATATTGTAGCAAAATGTTTCAAGAGATTTGATCAAGCTTTTCAAGGTCTGGAAAATGCACAACAACAACCTGTTCCAAATTATGCTTCAAGGCCTCATGCTCCTGCTCTTCCTCCTCCTCCTTCTCTTTCCATGGATTCTCAAGTGAATCATGTCCATTTCACTGCTCCTACTCAGGCCTATGCAACTCATTACTCCATGCCTTCTACATCATCTGGTAATGCATCACACTCTACCTTTTATGGTAATTCTAACACTGCTTCCTCATCTACTCAGCACCCTATCTCCTCTCCTTGGATTGTGGATAGTGGAGCAACTCATCACATCACTCCATCCATTGAGAATCTGCACATCTCTTCTCCTTATCAAGGTACATCATCTGTTATTGTTGGTAATGAAGCTCCTGTTGCTATTCATAATTTTGGATCTATGTCTGTGCCTGTTAAGAATAGTAATAACTCTATTCTAATGACGAATGTTCTTCATGTGCCTGCAATAACTAAGAATCTTCTTAGCATCTCGCAGTTTTTAAAGGATAATCATGCTTATATTGAGTTTCACTCTGGTTTTTGTGTGGTTAAGGATCTGAGTACACACAAAACTCTGCTGCAAGGGACTCTAAGTGATGGCCTATATCAAGTGGATCTGTCTCAGTTTGATAATAAAGATGTTGCAAGTTTTAATTCTAGTTCTTTGCTCATGTGTAATAATGTTAGTAAGGTGTTTAGTGATCAGATGCTTTGGCATTATAGGCTAGGCCACCCTTGTCCCTCCACTTTATCAACTGTATTGAAGAATGTTAAAGTTCCATTTAAGAGTTCCTTACTAGATTTCTGTGAAGCATGTAAATTTGGCAAGATGCATCAAAGAAATTTTCCTAGCACTGTGCATCATACTACTGCTCCTTTTCAATTGATTCATGCTGATGTGTGGGGGCCTTCATCTGTTGTTTCTACTGATGGCTTTAAGTATTATATTTCTATTGTGGATGACTTTACTCGTTTCTCATGGATTTATCCTTTAAGAGCAAAGTCTGAGGTTGCTACTGTCTTATCTCAGTTCATCATCTTATGTGAAAGACAGTTTGCTACAAAAGTAAAAATCATTCAATGTGATAATGAGGGTGAATTCTTGGCATTGAGAAGTTTTTGTAAAAGTATGGGGATCATTATGAGGCACTCTTGTCCATATACTCATCAGCAGAATGGTCTTGTTGAAAGAAAACATCAGCACATCACTAAGGTTGGCCTCTCTCTTCTTGCTCGAGCTTCTCTACCTTTCACATTTTGGTGGGATGCTTTTCACACAGCTACATTTCTTATCAATCAGCTTCCCTCTCCCATTCTTGCCAATATTTCCCCTTTCCAAAAACTCTATCAAAAATCTCCCAACTACTCTCTTCTAAAAGTTTTTGGATGTGTCTGCTATCCTTTTCTCAGGCCTTATGCCACATCTAAACTGCAATTCAGATCCTCAAAATGTACTTTCATTGGTTATAGCTCTTCTCATAAAGGATACAAGTGTCTTGACTCTTCTGGCAGAATATATATCTCAAATACTGTCTCCTTCAATGAATCAGAGTTCCCTTTCTCTTCACATCCTTCTGTCTCCTCTTCTCCACCTCATACACTCCATATACTCATCCTGCCAGATTGCCCAACTCTCCTGATCCCAACCCTCCTGATCCCAACTCTCCTCCTGATCCCAACTCTCCTGGTCCCAACTTTCATGATCCCAACTCTCCTGCTCGTCCCAACTTTCATGATCCCAACTCTCCTGATCATCCCAACTCTGTTGGCCCCAACTCTTCTATTCTCACTCCCCTTCCTCGTGCTCTTCTTCCCACTCACTCCATGATCACAAGATCCAAAGCTGGCATTTTCAAACCTCACCCTAAAGTACTTATCTCTGAGCTTCCTGATATGGTTGAACCTGATTTTGCCTCTCAAGCTCTTGCACTCCCAGAATGGAAACAAGCCATGACAGATGAATATTCAGCTCTTATGAAGAATCACACATGGGAGCTAGTTCCTTGGTCTGTTGATATGAATCTTATCACCACTAAATGGATTTTTAGGATCAAGAAACACAAAGATGGCACTATTGAAAGGTACAGGGCAAGGTTAGTGGCCAGGGGTTTTCAGCAAATAGCTGGGGTTGACTTCTTCCATACTTTTAGTCTTGTTCTCAAACCAATCACTCTAAGAATCATGTTTGCCCTGGCTGTAACAAAAGGTTTGAGCATTCAACAGGTAGATATTAATAATGCTTTCTTACATGGAACACTTAAAGAGATTGTCCATATTGAACAACCTGAGGGTTTTGTTGATTCTGCAAAACCAACACATGTTTGCAGACTGGTAAAAGCTTTGTATGGTCTCAAGCAGGCTCCAAAAGCTTGGTTTGACACTCTTATGGCCTTCTTATCTGCTCAAGGTTTCTGTCAATCCACCTCTGATCACTGTCTTCTCTACAAACACTACCAAAGCCGAGCTCCACAAATGCACTCCAACTCCCACTCCCTCCTGTCCAACTATGAAACTGTCTCAATCTGACTCTTCTCCATTTGAAAACCGACCTTGTATCGTTCCATTGTTGGTGCTCTCCAATATCTCACCCTCACAAGGTCTGATCTTGCATACTCGGTTAACAAGCTAAGTCAATTTTTGCACACACCCACCACTAAACATTGGAAAGCTTGCAAAAGGGTGCTTCGTTACATCAAGGGTACTCTTTATAATGGTCTTGTTTTTAGTTCTATCTCTGATTTCAGGTTGGTTGCTTTTGCGGATTCAGATTTTGCTGCTTTCTTGGATGACAGACGTAGCACTAGTGGTTTCTGTATCAAACTTGGTTCCAATCTTCTTGCTTGGAGTTCTCGCAAACAGTCAATCGTAGCTCGTAGCAGCACTGAAGCTGAGTACAGGTCCCTTGCCTTGGCTGCCACTGATCTCATCTGGGTTGCCTCCCTCTTCAAAGAGCTCGGCCTCCCTTTGACCTCTCCATCGATCCTATGGTGTGATAATGAAGGAGCAATCAAGCTTGCTTTCAGCCCAACCTTTCATGCTCACACAAAACACATTGAAATTGATGTACATTTCATTCGAGAAAAGGTACTTGCTCAAATCCTCGACGTTCGATATGTTCCCACGGCTGATCAACAAGCTGATATCTTCACCAAACCCTTAGCTCCTTCCCGCTTTCGCTCGCTGTGCACAGCTCTTGGCCCCTCATTTTCAGGGATTTTACAGCCAGTCGGAGCATGTTAAACTACTCTCCTGACCCAATCGTCCCAACTCTCCTGATCATCCCAACTCTCCTGATCGGATTGTCCCAACTCTCCTGATCAGCATACTTATAAACTTCTGTATGTATAGTTAGTTAGAAAAGTTGTTAGACTAACTTGCCACACAAGATAGCAATTCTAGAAACATCTACTATCATGTATATAAGCCAAGAGCTTGTGATATTTCACTCATCAATGAAAACACATTTTAAATTACTTAGCTTGTTCAACCGAGTGGTGCATGGGGTTGACAATCATGCCTTTAGTGAGGCAAAAAATAGACAATTTAGAGCTGATTGGAGAATTATCTATTGCGACTCGATCTTTTTCAATATCGTCTTTAATTAAGTTAATCGCAATGCTGACATTCTGACACGTTGCTTAACTAGAACAACTCGTTTGTATGCTAGTTCTTTTTATTAGATCGAGTATTCGACATTTATGGATGATATTTTTAATACTCTGTTTTCTCTTTATTAATACTCCATATAAGTTATTTTGTTATTTTGTGTATTTATATATATGGTCTCCAAAATGAGATAAAAAGGTATTGTCTATTACTCACTCCGTCCCATACTTGAAGACACATTTTACCATTTTGGGTGTCCCATACTTGAAGGCACATTATCTAAAATAGTAAAAACACTTTTAAACACTCCCCTTAAAACATTACAATATTACAACAAATGCCACTAATTTATTACACTAAAAGGTAACTTTATTACTATTTATAAAGTTGAAAAGTTTTTATTACCCCACTTTATCTTACACAATATTAATAAACAATTTATTCATTAAAACTCGTGTCCAATTGGTTTGAGCCTTCAAGTATGGGACGGAGGAGTATTATATTGATATTCTTTGAATTTTTTGCTTTTACTTCCTAGACTTTCACATATCTGAAGACCATTATTTTATTTAGATAACTTAAGATTAGTTAAGGTCCCTCATTCTCTAGTTATATTTGTGACCAAGACTTACCTTTTATTGTTGACCAAAAAATAATTACTACGGAGTATCAACTACAATTGGGTAATTAAGTTACAAAAGTGCCCTTAACAACTAAAATAACATTTTGAATCTTATTCACACCCCTCAAACTTTTTTTCTATTTCGGGTTGGATCCTTTTTACTATTTTCGAGCTTTTCGGATCCTTCTTATTAAGTTCGGGCCGTGCTTGCAATTTTTAGTCCCAAATTATTTTTTTTTGGCTCATGCTTGACATTAATACGCTTCTTATTATGTTCGGGCCCAAAATACTTTACACGTTTCCAGAAAATACTTACCGGGAAAGATCGACCATATTATGTACCCACCTTGTTTATCACATTTACATGTACTCCCCGTTCGTTTATAAGTTTTTCATTACTTTTGAGTATATAAATTAAAAAAATTGATTAAATTATATATATAGTACAAGTGTAATTGAGAGAGAGGAGGAGATAGAGAGAAAAAGTAAAATATAAAGTGAAGTGTAAGAATAAAAAATTAAAAGATATTTGTCAAAAAGAGTATAAAAATTTATAGATTGACATACCAAAATGACAAAATGAAAAATTTATATACGAACGAAAGAAGTATAAAAAAATCTAGCACCGACACCTAGAAACGTACAAAGGAAAAAAGGGGCAAAAGAGAGCAAGTGGGGTTCCCATTCCTAAAAGTGACATTCAATTTATTTACAGTCTTTGTACGACTGTACCTACAAGTTGCATAGCATGTTTCCTAATCATTCATCTGGTGGTGCGTGATAATTTTCGATACGATACGATAATACGACATGAATCTGATACGAAAATTGTGGGTTAGTGTTTGATCTTATCGGGTTCGTGTCGTTATCAGATCGACACGAAAATTTCGTGTCGTGTTGGGTCACGATAAAATTAATAGGTAACTCATTAACATGTTAACAATCCGTTAACCTGTTATTTACCTGATACGACATGTATCCGATAATAACACGATAATGACACATGAGCACGCCGCATAAAGAGGGCAATTCAATGCATATGAGATTGCATGTTTTAATTTTGGCGAATAAACACTATATGGCAAAAAAAAAAACACTAAAAAGAAAATGAGTAACATTATTCGAAATGAGTATCAAACAAAATTTCGCTAGAAGGAGGGGTCGAACCTCCGACCTTGTGGTTAACAGCCACACGCTCTAACCAACTGAGCTATTCCAGCTATTTGTCAAATATTGTCAAATTGATATTAATAAACTATTCTATATAGAAAAATAAATGATCAATAGTCAAAATTGAATCTATCATCACATAAATAATGAGCGAGGTGTTGTTTCATCGTCATCTTAAAAACAAGGGCACATTTATTTAATTTTGGCTTTATTAAGCTTGGCCACGTGAAGCTAGCTTTTCTTTTTTGTAGTTAATTGCTTCTCGTTGAATTACTCACGGTCGGAAAAAAATTGTGTTTCTTCTCAAATCTTATACTCCATCGTGTCTCTAGTTAAGTTTTCGCTAGTTAATATTGTAACACTATGTGCTACGTACGAACAACAATATGTTATCGTATGAATCTTCTTGTATTATCTCATATTTTTTTGTTCATATTATTTAAATCATCCATATTTTGTGTGTTTTATAAGCACTATCGCCAGAGTTGATCCACTCACTGAAATTTCTTTAATTACTATTTACTCATTTTTTTGGCCCTTGTTTTCTGATATATTTTGCGTGTTTTTGTTGTGCGGGTATATATATGTGTTCCGCACTGGTACGTTCTGCGTATATATGCAGAAATATCATGATTCGTATATTTTAAACACATGATCAAAAAATCTGAATTTTAACCCACAAATTGTGAACGTTCCTTATTTGGCCTTGTATTAATATTGTACAATAGACCATAGTTTCAAATATATTGTACAAGAGAAGAGATCAGCATCTCTTTCATTTAACTATTGTACATTAAAATTATTTTCAAATATTTGATTTGATTGTAAAAGATTACAAAATTATGAATAAAATCAAATTTCACATTTACTCATATTTAGCATACTAGTAATTTACTTTGATTATCTCTATAACTTCAAGTTATTCATCTAGACTCGAGTATCTTAATAAAGACATTGCGAAACAAATAGATTTAGGTTGATAGTTGAGTAGTGATATATACATTGAAATTGGACTTATAAATTAAACATTAAAATCAAAGTGTACCATTTTTCATAGATTTGATATGTTGGATTAATTAGTATCCAAATCACACTTACATTTGCACAATCATCCCATCATAAACCTACATGCCACTGATACATACACACACACACACAACCCCTAAAAGCCCATCAATCAAACTTAAAAAAATAAAAACACTTCTTAAAACAAAGAACGACATTCATTTTGACCTCACTTGCCAACTGAGTCAACTCGCTTGCCCGGTGCCCAGTGCGGCGGCGCTGGGCTGACGTGGGCAGACAACACCCTCGAGTCGAGCAGCTCGACGATGGGCGTGTAACTCACGCACCTCGGAGCCTTATACTGATTAATCGACGCGCCTCTCGATATCGCATAATCCATGACCTCTTCAAACGTACCATTCTTCACAACCCTAATTTCCAACGGCCCGACCGAGTTATCCGCGACTCGGCACTGTCGGTACACCGAGTTCATCGCCTCTTCCATCACCAAACAACACTTCTCGAGCACATCCTGACTCGGTGAGTTCGCCGAGTCCTTCACCAACAACTCCCAATATATCACATAATGCCCCGGAATCGTTGTCGTGTCAGCATAACTCGTGTACTCAACAACACTAGTGTTAAACTCCCTCAACAAACCCGAAGCATTCTCCACCGCCTTCTGCAACTCCGACTCGTCCGTTTTATCCGCGTCGATACTGAGTAGGACATTCTTCCGACGTATGAACTTGAACTGAGGCGCCGAGTTGTAAAACCCGGTGACTCGGAGAATGTCCCCGACTCGGTATCGACACAGCCCGGAGTACGTCGTCACGACGAGCTCGTACTCCCTTCCGACTTCCACGTCAGCCAGGTCCACGAGGCGCGGAGGTGAGTCGCGGCTCAATTGGACCGGGTTGGCCGAGTCATGTGGGATGAACTCAAAGTAGCCCATGTTTGGCATGATGGTGTAGGAGACATGTCCGGGCTTTGTCATGGGCTTTAAATTAAGCCCGAAATAGCACTCTGATGAAGCGTACATTGTACAAGGAGTTGGCAATCCTCCACTATAGAAATCAAGAAGTGGAATATATTGAGCCATTGCACCCGTGACAATCACGTCAAGATATTTGGTATTAGGCCAAATTCTCGGAATTATTTTTTCCCAATTTTGGCCCTCACATTCTTTGGTAATAAATTGAGCAAGATTAGGGTTTGGTTTGAGAATTGTGGACATGCGGTTTTGGATAGCCGGGTCGGTAATTCTAGGGTTTAGTGACCCGGTTGAGATGTCATGTGCTAGTTGTGTCCAATTGGTTGTGAGGAATTTGATGGCCCGAAGGAGGCCCGAGGCGAAAACGGCCCCGACCCGTAGGACTTGGTCCCGCATGAGGAGGCCACAGAGCATTTGAGTGTACATGCTTTGGAAAGAGTCGACGCAGAGAATTGCTTCGTCCGGGCTCGTGTAGACGTTAAACGGGTCGTGTGGTCGGGTCTTGAATTGATCGCTCTTGTAGTAGCTGGTGAGAACCGGGCGGGCCACTAGCCCGCTCGGAGTTTTGGTTTCGGCCTTTATGAATAGGAAGTAGAGCCCTTTTCCTTTGTCCAACTCTGGCACATATCTGCATTTGGAAGTAAGGAAACTATCATTTATTGTATTTATTATTACTAGTATTTTATTAATTTAGGATTAATTAAGTAATACTCATTTAATACAAATAAACAATTGAAACACGTGTAAACAGTAAATGTTCGGAAATTAAAATCGAATTAATTAAGGCGCTCACTTGTTCATGACTGGCATGAGTAGGGAGTACAACTTCTGCCTGCGGTCCATCTCTTCACTAATAGTTGGCATGAGCTTCCTTTCACCGGCTGATGTTCCCGAACTGCAAAAATTAATAACACACATCAAATTAAACATATAGTAATATAGATAAACTAATTTCAAACTCAAATATAAACTAATTCTAATATACTGTATTATTTTCAAGTGTATAAAATGTGCATGTACTATTAGTATTGCTTTACGTACAAAGTCTAGACAATACGTGACATCTATGTGATATATATATACTAAAATTTTTATTTAGACTTTTTGTTTTATAGCTGGGTTCGCCACTTAAATTTTAACAATACATGAAATCCTAAATTCGTCATCAAAAGTGTTTCTTATATGGTTTTTCATAATATCAAGTGCAAGATTCAGAAACACAAGATAATAATAAATTATAGTAACTAACTAAAAAGAGAAAAAATAAATACATATATATATATACCTTGTGAGAAATTCGGAGATGGGGTGAGAGGAAAGGATAGGAGACCGATCTCCATTCGCGATACGTTGGATCAACGGCTGAAGATCCTCGTAAGTCACCACCGGAACCCTAGACTTGAATGTTTCCCGATCAGTGGCGCCGCCGAGGTTAAACCTTTGCACGTACTCGGTATTCCCATTTTGCTCAACTATTTCACTCAACACCTTTTCTTGCACCATATCACAATTTTTAGTCATGTCTTCAATAAATTCAAGAGCCTTCGCAAATTTTTCGCCCTTCCCCGAGTTGACCGACGAAGAGATTGAATCGTCAACGGCCATGGTTAGAAAGATTCAAGAGAAGGAGAATTATTCGAATTTAAATTTAGATTTTTGTGTAAGTTTTGAAGAAGATGGCATATGGTTTATATAGTGAACAAAAGATGGCATATGCTACGTCAGCTGCCGCGTAGGATTGACACGTGGAGCAGGAATTTTACTATTTTTCCAATTTTGTGTTTGGAAGAATTTGAGTCAACGTTAACATTGATGGAATGTGTAATACGAAAATGGGGGCAAAGGGGGCCGATGTGAGACAATAAAGGTTGCATTGGAGCCGACAGCTGGGCCAGCTAGGGCCACGTCAGCATTTTCCAGGTTGGTTTTTCTTGGCTCTCTTGTATTAGAAAGTGATGGGCTGCCGGCAAGCTGTGAAAATTCTAATTCTTTGACAGAAATTATAGTAAAAAATTAATGGAGTTGCTATTCAAGAGTAACGGGATTATTTATTTAATGCCAATCAATTAATGGCGATATAAATATTAGTTGTGAATCAATCAAATGTAGACAACAATTTTTATAGTTTGTTATACTCGTTGGCAAGTAATGTTTGGAAATTTAATTTTCCTATGTGTGGGATTGTAACGAATCTTCCTTTATTTCAAAAATATTCCATTCAAATTCATTATACCAATTTATTCTAATAAATTTTTAAAATACAATTTGTGTAATTGAGTCATAATTGGAAGATGAAGATAGAGTAATACAGTATTGTGAATGTTATGTGTAGTCAAAGAGTCAACAAATGAATCATTGACCGGACAAAAAGTCAGCGAAAGACTAGTCAAAGTTCTTGTCCTCATCACTTTCTAGGTGAGGACCAACCAAGGAGCGAAGAGCGAAAAAATCTACAACAACTAATCAATAAGTCAAAGGAAAGTCTACGTGTCAGTGAGAAGATTTGAAGATATGATATCGGCGAGCACAAGTTGTACTCACCGAATGAAGAGAAAGACTCATCTTAAGTGAAGACTTATACAAGACAAGTTGGTCGCCCAGCGCCAACTCATGGCGACCAGCGACCAAGAGATCATCAAGAGAATAACGTCAGCGAGCACCATCTCACTAGAATTATACAAGGAAGACTAAAGAAATAATGCTCGTCCTATAGATCGGCGACAAGCAATTAATGGTGAAGATAAGACCCTCGAGTCTGTTTGAGGTGTATTAAATGCAAAATATATGCATTAAATATATATGTGTAATCATAGTAATAAAGACGGGTGGAAATATGTATTAAATGTAGATTAATCATGCCATTCTGCCAACAACTAATGGCAAGCAAATATTTCATTCGTCTCAAAAAGATACGGAGTAGTTAATTTTTTTTTTTTTTTTATCTTAAATTATAGTTTACTTTTCTTTTATTTCAATATTTTTTTTAAAATATCTTTATTTAATGATTGTTGAAATTAATTAATAATATTGTTCATTAACATTAATTAAATAAGGGTAAAACAAAAATGTAATAAGTTCAAAATGAAAGTGGGGACTATTTTTTTAGACATTAGACAGATGAGTATGTAAGAGTATTGTTATACCTAGTCAAAGAGGTCAATCTTTGACAAGTCAATCCTAGTCACCATCCTACGTGGCGAGGACCAGTCAACAAAGTCGTGCGACGACTAGTCAACAAGACCAAGAAAATGTAATAGATTTAATGTATTTAATATATTTAAGTGCTCGTCCAAAGATGTTGGCGAGCACTCTCTTAGTTAGCTGCTCGCCCAAGTATGTGGCGAGCACGTGCTTATTCTTAGTTAAGATGTTTTAAGTGTTGAAGCTTTGGGGGATGAGACAGGACGTGGCGAGCAGTTTCTCCGGCGACCACGGCGGCGAGTGACGAGCAGGTTTTCCAGTTGCTCGGCATCTCGCCGAAGACGAGCACCAGAGGCGGTTTAGCATTAAATGCGCCATCAAATCACCTTTTCGGGCAGAATGCACGTCCAATCTGGAGGCTCCACGTGTAAAGGGCGGGCAGCCCTTGAAAAGCAGTATATAATGCCCATTTGGGCTCATTTGTAACAGAAGTTGAGATTTCACACAATCACCCCATCCCAAAGCAATAAACTCTCCCAAGCTTCTAAAGCTTTAGCTTCTCCAAGAAGCTATATCTTGTGTTCTTGTTGTTCTTCATCAAGTTCATCACAAATCATCACTATAATCCATATAAACACGTAATAACCCCCGTTTAATTATATATGTTTGTATCGTGCTAAGCACAGTCCACATCCAAAGTCAACCCGTTTATAGTGCATACAACATTTGGCGCTAGAAGGAGGGGACCTTTTACGTGTTCTATCATCAAAGTTTCGTCCGATCAACGAGCGATCGGTTAGCAAACTCCCTGTTTCAAGCTTTAATCGGTATATCTACCGTTTAGAGCATCATCTACGATCTTTACTGTTCTTCGTGTTCTTGAACATTTTCAGTTTTTCGTAGCATATTTTGGAGTTTGATCTCCTTGTATTTGTGTTTTCAAGCTTCTTTTGTTATTGCTTTACTAAGACTAGTAGTTGTAATAGCACGTTCTTCTGCGTAAGAACTTTAATCTTTCGTTTTTTAGATTATTTCTTTGTAATCTAAGAAGAGACACTCTTTAAACGATGTCTCAGCATACTCCACATGATAGGATCTCGCCATCCGGAGGGAACGAGCACCCTCCGGCTCCGGCAAATCCTTTTGCAAACTTGAACATGGGGGATATCCTTAATGACCCCCAACACTTGAAAGACCTGTCGGACTACCTCCTGATGAGGAGGAATCAGAACGAGAAGGAAGAGCTCGAGAAGGCCAAAGATAGGGCTTTCGTCGAGGCTCGCAAAAACAGGGGGAACGAGGATAACCATTCCTATCACTCACATCCCGTTCACCCCCAAGATAAGGGCAAGAACAAAGTCGGCGAGCACTCCCACAATAGCCAGACGGGAGACTCGCACAGAAATTCGGTGTTCAACCGAATGAAAGACAATGACGGAAGGGCTCCTCGCCGAGTACCTTTCAACGTAGATGGCCGACCACATAAGGCCGACCACCACCATCGCACTGATCGTAGAGAGCAGGGCGACAGGGTCTCAGCTCTAGATCGAGTGGGACCAGGGAAGGGTTCGCGAACTCCAGCCAAGAGTTATCGCAGCCACCATTCAGACAGGCACTCGCCCAGGCGATCACATCATGATGATCGCCCGGTCATTTCCCATGGGAGTCGACGTGACGAGAACGTCATCCCACGAGCTCAGACTGCCGAGGAGGGGCAAATCGCCCAGTTCCTCGAAACTCAAAAATTAATGAAACAAGAGATGGACGCCCTGCGAGCAGAGGTGGTCGCCTCGAAGCAAGGGACCACACTGCCGATCAGTCTGCCCGCACCTCCACTGAGTGTTGCAATCCTCACTGCCCCCATTCAAAGGAAGATCCAAATGCCCTCCATGGCGGCATATGACGGGATGTCCGACCCCAGAGTACACTTGTCCAAGTACTCCAACTATATGGCCTCAATCGGGGCAACGGACGCAACACAATGTAGAAACTTCTCCCTAACATTGGGAGACCGGGCTCATCGATGGTATACAACTTTGAGTCCCGGATCTATCACTTCTTTCCTTGAGCTGGGACACCACTTTCTGACCTACTATGGGTCTATTGCTGCTCGCCCAGCCTCAAAGCAACGTTTGGCGAACGTCCGCCAATCCCTAACTGAATCAGGCAAAGACTTCATCGAGCGCTTCGATAGGCTGGTGATCGATGGGGAGGCCGTGAATGATGAGACGAAGCTGATCTCAGCGGTTTCCGGTCTCAGGATAGGTACCAAGCTGTGGGAATCTATCCATCTTACTTTCCCCAGTTCTTATGTGGACTTCCGCACGAGGGCTGGGAACTTCATTCAAATGGAGGAGATAATGGACGCTGCCAAGGCTAACGAGCAGCCTGACGCGTCCAAGAGAGTGTGGCCCAAGAAAAACACTAACACTGGGGAATCTTCCCAGCCCAAGAAGGCGACCACTCAAGCTGGCAGTGCTCGCCCAGCGAACTTCAGGCCATTCGAGGAGGCACCTGAGATCATCCAATTCAGGGAGGCCCTCACCGTGGATCCTAGGGGCATTTACGACGCAATAAGGGGGAAAAATCTGCTCCCCCAAGCAAAGCCCATGCATACGAGCGATGCAAATCTTGATGGTGGTAAATTTTGCAACTACCACAACTCCGTCGGCCACCACACCAATGGGTGCCGAGACTTGGTGAGAAATCTCTTCAAACTTTACAATGAGGGTAAGCTCACCCAATTCATCAAGTCCGGAGGTGGCAACGGCGACAACAGGGGCAAGAAACGTCGCGACGACAGCGGCGGCGACCTGCGCCAACAATTGAACCGTCCCAAGCTAACTCCTCCCATGCCAACACATACTGGTGGCGACATCGATAATGTGGAAGGAGAATGCCATGTGATAGAAGGCCCTTTGGGGGGGACTCAATCCGGGGTCGCTCTGTCTGTTCGCCGGGCTCAGGGCGAACAGCGAGCACTCAACAACGTGCACCAGGTGTGCGTCGCTCCTACTGCCGAGAAGCCTCCTTCTCATCAAATCCGTTTCACGGACGACGACCTGAACGGCGTGGTGCAGCCAAACAATGATGCGTTGGTCATCACGGGGAAGATAATGGGAACCATCGTCCATCGGATGATGGTCGACACTGGGTCATACACCAACATCCTTTTCAAGCATACTTTGGATGCTCTTGGTGGATATGCAGATTACATCGAGCCTTGCGACGATATAATCGTAGGGTTCGGGGACACGCGCAACCTTCCCATAGGGAAAATCAGACTAACTTTGGACTTGGCATCGTCAAAAGAGCCTGAAATGCATCATGTTAGGCAGCTCGACTTCTTGATCATCGACATGCCATCATCCTACAACGCGTTCCTAGGCCGACCTTTCTTCAGCGAGTTCAAGGCGGCCGCTTCAACTTATTATTACTGTATTAAGTTTCCATCCCCGGCGGGAGCTATAACCGTTAAGGGCGATCAGACACGGGCGAGGGAGTGTCTCGTCCGTTTTGCCAAACGTCATTCTAAGGAAAGCGCCATGGTTGGAAAATATATTATGTGTCAAACTCAAACAGAACAAATGAACTACTTGGAGGGTCTTCCTAGCAAGTACAGAAAAATTGAAGTTGGGGAGTACAGTCATCATTCCGACGACCACCAAGTGGAGGCGAACGAGCACGCCTCCATGGAAGTGGACGACCACACCCCAATGGAAATTGACGAGCAGACAGATTCGGGCGACCAGATCCCCGACGACCAGTCTCCAGAAAACTTCCCAGATTTGGAGCCTAGGTTAGGCTTTGAGCCACAATGCGGAATTGAGGACCCTCGTTGGAAGGAGCCTAAAGAGCGGGCGACTTCAGTGGAGGACCTTGAAACCATCCAATTGAACGAAGCTCGTCCCGAACTCGAAGTATTCATAGGTTCAAATTTACCAGGACATCTGCGATCGGACATGATCGCGTTTTTAAAAGAGAACATCGGTGCATTCGCCTGGTCGCACGAAGATATGGTGGGCATTCCCACGAATCATGCATGCCACAGACTAAATATTGATCCAACAAAAAGACCCATCACCCAAAAGCGAAGAAAATTTGGGCCTGATAAAAGTGCGGCTTTGGCAGTCGAAATCAAGAAATTGATCGACAACAAGTTAATAGAGAAAACTGGAACTGATCCTGAGTGGTTGGCAAATCCAGTGCTCGTCAAGAAAACGACCGGGTCGTGGAGATTGTGCATAGACTTCACAGATTTAAACGACGCTTGTCCAAAAGATCATTTTCCGATGCCCCACATTGATCACCTAGTGGATAATACAGCGGGGCACGAGATTTTAACCTTCATGGATGCCTTCGCAGGGTACCATCAGATTGCAATGCATCCCGACGACCAGCGACATACGGCCTTCATGACGGCGCGTGATATGTATAGCTGGAAAAGAATGCCTTTCGGTTTGAAAAACGCGGGGGCAACGTACCAAAGACTGGTAAATAAGATGTTTGAAAAGCACATCGGTGAGATGGTAGAGGTCTATATCGACGACATCGTTGTCAAAAGCTTACGAAAAGAAGATCACCTACACCACCTTGCCATGACATTCGATATCCTAAGAGAGTACAACATGAAGTTAAATCCAAAGAAGTGCAGTTTTGGAGTTAGCTCAGGAAAATTTCTGGGGCACTTGGTTAGCCAGCGGGGCATCGAGGCGAATCCAAGTAAAATTCAAGCAGTAATCAATATGCAAAGCCCAAGGAACGTGAAAGAAGTTCAGAGGTTGACAGGATGCCTTGCATCGCTGAATAGATTTATTGCACGAACGGGCGACCGCTGCAAACCTTTTTTCGACGCTCTGAAGAAAGGAAAGTTCGAGTGGACCGACGAGTGCGAGAAAGCTTTCGAGAAATTGAAGGAGTATTTATCGGATCCGAAGGTCCTATCCAAGCCAGTCCCCGGCGAAATTTTATATCTATACTTGGCGGCCACTGACTGTGCGATCAGTTCAGTGCTCGTCCGAGCTGAGGGGAGCACACATCTGCCTATCTACTACGTAAGTCAAACACTACGAGATGCGGAGTTGAGATACACTCCGATGGAAAAATTGGCGTACGCATTAGTCATGAGCGTCAGGAAGTTAAGGCAATACCTGTTCGACCACGAGGTGGTCGTCCTCACCACTTTTCCTCTCCGACGAGCACTGCATCGTCCGGATACCGCGGGAAGACTTCTAAAATGGTCTATAGAGATCGGACAATTTGGTCTCACCTACGCACCCAGAACGGCAATCAAGGGACAAGTGTTGGCAGAATTCATCGTAGAGCTCACTTTCCCGGAGAAATTGGCCGAGGGAATCGAGCTTCCTTGGTCACTGTTCGTCGATGGCTCGTCGACGAGCACCAAAGCAGGGGCAGGAGTTGTCCTCATCAGCCCAACCGGACAGGCGTTTGCTTCGGCGATCGAGTTCGAGTATCGGGCGACCAACAACGAAGCAGAGTACGAGGCTATGGTTGCAGGAATCAAGATGGCTATGGCCGTGGGCGCTAGAAAACTGAAAATTTTTTCTGACTCTCAGCTGGTTGTATGTCAAATCACGGGCGAATACGAGGCTCGCGGCGATCAAATGATAAAGTATCAAGACCTTGTGAAAGGATTACTCGAGCAATTTGATCAATTCCACATCGAGCAAATCCCTAGGGAGGAGAATACGCAAGCAGATGCGTTGGCTCGGCTGGCCACTTCAGAGGGGGAGGCAATATTTTCAGAAGCAACCATCACCAAAATTTCTTCCCCGTCGGTGAACAGATGTCAAATCTTGCAGGTTGAAGCGACCAGCGACGAGGACTGGAGGACGCCGATCACCAAGTACATCAAGACCGGCGAGCTCCCGGACGACAAGGTGAAGGCGACCAGGTTGCAGCTCAGGTCCGCAAGGTACACTATTATTGGCGACCAGCTGTACAAACGGGGTTTTTCAATGCCTTTATTGAAATGCCTCGGAGAAGACGAAGCGAAGATCGTCATGCATGAAATCCACGACGGAGTGTGTGGAAATCATACAGGGGGGCAAGCGCTCGCTCTAAAGATCATAAGGCAAGGCTATTTTTGGCTAACACTGAAGAAAGACGCAATCCATTACGCGCAGACGTGCAAGAGATGTCAAGCCTTCGCTCCCGCCATTCACTCACCACCAGACGAGCTCATCTCGGTGTATAGTTCGTGGCCTTTCGCGAAGTGGGGGATCGACATCATCGGACCTTTCCCACCAGCTGCTGGGGGGGTAACTTTCGTCGTCGTAGCAGTCGATTACTTCACCAAGTGGACAGAGGCAAAGGCATTGAAGACCATCACAACGGGCCAAATGACAAGCTTCATTTGGAAGAATATAATTTGCAGGTTCGGCCTACCGCGAGCGATAGTGACCGACAACGGACGTCAATTTACAAGTCAAGACATGATGGATTTCTGCTCAAGATGGAACATCAAGAAATTTTTTTCAACACCCTACCATCCACAATCAAACGGTCAGGTAGAGGCGATCAACAAAATCATCAAGCACACCTTGAAAGCTAAGCTGGATGGATTGAAGGGCAAATGGGCCGAAGAGCTGCACATGGTTCTGTGGGCATATCGGACGACCACGAGAAATTCTACTGGTGAAACTCCGTTCGCACTCGCGTTCGGAACCGAAGCTGTCATACCAGCAGAGGGGCAAGTCCAAACTTTTCGAGTAGCAAATTATGACGAGCAGCTGAATAACGATGCACAGCTCTCCGACTTAGACTTCCTAGAAGAACGAAGGCTAACAGCGGACGAGAAGAATGTGGTCTACAAGCAAAGGTCAGAACGTTACTACAACACCAAAGTACGTGCTCGCCAGTTCACTATCGGCCAGCTCGTACTTCGGAGGGCGACGGAGCAGTCCATTGGCATACTTGGCCCGACCTGGGAGGGTCCGTACCGAATAACGCGCACACTCCTAAACGGATCATACGAGCTAGAAGATCTAGAGGGCAAGCCGAGCAAGTACCCATGGAATGCGGTCAAGCTGAAGAAATATTACCAGTAAGTTTTTAAATTATTTCATATTTGTATAGTTTGTATTTAATCGTCATTTCAATTCAAGCAAAGTTTTAAATTTCCATCAAAGTGTTAGATAAATTTGAAAGTTTAAGACAAGGCTCTGCGTAGCCATCTAGGATACAAAGGACGAGCACTCTTTTTTAAAAAAAGATGCTCGCAAGGTAGTGGCAAAGACGATCACTACCTGTCAAACAAGGAGTTCAACCGACGAATGGTTAACTCTAAAAAGACGAGCACTCTTTCTTAGAGTCTCGCAAAGGAAAGACGAGCACTCTTTCTTAGAGTCTCGCAAAGGAAAGACGAGCACTCTTTCTTAGAGTCTCGCAAAGGAAAGACGAGCACTCTCTTTTAAAGATGCTCGCAAGATAGCAACAACGATCACTATCTAAAGCATACGAACGAAAACAAATAAAAGGCAATTTAAAAAGACAAGTATCATAACATAAATCGAGAAGCAATGACGAGGACGATCACTCAATATAAAGAAAATAAGCAAACACATCATAAGCAAAAGATTCCCATTCATCAAAAAGCCTTAGAAGGCTGAAATTACAAAAAAGGCCTTAATGGCCGAACAGTCCTAAGAAAAATAAAACAAGTACAAGAAAACTAAACTACAGGAGCAGTCTCCTCGGCAAGGGCTTCTTGCTCGCCAGCTACCCCCTCCTCGTCCACGACCTCCACTACAGCAGGGGCACTCTGCTCGTCCTGTTGGGTTGGGGAGTCTTCGGGAGGATTCACGAACTCCACCGGAACTCCCAAGAGTCGAGGGAACTGGAGTCCCATTTGCACCAACGGAAGCAAGGGGAGCTCGGTGCCCGGCTGAGGATTCTCCTTCATAAGGAGGTCGTCCAGAAGCCCGCCGAGCGGAATCACATCCACTTCCGGATGGGCATCCAATAGTTTGTAAATGAGCCCGTGGGCAGTAAGCGCCACCGATAACATGGCCACGCCCCCAGCAAGCTCAGTTGTCTCATCTCTCTCATCTATGGCATCAACCAGCTGTTGTCGGAGAGTGGCCAACTCTTCCTCATCATCTGCGGACTTACCTGTAAGAGTCCTTACCTCGTCCTCAGCGATCTTGAGGCGAGCACGGAGACGTTCGATCTCTTGAAGATCTTCTTGATCCTTTTTTCGAACAATCTCCAGTTGGGTCTCAAAATCGGACAAATTTGCCTCAGCATTGGCCAGCTTGGTCTCGAGGTCGACCACTTTTGCCTCGGAGGCGAGCAGTTGCCCTTCAACAACTGTTTTTGCCTTAGCCATTTGAGAAATTTTTGCAGCCCTGTCCTCGCTAAGTTTGCGGCCTTCAGCAATCTGGCTGGCGAGCTTCTCCATGGTATAGGAAGCTCGGCTCAAGTCAATGGCGACCAGGCGCGCATTTTCCATGGCGTTATGGTTGTCGACCTCTTCGATCAGTGTGGTCGTCAACGAGCGGGGTAGGTGCTTCATCGCCCTCTGGGCGAAGAGGTTCAGAGGCTCTTTATCGACCGGATCTCGCGACCGGTAGAAGCCGAGAAGGTTCTCACTAAAGGGTTGGGCGACCGGATAGTCGGCAACTCTGTTGAAAAATGAAAGAGTTAGAAGAAAAATACTTGAAAAATTTCTAAAAAATTTCTAAGCCCTCTTTGAAAAACTTACTTGGCAACCCTTGCGGCTTCCCAGCCGAGGAGGGTATTATCTCCCGAAGCCCTCTGTCCGGCCGACGAGCTCGTCGCAGTCTCTCGCGACCGAGTACTTCGGGGAGGAGGGGAAACAACAGGTTTGGGGGGGGGGGCAAGGTCCTCGGCGGAGGAGATCTCCTCGGCGAGATCCTCCTTTCAGCAGCAGGTGGGCGAGAAGTCCCCCCTCTGGCCGGTCTAGCGACCTTCTTTGGTGGAGCCCCCGAGCTCTCCGCCCCTTTCCTTTTCTTGCCGGTGTCATCGACAATCTTGCGCTCACGGATTAATTTTGCTTGTCGAAGCATACTGGTCGCTTTTTTAGGCGCTCGACTTCAACGGTAGGAGGAAGATAGGCGACAACCCGTTGAGGAACCACTACTAGATAAAGAAGCGAGAAGTCAGTATCTTCGAAGAGTGAATTTTTTAAAAAAAAGAAAAATTTGAAGTAAGAAATATTTTACCTGGAGGGAACTCTCGAGTGAAGTGATGAGGAGGTACTCTGAGACCTGCTCGCTCACGCATGCACTCCCTGTTCAGAAATCGGCAAGACCTCTCCAGGTAGCGACGATTGAGAACACAGCAAACGTGGTACTGAAAGAGAGGAGTAAGACGGTCGTCGGCAGTCCTCTTGCGAACAGTTTCACCTACAAAAAGCGAGGAGTTATTCAGTATAGACAAGAACGAGTAGAAATTAAAAGACTTACCACGAATTCTTCGATATTCGGTCTCAATGGGAATGCGATCAGAAGATCCATCCGACCTCACTGAACTCATCCAGTCCCCGGCTACCCACCACCAGTTGGTTTTCCAATCCCTAATCTTGTTGGGAACCCCTTCAACCAACTTGAAATTATCTCGGCCTCGTACATAATGGTACCCATGGCCTACTTTCCCTCCGGCCTCGGCCGCCTGAAGAAGATAGTTAATCTCTCTCGGGCTAAGCCACGTATTCCGACATCCGTTCTCGGCCGCCACCAGGCCGAACAGTGTAAGAATGTCGATCAGGTTCGACCAACCGTTCGGTAAGATTTGCGAAGGGGCAACATTCAGGAAGTGTAAAAAGTTTGTGATACTGGGGTGTAGGGGGAACCTAAGTCCTGCCTCCATCATACCAATATTAACGGCGACCATGCCCTCTGGCGGCTGGTCGGCCCTCTCATCCTCGCGAGGTACAAAAAAGCAAACGTCGGCCGGCAATTGATACCTTTTTCGAGAATTCTCGAGCTGCGCCGAGGAGACTTTACTCGCATACTTGCTCGCTTCGTAAATCGTTTGGAAAGCTCCTCGATGCGGACGAGGAACCTCTCGAGGAGGGTTTTCGCTGTAATATTTATAGTAGGCCTCCCTCGAGACCTCGTCGCCATCCAAGTCCTCCCTACCACTCAAGATATCTTTTATGCTCTCCGCATATCGAACAACTTCTTCATAGTCCTCGCGGAGACTCCTCGACAAGGTCTCCTCAACTTGGGCGATTTCTATCTGGTCGCCCACTTCTCGATCCAAATCCTGATCGTGCAAGTCAGAGTCCGTCTCACTGCCACCATCCTCGGCATCACCCTCCTCGGCATCATTGCCGGCATCATCCCTGTCAGAGTCGGAGAGATCGTCGACGTCGACGACCACTGCCTTTCCTAAGTTACGGACACTAGCATTTATGGGTTCAGGGGATTGGATCCTAGAGTCCGACGAAGACGCCCTCTCCGCCAAAACCATGGCTAGACGATCAGCCTCGCCGGAAATTGCGGCACCACCATCTAACGGCGGCGAACCACCACCGGAACCACCACCAAAATCCATTTTTTTCTTAAAGAAATGGGGGAGAATAGAGATTTAAAGAAGAAAATGAGATTTAAATACCTTTTTAACAATCGGAAACCACCACAAGACACGCCGGAAAAGCTCGAAGTTTAAAGCTTGGACAGAAACTTGAAGTTCGAAAATTTGCAAAGTGAAGAAAGTATTTTTGTGAGTAAGGAAGCCATATTTATAGGCAAATTTTGTGCAGGGACTAAATTGCAAAAAATGGGGTAAAATCCGTAATTTTCCCAAAATTTAGGGCCATTTCCGAATTCAGATTCGGAGAGTGACTCTCACGCGCGACCTTTGAGGTCGGCACGCGCCCCACGCGCACTTTTCAAAATTCGAGCGCCGCCCACGCGCCTGACACCAATCACATCATACGTCATCAAAAGTGCCTCGGAAGGCGAGCTCGGCGTAAGAAACGAGGCGACCACTTCCATTTCACGTCATCAAGATCTCGAAATTGATTGTGTTGTCGAAAACCATTTTCACCAACAGAAAAGACGATCACACTGCTCGCCTTTCCATTCTACGAATACGAAGAAAGGCGACCAGGGGGCAAATGTTATACCTAGTCAAAGAGGTCAATCTTTGACAAGTCAATCCTAGTCACCATCCTACGTGGCGAGGACCAGTCAACAAAGTCGTGCGACGACTAGTCAACAAGACCAAGAAAATGTAATAGATTTAATGTATTTAATATATTTAAGTGCTCGTCCAAAGATGTTGGCGAGCACTCTCTTAGTTAGCTGCTCGCCCAAGTATGTGGCGAGCACGTGCTTATTCTTAGTTAAGATGTTTTAAGTGTTGAAGCTTTGGGGGATGAGACAGGACGTGGCGAGCAGTTTCTCCGGCGACCACGGCGGCGAGTGACGAGCAGGTTTTCCAGTTGCTCGGCATCTCGCCGAAGACGAGCACCAGAGGCGGTTTAGCATTAAATGCGCCATCAAATCACCTTTTCGGGCAGAATGCACGTCCAATCTGGAGGCTCCACGTGTAAAGGGCGGGCAGCCCTTGAAAAGCAGTATATAATGCCCATTTGGGCTCATTTGTAACAGAAGTTGAGATTTCACACAATCACCCCATCCCAAAGCAATAAACTCTCCCAAGCTTCTAAAGCTTTAGCTTCTCCAAGAAGCTATATCTTGTGTTCTTGTTGTTCTTCATCAAGTTCATCACAAATCATCACTATAATCCATATAAACACGTAATAACCCCCGTTTAATTATATATGTTTGTATCGTGCTAAGCACAGTCCACATCCAAAGTCAACCCGTTTATAGTGCATACAACAAGTATATAAGCCATTTATTGCTACAATCAATTTACAATCTCATAATTCTGCACATAATCTATACGCTTCTATCTCTCTCTCTCCCTCAAAGCAAGAAACTCTAATATTCTCTCTCTCTTGTTCTTTAAGCAAGAACACCCTAAATTCATCCGTAAATCTTACTATTATAAATAATTATGTTTGTAATCGATCGGTGCATAACCTTATTCCAGTCAATAATATTGAAATCGATTACAACCAGTAACGGACCTATATGATGCCCAGGGGGGCCCGTGGGCCCCACCAATTTTATAAATTTGTTAAAGGTATTTTAGTAATTTCACACATATTAAAATTAATACTCTGTTTTATAATTATTTGCACACTTCTGATATAAAAATAATCCATAAAATTAATATATATTCGAACACCATTTTATTTTAAAATCGTCACTCATTTTGGGTCTACATTTTATTCTAAATTTCACTAAATCTATTTTACATCCTACTAAATCCTTCTTACACCTTATCAAACCACTCAAAATACGCTTTCTTATTTGACTCTACACCACTAAATTCAATTGTTTTTTAAAGTGAATCGGTTAAAATGTGCAAGCTATCACGGGACGGTAACTTGTACCAAAACATAGCAAAAGTCAACTTATCCGATCAATTTAATTTAATTAAATGTGACGTATTGACAATTTTATAATGTGAAATTTTGATAAAAATAATGAGTACATATTTTCTTATTTTTATAATAATGTTAATCGGGCCCCCATACCGAAAATTTATGGGTCCGTCACTGATTACAACAGTGAATAATATAATTTTTAAAATGAAAATGAAGATATTGAAATTGAATAAACAAAAAATAATTAAAAATAATGAAATTAAACGAAGTGAAGTGAGTATATTTTTAAAAAAAAAAGTTCTATATAAACAATATACTATTGTATAATATGGCGTATTAATTTTTTTTTTAAAGTATGTAAACAATAAATTACTATATATAAAATTAGACCTGTCAAATCGTGTTATTGTGTCGTATTTTCTATGGATACAATAAAGTTAAACGCGAACTCAACAAGGACACGTACGTGTCAATACAAACACTGTAATTTTTGTGTCAATACGACATTATAACAACTTGATAGTTTTCATTTCAACATTATATGACACGATAAAAAAAATTAGAATTAGAATTAGAATTGGATTTAAATGTATACAAATTAAAACATTTATTTAAATATAAAAAATTATCATGTTATTATATGTTGCGTTGTGTCGTATTAGACTTGTTAAATCGTGTTATTGTGTTGTATTTCCTATCGATACAATAAAGTTAAATGCGAACTCGACAAGGACACGTGTCAATACAAACACTGTAATTTTTGTGTTAATACGATATTATAACAACTTGATAGTTTTCATTTCAACATGATATGACACGATAACAATTTACAACACGATAAAAAATAGAATTAGTATTGGATTTAAATGTATAAAAATTAAAATATTTATTTAAATATAAAAATTATCGTGTTATTATATATTGTGTTGTGTCGTATTAGATTAATAACATATAACAGATTATTAATGAATTAATATTTTATTGATTAATTGTATTGTACTTAACGGGTCTACACAAATTCTAACACGAACATGATAAGGTTAAACACAAACTCATACTCCTATTTTTTTTTTGTATGTACTTGTATGATATACACTAGTTGCATGCTATCACAAAATGAAAATTTGAACTCTTCCAACAGGTCAATTTTAATTTCAAAAGTATCAAAGAGTCAACGCACGTTTTATCTCTTCCTAGTTATGCCTTTGTTATTCTCTGTTTTCTAGAACATTTGATACAAATTTGGTCCACCTACAAATTATAAATTATTTTCATATATATTTTAGAAAAGTGAGTATATAATCAATAAATTAATCGTAAATTGTTTACAAAATATAAGAATGAGGGTCGTAGGCTCAGAGCGTGTACAATCTAGACACGGGTTAAAGGCTGCAATGGACTAGCATCTAGTCAGAGTCCATTATCAATTTTAGTCTATTTTTATATTGTCTTTTATTTTAGTCTGTTGTTTAATTTTTCTCCGTTGTTTAATTTTTCTGTTATTCCAACGGTTGATAGTAGTTATGTAGTTAGAATCTTAATCTTATATATTTGCAAACTTATTTGGTGCCACATGTCACAAATCTATACATCTATCTCAACCTCTTCTTGCTCCAAATCTCACCATTTCAAATTTCTTGCAATATCCTTAAATCTTGCTTCAACTTCTAATCTCAACCCTACAATTTAACTTTTAATCTCAACCCTTCATCTTTATTTTTAGCCCTATATAAATCTCAACTTCATTAGTCTAATTCATTCTCCAACACACTTGCACTACTCATTCTCTTCTCATTTCTAGCTTTTTTTCAACCTCTTCATTTCTAGCATTTCTCTCGAGTTTATCCTCTTCGGTAATTTGTTTATGATCATCGTATATTGTGCATGTTATCTTCTCCAGCTTCTCCATTGATGGCAAGAAGGAATTCGTTAGACCCGATTAAGAATATTGAATTTTTTTCAGCCACTCGTCTACATTTACCGGTAAATCTTTTTTGGTCATCCGTCTAACATATTATGTTTTGTTTTCAATGATTTAACAAGTTTTTATTTTAATCATTATTAGTAGTTTCTTATCAGATGAATTGAAGATCGACAAAAGCGTTTGATTAAATCGGATGAAAAATGACAAATCCAATATCTCAAATTTGGATGAAGAATGTATTTTGTGATTGTAATTGTGACACGTGTTTTTACCAACACGTTCCCCTCAAGTATAAGAGGTTCGCGTGTAATAAAAGCAAGGCCCGGTTAAATTATCGATCCGTGGGACTAGATTGTGAAAGTACCCTTAGTGTGTATGTTGTTCTTTGAATATAATGAGAAATCATGTTTTGTGCAAGAAAATGTAAATTAAACTATCAAATAACAATAATGATGAGCTATAACTAAGATATGATGATAAAAATCAAGTGAGAGGAGTAGTGTTCGGGTGTTCGTCCTTGTGTGGAATCGATGTTAAAAGTCAAAGTTTATGTGTAATTCATAGGATGGAATTTAGTAGAAGCAATCACTAAAGCATTTATCGAGCAAAGCACCTAGGATCGAGAGGATGAATAGAAGGTTTCTTACTCGGGTAATCACACAACTAGGGAGTTCGACTCTACCTAAATTATACTAAACTAATCCCTAGATATGCTTTTCCACTTGAATACTAACAACCAAGCTCCTATGGCCTTCTCATTAATCACTTAAATGTTAATTAAAGCAATTAATGTAGATAAATGGGGTTCTAATGAAATTTACCCAACTCTCGTTGCGATAAACCAATATTTACTCATTCACTCAACTCCCAACCCTCGATTATACTATCTACCCCGATTAACCAACTCTCGTTGCATTAATTGAGTTTCCAATACAACCTAATAATTGAGTTCTTGCAAATAATCTAACAAAACCCATAAACCTAACCAATAATCCTACCAATGAATTCCACAATTGAAATCAACCTAAAACATTAATTCCATCACAATTCTACAACACCCAAACACCAATATGCTTAGTTCATGGCTAATTTAGGGAAATTGAGGAAGATAAGTGAGAAAACAATCATACCCATGCTTAATAATAACAAATTACTCAAATTAAAATAAGATATCACCTCTTGTCTTGCAAATATGAAATAAACCTTCAAAACTTCAACACAATCTTCAATCTCTACCTTGGAAATGAAATTACAACTTCAAAGATAACCTATCTATGGAAATTCACTAAGTTCTATGGCTAAAACTAAGAAAAACAAGCAAATGATGGTGAAATTTGGATTTGGGGAGCTTGAATACTCTTCTAATGGCTGCCTCCTCAGAAAAACGAATTTTGTGGCCTTTTATACCCTCCCCCTTGAGCTTGGCACGTGTTTCTAGGTCAAAAACGAAGTGGGGCAATTTTTCTCTGTAACTCGGCCGAGTTGGGGTCACTCGGCCGAGTGGATCAATTAAAAAAACGTGTTTGCGCTTTTCCAGCCTCGACTCGGCCGAGTTGGCTTACTCGGCCGAGTGGTCTTCATTTACAGTGGCTACGGCAATCCAACTTTACTCGGTCGAGTTGGCTTACTCGGCCGAGTGCGCAGTAATCCCCCAACTCGCAGATTCGGCCGAGTAAGGTCACTCGGCCGAGTGCGCAGTAATCCCCCAACTCGCAGATTCGGCCGAGTTGACTCACTCGGCCGAGTGCGCAGTAATCCCCCAACTCGCAGATTCGGCCGAGTTGACTCACTCGGCCGAGTTGGGGTCCTCCCCTTCTCGTTTCTTGCATAACTCTCCATCCCGATGCCCGATCGGCTCGATTCTCGTCTCATTTTGACCCTCTTCTTGATGCCTTTCTTGTGGATGACTCATTGGATTGATCCAACGGCTGGATTTCTCGTGATTTGCTTCGAAACTCCTTGCTTTACCTAAAAATCAAACAAAACATTCATGTATCAACATATCTAACAATTAGCTCATGATTACACGAAAGTTGTAAGAATTTCTTGATTTCTAGAGCATAATTCACCCACAAATTCGAGCAATCTCACGACAAATCACCCCCCCAAACTTAAAGACTTGCTTGTCCCCAAGCAAAGAAAGAAAATACAAAGGAGAGTGATTGTGAAGAATTTGAACTATGGATCCAATTAAAACAATGATATGATCAAGTGCACTTCCAATGAACCTTATCAACCATGAATTCCCCAACCAACTTCATGCATGTTGTGATTAAAACGAAGCAAAATCAAGCACTTGATTCACAATCCTCACAAGAAGTGTTTCTCTCATTCACACATGTAAATTGAGGCCATGCTTTCACTCATCAATTGAATCACATCACATAATCACCATAAGCTTGCTACAAATCTCATCTATCTACCACTTTGTTATGCTTCACAATGGGATCAAAAGGACTTCGATTCGGACGTAACGTTGGCTCTTTGGAAACGGTGGGAAGAATTTGGAAAATGTGACTCGACTAGTGGAGGACAACGAACCATTTTTTCTTCTTTTCATCTTTCTCATTTCATTCAAAACAAACCATCCATCATCCTCACTTTTCTTTTCATTCTCAAGAATTTTCTTCCTTTGTTTCTCTCAAGAGTCCACTTTTGCTCTTAAGCCCATGTTTTTGGGAGATCCCCTCTTCTCTTTTTTATTTTTCTCACTCTTTTCTAGGGGCTCCCATTTTTTATTTCCCTTTCTTTTGTTTCTCATCTTTTGTTTCTCTTTTTTCTATTTTTTTCTCTTTGCTCAAACACCCCACACACATATCAATCAAAACTCATGTTTTTCCACTTTTCACTTGTCCTCCACTAGTAAAGGGTAAAGGCTTATAAAGTTCAAGAGGTTAAACATTGTAGGTTGCCAAAAGATCAAGTTTTAAGGCTCAAATTGGCTAACTACGGAAACTTCTTTTTTTTTTTGGTATGGGAATATTTGGCTAAGTGACTTATTAATAACAAAAGATGGCCTAAATCATATCCCATTATTTCACACACTTGTGGTTTCAAGTAAGACGTATGGCAAATTCTAGAATTATGGACAATGATCAATCCACTCTCAAATAAACAACCGGATCATGATTGGTTCAAGGATCAATTCTCACCGGGTTTTCAAAGATGTGAATACAAGCATTATCATAAACCTAGTTCTTCTCACAACACACATTCACAAGGTAAGCTCATCCATGAGTCAACTCTCATCACATAGAATTTCACAAGCCCAATCATTCAATCAACATTCACCAACAATCCAAAATTCATTCACAATCAAACCATTCATCAATCATGATAAGATAAACATCATCACACCATAGGGAAAATTAAAAACACAAATTCATCAAGTACAAACCAAGATCCCAAGAGTATCATCAAACAACAAAAAGAAAGAAAATAGTTTCAATACAAGTGGTACAACCAAATCGAAATGAAAGTCTTAAGTGTTCAACTTCAATGTAAGAGATAGAAGGGTGAAGAAAAGGACTCCCTTTCATTGATCGGATGGCGGTGGGTATTGGTAGTGGCCTTGCCCGATGTGCCACGACTCCATGCGTTGGATTGCATCGTTCACTTGTGTCCAACGATCATCTTGGGTCGTTCGAAAGGATGCCTCCGCTGCCCAACGTGCTTCATCATCTCTCCTATAGCCGTCCTCCACAATCCACCTAGCTCTTTGGTCATTAATAAAGGCCTCTTGTCCTAACCATCTTTGCTCTTGCTCCCGTGCAAAGTCCTCTTGAGCCTTCATATAGTTTTCCCATTGTGCACGGGAGGGACCGGCTCCATCGTCCTCATTACCCTCATTCTCTCCATGCTCTTGAGCACCTCCACCTTCAATTCCAAGCACCTCCTCTTCTTCTTGATTATTAATCGATCTTTCTCGAATCACTTGAATGTGTGCATTGGTGTTG
This sequence comes from Galeopsis tetrahit, assembly GCA_963675135.1. Taxonomy (NCBI): domain Eukaryota; kingdom Viridiplantae; phylum Streptophyta; class Magnoliopsida; order Lamiales; family Lamiaceae; genus Galeopsis; species Galeopsis tetrahit. The sequence continues at coordinate 92,671,203 of OY776119.1, forward strand.
AGGCCAAGGTTCTCAAGAATCTTCTTTTTTCCCTTAACGAGAGTGGTTAGGCTTGTGTTCGGGAGAGGGAATTCTTGGCCATTTGCACATTTGTAGAACAATCTTCCACCTTCTTCTTTCAAGATGAGCATCTTCTTCATCACATGTATTCCCAAGTCGTCTCCACTAACTTCCCTTAAACCCGAGGTGTCGATGCCAAAGTGGTCGGCAAAAAGAGTGATCATTCCCCCAATCATGACCTTCGACTTTATAGCCCAGCTGTTCCGAATCCTCTCGAGTTGGTGTACAAAGTAGTACGCGGCATTGAACTTTTGCCCGTACACTAAGCACCACATGATATAGAGTTCATCCTTGTTTATCGATCCACTTTCTGCCCTAGCCAAAAGAGTGTTGCAAAGGATCTTCTCTATGTATCTAAGAGCAGGGTTTCAGATATTGGTGGCCTTGGCTTGGGTGGAGTGATAGACTTCGTTGGAGGATGTGATCAATCTCCAAAATTCTTGCTCCTTGAATGCCTTCTTTTGAGCTATTAACCTTCTCTCCCTATCCCTTGGTGCGCCCAATATCTCATTAATGACGTCGAGGGAGAGGGTCCTAGGCTCATTCCACATTCGGAAGGTGATGTGGGTTGGGATATGGGTTCTAGCTTCTTTCTCCACTTTTATCGTGCATAGAACCTCGGCCGTCAGTTTTGCATATGTTTTCGGCTCTTTAATGATGAAGTCTCCCATTCCTACCTTCTCGAACATACCATAAACATCCCCAGCTATACCCATCTCGTTCATACATCTATTGTCTGGGAATCTTGTTTTTGCCACTTCATCTACGATCCTCAAGAACAGTGGTTCAAGACGATTTAGCTCTTCCTGTGAAAAGTTAATCCCCAAAGAGAATGGGGTGACCTTTCTTTTTCTTGTGTTCACTTTGTTTGCTATCCACTGCTCATCTTCGTCACCGGACATCTTTCCTAGGCTCCTACACCAAGCAAATTTTCTCAATTAAACTCACAAATATGCACTCTTCCCATTTTCAACAAAATTTTCCACCAAACAATGTTATTTACAAATTTTCAAGACAATATCCTCAACAATCCATCAATTCAAATGAAGCTCTAACAATTAATGGTGAAATTTTCAAGACAAACCATCAATTTGAACTCAAACTTTGGTGCATACAAAGTGTTTGTGAAAATGCTTCAATGAAAGTATCAATTCAATTCACAAAATTGAAGACAAATTCCACCTACCCATGCAAAGTTGACACCAAATTTGAGTTCCTATCCCCTCTAATCATGTAAAATCACTGGAACCCATCACAATCAACCATCCCCACAACCAATTCAAGCAAAAATTCAAACTTTGGTGCACAATTATTGTTTTGTCAAAATACCTCCATGAAAGTAGTTCACCATTCACAAAATTGAAGGTAATTTCAACATACCCATACAAAATTGACACCAAATTCGAATTTCTAGCTACTCTAAACATGCAACATCACCACAATCCATCTTAAATACTCAAACCCACTTCACATTCAAGCAAAAATTCAAAAAGATTCATACTTTCTTCACATCACAATTTAATTTCACCAAAACTCAAATGTAAATGCTTCACCTTGCAAAAATTTACATAGGAAACATACCTTGAGTGATGAAACACAACAAATTTAAGCTTGAAGTTGTGAGAAAGCAAGAACTCCCTTATCCTTTTTGCAAAAAATTCGAATTCCTTGGTGTATGATGGAGAATGGAGAGAGGAGGGGTTTATTTTGGTGTTTTGGGAAGAGTTTTGGCCGATTTTTGAGTGTAGAATGGTGAGTGTTGGTCGATTTTTGGGTAGGAATGAGGAGGGAGGCGAATTTTGGTGCTAGGGTTTGGGGAAATGAGTGAAAAAATGAGGAAATGGCTTTATATATGGAGGTGTGCGCGAACAGTTACTCGGCCGAGTTAAGGCACTCGGCCGAGTTGGCTTTGATTTCCAGAAACACATTTTTTTTTTAAAAGAGACTCAACTCGGCCGAGTAAGGTCACTCGGCCGAGTGCGCAGTTTTTTCACAACTTGCAGATTCGGCCGAGTAAGGCCACTCGGCCGAGTACCTGCTTTTCCCAATTTTTTACATTTTCAAATGCTAACCTGATTTTCGGCTCGATTCGAGTCAGGGCACTCGTTCGACCGAGCCGAATATGGTCTCTTCCAGCTCCGAGCATTTCCACACGCGATTCCACTTGATTTCTTTCTCAAATCCCATTCTCCATGCATTTCTTTTCGAATTAATCCCCTCCTTTTTCCTTGAAAATTTTTGTTAGGCCTCAACAATTCACCAAATACCCAACAACAATGACTCTCATGTGCTTGGTGCAAATTTACTTTTAAAAATGAACACATCCCCCCAAACTTTTTCATTGCTATGCAATTAAAAGTTTGGAAAATAAGTATTAAAATTAAATTGCACCATGTACCAACAATTACTCACAACCAACACTATATCACACACAATTTCACCATCATGAAAATCAATTAAGAGCACACAACAATCCAATATTCTAAATCAATCTCAATCACCACATGCATGTGCTCATATGCAATAAACTCCAAGTACAAAAATAAAAGAAAAATTTCCCTACCCCCCCAAACTTGAGAATTGCTAAGCAATCTAGGTTTGGGAAAGGTTGTACCTTCCATGATGGCTATCACCCCCTTTCACTTCTCTATCTATCACTTCGACTTTGTTCCATTTTTATATCTTTCTTCACCTCTTTAGACCACACGTCCATAAGAATGTACCTACAACCAACAAGCTAATCCAACCATCAAAAGCAATATCTAAAAACATAAAAGAAACTACACTATGAAAGCAAGTAAAAATGGGTTGCCTCCCATTGAGCGCTAAGTTTAACGTCTTCAAGCCGGACGGAGCTTAAGCCACTCAACTATCTTCAATGTAGTCCACATTCACATCCCCGATTTGTGTAGGGGAAAGGTATTTCTTGATCCGATGCCCATTCACCGTGAAGTGCTCATCCTTAGTGTTTTTCAACTCAACCACTCCATTGTGGAAAATTTTCACAATCTCAAAGGGTCCACTCCATCTAGACTTGAGTTTTCCGGGAAAGAGCTTCAATCGTGAGTTGAAGAGAAGCACCTTGTCACCCACTTGAAAATGTTTCTTTTTGATTCTTTGGTCGTGCCACTTCTTCGTCTTCTCCTTAAAGATACGAGAGTTCTCATAGGCATTCTCCCTAAACTCTTCTAGTTCATGGAGTTGAAGAAGCCTCTTCTCTCCCACCAATTTACTATCCAAGTTCATCTTACGAATTGCCCAATATGCTTTGTGCTCTAACTCCACGGGCAAGTGACACGACTTTCCAAAAACAAGTTGGTATGGTGACATGTTCAACGGAGTCTTGTAAGCCGTACGATAGGCCCATAATGCATCATCAAGTTGGATGGCCCAATCTTTCCTATTGACCTTCACCGTCTTTTCCAAGATTTGCTTGATTTGACGATTAGAAACTTCCGCCAATCCATTCGTTTGGGGGTGATATGCCGTTGCAACTTTGTGTTTCACCCCATATCTTTCAAGCAACTTTCCCAACAATTTGTTCACGAAATGGGAGCCTCCATCACTTATCAAGCATCTTGGGACTCCAAAACGTGAGAACACGTTATTCTTGAGAAATTGGATCACGACTTTTGAGTCACTAGTCTTTGTGGCAATAGCTTCCACCCACTTTGAGACATAGTCCACACCCACAAGTATGTAACTACACCCAAATGATGGGGGAAATGGACCCATGAAATCGATTCCCCATACATCAAATACTTCCACTTCAATGAAGATTGTGAGTGGCATCTCATCTCTCTTAGTGATCGTTCCCATCCTTTGACATCGGTCACACCTTTGTACAAATTCTCTACTATCCTTGAAGATAGTAGGCCAATAAAAACCCGATTGTAGGACCTTCATCACCGTCTTTGAAACCCCAAAGTGTCCACCACAAGGCATTGAATGGCAATGTGTCAAAATGTTTTCAACCTCCTCTTGTGGAACACACCTTCTAAGAATAGAATCCACTCCTCTTTTCAATAAAATGGGATCATCCCAAATGTAGCATTTCACATCTCTAAGAAACTTTTTCTTAGCATACCTTGGGATGTCCTCGGGTAGCTTCCCACAAGCCAAGAAGTTGGCAAAGTCCGCATACCAAGGTGTTCTCACATCAACTTCCATCATCGGATTCATCTCCACATGGTCAATTTCCTCTATACCAAAGAGCTTTTCATCCGGAAACTCCTCCTTTACCTCACCATCTTTCTCTTCACAATCTTCCTCTCTCTCAAGACGTGACAAGTGATCCGCTATCACATTCTCACTCCCTTTCTTGTCACGGATCTCTATGTCGAACTCTTGGAGAAGCAACACCCAACGGATCAATCTAGGCTTAGCATCTTTCTTGCTCATAAGATATCTAATGGCCGAATGGTCCGTGTACACAATTGTTTTCCCCCCCACCAAATAGGGGCGAAATTTATCAAAAGCATACACGACCGCTAATAGCTCTTTCTCCGTGGTGGTGTAATTTGCTTGGGCCGGATTAAAGGTCTTGGAAGCGTAATAGATTGCTCGGAACTTCTTTTCTCGGACTTGTCCAAGAACTACTCCCATTGCAAAATCACTTGCATCACACATTAGCACGAAGGGTTCACTCCAATCCGGACTCACAAGGATTGGTGCGGTGATCAATGCTTCCTTAATAGCCTTGAAAGAAATCAAACAATCATTAGTAAACTCAAAAGGAACATTTTTCTCAAGTAAATGAGACAAGGGTTTAGAAAGTTTTGAGAAATCCTTGATAAACCGACGATAGAATCCGGCATGACCAAGGAATGATCTTATCCCTTTCTCACTCGATGGTGGTGGTAATTTCTCAATGGCTACCACCTTAGCACGATCCACTTGCAACCCCTTTGATGACACATGGTGTCCAAGGACAATTCCATCTTTTACCATAAAGTGGCACTTCTCCCAATTCAAGACAAGATTAGTATCTTCACATCTCTGTAACACAAGCTCAAGATTATGTAAGCAAGAAGTGAACGACTCTCCGAAAACGGAAAAATCGTCCATAAATACTTCCATAATGTTCTCAATAAGTCCATGAAAGATTGCCATCATACATCTTTGGAAGGTAGCCGGGGCATTACAAAGCCCAAATGGCATCCTTCTCCATGCAAAAGTACCATATGAACAAGTAAATGTTGTCTTTTCTTGATCCTCCGGGGCAATCATGATTTGATTATACCCGGAGTATCCGTCCAAGAAACAATAAAATGCAAATCCACTCAATCTATCTAGCATTTGATCAAGAAAAGGCAATGGAAAATGGTCTTTGCATGTGGCCTTGTTAAGTTCACGGTAATCAACACACACTCTCCACCCCGTGGCAACCCTAGTAGCAATCAATTCATTATTATCCCCATGTATGACCGTCATTCCACCCTTCTTGGACACTACATGTAATGGTGAGACCCATGGACTATCCGAAATGGGGAAAATCATTCCCGAATCAAGAAACTTAATTACTTCCTTCCTAATGACCTCTTGTATGATGGGATTTACTCTCCTTTGGTTTTGCACAATTGGTTTCCTATCTTTTTCTAACCGAATTTTATGCATGCAAATCGAGGGGTTTATGCCTTTTAAATCTTCAATCGACCACCCTAAAGCCGACTTATGCTTCTTAATTACACAAAGAAGAGCATGCAATTCACTATCATTTAAGAGGGAAGAAACGATTACCGGACACTTTCCATCATCTTCAAGATAGGCATATTTGAGATGATCCGGTAGAGGTTTCAAGCCTTCCTTCTTTCCTTCCGATTTTTCCACTCCTTCCACGGGCTCCCTTAGAGGCGGTGTTGGGAACTTCTTTCTTCCCCAAACTTCATTGACCTCCTTCTTCATGCAAAATTTCCTATCATCATCACAATCAAGTGAAAATTCATCATTAATAATATCAAGAGTAGGAGTATCAAAAGCATTAGGAGAGAAAGGGTCAAGAGATTTTTCAAGTGTCTCTTGGACACAAAGTTCCACCACATCGATTGATTTACATTCAAACTCCTCGGATGGATGCTTCATGGCTTCATACGATTTCACAACAAGCTTTTCCTTCCCAAGCTCTAAAGTCACTTCTCCCGTATAGGTGTTTACCACCGCTCTAGCCGTGGCTAGAAAAGGCCTCCCTAGGATCAAGGGCACACTCTCATCCTCTTCTATATCCATTACCACGAAATCCGCGGGAAAAACGAAGTCCCCAATCTTAATCAACACATCCTCAACAATCCCCTCCGGATATGTGATAGATCGATCCGCAAGTTGGAGGGTCATGGAAGTGGGCTTCATCTCTCCATCCTTCAATCGGTTGAAGATTGATAGAGGCATTAGGTTGATACTTGCCCCCACATCACACAATGCTCTACTTTTTTCATTGTTCCCCAACTCACACAAAATAGTTATGCTTCCCGGGTCCTTGATCTTTGGAGGGAGATTCTTTGGTAGTATTGCACTACATCCCAAAGTGAGATTCACAACTTCATTATCCCCCGCCTTCCTTCTTTTTGTGATCAAGTCTTTTAGAAACTTGGCATAAGTAGGCATCTCTTCAAGAGCTTCCATCAAAGGTACATTGATAGTCACCTTCTTGAATACCTCTAAAAACTTTGAGAACTTCTCATCAAGCTTCTTCTTCATGAAACGTTGAGGGAAAGGTGGTGGATCAAGTGTCTTTGGGATTCCCCAAGCATCACACTCTATCTTCTCTTCTTGCAACCTTGCTTCTTTTGCTTTCTTCCACTTAGGAATCCTCTCTTCTTTCTTCAACTCTTCATTTTCCTTAGTTTCTTCAATCCCAACTTCCTCTTTCACAATCACAAAGTCTTCTCCATTTCCCTCCTCTTCATCAACCTTCTCTCCTTCCTCAATTGGCATGCTTGGGCCCTCATAACTCTTCCCACTCCTTAGCTCAACTTTCTTACAATGCTCTTTAGGATTGGTTTCCGTTGTGGAAGGAAACTTGCCATTTTGGTTTCCACCGCTTGAAGAAGCAATTTGACTCATGTGAAACTCTATGTTCTTCATTTGCTTGGCCATGGAGAGCATTTGTTCATCCAACCTTTCTATCTTTTGGTTTTGTTGAGCCGTCGTTTGATTATTTTGAGCTATGAAAGTGGTCAACAAGTCTTCCAAATGTGGTCTCCCCTCATTGTTTGGTGCACGAGCACCCGGATCAAATCCCGGAGGGAGTGTGAGAGCGGCTTTAGGATTTCCATAAGAGAAGTTTTCATGCTTCCGAGCATTTGGGTTGTAAGGAGGATTTCCTTGGAATTGGGCTTGAGCATGTTGTTGGAAACGGTTTTGGTTAGGAGCTTGGTTTGGGAAAGGTGGTTGATGAAAATTTCCTTGAAAATTCCCTTGAGAATATTGGGGCCTTCCCATGTAGTTAGCATCCTCAACTTGGTTCAACATGTTTGGCATCTCCATTCCCCCACCAAAATTTTCTCTCCTTTGATTGTTCTCCATCAACTCTACCTTGTCCAAGAGCATCTTGATTGTATCACCCAATGATGTAGAGTTATTCCCAATTTGAGCAACTCTATTGGGTCTATTTCCATCAATAGGCCAATCGTAGGTGTTTGTAGCAATTGCTTCAATGATTTCCTTTGCTACTCTTGCACTCTTTGCAAACAATTGCCCACCCGCGGATGCATCAATGTATTGCCTTGAAGAGAGCCCCAATCCATTGTAGAAGAAGCTAATCGTTTGTTCCTCCGCAAACCCATGTTGAGGACACCTCCTCAAAAGACTTTGGAATCTCTCCCATGCACTATAGATGCTTTCATTCTCCCTTTGAAGAAATTGGGTGATCTCGGTCTTGCATTGAAGAGTCTTTGAGGGAGGAAAGAACTTCAATAGAAATCTCTTGCTAAGCTCGTCCCACGTGGTCACACGGTTGTTGATCATTGAGGTAAGCCACTCCTTGGCTTTATCTTTCAAGGTGAAAGAAAAGAGCCTCATCTTCAAAGTGTCCTCATGTACCCCATTGATCTTAACCGTATCCGCATACTCCAAAAATCGGGACAAGTGTTGATTGGGATCTTCAAGTGGCTCACCCCCAAATTGCCTCTTTTCTAGCATTCGAATTAGACTCGGGATAATTTCGAAATTGTTGGGCGCAATCGGAGGACGCTCTATCCCATCGTAGTATCTTTGAACCGGGGGTTCAAAATAATCCCGAATGGTTCTCTCTTCCTCATGACCGACTCCACCCTCATTCCCCGCTCCAATGACTCGGTTGTCGATAGGAGGGTGAATGATGTTTTGATTGTTGTTGTCCGCCATCAATCTCTCGTGTTCAAGCCTTTGGTTTCGATCTCGGTTTCTTCTTCGTGCGGTAGCTTCAATTTCCAAATCAATAGGAATTGGGTCGATCCCACTTCCTCTTGTGTTCATGCACCTATAGAATCAACAAAGTATCAAATTCCAAAGAAAAGTCAACAAAGAATTTACTAACAAGAAAAATAAAATCACTAGTACTCAAGACCAACAAACACTAAGTTACTTAAAAACAAAACTAGTCCCCGGCAACGGCGCCAAAAACTTGACACGTGTTTTTACCAACACGTTCCCCTCAAGTATAAGAGGTTCGCGTGTAATAAAAGCAAGGCCCGGTTAAATTATCGATCCGTGGGACTAGATTGTGAAAGTACCCTTAGTGTGTATGTTGTTCTTTGAATATAATGAGAAATCATGTTTTGTGCAAGAAAATGTAAATTAAACTATCAAATAACAATAATGATGAGCTATAACTAAGATATGATGATAAAAATCAAGTGAGAGGAGTAGTGTTCGGGTGTTCGTCCTTGTGTGGAATCGATGTTAAAAGTCAAAGTTTATGTGTAATTCATGGGATGGAATTTAGTAGAAGCAATCACTAAAGCATTTATCGAGCAAAGCACCTAGGATCGAGAGGATGAATAGAAGGTTTCTTACTCGGGTAATCACACAACTAGGGAGTTCGACTCTACCTAAATTATACTAAACTAATCCCTAGATATGCTTTTCCACTTGAATACTAACAACCAAGCTCCTATGGCCTTCTCATTAATCACTTAAATGTTAATTAAAGCAATTAATGTAGATAAATGGGGTTCTAATGAAATTTACCCAACTCTCGTTGCGATAAACCAATATTTACTCATTCACTCAACTCCCAACCCTCGATTATACTATCTACCCCGATTAACCAACTCTCGTTGCATTAATTGAGTTTCCAATACAACCTAATAATTGAGTTCTTGCAAATAATCTAACAAAACCCATAAACCTAACCAATAATCCTACCAATGAATTCCACAATTGAAATCAACCTAAAACATTAATTCCATCACAATTCTACAACACCCAAACACCAATATGCTTAGCTCATGGCTAATTTAGGGAAATTGAGGAAGATAAGTGAGAAAACAATCATACCCATGCTTAATAATAACAAATTACTCAAATTAAAATAAGATATCACCTCTTGTCTTGCAAATATGAAATAAACCTTCAAAACTTCAACACAATCTTCAATCTCTACCTTGGAAATGAAATTACAACTTCAAAGATAACCTATCTATGGAAATTCACTAAGTTCTATGGCTAAAACTAAGAAAAACAAGCAAATGATGGTGAAATTTGGATTTGGGGAGCTTGAATACTCTTCTAATGGCTGCCTCCTCAGAAAAACGAATTTTGTGGCCTTTTATACCCTCCCCCTTGAGCTTGGCACGTGTTTCTAGGTCAAAAACGAAGTGGGGCAATTTTTCTCTGTAACTCGGCCGAGTTGGGGTCACTCGGCCGAGTGGATCAATTAAAAAAACGTGTTTGCGCTTTTCCAGCCTCGACTCGGCCGAGTTGGCTTACTCGGCCGAGTGGTCTTCATTTACAGTGGCTACGGCAATCCAACTTTACTCGGCCGAGTTGGCTTACTCGGCCGAGTGCGCAGTAATCCCCCAACTCGCAGATTCGGCCGAGTAAGGTCACTCGGCCGAGTGCGCAGTAATCCCCCAACTCGCAGATTCGGCCGAGTTGACTCACTCGGCCGAGTGCGCAGTAATCCCCCAACTCGCAGATTCGGCCGAGTTGACTCACTCGGCCGAGTTGGGGTCCTCCCCTTCTCGTTTCTTGCATAACTCTCCATCCCGATGCCCGATCGGCTCGATTCTCGTCTCATTTTGACCCTCTTCTTGATGCCTTTCTTGTGGATGACTCATTGGATTGATCCAACGGCTGGATTTCTCGTGATTTGCTTCGAAACTCCTTGCTTTACCTAAAAATCAAACAAAACATTCATGTATCAACATATCTAACAATTAGCTCATGATTACACGAAAGTTGTAAGAATTTCTTGATTTCTAGAGCATAATTCACCCACAAATTCGAGCAATCTCACGACAAATCAAATTGTAATTACATTAAATTTATTTTCTATTGTAAATTTTATGATGTAATATATAGAATTTTCGATGTAATATAAGAATATCTTCATTTGGAAGAAAGAGAATGACTTATAAATTTCTAGGAGAATATGCTCTCATATTCGTGAGAGAAAAAAAAATATTGTTTTCAATCATTTTAATAGAAAAAACTGCAAAATTACATTTGATGCATATATTAGTTTGAATCCATAACTATTAGCTCGAGAGGGGCAAGTTCCTAATTTTATGCGAGCAAGTTATATATATATATATATATATATATATATATATATATATATATATATATATATATATGTACTATTACTATTTTAATGGGGCAAGTTCCTGATTTAATGGGAGCAAGTTATATATGTACTATTACTATTTCAATAATTAATGTTAATCATGAATACTTATCATCTCAAATCAATATATAAATAATTAAATAGTAAATATTTAATACAAACAATGTATTATTAAATAAATATATGAATATTTTGATTCTTTTATATTGTACATAAAATGGTTAGTTTAATTAATAGAAATTATCTCAATCTATAAATATTTTATAGAACATGTAAATGAATTAATATAAATATATTTTTTATTAAAGATTAAATGCAATGAATTTTTTTTAATGAGGATTAATTAATACGAGTAATATTTATTTGCATTAAATTTGTTTTATTTGAATATCAATTTTTTTTCTTAAAATATAGTTATTCTTTAAAATTTATTCCCCCAAGATATGGTACTTCCCTAAAATTTATGTTTATGAAAAATTTACTTTTATCATCAAGTATAAGTTGCACATACATGCGAGTTTTTCAAAGACATGATATACTATCAATATTGATATGGTTACTAGATTATAATTACTGTGAAGATGAGTTACAATATTATAATTTTAAATTATATGAAAATAAGTGCCACAGTGGATATAAAAAGTAAGAAAGGAAAAAACATGTCATTTAAATACTTACCAATTACCATATGTTTAATTCGAATTAAGTGAGCCACCATATGTTTAATTCGAATTAAGTGAGCCTAAGTAATTCAAGTTTTAAATGTAAGCTCAATCAACTCAATTATATTAAATGCGTTTTAATTAAATTAAATACTAACTATATATATATATGTGTGTGTGTGTGTGTGGACTAATAGCATTTATCCAAATTTTCCTCTTTTTTTTTTACAATATTCAACTTTTCCCTTTTATTACTAGAAATAGTTACGTATAAATGTTAATTACATATATGCTAATTAATGTGTTAATAAATGACTTAATACAATTATACTATATTAATGTTAATTAATTTAAATGTGCTATGTTTGCATTTTAAGAGAAAATCTCTAAGGTGCAAACAATTTTTATGGAATCAGTCCATACAATGCTCTGACTTTAAACGGGAGTTACGAGACCCCACAAGTGGATGGTGAAATTGATCCTCCAAATTAATCGGTCCTTGAACCGGTTATCGTGACTTCAAAAAAAAATGTATATACATAAAATTAAATGTGTTCTATATGGAGTATATTGTATTTTTTATTTTATATTAGTTTCTTAAATGTTGAATTAAGAAATTAAATATAATTTGTACTTGAATATATATTGAATTAATTAAACATGATCTATTGTATTATTGTAAACTATTCCTAAACTAAACGTGTTTTATAGAATTTAAGGAATAACATATATATGTATATATTGAATTAAATGTGCTCCATTTACTATTAAATGTGAATGGTGAATTGACTTTTTAACAAAATTATTTTTCGTGACAACTGAGTAAGATAATTGGTGAAATCAGTCGGCTTCAATTAAAAGTTGTGCAATAATAGAACTAAATCAATCGTTATGAAACTTGAAAACCACATTATCGAAAGACAAATATTTTTTGGATTTTAATACTATATTTATATTTTAATGAATTTTAACTAAATATTATTTCCAGTTTTGTTATAGTGGATTACACAATTGAGTTTCAAAAAAGAGGATTGTCCGACATCCACATATTATTGTTCTTGCAATGACGATAAATAAAAGTTAATACCAATCACATTCCAAGGTAGGTGTCTCTACCTTCCGAAATATATGTTCACACATATATTTGTATGTTGCAGCCTCTAGGGTCAAGATCGAACAATAGTGAATTATAAATTTTTTGTCTAGATTCAAATGGAAAAATATGTAAACGTACCACAAATATTTTTTACCAAAAAAAAAAATTCTGCAATTTGTAATTTCATATATTGATTTTTTTATAAATAAAATTTTAATTATTTATTATTTTTTAGATATGTGATGTAACAACATTTCATTTTTTATCTTTTACTAAGAATACTTTTTAATTAATAAATTAAAATATAATATTTATTTCAATCCCGCGTAAAACGCGGGTCTTACACTAGTTTAGACATATTTCGTGAAAGGATTGAACGAAAACCAGATGTTAATATTATTCTTCTTGCAAAGTTCTTTGTAGTCCCGTTTCTTGCTAGCCTGAGCTAGAGTAACGGTTTTACGCGTATTACGTATTGTGGTTCTCATCAAAAAAACTTGCACACTCCTAACAAAAAAAAAAAAACCTACAAAATTAATATTTTTAAAATTGTAAATAATTTTGGGTCCACATTTTTTCCTACACTTCACAAAATTTCATTACACATAACTAAATTTTATTTACATATTACTAAATAATCCAAAATACCATTTTTTTTTTTTTTTTACCTAACATCCCACTAAATGTCATTATTTTAAATAAAAGTAATTGTTTAAAAAATAGAAAATGTACCGTAGCACAATTTTCTAGTAGGTTATGGAAGGTAAATACAAAATGTTTAAATGAAAGTAATTTTAAATAAGTGTTATTATCTACGTTTTTTATATAATCTATCATGTATTATACGTTAAAAAAAAAAAAAAAGAAGAAGAAGAAGTTATTAGGCCGGTGGTCTAGCCCAAATTCAACGGGCCAAATTGGCCCGGGTCCATCAAACCAACTAGTCATTTGGGCTGGGGTTTGGCTATATACCTCTCCAGCCTTGTTAGATATACCCCCAGATAAATACACCCCCATAAAGTGTACAATGTTAGATGCATGGACAAAAATATCCGGAAATTTCCCCGATATATCCATTTTTCGCAGTCACCGATATCGATATTGAGAAGAAACGATATTTCCACGATATTTGTAAAAAAATCGAAAATATCGATATACAATAACAATATCGAGACTAATATCGAAAGAATATCGAAAAATATCGGAAAAAAATCGAAAAATGACGATAAATTTCAAAAAATATCATATGAAATAACATTGTATGCTATATTTTATATAAATTTATCATAGATGTAAAAGGAGTTAAATTGTTTTTTTGAATTTATGTATTAAAAGTTAGTTATTAAATTTCCATAATTTTTAAAATTTACCGATATTGATATTCTAAATCGATATATCCATCGATATTTCCACAAATTTAAGGTCTCGATATTTCCATCGACACCGATATTTTTGTCCTTGGTTAGATGTACTTTCACTCAAATTATCTACAATACCCTTTAATACATTTGAATCATATTATACATACACTCCTCCTTTTAAATCAAACCCTAAATCTAATTCTTTCTCTCTCCCCATTTTTTGCAGAAACCCCTCCCCCTTCCCAAGCCGGCGTGGCGCCGCCCGCCCCACCCACCCACTGCCTCGCCCAGCTCGCCGCTCTCTCCTCTCCCGTGCACTCTCTCCTCCCTCACTCACTCTGCCCCTTCCTCCCTCACTCTCACGGCCGCCGCCGTCTCATCCACTCACTCCGCCTCGTTTTTTCCCTTTGTTGCAGGTTTCTTCATTTTCTTTTAAATTTTCGACAACTTATGGTCAAAAATACGAAAATATACACTCTCGTCGGCAACTTTTTATCGACGAGAGTGTATATTGTCGACCCTAAGTTGTCGAAAATTTAGAAAAAAAATTAAAAAAATTATTTTAATAAAAGTTATCGACAAGAGTGACTCTCGTCGACAAACATGTGTCGATAAAATGTACGGAGTATTTTTATTTTTTTTAAATTCCATTTTTTTTTGTTAAACTGCTGGTGGTGCGACCGCCGGAGTACGTAGATTGAAGTTTAAGTTTGCTCGTTTTTTTTTTTTTTTATGTTTGTTCATCGCATAGTTTTTATTTTTTTTGTTTTGTAATCACATGGTCACAGGGTGACTAACGAAAAAATTATTTAATTTAGTTGAGGGGTAGAACTGTCATTTCACGCGTTACTATTTTGAAAAAAAAATCTTGATAGGTGTACTCAATAAATCCTTGTGTGTGTATAACCGTGGCCATAAAAATAAAAATAAAGCCCACCCGCAACATGAATGGTCCGCAACTTTTTAAGAAATCTCGTTATTGCTTATGGACTAAACGTCTAAACCCGCTTGTTCCGACTCATTTTTATAAATTACTTGAAAATCTGTTGCAAAAGTCGGTGTCTAGGCTCGATTAGACAGTAACTAGGTGCTAGTGTACGGTCTATCGTTCGTTTAACGATTTTTGATTAAATTTTTTTTTTAATTAGATTTTTCAGACTCGAAGTCCGGTTCGAATGATCGAGCACACTTTTTAAAGTGGAATCGAGTCAATCGACGCTCCGAACGAAACACGTGGCTTTGCCATGATGTATAACCTTTTTTTTTTTTTTTTTAAAATTATACTCCATATTGTTTTATTTTAAGGGATGAAAACTACATTTTTTTTTGGCATCATTTTTTTAAGTTTTAATTTCTTCAAGGATCATTTTGTAATTTTTTACTTTTATTTATTAGAATTTCGTGTTTATTGTTTAAAAATTATGAGATAAAATAATTAAATAAAATTTTAATCGATCGACTAGACGTCGCCTAGACTCTGATTAGTTGTTTAGGCACTAGACGGTTCCAATCCCGTTTTCTAACTTTTGCAACCTTATTATTTAGAGAGATGCGGTGGCGGGACCAAGTGGGGGGATTGCCGTTTTAACATTTCTACAGTTACGAGCCGACAGGGTCTTTGCCTTAGCCCATTGCATTTATGCCCTTATCTCGCATTTATTGACTAGTCAATTATCATTTTATACCCCATCAAAATGCGACACCTGCAACCATTACTTTTCAAGATATTTTCCGTCAATTGCGTAATTAATTTTAGGCTGAGATGCCGCAACTTTATGCTTTACCGTTTTTATTCCTCTTGTTTATTTCAATTACTTACTCTCAATATGTAAGTGATTTTAAATTACGAAATAATATTTATTCGGATCGTACTAAACGGACTAACCCTAAAAATGTATGGTTAGGGTTAATAAATTTTAGGCGAGTTAGCTCACGGACTAAATGGGCTAGCACACCAAGCTAAATGGACCAGTCCGAGCAGTTTTATATTTTTTTCTTTTATAATGTGGATATACATTTAAATTTTGGTCTAATGAATGACCCGAATTTGTTTTTTGTAAAAAAAAAAAACCAATGCAAAAAATATACACACCCTCCGGCCCCAAGTTCCCCAACTCATTTAGCCATTAAATACTTAGGTGCCCTAATTTAGTAAGACGTTATGGTATAATTCAATATCAACGACAACCACAATCTGTCAAATACTTTTATTTTCTCATTTATCTATCCTTAACTAATTAAATATTTATTTTACTACTTTATTAGATTGTTGGATATGCCACACATGACTTTTAATTTTAAAATTTAATTATTATTTTTTTAAAAAAATTGTACTTCGATAGTGGTCTATTTAATCTGTGGTCCGCTAAAGTTAGGGTTAAGTCTCAATTATTGATGGACAATTAAGAACGAATCGATTAAGGCCCTAGCCCGTTTAGTCCATGCCCATGTAGGGCCAATCCTATGATAAAAATAATTAATTTATTATCTTATCTTTAATTAATGCTTATAAAGTTATACATCCTATTAAAAGAAGCATATATTTATTTAAATATTTATTAATTTTAAAGCTAAATTTAAAAAAATATAATTAATTTACATGTCAAAATCACATATAATATTGATAGAAGGAAGTATATATATTAAGAGTAAATATCATCTACAAGTTAGAAGTTAACGTTTTTTGCGTCTTTGGTAATTATTAATAATCATATTGTTTCGCAATAAGAGTCTTTTTAGAGATTTAATTTTTTATTTATCAGTCACTAAAATTACTTTTATTTAAACCTACATGGTAAATCTTCATTCCATAGTAAATTAAAATTAAGAAAATTGATTAGATCTCATGTACTATATCAATTAAGGGTAAATTTATTAATACATACTCTTTTCAATTATAATAAAAAAAAAAAAGTAAATTTCACTTGTAAAACAGAGGGAGTAATACATTGGTGAGTGATAAAATTAGAGCATACAATAGATTGATTAATATGCAATAAGATTTATATAGATTTAGTCAAATGATAACTTCAACATTTATATAATTAAGCGATTTGACCAAGAAATATATCATAATTAAATTATGTAAATTATAAATTCTAATGTGATAGATAAAAAATTTTAGGAATTAGAAAATCAAATTTTGTAGTTTATGATTATACTAGATTATGTTTGACAAAGGAAATAACTTTTTTTTTTTTTTTTTGGCAATCCATAGATTCCATACCTTTAAATCCAACAAAATTTTGAAAGTTGCGCTCAACCCATTTGGAGAATGTCGTGGGCGGTGGGCAGCTTTCTAACTTGTTTAAAATAAGTGTTAACAATATAGTATACTAACATTAATTTTAATGAACATTTGTACGTGGTCAATTTATATAAAGCGCAATACTTTAACTTTAAACGAGACCTTTTACAAGTGAACTGTGAAATTTGTCACTCGAGATTAGTCGGTCCTTGAACCGAATACCCGAAACTTAAAAAAAAATATTAATTTTGGTGTAAATTTGTACTGTCATGCCAATTTATAAAATGATTTGCAAAAAAAAAAAAAAAAAAAAAAAATTATGATATATATAAAGGGTTGGTCTGCTATGGACTCGAGTGCATGTTGTGCACCCTAGTCCATGTTGCACTTTTTGGTAAATGGTGTTGCACTTTTTAATTATTAAACTGTATAATAAATATTTTTAGTAATAATTGAAAAGTGTAACACCATTTACCAAAAGTGTAAGTCAGTAAACTGAAAAGTGCACGTGAACTAAGGTGCACAGCATGCACTCGAGTGCATACTAGACTTTACCATATATAAACTAACATAGCTCGATAAAATGATAATAACATTTTTTCAATAAATAATACTAATTTTTTAGTTATTAATACTAGCACTTTCAAACAATTAAAAAAAAAAAGATGTAATATACTTAATTGATTAATATATTCCTTAGTTTCGGTTTCTAAATAGAAAATCCTCATGAACTGTAAAAAAAAAAAAAAAAAAAAAATTCACATAGTTCGATCTTTTAAAATTTAATTAATCACTCATGTATAAAATAAAAGTTACTGGTGTACACTTAATTGTGTAATTATTAAAATTAAATTATAATTTTAACTTAATTTCAATTTGATGTGTCAAAAGATAAATAATTGAAAAATCTCTTAAAATTCAATTGTATACAAGAATTAACAATAAAATAAATATACTTAATTTTCTTATCATGGTGATATAAAACCTATATACAAAATAAATATACTTAATTTTCTTATCACGGTGAGATAAAACTTATATAGGTATATCACGACAAAATCTATGATACAGACTGAAGTTAAATATACCATTAGGTTTAAAATTAATTCGGATGAAATGTTTGATATAAAACCAAAATTAATACTCGTGGCATTCCCAAATTTAAAGCTTAAAGGGAATTAAAGGAGTATTATTCACGTGGTGAATTCATGTAAATGATTTTTTTTTTTTAATTACTATTAGACTCAATATATTTTTACGTAATATACATTGCATTTTTTTTAATTAGACTCATTTTATACATTGCATTTTTTTAATGAAAGATAGTGAATCACCTTTTCCTTAAAATGTTGTACTATTATAAAAGTGTCCTTCACTTTATTTAAAGTGGCATGGTTTGTTTTGAATTTATATTAAAGTAGCATTAAGAAAATGGATTTTCTACCATTTTGGTAACACCCGCAAAATCTTCGGCTCCATTTTCTCTCTGATATCAAACATTAAATTCCCTGAATTGAATTGAAATCAAATTGCCCCACTTTGTCGCCTCTACCGTCGGTGATCTCTAACTCAAAAAGCTTCTTCATTCTCCGATTTCATCTCACGAATAATTCTCCCAAATTCAATTATGCTTCCTCCTTCCCCACCGGAATTCCAAACCCAGAAAAAACCACAGAAACCCTTAAATTTCGTTAACAGCACTCTAAATTCATTGCAGAGCCACGTTTCTCTGCACCCTCGTGTTTGGATCTTCATCTGTTTCATCTCCATTCAAGCTCTCATCATTTCCGTCACGCGCAATTCGCCCCCCTGTTTCCCCGATCGCTCCGCCGCCGTCTCCGCCCCTTCCGCCGCCGAATGCCCCTCGGGGAGGGTTTACGTCTACGATCTCCCTTCAGTTCTCAACAACGACTTGTTGTTACACAACTGCACCGATTTAGACCCATGGAATTGGCAGTGCGGCATCGCCGCCAACGGCGGCTTCGGCGGACCCGCCACCGAGCTCCGCCGCGTCCTGCCGGAGAATCTCTCGAAATCGTGGTACAGAACCAACCAATTCGCGTCAGAGTTAATGTTCCACAACCGTATTTTAACCCATAAATGCAGAACAATGGAGGCGGAATCCGCTGCGGCGTACTACATCCCGTTTTACGCTGGACTCGCGGTGGGAAAGCACCTGTGGAAGAACGACACCGCTGAACGCGATCGGCCTTGCGAGATGATGCTAGAGTGGGTACAGAGTCACAAGTACTGGAAGAAATCGAACGGCTCTGATCATTTCATGACGATAGGCCGAATCACATGGGATTTCCGCCGCTTAACCGACCCGGGAAAAATCTGGGGCTCCAGTTTTCTCAACATGCCGGATATGCAGAAAGTGAGTCGTTTCATCATCGAGAAAGCGCCGGGGGACTCACGGGATGTCAGTGTACCTTACCCCACAGGATTCCACCCCAACAGCGAGAAAACCGTTACAGATTGGCAGAATTTCGTGCGTGATTACAACAGATCAAGTTTGTTCACTTTCATCGGGGCGACCCGGGATTGGGTCAGCAATGATTTCAGGCAGCTTTTACTGAGTTACTGTTACAACGAAACGGGTTTGTGCCGAGTCGTGGACTGCGCTTTGACTCAGTGTTCCACTGATTCCTCACCGATTATAGAATCTCTTCTGGCGTCGGATTTTTGCCTACAGCCGAGAGGGGACAGCTTGACCCGGCGGTCGGTTTTCGATTGCATGGTGTCCGGTTCAGTGCCGGTTTTTTTCTGGAAAAGAACGGCTTACGAGCAGTACGAGTGGTTTTTTCCGGGTGAACCGGAGAGCTATTCGGTTTACATAGACCATGAGGAAGTGAGGAATGGGAGTAAGTCGATAAAGGATATTTTGATGAGTTTTAGTAAAGAGGAAATTAGGAGGAAGAGAGAGAAAGTGATTGAGACAATTCCCAGGATTATTTATGGGATAAAGAATGGAGGTTTAGGGAATTCTAAGGATGCTTTTGATATTGCTTTTGATGGGATTTTAGAGAGGATTAATGGGGAGAAAGAATGGGCGAATTTGTTATGATTTTATTATGATTGAAACTATGTAGTAGTTTGAGTGTGTAGCTCCTGCTTAATGAAATACTAGGACAGAACGCAAACCAGCAACAATTTGGCACTTTCAAGTTTCTATAAATTTAATTCTAAGTATTATTTTGTATGACTAGAATGAAGAGTAACATTTCTACCTACTTAGTTGCAATGTATAGTTTTGATTAGGAGGTGGACTCAAAATGCTGCCTCATATCAATCGTAGAGCGGAATAGGTACCCGTGATGCCCTACCCGCACGGGTACCTGTCCCGCTCTACGATTGATATGAGGTTGTCCTACCCGCACCTATCCCGCTCTACGATTGATATGAGGCAGCATTTTGAGTTCACCCTACTTTAGGTCTCATTATATATATATATATATATATATATATACACACGAATGAAAATAATTATAATGAAATAAGCTAAACATTAAAATTCACATTTAAACTCAATATTAAAAATTCACAAAATCATATAAAAAATGAACAACTAAATAATTGAATCTACGACACTTTTATGTTCAAAATTAAATAAAAATTTAAATTTCACGATTTAAATATTATACATATATATAAATTTAGGGAGGGGAGGGGCATAATAATAAATATGTAAACTCATATCTACCGTATAGCGCGAAGCGCGACTGACCTACCCCATTTTCAGAATGGGCCAAAGCAAGACGAGTCTAAATCACTCGGGCCAAATCATTTTACTATCCCTAGTTTTGATTTTAAAAAATTCAACTAATAAGTATGTCCATCAAAAAAAAAAAATTGCACATATATGTTACTAAAAATTTCAGCCCATAATTTTTTGACAAGCAATTATATGCAATATGCCAATATGACTTAATAACACTAACATTTATAAACATCATGTTAGTTCTACTCATCTTAACTTTGATTAAATCTATTTTATAAACTTGCATTTATATAATATTTTTTGAAAATACTCGATTTGACCTGCTTAAGCCCTTAGCCCAACCCGGGTACTTGGCAAAAGCCCCAACAATTAATATTACAGAAATCAACCTGTGTTAAAAGTAAAATAAATATTACAGGAATCAGCCATGGCTATATACCCCCTTGTTAAATATACCCCTACATCATTTATTAATTAAATATGCATGTTAAATACACTGTTTACCCTTTTATACAATATTCATTAGATATATACAACCCCTTTAAACTCTAAAAATCTAATCCTAACTCTAACTCTAATTTTCGCAGCTGCCACCAACCCCACGACCATCGTCGCCGCCACCTCCGACCACATCCGACAATACCAAAAATTCAACACAAAAAAAAAAAAAAAAAAAAAACGTTGACATATTTTAGACAAACTGTTGCGGGCGACTTTGGACTTCGAGCGGCGGCGGTTGCGGGCGGCTTCATGCGGCAATGATGGGCTGAAGGAGGGAAGATGAAGAATGAAAGGATGAAGAAGAAGGGTTTGTAGGGGTACATTTAACATGAATATTTTTAAGAGGAAAGGGTATATTAGTACATTTAACATAATGTTTTTTAAGGGGGTACGAAAATCGGGGGTGGGGTATATTTAACAAGACGGGAGGGGTATATAGCCAGGGCCATAAAACAAATAAACTTGCATTTATAGAGGTAGGGGTGGGAATGGGCCAGGCTTTAAGAAAAAAAGTCTGATCTGTTATATATTTCTTAGGTCCAAGACTGGCCCATGGCCTGTTATAGGCTTTTTATAAAGGCTCAATCCTGACCTTTTTAATAAATAGGCCTAGCCCGAAAGCCTTTTAAAGACCTTTTAGTCTTATTAGTGTATTTTTTTAAAAATAATCTACAACATATTATCATCAAATTACAAAAATTAACTCATTAAATCTCAAAATGAAGAAATGGAAGTAATAGCAAATTTATCAAATATTCCAAAAAAAATATTCAACTATTTTTTCAACTATTACACAGAAAAATATAACTAGGGTTACTAAACTTTCTTACTTATTTATTTATTTGAAAATCACATATTTTATATATATGTCATATGTGTGTGAAGTTATATAGGCTGACCTGTTGGGCTTAAAAGGCTTACAAAGAAGCTTGAGCCCGGCCTATTTAGTTAAATAGGCTTCTAAAAAAGCTTGAGGCCGGGGCGCGATGGTAAAGTGCGGGGAGGGGGGGGGGGTGGAGGGCGGGGGCGCAATTGCAGAGGGCTGGTGAACTCGAGGGAGAGGGAGGGGAGCCCGCCGACGAAGGTGGTGGCTGCTGGCGAGTGGTGGTGTGTTTGGCGGCGGGAGGAAGAAGGAGGGTGAGGGAGATGAATTAGGGTTTGGGGAGGGTGTGTGTAGTAAATGTGTATTTTATAGATAAAATGGAGAAATTTGTATTTTGAACAATTCGAGGGGAGGGTTCATTTATCTTGACAAATTTTGGGGGTGCATCTCTCCGAAATGGAGGTGCATATAGTCAAACCCTTCTTTTAATTATTGAGCCCAATTATAATTTCACCGTTCTCATAATATTTATTTTATTGACTTCACAAAATTATTTTAAGTGTGTTTTACTTCAAAAATTCTCATTTATCTACAAAAATAACAAAGCACGTACATTTTTCATTTCAAGTGCCATTAATCAATTTAGTGTAAATAATGCAACAGAATTCTACTCCCTCCGTTTTTTAATGTAAGATGTTTTAGAGTAATTGACTAAAATTAAGAAAAGGTATATTTTGACAAATATACCCTCAGATAATAAAGGAAATTTCTAATTACATTAATATTTTACATACAAGGCAAGTTTGTATAGAAAAAAGTTTTGCCTTGAAAATTAGTTAATTAGAGTAATTTAGAAATTATGATTGTTTCCAAAGTTAAAAGAAGGGCATAATTGGAATAAACATTGTGAAATATTTAAAACATCTTATATTTATGAACAAGAAAAAAATGCCTAAAACATCTTATATAAAAAAACGGAGAGAGTATAAATTAAGGAAAATAAACTCAAGAATTTCAAGCAATTATCACACTAATTAATAAATTTATATCAAATCAACGGTGTAAGAGTGGGTGTTGTTGCATTATATGATGTAACATTTTGTCAAATCAATTGCGTAAGAGTATATGATGTTGTATTATTGTAATAGTAGAATGAATATATATGTATTTTTATGGATGAATGTAATTGAATTGTGAAATTCCGAACTACAATCAGATGGGGGACGTTACGTCCCAAAACAAACATGCTCTTAGCGAATTTTTAAAAAATAATCCTACAACACTAGTATTATCATCAAATCATAAAAATTGACTCTTTAATTTTTAAAATGAAGAAATAAAATCAATTTTTTTTTTATCAAATATGCCAAACAAATATATTCAATTGTTATTTTTCAATTATTACAAAAAAAAATATATATATATGACTACGAATTTAAATAGATCATTGTGTGGTCATAAAAGGTCTAACAAAATGCTTGAGTCCAATCTATTTAATTAAATGGACTTTTAAAAATTTTTGACCCCGACTTATTTGTTAAAACTCTATCGAATAGCTGACTCATTTCCATCCTAATTTCAATTTGACAATCAAAGATTTTGTACCAAAAATAGACAATAGTAAATCGAAATTTCCAAAACAGCTATGGAAAAAAAAAATTCTAAATAGTACAGAATCTAAACCAAAAATACGTCGAATAATTACGTTGTAATGAAGTAAACGCCTTCTTTTCAATTCTCTATCCACACTATATAAACAGAAACAAAGACAGAGAATTACAACATCTCTCTCCCTCTCTCTCTCTCTCTCTTTCTCTTTCTCTTTCTCTCAAGTCTAGTGTTCTACAAGGTACGAATTTCTCCTTCCTCCTCAGTAATAATCAATTACTGTTAATTTTTTTATCTTTTCGTATTGATGATGAGACGTTTGTTAAAGATCCAGCAGATTGAACCCTAATGAGTTGGTCTAGTGGTGGTGTAGATTTGGGATTTACGAGTGTGTTCCTCTCTAAATCTTAAGTTCCACACCGCTAAGGTGCGAGCAGATTGAACTCAAGTTGGTCTAGTGGTGTAGACTTGAGACTTTGTGTTTCTCTCTATGGGTTCCCGCAAGTGAACGGTGGAATTTGTTCCCAGATTAATTACTCTTTGGATAGGATACTTTGACAACAAAAAAAGATCTAGGAGATTGAAATATCAAGTGGAACAAGAAAAGTGGAATAAAAGAATGAATCTGGACTATAATAATAGTTTATTTTTTAAATGATTTTCCTAGTTCAGTGATCATGATTGTTAGTTCTTTTTCTAATCAGTTTATATCACAGTTCAATTATTGTTGTTATAAATCCTAGCTATGTTTTCCTAATGTTTGTTCTTTTTATTTTTAGAATTAATCGGATCAAAATTATGCTTGGGTATATAAATTAGAGTTTATGTCACTCAGTTAGTTATTATTGTTAATGCCGTGTATTTGTGCTTATATATTGTTTAATTAATTTATACATCTCTTTATTTTTTCTAAGTGTTGAAGAAAAATGGGGAGGGCAAAGCTGAATATGGAATTGATAAGCAAGGAGAGATCAAGAAACACAACATTTAAGAAAAGAAAGGAAGGGCTGATTCGAAAAATTCACGAATTCACGACTCTATGTGATGTGGATGCATGCATGATAATGTTCAGCCCGAGAAAAGAAAACGGGGCCGTCGAGCCCGAAATCTGGCCTCCGAACAATGACCAAGTCCAACGAATCATCAAAATCTACAAATCGAAGAAGAAAGATTCTGGAAACAAGACGTTCGGGTTAAACGATTTCTTCCAGGAGCGGAAGAAGAAGATTGAGGAGGAACTCTCGAGGCTTCGACAAAGGAACATGGAAGCAAAGTACCCGACCCGTGTCAACTTATTCGGGCAAATGAACGAAAGGCAATTACGGGCTTTCGCATCGGCTTTGTCCCACAAAGCCGAGCTTGTCGACTCCAAGATTGAAGAGGTGAAGAGATCATCAAGCAAACAAGTTGCAATGGAACTGAACACCGGAGTGAAAGGTCAATTTTACCCTCACAATCCACCCGTTCATGACATGCATGTCCCTAATTTCCCTATCTACTACCCTACGATTGATCACCAACACTCGGTTAATCCGAATTCGATGATGATGCTTCTGATGAACGGTGAGGATCAATTTGGGGGTGCTTCTTCGAGCAATTATGGGGCAAATATCCAGTGTACGTCATTTAAGCAACAATTTATCTACGAGAGGGCGTTACCGTTGCCACATTACTTTGCGCCGCCACTTCCGCTCCCGCCCTATATGGTGGCGCCGCCACAACTGCCCTTCTCCACTGGGTGGGAGAATCAAGATGTTGCACGTGAGGATGTTAAATATCAGATGAAGAAACCATAGTCTTAGAGGTTGAAAAGTTACATTTGTTTAATTTTATGGATTAGTTTTTCTTTTTTAATTTCTATGCCCAAATTGTCTTTTAATTCTAACTAGAAAAATTATAATAATACAAATATTTGAGCAGATTATTTGATATAAAATAGATTCGATTTTATCAATTTTCAGTTTGTTCGTTCGTAGTGTGGTGTGTGAGACATAAACAAGTAATTTATTTTCTTTATTTATGGTAGACTCACTCAAAATAAATAAGCTAACGCATACAAGATTTGAATTATAATTAAAAAAAAGGGATTTTATTTTTGGTCCGATGTTTACCTATCAAAATTGGTTAGATATTATTTTCTATGATGCTGATGTTAGTAAATCCGTCATTGAATTGAGTTTTTTCTTATTCTCTCTTGGGAGTGGTTTCTAATAGTGTTGGATAATGATATTGAGTTTGATAATCAATATGCTTTTACTTTCACGAGTGACAGCAAAAAAATTGTTGATCCCAGCATTTGAGAGTCTATTTCCTGACGTGGATTTTGTGTCCAACACCTTCACCCACAGTAACATAAAAAGATGTTTTTCAGGCTTGCACGCATTATAGGCATTAGCTAGAGCAACTAAAATTAAAAGCTTCAATAAACATATGACTGGTTTGTAAAGAGAAATCATTTTTAGTGGTTCAGCATACTTCAATACTTATCTTGAGGAGTAGTGAATAGAGATACCGTAGAAAAATGGGATGATACAATATGTCCTAAAATGAAGTTAACACTACAAAAAAAATACAAAGGAATTATGGAACCATTCAGACTTCTTTTGTACTCTGTTTTTTCAAACTTTTTTTAACTAACCTTTCAAGTTTTCATATTGAATTTATATAATGTTTGAAAATATAAACTTATTTTAAAAGTAGTTAATTATTAGAATTCATTTTTCCATTTATAATTATTTGCAAGATCATCTACTAACATTTGTGTGGTGAAGCTTAATTGTAAAGAACTCTCTAAAATTATCAATTCATATTAAGAATATTTCAAAATTTTTTTTTTTTTTTAGAAATGGTGTTAAAAAATAATTAGCGCTCAAAACCTTTTCTCAGTTAGCAATGACGGATTTTTCTGCATCAAAATTGATAAAAATTGAAGGATTTCATAGCCTCTTAGAGAAAAAATATATCATACTAGAGAAAAGAAAAAAAATTTATAGTACAACTGGGATGAAGACATTCGCCTCAAGGCATTTTGACTTGCTTGACACCCAGTTAAAAAAAGATGATATTTTGAAGATGACTAAAGGAAAAAGAGCTAATGGGATAGTTTACAAGATTATAGACTTTTTTTTATTGCTATTTTTGTTGGGTATGTTGTTTTAAGTTGTATGCATTTGAATATATGAACCTTTGAATTGATATATTTGTTTTATTCATAGTGTGTGGTTTAATTAATTTTATTTACCATGTTTCCATTTTTTTATATGCATCATGAAAAATTGTGAAAATATTGGAAAGAAAAATAGAAGAAATATTAAAAATACATGTAAATTAATAAAAATAGTGTATTTCCAATCCTGTCAAGTTTATAAAAATTCATCGAATGAAACAATATACCAAAATTTTGGTATGGATTGTATTATTTGTATATATTGAAACCTTTAAAAAAAATTCGGCACCAAAATTTTAAATCGGCATCAATAAGTATTTTTTTGTATACCAAAAGTTTTGGTACAATAATAATATAAAATTTTACATACTCAAATTTTGAAAATGTATTAAAATAATTTAGTCACAATCTAAAAGTTTAAACTTTGTAAAGAAATGTGAAATGGTATTTTTGATATACCATACCAAAACAACCAGTGTGATAAAGATAACTTCACCAAAATTGGGCTTAGGTTTGGGCCCGGGGCTGAAGGTAATTGAGATATTTTTGGATGGCCCTGGCTTATATATCCCTCCAGCTTTGTTAAGTATACTCCCCTTTCTATTTATTAATTTTATATTCGTGTAAAATACTCAATGTGCCCTTTTAGTAACATCCATTAGATAAATACACCCCCTTTAAAATTGAAAAATCTAACCCTAATTTTTTTCAGCAGCAGTTGCCACAACCCAAACATTTGCAAAAACAAATTAGAAAAAAAAAATTCAACAGAAATATCAAAAAGAAAGTATATGGTCGACGATAATGTGTCGACAAAAATTACTCCCGTCAACACTGGTTCGTCGAAAGAAAAAAAAATTGTAACATTTCAGCAAAATGTGGTCGAAAATAAACACTATCGTTGACAACAATTTGTTGACGATAGGGTTTACATTCGAGCACATGCTGTCTAAAAAAAATCCTGTGTTGAGTTTTAGGGTTTGTTCAGGTGGCGGACGACGGTGGATGGGAGAGGGAGGGGCGCAGCCTTGGCAATGGAGGAGGGAGGAGGAAGAAGTAGGGAAGAGGGGCGGCGCCACCGCCAAATTTTTTGCAGATCTTCGATTGCGAAAAAGAAAGAAG
Organism: Galeopsis tetrahit; assembly: GCA_963675135.1. NCBI lineage: Eukaryota > Viridiplantae > Streptophyta > Magnoliopsida > Lamiales > Lamiaceae > Galeopsis > Galeopsis tetrahit. The sequence continues at coordinate 92,699,335 of OY776119.1, forward strand.
GGGTGGTGGCATACGACGGGATTGAAGCAAGGAGGGGCGGGAGCGGTGCACGTCGGGAAGGTGGCGGCGGATGGGTTGCGCAGGGGAGGTGGTGGGGGTTGGAGCGGCTAATTTTTGCAAGAAAATGAGAAAAAAAAATAAAGAAGAAGAGGGCGGCGTGGGCGGTGCCATCGCCGGCAGCGGCATGGTGGAGAAGGAAGTAGAAGAAAGATGGGAGAAAAGTGATATTAGGGTTTGAATGGGGGAGTATATTTAACATTTGTCAATTTAGAAGAAAAAAAAAAGGTAATTTGAGTAATTTGAGGGTGAGTGCATCGAACATTGACCACATTGAGTGGGGTACATAAATCGAGGGAGTATACCTAACAGAGCTGGAGGGGTATATAGCCCGGGCCTTTTGGATTGACATAGTCTCATTTGGACTCGACTCCTACACTAGACCAATCAACTTTTTTTTTTGAAACGTGAATGTTGAAAAGTATAAGACATTACAACTAAAAAAAAAATGCAATACAATATTACTGAAAAGTGCAATAAATTTTTTTATTAAAAAATGTAAGTCACTATAATTGAAAAATGCAACACAGTCTTTAATGAAAAATATACGTCATTATAACTTAAAAGTGTAACACAATATTATTAAAAAGTGTAAGTCACTATAATTGAAAAGTGCAACACAGTTTTTAATGAAAAATGTAAGTCATTATAACTAAAAAGTGCAACACAATATTATTAAAAAAATGCAAGCTGATATAACTGAAAAATGCAACACAATATTTAATGAAAAATTTAAGTTGTTATAACTGAAAAGTGTAACACAATATTACTGAAAAATATGCAAATTCATATAACTAATATAACTAAAAAGTGTAATATAACATTACCAAAAATATATATGACTATAAAATATTATCAAAGAAAAAAAAAATCATCAATCGTTGACCGCGAACTCAAATTCTTATATAAACTTGAGTCACTTTTGGAGAAATTGGTGGTTATCCGCATTATATTTTACTATAGTTTCAATTATTTAGTATCGTGTATATTGATGAAATTATTATTTTATTTAGTTAGGTAAAACTCGATTTTTACCGGCCAAACACTCAATTAATATATCGTATATTTCAAGACACACATGACATGTGCCATGCATTAAAGTATTTGAAAGTATGGAACACTAGCTACCTAGATTATATGATCAAAACTCAATCGGCCTCGTCATGACAAGTGACATATAACAGATTAAGCATTGGAAAGAAGATGATCGATCATATATAATATATATATATATATATATAAACAAATACTAATATATGAATCATGAGTACAATAATAATAATTAACTCACAATTAATCACAACATGATTTTAATTATTTATCTCCAATGGCAGCTTCATTGCTTATAAATCTGAAGGAATTGAAGGCAGTGGTCATCTCCAAACCGATCGAGCTTGGCTTCACCGTCGGGGCTAAGGTGAACGAGCCTCGTGTCGAGTGGCAAGCCGCGCGTCCAACCACACATTTCACATTTTGAAGCTCCATCAGCTGGCCGGAGTTTCCAATTCTGCTCTTCTCACAATTTCTACTATTGGAAATTTGGCAGAAATTAAGAAAGTCATGTGGAAAATTGGATACAATTTCCATCCACCTTTTTAATTAATTTCGATCTCTCTCTTGTATGTGGATCAATCACTCCTCCCCACTTTATCAAACTATAGCAAACCAAGTTCTCTCACAAAAACACTCTAATTAAATGGAAGCCAAAATTGATCTTACGCTTCTTTTTTTCCTTGTTGTCCACACGGCTTGTGTGGAAATTCAAAATATATTTATACTTGCTGGCCAAAGTAATATAGCCGGCCGAGGCGGTGCACTATGGAGTGTATGGAATGGAATTATTCCTCTGGAATGCCAACCGAATCCCATGATCCAACGATTGAACAGCCAATCATACATGGGAAGAGGCCCGTGAGCTCATCCACCAGGACATCGATACCAACAAAACACGTGGAATAGGGTCCGAAATACCCTTCTTTGAAGAGTAAGTGAAGGGCATTTCGGGCCCTATTCTACCTGTTTCGTTGATATCTTTATCTTGGTACGTGGATAGGCTCATGGGACTTTTCTCATGTATGATTGGCCGGCATTCAGTTAAATCATGGGATTCGGTTGGCATTCCATAGGAATAATTCCATCTCAGACACTCCACAGTGCACCGCCTCGACTGCGGCCATATTACTTCGACCACCAAGGATAAATATATTTTTAATTTCCACACGTACAACCCGTGTGGACAAAAAGGAAAAAGATCGAGAAATATAAGAATCTTGGCTTCTATATATTTAGAGTGTGTCTATGAAAATTATTATATAGCTTGAACGAGTGAGGAAGAGTGATGGATGCTGAAGAAATTTACAAATGTGATGTACAATTTATAGAAAAGAGAGAGAGGGGCCTTACCTCCCCCATACGAAAGGTTTTGGAAGGAAAATGGCATGCGAGTATGTGACTATCCAATTTTCCACATGGCATGTTTTTTACCAAATTTTCTAACTCTCTTGACCCTCCAAAAAAAAAAATTCTAAAATTAATAATTTCAGCTTTTATTTTAGTAAAAAATAAAATACGTGTAAAATAACTTTTGAATTGTGGTTTTGTCAGTTTAAATTTGTGTTATTTATTCAAAGACATACACACACTATCTTCAAAATTTTCAAAGTTAAAAACTAATTTTATAAGCCTTTAATTTGCAAACACTCCAAAATATACGGGATAGGCGGATAGCTATATATATATTTTGTAATAGATATATATAGTTATATATCTATTATAAATATATATATATATATATATATATATATACTCCCTCTGTCCTGTAAAATTTTACTCAGACTAATTTTGGGTTCACAAACTATATGCTTATTCTATTTAAATAGTTAACTTTTGAGTATTTTTTCTACATTATTAACAAGGTTGAGTATCTACCAACAATATTCTTTATAAATTATTCCACATATATTTTTTATAATTAAAATATGATTTTTTTAAAAATACATATAAAAATAAGTGAGCAAAATTTTACAGGACAGATAGTTATAATAGAACATGTTAGGCTTGTAATTGCATTGTCTTTGTTTGAAATACGTTGATTGAAATACGTTGATTTATATCGTGTCACATATTTATTACAAAATAAAATCATTACACATCATGTGTATTAAATAAATAAAGAGTTGGTCTCCTGTGCATAGGGTGCACACCCTATGCGATCAGTGACCAACTATAAGACAAAACAACAAAGTAACCGCTGGACTGGCGGTTACGATACTTGGAAACAGATATAAGGTCACAAGTTCAAAACTTGTGTCCTGAAATTTTTTTTTTTTTTTTTTTTAATTAAAATAATTTTATGATCTTCTTTTTTAATTAAAATACCACTTTTCAATAATAAAAATTACACTTTTCAGTTAAAATATCCACCACTTTTCAATAATAAAAATTACACTTTTCAGTTAAAATATCCACCACTTTTCAATAATAAAAATTACACTTTTCAGTTAAAATATCCACCACTTTTCAATAATAAAAATTACACTTTTCAGTTAAAATATCCACCACTTTTCAATAATAAAAATTACACTTTTCAGTTAAAATATCCACCACTTTTCAATAATAAAAATTACACTTTTCAGTTAAAATATACACCACTTTTCAATAATAAAAATTACACTTTTCAGTTAAAATATCCACCACTTTTCAATAATAAATTTTCCACTTTTCAATAATAAATCAAAACTAACAAAATTATCAAAAATTACAATCTTCTTCTTCAGCCTCCTAACACCAAACACCACCACCGATGTCTTCCACTGCGGTTGAGCACTTCTGCCACTCCTTCTCCATATTCTCCCTCGCTCTAGCCTGAAAACACTCTACCGCGGCGAAATCCATTGTCATCTCCATATACTCCCTCGCTCTAGCCGGAAAACACTCTACCGCGGCGATATCCATTGTCTCCTCCATCGTCTTCTCCGGCGAAATTTTCAGTTAAATTGCGGTGGTTACAGGTGTAGAAAAAAAAAAGGAGAGAGAAAGAAAGATGAAAAGAGAGAAAAGGCGTGGGAGAGAGAGAGAAAGAAAGATGAAAGTAGAGAAAAGGCGTGAGAGAGAGAGAGAGAGAAAGAAGGAAAAAGGAGAAGAGTTACAGGAGAGAGAGAGAGAGAGAAAGAAGGAGAAGAGTTACAGGAGAGAGAGAGAAAGAGAAAGAAAAGGAGTAGAAAAAAAGCGATTAAAAAAAAAAGCGTGCACAGGGTGCATATGAGAATTTTTCATAAATAAATAATAAATTAGCACAACATAAGTTAACAAAAAAAAAAATCACACACATAACACGTGTATTAAATTCCATTTACAAAATAAAATCAATTCATGCTTTAGGTTTCACAACCTTTTTCTTATTTTACCATCACGTGTTCTTTTATACTCGTATTATATGATCTCGCATGTCTTGGTTTATAACAATATAATATATATATATATATATATCTTCCTTATATACTATTTCTGAATCTCACCCGCTGACGTGGCTTCTTTAAAATCCTCATATTTCTTAAAACTCTTAATTTCTGTAATTTTGAATTTTTTAAAAATAATTTTCTATTTCCTCTATTTTCTATCTCTCTTTTTCAACTGTCATTTTTTAAATTATTTTTTCAGATTAAAATATTTTAATTATAATTTTATTAAATAATTTATTTTTCCATCACGCGAATTTCACGTGTCTTGCACTAGTATATATATATATATATTCGATAATTAACAAAATATATATAAAAACTAATTAAAATATAAATATTCATGTTTCTTGTGTAGACAATCAAAAATTACGCTTTAATTATATATTACTCCGTATTTTTTATTCCATAATTTGCCCCAACACCATAAAATAGTGAATGCAAAAGTTAACAATTTATGTAGCAAATAATTGAAAATGTTAGGTCCAAGTGATATAGTTAATAACTGAAAGTGAAAAGAAGACAAATTATAGTATTGCATGTTCACTACAAAAAAGAGGTGTTTTACCGACGGTTATACCGACGGATATTCAGTCGGTATTGGCTCTTACCGACGGAATTACCGACGGATTTTATCCGTCGTCAATGAATTGGTCGGTAGTGGTTACCGACGGAAAATATGCGTCCGTCGGTATATACCGACGGATTCCCGACGGATTCAAACCAACCCGTTTTCAAACCGGGTCGCCTATACCGACGGATTCAATTCCGTCGGCAGTCAAGCCAACCCGTTTTCAAACCGGGTCGCCTTTACCGACGGATCCCAAATCAATTTTTCGTCGGTAGATCCGTCGGTATATGTTGGACTTAAATTTTATTATTTTAATTTACCGACGGAATTTTCCGTCGGTAAGTATTAAATGTTTTTAAAAAAGACGGAATTCCGTCGGCTCGCCTGTCGGTATTACCGACGCTACACCGACGGAATAGTCCGTCGGTAAGTACCAAAAATTTTAAAACAAAATTTATTTGCAATCGGGATCCGACCCGATCCCGATTGCTTACATAATTGCTTAAAATTCAATACACGATCAAAATTCAATACACGATCAAAATTGCTTAAATAATTCAATACACAAATCTACATTACATCCAACAGAATAAACAAAAACAAAATCGTGCTAAGGCATCGAATGGTGTTCCGGATTTGGCAGAGGATCGATCAAGTAAGAAGCAAATAGAATTTTGCTCCTGATTATGACAACTATACCCCTCACTAGAATGCTTGAAAAAGCTCTGTGAAATATTAAAACAACATAGTAAACATTAACAAAAACTTATATGAGAAATAATTTAACAAGAATGTGAGTATATTAATACGTACCGTGGAGTATATTAAATTGTCCTTCGCTGACTCGACTCCATCCCTGCCATTTCAAAATCAATTCCAAAGAATCAAGATTCAATTGTCATTTTATATATTTAAACATAAATTAAATTATCATAAAAATTACCTCAACAGAGATCAAGTAACTTCATTAGGCTCGCATAGTTTCGGTCATGCTAGTAGTTCAAAGATAAGAGATTTAGAGTACAATAAATAAATCAATAATTCAAATTTGTTAAGGCTTTTCTTTTTTTCTTTTTAATTTGTGTTTGCAAGGGATAGAATAATTTTTTTTTTTTAAATCGTTCCCTCAAAGTTTTGTTAAATTTTCGAAAAGAAATCGGACACAATAAAATTTTCGAACAAATACAAAAAAAAATTCAAAACCCTAATTTTTTTTAGAAAAGAATCGGACACAATAAAAAAACAAAGAAGGGATGCTCACCTGACTTGGACGGCGGCGTGGCGGGGAGGGACGGTAGGGTGTCGCGGACAGTGGGGATGGGCGAACGGTCGCAGCGAGGACGGCCGGAGAAGGGGGTGGCGCTGCTGCGAACGTGGGCAAGGGGCAGCATGTGGCGGAGGAGACGGTCGGAGTGGGGGAGAGGGAGAGACATAGAGAGAGCCGGTCGGAGTGGCGGAGGAGACGGTCGGAGTAGTGGGGGAGAGGGAGAGGGAGAAAGAGAGACATAGAGAGGGGGATGAAAAATATGCGTGAAATGAGAGAAAGTTACATTTATATTCGGAAATGGCGACGGAAATGACAACGGATATTTCGGTCGGCTTTGGCTCGTTGCCATTAGCGACGGAATTGGCGACGAATATTTCGGTCGGCTTTGGCTCGTTGCCGTTAGCGACGGAAATGGCGACGGATATTTCGGTCGGCTTTGGCTCGTTGCCGTTAGCGACGGAAATGGCGACGTATATTTCGGTCGGCTTTGGCTCGTTGCCGTTAGCGACGGAAATGGCGACGGATATGTTCCGTCGCCATTGGATTTTTATAACCAAATGATAAATAATTAAATTAAATTATAAGTTAATTAATAAAATAACCAAATGATAAATAATTAAATTATAAGTTATAACCAAATGATAAATAATGAAATCTTATAAATTGTACAAAATAAAATAACTAGGTTACATTAATTTAATATTCATCTTCATCTTCGTCTTCATTTTCATTATTTGCCACATCTTCCTCTTCCTCCTCATCTTCTTCATCCTCCCCCTCGTCATGTTCATCCTCCTCCTCATGTCCACTATCGTTTTCAATAACAATCAATTGTGGATTTGCAGCCGTCAAGTCTACCGAAAGATTAAAATCTGCCGCAAACACTTCAGTTTGATTCTCTATTTGTTCCATTTGAAACGGAGGTTCATCTTCATCGTTGTTTTCCTTTTGGGGGACCTCCACCATTGACCTTGCCTTCACTTTGCAAACAGCGTGCCATTCTGATCTATTACGTTTTCCAGCTCCTAGATACGTGCAGTAGTAGACTTGAGATACCTGAGAGGCAAATACAAACGGATCATCCCCGCTATACTTCCTTTTCGAATTAACATCCACAAGCTTGTACTCCGGATGAATTTTGGTTCCTAAAGGGGATGTGTCAAACCAATGGCACTTGAACAACATTACGGTTTTCACTGGATATCCCGGATATTCAATTTCAACGACTTCGTGCAACACCCCAAAGTAATCACTTGCATCTGCATTGTAATTCGCACCCCTAAGACAAACACCACTGTTGTTAGTCGTTCTTGTTGATGCATACTCTGATGTATGAAACCTGTAGCCTTTCACAATATAGCCGTTGTAAGTCCTCACACGACGTAGTGGTCCTTTGCTGAGATCCTGTAAGAACCGGCTCTGAAAATCGTGCGATTGTCCCTATACGTACAGTTAAAATTAACATTAATCAAAACAATTATTTGTTCACGTAAAATTCAATTAATGATACTCACATAACGTTGGAACCATCGGGCAAATTGACGTTGAAGACTAGTATCTATGTCTCTATCTGAGATGTTTTGATCTGCATGTCGTAGTTCTTGTGTATACATCCTAATAATTCACAACACAATTAGATGATAAATGACGCACGTTTAGTGCTATTTAATTAGATGATAAATATATGAAATACTTACTCAATGTAAGGCTGAACTTCATCACAATTCAATAACACGTACGTTTGTGCTATTTCAGCCTCTGTGTGTGTTGACCAATATCGTTCAGTGGCTTTTCCTATAGGTCGCCCCTTAGACTTGAATACAGAGAGCATGCCATCGACTTCTTGTTGCGTACCTCTACCATCGAAGTTACGTGGTTCATTCCTGATCCTCGTGTTGACATGGTCTTCAAAATAATATGAACAAAACATGTCAACCTCTTCATTCAAATACGCATTAACAATCGATGCTTCGACGTTTGCCTTATGTTTAGCATTGCGCTTCAAGTTGTGGAGATACCTAAAATTATAATAGTTAACAAATTAAAATAAGGCTCCATATACTAAAAACTAATTAAATGAGAGAAATAGAATTGTTCACCTCTCAAATGGGTACATCCACCTGTACTGCACTGGACCACAAATCCTAGCTTCATACGCTAAGTGAACAGGTAAGTGTTCCATCGAGTCAAAGAAGCTAGGTGGGAAAAAACGTTCCAACTTACACAAAATAACTGGAATGTCTCGTTCCAAACGATTCATATCATCAACCTTGATTGTTGTAGACGTTAAATCTCTAAAAAAGAGACTTAATTCAGTGACAGCCCTCCACACATTCAGAGGAAGAAATTCTCGAAACGCAATAGGTATCAAGCGCTGCATAAAAACGTGACAATCATGACTCTTCATCCCTGCAACTTTGCCTTTTGTTGTGTCTACGCATCGACTCATGTTTGACACGTAGCCGTCTGGAAATCTTAACTCTTTAATCCACCTACACAATTCCTGTTTTTGTGTCTTATCTAGTGTGTAGCAAGCCTTTGGATATTTACCTGTACGGGTATCCTGTTCCAACTCATCACGGCGACAGATAGTGTTCAACTCTTCCCTGGACTTTGGAGTATCTTTCGTCTTGCCTTCTGTGTTCATGATTGTGTGAAACACGTTGTCAAACACATTCTTCTCAATGTGCATGACATCCAAATTGTGTCGGAGCAATAGTGAACTCCAATATGGCAAGTCCCAAAAAATACTCTTTTTCTTCCAGTTACCTGGGATTCCTTTGTTGTGTTGTTCTGCATTTTCCTCCGTAGTTTTTTTCAAACCCGTCCACTCAATCTCATGTAACAGACTTTGTCCTGTACGATTAATAAATGTTAGAATAAATGTAACCCAAAAAAACATGTTAAAATAAATGTATAAAATACCATTTCGAAGGGGCGGTCGATTGTTTGTGACTGTTCTATTCTTCGTGAAGTCCACCTTATTCCTTCGAAATGGATGATCTCGAGGTAAAAATCTTCGGTGATTATCGAACCATGAAACTTTTCTACTCTTCGGGAGACTGAAAGCTTCAGAATATTCCATACAATACGGACAAGCTTGCTTTCCGGCTGTACTCCACCCGGACAACATAGCATATGCAGGAAAGTCGCTAATGGTCCACAATAAAGCAGCACGCATCGTGAAGTTCTGTTTCCTAGAAACATCATACGTTTGGACTCCGTTATCCCATAGGAAGATCAAGTCTTTAATAAGAGGCTGGAGATAAACATCAAGTTTATGCTTTGGATTCGACGGACCAGGCACCAATACAGTCAGAAACATTGTTTGAGGTTTCATGCACATCCATGGAGGTAGATTATACGGAGTTAGTATCACCGGCCACAAAGAATACTTCTTTCCATAACTCCCAAACGGTGCAAAACCATCAGTACTCAAGCCTAATCTCACATTCCTCGGTTCACAAGCAAATCCTGGAAACACATTATCAAGGTGTTTCCAGGCTTCAGAGTCGGACGGATGTCTCATATCCCCAGCCTCAGTATCTTCAGAATTTCTTGCATGCCACGTCATGTGTTGAGCTGTAGCACTAGATTGAAACAATCTCATTAAACGAGGAATGATAGGAAGATAATACATCCTCTTGTGTGGCACTTTCTTTTTTGTCTTGCTCGATTGACCACCTGGTCCCTTCCGTCGTGCCTCTTTGTACCGGGGATGGCCACACATTCTACACATAAGAAGATCGCTATCGTCATCACCCCAGTATAACATGCAACCATTCACACAACAATCAATCTTCTCAACCGGCAAACCCATATTCTTCATCAGTTGTTTGCTCTGATGAAACGTCGTAGGTACTTTATTATCGACAGGACAAATCTCACTGCATAATTGTGTCATTTGCTCATATGCTCTGTTAGATAGCTTGTTCTCCGTCTTGATAGCCATAAGTCGAGCATTAAATGACAACTGAGAATGAGAATCACACCCTGGGTACAAATCTTGATCGACTAATTTGAGCATCTCATAAAACTGAAATGCTTCATCCGTTGGTTCCTCCTCTATATTTGACATACCGGCTTCCATCACCATTGTTTGATACATATCGGGTTCTTCCACCCCAAACTCTTGATCGTTACTGGTGCCGACATGCTCAACGTGTACGGGTTGTTCATAAATTGCAGTAGTGTAATAGTACAAGACTTGATCAAAATTATAAGGCCACCGTTGTTCGCCATGACTTGTCCAATTATAGTAATTATCAACGAACCCATTCATAACAACGTGGCATAAGACTTCATCAATGCTTTTAAATGATCTATTCTTACATTTCTTAGCATTACACGGACACCTAATACAATCCTCAGACATGTAATGTGGGTGTAGCTTTGCAAATTCAACAAATGACACGAGTTTATCATAAAATTCAACATTCACATTTCCTAAAACGAGCCTAGGAGTACAATACATCCACCGACGATCTGGCAATTCCATCTGTTAAACAATTTGACCAAAATAAAATTACACACTAAAAATTAAACACTAAAAGTAAAAATTATGTAGTAAAATTACACACTAAAAAACTAAACACCAAATTAAAATTACACACTAAAAAACATACCTTAAATTTTCGCTCCAATCCAATTTTTTTGCTCCACACTAAAAATTTTCGCGTGTTTTGAGGTTCTGGAATGTTTTTCAATACTACATGCCGACGAAAATGTCAGTCCGTCGGTATATCACGAGCCGATATTCCGTCGGTATTGCCAATACCGACGGATAATTTCAGTCGGTAACACATATTTCAAATGTATGTCAAATCAGTCAGATTCCGTTGACCAATTTTCAGTCGGTATTTACATTACCGACGGAAATTCCGTCGGTATTGAACATGTGTCAATACCGACGGAATCACTTTCCGTCGGTAAAGACGCGTATAAAAAAAATTTAACTACGTATTCTTAACACTCCAACCACACTCAAAACAACCTACTTCTTCACAAACATCAAAATTTAAAAAAATACAGAAACTCATGTCTTCATCTTCGACATCCATGAAAATTGTGGTATGCCATTGTGGAAAAGAAGCTCGTGTGTGCATGTCGAAGCAAGAAAAAAGCAGAGGTAGACTATTTTATACTTGCCCAGATTCACTAAATGGTAATGGATGCTCTTTTTTTGTTTGGGCCGATGAACACGAAATTCACGGACAAGGAACGAGTTCACACAGAATGTTTCCGGGCATGGTGAGGAGAATTGACTCACTTTTGCTTGAAAATCAAGAGCTCAACAACAAGTTGAATCATGCGCAACTAGTTGGGGATATGTATAAGGATACATCTGACCAACTAACCTCAGAATTAGGATTTGAAGCTGGAAAAGTTGAAGAGCTAAAGAAGCAGAGGAACTTTCTTGTTGTGGCCATAGTATTCTGTGTTCTACCCTATGTGTTCAAGTTTATAGGTTGGATGTAATCCTAAGTTTATGTCTCTAATATGTATTGCTAAGTTTATGTAATGTTAAGTGTATGCATGTAATGTAACCACAACAACAGCCTTTCTTCAAGGCAATTTTCAATGAAAATGTTGTTTATCTATCACATAAAACATCCAAATTTAAATATACACATTTTTAACACATAAAACACACATAACTAAAATTAAACAACTGATACTTAAATATAAAAGTAAATAGTTCAACAAAAATGCAGATAAAAAATAAATAGTTCTACGAGACATAAAAGTAAATAGTTCTACGAGACATAAAAATAAAATTGTTAAACACATAAAAAAAAAATATTATTCAAAGTCACTCATTGACCATAGTAGAATATATCAATGTCGTCATCGTTGCCAACGAACTGACCAATGATGTCATCATCGTGCTGCATGGTCGGGACATAGGGGGAGGGGGCTGCGGGGGCTGAGGGGGCTGGGGGAACAGGCACGTTCACGTTGGCCGTCGGTGGAGGAGCTTGCATGGTTCTCCGATAAACCTCCTCGATCCTCTCGTCCGACCACCCCATCTCTCGACCCATATTCACATGCATCACATGCATGTAATGGTTGAATTGTGCCATCGTCACATCAGGAATTGGGGTGGAAGATACGGAACCCTGCGATGCCGTCTGGGACGGACCAGCGCCGGAAATGACATCAGCGCTCATACGACCAAGGCCCAGAACTCGTCCGCGGGTGGTGGGGGCAACTTCCAAATAAGCCCGGTCCACCTCCTCGACTGTAGGGGCACTGCTGCTTCCGGCTTGAGTAGGGTCGACTTGAGTTCCGATCTCGGCAATCCTCCGTTTCATCTCCAACTACATAATTAATAATTTTAAATTAATAGAATAAATTATAAAAAATGTATTTAATTAAACAATTTTATTACTTACGTGGAGGTTAGTTGTGCGCCCGTATGTGGATTGCTGTGTATCAGCATTAAACGGATGAGCAATGCTCATCCGGTCCAAGTGAGTGGGTACACGCCCCGTATCCCGTTCCTAATAATTAAATTTATGTATTATATATATTAAATATATAATTAAATTTATTGAAATTAATTAAAAAATTAATAAACACTTACAATGACCATCGACTGCTCAAGGATGGACCGGGCTCCAGTCCGATGCCTGGACATCCCACCCCCATCGTCGGATCTCCGGTTGGCCTTAGCAATCTCACACTTCCTAATGTACTCCGGATCCAGCCACTCCCTCGTCAATGAATCCCACAACACAACATCATTATCATCCTTACCCAAGCTCTGCGTCGTCCCATCGCGCCGCCATGCCATTCTCCATTCGTACATTAAATCCTTATACCGCTGCTGCGCCGATTTACAGAAATACTTGAACATAGCCTGGTCTGAGTACATATTCCGATCCCAAGTGGTTTGTTTCTACACATATAATAAATTGTTTATTATTGAACAAATTAACAAACATTAATTAAATAATTAAGTAATTAATTACTACCTGAAATTCCTCGAAGTACGCCAACTTTTTTTGTTTTGGGACCTTCGACCAGGTATATGCACCCGCAGAGATCGGTAAAGAGTCAAAAGCAACCGTGCATGCCCTGGAGACCTCGTTACCAGGTAACAATCTGTGACATTAATTAACAAACAAAACACATTATAAATTAAAACGAATGTGAAATTAATTAATTATTAATTATTAAACAATAAAAGTATTTAATTACTTACACTCCTCCACTTGTAGCCCAAACGCGCTCCCGGCCATCCTGAGCAGGAACAGCAGGATGGTCCCGGACAGACGAATGAGACGACGACTGATCAGGCGACGGGTGTGGAATGGGTGGCGGAGGCGACGATAATGGTGTTCGTGACAGTGTAGGCGCCGGCGCCTCGGGTCTAAGTTTGGATCGACTCTTCCTCGATCGGCTACGTGACCCGGAGGCCCCGTGAGATCCCGAGCCACCAGAGGCACCAGCACCATTTCTAGTCATCTATTTAATTTAAACATTTAAATTAATAAATTATATATATAATACTAATTAATTAATAATAAATTTCTTAATTTAATAAAAAACAATAATCTAATAAATTAAAATTTAATCCCTAAATAATAACCTATTTTAAGAAATAATAACCTATTTTAATAAATAATTTTTTATTCAATCAACAATACCTAATTTAATCAATAATAACCTATTTTAATAAATAATTTCCTATTTTATTCAACAATAACTAATTTCCTATTTTATTCAACAATAACTAATTTATTCAATAATTTTCAACTTTAATTAACAATTTTCTATTTTAATTAACAATCTATAACCTAATAAATTTAGTAACAATTTTTTCTAACTTTAAAATAACAATTTCCTAATATAATTAACAAAGCCCCTAATTTAATCAATAATTTCATAATTAGTAAATCAACAATATTAATCTAGCTAATTATAACGTACAATATCATAATTTAATTATGTAATTAACTCCACTCCAACGTATATGCAAATTCAACAATAATATCAATTATATATTTAACATCAATTATGCAAAACATGCAATATCGATCTTAACAAATCACATCAATTTATTATAAATAACTATATACATCAACTAGCTATATATATATAGGCAATTATCCACTTACAATATCAACTAATTAATTAGATATATCAACTACATACATTCAAAATAATTAACTATATACATCAACTACAAACAATTAATTTCATATTAATCTATATAACAATTTAAATTAACACATGCAATTTAATTCATAATTATAGGCAATACATATATAACTTAAAAATTAATTACTAACAAATTAAGAAAGCGTACCGTATAGATTTTCTAATCGAGTCGAGAGATCACCTCGGCCGAGCCTCTTCTTCGCGCGATGAAGATGAAGAAGGAAAGAGTGAGGAGGGAGGAGGGAGGGTTTCTGTAATCTGTTCTTCAGTTTATATACAAAAAAAAAATTGCCTTTACCGACGGATATTTCCGTCGGTAATGACCAGATTAATTATGGTAGTTACTGCGGGTCGGTTACCGACGGATATTTTCGTCGGTAATGACCACATTTAATTTTGGGAGTCGATCAAGAAGGCGGTTAGTTAATGCGGGTCGGTTACCGACGGAATATTTACAATACCGACGGAACACTCCGTCGGCTGGTGACCCAAAAACGACACCGTGTAGAGAGTTCTGAGTGTCCGTCGGCATATCCGTCGGTATCCCGTCGGGAAAGCCGACGGAAATTGAATTCCGTCGGCAGAGTCTTCTGACTTTGAATTCCGTCGGTAATCCGTCGGTACAGCCGTCGGAAAGGAAATCCGTCGGTATACATCCGTCGGCATAAACAAGCGTTTTTGTAGTGGTTGAAAGAAGTAATTAATATATGGGATTAATTATTATTTTTTTAGTCTTTCAATTTGGATTACTTTTGAATTTGATCTTGATGGAATGCACATTTTGATTTTGGTTCTATAAGTTGGCCTAAATTTTGAATTAAGTCCAATTACTACCATTTTAGGTAAATGAACCGGTCAAATTCTTAGCTCGTGTGTAATTCAAATCAACCGTGAATAACGGTGAATATATTGCTCATGTGCAAAAAAATGCAGAAAATAATATATTGATCGGTTCATTTATCTGCAATAGTAGGTAATTGAACTGAATTCAAAAAATTTATTAACTTATTGGATCAAAATTAAAATGTGTATTCCAATCATGACCAAATTTAAAATTAATTAGTCCAACTTAAAAGGACTTAAAAAAAAACTATAATCCCTTAATATATAAAACATTTATAGCATTCATCAAGTCAAATTAGACAACATATATGAAAATGTATGTTTTTCGATTTTAGTGTCATTATTAATTTGACGTTGTAAAAAATTCATACATCAAATATTTTAATTAATAATATTATTATTTTACTTGATTAACTTCACTAATTTTTTGGTAAAGATTAGGACGAGTGATTGAGGATGAAGCAATTTAAGAATGGGCGGATAAGTGAATGGAAATAGGGTGTAAACGAGTCGTGTGGAGTCGAGTAGTGATGAACTCGAAACTTGACTCGATTGTTATACTCGAAATTTGGTGGCCAAAGTAATATGATCGGCCGAGGTGGTGCACCGTATATTTGGGATAAAAAAAATTCATACGAAATACCAACCGAATCCCATGATCCAACGATTGAACGCCAATCGAACATGGGAAGAGTCCCGTGGGGTGTCTGTAAGGAGTTATACGGGCCCTACTGTGGTATTAGGGCAAAAAGGATGTCTCGGAGGAAGCAGGACGGGCGTACAAGAGCAAGTTTGAAAATTTTATAGAGGGTGTGCGGTTTAATTTACAGTCATCTTCGTTGCCTATAATCGAGGTATGTGTGATATAATTGGAATTAAATAAAGTAGCAATTTTAATTTTATGCATTTTAAATTTTAATTTGTTGTGTTGCAATATATGGTGTAGGTTGCATTGGCACAGTTAGATGGGAACTAGATCTGGTGAGAAAAACTCAATTGGAAACTTCAGCCTAGGTTCAAAATGTGAAATGCGTGTATGCACGTGCTTAAAACTCGACGGGAAAGGCGTTCACCTTACCGTAGATGGTCAAGTCAAGCTCGGTGTCGAGATGGCCGTTGCATTCCTCGAGATTGATAAGCAATGAGGTTGGCTGTCATTGGATAGAGGTATATATGCTAATTAAAATGTTATGATTATGAATTTTATATTAACTCATAGTTTATAATTCTACTGTAGGGGTGACTCTGAGGAGGGATGAGAGGAACGACCGCTCTGAACCCAAGGTTCGGGGTCCTATTATTTATATTATACTGAATATATACTAGTATTTTTCAAAATAAAGATTTATTCCCTCCTATTAACAAATTAAAGCTTTAAGGAAAAATAGAACGGTAAAACAAAATATTTTCCTTGGAACTTAATATTAGAGTACAAACACTAATTTTTTTAATTTCAATTTATATTTATTATAATATTCTAAATGTCTTGTATTAACAATTTTAGTGAATTTGTTTATCAAAATGGTAGAAGTAATTTTAAAATAGAATATTGTTATTAACACTCAGATGTAATTTGCTTAATACACGAATATGTACATATATATGTATATATATATATATACTAAAATATCTCTACATAATCATTGACTACTAGTTAATTTTGGACCGTACATAAAACGTGCACGTACGAATTGTTTATGAAATGTGCACGAAATGTGCACGAAATATGCACGTATAAATTGTGCACGAATTTTGTACGAAATGTGCACGTATCATTTATCTTTTACATAGTAAATGTCTACATTTAAGTATTTACCTATAAATAATATAAAAAAAATGTGCAACACACACTATATTATCATTTAGTGTTTATAAAATTATTATCATTTTAATTACTTTTTCATTTTATTAAGCAATTACTTTACTTTACATTGTTAAAAAAAAAAAAAAGTTAAACTTAAAATAGTCAATATTAATGTACTTCTTTTTTTTTTTTTTTTTTTACTTCTCAATATGTATGTATACAAATTATACAATATCTTGATTTACGATTGTACTTCAAAAAAAATCTAATTTTCTTATCGTCCCGGACTTAAATATTGTTAGGACCGGCTTTGTCGTATTTTGGTTATTTTTATTGTAATCATGGTTAAAAATCTAATATTGTTAGGTACTGTAAACGAGTCGTGTCGTGTCGAGTCGAGTAGTGATGAACTCGAAACTTGACTCGATTGTTATACTCGAAATTTGTTGGCCAAAGTAATATGATCGGCCGAGGTGGTGCACCGTATGTCTGGGATAAAAAAAAAATCATACGAAATACCAACCGAATCCCATGATCCAACGATTGAACGCCAATTGAACATGGGAAGAGTCCCATGGGGTGTCTATGAGGAGTTATACGGGCCCTACTGTGGTATTAGGGAAAAAAGGATGTCTCGGAGGAAGCAGGACGGGCGTATAAGAGCAAGTTTGAAAATTTTATAGAGGGTGTGCGGTTTGATTTGCAGTCATCTTCGTTGCCTATAATCGAGGTATGTGTGATATAATTGGAATTAAATAAAGTAGCAATTTTAATTTTATGCATTTTAAATTTTAATTTGTTGTGTTGCAATATATGGTGTAGGTTGCATTGGCACAGTTAGATGTTAACTAGATCGGGTGAGAAAAGATCAATTAAAAACTTCAGCCTAGATTCAAAATGTGAAAATGCGTGGATGCACGCGCTTAAAACTCGACGGGAAAGGCGTTCACCTTACCGTCGATGGTCAAGCTCAGTGTCGAGATGGTCGTTGCATTCCTCGAGATTGATAAGCAATGAGGTTGGCTGCCATTGGAGAGAGATATATATGCTAATTAAAACGTTATGATTATGAATTTTATATTAACTCATAGTATATAATTCTATTGTAGGGGTGACTCTAGGAGGGATGGGAGGAACGACCGTCCTGAACCCAAGGTTCGGGGTCTACTATTATTTATATTATACTGAATATATACTAGTATTTGTCAAAATAAAGATTTATCCCCTTCTATTAACAAATTAAAGCTTTAAGAAAAAATAGAATGGTAAACAAAATATTTTCCTTGAAACTCAATAGAGTACAAACACTAATTTTTTAATTTCAATTTATATTTATTATAATATTCTAAATGTCTTTATTAACAATTTTAGTGAATTTGTTTATTAAAATGGTAGAAGTAATTTTAAAATAGAATATTGTTATTAATACTCAGATGTAATTTGCTCAATGCACGAATATGTACATATATATACAGTATATACTAAAATATATATCTCTACATAATCATTGACTACTAGTTAATTTTGGACCGTACATAAAACGTGCACATAAGAATTGTGTATGAAATGTGCACGAAATATACACGTATAGATTGTGCACGAATTTTACACGAAATGTGCACGTATCATTTATCTTTTACATAGTAAATGTCTACATTTAAGTATTTACCTATAAATTATATATAAAAAATGTGCAACACACCCTATATTATCATTAATGTTTAGTATAAAATGTCTACATTTAAGTATTTACCTATAAATTATATATAAAAATTAATTAGTCCAACTTAAAAGGACTTAAAAAAAAACTATAATCCCTTAATATATAAAACATTTATAGCATTCATCAAGTCAAATTAGACAACATATATGAAAATGTATGTTTTTCGATTTTAGTGTCATTATTAATTTGACGTTGTAAAAAATTCATACATCAAATATTTTAATTAATAATATTATTATTTTACTTGATTAACTTCACTAATTTTTTGGTAAAGATTAGGACGAGTGATTGAGGATGAAGCAATTTAAGAATGGGCGGGTAAGTGAATGGAAATAGGGTGTAAACGAGTCGTGTGGAGTCGAGTAGTGATGAACTCGAAACTTGACTCGATTGTTATACTCGAAATTTGGTGGCCAATGTAATATGATCGGCCGAGGTGGTGCACCGTATATTTGGGATAAAAATAATTCATACGAAATACCAACCGAATCCCATGATCCAACGATTGAACGCCAATCGAACATGGGAAGAGTCCCGTGGGGTGTCTGTGAGGAGTTATACGGGCCCTACTGTGGTATTAGGGCAAAAAGGATGTCTCGGAGGAAGCAGGACGGGCGTACAAGAGCAAGTTTGAAAATTTTATAGAGGGTGTGCGGTTTGATTTGCAGTCATCTTCGTTGCCTATAATCGAGGTATGTGTGATATAATTGGAATTAAATAAAGTAGCAATTTTAATTTTATGCATTTTAAATTTTAATTTGTTGTGTTGTAATATATGGTGTAGGTTGCAATGGCACAGTTAGATGGGAACTAGATCTGGTGAGAAAAGCTCAATTGAAAACTTCAGCCTAGGTTCAAAATGTGAAATGCGTGTATGCACGCGCTTAAAACTCGACGGGAAAGGCGTTCACCTTACCGTAGATGGTAAAGTCAAGCTCGGTGTCGAGATGGCCGTTGCATTCCTCGAGATTGATAAGCAATGAGGTTGGCTGCCATTGGATAGAGATATATATGCTAATTAAAATGTTATGATTATGAATTTTATATTAACTCATAGTATATAATTCTATTGTAGGGGTGACTCTGAGGAGGGATGGGAGGAACGACCGCTCTGAACCCAAGGTTCGGGGTCTACTATTATTTATATTATACTTAATATATACTAGTATTTGTCAAAATAAAGATTTATCCCCTTCTATTAACAAATTAAAGCTTTAAAGAAAAATAGAACGGTAAAACAAAATATTTTCCTTGAAACTTAATAGAGTACAAACACTAGTTTTTTTAATTTCAATTTATATTTATTATAATATTCTAAATGTCTTACATTAACAATTTTAGTGAATTTGTTTATCAAAATGGTAGAAGCAATTTTAAAATAGAATATTGTTATTAACACTCAAATGTAATTTGCTTAATGCACGAATATGTACATATACACTAAAATATCTCTACATAATCATTGACTACTAGTTAATTTTGGATCGTACATAAAACGTGCACGTACGAATTGTGTATGAAATGTGCACGGAATGTGCACGAAATATACACGTATAGATTGTGCACGAATTTTGCACGAAATGTGCACGTATCATTTATCTTTTACATAGTAAATGTCTACATTTAAGTATTTACACCCACTATATTATCATTAGTGTTTATAAAAGTATTATCATTTTAATTACTTTTTTATTTTTTTAAGCAATTACTTTACTTTACATTGTTAAAAAGAAAAAAAAAAGTTAAACTTAAAATAGTCAATATTAATGTACTTTTTTTTTTTTTTTTACTTCCCAATATGTATGTATACAAATTATACAATATCTTGATTTACTATTTTACTTCCAAAAAAATCTAAATTTCTTATCGCCCCGGACTTAAATATTATTAGGACCAGCTTTGTCGTATTTTGGTTATGTTTATTGTAATCATGGTTAAGTATCTGTTGTTAGTTCATATTTTTTCCACTGCTTCAGCTGTTTTGTATCACTTGTCATACTTTTTTTTTTTGACGGGGAAACGATAGATCGATATCATTTAAAAACAAAGTTTGGCTAACGCCTTACAACTTTGTCCACGAAAGGGATACAAGTCGGGGGTACAGATGCCACCCATATTTGATTTAAATCAGTCCTAGCAATATTGTGAGCTAGAGTGTTTGCTTCACGCTTACACCACAGGAAAGTAGAGCATCCCACTTCTAAGGCCAGTCGTTTAACATCCTCTATGATGGTATAGGAGAGGGCATCCACATCGCATCCAGCCGTCAACGCCTGAATTAGATTCTTAGAGTCAGATTCGAGATAGAGATTGTGAAAGCCATGCTCTGTTGCTGTCTGCAGACCGAAGCGAAGGGCTAGGGCCTCGAGTAAGGTGCTGCTTCCCTTTGCTCGAGTCTCCATACGTCCTGAGAGCATCACATTACCTCCGGCGTCTCTAATCACAAACCCCAAGCCGCAAGCCCCGTCACGAAGCGATGCCGCATCCGAGTTAAGCTTTGCCAACCCCTCGGGGGGTTTCATCCAATGAGTTCGGCCCTGACCTTCCTTCTTCTCTCGGGTCGGTGGTGCATAATTCTCCCAGAATTCGCTGAATAGACGGGTCGAGAGTTTTGCAATATCCCCAGCGATTGGTTCTTTTCTTTCAAACACCCAAGAGTTACGTGATTTCCAAATGTTCCAGGCAATCACAGCGAAAAGACACATACCTTCATCGGGTAAGGCATGCAGGAGGTTCCAACAGAGTTGCTTGAAGCTGTCTGACTGGAGGGCACGGTGGTCCAGCCGGAGCGCCGAGATTTTCCAGACCTGTTTTGCAATATGGCAGTGGAGGAGGGCGTGGGAAGTTGTCTCAGAATGTTGACCACATATGTTGCACACTGTATCAATTGGAACACCTCTTTTAGCAAGATTGTGGGCTGTTTGAAGGGAGTCTGTACATGCTAACCAAATAAAGTGGTGGATTTTTTGTGGAACTGGAATCCTCCAAATCTTAGCCCATGATTTGTCCGCCACGCTGGATGAGGGGAGGTGGATTCCTCTGGTTGAAAATTTCTTCACTGCTAGGTGATAAGCAGATTTGACGGTGAATTTGTCGTTGCTCGAAAAACCCCATATTCTTCTATCTTCTGGCATTCTAGAACTCAACGGAATTGAGGTAATTTTTTGGACATCCTCCTCCCTCAAGAGCTCTCGGAGTGCGTCAATTTTCCATGAGGCGTTATGGTGGTCTATGAGATCAGCAACCACCATGTCATTATCATTGCCAATTACAGCAGCTCTCGGGGTCTCGAGAAGCTGTTCCCCGATCCATTTATCTCTCAAGCACCTAATTTTATTTCCGTTTCCAACTCTCCATGCGGTTCCTTCTTGGACTAGAGCTTTTGCATACATTAGGCTTCGCCACAGGTAACTTGGTTTAAAGCCTACTGTTGCATCTTCGAAATTTCCTCTGGGGTGGTATCTTGCTTTCAGGATCACTGCTGCCATTGAATTTGGGGAGTGGAGGATGCGCCAATATTGTTTTGCGATCATTGCTAGGTTGAAATAATACAATTCGCGAAACCCGAGCCCTCCAATCTGTTTCTTTCTTGTCAGTATGTCCCAGCTTCTCCAGTGGATTTTTCTAGCGTTCTCCGTCGCCCCCCAAAAGAAACGGGCGATCTCTCTTTCCATGTCGTCGCATAAAGAGCGGGGGAAGAGGAAGCAACTCATCGCATATGTCGGAATGGCTTGGATAATTGATTTGATTAACACTTCACGACCTGCCTTCGTAAGTGTTCTCTCCTTCCAGCTCTTCATACGATTTATCATTCTCTCATTTAGAATATTGAAGATCTGCCTCTTTGATCGACCGATCAGAGTTGGGAGTCCCAAATATTTGGTATGGGAATCCACAGGCTTTGCTCCAAGAATGTGTCCGATTTCGATCCTTCTCTCCGTGGGAATGTTTGCACTCGTGCTCAACTCTGATTTCTCCATGTTAATTCTTTGGCCTGAAGCTTGTTCGTATGTTTGAATGATCTTCTTGACTTCCTCTATCTCTCCACTGTGTGCTCGGAAGAAAAGTATGTTGTCGTCAGCAAAAAATAAGTGGGAAATTGGGGGGGCCTGCCGAGCCACTTTCACTCCTGATATGGCTCCATTGGTTTCTGCCTGGTGAATTAATGCTGAAAATCCTTCTGCACAAATCAAGAAAAGGTAAGGAGACAAGGGGTCCCCTTGACGGAGACCCCGTTGGGGAGAAAAACACTCTGACGGCTTTCCGTTAATAAGAATAGAGTATGAGACTGATGTAACACAATTCATCACCAAGTTAATCCACTTGCTATCAAAATTCAGTTTCACACACATATTCCTAAGGAAATCCCACTCAACCCGATCATACGCCTTGCTCATGTCAAGTTTTAGTGCAATGTGTCCCCTTTTACCCTTTTTTTTCTGTTTCAGGTGGTGAAAAATCTCAAAAGCGATTGTAGCATTATCGGTTATCAACCTGTTTGGGATAAAGGCACTTTGGGATGGGGATATAATCTGGTTTAGGACACTTTTGAGTCTGTTGGCTATGGTTTTTGTGACAACTCGAAGGATAACATTGGAGAGGCTTATGGGGCGAAAATCTTTGGGGGTAGATGGGTTTTTAATTTTTGGAATTAGGACGATGTGGGTATGGTTGAGTGTTGCAGGGCTCACATTATCATTCAAGATTTGTAAACAGGTAGCAACAAAGGACTGTTGAACAATATTCCAATAAGATTGAAAGAAAAGGGGAGGCATACCGTCGGGTCCGGGAGCCTTAGCCGGGTGCATCTGGTTGAGGGCTCGTTTGACCTCCTCGGTGGTGTAAGGGCAAATGAGGGCAGCATTCATCTCCTTTGTAACTTTCGGTGCAATAGAGTCCGTGACTAGGTGCATGTTGACTGGTGCTTCTGCCGAGAATAAGTTCATAAAAAAACCCCTAATGACTTTCTCCACCTTCTGGTCCCCCTTCACCCAGTTTCCCCCTTCATCTTGAATTCGATCAATGCGGTTTCTTCTTTTTCTGTTGGAAGCTTTTGTATGGAAGAAAGTGGTGTTTCGATCTCCATCTTTTAGCCAGAGGGCGCGAGAACGTTGAAACCAGAATATCTCCTCCTTTTTAAGTAAGTCATCAAGTTCCACCTCCATTTCTTTGAGTTTTTTGATCCTGTCTTGTGTTTGTGGGAGATCCTGCATCTGTTTCATTTGCTCCCGAATATCACGAATTCTCTTGCCTATGGAACCAAACTCAGCTGCGTCCCAGCTAGATAGGGTCTTGGCGCATCTCTCTGTTCTCTTTTGAAAAGACAGGTTACGGTTCTGATCTTTCCAGCCTGCCTCCACCACATCCTTGCACTTAGGGTTTACCATCCACATTTTTTCAAAACGAAATAGCTGGTTTCGTTTTTTACTTGGAGCCTTCTCCTCGTTTGAGATGTGCATTTTTATTGGGTTGTGGTCCGATCTGTATCTGTTCAAGTGTGTGACTGTTGTATGTGGGAAAAACTGTCTCCATGTTGGTGTTGCCACCGCTCGATCAAGTCTCACTTGGATATTGTCCACTCCTTCTCTTCTGTTTGTCCATGTGTACTTCTGTCCGCAGTAACCCAAATCTTGCAGCTCAAGGGCTGAGAGAGTGGTTCGGAAATGATCCATACTTTGGGTGAAACGTGTGTTTCCGCCCGTCTTTTCGGAGCTCCAGAGAATTTCATTAAAGTCGCCTGCACATATCCACGGCATGCTCGGGCCAGGCTCCACGGCTCTAAGCAGGTCCCAGGTTTTGACTCTATTCGCTTGTTCTGGCCAGCCGTACATACCAGTGAATTGCCAGGTTGTTGAGATGTCATTCATGTGGATTTTGACTGATATGTGGTTTCTTGAGAAATTTACCAGGCGTGCATCCACCTCTTGGGTCCATAGCATGCATATGCCTCCTCTACGTGCTTTCCCACTACCCTCACAGCCCACTGGGAGGCATCCATCAAATTTCAAAAATCTCTGATTCGTTTGTTGCATTTGGGTATCACTCAATTTTGTTTCCATGAGAAAAATGATACCCGGGTTTTCCTCACTGAGGAGCTTTTTGAGGGCTCGAACTGTCGCTTGGTTCCCAAGCCCGCGACAGTTCCAGCTTATCGCGATCATTGTGATCGGCGGGGCTGCTTGGCAGCCTCCGCCGTTACATCACTGGTTTGGTTTGGCTTACATCCATCAATCTCCATAGCTTCCTTCTCTGCTTTGATTCGTTTTGCACTCTCTCCTCTGTCCAACTCTGTTTCACCACTTCTCTTTTTTCCTATTTGGTTTTGGCTACTGTCACTTGTTTTCTTTCTATGGAGATTTTGTTTTTGGCTCGGTGTCAGTTTGTGATTTTGGTCGGGTAGGGTGTTTTTTGTTTTGGTTATCTCATTTGATGGGGGGTGTGTGGTATTCTGTATTTGGAGATGGGATTTGATGTGGGTTTTGTTGTGGTGGTTGGTGGATGTGGGGTGTGTGTTTGGGGGTGTCACATGGGGTGTGGTGTGTGTGTTGTTATGGATGTTCCGGTGGGGTGTGGTGTGGGGTTTATGGTGGTGGGGTGTGGTGTGGGTTTTATGGTGGTGGGTTGTGTTACTGGGTGTGGGGTATGTGGTTGGGGTTTCGTTTTGGCACAGCTTTCTCAACTCTGTAATGGGGGTTAATGCTCCTGTATGGGTGATTTGTGGGTAGTTTGGTGGGTTTAGATTGGAGTTATTGCTGTGGGGAGTTAGCATAAATGCTGGGGTGTTTATGTTGGGTATATTTATGGTAGTTGGGGGTTTCCAGCTTCTTTAGAAGGGTTAGGGGGTATGGCTTCAGGGTGTGAATCATTGTGCTTTAGAGTGTTTCCTTTTGAGTTGACTGCTACCTTTTCAATTCTCACCTTTATATCATCGAGACCTTGTATTGGTGTTGCACTGCTTTCCTCGTCACCTCCATTCTCGGCTTCGTTTTTGCTGTCACCTCCATTAAGGATGTCTTCCTTGAATTTTTCAAAGAGTTTTCGGCGAATATCGTGGTTTTCATTTTTTACTGCTTGTTCCCCTGTTTTGATGCTTGCCTTTTTTGTTGGAGAAGCCTTTAGCCATTCACCATACGGAAGTTTTTCATCTGGAAGGTTGAGTATCTCGTCCGAGTTAAACAGCATGTCGCACTCCCTTTTCATGTGTCCAAGGAGGCCGCATATGTAGCAGAAAGAGGGTAGCCTTTCGTATTTGATCGGAGCCCATGCTGTTCTTCATGTGCCTAGGTCAAGATCTAGCCCCTGCTTGAGTGGTGTTGTGATGTCCATCTCGATTTTCACTCGGATGCATCTCGAAAAGCCGTCGAGGGTTGTCTCATCTATTTCCTTCACCTCTCCACATCGTTCTGCAATAGCTCTCACGTTGTTTGGCGTTCGGGCCATCGCTGGCAGGTCGTAGAAGCGAAACCAGAGGGTTGTTTTGGTGAGTTTTAGCGTGGATGGTTGTTCGCCATTTTCTATTTCCCTCAACAGGAGAAGGTTTTTTTCGAAGTGCCATGGTTCTCTTGAGATAACTTCCAGCATGTCTCTTCTAGAGTTAAAGTGAAAAGAGAAGAGGTTTGGCCCCACCTCTCTGGCCGTAAAGCCCTTAGTTGGTTTCATGGCTCGTTTCATGGTCTCAAGAAACCCATACGCGTTGAAGGGTTTATTTGTGAGGACCTTCCCAATAAGGCATAGAGATGGTGTGTTTTTGCCTGCTTCTTCTCTCACCTCAAGTTTTACCGGGGGTTCATCTCCCTCCCTATTGCCCATATTTCTTTATGAACTTAACGGAACCAGTCAAAGTGCACCTAGATCCGGAGCCTAGAGACACCTGCAGATTCAAAAAAGAAAAAAGTGAGACCCTCGTTTGACCGACACCTACCTGGGAGGACCGCGCGACGCCGACTCAGCCTAAAGACCCGGCTCTGTCTCTCAGCACCGAGAGATATGGGATGGTGGGTTTTGTTTTGGACTGTTGGAAGTAAGGGGTTACAGCTGGGGTGGGTGTGGTGGTTGGTGGGGGACAAGAGTGATTTGACAATTCATGAAAAGAGGGAAAGGGGGGTTTTGGAGGTTGTAAGAGGATAAGGAGGGGGAGTACGTGGGTAAAGGCTAGGAATCTCAAGATTCCAATGGATAAAGGGATTTAACGGATAAAGGGATTCAGATCCCGATTCGAACCTTTGGATAAAGCGCCGCCGCCCTGATGGTGGACTAAACCCTAATGCAAGAAGGACATAACCCTAAACGAGAGGGACTAGAGAGAGAATTTTTCAAGTTGGTTGAGTTTTGAAAACGTCTGTATCACTTGTCATACTTATAAGGCCAGAGTTGTGATATAAAGTCATGTTTCTTGCTGTATACTCTGTTTCAATATTCAGAGCATTAATATTTGTTATTTTCCATTAATAACATTTAATTCAATTCCATTCACTTAGCGCCCATTCTTAACTTCTTCATCCTTGATCTATTGTCCTAATAAAATTACCCAAAAAAATGGGCTGTTACACAAGTAAAATAATAATAACATCAATAAATAATTGAAACTAAAATAATATAATAAAATATGATTAACCACCATTCCATTTGGTGGTAATCAAAAAATATTTGAAACTAGTACAAAAGAAAAAAATTTAAAATTTAAATTAATAAATAAAGAGGGCTGTACAAGGATATATTTACGCGGGGATAGAGATTTTGAAATGAATTATTATGGAAAAATAAAAACGAAAAGTAAAAAATGAAAAATTGTAAGAATTTTAGAAAATACTCCCTCCGTACACCAAAAGTGTGCTCATTTTTTTTTTGGGTCCACAAAAAACGTGCTTATTTTTTTTAATAGTTAACTTTTGAATATTTTGCTACTTTACTAATAAGATTGAGTATCTATCAAATATATTTTTTACTCATTATATTAAATATATTCTTTATAATTAAAATATATATAAAAAAAAGTGAGCACACTTTTAATGGACAGAGAGTAAGAATAATGAAATAGTATTGAAACAAGTAGAGTTAAAATTTTAAAATTAATATTAAATGAAGATTGTCTTCAGGAAAGAGTCCAAATCTAAGCTCAATTGTCAAGAGTTTTTGCAACATTAACAAGTCATATTTCAATTAAAACGGGAAAAAACATTTAATCCCTACCCAAATCAACATTTTTTTTTTTTGAAGCAAAGGAGAGTTAGCTTCTATTATTGCAACGACAATTCGAAGTTGGAAGCCCAGCCACAAAGATTGGCGGGTCTAGCCACGTGCATGAATTATTAAAAAGACGGGACTTTTTAGCAAACGTATGAGCCCATACATTTGCAGCCCTTTTGACGTACTGAACCGAAACATTAGAAAAATTCCTCAATAAGCGAGGACAAGCGTTAACGTAGTCTCCAAAGGTCGACTCCATGTTGTCCGAGCCATTTATTGCGTCCACAACCAACTTAGCATCTCCCTCGATAATACAATTATCCATTTCTTGTTCTTTTAGCCATGACAATGCCTCATAGAAGCCCATAATTTCACCTAGCTTCACTTCAAAATAGCCTCTAAATACTTTTGTTTTTGCCATACTGAACTCACCTTGAGCATTACTAAGAATCCAGCCAATACCTGTCTGCTGCTCCTCTCGAAAAAAAGCAGCATCAGTGTTGATCTTTTGCATTCCGTTGGCCGGCGGATGCCAAGCGAAACAAAGGCTCCTCTCTCGTCTAGCTCGCCCAGGCGCTGTCTTCTGTCTTGAAGCAGCCTCCCACTCAATCCAATTACCCGCTGAAGCGTGAACGACCTCGATTGGAGACTTGCACGTGTTATTCCAGATTTTTGAGTTTCGTTCCCGCCAAATCTGCCAAATTATCATACAAAAGCGTGCGGTAATTGCTTCACTTTGATGTCCAAGCATAGCAAATATAATATCCTTAACACTGCCACAATTCTGCATGCAAGACTCTATTGTAGTCCGCAGGTTTGCTGCGTCCCAGCAGTGACGTGCATAATCACATGTGAAGAATAAATGCCAACTATCCTCTTCCACATTCCCACACATACCACAATCAGCATCATTCAATATGTGCTTATGTAAGAGGTTGCTCCTTGTGGGTAAACACCCTCTCCCCACACGCCATAAAAAGTCATTCGCCCGTAGTGGAACACATAATTTCCAAATTCGATTCCACTCTCCATCCACTCTGTTGCCGGGCTCTTCCCCTTGAATACGAGCCAACCTGTAGGCTGTTTTAACTGAATAATTTCCTTTGCTAGCTGGACCCCAAATTAATTTGTCCATCACGTCTTGAGGAGGCAACACCATATTTAGGATCCGCTCAGTGTCCAGCGGTAGTAAATGGCGCAAGAGGTCCTCGTCCCACCCTCTCGTCTCTGAGTCAATCAACGCACTGACATGAATATCATCAAGGCCATCCAGTCTGTCCGAGTGCACATAAGAATTCCCAGGATCGGCAATCCAAGGATCATCCCAGATTCGAATATTGTTCCCATTCCCCACCTTCCATCTCATTCCTGCTCGGATCAAATCTCGACTAGCGTGAATGCTAGCCCATGTATAGCTAGGATTCCAGCCCAAAGTAGACGAGGGGAAGTCACCATTGGGAAAATAACGTGCTTTGAGGACCCTGCACACCAAAGCCTCGGGGTTATTGACAAGTTGCCACCCCATCTTTCCTAACAATGCGAGATTAAAATGATGTAGATCTTTGAAACCCCGTCCTCCCTCCTATTTCTTCACACAAAGTTTATCCCATCGCATCCAATTAATACCTCTTGAGGCATCCGTCGCATTACCCCACCAAAATTTATTAATCATGATTTGCAGCTCATCCAGTAAAGTAGTGGGTAGAAGGAAGGTTGTCATACAAAACGTAGGAATTGATTGAGCAACCGATTTAATGAGTACCTCTTTTTCCGCCTTTGAAATTTTACGATTTCGCCACCCCTGCAATTTTTGCCAAAGTCTCTCCTTTAAGTATTCAAATATTTCTTTATTCTTCCGTCCAATTAGAGATGGCAATCCCAAGTATCTACCCGTGTTGATAGGATTGTGAACCCCCAATATCAGCCTTATAGCAGCCCTGCGATCCTCTTGAACATTCTTGCTAAAAAACACCCCGGATTTCGCATAGTTAATAGCTTGAATAAGGGGACAAGGGGTCCCCCTGGCGAAGGCCTCGACCTGGGACAATCGGGCCCACAAGGTCCTCATTGACATGCACCGAGTACTTAACCGTGGTAACACAAAGAAGCATCCATCAGACCCATTTATCACAGAAACCCAATCTGCGAAGAATAGCTTCCAGATACGACCAACTCACCCTATCGTAGGCCTTACTGATGTCGATTTTTAGTGCCACATCTCCTCTACCTCCAACTCGTCTATTTTTCATAGCATGTAGTGTTTCGAAAGCAATCAGGATGTTATCTTGGATAGATCGACCCGACACAAAAGCCGACTGAGCTCTATCAACGAGGCCCGGGAGTACCTCCTTCAATCTATTGCATAATACTTTCGATAATATTTTGTATGCTACATTACAAAGGGAAATAGGGCGGAGGTCACGCACCGTCTATGGAGAGTCCACTTTAGGAATGAGAGTAACATTTGTATCATTGAGCCCATGGGGGAATGATTCTCTGTTAAGCCATTCCACTCCCGCTGCATATACATCTTCGCCCAACACGTCCCAATTGTGTTGGAAAAAAGAGGGGTTGAATCCGTCCGGGCCCGGAGCCTTGTCGCCGTGCATTTGCTTAAGAGCACCATCTAATTCGGCCTTAGTGAAGGCCTTGGTGAGGCTGCCATTCTGCTCTTCCGACACTAGCTGGGTAGTTGTTTCTAAGAAAATCACTCCATCCTCCTCCTCTGTATCCTTTGTAAATAATGTCGTGAAATAATTGCTAATTAAATCACAAATGCCATTCTGTTGATCAACCCAGGCTCCATCGTCATTCATGAGGCGGTCGATTCGGTTCTTCTTCTTACGTGTAGTAGCTGATTGATGAAAAAAATTTGTATTGAGATCGCCGTCTCTCAGCCAGAACAGTTTTGCTCTTTGACACCAATACGTTTCCTCCTGTCTCAACAAAAGGCCCAGATCCCTCCTCGCCGCGTGATATGCTGATAAACCTCCCATACCGGTATTCCCCTGTAATGCCACAATATGCTCTTCTAGGTCCCTCTTTGCAGCCCTGAATTTGGAATCAACGTTGGTCCCCCAATGTGCAAGAGTTTCGCTAGTAGCCGAAAGACGTTGATTGATTTCCAAGTTTCCAAACCTTTCCCAACATTTGCGAACCACTGATCGTAATTCAGGTTCCTCAAGCCACCTGTTTTCAAAACGAAAGGAGCGTCGTCTTGTTCTTGCGATAGTCGGCTCAGTATCTAGAAGTATTGGATTGTGATCCGACACTGGAGCCACGAGATTCAGGAGATCCGCGCGGTGAAAACGGGCATGCCACGAAGGTGTACCCATAACTCTATCTAAACGTTCCTCAACAATCGTGTTTGGGTCTCTTCCTCGAAACCAAGTAAATGGATACCCTCTAAGACCGACATCAGTTAAGTGGCAGTCCTCAACTGTGTTTCTAAAACCTCTGAGCAAGTAATTTGGATGGGGGACCCGCCCCCTCTTCTCATTGTGAGAAAGTATGTCGTTGAAATCCCCAATGCATACCCAAGGATCTGTGTTGATATTAGCCAAAGACCTCAATAAATCCCACGATTGATGTCTACGATTCCTCTCGGGAAACCCATAAAATCCCGTGAGGCGCCAATCACCAACTATATCATGCACGATGGTATTAATGTGATTCGGGGAGTAATTCAAAACAGAGCATTGAGTATTATTATTCCAGAAAAGTGCCAAACCGCCACTACGGCCTACACAGTCAACAGTAAAACAAGAATCAAATTTGAGTTTGACACGCACAACCTCTAATCTAACCCCAAAAGAAAGGGTTTCTGAAAGAAAAACAATATCGGGCTTCCGAGCTCGGACGAGCTCACACAACGCTGAAACTGTAGTCGGTTGGCCCAAACCCCTACAGTTCCAACTAAGGATCCTCATGTCTCCCGGCTGGCCTCCGAGCCGGGACCAGTCGATAAAAAATGCATATCCTCATTTTGAATTTGGTTTGAGGTCTCGCCATGCAAGGTGACTAGCCTCTTCCGTTTTCTTTGTTCCAGTAGAGCGGTGTTATCCTCCGTATCTTCAGGTATGGGATCATACATATCATAAATTGGGTTTGATTGAATTGTAGGAGTTGCATGTTGACCACCCTGACCCTCAGTGCGTAATGGATGTGCGAAAGTGGGATTTGAATACATGGAAGTTACCCCATTAATTGCGTTTATAACTGCTCCACGCGTTCCTCTTGGGTCAACTTCTTGTAGGTTTCCAAAATCAGCATCGGTCCTTCCATGATTTGCGCCCTTGCCATAATCATCTGCTGCATCTTTGGGGCTATTATTTCTGTCATTAAAGTTTCCGTTATACTGTTGACTACTAGAGTCGTTACTCCCCTCCTCCGGGTTCAACCATTTATCTCCGGCGTTCCTCTGTTTCCGGCGATCCGGAGCAACCAGGGATGGGCCCCATCGTTGGTTTTTTCCGTTAGTGCCTGCATCAAAAGATTCTATGCAGAAACTTACAGTATGGTCAAGGTGCCCACAATAGAAGCAAAAACGAGTCAGGCGTTCGTATTGAAAATTGACGGTGGCTACTCTTCCATCATTCAGCCGAAGAGCTTTCTCCTTCTGCAATGGGCGAGAGACATCCAATTCCACGCGAACACGCATATAAGGCTTCCAGGTAGCGCCTTTGTTTGATGCATCATACTCCAAAAACTTTCCAACATAGTTCCCAAGAGCAATCCCCACGGGTTCTACGAAGTATCCCATTGGGATGTCATGAAATTGGACCTAGAATGGGACGCTTGTCAGGGGGACCTGGTGCGGGACGTCCCCCAAATGCAGTTGGTGAAGTAGCATCATATGCGTGTCAATCATCCATGTCCCTCCGTCCATAACCCGCTTTAGGTCCATCATGTGTTTGAATTGTGCAAGGAATCTATCCGATCCTATGTTTCTGATGCTCACCCCTCTGGTTGGTCTCCACAGGCCTGCTATGCGACTACGGGTTAGGTTGAACGATAAATTCGGGTCTGTGAGGAAACGCCCCACAAGACTGAGTTCGATGTTCCCCGACGTGTCATCGATATCCAGAGCTCCTATCTCCAAAGCATGGTCGTCTCTTGTTAAATTTGGGTTCTCCATTGGGAGGCGAACTTGAGTGGGGATGGTGGGTTTCCACCCTGTGATTCAAGATTATATAGGCTCCAATATTAAATATGAAGATATGATCCCTAATTGGAGAATATCGTTGGGAATCTCACTGATGAAGGCAAAATTGTTTACAGAATCAATCCGCAGATTGGAAGGGATTCACCGAATCAAGATCTATAGGCTCTCAACTAGGAGAGAAAACCCAAATCAACATGAACTAAAAAAGTTCGACTATTCAAACAGACACCGAAATTTAAAATCAAACTAAAACATAAAATTAAACTTATCAACTTCAATCTCTATGGTTCTTTCATTGGATAACTTATTAGTACTTTTTTTTTAAAATGGTCATAACTTTTTTTTTTCCCAATTTAATATTATTTGTATTCGAAATGTAGGATTGGTCTTATATAGAATCAATTCCTTATAAGAAATTGAGTTAACTTGGTCAACCCTAAACTCTAAATATTCAAGTATATTGTGAATAAATTTTTTGACTTGGTCAATTTTTTTTTATTGGTAATTTTTTTTCGAAAATGTGTGTGTTGAAAAATGTAAGTCAATATTACTAAAAAGTGTAACACAATATTACTAAAAAGTGTAACACGTTTTTTTATTAAAAAGTGTAAGTCACTATAATTGAAAAGTGCAACACAACTTTTAATGAAAAATGTAAGTCATTATAACTAGAAAGTGCAACACAATATTATTAAAAAGTGCATGTCAATATACTTGAAAAGTGCAACACTATATTTTAATAAAAAATGTAGGTTATTATAACTGAAAAGTGCAACAAAATAGACTAAAAAATGTAACATTACATTACTAAAAAATGTAAGTCACTATAACTGAACATATTGTTGGAAATTGTAAGTCACTACAACTGAAAAGTGCAATAAAATATGACTAAAATGTGTTGTATAACATTACTAAAAAGTGTAATTTAATATAACTGAAAAATATTGTTGAAAATTGTAAGCCACTACAACTGAAAATTGCAACAAAATACGACTAAAATGTATAGTACAACGTAAAATAGACTACACTCAACCGTTTGAGCTACATCAATTAACATACATATTTTTCGCTTATTTTATTTTTATTGTTGATCCTACCCATTTTTTAAAATGGACTCAATTCCTTATAATGAATTGAGTATATAGGAGACCTACCCGAAATGTATATTTTTTGTTTCAAATCGATAGGCACGTGAAATGACATCGTTAGCATGCTAAATACTTAAACCATGTCATTTTAAATTCAATACATGCTAATCACGACATTGTTTCACAAAAAATACGTATTGTATATTAGAGCATTCACAATGGAGGGGAGAAGTCTCGTGTGAATTACTATCTCTTACTTAAAATAAAGGTAGGTGTGATTGTAAGATTACTTATGTGAAAGAGATAAGATAAATGAGGTAGTAACTTCTTTGAACACTTTTATTGAAGAAAGATAGTGAAAATTTTAGAATCATAAATAAGACATTAATATATTAACTTTTTTTTTTTTTTGATGGGGTTAATATATTAACTTTTAGAATCATAAAAAATTTATATCTAAAAGAGTAGTTTATCAGAATGATGGAGGGAATAATATTCTTTTAAAACATATAAATATTCATCTAATCTATTTATCTACAATTGAAAAAACGTAAAAAAGTGAAAAGCTGTGCCCTTCCGCCGCTCCCTCCATTTCTCTCCACCCCACCTCGTCTACAAACCGCATTCCTCACTAACCGCCGGCTCGATCATCCTATTTTTTAGTCTTGAAACTTTTCTGTGGGTAAGTTCCCCTTACTTCTTGTTAATTTTCAGTTCATGGTGTTGGGTTTCTGAAATCTGAGTTTTTCTTTCCCAAAATTTAAGTAAATTGATTCATTGAAGTTGTAATCCAATTTTTAATCCTTCTTTTGATAAATTGAAGTTCTTCAATCCAGTGACAGTGACTAAGGCTCAAATCAATTATCGTAATTGTGAAGAGGAACTGATAATTTGAACACTTTTCTTTTCATAAGGCTGTGGATTAGTTGTCTCCTACACTTGCTTCTCAAACTAGCATTTATTAGTCGCTTGGTTGTTTCGGAAATGGAATTTCATACTCTGATTTTAATTTTGCTTTAGAATTCAAGCTTAATGTCAAAACACCATTTGTAATAGAGAATACCAGAAGCACTGCCCTAATAGAATTTCTTAGTTTTCTCTGTAATTATGTATAAAATTTCTAATCATGTAACTGGAGATTTGTAGAGGTATGAAATAGTGGTGTTTTGTGTTAGTTTGATGAGATTAGTGACAACTATTGAAGTTGTGGATTTAGTTCTTTAATTTGATCAAATTGCTTAAAATTGAAATAAATAAAATTGTCAAAACAGGGTGGGGGTGGGTATGGGGCTCAAATTTCTGCCCCATTCATTCATTCGTTCATTCCTGCAACTGTATCTTAAATTTATGCTTCAATGTCAAATACTTTTATTTTTTATTTTTAATTTTGTTTAGTCTATTGGTGTTTAGACTAGGAGAGACATGTCGAAGAGGGGGAAGAAGAGGGAGGAGAATGAGGCAGTGTCTGAAGGAGATGAGCCTCCAAAGAAGACTTCTAGGGCTGACGATGACTCAGATGACTCTGATAATATTTTCATCTGTGAGGTGTGTTATGTTTATAGTGTATTGCCATTATGCACTCCCCCAGTCCCCACTGGCCACACACACACTAAAAAAAAAAACCTTTCGTATAAATGATTATAGCGTTTTAAATGTTTTGAATCGTAGCTGTCGAAGAACCGGAAAGTGTCTGTGAGGATCTGGCAGGGGAAGCCTGTGGTGGATATTAGGGAGTTTTACACTAAAGACGGAAAAGAGTGTCCTGGCAAAAAAGGTACATTCTATTCTTTACTGTTTTTCCATGTATTTTTTGGAGTGTTTTAATTAGTTATATATTAAGGTATATTTTATTGTTTTCTGATCTGGTTGATTGGAGAGGCTGTTTCATATGCTTTTTAACAAATGAATTTGATTGAAATACATCCCACTTTTGTGCATAAGTTAGTTGATTAATGTACTTGTAAAGTTGTAATAGACCAAATACAAATAGAAGGTAAAATGATACTGCAATGCAGTTTTGGCACTACACATCTTATTATTCATAACAAAGTTTTTCAGCCTGTGTTTGCTAAGGTTTCAAAATAATTTCCTGTTAAATATGATAAGCCATTTGCTAAGGTTTTATGGACAACTTAGTACTCCTTCCGTCCAAAGTTAGTAAGTATGATTCTTTCGGCACAAGTTTTAAGGAATATTGATTGTATATGTATAAAGTAGATGTGTAAAGTAAAAAGTGAAGGGTGTATTAGTGTATTGGGAGAATAAATATATCCGTTTATGGAAGTGTGCATATTAAGTTTGGACAGACCGAAAAGGAAATTAGACTTATTAAGTTTGGACAGAGGGAGTAGAAGTTCATCAAAAATAAAAAAGAAAGATAAAAAGTGACGGAATGATTTTTGGTAATGATGGGCAACATGTTCGTCAATTGTGGGTATATTGGTAGAAATAGTCATGCTGAAATTGTTTGGTGCTCTAGTAACCATAGCTGTTAGAGGCGCAAGGGGCTACAGCCTAGTTTGAACCTTTTAAACCCTGAGAAAGGTGCATTTCGTGGGGCATGAGCATGATCCTCTGTGCCCTTTTCTGTGTTCCCGATGGACTGAAGGAATTGAAGATAGATTTGAAATTCATATTACCAAGTAACAACCTATCGGTGGTGATTCGACCAATATGATTTAAAAATTCATCACTCTCCTTTTCAATTAACTTTAAGGCTCCGTTTGGATGGAGGGATTTGATCTATGGATTTCAAATCCATCATTCAAATCCACTCCCCTTGTTTGGATAAAAAATGAAATGAATGGATTTAAAATCCTAAGCATATTTTTTTAGTTAAAATTGAGAGGATTTTAAATCCTCTCTAAAACCATGTCATTTGAAATCCATCTATTTTCAAAACCTTTCATTTGAAATACCTCCTCAAATCAAATCCCTCCATCCAAACACAACCTTAGGGATTTGGCTCATTTGTCTAATTTGAGTGGATTTGAAACCTATTCATGTTAAGTGCGTACATTTCAAATCCCGTAATCCAAACACACCTCAGAGAGTTGGAAGTAATGAAGAAAGCTTTATAGCTCATGGTTGAGATTTTTCCTGTCGTTCTCCACATTGTCAAAGAC
The DNA here is from genome assembly GCA_963675135.1 of Galeopsis tetrahit. NCBI lineage: Eukaryota > Viridiplantae > Streptophyta > Magnoliopsida > Lamiales > Lamiaceae > Galeopsis > Galeopsis tetrahit. Next base: position 92,736,786 of record OY776119.1, read on the forward strand.
TTGTCTTTTGAAAAGATAGCTTGTATAGTAGCTATTCTGTAAATGTTTCAATCACTAGACACTAATGGAGTAGCCTGTAGCTAGTTATAACTTATAACTGATTGTGATTTGGTATTTCTTTTATTCTTTCAGTTGCACTTCACAAATTTTTCTATATTCCCCGTAAACTCCCTTATAAAACTGGTCACTCTTTGTCTTTCTTTGCTTTTAGGGATTGATTCTGTGTATGAAGAATTTTGGAACCAAACGCCACCTTAGTTTCTTTGATACCCAGAGTCATTTCTTCACATCCTACTTTAGGTGGTGTTTTGAAACACTACTTACCATAGAATCACATTTTAAAAAAGAAAAGTTGGGTCACACCACCTTCAAAAAAGAGTGATTCTAACTATTCCTAATGGGTTTGAAAAAACAAGCCTTTAGTTTCTTTTGGTGGAATGTTTTTTCAATTGCCTTGTAGTGTTAGTTTGCATACATTCCCAATTATTGCTTTTGTGGAAGCAATCATCTTGTTTCTTATAAAAAAAGATTGTTGTGTAAACACTAAACTGGAGACACATTAATTTGATGGATGTCTGTGTGCATGCCTTATTGCCGTATAAGTTAATGTGCTCCGGTGAATCTTTCTTTTTCTTGGTACAATATTTCTGTTGGAAATTATCCTATCATTCTGAAATTAAATCAATCATCTGAGCACGGTTTTAAAATTTCTTATAATGAGTTGGAATAATTGAACTTTTAACTAAATTCATGATCTTCTGTACGTGATCACAGGTATCTCATTGAACATGGACCAGGTATTCTTCTGTCACAAAATCTGTTGTATAATAGCAGCACAAACTAAGGTTTTTTCATTAATAATGATATCTCCTTTTGTTGGCAGTGGAAAATTCTTAGAGACCACGTGGATGAAATCGACCAGGAGATTGGGAGTACATAAAAAATTGACTATGGGCTACGTTTTTTGCGTCTAAAAAAGATATATCTATTATCAGCTGAATAACTTCTTGACAAGCATTTTACTCTGTATGATTACTCTGTTTTGGAATGTCATCCCAGGGCTTGTTGGTAGTGTATTCCTATGCGTAACTTTCTATTTTGGGTAATTTGCAACTTCCAGCTGATTGCATGAAGTTGTACATTTATGGCAAATGATTAGTCTTAAGGGCAGCTAGTACTATTTCCTTTTATGCAAACATGCTGAATGACTTGGATTTGGTTAGCTTTAGTGTTTCAGGGTGACTGATAGTGCTAATATATCTTTGTCGATTACTTGTTTTTACAGTCAATCGATATTGTTTTGCTATTGATATGAGTGAATTCAGCTCACGTATAAAAGATTTAAAAAAGAGAATGGAAAGATTTAAATTTTGTTTACCTTTTGATTGTACAATGGTTTCTGCCTCTATAGTAAACAAGAAGCAATCCCCAGTTTAGAGAATCAGGCACATCAGAATCACTCGAATGTGAGTGATGAAAACATCAATAATGCAAAGAAGAATATTGTGAATGATGGAAAAGTCATAGAGGGTGAGAAAGAGCTCGGGGGACAAGAGACCCGATTCACAAAAAGTAAGTGATTGATCATCATTTTGGACCGTGTGTGTGTACGAATATAATGAAACATTTACTAACCTTGCTATGATATGTCACAACTGTAGGAGAATATTTCATGCGGTGGAGATGTTATCACCACCAATAACATCAATGGTCAAAATCTCCATCACAAGAAATGTTCTCATATAGTTCTGACGTATCATAGCAACGTTAGAAAATGTGTCGTCATACTCATAGACATATAAGCAATATGGACACACGGCCCAAAATGTTGTCTACTTTCTATTAATCCGATCACTTGTCCACGACCTCTTTCTCTATTCTTATTTGTGAGACAACAACTGCATAATCAAGAATTTTGAAATGAGACACTAATAATTTTAAAAATTGTGAGAATGGAGGAAGGCAATGTATGTATATATGCATGTGATGATTGTATTTTAGGTTTATGATGTCGAAAAGTTGTTGTCAAGTACTCCCAACATGGTGTTGCCCTTTTCACTTTTGTTTTAATAAAGTTTATAAAGAAAAGTCTTTTTCCCACCTCCTTTTACTGCAATTGGCCAATACACAAATTAAACTTCCTTTTCTATTCATAGCCACCCTTTTTCTATACATTTATAATGAAAAAAAAAATATTTAACTAAAGATTTAGTTAGCTGTTACAACTTACAAAGTTAGATGCTGAGGATACAGTTGTACCCAGAAAATGAAAACCTATATTTATTATATATGTTTATATATACGAACTTTATAATGTATCATGCCGGGCCAATGTTGGGGGCTACAGCAGTTTTTTCTTCAATTTTGAATCGCTGCAGCTTTTCCTCTCAATTTTGCTAAATATAGTTGATGTGAATAAATTATACTCACTCGGTATTTTATTAGCTTGTTTTTTTTGTCCGTTTATCATTAGATTGTTTCTTTTTTAAAATAAATAAAGTTACTTTATTATTTTAACTATTCCTTTAAACATCAAAAAATTATTTTTTAACACAATTTTTTTATCTTATTATTCTCAATTGATTAATACACCGTGAACAAAAGTTATTTTACTTATCTTATTACGAATGTTTTAACAAAATATTAATGCTTAAAAATTGACTTAGTAGAATATATTTGATTTGAAAGGTGTTAATAAAATAAAGGGGGGACACTTTTGTGGCAGAGTTGTGAGTTGATTTTGAAGGGGCGAAAGACACCAACTCAGTTTGCGACCAAAGAATAGGAGGAGGTGGAGGTGCAACAATTGTTTTTGATAAATAATATTCCTCTGGTTACAATTTAGGTTCATTATTTCTAAAAATGGATGTTTGAAATAAGAATTATCAATTCTTAATTTAGTAATAAAACACTACTTTTTCAGTTTAAACAGCACCCTTCAATACATTTCAAAATTACATCACATATAATTACTTTATTATTCAAAAGACTTTCATACTCTTTATAAAATTGGGACGGAGAAAATATTTATTTCTCCCTTTGTCCTACACTCCTACCATATATTACCCATTTTTCTATTTCAATTATTCACTATATATTACTCATTCTATTTTTAGCAAACATTTTATGCCTACAAATTCACCAATTTATATTGAGATTTTAAAAATAAATACTTGTGGGCCTTAGTCATCAAACTGGGCCTCTTTCGTAATCTTCTCTCAAGTAGTCCTCAAGGACTTGGAAAATTTGCATAGACTCTTATTCATAATTAACTACACCTCGTGCTCCTATTTTAAAAAAAAATTCATATCAACACACATGTCTCTAACTCTAATGGAAGCTATTATCAACTTCTATTTTTAATGGACCTGAAGATTCCTAAAATAGTACTCCGTAGACCAGCTTTCAAAGTGAAAAAAATATATAGGCATATAGCTAACATTAAAATTATACTTCCTACATCCCACATTATATTATCTAAGAGCACATAGATTAAGAGTATAATAAGTAATAATATTGTACAAATAATGTAATGAGAGAAAATAATATATAGAGTATAATAAAATAATAAATAAAGTGTTTATCAATAATAAAATAGATATATAGTGGAACAACAACAATAAAAAAAGTAGTGAAAAGGAGCGGGACACACAATTATTTCACCCTAAAAATTTAAAATGAAAACGTTGAAACAAATAAATAAAAATTGTACTGATCTTGGGGGATACCAATTTAAAGATCTCATAGACGGACTTTCTTTATCTGATGTTAAAAAAAGTCCAACCAAAATATTTATAAGATGGTTAGGAGAATTCAAAAAAATATGCCCATAAAAAAAAATTGATGTATTAATTCGATGGTATTGAATTTTCATAACGACCAGCATCCAACTATATATGGTCAACTTCATGTCAATATATATCATAAATCCTTAAAACATTTCTAACCAATTAAATTCCATGTTGCAACTTGCATTCTTGTCCCCTTCCTCTTTCCCTCTCATTTAGTCCATTATTATCACTTTATGATCTTCCCTCCACCACACTTCCATGGAAATTCTCCAATCCCACAACTTATTTCCCATTTTATCCCTCCTCCATTTCTCCTGTCTCTTCTTCCCTTCAACCTCGTACGAGTTACCCGATCGCTACTTCATCAACTGCGGTTCCCCTTCCACCGTCCCAATCAACGGCAAGAACTTCACCGGCGACCAAAACCCCGCCGCAAACTATGCCTTAAACTCACACAACAGCAAACCAGTTGGAAATCCCGATTTAAACGTCGATGAACTCTACAAAAGTGCAAGAAAATTCATCAAACCGTCTTCTTACGAGCTTCATTTACCCGAACAGGGCACTTATATTGTACGCTTTCATTTCCTTCTCTTACCCTTTTTAGGAAATCTCTCTGATGCTCTTTTTCACGTTTTTGCTTCTGGGTTTTCGCTTTTATCCAATTTCACTACCGCAAATTCAAACTCAAACACCCCCATTGAAGAATTCTTGCTCAAACTCCCTCAGGGGAAATTGAAAATCGAATTCGTGCCATGTAACAAGAACTCATTTGCTTATGTCAATGCAATCGAAGTATTTCTCGCCCCTCCTGATTTCTTTGGTTCATTACAATTACAAACCTCATCTTTTTTTCGAGTCATTCATAGGATAAATGTTGGAGGGGAAAAAATCACTCCGGAAAATGATACCATGTTAAGGTATTGGATTCCTGATGATGGTTATTTGCTTGATAATAAAACCGCGGAAAAAAGTGAAGTTTATACAGCTACACCTAATTATCAGAATGGATTAGCCACAGAATATGATGCTCCTGATTCTGTTTACAGAACTGCCAAACAGAGTGTTAATGATTCCAATGTGACATGGAGTTTTGATGTTAGGAGGAGTACTGACCATCTTGTTCGATTGCACTTTTGTGACATTGTTAGTAAAACCTCAAATGAGTTTAATTATTTCAATCTTTATATCTATAGAAACTTTAGACAAGAGATTTCCTCTTATAAGGTCACAAATCAGCTAGGAGCAGCTGCTCCGTTTTACGTTGATCTCGTGGTTTATTCGGATGATTCGGGTTTTATGAATATTAGCATTGGTTCTAATAGTGGGTCGGAGGTTAAAACTGCATTCTTGAATGGGGTGGAGATTATGGAGGTGAGTAGGTCGCGTCGAGGAGGGGGTGAGTCGACGATTAAACGATTGCTAATCGTAGTTGGCTCGAGTGTAGGAGGTGGGGTTTTCCTTTTGATTATCTTGATCATGATTGTTGTTTGTTTAAGGAAAAGAAAGTGGAAGGCGATTGAGGCTTTTGATTGGCCACTCAATGGAGGGAGTTCTTACAGCAGAACTACTGTTAGAACAAGTGTTGGTGGTTCCACCATTGCTGAGTTGAGCCTCGGGTTGAAGCTCCCTTTATCCGAAATTCTCTTCGCCACGAAGAAATTTAACCCGAAAATGATGATTGGAGGGGGAGGTTTTGGGACAGTGTATAAAGGAGAGCTGAGAAATGGCACAAAAGTTGCTGTTAAGAGAAGTGAGCCCGGGCTTGATCAAGGGCTCCCTGAATTCCACACGGAGATAACGGTGTTATCCAAGATTCGTCATCGTCATCTCGTTTCTTTGATTGGATACTGCGATGAGAGAAACGAGATGATCCTCGTTTATGAGTTCATGGAGAATGGGACTTTACGCGATCATCTCTATGGAGAATGTAAGGGATCTCGATTTTCTTGGGACCAGAGGCTTCGAATGTGCATTGGTGCAGCTAAAGGGCTTCATTATCTTCATGCTGGTTCTTCAAATGGGACAATCATTCATAGGGATATAAAGTCCACAAACATCTTGTTGGATGAGGATTTCGTGGCTAAAGTTGCTGATTTCGGGCTTTCTCGTTCGGGCCCTCTTGATCAGACTCATGTGAGTACAGAGGTGAAAGGCAGCTTCGGGTATTTGGACCCTGAGTACTTCCAATTCCTACAGTTAACTCAAAAGTCCGACGTTTACTCATTCGGGGTTGTGCTTCTTGAAGTACTTTGTGCAAGGCCCGTGATAGATCAATCGCTCCCGAAGGAGCAACTTAGCTTGGCTGATTGGGGAATATCGGTTCTAAGAAAGGGCGAGTTGGAGAGGATTATTGATCCGGTTCTTGAGGGTAAAATCAACCCGAATTCGTTAAGGAAATTTGGTGAGACAGTCGAGAAGTGTTTGCAAGATTCGGGAGCTGATAGGCCTAATATGATTGATGTTTTGTGGGACATGGAGTATTGTCTGCAGCTTCAAGACTCTGCTGTCCCAAGACAAGCGTACGAGGATAGCACGACGGAGGCTTCGTGGGCCCTGCCTTTGAACGTTGTTCAAAGGTTGCCTTCTAACAGCATTGCCATTGATGATGAGGAGCCAGTTCACAGTTTCTCAAATGCAAGTCAAGTAAATGGTAGTCAGGTATTTTCTTTGTTGAATATTAATGAAGCCAGGTAGTTTTAATTTTAGTGTACCAATGTATGTATTTTGTTGGGGTAGTTTGTTTGATGGATTGTAATATTTGTTCTATAATTATCTAAATTTTTGTGATCATGCACTATAAACTTTTATATATGAACTCTGCAGCACTATGTTGAGATGCTGATGTTGTAATTGACTTGTTGGGAAATATCTTATACCCCTGTTTCTTAATAAAATTCACTTTTAAGTTAAAAAAATTATGTATTAAAAAAATAGTGAAAGCACTTGTTTAAACATCAAAATGAATAAGAAATTTGTATTGACCCAGAAGCATTCAGATTACAAAGAACAGTATAGGTAAAATAAATATATGCAGCTCATATGATCAACTAATTACATAATAGCAAAAAGAAAAAAACATGAGAAGACCAAAAGTATTATCGGCCAAAATCAAGGATAAGCTTCATAATCTTCTCCTGCATTTTTTCTATGATGTCTTTCAGTGCTTTAATGTGTACGTTGTGTAACTTGTAATCACCGAAATGAGATCACATGCTTTAATGTGTTATACGTTATAAGTTACTATAACACATTAAAGCACAACTGGACAATGTCTCGCAGAGTAGCACAGAATAAACCCTTCACCTGTGGCCACTACCCCTTCCATCTGGGCCAGAAACTTGAGTAAACACGCGTTGCATATATCTCAAACTCGACGATAACTTCACACGTGTGATCCCGGAAACACCATTCGTTGCAGGAAGTGGTCGTGATTGAACGATGCCAGAACTCGAGTACAAAATCATTATCAAGAAAAGACATAATACTAAGGTTGAGGCTTTCATGGTTGATGAGTATATTGTTGTAAGAAAACGTTGAATTTATAGAGAGAATAGAAATGTGGGATGTGTAATGTTTAAGTAAGTACTTCAAGTTTATATAAAGATTGTGTTGGTTGGGTAAGGACGGTGATCAGGTGGGGCTTATCATCACATATATGCATGATACGGGTTGTTCGGACGGTAGAATGTTTTAGGTCTAATCATAATATACATTCACATTTGGACTGTGAAGCTCGCGTATCGTTACATTTTAGTTGTCGAATGAGATCATAGGTTCCAATTTTCGTGTTTCACATTTTATTCTACTAAATGGATGGTTGACATGTGTCATATTAAAAAATAATCAACGTCTATTGGAAGGACACGTGTTAAAAATTCAGTAGGATGGAATATCAGTGGAACACGAAAGTAGAATAGGGGAATCGAACCGGATTTGTGAAATTTCATTTCCTTTAAAAAAAAATCGCTCGACTCATAAATGACAAATCACATTTAAAAAAATAAAATAAAAATCAAGACTACAATATTATAAGGCAAGTAAAGGGGCACTTTTTTTTTTTTTTTAAAGGTGACATTTCAGCACTTTTCTTTGGCATAGTAATAATAATTTTATAAAAGGAAAAGAAAATGAAAATCACTTTTCTCTGAATTATGTCACGGATCCATCTTAATTTTTTTTTTTATTGTATATTATATTGTTCTATTATATGCAAATTGTACAGTTATATTTCACATAATGGTGTATAATGCTGAATCTAAATCTCGACTGATCCTATGACCACAGTCGTTTCCCCCACGGAACGCAATTTCGATTGAACCCGGCCACAACTGAATTCGATTGCATTCACGAATGCACTCAAGGTCAAGACCATTTGATATTATGGTATTTTTGTCAATTTTCTTTATGGTAGATATACAGTATGAAACAAAGAATAGAAAGATGGTGGTATATATAATTCAAAAAAATACATAATCAAATGTGGCATTTTCATAAAATTCAATGCGTTGCAGCGTTAGTAAGGATTTTTTTGCTTAATTTGCCCTTTGGTTCCACGTTTTGGGCGGTTGAATTTAATTTATTTCTCCATCTAAATTGTCAACAACGTAACAAACTACACATGGCAGCATGTTTTGTCGTGATACATCAATTTTGGGTTTGGGATTCTATGGACATATATGTTGTGATTGAACTTAGCAAAGTTCCAAGTGTTGGTCAATTAACCGACTATTAAGACTTGATATCAACATCTTTTATTTCTATTAATCACCATAATTATCTCATATTCATTTTTATTATTGTTTTTATTGAAGAATTCAAAAAAATAATTAAGTTTAAGGGATCAACTCGACTAAAAAGAAACAAGTAATCCATCAAAGATTTGTTGACAACTCAATTAATAACTCATTTGCAATAGATCAATAAAAAGTTGGCTAACACTAAAAAAAATCTTGACATTTAATAGTTTTATACAAAGTTTGTGTAATGCTCCCTGCCGCGGTTCCTAGTTAAGCTATTCATTATATCATTTTTTTTTTAATTTACACATTTTTTTTGTTAGCTACATTTTTTTTCCTATATCTCACTACATTTTTTCTTTTACAACTCTCTTTATCTCAATATTCAAATACACATTAAATATTATTTCGTTTGTTCATTAAAAGTGTGCTCACTTTTTTTATTTGTATGTCTCAAAATTGTGTTCATTTTCTTTTATAAAAATAATCACTTAATTTTTACATTACAACAACTTCACAACATTATTACTTTGTTCAATTTATATATATATATTTTTAAAACATGTGTCTAAAAGTTTTAGTACACTTTTAATGTACAAATAAAGTATATTTTTAAAAATTTGTACAAATAGTGAATGAGTATTAATTAATTTAACAAGTATTCCATTGCAGCATTGACTTTTCTATATTTATACACCATAAGTATTGGGAGAATGGGTGGTGCGGTCCAATTGTAGAGTTGGACTAATGAGCTACGAAAGCTACACATCACACATGCATTTCTAATTGTACACCTTTGACTCTCATTTTGAACATTAATACACACGTGGCACGAATCACCAATGTTGCCACAATTACCCTTTTCAATTCAACTTTGCTTTGACATCTCTTTTTTTCCAAGTGTTTAAGGTCAAAACCTCCAACACCATTACTATTTATATAGTTTAAACTAATATTGTCGTGAATACATGCATGTTTATCTATAAATATTGGGTTTTATATATGTACTGTTAGGGTTTTTTCAGGATGGATCCTTCCGTCCGCTTTGGATTTGTCAAATTCTCACGGCTTTATTTTTGAGTTTTTTCGAAAGGCCTTATACCAATGAGGATACTAGTCCATTTTTTTTTTATAGATCATGATCCTTCAATGCTTTTTCGATGATGTGGAATTTGTTTGACACTTACTTTTTTACTAATATAAAGTCATAAAGAATGAGTTCTTGCATTATTTAGGATATAGTCCTCCAATATTTTGTCGACAAAATCTAGTTAACTATATGACTTATTCACACAACAAAAAAATTGTACTCCAATATTTTTTTAAAATGCTAAGTTTTTTTAGCTCAATTCTGTATTTTTTTATTGGAAATTTGTAAGTGAGGGGTCGCATATGATATTAAAAGTTGGAGGCTTTCGGACAATTTATCTGACGTGGCACAACATGTCAGCATTTTTAAAAAAAAGAAAAAAAATCATCTCTATCGTCCTGGCCTGCTGTCCACTCGTCTTCACACTCCCATATCCATGATGTTTGTGAACCCAAACAACCAAATTGGAATTCAATTTGAGATCTTAAATTGTAAATAAAAAAATAAAAAAATTGTAGGGAAAAAGTAATCAAAATCGAGGCGTTACGTCAGTCGTCAAGAAGGTGGCTACGGTGGTTATCAAGCCATAGAAACAAGAATTGGAAGAATCACAAAGCTCAATTTTGGAAGAGAAGATGAATGTTTTACAACAAGGATGAATGAATCGAAACTAGATTACATAAAGAGGGGAAAGTCACCCTTTATATACTAATCCTTAATTAAAACTAACTAACTAACTAATTAGTAGTTATAACTAATAAACTGAAAATAAACTAATCTTAATACCCCCCCTCAAATGGGGCATGGATATTTACAAGGCCCAATTTGGTTTTAAAAAGACTAAACAATGCAGGAGGCAAAGGTTTAGTGAAAATATTTGCCAAATTGTCTTGAGAAGGTATGTGAATGAGCTTGATGGTCCCATTGTGTATCTTCTCCCTTGTGAAATGCATGTCAATGGCAATATGTTTGGACTTGTCATGAAAACAGGGGTTGTGAGCCATTGCATGTGCTGATTTGCTATCTGTATACACAGCAGCAGGCTTGTCATGGAAGATGTGAAGATCTTTAAGAATGTAGAGGATCCACTGTGTTTCACAAGTGGTAGTGGCCAAGGCTCTGTACTCTGCCTCAGCTGAAGATCTTGCCACTGTAGGCTGCTTCTTGGACTTCCATGAAATGAGGGAATCCCCCAAGTATATGGCATAGCCTGAAATGCTCCTCCTAGTAACTTGGCACCTAGCCCAATCTGAATCTGAAAAGGCATGAAGTTTAAAACTGTTAGTGGAGGAGTAGAAGATGCCTTGACCTGGATTGCTTTTAAGATATCTAAGCAATCTATGGACAGCAGCCATGTGAGCAGTGGATGGTTTGCTCATGAATTGAGTAAGCACATGGACTGAATAGGCAATATCAGGTCTAGTTATTGTTAGATACAATAACTTGCCTACTATGCTCCTGTAAATGGAAGGATCAGTGAGAAGAGTAGCATTAGCATCAATAAAAGATTGTTTCTGATCCATAGGAGTGGTAAAAGGCTTACTGTCCAGATAACCAAATTCAAGCAAAAGATCCAAAACATATTTTCTTTGACATAAATGCAGGCCCTTAGGACTCTTGGCCACTTCTATTCCCAAAATATATTTCAAAGAGCCAAGATCTTTAATAGTAAACTGAGCATGGAGATAATCTTTGATAGCAATAATATCATCTAAAGAATTTCCAGTAACAATGAGATCATCAACATAACAAAGTATGACAGTAAAAGAAGAGGCAGTGGTTTTAGTAAACAAAGAGTTATCAGCAGTAGATTGAATGTAACCAACAGAAATAAGAGAATCTGATAACTTTTGAAACCATTGCTTAGATGCCTGCTTAAGGCCATACAAACTTTTATTGAGTTTACACACTCTATTTTGAGTATGATAACCTGGAGGGGGAGACATATATACCTCTTCAACTAGATCACCATGCAAGAAGGCATTATTAACATCAAGTTGGTGTAAGTGCCAGTGTTTAGCAATAGCAATGGCAAGCAAAATCCTAACAGTGGTTATCTTAGCTACAGGGGAGAATGTGTCAAAAAAATCAATTCCCTCTTGCTGAGTATAACCCTTGGCCACAAGCCTGGCCTTATACCTTTCAATAGAGCCATCAGAATTATATTTGACCTTATAAACCCATCTACAACCAATAGTATGTTTAGAGGGAGGAAGAGGGACAAGGGTCCAAGTGTTGGCCTTTTCAAGGGCCTGGATCTCAATATCCATGGCCTTTTGCCAATTAACATCTTTCATGGCTTGTTTATAAGAGGTAGGTTCAATGATTTGAGAGATGTTAGATGTATATGATAGAAAAGAGGTAGAAAGGTTACCTGTATACAAAAAATCAGATATAGGATATTTGTTGCTCTTTTTAAAGGAAGAGGTGATACCAGAAAAGGATGGGGGTAAAGTAGTTTGATAGGCATCAAGATATGCAGGGGGATGTCTATCTCTATCAGATTTTCTTAAAGGAGCATGATGATTAATAACAACAGGGGGAGCAGATTCAGTACTACCAAGAGAATGATCAACCTGATTGTCATTCAAGGGGGAAGGCTGATCAAAAACAAAAGGGGAATCACAAGAATCAGAACACTGATCATCAATATGTGGAGCATGCAAATGAGTGTTATTTTTAACAGAGGCAGGTAGAGGTGAAGTGGAAATAGTAAAAGGAAAAACATGCTCAAAAAATTTGACATTCCTGGAGATAAATATCTTTCCAGAAGATATGTCCAAGAGTTTGTAGCCCTTGGTACCAAAAGGGTAACCCAAAAAGACACATTTAGTGGCTCTAGGTTGAAATTTGTGCCTGTGTGCAGTGAGGGTGCTAGCAAAGCATAAACAACCAAAAACCCTCATGTATGAATAATCAACATTCTTGGCATACAAAAGCTGGAAAGGAGATTTATGTGCAAGAATAGACAAAGGAATTCTATTAATGATATGTGCAGCAGTAAGAATACATTCACTCCAAAATTTTAAAGGTAAGCCAGATTGAAAGAGGAGAGACCTAGCTACTTGGAGAAGGTGTTGGTGTTTCCTCTCAACCAAACCATTTTGTTGAGGGGTTTCCACACAAGAGGTTTGGTGAATTATACCCAGGGTATGATAGAAATCATGTAATAGGAATTCAGTACCATTGTCACTCCTTAATATCTTTATTCTAGCATTGAATTGAGTAAGAATCATGTTAGAAAAGTTTTGCAAAGACACCAGAACATCAGATTTATGCCTCAACATGTATATCCAAGTGCATCTAGTAAAGTCATCAACAATGGTCAAGAAAAACTTGTGACCTAAATGAGAAACAGTAGAGAATGGCCCCCATACATCACAATGTATTAAATGAAAAGCACAAGTAGAAACAGAAGTGCTAATAGGAAAGGATCTTCTCTTTTGCTTAGCCAAAGGGCAAATGTTACAAACATGATTTTTGTCTCTAGGTCTTACATTCAGATTTTCAATAGTAGACAAGCATTTATTAGAGATATGCCCTAGTCTATAATGCCACAAACTATGAGTGCTAGAAAAAAGAGCAGAGTGTACAGGGTATAAAGCAATCTTGAGAATGTAGAGGCCTCCAGTTTGTTCAGCAGAACCAATCACTGTCTTGGTGTGGATGTCCTGCAAAACACAGTGTGAAGACAAGAAATTCACAGAACAACTAGAATATCTAGTTAGATGAGATATAGACAATAAATTGTGAGTGAAGTCAGGGACATAAAGAACATTATATAGAGTTAAGGAATCACTCAATTTTATGTTCCCTATAAAAGTGGCAGTGGAGGTGGCATTATTAGGGAGGCTGATCTTGATGTTAGATTTACAAGGGGTAGAGGAAAACAAGGAAAAATCAGAGGTCATGTGATTTGTGGCACCTGTATCCAAAATCCAAGTGGAGATATTTGAATAGGAACTATCAGATTGAGAACAAAGAGATATACCTGTATCCTGTGGCTGGTCAGAGTGATGGACAAAAGCTCCAGCTGCAGCATGTGGTGAAGTAGGGGCTAGTGGTTGCTGCTGTGTCTGTTGTGCAGAGGAGAAGTATTCCAGAGTGTGCTTTATTTCAGGGGAGATCGAATTGAGGATCCACATCAAGACCAGGTCATTTGCACGAACCCAGGCTGCGAAAACGGCAGGATCGTCTTCTTCAATAGGTTGAGGCAACGAACCGTCAATCAAAGGAAGCTTGTTCTTGACACTCAGGCCACGCTTAATCGCATGACTCCAGCTGACAAAATTTGATCCGATTAAAGGATCGAGGGCGATGGCGACCGCTGGATTATCGTTATGATGTAGTGCGAGAGGCGAAAGGGGATTCTTGGCTGGGTCAAGAGAAAGCGGATCGGGCGCCATCGGAATCGGAGAGAAAAGAGAATAGAATCGAGCAAAACGCTCAAACTAGGTGAAAAAGGCTCGCCGGAGAAGACGGCCGGAAAACGAAGAAATAGGCGGAATCGAGGATCGGCTGTAAAACTGATACCATATCAAGCCATAGAAACAAGAATTGGAAGAATCACAAAGCTCAATTTTGGAAGAGAAGATGAATGTTTTACAACAAGGATGAATGAATCGAAACTAGATTACAGAAAGAGGGGAAAGTCACCCTTTATATACTAATCCTTAATTAAAACTAACTAACTAACTAATTAGTAGTTATAACTAATAAACTGAAAATAAACTAATCTTAATAGTGGTTCTGGTGACGATACGTGACCGCCGACGAGGTTGACGACGGCGAACTCTGCAATCGTATATGTAGTACTAATAATAATTAAAAAAAAAATGTACTCCAGTTTTTTTTTGTTTTTTTTTAATTTGATGAAGTCTCCTCATTGATGATGTGTAATATTTATAATTTGAAGTGTCATATGATATATATTCAGTTCAATTCATCTTTTCTATTTTTGGTGAGTATATGTTTTACTTTTTTAATCATTAATACTTGTTGTTGGTTTCTAATATTTGAGATGTTGATTATTTTATAGTAAAACACATGTCAATAATTTTAATAGTGAAATAGAAAGTGGAATAATAAAGTTGACACAAGTGATTCCATTCGACAATTTAGAGGAAAAAATAGTAGGCACTATCCACCTCATTAATTTTGCTCGTTTCCCCAATTTAATCAAACGCGGACAAGCACGTGTAGATATTAATGACAATTTCAACGGGCTCTGATTCGCCTCGACACGTGTTATTTGAGTCGTTACGTCCCGTAGTGAGGCAGGGTGTGTCACGAACTTGCAATTTAACTCGTGGAAAGTTGACCAACAATGAAAATTTTCACAGCATTGCTTGTTGCACAAGCATATAGTATAATATTCAAACAAATACATATAATCTCGTGGTCATTAAAACTGAATTACATGCACGAACGTAGAAATAGGCAAGAGCATCCCTAAAGATTAAAAAGTAATACTAATAAAAATATAAATAAAATTCGATGCTACCCAACTTAGACTATTTTAATTTATCGAAACCATATTTCAAAAATGATGAACCTCTCATGTAATTTCCCCCCAAGAATAACATCTTTGAATTAATGTCACAAATTGCTAGTCTTCAATCATAGTCAAATGTTGCAAATAGCCTTCATTCATAGTCAAAGAATCATCCACTATAAATACCTAATCCCCTCTATTCATTTCAACACATCTCTTCAACTCATTGGAACTTCCAATTACAAATTGTATTTCTCTCCCCTCTCTCAAGAGTACCAATTTGAACCCTGATAATGAATACCACAAATTTTCTCATCCACTTTCTCTTGCTTAGCTCCATTTTCTTGGCGATCGATGCTCGTCGTCTCAATTATTCGAAAGTTGTGGCTTCACCAGACGTTGTTAAGGACGGACCAAGTCCAGGTGAAGGACATAAAGTCGTAAATGTCCATACACTTGGAGGAATTAAGGAGTCTGGTCCCAGTCCGGGTGAAGGACACAATTACGTAAATGGAATCAAAGATTCAGAATCAGTTCCGAGTCCTGGAGCAGGACATTAGAGTATATATTTTTACTAGTATATATTTGATCATACACAAGTATATATTTATTTTTCATTCTTTCTTAATTAATTCATTATTCTTTGTATTTTTACTTTAATAAAACAAATTCTTCCCTAGCTAGTCATAATTCTTTTATTATTTTTTCAGATTGTATGAATAGTTGAGCACACATTCTTTGTAAATGTGAAAATCATAATCAATAAAAATGAAACCGATTCCTTTTCATTTTATATATGCACCAAGTACTGTTCTGCTATTATTTCAGTTGTTTGTGGGGTAAGATTGTAAGAACACGATTATATTATTTGTATTGCAAGTTGCAACGGCCTGCAGGCTCAAAATTAAACGTACACTAATTACAATACTTACGAAACAGGGCCGGAAAATAAATTTCAGAATTTTAATGAAGTCATGTAAGTTGGGGAGAAACGTCACTTTTCAATTTTAAAATTGATAATGAAAACATGTTTTGCAAACTAATTAATAATTATTATTAAAACTTTTGAAATTAGCAACACTTATTTAAATGAAGTAATATATATGTTTTGTTTATCATTGGGATTTTTTTTTAGTAATAATAAATAATTAGTAATTAAGAAAGTTTTCTCTTGGGAGACCGTCTCATTAGACGGTTAAGTTCAATTACTAAGTAATCAAAATGAGTGTGGATTAACAGTGGGTGAATGAGTAAAATTACGTACTGAGTAATTTCAATGAGAATTAATGATGATTAAAGTGTTTACTAATTTGTGCTAATCTTAAAATAAGTGGGAAAAATTAATTATTATTGATTGATGGATTGTGAAATATATGACTGAGAAACTATACACACCTCAAAGACTTTTTTTTCCTTAATTTTGACCAATATTCATGTAGTAACTACCTCGTGTCTTAACAATTTACCAAAAAAAAGCACGTCCAATTTACAACCTACCCTTCACGTCACGTCATGGGTGTTAGACCCAATTAAGTGCATGATTTGAAAATTGTGTAGTATAAGAGTTATTGCTTCTTTCTTATGCTATATTCTGTACACCGATTTTATCGGGTGCCCAATAATAATATAATCTTTTATCGATAAAAAAATAAAATAAATAACTAGGATTGTGTATGGCATTGTATAAAATGATTTAGAATTGTGTATATGCATTGCAAAGATTTATAAAATACGGAGTATATTTTATACTCCCTCCTATTTTTAATATAAGTCGTTTTGACTTTTCGTTTTCTTTACAAATTATATGTCGTTTTACACTTTTCAATGCAAATTAATTGCATTTCTTTCAAATTTAACCTTAAATATTTACATAAATGTATTTTTTTTTATGAGATCGATGTACAATCATTAATTAAGGGTAACATGAAAAATAATTTATTTCTTTAATATATGTGCATGAGCTTAGGATTGACATATATTTTGAATAGGAGGGAGTATATATGTGCGCCCACACGGTCAATCTGAATCCTTTAATTTTATGTTGTTTTATTTTACTATATTTCAAATATATATAATCTAAGTATTTGGCACTTTAAAAACAGATCTAGAATCTTATTTTAATGCAGTAGGTGACTAGTGTTCCCTAATATAATTTACATGAATGGAACTCGTGGAATATTGACCAATAATGAGAAATTATACATGCTTATTGCACAAGTAGTAGTACGTACAGTTTAAACTAAAACCCAAAAACGTTTGAATTCAAACTTATTATTGCAAATGTGGTCGTGGTCCAAGAGTAGAATGACATGAATTAATGTAGTAGAATTCGCCAATGAATGCAGCAGCCTAAGAAACACTACCAAACTTAGACTCGCAATCTCTTAACTTAATTTCTAATTAACCTCCCATATCCATTTTTCTCGAAAAAAATAATATTATAAAATAAAGAAAAAAAAAGTTTACTCACCAATTGCAATTGTGCAACTGGATTTTGACCAAAGTTTAACTTGTTTTAAAAAATTCAATTAATATTTCTTTTACCAAAGTTTATATATATAACTTCGAGGGTGAAGCTCGTTTTGAAGTGTTCGTTGCTACTTGCTGCCGGAGTTACTCTGCCTTTATATATTTGGCACCACTACCTTTAGTTTCACACAGTACTTTTTCATATTTTTATCATTTAAATCTCTTGTTTTAATATAATTTCATTTTTATGAAAATAGATTATGAGTTAGCTATATTTGATTCTTGAATTGGTGTAATGAATATATGGTTTGATTAGTTGGTTGTTGTATAATACTGTATAATACTGATTTTTAGTAGTAGTAGTTTATTTTAATCTTTTTAACCGTGTAAAAGCATATATAGTTCTTTTTTTTTCATTATTTGTTATCGAGATTTGGTTTCTTTTCATGATATACAAGTAGCTAGTATTTAATTGGTTTTCTTTCCTACTAACCAATATTTTCTATTTTTTTTTCTTTTTCTTATGAGAGTGTCATTTGTCGAAATTCAAAAGAAATGGCAATAGAATGGCCCATCATGAGTTTGCAAGGATGTCACTAATTTTAATAATTCTTGTACTTGCATGATATTTGATCCACCAATTTTTTTATGGTTGGGCTAGGAAAAAAAAATTGTCCATGTGGAATAATAAATTAAACTAAGAGTACTCCCTGATTTTGGAGGAAAAAAATTGTAATGCAAATATGAATTCACAGTATAAAGAATGTGAAACTCGATCGATCATTACCAATAATAGTGAATTTGAAGTGTTTAATTTACAATATACGAATTATTAAGGAAAAAATTGATATGATTGAATGATTATAACTAAATGAAATAAGTTCATGAATGGAATGACATAGGATATGAATGATCATTCTTTTAATAAGGTGGGTGTAGATACACTATACTCTCTCCATCCACTAAAAATATGTCCACTTACATGAACATAAATTAAAATATAAAAAATTTGTAAAAAAATGATGTTCTCATTTAAAGTTTATTTTAAAGTACATGTGACATAAATATTAGGTGATGGACTGAAATTGACAAGTTGTGCACATTTTACATTTTTAGCTGGTGTCAACTGTCAAACATTCAACACATGTAACAGATGATGTGACGTCAATAAGCACCTGGATCGATAATCATATCCAGTCTTATCGGCCTCATTGGATGATGATCCTAAAAATAGAATTGCATCAATAGAAGAAATCGCCATTAAACATGCCCCTAAAGAAACTCAATGCCACCCAACTTAATTAGAGTTAACTCCCTCACTTCACCACCATATATATTTCCTCCCATGCAAATTCCCCCTGAATTAAAAAAATTCCCATTCATAGTAAATAATTAATCTTGTATAGATAGTTTCCACAAATATTCAACCATTAATTGAATAAATTAAATATCTCTATTTCCTCCTCCTATCTTAATTATAAAAAAATGAAAACCCTAGAATTCTTGATCCTCTTTCTATTGTTTAGCTCCGGTACTTTCATGGCAACCAACGCGCATCGAAAAATCGACGAAAAAAGACTCAATTATGCACCCATGCACGCACAAATTTGGGAGTCCGGTCCTAGCCTTGGTGATGGACGAAGGTATGATTACATGCGTGAGGGTCCAAGCCCTGGGGAAGGAAATTAGATATACGTACGTATACGTATGCATGTACATGTATGTATAGTTGGTCCTACATTTTCATTTTTGTACGTAGACGTATAGGGTTAGTTTCTTATTTTTGTACTCATAATTAATTATTTGTTTGTTGAAAAGTTTTATGCAAACATGGCTTCGTATTCTAAGGATTTTGGAACTTGGAAGAAGTAAAAATTTGTATTCTTTTACTAATCTATCCATTAATGGAATGAGATCACGTATTCATGCTAACAGAATATGTAGAATACATATTTTGGAAAAGAATAATTGAGAGGAAAATCACCGTAATCTGGTGATTGAGTATTCTGAAATATATAATAGTGAGATTTACAAAGTCTACAACAAACTTTCACAATTATAGGAAGACCAAATCATAAAAGATATATTCTAAGAATACAATAAAATCTCTAACAAATAATACTATTTAACATTATCTCTATTACCCCCCGTCAAGCGCTGCGTGGGGTGAAGACACACGCAAAGCTTGGAACGTAAAAACTCAAAGGCTGGACGCGGAAGACTCTTAGTGAAGATATCTGCTAGCTGTAGATGAGATGGGACAAACCCGGTAGAAATTCTGCCCAAAGACACTAGCTCACGAACAAAGTGATAATCCAAATCTATATGCTTGGCTCTCTTGTGTGCAACAGGATTTTGACTCAGAAAGATGGCGTTTTTGTTATCACATAACAGAGTAGGCCGAGTAGAAGGAAGAGCTCGAAGTTCCTTCAGAAGATTGATAACCCAAACAAGTTCGGCCGCAGCATTGGCCATAGCACGGTACTCAGATTCACAACTAGAGCGAGAAACAGTCGGTTGTTTCTTGGCACTCCAGGATACAAGATTACCTCCAAGAAAAATAGAGTACCCATATGTCGAACGACGAGTCTCAATGCAGCGAGCCCAGTCTGCATCAGAATAGGCCAGAATGGAAATATCCGAGCGCTTAGTGAAGGATAAACCGAAATGAATTGTACCTTTCACGTAGCGAAGGATACGCTTAACTGCCAGAAAATGGTCCTCCGTTGGAGACTGGAGGAACTGACTCACAGAGCTTACAGCATACGAGAGATCAGGTCTAGTGATAGTTAAATACTGCAAAGCACCAACAAGCGATCGATATAGGGTGGGATCCTTGAACGTAGGACCTGTGCTGACAAGTGATTCACCTGTTGCTAAGGGAGTTGAGACAGGTTTAGCCTCGACCAAGTCTGCACGCTCAAGGATGTCAAGTGCATACTTGGTCTGGCCAACAAACAAACCAGCGTCAGTGGAGGAGACCTCAAGGCCAAGGAAATAACTCAAAGAGCCAAGATCCTTGATAGCAAATTCGTCACCAGTACGAGCAATAAAGCGACGAAGGGCAGCAGAATCATTGCCTGTAACAATGATATCATCAACATACAAAAGGAGATAAATAATAGAATTACCCTGATGCAGATGAAAGAGAGACGAGTCAGAACGACTCTGAGAGAAGCCCAAGCTGAACAGAAATGTGCTAAAACGCTGGTACCAGGCAAGAGGGGCCTGGCGAAGGCCATATAGAGCCTTCTTAAGGCGACAAACATGATCAGGATGTTGAGGATCAACAAAGCCAGGAGGCTGAGACATGAAGACAGGGTTGTCAAGAACTCCATTAAGGAAAGCATTCTTGACATCAAGCTGATGAAGAGGCCACCCATGCTGAACCG
This sequence comes from Galeopsis tetrahit, assembly GCA_963675135.1. Lineage (NCBI taxonomy): Eukaryota > Viridiplantae > Streptophyta > Magnoliopsida > Lamiales > Lamiaceae > Galeopsis > Galeopsis tetrahit. The sequence goes on from OY776119.1 coordinate 92,757,761, forward strand.
ATAATGCCAAGACTATCCGAACTGTAGCTGCCTTCACAACAGGACTAAATGTATGATGAAAATCCAAACCAGGAATCTGAGTGAAGCCCTGCGCCACTAAACGAGCCTTGTGACGTTCAATCGAACCATCTGCCAGAAATTTCGTACGAAAAACCCACTTTGAACCAACTATGTTCGTTCCAGATGGACGAGGCACCAGATCCCAAGTGGAATTCGAACGAAGTGCATCAATCTCCTCTTGCATAGCAGCAAGCCAGTGGGAATGCTTAGCAGCAGACTTGAAACCACGAGGCTCAGAGGTGGTAACAAGTGCAGAGAGTAGAGCCGAAGAAGCGAAGTCGACTGGATAACGAGGTTTAAATGTCCCAACACGAGCTCGGGTGATCATGGGATGAGTGGATACAAGTGGCAAGTCCTGAGCTGGAGGCGGAACAGGAGGCGGAACAGGAGGCCCAACGTCGGGAACATGCGCTATAATAGGATCAGGCACATGTGGCGGCATAACCAGTTCATCATGAACCAGCGAGGGAGGACGAGTATCATGATCAACAGAAAACCGATGCGGTTGTCTGATAGGTGCCGAAACAGGAGCCAAAGGGGAATCAGAGGAGATGTCGAGAAAAGTCGAGATATCCAAATCAGTGACCTGTGTGAGAGATGGAGCTCGAGAAAATGGAAAATAGAGCTCATCAAACTGAGCATGGCGAGTGATAAAAACTCGAGAAGACTCTGGATCAAAGCAACGAAACCCCTTCTGAGTACTACTATACCCAAGAAAGATGCACGGCCGACTGCGAGGTTCTAATTTGTGAGCAACATAATCCCGAAGATAAGGATAAACACGACATCCAAATGGTTTAAAGGTATCATAACTAGGCGAGTATCCAAATAATACCTGAAAGGGAGAAATATTATCAAGTATCGCAGATGGAAGCCTGTTAATAACATATACTGCAGTAGCAAAGGCATCAAACCAAAGAGAAGCTGGAGCATGTGCATGAAAAAGCATGGACAACCCAGTTTCAGAGATGTGACGATGTTTACGTTCAGCCCTGCCATTTTGTTGAGGTGTATATGGACATGAAATTCGATGATGTATACCATGCTCGTGCATAAAGTGACGAACCCTCCCATTTACAAACTCAGTACCACCATCAGACTGAAATATCTTCACAGTTCGAGAAAATTGATTGCAGACAAAGGCATGAAATCGAACAAATACATCATAAAATTCTGACTTAGCACGTAATGGATATATCCAGGAAAAACGTGAAAAATCATCGACAAAGGCAACATAATACTTAAAGCCATCAGATGTAGAAACAGGTGCTGGACCCCACAAATCACAATGAATTAAATCAAGAACAGCAGTAGCTCGTTTTTCATTCAACATAAATGGTAAACGTTTGCTCTTGGCCAACTGGCAAGAAGAGCATAAACGAGGGTTTGGTAAAACTGAAGTAACAGATAAACAACCCTGTTTATTTAACAATGAGATAACTGAAAACGGGACATGCCCCAAACGCAAATGCCACAAGTCAAAGCTAGCTTTCAATCTCCTGACCCGAATTGCTGTAACCAAAGCTGGAACACCCCGATCAAGTAGGTAAAGCCCCTGATTACACCTTCCCTGAGCCAGTATTTTCTTTGTGAGTCGGTTCTGGATCGCAAAGAATTTATCAGAAAAAATAACATCGACAGGATAATCCGCAGTTAATTTACTGATAGATAGGAGGTTCTTTGTGATATGAGGTACAACAAGTACATCTAACAACTTAACATCGTCTGAAAGTTTAGTAGTGCCAATATGAGAAATATTCAACGCATTACCATTACCAACTATAACAGAACCGTTACCAGAATAAGACTCATGAGAGTCAAGGGCGGACAGTTGGTTCGTCATGTGAGCGGAGGCTCCAGAATCGAGATACCAATCAGGGGTAGAGTTTGAGACGTTGCAAGTCGAGGTGAAAGCTTCAGCAAGATTTGCAGCAGAGTTCGAACCAATAGCATTCAGATACCTCGGGCATTTATCTGCGTAGTGCTCCCCACGACAGAGTTGGCATTTAGGCACGAAAGGACGACGGAAACCACCTCCAGAGGGCTGCCCATCACGCCTGCCAGAGCCACCCGCATTACCAGAAAAACCTGACGGCCTGGACTGCTGCTGGGACTGAGATTGGCCACGGTTCTGGGATCGGTACACCTGCCTGGACCCAGCCGAAGAAGGCTGCCCATCTCGAGTAGCAGAAAACGCCGCAGGTGCATGAGAAGGCCCTTCCATCGACTTCATCATCATGTCGAATTGCACAGCCTGGTGCAAAAGGTCACGAAACGCGGGGATCGGAGACATAGCCATACGGGTATCGGCAAAACCCGCAAACTGAAGTCCTAACCCACGTAAAAACAAGGGAGCTTTATCAGATGAATCAATCGGACGATCAATTGCTTGCAGCTGGTCACAGAGATGTTTAAACTTGCGCCCATACTCCTCCACAGACAGATCACCGCGACGGAGAGATAACAATTCTTCACGTAATTGATGCGATCGTGAAGATGAGGCATAAACAGATTCGAGCGCCACCCATGCCTGATTTGCAGAGGTGCAATCAATCACTTCAGACGCGGCATCAGGGGATAGAGAGGTGTACAAAACGCTGAGCAACCGTTTGTCCTTGAGTCGCCATGTCGTATACTCCGGATTCGGTGTCGGATCAACAACAGGTGCAACCGCCGGTACAGTGGTCGCGGGAGAGGGAGAAGTGCCGTCAAGATGCCCGAGTATATCGAAGCATTCGGCCATGTGAATAGTTTGACGACGCCACATAAGATAAGTGGACGCCTCAAGCTTGATTTGCATCATATTAATCATCGTCGTCACCGGAAGAGGATCGGTGGCGGAGGATGTCATCTTGTCGATCGAGAGAGATGAAGGAGGGGACCAGTCCTTGATATAACACTCGACGAGAAGGAAAACTGGACGGAGGCTACCAGTCCGTGCAGTGGGAGGAAGAGAGAATCGGATATAGAAGCGAAAGAAAAGAATTAGGGTTTAGGATCGGTAATATTAGGCTGATACCATAACAGAATATGTAGAATACATATTTTGGAAAAGAATAATTGAGAGGAAAATCACCGTAATCTGGTGATTGAGTATTCTGAAATATATAATAGTGAGATTTACAAAGTCTACAACAAACTTCCACAATTATAGGAAGACCAAATCATAAAAGATATATTCTAAGAATACAATAAAATCTCTAACAAATAATACTATTTAACATTATCTCTATTACATGCCAATTTTATTTGTTGTACTTTATTATCCGATCGATTTATGTATTGATATGTATCATGTAATAAAATGGGGAAGACATTATTAAAAATTTAATAGAGTGGAACATCAAAAGTAAAATAGAAAGAATTAATATATCCGTTAATACCCTGAAAAAAAAATGTGGTGATGATGGTTGTTTTAAAAAAACCGGTGAACAAGTTACAGTACACATATATTCATTTCAATTACACAATCATGTAAAAATATGAACAAATAAACAATAACATAAAAAATAATTAAATACCAAAAAAACTGTGCTTAAAAAAAAATTAAATAACACTTACATTTATTTTCCGAAAACTTTATTTTTCAAACATTTAAAACTAAACCGAAACCCTCTAATTTTATATACAAGTTCCTTCAATGATTTAAAAAGAAAAAAAAACGAACAATATTCTGAAAGGGAAAAAGGAATACAATTTTTTTTTTTTTTTTTTTGTGTGTGTGTTTTTGTGGTTGGGGGAATTAAACTCATAGAAGAGAAGAGTAGTACATCATTTTCCCTCAAAACTTCAAAAAAAAAATGTGGTTGGGTGAAGAAAAAAAAAAGAGCGGCAGCAACTTTCCAACCCATGTGAACAGCGTAATCGAGGCCCATTTGCAATCATCAATCGAGAATTAATAATAAGTGCTTCTGAGTGCTGAATGGATACGGTTATTTGCACCTCTATTTTTATAAAATACACTCCCCTTTATATTTTTATATTAAAATAATTATAAAATATCTAAAACACACTTAAGAGCATCTCCAATGCTAGAAAGCAATCCTATGTGGATTCATATCCCTTCCTAATATCCCTTCCTAAAATATGAGGAAGGTAGGGTTGTGAGGCTGATGATGTGGAACAGGAAGGTGAAATGGGGAAGGCCCGGTGCTTCTTGGAAAGGAAAAAATAGTGAAGAGAGAAGTGATAGAAAAAAATTTGGGTGTGTGTTTCAAACAAAGAAAAATACAAAGTGAAAATGGAGAGTGACTCAATCGAGAGTGGGGTGCTTCAAGCTATTGCAATTTATGCCAGTTGTGGGTCCCTCCACTATAAACATTGCTGTTGTCATTTTTTTTTTAATTGCTGATTAAAATTTTGGTCATTTAAATCTAGTTTTAGTAAATTAAAGGTCAGATGATTGTATTAAAAAAAAAATTGGAACGTTAAAAAAAAAAATCATTTTTGTAGTTTTAATTATTTCTAACTTCATTTATATTTCTTAATTCATCTCTCAAAATATTTTAACAATATTTATTTTTACATAATTTAAATATTATATTTAATATTTAAATATAGTATTTAATTAAAAAAAGTAAAATTATAAATCAAATAAATAAATAATTAATAAAGATGATAAAAATAAATATAATTTGATAGTAGGATCATGAATAATTATTTTGGAGGAATGAAACATTGGGACTGGGGAGGAAGGAGTATTTTAAAAGAAGGGGTATGAAACTTTTAAGGTGGCACACATGTGACATATATGTGACAAATTCAAACCTCCAAATTCATTCCTAACATTGAAGATGCTCTAATAGCTATACCCCTATATACAACTCAATTATTTTTTTGCACCTTTATGAAAGAAGAGGTGTGAAATTAATGTTTGTATATTAATTTCTAACGCTCTTCCTCACTCGTATGTTCTGATACCATGAAATAATTTTATCTCATCTAAAAGTCCGAACTTATATAGAGGTGTATAATTAATTCTTGTATATTAATTCCTAACACTTTATAATACTTGTTCGACTAAATTCGTAAAATTTCAAAGTAAGAGCAAATTCAATATTGTGTTGAGACTGTTTGTAATAGTCACATAAAATGCGTGAGATAGTTGATGAGAAGTTGGATCAATCAAAGAATTTTTACTTGGAATGAAGGACGATCGAATGAATTGACGGGATTTAAAATTTTCTCAAACTCCAATTAGCTCAAGAACGTTGTTGGGCATGCATATATATAAAATAATTATAACCAGATATAATATCTACATAGCGGTAGAATTTTTTTTATTTTATCAAAAGATGAAGCTGTATTCTAATTTTTTTTTTTTTTATTTTACTCTGTCCGTCCCCGTGAAAGTTCCGTGAAAGTTACTCAACTTTTATTTTTTTGTCTGTTTCAATGAAAACTATCAATTTTTTTTGGTAAACTACTATCTCTCACATTTTATTACTCCCTCCGTCCCACAGGAATTTGCAAACTTTCCATATTTGAACGTCCCACATGTATTTGCACACTCCCAAAAAGGAAATTTTCTCATAACTTCTACCCTCTCAATATACACATATTTACCCATATGTCATTACTTTATTAATATAATTTAACAATATTTTTACTAAATTAATAACCATTAAGCCCACTTAATAAATTAATTGGGCTCATTTAACACTAATCTAAATCCAAAACAAAAGTCTTCAGCCATTACCCATCGCCCCATTTACCAACCCTAATCATCTGAAAGAATTCATCTCCCTCCTTCCCCTCTCTCTCTCTCTCTCTCTTTCGATCTGAAAATGGTTACTAAAGCATTTACACACCCTCTCTATCTATTTGAAGAATTAAGAATCTATTCTCTCAAATATCTGAAATCGTCTTTTAAGAACCCTAAATCGAAATTGCTTCAATGTCTTCTTCGTTCTTGATTCTAGATCGACTAATGGGTCGGATTTTATGTCTTCGTCTCTCGATTCAGAGGCTGGGTCGACGTTTGTAGTGACTATTTTTGTTAAACTTTGTCGTCGTCGCTCGATTTTGGGGATTGGTCGACTTTTGAGTCCGATCCCCTTTAGACTCTCGATTTTCCGACTGTTGGGTCAAATCCCCCTTTGCATGACGATTCGCTTCATACCAGAATCAGAAAGATTAATTTCCTGAGGAAACTCAAATGGGGGAAATTAAAAAAGATATTGAGTTTGTGGTGTTAGATTGGTTCGATTCTCCCGAGAAATGTGTATTCTAATTGAAAGTGCTTGCGATTTGGTGTTTTGGAAGTTGTTCAAGTTGCACATTTTTTATGATTATGATGGTGAGGTTGTTTTTTTTTATGATGATTACTATGATGAGGTTAATTGTTCAAGTTCTGTTTCTGGGCTGGGATTGAATGATCGATGATAATGTTGTTCATCCGAATTATTCAATTTTGGTGTGATTTGTGAATGTTTACTCTATTAAGCATTATTTAGTCTCTCACTTGAATGGACATGTCTACCCCTTGAAAAATCAACAAAAAGGAGGCATAAATTATACATATTTTTTTAATCTCCGTATTCAAAGCTTATTAAGATTTGAAAATTTGTACTTTTAATATGATTAATTACTCGGTAGTTGGGTAATGATGTGAAAGGACACCTAACCAATTTAACCCCATTTCTCTATTTTATATGTTAATGACAAAAATAAATCAATTTTATATGTTTATCATTTTTTTTTATATGTTTATATGTTTATAATTAGGTATGAAAGATTTGAGATAACTATTTTATAATTTAATATAATTAAATAGTTGAATAATAATGTGAAAGGACGCCTAAGCAATTAAACTCCATAATAACTCTAAAAATATAATACTGTAAAATATACACGTATAAAACGGGAAAGCTACTGCACGCGCCTCTTTTATTTTTTATTATTATTAAAAAAATTTATAACAAGAAAAAATTGAATAAAATGCATATTAAGATAATTTAGAAATATAGAAATTATATTGAATGAATTGAAAAAGAATTAGATTGAAATTACATGATCAAAATTGAATTACATTTTGATGATTATCATCCCTCTTCTTAATCTTATAATATAAGAGGGAGATTTGCAAGAGAGAAGCTACAACTAAAAAATGAAGGGTTAATTGCAAAAAAAAATCACAACTTTTAGTTCAGTTGCAATTTAAGCTAAACCTTTGAAATATTGCAATTTAAATCACCAACTTTAACATTTTTTGCAAATTAAACTTCGGGCAGCACCCCTTCTGCCCGAGGTGGTTTTCTATAAATAAAACGACCTCGTTTTAATCAAAATATTTTTTTAAAAAATAAGTTAACGAAGTCACTAATTAATGTTAAGGGACGCATCGTTCATAATTATTAAAAAAAAAACCTTAATAAATGCATTCTTCAGTCTGAGAGTTACATTTTGAGCAAAAAAAAAATCTGAGAGTTACAGATGCATTTTCATCTGGATTTTTAAACATCATTAGCAAAAATAAGCAACAAATAAATATCCTTCTCCATCAACAAGCTCTGTGGGTTAATTATCATAAATTGAACATTTTTTTCTTTTCAGAATTATCGAGACAGGAGTTTACAGAGAAATTGAGCATGTCTCTCACCTTCAATTGAACTTTTTTTTCTTTTCAGAATTATCGAGACGAGTTTACAGAGAAATTGAGCATGTCTCTCACCTTCAGAACCTTCTAGCTGGGTTCTCATCAAATGGATGAGTTCTTCCAATTATTGAGAGTTAATTTTCGACATATTTCCTCCCTAGGGTTCAATTTGGGGAAAATGAAAATGAGGCCATTTTTTAAATGGGAGAAATGAAATCGGCGCTGTAACAGAAAGTATCAGTGTTGGAGATCACCATTTATACGATCTTCTGAGTATTGATGAAGAAATCGAGTGGAAGAAGAGGAGAAGAATGGAAAGAACCCGTTTGAAATTAAGAGGAAGAATGGATGGCTGAATGAGTTGGGTTGAATGGATCCATGTTTTATGATTTATAATTATTCATTTATTTTAATTGATTATTTAATTTTTTTTTAAATTCGAACAGGCATTACATTTAATTAGTGATTTTATTAATTTTTTTTTTATTATTTTGGTTAAAACGACGTCGTTTTATTCATAGAAAATCACATAAAGGATTGTGATTCGGGTGGAATTTACACGTTTTAGAGGCACATGTGAAGCGTGTTTTGATGTGGATTTCATTGATTTATGCATTGAATATGATTGTTTTAGCCAAAATGAGAGGAAGGTATTGTTTTGTCAATTTTATAGGTAAAACGATGGAATTTGGAGCAAAAAGCATACCACAAGTGATCGGACCGGAAAGAGGAGTGCACCATTGGATCCGGCTCGAAAAATGGAGTGGAATAGCCAAAAGAATCGAGTCGATCGGAGGTCGGAAGCTCAAGAAACGAAGGGACGAAGTTGGAGGACGAAAACGACACAAGGAGCCAAAGTCGAAACTTTGGCCCGGCCGGGTGGCATGACTCGCCCGGCCGGGCGGCCGAGCAAGAATTTCTGGCCATTTACGAAGTTTCGGCCCGGCCGGGCGGCATCACTCGCCCGGCCGGGCGGCCGAGAAGGCTAACCCACACCTCCATTTACGAAGTTTCCGCCCGGCCGGGCGGCACCACTCGCCCGGCCGGGCCACTCGACCCCTGTTTCTGTTTTGCTTGGCCGACCACTCTGCCCGGCCGGGCCACTTCCCCACCCGGCCGGGCCGCCCCATTTTCGGTGCCAAACGCGTGTTTTCTCCATTTTTGAGGGACCTACTTGCAAATATCACACCCAAACCCTACCCCAACACTATAAATACCCCACTTCTTGAATTTCACACGATCTTACCTCTTTCTCAAGAGTTCTTCACACATTTACACATAGTTGGAGGTTTTTGGCCATATCTTCTTCATCTCTCCACCAATTCATGCAAGGAAGGAGGCATTAGCTTGGGAATTCCATTCCCTACCACAATCTAGACTAAGATTTCTCTTTCTTTTCCTTTTTACTTAGTTATTTCATTTGGAATTTGTGATTTGATTATGTATTTGAGTAGCTAAACAAATTTGTGGTTCTAAGGCATTGTAGAGATTTGGATTGATGTTTATGAGTAATTTCTTGCTTTAATTGGTGTTTATCTCTTATTTGCATGTTTAATTATTTATTGTAAAGCATGTTGTTAGTGGCCATGATGATTTGCTTGATCCATTGTTAATTGGGGTAAGATCGAGAGATTTATTCCGTTTAATCGTATGCAAGCATGCACCCCGGTATTATTATGATCTCGAAAGAGGATTAATTATCGGAGAGGGACTTGAATGATCTTGGGAGCTATTTTAGGTGGTATAACATTTGTAAGGTAGAAATACGAGCCTATGTTACATTGCGCCTTTGGTTAATTAGATCGAGAGATTAATTAATTCTTCTTGTGTGATCACTCTATACGAGATAACCTTAATGGCCATTTAAACGAGATAACTCTCATAAACGGACGTCTAAATACTACAATTGTCTTGGAACCCACCTTTTCTTCTTTGCATTTTTATCCATTTTACCTTCGTTTTATTGATTTGCATGGTATTTGATCGATTTCGTAGTTACTCTTCATTACTTATTGGTGACACATTGTTAGGTAATCTTAGAGTAATTCACACCACTTAAATTATCGATCACGTCTACTTAGAACTCGACTAGCAAACTACCACTTTTACGCTTAACCTCCTCGTGGGATCGACCTCGTGCTTATCACGCTACGATAGACACCGTACACTTGCGGTTGTTTATTTAGTGTTGCATAACACGTGAATCAGATTGCCACGTCAGATTCGGGCAGAAGGGGTGCTGCCCGAAGTTTAATTTGCAAAAAATGTTAAAGTTGGTGATTTAAATTGCAATATTTCAAAGGTTTAGCTTAAATTGCAATTGAATCAAAATTTGTGATTTTTTTTGCAATTAACCCAAAAATGAACTACGAAGTGAATTTTTCAGTTTTTTCTCTCTCTAGAAAACCCTTCCAATCCTTTCCTCCCCTTTCTTCTCTCCGGTAAACCCCGAATCCACCACCACCAACAGTATCATCTCCTACCCTCATCTAATGTAGATCTGGTACAAGCTAATATATTGGGGGCGTCCAACGCCGCCGCAGCCCTCTGGCACCGCCTATCTTCCTCCTCCCCCCCTTCTCCATTTTGTTCTTTTCAAATTTCTTAATAATAGTTTTAGGTTTAAACATTAGATAGGATTATTAGCAGATCTGGTTTAGTTTCTTTTTTATAGAGTAGATCCGCATCCAAACCGTCGTTCACCGTCGCCGGACCGCCGTCGGACCGCCACCGGACCGCCTCCGCACAGCCGAATCGCCTCGTCGATCCTCTTCCTCAGTTTTTTGTGGATGTAGGGGCGTTCTTCAGGTTTTCACTTGGGATCAATGGGTAGGTCCTCTCCGACGGAGCCACGGTGGCCGTCCCGGGAGTCTCCCGCTGATCCCGTTTTATTTGTTTTATTGTCGTCTTTATTGTTGTTTATTAGTGTTTTAGCTTATTCCCTGCTTTAGATCTGCTGTAGATCTGCTTTATATCTTGTTATTTCTGTACTGTTTTCTTTTCTGTTGTTTTTTCTCTCCCCGTTATGGGTCATTTTCCCCCGGTTGTGGGTACCCTTCCCCCTTGTGGGTCACTGATGCGCTGTTGTTGGGCGTGACACTGGTTATCTTCGGGGGCGTCTTCTATGATTTAGGAGGACTAGCGCGAGTCGTAGTGTGCGACAATTTGTTTCAGTTGTGGAGCAGATTTGCTATATTTCTGGATCGAGGAACCTCATGGAGTGCTAGTATGCAGATTTGACTTTCCACTCTCTCAAGATTGAGTTTGGAGCCATAAGTCTTTGATAGAATTTCTCTGTGTAGATAGGTGAGTGTGATTGAGATGTAATCCTAATATTCCTATCTGTAATTCTATCCTAAAAAGAAAAAAATGAACTACTCCTCTAACTACTCTAACTTATAATAATCTTTCATTTGATTTGTTGGTTTGACTTGTTGTTATTCTTCACATCCTCCCACAAGATGAACATGAATGGTAATTAAGCACATCTTGAACTTGTTATTAAAAAAAAAAAACTTCAAACCATTACAAGTAGCACGATGTGGGTGAAATGATATCAACAATGAACATGTAGCCTTCGAGAATATAATCCAACATCAAATTGAACATTTGAACGTGGATGTAGAGAGTAGGCAAATGATGCAACCCATGCATCTAATCAATGGTGAGATTTCCACCAATATTTTAAAAAATGTAAAGATAGAATCGTGATAGACATGAAAAAAATAAGATTGAATTGAGTATAAGAACTCACGAGCATAAAACCTGTAAAGAAATGAATATAAAAACTGAAGAAACTCAAAGAAATGAGTATATAACTCTAAAACAATTGAATCAAGATAAAATCGAATCTAAAATTCATGAGCATAGAACCCGCAAAGAATCCAGTATAAAACTCAAAAAACTCAAAAACATAAGCATAGAACTCTAAGAATTTGAATCAATATAATATAGAATCCAAAATTTACGAGCATTGAACCCGTAAAGAAAAAGAAAAAAGGATATAAATCCAAATCTATCAAAAAAGATTTGACAGAAATGAGTATAAAACTCAGGAAATTTAAGAAATTCATTCATACCTAATTGCGAAAACGTATCTAGATCGACGAACTTATTTAATCGATCGTATATTGATCGATACACGACTTTGGTACCATGTGAAATTTCATAATAAGAAAAAATTGAATAGAGTGCATATTGAGATAATTTAGAAATATAAAAAGGATAATTAATTAATTGAAAAATATTGGAATTACATGATCAAAATGGAATTACATTATCAAAATGATTATCATCTCTCTTCTATATAAGAGGGAGATTTACAAGAGATGAGTTACAACTTACAACTAACAAATATTAATGAACTACTCATCTAACTACTCTAACTAATAATCTTTCATGCCTAAAAAAAAAAACCTAATAATCTTTCATTTATTAATTTGACTTGTTGTTATTCTTCATACTCTTGAACACACGGGAATTATTGAGAGATGTCACATTGTAAAGTTGCCACATATATGTGTTACCTTGTGGGAAAATTGGACATTTGTTCAATGAGTTAATTCCTCTTTTTCACTTTTCGTGTTTCATTTTACTAAATTTTTAATACGCATCGATTCAATATTATAGAACGTTAATTATTTTTTAATATGATACATGTCAACTATTTATATAATGGAATAAAATATAAAACATCACAATTAGAACATATGATTTTCATTCATTAGATAAACTATTGAGGGAGTGCTTGATTTTGACGGGATATATGGACCGGTTACGCATGTCTAGATAATACTCTCTTTGTTTCATAAGTGTTTGCACAATAGAATAGACATGCATACATTAAAAAATAAATGTAATGGGTGGAATGTTGAGGGATAATTTTGTAAAGTTAAATAAATAAAGTAAAAAGAGTGGTTGAAACGAGTGTAAATGTAATAACATTTTGTGTAAACATGTGAATATTGTGAGGATGAAATTTATGAAGGAGTCTCCTTTTTAAATGTGAACAAACGATTGTGAGACGGATGAATAAGAAAAATCTTAGTCTTAATATTATATATTTGCAAATATTTTAGGTGTCATTTGTCATAATCTGATTGGTCTATTTTAGTCTCTTCTCAATTCATTCTATTTCAAAATCTTTTTTTTCTTAAATCTGAATATTGTCTAATGACTATACGCACAGGTTTTACACTATTTATATATGTTTTAAAAATATTTTTTTTATTAATAAATTAAAATATATTATAAATTTGGGTGAATCTCTTGTGGTGTACTTGAGTGAACTTTGACTGGTCAACCGTTGATCGATCAACGGTGAAATTTTAACTTTTTTTTCCGATTTTTTTTCTCCATTTTTTTTTTCCAGAAAATTTACATTTTTCAATGTTAGTTTCAGTTATATTAACATACACTTTTCAGTTATAATATCATACACTTTTCAGTTATACTCCCTCTGTCCAGTAAAATTTTGCTCACTTCTTTTTATACATGTTTTAAAAAAAAAATGTTGCACTTTTCAATATAGTAACATACACTTTTCATTAAAAAACATAGTTATAAGAACATACACTTTTCATTAAAAACAATGTTGCACTTTTCAATATAGTAACATACACTTTTCATTAAAAAACAAAGATGCGTTTTTCAATATACTACCATACACTTTTTAAAAAAATGGAAAAAAAAATTTAAAGTTTGACCATTGACCGGTCAACGATCCACATCAACATCATCATTCGCTTAATTCTTATTAATACTCCCTCCGATCCAAAAAAGTTTGTCGCATTTGGACTTTAAGTTTGTTTCAAAAAGTTTGTCGCTTTTCCTAATTTTACCAATGATCTCCCTAAATTGCCCCTATTCTTTTGGAAATATATTAATTACGATTTTTTTTGAAAAGGTCAAAGAAATGGTGGAAAAGGAAGGTGGAAAAATAAAAAGGAAAAAGAGAAGAAAGGGGGAGAAAATAATGAGGGGTAAATTTGTCAAAAAAATATGTTCCTTAATTCTATACAAAATGAGAAATGCGACAAACTTTATGAAACGGAGGGAGTATATTTTAAATATAATTTAAAACAAATATTATCCATTAAAATATATTTTAATTTTTTAATATCTAATTTCCCACTTAACCCGTTAGTAAAAACCAGAAAACATCAAAGCAAATCAAATCTTTCATCTCACCATCACCAACGATTTATTTTTTCACCTGCACCACCATTTATTTTTTCTGATTTACAATTTATTTTTCCTGGAAAAATCATCTTTCTCCCACGAAGCAAATCAAGTTTTTTACAATTATTACTTATTTTCTCAGCAAAAAATGCTACAATTATTACTTATTTTCTCAGCAAAAAATGTCACATCTTAATTGTAGCCGTTATTTCATAAATTTTTTTAGAAAGATTTGATGTATATTAGATTAGAAAATTGAGATTATTCCCTAATAGAGTCACTTCTATAGAGTATTAAGCAAGTTAAACCTACAACTTTTAAAATTTTCTAATAGGGTCAAATTAGTGTAAAAAACCCTTAAATACCCTTAATATTCATATACCTCCTTAATTTCTATATTTGAACATTTAATTCGAATTTTAAATTCATAATTATGGTCAACCAATTAATTCGGGAGTTATAGGCATAACTTGACAAATTCTTGACTTTCCCAAATCGAATTCTTAAAATTCATTTCTGCAAATCGATTGCAGATTCCAAAATAGGAAATTTCAAGATTGGGAAGTTCTGGAATATCTGGATTTTCTGCAGATTGGGAAGTTCGTGTTGCTGCCTAGTGGGAAGTGCTAGTCCAATTCGGAAAGAGTGCCAATTTGGGAAGAAAGAGTCGCTGCAATTTGGGAAGAACGTGGGTCATCTCCATCATCGGTTTCTGGGCTGAGGGGGCGATTACGATTTAATTCAATCGCTGCAAATTGGTGAAAACGCGAAGCTGTTTTTGTTTGGAAGATCGTGGGTGAATGTCATCATCGGTTTCTAGGCTGAAGGAGCGGTTACAATATTCTGGAATCGCTGCAATTGGGAAGAACACATCGATGCATTTTGGGAGGAACGAAGGAGAATTCACCATTGTGTTGCTGGGCTGCTGAAACGATTCAATCTATGCTGTCATTGATGCGATTTGGGAAAAATCACAAACAGTTAGTTCTAATATCTGCCATTGTTGATGAGCTTTTTCGAAATCTGCCATTGTTGATGAGCTTTGTTCGAAATCTGCCATTGTTGATGCGATTGGTGCGAAATCGACCACTGTTCACGCCATTAAAACTGGAGTTTCTATAGTCCATTGGTGAACGAACGTTCACTGCTGGAATTGTTAATCTTCTCTTGGAAGAATTCAGATCTGCAATCACGGTTTTTGTAGGAGTTTGTTTGTGTTAATTGAGGAACAATTTCTGCAAATTGGGCAGAACACGAATCTGCGAAATCTGCAAGTGTTAACACCAGAAAAGCTGGTGTTCCTCAATATTCTTTGCTGGAATTTTTGTCCTGCAATCACAGTCTATTGTTGGATGTTGCTCGTGTGAGTTTCATTTTTGTGTTCATGACTGAAGAAGTGATTCCTTTCATCTTTTATTCGCTGAAAACTGGGAGGTGCAACCCGACGTTGAAAGAATTACCTATTAGTATTTTTCTAAGCAAGAATCGCCCTAATTCTTACGTCTTTAGGGTGCAACTTAGTACTCGGGGATTATGCGAAAAAAGGAGAAGTTTCATGGATACAATAGCTTGACATGGAGGTGAACATTAGATATGCACATTACCGTATGCATGTATACATGCATATCGTATAGTGCATTTTACATGTGCACGTTTATATTCACGTGCATACGACATATGTTCATATTTACGTGTTGACAATCCAGTTAAGGGCTACGCGCATACAATATTTTTCATATTCGTACTGTTCATGCTCGCGTGCATATTGTAATGTTCATCTACAAGTGCACACCATAATGTTCATCTACAAGTGCACACTGAAAGTGTGTGTGTGGGGTGTAGAAGTGTTTAAGTATAAGTAGATAAATGTTGCACAGAATGTTGAGACAAATAGTGCAACACTGACTCTAACAGAATATCAGAAATTAAGATACACAGCGGAAGACTTGAAACACTAAAAACAAACGAGACACAATGGAAATACTTTTAACATAGATTTTATAAATAAAAATCTATGTCTGCCTTATGGCGTAAAATCAATACTTATCTTCAAGTACAAATGTTGTGTGAAATGTTACAACAATAACTTTCACAACGAAACTATAAACGAGGCAGGTGCCAAGTCTAGAAAACGAACTAAGTGTATAAATTATACACTGTCGAAATGCCTAGTCTATCTAATGATTACACTCTCAATAGATAAGAAGACACACAGTCATACGGGTGGTATACAACGTATGAACTAAAATGTAGAACTATTGGCCACAATTTCCTAACAGGGATGAACGCTCGGTCTAGGATATTGATCGAATAGAGCACACCGAATTATGAAGCCTTCAATGGGTATTTATAGTGGTGGTATGCGAATTCTAGAGGCTTCCACATTGAGGTCCTATTTTTTAGGAAACTCAACTTCCACAACTTCCATGATCTTTCTAGATCCTTCTAGGCTGCTCCAGGTCGTTCCAAATGTATCTAGGTTGTTCTAGCATGTTCTCCAATGTTCTGGAATCTTCTAGGTTCCAGATCCTTGTAGAAGCTTCTAGATCCTGCCAGAAATGTGACAACATTTAGGTGAACATTTAATGTAGCATTTCAGAAAAGACTTAGAAAAAATTTCGGAAGGTCAAATTTAGATGTTGTTGATAATGTTAAGACATTTAAGAATTAACAACATCTACACACACCATAATGTTCATATCTAATGTTCACATTAATGTTCATATCTAATGTTCACATTTACCTGGCTACAACATCCTTCATATCCAAGGTTTGGAATATCATGGTTCATACTGCATAATACCATTCATTGACAGAGAACTTAATTCTACCGTATTACATGCCTACAACAAATTATATATTTAACCAAGACATAAATCAATTCAATACATAACAAAAATTAACTTCATAAAAAGCCACAAAACAATATTCAATAACAAAACAAACTTCCCAAATAAAAAGTAATCTTTCAGCTACACAAAGTCAGCTGATTAATTCGAATTGACTTAATTTTAGGAATATTTGAATAATGGAAGGTGATATAATATTGCATTTTACGAGATATGCATTTATTCAAATAATTTGATGTTAATCTCTCTAATATTAAGTCATTTCAAATAATTTAAATGGGTAAAGGGCAATTCTGTCTTATTAAATGACAATTTGACTCTAATAGATAAAAAACAATAACCTATTCCCAATTAGACAAAACACTTAGTGAAATGACTCTAACAATAATTTACCCTAGAAAATTCACTTGTATAAAATGGACAAGTTCCATGATTTTTTTTTTTCAATTTACTAACCCAAACAAATAACAAATAGTGGTGATGGATGACATAATTTATAATTTAGGAATAAAATGATAATATTGAATCAAAATTGATCACCGTGCAAACCATAAAAATATTAAGTTAAAAAAAAGATGGATCATATATGTTGAAAAAATATGAGAAAACCATGCATATGCATTCTTTGTTTCTTTGTCTACCTATGGAGGATGTACTATGTATGGAGGATGTACTTATCAGCTCATTCAAGGACTTTGTCGAATTCGATGGTTAGGACTTTGTCGAATTCGATGGTTACGTGAGCCTCATGTCAACATGACCAGTTGCTAATTCATTATTCTGTCGTTGGTTTATAAGAGCACATGTCAACATGATATGATCAACTGCTAACTCATTATTCTGTCATTGGTTTATAAGAGCACCAACTGCTAACTCATTATTCTATTCTGTTGTTGGTTTATAAGAGCACTATTAAATCGAGTAACAAAATCCATTAATGAGTTTTTGACTTGAGACGTACCTTTTGAAAAAAGTATGAGCATTTTTTGCTCGTTGACCGGAACCCATGTACTACGCAAATCATACACGTTTTGCAACCACTCATTATCTTCTAACTTTATAGCTTTTACCACTTACCACCTCACTCCATTTTTGTTCAAATTCATGGGGTGTTTCTGAATATAATGTTCAAATTCAAATGTATGTGGGTTCAAATTCATGAGGTGTTTCTGAATATAATGTTCAAATTCAAATGTATGTGGGAATGCTTGAATGATAGTTTCCTGCTTTTCTCACTAAAAATAAATTGTAAATCAGAAAAAATAAATCGTTGGTTGGCGGTGGTGCAGATGAAAATTTTGATTTGCTTTGGAAATGTTTTCTATTTTTTACTAACGGATTAAATGGGAGATTAAATATTAAAATATATTTTAATGGATAATATTTATTTTAAATTATATTTAAAATATATTAATAAGAATTATGCTGGATGATGATGTGGCGTGAAAACTCAGAAATCTGGGTTCTATATCACTACTCTCTCTCTCTATATATATATATATATATATATTAATTAGGAAATATTCGCAGATTCGACCCATTCTCAATACTGGGCGGATCTTACTTGATACAAAACTCGTGGGGTGGGGCGGGTACCCGCGGGTCGGGTCAATATATATTGTCATCATGTACTTCTGACCTTTTGTCTTCAGAGTTCTCTAAGAGAATCAGTTGAAATCTCTTATTTTTAGAAGAAATTTTGGATAATGTAATTTACGGAATATTAAAATTCATAAACTTTTGAATACCTAAAGATTTTTAAAGACTTTTTAAAATTTGTATTGAATGAATACCTCCACAACCAATACACCCCCTAAATTAATGCAAGTAACACCATTTTCACGTGACGAAAATTTAAAATTTAAGAAGTGGGTGGGTGGTACATTCGGGTAACACCATTTTCACGTGACGAAAATTTAAAATTTAAGAAGTGGGTGGGTGGTACATTCGGATAAACGATTGTTGATTTTTATTGCTGAACTTCACGGGGCTTTACTGAAAAAAAAATTCATATTAAATTAATGCAAGTAACACCATTCTCTATTTTATATGTTAGTGACGAATTTTTTTTTTTTATATTTTATATGTTCATAGTTAGGTATAAAGACTTGAGATATCTATTTTATCTCATTAATATTTGAAAAATCTTTATTTTAATATAATGGAATAGTTGAGTAATGATGTGAAAGGACACCTAAACAATACGATATAATATACATCTAGGATATGGATTATCTAAGATTAGGATGATAACTAAACTTTATAAATTTTAAAATATAATCTACCTTAATCTAAATTATCAAACAACCAATAAAAATGATATATAGTTAATCTAGGTTTAATCTAAGCTATATATCAAACATGCCCTATTAAAATAGGAAAGTGCTACAGGTGCCGCTTTTCTGTCCAAGCACGTACATCTCACTAAATTTCTTCAGATTACCTAAAATGCACTTTCTTTATTTAATTTCACACCGGCCACTAAACCTTTTTTTTTTTTTAAAGTGCCGATTTTTATATTCAAATTGAACGGAGGGAATAACAATTACTTGTGCGCATGCATGGGGGGTGGGGGTAGGGGTGTGCGGTGTGCCTATAAAAGAAGCAGATTATCAAAGAAGTTGTACGCAATCATATAGTAATAATGGAAGTGAAAAACCAAAGTGTTGCTCGTCCCCTCGCAAATTTTCCCCCAGATGTATGGGGAGACTATTTCCTCAACTACGAGCCTGCAGAGTCCAATGAGGTATGATATTGCAAGGAAATTAATTTTAGTTTATTATTTATTTATTTTGTTGGATGAGAATATTTAACCAATATTATTATTAAGGGTGGTGAGAAAGAAGTTGCTGAAGAGGTGAGAGAGGAAGTGAAAAGGGAGTTGAAGGAATTAGGAGCATCAAAGGAATACATGCTGCAGCTGATCAAAATGGTGGATGCAATTCAACGATTAGGCATTGAGTATCTTTTCCAAGAGGAGATTGATGAAGCTTTGCACAATATTTTTGATGATTATTGCAAAGTACATAATTATCTTCATGAAGACCTCTACTCCACTGCTCTTACTTTTCGCCTTCTCAGACAACACGGATACAGGCTTTCATCTGGTAAGTAGCTAGTACTAGCACTGCGTCATTTCTTTAATTTTGGTCATTTTTTGTGTCAAATTGAAAAAGAAACTAAAATTGAACATTCTTGATAATAAGTACTCTGCATATTATGCAGAGGTTTTTGACAAGTTTGTTAAGGATGAAGAAGGTGATTTCGAGGCAGTATCCGTTGCGGGGGTGCTGGAATTTTTCGAAGCGACGTATCTGAGAGTCCACGACGAACAAGTTCTGGATCGTGGGCACGTTTTGGCAAGAAATTACTTGGAATCAGTTTTGGCAAGTTTGAGTAATCCGGAAGGTGAACAAGTTAGTCATGCGTTGTATAAGTACTCGACTCGGAGAGGATTTACTCGAGTAGAAGCAAGGCATTACATTCCCATATATGAACAAACTGCTTCTCACAATCCACTTTTACTCAAACTTGCTAAGTTGGACTTTAAACTGCTGCAGTCTATGCACAGAAGGGAGTTGAGTGAAGTTTGTAGGTACGTTAATTAACACTACAAGAAAATTGATTGACAATCCTAAATTTAATATCTTCAATACTCCAAATTCTAAATTCTGGATCCGTCACTGTAGGTGGTGGAAAAGTTTAGAGGTGCCAACGAAGTTGTCATATGCAAGAGATCGAATAATTGAGAATTACTTCTGGGTAGCAGGAATTTATTTCCAACCCGAACATGCTTTTGCTAGGAAACTCTTTAACAAACTCCAGATCTTGGTGGTTGCATGTGATGATACTTTCGACGCCTATGCTACTTTCGACGAACTGAAAATCTTCACTGAAGCAATCGAATGGTACGTACGTAATATTCATTAATATTGGATCGATGTATGACGACTAACCGGCCAGTTTAATTTTAATTTTTATATATTTTGAATAATATTTTCATTAAAAATTATTAATTAAATTAAATTGTAGCTGGAGTGTTTCAAGCTTAGATCATCTCCCAGACAATATGAAGTTAATTTATAAGGCTTTCTTGGAAATCTTTGATGAATTTGAGGAGGAAATGATGAAGCAAGGACGATCGTATAGGACCAGCTATGGAATAGAAGCCGTACGTATGCACGCACAATTTAATTAATTAATTAATTAATTAAAACGAATATATATATATATATATTATATAATTGTGTTTGATGATGATAAACGTACGTACAGATTAAAATGGTAGTTCGATATTACTTTGAGGAGATAAAATGGAGAGGGAAAAAGGAGATGCCGACAATGAAGGTGTACATGGAGTTTGCAAAAAGGAGTACTGTGTATTTACCTCTAATGATTGTAACACTTATTGGCATGGGAGATATTGTCACCAAACAAGTCTTGGATTGGGTTCTTTCTGAACCTCCTATTGTCACTGCTAACTTAATTATATGCAGGTTAACTGCTGACATCGTGGGCCACGAGGTATATATTAGTCTCATGATTTTCGTCCTACCTAGCTACCTATATATTTTTGCCCGAAAATCAGAAATGACGCGCGTTTCTGATTTTCCTGCGAAGATATGACAAGCTAGTAGCTAGCTAACTATATTTGAATTAAATTTGGTGTTTGATGAGGTGCAGTTTGAGAGAAAGAGAGAGCATATACCATCATCAATAGAATGCTACATGAATGAGCACAACGCGACAGAAGAAGAAGCAGTAGAGGAATTCAAGAAGCAAATAGAGTCGGCATGGAAGGACATAAACGAGGCATTTTTCAGACCAACTGAAATCCCTGCCCCTCTACTTGTCCTTTTTCTCAATTACGCACGTGTAATGGAGGTTATCTACAGCAAGGGTGATTGGTTTACACATGTGGGACCTGAAATGAAAAACTTCATCAAACAACTATACATTCACCCCCTGCCATAAATAACTAATTACTGCGCTGAAATTAAGTATGCAATTTGTCTTGTGTTGTGTGTTTCCAAATAAACAGTCTCACCTATGGCTATGGTGAAGATTATCAGTTTCATATATATATTAATGTAGTATTGTGCTTATGGATGTTAAAGATATATGTAATATTGTGTGATTTACCTTCTTCTATATAATATGACCCTTTGTTTGTGTCATATATGTTTAATTCATGTTGAGAGCAATCCTATTCAAAATCTACTGTGTGCGATTTACACACACTCGAGGTGCGATTCACACACAGTCATGATCATTTCCCTCACTCCACCAACAGATCTCTCTTCTCCCTTTCTATGTAGATCGATTGTAGGTTGTTTCCTCCAATGCTTGCGCTTCCATCGCCTTCCACCTCCGTCGTCGCCGCCTTTTCGATTTTTCCTTAGATGCTTACGTTTTTTGTAGATTTCTTCTAACTTTTGTTGGGAATTGGGATCAACACATAAATTATCCCTAACAGAGTCATGCTGACCGTTCAGGGAATTTATCCATGATCCCGTTGATTTTTTTGTTTTTTTAGATAGTTTCAATTTTCTTATTGCTTCTGTTTTTTCTGGATTTTTTCTTGCGCATATGACTTACCTTAGTTTCATGGTTAAGTTCCTGTTTATTTATGTTTGTTTTCGTTACCCTTTTGTGGGGCTCTCTCTCCCTTGTGTGGGACTTCCTCTCCCTTATGTGAGACTTTTTTTGAGCAGTTTGGTGGTTTGGTAGAATTATGGTATTTGATGGAATTTTGTTCATTTTTTTTATTTCTTGTTTATTGATATGAAAATACCTTAATGTGGGGTTGTCTCGTATTGAAAATGGAGACCTGAACATTCATGTGGAGTAAATGGTACACTCATTTTTCTCTTCATCACAATTAGAGGGGGCAACAACCGTGACAATCCGTCTTCTATTAAAAATCATTAGTTTTGAACGTATAATTGTATTGACATTTAACTTTAATTTTGTAAATCTCTTTAAAAAAAATCAAATTGAGGCATCTCCAACTCAAAACTCCAAAATGCTAATCTATATACTCTAAAATGGTCTTTGTGATCTATTTCAAAAAAATATATATATAATCTACATTCATATACTTTTTTTATTATTTTATTTCCAATATATTGTAATTATTAAATAATTATATAATTACATCAAAATTAATTTATATAACCAGATATTTGATTAGTAAATTAAATTCGAAAATAATTATATTTTCAAATTATAAAATGTAAAACAAATAGTAATGTTCAAATATTGCTTTTATTTAAACATGACATTAAGAAGCATGCATCGACTTAAAATAATATTAATAAAGGAACTCTAATTATAATCTCAATTTTTCTGTCCGTTTCGTGATTATTTGCATACTTTCTATATTTAGACGTTTTAAGATTACTTGCATACTTTTAATTCGGAAATACCCACAAAATTAGTACCCTCCCAACTTTATTTTATTTTCAAAATTATCACTTATTTTTACCTATATTTTACTTTACACCTCATCAAATCCATTTTACATCTCACCAATTTCACTTTACATCTCACTAAATCACCTAAAATACTCATATTTATCTTACATCACCAATCACTAAATCTTACTTTTACAAAAACTCAGCACCAATCACTAAATCTTACTATTTTCTTAAAAAGTGTGTCGATCAAATCGTCCAAGTATTCTGAACACTTAGGTCATGTTTGTTTTGGAATTATGTGGGTGTTTTCAAACACTATAAGGTGCTTAAAAGCACTTTTTTTTTCAAATAGAATCACTTTTGGAGTGTTTTCAAACACAACCAAGTGATTAAGGGCGTGTTTTGAAACTCTACAAATTGCTTCTAGAATCACTTATTTTTAAAGCTCCCTCTCACAAGCTTTTGAAAAAAAGTGATTCTGGAAGCAGTTTGTAGAGTTTCAAAACACGCCCTAAGTTAATTTGTTAAAAGTGATTTTGATGAAGCACCCCTCCACCTACTTCTAATAGTTTTTATGTGCTTCTCATCATTACAATAATCAATTTTACCTTCACAATTTAAATAATATTTCATCTTTACACATTACCTATCCAAATGTAATAAGGGTGTTTTTTTGTAAATTTATAAAAAAAAGTGGTTTGTTTTGTAAACACCACAACATATACACAATTGATTTAAAGTGCTTAATTTTAAAACACTATCAACTTTCAATTTTATTGCAAAAATCAATTTTAATCACTTTGAATCAATCACTATGATTTGCAAACACACCCTATGTAGGATGAGTGCCAGAAAATTCGAATGGAGAAATTTTGGATGAGAAAATTTCAATGAATAGTGATTGTGTATGTTTGTTTTGTAATGTTGAGTAGGATAAAATATAACTTTATACGGAGTATATGTTAAATCAATTGTGTAAAACTTTATGTTAAATTAATTGTGTAAGAGTGTGTGATGTTGTATTATTGTAATAATATAATATATAAGTATTTTAGAGGTAGATATAATTGGATGGTGAAATTTGATGTGAAATCTCGAACTCGAATAAGATGGGAGACGTTACGTCTCACATCTGAACGTGTGAGTCCCAAATCAAACAGAGTTGGTCTCCTGTGCACGCTGCTCACATCTGAACGTGTGAGTCCCAAATCAAACAGAGTTGGTCTCCTGTGCACAGCGTGCACGTGCACACTAATGCACAGACCAATTCTATATCTATTTATAAAGATAAACATAAATAATTATGTAATGAATGTTCTAGTGGTTATAGATACCTTTTTAAAAGCTTGAGGTCACAGGTTCAAATCCTTTCAAACTTTTTTTTTTTTTTCATTTTTCATTTTTTTTCCTTTTTTTTTGGTTTTTTTTTTTCGTTTTTTTTTCTGTTTTTTTTTTTAGATTTTTTTTTTCAAACTTGTTTATTTTTTCATTTTATTTTCTGTTTTTTTTTTTGTTTTTTTTTTCGTTTTTTTTCTGTTTTTTTTTTTCAATTTTTTTTGTTTTTTTTTCAAATTTGTTTATTTTTCTATTTATTTTTCATTTTTTTTCGTTTTTTTTTATTTTTTTTCGTTACTCACTTCCACTTTTTAATAATAATAGTCTCTACTTTTCATTAATAATAATTATCACTTTTCATAACAAAATTATCACTTTTCATAACAAAATTACCACTTTTCACTAATAATAGCTACCACTTTTCAGTAACAAAATTTCCACTTTTCAATAATAATAGTTACCACTTTTCAATAATAAGAATTACACTTTTCAGTTAAAATATCTACCACTTTTCAATAATAAAAATTACATTTTTCAGTTAAAATATCTACCACTTTTCAGTAACAAAATTTCCACTTTTCAATAATAAGAATTACACTTTTCAGTTAAAATATTTATCACTTTTCAATAATAAAAATTACATTTTTAAGTTAAAATATCTACCACTTTTCAATAATAAGAATTACACTTTTTAGTTCAAATATCTACCACTTTTCAATAATAAGAATTACACTTTTCAGTTCAAATATCTACCACTTTCAATAATAAAAACAACATTTTTCAGTTAAAATGTCTGTCACTTTTCAATAATAAGAATTACACTTTTTAGTTCAAATATCTACCACTTTTCAATAATAAGAATGACATTTTTTCAATTTTAATAATAATTTTAACTGTACAATTTATAATTAAATATACCCGTTTTAATTAATTAATATTTCCACTTTTCACTAATAATAATTATCACTTTTGATAACAAAATTACCACTTTTCATTAATAATAGCTACCACTTTTCAGTAACAAAATTTTCACTTTTCAATAATAAGAATTACACTTTTCAGTTAAAATATCTACCACTTTTCAATAATAAAAATTACATTTTTCAGTTAAAATATCTACCACTTTTCAGTAACAAAATTTCCACTATTTATCACTTTTCAATAATAAAAACTACATTTTTAAGTTAAAATATCTACCATTTTCAATAATAAGAATTACACTTTTCAGTTCAAATGTCTACCACTTTTCAATAATAAGATTACACTTTTCAATAATAAGAATTACACTTTAACTGAAAAGTGTAATTCTTATTATTGAAAAGTGGAGATTTTGTTACTGAAAAGTGGTAAATATTTTAACTGAAAAGTGTAATTCTTATTATTGAAAAGTGGGAATTTTGTTACTGAAAAGTGGTAACTATTATTATTGAAAAGTGAAAATTTTGTTACTGAAAAGTGGTAATTATTATTAGTGAAAAGTGGAAATTTTGTTACTGAATAGTGGTAACTGTTATTAGTGAAAAGTGGAAATTTTATTAATGAAAAGTAGCAACTATTATTATTGAAAAGTGGGGTGAGTAACGAAAAAAAAGAAAACGAAAAAAAAAAAACTAAAAAAAAAAAAAACGAAAAAAAAAACAAAAAAAAAATGAAAAAAAAAACAAAAATAAAAACTAAAAAAAAAAGTTTGAAAGGACTGTAATTTATTAATTAATTAATAAAGTAATAGATTATAAATTAATTAATTAATTAATAGAAAAAAATAGAATTATAACTATAAGTAGAGAAAAAAGGATAATAAGTTAGAATAGGAGGATAAGGACAAAAGCATGTGCACAGGGTGCATTTGAGAATTTCCCAATCAAACATGTTTTTTTTTTTTATTATTTGCAGAATATTTTTGAACTTTATATAATAACATTTTTTTGGTCTTGTATGTATGCTATTACAAAGTCAAAATATGTTATTATAAGACAAAAAATATTCTATTATTACAAGATCAAAACTATATTACTATCAGACCAAATTATTGCCACTCCAAGACCAAAAATATATTACTACAAGTTCAAAAATATTCTAAACACTTAATTTTTTATTTTTATTTTTGCGATTTTTCCAAATTCTTTTTACATGTAGTAATATATATTTTGTCTTGTGGTAATATTTTGACCTTTTATAGTAACAATATATTAATTATGTAGTAAATCATCTGCTTGTAACCTATAATTTTTTTGGATAACTCGATTATAGACTTATGATCCGCGAATTTTTAAAAATTATTGTAACTAGACATATTTTATGTATAAAATATTTTCAAATTGTTAATAGAGTATTTTTACTATTTTTCATCTTTACCAAACCAGGATTTAAAAAAAATCACACACACGCCTCCGTTCACGAATTCTATTTCCATACTTTGGGGCACTTTTTTTAAAAATAAAAGTAGATAACATAAGAGAGTATTTTAGAGTCTAGTGTTATTTAAGTGCAATTGAAATTTGACCACAATAAATTAGATCAAAGGTTAAATTGAATAAATTAAATATTAAAATTTAAATGTATACACTAAATTGCTTATGAGAGTTTGTCTATTCATAAAAGGTATGAGAATAAAATTTATTGCTGAATTAATAAAACGAGTGAAAATAGAATTCTTGAACGAAGGGAGTATATCTTAACTATTCCCTTTGTTAAAATGATGGGGCCTTAGAAACAGTCCAGTAATCTGAGCCATCAGATCTGAAATCTAATGGCTTACATTTGATGACCTGCTACCTGTTGCATTTGGCGTCGCAGAATCCATCGCCTTGCATTGCACTTATTATCGTTTTTTGTCGCCCTATTACACTTTTAAATTAAATTTAATAATTTTAAATATATAATTGTAAAATTACAAATTTATCCTCACGTGATTAATAAAAAAATTAATTGATAATATATAATCTTTATTTTAATTCTCATATCATTAATAATCATAATAAACAATAAATTATCTTTTTTTATTTGAATGAATTGAATTTTAGGTTAAATTATTAATTTAGTTGATTTTTTTATACAAATTTCTGTTTCGAGATTACAAAATTGGGCGCGGCTACAATTTATGATCATGTAGTAATTGATATGTTTATGATAAAATCAGGAGAAAACCTACAAAATTCCATTCCGATCCCAAACACTTCAAAACAAAACTCTCTGCACATCCGCTGCTCGATCCAGTTAACATTATGTAATTTATATTTATATTTTTTATTTTATTTTGTTCATTTTTAGTCGAATTAGTATTATTAGTATGCCTAAAAAGAAGTATTCTCAAATTGTTGATAATTACTCCCAGTTTTTTTTATGTGATATTGAGCATTCCTCTGATTGAACTTTTGATTTTTTTTCTGAGATAATACTCTGTTTTTTCTGGACAATCACATTAAAGCAGTATTCTCAAATCTCAATTGTTATTCATATAAAATTTGTATGATTTCTATATGGTTATTGATTTGTTATTCATATAAAATTTGTATGATTTCTATATGGTTATTGATTTGTGAGATTTATTTGAAATTTATGAATTTTATTTATGAATATGTTACGGAATTGTATCCACAAAGCAACTCCTTACAAATGATAAATCAAGACAACTAGAAACGCAATGAATTGAAACGAATAAAAGAACTCAAAGAAAGAACACGGGATTTACGTGGTTCGATCAAATGATCTACGTCCACGGAGGATAGAAGACTCTCTTCACTAATCACAAATGAAAGTTACAGATTACAAGTGTACACAAAGCTTGATCTCTCTCTTAAACTCTCTATGTGTGTAACCCACAATCTATGCACTAGATGGTGTATTTATAGATGTACAATGCAAGTTGTAACTGCCTCTAACAAACTAACTAACTAACAGAAATCAACTAACTCTGAAACTGGAATATCAGCACAGTAGAACTCAGCGCAGTAAAACTCAGCACAGTTGTCTCAGCAGACTAAGAACACTATATCAGCACAGTACTCTTTAGCAGACTAAGAGCAGTACTGTTCTGACCCGACCAGCAGAGTTGATACCTAAGATCACTAAACCTTATCAGCAGAGTACTCATTACTCTACTTGTACTGAAATAACCAAATATCAGAACACTAGTTACTGTGCTTATACTAAGCACAGTTCTGAAAATCAGCACACTACCACTTCTGATAGTAAGAACAGTTCTCCAATATTGCATTAATCTCAACAATTCTCCACCTTAATGCAAGATTGCCTTCTTCCCAGCCCTCCCCAAGGCTGTTTGTTCATTCTCTTCTTAATGAACATCCCAGGTACTAAGGTTTACCAACTCCATGCAATAGTTGAACTTATTGCTTGGTAATGCCTTAGTTAACATATCAGCTGCATTTTCTTCTGAAGCTACCTTCTGAACTTCAACAATGCTCTTCTCCAAGATGTCTCTAACAAAATGCAGCTTCACATCAATGTGCTTTGACCTCTCATGAAACACTTGATGTTTTGCTAGATGGATAGTGCTCTGATTATCACACAGCACAGGAACACTCTTCTG
This sequence comes from Galeopsis tetrahit, assembly GCA_963675135.1. Taxonomy (NCBI): domain Eukaryota; kingdom Viridiplantae; phylum Streptophyta; class Magnoliopsida; order Lamiales; family Lamiaceae; genus Galeopsis; species Galeopsis tetrahit. The sequence continues at coordinate 92,786,750 of OY776119.1, forward strand.
GAATATGCCAAAATCTCTCATAATGCCCTTCAACCACATTGCTTCCTTCACAGCTTCTGTCAAGGCTATGTACTCAGCTTCTGTTGTGGATAAGGTCACCATAGATTGTAAAGCTGCTCTCCATGTTATAGCAGTGCCATACAATGTAAACACATAACCAGATAAAGACTTCCTTGTATCTATGTTTCCAGCAAAATCAGAATCCACAAATCCAATTAAAGGACTCTTGGTATCAGCACACTTCTCGAACAATAATCCTAAGTCTTCTGATCCATTCAGATATCTTAGAATCCACTTCAAAGCTTCCCAATGAAACTTTCCTGGATTTCCCATGAACCTACTCACCATACTAACAGCATAGGCAAGATCTGGTCTGCTACAGACCATAGCATACATGAGACTTCCTACTCCATTCGCATAAGGAACAGTAAGCATCTGCTTCTTCTCTTCATCTGTTTGAGGAGATTGCTTGACTGACAACTTGAATTGTTGACCAAATGAAGTACTAACTGGTCTGGACTGGTGCATAAGAAACCTTCTCAAGACCTTCTGAATATAACTCTTCTGGGATAGGAACAGCTTGCCTGCTTTCCTATTTCTAAGAATATCCATTCCTAATATTCTCTTGGCTTCACCCAAATCCTTCATCTCAAACTTGCTACTCAGCTGCTGCTTCAGCTGGGTAATCTTTCTCATACTCTTGCTAGCTATTAACATATCATCTACATAGATCAGTAGATAGGTGCTCTCTAGATAATCTTGTTTACCAATATATACACATCCATCATATTTGCTTCTTAAGAAACCAATAGAAAGCATGAAGGTATCAAACTTTCTATACCATTGTCTAGGACTCTGCTTGAGCCCATACAATGATTTCTTAAGCAAGCATACCTTACTTTCAGTTTCAGGCATGATAAATCCTTCTGGTTGATGCATATATATTGTTTCAGCTAGTTCTCCATGTAAAAATGCAGTTTTAACATCTAGCTGATGTAACTCAAGATCATCTTGAGCAACCTTAGACAAAAGTAATCTTATTGAACAGTGTTTAACAACAGGAGAGAATACCTCATTGAAGTCTATGCCTTCTCTTTGTGTGAATCCTCTTGCCACCAACCTAGCCTTGAATCTGATCTGCTCTCTAGCACCACCAAATCCAACTTCAAGCTTTTTCTTGAACAGCCACCTGCAGCTCACTAACTTCTGGTTTTTAGGCTTCTCAACAAGGATCCAGGTCTGGTTTTTCTCCAAAGATTGCAACTCTTCTGACATGGCTGCTGCCCACTGCTCTCTTTTAGGACTGGTGATTGCTTCCCTATAGTTTCTTGGCTCATAATGCTCCACCTCTTCTGCTGTGATCAGAGCATATGACACAAGATCAGCTTGGCCAAACCTAGATGGGGGGTGAATCTGCCTTCTGAGCCTATCTCTTGCAAGACTATAATTTCTCAAATCAGCAGGGTTGTCTTCCATGGTATCATCTTCTGAATTATCTTCTGGTACCTGTTCTGGAACAACCTCATCTGGTGTGTTATTTCCCAGATCAGTAGGGTTGACTACCTCCTCTGGTGCCAACTGATCTGATGTGGGAAACTCCACCTCAGCTGAGAAACTCTCTTCTGACTCATTTACAATTCTTCCATCTAGGTCATGGGAATTTCCATTATGAGGATATCCCATTACCCTTTCATTAAAATCAACATCTCTGCTGATTATTAGTTTCTTATGACCTGGTTCAAGGCACCACAATCTATAGCCCTTGACACCTATTGGATAGCCAATGAATATACATTTCAGAGCCCTAGGCTCAAGCTTATCCTGTCTAATATGGGCATAAGCTTGACATCCAAACACTTTAAGTTTTGAATAATCACTCAGCTTGCCATACCAAATCTCATCTGGGGTTTTACCTTCTAAAGCAAATGATGGGGTTTTATTTATCAAATAACATGCAGTACATACAGCTTCTCCCCAAAAGCTTTTAGGTAATTTAGCATCAGCTAACATGCATCTGACCCGTTCTAGAATAGTTCTATTCATTCTCTCTGCTAATCCATTTTGCTGTGGATTAAGAGGGACAGTTCTATGTCTAGTAATGCCCTTCTCTTTACAAAATTCATTGAATTCAGCTGATAGATACTCAAGGCCATTATCTGTCCTTAAATGTTTTAAGGACTTTCCTTTCTTGTTCTCTATCTCAAGTAGCCATTCTTTGAATTTTGTAAAGGCCTCACTCTTCTGTTTGAGAATGAACACCCAAACTTTTCTAGAATAGTCATCTATAATTGACATGAAGTACTTACCTCCACCAATGGTTTCTGTTCTTGATGGCCCCCAGACATCTGAATGAACATAATCCAGCAGCTCCTTTGTAGTGTGCTTACCCTTCTGGAATGACTTCTTCTTGGCCTTGCCAAGAATGCACTGCTCACAGAACTCCAGGCTTTTGAATGTCTTCTGGTGGAAAGCCCCCTTCTTGGATAACTCCATCAGGCCTTTCTCTCCTACATGTGCCAGCCTCTTATGCCAAAGCATAGCATCTTCAGAACTCATGGTAACATCAGCAGCACCTGTGATTGTCTCACCAATTAAAGAATATAACCCATTAGACTTCTTCCCTTGCATCACTATTCTATCAGCTTTGGTGACAAACAAACATCCTTTTTCAGTCTTGAATTCATAACCCAAAGCATTTAGTGTGCCAAGAGATATAAGGTTTCTCTTCAAATCTGGAACAAATCTGACATTGGTCAGGATCACATGTTTATCATTAAACATCTTCACCCTCACAGTGCCAATCCCTCTCACATTGCAGCTTTCATCATTACCCAACAGAACTGATCCACCATTCATCATTTCCAGGTTTTGAAACCAAGATTTGGTAGGACACATGTGAAATGAACATCCAGAATCCAGCACCCATTCATTAACAAGCTTGCTATCTGTTATGCTCATAACCTCAGCACTATCATATCCTTCTCCTTCTGCTACATCAGCCTTGGCAGGATCAGTAGTCTTCTTATGCTCAGGACAATCTTTTATGAAATGTCCTTCCTTATGGCATTTGTAGCAAGCTCTGTCCTTGGCTACAAATCCATTCTTCTTCTGAGCTGGCTTGGCATGGAACTTCTTGCCTTGCCCTTTCTTCTTGTCATTCTTAAGTTTGATGTTAAGACCCTCAGCTTGGTTCTTGGTCTTCTTGGTTGAGTTTGCTACATGTAAGCTCTTAGTTTTCAGAATGGACAAGACTTCTTTGAATTTTGCCTTACCCTCCTTGGTAATCAGCAAAGCATCCTTGAAGCTATCATATGAAGGTGGTAAGGACTCCAAAAGTAGAAAAGACTTCTTGTGATCATCTAAAGTAACTCCAACATTTTCAAGATCATCAACAGCTTGCATGAACTCTATTAACTGCTCATCAAGGGTCTTATCATCTGTCATCTTGAAATTGTTGAGCTTCCTCTCCATAAACATCTGGTTTGACAAAGATTGTGTCAAATACAGATCATCAAGGGTCTCAAATACTGCAGCAACATCCTTCTCCTTCATAACTTCCCTGAACACATTGTCTCCCAAACTCAGGACAACAATGTTGTAAGCTTTTTCCATAAGCTCTTCTTTCTTGGCCTGGTCTGCATCGGATGCAGCAGGGTCAAGGGGAGTAAGGGCCTCTTTCAGCCCATGGTGTGACAGCAGAGCCTTCATCTTGGCTTTCCATAAGCCAAAATCTGTCTTACCATTGAATTTCTCTATCTCCAACTTTACAGAGCCCATTTCTTGATTCTTGACTTTATCTTCGGTTCCCACAGACGGCGCCAATTGTTACGGAATTGTATCCACAAAGCAACTCCTTACAAATGATAAATCAAGACAACTAGAAACGCAATGAATTGAAACGAATAAAAGAACTCAAAGAAAGAACACGGGATTTACGTGGTTCGATCAAATGATCTACGCCCACGGAGGATAGAAGACTCTCTTCACTAATCACAAATGAAAGTTACAGATTACAAGTGTACACAAAGCTTGATCTCTCTCTTAAACTCTCTATGTGTGTAACCCACAATCTATGCACTAGATGGTGTATTTATAGATGTACAATGCAAGTTGTAACTGCCTCTAACAAACTAACTAACTAACAGAAATCAACTAACTCTGAAACTGGAATATCAGCACAGTAGAACTCAGCGCAGTAAAACTCAGCACAGTTGTCTCAGCAGACTAAGAACACTATATCAGCACAGTACTCTTTAGCAGACTAAGAGCAGTACTGTTCTGACCCGACCAGCAGAGTTGATACCTAAGATCACTAAACCTTATCAGCAGAGTACTCATTACTCTACTTGTACTGAAATAACCAAATATCAGAACACTAGTTACTGTGCTTATACTAAGCACAGTTCTGAAAATCAGCACACTACCACTTCTGATAGTAAGAACAGTTCTCCAATATTGCATTAATCTCAACAGAATATAATAAGGTTCTGACATTTATTATTAATTTTATTTTTAATGTATATTTTGCAGATATGTCTTCTCAACATGAGAATGATGACACAGCTCCATCTAATAATACCTAAGATAATGATTTTGTCATTAAAAAGAAAAGACAAAAGACATCAATTGTGTGGATTAATTTTGAGGAATTTTTTGTTCATTCATTATAAAATTTCAGCATGTTTTATAATATTATAAAATTTCAGCATGTTTTATAATATTTTAGGGGGCTCAACATATGAAGATGAGATTATTTTGAAAAACTGATGTATTTTTTCGTTGTAATTGTTGAAAGAACATTCTGTTTTTTTTTTTTTTTTTTTGAACATTTGTTATTACTCACGCACAATTCAAGAAATTGGCTGTTCAATTTCGTTATTTTCTTTGATAAAACAATTGGGCTGCCCACTTTTAATTAAATGCTAGCCCAAAACATTCTCCACTTTTAATTAAATGGGCTAACATTATTGGCCCAAAAAGTCTCCACTTACTCGATTTGCTCTCGATCACAATTTCTTTTTTTTTTTGACGTAAAGGAGGGACAATGTCAAAATGGGCAACGTAGGACTGTTAGTGCCCGTAAAGAATTCAAATAAATTTATAATATATTTTAAGTTTAATTTGTCAATTAAAAAAATATTTGAAACATGTACTCCATAGTATAAATTTGTAAATTTGTTATTCATTTGAATCTAGGTAAATATTTTTCAATACACTCTTAACTCTAGAGGGCTGCAACATATAATTGTCTATGCATGAACATGTTTCAGAAGGTACACACTACACACCTACCATGAAAAGAGACTGACCTTTAAATTTTATTTATCGTCATTGCAAAAGAAAATAGAATAAGAAATTATCTTATTCGAAACTTTATGGGAGTCGTGTCATCGAAACACTCAATATTATTCTCAAAATAAAAATTTTACTACCAACATTCCTTCCAAAATAAAAATGTGTCCTCAATAATGTAATTTTCAAGTCGGGTAACAATCAATCTAGTTACATTATACAAATCGGACATTAGGTCAATGTTCGTAAGCAACATTATATGTACACATAATTTTTAGAACTAATCGATGGTCTGATCATGACGTTTTCCTATAGTTCCATTCACATTTTCTAAAGTTTTTTTATTCTGACTTCACCAAAATTCAGCTTTCCAAAACATAGTTTGAGAATGACGTTTTAACACTTTGGAAAAAATAAAGTGTTTATTTCTACTAATTTATGAACAGTGTCGCCATGAGACCATCTCACTTTGAATAAGATAAGTGTTTATTCGTACTAATTACTGTTAATGGTATTACTGATTACAATTTATGGTATTACTCGTTATTACTTATTGTATTAACGACTATAATCAAATCATACATATAATATTATTTTGTATTAAAATTAAAAAAAAATACACATGAAAAAATGGAAAATAAAAAAAAAGTAAAAGAAAAAAAAACGAAGAAATTAAAATTTTGGAATAAAAACTGAAAATGGGAGAAAAAGAGGAAAGGGAAGAAAACTTAGAAAGAAAAAAAATCAAGATTTTTGCCTAATTACGATAGTTTTTTTTAAAAATTATGTTTTACGATTTTTTTCTAAAAATATGGATGACTTGATGGTGAATCGACGGTAACTCGGTAATGACTTGACTACAGATTGTAAATATACAAATTAAGGTTGATTTTATTATATAGTATTTTAAATGTAATTACTTTTTTTAAAATATTTTTGGGGTGAACTCATAAAATGAGGGGTGTAGATAAACGTGGTAAAAAATAATAATTTAGGGGTGAACTCATAAAATGAGCGGGTGCACATAACCGTGATAAAAAATGATTTGGGGGTGAACTCCTAAAATGAACGGGTGCAGGTAACCGTAGTAAAAAAAGATTTGGGGTGAACTCATAAAATGAGGGGTGTAGATAATTTAGGGGTGAACTCATAAAATGAGTGGGTGCACATAACTGTGATAAAAAAATGATTTGGGGGTGAACTCATAAAATGAACGGGTTTAGATAACCGTAATAAAAAAATGATTTTTGGGTGAACTCATTAAATGAGTGGGTGTAGATAAAATATAAATAAAAAATTAAAATTGGTGTGTACCGGTATCTTGCATGTACTCCTTTAAATGTAATTACTCCATTTAAAAAAAAATCTTCTGAGGTGAACTTATAAAATGAGCAGGTACAGATAACCGTGGTAAAAAATAATTTTGGGTGAACTTATAAAATGAGCGATTGCAGATAACCATGGTTAAAAAATGATTTGGGGTGGACTCATAAAATGAGCGGGTGCAGATAACCGTAGTAAAAAAATAATTTGAGGGTGAACTAATTAAATGAGCAGGTGTAGATAAAATATAAATAAAATAATAATTTAATTCTATTAAAAAATCTAATTTTACGTTCGTATTGTTTAATTTAAATAATATTATTATTAATTTTAATAAAGGATAAAATAGTAAATAATAAAATAAAATTTAAATAATTATTTTAAAATATTAAAAAAAGGCAACAGGTATCAAGTTAGGGCGACACAGAGGGCGACACAGAGCGATACAATTTGACATCCGAACTATTAATAGTCCAGGCGATACAAAAACTATCCTAAGAATAGTCCAGTGTCGCCCAAACTATCAACAGTCCATTAATATGAGCCATCAGATCTGAAATCTAATGGCTTATATTTGATGACCTGCTACCTGTTGCACTTGGCGTCGCAGAATCCATCGCCTTGCATTGCACTTATTATCATTTTTTGTCGCCCTATTGCACTTTTAAATTAATTTTAATAAGTTTAAAATTTTTAAATACATAATTATAAAATTACAAATTTATCCTCACATAATTAATAAAAAAATTAATAATAATATATAATCTTTATTTTAATTTTCATATCATTAATCGTTACAAAATTATATTTTTGAGTTTTAAGAAATAATAATCTAATTTTAAAGGCCTTAATACCCCCCCTCAAAATGGGAGTGGATATCAATCAACCCCATTTTGAACTTGTGGAAGATGAAGGTAGAAGGAGGCAGCGGTTTGGTAAGCATGTCTGCTAGATTCTCCTCTGTGGGAATATGAATGAGTGTGAGTAAACCTTCATGGATCTTCTCCCTTGTGAAGTGAAAGTCCAAAGAAATGTGCTTTGTTCTTTGATGTAGGCAAGGATTGTGTGCAATGGAGAAGGCACTCTTACTGTCAGTGTACATTGTTGATGGTGTGGAATGCTCAATCTGTAGATCAGCAAGGACATAATGGATCCATTGCAGCTCACAAGTGGTTGCAGCCAATGCCCTATATTCAGCTTCAGCTGAAGACCTGCTCACAGTGGATTGTTTCTTGGATTTCCAAGAGATTAGTGAGGAGCCAAAATAAATACTATAACCTGTAATGCTCTTCCTAGTTTGTACACATCTAGCCCAATCAGAATCAGAGAAAGCATGCAATTTAAAAGTAGTATGCTTAGGATAAAACACACCTGTGCCAGGATTACCTTTAATGTACCTCAAAACTCTATGTACAGCAGATAGATGGGCTTCAGTAGGTGCTTGCATAAACTGGCTCAAGGTCTGAACTGCATAAGAAATGTCAGGCCTAGTGACAGTCAAGTAAAGAAGTTTACCAATGAGTGTCCTATACTGTGCAGGATGTACAAGAGGAAGAGAATTAGTGTCAGAGGTCCATTTAGGATCCATAGGTGTGGAGCATGGCTTACAACCCAAAAAACCAGAATCCTGAAGTAAGTCAAGAGCATATTTTCTTTGACATAAGGTCATGCCTTTGTTGTTTCTGGCAATTTCAATGCCCAAAATGTATCTCAAAGAACCAAGGTCTTTGATAGTGAATGTGTTGTGCAAATGCAGTTTGATGGTGTTGATAATATCAAGGTTTGATCCTGTAACTATGAGATCATCAACATAACAAAGAATGGCAGTGAAATCAAGATTATTTTGTCTAGTGAAAAGAGAAGTGTCAGCCTTGGATTGAATAAAACCTAAGGACAAAAGACACTCAGTTAATTTTGTAAACCATTGTTTAGAAGCCTGTTTCAAACCATATATACTCTTATGTAACCTGCAAACTTTGGTTCCATTGTGAGAAACATAACCAGGAGAGGGTAGCATATAAAGTTCTTCATCCAAATCACCATGTAGGAAAGCATTATTAACATCCAATTGATGCACAAACCAATCTTTAGAAGTAGCAACAGCAAGCAAGATTCTGACAGTAGTGATTTTGGCCACAGGGGAGAAAGTGTCAAAGTAATCTACTCCCTCTTGTTGAGCCTTTTGCAACTAATCTAGCCTTATACCTCTCTATAGAACCATCAGAATTGTATTTAATCTTATAAATCCATCTACAGCCTATACAATGTTTCCCTAATGGAAGATCAACAAGAGACCAAGTGTGATTCTTTTCTAAGGCAGCAATTTCATTATTCATAGCAATAACCCAATTATCATTTAATGCAGCTTGTTTATATGTCTTGGGCTCTTGTTGTTGGGATATAGAAGCTGTAAAGGATTTATACTTCTGAGATAGTTTATCAGTAGATAGATATTTTTGAATAGGATACTCAACATCAGAAAAAGAAAGATTGATTTTAGCATGATCTATAGAGGCAGGCAGATCAGTTTCATAGACTTGCAAATATGCAGGCTGAGATTTGGTTCTAGAGGGTCTAGTGTGAGGTTCTTCCCTTGTATTACTAAGATGAGTGTTAGGATCCACAGAATTGGGAGGATCAGTGTGATTGGTAAACTCATGCAGTAAATCAGTGTGAATATGAACATCATCATCATCATAATCATCATTAACAGAAATGGAAGGAGAGAACTCAGAAAAAGTGTTTTTGAGAGCAAAAGGGAAAACATTTTCAAAAAACTTAACATTTCTGGAGACTATAAACTTGCCAGTGTTGAGGTCTAAAAGCTTGTACCCTTTAGTGCCAAAAGGATATCCAAGAAAAACACATTTAGTGGCCCTAGGATCAAATTTTTGTCTGTTAGCAACAAGGGTGTTAGCAAAACACAAACAACCAAAAATCTTAAAGCAAGAATAATCAGGTTTCACTCCATACAAAAGTTCAAAAGGAGATTTGTGTTTAAGAACAGAAGAAGGAATCCTATTGATAATAAATGCAGCTGTTTTAATGCTTTCACCCCAGAATTTTAAAGGAAGATGAGATTGAAACATGATGGCTCTAGCCACTTGAAGGAGATGTTGATGTTTTCTCTCTACAATCCCATTCTGCTGGGGAGTTTCAACACATGATGTTTGATGGATTATACCCAATTTATGGTAGAAGTCAGAAAGAATAAATTCTGTCCCATTATCACTTCTTATGGTTCGAATTTTGGTGGAGAACTGAGTGAGAACCATATTATAGAAATTTTCTAAAGAATGTTTAACATCACTCTTAACTTTCAAAAGATAAATCCAAGTGCATCTACTAAAATCATCTACTATAGTGAGGAAGTACCTATGGCCAGTGACAGAGCATAAAGAAAAGGGGCCCCAAACATCACAATGAATTAATTGAAAAGCATAAGATGAAACAGAGGTGCTTAAAGGAAATGAACATTTCTTTTGCTTAGCCAATGGACAAATCAAACAATCACTATGCAATTCAGTAGCTTTTACATTCAAATCAGGAATGTGCAACATGCATTTTCTAGATGTGTGGCCTAATCTTTTATGCCACAAATCAAACATACAAGGAACAGTCTTAGAACTACCAGAAAAAACAGAATCCTCTAAAGTACAGCAGTTATAAGGATGAGGGGTGTGTAAGAGGTACAGGCCTCTCACTTGCTCAGCAGTACCAATCACCTTCTTGGTCAAATTGTCCTGTAAAGTGCAATGTGAGGAAAAGAAACTAACAAAGCAATTAGAGTATCTAGTTAGTTGGCTTATGGATAAGAGATTGAAAGTAAATTCTGGGACATATAAGACATTATACAGAATAAGGTGTTCATTTATTGTGATGTTTCCCATGTGTGTAGCAGTGGATACAGCATTATTAGGAAGAGATATTTTGATATTAGCAACACATGGAGGTGTAGAGAACATGGAAATGTCAGAGACCATGTGATCAGTAGCTCCAGTGTCTAATATCCAAGTGGAAGCAGTAGTGGAATTAAAACTAGTAGTGAAAGACATACCAGAAGTGGAGGGGTGTTGGGGATCCTCAGGTGGATTAGTGGAAGCACCAGCCACAGAGTGTGAGGATTCCTTGGTATCATTTTGATGCTGCATCTTAGAGGAGCTCACAAACTTGTTAAAAACATCAGGTTGAATAAGGGGATTAGAGATGTCTTTCCCAGGGATAGATCTAAGGGTATTGTTGGCAGATTTATTGGTATCTCTATTTGGAAGCACTCTAGGTCCTTTCCAGCCAGGGGGAAAGCCAATTATGTAGAAACACCTATCAATAGTATGGCCTAAACCATCACAATGGCTGCATTTGAGAGGTTTTCTTTTATCTCTATAAAATCTGGGATTCTTTGCATTCATGGCAATGGTGTCAAGATGGATGGGTTCAGGGGTAATGGTTAGATTTCTTTGGGACTCTTCTTGAAGGAGGAGGCCATATACCTTGGATAAAGGAGGAAAGGGTGATTGTAACAAGAATTGGCTCCTAATGGTTGAATAAGAATCATGTAGGCCAACTAAAAATTTCATGACAGCATCGTGCTGTTGAGTTTGGGTCATTAGTTTAGGCAAATCACATGTACAAGAATCCATGACACCACAAGTACATCTAAGAACAGGCCTAAAGCTAAGGTATTCATCCCATAAGGCCTTGAATTGATTATAGTAACAAACCAGGGATTGAGAACCTTGGGTGATGGAACTTAATGATTTTTCAAGGTGATAAACCCTAGTGCCATCGGAGAGGGCATACCTAAGTTTCAATTCATCCCAAACATCCTTAGCTACAGAAAAATACTCCAAGGTTCGTTTAATTTCAGGCACAATTGAATTTAAAATCCACATAAGGACAAGATCATTAGCCCTTACCCATGCGGCATATACTGCCGGTTCTGCATCCTCGTCGGGAATGGTCAGGGATCCGTCAATAAGGCGCGCCTTGTTCTTCACACTTAGTCCGCGCTTGATGGCATTGCTCCAAGAAACGAAGTTTGTGCCGTCAAGGGGCTCCAGAACAATGGAAATTGCTGGGTTGGCATTTTGATGAAGTGCCAACGGTGAGAATGGATTCAGCGCCGGATCAAGAGAGTCGGGATCGGTGACAATATTCGCCATGGAGGAGATGCGATCGGAGAAGAAAAAAAAGGGGAAAGATATGACCTAAACGCAGTGGAGGATCGATTTGGAAACCGGGAATTGAATGCGATTTCCCTTGGAAACTGATACCATGTGAATGTTATGGCATGAATCTTGAAGAAGAAAACTCAATTGAATTGATCAAAAACTGAAATTGTGTTTATACATTCTTGAGAGTTCAATAGAAACAACTAACACAACTATATAGCTAATCAACAGTGATTAGTAACTAACTAACCACCTAACTTCCTAAATACTCAAAAATAACTACCCTAATACAAAGGGAAGTGTATATATAATGTGAACAATAGGAAGTGTATCTACTAAGATCTTAAAGGCCTTAATACGTTTAGATGGAAAGAATTCTACACCAAGTCAACTCTTGATTTGCTTATTTCATTGTATATTTGCTAGATTTTTATTCTAAATATCTCTATTAATTATTTCCTTGTATTTTACAATTGTAAATATTGATAAATAGGTAATTAAAATTATTTGTATAAATAAATATTATATGTGATTAAATTAGGAAATTATTGATTAATTGTTTAGTAGGATCTTGCAATGGCCTCTTGTGTTTCACTAGTGAATTACTCAAGGGTCTTCCACCTATAATAGTATGGAATCCTTCTATTAGAAAACACGTGGTTTTACCCCAATCCGCCATCTATCGGAACGAAGTCAGCTGGGTTGTGCTAGGATTTGGAGTTGCAAACAATATTTACAAGGTTGTAAGGCTTGTTTATGACAAAAAATCAACACTTGTTATTCCGCCTCGAGCTGAGATTCACACCCTCGGCACAGGGACGTGGCGAGAGCTGAATGGTGTAATTGATCATGCTGACAGGGTTCGTCCTTGTCACCAAGGACGACATTCCTTGTTCTTTAAGGGGTGTTTGCATTGGATTGGACGTGAGTTTGATGGAAATGTCTCTCGTAATTCGATTTTGACATTTCATGTTGGTGAAGAGAATTTCGGTAAAATAGGGTTGCCAGAGGAGTTGGAGAGGAGGATCACGAGTCTTGCGGTAATGGGGGAATCACTTGGAGCTTTCTACTTCATACGACGTTATATAAGAGGCAATGTCTGGATGATGAAAGATTACGGTGTGAAAGAATCGTGGACTAAATTATATAGTATTGATAGTGAAGAATTCAAGTTCGACAGGGTAATTGGATCTTTGGGGAATGAAGAAGTTCTACTAGCCGATGATGATCATGATCATGAGTTGATTACTTATAATGCAAAAACTAATAAATGGATTAAGCATGGCCCGATTGTTGAAAATATTAACAGTCGTCGTTATATGGATAATTTTAAAGAAAGTCTTGTCTTGCTCGGAGAATATAGCAAAGAGTCACGTGAGGAGTCGAGTTTAGGTGCTACTTCTACTATTTCTAGTTGAAATATGAGCCTTTATTTCATGACTGTTTTTAATTGAGGATAATTGGTTTGAATTTTTTTTTTTTCCTTTGATTAATTTTCTGTTAATATTTTTCTCTTCGTGGCTGTTGATGGTTTCTTTTGATTAATTGTTCATGCTTTTAATCTCTGTTAATTTTTCTTTCTGTTCAGGCGTTATGGTTTGGTTTTTATTTTTTTCTTTTTTGATTAATTTTCTATTAATCTCATTTAGTTAATTTTCTTTTAGATTGAGAGAAATAAATTGAATTCTTTATCCACTACTCTTTCTATTATTTCTTGTTTTCTCCAAATTTCTATTATTTCTTGTTTTCTCCAAATTAAGCGGTTCTAAAGCAAAAGCTGTTTGGGAACAAGAGCGGCGCTTACTCTTTCTATTATTTCTTGTTTTAATTTCTTCAAATTAAGCTGTTCTAAAGATGTAACGGTAGCAAAAGCTTGGCGACAATTAAATTCATTTAATATTAATGACATGGGACGATTGATATAATTCACGAAATAAAATCATCATTCAATAAAAAAGGGCGATTACCAAAAATAAGGAATTGATTCCTTCCCACCTATGAATTTAACTAAGAAATCATTTTTTTAATAATTAAGTTCAAATTTTAAAGTTAAAATAAAATTAAAAACATAATAATATTTAAATATATAGTACTCCACTATACTCATTTTAATTGTTTATTTACCTTAAAAAAAAATGATAGGGTGTTTATTATGTTTTCGAGAATTAGGCTTGCTGTTTTTTCCTTGCACTAACTAAGAGTAAATCTAGTTCGTTTATACTCCTCCTTCTGTCCACCAAAAGTGTGCTCACTTTTTTTTATACATGTTTTTAAAAAAATCATATTTTATTTATAAAGAATATATTTGGGATAACGAGTAAAGAATATATTTGCTAGATACTCAATCTTGTTATTAAAGTAAAAAAAATATTCAAAAGTGAACTATTTAAATAGAATAAACGCATTTTTTGTGAATCTAAAAAAATAAGTGAGCACACTTTTGGTGGACGGAGGGAGTAATTGATAGTAGTAATGGGCCCTGCTAGCCCACAGCCCACTAGCCTAGACAAGTTTGTATGCCCTAATTGCCAGCCCTTATAATAATATATAAAACGTATTGAGGAGATTTGATTAATTAGGTTAGGGTTTTGAGAATTTGGCTTTCTGTAATGTCAGATTATATTGATCGAAATTCTGTTAAAACTTCCCGCCAAATGGTTAATTCGGGCGAAGAGTGTGTGCAAAGCATGGCAATCTGTCATCATAAACCCCTCGTTTATATCCCTTCATCTCACAAACGCTGAAAACCGCCGAATTGTCGTTCGGTCCTACAATATTCACTACACTTTATTCCCAAAAAGAGTCGGATTTCCCTTTCAAATGCCCAGTTGGGCTTTACAACAGAATAATGGGATCTTACGATGGCCTCGAGTGTTTGTCTAATGATTATTTATTCATGGCTCCTCCGCCCCCTGTAATTATATGGAATCCTACTATTAGAAGAAAGCACGTCAATTGGAGCAACGTCTTCAGTGATATGCTAGGATTTGGAGTTGCAAGCAATGTTTACAAGGTTGTGAGGCTTTTTTTCTACAGAAAAGTACCAAAACCAAATGATTATCCACAAGCTGAGATTTTCACTCTCGGCACAGGGACGAGTGGTGGATTTGATGATGACATGGTTCGTCCTATTATTGGATGTTCGTGGTTCTTTAAGGGGTTTGTGCATTGGATGGTCAATAATGTCTTGCTAGGAGAATATTTTGGAGAGTCGGATTCAGGGTCTGAGTTAAGGCTCGAAACTTGTATTGGAATGAAGAACAAGCAAGATGGTGTGTTTATACAAGTTTCAGAGTCGTTTTACTATTGAATCTATTATGTTGTTTGCATTCCGATTTGAATATTTTATGAATTGTTTATTTATATTTAGAGTGTAGTTCACATTTTCTCTTTTTTGAATCATCACTTTGAACAACATCTCTCTCTATATATATATGAACCAAACTTCCAAGGTCAGTGGCTGAACTTCAATTTTGTGGTCCTCGCTGGATTAGTTGGCCGGCTTGTTTGGTGTTTAGTTAGTTGGTTAGTGGTTAGTTGGCCCAATGCGGAAGTTACAGATTGGAGGAGTTAGATTTAATCCTAGCTCCTCCATACATGTGATGTGTTAGGATTGGTTGATTTTGAATGTGATGTGTTAGTATTGGTTGATTTTGAATGAAATAGCTAGAGGGTTCGTCCCCGTTGTTCTTGATCGTTATTAATATTGTCTTTTGCTACTGTTATACCTAGTCAAAGAGGTCAATCTTTGACAAGTCTATCCTAATCACCGGCTTATGTGGCGACGACCAGTCAACAAAGTCAAGCGACGACCAGTCAACAAAGTCAAGCGACGACCAGTCAACAAAGTCAAGCGACGACTAGTCAACAAGAAGAAAATGTAAGATAATTATTGTATTTAATATATTTGAGTGCTCGCCCAAATATGTTGGCGAGCACATTCTAGTAAACTGCTCCAAGAAGAAAATGTAAGATAATTATTGTATTTAATATATTTGAGTGCTCGCCCAAATATGTTGGCGAGCACATTCTAGTAAACTGCTCGCCCAAAGATGTTGGCGAGCAGGTATATGTCTAAGCCAGAGAAGGCAAGTGTTGAAGCTTTGGGAGATGAGACAAGACGTGGCGACCAGGTTCTCCGGCGACCACGGCGGCGAGTGACGAGCGGGTTTTCCAGTTGCTCGGCACCTCGCCGAGGACGACCACCGGGGGCGGTTTAGCATTAAATGCGCCGTCCCATCACCTTTTCGGGCAGAAGACAGGTCTAATGAGGGCGTGCCACGTGTAAAGGACGGGCAGCCCCCAGAAACCACTATATAATGCCTAAAAGGGGCTCATTTGTAAGATACGTTCAAAATTTTCCTACAATCACCCCAACCTAAAGCAATAAACACTCCCAAGCTCAAAGTTTTAGCTTCTCCAAGAAGCTACTTTTGGTGTTCTTCATTGTTCTTCATAAGATCATCATAAACCATCATATTAAATCCGTATAAACACGTAATAACCCCCGTTTAATCATATATGTTTGTATCGCACTAAAAACAGTCCACATCCGAGTCAACTCGATTAAAGTGCATACAACATTTGGCGCTAGAAGGAGGGGACCTTTTGCGTGTTCATCATCAAGGTTTCAACCGATCATCGAGCGATCGGCTAGCAAACTCTTGTTTTTTAAGTTTTAATCGGTAGATCAGCCGTTTAAAGCATTATTTACGGTTGTTAGTGTTCTTCGTGTTCTTGAACATTTTTAGTTTTTATAGCATATTTTGGAGTTTGATATCCTTGTATTTGTGTTTTCAAGCTTCTGTTGTTGTTACTTTACTTTTTTTTTTTTTTTGAACGGTAAAAGAGAGTATATTTCCACTCGAGTATAAGGGATACTCAGCCCATGAATGTACAGAATGGAACTATGTTACAAGACCTCCGTAGAGTTCTTAGTCGCCTCCGCTTCTGATAAGATCTTTACTCAATTATACATTACAGTGGATTATTACACCATGCTGAGATTGAAGAAACTGGATACAACAACTTTTCTCCTCCCATCCAAGCCCATAATTTGAGTTTAATGCTTTCCATAGTCTTCTTTAGAGCTTGTTGTTCGTTTTTAAACCTCTTTGCATTTCTGTTCGTCCAGAGTTCGCAGACGACACACACCCATACAGTGGAGATGAACCTCCTCCTCACTTTGCCGGTACCAAGCGCTCCGTAATGTTGCAATGAGTGAGCACATATGTCATTGTGTGTTGCCATTTGGATCTTTAGCCACTTGTAACACTCATTCCACACCGCTGTAGCGTAGGCGCATTCGATGATCAAATGCCTGTTACTCTCTGTCCCTCCCTCGCATAGAACACATCGCAATTCTTCGTCCGTGAACCGGAGCCCTCTCCTCCTTAGATTGTCTGTTGTTGCAAGCCTGCCTTTTAGAACCTTCCAACCCATTAGCTTCACCCTCCGCGGCGCGTAACTTTTCCAAAGGATTTTAAATTCTATATCTTCTATTGCAGCTGCACTTTCGCTCTCCCTTTCCTCGATCATCTTTGCATATGCGGTGCTTGTAGAGTATCTCCTGTGCGACGCCAGTTCCCACTCATAGATGTCCTCCAGGTACCGCGACAGTTTGCACCTATTCACACAAACAATAAGTTCATTCAGTTTATTTTGTTCATTTAAATTTAATTGTTTCTCCCACACCCACTCCCAACGCCAGCCATCCTGTTCCCAAAGCCCCATATTATTGATTGTATCCATTTTTTGGCCACTGATTTTGAACAAGCTCGAGAATTTTCTATGCAGCGGCTCTGTTTCTTCGGTCCAGCAATCTCTCCAGAAGCTTGTTTTTGCTCCGTTTCCAACCACTTTCCGTATTTTATTTCTTGCTTCTTGTCCGCCCATTTTGTTGTAGATTTTATTCATGTCTTTCCACCAGCTGGATCCTCCAGTTCGACGCCCTCGTCTTCCCTGACTTGCGGCCTCCTCGTCTCTGAAGCCGCCATATCTTGATGTTAATACTTTAACCCATAAATTTTCTTTCTCCGTCATGAATCTCCATATCCATTTTCCTAGAAGAGCTCTGTTAAAAAGGCTCAGATCTCGGATTCCGAGTCCCCCTTTATTCTTCTCTTTGCAAATCTCGTCCCAGCTTACCCATGCTATTTTCCTGGCCTCCCCTGTCCCCCCTCCCCATAGAAAGTTTCTTTGTAGCTTTGTGATCTCATTGAGAGCCGATTTCGGAATTTTAAATAGCGAAAGATAGTAAGTTGGAATAGCGGATAACACTGCTTGAGTTAACGTGGCTCTTCCGCCTAATGAGACTTGTTTGTCTTTCCAGGAATCAAGTTTCTTTTTTATTCTTTTGGTAAGCCCCTGCCATGCTGCTGTCTTCTGGTGATTAATGCCAATATTCATCCCCAAAAAGCTTGTTGGCAGTTTTCCAATGGAACAGCCGAGCAGATTAGCCATATCAATTATCTCCTCTTCATTCGAATGAATACCTACCAAGCTACATTTATAGAAATTGACCCCAAGGCCTGAAATCACTTCAAATAGCTTCAGAATGGCTTTAATCACTTTTATATCTTCCATCCTTCCATTACACAAAAACAAAGTGTCGTCCGCATATTGCAACAATGGGACATGAACTGAATTCCTCCCCATACTGATTGGCTCTAATTCGCCTAACTCCACAGCCTTGTTTACCATTGCTTTCAGACCTTCAGCAACAATCAAAAATAAAAACGGCGACAACGGGTCTCCTTGTCTCAGCCCCCTCTCAAGATTGAATTCACCTGAAGAGCTCCCATTTACAAGGACAGCGGCACTTGCTGTGGATACGCAAACTTTCATCCAGTGCCTCCATTTTGGTGCGAAGTTTAGATTTCCCATCATGTTGTCAAGGTAGGACCAATCGACTGAATCGAAAGCCTTCGCAAAATCCACTTTGAGCAAAACCCTCTTCTTCCGTTTTTTCTTTGCTTCGTCGATTGCTTCGTGGGCGATTAAAATCCCATCCATAATTTGCCGCCCACCAATGAAAGCAGATTGACTGTCAGAGATAACCAAATCCAGGACTTTGGCTAACCTTCGAGCCAAAGTTTTTGCAATTATCTTGTATAGGCTTCCAATTAACGAAATCGGGCGAAATTCATCTAAACTTTGCGCCCCTTCTTTTTTCGGCAAGAGAACAATAAAAGAGGGATTAAAACCTCTCACCAGCCTACCGTGTTGATGGAACTCCTGCATCATTTTTAGGATTTCATCTTTGATCAACTCCCAATTTTCCTTGAAGAACCCCATGGAGAAACCATCGGGGCCTGGACTTTTATTTATATCGCAGTCCCAGACGGCTTCCTTCACTTCTGATTCAGCAAATTCCGCAGTGAGCATGAGGTTGTCGCAAAGCTGTAGTTTACGACTGAACAAGTCGGCTGGTAAACATGGCCTGCAAAAACCATCAGATTTAAAATGTGAACGAAAATGCCTAAAGATTTCCTGTTTGACAGCTTGGGGGGATTCTGTCCACTATCCATTGATAAATAAGCCATGTATCGCATTGCCTGCCTTTCGGCCATTGATAAATCTATGAAATGTGTTCGTATTCAAGTCCTCTTCCTTCAGCCATCTTATTTTTGCAACCTGATACAGCTGCTCCTCCTTAACTCTCATATCATTTTGGAGACCCGCGAGAAGCTCCCGTCTTTGTTCGATTTCCCTATCTTCCAGCCCAAAAATGTCATCCAGTGTATCCATCCTCTCTATTTCTTTTCTTTTGCCTTCCATTCTATTTTCGAGGTTCCCGAACACCGATTTATTCCATTCCCTCAAATCTCCTTTTAGTAGTTTCAGTTTCTCCTTAAGAGTATATCCGCTCCAGCCTTGCAGGTTGTATTCTCTCCATTAGACTGAGACAAACTCTTTGAAATTTGGGTGCTTCATCCAGGCGTTGTAAAATTTGAAGGGCTTCGGACCCCAGTCTATGCGTTGGTTTACTACATAAATTGGACAATGATCTGAAATTGAGCGACCCCGACCTTTGAGTGTTGTTCCTGGCCATTTCTCATTCCATGTGGAGTTTGTCAGGATTCTATCTAATCGACTCTTGCACGTCCCGTCAGGCCTGTACCAAGTATATTTTCGCCCGAATAGTGGTAAGTCTACCAGGTTCGCTTGGCTAATGAAATCTTGAAATGCATCCATGTCTCGCCTGTCCTCTCTTTCGCCTCGTCCAACCCTCTCTTCCGAGTATCTGATAGCGTTAAAATCGCCTCCAATGCAAATATAGGCGTCCAAGTTCTGTTCGACTACCCCCACTAGAATTTCCCAAATTTCCATTTTTTCTCTCGTGTTGCAGGGGGCATATACATTCCCCAATATGCATCTCCGGCCATCTTCCTTCCAGATTCCTTGTATTATGAGCATTCCTTTCCTGTGCCACGAACTTTGTTTAGCAAAAACCTCCTCCTCCCACATAGTTAAAATACCCCCGGACCTGCCTTCCGCTGGCCTGCTCTCCCACCCGAAACCTGGTTTCCCCCACACTGATTTGCAGATGAAATTATCCATATTTTCGATTTTCGTTTCTTGAATCAAGCATATCTCGATATTGTTTTTCCTAATAAGATCCCTTATTTCTTTTCTCTTCTCCTTACCTCCCAACCCTCTCACGTTAAAGCTTAAGATCCTCATTTAATTACCTCCTCTTTTGCCGCCCTTCAGAATGTCTGCGACTTTCTAAGCTTTCTTCTTTGCTTTCCTTTCTAGATTTTCCAACCTTTTCACCATAACTTCGTCTGATTCCCCCCCATGACTCCAATCCTTTTCCCTACTGTCCAGGTCTCTTCTGCTTCCTCACGGATCCTCTTTTCTTCTTTTACATGTTCCCATCTCTCGGACTCCAAATTTTCGATTCCCCTCTTCCCCTTTCTTTTGTGATTTCTCTTGTTTCTCATTTTTGGCTTGCCCGCTTTAGACTGTGTTTCTCTATCGCTACCATGGCTTTCTGAATCATCACTCTCTGCGTCTTCACTATATGGCTCCTCGGATTCTTCTTCGTCCATCAGAACTCTTTCTGTTTGTTCGGTTGCAAAATTTTTGGTACCCTGTTCTTCAAAATCGTATTGTTCCTTTCCAGATAGTTCCTTTCCAGTCTCCTCGAAAAGAGAGTTTAGGTCAAAATTAAGATTTTCAGGCCCAAGCCCACACGGAGATGTTACTATGGTGCTATCTATCATCATTTCTTCTAGTGGGCTTTTCCTGAATTTTTGGCCCAGGGGCCCATCCGCATATGAGTATCTCGGGCCGAGATAAATATCTTGCCGCGACTCGTCCGCTTCCAGGGTGGATCTAGGGGTTCGTGACGTGATTAATGGGGTCTCGGGAACCTTATCGAGGTTCTTGGGACCCGCCAGAATAATATCTTCCGAAGAACTAGGCGGGTTCGCAATTAATGATTTTCTTCTCTCTCCATCTTTGGCGTCTCCTGGGGAGTGCCTCTGGTATTCCGGCACCCCGATTGTCACCAGAGCATCTAATCGCACGTTCTTCTGCGTAAGAACTTTAATCTTTCGTTTTCTAGATCATTACTTTGTAATCTCTTAGAAAAGACACTCTTTAAACGATGTCTCAGCGATCACATTTTGATGGAACCCCACCGCCCGGAGGGAACGAGCACCCTCCGGCGCCGGTGGCTACACCACCAAACCCTTTTGCAAACTTGGATATGGGGGACATCATGAAAAACCCCCAGTATATGAAAGAATTCTCCGATTTCCTCCTGGAGAAGAGGAGGTTACTTGAGGTCGAAGAGGCCGAGAAGGTCAAAGACCAAGATTTTGACAAAGCTCGCAAGGCCAAAGCGAGGATGAATGATGTTGAGGACAACCGATCCTATCATTCCTACTCTGTTCGCCCCCAGGACGGAGAAAGGAACAAGGCACCTGTCCGCTCCCATAACAGTCATACGGGAGACTCGTATGCTCGGAACTCAGTTTTTAACCGAGTAGGCGACAAGGACCCACAGAAAGCTCCTCGCCCAGTTCACTTCGACATCGGGCGACGACCAGCCAAAGATGACCACAAAGATCGTGGTAGGAGGAAAGGAGACAGGGTCTCCGCCCTAGATCGAGTAGGGCCTGGTGGTGGGCGAGCTCAGTCAAAGAGCTACCACAGCCATCACTCAGAGAGGCGTTCTCCCAGGCGATCACATCAGGGTGATCACCCGGCCGCTTCTCGCGGGAGCCGACGCGACGAGGTCATCGTCCCCCGTCCACAAACTGACGAGGAAGGGCACTTCGCCCAATTCCTCGAAACTCAAAAATTGATGAAATTGGAGATGGAGACATTGCGAGCAGAGGTGGTCGCAGCAAAGCAAGGCACTGCCCCACCTGTCACTCTGCCCACTCTACCTTTGAGTGTTGTAATTCTCACTGCCCCCATTCAAAGGAAGATTCAAATGCCTTCTATGGCAGCATATGACGGGGCGTCTGACCCCAGGGTGCATCTGTCAAAGTATGCAAGCTACATGGCCTCAATCGGGGCAACGGATGCTACCCAATGCAGGAACTTCTCCTTGACCTTAGGAGACCGAGCTCATCGCTGGTACACCACCTTGGGTGCCGGTTCCATCACTTCTTTCCTAGAGCTGGGGCAACAATTCTTGACTCATTTCGGGTCTATAGCTGCTCGCCCAGCCTCAAAGCAACGTTTGGCAAACGTTCGCCAAACACCAACTGAATCAGGCAAAGACTTTATCGAGCGTTTCGATAGGTTGGTGATAGACGGAGAAGCTGTTAATGACGAGACGAAGCTGATCTCGGCTATCTCCGGGCTAAGAATAGGTTCCAAGCTTTAGGAATCTATGCACACCTCTTTCCCCGTTTCCTATGCGGATTTCCGTAGTAGGGCGGGAAATTTCATTCAAATGGAAGAGATCATGGACGCCGCCAAGGCTAACGAGCAGCCGGACGCGGCCAGAAGGGTATGGCCAAAGAAAAATTCTAACACTGGGGAGTCTTCCCAGCCCAAAAAGGCGACCACTCAGGGCGGCAGTGCTCGCCCATCAAACTTCAGGCCTTTCGAGGAGTCTCCTGAGATCCTCCAATTCAGGGAAGCCCTCACTGTTGATCCTAGGGGCATCTATAATGCAATCAGGGGAAAGAATCTACTCCCCCAAGCAAAGCCCATGCATACGAGCGATGCAAATCTCGATGGTAGTAAGTTTTGCAACTACCACAACTCCGTCGGCCACCACACCAATGGGTGCCGAGACTTGGTGAGAAATCTCTTCAAACTATATAATGAGGGAAAGCTCACCCAATTCATCAAGTCAGGAGGTGGAAACGGCGACAACCGGGGCAAGAAGCGTCGCGACGACAGCGACGACCTTCGCCAGCAGCTCAATCGCCAGAAACTGGCTCCCCCCATGCCGAACAATCCGCCAGGCGATATCGATAATGTGGGTGGAGCATGCTTGGTTTTAGAAGGCCCCTTAGGGGGAACTCAGTCCGGGAAAGCTCTGTCTGTTCGCCGACAACAGAGTGAGGTGCGAGCACTTAACAACGTACATCAAGTGTGCGTCGCTCCTTCTGCCGAGCAGCCTCCATCCCACCAGCTCGTTTTCACAAACAACGATCTAAATGGCGTGGTGCAACCAAACAATGATGTGTTGGTCATCACGGGGAAAATCATGGGAACCATCGTCCACCGCATGATGGTCGACACCGGGGCATACACCAACATCCTTTTCAAGCATACTCTTGATGCCCTTGGTGGATATGCAGAATACATTGAGCCTTGCGACGATATTATCGTGGGGTTCGGGGATACGCACAACCTTCCAATCGGAAAGATCAGACTTTCCCTGGAGTTGGCATCGTCGAAAGAGCCAAAAATGCACCATACTCGGCAGCTCGACTTCTTAATCGTAGACATGCCATCTTCTTACAACGTGTTCCTCGGCCGACCTTTCTTCGACGAGTTCAAGGCGACCGCTTCTACTTACTTTTATTGTGTAAAATTTCCGACCTTGGCGGGAGTTATAACCGTCAAGGGCGATCAGACTCGGGCGAGGGAGTGTCTCGTCCGTTTTGCCAAGCGTCATTCTAAAGAAACTCCCATGGCCAGTATATTGAGTGTCAAAAACAAAAAGAACAAGTGAACTACCTAGAAGGTCTTCCTTGCAAGTACCGAAAGATCGAAGTTGGGGAGTGCAGTCAACGTTTCGACGACCACCCAGTAGAGGCGAACGAGCACGCCTCCATGGAAGTGGACGACCACACCCCAATGGAGATCAACGAGCAGACAGATTCGGGCGACCAGATCCCCGACGACCAGGTTCCAACACTACAAAAAACGAGCGATTTACCGACGGACCTACCGACGGAATTGTCGTCGGTAGGCGTGGTTTCCCGACGGAATTACCGACGGAATAATTCAGTCGGCTCTAGACTCGTCGGTACGGGTTACCGACGGAATTTTTTTTCCGTCGGTAGTCCCGACGGATTCCCGACGGAATAAATCTGTCGAGTCTGCCGACGGATCTCATTCCGTCGGTAGTCCGAATGACCCGTTTCGAAACCGGGTCTGATATCTGTCGACAATTCCGTCGGTCCGTCTGTCGGTAGTACCGACGGACTTACCGACGGAAATTTAATTTTAGCATTTTTTTAAGAAAAATATATCCGTCGGCTTCTGTCGGTAATTCCGTCGGTACGTGCCGACGGAACTGCCGACGGATCTAGATTTTATATTTTTTAAATTCGGGATTATATTCAGTCGGTGTCCGTCGGGGGTTCCGTCGGCAAGTCAACCCAAAAAAAAAAAATTAATTGACGTGGGTCACCGAACCGACCCGACCCCCGACCCGACCCGACCCCCGACCCCCCGACCCGACCCGACCCCCCGACCCGACCCGACCCCCGAACTGTTATTAAGGCCACCATATATTATTCTGGCCTTGCTAGGAATCGAACCCGGGTGTGTGGGCGCCTAGTGAAGGGCGCCTACCACTCGGACAGATGTGTTACTTGTTCGTAATTGTAGTATTAATTGTATATGTACTCATTTTCGACCCATTTTTTTTTTTAAATTCACAAAATTAATTTCTTTCAAATATATCAAATAATTAAATTTGAAATCTATAATTTATATTTTTATAATTTATATATTTTAAAATACTAAAATATTCATATTTTAACTAAAATACTAATATTTTTTTAGTAAAAAATTCATTTTTTTGCTAATTATTTTTAAAAAAAATTCATAAAATTAATTTCATTCACATAAATTAAATAATTAAATTTGTAATATAATTTATATATTTTAAAATACTAAAATATTCATATTTTAACTAAAATACTAATATTGTTTTAGTAAAAAATTCATTTTTTTGCTAATTATTTTTAAAAAAATTTCATAAAATTAATTTCATTCACATAAATTAAATAATTAAATTTGTAATATAATTTATATATTTTTAAATACTAAAATATTCATTTTTTTTACTAAAATATTCATTTTTTTGCGAATTATATTTTTAAAAAAATCAAAAAAATAATTTCTTTTCACAATTTTTAGTTGTAACTTAATGATAAATAAATATTTTTAAATTGTACATCTAATAAAATAATTAGCTTACATTATATAATTTATTCTTCATCTTCTTCCTCTTCATCTTCTTCATCTACATTTTCATTATTTGTCTCATCTTCCTCTTCATCATCATCATCCTCTTCATCATCATCATCCTCCTCCTCCTCCTCCTCCTCCTCTTCCTCTTCATTTTCATCATCTTCCTCATTTCCATTATCGTTTTCAATTTCGATCAATTGTGAATTTCCAGCCGTCAAGTCTACGTGGATATTCAAATCTCCCGTAAAGACTTCAGTTCTAGCCTCTATTTGTTCCGTTTGAAACGGAGAATCATCTTCATCACTCTTGTCCTTTGTAGGGACTTCTACCATTGATCTTGCCTTTACTTTGCAAACAGCGTGCCATTCAATTTTACTACGTGATGATCGTACTGGATACTTGCAGTAGTATACTTGAGATACTTGATGGGCAAATACAAATGGATCATTCCCGATATAGCTCCTTTTCGGATTAACATCGACGAGTTTGTACTCCGGATGAATCCTTGTTCCTAAAGGGCCTGAATCAAACCAATGACACTTGAACAACACTACAGTCTTGGCTGGATATCCCGGATATTCTACTTCAACGACTTCGTGCAACACCCCATAGTAGTCACTTGCATCTGCATTGTAGTTTGCACTGCTAATGCAAACACCACTGTTGGTAGTCGCTTTTCTTGATGCATACTCGGATGTATGAAATCTGTAGCCCTTCACAATATAACCGTTGTAAGTCTTTACACGACGTAGTGGTCCTTTGCTGAGATCCCTTAAGAATCGATTCTCAAAATCGATTGACCGTCCCTATACAGTTCAAATAATTAATATTAATTAGGAATCATATTTATTTACGTAAAATTTAAGGAAATGGTACTCACACAACGTTGGAACCATCGGGCAAAATCACGTTGAAGACGAGCATCTATATCCGTATCTGAGATGTTTTGTTCTGTCCGTCTTAGTTCTTGAGTATACATCCTAATTCACAACATCCAATCACAATTAATATTAAATTACATAAATGAAGTAATGATAAAAATATGAAATACTTACTCAACGTCCAAATTGTGTCGGATCAATAGTGAACTCCAGTATGGCAAATCCCAAAAAATACTCATTTTATTCCATCCACCTGGGATTCGACCGTTGTGTTCAGCTGCATTTTCCTCAGTAGATTTTTTCAAACCCGTCCACTGAATCTCATGTAACAACGTATGTCCTGTACGGTAACATTATACTAGAAGAAATTAATAAAACATATACGTATAACATTATACTAGATCAAATAATTGTATAATTAATTAAAATACGTACCGTTTCGAAGGGGCGGTCGATTGATTGTAACTGTTCTGTTCTTCAAGAAGTTGTTCTTATTCCTTCTAAATGGATGATCTCGAGGTAAGAACTTTCGGTGATTATCGAACCATGTAACTTTCCTACTCTTCTCAAGACTGAAAGCTTCAGAAAAATCCATACAATACGGACATGCTTGAAAACCAGCCGTTTTCCATCCAGACAACATAGAATATGCAGGAAAATCGCTAATGGTCCACAATAAAGCAGCACGCATCGTGAAATTCTGTTTTCTGAACACATCATACGTTTGGACACCACTTTCCCATAAAAAGATCAGGTCTTTTATAAGAGGCTGGAGATAAACGTCAAGCTTATCTTTTGGATTCGACGGACCTGGCACCAATACAGTTAGAAACATTGTTTGAGGTTTCAAGCACATCCACGGAGGAAGATTATACGGAGTCAGAATCACCGGCCACAACGAATACTGCTTTCCAAAGCTCCCAAACGGTGCAAAACCATCAGTACACAAACCTAGCCTCACATTCCTCGGTTCAGAAGAAAAATTGGGATACACGTTGTCAAGGTGTTTCCAGGCCTCCGAGTCCGCCGGATGTCGCATCTCCCTAGACTCGGTCGAAGACGAATCTGTTGCATGCCACGTCATGTGTTGTGCTGTGGCAGTAGATTGATACAATCTCATTAAACGAGGAATGATTGGAAGATAATACATCTTCTTGTGTGCCACTTTCTTCTTCGACGGCTTCGATTGACCAGCGGGCCCCTTCCGACGTGGCTCTTTGTAACGAGGATGACCACACATCCTACACATGTTCAGATTGCTATCTTCATCACCCCAATATAACATGCAACCGTTTATACAACAATCAATCTTCTCGACCGGAAATCCCATATTTTTCAGCATTTGCTTGCTTTGATGATACGTTGTAGGCACCTTATTCTCAGGAGGGCAGATCTCACTGCATAATTGTGTCATTTGCTCATATGCCCTGTTAGAAAGCTTGTTCTCGGTCTTGATAGCCATAAGTCGGGCATTAAATGACAGTTGAGAGTGTGAATCACAACCCGGATACAAATCTTGATCGAGAACTGGACGACGATGGGAGCAGCAGTGGAGGATACAGAGGCCTGCGATGCACGCTGGGACGAACTGGAGGACGCAGCTCTCACTGAGCGGCTCATCCGGCCAAGGCCAAGGACCCGTCCTCGATCAGCCGGGGCCTCCTCCACGTAAATCCGGTTAAGATCAGGCGGAGGGGCGGCGCTGGGCCCGGCTTCATCAGCAGAAGCCTGTGTCGTCGCCTCTGCAATCCTCCGGTTCACATTCAACTACATAATTACAAAAATATTAAATTAATACA
Organism: Galeopsis tetrahit; assembly: GCA_963675135.1. Lineage (NCBI taxonomy): Eukaryota > Viridiplantae > Streptophyta > Magnoliopsida > Lamiales > Lamiaceae > Galeopsis > Galeopsis tetrahit. The sequence goes on from OY776119.1 coordinate 92,814,842, forward strand.
TAGTTCAATACATTTAATTAATTAAATATTAAAAAACACATCACAGTTTAATTAAACTTACGTGAAGCTCAGTAGTGCGTCCATATGTGGACGTCTGCGAATCTCGATCAAACGGATGAAGAACGTTCAACCGATCCACGTGAGTGGGTTCACGCCCAAGATCCCGCTCCTATTTTGTACCAAATGAGCATATAAAAATTATTTTATATAATATTATAATATAAATAATTGAAATAAATTTAGTGAACACTTACTAGAGCAATTGAGTGCTCATACGCGGATCGCCCCCCCCCCCCCCCCCCCCGATGCCTTGACATCCCACCTCCCACATCACTTCTACGGTTGGCTCGAGCAGTTGCACACTTCCGCACGTACTCCGGGCTACTCCAATACGTGGTCAACGTGTTCCACACGTCGACTCCATCGTCCTCCCCCAACGTCGTCTGCTCCACGCAACGACTACGCCAAGCAGTCCTCCAGGTGTACATAATCTCATTATACCTAGACTGACATGAAGATTCCCAGAGCCTGTGGATATCGTTGTCCGAAAAAAACTCCCTATGCCAATAAGCATGTTTCTGCACATATTCGATCAGCATATTTATCAAATAATATATATAATAAATTGTTTATTAATATTTAATTGAATGCACTCAAATACCTGAAATTCCTCCCAGTATTCATCCTTTTTCGTCTGCGGCACCTTCAGCCAAGAGTAGGCATTCGCAGCAATCTTGCACTTAGTAATCACCTCAGTGCAAATCTTCGATATCTCATTACCAGGAAGTAAGCTGTGACATTATATATATATATTAAGAAACAAACACATTATAAATTAAAAAACGTACAAAAATTGATGCTATTAAATATTGTTAAACCTTAAAATTATTTAATTAATTACTTACTGTACATTATCTTCAATCCATATTCTCAGTCTGGTTTCTCGGGCACGCGTGGGATGTCGACGAGCTGCCGACGACTGAGATGACGGCGGCGAATGCTGTGTAACGGATGCCGACGACGTCAACGTAGCAGGCTCAACAGGCCTAAGTGAGGTTCTCCTACGTCGAGATCCTGAGGCCCCACTAGCATCTTGACTCATCTATTTTAATAAATAAAATTTAAAAGTATAATAAATTAATCAATAATTAATATAGTAATGAAATCAATAATTTCCTAATTTAATTAATAACATTTTAGTAATTTAAGTCAATAATTTCCTAATTTAATCAATAACAAAATCACGTTACTAATGAAATAAATAATTTACCAAACTAATTAATAATGACTTAATTTAAACAATAACAATAATTATTATATTAATCAAACCGTACAACACCCCTACTTATAAGAATAATTACTAATTTAATCAACAATAATAACCTAGTTTAATTATAAGAATAATTACTAATTTAATCAACAATAATAACCTAGTTTAATTATCAAAACGAACTAACAAGAACTACATTATATATTTGAACTAACATGCAATTTTTAATTACAATTAACCAATAAAAAACATATAATCCACGTACTAACATATATTTGAATTAATTATACATATATATTCATCAACTACGTACATGAAATTTTATACGAACTAACATGCAATTTATAATAATTCAATAACAGTTTTATAATAATTATAAACATGCAATTTATAATACAATAACTTAATTAAAATTAATTAAGAATTTATAAAACGTACCGTTTAAATTGAAGAAAATTGGAGTAGATAATCGTTATGCCCTTTCTCGATCAATCCACGCACCACGCACAAGAAAATCCAATCCACGAGGAGAGAACGGGAGATGAACAGGGAGAGGGGGACGAAAGGAAATTTTTTTTTTTCCTTATGAGGAATAAGGAGGAAGAACTGCCGAAGGCAGTTCTTATTTAAAAAAAAAAATTCTGGCTACCGACGGATATTTCCGTCGGTAGCACGCGAATATTAATGCCACGCGTCTTTTCCGTGGTATCCGAGGCGGTGAGTCAAAGCGGGTCGGCTACCGACGGATATTTTCCGTCGGCAGTCGAAATTTGAACGGCCGACGGAAATAATCCGTCGGGAAGTAAGGCTAAACGACACCGTTTGGCCGCGAAACTGAATTCCGTCGGGAAGTCCGTCGGACGGTCCCGACGGATCTTGGATTCCGTCGGGAGTCAGTCGTTTCGAAAATTCCGTCGGCGATCCGTCGGGGCGGCCGACGGAATGGATTCTTTTACATTTTTAATTATATTCCTAAAACTTCTTTTAATTGAAAAAAATATTTTTTGAACTTGTGCATATAGGTAAATTTGTTCTATAAAAAAAAATTTAATTACATATTAAATCATTATTTTTCTGCTCATTTGTAATCTAATATAATATTTTAGATAATTGTAAATAGATTACAAAATTTAAAAATTATTGTAATTTAGTTTTTCTTGTAAACTTATTTATGTGTGAATCTACCGTAATTACTAACTTAATACATTTTTTATGAAATACCATTATTTTTTTAACTTAGATATAATTTAAAAACATTAAATTTGATCTCAAATGATGCTGACAAGAAAGTTAAAATTGTAACAATATTTATAGTCGATAATTTATTTTTAATTATTTAAAAATTTAAATTAAATTACAAATAATAGAAATGTGGCAATTTAATTTGTAAATATGGAAAAAAATAATAAAAAGGGAGTAAAAATCAGCAGAACCCTAATTCCTAAACCCTCGACAAAGGAACACCTTTCTTTGAACTCTTCAATTTTCAGTCAAGTGATTTTACTGTTACTGAATCCATATGATTTTGTATTTGTACCTGTGATTAATTTTATGCAACGATGATCGCGATTGTACGCAAGGATCTCGCCTGTTTATGTTCATTTGTTTGCAAATCCTCTGTTTCTTCCCTTGTCTCTCCTCTTATTTTCTCGACTTGGAGGGAGATACAAAGCGTCACCAACCCTAGGATTTATGACTTGTTGCTGCATAAACACCAATTTTCAGCTGAAGTAACTTCACAAGTTGCCTCAGATTCAGATCTACCGAAAGACCCAGAAAATGCTGATTTAATTCTGTCATTTCTCAAAGAGAGTGGGTGTTCAACCACTCAACTGGAGAGAATCGTGAAATATAAACCTCGAATTCTATCGCACAGTGTGGAGGACATCAAATTCAAAATCAAGTTATTCCAAGATTTGGGGCTTTCGCCTGAGGACATTGCCAAAATGATTTCAAGTAATCAGGTGATTTTACATTTAAAAGCCAATAGTAAGATCATTCCCTCATTGTCATTGCTAAAGGGCTTGGTGGGATTCGATAATGATGTAGCTAGACTTTTAAGGAAATCTGCGTGGTATATTTCTGCTGATTTGGAGAACACATTGGTGCCAAATGTTGAATTCTTGAAGAGCGTTGGGATACCTATGGAGCGTATACTGTATCTCCTTTATACCTATCCAAGGTCTCTCTTGGTCAAACCTAATGTTGTAAAGAAATCTGCAGAAAAGGCAGAGGAAATGGGGTTTGATAAAAGCTCAAAACTGTTTGTTCATGCTGTGAGGATTATTGCCTCTATGAGCAAAGGGACGTGGGAATTAAAGCTAAAATCTTTTCAGGAAATTGGGTTTTCGGAAACTGACACATTGACAATGTTTAAGAAGTTTCCACCTGTGTTTCAGGTATCCATGAAGAAGATAGAAAAGGGGAAACAGCTTCTGCTTGGTACTGGGAAGTTCGATATGTCAAGCATTGTCAATTGCCCGGGTTTATTTGGGTGCAGCATTGAGCAGAGGATTGAGCCAAGGCTGAGAATTCTGGGAATTCTCGAAAGCAAGAATCTGATTAAGTGGCCTGCTCTTGCAACAATCTTCACGCTGTCGGAAGATAATTTTTTTGAGAAGTTTGTTGGGCCTTATCCGAATGAAGTCGACGAAGCATTTGTCAAAAAGAGTTGTGTCATGGAAAAATCTTAAAGTCCTGGTTTGAAGGTTTGAAGCAACAGTCCTTAGATGAATCAAGAAAGCTATCATCAGCAACTTGGTGAGAAGAATCTTGGTGCCCCATTTGAAACTAACTTAATTGAAGAAGGTACCTTTCTTATTCACAATTTATATTGGTCCTGTATGTCTGTGGTGCAAATTATGGTTGTTGTCTTGAACATGCTCATTTACATGTCAAGGGGACGTTTGGTTCAAACTTTTCAATAGGAATTATAATGAGAACCACTGAATAGTTACATTATTAATGTTTTGCTCTAGTATTGGAATAATTAAGGGCAAAATTGGGTGTTGGGTGAGGAATAGTGAAATGATTGAAGAGAAATTAATATAGGAGAGGAGGTAGTTAACAAAATGGGGTAATGCTTAATGTATTTTGAATCTCATTGCCTCATACGAAGTATGATGAGGGTAAATTGATCATCTTTTATTCTCGTTAACCACCACAATTACCCATGGCGCGTTCCCATTACCATTCCCATTGAAGAATTTTTAACCAAATGCTATAAGTCTGATTGCTCATATCATATGCTGCTTTCATCCTGCCATTTTATTGTGACATAGAAGTACTTCATTTCCATCCATTCATCTCTAAAAAATCTGTATTCTGGGTTGGTTTGTGCGTTGAACTAATGGAATAATCTTTATCATTTTTATAATATTGCTGTTGCTCCAATTTGGTAAGATATACTTAGTGGCAGAATTTATGTAGAGATACTGAATACATTGCAGAAAACTGTTATCTGAAAGAGTGGTTTTGTGTTGCTAGTAAAAGTCAGAGAAAAGTTCAATCTATGCAGGGAGGTAAATCTGATCTTACTCAAATAGTTAGTTTTAGTTTGAATTTAAAAGCTAAGCAGCCTGTTAAACTGATGCAAGAAGTGGGTTTATCTTCATTTATGTAAAAAAAATTGGTATATGTAATAGCTTTGTCAAATATTTCTATTTCTCTACTTTAGATTGAGGCTGTGCTCCACCCATTCTCTTTATATTTTGAAGCGGCAAGGTCTCAAATGCACCTGTGCACTCGCCCCATCCTGACCCGACCCAGTTATATATGGATCCTATATATTTGTTTATTTAGTTTTTATTTTGTTATTCTTCTGGAAAAAGAAAAAAGTCTCTGCTCTCTCTCTCCTCTATCTCCCTCACGTAGAGCGGCAAGGCAGATGGTAGGTCGCCGTTGCTGCTTACATGGGTCTCGACCATGCACGTGTGTCACCATTTCCTTCGTTGCGCCACTGCACAAATTGGTACAAATTTGAGATTGTGATCCTGCCAATTGCAAATCGATGCGCTTATTCGTGCGTGTTTGTGTGTGTGGAGTGAGACCGAGCTTCAGTGGTGGGGAGCATTGTTAATTGTATTTAGTAAGATGAAGATTTTGATGTACTCCCTCCGTCCCGGAGGAACTTGCACCCTTTGATCGGCACACATTTTAAGAAATGTGTAAGAAAAAGGTGTAATGATTGATGTTTTGAGGGGTAATTTTGTAAACTTTTATGAATAAAGTAAAGTAAAAAGTAGATTGAGTGTGGAAAAGTAATGGCATATGGATTAATATGAGTATATTTCAAGGGTGAGGGTTGTGAAGATATTTCCTTTTATGGAGTGTGCAAATTGGTATGGGGCATCCATATATGGAAAGTGTGCAAATTCCTGTGGGACGGAGGGAGTATATATTTTTGTATGATTGCAGGAACTGTACCGGAAGATCAAATGGAAGTTGAGCTATTAGCACTGTTATTCCTTTTTCTTTTGTATTTTTTTTTAAGCAAGGTATAGAAGTGTATTCTAAGAGTTAGTGAGAAGGAATCTTTTTATGTAAACCTTTCTTTTTTGGAACCTTGTCTTTTTATCACAGAGGATATTCATAATCTTTACAACTGATTTATTGCAATTGTCATATATTTCCATTGACTCTGCATTACCAAATCAGATCAATTGCATAGCGTAAAACTCAGTGCAAACAAGTGTAAACCTTGTTTCATTTACTTAGAAAAATGTGTCTTTTGAGTTTACTAATGATTGTTTGATTTCTTTCAAGCCTCTTAAGGAGGCATTGATTGCCGTACCTATCCTAGTAAGTCCGGATTGGAGTGAGCCCTTTGTGCTCATGTGTGATGCTAGTGACTTCGCTATGGGAGTAGTTCTTGGACAAGTTCGAGAAAAGAAGTTCCGAGCAATCTATTATGCTTCCAAGACCTTTAATCCGGCTCAAGCAAATTACACTACTACGGAGAAAGAGCTATTGACGGTCGTATATGCTTTTGATAAATTTCGCCTCTATTTGGTGGGGGGAAAACAATTGTGTATACGGACCATTCGGATATTCGCTATCTCATGAGCAAGAAAGATGCTAAACCACGATTGATCCGATGGGTGTTGCTTCTCCGAGAGTTCGATATAGAGATCCGCTATAAGTAAGGGAGTGGGAATGTGATGGCGGATCACTTGTCACGTCTTGAGAGAGAAGAAGATTTTGAAGAGAAAGAAGAAGAGGTCAAGGAAGAGTTTCCGGATGAAAAGCTCTTTGGGATAGAGGAGATTGACTATGTGGAGATGAATCTGATGATGGAAGTTCCCGTCAAAAAAAAAAAAAAATGATGGAAGTTGAGGTGAGCACCCCTTGGTATGCGGATTTTGCTAATTTCTTAGCTTGTGGGAAGTTGTCCGAGGACATTCCAAGATATGCTAAGAAGAAGTTTTTTAGAGATGTTAAAAGCTACATATGGGATGATCATATTTTGACACATTGCCATTCATTGCCTCGTGGTGGACATTTTGGAATTTCTAAGACGATGATGAAGGTCCTACAATCGGGTTTTTATTGACCTACTATTTTCAAAGATAGTAGAGAATTTGTCCAAAGATGATGAAGGTCCTACAATCGGGTTTTTATTGACCTACTATTTTCAAAGATAGTAGAGAATTTGTCCAAAGATGTGATCGATGTCAAAGAATGGGGACGATCACAAAAAGAGATGAGATGCCACTGACAATCTTCATCGAAGTGGAAGTATTTGACGTATGGAGAATTGACTTCATGGGGCCATTCCCACCATCATTTGGATGCAGTTACATACTCATGGGAGTTGACTATGTCTCAAAGTGGGTGGGAGCTATTGCCACAAAAACTGGTGACTTTGGTGACTCAAAAGTCGTGATCCAATTTCTCAAGAATAACGTGTTTTCACGTTTTGGAGTCCCAAGATGCTTGATAAGCGATGGAGGTTCCCACTTCGTAAACAAATTGTTGGGAAGGTTGCTTGAAAGGTATGGGGTGAAACACAAAGTCGCTACGGCATATCATCCTCAAACAAATGGATTGGCGGAAGTTTCGAATCGTCAAATCAAGCAAATCTTGGAGAAGACAGTGAAGGTCAATAGGAAAGATTGGGTCATCCAACTCGATGACGCATTGTGGGCCTATCGTACGGCTTACAAAACTCCTTTGAACATGTCACCATACCAACTTATTTTCGGAAAGTCGTGTCACTTGCCCATGGAGTTAGAGCACAAAGCATATTGGGCAATTCGAAAGATGAATTTGGATAGTAAATTGGTGGGTGAGAAGAGGCTTCTTCAACTCAATGAGCTAGAAGAGTTTAGGGAGAATGCTTATGAGAATTCTCGTATCTTCAAGGAGAAAACGAAGAAGCGGCATGACCAAATAATCAAAGAGAAACACTTTCAAGTGGGTGACAAAGTGCTCCTCTTCAACTCACGATTGAAGCTCTTTTCCGAAAAACTCAAGTGAAGATGGAGTGGACCCTTTGAGATAGTGAGAATTTTTCAAAATGGAGTGGTTGAGTTGAAAAACACCAAAGATGAACACTTCACGGTGAATGGGCATAGGATCAAGAAATACCTTTCCCCTACTCAAATAGGGGATGTGAATGTGGATTACATTGAAGATAGTTGAGTGACATAAGCTCCGTCCGGCTTGAATACGTTAAACTTAGAGCTAAATGGGAGGCAACCCATTTTTACTTGCTTTCATAGTTTAGTTGTTGCTTTTATGTTTTTAGATGATGCTTTTGATAGTGTACCTACAAAAATTAAGCTCACCAACCATCAAAAGCATCATCTAAAAACATAAAAGCAACAACTACACTATGAAAGCAAGTAAAAATTGGTTGCCTCCCATTTAGCGCTAAGTTTAACGTATTCAAGCCGGACGGAGCTTAAGTCACTCAACTATCTTCAATGTTATCCACATACACATCCCCTATTTGAGTAGGGGAAAGGTATTTCTTGATCCTATGTCCATTCACCGTGAAGTGTTCATCCTTAGTGTTTTTCAACTCAACCACTCCGTTTTGAAAAATTCTCACTATCTCAAAGGGTCCACTCCATCTTCACTTGAGTTTCCCGGGAAAGAGCTTCAATCGTGAGTTGAAGAGAAGCACTTTGTCACCCACTTGAAAGTGTTTCTCTTTGATTCTTTGGTCATGCCGCTTCTTCGTTTTCTCCTTGAAGATACGAGAATTCTCATAAGCATTCTCCCTAAACTCTTCTAGCTCATGGAGTTGAAGAAGCTTCTTCTCACCCACCAATTTACTATCCAAATTCATCTTTCGAATTACCTAATATGCTTTGTGCTCTAACTCCACGGGCAAGTGACACGACTTTCCGAAAACAAGTTGGTATGGTGACATGTTCAAAGGAGTCTTGTAAGCCGTACGATAGGCCCACAATGCGTCATCGAGTTGGATGGCCCAATCTTTCCTATTGACCTTCACCGTCTTCTCCAAGATTTGCTGGATTTGACGATTCGAAACTTCCGCCAATCCATTTGTTTGAGGATGATATGCCTTAGCGACTTTGTGTTTCACCCCATACCTTTCAAGCAACCTTCCCAACAATTTGTTTACGAAGTGGGAACCTCCATCGCTTATCAAGCATCTTGGGACTCCAAAACGTGAAAACACGTTATTTTTTAGAAATTGGATCACGACTTTTGAGTCACTAGTCTTTGTGGCAATAGCTTCCACCCACTTTGAGACATAGTCAACTCCCACGAGTATGTAACTACATCCAAATGATGGTGGGAATGGCCCCATGAAGTCAATTTCCCATACGTCAAATACTTCCACTTCGATAAAGATTGTTAGTGGCATCTCATCTTCTTTTGTGATCGTCCCCATTCTTTGACATCGGTCACATCTTTGGACAAATTCTCTACTATCTTTGAAAATAGTAGGCCAATAAAAACCCGATTGTAGGACCTTCATCACCGTCTTAGAAATCCCAAAATGCCCACCACAAGGCAATGAATGGCAATGTGTCAAAATATTTTAACTTTTTCTTTTGGCACACACCTTCGAATTACAGAATCGACTCCTCTTTTCAATAAAATAGGATCATCCCATATGTAGCTTTTAACATCTCTAAAAACTTCTTCTTGGAATGTCCTCGGACAACTTTCCACAAGCTAAGGAATTAGCAAAATCCGCATACCAAGGGGTGCTCACCTCAACTTCCATCATCGGATTCATCTCCACATAGTCAATCTCCTCTATCCCAAAGAGCTTTTCATCCGGAAACTCTTCCTTGACCTCTTCTTCTCTCTCAAGACGTGACAAGTGATCCGCTATCACATTCTCACTCCCTTACTTATAGCAGATCTCTATATCGAACTCTCGGAGAAGCAACACCCATCGGATCAATCGTGGCTTAGCATCTTTCTTGCTCATGAGGTAGCGAATAGCCGAATGGTCCGTATACACAATTGTTTTTTCCCCCATCAAATAGAGGCGAAATTTATCAAAAGCATATACGACCGTCAATAGCTCTTTCTCCGTAGTGGTGTAATTTGCTTGAGCCGGATTAAAGGTCTTTGAAGCATAATAGATTGCTCGGAACTTCTTTTCTCGGACTTGTCCAAGAACTACTCCCATAGCGAAGTCACTAGCATCACACATGAGCACAAAGGGTTCACTCGAATCCGGACTTACTAGGATATGTGCGGTGATCAATGCCTCCTTAAGAGCAAGAAATCAAACAATCATTAGTGAACTCAAAAAACACATTTTTCTCAAGTAAATGAGACAAGTGTTTAGAAATCCTTGATGAACCGACGATAAAATCCGGCATGATCAAGGAATGATCTTATCCCTTTCTCACTCGATGGTGGTGGTAATTTCTCAATGGCTACCACCTTAGCACGGTCCACTTGCAACCCCTTTGATGACACGTGGTGTCCAAGAACAATCCCGTCTCTTACCATGAAGTGGCACTTCTACCAATTTAAGACAAGATTAGTATTTTCACATCTCTGCAACACAAGCTTAAGATTATGTAAACAAGAGGTGAACGACTCTCCGAAAACGGAAAAATCATCCATAAACACTTCCATAATATTCTCAATAAGCCCGTGAAAAATTGTCATCATACATCTTTGGAAGGTAGCCGGGGCATTACAAAGCCCAAATGGCATCCTTCTCCATGCAAAAGTATCATATGAACAAGTAAATGTTGTCTTTTCTTGATCCTCCGGGGCAATCATGATTTGATTATATCCGGAGTATCCATCCAAGAAACAATAAAATGTAAATCCACTCAATCTATCTAGCATTTGATCAAGAAAAGGCAATGGAAAATGGTCCTTACATGTGGCCTTGTTAAGTTCACGGTAATCAACACATACACGCCATCCCGTGACAACCCTAGTAGCAATCAACTCATTATTATCCCCATGTATGACCGTCATTCCACCCTTCTTAGACACTACATGTAATGGTGAGACCCATGGACTATCCGAAATGGGGAAAAGCATCCCCGAATCAAGAAACTTAATCACCTCTTTCTTAATTACCTCTTGTATGATAGGATTCACTCTTCTTTGATTTTGCACAATGGGCTTCTTATCTTTTTCTAAGAGAATTTTATGCATGCAAATTGAAGGATTTATGCCTTTTAAATCTTCAATAGACCACCCTAAAGCCGACTTATGCTTCTTAATGACAACAAGAGGATCATGCAATTCACTATCATTTAAATAGGAAGAAACGATTACCGGACACTTTCCTTCATCTTCAAGAAATGCATATTTGAGATGATCTGGTAGAGGTTTCAATCCTTCTTTCTTTCCTTCCGATTTCTCCACTCCTTCCACGGGTTCCCTTAGAGTTGGTGTTGGGAACTTCTTTCTTCCCCAAACTTCATTGACATCCTTCTTTTCACAAGATTTCCTATCATCAACACAATCAAATAAAGATTCACCATTCATAACATCAAGAATAGGAGTATCAAAAATATTAGGAGAGAAAGTGTCAAGAGAATTTTCAAGTGTCTCTTGGACACAATGTTCCACAACATCAATTGATTTGCATTCAAATTCCTCAGATGGATATTTCATGGCCTCATATGATTGGACAATGAGTTTTTCCTTGCCAAGCTCCAATGTGACTTTACCACCGCTCTAGCCGTGGCTAGAAAAGGCCTCTCTAGAATCAATGTCACACTCTCATCCTCTTCTATGTCCATCACCACGAAGTCCGCGGGAAAAACAAACTTCCCAATTTTGATCAACACGTCCTCAACAATGCCCTCCGAATACGTGATAAATCGATCTGCAAGTTGGAGGGTCATGGAAGTAGGTTTCATCTCTCCATCCTTCAATCGGTTGAAGATGGATAGAGGCATGAGGTTGATACTTGCCCCCACATCACACAATGCTCTTCTTTTCTCATTGTTCCCCAACTCACACAAAAGAGTTATGCTTCCCGGGTCCTTGATCTTTGGAGGGAGATTCTTTGGTAGTATTGCACTACATCCCAAGGTAAGATTCACCACTTCATTATCACCCGCCTTCCTTCTTTTCGTGATCAAGTCCTTAAGAAACTTTGCATACGTGGGCATTTCTTCAAGAGCTTCCATCAAGGGGACATTAATAGTCACCTTCTTGAACACCTCTAAGAACTTTGAGAACTTCTCATCAAGTTTCTTCTTCATAAACGTTGAGGGAAAGGTGGAGGGTCAAGTGTTTTTGGAATTCCTCGAGCATCACACTCTATCTTCTCTTCTTGCAACCTTGCTTCTTTAGCTTTCTTCCATTTAGAAATCCTCTCCTCTTTCTTCACCTCTTAATTTTCTTTGGTGTCTTCAATCCCAACTTGTTCTTCCACAATCACAAAGTCTTCTCCATTTCCATCATCTTCATCAACCTTCTCTCCTTCCTCAATTGACATACTTGGGCCTTCATAACTCTTCCCACTTCTTAGCTCAACTTTCTTGCAATGCTCTTTAGGATTAGTTTCCGTAGTGGAAGGAAACTTACCCTTTTGATTTTCCCCACTCGAAGAAGCAATTTGGCTCATTTGAAACTCCACGTTCTTCAATTGATTAACCAAAGAGATCATTTGTTCATCCAATCTTTCTATCTTTTGGTTTTGTTGAGCCATAGTTTGATTATTTTGAGCTATGAAAGTAGTCAACAAGTCTTCCAAATGTGGTCTCCCCTCATTGTTTGGTGCACGAGCTCCCGGATCAAATCCTGGAGGGAGAGTGAGAGCGGCCTTAGGATTTCCATAAGAAAAGTTTTCATGTTTTCGAGCATTTGGATTGTAAGGAGGATTTCCTTGGAATTGAGCTTGGGCATGTTGTTGGAAACGGTTTTGATTAGGAGTTTGGTTTGGGAAGGGTTGGTGAAAATTTCCTTGAAAATTCCCTTGTGGGTATTGGGGCCTCCCCATGTAGTTAGCATCCTTAACTTGGTTCAACATGTTGGGCATTTCCATTCCCCCACCAAAATTTTCCCTTCTTTGATTGTTCTCCATTGAATCAACCTTGTCCAAGAGCATCTTGATTGTATCACTCAATGTTGTTGAGTTATTTTCAATTTGAGCAACTCTATTGGATCTATTTCCATCAATAGGCCAATCGTAGGTCTTGGTAGCAATTGCTTCGATGATTTCCTTTGCTACCCTTGCACTCTTTGCAAACAATTGTCCACCCGCCGATGCATCAATGTATTGCCTTGAAGAAAGCCCCAATCCATTGTAGAAGAAGCTAATCGTTTGCTCTTCGGCAAACCCGTGTTGAGGACATCTCCTCAAAAGACTTTTGAATCTCTCCCATGCACTATAGATACTTTCGTTCTCCCTTTGGAGAAATTGAGTAATCTCGGTCTTGCATTGAAGAGTCTTGGATGGAGGGAAGAATTTCAATAAGAACCTCTTGCTAAGCTCGTCCCATGTGGTTACTCGGTTGTTGATCATTGAGGTAAGCCATAACTTAGCTTTATCTTTCAAAGTGAAAGAAAAGAGCCTCATCTTCAAAGTATCCTCATGTACCCCATTGATCTTGACCGTATCTGCATACTCCAAGAATCGGGACAAGTGTTGATTGGGATCTTCAAGTGGCTCACCCTCAAATTGCCTCTTCTCTAGCATTTGAATTAGACTCAGGTTAATTTTGAAATTGTTGGGTGCAATAGGAGGGCGCTCGATTCCAACATAGTACCTTTGAACCGGGGGTTCAAAGTAATCCCTTATGGTTCTCTCTTCCTCACGAACAACTCCACCCTCATTTTCCGCTTCAAGGACTCGGTTGTCAACCGGAGGTGGAATGATGTTTTGATTATTGTTGTTTCTTTGATTATCCGCCATTGCTATTTCTTATTCAAGTCTTTGATTTCGATCTCGATTTCTTCTTCTAGACGTAGTTAATAACTATCCTATAGATTGCCAAAAGATTTCTTGGTAAAAACAAAACTAGTCCCCGACAACTGCGCCAAAAACTTGACACGTGATTTTACCAACACGCTCCCCTTAAGTATAAGATGATCGTATTAATAAAAGCAATGTCCGATTAAATTATCGATCCACGAGACTAGAATGCTAAGTAGCCTTAGTGCTATGTCTTGTTCTTTGAATATAGTGAAGAGTCATGTTTTGTGCAAGGAAATGTAAATGAAATTCATAATTAACAACTAATGATAAGCAATAACTAAAGAGATAATGATAAAAATCAAGTGATGAGAGGTAGTGTTCGGGTGTTCGTCCTTGTGTGGAATCGATGTTAATAGTCGACTTCTATGTGTATTTCATTGGATGGAATTTGGTAGAAGCAATCATTAATGCATATTTCTCATAAAACACCTAGGATCGAGAGGATGAATAGAGACTTTCTTACCCGGGTAATCACACAGCTAGGGGGTTCTACTCTATCTAAGTTAAACTAAACTAATCCCTAATCATGTTTTTCCACTTGAATACTAACAACCAAGCTCTTATAGTCTTCTCACTAATCACTCAAATTTTCATTCAAAAAATTAATGTTGATAAATGGGGTTCTAATGAAAATTGTCCAACTCTCGTTGCGATAACCAAATATTTACTCATTCACTCGATTTCCAACCCTCGATTATACTATCTACCCCGATTAACCAACTCTCGTTGCATTAATTGAGCTTCACATATAACCTTCTAATTGAATTCTAGCAAATGATCTATCAAAACCCATAAACCTAACCAATGTACATTTCAATGAATTCCACAATTAAAATCAAGCTAAAAATATTAATTCCATTACAATTCTACAACACCCAAACACCAACATGCTTAGCCCATGGCTAATTTAATGAAATTAAGGGAGAAAAGTGAGAAAACAAACATACCCCTTAATAATAACAAAATACTATCCTTAAAAATTGAATTTTAGCAACTCCCTTAAATTGAACTTATGAAATAATATTGTCTGTTGAAAATTACTAATATTGTAGAATGAGTTAAAATTTGAAAATAAGTTCAATGAAAAAAGCTACGGACGAGATTTGTGTGAAATAGTTGTTGGGTTGGGTTTCCAACATGTGGAGAAGCCCAATAGCCAACATACTTGGGAGGCCCAAGTAGGCCCAACATTTTGGAGATAATTTACCCTAACCCTAAAAGACATTTGGATAGAGCGCAAGAAAATAGAGAAAAATGAGACATTCACGTTTTGAGAGAATTCCAAGAGTGAGAAATATGCAGAAGCAATATTGTGAGTTTCAACCGTCGGATCGAGCTGATTTTTGGACAGCACGTTCAGAACTCGTCGAGGTACATTCTGAACGGTGGAGATCGTTGTTGGAGTTCTTTATTGTCGGGAAAATCCACGAAAAGAAGGTCTGTTTTTCTGGGCGATTCACTTTTGCGCAGCTGTGTTTAAGACGCCGTTTCTCACAAACCAACCGTTGGATCGAGCTGTAAATTTGACAGCACGTTCAGGAGGCATCATAGTGCATTCTGGACGGTGGAGATCGGATTCCGAGCGTTTGAGCGTCGGAAACAGTGACGGGCAGATTGGTGTTGTTGGTGAGATCTTTCTTATCTCATTGTAGTTATCAAGTATTGTGTATCTTGATAAGTTTGTAGTTGAATATCTGTTGTGACAGATTGTAATACTTGGATTCTTGTCATAGTGAAGCTTTTGGGTGGACTACGGTCCCGTGGTTTTTACTCCTTACATTGAGGAGGTTTTCCACGTAAAAATTGCTTGTGTTATTGTTGTGTTGATTGCGTTATTGTGCATTGTTGTTTAGTATTATTTCCTGCTAGATTCACACAAGAGAGGGATAATTGATCATTCCGCTGCGTAGACGAATAATTGTGTACTATTATTCGTGTGTTTATCCCAACAAAGTGGTATCAGAGCGGGTTTTCTGCTCTGTGCCTGTGGTGAATATGGAAACTAATACTAATAGGATGGTGAATCTAAATGGTTCAAATTATCATGTGTGGAAAGGAAAGATGGAGGATCTTCTGTATGTGAAAGATTTATATCTTCCCGTATTTGAGACCAACAAGCCTGATGGTAAAACTGATGCTGAGTGGAATATATTGCATCGACAAGTGTGTGGTTACATTAGGCAGTGGGTAGACGATAATGTGTTGAACCATGTTAGTGGAGAAACTAATGCACGAGCATTATGGGAAAAGTTGGAGCAATTGTATGCTAGGAAAACTGGGAACAATAAGTTGTTCTTAATCAAGCAGTTGATGAACTTGAAGTTCAGAGATGGCACTCCTATGACTGATCACTTGAATTCATTTCAAGGTATCATTAACCAGTTGGCAGGAATGAATATCAAGTTTGAAGAAGAAGTACAAGGTTTATGGCTCTTTGGTACATTGTCGGATTCATGGGAGACTTTTAGGACATCGTTGTCTAATTCTGCCCCAGATGGTACCATTACCATGGATTTAGTTAAGGGCAGCGTTTTGAATGAGGAAATGAGGAGAAAATCGCAAGGCTCTTTTCAACAGTCAGAGGTTTTGGTTACAGAGAGGAGGGGGAGAAGTAAAAGCAGAGGTCCAAAAGGCAAACAGAAAGGCAGAAGCAAATCCAATAGATATGGCAAAGTTGAGTGTTGGAACTATGGCACTCCAGGACACATAATGAAGAATTGTAGAAAGCCCAAGCAAGATGACAAGAAAGATAAAGGAAAAGAAAAGAGGAATGAAGAAGCGAAAGATGATGACCGGGTGTCCGCTGTGACAGGTGACTTTCTTATCTTTCGTGATTGTGGAGTTGTCAATCTTGCACAAAGCGAGAGCAGTTGGGTAGTTGATAGTGGTGCATCCATACATGCTACATCTCGAAGAGATATATGTTCACAACCTACACGCCGGGTGACTTTGGGAACATCAAGATGGGTGATGATGGCTTAGCTAAAGCCATTGGCGTTGGAGATGTGTGTTTGCAGACTAGTAATGGTGGTACACTAGTTTTGAAAAATGTCAAACATGTACCTGAACTTCGTTTGAACTTGATATCTGTTGGAAAACTTGATGATGAAGGTTTCTGCAGTTTGTTCTTTGATGGTCAGTGGAAACTCACAAGAGGCTCAATGGTGATTGCAAGAGGTCAAAAGTACTCCTCATTGTACTTAATGCACGCAAAGCTACTTGATCGCTCTATAAATGCTATTGAGAATGAAGGAAAGATTGAGTTGTGGCATAGCAGACTCAGCCACATCAGTGAGAAGGGATTGAAGATTTTGGAGAAAGAAAATCGCATTCCAGATTTGAAGAATGCATCCCTGAAGAAGTGTGCTCACTGTTTGGCAGGAAAGCAAACTAGAGTTGCTTTCAAGACGTCCACTCCTTCCAGAGCGTCAGGTATTCTTGATTTAATATATTCTGATGTTTGTGGCCCTATGAAAACTAGAACTCTTGGTGGTGCTTTATATTTTGTTACATTTATAGATGATCACTCGAGAAAGACTTGGATCTACTCGTTGAAGACGAAAGACCAAGTGCTTGATGTGTTCAAGCAATTTCATGCCTTAGTTGAGAGGCAAACAGGGAAGAAGCTGAAGTGCATCGGGACAGATAATGGAGGTGAATACATTGGTCCTTTTGATGAGTATTGCAAGCAGCAAGGCATCAGACATCAAAAGACTCCTCCAAAGACTCCATAGTTGAATGGGCTTGCTGAAAGGATGAACAGAACATTGGTCGAGAGAGTAAGATGTTTGCTTTCAGAAGCAGGATTGTCTACATCATTTTGGGGTGAGGCCTTGAGTACGGTTGTACATGTCTTAAATCGTACACCATGTGTTCCTTTAGATTTTGATGTTCCAGATAGAGTTTGGTTAGGAAATGATATTTCCTATGATCATTTGCGTGTCTTTGGATGTAAAGCATTTGTGCACATTCCCAAGGATGAAAGATCTAAGTTAGACATGAAGACTCGACAATGTGTGTTTCTTGGTTATGGTCAAGACGAGTTTGGATACAGATTCTATGATCTAGTGGAAAAGAAACTTGTTAGAAGTCGAGATGCTGTGTTCGTTGAGGATCAAACCATAAAAGATATTGAGAAGGTGGATAGTTTAGTTCCTACTCCCAGTGGCGACTTGAGTGACTTGGATATAGTTCCTCATGATCAAGGTCCAACTGAAGATGGAGAGGAGAATCAAAATCAGCCTGATCTTGGTAATGATGATGGTCCTTTAGAAGAGGAAGATGGTGATAATCAACAATTACCACCACCAGAAGCTCAAGAACCGCTTAGAAGAACAAACAGACCTCGTGTTCCTTCTAAGATGTATCCTCCTCATCAATATGTGCTTCTGGCCGATGGGGGAGAGCCTGAATGTTATGAAGAAGCAATACAAGGTGAACACAAAAGTGAGTGGCTGGAAGCAATGAAAGACGAGATGAAGTCTTTGCATGACAATGAGACATTTGATCTGGTGAAACTACCAAAAGGAAAAAGTGCTTTGAAGAACAAGTGGGTGTACAGGATAAAGCAAGAAGAGCACACCTCAAAGCCACGATTCAAAGCAAGATTGGTTGTTAAAGGTTTCAGTCAGAAAGCGGGGATTGATTTCGATGAGATATTCTCTCTGGTTGTCAAGATGTCTTCCATCCGATTTGTGCTTGGTTTGGCAGCTAGCCTTGATTTGGAAGTTGAACAGATGGATGTCAAAACCGCTTTTCTTCATGGTGTGTTAGATAAAGAAATGTACATGGCACAACCTGAAGGTTTCGAGGTGAAAGGAAAAGAAGATCATGTGTGCAAACTGAAGAAAAGTCTCTACAGTTTGAAACAAGCACCTAGATTGTGGTATGAGAAGTTTGAGTCAGTTATGGGGGAGCAAGGCTACCAAAAGACCATTTCTGATCACTGTGTATTTGTGCAAAGATTCTCAGATGATGATTTCATCATATTGTTGCTCTACGTTGATGATATATTGATTGTTGGTAAAAATGTCTCAAGAATTGACAGGTTGAAGAAGCAGTTGAGCAAATCCTTTGCCATGAAGGATTTGGGACCAGCAAAGAAAATTCTTGGCATCAACATCTCACGAGACAGAGCAAATAAGAAGCTGCACTTATCACAAGAGCAATATATTGAGAAAGTGCTTGAGAGATTCAACATGAGCAAAGCTAAAGTGGTTAGTTCTCCTCTTGCAACTCACTTTAAGCTTGGTGCTCATCACAGCCCTTCATCCAATGAAGAAAAGGAAGATATGAGAAGAGTTCCATATGCTTCAGCTGTTGGAAGTTTGATGTATGCGATGGTGTGCACGAGGCCTGACATAGCTCATGCAGTCGGTGTTGTTAGTCGTTATTTGTCTAATCCGGGAAAAGAGCATTGGAATGCTGTGAAGTGGATAATGAGATATCTACGTGGTACATCTCAGTTGACACTCACCTTTGGAGGTGGAGAGCCCGAGTTAGTTGGATACACCGACGCAGATATGGCATCAGATGTGGATACTAGAAAGTCAATTTCAGCCTACCTAATAACATTCTCAGGTGGTGCAGTGTCATGGCAGTCAAGATTGCAAAAGTGTGTTGCACTCTCCACAACAGAGGCCGAGTATATTGCTGCAACGGAAGCATGTAAAGAGGTGTTATTGTACAAAAGATTTATGGAGGAGATTGGTCTCAAGCAAGAAAGGTATGTAGTACTTTGTGATAATCAAAGTGTTATTCATCTTAGTAAGAATTCAGCTTTTCACTCAAGATCAAAGCACATTCACGTGAGATATCATTGGATGAGAAATGCAATCAATGATAAGTTGCTTGAACTTGAAAAGGTTCATACGAATGAGAATGGTGCTGACATGATGACAAATGCATTGCCTAGGGAGAAGCTTGAGGTTTGTCGTGAGATAGCCGGAATGGCTAATCTCTCCACATAGTCGGAAAGGGTAAGATTTGTTGGGTTGGGTTTCCAACATGTGGAGAAGCCCAATAGCCAACATACTTGGGAGGCCCAAGTAGGCCCAACATTTTGGAGATAATTTACCCTAACCCTAAAAGACATTTGGATAGAGCGCAAGAAAATAGAGAAAAATGAGGCATTCACGTTTTGAGAGAATTCCAAGAGTGAGAAATTTGCAGAAGCAATATTGTGAGTTTCAACCGTCGGATCGAGCTGAGTTTTGGACAGCACGTTCAGAACTCGTCGAGGTATATTCTGAACGGTGGAGATCGTTGTTGGAGTTCTGTATTGTCGGGAAAAGCCACGAAAAGAAGGTCTGTTTTTCTGGGCGATTCACTTCTGCGCAGCTGTGTTTAAGACGCCGTTTCTCACAAACCAACCGTTGGATCGAGCTGTAAATTGGACAGCACGTTCAGGTGGCATCATAGTGCATTCTGGACGGTGGAGATCGGATTCCGAGCGTTTGAGCGTCGGAAACAGTGACGGGCAGATTGGTGTTGTTGGTGAGATCTTTCTTATCTCAGTGTAGTTATCAAGTATTGTGTATCTTGATAAGTTTGTAGTTGAATATCTGTTGTGACAGATTGTAATACTTGGATTCTTGTCATAGTGAAGCTTTTGGGTGGACTACGGTCCCGTGGTTTTTACTCCTTACATTGAGGAAGTTTTCCACGTAAAAATTGCTTGTGTTATTGTTGTGTTGATTGCGTTATTGTGCATTGTTGTTTAGTATTATTTCCTGCTAGATTCACACAAGAGAGGGATAATTGATCATTCCGCTGCGTAGACGAATAATTGTGTACTATTATTCGTGTGTTTATCCCAACAATAGTCTAATGGTGAGAACGTTTATAAATTAGGACAAATGAAAATCTATTTATGTTAAAGTCTTAAATCGTGATGCTTAAATTATACTTTGTCTTACCGTAGAACGACTTTTTTCTAAAAGTTAAATTATCTTCAGTAAAAACAAATAGTATTGTATACCAGTAGTTAGTTTGATAGGGTTTGTTATATAATATGGAAAAATCTATATAAAAGGGGTGTTTATGTGGGTGTATAAAAATAAGGCTATATAAAAATTGTAAAACCTCTATAATTAATTATTTATTATTTTTTAGATGTAATACCATTGGTAAGAATTATTTTTTTATTTGATAGTATGTATAATTCATCGTATGATGTCCAAAAAGATGAATTTATTCACAATATTTTTCTATTAGCAATATTTTGCGATATTTTCACAATGTTCTGAAAAAATTACATTACCCTCGATATTCATTATTGCAATATCAATATCAAAATCTTCTTTACATCTATTTATGAATATTTTCTCTCCTATGTCTCACTCCATATTTTTTCATTTCATTTCATTATATACATATATATATATATTTAATAATTACACTTTTTTTAATGTAATACTCAATACAGTAAAACCTCTATAAATTAATACTCTATAAATTAATAAACTCTCTAAAATAATAAAATCTTCCGGTCCCGACTTGGGCCTTTGTAAAAAATCATCAAATTCGATAAAATAATAAGATAATAATTTTTCGAAAAATTCCTTTATAAATATTAGGTCCCATTGAAACTCTAAATTAATAATTTATAAATATTATTACAATTATAAATATTATGATATGGTCTCTCCTATACTAAATCTTTTTCATCAACCCACACTCTTGTAAATCTTTTTGAGTGCATGTGGGATAATCTCGATCTCTTATACTCACATAATGTTTTACGCATTTGATTATTAATGGATGATTTTGCGATGTCTTTTAGATGAGAAGACATGGCTGAGTGTTATGAATTATTTTATTTCCTTACTGAGATTTATGGAGTATATATTTCATTAATCATGCATGAATATATTTAATTGACTATAATAGTAATTTAAGTGCAATGAATTAATGTAAAAATGTATATTTAAGTAATTGCAATGAATTGATGCATGCATCTATGAATATAATAGTTAATTGTATACAATGAATTGATATTATACATGAATTAGTTACAAAGAATTGGTTGATACATGAATATAATCAATGAAACATATATAAAATCATTTATTTTTAATACATATGTACTAAATTTACTGAATTTAAAAAGACTCTCTCTTTTAATTAATAAAATATTAATTTATCGATAAATTAATACCTCTCTAAATTAATAAAATTCCATGGTCCCAAGGTTATTAATTTATAGAGGTTTAACTGTAGCTACTTTCATTTCTCTTTCCTCTCTACCATTAATTTATTTTCTTTATTTTCCCTCCCTACACCCCCAATAAGATACACTCCCCTCCCTATACTGCCTCAAAAACTCTTTTTTCTTCATTTTTTTCTATTTCCTCTCCATATTCTATTTTTTTCTTCTAAAAAAAATATCATTTCCACCATGTCTTCCCCACCCCATCTCCACCGTCACGTCGCTGCCATCCCCACCTTCACCATTAGGTCCATTAGGAAAAGTTAGAAAAAAAAAAACTCACCCCTCTCCCACCGCTTAGTACAGAGGTACCCCGACTCCATCCCACCTCATTTTTTTTCTTTTGCAACATTTCAATATTTCAGACATTTATTTTTTCGTATAATTTACGACACTGATTTGTCGATTAAAGTGTATTTCGTCTACAAGACGATATTGAAAATAAAGTGTTTTGTCGGTAAAATGGTGTTGGATTATTTTTTAACAACACTTTATCGACAAACACACCATATGTTCAACAACAAGTTGTCGACCAAAATCAATTCGGTCGACACTAGTATCAAAAAAGGACCCCCTTTTTTTATTTTGTTTTGTCCAACACCACTTTGTTCTAATGCTTCCACCAACAAACAAACAAGTTTTATTCAAACTATATCATAAAAAAAAAATAAAAAAATCACACAAATACTATAAACTCTAAATCATAAATCTCTACCATTAAAACACATAAATACTATTACAAAATAAATTCATTAAAACACATAAATCATAAATTGTAATGAGAGGATTGGGAGAGAGGATTGGGAGAGAGGGAGTGGCGCGCCAAAAGTGGTGGGCGACAACAGCAATTAGGGTTATGATTTGAATGTTAATAGGGAAATGTATTTAGCAGTGGGGGAGCATCCAATAGTGGTACTTTTACTTAAAATAGTATTTTAGGTTTTTTACATTATTATTAAATTAAAAAATAAGAGGGGGGAGTGCGGTTAACAATCTTACTAAAAAAAAAAAAAGTGTAATGAGCCGCTGAACAGCCCATTTAGTCCCAGTCCAATCCTGCATATTTGAAGATAACCGGGCTGGCTTGGCGGCCCATTTAATATTTTACTAACCGTGGTTGAGATCCGGATAGGCGGGTTTGGGCAGGAACAACCTCTATACAAAATCGGATCCACTCGTTTTTTCAGATTTGAAACCGGCAAAGAAGTGGGAAACATTTCCCCGTTTCATAGCAATTTCGCTAAACCAATGCATCTTTGATTCCAATCACTCTCTCCTTTCAGTAGCACTCCGAATAAAGAGACTCAAACTTCCAGAACCAAAAATGGCCAGCAGTTCCAAGGGAGAGTCCGCCAGCGACGGCGATAATTCCTCCGGTGACGTGCCGGAGTCGGATTCCAAGAGCCAATTCACCGAAGGCGAGAAGGTTCTTGCCTATCACGGCCCCCGCATCTACGAAGCCAAGGTATTCCCCAATTTTCGTTTCTCCTTAGGGTATTTGTTTTCATACAACTTAATTGCCTCTTTTTTTGGATTTGAATTACTTCTTCTCGTACTAAATTAATGATTTGAATTTCTTTTGTACTCAGCGAACTATTATTGTTCTTAACTCTCTGTTAACACTTAACACCACCAGTATTTGCAAGTCATAAGTGAAGAATAAGTGTTCGGATTTCTTTGTAGCAGGCTCGCCTTCTCTGTTTTGTGGTTGGATATGTAAATTTTATTTTTTTTGCCGTGTTAGGGATGACTTTTTTTTTTTTTTTTTTTAAGTCGTCCTTGTTATAGGGTGGCTGCATATGTAAATGTAGTGATATGATATCTCGATCTGAAGATTTATTTTATGTAGGCTGGTTCATCTGCATTTGTGCCTGTGGGATGTGTTCGATTCTAGTTGGATGTTCTTTTTTTCTGGGCCAATGTAATGCAAATTCACATATGTGAAGTTGTATTGCTTTCGGCATTATTACCAACATCTATGATTGACATGAGTATAAAATTGATGCTTATGGAGTTCTATTAGGTTTGTATATAATTCCCATGTTACATATACATATTTTCTTTTCAATATGTCTAATCTTAGGGTATGAATCACTCTGTTGAGGTAAAACAAATGATTCCCAGTAATTCACCAGCATCAGATCCGAGGGCATTATGTCTAATTATGAGTCATGTGTTTATGGTGTTCTTGTTGAGGATCCAAAATTGTCTTTTGCATTCAACTACTATTTTACATGCTTCGTTTTTATATGGTCTATTTACTTGTCAATTTGATTGTCCACGCAATACCTTTTCATTTGTTCTTATTTGTATCATATTTCATCAATTGCCATGAATTGGATTTAACCTGAATATGTTAATCTATTTTGTTGCTTCTGTTAATTATGAATCATGTGTTTATAGTATTATTATTGAGAATCCCAATTATTTCAGCATTCGTATACTATTTTATCTGCTTCATCTTTATATGATCTATTTACTTAATATTTTTCTGTCGAAAACAATATTTTTCATTGATTGTTCATTGGTGTATGCAAGGTTCAAAGAGCAGAGTTCCGGAAGAACGAATGGAGATATTTTCTCCATTACCTTGTAAGTTTAATTATCCAGCTCCTTTATTCCCTTTCACTCGGGATCATTTGATTTGTATTGCCTGTACCTTGAATAATGTGTTTGTGAGTTTTCCAACCTTTTGTTTGGCCTATCCAGATCATGTTTTCCTTGCCACATATAGTAAATTGGCACACTGCTTCTTTCATACTAATTGATAATTTTGTTTCTGCAGGGTTGGAATAAAAAGTGAGCATACTGGTGCTGTGGTGCAGCATATGAAATGATATATCTTGTGTCTGAATTGGATGAGAATTGAGAAGCTAGACTCCCCACCCCCCCATCTCTCCTTTTACAATTAGGACAACTAATCAAGTAATTATGAACCCCTATGTGACTATGTCATTCCATATAGGCAATTAAAATTTAAAAACATGATATTCTACAAATTGGGGAAGATATAAAGAGGTCACTTGTAATTCTTAATGATTTTTAATTTTTGGTGGAATAACCTTTCTGTAATTAGGTTTTCTTATGAAAAAAAAGGCTTTCTGTAATTAGAACTCATGTCTCTGTATAGTTTTATGATACATGTCAAACATGCCTTTTTTTCCTTAGGTTTCAGAATTCAGAAAACAAAGCTGTAAATTTTCTCTTCTGGTTTCTGAGGGAAAAGTCTAATCATAAGTCTAGCACCAGTTGTTATGTTGATAATAGTAATAATTCTTGAATTTCATGTTTATACTGGTAAAGTTCTTTGGTATAGAAATAAATGGTGGTTATTTTAGTATCTGCTATTTAAAACCTTAATCATTTTGCCAATTAGTTGGGATGAATGGGTGGGCACGGATCGCCTGATGAAAACTACTGAGGAGAACATTATGAAGCAACAGGCCCTTGATAAGAAAGCTGGTGTGGACAAGAATACTAAATCAGGGCGTTCTGCTCATACAAGACCAAAAGGTTCAGCAGGTATGCTTGTTTGTCATTTATCAGATGATTCTCAGGGATTCTGGACACTGGTGTTTCTTCGTTAGATAATTCTGTAGGATGCCTGACAGCTGGTTTTTCTTGTATTAATTTGGTTTCTATACCTCTCTGGATTTTGCAGAAGCCAAAGTGGATAAAGAGGAAACAAAGACTACTACAAGTAAGATAGTTCTCTACATTTTCTGCATATCCACTTGCCATCTTTCATATTTCTTTATAAGCAGTGATTCTTTCGATTTAAATTTAAACAGTTTTGGTTCTTATAATCTTTGTATTGTCTTCTTTTCTCAAAACATGGTGATGTGGTTGGTTTTTTTTTTAGCTTTTCAATACTGGTATTAATCTTATAAATTAAATGCATAGTCGTGTAGTGTTTGATGGGTCATGTTAACATAAATTAAAACAGAACTTCATGTTAACAATTAGTCTTCATGATTTTGTAGTTGCAAAGGGGAAAAAGCGAAAGACTGATTCAAGCATCGAGGTTTGTTCTATCTTCTACCATGTCCTGTTATCAGTCAATATTTGTGAACATAGTGCAAAATATTGGCATTGATTTTGAGTGTTCTTTGCCCAGTTCTTTGTAGTTTAGAAACTGATATTTTATCTTCTCTCCATGACCTAATCATTTCACCTGCTTCTGCTACTCTGCAGCAGCAGTTAGTTGAATCTATGGTTCACAATTATTTTCTTCAAAGTTCTTCATCCTGCTTGTTTCTTTTCAAGTAGAGAGTTTTTCACTGGTTCTTCTAGTCTTTTAAAATTGGAGATGCTGTCCAATACTCATAAGTTGCTAATGTTCTCTAGTATTGATGACCCAAATTTTTGTCTTTGCATTGATAGGACAATCCCGCAACAGAAAAACTCATCAAAATCCAAATTCCATCAAGTCTGAAGAAGCGATTAGTTGATGATTGGGAGTCCATCAGTCAGCAGAACAGGGTAATTTTATTTGTTAGCTTGAGAATACCACCCCTCCCCCTTGAATTGCATTGATTCAGTTCAAAAGTTGTAGCTATATGTTATACTAATGAGGGACAACAATCATTACAGTGAATGGTATTAATTTGAATGCATGTTCTCAAAGATTGAAATGATTTCCTTATATCTAAATGGAATGCACACAAATGTTTCCCCTACCCAGAATGTCTATAATCACAAACTTTTTGCTTTATTATTTGTTCTTGAAGATCACACTGTAGGAATGTTGTACAAAAGCTTATTCAAACTACCATAAAAAAAAACGATGGATTATCCCTCTATACAACTATACAAGACATGGTCATGCTACTTTAAATATGTTATTCAAGATGTTTGGACTTAGTTTATCCACGCTCTTGAAATGTGAAGTGTGCTACTATTGTGGGATTTTATGTTAACGTACTATTCTTGTTGTATGTCCCTTCGGGGACATCCGATAAAATTGGAACTATTCATGCTGTATCAATCTACTTATGCTTTTCTTTAGTTAATTTTGCACACTGGCAATATGGACTCGTATTATAGAACCTGTATCTTACTCAGTCAATTTAAGTTATAACTCTGAGCGGTGATGATTTTGCTTCTGGCTCTCTGTCATGACGTTATGTAATATCTGCCTGTCTTTCATGTACTTTAGAGGGATTGTGATGACTTCTTAATTGGAGTGTGCTTTATCTTAATTTTAAGTAGAATGACACATTTAAAGGTTCCTTTTCTTACAGCTTGTGAAACTACCCAGATCCCCAAATGTTGATGACATATTGACAAAATATCTTGAACACAGGTCCAAGAAGGATGGCATGTGAGTTTTTTTTTTCTCTGCAACCTTTTCATGGATCAAACAACATTGATCATATTACTCCTGGTCTTTGAAATATTAATGAGCTACTTAGAGTATTTAGCTAACAGAAACAAAAAATCACTGTAAGGATGCTTGAACAAAAATCTTCTGCACTTTATATGTTAAGTTTTACTATTTAATCAATTTTTTTGAGGGGTAGGTGTGTTTATAAAGATGACAATCATGATGGAAGATGATACATACTATTCACTAGCCCAGAAGGGATGCATGCATTAAAGACACAGTGCAGGGCCAATTTTTAAATTTTGGTTTGGTTTGCTTTATTTTCTTGTTGATAACTTATTGAAAAGTCCAGCGAAATTCTCTGTTTTTTTAAAGGGTGGTAATGTCTTTAATTCCCCTTCTTGGAAAAAGGTCAATTTTAGTCCCTTGGGTAGTCCTATGGCCCTGTGCCCCTGCATTTAAGTTTAGTTATTTGTCCTAATTGCTCCTGGTAAAAATAGGTTCCACAAGTAATTCTCTGTTTTCTTGAACTGTCAATAAATTTAGTCCGTGCACGTAGTAATATGGGAATACACGAATCTCATTTCTTACTGGTGTACATTGATTTCATGTTGTAGTAGCATTATATCTGGCTGATTTTTAGTGGAGATTAGAGAACTCTGCTGAGAGATATTTAATTGTTACTTGGTGATTAAATCCATGATAATGTGTTTCCATGAGTACAGGATGACTGATGCAGTCGGAGAAATTTTGAATGGGTTAAGAAATTACTTTGACAAAGCATTGCCAGTTGTTCTTTTGTACAAAAAGGAACGCCATCAGTATCGAGAGGCAGTATCAGATAATGTTTCTCCGTCAAGTATATATGGAGCTGAACATTTATTACGCCTCTTTGGTATGCTTAACTATGTTTATTTGAGCAAATTTTGTCATCCACGGTTAATAAAAATTCTGTGTTTCTATCTAATTCCCTGTGGGGGTGTTTGTTTATGGATTTGAAATCCAGTGGGTGGATTTGATGAATAGTAAAAAGTGTATTTGAATTTTGTCTATGTAGGGGGTATAGATTTTGTAGGACTGGATAGGGTAAAATTTTGAAAATATAGGTGATAAATGATTGATTGTGTGTGGAAATTGTGTGTAAAGTTGGGGAGAGAGTGTGTTAAGTAGAAAGGAGGAGATAGAATGTTGAGTTGGGTAGATAAGTAATAATTTAAAAGTGGGAGATAGATGATTGATAGTGTATTGGAATTGTGTTTTAAAAAAAAAAGTAAAATAGGTGCATTACAGGGTAGAATTTTATAGAATTTGAAATCCTACACCAAAATGCGGTTTGACAAATGAGGATTTGGATTTGTAATAAAAATGTGCGGGGAGGGAGGCCATAAACTAACACCCCCTATGTCTGCTATGTATATACTCTTTGCAGAGAAATTCTGGTTGTGGAAGTTTCTCTTCCCTTTAATGCAGTCTTATGTTGTTTTATTGGTACTTCTATTATGTGCAGTGAAGTTGCCAGAGATGCTGACTCATGTGAAAATCGATGAGGAGACTTTGACTCGGTTGCAGCAGAAATTGCTTGAGTTTCTGAAGTGTGTCCTCTATTCATCTTGTTTGAACTCATGTTCTTGACTGCTTTGTGTTCCAAATATGATTGTGATTGCTGATAGTTAGTCTGTTCCTTATGATTAGTCCAAGAAAAAAAAATGTCAATATTAATATTATGCATCACTGCTAAGAAATCGCTGATGATACACGTCGTTTCCCGTCTTACGTCTCTTTTTCCAGTTATTCGTCTCTCTCTATATCATTTTTTTGTTTCTGAAGTTTACTCTTTTTTCAGTTTTTGTCCCACCTCTTTTACCCATTATCAAAACATGGTCCTGGGAGTATACTTTTACCCCCACATTTTTGCCCCATTGTTATCAACTATTTTGGGGTGCTATATGTAATTGTTTTGAAGATTATGAATTACATTTAGCACTATCATCCCCAAATAGTTGATTCCGTAAGTCAACGGATGATCAAATAACAGTGGGACTAAATGTGAAAGTAAAAGTGTATTTCTAGGACCAAGTTTAATAGTGATCGAACGAGGGGTACAAAATTGGGAAATAATAAACTTTAGGGACTAAAAATGATATTATCCCTTCTGTCTGTCCGTTAGGAATCGAGTCTGGAGATGGGTCGGTTGGTTAGGCTGACATTGTGACTTATCATTAGAAATCTGAAAGATAATTCGATCTTGCAGCAATTTACAGTTTTACCCTTGGTTGTGTTTGATTCAGGTACTTGCAGAGAGAGGAGAGCACTTTCTTCGTTGCTTCCTACGATGGTCCAAAAGTTAGTGAAAGTGGGAAGGGCAAGGATCATTGACTCAACATTCCAATCACATATTGAAGGTGCGATCGTTAGCTTTGATATTAGGTCCCGTAGAAACACCGGTGTATTTGCTGTACTGATAAGCATGTTGTTGTTCATAGGCTTCTTTTAACAAACGACAACTCATTGTATTAACTACAGTTTCTTTTGATAAACTGTGTGGATATTATATGTTTAAAAGTTTCATGGCCTTCCATTGTACTAATATACTGCCCAAATTCTGTTTCTATTCACTTGTTCTAATATTTTTTGCCTTATGTGCGTTTGTGAAAAAAAAAAACGTGTTTTTAAATGTTTGAAATTGAGTTGCAATCACGAATTGTATGTTGTCCGTGAGATCTGACTGGAATATTGATTTTATAGATTCTCCCGTGAATTTGTCTCATAAGAGATGAATTGTATGTTTCAATCGATTTTTCGATTTTAACAAAATCGGAGTATTTTTATTTTCCCATTCCTTTTCAAAAAATTTAAGAAAGCGCAGTAAAATCTATGAGAATTTATGAAATTAAGGTAATGAGATTAGGAATTTAGGAATATGATATAAAATTTCTATTGATATTATATTAAAAATCGAACCAAAGTAAAAATGTGAGAAAAGTGAATAAAAGAGGTGAAAAAAGAAAAGTTGAATATAAGTTACTGTCCCATTTTAATTGTATAAAGGTTTTGTAAATTTTACATTAGGATCACTATTTTTTTTATTATCAAACGAATTACTTTTAACTCATATTTTCAAATGTTTAGGTTGAACAATTTTTTTTTTTTTCAAAATTTTATGTTCATAAAAAAAACTATAGAAGTAATATTTAAAGTAAAAATTGAAAATATTTTTAATAAAATTAACTATCACTTTTTATATGAAATTAAGGAGACTCGTGAGATAGTCTAACTCAAGACGAAAGATGAAAAACCTTTGAACCATAGGAGAATGTAAATCCAAATAGGGGACGGAGGGGGCGAGTTAGGGCGGGCTGGCACTTTAGGAAAAAATAAATTAGGAATTTTGTTGGTAGAATATATCGAATCCGGTGTTTTTAGGAAAAAAATGTTAGTATAGGGAGTGTATCAAGCAATGATAGAGGTGCAAATAACGGGTATTTACCCCCTTTTTTCTATGAGTTAACCCTAAGTGGAGTTCACCACCGATATTGAGTTCACCCTCGTTAACCCTAATTTTATCTATTTTCCTATACTACGCTATTTTTCTCAGCCTTCCTCAATATCCCCTTTATTTGCCCTCTCAATCTCAAACTCGACGGCCAACCTCACGCCTCCAACGGCTTCACAGCGGCGGCAGCGCAAACGACCTTACGAGCACGCCGCCGCTCTCTGCGACCGCTTCATCGACGAAATTGAACTGGGCCAATCGACGCACGAGCACGCCGCCGCTCTATGTCTCCGACGCTCGCAGCCGCCAGGTTTTTTTATTTTCTGTTTGGTTTCTTTTTTCACGTTTCATTTTTTTGGTTTGATTTCATGTTTTACATACAAATCTGTAAACCCTAGGATTTTACTAGTAGATCTGCTCCAAATTTTGATTATTTTTTTCAAATTTTTGGTGTTTTTTCAGAATATTGTTTTGAAATTTTGATTTATTTTCGAATTTTTTTGCTGTTGTTGTCAGTTGATTATTTCTTTTTTAAGGATTTTTTCAATTTTGTCTGTCATTTTCGAAATTTATTTTCGAGATTTGTTGCTTATTTTGAAGTTTTTTCGAAAATCATGTAATTCTAGATATAACTTACCACTTTTTTTCGTTTGAAAATTGGTGGTAACTCGGTTGCGACTCGGTGCAGTACAATTAGGTTTTAATGAGTTATATTTTGATATAATTAATATAAGGGTAGTATAGACTTTGTACATTTAATTTTTTTTAAAAAAACTGATGGTGAACTCATAAAAACAGGTGGCAAATAACCGTTGTCAAGTCCCAACGGCCCACACAGCCCAAATAAATTTCCAAACTAACGTTATACTAATAAAAACCCTATTTCCGGGAAAGGAAGAGATGAAACAAGAATCAAGATTCAAGAAAAGGAAGAAAGAGAGGAAAAACCGAGTTCCGATCAAGATTCAAGAAAAAGGAAGAAAGAGAGAAAAACCCTAGTTCCGGATTCAAGAAAAAGGAAGAAAGAGAGGAAAAACCCTAGTTCCGGATTCAAGAAAAAGGAAGAAAGAGAGGAAAAACCCTAGTTCCGGATTCAAGAAAAAGGAAGAAAGAGAGGAAAAACCCTAGTTCGGGAAAAAAAAAAGAGAAAAAACAAGAATTAAGATTCAAGAAGAAAAGGAAGAAAGAGAGGAGGAAAAACCCTAATTCCCGGAAAGGAAGTCAAGATTCAAGAAAAGGATGAAGGAGCGGGAAAGGCCATGGCTGCTGAATCCTCACGCTTCGCCTGAAATTCCGAAGAATATCAGCAATGGCCGAGTTTCTGCTGAGAGAGGAGAGCTCTTTGCGAATCACTAGGCCTGTTTTCTTTTTTCATCTTTCAATTAAGTCGGCGCTGAATATTTATTTACCGTTACCAGACTTCTTGTTAATTGTCTTGAAGGATTGATCTTGATGAGTGCTACTGCTTCTTTTATACTAATTGATTATTTTGCTTCTACAGGGTTGGAATAAAAAGTAAGCGTACTGGTGCAGCATATGAGATGATAAATTTCGTGTCTGAATTGGATGATAATTGAGAAGCTAGAAGCAAAGGGAGCGATATATATAAAGAGGTCACTTGTAATTCATAATATTTTTAATTTGTGCTGGAATAACCTTTCTGTAATTAGAACTCAAGTCTCTTCTCTGTAGCTTTATAGTACATGCCAAACAAGTCTTTCACAAGTCTTGCACAAGTTGTTATGTTGATAAAAGTAATATTTCTTGAATATCATGTCTACACTGGTAAAGTTGTTCGGTGTAGAAACAAATGGTAGTTATTTTAATATCTGCTAACTAAAGCCTTAATCATTTTGCCAATTAGTTGGGATGAATGGGTTGCCACGACACGGATTGCCAGATAAAAACTACTGAGGAGAACATTATGAAGCAATAGGCCCTTGATAGGAAAGCTGGTGTGGACAAGAATACTAAATCAGCACGTTCTGCTCATACAAGACCAAAAGGTGTTCTGCAGGTATGTTTGTTTCTCAAAATATTAGTTTTATGGTTCAATGCCCCCATTTGTTAGAATGTCTGTTTTACGGTTCAATGCCCCTTTAATCAGAAAATGTTGGTTTTTACGGTTCAATGCCCCTTTAATCTGAAATTGTCGGTTTTATGGGTCAATGTCCCTTTAATCTGAAAATGTAGGTTTGATGGTTCAATGCTCCTATCTTGAGAATGTCGGTTTTTACGGTTCCATGCCCCTATCTCGAGAATGTTAGTTTTATGGTTCAATGCCCCATTTGTTAGAATGTCTGTTTTACGGTTCAATGCCCCTTTAATCGGAAAATGTTGGTTTTTACGGTTCAATGCCCCTTTAATCGGAAAATGTTGGTTTTTACGGTTCAATGCCCCTTTAATCTGAAATTGTCGGTTTTACGGTTCAATGCCCCTTTAATCTGAAATTGTCGGTTTTACGGGTCAATGTCCCTTTAATCTGAAAATGTAGGTTTGATGGTTCAATGCTCCTATCTTGAGAGTGTCGTTTTTTACGGTTCCATGCCCCTATATCGAGAATGTTTGTTTTACTGTTCAATGCCCCATTTGTTAGAATGTCGGTTTTACGGTTCCCTTGAACCTGAAAATGTCGGTTTTACGGTTCAACGTCCCTTTTATGAGAATGTCGGTTTTACGGTTCAACGTCCCTTTTATGAGAATGTCGGTTTTACGGTTCAATGTCCCTCTTATGGGAATGTCGGTTTTACGGTTCAACGTCCCTTTTATGAGAATGTCGGTTTTACGGTTCAATGTCCCTTTTATGGGAATGATGTATTTACGGTTCAATGCCCCTTTCATGGGAATAACGGTATTACGGTTCAATGTCCCTTTTACGAGAATGTCGATTTTACGGTTCAATGTCCCTCTTATGAGAATGTTCATATGGGAATGTCGGTTTTACGGTTCATTGTCTCTTTTATGAGAATGTCGGTTTTACGGTTCAATGTCCCTCTTATTAGAATGTTCATATGGGAATGCCGGTTTTACGGTTCAACGTCCCTCTTATAGGAATGTCGGTTTTACGATTCAATGTCCCTTTTATGAGAATGTCGGTTACGGTTTAATGTTCCTTTTATGAGAATGTCGGTTTTACAATTCAATGTCCCTTTTATGGTAGTGTCGGTTTTACGGTTCAATGTCTCTTTTACGAGAATGTCAATTTTACGGTTCAATGTCCCTTTTCTAAGATTGTCGGTTTACGGTTCAATGTCCCTTTTATGAGAATGTCGGTTTTACGGTTCAACGTCCCTTTTATGAGAATGTCGGTTTTACGGTTCAACATCCCTTTTATAGGAATGTCGGATTTGCGGTTCAATGTCCCTTTTATGGGAATGTCGGATTTACGGTTAAATGTCCCTTTTATGTGAATGACGGTTTACGGTTAAATGTCCCTTTTATGTGAATGACGGTTTACGGTTAAATGTCCCTTTTATGTGAATGACGGTTTACGGTTCAATGTCCCTTTTATGAGAATGTCGGTTCTACGGTTCAATGTCCCTTTTACGAGAATGTCGGTTCTACGGTTCAATGTCCCTTTTCTAAGATTGTCGGTTTTACGGTTCAATGTCCCTTTTATGAGATTGTCGATTTTACGGTTCAATGTCCCTTTTATGAGAATGTCGGTTTTACGGTTCAATGTCCCTTTTATGAGAATGTCGATTTTACGGTTCAATGTCTCTCTTATGGGAATGTCGGTTTTACGGTTCAACGTCCCTTTTATGCGAATGTCGGTTTTACAGTTCAATGTCCCTTTTATGGGAATGACGGATTTACGGTTCAATGTCCCTCTTATGGGAATGACGGTTTTACGGTTAAATGTCCCTTTTATGTGAATGACGGTTTTACGGTTCAATGTCTCTTTTATTAGATTGTCGATTTTACGGTTCAACGTCCCTTTTATGAGAATGTCGGTTTTACGGTTCAACGTCCCGTTTATAAGAATGTCGGTTGTACGGTTCAATGTCCCTTTTATGAGAATGTACGTTTTACGGTTCAATGTCCCTTTTATGAGAATGTCGGTTTTACAATTCAATGTCCCTTTTACGAGAATGTCGGTTTTACGATTCAATGTCCCTTTTACGAGAATGTCGGTTTTACGATTCAATGTCCCTTTTCTGAGATTGTCGGGTTTACGATTTAATGTCCCTTTTATGAGAATGTCGGTTTTACGGTTAAATGTCCCTTTTATGAGAATGTCGGTTTTACGGTTCAATGCCCCTTTAATTGGAAAATGTTGGTTTTTACCGTTCAATGCCCCTTTAATCTGAAAATGTCGTTTTTACGGGTCAATGCCCCTTTAATCTGAAAATGTCGGTTTGATGGTTCAATGCTCCTATCTTGAGAATGTCAGTTTTTTACGGTTCCATGCCCCTATCTTGAGAATTTCGGTTTTTACGGTTCCATGCACCATTTTTTAAAATGTCGGTTTTACGGCCCATTGCCCGTTCTCTCTAAGAATGTCAGTTTTTACGGGTCAATGCTCCTTTAATCTGAAAATGTCGGTTTGATGGTTCGATGCTCCTATCTTGAGAATGTCGGTTTTACAGTTCCATGCCCCTATCTTGAGAATGTCGGTTTTTACGGTTCCATGCCCTTGAACCTGAAAATGTCAGTTTTACGGTTAAATGCCCCTTTAATCGGAAAATGTTGGTTTTTACGGTTCAATGCCCCTTTAATCGGAAAATGTTGGTTTTTACGGTTCAATGCTCCTTTAATATGAAAATGTCGGTTTTATGTTTCAATGCCCCTTTAATATGAAAATGTCGGTTTGATGGTTCAATGCTCCTATCTCGAGAATGTCGGTTTTTACGGTTCCATGCCCCTATCTCGAGAATGTTGGTTTTATGGTTCAATGCCCCATTTGTTAGAATGTCGGTTTTACGGTTCAATGCCCCTTTATTCGGAAAATGTTGGTTATTACGGTTCAATGTCCCTTTAATCTGAAAATGTCGGTTTTACGGGTCAATGCCCCTTTAATCTGAAAATGTCGGTTTGATGGTTCAATGCTCCTATCTTGTGAATGTCGGTTTTTACAGTTCCATGCCCCTATCTTGAGAATTTCGGTTTTTACGGTTCCATGCCCCATTGTTTAGAATGTCGGTTTTACGGTCCATTGCCCGTTCTCTCTAAGAATGTCGGTTTTTACGGCTCAATGCCCCTTTAATCTGAAAATGTCGGTTTAACGGTTAAATGCCCCTTTAAATCTGAAAATGTTGGTTTTATGGTTCAATGCCCCAATCTCGAGAATGTTGGTTTTATGGTTCAATGCCCCATTTGTTAGAATGTCGGTTTTACGGTTCAATGCCCCTTGAACTTGAAAATGTTGGTTTTTGCGGTTCAATGCCCCCTTAATCTGAAAATGTCGGTTTTACGTTTCAATGCCCCTTTAAACTGTGCGGGTAGGGAGGCCATAAACTAACACCCCCTATATTTGCTATGTATACACTCTTTGTAGAGAAATTCTGGTTGTGGAAGTTTCTCTTCCCTATAATGCAGTCTTATGTTGTTTTATTGGTACTTCTATTATGTGCAGTGAAGTTGCCAGAGATGCTGACTTATGTGAAAATCGATGAGGAGACTTTGACTCGGATGCAGCAGAAATTGCTTGAGTTTCTGAAGTATGTCCTCTATTCATCTTCTTGTTTGAACTCATGTTCTTTTGTGTTCCAAATATGATTGTGATTGCTGATAGTTATAGTCTGTTCTTTATGTTTAGTCCTAGCCATATCCATATCCATTCTCATTCCTCTTGGGTATAGGTACTTGTTTTTCACAATGCATATTATGTCCCATAATCTATAATTGAGCTTCAGGAATGCTTATTAAATTGTTATGAGAGGGTGAAATTATATGCAGTGGTGAACATCTTGTGACCTCAGTTCCTTCAATTTATAAAAATTGAAAAATCTAAAGCAAAAAAACATTTCAATTTCGTTTGCTGATTAATAATATTGATTTCGAGTTCTAGATGATGATCTTGATGTGTAGCGTCGATAATTGGTTGAAATACCTTGTTGTGTTTTATTCCAGAGGGGATTTGTATAACTTAAAACATTAAGATTAGTAAACACATGGTGGGAGGAACTTCCCTTCTCCATGTTCAACTCTTCCTGTATGAACTTTGACGTAACGAAATTTGTGATTTTAGAATGTTTGTTACTGATTTTAATACACACTAAGTGTTTAGATGAATTGATCTATTCAATTGTCTGTTGGTGTAAAATAAAAATTGGGTTGTTACCATGTGAGATACATTCAGTTTAAATGAACTAGTTGTGGACCTATGGGACTTCAGTAGGTTTGTGAATTACTCTAGAGAGAGAGAGAGATGCTAAGTCTATAGATGAAGGATTGAAAGATGAGACTGCTAAGTCTAGATTTTTCAACAAATGACTACAGTGTTGTTCTATAGATGAAGGATTGAAAGATGCAGAAAGAGAAAGATCAGCTTACGAGTATTACTGGTGAAATTTTCTCTCCCTCCAAATTCTTCATTAAAAAATTTCCTACGTAATGAAGCAATTCACGATGAATTTTTAAAATTGATCGAAAACTTCGATTTTGAGTAAAACTCTAATTTTTCATATCAACCTTTTTTTTCATTTTGTTCTCAATTTTTTAATTCTTTTATTTTGCATTAAAAGATTAAAACGAAGCAATTCGTGGTGATTTTTTTTTTCCTAAAAGAACTCATGTTAAATTGTCCAGAAAAAGTTGATTTAAAGTAAAACTCTTATTTTTTTTGTCCAATTTTTTTCTTGCTTTTATCTTTAAAATTCTCTTTTTGGCAAATAATTCATTTAAAATTGTTTAAAAAATAATGTAATTTTGATTTAGAGTAAAATTCAACATTTTTGTCCCTTTTTTTTTTTTATTTAGAGTAAAATTCAAGTTTTGCATTCCAATTATTTTTGCAAATAACTCATTTAAAATTGTTTAAAAAACTGTTTCAGTGTAGAGTCTTTCCATTTTTTTTTTCCTTCTTATCTCATAATTTAAAATTCCTTATTTCCATTAAAAGACTAAAATGCCACAATTCTCGGTGAATTTCCAAAACGGATTTATTTAAAATTGATCTGTAAATATTGATTTCGAGTAAAACTCTAATTTTTGTTCCAACTTTCTTCTCTTTCTGGTTGCAAAATTTAAAATTCCATTATTTTGCACTAAGACTAATATAAAGCAATTCACATTGATTATTTTTTGAAAATAGCTGATTTTAGAATTAACCCGAAAACTCAAATAAAGTAAAACCCTTCATTTTTGTTCGGTAATTTTTTCTCCATTTTATCCATAAAATTCTGTTAATTTTCATTAAAAGATAAAATAGAACAATTACTGGTGAATTTTTGGGAAGAGGGGAACTTATTTAAATTTTACCTTGAGCTTCAATTTTGAGTGAATTTCCAATTCTTTCACAAATATCTCATTTAAAATTCACTTGAAAACATCATTTTGTTGTAAAAAATGGGGTTTTCCTTCATAATATGATGCAATTTCTGTGAATTTCCAAAAAGAATTGACTTAAAAACTCTTGAGTAATTCTCTAATTTTTCGTCCCAATGTGCAATAAACGACTAAAATGATGCAATTTTTTATGAATTTTTCGAAAAGAACTTAACGAAAATTTACCCTTTTAATCTCAAATTTAAACGTTCTCATCTCACTAAAATGAAGCAATTACATGTGATTTTTTTTTTTTTTTCGAAAGCTCCAATTATGTAAATTGTAAAACCCCAATTTTCCCTTCCTAAAATATTTCTGATTTTTATTTTACATTAAACGACTAACACGATACAATTCCTATAATTAATGAGTTTTTTTAACGAATAACCTAACACAATTCCTAATGATTTGTTTTTAATCAAAAAACTCGTTTGAAAATGTCTGAACACTCCAATTTTTTGTGCCAAATGATTTTAAATTTTAAAATGCATTTTATTTTGCAATACGAAGCAATTCATGGTGATTTTGTTTCTTTCTAAAAGAACTCATTTAAATATGTCTCATTTTTTTTGAAAAAGACTAACATAACACAATTCGTCAATTCCTAATATATTTAATCATTTAAAATTGTATGAAAACTCTGATTTTGAGTAAAAAAAATTAACTTTTTTTTTTTCTATTGATTTCAAATTTTAAAATTCCCTTATTTTGCATTAAAAGACTAGAATGAAACAATTAGTGGCGATTTTTTTTTTCAAAGGAACTCATTTTAAAATTGACACCGAAAACTCCGATTTAAAATAGAACCTTTATTTTTCGTCTCAATTTTAAAGTTATTTTATGTTGCATTAAACTACTAAAATAACAAACACTCATCCCTTTGAAATTGTTGAAAGAACTTGTTTAAAATTGATCATAATTTATGATTTGAAGTAAAATTCTACTATTATTTTGCTTTAAACAACTAAAATGAAGAAATACTGAGTGATTTTTTCCGAAAAAGAACTAACTTCAAATTGGACTGAAAAGTTCGGTTTTGAGTTAAAGAGTTTTTGTGTTCCATTTTTTTTTCTCCTTATAACTTCAAATTCTAAAATTAGTTTATTTTGCATTAAGCGACTTTCAGGACACAATTTCCATATTTTTTCTGAAAACTCTGATTTTGTGTGAAACTCTAATTTTTCGTCCTAAATTCCTTTTGATATCAAAATTTATAATATATTTCTTTTGCAATAAACGACTAAAATGAGACAACTTTCGGTGAATATTTTCGAAAAGAAAACATTTAATTAATAAATTATAACGAACAATACGTTAACAAAAATAAACTATACTTAAGTATGCTACTTCATTAACTTTCAATCTCAAATTTTCAATTCAATTTTTATCGTCTTCTTATTCCACTAAAAAATAATCATTTCTCGTGAAAATGGATTTTATTATGAGAAATGCAATCAAACCGTTATTTTTTCGTGTAAATTTTGTATGGTTTGTAATTTGAGACTTTAATGAACTTATTAGTTTGGTTTGCGAACTTTTGAATTTGATTTTTTGGTGTAAACAGAACCAAAGTTTTAATTGATTCTAACAAAATTCAATTCGATTTATTTTTTAAATTTTTTATTATTTCAATTGACAAAAACTCAAAATAGAACTGAACCAACTAAATGTCCACCCTTACCCTTTGTGCCCCTGCACGCTCAGATCTAGGTTTTTGGAACCTTAGAATTTTTATTTTATTTTGTATTTGTATTTTTGGTCTACCCTCACCCCATTGAAGATTAAGGTTTGGATCGATGCAAGCACCCCCCGACGTCGTACCATTCTTCCTCTACTCTCGCTGGCTCACCGATTTATTTTCTCAAATCCATCTTCGATTTATCTTATTTTACCGTTTGTTTTAGTGTTTATTTTGTATTTTTTTTAGTTGTTGTTTTTCCCACATCATGTGTGGTCTCTCTTCCCTATTATGTGACTTATTTTGTTCTTTTGGGTTAGGTTTGATTGTTTTTAGAATCTTGGTGTTTAGTGGATTTTTGTCCTATATTTTTTCACTATTTTTCTTGAAATGAGAACATCTTAGTATGAGATTGTCTCGCATTGAAATTAAGATTTGGTTAACTGTGGACAAATAGTGCACTCGTCTTTTCATTTCTCACGATTAAAGGGGCAACGATCTCGTATTGATCTGTCTCAGATTGAACCGTTGAAGGTCATAAATTTAGAATTGTATTAATCTTTTGCAATGATCTTGTAAACGCCTAAAAAAACTTAGAGTGTGCATTTTTTTAGTTGGACAATACTTTAATGCACTAGTTGCATTATACAATTCATGTATTATTTTAAACAATATTAGTTGTTTTACAAAATAGCTCCATCCGTTTTTTTGTAATTGATCTATTTTGTCACTTTTGTAGTCTCAATTTAATTGACCAATTTTCTAAAATGTTAACATATCTCTTTTCAATTTCTCCTTGTGCAAAAAATAAATAGATTAATCACAAAAAAGTGATATTTTTATATTCTAGGCCTGTATACAATTAAATAGCGTATTAAACTTTTATTTTTGCATACTTTCTTCCTATTTTTTTCCATTCTTTTTAACTTTAAAAAATATTACTCCAATAATTTCTAAAATCAACTTGTCGTAGGTTGCATTCGTGTACTTAATTAAGCACGGATATTTTTTAAGTGTGTTTTGTTAACTAACTGTGATTTATAATCTCACCCCAGATCTCTTGTGCATTTTCAACTATTTTCATTATCAAATAATAGTCCATTTAATTATAGAAATGATTTAGTTATAAAGAAAAAAAAATAGTTTTTTTTTAAGAGAATAGAAAAAGAATCGGAAACCTCCTTCGTCACTCATCTCCGTTGGGTCTCTCTCTGTACAGTACCAAAATAATTTTCGAACTTCAAATTAATCTAAACAAGAAACAATTTGATTAATCAATCAACCCTCTCTGCTAATTCCGATTCGATTCCTGAATCCCTCTTTCACATTCGCCGCTTCCTCAATGCATTTCTCTTCTAACCCTACCATATAATTTCTCACCTCCACCCTTATCATTTCTTGCATCACCGCCATCAATTCCGCCCCCAAAGGCATACACACTTCATTATTCCGCCGCGGCGCAACCTCAGGCACCGGTAGCGGTAGAATTTGGATGGGATTACCTCTAAAATCAGTTGACTCAGTACCGAGTTGAGTTGACTCAGTACCGTGTTGAGTTGACTCGGTACCGAGTTTGGTTGACTCAACTCCGGGAAGGGAAAGGCTGAGCCCGGTCGGAGGGTCAGGATGAGGCAGCGAAACGCCGCCGGATCTAGCCACCGGTTTAAAAACGTGCGAAATGGGTAAACCCGGATCGCTAACGTCGGAGCCCGACGGGCTGCCGGGGCCCGACCCGGAGCTGACGGATCTCTTGGAAGGGGGCTCGTCGGAAGTGAAAAAAACGGATTTGCGCTTGAGGGTGGAGTTCCAGTGATTTTTGACGGCGTTATCGGTGCGGCCGGAGAGGAGGCGGGATATGGTGGCCCATTTGTTGCCGAAGGTTGCGTGGGCCCGAATAATTGTGTCGTCTTCTTGGGGCGTGAAGGGGCGGTGTTCGACCTGAGGAGAGAGCTGGTTGCACCACCGGAGGCGGCAGCTCTTGCCGGAGCGGCCCGGAATGGATTTGCTGATAAGGGACCAGTTTCTGGGGCCGTGTTTGAGAACTAAGTGCTGTAAAAGCGCGTCTTCGTCGGAACTCCACGGGCCCTTTATACGATCCATTTTTCTTGGATTTCAGAGAAACGTAAAACGAATCAAAATTTTATTTTTTATTTTGCAAGGGGATGGGATGAATTTTATGGGATGTGTGATTAGAGTGGGGGCTATATATATACATAGACATGGTTGAGGGGAGCGTTGTCTACACTGATACCAAGAAACTAAACAGGGGAGTTTTTTTTTTTTAAACTAAATAGGTGAAAGTGTTTTTTAAGTATAAAATGAAAGTATAATTAAATACTATATAAGTAATGTTATTGGAACAAATAAAATTATATGTAAAAAATGGAATGTAAAACTTTTTTTAAGAACATCCATAAAAGAAAAAATACAAGAGTAACTAAAAAAAGTGACTATATTCATTTTTATAATTTTCACTTTTATTTTTTGTTTGTTCAATTTTAAAATTAACATTTTCTAAAAAGTACTAAATACTACTCATACATTAATATTTATCAATTACAGCATATTCTTATTTTCTTTGCAATTCGATAACCCACCTTTTTAAGTTTTGTAATTTGATGCATGTGTTTATTTTTCGACAACACATGAATGATATATATACTGAAGCCGCATTAAGATTCTATACAAATGCCAACGTAAATGTCTTGATTGATCAATAAAATATTTTTTATATATTTTATATTTTATTTTTTGTATTTTAAAAACGTTTTTAAATAAACAATATGAAAAACATCACATTATTTTTGTGGACTATGATTTGGAGGACGTGATCTTATACTTTTGAGTTTTGGGGACGGGGAAATGATAATAATTAAATTGGTTTATGATTTATTTTTAAAAATATTTAGTATTGTTTTTAGTTTTAAAACGATTTTTTTATGTTTTAAAAATTAAAAAAACATTATTCATCATTCGTGACATCTATGTGGCACCTCGACAACTCTGACAATTAAATTATGATTTAATTGTTGCCAGAAAATTGACATATGCATTGAATTGCAAAAATTAAAAAGGTGGTGTATCAAATTGCAAAGAAAAAAAAGATATGTTGTAATTGATAAAAACTGTAAAGGTCGTGATTTTTTTTGCAATTAACCCTTTATTTTATCTCCACTTTCAAATTTTCACTTCTTACACAAACAATCCATTTTAATTCGTGTCCAATTCAAATAAGAATATTTTTTTTTTTAAAAGGACCACAAACATAGCCACGTATTCTTTTATAGTCATATTTTCTCTTTTATTTTAGTATTAAATGTTTTATTGTCAATTTTACCCCTAATTAATAAGAGTAATTGAGGCTTAGCAAATTTTGGAAATTGAAATTTTAAAGGCAAAATTGACACATTAACTAAACTTGACTACATTTAATAATTTTTCTTAATTTGTTTTTAAAGTCAAATGTGGCTATGTTTGTGGGATGAAGGGAGTAGTGTTTCATCTAATCCACTTCATTTGTCGTTGAAAAATGTTTCACCTAAATTAAGAAAGTCATTAAAAATTAAATGTACACAAATCGTTGGCATCCTTCCATTAATTGTATGGCTAGGTCTTAAAAATAGACTGAGTACATATAAATACTTGAGTTGGTCTAGTCAATTTCTTTTTTTTTTTTTTTGTAATTTTCTTTCTGAAAAATGTAAGTCATTACCACTAAAAGTGTAACACAATATTACTGAAACACATTTTTTAATGAAAAGTGTAAGTCAATATAATTAAAGTGCAACACAATTTTTAATAAAAATATAAGTTATTATAATTAAAAAGTGTAACACTTTTTTTAATGAAAAGTATAAGTCATTATAACTAAAAAGTGCACAACAATATTAAAAAGTGCAAGTCAATATTACTGAAAAATGTAACACAATTTTTAATGAAAAATGTAAGTCACTATAATTGAAAAATGCAGTACAATTTTTAATGAAAAATGTAAGAAACTACAACTGAAAAGTGGAAGACCATTTAAAAAAAAAAAGTTAGCCTGGTCAACTCAAGTTCTTATAATTCATCGAATAATTCCTAACCATTGTACACCCAACTAATTAAACCAAGATACCCGAGATCTAAACTCACAAGCGTCGTCGTGACGGTCCCTACCTCTCCTCTTTCGGTAGAACAACATAGATCGATGTAGATTTGTACATATATCTTCGGCGTCCTCTCAATTTCAGTTCGTAGGCGTTCTCCATCTTTCTCCCTCTAAAAAATCACTACATCTAAACTCCAAAGTGTCGCCGCCCCCGCCCCCACCTCTCCTCTTTCCTTTTTTCGTACATCAAGTTCGTTCTGGTGTTTTTGAAGATCAACGACGCATTCCTCTCCAACTGCCCCATCGTTGCGGTAGTCGATGGGTAGAAAGACTCGTTTGATCCATTTTTTCAATAGTTTTTTTTTTTTAGTTTTATGCTCTAGTGTTAGGTTTCCCTTCTTCTCTAGGTTCTAGATCTAAATGTAGTTGTGTGATTCTCCACTTCTTGTGCGGCTCTTTTTTTTTTTTTTTTTTTTTGCGTTTTCCTTTCGATTTTGTATGGGACTTTGGGAGAGTTTGTAAATTTATGTCAGATCTAGTAGTTGGTCAGATGTAATTTGGGCTATATTAATGAGAAGAAAATGATTTACGTCCCGTAACTTTTACCTTTTTTGAAAAACATCCTAAAAAAGTTAAAATTTTAATTTACGTCCCATAACTTTTTCAATTGCTTAATTTACGTCCAATTTTTGCTAAAAATCCCCAAATTTATGTAAATGGGACGTAAATTGAGCAATTAAAGAAGTTATGGGACGTAAATTAAATT
Source organism: Galeopsis tetrahit (assembly GCA_963675135.1). Classification (NCBI taxonomy): domain Eukaryota; kingdom Viridiplantae; phylum Streptophyta; class Magnoliopsida; order Lamiales; family Lamiaceae; genus Galeopsis; species Galeopsis tetrahit. Next base: position 92,859,556 of record OY776119.1, read on the forward strand.
TTTAATTAAAATGGGACATTATGCGAAAAAGATAATTATATTCAACAAATGTGTACAATTCACTATAAAATTAATTTAGTTTATGTTATACAATAAAATAAAAAAATAATTCATTTATTCATAAATTAATTATTCATAAATTAACTTATTTTAATATAAAAAATAATTTATTTATTCATAAAGTAATTAATTATTATAAAAATCAATTAACTTACCTAATTTATTATTAGAAAAATTATTAACTTACCTAATTAGAAAAAAATTATAATTACAATATAAGTATTATAAAATTATTTATTTTAAAGTAATTAAATAAATATAAAAAATAATCTAAGTATTACACAAACTAGGTTCACATATTTTTGTACGAACTAATATCAAATTAAAATTTATATAATAAAAATGAAAAACAAAAAAAATTAACAAATTGTTAAAAAATATATTGTTCATCATCATCTTTCAATGGGTAAGGGGTGAGAATTTTGGATATATTTGAATATTTTTTGATTTATTTGGGAATTTTAAATATTTATGGATTTTTGTATTTATTTAAAATATTAAAATAATTGTTAAGTTTTAATAAGAGTTTTTGACCATTTTAATAAAAAAAATTATTTGGAATTTTTATTATTTTAAAGATAAAAATTATATTTATTTGAGTATGTTTATTGATTTTTTTTTTTTTGATATTATATATTTTTTTGATATTATGAAAAATTATTTACTTATTTAAATATTATTCTAAATTTATTGTCATATATTTAAAAATATTATTTAGTATTTTATTTAAATTCATAATTTATTTTATAATACTTATATTGTAATTATATATTTTTTTTCTAATTATGTAAGTTAATAATTTTCCTAATAATGAATTAGGTAAATTAATTGATTTTTATAATAATTAATTAATTTGTGAATTTATAAATTATTTTTTTATTTGATTGTATAACATAAACTACATTAATTTTATAGTGAAATGTACACATTTGTTGAATATTTTTATCTTTTTCGCATAACGTCCCATTTTAATTAAAAATTTAATTTACGTCCCATAACTTATTCAATTGCTTAATTTACGTCTCATTTATATAAATTTGGGGATTTCTAGTGAAAATTGAACGTAAATTAAGCAATTGAAAAAGTTATGGGACGTAAATTAAAATTTTAACTATTTTGGGACGTTTTTCAAAATAGGTAAAAGTTACGGGACGTAAATAGTTTTTTTCTCCTATATTAATAGAGAAGAGAAGGACGTCTAAAGAGAGTCAATGACATCTTAGTGTATCTTTTAATTACTTTGAAGTTGCATCCTTACACACTGTTGATGATGTAATGAATTTTTAATGTGTAGTTTGAATAGTTAACATTTGTAGTATCATTGTTAGTTTAATTTGTGCATTTAAGTACTTTTAGAATTATTATAGATTTATTGTTAGATTAATTTGTGCATTTAATTATTGTTAAGAAACTCACAATTTTAATTTGATTCAATGCCGAAATACATGATATATATATGTATAAGAAAAGAAATTAAAAAACGAAATATATGAAGAAAAAAAAAAGAGGGAAATAAAGAAAGGAATATATATATATGGTCATGCATGCACACTAGGTGAACATCATTTTTTTTTTTTTAATTCATGTATAACCACGCAAGAGAAATACGTACATGCTTATATCAATGGACCTACATACAATTTAATCACGTACTACAAATCTACAATGCAACTAATTGATGGAAATTCTACTCTTACAAAATAAATATTCTTAAATGAGCTCGTCACAACCAATTTTATAACAACAACTGAACTAGACGATAATTTAATACTTCAATAAATTGCAAAATCTACAACCGAAATAGAATTATTTTTCCAATTTAATAAAATCTGTGTTTGAAAATATTGGCCAACTGAACTGGTCAACGTACATCTAAATGGCACGAGAAGTTTACAATAATGATTATATAACCGAACAACCATAAATAAATACTAAATGCTTAGAAAATTAAAGCATGAGGTTGAAATGCGTTAGCTATTAATTATTTGTACGTGACATATAATAATTAATATTTTATATTTACGCGTAACCATCAACGCCAAGAAGAAAAAGACTTCGGTTTTGATTGTCGTTGTTTTGGTAGTTATAGCCAATACATGACGTTTCGTTTCATTTTGATCAAGTCTTCTATAATCGTCTCATCTTGAGATCAATACCATCTTTTAATAAAACTATTGGGTTTGGTGTCGTCTGCCATCACTCGACTCGGGTTTTTACACGGGCTCAGACACGGGTCGTATTGTATTGAAACGTAGTGGAGATAATCAAAGAAATAAAATGAGTAGCACTCCATCTTACTGTTCTCTCACTCTCCACTCTCACACTTTCATCTTGCGTCATTGACAATAGAGAGGGTGACTCAGTATAAATGAAAAGAATGTCAAAACATAAGGCAACAACAAGTCAACAAGTTGTACCCTTGTGTGAAGGTCAAATGTTCAAAACCACACTTGGGCTAGATACTAACAAAAACATTATCACTTTTAAAAAAATGTATGTAAACGTTTGAAAAGTGATATATTATGTATTAAATAAATTGTCACGGTTGAAAAATGATAATAATCTCACGATGAGACAATCTTATACGAATTTTTGTCTTAAAAATAATAAACAAAAGAAAATTATAATTTTTGCAATACAACACCAATCAACTCATTTACAAATTTGGTTAACTTAGTTTTGGGTACTTATAAAATTAATTAATAAATAATCATTCGGAATCTAATTAAATTTAAGTCATTTGGTAGGTGCATTATAAAAAAAAAAATTGTACTAGAATACAAAATGAAGTATAATCAAATTTGAGATACTCTCTCCTTATAAGTGAATAAAAGAAAGTTATGACTTACTAGTTAAATGGATATTAAGGAATGCGAATACATGCGCCTGGTTTAAATATGTCTCACCATTCGTATCACACTATAATTTATGATCAAAATTAGTTAACCAAACATAAATATCTTTCAAGGGGTAAAAATTGGTAATTTAATACCAAGAAGATGTGTATTTGCGATGAAAATTTACGACGGACGTATAAATTGTTGTAGTGGATTGCTCTCTAATATACCAGTCATATATTTAATATTTGAACTAATACTATATAATATGTTAGTTAATAATATATTATATTTAAACTAACACTATACTTTATTTGAACTAATATTGTAACATTCATCCATTTAAAAAATTGGATCAAGCGGTACCACACACAAGTACTCCCTCCGACCGCCTATAAGCTTCTAATTATACCATTTTGGTATGTCCGTCTATAAGTTTTTCATACCTTTTTTGGTAAGTACTTTTTCTTACATTTCACTTTATATCTTACTTTTTCTCTCTATCTCTCTCCCCTCTCAATCACATCACTTGTACTATATCTATTATTTAATCTTTTTTTTTTTAATTTTTGTGTCAAAAAGTAACGTGAAGCTTATAGGCGGACGGAGGGAGTATCTGCCATTGTTGAATTTTGTTTGAAATATGTGACAGACATGACACTCTTCGCAAATTACGACGGTGATTAGATCCAACACAAACGACGATGTCCTGCTTATAATTTGCTTATAAGTAGAAATGATAAATGGTATTATTTAAATCACTGAAATATATTTACTCGCAATATCAAAATGTACCACTTTAATTACTGAAATCCATTAGAAATCTACTTAGTAATGTGCCATACATATCATGTGGTACGTTGAGGGGGGGGGTGGTGGAAGGGCCTACCAAGTTTGACTAGAGAGATACACAGGCTGGATAGCATTTGCATTTGATGATAATATTAAAATAATAATAATAATATAGTTAGAAAAGCGGCCGCACGGAAGAAATGAGGTGGCACAAAAAGACAAGATTGGTCGCCGAATCGGAGGGCTATACATACCTCTGCACTCCACCCACTGTTACTTTTTCCAACAACACTCACCTCCAAATCCAAACTCACATTATTTTTTAGTATTTTTTTATTAAAAAATATAATAAAATAATAGATGTAATACATTAATATAATGATGAAAGAAAAAATAATGTAAATATGGGATGAATTATGATAAAATAATAAATAAATATAAATAATTGATTGGAAGAAAGAAAATAATATATATAAAATAGAATGAGAAATTTATTTTGGAATATTTCTAAAAAAAAAGTGAGAAATTTATTATGAAATATTTATAAAGGAAAAGTGAGAACTTACGGTGAAACAAAGGGAGCACTAATTTATACCCTTTTCCTTTTTTAAAAAATTACCATTTACTTAATAAAAAATAAAAATGATGTAGATTTTTTTTTTTAAGAAATACGAAATAGAAAAGGACAAAAGGTTGAAAAAGTTAGTGTATTTTGCAAAAAAAAATAGTTTTCTATACTCCCTCCGATTCAAAAAGTTTGTCGCATTTGTCATTTTGTATAAGATTAAGGAACATATTTTTTTGACACATTTATCCCTTATTAATTTGTCCCTCTTCCCATTGACCTTTCATTTCTATCACACTCCTACCTTTTAAAAAAAGTGAAAGAAAATGAATCATTAATGTATTTCCAATTAAAAGTGATATTGTAGAAGTTACAGAAGGGCATTTTAGGAAAATTCGTGGTAAAAATAGAAAAAACGACAAACTTTTTAAAATAAAAATAAACACCAAATGCGACAAACTTTATGAAATAGAGGGAGTAGAAATTTAAAATGATAAAATATGTAAATTTTAATGAACCAGAAGGTGTCATTAATAAAATACTTCTTTGATCCAAACTTATAATTATCGGTTGGCCTAAGAACTAGTTTAAAAAAAAAAATTGAAAATTTATGTACAAAATATACTCCCTTCGTTCCAGAATAATTTTTATATGTATGTGGACACGTAAATTAAGAAAATATAATAATGAGTGGAGATTTCAGAGATAATTTTATAAAATTTTATGTATAAAGTAAAAAAATGAGTTGACTTTTGTGTATGTGTGAAAAAAAAAGTAATGACATTTGCGTAAAATTGATAATATTGTGAAGGTGGAGATTATAAAGGATTTTTCATTTTAAAGATGTGAAAGTTATTATGAGACGTTTCGAAAAGAAAAGTGTAAAAATTATTATGGGAAAAAGAGAGTATATGTAAATTAGATAATAAAATAAATTTGTGGAGTATAAATTGATTTTTACCTAAAATTATTAGTTTTAGATATAATTTTACTTATTGAAAATTAAAACATTAATGATTTATTAAATAGAGTTATTTTGGATATTTTATAATTTATATACTTAAAAAAAAACTATATTTGGAAAAAGAAAAAAAAAAAAAAAAAAGAAGGAAATAGAGAGGTGGGTGGGTTGGGCAAAAGTACGTGTACCGTCCCTTACGATTAAAGCAATGCCTGTACGGATAGGGCACTCACACGCTTTCCCATCACCTTCCTCTCTGACAACACTATTTATTCACCTAAATCCTTTCCTTTACACTTTCGACTCTTTTTTTTAAATTTACATTTCAAACGTGCTCAAAAGTTGTATTATTTCCTTCGTACTAGAATTTCAAATACACTTGATTGGGGGGTTTGATAAATAGGAAAAAAAAAAAAAGTAATTGAATATATGCTTGAGAGTGAGATTTTGTACTCCCTCCTTTTTCCGGAGTAAGTTTCTCATTTCTTTTGGGTGTTTAGATTAAGGAATATGATAAAATAATAGATGTAGTACAAGTGATGTGATAGTGAGAGAGAAAATAATAGATGAGTATGAGATGAAGTGTGATAAAATAATAGATAAACCTAGGGGAAGAGACTAGATAAACTCAAGGGGGAGAGGCTAGATAAACCCAAGGGGAGGTTAGGTTGTCTAAACCCATGGAATCTAGTTTATAAAAACGGGGTCAAATTATAAATCGGGGTCAAGGTGTTTAAAGTTATGAGAAACCAAACTTGGGAGAAAATGGGTCTACATATCAAACCAATCACTAAACCCCCCTAAACCCATTAAGCAAACATGACCAAAGTATAGTTGATGTGATTGAGAGAGAAAAAATAATTTACCAAAAATGAAATGAGAAACTTATAGTGGAACATTCAAAAAAAATAAAGTGATAAACTTAATTATAGTGAGACGGAGGGAGTATAATTTAATAGGGTGATTTTAAAAAAATAATAATGATAAATGATTGATTGAAAGATTTCTAATAAAAGGAGGAGAAGAATTAATGAGTATCGTCTATAACTCTATATGTCTCGATCATTTATCATATCTCAAATTATTGTAAATTACTTTTTTTTCCTTTTTGTGAACACTTTACAATTTTTTTTCACTTCATATATCTATTTAATCCCTCCATCCACCAAATGTAGTTCCATTGGGTGGATACAAGTTTTAAGAAAAATGTAGATAAATTAAAGGTATTATAGAGTATTGTGGGGTCCATTGTGAATAAAGTGATTGTTTGTGACATATTGAGTAATTAAATGATGGTTGGGAGGTGATAGTTTTCATAAAGTGTATGGGACTACATTTGATGGACAAAGAATATAAGACAAATATGACTACATTTCATGGATGGAGAGATTATTTTTTTATCTCTTCTATCTATTTTTACATTGTCTCCTTTATATCTCCCGTAGAATTTCTTAATACTCGTGCTGAAAGTAAACAACAATTTTTAAAGGAAAGATGAAAAGTAATTATTTAAAAAGTGCGTGATAATTCGATAGATGATTGATAATATACCGCCTCCTTATAAGTTTTCCACAATTTTTTGACACATAGATTAATAAGAATGATTAAATAATAAATTATAATACAACTAATGTGATTGAAAGACAAAAAAATGTATTTTCTCTGTCTAGTACAAAATGTAGTCCCATTTGTTCTATATTATTTGTTCATCAAATGTAGTCCTATACACTTTATGAAAAACATCATCTTTCAACTATAACTTAATTACTCAATTTGTCATCAACTTTATTCACAAACAATCACTTTATTTACAATGAACCCCACAATACCCTATAATACTCTTACTTTATCTATTTTATTTACCTTTTTTCTTAAAAGTTGTACCCTGAGACTACATTTGATGGATGAAGGGAATAATATATAAAGTGAAATGTAAGAATAAAAAATACTCCCCCCGTCCCACAAAGATAGCTCCATTTGACTTTACACACAGATTAAGAAAAATCAATAAATGTAGTCAATTTTAACTAATATGCCTATTTTACCCTTGATATTCCATAAATTTGGTGTAAATTCAAGGCAGTTGAGTCTTAAGAGTAATTATGAGGTGGGTTTAATTAAGGGTAAAATTGTCAATAAAGCATTTAATACTTAAGTAAAAGAAGAAATGTAGCTATAATTTGGGACATCCAGAAAAGAAAAATGTAGCTATCTTTGTGGGACGGAGGGAGTATTAATTTATTATAAATGGTATAAAAAAATTATAGACGAATCGATTTAAATGGAAAAATGAAAACTTATAGACGGACAAATATATGGGTCACGGGCACACGAATCACTACTTACCTACCTCAGTAGAGTTTTGCTTGAATTACTGAATAAATAATGTGATTGATTTATAAATTGTTAAGGTGTTTAACTAATAAATTTTACAATTTCTTTAATAATTTAAGAAAAATAATTTTATAATTCTAATTTTAATATAAAATTATTTTTATGTTGGGGTAGGTGCCCGGTAGTTTTTTTTTTTTTTTAAATATAGTATTAAGTATAACTTGAACGAATTTAGGAAATTTCTAGGGTATTGATACTTAATTAATTTTTCGAGGTTTATAAGCAATAAAATTTTTATTTTAAGTTCTAAGGAATTGTTATCTTATTTTCCCAAGGGCATGTTTGTTTTGGGATTATGTAGGATGGGGGAAATCCTGGATGGGAAAATCTTGGATGTGGAAATTCTGATGAACAGTAATTGTGTGTGTTTGTTTTGGGATTTTGAGTAGGATGAGATGTAACTTTATGTCAAATCAAATTGTGTAAGAGTAATTGGATGGGATGTAATAGCATGATTATGTCCAGGGGCGGACCCAAGCAATAGCCAAGGGGGGCCTTGGCCCCCCCAACCCTACTCCACCCACCCCTATATTTATATATTAAATTTTAATATTTTTTAAATTAAATAAAATTGATAACATATTATTTTAATAAATCATGTTAGTTGAAAATTTATTGTAAAAATTGTCTCAAAATTATTGCACTTTTGATATTTATATATATAAATAATTATTTTATATGTATTTTAATTGTAAAATTGATCTCAAATGAACTATATTTTACATATTTGATCTCTTTTTTATATTATTTTAATTTTTTTTTAAACATGTTTGCGATCAAATCATGCATGTACAGGATATTATATAAATAAAAAAGCCAGCCCTTAAAAAAAAGATGGATAATCGAAGAAATTATAATTCATAGTTTAATTTGTCACTTTTTTAATTTTACATCACATTAATTAAAATAAATAAAGTATTCGTTCTTTTAATATTTTGAGTGTTCATTTTTTCAATTATCATGTAATACTAGACGACACAAAACAATATTTTTTTCTTCTTGTAACTACGTAATCATTTTTTACTAGACGACATATTGATGTATTTGAGAAGTCTGCTACTAATGTCTTTTGACTTAATTTAAATATAATATACACAAATATTATAAATGCATATACATATGTTAGTGTTTCACTCTTTTAGATCATTAAATTTTATTTGGCCCCCCCTAATCTCGAGTCCTGGGTCCGCCCCTGATTATGTCAAATCAAATTGTGTAAGAGTAGTTGGATGGGATGTAATAGTAGGATTTAATAGTAGGATGTATAGGGGTGGATGTAGTTGGATGGGGAAATCCGGATGTGAAATCCCGAAGTAGAACAAGGACGTGGGACGTCCGGACGGGTGAGTCCCAAAACAAACATGCCCCAAAGAAATTAAGATATCTTAGACAGCCACTGTTATAAAGGGAGCTGGGCTAAACAGTCTGTAAAAGTTAAATTACAGCTACGTACCTCCATCGAGGCCTTTTCAAATTTAATTACCAAATGAATTCATAATTTACTCACTGCAATTATCCTAAGTAGGTACATGAGGTTTACAAATCACCAACCGAATATTAGTACTATATATTTGGGACAAACTTTATTTTACTATTTTAGTTTTACCACTTTCGGTCATCTTTCCGTTCAAAAGGTTGTTTAGGAATTTGGGTCAAACTCTTTTTACACTAAATTTATATGAATGAATTTGTTTTATTAGTCTCTTTTGTAACAGCCGTGCAGTTGGACACATGAGTGAAACGTGCAGATTGAATAAACTTAAATGTACACTAAATTTGACAGAAAAATGTAAAATAAAAATATACAGCTTACTTCTTCTTCAATTTTCGTGCCTCCTTAGTCCTTACTTGCGCCGCTAGAAATTGATGTTGATCGAAATTTAGTTGTTTTGTGTCAAATGAATTTCAACCCACATTAATTTATATAATTATACATTTTTTTCAACATACAATGTAATACTCCAATTTAGCCTATTAGGTACCATACTTTATTCCCAAAATATTTATTTTATGAGATGTTTTTTAAAAAAGAAATTGTGAATTTTATTCGTTGGTAAGAAAACGTTAAACAGCAGAAACGGAAAAGAACGTGGCGAGGGAAAGACAAAGGGAAAAGCGGGATATGGGAAATCGTACTTTAAAACAGTTGCAGGAATTATATATCCTGAACCGTTATTGCATGTGCAAAACAGCATTTTAGCACGTGTACGTTGCCTTTGCGTCCTCTTCTAATAAAGTCTCAACCTCCAAACAATGTTATCCATATCTACTCGACAAATTTGTTCCCCTCTTATTAAGAATTCGTGATATATATGTTTTTTATTTTTTGAAATATTATTTTTTAAAGTTGTTAAAATAGAACTAAAAATTATTCGTAATTTGAACTGAATAACTGAACATGTTCGATTTTGAGCCTTTCCTCCATAATTTGGAACCAAAAGGAATATTAATTAATAATAAAAAAAAAAAAACAAGTTTGTTTCGAATCATTGGTCATAAAAAAGAAATAATATTTATAGAAAGAAAATGTCAAGAAGCTAGATAGAGTATATCAATTTGATTTTTATTTGTTTCACCTTTTATATTCCACCTAATTAATGTTCCACATCGATCATTAATTAACACTTACGTGTCAACAATTCAAAATGTAGAATATAATATATAACATCAAAATTAAAATAAACGATTTCATGTGGTACTTTTTATTGCAATATTTAATAGGAGTACTTTTTATTGCAATTTTAAATACCTAGGATTATTTGTTTTGTGATTCAAAATAAAAAATTTAAAATCCTATAAATTCATCTTTACTTTCTCATTCACTGCACCACTGTCCTTTTTATCTTCTCAATATCATCTACTCCTTTTTTACATTCTTAATATACTCACAAAAATATATATAATAATATAAATTCAATCATTCTTTCCACCATCGATCCTACCCACTTTAAAAAAAAAAAATGTAAATAGAATTCAAAATATTAAAATATTAAAATTCAAGATTTCTATGTACACTATAATTTCAAAACAAACATATCCTTATATATGTTAACACATGTTTTATTCCTCTAGCTTCTAATAGAGGACATGATGAGTTCTCCCCAATTTTCATGAGAGAATAGAAGTATGCAACTCCTGTGTGCACCAATTATACTATACAACTGATAACATTTAATATTTTTAAAAAAAAATAATTAATACTAATAAAAAATACAATTGAATAGCTAGCATAATGCAATTAATTATAGATATTTGGTAGAAATATTCGGGTAACTTCCAAAAGAAACCAAATACTCGAGCAATTCCCACTAAATTTCACTATCTTGAGCTATATATTCCCATAAAATGTTTTTACAATTTCCCCAAAATTAATATATACTCCTGTAGGAACCAATCACCATATCATCTTTGGATTAAAGATGGAAGAAGAATCAACAAAGAAAGGAAAAAGAAATCAAATTGAATTCTACAGATTCTCAATGTCGAATACAAATGAGCCCTAATAACATATAAAGGCTCTGAAACTAATAACTGTCATTAACTAACTTCTAACTATCAAAACTAATTAGGAGAAGGTTTACAAGATGAGAGTGTATTTACTAAATCAGAGGGTGTATTTAGCAATCCTTTATACCCCCCTCAAAATGGGAGTGAATATCAATTAACCCCATTTTGGCTTTGTGAGTGAAGAAACCAGCAGCAGGTAAAGGCTTGGTGAGGATGTCGGTCAAGTTGTCTTGAGTAGGAATGTGGATTAGGGTGAGGAGGCCATCCTTGATCTTTTCTCTAGTGAAGTGATAATCCAAGTCAATGTGCTTTGTTCTCTGGTGTAAACAGGGGTTGTGAGAAATGGAAAAGGCACTCTTGCTGTCTGTGTACATAGATGATGGAGTGGAATGGATGATCTTTAAGTCTTTGAGCAAGGGCGGATCTTCACTAGGGCTTTGGTGGGCTATAGCCCACCCTAATTTTAGCAATTTTTTTATTATATATATTATTATATTAATTTATTTATTTTAACAGCCAAGACAAATTTAAAAAATCAACTTCGGTTCGCATAAAAGAAAGTTTACCAAAAACTTAATTCATTTTTATTAAATTTGTAAATTAGTATTATTTAAATATTCTTTACCTAATTTAAAATTCAAATTAAATAACAAGACTTAAATTAAATTTCCAATTTCAAACTTCTTAGGTAAAAAGGCATATCAAATTCGAATAAATGACTTCCATATAAACCGAGTTGATATCTTTAATACTAAGATGTGTTTACTTCTTTTTTTCCCCTCCCCATGACTCGAACTAAGATGTGTTTACTTCTTTTTTTCCCCTCCCCATGACTCGAACCCAGGACCTAAGGCCTAGGTAGTGGTGCTCTAACCACTTGAGCTATCCCACTTTATCGATGTGTTTACTTCTGTGTTTTTATTTTTTAATTATTGTTGTTTCGTTTTAATGGGGTATTCCTTATATACGCTTCAATAAAAAAATTGTCATTTCCAAAAATAAATACTGATCAATGGGCTGGAATCAATGTTGATTTTATTTATAATCAATAAATAATTTGTCTGAGACTTGAATTGCATCATTGCAAATTTGATATGTTTTTCTTAATAAAGTATTCATTTTATATGTTTTTTAAAAGAGTTTTTAAAATTTGTCAACTATTTATGTACTATTTCAAAAGTTAATCGAGAAAAACAAGGTGGAAGCGCATGCTTTTGATTACGAGATCGATTCACCTTGTTTTGACACTTCATGTTACCACTGTCACGATCGAGCGAACATTTTTAGTTATGAAACATGTCAAGAGTGTTTTTCAAAATAAAATGGAGAGTGATTATCTATTAAATTTTATGGTTGTCTATATTGAAATAAAATTGTTTGAAGACATTAATTCTTATTCTATTATCGATAAATTCTATCGACTAAAAAATCGTAGGATGCAACTTATGTAAACAATTTTTTTATACGTGTATTCATTTCCGGCTTTCAGCCCATCCAAGAAAAAATTCCTGGCTCCGCCCTTGTCTTTGAGGATATAGTGAATTCATTGAAGCTCACATGTTGTTGATGCCAAAGCCCTGTACTCAGCCTCTGCAGAAGATCTACTAACAGTGGTTTGTTTCTTGGATTTCCAAGAGATTAGTGCATTACCAAAATATATACTATAACCAGTGATGCTTCTCCTTGTTATGGTACATCTCCCCCAATCAGAATCAGAGAAGGCATGCAATTTGGAAGTATTCTCTTTAGGATAGAAAAGACCAGTACCAGGGTTACCTTTGATATACCTTAGGATTCTATGGACTGCATCAAGATGAGAGGCAGTGGGAGATTGCATGTACTGGCTCATAGTTTATTAGTTTGAACTGCATAAGAGAGGACAGGTCTAGTAATAGTAAGATAGAGGAGCTTACCTACCAACCTCCTGTATTGTTGAGGATTTTTCAAAGAGGGAGACTGAGTGTCAAAGCAGACTTTAGCATCCATAGGAGTGGAGGATGGTTTACATCCTAAATAACCAGAGTCATCAAGCAAATCAAGAGCATATTTTCTCTGAGAAAGGGTTATGCCAGAGTTGTTTCTGGCAACTTCTATCCCTAAAATGTATCTGAGAATGCCAAGATCTTTTATAGCAAAAGATTTATGTAAATGTGCCTTAATAGATTTTATGTCATCAAGGCTAGTGCCTGTTACAATAAGATCATCAACATAGCACAAGACAACAGTAAAGGCATTAGTAGTGTGTTTAGTGAATAGAGAAGTATCAGCCTGTGATTGAATAAAGCCAATAGATAACAAAGAGGTGGTTAATTTGGAGAACCACTGTTTAGAAGCCTGTTTTAATCCATAAAGACTCTTATTTAGTTTGCAGACTCTAGTATCATTTTTAGAACAGTAGCCATGGGGAGGTAACATGTATATTTCCTCATCTAAGTCACCATGTAAGAAAGCATTATTGACATATAGTTGGTGAATATGCCAATTTTTAGACACAGCAACAGCTAGAAGTATTCTAACACTGGTGATCTTAGCAACTGGAGAAAAAGTATCAAAATAATCAATTCCTTCTTGTTGATTAAATCCCTTAGCTACTAATCTAGCTTTGTATCTATCAATGGAGCCATCAGACTTGTATTTGATTTTGTAGATCCATCTACACCCTATGCAATGTTTATTAGTGGGGAGATTAACAAGAGTCCAGGTGTTGTTCTGGACCAAGGCAGACAACTCTTGTTGCATGGCATTGACCCATTTATCATTTAGAGCTGCTTGTTTGTAAGATTTGGGCTCCTGAATTTGGGAAATGGAAGTGGTGAAGGCTTTATAGCTGGGTGTGAGTTTGTGAGAGGACAAGAAGGTTTGGATGGGATATTTGATGCTGGAAGATGTAGAGTGTTTTGCATGATCCACTGAAGCAGGTAATGAAGTCTCATAAGATTGTAAATAAGCAGGCTGAGTCTTGGTTCTAAGAGGCCTAGTTTGAGTATCAATACCAGAAACAGTGGAATCATGCAAATCATCAATAGGATTGTGCAGCTCTGAGGTAGGAAGATTGGAAGGGCTTAAGTGTTCATCATCAATGAAATCATCAAGGATGGGAATAGCAGTGGGGGAGGGAGGTGTTGAAGGGATGTTATCTTTGAAGGGAAAGACATCTTCAAAGAACTTGACATTTCTGGAAATGAGAGTTTTACCAGTTTGTATGTCCAAGAGTTTATACCCTTTGGTGCCCATAAGGTAGCCAATGAATATACACTTGGTTTCCCTAGGGGCAAATTTGTGTCTGTGAGATGTGAGAGTGTTGGCAAAGCAAAGACATCCAAAAGTTCTAAACATGGAATAATCAGGTTTCTTATTGTAAAGAAGTTCAAAGGGTAACTTATTTTGAAGATTATAGGATGGGATTCTGTTTATAATGAAAGTAGCAGTTTTGATGCATTCATCCCAGTATTTAAGAGGTATAGAGGACTGGAAAAGGAGAGCCCTAGCAACTTGAAGCAAGTGTTGATGTTTTCTCTCAACTATACCATTTTGTTGGGGTGTTTCAACACAAGAGGTTTGGTGTAAGATCCCAAGGGTATGATAAAAATCAGAAAGAATAAACTCAGTCCCATTGTCACTCCTTAAAGTCTTAATTTTGGTGCCAAAATGAGTTAGAACCATATTATAGAAGTTTTGGAGACATATTTTGACATCACTCTTAGCACTTAGAAGGTAAGTCCATGTACATCTACTGAAATCATCTACAATAGTGAGAAAATACTTATATCCAGAAGCAGATATTGTGGAAAATGGGCCCCAAACATCACAATGGATCAAATGAAAAGCATGAGAAGATACAAACGTGCTCAAAGGGAAAGAATTTCTCTTTTGCTTAGCTAAAGGGAAAATGTAGCAATTAGTATGAGCAGTAGAAGTAGTATCAATATTCAATTCAGGAATGTGCAACATACATTTCTTAGAAGCGTGTCCTAGTCTTTTATGCCATGTATCAAAGGTACATTTATGTAGAACAACAGAACTAGAAATGACAGTAGAACCTAAAGCAGGTAAAGCAGATGGAGCAGCAGTTTTCAAAAGGTAAAGGCCCCTCACTTGATCAGCAGTACCAATCACCATCTTGGTGGTGTTGTCCTGTAAAACACAATGTGAGGAGAAGAAACTCACAGAACAATTAGAGTACCTAGTCAAGTGACTAACAAACAATAGATTGAAGGTAAAATCAGGGACATACAGGACATTATATAGAGTGAGGTGATTATTGATAACAATGTTGCCCATATGTGTAGCAGTGGAAAAAACATTATTAGGTAAAGAAGTCTTAACATTGGCAATGGAGGGAGGGGTGGAAAACAAAGACAAGTCAAAAACCATGTGGTCAGTAGCTCCAGTATCTATAATCCAAGTGGAGATAGTACTATCTTGTAAGCAAATGTTAGAGACCATACCTGAATCAGTGGTGTTTTGGTTCTCTTCAGGTTGAGCAGTGGAGGTTCCTGGCACAGTGTGAGGCATAGCCTTGTGCTCACCCAAATTCTGCATCTTAGAAAAACTCACAAACTTGTCATATAAAACCTGATCAAAGAGTGGATTGGATTCCAAGAGGGTGTTTCTCAAGGAAAGATTGGCAGTCTTTTGAGTGAGTTTGTTTGGAAGAGTTCTAGGTCCCCTCCAACCAGGTGGAAAGCCAATGATGTGAAAGCACCTATCTATGGTGTGGCCAATACCATCACAGTGGCCACATTTCAGAGGTTTCTTCCTATCTTTGAAAAATTTGTTGTTTCTTGCAATCATAGAAATAGAATCTAGGTGGATAGGATCAGGGGTAGTGTGGAGGTTTCTTTGGGATTCCTCTTGAAGCAATAGGCCATATATTTTGGAAAGAGGAGGAAATGGAGATTGCAAAAGAAATTGGCTTCGAAGAGCACCATAAGAATCATGCAAACCAATCAAGAATTTCAAAAAAGCATCCTGTTCTTGAGTGGTGGACATGAGTTTAGGCAATTCACAAGAGCAAGTATCCATAGCACCACAAGAGCATTTAAGAATAGGTCTAAAGCTAAGGTACTCATCCCATAAAGATTTGAATTGGTTGTAATAGGAAACTAAAGATTGGAAACCCTGAGTGATCGTACTATGGGATTTCTCAAGGTGATATACCCTAGTGCCATCGGATAAGGCATATCTAACCTTTAATTCATCCCAAACATCTTTTGCAATAGAGAAGTAATCCAAAGTGCGTTTAATTTCAGGCACAATAGAATTCAAAATCCACATAAGAACAAGGTCATTGGATCTTACCCACGCAGAGTATACGACAGGTTCATCTTCTTCGCTGGGTATGTCCAAAGATCCATCAATAAGACGAGCCTTGTTCTTCACACTGAGACCGCGTTTGACCGCATGACTCCAGGAGACATGGTTGGTGCCGTCGAGGGGTTCAAGGGCGATGGCGATGGCCGGGTTATCGTTTTGATGTGGGGCCAGCGGAGAGAATGGATTGAGGGCCGGGTCCAAAGAATCGGGACCAGTAACCGTGGGCGCCATGGATTATGGGAGAAAGAACAAAAAAACGCCAAGAAACGCAAGAATTTTGCGAAGCTTTATTCAAAAGGGGAAGGAAATCGCGATGGTGAATCGCAATGAAATTGGATCGAAGAAAATGGCTAATACTGATACCATGTAGGAACCAATCACCATATCATCTTTGGATTAAAGATGGAAGAAGAATCAACAAAGAAAGGAAAAAGAAATCAAATTGAATTCTGCAGATTCTCAATGTCGAATACAAATGAGCCCTAATAACATATAAAGGCTCTGAAACTAATAACTGTCATTAACTAACTTCTAACTACCAAAACTAATTAGGAGAAGGTTTACAAGATGAGAGTGTATTTACTAAATCAGAGGGTGTATTTAGCAATCCTTTATAACTCCCTCCGATTTACAATAATTTTCACACTTTCCATATCGAGTTAAATTGAAATATTAATGTTTCACAATAACTTTCACATCCTTAAAATGAAAAACTTTTTATAAATTAATACTCTCGCCATATTATCAATTTTACACAAAACGTCGTTACTTTTAACTCACATATACACACAAGTTAACTATTTTTTTTACTTTATATATAAAAATTTATATAATTACTTTTAAAACTTTACTCATTACTTCATTTTTTTTTAATTTGTTTGTTCACCTCCGTGTGTGTGAAAGTTAATTTGGAGCGAGAGAGTATGGATATACATGCATGTACGTACGTACGGTGGTGGTTTACAGCTCATGCACGTGAGGGTGAAACAGTTTTCTTCACATTTTTTTGGTTGAGGGAACACTGATATTTAAACAACAACCACTTTATTTGACTTTTGGTGCACAAATAAAGTAGATATATATACTGTGATCGATCTTGTGTAACAATAATTATATATTTAGATGGGGTGGTCGGTTGAATATAAATCAGCCACTTTTAAAATACAAAATACACATCATTCACTTGATAATTGGAATATGCATGTCAAGATATTATAGATTTGTGTGATCGATTCATAGTTTTTTTTCTTTCTTTTCTTGTTAATGGAGAGTATAGATCTTCTTGTTCTTAAGATCTGGCCAGTCCAAAAGATCGTTGAGCAATTTCTGAAAAATGTATGTGCAATGTATATATATATAGTTAACCCATGCATAAAATGGAGACAATAAATTTGTGGATTCTCCAAATGCCAATAGGGCCTTCTAATTATAGTAACACATATAAAGTAAAAATTATATTATTATATGAAAAAATATGTGTTACTGCATTAATAAAATTAAAATACGAAACAAAAATTAATTTAAAGTGATAAAGAATAGAATAAGAAAAAAGACTAACGAAAAAACATAACGAAAAAAGAATCGTGGAGATTTGCGGTAGAAAAAATGAAAAAAAAAGAAAAGAAAAAAAGATCAAAATTAAAACATAAAGCACATATGTTAAATTTGTGCAATATTAGTATATATAGAGTATATCACTATTATGTGCAGGGGCGGACCCAGGAATAACTAGTGAGGGGGGCCAATATAAAAAACGAAGAAAATTAAAAAGAATATCAAGTTCAATTAAAAATTGATAGAGTAAAAAAAAATATACATGATATATATATATATATATATATATATATATATATAGAACCCGATGTTGGATTTCTTATGAAATAAATCACTTGTACACTTTAGCACGTACAAATATTTTATGCACGTAGTTGGTTTCACATATAAGAAATTCATCATCGGGTTCCATATCAAAACCGTATGTGTATATATATATATATATATTCAAAGTTTCAGTATCTGACCTAAAAATTGACTAATTTGGGGGTCCCAATTAAACAGAATAAAGCTTTGAACTTATAATTTTCATAAAATATACTAATATATAATATATACATTTTTTTTTTTTGAATAGATGACCCATATATATACTAGTGAATTACAAAATATTGAGGGGGGCCATGGCCACCCCCAACCTAGGCGTGCGTCCGCCCCTGATTATGTGCACCAATTACAATGTGTAATTAGTGTAATTAAATTACAATTTTAATGTAAAATAAAAAATTCAATTTAATAATCACTTATTTGGCATATCAATTTACTCATATGAAGGTTCAATTATTGAAGAAATGATTTAAAGAGCACGTGAAAATAAGGGGAAATTAAATTAAACAATGGGGGGTCGGTGGTGGATGGATTTTGTTGAATCTCAGACAAAGACTTGTAGCTCATGACCCATATTCTGCCACGTAACCACCTGTTGTTTTAACTTGGAAATTTTGAGGATCACTCTTACCATATCTAAAAAATTAATATTAGAATTCTTAAATGAAAAATGCTAGTAATAAATTAATAATTACGTAGTCTTTTTAAATGAAAAATGTACGTACTGCTTACTATAACAATTTATTACACGTGTATTACATTTAAACAATAAATATATTTGTGAGACTATCTTTCAACATAATTTTTTTTTTAAAGTAACATGCACCACTTTTTAAATTTTTACATGAACATGTATATTTTAATTTTTTAAAAGTTATATGCTTTACCTTAAAATGTGATTATTTGTTTGTTGATTAGAAAATCTCACTCAATGTTCAGTCAAACATATCCCTGAAGAAAGTGGGATTTGCGAAATGGGCGTGAACTGTGACCCCATGCCAATTAATAATATTCTCTTCCAACAAGATAAATTAGGTCTGTGATTGGGGCATATAGTTTGCAGAATTAAATAAAATAAAAAATTAATATAAATAAATTGATTTCAAATCCCTTCTAAAGTTGAACTTTTAGATGAATAAGTGAAATACAGAATTGAAACACAATGGGCTTCTCGACCAAACATTAAATTTTTTTATTTAATTATTCTAGTTAAAGTCGCAGCTTGGTGACACAATATATATATAGTTTTAAAGTCTCTAATAAGCTTGGTCGGAGACTAAAGTCTCTTATAATGGATGACAGATTTTGGGAATTAAAGTGTCGAGGAATATTTTTTTTATTGATAGGCAATTCAGCATCACTATTCAACATGTAAAATATATTTTTAAGGAGGAAAACACATTATCAGATGGTGTGCATTGAATAAATATTGTTTAAAATGTCAAATGTATATATATATATATATATGTGTATTTAAATGTCAAAAATATATATGTGTTTGAAAGTAAAATAATTACATTAATTACACAGACGGTACTCCCTGTATTTGAAGCGGTTGTTCGAATTCCTTATAATAAGCAAGTGAAACAAGTTCTTACTAATGGTAAAAAAAGGGTTTTAAAGTAGTATCCTTACAAATAATAATATTAGTTTTTTAGATAGTCTTATGTGAGACGGTCTCGTGTATAGAATGAAACTTCACTTTAATATGTAAATTTCATTTTATTTTTTAAGGTATATATAAAAATCCATCATACAAGTTTTAATTCTTATAAATAATAATATTAATGGTGTTCAAATAATTAGAAGTTTCTACTTGATATCTATTTTTTATTGGACAAAATACCTTTTTTTTTTATGCAATAGTTTCTTTTTTGGAAGTTTTTGATGCAAATAATTAGTTAGTTGAAATAAGTCAAATGGGGCGGTGAATTATTGGGCGGCTGTTTGGGTCTTGTTGTGGGCTACCACCCGCTCCAGTAGTATGATGTATTTTGGGCTATCAATAGCCCATTTGTATTCCGACACGTCCATATATCACATACCACACACACATATATAATTAGAAACTAAATTTAATAATATTAAATAAAAGAAGGAAATAAAGAAGTGAGTGGAAAAATGGTTCCATTATATCTGGAAATTGTTTCCACTTTTGTGGATTATTATTTTTCTTTCTTTGACTTTGTTAACACAGCTATCGAATCCCTTATTATAGACAAAAAAAATTGGTGAACCAAATTAGTGAGAGTTATAGTGATTTTTTCGGATTTCACAAGAAGAAAATGAAAGAAATCCAAAACATTATTTCCTCATGTTTTGCTAAATGAACATATCACAAAAAAATAAGAGAATTATAAAGTTGAAAAAATATTATTAACATTTCTTGAAAAAGTAAAGATAATCGATATTTTGGAAGAAAATTTAATCTCAAAAGTAATGGATAAAATGGAATGGAAGAAGTAGTTATTTTAAATTGGGGAGTAACATTGTGTTAATTAACATTAAGCATAAGTTACTTAAATGACCAATGAATGTGGACTCGAGGCCATAGAGGCTCAACTAAATAAAGGTATATAATGAAAGTAGTTAGTAATTAATTAGGCATCATTAACGTGTTGTGGGACATGAATTATATGACTTACATAAGACTATTGTATAGTATGAATATGATTGCTAGCCAATTAAATCCAACCAAGACTCCATGTCTAGGGATTACAACTCCCTTTTAGATTGTTGAATTGGTAGCCACTCATCATACGTTTTATTTGATTATTACTCCCTCCGTTCCACGAAGATAGCTCCATATTTCTTTTTTGGATGTCCCAAATTATAGCTTCATTTCCTCTTTTACTTTAGTATTAAATGTTTTATTGTCAATTTTACCCCTAATTAATAAGAGTAATTAAAGCTTAGCAGATTTTGAAGAATGTGATTCTAAGAACAAAATTGGCACATTAGCTAAATTTGACTACATTTATTGATTTTTCTTAATCTGTGTGTAAAGTCAAATGGAGCTATCTTTGTGGGATGGAGGGAGTATTATTATTATTATTCATACCATATATTATTCTTACATGTTTATATTTTCATTCCTTTTGACCAATGTTATCGCACTTGTCTCTTCACTTTTTTACAATTGAAACGAGATAGCATTTTTTTTTTTTTAGGGTAGAATTACCAGATAGGAATATTGAAATTACATCTCTCGCTCACCTATCTATTACAAATCAACTCTACCATAGACTCATATTCCAAACTCAATCTTGAGAGAGTGGAGAATCACACAAGCAATCCATCAGGTTAATTCCTCAATCAAGAAAGATAGCAAATCTGTTTCAAAAAAGAAACAAATTGTCGCCCACTACGACTCGCGCTACAAACTTCCCAAATCATAGAAGATGACCCAAGGACAACTAGTGTCAAAGGACAGTCAATGTCAACCAAACACAACTTCCAAGCAACAAGGACCCACAAAGGGGCAGGAAAATGACCCACAACAGGGGAAGATAACCCATCAAAGGGGAGATAAAAAAATAGCAGTAAATAAAACAGTAAATAAAGCAGTAAAGAAAACAAGAACAGTAAAAGAAAAAACAAGAATCTAAAACGGGATCAACGAAAGAAACTCAACCATACGGTCACCGTGGCTCCGTCAGAGAGGATCTACTCATTGATCCCAACTGAAATTCGAAGAAAAACCCCTAAACCCACTGAAAGATCTGAAAAGAGGGTCGACGAGGCGGCTCTTCTACGGTGCGGCGGCGATAGTCCGGCGGTGGTGGGCGGCGGTCTGGCGGCGGATCTACTCTGTATAAAAAACTTTACCAAATTTACCTACTTTTCTAGCTATTTTGTAGATCTAAAACTATTTCATGGAAAGTCTGGAAGAACAAAAAGATGAAGAAAGAGGAGAGAAGATGGGCAGCGCCGGAGGGCTTCAGATGAAGAAAGAGGAGAGAAGATAGCATTTATGATTTGATTCAACGAAGTTGAAGATCACCTTGTATATTTTTTTTCATTGATCATCTTGTTTACTGATCTAATAACTCTGTAAAAAAAAAAAAAAACTCCCTCCTTTTGCTTATAAACTTTTTAATTTATCATTTTGGTCTGTTCGTCTCTAAACGTTACATATTTTTTTTTGGTAAATATTTTAGAATTTTTTATTCTTATACTTCACTTTATATTTAAAATTTCTTTCCATTTGTCTCTTTTTCAATCACATCACTTGTATTATATCTATTATTTAATTATTTTTTTCAATTAATGTGAAAAAGAATAAAATTTTTATAGACGGACCTAGGGTGTAAAAAAATTAGGTGAATAATCGGGTTGAAGTTTATGGTTGATAGCACAAAGCCTTGGGGTGGGTGTAGGTGCATGCATGGTTTCTAATTAATTACTTGAAACTAGAAAGTATCCTTTCCACTTTAAACCAATTTTCAGACAATTAGACATGCCTTTAGCTACAACGATTGCTAACAACATTTTAATTCTCTCTTTACCTAATAAACTCACAACTTTATTTATAATATAATAATATACCTTGATGACATTGGCAACATTTTACACATTTTTAAGAGATATTTTGTTAAATAATACTCGTAGAATGAAATTGTATACAAGAAAAAAAAAACTTTAAAGGGTAGGTGTCGAGCTAAAATATTAATTTTGAGGACGATAAGTCATGTGAATTAAGGTTAAATTATATATACAATAGAGCTAATATTATGTAAAAAAGTTTTAAATTAGTACGCATCAATCATTTTATAGTAGAGCAATTTATACTATATATAAGAAAATAACTAATATGGAGTACTAATAATGAATATGTTTTAATAAAATAATATTTTTTGTTTAAAATATATACACAAAATGTAAATTATTTGTACATAAAATAACTTCATATGACTTAATTTACTATAAATACGAAAAATAAAATATGAATTAAATTAATTACATCATGACATTCAAATTATGCAAATTGACCTAATTTTATTGCTTTAAAAAAATTACGTGCATTATTTACACTAAAATTAAATAATTACACATGAAATGAGGAAGAGTGTCTTTTGTTATTTTTTATAAATAAAGTGCGGATTTTATAGTGGGTGAAGACTTGAAGTATGCCGTTCATATATAGTTAATTGGGCCATTGTTTAATTAAACTAGTAGCCAATAAACTGGGGGCGTGGGTTATTTGCCGATCCAGGAATGTTACATACACCCCATCCATATTTATTAATTAAATATAAAGCGTGTAAAAAACCAAATTTATCCTTTTAATAAAACATATCAGATAGATACACTCCCCCAGAATTCAAACACAAATTCTAACCCTAATTTCACATGAAGCAGTCGTTGTCGCCGCCGACAGCCATCGCTCACCTCCAGCACCCGCCGTCCAACCAAATGTAGAAAAAAATAGAAATCTAAAAAATTACACTTTTTCGACAAACCCATGTCGATCGACACTGATTTATCGACGATAATTTTTCGACGAAAAACACTCCCGTGGACAACGTTTTATTGAAAGAAAAAAAATCATATTTTTCAACAAGAAAGTGTCGACCATTAATATTATGGTCGACAATAATTTATCGACCATAATGTTTATGCTCAACAATTTCTTGACGAATATTAAAAAAAACCTTACTTTGAAGGTGCATGATAGAGTAGACGACAACTTGCGGAGGGAACAGTCGGGCGAAGAAGGGTGGCAGGGAAAGAGGAGGCAGCGGCGCCGCTGGGCGAGGGAAGGGCAGCAACGCTACTGTGTGTTACGGAAAATAAAAAAAATAAAGAGAAAGGCGGCGGTAGAGACGATTTGGGTGGGGTAGGGCGGGGATGAGGCGGCGGCGCTGGACGAGGGAGGAGGGTTGGCGCTGACGCCTATGTGCACCAAAAGGGGAAAAATGAGGGAGGAGGAGGGCGCAGGAGACGGCAGCTTGGGAAGGGCGAATGGCGTTCGAGGAAGGGCAGTGGCGGCAGTTGGATGGATGAGAGGAAGAAAAGTGAGGGAGAAAGAAGAAAGTGGGGAAGAATAGGAGAAAAACTAGAATTTTGGTGGGAATGCATTTATTATCATACATAATTTTGATTTTGAGAGAAAAGGTTATAATAGATAATTTGAGGGGAGTGCATAGGGTTGTAAATGAATCGAATAATTTTGCTCGATTCGTTATTCGTATTCGAATTCGAATTTTGATATTTGTATTTGAAATTTTATGATTCGAATTCGAATACAAATAACTTTTTTTTTATTTGATTAATAAACGAATACAAATACAAAATTATTATATTCGTAAGTATTCGATTATAATTATAATATATATATATATATATACATAAATGTATATTTGTCTCATGTCCTATATATAATATTATTTAAATTATTATTAAAAAAAAATTATCCATAATTCTTTTAATCGAATAGTTTCAAGTCAAATCGAATAGTATCGAATACTTGAAAAATAATGTTTAAAATATGTATTAAAAAATTCGAATCGAATAGCATCGAATAATCATTCGAATCGAATACCGAATTAAATTTATTATTCGAAAATTAAACGAATACGAATACGAATATTCAAATATTTTCACGAATCGAATACTGCAGTATTCGCTTCGATTCGATTCGTTTACATGCATCTGTTTGCGTGTTTTTTGGGTACATGTATAGGGGAGTGCATCTAACATCCCTGGAGGGGCAAACAACCCACGCCTAAACTGGGATATATGGCCCAAATTCAGCATATTTTATGGGCCCATAAGTAGAAAATAGTAGTCCCCTTATTAATCAAGCATAAGTAGTAGCTAAAACTGGAGTCCACGGTTATTTGCATCCCCTCAATTAATTAGTTTACCGGTCGCTTCCCTTCATCTACTATTAAATTAGTTTACTCCCTCATTTGCCCGGTTTGCGCTAACCATGGACAAAGGTAAGCGTTTTTTTTTAGTTTGAATGTTTGGTTTAGTTTAGGATTGAAATTTTTGTGATGTTGTGTATATATGTATGTTTGTATTTGATTTTCGTTTATAAAAGAATGATTATGGTTTATGTTTTTATTTATTTATGAATTGAAGTTTATGTTTGAGCTTATAGTATAGTTTAAGTTTTTGGATTGGTAGAATCAATTCCTTATAAGGAATTGAGTTGACTTGGTCAACCTAAACCCTAAATATTCAAGAATATTGAAATAAAATTTTTGACTTTATCAAATTTTTTTTTTTTGTAATTTTTTTTTATTGGTAATTTTTTTTTTTCGAAATGGTGTGTCTTGAAAAGTGTAAGTCAATATTACTAAAAAAATGTAACACAATATTAATAAAAAGTGTAACACATTTTTTTATTAAAAATGTAAGTCACTATAATTGAAAAGTGTAACACAACTTTTAATAAAAAATGTAAATCATTATAACTAGAAAGTGCAAGGTAGTACGTATAACTAGAAAATGCAACACAATATTATTAAAAAGTGCATGTCAATATACTTGAAAAGTGCAACACAATATTTTAATGAAAAGTGTAAGTTATTATTAACTGAAAAGTGTAACAAAATACAACTAAAAAGTGTAACATAACATTACTAAAAAGTGTAAGTCACTATAACTGAACATATTGTTGAAAATTGTAAGTCACTACAACTGAAAAGTGAAACAAAATATGACTAAAAGGTGTAGCATAACATTACTAAAAAGTGTAAGTCAATATAACTAAAAAATATTGTTGAAAATTTAAATCACTACAATTGAAAAGTGCAACAAAATATACCTAAAATGTGTAATATAACATCACTAACAAGTGTATGTCATTATAACTAAAATTATTATTGCATATATTGCAAAATAAGATGCTAAAAATTTGTAAAATGCATGTTACATGTAAAATAAATTATTCTCAACCGTTTAAGCAACACAAATTATCATATATATTTTTTCGCGTATTTTATTTTATTGTTAATCCAACCCACTTTTAAAATGGACTCAATTATACCCTATGTTTTTAGGGTTTGACAATGAAGTTTTTTTCAATTTTAGGTTAGTTTAGTGGTTGAAAACTTATTTTGGATGGTTTTTATTGTTAAAATATTACTTAATAATAGTACATAATTTTGGAACTAATGATTATATAATCGAAGTATAAAGTTGGGTTTGCACGAAAATTGGAAAAAAAACTTTGCCATTTCACATTTCGAATCTACTACGTCAGTTTTTTAAAAAAAAAATTGAAGATTTTTTTCTGAGTTTTTCGCACCTTGTCATATTATCTGTCAAAATTTGTTTGCTTTTGTGAGAATTTATGTAAAAAAATCTCAAATTTTGTCTTGTTTTTGTAAAATTTTGACTATTTTATTCGAGAATTGGTTACCGTGATGTTTTTTCACTTTTTAGAGGAAGCTTTATAAAGTGTTGGTAGTGTATGTGGCTCTTCCGTCAAACTTGAGTGGTTAAGGAGACTTTTATACCATTGATGGGCTCTGATGATGAGACCGAGGTTCTGTATACATCTAGATCTTATGTATTGAACACGTTTAGAACCGTTTTATTTGCGAATAAGAGTGGTACTCGTGTAAATACCTCGTGGCTGCAGTACATGGAAGACATGTACGTCTACATTTGAAAATTACGCTTGAGGAACCGCAACACTAGCCTATCCTATAAACAATTAGGACAAGCATGACAAGTCAAAGTGCAGCAAATTGGTGGTTATGCCACGCTAATGGAGGTATTATTGATTTTGAATCGCTTACTTATTTTTATATGAAAATGTATACGACTTGTTTGATCGGTGTTATTTTTAGCCGTGAATTTATAAATAATTTTTATCGTTGATATTGCTTTCACAAAAAATGTTATCTTTAAACATCCTCATCTTTACCATGTCAGTATGCACTTGAAGCACATATAAATTTAAATCTCAATCGCATTTGAGCCTTAAAAAAAGTATGATTTGAATGTAGTGATAAGGGACATTGATTTGAATGGAGTTCAAACCGACTCTTGGTGGAATAAGAAATTCGAGATATGAAAACTAAGGCTCGTTGATTGAGTTCTATTATTATGTTAAAATAATTAGATGTTTTGTTTTGTTTTGTTTTAAGGGACAAAAATCGAAAGAAACAAAGAAGGAGAATTTATTCGGAATTCTTTATGAGTCGAGACATATAATTTTAAAATATTTACAGATTTCAGAAAATCAAATATGAATAATGAAGCCTTGATTTGGAGTTAGTAAAACTAGGTGTCCATATTCTTCCCTTTTAAACATATATATATATATTATCTTGTACATAATAAACATCATAATATTATAGATAAAACAAATTAATAATATCTATAGTTTCAAAACCTTTCCAAATCAATGCACAGCTAAGCTACGAAAATATATATTTTGTTAGCAGAATCAAACCACAGATAACGTCATTGCTTACAAAAATTTATGTGGATGGTCTTACAAATTAACACAGATAAAAACTCATTTTTATTAAAGTGTTAAAACGTCATGTTTAAATTATACTTCGTTTCAGGTAATGTTTAAATTATACTTCGTTTCAGGTAAGATTTCCTCTACTTAATTAATCTTAAATGGGACGTTGATTGTACAAAACGAAGTACTACATATTACTCATGTATTCACCAATGAACGCAATTTGCTTTTTTCATTTTTTTTATTAATTGAATATATTTCTAACTATATCTAAATTTGCAATTATATCTCATTTATTTTTTGTCAACTAATTGAAAATGCAATATTTTGTAAGTTATTAATCCATATTTTTCTATTGATTTAACTTTAAAAAATTATATTAAATATTAAAAAATTAATATAAATTTAATTAATTTCACACTACCCAACTTTCTTTTTATTTAGATTCACTCACACTCTCTAGATTCTTTCAATAATGGTCCAACAGAAGCCACTTAAAAAATCTTTTAAGTTTTCAATTAGCTTTTTTCATTTTTGGGGGGAAAATATACTTTACTAACGGTTGAAACGTGATTGTCAAGGTTAATAAAAGAGGATATAATCTTTTTTACACCCATAACTTTTCTTTCATTTTTAAAATGATCTAAAAAAATATAAATATACACGAATCTAATTTTTTTATACGAATCAATTTCTTTCTAAAGTTGTCAGATTTTTTGGAACGACATCATTTTTTTTATTCTTTACTCTTGACACATGGACAGTCGATTCCCGACAAAGTTGCTAACAAAAAACGACATCGTCACGAGTCCGCCAACTTTAAAACGAATCTGATACATATAAATAATAAATGAGACTAGATTCATACGTTTATCTTTTTCAGGATATTCTTTTTTTAAAAAGGTGAAAATTACTGAAAAAACTACTCTCTCTGTTGTTAGTAAGAGCTACCAACTTTTTTTTTTCGTTTGTCCCAATGAAAGTTATTCTTTCATTTTTTGACATGCTATCTATTTATTCTATCGTATTTTTTAATCTCCGTGCTCAAAGCTTTTAACGTTTATAAAGTCTAGTATGCACTCGAGTGCATGTTGTGCACCCTAATCCATGTTGCACTTTTCAGTTTTACTGACTTACACTTTTTGGTAAATGGTGTTGCACTTTTCAATTATTAAACTGTATAATAATATTTTTAGTAATAATTGAAAATTGCAACACCATTTACCAAAAAGTGTAAGTCAGTAAAACTGAAAAGTGCAACATGGACTAGGGTGCACAACATGCACTCGAGTGCATACTAGACCAACCCTTTAATGTTTTACCCGGGCAAAGGAGAGTATCCGTGAAAAAAGGAACGTGATTGAGTCAGTGAAATGAGAGTGAAAAAATGGTTGGAGGTGTAGAGATGCAGGGTGAGTTGGTTAAATACAAAAAATGTGAACAGGATTGGTCAGTTATAGAAGGACGTACAGCTAATACGTCTCACGGTACACTCTGCGAAGGGTGTGTGTCGAACGACTTGATTGAATACAAATATCACGTAAACAAGATCCGTCAGTTGGGGCTCTGAACAGTTCTGAATAGATCAATTTAGTTGGCGGTCTGAATACATAAATCAATTATATGTATCTATTTTGTTACATTCCATATATCTATTTTGTTATATATTGAAAATACTCTCTTATAAAAAAACATGATTTGGCGCAACCCTATTTTGTCTAAATCCATTAGTCGGTAGGATAGATTGAACAAATAATTTAAAGGCTTTCAAGTTTGAAATTTGATTTTTTTTTTTTTTTGAAAGAAAGAAAGTAAATATGACAAATACAATTATTTAAGGATGTTTTTACTTTTGGTTTTAAAAATTAGATTATGAATTTTAAGATTCTAAACCCGTTTTATTTCGGGATTTAAAAATCAGTTTTCAAAACTCATTTAAAAAAATCATATCAAACGTATTGATTTGACATAAATTAAGTTATACCTATATAATATCATCACTTCAATCATTATAATGTTTTTTAACAATAATATAAATAATACTACAATAATATAATACTCCGTATATTATATTCAACACAATTAACTAATCATTATAATCTCACTCAATAATAATAAAATAATACAATTTCATTTAATCTTACACATTGATTTGATATAAAGTTAAATCTTCTACTATTACAAAATAAAAAAATAAAAAAACACATATTTACTATTCATCGGGATTGTAAAAATCCAGGATTTTAAAAACCAATTTTTAAAACCACACAAAGCTGAAAGTAAACATCACCTAAGACCATGTTTGATAGCTTAGATTAAATCTAAATTAACTATATACTATCATTTTTATTAGTTGTTTAATAATTTAGATTATGCTTTAAAATTTACTATAAAATTTAGATATCATTCTAATTTTAAATAATCAATTTTTGCTATCAAACATAGAATTAATACTTGGATAGAATCCGTGGAGGAATAATTCCAATGAACGTCAGCAACCTAAAAGATTGAATTTAAACGATAGAAAATTATCAATTCGATACAAAAATAATAATAACTAGGATTAATTTAATATCCTTTCTCACTAAAAAAACACCTAACAACCAATTAGAGACCGTAAAAATGGTCTCTAAACGCATTAGAGACGGTTTTGAGACCGTTTTGGGTTGGTCACTATTAAGTTCGTTTTAAATATTTTGAGACCGTTTTCATGTATCGGTCTCAAATTATAGACCGATTTTTTTAGGTCTCTAAATTGTAGCGGTCTACAAACGGTCTCAAACAATTGGTCGACCCGAACTTTTTTCGGGCCCTGAGACGGTCTCAAAACGGTCTTTAATTTAAAGACCACAACATCCGGTATCGAACCCCGACCCACGCGGCCGAACTAAACCCACCCGACCCGAACCGAACCACCCGACCCGACCCGAACCCACACCCGACCCGAACTGACACACCCGACCCGAACTGACACACTCGACCCGAACCCCACACCCAACCACACCCACTTTATTTAAATGACCATTTATTTGCTCTTGGTGGGAATTGATCCCGGTGGATGGGTGCCCATTACTGGGCACCCACCACTTTGACAAGTAATTGTCTTATGTAATTTTTAAAATTAATTATATATATATATATATTAATTAATTTCTTTATTATATACTCCCTCCATCCCACTATAAATTCCACAATAAGTTTCTCATTCAATTTTTTTTTTCATATTATTTTTTCTCTTCTCTTTCTCAATCACATCACTTATATTTTATTTATAATTTTATTATATTTAATCTCATACTCATCTAATATTTTTTCTCATCAATTTATTTCTCTCATCTTTTAATATTCTAGTATCAATTCTTTTAAACAGAATCTCAAAATAGAAAAACCCAAAAATTACCTTAACTTAAATTCGGTGGAGATGATTGATAACCAACAGGCGGCGACGAAGAGGCGGCGTCAGCGATATCTTCTTAAGAACAGGGACGTAGTTGGAGTCGTCGCGGCTAGAGCCGGGAATTTGGGCCCGATCCGATGGGCTGGCTCTGTCAACCCGAAATATAGTATGGGTTGGGCTCTAAAATTAGAGGCTCATATAGAACTGGGCCTATTTGGCCTGACCCGATGGAACCGGTGGGCCTAATGGGCTAGGCTGAATTTGGCCCGCTGGCCCATGGACAACCCGTTTGGCCCGATCAATATTTTTTTTTTAAACAAATAGATAATGAAAATAAGTAAAGTATTTTATATTTAAGTATTATTGTATTTTTATTTTATTTTGACTTTGAAATTTGAACTTGTGAATTATTTCTAATTTTATTTGAAGTTGTTATAGAGTGTAATGTTATACGGAGTACTGATTATGATCGTTTATGAATTATGTATAGTTAATACTTTAGTATTGCATATTTTTAATTATTATTATTTGTATAAATAAAAATTATATGTGAGTATGTGACCAATACAACATTTATATATATATATATATAATTTTTGCTAATTTTTTTTTAAAAAAAATATTTCATGGGTTGGACTAGGATGGACTCACATTTTATAGGCCTAACAAATTCATGGGCCGGCCCGACCCAACCCACGCACATCGCTTGGCTAGATGGGCCGTGCCGGATGGCCCAATTTGTCAGCTCTAGTCGCTGCAAGAGAGCAAGAGAGAATCGCGAGGGCCCTGAGAAATTGCATAGGGTGAAAGTGAAATAGGCGGTACAAATGAACTAGGGTTTATAAACGGGTTAGAGACCGTATTCACAAAACGGTCTCTAAATGAGCGGGCAAAAATGACGGTCAAAATAAAATTTGGGAATTGGAATTCTTAATACCAATTAAAGATCGCTAATGCGGTCTCAAAACAAAATTTAAAATCAGAAATTTAATTTCAGGTTAGAGACCGCCAATACGGTCTCTAAACGGTCTGAATACATAAAATTAAAGACTGAAATGAAATCGGTCTCAAAATTAGTAATTTTTTCAAAATGGTCTCAAACCAGTCTTTATTTGAGACCGTTTTATGACAGTCTCAAAACTTTGGTCTCTAATTTAAGCATTTTTTGTAGTGTCTGGTTGGATGATTAGAGACTAATTTTTTCTTTACAATTTTACTTATTTTAAAGTTTAGTGTTTAATATTTTAATTTAAGACTTCATTATGAATTATGAAGCGGAATTATGGAGCATGGATTATAATTTGATGCTTTAACATGAGTTGTTTTGAGTTTTTCTACAAACTATTGTGTTGTTTAATTATAATTCTATTGTATTAATTTATTTTAATATAATTCTTATAAGATATAATTTTTAAAAAAAATCTAAGTACATATTTTTTTAATGCAACGTAAGTAACTGGTATCTAGTCCGGTTTGTACAATATTTCAAAATTTGAATTGATAAAATTTTATAATAAGGATATGCAATGTCGGAAGTGGAACCACATGTATACCAAATGTACGGTAACATGCACACACACCCTACTGTTATAATATAGGTGTACATATATAGTCATCACAGAATATATTCGTTAAATTAATTATTAGTTGGTTCGACTGGTTAGGTTATTCAATGCGTTTTAGCCACCGTTTCAATCCATATAAGATCAGAAAAATAATAAATAGAATATGGTAGAAAATAAAAAAAGGTAAAGAGATCGATATTAGAGAAAAGAAAAGTAGATAGACAGTGAGAAGGGACACCGGAAGTATTTCAATTTCTTTTCTTTTTATTGAACAAAATAATTACAAAATCAAATTTTACTTTCCACCATTTAAAACTTCAACTCACCTGACTCAGTATTTCTCAAAATTCTAATTTCTTTTATTAAACATTCTCTAACTTTTTTTCTTTTTCAACTTCAGATGATTGTAGATTTTAAGTTTGAGGAATTTAATTGCGTTTATTCACTAATTAATTAGTGTATTATCATTGACAATGTGAGAATGATTATACGATTTGAGATTAGTATGAGATTAATTTGCATTATATTCTTAATAGTCATACGTTGTGGTTCTCACTACTCCTATGAGATACTAGATATTTATGATGGTATTAAATAATATTTTACATCTCTATACAAGTTCATATTTTTAAATATGAAACATAATTTTTTATAGTATCAGAATCTTAAACTTCACACATACATTGTAGGTTTAATTTCTGCTGAAAATAAACTTTACCCAATTTAAATTATTTACTCAATGGAGATAATACAACCCATTAATAAAGAAGAGTTTTATAGAATTAATATTAAATGAATTAATTATACAACTCTCTCTATAAGTTACACTTTTAAATAAATCGATTTTTTTTCAAATTTTTATATGACTATCATCGAGTGAACCAACGAAAATATGAGTGAATAATGGAAGCCCCATCGGCAAATTAAGAGCTAGCTAGCAATGTAAGAGGACAGGTTAATCCTGTAGATGGGACACTACAAGAGGTATGGAAGACACCACAGTTGTTGTCTGGTAATTATATATATATACACACACCCACCCACCTTCACATCCTCTCTGCTAACAAAAACAGTAACCATGGCCTTCATCACATCATTGACAGCCTTGCCCAATTATATATACATTTGACAAAATATTCAAATAAAACCACTCAATTATAAAATTTTCATTACTTTTTTACATATGAATTAATAAAAAAAAGATAAAATAATAGATATAGAGTGATGTGATTAAGAAAGAGACAGAGATTGAGAATTTTAAATAAAAATGACCTGTAAGAATTTTTAAAATATACGGAGTATTTGTTAAAAATGTATGAAAAATTTATAGACGTACGAATTAAAATAGCAAAAGGGAAAACTTATAAGAAAACTGATGGAGTAATAAACATTAAATCTCATTAAAGAATATAACAAAATAAATAAATGAATTTTATTCGAAACAAGATCATTAACATTAGTTAAGCCTAATTTCAATAATTTAATTGGGGAAGGTGAATTCCCACGGGGATGGAAATGGGGGAGAAAAAATAGATTCATGTTTACTTTGCGAGAATGGGTATTCCCCAATTTTGCAGGGATGGGATTGGTGCCCCATATTTAGGGTTGTAAACGAATCGAATAATTTTGCTCGATTCGGTATTCGTATTCGAAATTTTATGATTCGAATTCGAATATAAATATTTTTTTTATTCGATTAATAAACGAATACAAATACAAAATTATAATATTCGATTCGATATTCGTAAGTATTCGATTATATTTATAATATATATACATAAATATATTTTTAAATGTATATTTGTCTTATGTCCTATAATATTATTTAAACTATTGGAGTATTTAAAAAAATTTCTCCATAAATTTTTTGAATCGAATAGTATTGAATACAAATCATTTTCAAATCGAATACTTGAAAAATAATGTTTAGAATATGTATTAAAAAATTCGAATCGAATCGAATACCGAATAAAATTTATATATTATTCGAAAATTAAACGAATACGAATACAAATATTCGAATATTTTCACGAATCGAATCGAATACTGTAGCATTCGCTTCGATTAGATTCGTTTACAACCTTACCCCAAACCCACTCTGCTCCGTTAACACTTTTATTTTCACCCATGTTACAATGTTGGGTTCACCCGCCCCACGACTCTCTCTAAATTACCTTTCTCCAACTAAAGTAAAACTTCTATAAATTAATAACCTTGGAACCATGAAAATTTATTAATTTAAAGAGGTATTAATTTATCGATAAATTAATATTTATTAATTAAAAGAGAGACCTTTAAAATTCAGCAAATTTAGTGCATATGTATTGAAAATAAATGAATTCATATACTCCATTTTTTATCATTTTAGGATGTTTCACATGAATTAAAAAATTAATTTAAGAGCAATAATTTTTTTTAAAAATGTCATTTTTACCCTTTTATTTAGATACTACATGATTGTTATTTAGTGCATATTATTACAAAAGCAAAATATAAAGGTAAATTTGAAATATGATAGCTATTTTTTTTCTAGATTAATGCAAAATGAAAACATATTGGGACAAAATTTAATCTCTAAAAAGACAAACAAAATGGGAGAAAATGAGTAATACATTTTTATGTTACAATAATACATACTTCATTTACAATAATACATACTTCTTATTTCTATTGGCAGCCGAGGGATTGAGCATTTTGATGAATAAAGCAACATCTTTGGAACTGTTTAGCGCAGCAGAATTGGGCAAAGACAAGATCAAGGTTCCTCTCTTACAGTTTGCAGATGACACCATCTTTATGGGAGCAGCAAGTATGACAAATGCCTGGATAATGAGACGGCTACTACGGAATATGGAACTCATGTCGGGGCTCAAGGTAAATTTTGATAAATGCGCTCTCATAGGGGTGAACGTTGGGGAGGAGCAGTTGATGGAGATGGCTGGAATTCTGGATTGTAGAATTGAAACTACCCCGTTCTCATATTTGGTCATGAGAGTTGGTATTAATCATAGAAGGTCATCGGAGTGGTCATTCATAGTGGACAAGATAAAAAATCGGCTTTGAAGGTGGGAAGACAAGAAAGTCTCGATAGGAGGAAGAATCACGCTTCTAAACTCGGTTCTTTCGTCGCTACCAATTTACTATCTATCCTTTTATCAAATCCCGAAAAAGATCGTGAGAGAGATTGAGAGTTTACAAAGAAACTTTCTTTGGGGCGGGGGGGGGGGGGGGGTGGGGAAAATTCTAGGAAAATGGCATGGATCGAATGGAAAACAATTTGCATGGGGAAACATCGGGGTGGCCTTGGGGTGAGGGATGTGGGGGTTTTTAATAAAACTTTGCTAGAAAAATGGGGGTGGAGGTTCTTAAGTGAGGGGAAGAGTTTGTGGACTAGAGTTATATCATCTAGGTATGGAGAGGTTTGGGGGAATGGGTGGGGTATTCTACCTACTGGGAGGGGAGGGAGAGTGTCCCTATGGTGGAAAGATATCTTAAGAGTCACCGGAAATTGGGAAACGGGCTGGTTTCGAGATAGACTTGAGAAGGTCATAGGGGACGGGAGTAAAACATATTTTTGGGAGGAAAACTGGAGTGGGGAGGGTAAGTTTAAAGATAGGTTCTCTAGATTATACAACATCAATCTTGATAAAGAGTTAAGAGTGAGTGAGATGGGGGCTTGGGTAGATGGATATTGGAGTTGGACATGGAGATGGAGGAGATCTTTGTTTGAGAGAGAACTAATTCTATTTAACGATCTCTCTAACATCATTGACATGTCCCGCTTGGGGAGAGAGACGACGGACACGTGGCGTTGGAGGTCATCCAAGTCGGGTCAATTCTCCACAAAGATGACATATGACTCTTTATGCAGCCACGAGGCAGCTATCCAGCCCACAGACGAGGCCCAGAAATGCTTCAAACTAGTGTGGAACAATTTTGCGCCTCCAAAAGTTAAAGCCCACACATGGAGGCTGCTTTGGGGAAGATTACCCACACGCTCTAATCTTCGAGGAAGGAGGGTCTTACCACAAGGAGAAACAGCTTGCTGCGTATTCTGTGGCACTCAAGATGAGACGGAAAAGCACACTTTCTTCGAATGCATGGCGATATATCCGATCTGGTATGAGACTCTAAACTGGCTACAGGTACCAATGGCACTACACTCAAATCCCTGTGTGAATTTCTTGAGCTTTTGAAACATATTGAAAGGTAGAGGAGGAAGAAACAAAGCAGCTTGCATTTGGCTAGGAATTGTTTGGCTTTTGTGGAAATGGAGGAATGCCATCATTTTCAAGAATGAGGTGTTTTCAGTTAGAAAGTTTATGGAAGAACTCAAGTCGAGACTTTGGAGTTGGATCACTATCAAATACCCACGCAGTAGTGTCTTCACCTATGCTGAATGGATTGTTAATCCATCCCAGCTTCTTAGTCCCTAATGTTTTTGTTGTATTTTGGCACTTTATAATTTATGTACTTCCTTTGGAAATCTGGGTATATCTTATACCCATGAAGCAATAAAAGCACCATTTGACTGATCAAAAAAAAAAAAAAAATACATACTTCATTTAGGACTGAAAAATCAAACCAAATTATTCAAACAAGCTTTAATATACATTTACGTTCTAAAAGTATCAAACTTCTCGAGCTTGACCTATCTTTGGCTCGATAAAACCTCGACTCGATTATTTATTAAATAAGTTCAAACATGAGATTCAACACTCAATTACATTTTAAACAAGTTTGAACTATGTTGTGTTCGACTCACCTTGACTCATTTATAGTCTTAATCATAGTGCCAATTATGTCTATGATAATACTTTTATACATTAATTTTACCTGATACATATTTTTAAATGATATTAATCATTCTTTTAAATAATATTACTTTCTCCGTTCCATAAAAAATAGTCACATTTTTCTTTTTTGAATGTCTCATATTATAGTCACATTTCCTATTTTACTTAAGTATTAAATGTTTTATAGACATTCTTACCCCTAATTAACATTACTCCATAATTATTAATTAAGAGTAAATAAGATTCATCTACTTTGAAGTTTACACCAAATTTATGAAATATCAAGGACAAAATATGTATAATAGTTAAATTTGACCACATTTATTGATTTTTTATAATCTGTGTGTAAAAGTCAAATGTGGGTTATCTTTGTGGGACGAAAGGAGTAATTGTTTTCATTAAATATTACTTCCTCAGTTTTACAATAAGTGAAGTTTTAGTTTTTTTTTCCTTGTACACAATTAAATAATATTTTAACATTTTTTACATTGTTTGTTCCGCTCTTCTTTAACTTTAGAAAATCTCCTCTTGATTTTTAACTTATTTTTTTATTAACTAAAATTAGTTGGGTGATGCCAAGGTCTTGTATAGACTAGATTCCTTATAAGGAAGAGTTGACCAAAAGTCAATTTTTTTTTTTTTAAAAAGTATATGTTGAAAAGTGTAAGCCATTATAATTAAAAAGTGCAACACAATATTACTGAAAAAGTGTAAGTTGCTATAATTAAAAAGTGTAACACAATTTTTAATGAAAAGTGTAACACAATTTTTAATGAAAAGTGTAAGTCATTATAACTAAAAAGAAAACAACACAATATTACTGAAAAGTGCACGTATATATAACTAAAATGTGCAATATAACATTACTAAAAAGTATATGTCAATATAAATTAAAATATTATTTTAAAAAGTGTAAGTCATTACCATTAAAAAGTGTAACAAAAAAATCAATTTCACTCAATTCCATAGGAGACATACCCGTTGGGTGAAAGCTTAGTTTTTACTTTTTATTTTTTATTTTTTATTTTAGGAAAAGTCTTATATGCATCACACACTGTGCATACACTTTTTTTTAACCGCTTCCTTCTTTTTCTCCTTTCTTCCCCTCTGAAGACGTGCCCCGTAAGAGTAATCCTTCTGACATTCGCCGTGATCCCACCGTTTGCCCTTCGTTTCCGCCTCTTCCCGTCGACTGAAGTTTTGTCCCCAACGCCGCCTCCACTACAGCGCCATCGAAATTTTAGATCCAGTCTGAGCAATTTGTTTTTTTTAATTATACAGTATTTGTATTGCTACTAATGAATGTTGATTCATCTGTTGTTGCAGTAATATTTTAAAATTTTAATCCTTAATTATAAAAAGAATTCAACCATGATTGCTTTATCTATCCATTATGTTGGTTTGTGCAATATATATAGTTGGCAATGTGAATGTGAGCAATGTTTCCTAGTTCATAATACTGAAAAATGGTAAGTTTTAATAGCATTAATAACTTGGTGAGGGGTTATTATGATGAAAATTTGCTTATGACAAATATATTACAGTTGCACGGTGTACACTATGTACCAGAGACCAATTCATTTTTTTATAATAAATTAAAATTATAAAATTAATGTGATTATAAATCTTCTTTATTAATTACGAGTATACTTGTCAATCCACACTCTTTCTTAAT
The DNA here is from genome assembly GCA_963675135.1 of Galeopsis tetrahit. NCBI lineage: Eukaryota > Viridiplantae > Streptophyta > Magnoliopsida > Lamiales > Lamiaceae > Galeopsis > Galeopsis tetrahit. Next base: position 92,898,735 of record OY776119.1, read on the forward strand.
TTAAAATTTTTTACGAAAACTTAATTGGAGGGAGTATTTAACAACATTAATTGCACACCCAAATCGGGGTATACAAATTTTAAACATAGGATAATCGAATCTTAAAATCCAAATGAACCTCCTTAATTGTGAGATATGGATTATATATGGATAAATTAAAGCTGTCAAAGAAGAATAATTGCCTTTCTATAAAAGAGAAAAAACGCGGTAAATTTAATTTAGTGACAAACTAATTAATGAGTCGGCCCCACCAATAAAAGATGTACTGTAGATAACAATTTGTTTTGACTTTTGAGATACAGTAACAATTATTGGCTCTGTTCTTAATCATATGTCCTATTTTACGAATTGATATTTAATTAATAGGTCAAAGTGTAGTATAACCTGTTGAAAAGTGAAAACATTTTTTGTCATCTCACCGAAGGAGTATATGTACGAGTACGGTCAAACTCGAATTAATACGGGTTAAATGTAAGTTTAATTTAATTGAAATATTTTTTTTTTTCTTTTAGATATTGTTTTATTATAAAATTAAAGGTAAAGTCTACTATGCACTCGAGTGCATGCTGTGCACCCTAGTCCATGTGCACTTTTCAGTTTAGTGACTTACACTTTTTGGTAAATGGTGTTACACTTTTCAATTATTACTAAAAATATTATTATACAGTTTAATAATTGAAAAGTGCAACACCATTTACAAAAAGTGTAAGTTACTAAACTGAAAAGTGCAACATGGACTAGGGTGCATAACATGCACTCGAGTCCATAGCAGACCAACCCAAAATTAAAATATGCTACTATAAAAAGAATGAGCAAAATTTTACTAGATCGAGAGAATATAAGGGATTGAAGAGAAGTTGATGAAACAAAGTTAATAAAAATTACAATGTAACTGTTCAATACTCACTTAACATGGTCCAAATGCAATTCATGCGAAAGAATGTTCAATGTGGGTACGAGTTTAAATCGATCTCATTGTGAAACACTTGCTTAGCCAACAAGTACGAGGGTGGACTTCACCCGAGTTCCAAAAGTAATCTTTCTCTAGTGGTCAACACTTAAGACCTTTCTCTACCATTCTGCCATCCCAACATTTTGTTATTGCGATTAACTATATGTATTCTTATACTTATTTTTCTAAATATATAGTTTGTTGAATAGACATAAATTAAATGAAGGAAATATGTATAGTTTCTATACAATTGTGTAAAACAAATAAATTAAAAGATTAATTAAAAAAAAAGAAAATAAATTCTAAGTACATTTTAGAATATCGAGATAGACTCAAAATGAACTTTAACCCTAAACAAGTTACATGATCGTGTCGCTTGAGCACCACAATATGTTTTACATTACTATAAATGAATAAGATACTCTTAAATAATAAAGTTGATCTACTTAAAATAGATCTTAGTATCCTTGTATGCAACATTTGAAACATAAATACAACTTTAAAATCAATAATTCTTCTCAACATAATTTTTTTGATATTATTAATAATGTTGATTAACTTAAAGTAGATCTTTGTATCATTTTACGACAAAAGTCCAAACACTAGTTAAATATAAATACAACTTTAAATTCAATATTTATCCGCGACACGTTACAAAATTTGTAGAAACATGAGAACGTATATCTTAGTACACCCTAATATTAGCTAGGTATACATATCCATGAATCTCTATTCCAGTCGTGAAGAGAAGAATTAGTAATTTTGTGAGCCTTTAACCATTTTCAAGTGCTGAATTTGATGCTCTCCGATATCTCCTCTGTTGTCGATGTTCTCTCATTAAAAATCAGATCATTGCGACTCTTACATAATTTTCATATTGTACATTGCCAAATGAGAACCAAAATTTTCCCATGAATCGCCTTTTTTCCTGAGTTGCAGAAATCTTCCTTTTGATCCATTACTGAGCTCGCGTAGTTTAGATGGTTGTTCGTCCAATTCGACATATCGCTCCACACAAGTAGAGCCGAGTTGCATGTAATAAACAGGTGCCTCACTGTTTCTGGGCCGGATCTACAGAAAGGGAAGGAGGAATTGAGGCCTTCTGGATTAATTCCCCTTTTTGTTAGGTTGTCTGTTGTAGCCACTCTCCCTTAAGTACTCTCCATGATAACGCCGTGACTTTCGTGGGGATGCATTTCCACCACATCTTCTCCCACTGCACACGCTGATCTGGGGTTGTTTCCATTTGATCATCAAGTAGGTTGTACATGAATTTTGTTGAATAGATCCCACTGTTCGAATTTTTCCACCAGAATGAGTCCTCTCTTGCAACATTCAGCTTGTACCTAAAAAAATCCGCAACTTGGGTTTACATTATGATAAAAAAAATTCGATATCGTTAAATTAATTTGATCAACTTAAAGTAAATCTTAGTATCATTATTCGTCGAAAGTTCAACATTCATTAAACATAAATACGACTTTAAATTTAATGAGGATTCGCAAAATGTTTTACGTCAATAAAAGAACATAGTGATGATCACTTACTTAAATAGATCTTAATATTATTAAACGACGAAAATTCAAAATTCGTTAAACATAAATACAACTTTAAGTTCAATAGTTACTCGCAACTTATTTTACACTGAGATAAAAGAGTTTGATACCATTAAACAAAGTTGATCAACATAAAGTAAATCTTAGTATCATTATACCGTGGAAGTAAATTTATAAATGAATAGTACTATCAATTTTTTTGTTAAATTACAAAAAAAGGGCAATATAGATAAACAATTTTCTTTTATTGGAAAGAAATTATTATCTCTCTCTCTATAAAAAAAGAGCCAACCATTTTGTAAAGATGAAAAAGGAGAAACAAAAAATCTCTCTGACCTCCAACTCCCTGTCAGCTAGCAAAGATGCTGTTTCCCCATTTTCATCTCTGCATTTTTTAGTTTAAATAAAAACAATATCTTATTTCAATTCATCACTGATTAATTTTTTTATGTGTCATCATTCATTCATTACAGAGTATTTTGGTAACAAAGTTTTGATGAGCTGTTTCTTTTTTCCAAATTAAAAAATTACAATTTTTATTTAAGTCTCTCCCTCCCACATGCTCCCTCTTTCACCTTAAATCTCACTTTCTCTCTCTTTTTTTCTCAAATGTTGGTTCAATGTAAAGCATAATGAGACCCCAAATCTTCAATGTCGTTCTCGCATTGTTTCTTCTCATTCGGGCCCAATCTTTCGGGCTCAACACTGACGGGCTTCTTTTGTTATCTTTCAAATACAGCATCACTGCCGATCCGTACGGAGTTTTGCAGAGCTGGAATTCAAATGACGAGAATCCGTGTTCATGGAACGGCGTCGTATGCGGAACTCCGGGCTCCGCCGATGCCTATTTTCGAGTTACGGGCCTTTCGCTACCAGATTCCGGGCTTTCGGGCTCCATTCCTTCTACTATTGGCACCATTCAACATCTGAAGAGTCTTAACCTCTCCAACAATTCCATCAATGGCACCATTCCGTACTCTCTCTTCTCTGCTCTTCAGCTTCAAACCGTTGATTTGTCCAATAACCGGATTTCCGGCACCGTGCCGGAAATCGTCGGAAACCTTCAGAATCTCCAGTTTCTTAACCTCTCCGATAATGCTCTGATCGGAGAAATTCCGTTGAATTTGACTTCGATTCGCAATTTAACCGCCCTTTCGTTGAAGAATAACTACTTCACTGGGTCAATTCCGAGTGAATTCAACTCAGTTGAGATTCTAGATCTGTCATCCAATTTAATTAACGGATCTCTGCCGCTGGATTTCGGCGGCGATCGGATTTCTTACTTCAACGTCTCGTTTAACAGACTCACCGGCGAAATTCCGCCGCAATTCGCCTCCGATATCCCGACCAACGCAACAATAGACGTTTCGTTTAACAAACTCACCGGCCGCGTTCCTGAATCTGCTCTTTTCTCCAACCAACAAACGACGTCGTTTTCCGGAAATCCTGACTTGTGCGGGAAGCCATTGACGAATGTGTGCCCCATCCCTTCCTCCGTTGGAAAACCGCCCGACGCTTCTCCGCCAAACTCTACTCCGGCTATCGCCGTCATACCGAGAAACATAAGCTCCCCCGGGAACCAATCTCAAGGAAAAAAAACCGGATTAAAAATGGGCACAATTTTAGGAATCGTCATTGGAGATGTCGCCGGGGTCGCAATCGTGGCGATTGTGATTCTGTGCATTAACAACTTGAAGAAACGAAAAAGAGAGAAAAAAGCGAAAAGGGAAGAAGAAACTGCAAAAGATTTCGATTGGGCGTCCCCGGAATCTTCATCGGAAGAATACAACTGGCTGAGAACTTGGACTTGTTTGAAAAAGGCGCGACACGCGGCCGATGATGAAGAGGGAACAACCTCGGAATCCACAGATTCCGAGGCAGAAAATGTGGAGAAAAAACAGGGGATTCACGGAGCCCAAGAACAGAAAGATGGGGCATTGGTAACTGTGGATGGGGAAAAAGAACTCGAGCTTGAAACATTACTCAAGGCATCGGCCTATATAATGGGGGCATCCGGTTCGAGCATAATGTACAAGGCCGTGCTCGAGGACGGCTCGACGTTTGCTGTTCGGAGAATCGGGGAGGATGGAGTCGATAAATTCAAAGATTTCGAGAACCAAATTCGGGTGATCGCCAAATTGGTCCACCCGAATCTGGTTCCGATTCGAGGGTTCTACTGGGGTTCTGAAGAGAAGCTGATCATCTATGATTTTGTTCCCAATGGAAGCCTTGCAAATGCACGTTCAAGTAAGTTCCTTAATTTGCAATGTGATTGATAAATAAGTTACTAATTTTAGTTAATTTCATTGTTTATAATTGGCCTTTTTAGACCCCTAAACATTTGTTCAAGTTATGGTACATGGTGCTAAAAATATCGCTATAGATGACTCATTAATTTTGTGTAATTTTGTCTTCTACTTGTTATTCTTGATAGTATGCATAAATTAAACAAATTTACTTTGGGTAAAAATTTCAAATTGCATATATATATATATATATATATATTTATTATTGATTGATAAATATGTTATTTAGCTCTAACATTCTTAGACTGTAGTGAGTTGGAGATAGTACTTATCATCGTCAGTATTTTAACGTCTGCGATGGAAAGATAGATATATAGCTTCGACAAGGCCTAGTTGGGATTAGGCGGGTGTTATAGAACCCGATTCACCGTGCAATTGATCCTTTCTTACTTCATTATTTACTAATAAAGAGATGATATCATTATATTGCCAATTTGGCATAAGAACTGATTATATTAAGATTGTGCATTGTCACAATCAAGATGAAAAAAGTAGATGGATACATATAGGACATTATTAAACTATAATGGGACCATTTCTTTCTATCTATATTATCTTGCCATTAGTATCTCTATCTTGCTGTTGGAAAATGTAAAGTGTCTGCTAATGTGAGCCGGCGTTTTGGACTGAAGCCACATCGGTGGAGTAGGTTTAACTGAAACTCTATTTAATGAAAGTCAACTGTTCATATAGGCTATATAGCCCATGGATACATTAATTTCTTATCCTTGGTCCACTGAGCATAATAGCGATGGGTGTATCATTGATCATGTGCATGGAAGTGACTTGCCTTTTTGGTTGCTAACCTGCGCTTTTCTTTCTGGTCAGGGAAAGTGGGCTCTTCTCCTTGTCCTTTACCCTGGGACCTGCGGCTCAAGATAGCAAAAGGTGTGGCGCGTGGGCTATCTTACATCCACGAAAAGAAGCATGTACATGGAAATATAAAGCCCAGCAACATTGTTTTGGGCTTGGATATGGAGCCCAAGATAGGAGATTTTGGGCTCGAAAGGCTAGTTGCCGGTGACACTAGTTCAAAGGCCGTCGGATCGGCTCGAAATTTCGGTAGCATGCGATCCACGGCCTCGCGTGATAGCTTTCAAGATTTTGCGACTCCAAGCCCGAGCTCAAGCGCAATCGGGCTTTCGCCTTATCAGGCGCCAGAGTCTCTTCGGAGTCTCAGGGCCCATCCTAAATGGGATGTTTTCTCATTCGGTGTTGTGTTGCTCGAATTGTTGACGGGAAAAGTCATCGTATCAGATGAGTCGGGCCCCGGATTAGTGATTGGAGCAACCACGTGGTCGGACGAAAACAAGAGTAAAATTTTGAAGATGGCTGACGTGGCGATCCGTGCTGAGCTGGAGGGCAAAGAGGAAGCTTTGTTGGCAATGCTAAAATTAGGTTATAGTTGCATTTCACCTGTGCCACAAAAGAGACCATCAATGAAAGAGGTTCTTCAAGCATTAGAGAGGTTTCCAACTTTTTCATTTTCTTGATCATGATATTGATAGTGACGGACGCTAGGTGTAGAACACATGTATGTATCATTGACCACATTTTTAATAATCTTTTTCTAAGTCACAAACTAAGATATTTGATCATTATTTTGTCTTGTAGCAGTAGATGTGCTAATTTTGACTAATTATATTTTATATAAGTTGTACAATAATTTAGGTTAGAGAATTAATATTGATTTAGTGTTAACATGGGCGCACTAGTGGGTGTACAATATGGTGGCCCTAATTATTAGTTATTATGTCTCAATGATATGCTGCATGACTATAATTTTACATGTTGTCATGAAAAGTTTTGCAACTTAGTCAACTACTGCTGATTTGTATCTAAACAATTAGTATATGTTTTTTAATTTATTTTGCCGGACTTTTAAGAACCAATTTGACAAAAACTAATTATTAAAATTTACATTTTTTGTTGATTTAGACTTTTAGTCTGTACTCTACTACCTTCTGCTACCTAATCCAATAACCACGGTATCAAGTGGGGTGCAACCGTGCGATTCAACGGTATTACACATTCTACACTCTTGGATTAAAAAAAAATGTGGATGAAAATAAATGATTTTTTTAAAGTAACTTTATTGATCAAATAAAATTAGACATAATAAAAAAGACTATCTCCTATAAAATAGTCTCAATTCAAACAAAGTAGCTAGAAGCTAGGGAGAATGTTAGGCACCTCTCTACTTATTGCTTGTGGATTCTACGTGGGATCGTAAGAATAGACCACCCTTGACGTTATCAACACCAACTAAAAAAAATTGAACTGAAAAAAAAGAAGTCATGACTGAAAATCACATAACAATGAAGAAAATCTTACACTAGAAAAAATTGTAGGGAAAAGAAAAAGTTCACTCAAATCAAACTCACGCTGCAACAAAACTAAAAGAAGGGTCTCTAATACCACAAAAGAGTAACTACAATATAGCCGAAGTCCCATCCATTCTAAAAGGGTTAGAAACCACATGCCTTTTGGATGAACTAATCTCTAGTAGAGTTGTTACACGAACCGAGCTGCTCGTGAGCTCAGGCTCGAGTTCGGCTCGACTCGTTCGTTAAATGAGCTGAGCTCGAGCTCATTAGATGCTCGATTTACTAACAAGCCGGCTCGAGCTCGACTTGTTAGGCTCGATATCTATTTTTTTTTTTTAATTCCATTAGGCTCGGCTCGACTTGATAGACTCGTTAGACCCTTTAATAAGAGCTCGAGTCGAAATTCTTCACTTATGTCACAAGGTTGTTTTATGTGTTTCTCCTCTATCATTCATTTCGTATTTAAGAAAGCAAGGTGGAATATAGGATGGATGGCGATCATTCCCTTGTGATAAATTTTTTTTTCCCATTATATATGTAGTTATTATTATTTTTTTTTTTTAAATCTTCACTCTATAGAAATTAATCCCCTTTAATATATTTACATGTTTTTACACATAATGGTTTTTACACATGATGCATTTTAGACACAATTCACACCAATTTGTCTATTATTCACTCTGAATTTTGCAATGATTGTACATAATGATCAAATGATGACTGTAGATAAATTGCACATGTGCATAATTGATTTCTATGCTTCCTTGATATGATTCCTAATTTTTATATTATCCTCATCTTCATATGTTTGCTTGCTAGTTTGGTAGAATAGGAGTGTTATTTCTACTTATAGCATTTTAACTACTTATTTTTTAATTGAGTTGTGTTTGTCAATATTATTTGAGTTATTTTTTCTATCTTATTATTATTTAAATATGTGTCATAAAAAATAGTAACAATTCGGTATTTTTATCAAAATGGAACCAAATATTTGGTTATGTTATTTTCGGTTCGACTTCAATTACGAATAGTAACTATTCAATTCTTATTCTGTTATGGTAATTCGGTTCGGTAACCAATCGAATTGACCAATAAACACCCTCACATTTAACATATAAAATAATATGCTCCCTCTTATATACACAAAAACTTATATGCAATATTCATGCAATATTGACTAATTAAGTCAATTGAGTTGAAAATATTGACTTATTAAGTCAATGAGCTGAAAATATATATTATTGGGCCACCATTAATTCATTTGGGTTAATTCTTAATTTATTTGTCAACTGACCCGCTTGTGTTCTAATTTTGACAAAAAAATTTAACCCGTTTATTTTGTCAATTTCTGTGATTTTTTTATCTTTTATTTTATTGCCGAACGCGGGATATTAAATGTAGTAATTCAAATCGTAATATGTAGTAACACAAATTATTTTATGTAGTAATAACACAAACTATTTTATATAATAATACAAATTCTTTTATTCAGTAACCCATTTTTTCTAGTGTTTTTGTTAATGTAGTAACTCACATTATAATACGTAGTAACATATACTATCGCATGTAGTAAATACAATAACCATGTTGTAATGCAAATCATTTGATAAAGTTACATATAGTAACAAACGCATATTCAATATAGTAATTCAAACTGAAGTATGTAGTAACATATAATTATTATATAGTAATACCAATTCTTTTATGTAGTATTTTTTTCTTGAATTTTTATTGATTAAGTAACTCGCATTGTAACATTTAGTAACATATATTATTGCATGTAGTAATATAAAATAATCTCGATCCATAATAATAATTAAATAATATTTAAAGAAATAGAAAATATTTAAAGATTAAGGCCGTCGTAAATTGCAACGTTCGGACGCGGCCTTGGGTGGCCGAAAACTGCTCGGAGAAGACGACTAAGTACAATTTCTGCTAGTGGGTGTATTTATAAAAAATATTTCTACTAGTGGGTGTATTTATAAAAAAATATGGGTGTGAATTGAACTGTGAGTGGATATATTTATAAAAAATGTGGGTTGAACTGTCATTGGGTGTATTTATAAAGAATGTGAGCGTGAATAACTGAAATGCATATATGCAATATTTCACAAAAGACTAGCCTTTTTATATAGAATGTTTTTAGACCTTTTTTTTTTTTTTACATAAATATAAGATGTTTTAGATTTTTTACAATGTTTATTCCAATTATGCCCTCCCTTTAACTTCGGAAACAATCATAATTTCTAAATTACTTTAATTAACTAATATTCAAGACAAATCTTTTTCGTATACAAATTTAATGTGTATTATGGAATGAAATTAATGTAATTAGAAATCTCCTTTATTATCTAAAGGTATGAACCTTTCTTAATTTTAATAAATTTATCTAAAACATTCTATATAAAAAAAGGGCATGAAAGTATCATATTATTTAAAAAATAATTTCATTGTCGCACAAATATTTACACATATTTTTTGACATACAAACTAAGAAAAGCTACTCTTTTTTTTTTTACTTGTTGAGTAAAGACATTTTTGAAATTTCATGGAAAGTTAATGTAAGGGATTAGTTTCAGATTTAATTCCAACTTTGCCGTCAATTAAGTCAACCAGCTTTTAGACTCATTAAAATAAAATAGAAACTTGTTGTAAATTTAAAAAAAAAAAGTGATGTTAATAAAAAGAAAATTGTTGTAAATAAAAAGTACAGATTCCACCAAAATACAATCATCTATATAAAATGTATGGGTTGATTTATTTTTTATATGGACATACGGTGGGTTAATGCGTTTAATTAGGTAAAAGAGTAATGATGACACGAGTATAAATAATTAAATGTATATTGTGATAGTAGAAATCTTTACTATTTTTTGAGTATGCAAAAAATTATGGAACAGACCAACAAAATAATTTATGCAAATAAATGGGATGGGGCGAATGTTTTGTTTTTCTTATGGATTATTTATTAATTTTAAAATTACTAAAAATGATACTTCCTATGCTAAAAGAGATTATTAAATTCAATATATGTACTTATAATGTTTAAAAAAATATTTTAATTTTTTGAGTTTTTTTTTAATTACTAAAATGTGGTACATGTATATTAAGTTCGATTTATGTAAAACTTAATTTGTAAACCAAATTCATAGTAGTTCTTGTCCCTACAAAAAAACACAAAGTGAAAATTATGAATGTTATCATAAGTTGCACTGCATGTTCTGTAAAACTAAACCAGATAGAATATATGCAATGTAAGTTGATTTACTTTTAAAGATGAAAATGAAACCAATCTCGTAAACTTTAATTTAATTATTCCAGAATCATATTATATTCCTTCTTTTATTACCTTTATAATAAAGACATTATTTCGACCTTGGATACATAAAAGCAGATGTCATCAGAACATTCTCAATATAATACGTGATGTCAGGGGATCTAAATTACATTTTTCTCCTTAATTACCTTTTTATTTACACATACATATATATATACACAAAAAATAAATAGAGGGGTAAATTATAGGGGTAGAAAGTAGAATGATAATTATTTTGAAATAAATTTTCTCTTTTGGTTTGTTTTAAAATATATTTTTTTTCCTTTTTACAAAATGCGTAAAATGTTTAAAATACTTATATTTAATGAATGATTATTATTTTAATGTTCAAAAAAATTTGGTTGCTCATAAGCTTGCGTTTTATGGTTTTTCATGCCATTCTGAATTTTATTCTGAACATTTGCCGGATACTGTTTTGCCGGCTTTCTTTGCGGATTATGTAGCTCCTTGAGTTTTGCTGTCTTTCCCTTTCAAAAAAAAAAAAAAAAAAATGTTCAAAAAATAAGGATATATTTGAATGTTTAAAATTTAAAATTTTAGGGACAATAAATAATATTTTATTAGTCTCTGTAAAAAAAATGAAAGTGAACCATCATTAAAACAAATGATGTGTACAGATTGATTGAATTTTGCACAAAAAATAATAAAATTTATTAAAAATTAAATTAGACAATTAAAAGTTTTATTATAAACTTATTTAATGAGGGCTATATTTTTCAATTTAATTAATACACATGGAGTATCTATTTACACTAAAAAAATCTATTTACACTAATTAATTTTCTCATTAATTAGTGTTTCAAAAAGACTCGTTAATAATTGAAGATTATTATTCTATCCTCTTTTGTTTGTCTTTCTAGTATTAGGCGAATTAAAAAAATTATTAAATAGCTATAAATATATGTGAAATTTAACACTTTTTCCCTTTATTTATCAACATGATCCTTTAATGCATATTATTAAAAAAAAAGTATAATGACAAAATATGAATATGACATTTAATTTATTTTTCTATACTAATGCAAAATAAAGATTATTTTGAAACATAAATTCTTCTTTAGAAAGAGAAATACAAATTGGGACAAATTAAGTAATAATAGAGGCCCCGTCAAAAAATAATAATAATAGAGGTATTGTTGAAAGAAATCATAAATTTGTATTGACATTAAAAAAGTGACAGATAATATATATATATGAACACAATTTTAAATTTTCTCATAATTAATTACACACAATGTAAAGTTCTGATTTTAAACGGGACATCCGTAAATGAATAGTGAGATTGGTCCTCATATTAATCGGTCCTTGGACCGAACACCCGAGACTAAAAAAAAATTACACAGCGTGCGAGTGTGCTTTGCATTTAATGTTAAAGGTCAAGGCCACAAAATTAAATTATCTTAGGTAGTAGCCATGAGAAAATTGTCGTTTTGGTCCCACCTGCCACGCACCCTCGTTTTTTTGGTCCCATGACTTTCACATTTAGTCCCAATAGGTTAAATTTTATCACATTTGGTCCCAGTATTGTGCAAATTTTGTAATTTCGTCCCAGCTCCGTTAAGTTTTAACGGACAGACTCACGTGACCGTCAATTGTTAATTTTCACCCAAAATCAAAGTTCACCCTTAACAAAAATCCCAAATTTTTTCAGAACCCTAATATTGCAGCCAAAATCCCCAAATTCAAAAAACCAAAATCCCCAACTGATTCGATGAAGAAGGCAGCGAGGGCCATCCGCCATCGTCGGTGAAGAAGGCGGCGAGGTCTTTTTCGAGAGGGCCATCCACCCATCTTCTCTGATCTTCTCCGATGCCGGCGTAACGGTAGTGCACCTGAGATGCTGTCGTCTTCGCTTTAAGATGTGGAATAGAGAAAGCAGAGCTATCTAATCCGCCATTTACTCCGATCTTCTCCGATGTCGGCGTGGCGGTAGTGCACCTGAGATGTTGTCGTCTTCGCTTTAAGATGTGGAATAGAGAAAGCAGAGTATCTAATCCGCTGTTTACTCCGATCTTCTCCGATGCCGGCGTGACGGTAGTGCACCTGAGATGTCGTCGTCTTCGCTTTAAGATGTGGAATAGAGAAAGCAGAGCTATCAAATCTGTTGTTTACGACCCCGATGAATCCACCGCTCGCCTCATATCTCAATCAAATAAATCAATCTACTATTCAATTAATCACGATTAATTGTGCAGGCGTGGAGTACATTGTATCTGAAAAAATCTTCAACACACTTCCTCTGGAGTAATAGAGGCTCTGGCATTCTCACGATTACGAGGTATATACAGTACAATTCAATCAATTACAAATCGTCGATTAAAACGAAAGGGGAATTAGAAAACGTACAATTAAAACGAAAGGGATCAAGTCGGGGATGTGGGTGAACCCTAGGGTTCATGAGATTTTATTTACTGAAGTGTTAATTTTGAGCAAATTAATTCAGGCGAAAACCTAATTAATAGGGATCATTTTGGTTGGGCCAAAAGCTGTTCCACGCCCTAAAGCTTCAGCTGAGGATTGGGTGAATACGGGTGAACGATCTCCAGAATTCTGAAAATCCATCGGAAAAAAGACATCGTGTTTGTATTCCAGCGGAGGAAGGGGATCCCGACGGATCTGGAGCGGCGGAGGTCGCCGCCCAAGGAGGCGGAGGAAGAGGAGGGGGAAACGTAGGAACAAGGGCGAACTTTGCAGCAATTAGGGCAAAGTGTGTCGAGGCGATTGCGGAGGTAGGTTGGGCAGATTCCGACGATGGGCGGAGGGCCCTCTCGAAAAAGACCTCGCCGCCTTCTTCCCCGACGATGGCGTCGCCGCCTTCTTCCCCGACGATGGCGGATGGCCCTCGCCGCCTTCTTCATCGATCCGGTTGTGGATTTTGGTTTTTTTAATTTGAGAATTTTGGCAGCAATCTTAGGGTTTTGAAAGGATTTTGGATTTTTGTTAAGGGTGAACTTTGATTTGGGGGTGAAAATTAACAATTGACGGCCACGTGATATGCACGTGCATCTTTCCGTTAAAACTTAACGGGGCTGAGACGAAATTACAAAATTTGCACAATACTGGGACCAAATGTGATAAAATTTAACCTATTGGAACTAAATGTGAAAGTCATGGGACCAAAAAAATGAGGGTGCGTGGCAGGTGGGACCAAAACTCCCATTCTCTCTAGTAGCCATTAAAGGAAGCAAAAATACCCCAACAATTTTCATAAATGGGTACCCAATTGGGCAGATATTTCATTTATGCAGAAAAAAAACAGATGATGATTATTAAATAAACAAGTTGGATTTCAGATTTGAGGCTCATTCGATTTAAGTTCTATTCAATCTGGAAATTGAACCCTAGCTTCATTAAGGTTCAACTTTAATTGTTTCACTTTGACTCCACTAAAATATTGGTAATACATAAATAGATAGTAAATCCTAATTTCATTATTCATTTGTATTAAAAATTCAGTTTTGATTTGAGAAATTTAACTTTAAAAAAAGTTACACTTTTGTTCAAATTTATTATGCCAATTCGAATTTTAATAAATACGTATTAAGTTGGGTATAAAATAAATATGTTGGAATATGATAAGGTATTTTAGGGACCACTTATAAATAAAGTGATTGTTTATAAATAAAATGACAACATAGAAAATAATCGACTGGAACTAAAAAAAATCATGAAAATAAATTTTACGAAAATAATTGAACAATATAAAAAACAGAAGGACATGAACTAAAAATTTTAGCTAAAGAAATGACGAATTTATTTAAAAACAAAATTACTTGAATAACAACAAATGACTCAATGAATAAATATCGTCTCAAAATGGTTTTAGTTTAAAATATTAATCGTTCCAAAGTTTGAGTAACTCATAAAAAAAATGTTTCGCAATGCAAATTTTAATAAAGAAATGAACTAGTTCAATTAGCTTTACTAAAAGAAAATAGCAATAATTTATCATTCATGGCTCATTCCCAGGGGCGGACCCAGGATCCTATATTGGGGGGCCAAAATTTTTTTATTAACATATATATAATTATAATACATATATATAATATTTACATCGAAAATAGATTAGTAATATATAATTATAAGCTTCTCAAATATATCATTATATATATGAAATGATGATGTTGAGTTAAAAAAAATTGTTTTTACATTGTGGGTCTATCATTGATAATTGATAAAATAAATACTAAAATTGTTGAATAACGAATACTTTATTTATTAATTTTATTTAATGTAATATAGATTTAAAGAAATTAACAAATTAAACTACAATTATATTTTCTTCATCAATTCTTTTTTTAAGGGTCTAAATTTTTGTTCTTTATATAATATAACTATATGAGTTAATTGCAAGAATGTTTAAAAAAATATAAGGCCGATTACCTCATTTTTATCAATAATAGTTTCAAACATGTAAAATATAATTATTTTTAGGTGAATTTTTTAATTAAAATACATACAAAATAATTAATTTTATATATAAGTATTAAAAGTGCACTACAAAATTTATTTTAAAACAATTTTTACAATCAATTTACAACTAAAATGATTTATTATGATAATTAATTACTAATTTTGCTTAATTATTTTTTAAATATTAAAAATATTATTTTTTTAAAGGATAGGTGGGGTGGGGTGGGGTGGGGTGGGGCCAAGGCCCCCCTTGGCATGGCTTTGGGTCCGCCCCTGCTCATTCCCACCATCAGCTCCTCAATGTAAAATGTTAAAATGAGGGAGTAAGGAAACTGAAGAAAAGACTACAGACTAAGAACTAAAAAATAAAAAATCAACGGATCTCTCATTCGATCGATCGGTCACCGTGATACCATACAAAAGAATCGGTCCGTTGATCCCAACTACAATTAAAAAAAAAAAGAGTTTTTTTAAGTCTGACTATGGCAATAGAACAAGAAGAGCCACCACACCGGTGAAAGTGAAAGTGGTAGCGATGAGTGGCGCTGATGATGGATCTACGAAAACGGTGGGTGCGGCAGCGACGACGGCGAGCAGTGGTGATCGGTGGCTGGTAGACGTGATTACGGGTGAAGAAAGAGAGAAGGGGGTGTATGAAGGACTCCCTCAACAATTTCTGGTTTTGCATCAAACATTATAATTCATTTCATCTTGTGGATCTTGAATAGGCCCTTCTCATACAAGGCCCAATAGGATTGATTAGCTTCTGTGTAGCATGCGTAAGAGGAATCCTCTCCAATGGCAATTATAATTGTGTTTTTTTTTTGGGAGAAAGGCCAAAACTTTATTTTCAATAGGCATCAGAAATTTTGAGGATAAACGTTTTAATTCAAATGAACATTCTTTTCGAGTATTACTGGTATGCATATGTAACATCGTTGTTATATATACGAACTATCATTATATAAAACAATGTTTAATTTTTAAACCATCCATACACTCCATATTACTCTTTTTGAGAATGCACAAATATAAAGGTCATTTCATACTATGTTGGATAGAATATTTTTAAGTTGAGATGATATACTGAAAAATATTTTCTTACATCAAAATGGGTAGAAAAAATTTGTCACTTACTCTTTGGATTCACTTCCTTTCCTAATATAACTATTTCTTTTATTTTCCGGACTTCTCCAACAAAATGTACCAAATCAGCAGTCCTCGGCTATTTTTGACTTTATTTTCTGAAAGTAATACCCGTGAGAGTGTAAT
The DNA here is from genome assembly GCA_963675135.1 of Galeopsis tetrahit. Classification (NCBI taxonomy): domain Eukaryota; kingdom Viridiplantae; phylum Streptophyta; class Magnoliopsida; order Lamiales; family Lamiaceae; genus Galeopsis; species Galeopsis tetrahit. The sequence continues at coordinate 92,914,901 of OY776119.1, forward strand.
TTGGGTTTTATATTTTCATATATTTTGCTCTTTCAATCATTCCTTTCGTATGAATACATATGCCCATCGTGATACATGACATCAAATCTTCATAAATATTCTAGCTTTCAAATATTTATGTTATAAACTAATTTTATATATGGCCTATATAAGTATTATTCTCTAGTGCTCATCCAAGTACCACTGATTTTATTTGCTTTGTAAAAACTTATTATAGTGGTGTATAATGCAAAAAAATAATTTACCTATTACTTGACATTATATATGATACGGAGTATTCAATACCAACCCAAACAATATTTCTCAAAATAACAACCATTTTCGGCTAGGTACAATGTCTATTATTCGAGTCGAGTACTTAAAATTCGAATTCGGTTCGAGTTCTTGTCAAGTCAAGCTTGGCTCAACTTGATTGCATTAACGAGTAAAAAAACGAGTTCAACTTGACTCGTAAACGAGTCTAAAAAGTCTGTCTAGTCGAGTCGAGGCTAACGAGTTTAATGAACTTAAAGATTTTTTTTTGATATCGAGTCTAACAAGTCAAGTTCGAACAGACTCTTTAGTGAATCGAATATCTAACAAGCTCAAGCTCGACTTGTTTAATGAGTCTAGTTCGAACTTTCACGAGTCAAGCTCACTAGCAATTCGGTTAGTTTAACAACATTTTATACCCAATATAATCTAGAAATGTAGCGTAAACTACATATTCACACCTTCACTCATTTTTAAACCTTCATTTTGATATTTTGGCAAAAGGTGCTGTTTAAAGACATGGCCATATGTAGATCAATTTTACCCTGCAACATATACTTTAGTAATTAACTATTTCATATACAATATTAGCTGTTTCATTAAAATTTATATTAATTAATTTGTTAGAAAGTAATAAAAATTGTATTAGAGGAGTGAAAGATACTTTGGTAATTGCAGTGGAAGTTTTTGTTGTATTATTATTTTAGGAATGTTGAGACATGTGTACGCGAATAATATCATCAATGCACACATATACACATAAAATGATATACAAAAATGATAAAAATCCAAAAATGAAAAAGTATTACGATTGGGGTGATACCTAAATTGCTAATATGTACATTTTATGATAGAGGTTGAATAGTTGGTCCCAAAATGTGAAAGACTTGAACTTAATGCACCCACCCTTCCATTGTCCTATTTGTCGACCAATTCAACTCTGATATATAATCAAGTACCCATGTGCCATGACATGCATGAGCTGTAAAATTATTCTACACCACTCTTTCTATTTCATCTCTTTGCCTTTGATCAACAATAAACCTAAGTTTTCTTTTGTAGATGTTGTTACAATTGGTGCTAAATCTACCGTTCCTATACACGTAATATGCACGTACGAACGAGTCTCTTCCATTCTACATTCGAAGCACTCCACCAAGTATAGAATTCACCCGAACGAACAAATGTGCCTATGTCGGTAGGATAACATATACTCGAATATGTATGTTCACATGTAAATGGTGGGTGTAGAGTTGTTATTTGAGCCGAGTCGAGTACTTGAAGTTCGACCTCGACTCAAGCTCTTATTGAGCCGAGTCGAGCCTAACAGAGTAACAGGCTTAATGAAATTTAAAGAAAAAATCTAGATATCGAGCCTAACGAACCGAGTTCGAGTCGGCTCGTTAGTAAATCAGTATCTAACGAGCTCGAACTCGACTTGTTTAACGAGTCGAGCCTTAATGAACCGAGCTCACGAACAGCTCGTTCGTTTAACAACACTGGGTGAGTGGATATACGAATTTGGATAATGAATGGGATATGGATTATTTCGTGGGCGCAACTATTTACACCCACAAAATTGTTGAATACACCCAAATGAACAACATTTTTAAACTGTTGCACAATCAAATAAAGCTACAAAGTGAGTGTATATAGTAATTTTGTGGATATCATTGGCCGCGACCTTATTTCTATTGTTAGATAGGATCCATATCATGTCATTAGTAAGTGTGGCCTAATATATATTTCTCTACGTATAGCAATCGATACCCACGTGGCCAGACCCACACAAGTCGAATGTTAATTCAGAACCAAAAAACAAGCACCGGACCACAAGAACTGCATTTACTAGAGGGATCCACCTTGGAAAATCTTGTTAGCTTTCCAACATTCAAACATAAAGATTTCATGTCCTAAATTGTGAAAAGTAGTACTAGTATTTGGTAATTAAGTCAAACCTAAGCAAAGAAAGTCTTATAAAATCTACACTAATTTAAACAATATCATAAATAATATAAAGGGCAGTCAAGAGAAGAGAGAGTCCATTGCCACCCTGTCCTGGTTTGAAAAGCATTCTCTATTCATCTTTGAGAATACCCATGGACTTGGGACACCCATCCCTGTCTCTGATTCTTGATCTAACCTAGGTATAGCTTTTTATTATTTATGTGCAATATGCAAGGAGGCAACATAATTGTACATATAAAAATGCAATCTTGAATATATATTCATTGACAAAATATAGGTCTATTGATGCTACTCAACGAAGCAACTCCAATTATCTCACTCTCCATTCCCAATCATGGTGTCAATTGTTTAAAACATCATCACATGGGATTGGCCAGAAAAAAGCGAGATCACCGCATAATTTGCACCGAATTATGATAAAGAAGATAAGCAATTTAAGTTATAATGTACTACCATAGTCAATATAAGGTAAATTAAAAAAATAAATTGAGAGATTAATCAATGAGGATCGTTAGCAACGCCAACAGAGAGAGTGCTTAGTGGAGCCAACCTCATGTGCTGATCTTGAGCTTTGAGTCTCTTAAACGGGGGCTCTGGAGACGATGACAATGATGATCCAACTGCCCACGAGTCATTTGAGCAATCAGAATTGAAATAGGCATCAATCACACCAATTGGACTACTCGGAATTGAGTCGTGCCTGCGTTTGTGGCAGAGGTGTTCGAGGCCATGATCGTTTATTACCTCCACGATGAGTTTATGGCAATCATCAATGTTTTCCTGTTTTAATTCATAATCAAGAATGTATTAATTTCTAAAACTTGTTTCCCTGTTTCAATTCATAATCAAGAATGTATTTAATTGAAAATTCAACATTTTAACATCAATAATTAACCAACCTTGCTAGTTCTAAGGGCACTCATAAGTTGATCTTGGTACTCCAGAGCATCAAAAGGCTCAATCTCTTTTATAACATAGTTCATTGTTGCAGCAGCAATAACAGAAGGAAGATAATCAACAAGCTTACAATCTGCATTCATACACAAATTTGAAGGCATTGGGGATCTAATCAACAACACAATCACAAAATTGATAAAATGATAAATGTGAATCGGAACAAATGGATCTACATACCTTTGATGAGAGAGAGAACAATACTCTCACACCTCCTCAAAAACTCCAAATGCAGGTTGTCAATCAGCTTAAATCTCCTTGCAATGTGGTCAAAGAAGGAGATTGGAGTCACAGGATTCATTTTCCATTCGAGAGTCGAAAGTACCAAAATCTCCATTCTCTGAATAGTTTTAGCTTCAAACACATGCTTGCATTCTTCCACCTAAGAACAAATCAAGCACAGCAATAATCAAAAAACAAATCCCCCAGATTTTCATTCACACAGACATTTAAACAAACACCTTGACCGCACAACAGAGAAACGTACCTGAAAGTCCAACAACAGCGGCACTCGAGTCTCCTCCACCTTGGCAGCAATAGAAAGACACGCCACAGCTGCCAATTGACTCATCCATGGCTTATCCCTCTGAAAACACGGATTTGCAATAAACCTATCGTAATAGTTCACCGCCAAAACAGCAGTCATGGCGGCGAACCCATAATGCGCAATCACCTTCAACATCCAGCTAATAGCTTCATTTCTCACAGTTTTCAAAAACCCATCTGAATTCAAACAATCGTAACTCTGTTTCTTCTCTTTGGTCAACAGGGTAGTAATCTCCTCATCCTCCCAGAAAAGGTCGTGTTCCGTCAGTAAACCAAAGGGCTTTTTATAAATCTCATTAAAATCCTCGATCGGTGGCTCTTTTAGCAAGAACCCACCGCCCAAATTCTCATCAAAACGATCTTCGTCACAGTAAAGAGCATCAAAAATTGAATTTTGAAAGAGGGGTTCTTGTTGAAGGAAATGTGCACCCATGTTCTTATTCGGGGAAGAACACACACAGGGGGCCTCTGCTCATTATCTTTAGGACATCAAGGAAAAGCTCAAAAGATTGAATCTGGGGTTCAGAAGCATATCTTCTTGTGCTTGTTTTTTGCTTTTTTTTTTTTGGCCCTTTTTTCTCTATCTCTCTTGTGTACTGAAAAGAGAGACGGAGAGAGAGAGAAATGGAAAGAGAGCAAACGAGAGATTCAAGCGAAGTGGGGGCTTTTTATCCCAAGTCATGGAGTTGGGGTGGTGAGAGGGCAGTGGAGTAGATTGAGAACTGAGGGCTTTATTGTCATTTTACACAGCCTATACATTTCTTATTCCCCATTTTATATTGTTTGTTGCATTTAATCTTAAATCTTGTATCAAAAAGTTTGAATCCCTACTACCATTTATCTGAAACTAGTCATATTTGAATCCCTACTATTTCTCAAATTTAATGAAAATCTTAAGTTGACATTACCTTTTTATTACTCCGTACTATTCATTTTTGTTTTGATACATTCTAAAATGAATTATGAGAATTTATTGATGGGAAAGAAAAAGGAAAGAAAAATGTTATTGAAAGGTAAATATTAAATATATCTTAATTTTATACAAAATAATAAAAACTACAATCATTCTAAAATGAAGAGAGCATTTTTTATTTTAATTAAAACCATTTTATACTTTCGGTGTTACTTTTCACTTTGGGTTTCACCATCTGAATTATTAACATATGTTGACATGAAATATAAAATCTGATGGTATTTTTCATAATTAATATGTTATACATCTAAAATATGTAGCACAAAATGAAACATTGATATAGATTATCCCGGCCATATCAATCAACTAATTATCATTAATTGATATCTTACTAAGTTATTAAAGCAAAATCTTGTATAAATAGTTGTGTGGTCTTAGTAATTTATTAAGACAAAATTGTATGTAGAGTAATTGTGTCTATTTATGTTATAAAATCTAAAGTCGTATTAATTGTTTTATTATAAATTTATTGTTAAGAATCAATTGTACAATAAATGATAGAAAGAAAAAGGAAAGTAGAAAAAAAAATATAATACAAAGAATGAAATAAAAAAAGTCTCAAAATTAGTAGTATGAAATTTTAATATTTGAAGTATGATATATCTATAAATATGGAGTATATATGATAGAGGAGATGACATGTTTGCAAGACAAAATTGTATTGGAATAGATGGATGTTAATTTATTTCAAAAATATGTTTGTTTCATATTATCCTACACTCATTGTTCACGAATAATTGACGTTTTAACATCATACATTTGTACATATTTAAATGATGTTTTAATATTTTTTACTCTATTCCATCCAATTTTACTATCTTTTTCTCTCTTTACAAATTTATCAATAAAGATATGCGGAAAAAATAAATTATTTATAAGAATCTAAAATTAAATTAGGAGATTGATTAAGAGAATATCATTCATTAATTAAAGAGAGACTTATTAATACATACCCATTTAATTTCAACATACCTTACTGACTTAAAAAAGAAGGGTAAAACGTCACACATTTATAAACAATGGAGTATATTTTATTCATTCTAATAAAAAGCATCACCCATTTATTGAAGTCAGAATATTATATGTATGCAACTTTATTTCAAAATATGAATATATAAATATGTGTAAGGTTAGTGTAGTACACCTGCAAATCATTTACAAAATAAAAAAATGAAAATTCACGAATTGAGAAACGGGTTATACCAAGAAAAAAAAGACAATGAAAGTTAGTTTCAACAATAGTTGTGTTTGTAGCCTAGTGAACAAGGTGTTAGTCAAATGTCTTGGTCTTGGATTCCACATATGTAATGTAGTAATACTCTTAACATTTATTTATTTGACCCAAACAAATTTAGCAATCAGAGCACTAAAAAGAGTTTATGATTTTTAAATTGATTGATTTTGAGACATTAGAGGGTAACATTAACATGTGATCTAAGTGTAAAATTGTGCAATTGGAATTAACCTTATGTAATTACATTTTTGTGCAATTGGAATTAACCTTATGTAATTACATTTTTGTAAAACGGGAGCAGAGAACAGAAAAAAAAAAATACGACAACGAACTTAACCTAGATACACGAAAGAGAATAAGTAATGATTTCTTCTATAAAACGAGCCACGATTAAGAAGAGTTAGACAATTTATAGGTTAAGATACCAGAAGATCATATGCAGATTATATATTCTTGTAAATGTTAGTATGCATTATACAAATATTTCTTCTTGTCTAGGATTTGAATAGAACAATATTTCTCATATTTTAGAATAATATGCATAAAAAACTTTATCCATAAATATAGATAAATTGACATGATATAATATTAAAAGTCATGTGTTATCTATCTAATACAAACAAACTATCAAACACACCAACAATATAGTTATATAAGTAATTATATTCTCATAAAAGGTTCACGATTTGATTAGTATTACTTTATACAGCACACAAATTCAAATAATAATATTTTTCTTACACAGATCTTAAACATAGTCCAATAAAATAATAACACCTTTGACCGAATTAAAAAGAGAAAAACATTGACCGAGCCACGTTTCCTAACTCGTAAGAAAATGTGTAAGATTTTTAGAAAAAAAATATATATATATTGACGAAACATACTTAAGAACTTTTGGTTTTTGGAAGGTTTAAAAATCATACTATCAATCTATTCGATACTTGATTTTACGTTAAAAGTTTGTTTGAATTCAATTTATATTAAATAAAGCCGTCTTAGCTCAGCTGGTAGAGCGCATGGCTTTTAACCATGTGGTCGTGGGTTCGATTCCCACAGACGGCGATCACAATTTATTTGAAATTTCTTACAGAGGTTGAGCACCACTTATACTCACCTCACTTTTTTAAAAGATGTTATTGTATTATTGTTGATTTTTTTTTTTATGTAAAATTAATTGTATGAAAGCAAATATGTAATTTTAAAGGTAGATGTAATTTAAAAAAAAAAAAAGAGTATTTTAATGGTGTGGAAGGTTGTTTGAGTGCCACTTAGTTTTGTCTTATATCGGGGCGATGCAAGAGCCAAGAGAAGGACCACAGTTGGGGCTTTTGAGGGGGAGAAACAAAAAGTAGAATACTCTCTATGTGAGTGAGAGTGTGACAAAAGTTGATTTTTCAAACTAATTCAAAAAAAAAAAAAAAAAAAAAAAAAAAAAAGGCATAGGGGGAAATGAGGAAATGAAATTTACAAATAATCGAGGAAATATTAATATCGAAGGTTGATATATCAATAAATTGAAAAAATGTTGAAAATATTGAAGAAAATTTAACATAAGAATTCCTTCTTACCTATTACAACAAATAAATATAATAACATAATTTAGTGATACAAAAAACTTAAATATTAAATTAAAATAAGAAATACATATTGTACATACTGGTAATTTTTGTTATTGTTTAATGGTACTTCATTGCTTGCTGGAGTATTTTTCACACTGATTTGGCTAAAATTCTCCAATGGGTATTTCTTCGGGCTCCACGACTGCAAGTTCCCCATGCTTCATTCTTGCTTCTACGTCTGTTTCATTTTTTCTTTTAGGACAAGTTCTTACATTGTGTCCTAACACACCACATTTCGAAGGTCTTTGATTTCTTTTTACCCTATGTCTATGTGGATAAGTTGGTTGTATAGGGGGTGGGGGTTCATTATGACCTCTTCTTCTCAATTTTTTAGGTGTGCCTGCCTTTTTTTTCATACTTAGGAGGCAAAGGTTATATCAAACCAGCAGGACCTAAAATAGAATATACATATGCTTCTTTAAATGCCTCTACACTGTGAAATGAGTGTACATAAGACTCTGGTTGCTCATCCCACCAGATGACATTTCTGCATGGGATCACTGTTAAATCTCATCTTCTACACCTGCATGATTTTTGTGATATGTCTACATTGTGTTGGTCGAATGGTCCCATGATTTGAAAATAACAATCATCTACTTCACTTGCAGTCTCACCGTGATAATGTTTTTGATTGTTTGAAGCTCTCACACATGTTATTGAAGATATCACATTTTGGAAAAACATTGAAGTTAGGGGTTTAGGGTTTAGGAATTAAAATGAGAGAAATTATGTCAAAAAAAAATTAACGCTCAAAACCTTTTCTCCGTTAGTCAATGACCGATTTACTAATAACATCATCATCAGATAAGAAAATAATAATCAAGTAACCAATTTTGATAGTGATTAAATGTGGGTAACCAGAAAAGAGGTAAACTTCGGTGATTAAAAGTGATATTTCCCTTTGTAAAATCAATTGTTAAGGATTAAGACCGAAATATTTGACAACAATATTTTAGACTTGGGTGAAAATTTAAGGAGTTGGCCTAGTGGTTGTAGACTTGGGATGTAAGAGTATGCTCTTTTTTAGATTGTTCGAATCCTCTAAAGTGCAAGACTTCAAAAAAAAAAAAAATCAAATAATGTAGTTATCACGCTAAAAAAACAATTATCGATTTTTTAAAATTACGACTCTACCCTTATTGAACACACAACCAGTGACGGCTTATCAATTTTCTAGAGCGTTTGAGATTTTTTTAATTCTCATTATTGGGTCGAGTCTTTAATTATTTGAAATGATTAATAGATCTGGTCCTTTGTCTTTCTTAAGTTAATACAATTCTTTTTTGTTTACGGATACGAGTAATTTATATGATAAACTAATTTGATCGAATTAAATCCAAAACATAATAACAAATAATTAGATTATGCTTATTAATTAGTTATAAGTACAATAAATGGAGAAAGAAAACTGAAAATATATATAATCATCCAAAATTTCAAAATGTATTCAGTATTTTCATATATGTACATATACACTCATTTTTAAGTGACAACTCTAGTTCATACCTCAGTCCATCTCGTACCATTAAGCTTAAATGTGTTTAAAAAATCACACAAATTATACTTCAAGGGCCTGTTTGATAGGCATGATTAAGGCTAGATTGAGTACATATCAGGCCTAGTAAGGTGTTTGATAGCACATACATTTAATGTGGAAGGCCCGAGATTATGAAGAAAGCCCGTGTGGTCCCATCTGTTGAAAAATAGTAAGATATTTAATCTGACTCAAATAATGAGCAATTTTGGACAAAAATACCCCTCTGTTTTATATAACAAAAAATCAGAAGGTTCTTTTGCCGATCTTTCAAGTCACTGAGATAAACCCTAGGCGATTCTCCTTGACGATCTTGTGGCGCTGAGATGAAACCCTAGGTGATTGCTACTTGGACGATCTTGTTGAGACTGCGAAAGGTGATTTTCTATGTGTTGAAGAAGAAGATGATGAAGAAGTAGGTATGTATTTCGAAATCAAATCGTTTTATTAAGCAAAAGTTGCCTCTCATGTTTTGATCCGGAGGCATATATGTCCAATCACGTTTGTCGAGTGGAAAGAACACAAATCCATGGAAATTAATCACTCTGTAGTTTTTTCTTGAATTTTGACTCTCTGACCTAGGTTTTGGCCACCACCGATGTCGATCTGCATATAAAGTCGTTTTCCGAGGCTCTAGGTTTTTTACCTAGAGCGATTTGCCTTGTTATGCGTTCATTTCCACCTTCTTCTAGAATCTATATTCTTAGAGGCCATTTTCTGATTAACGTGAAATCCTACGAATTCACATTCCTTTATATATGATAGAAAAGAGAAAGCTGTCTTAGTTACTCTAATTCGATCTAGTCTGCATCCAAAAGGGTAAGAAAAATAGGTATAATTAACTCCTTGATGGTTCACAGGGTTCATAATATAAATCAAGATGTTCTGCATTGCTAACTGTTTTCGTGTGTGTTCGACTATTATTTGTTATATACTTTATGTTTTAAGCATTTTAAATATGTATTTCTTTGTTATCTCACCTTGTATGTACTCCTGAGTGTTAGAGGCTTGCTTGATTACAAGTGTATTTTATGATAATGAATTCTATTTAACTCTCCCATTTTCTATATGCAGGTGGAGTGCATAGTGTCGATTCTGATGTACAAGAACCTTGTGAAAGGGTAATTGAATGGCAAACATGTTAATTCATAGTCTGTTATACTATGTTATTTACTTGTTTGTCGCAAATTGCAATGCAATGGCAGTGTTAATTGTTGTTGTTTTCAGGATTTTCTCAAAGTTCAGAAAATGGGCACTCTTAATTTATGATATTTTGTTGAAAGAAAGAATATGTTATAAGTATATCTCTATAGTTTTGAGCTGGAATTATGTGTTTTTGGAGCCATTTTGATGAGAAGTGAGTTTAATTTAGTTGAGTTTTGTAGGTGGAATTGATCAGTTTTTGGGAGTTGTTGTTCAGTCACTTTAGTGATGCTTACAAGTTACAGAGAGTCTATAGTTCCATTATTAAATGGTTATTTGCAATATAATCTACTTATCTAATTTTAATATGTTTTTGCAAATTCGCACACTCTTTGTGGCCTAAATTAAAACTCTCAAAGCAAAAGTAGAAGCTGCTGCTCATCAGAAATCGTTCAACGCTGAAAATCGAATCCTCGCTGCAGGTTCATTCTTATGCATATTCATATTAGCTTCTTTCAATTGAACTTCCGGATTTCCTTTTTCCTTATTTATTTTTGCCCCCTTTTCTGTCAAAACTGTGTTTCTATTTGCAAATGAATTGGAATTACGTGCTGTGTTCTTTCTGATTCGGTTAACTGATTTAGTTTTCTGCGAGAAAGAAACCTCAATTCATGTTCAGCGTATGCAAATTGCCAAATTGATAGTTTTTTTTTAAGAAATTGCAGAATGCGTGCACTTCCATTTACTACTATCAATAATAGACAGAAATTACTGTGTCATTAATGAATACAGTACCAAATTTGGTGGCGTCGAATCCTCTATTCAAATATTTTGTGTCGTCTTATGTTCTTCTGTATTTGATACACGTGTGCCACGTGTGAGTGTATTAAAAGCAATGACGGAAGCTAAATTGGAATAGACGAATCTAAGCAATGTGCCCTTCGCTGTTTTTTGAGCTGGTAAACACGTGTGAGAGTAAATATAAGCTGGTAGATTGTGGTTAGTTAGTTGTATGCATTTAAATTTCCATCTATCTCTCACATTGCATCTAATTATATATATATGTTCGTTATGAAGTATTATTTTTCATTACATCTCTGGCCTTGTTAATTAAGTTTGTCACCAAGAATTGCAGAATTTATCATGTTTTGATTCCACTGATCGATAATTATATATGATTAATGCTTAAGATTCATTTTAGTAAGTAATCTCGTGCGCGCGTGCATTGTTGTTTTCTTAATCTCAATTAATTAACAAAATGCATAATTTGGTTGTTGCAGCTTCAGAGATCCTTCTCTCATAATTCTGTATTGAATCTCACCTAATTGCTAGCTGTAGCTGAAAAAAAGTAGGTGTAAAAGATCAACACAAAAGTGATAAAAATGTATTTATATTATTGATAGTAGTAAATGGGAGTGTCAATAGCATACTTTCAAACCCTTGCTTGGATTCTGCCTTGATCAAGTGCAAATTAATTTATTTTATGTTTCTTTACTTTCAGGTTGGACATGGCTTCAAATCGTGGCAGAGGCTCGACGAAGAAAGCTATGGGTAACACTCGAAGGGTTTGGAGCAATAGGGAAGAGCTAGTACTAATTGGGGCTCTACACGAGTTGGTCAATACAGGCTGGAAGAGCGAAAATGGATTCCGTACGGGTTATTTGACCAAATTGGAAGATGCTTTGTAGGTGGCTTTTCCCGGAACAGATTTGCAGGCCAATCCCAACATCAATTCCAAGATTACCACGTGGAAGAAGACATATGCCTCTTTATCGACTGCACACAAAACTAGTGGTATTGGCTTTAACTCCACTACAAACACACTTGAGTACACTGATGAGCAATGGGAGAGCGTATTAAAGGTATTAAAAAATATCAATTTATTTGCCAATTTAATTTTTGGTCTGATGCTATTGTGAAAAATGATTAAATTGATATGTTAGCTTTGGATTTCAAGATTATGGCATTGCTGCTTTTGCTTTTGGTTTTGACAGTGTCAGCTGTTTCTGCTGATGAAGGTATAAAAATGCAATCTTTCTATCTGTTTTGCTTTGGGAACTATTTAATTATAAATTTAAGGTTATTATAATCATGGGTTTCTCTGTTTGTTTGATTTTTCTTAAGTTTTTAAAGTTTCAGTTTGGTTGGTTGTGTGTGTTCATATCTGAGCTTGGATTGTCTGATAAGTATATTTTAGTATTATTCTGCTTAGCTAAGCATTTGAGTTGGATCAAGAATTGGATATTAATTGCATGCTTATAATGGGATTTTTTTCCCACTTAATCTTCGATTTCACATTACTTCAACATACAAATACTAATTTATTGATTCAAGGATCAAATCCGGTTTATATACTATGAGAAAAATGATGAAAATTTAAAAAGATTTGATTTAGGATGATAAAGATCAATTTTTTATGTGTGAAAAATGAAAAGTGGTTCATCATTTCCTTTCTTTCATCTTTGTCTTGTGTGGTGCAATGTTGTTAGTTGGCATTAGTGGTTAAAGAATCATACACAGTACTCTCTCTCTAATGGCTGTAAGGCTTTTGGACCTACGTCTCTCAAATTTCCAGTCCTTATTGTTTATATATCCAATGTCATTTCTGGGGCCTTTTGCTTTATTATTTGTCATTTTATATATTGTGTTGGTATTTTTCCACTTTTCTAAAAACTGGAAATAAAGCCAAACATCTCCTTAGTTCTCCTTTCTTTAGAGAGATGCTAGATTCAGCAACGAGACAGACAATGCAGCTTAGTGGTGATTTCCAGCTCATTGATTTTAATAGTGTGGTAGTGTGGCGTGCTTAATGTAGCTTAGTTTTCTTTAAATATTTTCATGTATCTACAAGTAGCTAATTGTGCTAAAAAAAGATGTTTCGATTAAGTTTTAATGACAATTTTTTGTTTGATGTATGTAGCAAGAACCCACTATGCGGGGAATGCGTCACAAAGATTGGCCGTTATTCCTTGATTGGCAACTGATATTTGGAAAGGATCGTGCTACCGGAGAGGTAGCATAAGACATATCTGATGCTTTTGTTGTCTTACGTAATCAATACATGCCTTCTCAAAATACGGAAGCTACGAAAGAGTTCAACAGTCAAAATTACGTGTATGAAGAAGACAACAACGCAAACCCTGCTCCCACTAATTTTAACGTGGATGAAGAGACTAACAGTACAGCCTTTACTGGTCAATTTGCACAACCATCGTCTAGTCGAGGTAAAAAGAGAAAGTCGAAAAGTGGAGATAATGACACAGCATTGGTAGAGATGCTTGGGCGTTATTGGGAATCTACTGCTGAGAGGCTAGACAAAATTGCTGGTCGTATGGGGTACGACCATGATTTGGGGAAAAAAAGGAACCAAGTGTTCGCAATGCTAGGAAACGTACTTGGGTTAACCACTGTTGATAAGCTGAAAATATGTGAGTACATCAGTGCAAGGATCGAATGCCTAGAGACGTTTGTGTCTCTAGACGATGATGCACGGAGTGTCTACGCTGCACAAATTCTTGAGCGGGCAACGATGGAGTGATATATCCCGTCATCACGACTTTTGTCTTTTTTTATGTCAAGACTATATGAAATTGTTAAAATGAAGATTGTTTAGTTTTTGTATGGAGAGAACATGGTAATGATGCTACATTCATTTGTGTATGAAGCTTTGTTGTTAAATTGTTTGTTTGAGACTTATGACTAATTTTGTCATTTTGCTTAAAAATATTAATTTCAGCACATAGTTATCTTACTTCAAAATGTGGCTATCAAACACTCATTAACAAAACTAGTCTGCTTATAAATCTTAAAGTTAAGATATCTAATTAATCTTAGGTTAATTAGACAAGGCTATCAAACAAGGCCCAACAGTATTATAAAAATAAATCTAGATCTTTTTTAATTACCAATAATTATATGACGCGCGCTCTCTATTAATATTAATTGAGGGCTGTATATTGAATATATTTTCTTTTGTTTTTTAAAGATAAAATAATATGAGGCCATTAATATTCTATCATTATAACAATAAATACATGTTTAAGTTTGCACGAGGCTCATGACGAAGAATTAATTTCAGCTGGCAATCTAAGGCATTATCTTGTCTTTTGTTTAATAATTAGGACTTTAATACACCAAGATGAAGTAAAGTAGCAACTACTCCATCGATCGGTTTCAAAATAATTGGCATATTTTTTTTTATATAGAATTGAAAAACACGTTTTTTTTTACAAATTTATCTTTTATTATCATTAAAGATGAAAAAAGGGAAAATAAAAAAATAAGACCGTTTTCTAGGATACAACTATCAAGATCAACAATACTAGTATTGTATCTTGTGTGAGGCGAACCGAGAAATTGTTTGAAGAAATATAACTGAAATGCTAAGAAAACAAGAGCAAAAAAGAATTAAAGGACTAAACACGTATGATCGAGCATTGTCACTATCAGAACACTTATAATCGAGCATTGTCACTATTTGAGTCGTTCATACTATCAAATCCTAATCCCCAAACCAGATGAGTTATCCATGTTTACTAGTAAGAGAAATGAACATTTATGATCGATCATTATCACTAATATCCATGGAATTGATGTCGGGCCTAAAAATAAATTTCGAGAAATGCTCGATCACAGGGGTAAATGTGGAGGAGAACGTACTAAGAAATATGGCGGAGATCCTAGGGTGCAGAGTGGATACCATTCCTTTCACATACCTGGGAATGAGAGTGGGGTCAAATCACAAGAAGGCAATGGAGTGGTCATCAATTGTGGGGAAAATAAAGAACAGGCTAGCACGATGGGACGATAAGAAGATCTCGATGGGTGGCAGGATCACACTGTTGAATTCGGTTATATCCTCTCTTCCGATATACTATCTGTCCTTTTACTGCATACCAAAGAAAACCATGAGTGAGATTGTGAGGTTACAACGTAATTTTCTTTGGGGGGGTGGGAGTAATGGTAAAAAAGTAGCTTGGGTTGATTGGAAAAGAGTTTGTAACACAAAACAACTAGGTGGGTTAGGTGTTAGAGATATTGACTATTTTAACAAAACCCTCGTGGGGAAGTGGGGATGGAGATTTCTTAATGAGAAAAATAGTTTGTGGGCTAGGGTGATTAGGTCTAGGTATGAGTATGGTGGGGGGATGGGTTTAGCATTTTTCCAAAAGGGAGGGTCAGGAGGGTGTCATTATGGTGGAAGGATGTCTTAAAAGTGGTAGGTGAGGGTGAGGGGGACTGGTTTCATGAAAATCTGTCTAAGGTTCTAGGAGATGGGAAAAATTCGATCTTTTGGGAGGAGAATTGGACAGGGGAGGGTATATTAAAGGGTAGATTTATGAGATTATATCAACTTAGTCTAGATAAGGGAAAGACAGTGGGTGATATGGGCACATGGGAGGGGGAAAACTGGAGTTGGACATGGGGATGGAGGAGGGCACTATTAGATAGGGAACTAACACTCCTTAACGAGCTGATCAATGTGTTGGACAGGTACAAACCAAAAGAAGGGGTCGAGGACGCGTGGAAGTGGAAGGCATGTAACACGGGGAAGTACTCTACAAAAGAAACATACTCGGTCTTGTTCAACCAAAGCCAAGGCACTCAACTGGACGACAAACTAAGTGAAGGATTCAAGAACGTATGGAAGAGTTTTGTCCCCTCAAAGGTCAAGGCACACACATGGAGGCTCCTATGGGGTAGGCTGCCAACACGAGTCAACCTTAGAAGAAGAAACATCCTCAATCAGAACGACGACCTAAGGTGCGTACTATGTGGTGGGAGTGAAGAGACAGAGAAACATGTATTCCTGGAATGCCCTCAAGCCTACGAAGTTTGGATGGAATGTTTGAATTGGCTTAAGATATCATCAGCTCTACCACCAGACTTACTAGACCATCTCCTAGGGTTTGGAGGCCTTATTGGTGGAAGAAACGGGAAGAAGATCGCCACCTGCATATGGTTAGGTGTGGTATGGCTCATATGGAAATGGAGAAACGCAATCCTATTCCGCAACGAAACTTTCTCGATCACAAAGGTTAAGGAGGAATTAAGGGCAAGACTCTGGAGTTGGATCACTATCAAGTATCCCACCGATACCAATCTATCCTTCAAGGTCTGGGTGACAGACCCACTCAAGTGCATGATTCGAGCCACTTAGTAGTCCTGTGGTTACATTTATTGTTCTCTCTTGAAACTTGTACACTAAATTAGTTTTTGGGTATTTCTTATGCCCAGTATTAATAAAATTTCTTTTACCGATCAAAAAAAAAAAAAAAAAAAACTAATATCTGAACACTTATGATCAAGCATTGTCATTATTCGAGTCTGTCGTATTATGAAATCTTCATCACTGCGACATTGCCTAACAATATCATCATCCTCAAACTGAATGTTTGTCATTTTATAATTCTTAGTTATTCAAAAATATTGTGAGGGTGAAATTAATTATAAATTTTTTTATTGTGGAACAGAGAAAATATTACTTTCATGTAAAAAAAAATAAAAGAAAAAAAATAACGAGTTACATAAATAAATAAGAATATAAAGTAAAAGATATTAAATAACCTTAATATTTTGGAATTCTAAATTGATAATTCTACTGATTTTCATATCATAAATTAATTTCATACCAAATAAAATCAATAGTAGTAAAGTTTTATACGAGTAGCTAAACAACACAAACATGAAATCCTCTTACCTACTTCATAGAACAAGGGGTCAAAGTATAACAATAAAATTTGACTTTAGTGTCTACAATCTATATATATGCTTGCATTTTTTTTTTTATATATATGAGCAATTTTGTGAACAAATCCATTTATATGGAATTTAACGATGTTGCTATCTTCAAATCAAACTCAATAATGAAGTTTTGTTAAAAAATTGACACACAATTATTCTTAAAATACCATGATTGTATTCATATATAAAACAATTTTCAATACTCTACATTTACACGTGTTACTATAGAAATAAACACTTGTTAATGAAATGATAAATATTTATTATCCATCCTTACTATCTTACAATAACACATACAGACTATTTGTCATTTTACTAATATGAAAAAATTGCATGTATCTGTCCTTTTAGTAACACATAACTTATTTTATAGGAATACACATTTAGAGCCAAAAATTCAACAACACATTTGTCCTTAAGTAAGACCTACTTACTATTAACACATACTTGAAATAATTTTGCATTTTGAAAGTAAATAATTTTGTATTCTAAGAGACATAATAACATGTTATCAAATAATTATCAATTATATTCCATAAAAGCTCGACCCTCAATAATTGGAATATTGACAATTCAATATTGTTGCAAGTCATTAAAACTATTAATTTAGGATTTGATTTTTTTCATATGATTCATAAAAATTAAAACTATGTTTCACCTCTTATAGCTTATAAAAAAATCCAGTCTGTTAATTAATAATTGTAGTCATATATTTTAAAGATATGAATTGATAAAACTCGTTAATAATTTTAAGGTGTTTTTGTAGCACAAACTGCAGTGCAGCTTGAAATTTTTATAGTTACTGTTGTTATGAATGAAGCTTTATGTGTTAGAGGAAGATGGGGCTGAATATTGTTTAATTTTGGCATGCTTTAGTAGTTGTTGTACTGTGATCTTAGCTGGCTGGCTATATGTATAATTGGGATTCCAAAATGTGAAATTAAATTGAAAAAGGCATTCTCTCACATATCTTTTTCACAACTTGTACTGTGCTCTTGATGCAGTGTAGTTGGTATTAGTCTTTATTGCATTGTGCACCCACCATCTAAATAACACAACAATTACGAATTAATAATACACTAACATTTTGCCTTCTCATTTGACAATTCTCGTTTTGAATCACTTTTTTTCTTTTTGAAAAATGTTATGTTCATGCTCTGGAAAAAAATGATTTTTTTTTTTTTTTTAAATTCAATTAAGTTGGAAATCAGGCCTTAATGTGGAGTAATTTAGGTCTGGACCGTTGTTGTGTACAGCACAAATAATTCGTCTCTTCAAAAGCTTCAGACAATGTTAAGTCCTTTTCAATTCCAGAGGTGAAAAAAAAAAATGAAGCGGGAAATCAGAAAAAGGAGTAACAACCACACAAATCAATCCACTAATATTACCTATTTGGCTCAAAATCTTTGTTATTTTCGATTACTTTTACCTTTTAACTGATGGAGACAATTTTAATTACATACAATATAGCCCATAAAATTATGCAGCCCAGCCCAACAGACCATAAAATTATGAAGCCCAGCCCAACACACCAACGGCCCATAATATTATGAAGCCCAGCCCAACAGCTCATTAGAAATCCTAGTTATTATTTTTTTTCTTTTTGTCTTTTATTTCAAAAAATTGCTTTCATTCCATAAGTTTCCCCACAAAATCTTGAATATGTTGCAGTATCATCTAAATACTAATTTAACATAAGTTTGCGAGCAAAACAAATTTTCTTATTTAATTAGAATTAACGTATTTCAAACGAAAGGATTTAAAAATAGATTTATTTCAAACGAAAGAATTTAAAAATAGATCGATTTCAAATGACATGATTTTAGTGAGGATTTAAACTCATTTCAATTTTAACTAATAATTGTGTGAGCAACGATCTAAGTATTTGAAATTCATTCATAATCCAAACAAGTGGAGTGGATTTGGATGGTGCATTTAAAATCCATAAATCAAATCCCTCCATCCAAACGGAGTCGGATATTGTTAGGGTCCTCGGGTTGGATCCTCGTAGTATTTCCCACTATGTATGATATTGTCCGCTTTGGGTTTGCCAAACCCTCACGACTTTGCTTTTGAGTTTCACCAAAAGAACTCATACCAATGAGGATACTATTCCACTCTTCGATCCTAACTATTGACATTGGGCACATTCGTTAGGATTATGGCCCCCGCTCTGATACCACTTGTTAGGGTTGTTAGGGTCCTCAGACTGGATCATCGTCGTAGTATTCCCCACTTGGTATGATATTGTCAGCTTTGAGTTTATCAAACCCTCACAGCTTTGCTTTTGAGTTTCCCCAAAAGACCTCATACCAATAAGAATACTATTCCATCCTTTTATAGCCATAAATCCTTCTATGCCTTTCCGACGTGGGATATTTGTTTGAATCTCTAACAAATATCAATACCGATATTTATAATAAATCTATGTAACCCTCCTCGACACGCAGGGATAAGCTCTATCCCTGATGGAGTTACAATATATATATATTTTTTAATAAAACCGTTATGAATAAGTTTAGCGAAAGAGTTTAAAGATTTGTAAATTTCTCGTTTTTTTTTTTACTTAAAATGAATGAATTAGAGCTAATTTATTAATACTAATATAAATGAATGAAATTCCTAATTAATCCTCTAAACCCTTAAAACTCACGTACCGATTAGATTCATGGAAAGAAGTTCCTAATTAGTTTATTTACCTCTTAATTAATCAAATGAAGATTAATTTCAAATTAAATACACTTAAATTAAATTTAGTATAACATATGCAGAAACCAGAAATCCTACCAGCGCCATCAACTATAAATTTATAAGAGTACAAATTTAATAGTGTAATAATTAAAGGAAATAAATTAAATAATTTTAATTTAACAAATTAAACAATTGAAAATTACTAGCACAAATTTAAGTACATACAAAGATGCATTGCACTAATATATAGCATAAATAAAAATATACAGTATAAGGGATCCATTTTAAACTAGGCCTGCTCTTATAAAAACATAAAACATCCTTGATATCATAGACAAAATATTCAAATGGCTTTATTTGCACAAACAGACACAATATTCAAATGGCGCACAAACAGACGAAACATAAATATATAATCAAACTGTATATGTCCAACTACACATGAATTTAATTAATTTTTTATCGCTCCATGAACCCCAATTGCAATCCAAAAAAAATATGTCCAACTACACATGAATTTAATAAATATATAATCAAACTGTATATGTAGCCCTGCATGCATATTAATTCCAATTTAATTAATTCTAATTAGCCAAATATATAATTAAATGAGTTGAGTTCAAGAATATTAAAAGACTATGCAAGATCGATAGAAATTAACAATCTAATTAAGCATTCATATAATATTATAATTATCCTATACCTCGATGGCTCTCGATCGATTCATATATAATCCCAACAAATTAAACATATAATATGTACCTTACTATTAATTAATTGAAGATTTAGTAGCTTTAATTTCCACAACCGAAGACAATCGGTCGATCCAAGAATGAAATTGCAATTAGTAGCCCCTCCCAAAATATAATTGACTTTATTATTTTCACAAAATAGTCGTACAAGGAAAATCAAGAGAAACCTGAAAAAAAAAAAAAAAAAAACTATAACACCTCTATAAAAAATGTATACACAACCACCCTTTAAACACATTCCACCAAAATTTAAATATCAATTTACATATATTACTAAACTCACCCCCCCCCCCTCCCTTTGTTTTTTCTATCATACCCTTCCCAAAATCAATTAACAAAAAAAAAAAAATCAATAAAAAAAGTTAAATTTTTTTAAAATATCAACTAAAAAAATATATGATTGAAAAATCATTAATTAAAAAAATATATGAAAATACTAAATAAAATCGTTAAAACATTAAGAAAATCAACTAAATTTAAAAAATAATTAATTTGAAAAAAATCAATTAAAAAATAAATCTATATAAAATCTAAAAATATTAAATAAATCAAATAAAATTTAAGAAATAATTAAATAGAAAATATCTATTAAAATTTTGAAAAATCATATAAAATCAGAAAAATATAAGAAAAATCAACTCAATCTTCAAAATAATTAAATTAAAAAATTAAATAAAGATTCAAAATCTTCAAAAAAATAAAAATTAAAAGGAAATAAAAAATAAAAATTATCTTTAAAAATAATTAAATTAATTATTAAGGCCTTCATTTTAATTCTAAATAACCCAAAATGGTTCTTCCTGTTTAACTTCTCAACATTGATAATTTGAATGAGGCATAATATTTTTGTTTGATTTTTCATATACGACGCTACTTGTTATGAATTCGTATCAAATCTTTAGATAAAAACAAGATCTCAAATCAAATACAAAAGTGCAATAATAGTTTTACATAGTTCGATTAAATAATCTAACGTTCACAAGAAAATCAAAACACGTTCCACTAAGATATCAAATAAATTCGTATCAAATCTTTAGATAAAAACAAGATCTCAAATCAAATACAAAAGTGCAATAATAGTTTTACATAGTTCGATTAAATAATCTAACGTTCACAAGAAAATCAAAACACGTTCCACTAAGATATCAAATAAAATTACATGATATAAACTCACTTATACAGATGAATTGGTGTAATTATGAACAACTCTCATATATAAAACTGATCTTCAAAACATCACGTCTACTATGGGTGGAAATAAGTCAGGTCAAACTTTACATGAAAAGGTCTGGGCATATTTAAAAAAAAATTAGCCTAAGTCTGATCTATTATCTATAATATACTTTTTTTTAGGGGTTTAACCCGACTTTTTTAGTAAACGGAACAGGTCTGCGAGCCTTTTAGAAGTCTATTTAAAATTTATTTAATACAAAATTTAAGAAAACACAATTTAATATTTAAAATTACAAATAAATTCACTATCAAAATAAGTGCATTACAATATGATAAATTCAAATTAAAACTAAAAAAAAGATTTCTTAAGTACTAAAACAAATTTAATTTCTTTAATTTACTATTAATGTTATAATTATATTTTAAGAATTATTTTATTATAAAAAATATATAAATATTTATCTACAATTATTTATATATATATATATATATATATATTATACACATAAGGGTCGGCCTGTTAGATTTATAAGACTTTATGCAAGGCCTAAATCCGATCTACTTAAGCAAATAGACTTTAAAAAAAATCTTAGTCCGACTTATGTTATAAATAGACTAGGCCAGATTGTAGATCCCCGTTAGGTGACCCGGCCTATTTCCACCTGTAAGACTATCTTTATCCACAACCCCAACCAACCCAACCTTCCAATATAATATTCATTTCTCTCTCATCCACATACACAATCTACAATCCAACCCAATTCCAATTTTTTTTCACTTTATCAATGACACCAACCCAACCTAAAATATTTATTATTTCTTTATTATTTTCTAAAATATATTATCTATAATTAATTTTTCTATTTTATTTTTAGGTGTGAAATAGTATATAACTATGATTTGATATTCTAAAACCGCAATTATAAATTGGGAAAAAATACATATTCTTAAAATAAAATTACAAACTCAACCAAAATTAAAATTACAAGATAATCAATAGGAAACTGAAATGAAATAAAAAGAAAAATACAAAAAATGTTGGGATTATTTGGATCCATAGTAGAAAATGATACTGATGCGTCGAAAAAGAACACTTACAGATATAGGCCGTTCTCTTACGAGCACTATTAATCACGATCTTAATCACTCGTTCGCCTTTAACAATCCTCGCGTAAATCTTCTCTTAAGTCCAAAATTGACCTGCAAAAATACACCGGAGGGGGCCTCCGGCGTAGAAGCTCCGACGCTCAAGTCAGATTCGATCGTAGGCGAAATCAAAGAGGAATTCCCCTGTATATCTAGGGAAATTCCGGTGAATCTCGTGGAGTTTCTTCTCCAATCAGTATATATTTCGTTTGACAGTGTGTATAATAGGTAAAAATGTATGTATTGTAATCGAATGTCCTTTAGAATATGAAAATAACCTTCTTTATATACCTGACCCCTCTCTGCGGAGAGGGGATGACTTCTTCCCCCTATATTCTCGGTCCACTCCTGTAAATCCAG
The DNA here is from genome assembly GCA_963675135.1 of Galeopsis tetrahit. Lineage (NCBI taxonomy): Eukaryota > Viridiplantae > Streptophyta > Magnoliopsida > Lamiales > Lamiaceae > Galeopsis > Galeopsis tetrahit. The sequence continues at coordinate 92,937,993 of OY776119.1, forward strand.
CCTTTTTTCCCTGAGGACCCGGCTTCTCTCCCTGAAGACTTGGTTCTTTCAGCTTATCGGCCCCTATCTTCGTGGGTTTGAATTATTCATTTGACTTGGCTAAGAAAGGGAAACTGTTCATTCCATATTTGGGCTGGATTCTTCCAGGCCCAAGGGTTATTAATTTCTCCAAATATGGGCCAAATGCCCAATCACCCTGATCTCTCTAATTCCCCTACTTAGGCCCAGGGGTGTATTAATCCTGTTTCTTGGCCTAATCACCATTATCATAATTTATCCCGTCTCCACGTGTCGACTTCTCCGAGGGCGACATATTTATCCACATCAACCACTCCCCCCTACTCTCATAAAAGGAATAATTTTTAGGAGAGTAGGAAAACAATAACATTGAGATAAATACCAAGGAAATCTTTTACTCCTAAAACTTAAAATACCCTTCATAATATTTTATTGGTTTGATTCTCTCTGCAATAATTACTCTCAGAAATCTTCAGGGCCTTTGCGCTTCTACACGCAACTTTGCTCTCGAATCCCGTACTCCCGCGTCCCTTCCTAACCCAACATCAAGCCGCCGTTTTCCCTTCACGCGCCTTTTGATTAGGGGGAACATTTAATTCTCCTTGGTTTTCTCCCTTCTCTTTCCAGTGTGATTATTCAAAATCCCTTTTTTCCACCAAAAATCTCCTTTTCTTTCTTTCAAACTCATCCCTTCTTCATCTTCATTTCCACTCCTGCGAACTTAACTCCTCTAAGCACGTCCAGCGGCCGTTCCATCACTACTCTTAAAACCGACTTTCTCCAGGTATCTATTCCTTCCCTTTTTCTCTCATTTACAATATCCGTATGTCATCCTCTTCAGACTCCATTTCCATGGGGAGTTCTACTTCCAACTCGCTTTCCCTATTTCCTGTAACTGACCAAGCTTTGGAGGACCAAATTTCGGGTCCCTCGATTCTCACTCCCGAGCGTGTAGCCGCTTTTCTGCGTTCAGGGATTTTCCCCGGCGATTATTTCGTTAGGGCTGCTCATAAGAAAGAGCGCCCTAACTTTCCAGGTCATAATACCTTAGCCTTTTGGGAGGCTCAACTAAAAGCGGGTCTCCGTTTCCCAATTCATCCTTACCTCTGCGAAATTTCTGCTTATCTCCGTATACCTTTGAACCAATTTACTCCTAATGCCATACGCGCAATGTTAGGTTTTTACATTCTGATGAGGGGAAACGGTGGGGAACCTTCAGCTCAACTCTTTCTAACCCAATATGTCTGCAAGTTTTCGGACGGATTCTTTTATGCTAGTGGTCGCACCTCCCGGACCGGCAAATTCATGGAGAAGCTCCATGAAGGGGTCCAGGATTGGAAAGACTACTATTTCTTTGTTACTAACCCTCTTCCTTGGGAATTTCCTCATGAGGGGTGGATTTATGAAAATCCTGGGGTGCCCCGTCCTCCCCTTTCCGTCTGTTCCTCCTTAAACCTGGATGTGATGAACCGTTTAAACGATCAGGTCTCTAATCATGGCTTTTTTGATGTAATGGGTATCTGTAAAAATCCTAGAATTCTTTCTCATTTCGGTTTTGGTAACCCCGATTATTCTCTAGGTCCCGATGATGGTAATACCATTTCTCCTCTTCTGGTATTATACTCAAGACCCTAACCCATCATATTTATTAATGCTGTTTCATGTTTCTTTGTACAGCTATGAGTTGGTTGACTCAGATTTCGCGTGATGCTGCCCCTCTTTCGATGGTTAATAGATCTCCAGCGCCTGAAAGTTCCTCGAGGGCTCAAATTCCTCCTTCTCCAGTGGAACCTGCTACTGGATCTGTTGCTAAGCGTACCCGTTCCTCTACTGAAAAAGCCATGGTGTCTACGTTACCTCCTGTCTCCGATGCTTCCAAGAAAAAGAAGTCCAAGACCAAATCCTCTCTGCCCGATGTTGCTTCTGATGTTCCAGATGAGATGAATGTTGACCAACTCCTGGGTTTTATAGAGCGTTACACTCCGGCCCATGCTACTGAGGCCCTCAATGCTCTGTCCTTTGATGAGCGAGTTGTGCATGCCGCTCACAGTTTTACCCAGGTATTCTCTTCGTGTAAATACATTTCTAAATAATTCTAATAAAGAAGAATATGCTTGTCTTACTTCTTTAGATGATCCTTTGTGTAGTTTGGTCTCCTGTTTTCCAATGTATCTGAACGAGCTCTTCAGTCCCTCCAGTTGGTGGATGACCTCCACAGCCAGGTAGAATTGGAAAAAGTGAAGAGGGATATTCTTGAAGCAGAATTGCATGACGCTAATCAGAGGTATAAAGTACTCCAAACGACACTTTCGGGGGAGATATCTTTACTGAAGAAGGAATTTGGCAAACGGGTGGAACAGCTGGAGGTTACTCTTCCTCAAGCTGGTATGAAATTGTGCATAGATTCCCTTTTTACCTCTGCCGCAGGTCAAAAATTTCTAGGTACCTTGCATCAGGAATGGCTGGAGGCTTTTCTTCAGAGTAGCAGCTTTCTGGGGGCGATGGGTGCATATATTCCTCACTTCATTGATCATGGATTTTCCAATGCTGTAGCAGAACATTCTGCTCCTGGGTTCAATGGTCAATATACTCGTGCCCTCCGGTTAGAAGAATTGAACACTCCCCCCAAGTTCCCTGGAGATGCTAAAGAAGACATCCGTACCCCCTGGTGGTTACCTGGGATGAGGAAGGCGATCCTGGAGTTGAAGGATGCTGCCCTGAAATTGGACGATCTTGCACCTGCAAGGGATATGGCCTTTCCTGTCCATGTGGACAACCCAACTCCAGTGGCTAGTGTGGCTGCGGGTGCTTTGATGGAGAAGGCGGAGGAAGGCGATTCCAGTGGACGAGCGGAGGAGGCAGGAGAAGGTTCTGAGGGGAAGAAAGGTGTTCCCCTCTCTGCATGACTTTAATTCCTTGATAACACTTTGGTACTTGAGAACACTTTTTATTTTGTTAAGGCCTTTAAGGCCCCCTTTTGGTATTTTCCGGAGACTCCACACTCCGGGGTTTTTCTGTGGAGGGCTTTAGGCATGGTGCCCTAAGTCTTGAATATTCCTGCTCTTCTTCCGTTTAACATCGTACCTGCACATTTATCATTTGGCATGCATATACACATATATCTCTGACTCTGTTTATTAGATGTGTAATATGATACTCCGGGGTTTTTCTGTGGAGGGCTTTAGGCATGGTGCCCTAAGTCTTGAATATTCCTGCTCTTCTTCCGTTTAACATCGTACCTGCACATTTATCATTTGGCATGCATATACACATATATCTCTGACTCTGTTTATTAGATGTGTAATATGATATTCGTCCTGCTTATGCATCTAACATGTTTTCAGCATTTTATTAACACGTAAAGGCTCTAAAGCTCCTAGAGGAACCTTAATGAGGAGATAGGGTTGATATCCCTGTACTTACTTGATAATTTGATAAGGCTTCTAGTCTCTCCCTTAGTACTAGGGTTTTTAGGGATCTTAGGGATCATCTTTTCCCTAAGGCTGTTTATACTCGTAAGAGTTAGTTTATACTCGTAAGAGTTCGTTTATACTCGTGAGAGTTAGTTTATACTCGTGAGAGTTAGTTTATACTCGTGAGAGTTAGTTTATACTCGTAAGAGTTGTTTATACTCGTAAGAGTTGTTTATACTCGTAAGAGTTAGTTTATACTCGTAAGAGTTCTTAGGGATTATACTCTCCCTGAAGTTAAAGTGTTTATACTCGTAAGAGTTGTTTATACTCGTAAGAGTTCGTTTATACTCGTAAGAGTTGTTTATACTCGTAAGAGTTGTTTATACTCGTAAGAGTTAGTTTATACTCGTAAGAGTTAGTTTATACTCGTAAGAGTTAGTTTATACTCGTAAGAGTTCGTTTATACTCGTAAGAGTTAGTTTATACTCGTAAGAGTTAGTTTATACTCGTAAGAGTTAGTTTATACTCGTAAGAGTTCGTTTATACTCGTAAGAGTTCGTTTATACTCGTAAGAGTTCGTTTATACTCGTGAGAGTTAGTTTATACTCGTAAGAGTTTGTTCATACTCATGAGAGTTTTGAGAGTCGCCAGGGATGTTTATACTCGTGAGAGTTTTGAGAGTCGCCAGGGATAGGGTTTCTGGACAAGTTCATTATGTCTTCTGCTACTGTACTACTGTACCCCCTACTCCCCCTAGCTTTAGAGGCTGTCGTGAATAGAAACTTTAGGAAATTTTCCTAGGTATTCTCCATTCGAGCATTTATGAGTCGGTGTAAATTTCTCTATCTTGCAGTATCTCTAACATGCTATATTTCAGTTTCCAAAACATATTCGTTATTTCAGCACTCATCATGCAGGCCTTCAACAGTTATCTTAACACGATATTAACATATGAGAAACATTTCATCATGAAATTAGCGCATAAGAGTCATCTCATCACAATATTAACATGCATTTAGGGAAATTGCTGAAATTTTATCAAAACCGATGCTCCATTGATCGAAAACGTTTATCAACATAGGCAAATAAGGGGAACCTATGCCGGCCTCATTAAAAACCTTTCCGTGGTAAAACCCCAAGGGGAAACCCACGTAGAGGGAAAAAGAGTGCCGGTGAAGCAATTATTCGAACGAGAAGTAAATATTCAAAATTGTTCATAAAGAAAAAGGAAGCAGGGGAATTACACCTTCCTCAAACATAAAATCTCTTCAAGTGGCACACGTTCCATGGCCTTAGTATCTCTTTCCCTGTCATGTCTTGGAGCTTGTATGCTCCACCTTTGAGTACCTGTATTACCCTGTACGGACCTTCCCAATTGGGTTCCATCTTCCCAGTGTTCTTCAAAGCATCTGCCCTCCGAAGGACTAAATCCCCAACTTTAAAGGAGCGAGGGATTACCCTGCGGTCATATGCTGCTTTGATCCGACTCTTGTACCTTTCTGCTTTTAATCTCGCCATCTCCCTCTCTTCATCTACTAGGTCCAGCGCTTCCCTCATCAATTCTTCATTTCTCCTTTCTTCGAAATAAGTGATCCGGTGTGATTTGAGTCTGGCTTCAGGAGGTATCACTGCTGCTGCTCCATATACCAAGTAGAAGGGAGATTCGCCTGTAGCTGTCTTAGGGCTGGTTCGGTAGGACCAGAGGACGTTGTCCAACTCCTGCACCCATTTTCCTCCTACCTCTGCCAATCGTGTTCGAATACCATCGACCAAGATCCTGTTTGTAACCTCTACCTGCCCATTAGCTTGGGGATGGGCTACTGAAGTAAACCTCTGCGTGATGTTCCATCTCTCGCACCATCTTCTTACTTTCTCTCCATTGAATTGCGTTCCGTTATCGGAAACCAAGATTCTAGGTACTCCAAACCTGCAACAAATATGTCTAGCAAGAAAAATAATTACATTGTCCTCTTCGATTTTAGCCAAGGGCACAGCCTCTACCCATTTACTGAAATAATCCACGGCTACGATTATAAATTTTCTCCCTCCTGGTGCCAAGGGGAAGGGTCCCACCAGATCGATTCCCCATTTAGCGAAGGGACAGGGCGAGTACATAGCCCCCATTTCTTCTGCAGGTACCCGTATCAAGGGTCCATTCTTCTGACACTTCTCACATCTCTTCACATATTCTCTAGCGTCTCTGATTATATTAGGCCAGTAGAAACCTGCCCTAAATACTTTCTTCACCATGGTCTGGTACCCTTCATGGCTGGATGCGCAACCTTCATGGATGTCCTTGATCACTAGCTCTGCTTCTCTTTTTGAAAGACATTTCAAATAAGGTTGAGTGAAGGACCTCTTGTACAATTGGCCTCCCAGGATGCAATACTTCCTTCTCCAAGCCTTTGCCTCTCTGGACATTGGGGTTACTGGGCCCCTATCCAGTTCTTCCCATATTTCTTTCCTCCAATCATCCCCTGCTGTTATCTCTCCAATCAGGGTTTCTGTAGCTACTTGATCTGCCACCAACAGGGTTACCTTTCCGTCTCCCTCGAATTCAGTGGAACTAGCCAGTTTTGACAGTCCATCCGCTTTCGTATTTTCTTCTCTTGGTACCTGTACCACTTCAAAAGTATGGAATTTATTTTTTAGTTTCTTTACCTCTTCTAGATAAGTGATCATTCTCTCATCCTTGGCGAGGTACTCCCCCATGACCTGCTGTACTATCAGCTGTGAATCGGAGTACAGGGTGACCTTCTGTGCCCCTAACTCTGCAGCCATGCTAGCTCCTCTGATCAGGGCCTCATATTCTGCTCCATTGTTTGAGGTGGAAAATCGGAATTTGACAGCCACCTGCACTTCCTGACCTTCAAGGTCAATCAGTAATATCCCTGCTCCACATCCCAAGGCGGATGCTGAGCCATCCACATATACCTTCCATCCTTGTTCTTCTTCCACTCTGGTAGACTCTTGAATAAAATCTGCTAGAGCTTGAGCCTTGATGGCTCTCCTGGGTTCATAATCTATATCATACTCCTGTAATTCCACTGCCCATCTGACCATTCTCCCTGACAAATCTGCTCTCCCTAATGTCTGCTTCAAAGGGAAATTAGTTCGCACCATAACTTTATAGGAGAGGAAGTAGGGGCGTAATCGCCTAGCCGTTACCACCACCGCCAGGGCTGCCTTCTCTACCTCTGAGTACCTCATTTCCGCTCCTTGGATGACCTTGCTCACATAATATATGGGTTGCTGTGCAGAACCTTCCTCTTTCATCAGGGCGGTGCTCAGGGAGTGTTCCCCTACCGAAAGATATAAGAGCAATACATCTCCCTGAGAGGGCTTTGTCAGCTTCGGAAGCTGTTCGAGGTGAAGCTTGAGTTCCTCAAAAGCTTTCTGACACTGGTCGTCCCATTCGAACTTCGACCCCTTCCTTAAGGTTCTGAAGAAGTGATGACTCTTTTCTGCTGACCTTGATATGAACCTACTGAGAGCTGCGATCCTGCCGTTCAGGGTTTGCAATTCCTTCAAATTCCGAGGGGGTTGCATGTCGAGCACCGCCTTTACCTTAACAGGGTTCACTTCTATCCCTCTCTGAGTCACCATATATCCCAGAAATTTCCCTGACCCTACTCCAAAAGAACATTTAGCAGGGTTTAATTTAATACCATTCTCTCGAATTACCTGAAATATTTCCTTCAAGTCGTCAATATGTCCCTCTGCCTTGACACTTTTAGCTAGCATATCGTCCACGTAAACCTCCATGTTCCTGCCTATTTGCCCTCGGAACACCGAGTCTACCATTCTTTGATAGGTTGCTCCTGCATTTATCAGTCCAAAAGGCATACGTACATAACCGAAAGTACCACATGTCGCTATAAAGCATACCTTCGGTATATCGAGGGGGTTCAGCTGGATCTGATGGTACCCCTGATATGCGTCCATCCTGCTGAGTAATTCAAACCCAGATGTGGCATCCACCAGTTGGTCGATCCTGGGCAAAGGGTAGTGGTCTTTAGGGCAGGCTTTGTTCAAGTCCCTAAAGTCAATGCACATCCTCCACTTGCCAGCTCCCTTGGACACCAACACTGCATTCGAGAGCCATTCAGGGAACTGGACTCTCTTCACGTGCCCTGCATTCAACAATTTATCGATTTCCTCTTTATTATGAGGTTCTTCTCTTTACCGAAGTTCCTCAACTTCTGTTTCACGGGCCTGGCTTTGGGATCCACATTCAGGTGGTGCACTGCTATTTCTGGAGGGATACCCGTCATATCCGTCGCCGTGAATGCAAAGATGTCTGCATTCTCCTGGAGGGTGAGTACCATCTTTCTCTGGAGTTCAGGATTCATGTTCGTACCTATCCTGGTTGTAAATCCCTCCTTTCCTGGGTAGAGCCCGATGCTCATTAACTCCTCATCCGCTTTAGCTTTGGGTTGCTCTTGCATTAGCTCCCCCACTTTCTGTCTCTTCAGCTCAGGGTCTCCACCCTTAAACCTCTCTATTCCTCGAAACACAGCCTTGTCTGCTATCCTGACCGATTCTACGTAACACTTCCTCGCCTGGTATTGATCGCCACATATCTCTCCCACACCCCCCGAGGTAGGGAACTTCATCTTCATGTGGAAGGTGGAGATCACTGCCTGAAAAATATTCAGGCTTGGCCGTCCCATTACTACGTTATAGGAAGATGGGACATCTACAATCAAGAACTCTATGACTTGCACTCGACGGTTAGGGGCAACTCCTAACCCTACTTGTAGTAACGCTGAACCAAGGGGTTGAATGGCTCCCCCTGAGAATCCATACAGAGCTGTTTCCACCGGTCTAAGCTTTATATTCAAGTCCATCTTCTTGAAGCACTCCAAGAACATGATATCGGCAGAGCTTCCAGTATCTACAAAAATTCTTGCTACATCGTATCCTGCTATATCCGTGGTAATGACCAGTGCGTCATTATGAATTTCTCTAGGCTCCCCAGCGTCTTCTGGCCCAAAATGGATGTCTGGGCCCTCTGCCATCTTTCCCACTTCATGGTGCTCTATATTCCTCTCATTCTTCAGCGACCGAACGCTCTGTTTTCTCTGCCTGAAGGAATCCCCATCAGCAGGGCCTCCCATAATCATATGAATAGTTCCCCTCTTCTGAGGAGGGGGTGGTGGCTCCTCATTGCCCTTCCTCTGATCTCTCCTGTCGTCTTCCTGCTTCCCCTCGGGGTCCTTTCTCTTTTGACCCCTGGGGCCTTGTCGATCTCTGAAAATAAACTCTTTCAGGTGGCCTGCCTGAATCATCCTCTCTATCTCATCCTTCAGATGCCAACATTGGTTGGTATCGTGGCCATAATCGTTATGGAACCTACAAAACTTGTTTGACTTTGGGTTTTGGGGACCCCTGCTTCTTGAGTAGGGGAATTTCATATCTGGATGGTCCCCTGCCACCTCTAGGACTTCGGCTGGCTCTATCTTCAAAGGGGTATATCTCTTCGCCCCTCTCCTGGGATTACAGGGTGCAACTTCCTCTCTTCTTACGTTTTCCAGTCTCCTGGAGCTCCGATGTCTCTCTGGACTTGGCCTTCTAAGTGGAATTTCTTTCCTCCTTTCTTCATTACCCACCATAGCCCGGGTCTCCGATCGCTTAGCTTTCCGTACCTCCTCCAGGGTGAGGTATTTCTCTGCTCTCCTCAACAATTCATCAAAAGTCCGAACCGACTTCTTAGCTAAAGAGGTGAATAAATCTCCGTCACGCAACCCATTGGTGAGGGCATTGATTTTAACCTCCGAGGAGGCTGTAGGTACCTCTAAGGCCGCTTGGTTGAATCTTTTCAAGAAAGCCCGTAAGCTCTCATTCTCTCCCTGGCGCATGTTGAACAAAGTAAGGGTAGCTCTAGGCTGTCTCCTAGCGCTGGCGAATTGGTGCAGGAACAATTCGCTGAATTCGGACCATGAGTGGATAGTATCTGGTCCTAACTGTGTGAACCATTGATGTGCAGCCTTGGACAGGGTAGTCAGAAATACCCGACATTTGACACCTTCCCCATACCGGTGCAGTAAGGCCGCGTTCTCAAATCTCATCAAGTGCTCATAGGGATCCGAAGTGCCATCGTATTCAAAATTTAAAGATTTGAAGTTAGAGGGCAGTTCGTCTTGTAAAATAGTAGATGAAAATTGATATCCAGTGGTGTAAGAGGGTTTACTTACGTTGTCAGTAATATGTCTCTGCATATCCCTCATCTCTTTACGCAGAGCTTGTATCTGATCACTGACGGCCCCTTGATACGTGTCGTCCGTGCTTTCTCCCATCCCCGTATCCAGGGTGATATCCCCAAGGAATCTCTCTGCATCCCTCCGAAGGGGTCTTTCCAGGACGCTCCTCTCAGCCTGGGAAGGTACTTTCTCTTCTGGGTTTCGAGGGAGATCTTCGTTCCTGGAAGGGACTGGGACCGAATCAATGACATGTTCGGGTGGATTTGGTCGTGTGCCCTTATGAACAGGTTCAGGAGGGCGAAGTCCTCGAGCAGCAATTATCCTCTCCACTGATTGCGCTATCATCTCATCCAACTGATCTCGAGAGACGGTCAAGAGTTCTGGTTGAGTGTTAGGGTTATCCTTATTGATCCCACTCCCTGATGCTCCTGAGATACCTGGTGTGTCTCTTTCCTGAGTGGGAGGGATATCCTCCGGTGCGTGGTCTACCGGTTGTTTCCCTAGATTTCGATTTGAGGGAAAACCTGGAGGAGGAATATCTTCTGATGTGTGATCCATGGGACGTTTCCCTAAATTCCGATTTAAGGGAAATCCTGGAGGGGGCGGAGGAAGAGGAAGTGGAGGAGTGGAATCTCCTTTCTCCTTTGTCTGCTTTGTTGGATCTTGTCCTCCACCCATATCAGTACGGAACTTTTCTCACGCCTTAGCTTGAAATGTTCCCACAGACGGCGCCAGTTGATGCGTCGAAAAAGAACGCTTACAGATATAGGCCGTTCTCTTACGAGCACTATTAATCACGATCTTAATCACTCGTTCGCCTTTAACAATCCTCGCGTAAATCTTCTCTTAAGTCCAAAATTGACCTGCAAAAATACACCGGAGGGGGCCTCCGGCGTAGAAGCTCCGACGCTCAAGTCAGATTCGATCGTAGGCGAAATCAAAGAGGAATTCCCCTGTATATCTAGGGAAATTCCGGTGAATCTCGTGGAGTTTCTTCTCCAATCAGTATATATTTCGTTTGACAGTGTGTATAATAGGTAAAAATGTATGTATTGTAATCGAATGTCCTTTAGAATATGAAAATAACCTTCTTTATATACCTGACCCCTCTCTGCGGAGAGGGGATGACTTCTTCCCCCTATATTCTCGGTCCACTCCTGTAAATCCAGCCTTTTTTCCCTGAGGACCCGGCTTCTCTCCCTGAAGACTTGGTTCTTTCAGCTTATCGGCCCCTATCTTCGTGGGTTTGAATTATTCATTTGACTTGGCTAAGAAAGGGAAACTGTTCATTCCATATTTGGGCTGGATTCTTCCAGGCCCAAGGGTTATTAATTTCTCCAAATATGGGCCAAAGGCCCAATCACCCTGATCTCTCTAATTCCCCTACTTAGGCCCAGGGGTGTATTAATCCTGTTTCTTGGCCTAATCACCATTATCATAATTTATCCCGTCTCCACGTGTCGACTTCTCCGAGGGCGACATATTTATCCACATCAGATACAAATATGAGAGAAAGAGAGAAAGAGTGATAATTGATATGTTTTCCAAAATGCATCAAGATTTGACTCTATTTGTAGAGGATTTTTTTTTTATGAATTTTGATAAAAATTTTTTTTTAAAAAACATTATCTTCAATAATTTACCTTATACAAAAAAAAAAAAAATGGATAACCAATAATAAAATGACAAGTGTCACAACATTAAAGAATGTCATATGCATGCTATGGAGGTTGCTCCACCAACCGGTGTGAAGGTTTGAGGGTCACAATTTGATTTTTTTATTATTATAATTTTTTGTTTTTTATGCAATTTGGTGGTGATACTCATTTGGGTGTCACCAATAAACGTAGTCTAACGTCTACTCGATGAGCCTCTCTAAAAAAGAAAAAAAATTTACAATTTAATTAAACTTGACAAAAAGCGTTTGGGTGAACAAAAACAAAGAACGTACCCTTATTTGTAGATGGGTGTGTATAATTACTACATCTATAATTTCTTTTTCAAATATGAGTGTGAATTTGATAGTCTAAAGGGTATGTAGTATTTTTTTAAATTTAGAGTTCAGTGTATACAGTGGTAGGTCTATTTATAGTAAATGTGGATGTAAATATACGGCACCCTTGAAATATTAATGTGCAGTTATGTCTTTTGAAAAATTCTTAAAACAAATAACATACTCCCCATTTCAAAGTAAGTTGCATATTTTTTTAAAATTAAGAAACATATATTTTTAACACATTTGTTAGAGAATTTTGATCTGTTAATGTTGTTGTAAAATCGTGGAAATTTTTCTAGATGTAGTATTTAAAGTATAGAATAATATATTAAAATTGAGTGGTCATCTGATATCTGTGGAAAGGGAATAAATTTGTAAAATATTGTATGTCTGAAACTATATAAAATTAGGAGCAGAGACGTTTAAATCTTTTTGCCTTTTTATGAATAGGATAATGTTGAGATATTCATCAACATCATCACAATTGGTATGTTTTCAGTAAAAAAACAGGTATAACGTTCGGTTCAATATTATATTTTTGGTGAATGTTGTCATGCAAAACAACAAAATCAATCAAACTACAAACACACCATATGATGTTGGATTCCACAATATGATGTTTTCATCAAAAGACAAACACAAAGTGGACGATCATTTATTTCAACCATGCACAAAATTAGTATAGCGTGTCGTCCCATGCATGAGTGGTGCCCTTTCTAGAAGATAGTCTATAAATGCATAAAATTAGTCTTAATTGTTTTTCATATGTACCAATTTCATTCTAAAATTGTTGGAATCTTCTAAATGTTGTTGTATTTTTGGTCATATGCTCGACACATGGACAGACAATTCTGACAAAGTTGCTGACAAAAAAACAACATCGTTTCAAGAATTCCGAGAAATTTGAAACGAAATTGTTACATATAAAAAATAAAATTATGACTAAATTCATACATTTTATCTTTTTTGGTCGGGATCATTTTAAATTGAAAAGGATGAGGAGTTAAACGAACTAATAAAGTCATTAGTAGGGGTGGGCATTCGGTCGGTTCGGTTCTGACCTTTTATCAATCGAACCGAAAAAACCGAAGTTTTAAAAAAATGAACCGAACCGAACCGAAATTATATAAAAACCGAACCGAATTACAATTCGGTTGGTTCGGTTCGGTTCGACCCGAATTTTTCTTGTCTAAAATAAAAAAAAATTATTTAAACAAATAAACATTTTAAGAAATTCAATTCTACATAACAGAAGTTCAGCCACAAAATCTGCAAATCTGGAAATATAATTAATATGCTAACTAATAGACTAATTTACAATAATCTCAAATCTCTAAAAATCTAGAATCATACTTAAATAGGCATTCAAAAATTTACAAACTGTCAATCTCAACAACAAAATTATATTATACATCATCCCTCCATGCAAAACTGACTTAAATAATGGTGGCACACTTAATAACTTAGATAAAAGGGCATTCAAGCAAAGCAGAACATACTGCGGTGGTGGAAGAGTCGAAGACGACGAAGAGAGGCAGACGGCGCTGGTGGCGTTGGTGGCACTGGTGGGCCGAACGACGGTGGTGGCCGAACACGAACGACGGTGGTGGAAGTAGGGGGAATCGACAGAAATGGAGAAGAGACGGCATAAATGGAAATGAATGTTTAATTGTTTACTGTTAGATTAGATCTAGGGTTTTATTTATATATATATATATTTATTAATTATATTTATTTTTATTTATAATTCGGTCAGTTCGGTTTATTCAGTTTTTAGAAAATATAAATCGAACTGAACCAAATAAACCGAAAATCGTCGATTCGGTTCGTTTTTTCGGTTTTTTGCCCACCCCTAGTCATTAGAGAAATCAAACTAGATTAAGGAGAATTAAAGGAAAAGAAAAAACTACAAATTAAGCATCCAACTAGTAGCATTTGATGGATTAATTGAAAGTTGAACTCTTAATTAGTTAACCTAATCAATCTCTATAACTTCTTCAGCCACATCACTGAAATCTGCATGATTTGGGGGAGGGGGGTCCCAGTAGGGGTAGAAGTATTCCCTAGTGCAAGAGAAGTGTCATACAAATGTTGAGATGGGGTGAGAGTTATGAACAGAGAGGTACCTCTGATTGTTGGCGAATGCGAAGTTGTTTTTCTCCGTCAAATAGCGTACATCGACCATGAGTTAATTCTGCATGAAGGCTGCTTGCTCGACTGCATTCCAGATCTGGAAGTAGTGCACATTCGGTTGGAGGGGGGTCCCAGGCTCCCAGCAGGGGTAGAAGTATTCCCCAGTGCAAGAGAAGTGTCATACAAATGTTGAGATGGGGGGTGAGAGTTATGAACAGAGAGGTACCTCTGATTGTTGGCGAATGCGAAGTTGTTTTCCTCCATCAAATAGCGTACATCGGCCATGAGTTGATTCTACATGAAGGTTGCTTGCTCGACTGCATTCCAGATCTGGAAGTAGTGCACATTCGGTTGGGCAGATTCAGATTCCAGGTTAAGAGGTCTGGCTGAAGTACCAATACCGGGATCCATTGATCGAATTGAGGAGGACCCCCTACTTGTATGACGGCTCCTTGGTCGTGTGGTATCGTTGTACTATTTGGGCCAAAGCTACATTTGTACCTGCCAAATTCTGCACCCCAGCATTGTTAGGAACTAAAACCGCATTATCCGGCACAACCGCGTCCCCTCCGTTCTAAAACCCATTCCCGAGTTCACAATTTAAAGACTTGCAATTTATTTATATAACGGTAACTAATTAAAACCACACTAGTTTTAGTTTCATTTGTTTAAAAGAGGTATCCAGAAGACACGTAATAATATTGGTGTTCTGCATTTTCCTCACCTTTCTCTTAAGAGAGTTGCACTCTGCTTCAAGTGTTTTTACTGTAGAATTAAAACAAAAAATTCAAATCAATTAATTCAAAATCACAACACTTAATATTTATTTACAATTTTGGCAAAGTACATTCCCAAGCTCCTCACAGGCGGCAACAATTGTAGATGCATAAAGTAGCCTAATTCTCTTAATTTCACATTTTCTTTTACACAGTGGGCACTAAAATAGAGAGAAATCCAAGTAAATAAATAAGCAGTAATTGGTCAGTAAATGAAAAGATAAAACGAAAACAAGTCACATAAATTCATAATATAGAATTGATCAAAGAACTATTAAGTTCCTTATTTGAGCAACCCAACCATTTTTTAATGCAAGACAACCCATATATGCGTCCGCATGGCAAACAATTACATGTTCCAAAAATGATAAAGGAAGTAAATTTGATTAACCAAATAAGATCGATTTTGAAATTTTAGCAGTTTCAGGTGCGATATATATTACAAAGTGCATACAAGATATGGTGATCACCACCACAGGACCAAGCTTCAGAGCAGATGGGGCAAAACAAGTCATCCCTCTCAAACAATCTCCCCTTTATTTTTCCCTTTCCTCTTTATCTTCTTCCCGGCAAATAATTTTTCCCCTTTCCTTTTTAATTTTTACATTTTTGCACAGAGTCAAAACTTAAAATTTGTTTGCATATAAATAAATCAAAGGCTATTAGAATTAAAATGGACAAACGGTAGAAACTTTTAAAAAAATCTGAAAAAATGGATATTACCTTCATACAATGAAGAAATTAATTTATAAATCTTTACACAATTGTAATTCTAATTCGGTCAGTATCTTAATAAATCTTCATAGTCACTCTGAAATGAGGTAGTAATTCTATTGTCAAATCTAACCAAAAATTCGAATTATAATAACGTCATAATATTTGCAACTTTTTTCAGAGACCTTTTTTTATGAAAAATCCCATAACAAGGCTGTAATATTTACTACCAAATAACACACCTTTTTGAGAGAATGTTAGAGAAAAAATGGTCATTAACATATTTTAAAAAAAAAAAATAGATATTGTAGAGATTAATAGGGGTAGTTTAAGGATATTGAGTGTAAAAATAGGAAGAACGACAAATTTTCTTAAATAAAATTTAAGACCAAATGCGACTATTCGATTAACTTTATGAAATGGAGGGAGTAACTTTTTAAAAAATGTGAGTATATTCTCTAAACACACCTTAGTGTACGATCACTTTGACTAAACATAATGCTTAACGTATAATCATTATGACTGAATGGACTACTTAATATACATATATTTATTTTACGATGTGTACTTAGAGCAACGAGGAAGCAAGGGCGGATTCATTAAATGGCTCAAGGAGGGCTACCGCCCACCCAGTTTTTACGGTATAAAAAATGAGATAATTTTTCACGAGTATTTATACAAAAAATTACGGTAAAGTCTGTATTTATGCAAAAATTAGTTTCTACGATTTGCTAGTTTGGTAGGAGATATAGGCAGAGGTGTCAAAAAAAATAAAAAATCGAAATTAGCGATTCGAACCGGTAAATTGACGGTTTAGAACCGATGACTCGACTACCAGCAGTATCGATTATAAAATCGAACTAAAATTTGATATAGTGTATTTTTAAATAAGATTAATCTAAAATCAATGATTTTTTGAAGTTAATAAAACTCAACTCGTGAAAAAAAAGAGAGCATAATTTATATGGACAAATAGAGCTACACAAATCAATCGAAACATTTGCAAAACAATTTTTCTTGCATATTCTTTCAACAGAAATAATTCGGAGTTACTAATTTTTATTTTTATTAAAGAATCATTTTAAATATTCTTTGAATTTTGTGTCCACGATATTTCATATTTTTATAGGAGTAGGTGTAGTTTACAATGGATCTTAATTATATATTTTTGTTTATGCTATTGTAGTGCGAATAATTGTGCATCGCATCTTTGTATGTACTTAAATTTGTGCTAAGTAAATTTCAATTGTTTAATTTGATAAATTTGTTAAATTAAAATAATTTATTGTATGGACCTTTAATTATTACACTATTGCATTAATTGTACTCGTTGAGAAAATTTTGAGAAACGAAATTGAATTGGTCTAGAGGTCCTATTTTTAGTGTTCAATTTATTTTAGCTACCTCATAAATTAGTGTCCTAAAAATATATCATCATTTATTATTATTAAAGCTTAAAAAAATTTCTCACTCACGATAAGATTCCTCAATTGATTTTAAGGCCGTTAAGCTTTGATGAAACCTATAAGGATCTTAGAGATGTTGCTTCATGGTTTAAGAGAGATGATGATGAAGATTTCTTTGAACTATTAGAGATTGAAACTCTTATCTGAATTGAGAAATCTCATTGCTAGAATTAATGTTGATCAAAAGTTTAATTAAAAATAGATTTTTTCTGAGGAATATATAGTGAGAAGTAGGGGTGGGCATTCGGTTGGTTCGGTTCGGTTCTGACCTTTTTTCAACCGAACCGAAATAACCGAAGTTTTTAAAAAATGGAACGAACCGAACCAAAATTATATAAAAACCGAACCGAACCGAACCGAATTACAATTCGGTTGGTTCGGTTCGGTTTGAACCGAATTTTTCATGCCTAAAATTAAAAAAATATATATTTAAACAAATAAACATTTAAAAAAATTCAATTCTAAATAATAGAAGTTCAGCCACAGAATCTCATAAGAATTCTACGCAGTAGATCTCCCATTTATATTCAAATGAAATCAAATACTTAAAAACATAATCTAAAAATCCCAAAACAAAACTAGCATATACTTAAATAATAAAAGGGCATTGCAAAACAGATGCCGCGCTGGTGTGTGGTGAAAGAGACAAAGACCGCGCTGTGTGTCTAATGTGAGTAGGGGAATCGGCAGAAAAATGGAAAAGAAACGGCATAAATGTAAATGAAAGTTTAATGGGTTTTATATATATATATATATTAATTAATTAATTATATTTATTTTTATTTATAGTTCGGTCGGTTCGGTTTATTCGGTTTTTAGAGAATATAAACCGAACCGAACCGAAAAAACCGAAATTAAAAAAAAAATTCAACCCAACCGAACCGAACAACCGAATAAACCGAACCAAATAAACCGAAAATCGTCGGTTCGGTTCGGTTTTTCGGTTTTTTCGGTTTTATGCCCACCCCTAGTGAGAAGGCCAGATAATATCTATATATCTATATATATATATAATAACAGGATAGTCTGACCAAAGTCAATTCCCGCTCAAATTTATGTGGGCCCAGCTGTTCTTTTTTAGTTTTTTTTAAAGCTGAGGGCCCATCTGTTCTAATTATTGTTTGTGGGCCCAATTAAACTGAAGCAAATGACCCAACAGTTATAATTCTAGATTTGTTATAAATTTTAGGTTATATTACTTCTGAAGACATTCTTTATTCGCCGTCATTAACATATTCAAAATATACAATTTATTTTTTTGAGTATTTTATAATTTTAAAAAAATAAATATTTTAGTGACATTCTATTTATGAGTATTATTGTTTGAAAGTATATGGTTTAACATTGTTTAATTAATTATCTGACTTACATCTATTTTATTTAATTACATTTATTAAAATTTTAATTTATTATAAATACCTATAAATCTTATAGTAATATGTACACACGTATAAATTCTATAATATAAAGTTAAATTACAATCTACTTAAATTTTAAAACAAACCCATATGATTATAACTATTAGAATTTTAATTATTAAAAAAATATTTGTAATTACACATACACCTATAGATTTTAATTATTAAAAAAAATATTTGTAATTACTTTATGTATATTTGATTATTTGAATATTTATTTGTACATATATTTTTGTTTCCCAAGATAATATATAGATTTTAATTATAAGTTAAAATTTGTATAAGATAGTTTCATAAATCTTATTTCGTAAATTTGAATTTTGATTAATTACTTTGTTTCGTTAGAAGTTTTCATCTTTTCATTTAGACGTCTCACATAAAGTTTCTCATTTCATTTTTTTAATACATTGTGTCCCACCTCTTTTACTCTTAATTTCTTCTACACTCCATTTCATTTTCTCTCTTCAATCATATCAATTTTACTACACCTCATTTTATATTAATGTTCTTCAAATTCGGTGATAATTAAACGTTAGACGGATGAAGTAATATTCTATCAATAATTATAAGTGAAAATAGATTAAAAAAGATGTAACTGAAGCTTTATTCACATGAAATCAATGATATGGTCTCACATAGTATTATTTTCTTTAAATTTTATGAAATTTCGCCATTGAAAGTTTTAAATCACACTAATTAAACTAATATTTTATAAATAATCAATTGAAATTTATTAATAATTAATCCGTGCAACGCACGGGGAGAATTACTAGTTTTATTTAAGAACAATAACTTTGACGTAAGCAAAAATAGAACAATAAATATAACCTCAATCTAATTAACGCAATTCAACTTTGCATCTCATCCTCTTTATCAATGAGCACAAACTTAAAAGTGTGCATACATTAAATTAATGATTTTATTTGGACCAGTTTATCAAATTAGGCAACAAAAAATGCTTACAATGATATGATTTCGTTGACTGGCAATAGCGCACACACATATATATATATATATATATAAAAGAAAATACAAGGAGTCCACCTCAAACTATCATATAACACACAAAATCCAAAAAAAAATTCAAACAATTTTATTTTCCTAATTATTCAAGAATATTGATCATAAAAAATACACAGTAAAATTTACACAGTAAAATTTATGAAAGCAGTTTAAGCTTCTGAATTATTCAACCATATATTTATTTAAATTAAAATAATACAAATTTTCTTGCTTAATCAGAAAAGTTTAATTTAATTTTACTATCTATAATAAATTTGCACAACCCTCCTCCTTATTCCTGGCTTGGGACAGGCAGGGATAAGCTATATCCCTGGCGGAGTTAAAATTTTTTTAACAATCTGAAATTAAATTGGAATTATGGATACATGCATGCAATACTTTGATTATGATCAAAAGTACATAATATATGAATATGTATAGTTTCTGTATTAAATTCATGTGGTAAGTACGTAGTTGGACATGGATTAATGCAATTGGGGAATTAATCATCAGGCCGGCCGGCCGTAAAAATCAAATATATATATATTTGCAGTTTATAAATTTGATAAATTTTCATTTTATTGATCAATAGTCGATCAGAAAATAAAATAGTTTGGATTTTGGGTATTATATATGAATGTTTGATTATTAATTAGTTTGAGATGGATTCCTAGCTTGTATTTTCTTTTATGCTATTAATTGTGTTGCATGGGCATGCATACCATTTTATTGTTGTTGCACTTTTAAGTTTGTGCTAGCTCATTGGAATGTTGAATTTGGTCAGACTTACTGTTCTATTTTTGTTAACTTCAAAGTTACTCTTCTTAAAAAATAATATTATCAATTCAACTCACTGTATATTTATCAAAAAAATCCTATTTTTAATTAAGACTTTATCGGCATTTATAAGTACGTAGCTATACTCAATCTCACTAGCTAAGGTATTGTTTATACGAAGTATAATGTTCTCAAGAGACCCCCTTATGATTATGATATACCTTCTTCTTTGTTACTGATATAGTTCAGACTAACTGTCTTCGCCTCTAAAAATAAATCAAGTCAATCATGATTCGCTAGGAATCGATCAAGCTTTCTCCAACATTGTTGCTTCACCACGATTTTTGTTCAATCAAGTAAAACAGGGTCCTTTAGTAGCAATTAATCCATGCAATTTAAGGTATTGTTTATAAGAAGTATAATGTTCTAAAGCTTGATCCCCTTATGACCATGATATATATACCTTCTTCTTTGTTACTGCTTTGATATAGTTCAGATTAACTGTCACCGCCTCTAAAAATAAATAAGTCAGTCATTATTCACTAGGAATCGATCAAACTTTCTTCAATATTGTTGCTTTACCACGATTTTTGTTCAATCAAGTAAAACGGGGTCCTTTAGCAATTAATTCATGCAATTGAAGGTATTGTTTATACGAAGTATAATGTTATACCTTCTTCTTTGTTACTGCTTTGATATAGTTCAGATTAACTGTCACCGCCTCTAAAAATAAATCTAGTCAGCCATTATTCACTAGGAATCGATCAAACTTTCTGCAATATTGTTGCTTGACCACAATATTTGTTCAATCAAGTAAAACGGGGTCCTTTAGCAATTAATCCATTCAATTGAAGATAATCAACCACTCATCGAAAATCTTCCATTTGGGTGGATGGCCTAATGCCCCCTCCCCATTTCTCAATCATGAAGAAAATCTCATTGAAATCATCCACAACAACCCACACCAAGTTATTAACAAGGGGACAGTCTCGAAGCTTTCGTAGAAGGTCTCATGAGTGTCATCTAAGATGGGTAACAAGGGTTCTTATAAAACTCCGTAAATCTCCAATAAAAATAGTGTTGAACTGAAAAATAAGGATTATTTTGATAAATATATAGTGAGTTGAATTGATAATATTATTTTTTAAGAAGAGTAACTTTGAAGTTAAAAAAAATAGAACAGTAAGTCTAACCAAATTCAACATTCCAATGAGCTAGCACAAACTTAAAAGTGCAACAACAATAAAATGGTATGCATGCACATGCAACACAATTAATAGCATAAAAGAAAATACAAGCTAGGAATCCATCTCAAACTAATTAATAATCAAACATTCATATATAATACCCAAAATCCATAATTCCAATTTGATTTCAGATTATTAATTCTAATTAATCAAATATATAATTAAATGAGTTGAGTTCAAGAATATTAAAAGATTCTAAGAAAGCTATGCAAGATCGATAGAAATTAACAATCTAATAATTAAGCATTCATATATATATATATATATATATATACCTTGAGATTTGAAGATTGAGTAGTAACTATAGTCGATTGATATATAAATATACGTACCTTGCATCATACACCCAGCGCGCTCGATCTTTCTTGATTTAATTTTTTTTTTTTTTTTTAGCTCCATGCACCCCGGCCAATTGCAATCCATAAAAAAATCATGTCCAACTACACGTGAATTTAATAAAATACTAAATTATATTCATATATTACACCTTTGTAAATATATAATCAAACTGTAGCCCTGCATGCATATTAATTCCAATTAAAGTTATAATTCTAATTAACCAAATATATAATTAAAAGATTCAAAGAAAGCTATGCAAGATCCATAGAAATTAACAAACTAATTAAGTATTCATATTAATTAACATATACCTCGATACATAATAAGATAAAAAAGAAAATACAAGGCTCAAACTAGACCCAGTACGTACTCTTATCTTTAACAAACATTCTTAATACCATTATAATCCACAAACTATTTTATTAATTTTCTTGACTATTGAATAAAAAGAAAATTTATCAAACTTATAAACTCAAAATATATACAGTATATTTGATTTATTACCTTGCACCATATATAAGGCTCGCTTCTTGATGATGATTATTGAATTCCCCAATTGCATTAATAATCCATGTCCAACTACGTACACATGAATTTAATAATCATATATTACGTACCTTTGATCATAATCAAAAATTGCATGTATCATAATTTCAATTTTAATTTCAGATTATTAATTCTAATTAGCCAAATATATGATTAAATTAAATTATTTGAGTTGATCAAGAATATTAAAGATTGAATTATTTGCAATATTAATTAAAACAAGAAGCTGATGATATATAGATAGTCTCTCGAATAAATCATAATCAGAAAAAAAAAAAAAAAAAAAACGGGAATTGGAGAACATCTTGAAGAAGAAGAAGAAGAAAGTTTGTAATATGTAGAAACAAATTAATTAATTAAACGTATAGATGCATGAGCGTACCTTGCTATTAATTAATTGAAGATTGAGTAACTTTCAAAAACCGAAGCCAATAGGACGATCGTCGATCCACCGTGAGACGACATCGACGTCGACGACAAGATGGTTTGGCCGAACGTCGTAGCTAGACTTGCTCGATATGCTCTTCTATCACGAACGTTGGCCGGTATATATATATATATATATATATATATATATATATAGATGAAATCAAGAAATTAGGGGGCGGTTTCTTTTAAAAATTAAATCAAGTAAAAAAAATATTTAAATGAAAAAATCATTAATTAAAAAAATCGTTAAAACATTAAGAAAATCAACTAAATTTTAAAAAATAATTAAAAAAAAAATTAAATTAAATCTATATAAAATCTAAAAGTATTAAATAAATCAAATAAAATTTAAGAAATAATTAAATAAAAACATCTATTAAAATTTTGAAAAACTATATAAAATCCGAAAAATATATATAAAAAAAAAAAAAACAACTCAATCTTCAAAATAATTAAATTAAAAGGAATTTTTTTTTTTAAAAAAAATTATCTTTAAAAATAATTAAACTTATTATTAAGAGGCCTTCATTTTAATTCTCAATAACCCAAAATGGTTCTTCCTGTTGAACTTCTAAACATTGATAGTTTTGAATGAGGCATAATCTTTTTGTTTGCGTTTTATATAGACGAGGCCACTTACCACTTATTATGAATTCATATTAAATTTTTAAATAAAAATAAGCTTTCAAATCAAATATAAAATGCAATAACAATTTTACATAATTAGATCAAATAATCTACATCCAAAAAAAATCAAAACACGTTACACTAAAGTATCAAACAAGATTACAAGATATACAGATGAATTGGTGTAATTATAATAAACAAGTCTCGCTTATATTTTTCAACCACACAAATCAATCCATTAATATTACTATCTATTTGGCTCAAAATCTTTGTTATTTTCGATTACTTTCACGTTTCACCTTTAACCGATGGAGACAATTTTAATTGGGCCCGGCTAAAGTCACACACGAATCCTATGAGGACTCCCACACGATGAGAACACACACAAAATGGATGAAGACACCTACATGAAAATCCCAAAATTACCCTCCTCTCAATTAAAACCCTAAAAGTCATTATCTTCTCAGATTCAGGACACCCACCTCCCACCTCCATTTTCGTTCGCCACCTTCGGCGCGGCCCTCTCTTCACGTCGGTGCGACGCAGCAGCGCCGCCTACCTCTCCACTTCGCCCACCTCGTCGCGGAGGCCCACTGCGCTTCACTCTCCCCCACCCCTTCGCGGCCGCAGCCCCTCACCCTCTCCTTCGCGGCCGTTCGCGGCCGCACCCTCTCCCGTTCGCGACCGGCCTCCCTCCGTTCGTGCCTCTCGCCGCCGCCGCGCCGCTTCAGGTAAGTTGAAAATTAGGTTTCTGAAAATTGAAAATTAGGGTTAAAATTAGGGTTTTGGGATGTTGTTCGGAAATTTCTTTTGAACAATTTATGTTTGTTTTGTAGAGATTTTCGAACAACTTGAGTTTGTTCATGTAAAATTTTCGAACGTATTGACTTTGTTTTGAAATTTTTTCCGAACAATCTGTGTTTGTTGAAATTGAATTTTTTTTCGAACATATTGACTTTATTTTGAATTTATTTTCGAACAATCTGTGTTTGTTTTGGAAAAAATTTCGAACAAGATGTTCGATCTTTTTTTTCGGACAAATTTAAGTTGATTTGAAATTTTTTTCGAACATATTGAGTTTGTTCATTAAAAAATTTAGAACATCTCAACTTTGTTTGGGTAAAATTTTCGAACATATTAAGATTTTATTTTTGTTGTTGAAATTTTCGAACATATTAGGATTTTTTTTTAATCAAACTTATGGTGTTTGTTTTGGTGGTGATGGTGGGGATCCGGATGATTCTGGTGTGAAATGATGAATCGGGTGTGAAATGGAATGGATGGGTGTACTCATCCATACTTTTTTTTAAAGTGTAGGAAGGGTAAAAATGTCATTTCGCATACCCCTCGTGATAAAAAAAATTCCGGTGGGTGTCCTGATAGGATTCTTGGGTGCATTTAGCCGCGCCCATTTTAATTAGATACAATACAGCCCAACCCAACAGCCCATAAAATTATGAAGCCCAGCCCAATAAAATCGCTTTCATTCCATAAGTTTCCCCACAAAATCTTGAATATGTTGTAGTAAAATATTAATGCAATCATCAGAATAAAATGTTGAGTTTTAAAATAAAAACGTTATAAATAGGTGGGGTTTAAAAGATTTGTAAATTTCTCAATTTTTTTTTTTACTTAAAATGAAGAAAAATAATAAATGAATTAGAGCTAATAATATAAATAAATGAAATTCCTGATTAAACTCACGTACCGATTAGATTCATGAAAAGAAGTCCCTAATTAAGGTTGAAAATCAAACCAAGCTATTCGATACTCGATTCGAGATCGTTCGGTAAAAGCTCGTTTGAACTCGATTCGACATAGATATCAAACAAGCTTGAACATAAATTTACGTTCGGTATGGTCCAAAGCTCGGCTCGAGCTCGAGCTCGATAAGTAGACAAAGATAAATTTAGTGTAAAAATGTCAAACTACTCGAACTCGACTCGTGTTCGGCTCGAATAAAGCTCGTTCGAGCTCGACTCGTTTAATTATCAAACAAGCTCAAACACTAATTTTAAAGCTCGATAATATTTCAAACAAGCTTGAACAGCATCGCGTTCGGCTCGGCTCGACTCATTTACAGCCCTGTCCCTAATCAGTTTATTTACCATAATCAACATAAACCTCTAATTAATATAATGAAGTTTAATTTCAAATTAAATACACCTAAATTTAGATCTAATTAAGTTGGGTAGGTCTTCTGCCTCTATATGAAATTAAGTTCATCAAGTCAACGGTCAACCAGACTTGGTCAATTATTATTTTGTGTTTTTTTTTTGGTAATTTTTTTTAGTGTTACACTTTTTTTCATGTCGTGAATTACACTTTTATATTATATCATAGTTTAAGAATCTCTCAGACAAGAATTCGATCATCGGGATTTTCCAGTGCTCAGATCCATTGCGATTGCCCATGCGTTAACATACTCCATCCGTCCATGAAAAGTAGTCCCATTAGCCTTATATTCTTTGTCTACCAAATGTAGTCCCATGCACTTTATGAAAACTATCACCCTTCAACTATCACTTAATTACTCAATTTGCCATCAACTTTATTCACAAACAATCACTTTATTCACAATGGACACCACAACACCCTATAATACCCTTATTTTATCTACTTTTTTCTTAAAATTTGTGCCCCCCTCCATGGGACTACTTTTGGTGGACGGAGGGAATAGTATTTTTTGAGGGATTTTGTAGCCTTGGAGAGTGACGTTTGTACAATGTCTGCGTCTCTTTTAATATAATATATGACTAATTCTTAAATAATCTTCTAAATGAATGTGAAGGCGGAAGATTAGTAAGCAAATACTCCAACTATCTTCCATTTTTTATCTAGGTAATTAATTTTTCTTTAACACTTGATCAAATAAAAATTAAAAAAATGGACGAGGAAGTAATATTTAGTTATTAAATAATTAATAGGTTAGCTATTAATTAAAAACATCACAAAAGTTTAAATTATTGCAATTAGGTCCACAATTTGATTTATAATGTTTACGGAATTGTGAAAAGATTATAGAATTGTTAGCTCATGTCACACAACTTACTAACCCTATCCTTAATGTTATTAATTGGTCGAATTTGGAATTTGAATATTCTTCATATATATTCTGGTCTGATTCATTCAGAATCTGTCCAGGCATCGCTGCACAACCCCGGCCCTCCCCCGGCTTCATTGAACGGGGGAGAAAAGGCGTAAGACTCGTCTTGTGTTTCGTCTTCTTGCCACTCAAGAATGTCGTCATCAGGCAAGGGTGGATCTTCTCATGGGCTAAGGTGGGCTATAGCCCACCCTGGTTTTTTAAAAATAATTATTATATATATATATATAAATATATTTTTAAAAAAAAAACCTTGTACCAACTTCCACATAAATAGACAAGATACTTTACCACTAATCCATATTTGTTTTTATTAAATTAATTATAAAAAATAATTATTTAAAATCTTTACCTAATTTAAAATTTTAATTAAATAACAAACTCTAAGCTAAATCCCTTAATTTCATACTTATTAAAAATCTTTACCTAATTTAAAATTTTAATTAAATAACAAACTCTAAACTAAATCCTCAATTTCAAACCTCTAATAAAAAAACATATCAAATTTGAACTAGTGACTTTCATTTAAACCTAGTTGATGTCTTTAACAATGCATTATATACTCATTTAACTATCAATAGTTGATTTAAAGACGCGGTGAAACTTCTTAAGTTATGTCTTGGATCCCAATTATAACTTCAGGTTGTGTTTGGATGATGAGATTTAGGTATGGATCGATTTTAAATCCATATATAATCTAAATCTACTCCACTTGTTTGAATTAAAAAGTATATGAATAAATTTCAAATACTTACAATATTTTTTTAGTTAAAATTGAGAGGAATCCAAACACAACATCGGGTTGTTTAGTGAGGGTTTTATTTATGATCTCGTCTACAAAATTTATTTTGATGATTTTCAAAATCAACCAATTCAAAGTAAACATTACTTTATCGATGAATTCTATTAAATAAAAAATTATAGGGTGCAAATTTATGCAAAAAAAAAAAAAATATCTTTAGCCCATCCT
Source organism: Galeopsis tetrahit (assembly GCA_963675135.1). NCBI lineage: Eukaryota > Viridiplantae > Streptophyta > Magnoliopsida > Lamiales > Lamiaceae > Galeopsis > Galeopsis tetrahit. Next base: position 92,965,173 of record OY776119.1, read on the forward strand.
AATTTTTTTTTCTGGCTCCGCCCTTGTCATCAGGGTCACTAGAGTTGGAACTTATGCCCGAATTAGTGCCTTAAAAACTGTTTATGAGTTTTACTATGCAACTTTGCACCCCTACGGTGTTGCAACAATTTCCACCAATGGGACTTTTTCAACATTTTATTCCTATAAATTTATCACCCTCTATTTTAAACGGTTTTATTTTCTCAATCATTTAAGAATATTGGTCATAAAAAATAGTAAAATTTATCAAACCAGCTTAAGCTTCTAATTAATCTAATAAAACCAAAAATCCTACCAGCGACATAATCTTCTAATTTATTCAACTATATCTATTTCTTTAAATTAAAATAACGTACAAAATTTATTGCTTAATTAGAAAAGTGTAATTTAATTTTAACTATAATAATATCAATTGTAACCCTCCTCCTCATTCCTGGCTTGGGACAGGCAAGGATAAGCTAGTCTATCCCTGGCGGAGTTACTAATTTTTTATTTTTTAAATAAATGATTTATAAAATATCACTAAAAGGCGTGAATTGATTTCCTAATGCAATAATCAAAATAAAGTTATGCGTTTCAAAATAAAAACGTTATGAATAAGTTTAGCGAAAGAGTTTTTAAGATTTGTAAATTACTCAATTTTTTTTTTTTTACTAAAAATGAAGCAAAATAAATAAATGAATTAGAGCTAGTTTATTAATACTAATATAAATGAATGAAATTCCTAATCCTCTAAACCCTTAAACTCACGTACCGATTAGATTCATGAAACGAAGTTCCTAATTAGTTTTATTTACCATAATCAACATAAACCTCTAATTAATCTAATGAAGTTTAATTTCAAATTAAAGACACCTAAATTTAGTATATGCAGAAACCAGAAATCCTAACAGCGCCATCAATTATCAATTATAAGAGTACAAATTTTATTGTGTGTGTAATAATTAAAGGGCATACATACATTAATTTTTTTTTTTTTTTTTTATCTACTAGAACAAATTTAAGTATATACAAAGATGCATTGCACTACAATATATATAGTAAAAATATATAGTATAAGGATCCATCTAATTAAACTAGGCCTACTCTTATAAAAACATGAAACATTCTTGATATCATAGACACAATATTCAAATGCATGGCTTTTATTTAATTTGCACAAACAGTCGAAACATAAATTCAAGGATTTTACTACGTCAAATATTTCAAGGAACTCGTCTTCGCCATCATAGTAATATATGAAACACGTCATACTAAGGCCCAATTGAATCTTAGATATGGGTGTGTCATGTATTACTATGATGACGATGACGAATTCTTTGAACTATTGAGATAGAACCCTAATTACCTCAATTGAAAAAATCAACGTGGATGAAGTCTAGAATTAATGATGATCAAGTCTTAATTTAGTACTTCAGTTCAACCTATGCAGATCAACCAGAAATCCTACCGGTGATACGCCATATCTATTGCTTTAAATTCAAATAATACAAACACTTATAATAATTTAGTTTAATAATTTATTTTTTTTGCAATATATATATATATATATATATAATTATGTTTCCGCTGTTTATGCAAATAAAGCCATTTTTGATATACTGTTTGTCCATTAATTATATAAAAAGAATGTTTCATATTTTTATAAGATCGAGTATGTGTAGTTTATAAGATGGACCCCTATACTATATTATTTTTATTTATGCTATATATATTGTAGTGCATGGCATCTTGGTATATATACTTAAAATTGTACTAGTAAATTAATTAGAAACTGGAGTAGTAATTATTATTCATTTATATATATATATATATAGTATATAATAAGATAAAAAAAAACTATTTACAATATATAAAAAGAAAATTTATCAAACTTATAAACTGCAAATATACTTTATTATTATGCGTACCTTGCATCATACATCCAGCTCGATCGTTTCTTAATTTAATTTTTATCTAATTTATAAACTGCAAATATATATACTCCGTATTTGATTATTAATTACCTATACGTACCTTGCACCATACGGCTTGCTTCTTAATGATTATTTCTCCAATTGTCCATGTCCGGCCAACAACGTACGTACACATAAATTTAATACAGAAACCTTATGTATTCATATATTAGGTAACTTTGATCATAATCAAACTGTATCCATAATTTCAATTTAATTAATTCTAATTAGCCAAAGGTATATATATATATATATATACCTTGAGATTTGAAGATTGAATAGTAACTCTAGTCGATTGATATATAAATATATATATATAATAAGATAAAAAAGAAAGAATTATTTGCAATATATAAAAAGAAAATTTATCAAACTTATAAAGTACTCAAATATATTTGATTATGTCCTACGTACCTTGCATCATACATCCAGCGCGCTCGATCGATCTTTTCTTGATTTAATTTTTTTTGTAGCTCCATGCACCCCGGCCAATTGCAATTTATAAAAAGATATCCAACTACACATGAATTTAATAAATAAATTATATATATATTACCTTTGTAAATATATAATCAAACTGTAGTACTCCTGCATGCATGCGTATTTAATTAATTCTAATTAGCCAGTAAATATATAATAATTAAATGAGTTGAGTTCAAGAATATTAAAAGATTCAAAGAAAGCTATCAAGATCGATAGAATTGACAAACTAATTAAGCATTCATATTAATTATCATAAACCTCGATCCATATATAATAAGATAAAAAAGAATGAATTATTTGCAATATTAATTAAAACAAGAAACTGATATATAGATAGCCTCTCGATCATAAATCATTACAAATTATTTAATAAAATAAAACTAGAATTGGAGAATATCTTGAAGAAGAAGAAGAAAGTTCGTGATATGTAGAAACAAATTATTTAATTAAACGTATAGATGCATGAGCGTACCTTGCTACTAATTAATTGAAGATTGAGTAGCTTTAATTTCCACAACCGAAGCCAATCCGACGATCGTCGATCCACCGTGAGACGACATCGACGTCGACGACAAGATGGTTTGGCCGAACGTCCTACCTAGACTTACTCCATATCCTCTTCTATCACGTACATTGGCCGGTATATATATATATATATAGATGAAATTTGGAGGCGGTTTCTTTTAAAAATTAAATCAAGAAGTAAAAAAATATTTAAATGAATAAATCAGTAATTAAAAAAAATCGTTAAAACATTAAGAAAATCAACTAAATTTTAAAAAATAATTAATTTGAAAAATTAAATTAAATCTATATAAAATCTAAAAGTATTAAATAAATCAAATAAAATTTAAGAAATAATTAAATAAAAACATCTATTAAAATTTTGAAAAACTATATAAAATCCGAAAAATATATAAAAAGAAAAAAAGAAAAAAACAACTCAATCTTCAAAATAATTAAATTAAAAGGAAATTTTTTCTTTTTGTCTTTTATTTCAAAAAATTGCTTTCATTCCATAAGTTTCCCCACAACATCTTGAATATGTTGTAGTATCATCTAAATACTAATTTAACAAAAGTTTGCTAGCAAAACAAGTTTTCTTGTTTAATTAGAAAAGTATAATTTAATTTTAACGGCAATAGTATCGATAGTAACCTCTATTATCTTATATCAATACCGATAGTAACCTGCTTGGGACAGACAGGGATAACTCCCTTAAGTTACTAGTTTTTTTTTTTAATAAACGATTTATAAAATATTATCGAGGAGTGAATTGAATTTCTTAATGCAATCATCAGAATAAAATGTTGAGTTTTAAAAATAAAAACGTTATAATTAAATAAGTGGGGTTTAAAAAATTTGTAAATTTCTTTTTTTTTTTTTACTTAAAATGAAGCAAAATAATAAATGAATTAGAGCTAATAATATAAATAAATGAAATTCCTAATTAAACTCACGTACCGATTAGATTCATGAAAAGAAGTCCCTAATTAGTTTATTTACCATAATTAACATAAACCTCTAATTTTTTTTTTTTTTTGAAAGTATAAACCTCTAATTAATCTAATGAAGTTTAATTTCAAATTAAATACACCTAAATTTAGATCTAATTGAAGTTGGGTAGTTCTTCTATAAAATTGCGGCTATATATGAATTTTTTTTTTTTTTTTTCAGTAATTTTTTTTTGGGGCCATTATATTCCAGTGTCATTTGGGCTTGACAAAATCCATTCAGTCCTACAAAGTAAAACCTCTCCTTTAGGTGCCATTTGGGTGGCAAGATTACATTCTTGCCCTTATAGAGGAGAAAAGTAAGAAAAATGTCATGTCAGCTCTTGTCACCTTTTTTCCACATCTCTCTCTTACAAACACGGTACAGATTTCCAGTCTTCACAAAAAAAAAACATTACCTTCTCCCCTCCATTTTCGAACGCCGATAAACCCTTTTGAGTTTGTCTCCGTTTTAGGGAAAAGAACAAAGAAAAGAGGTAAAACCATGGCCGCCGCCTCCAACTCTCCGGTGTAGACGGCCCACCACCAGACCGTCGACGCCCCCACCCAAGGGCGGAGCCAGGAATTTTTTTCAGGGTGGGCTGAAAGCTTAAATAAATAGGCCAACGAGCAGAAGAAAATAAAAAAATACCGATTTTTTTTCATATTTCCAACCCCTCCCCATGACTCGAACCCAATGACTTGAACCTAAGACCTCACGGTCTAGATAGTGATGTTCTAGTCAAGTTATCCCACTTCGTTACCGATTTTATTTTATTTAAGAGGTTTGAATTACTCCCTCCATCCCAATTTAGATTGTGAATTAGCCAATGAATGTCCCAATTTAGATTGAGTATTTCCTTATTTGATAATAAATCATTTTTTCACTTTGAACTACACACTTCAAACATCTCAAAATTACATTACATGTCATTATTTATTACTCACAATATTTTATGTTTACATACATCTACTTTATAATTTTAATACTAATAAACAACTCTTATATTAAACTACGCGTAAACAATAAATATTTAATCTAAATTTGAACGGATGGAGTAATAATTTAATTAAAATTTTAATTTCAGTTAAATACATATGTTAGCAAACATTTTAGCAAAATTGAATCTCAATTAGTGGAAAAGACTATTTTTTACCTCCGAATAGGGTCACATAGTCGATTTTGTATAAGGATTTTTTTTAAGTAAAATATATAGAATTAAAAAAAAAAAGTTGGGGTGGGCTACAGCCACCCTTAGCCCAGGCTGTAGCTCCGCCCTTGCCCCCACCATGGCCGTCGGCCTTAAACTCCATGGCCGCCCCCCACCTTTGCCGCCGCTGCCCAAGCCGTCGATCTGTAATTCCTTAGCGTCGCCCACCTGTAAGACGAAAAGAGTGTGTGTCGCTCTGTTCTCGTTTTTTAGTTTTTGTGATCTGTTCTCGATTTTTCCTCCGACGTCGATTCAATTTTGTTACATATCTGTTCTCGTTTTTTCAGATCTGTTAATTTCAACACGTTGTCTCCTTTTTCTTCTGTGATTTTCAACGTTATTTGGTTACCACAAAGGATGTTCGAATCTAAATAATTCCGATGAAGACGCCATGGCCGCCGATCTGCAGCACTCCGATGAAGACGAAGATGAAGGGAGCCTTAATCTGTGCGTGGCGAAGGCGAAGAACGTTCGTGGTGGGGGTCGGTCGGCGACGGACGACGAAGGTGGTGTGGGCGCGTGGCGGCAGCCAACGTGGGGGTGGTGGTGGAGGGCTAGGGTTAGGGTTTTGGTAATTGGGCCTGGGCTAGGTTTCCCACCCCTAATGTGCACCCACTTTTTATAACCCCTAATGTGCACCTACACTTTCTAATGTTTGAAGAATAGTGGTGAAGAATGAGTTCTTAGGGTAATACATTTTTTTTAATTTTGAAACTGTGTTGTAAGACTCCATTTTTGTTAAGTTGAAAAAAGATGAGAGATGAAATATTGCAGGAAAATTCTTAAAAGACGAACAAAAATAAATTTGCATCAACGAAAAATAAATTTAAATCAACGAACAAGGATCTTCATGCCATCTTCTTCAACACAAAAAAATTAAAAACTCAACCTCGATATTGTTATTGTATATCTATTTCTTTGAATATTTATGTATTTCATATGAATGTTATATACAATTTTTTTTAATGGGTGTTATTTAACTATCATACCCCATATTAAAACTTTGAATCTGACCACAACTACATTGAAAATGCCAATAATATATCATAACATTTTAAATTAACCTTTCATAAAATTAATATATATAGTTCCTTTATATGAGTATTGTTTTGACTGGTCCTATTACTCTTAATAAAAGATGTACTTATCCAAAAAATTGAATCGGCTAAAAACGTTTGATTACCGATTTCCGACTTTTGTAATTTTGAATATCAAAAGTATATGAGATGAAGTTTTAGTTTAATATTGACATTATACTTGATGTGCCAAAAATTGCACGGGTGGACTAGATATCCTTGAGGTTGGATATCCGAATTCCCGAACGCCTAGGAATGCTTCGGGTACACTGCTTCTGCTGGAACGATCCTCCAAGAACCTGTAAGAGACACACCGGAGGGGATTCCGGTGTGGACACTCCGACGCTCAAGTCAGTGTCGGTAGTTTTGTATATGGCAAGGACCAAAGAATCCTTTAATTATCCACGAGGTTCTCACATGAAATCAATATATTATTCGTAAGCAGCGTAGTAAATCAAGTAAAGTTAGAGATCGTAACCTGAAAATGTACCTCAGTTTACCTATTTATAGAAAGTCCTTACCAAGGAGAAAGTTAGGGTTTCCTCCTATTTCGGAGTTGTACTTTGGACTCAGCCTTGCCAGTTTGATAAGGTCTTCCTCTCTCTTCCTTCGAGGAGAACCGGAACCACTCCCCCTAGTGGACTTCGTTTGCTGGGATAAAGGGAGAATGAGTCTCCTTTTACCCAGTCTCAGGCCGTTTCGCGCGGAGCTCCTCCGAGATCTTCGGACTGCTAATTCTTATCTAGACTGGGTCTTCCTAATATTTCTCCCGGGTGAAGCTCCCTCTGGAGGGACCTCCGGAAGAGATTCTCTATCCAGAGAGTATTTCTTAATCCTGTATCTCTCTTTTATCTTATCCTCTATACACGTGTCGCCTTCTTATCGAATGACATTTTTAGTTCGCATCATCTACTCTCCCCTACTCTCATAAAAGGAATGTATATATTTTCTTTTGTGAGAGTAGGAAATTCAGGTGATTCCAGCTTGGGAACATCTCTGGAGGGGAACTTCAAGAGGGTTTCAATTTCACGAATTTTTCCCGCCCATAATTCCGAAAACGCTTCAACTTCCTTGCCTGGGTCCCACACAGCCGCAACTTTCTCTCTCTTACTAGCTTCCTGAGGAAAAACCTCGATTCTAACCCACTTTTCCTTCATCCACTTTACGCAATCCCTTTCTGAATTTCACTTTCTCGAAAGTTCCTTCGCTTCGCTGTTTCCACTCCTCAGGCGTCTTCCTCTCCAAGTCTCGCCGTCGCCGGTCTCCCTGTCCGACTTCGTTTTTCTCCCAACAAGGTAACCTGGCTATCTTTTCTTCTTTTATTAACACTACTTAGTTAATGTCCCATCCTTCCTCTCCGCTTAGATTTCCCGGTCAAAACCCTTCTGAGTCCATCCTTTTTCCGATGGGGAGCCCTGAAAATAGGATTTCGACCTCTTCCTTACTCGAAGATACTTATCTAACCAGTCTTGTTCAAGCCCAAGTATTTCCACCGGAGTATACCCTCCGCGTTCCTCGCTCAACCGAACGCCCTGATGTTCTTGGGCCTCGAACCCTAGCTTTTTTCGAAGCTCAAATTAGGGCAGGTCTTCGATTTCCAGTTCACCCCTATTTGGCCTCCATATCTACTCGCATGCAGATCCCTCTCAATCAATTCACCCCAAATGCCATCCGCACTATGATAGGGTTTTATATCCTGGTGAAGGGGAATGGCGGTGAGCCTTCTGCCAAACTATTCCTGAGTCAACACTCTTGCAAGCTAAATGACGGCTTCTTCTATGTTTGTGGGAGAAGGTCTCGTGTTTGCAAATTCATGACCAAACTTCATGAAGAAGAGTCATCTTGGAGGGAGTATTATTTTTTTGTAACCAACCCCACCGATTGGCCGTTTCCCCACGGGAGTAGGATATACCATAATCCAGGGATACTTCCTCCTCCTCTGAAAACCTACTCTGTTTTAAACCACACCGTCATGACCAATCTCAATGCTCATGTCCGCCAGCACGATTTTTTTGATGTTCTTGGTATCTGCAAAAATCTTCGCATCCTCTCCCACTTTGGATTCTGTTCTCAAGATTTCCCCTTAGAACCTCGAGATGGTAAAGAACTTCCTGTTTTTGCCTTTCGCTTTTCGTATGCGCCTATTATATATTTGTTCTGAAAAATCCCTTGGTTGTTTGCAGCAATGAGTTGGTTGATTCATATCTCGCGGGATGCTCCTGCTCTCGGAATAGTGAAGGCCCCAGTATTGGTTTCTCCTGAAGACCCTCCACAAGCTCCTCAATCCCCTGCTCCGGCCCTAGAAAACTTGGAAAAGACTCCAGCTCCAGAAAGTTCCACGAAGGTTCCTCCTCTCCCAGGCTCTGTCTCTAGGAGGACTCGCTCAGCCACCAATGCCTTCTTTTCTGACAGCGACACTTCTAAAAAGAAGAAGGGGAAGACTGCTCGAGCTCCGGCTGAGAAGGGAATTCCCACTTCCACCTCCTACGGGCCTCTTCAGCGTCTCATTGACCAATGCCCTCCTCCTTCTCACATCGAGCTCTCCGACAAGCCTCTTCCTGAAGATCAACTGCTTCACGACGCTCATCTTTTTTTTGAGGTATTTCCTTTTATCTTTATGACATCTAACTCCTCTTTTTCTTAAACATTACTTCTTTTCATCATGCAGTTCGGCCTTGTCTATACTAAGATATTCGACCAAGGTATTGAAATGGCTGCTGAGATTGAACTTCTTCGAGCTGAGGCATCCTCCTTCCAGTCAACCCTTAAGAGTGTCGCCGCAGAGAAAGACAAAGCTCAAAAGCGAGCTCAGGCTATGGCTGAAGAGTTGCCTCTTCTCCGGGCTCAAAGCAGGCAGGAGGCGGCCAAGGTTAAGCATCTGGAGGAAGAAATTGAACGGATGGGAATAGAGATGAGGCAAATGGAGCGCGAACTACCAGATGTTGGAGTACAAGCCTGCATCAAATCTTTGTTTACCTCTTCCTTGGGTCAAGAATTCTTGGGGACCCTTCATACTCAGTGGCTGTCCAGTTTTTTAAAGAGTTCAAGCTTCTTATGCGCCATGGGTCCACATATTCCTCACTTCATCGACCATGGCTTCAGTAATGTCGTAGCCGAGCACTCAGCCCCAGGGTTCGACGGGACCTACTCTCGTGCTTTCCGCCTGGACCAGCTTGCTACTCCTCCCAAGTTCTTGGGAGATCCGTCGGAGAGCGCCGACAGTCCTTGGTGGCTCCCCGGAATGAATCAGGTCATTACCAAATTACAGGCGACCAAGGTGGGTATGGCTGAGCTAAAGCCTCTAGAGCAGTTGGTCTATCCTTATGATTCTGCTCCCAAAACTATGATCGAAGCAGAGGGAAAGAAGGATGTTGAGGCTACTTTAGGAGATGAAGAGGGCCCAGAAGAGGGCGGAGGATCTAGCAATCATGTTGCTATCGGGGAGGCTGCCATCGAAGGGGCTGTGGTCGAGGGAGCTGCTGCTGAGGAGGTTACTGTTGAGGAGGCTGCTGTTGAAAAAGCAGTTTAATATTCGTATTTCTATGGTCATAACAAACATTTTACCTTTCTTTTGTTTTGCTATACTCTTTTAATTTTCTGCTCATGGTATTTGCTCCATCATACTCTATAGGGGACCTCACACTCCTGGATATGTGGGGGCTTTTTGTAGTAATCGTTCTAGCTTCATATTGCTTGTCCGTTAGCTTTTCTTTTCTGCTTACATGGGCAACCTATAGGACCAGTAAAGAATATATTGGAGGTGTGCTCTTGGGGGTGTGCTCTTTTTCTTCCCCCTTATTGGTCTTGTAGGTTGCACCATAGTCGTATCTTGGTTTTCTAACCTTCAAAGGATTTACTCAAGAACTCCAGGGATCACTTCTGGTTTCAAATGACTTCGAGGAGGTTTTCCTCGATTTTAGCAAAATCTTTGTTTCCTAGGTACCCGCCTTGGGTCTTGATTATGGGGAGATGTTTCCCCATTCTCTTTGGCCTCTGCGCCTTTGCTTGTCTTTCATTCTTGTTTTAAAAGATTTTGATTCATAGAATTTTTCCTTTTATTGAGCAACCCTTTTGGGTCTTAAGTGTAGTGAGGGCTCTTCGGAGGTCCTCGGCCTCTAGGCTTCTGAGTGTCTCTCACTCTTATTCTTAAAATATTTTTATTCGTAAAATCTTTCTTTTCATCGAGTAACCCTCTTGGGTCTCAAGTATAGTGAGGGCTCTCCGGAGCTCCTCGGCCTCTAGGCCTCTGAGTGTCTCTCACTCTTATTCTTAAAAGATTTTGATTCGTAAAATCTTTCTTTTAATCAAGTAACCCTCTTGGGTCTCAAGTATAGTGAGGGCTCTCCGGAGCTCCTCGGCCTCTAGGCCTCTGAGTGTCTCTCACTCTTATTCTTAAAAGATTTTGATTCGTAAAATCTTTCTTTTCATCGAGTAACCCTCTTGGGTCTCAAGTATAGTGAGGGCTCTCCGGAGCTCCTCGGCCTCTAGGCCTCTGAGTGTCTCTCACTCTTATTCTTAAAAGATTTTGATTCGTAAAATCTTTCTTTTCATCGAGTAACCCTCTTGGGTCTCAAGTATAGTGAGGGCTCTCCGGAGCTCCTCGGCCTCTAGGCCTCTGAGTGTCTTTCACTCTTATTCTTAAAAGATTTTGATTCGTAAAATCTTTCTTTTCATCGAGTAACCCTCTTGGGTCTCAAGTATAGTGAGGGCTCTCCGGAGCTCCTCGGCCTCTAGGCCTCTGAGTGTCTCTCACTCTTATTCTTAAAAGATTTTGATTCGTAAAATCTTTCTTTTCATCGAGTAACCCTCTTGGGTCTCAAGTATAGTGAGGGCTCTCCGGAGCTCCTCGGCCTCTAGGCCTCTGAGTGTCTTTCACTCTTATTCTTAAAAGATTTTGATTCGTAAAATCTTTCTTTTCATCGAGTAACCCTCTTGGGTCTCAATTATAGTGAGGGCTCTCCGGAGCTCCTCGGCATCTAGGCCTCTGAGTGTCTCTCACTCTTATTTGTTATATTCATGCATCAAGTATTCCAATAAGGGAAAGATAATCAAAGCACGGTAATTCTGTATGATTCTTTTTCAAAAAAGGGGATAAAGCTTCATTGATTAATATCAGTTTTCAACATAGGCCATAGATAACCTACGCCGGCCTCATTAAAAACCTCATTACGGAAAAACCCCCAAAAGGAGGAAACCCACAAAGAGGGAAAAAGAGCTCCAGTGAAGCTACTAAATACATTAAACAAAATACGAATTAATGCAAAAAATCACAAATGGTCTCAAGACCTTACATTTTCTTCAAACAAAGAACCTCTTCAAATGGCAAACATTCCAAGGTCTGGCTATATCGACTCCTTCCATGCTTTGCAGCCTATATGCTCCTCCCTTTAGTACCTGTGTGATTTCATAAGGCCCCTCCCAGTTGGGCTCCAGTTTTTCGGTATTCTTTAGAGCGTCGGCTCTCCTTAATACCAAATCCCCCACTCTGAAGGACCTCGGGATCACCCTTCGGTCATATGCAGCTTTAATTATGCTCTTGTATCTTTCCGCGCGCACCCGAACCATCTATCTTTCTTCTTCCATTAGATCCAGGGCTTCTCTCATCAACTTCACATTCTGATGTTCTTCAAATTGGGCAATTCGGTGGGATTGCAACACAGCTTCTGGAGGTATCACCGCCGCAGCTCCGTAGACCAATTGGAAAGGGGACTCCCCAGTTGCTGTCTTTGGGCTAGTTCTGTAGGACCATAACACATTATCTAATTCGTTCACCCATCCTCCACCTATCTTTGTCAACCTCGTCCGAATACCATCTACTATCGTTCGATTTGTAACTTCTACATGTCCGTTAGCTTGAGGATGGGCTACGGAGGTAAATCTTTGTATTATGTTCAGTCTTGCGCACCATCCTCGTACGTTTTCTCCATTGAACTGTGTCCCATTGTCAAAGACCAATATCCTGGGTACTCCGAACCTGCAGCAAATTTGTTTTCCCAGGAACTTGATTACGTTCTCCTCATCTATCGTAGCTAAAGGGGCAGCTTCAACCCATTTACTAAAATAATCTACTGCCACTATCAAAAACTTTCTTCCTCCTGAGGCTGGAGGAAAGGGCCCCACCAAATCGATTCCCCACTTAGCGAAAGGACACGGGGAGCGCATAGCTCCCATCTCTTTTGCCGGAATCCTTATCAAGGGACCGTTTTTCTGACATTTAACACATTTCGTTACGAATTCTTTGGCATCCTTCGTCATGGAGGGCCAATATAATCCTGCCCTTAAGGCTTTCTTCACCACTGTCTTGTATCCTTCATGGCTGGCCGCATCTCCTTCATGGATCTCCTTGAGTGTGTACATCGCTTCTCGGATTGATATGCACCTCAAGTATGGTTGGGTAAATGACCTTTTGTATAAGTGCCCTCCAATAATACAGTATTTGACCCTAAGAGCTCGAGCCTCTCGAGTGGTAGGGGCATCTGCTTCCTTGGTGAGCTCCGTCCAAATGTCTTTCCTCCAATCATCTCCTCCTTCGATGGAACCAATGGGGTTTCCGAAAGTCTCTCTTTCTGCTACTACCAAGGTCACTGTTCCTTGTCCATCAAACTCTGTGGAGCTGGCGAGCTTAGAAAGGCCATCAGCCTGCATGTTCTCCTCTCGAGGTACTTGAATCACCTTACAATCTTGGAACTTGCCCATCACTTCTTTAGCTCGTTCCAAGTAAGCAGCTGATGTGCCAAAATTTGCACGAGAGGATTGCGTGTCCTCTGGATTGGATGTCCCACTCTTCGAACACGTACAATCACTCCAAGTATGCTGCCTTCACTCGAAATCTTCAAGAACCTGCAAAGAGCACGCCGGAGGGGGGTTCGGCGTGGACACTCCGATGCCTAAGTCAGTATAGGGCTTATGAAAATCTCCCAAGGATCTCGAGATCCTTGATGTATCAAATCAGTTCTCAAAGAATATCAAAAGGGTGTTTTTTGTTTTTGTTGGGATATAAATTCACCCTAAGCCCCATTTGATGTTAGAATAGTTTTGATAGCCAAAACACTTAGAGTTTATAAATGTAATAGGATCAACTGACTTGTATAGAACAGCTTAGACTAGTCTTGTGTGATCAACTGTATTGATAGCAGCTGATCAGCACAGTCATGGCTTACATGCCTATCCTCAAGATAAGAAGAGTAGAAGACATAAAGACTAGAAGATCCTTGAAGACCAGATATGTTAAGGTGCTTGTATACCTGCTTATCTGATGGAGTCCCAGATTAAAGATGGCCTAAAGCATTACAAAGAAGTTCCAGATCAGAAGAGTAGTACTCGTCTGATACCAGAAGACAGAAGACCTAAGGCCAGAAGAGCAGTCAGAAGACTAGTAGTACAGATCAGAAGACTATGTGCTCTTCCAGGACTCGGCTGATTCCCAAGTCATCTTACAATTCAAACGAAGACCTACCTTATTTAGAAGATTGACATGATCCCAGGATTGAAGCAATCAAGCGACTGGAATCAAGGAATCAAGCTATTATGGGAAGATTGCTCAAACGGCTAGTCAACTCCAACGGCTAGTTGCACTCAATCTCCATTATAAATACAAGAGGTTGAACACAGAAGCAACACAAGAGAGAATTCACAAGCTAAGCAAGCCATCAAGCAAAAAGCCACATTGTTCTAAGAATTCTCAAAGAGCCTGAAATCCATTAGATTATCCATAGCTCTTAAGTACTTCTTATCCAACCCTTAAGAACCTGAAACTTGTTCATATTGTATATCAATTGTTTTAGGCATAGTGGTTAAGCAAATTATAAGCTTGAACCACTAGTTGGATACATCTCAAAAACCCCAAACCCTCACCGAAAGGTTTAAGTTTTTGAAACCCCTCAAAGTGCAAGTGCTTACAATCACTTGTGGAGACCGCAGCTGTTAGGACGGCTCAGATCTCAAAGTCCTAACCTTGGGACTATAAAGGACAAGACCCTTGTAATTTGTGGAAATTAAAGGGATTAAACATCACGTTAGGACGTGAGAGTGGACGTAGGATCGTATATCCGAACCACTATAAATCCGGTGTTATTTACTTTCTGCACTTTACATTTCTGCTTTTACATTCATTATTATATAGTGCATACTGTGATTTCAACACTCTTCAAAAAGGGCCATAACTTTCAAACCAGCATCAGCTGAGTAATTTCACAAAGTAAAACAAGTTATAAGAACGAGTCTAAACCAGGGCCACCACATTTCCGCACACAACCTCTTCAATCAGACCACTATAGTCATCTGGACCAGCAGACTTGCAGTCCAGTTGACATAGCAATCAGAAGAGGTTTCCAACTCTGTTTGAAAAAGTTTTAAAGTCTATTCACCCCTCCCCTCTAGACTTTAATCCCATTCACTACTCGTTCAGGGACCAACAAGTGGTATCAGAGCAGTGGTTCTAACGGACTACTGTCTCTAGATTATCAGAAGACTTGAGGGAGTCTTTCTGTAGTCCTCTTGAACAGATCTTTTTTTTAAAAACTTGTTTTCGAAAACTCATACAGCATGAGTGCTAATATGCGTAAGTTGCCTAAGTTTTCAGTGGAGGATTATGATTACTGGAAGATCAGGATGAGGAAGAATCTCACATCAGTCCACTACAAGATGTGGTCTGTAATCACAGAAGGCCCGATCACCATCATGACAGTCAACACTGCAAATGGTGATCCAGAAGTCCCAGTTGGAGAACTGGTTCCCAAGCCCATGAAGGATCTCACACCAGAAGAGATGAAGCAATCAAACCTTGATAGCATTGCTCAAGATTACATAATGCAAACTCTTCCAAATGAGTACATTGCAAAGGTAATCCATTGTGAGTCAGCCAGAGAGATGTGGGAGGCATTGGCACTTCTCTGTGAAGGAACTGAGCTGATCAAAGAATCCAAGTTGTCTACAGCAGTCAAGAAGTTCGAACACTTCAAGATGCAACCAGAAGAGTCTATTGATCAGTTAGACAACAGATTTACCAAGATCATCAATGAGATAGAATCTCTGGGCAAGAAATACACAAATAGAGAGAAAAATCTAAAGATCTTAGATTCTCTAACCAAGAAATGGAGACTCAAGAAGACCATCATCAAAGATACTCAAGATATCAAGAAGTGGTCTGCCCAAACTCTATTTCAGAACCTGAAATCCCATGAATACGATCTTGAAAGAGAAGAGAACTCAGGAAGTGATGAGCCAACTGCAACCCCATCTACCTCCAAGACTGTAGCCTTCAAGGCAGCCAATACAAAAGCTGCAAGCACCTCATCTGGCAAGACCTCTCTGAAAACAGAAGAATGTGAAGGATCAGACATGAGCCTAAAAGAGCAAATGGCACTTATGATCAAGAGATTTGAAAGGATGAACACCCTCAATAGTAAATATAGAAAATTCTATAGAAACTACAAAGATAGAAGAGCAAGTTCACCCTCCAGAGGTTCCAGAGAAAGAACACCAGAAAGACATCCTAGAAAGGATGTGGAGTCATCTGACAGCCGAGGATCTAGAAGAAGAGATGCCACTCCTCCAAGGAGAGGCAACTCATATCAGAAACCTGGATCTTGCTTCAACTGTGGCAAACCAGGACACTATGTCTATGAATGTCCTGAGCTGGATTTGGATGACAAGAAAGAAAGAAGGCCAAGAAGAACCTCAGACAAAAAGGCAATGGTGACTGAAGAATCTGAATATCAAAGTGATGAACTACCTACATCACCAGACGATCAAATCTTTTCAGATGACTCAGACGACCTAGCTATGATGGCCATAGGAGAAAATGAGGTAAACTCTTATACTACTACTTTCCATTCACCTATTTTCTCACAAACAGATGACATAAACTCATCTGAAGGCGAATCAGAAGACACCTATTACCAATCTTTAAGAAAGGTAAAAGGTGATCTGGATATTGCCACTAGAGCCTTTATAGAAGTGGAAGAGGAGAATAAGGATTTAAGGAAAGAAGTTGCTAGGTTGAAAAAGGTAAAGTTTGATAACACCCCTGAGTTAGTCACCATGAATGAAAGGTTGACCAAAGAAGTGGAACTTCTTAAGGAAGAAAATACCACAACAACTCAGTTGTATGAGGGGATGTTAGAAACTCAAGCCTTAGAAACCAAAGAATTTCGTATACTTCAATCTAAGTTCAATGATCTCTTCCAAACACATAAGCTCTTAGAAAAGGAGAAGGAATGCCTAGATCAAAAGATATCAGAATTCAATAAAGCTTCGACTACTATTGAAAGTATCTCTGAATATTATAGATCAAATGGCAATAAGATGGGTTTAGGTTATGAACTTAATCCATCAACATCCTCTCCAGCTGGGGGTAGTACACCTAACCAGTGCACTACTCAGACACATGAACAGGGTGAGTGTTCTAAACACAATGAACTCAATATGAACCAAAAGGCATCTGTACCAGCCAAGGCTAACTATCCCAAAACCAAAAATGGTAAAGGACAAGCTAACCCCAAGCCTGTACAGAGGAACAGCAAACAGCCTAGACCATCTCGGCTGAGACAGTCTCAGCTGTATGCTGCTCCAGCCAAGAAGAAGAAATCTTCTTCAAACAAATCTGTTCTCTTTGCACCCCCTATCTCTTATGATATTGTGAGAACAGAAGAGTATGGTCCATATAATCGTGTGCATCGACCAGCTAATGCACCCAGGCCGAATGTAACTAGTCAAAAGATCATGTATGTACACTCCTATAAAGGGAAACCATTTGACTACTACTTAGCTGACACCAAGAACAAATCAGATCAGTCCAAGGTGCTGACTGGTAAGATTTGGTTCTGTGATGCCCGAGGGAAACAACTCAAATGTTCAAGGTTGTTTAAACGACCAATGTATATGTGGGTTCCCAAGGGTAGTACTAACAGCCAAGGACCCAAAACAAAATGGGTACCTAAAACTTAACTTTTCCTGCAGGAAAGGAAGGACCTATACAGAAGAGGAGGTCTAGCAGGAGAAACTTGGTACATAGATAGTGGATGCTCAACACACATGACAGGAACCAAAACCCTGCTGACTAACTACATAGAGAAGAAAGGTCCAAAAGTTTTCTTTGGTGATAACGCGCACGGTAACACAAAAGGATATGGCACCCTTAAAAATGGTGACATTGAGGTACATGATGTATCATATGTAGAAGGTCTTAAGTTTAATTTATTATCTGTTTCTCACTTTTGTGACACTGGTTATTCAGTTAAATTCTCTAAAGATGAATGTCTCATAAGTGATAAAAGAACAAAACAAAACCTTCTAACAGGATCTAGAAAGGGAAGTATGTATCTTGCAAATTGGAACAGCTGCCCTAAGGATACATGCCTGCTTGTGAAGAGCCCTAAAGATGTCAGCTGGCTATGGCACAAACGTCTTAGCCATCTGAACTTTAAGACTATGAACAAGTTAGCAAGGGAATCCTTAGTTGATGGTCTGCCTAATGAACTCTACTGTAAAGATCAGGTTTGTGATGCATGTCAACAAGGAAAGCAAACAAAGGTCTCCTTCAAGACCAAGAAGACAGCATCAACCAGCAGAGTTCTTGAATTGCTTCACATGGATCTCTTTGGACCAATCACTCCAACCACTCTAACAGGAAGGAAGTACACTCTTATTGTTGTAGATGATTATTCCAAGTTTACTTGGGTTATCTTCCTATACAAGAAGAGTGAAACACAGCAGAAGCTCCCTGAACTATTGAAGAGGATCCAAGTAGAGAAAGGAGAACCAATTGTGAAAATTAGAAGTGACAAAGGCACTGAATTTATTAACTCTTATATAATTGCCTATTGTACTTCTAATGGTATTCAGCACGAGACAAGTGCAGCAAGAACACCACAACAGAATGGTGTAGCTGAAAGAAGAGTCAGAACACTCAAAGAAGCTGCCAGAACACTCCTTGCTGAATTCTCTACTCCCAAGAAGTTATGGGCAGAAGCCATCAACACAGCTTGTCACACTCAAAACAGGTCAGGTATTCATAAAATACATGAGAAAACCCCATATGAACTGTGGAAAGGAAGAAAACCTAGAGTATCTTACTTTCATATATTTGGTTGTAAGTGTTTCATTCACAACAATGGGAAGAGTAAGTTGAATGCTTTTGATGCCAAAGCAGATGAGGGCATATTCTTAGGATACTCCTCAACTAGCAAAGCATTTAGAGTACTCAACAAACGAACCCTTCTTGTGGAAGAAACACCTCATGTTGTTTTTTATGAATCTTGTGAAAAGAATGCAGTAGAAACAACCTCAGCTACAGAACAGATGAAGAAACTAGTGATCAAGAAGAGGTCTGATGAATTTATTGAAGTCAATGAACCATTCCCTGAAGAACCAGAGGAAGATAAGCCTCATAGACCTGTCACTAGATCTCAAACCCAAGCAGGACAAGCTGACCAGAATCAAGATGCATCTATTCCAAATGCCAGGGGGAATGATCTCTTTGACACTCAAGATACAGAAGATGATCGACCTAATCAAGTCAACCCTCCTGATGGCACTAGATCAGATGAGGATTCAAACTCATCCAATGCAGATACTCCAGTGAGGCATACATGGAGGAACAACCATCCATCAAACCTCATCTTAGGAGGAGCAGAATCAGGTGTCAAGACCAGAAGACAACTGAATCAGAATTCTCAATCATCTATGTTCTGCTGGTGTGCTTTCCTGTCCAACATTGAACCAGCTGACATAGAAGAAGCAATGACAGATAGCAATTGGATCACTGCTATGCAAGAAGAACTAAACCAATTCGAAAGAAATGAAGTCTGGGAATTGGTAGATCGTCCTGAAAACCACAATGTAGTAGGAACAAAGTGGGTATTCAAGAACAAGAAGGACGAAAATGATGTGATAACTAGAAATAAGGCAAGGCTAGTTGCAAAAGGATACTCACAATCTGAAGGGATTGACTATGATGAAACTTTTGCACCAGTAGCCAGATTGGAAGCCATTCGACTATTTCTAGCTTATGCATCATATATGGGCTTCAAGGTATATCAAATGGATGTCAAGAGTGCTTTTCTAAATGGTATTCTGATAGAAGAAGTATATGTAGAGCAGCCTCCAGGATTTGAAAAAGGTGATCAAGTATATCGACTGAAGAAGGCTCTCTATGGTCTAAAACAAGCCCCTAGAGCTTGGTATGACACATTGTCACAATTCCTACTTGACAATGGATATACAAAAGGCAAAGTTGATAGAACTCTCTTCAGAATACAAGAAGGAGAAGACATTTTAATGGTACAAATATATGTAGATGACATCATATTTGGATCACCCAATCAAGAAATGTGCAAGAAGTTCTCTGAACTTATGCAAGGAAAATTCGAAATGAGCATGATGGGTGAGATGAATTATTTCCTAGGACTTCAAGTCAAGCAGAGTCCAGAAGGGATCTTCATCAACCAGTCCAAGTATACCAAGAGTCTGCTAGAAAGATTCAAAGCTCTACAAAGCAAGACTGCAAGGATTCCAATGATGACATCCTTCAAAATGGAACCAGATGAGACTGGACAGGCAGTTGATCAAGCTGAATATAGAGCACTGATTGGATCTCTACTATATCTTACAGCCAGCAGACCAGACATAACATTTGCTGTAGGAGTATGTGCTAGGTTTCAAGCAAACCCAAAGCAAAGTCATCTAGAAGCAGCAAGTAAGATTCTCAAGTACCTAAAAGGATCAGTCAACCTAGGTCTATGGTACTCTGCTGATGACAATCTAGAATTGAGTGGCTATTCTGACTCAGACTTTGGAGGATGCAGAATTGATAGGAAGTCCACATCAGGAACCTGTCAATTTCTAGGAAACAAGCTGATATCATGGTTCTCTAAGAAGCAAACTTCAGTTGCAACCTCCACCACTGAAGCAGAATACATGGCAGCTGGTAGTTGTTGTAGTCAGCTGCTCTGGCTAGTTCAACAACTCAAGGATTACAATGTAGAGGCAAGAGAAGTCCCTATTTATTGTGATAGCAGCAGCGCCATTGCCATCACTCAAAATCCAGTCCTCCACACAAGGTGCAAGCATGTCGACATTAGACACCACTTCATAAGAGATCACCTTGAAAAGAAGGACATCAAGATGGAGAAAATTCACACAGATATCCAAAGAGCAGACATCTTGACTAAGCCCCTAGCTGAAGAAAGGTTCAAAACCTTATGTTACAGCTTAGGACTCCTGGACCCAAGCACATGAAGAAGGAGAAAACAGCTGAAAACCTCAGCTGATCCAAGTGCAGCAGACTAGGAGAATCAGATGAGGTGAATAGACACCCTCATCTTCAGGTAAGTTCTTTCCCAATGAAGACAGATAGAGCTGAGGGAAAACATAGAGTTATCTAATCAAGGGGGAATCAATGATACCTTAAGAATCCTTGATGAAATACTCTAACATCTGCATTACATAGTATACATATACATATATATATATATAGCACACTTGAACAAAGTTATTTGATCTCTTTACAACTAAGCAATGTATAACTATGTATATTAATAAACTATTCTTCATAAAATACTTTATTCATATACATAAATACAGTATACTACTGAGTCATACTTGGCTGGATTAATACACCATCCTCACCGACTCAACAGTATGCATGCACAGTACGGATTTCAAATAACTCATGGTCAAAATTTATAATTTCTGCATTCCATTAGATAAGTCTGAATATCTTTAAATGTGCACCCTTGGATCAAGAAATTCACTGCTGATCTTAAGAAATCACTTTTCAGAATTCAGACCTATCACCTATATAGTCTTGTCATCTTTCTCTCCATTACCTCATTTCTACCCCTATAAAAGGAGAAGTTATGAGAACACCTAAGAACACAAAACATCTAACACTTTTCTTATTTCAGGTATGGAGACAATTGAAAGAAGAGATGGAATGGAGATCATTCTTCAACCAAAATCTTGGGTGAAGGAGATGAAGATTTGTCCAGAAAATGAAGATGATGCAGATCCATATACATGGCTTACTCAACATGAGTATGTTCATGAAAGCTAAAGGAAGAAGAGACGTTCTTGTTGAAAGCTAAAGGAGGAAGAGATGCAGAGGACAAAGTAGAAAGCAAGCAGAGCTTCTTCTCTAGAAGGAAGTTCTACATGGAGAGCTTGTTATCAAAAGCTACTGTGTCTAAACAGAACATGAAGGCTGCGTCCATGGCACTCTCTTCAACTCCATTGAAGCACCCCTCAACCTTCCTTCCCCTTCTAGAGAAGCGAAGAAATTCAACAAGAGCACATTAGATGCTACATCCCATCTGATGATGAGGAACATCCGATGGTGAGGAACATTTAAATCAGTGGGACTACGTCTAGACTAGCTCCACTTGATTTGAAGAAGGAGCTGAAAGATCCATCAAACCAGGTTGGATCATCACTCACAATAAAGCTGGAAGGATCCATCCAGGTTGGATCATGAGAGCAAACACAGTTTCCTCTACTCAGCTGATCAGAAGACCAACTCAGCTGACCAGAAGACTTTTCAAAGACAATCAGCAGACATCTTGAAGAACTCAGAAGACCTCACTCTGCTGATCAAATCACACAAATTTAGAGTATAATGACTAGTCTTGATCATGTAATTCATTCTAGATTTATTCCTGAATGTAATTAAACAAATTGGCTTATATAAGGAATGCAATTTTCTTATAGAAAACGGCCTTGATGATCAATTCTTACCATAAATTAGTCTCAACGGCTATTTTTGGTAATGATGTCATTAATACTCAAGTACCATATTGCCAGCAAATCAACAATTGCCAAATGGCATAACCAGCCGGCAAATTTAAGAAATCTTGGGCTCTACTCCAAAACCGAATCCAAATCTGACCGTTAGATCAAATTCTCTGGAGTATATATATTCACATCCCTAATCCCTGTCGCTCTTATTACTCAATTACTCACATTACTCTCTCTCGTTCTGCAAATTTCTTTCAAGCCTTCAAACCCTAACACTCAGACTCTACTATGGCAATCATTGAAATTTACGACGAGAAGACCAAGAACACTGGCACCTTGGATGCTGCAAAGTGGTCCAAGGAAGGGAAGATCTTTACGGAGAATGCTCTGTTTTTCAAAGGCAAACATTCAGATGAGAACAAGGAGATATTGCTTCGGTGTGTCAATCTTAAACTCAGAGACTTTCTGGAAGCAGCTCCAACTAATGTCTATGAACTAGACGTTCTGACATTCTATGCAAACGCCGTGATGAAGGGTTCTCATGTTGAAAGTGTCATGAATGGACACAAAGTCAAGGTTACAAGGGAAATTCTTCAGGAATTGTTTGGCCTGTCAAGGGGGAAAATAAATATCTCCAACTACATCATGAATAGATAAAAGGAATATATGGAGATGTTTACAGGTGGACGAATCAAGGCTACTGATGCAACTGGGCTAAAGAAATCTCAACTTGAACCAAAATTCCAAACATTGTTGGATATTGCAGGGAAGATGTTACTTGGTAACACATTCAGTCATGATGCTGTTACTACTTTAAAGGTTCGAGTAATGGCTGCAATCTGGGATCAGATCGATGGAGACTGGCAAGGACTATTCTTAGAAAGAATTGCTCTTGAGGCAAAGAAAGTCACTTTGGACTTACAATCAAAGGTATGGAAGGTAGCAGCCACAGTCAGCTTCGTCAACAAGCTAAGCATCATCCTTCCAGATATTCTCCCAAAGAAGTACAAGATGGGACCTCATAAGACCTTTCACATCTCCAAATATTATTTGAGAAAGGAAGCTCTTGCTGAGGCAGAAAGGTTAAAAGAAGAAAAGAGGAAGCTGTTGGCTGAGCAGGCAGCACAAGAGTCTGATCATGACTCTGCTGAAGAAGAAGAGGAGCCAACCAAAGAAGAGGCTCAGAAGAAGGTTGCTGAGGATGATGATGATGATGACAATCAGACCTTAGCACAAAGACGATATCTAATCAGATCTGGGCTCATCTCCCCATCTGATTCAGATGCCACTCCTACTGCCTCTCCCTTGAAGAAGGCAGGTACCTCTAAACCCTCTCCCTCTTTTACTCCTTCTAAATTGTCAAAGGGTCAGAAGAGAAAGAAGAATAATTCTTCTTCCAACAAAAAGTCCAAGAAATCGAGGCTTCCTACTCCCATGTTAATAGCCCCGATTGCATCCTTCAACCCTTCTGATGACTCCAACCCATCTGACCACTCAAACACTGATATCCAAATCCCTGCTGATACTCACACAGCAGAGGAACAAGCTCAACCTACTTCAACCCCTGAATCTATATTGCCTATCCCTGCTGATGTCCAAGATCTACAGGATCAAACCTCTACTGATCTTCATGAAGACACTATACCAGACCAGCAGACTCAAAACCCTGCTAATGAACAGATCACTGAAGATCAAGAACATATCACTTCCCAAATCCCTGCTGATACTCACACAGCTGAGGAACCGACCCCAAATACTCAACCTCCTACCATCATTGTTTCCTCTGCTCCAGAAGACATGGCACCAGCAGACATTGCTCCAGCTGGTCCCTCTCAACCTCAATCCAGAATGGTCCACTATCCTATGTGCACAAGGGAGAAGATAATCAGGATGAAGATAGCAAATCTGCTCAAGTCTACTATTCCTGGTATTGATGAGGAATCAGTTCAGTTCGAACAAATTCTCAGAATCTGCACCTGGATTGAACTCAGGAGAGATGATGTGGATGACCTTATTGAAGTCATGGAAGGAATGGGAGGAAAAGCTAATTTCCTCGACTGGGAAATGGAGCAAAAAGAAGTTGCTCAAGTCACATCTTTCACTCAACTGCTGCCCGAGGAAGCCTTTACAGCAGTATGCCACAGAATTCTAGGTATTCAACCTACTGATACCTCTATCCCAGAAGACATATCAGATCATCAGGCAGCTGGCACAGCAAAAGTGAATGACTCAGCTGCGTCCGTTCCTGCAGAAGACTCAGCTGAACCAGCTAAGAGAACCGAGATTGAAAGAGAAGTAATCACTATTCCTGATCACTTCATGCCTAAGGATACTCTACCTCACTTCATTGACAAAGGAGACACCATCATGTCCCACCTGGTTAAGGCCACTACCTCATTTCTCAATGAAGAGTACCTTTCAGCTGAAGAAAGAGGCAAAGCCCTAACAGTCCATCCAAAGCCTCAAGGTACAGCCCCAACTTCTACTCCAACAGCTGACTATACAGCAGACATATGCTCACAGGTCAAGACTGCTATAGACCTACACTTTGAAAAGGGTTTAGGCCTACAGCTTGGAAGATATGTTGAAAAGGCAGTCAAGGAGCAGAGAACTCGTCTTCATAACCAGATCATTGACATTGAGGACAAGTTTGGAGAATCTCTTCACGATCAGATAAGTGAGTATCTGACCAGCATTCTGAAGATGGCAGGTGAACATTCCACCAGGTTTACTGATCTCTACACCAATGAGGTCAACCGCATGGAAAACACCTACAAGCAAAGAATTGAAGATGCTGAGGCAAGAGCTACTGAAGGTCGAGCTCTTCTCCAATCAGCTACAGCAGAGAATGAAAAACTTCGGATTCAGCTGCAGGAGACAGCAACCAAATTGGAAGCAATTACAGCTAAACTAGAAGCTGTCTCCTCCTCCAACTCTCATGCTCAGATTCTAGAACATAGCATCACACATCTGACTCATATTGGCAAAGTCAACGCCATGGCTCTTCAACAAACTCTTAGGGTGGAGATTCTGAATGCCATGAAGCCTTTTGCGGCTGCACTTGCTGAAGCCAAAAAGGGGGAAGATGTATTGATAAAAGCTCTTGAGAAGACTACTGCACAACAAGCTGTAATGGTAGTATCTCAAGATGAGCTGAATGAAACCTTGGGTGGTTTATCAAGCAAAATCAAGAGCAAGAAAGGCAAAGAAATTGCTCAAGAAGACATCCAAGCTCCCACTCAAGCAACTGCCAAAAGTCTGCAGATCACTGCCTCTACAGAACAAGTTTCCGAGAAAAGAATGACTAGGAAAAGGAAGGCAGATGAGCAAGCAGATGAGCAAACTCAGAAGTCAACTCCAGCAGAGCCTACTGCAGAAGAGAAAGAGGCTTTAGAGTTGAAGAAAAGAAAAGAGCTTGAAGCTCAAGAGCTTAAACAAAAGAAGCTAAAAGATGCGAAGGCAGTCAAAGCCAAATTTGACAGGAAGATAGCCAAACTCAGGAAAGCTCTCAAGGAGAAAGCACTGAAAGAGAATGCTCTGGCACAGAAAGATAAAGTTCTGGTGTTTGATAGCAACTATGTGGACTATCTAGCCCTTCAAGATGAGCTACCAAGGTGGTACCCTCTGAAGAAGAAATGGCAAATTCAACACCACATTGTAAGAAAATTTGGCCCTCTCCCAACCTATGAAGATGAATTCTTCCAGTTCAATCAATTCATGAACATTGAAGATCCAGAGTTCTGGAAAGAAGTAGTCAAGACAGCCAAAGAACTTGATAACTGCAGAATCTTAACTCCTGAAGAACCCAAATGGGATCCTCCCAAACTGGATTCTGGAAGAACTGACTCCATTGAAGTCAAAAAGATCCTAGAGAAGATCTATGAAGAGGAGAATGTTACAGACCTGCAGCACATGGAAGAAGTTCGATCTCGTCTGTACCTTGCCTTCCGCATCTGAAGATCAGAAGACCTGATGAAGACCACTTTCAAAGCCTTAAGAAACTATTACTTGTAATCTGTAAAAGTTATATATATTCAAGTTTAGTTCTCTTTGCTTTCAAGACAAACTCTCATTGTCTTCATCAGATACTTCAGTTTTTATGAAGTTTATAAACTCCTATTAAGAGCATTTATCATATATATAGTTTTGGCTTCATCAAAAAGGGGGAAATTGTTGGGATATAAATTCACCCTAAGCCCCATTTGATGTTAGAATAGTTTTGATGGCCAAAACACTTAGAGTTTATAAATGTAATAGGATCAGCTGACTTGTATAGAACAGCTTAGACTAGTCTTGTGTGATCAACTGTATTGATAGCAGCTGATCAGCACAGTCATGGCTTACATGCCTATCCTCAAGATAAGAAGAGTAGAAGACATGAAGACTAGAAGATCCTTGAAGACCAGATATGTTAAGGTGCTTGTATACCTGCTTATCTGATGGAGTCCCAGATTAAAGATGGCCTAAAGCATTACAAAGAAGTTCCAGATCAGAAGAGTAGTACTCGTCTGATACCAGAAGACAGAAGACCTAAGGCCAGAAGAGCAGTCAGAAGACTAGTAGTACAGATCAGAAGACTATGTGCTCTTCCAGGACTCGGCTGATTCCCAAGTCATCTTGCAATTCAAACGAAGACCTACCTTATTTAGAAGATTGACATGATCCCAGGATTGAAGCAATCAAGCGACTGGAATCAAGGAATCAAGCTATTATGGGAAGATTGCTCAAACGGCTAGTCAACTCCAACGGCTAGTTGCACTCAATCTCCATTATAAATACAAGAGGTTGAACACAGAAGCAACACAAGAGAGAATTCACAAGCTAAGCAAGCCATCAAGCAAAAAGCCACATTGTTCTAAGAATTCTCAAAGAGCCTGAAATCCATTAGATTATCCATAGCTCTTAAGTACTTCTTATCCAACCCTTAAGAACCTGAAACTTGTTCATATTGTATATCAATTGTTTTAGGCATAGTGGTTAAGCAAATTATAAGCTTGAACCACTAGTTGGATACATCTCAAAAACCCCAAACCCTCACCGAAAGGTTTAAGTTTTTGAAACCCCTCAAAGTGCAAGTGCTTACAATCACTTGTGGAGACCGCAGCTGTTAGGACGGCTCAGATCTCAAAGTCCTAACCTTGGGACTATAAAGGACAAGACCCTTGTAATTTGTGGAAATTAAAGGGATTAAACATCACGTTAGGACGTGAGAGTGGACGTAGGATCGTATATCCGAACCACTATAAATCCGGTGTTATTTACTTTCTGCACTTTACATTTCTGCTTTTACATTCATTATTATATAGTGCATACTGTGATTTCAACACTCTTCAAAAAGGGCCATAACTTTCAAACCAGCATCAGCTGAGTAATTTCACAAAGTAAAACAAGTTATAAGAACGAGTCTAAACCAGGGCCACCACATTTCCGCACACAACCTCTTCAATCAGACCACTATAGTCATCTGGACCAGCAGACTTGCAGTCCAGTTGACATAGCAATCAGAAGAGGTTTCCAACTCTGTTTGAAAAAGTTTTAAAGTCTATTCACCCCTCCCCTCTAGACTTTAATCCCATTCACTACTCGTTCAGGGACCAACAGTTTTATATATCAAGTTTGTAATATAAGAATGTCTAACCTGGAAATCTCCTTGGATTTACCTATTTATAGGAATCCTCCCTCGAGAGGAAGCCAAGTCTTCCTCCTTTTTCGGAGCTGCCCATAAGACTCGGCCCTGCGGAGTGGACGAAGTCTTCTCTTCTCTCCACTTCCCGAAGACTCGGCAACATTCCTTCTTAGTTGACTTGGTTCCCCAAGATAAAGGAGGATAAGGTCTACCTTTTATCAAGTCTAAGCCAAAAATGGCGGAACCTCCCTACATTCAAGGCTCACGACCTTTCTTCAAAACTAATTCTTCCGGAAGCTTCTTTCCAGCCGAAGCTCCCTCCAAAGGGATCTCCAGAGAGGATTTCCCATCAGAGAGTATTATATAATTTGATCCTTCCACTTTTATCTTATCCTCTATACACGTGTCGACTTCTTATTAGGTGACATTTTTAGGCCGCATCATCTACTCCCCCCTACTCTCGTAAAAGGGGGACATCTTTTAGGAGAGTAGAGAAATTTCCCAAAATTTAATTCAATGGTCCTTCTGGAGATACGTGTATCATTCCTGCTTTGGAGAGGAAGTTTCAAAACATGTCCTTCTCCGAAGGCTTTTCCCGCCTCCAGCTAAGAAGACTTTTCGGTTTCCACGCGTGGGCCCCATGCGATCGCTTTTCTCTCTCCTTTGTTATTCTCCCGAGAAAAGTTCGCGATTCCTCCCCACATCTTCTCTCATTTACTCCACGCAACCGCTTCTCTTCTCTTCTTCCCTTTTTCAAATTTCATTTCTTCCCCAAAAGTCGCATATCGTCTTCATCTTTCTCCTTCGGTGTTCTTTCTCCGAGTTTTCGCCGTCGCCGGCCGCCCCGACCGATTCCGTAGTCCTCTTAATCAAGGTAACCCAGCTATCTTCCCTTTTTTTTTCTTTCCACTTTTATTAGCACTGTAACTCGATGTCCAGCCCCCTTTCTCCGCCTGAAAATCTCAGCCCAAACTCTTCTGAATTGACTCCCTCTCTGATGGGGAGTCCAGAGAATAAGATTTCCCCTTCATCTCAAATCGACCATACTCATCTAGTTAGCCTTACTCATGCTTATGGTTTTCCATCGGAATATACCTTTCGCGCTCCTCGCTCAAATGAACGCCCAGATCTCTCCCAACCCCGGACTCTTGCCTTTTTTGAAGCTCAACTTAGGGCAGGACTACGATTTCCGATTCATCCCTATTTGGCTGCCATATCTACTCGCATGCAGATCCCTCTTAACCAGTTTACTCTGAATGCTATCTGTACTATGATAGGCTTTTTCATCCTGGTGAAAGGGAATGGGGGTGACCCATCTGCCGAATTGTTTCTGAGCCAACATTCTTGTAAAGTGAACGATGGCTTCTTTAATGTTAGTGGGCGAAGGTCTCGTGTTTGTAAGTTTCTGAAAAAACTCCACGAAGAAGACTCATCATGGCGAGATTATTATTTTTTTGTTACAAGCCCCACTGATTGGTCATTTCCTCATGGGGATTGGATATTCCACAACCCTGGAGTACTTCCTCCTCCTTTGAAAGCTTATTCTGTTTCCAATCACACTATTATGACTGATCTCAATACTCACATCTATCTGCACGATTATTTAGATATTCCTAGTATTTGTAAAAATCCTCGCATCCTCTCCCACTTTGGCTTTTGCCCTCAAGACTTCCCTTTAGATTCTCGAGATGGTAAAAAATCTTTTATTCTTGTTTCTTACTTCTCGTATGTGGCTATTTTTCTACATTCTGAACATCTTCTTGGTTATCTGCAGCAATGAGTTGGCTAACTCACATCTCACGGGATGCCCCTGCTCTCAGCATAGTTAAGACCCCTGCATTACCCGCTCCAGAAGATCCTCCAAAAGCTCCTCCGTCTCCGGCTCTCGAGAGCTCAGCAAAGACCCCGGCTCCAGGGAGCCCTTCAAAGGTTCCTCCTCTCCCCGGTTCATCCACTCAAGTTCCTGGTTCAGTTGCTAGGAGAACCCGATCAGCTGCCAACGCCTTCTTTTCTGACTGTGGCACCTCTAAGAAGAAGAAGGGAAAAGCGACCCGTGCTGAGAAGGAATCTCCCCCTCCTACTGTGTACGAGCCTCTCCACCGTTTTATCGACCGATGCCCTGCACCTCCCAACGCTGAGTTATCCGACACGCCTCTTCCTGAAGATCTACTGCTCCGGGGGGCTCATCTTTTTTCCGAGGTACTTTCTATTATTTTCAGATCTCTGCCTTCTTCACATCCTAAACATTGTTTCTTTTTCTTTTGTAGTTTGGTCTTATCTATACTAAGATATTCGACCAAGGCGTTGAGATGGTGGCTGAGCTCGAACTTCTCCGAGCTGAAGCATCTTCTCTCTAGTCAACTCTCAAAGGGATCACTACGGAGAAAGACAAGGCTCATAAACGAGCTCAAGCTCTGGCTGAGGAATTATCTCTTCTACAGACTCAAAGAAAGCAGGATGCAGCCCGGATTAAATATCTGGTGCAGGAGGTGGGACGGATGGAACGCGAGCTACCAGATGTCGGAGTGCAGACTTGCATTAAGTCTCTATTCACTTCCTCCTTGGGTCAAGAGTTCTTGGGGACCCTCCATACTCAGTGGCTGTCCGGCTTCCTAAAGAGCTCGAGCTTCTTATGCGCCATGGGGCCCCATATCCCTCATTTCATCGACCATGGCTTCAGCAATGCCGTGGCCGAACACTCAGCTCCGGGGTTCAATGGGACCTACTCTCGTGAGTTCCACCTGGACCAACTCGCTACTCCTCCAAAATTCTTGGGGGATCCTAAGGAGAGCCCCGACAGTCCTTGGTGGTTGCCCGACATGAATCAGGCCATCACCAAGTTGCAGGCTGCTAAGGTGAGCATGGCTGAGCTAAAGCCCCTGGAGCGTCTAGTTTATCCTTATGCTTCTGCTCCAGAGATGGCAACAAAGGCGGATGGAGGGACAGGCGTTGAAGATACCGTGAAAGGTACAGAGGGTCCAGAGGAGGGCGGAGGATCTAGCAACCATGTCGCTGAAGAGGAGGGCGTTGCTAGAGGAATTGAAGGAGTTGAGGTCGAGGGGGCTGTTGCCGAGGAAGCTGCTGCTGAAAAAGCAGTTTAGATTTCATATTTCCAGTGGTCACAATGAACAATTTACTTTTCTTTCGTTTTCCTGCACTCTTTTCATTTTCTGTTCATAATACTTGTTCACATACTTCGTAGGGGACCCCACACTCCTGGATATGTGGGGGCTTTTGTAGTGATCGTATTGGCTTGATATTGCTTGTCTGTTGGCGTGCTTTTTCTTCTCTGTTTGCATGAATAACTTACAAGACCAACAATGAATATGTTTGAGGTGTGCTCTCTTCCCCCCCCCCCCTTTTTGTTGGTCTTGTAGGCTACGTTGGAATCGTCTCTTGGTTGTCCTATCTTTTGATTTCAATTGGCTTGGTTATGGGAGGACATCCTCCCTCTTCTCTTGACTCCTGAATCATAAAATTTATCCTTTTCATTATCTAGTCTTTGTAATTTTCAAGCATGGTGAGGGCTTTCTGGAGCACCTCGGCCTCTAGGCCTCTGAGTGTTTCTCACTCGAACTCTTAAAATATTTTGATTCATAAAATCTTCTCATTTCAATAACCCTCTTGGGTCTCAAGTAGGATGAGGGCTCTCTGGAGCACCTCGGCCTCTAGGCCTTTGAGTGTTTCTCACTCGGGTTCTTAAAAGATTTTAATTCATAAAATCTTCTCATTTTAGTAACCCTCTTGGGTCTCAAGTAGGATGAGGGCTCTCTGGAGCACCTCGGCCTCTAGGCCTTTGAGTGTTTCTCACTTGGGTTCTTAAAAGATTTTAATTCATAAAATCTTCTCATTTCAGTAACCCTCTTGGGTCTCAAGTAGGATGAGGGCTCTCTGGAGCACCTCGGCCTCTAGGCCTTTGAGTGTTTCTCACTCGGGTTCTTAAAAGATTTTAATTCATAAAATCTTCTCATTTCAGTAATCCTCTTGGGTCTCAAGTAGGATGAGGGCTCTCTGGAGCACCTCGGCCTCTAGGCCTTTGAGTGTTTCTCACTCGGGTTCTTAAAAGATTTTAATTCATAAAATCTTCTCATTTCAATAACCCTCTTGGGTCTCAAGTAAGATGAGGGCTCTCTGGAGCACCTCGGCCTCTAGGCCTTTGAGTGTTTCTCACTCGGGTTCTTAAAAGATTTTAATTCATAAAATCTTCTCATTTCAGTAACCCTCTTGGGTCTCAAGTAAGATGAGGGCTCTCTGGAGCACCTCGGCCTCTAGGCCTTTGAGTGTTTCTCACTCGCCATTTTTTGTACTCATATATCGCATATTCAAATATGAAAAAGATAATCAAGACACAATAATTCTGAATAATTCTTTCTTCAAAAAGGGATAAGACTTCATTGATTTATTGTCAGTTTTCAACATAGGCCATAGATAACCTACGCCGGTCTCTTTAAAAACCTCTTTACGGAAAAACCCCAGAGGGGAAACCCGTAGAGAGGGAAAAAGAGCTCCGGTGAAGCCACAAAATACATTAAGCAAAATATGAATCCATGCAAAAATCACAAAGCAAAAGTCATAAATGGTCTCAAGACCTTACACTTTCTTCAAATGGCAAACGTTCCAGGGTCTAGCTATGTCGACCCCTTCCATGCTCTGTAATCTATAGGCTCCTCCCTTCAGTACCTGTGTGATTTTATAAGGCCCCTCCCAGTTGGGCTCCAACTTTCCCGTATTCTTTATGGCATCAACTCTTCTTAGTACCAGGTCCCCTGCTCTGAAGGACCTCGGGATCACCCTTCGGTCATATGCGGCTTTAATTCTGCTCTTATATCTTTCGGCGCGTACTCTAACCATCTCTCTTTCTTCTTCCATTAAATCTAGGGCCTCTCTCATCAATCTTTCATTCTGATGTTCTTCAAATTGGGAAATTCGATGCGACTGCAACACGGCCTCTGGAGGTATCACCGCCGCGGCTCCGTAGACCAGCTGAAATGGAGACTCTCCAGTTGCTGTCTTTGGACTAGTTCTATATGACCACAATACATTGTCTAACTCGTTCACCCATCCTCCCCCTATCTTCGTCAGTCTTGTTCGAATACCATCAACTATCGTTCGATTAGTAACCTACACTTGTCCATTGGCTTGAGGATGAGCTACAGAGGTGAATCTCTGTATTATGTTTAGTCTTTCACACCATCCTTGCACATTTTCTCCGTTAAACTGTGTTCCATTATCAGAGACCAATATTCTGGGTACTCCGAATCTGCAACAAATCTGTTTTCTCAAGAATTTAATCACATTTTCTTCATCTATCGTAGCCAGAGGAGCAGCTTCCACCCATTTGCTAAAATAGTCCACTGCTACTATCAGAAATTTCCTTCCTCCGGAGGCTGGAAGGAAGGGTCCTACCAAATCGATTCCCCACTTAGCAAAGGGACAGGGAGAGTGCATAGCTCCCATCTCTTCCGCAGGGGTCCTTATCAATGGACCATTTTTCTGACACTTGACACATTTTTTCACAAATTCCCTAGCGTCCTTTGTCATGGAAGGCCAATATAATCCAGCCCTTAGAACTTTCTTCACCACTGCTTTGTATCCTTCATGACTAGCTGCATCACCTTCATGGATCTCTTTGAGTGTGTACATCGCTTCTCGGGTTAATATACACCTCAAATATGGTTGTGTGAACGATTTCTTGTATAAGTGCCCTCCGATAATACAATATTTGATTCGAAGGGCTCGGGTCTCTCTGGTGGTAGGGGCATCTGCTCCCTTAGTGAGTTCCATCCATATAGCTCTTCTCCAATCATCTTCCTCCTCAATGGCACCAATGGGGTTCTCCAGGGTCTCTCTTTCTGCCACTACCAAGGTAACTGTTCCTTGTCCATCAAACTCTGTGGAGCTAGCGAGTTTGGAGAGGCTATCCGCCTGCGTATTTTTCTCTCGAGGTATCTGGACTACCTCGCACTCTTGGAATTTGCCCATCACTTCTTTGGCTCATTCCAGATAGGCAACCATCCTACTATCTTTGGCTATATACTCCCCCTTCACCTGTTGAACAACTAATTGGGAGTCTGAGTATAGGGTTACCTTTGGAGCTCCCAATTCTAATGCCATCTCCATTCCTCTGATCAAAGCTTCGTACTCCGCTCCATTATTCGAGGTCATGAATCGAAACCTCACTGCAAATTGTAGGTCCTCTCCTCGAGGGCCCGCTAGCACAATCCCTGCTCCACATCCGCTCAGAGTCACTGAGCCATCAACATATACCTTCCATCCCTCAGCTTCCTCTAGTTTGGTCGACTCTTGGATGAAGTCGGATAAAGCTTGGGCTTTTATGGCTTTCCGTGGCTCGAAATCCACATCATATTCTTGGAGCTCTATTGCCCATTTCACCATCCTTCCAGAGAGGTCTGCTCGCCCTATAACCTTCTCTGTGAGTTCAGGTCCCAGTTGGGTACCTATCTTAGTGGCAAAGCCGAGTTTCCCTGGGAAGAGCTCCACGCTCATCAGTTCCTCGTCTGTTTTAACATTCACCTGTTCAGGTGTTGCTCCCTCTACTTTCTTCCTCTTGACCTCAGGGTCATCTCCTCTCGTCCGCTCCAAGCCCTTAGTTAGGGCTCTGTCCGCCATCTTTACAGACTCTGCATAGCACTTCCGTGCTTGGTATTGGTCTCCTCTTACTTCTCCCACCCCTGTGACTGTAGGGAATTTCATTTTCATATGAAATGTAGAAATGATTGCCTGAAAGAGATTCAGACTAGGTCGTCCCATCACAACATTGTATGATGAGGGGATGTCTACGATAAGGAACTCCACCAAGTGGACATTTCGAGCTGGAGCGTCCCCCAATCCTACCTGTAACATTACTGATCCCAAAGATTGGATGGCACCTCCGGAGAAACCATACAGAGAGGTATCTACAGAACGCAGCTTCACACTCAGCTCCATTCTCTTAAAACATTCAAAAAACATAATGTCAGCCGAAATCCCCGTATCTACGAAGATTCGAGCAACATCGAACCCAGCTATGTCGGTAGTGATCACCAGAGCATCGTTGTGATCTTTCTTAACTCCCTTCACATCCTCCGGCCCAAATCGGATATTGGGTGTCTCCGTCATACGTCCTACTTCTCTTAACTGCCCCCTTGCTCTGCTTTTAGAGCTCGGACACTCTGTTTTCTCTTCCGAAAGGAATCTCCATCAGCTGGTCCTCCCACAATCATGTGAATCACTCCTCTCTTCGGCGGTGGAGGGGGTATATCTTCGGCCGCCTCTCCGGTTTCCTTCTCTTCCGGTTTTCTTTCATGGTCTTTCCGCTTCTACCCTCGAGGGCCCTGTCTGTCTCTAAATATAAATTCCTTTAGATGGCCCGCTTGGATCATCCTCTCAATCTCGTCTTTCAGGTGGTAGCACTGATTTGTGTCATGTCCATGAGGTCCTCGACCTCTGGAATATGGGAATTTCAAATCTGGATGATCTCCTGCTACCTTCAGTACCTCAGCAGGCTCAATCCTCAAGGGCGTGTATTTCTCAAACCTCCCGCGAGGGCCAGACCGAGGACCTCCGGAGGGGTTGCTATCTCTTGTTGATCCAGAGGTCCGAGGGACCTCTGGGCTGGGTCGTTTGGAGGGACCTTCTCTTCTTCTCTCTCGATCCTGTGGCCTAACCTCCAGTCTTTTGGCTTTACGGACCTCCTCCAGAGTGAGGTACTTCTCTGCTCTGTGCAGCAACTCATCAAAATTCTTAACTGGCTTCTTAGCTAAGGAGGAGAAGAAATCTTCATCCCGTAATCCGTTGGTAAGAGCGTTGATCTTCACCTCCGGAGAAGTTGTAGGGACCTCCAGAGCTGCCTGATTGAATCTCCGGAGAAAAGCTCTCAAACTCTCGCTCTCGCCTTGCCTCAGATTGAAGAGGGTCAAGGTGGCCCGTGGTTGCCTCCGGGCACTTGCAAATTGATGGAGAAATAACTCACTGAATTCCTCCCAGGATCGGATAGTATTAGGTTCTAGTTGAGTGAACCATTGCTGCGCCGCTTTTGCCAGGGTGGTCAGGAACACCCTGTACTTGATTCCTTCTCCGTAGCGGTGTAATAGCGCAACATTCTCAAATCTTACTAGGTGTTCATAAGGGTCAGCCGTACCGTCGTATTCGAAATTGAGGGGCTTGAAATTGAATGGTAGTTCATCCTGTAGTATGCTAGGAGAGAACTGACATCCAGAAACATATGCGGATCTACTTGCTCGATTATTCATCTGTTTCCTCATATCCTTCATCTCCTTCTGCAGGGCCTGTAGTTGATCACTAACTGGCCCTCCGTAGGTAGCATCCGTGCTTTCTTCTGCTTCAGGGAGTTCTGTCTCTCGGGGTGCCAGATTTGCATTCCTTCTTGTATTCCGAAGGGGAATGGTTCTCTCCGCTCGGGAGGGCACTTTATCGTCTTCTTTTGCCTGCATCCCCATTTCCTTGGACAACACTTGGGAGGCTACAGGTGCCTCATCTTGGGGTCTCGGGGCAGGTGCCTCCAGGTTTCCTGGTGCAGCTCTGGGGACCCGATCTCTTTGGTCCGCGAAGGCTCTCTCTACGGCTTGCTTAATGAGGGCGTTCAACTGATCGGGAGAGATCAGGAGCGGCCCCGAGTCTAGAATATCTTCTCGCTGAGGATCCGCTGTTTGGGACTCTGGGGCTTCAAGGTTCTCTATTACTTTCTCCCCGACCGGTAGGGGATGACTTTCGTCGCCCAAGCCTGGGGTGTGCCCCAATGGCTGATTTGATCCAGAAAGAGTATGGATTGGATCTTTCCCCCGGCCTCCTCTTGGCGGTGGATCCGTTGGCAAAGGGGAATTTTCCCCTTGAAGATTCTTCTTTCCCGAAGTAGATGTTTTGTTTCCGCCACCCATTTGCTCGAATAGGTAGAAATTCGTGAGAAAATCTTTCAACTCTTTCCCACAGACGGCGCCAGTTGATGTGCCAAAATTTGCACGAGAGGATTGCGTGTCCTCTGGATTGGATGTCCCACTCTTCAAACACGTACAATCACTCCAAGTATGCTGCCTTCACTCGAAATCTTCAAGAACCTGCAAAGAGCACGCCGCGTAGCACTTTCATGCTTGATATTGATCTCCTCTCACTTCTCCTACTCCTCCTGCCGTAGGGAATTTCATTTGCATATGAAATGTGGAGATGACCGCTTGGAAGAGGTTCAGGCTGGGTCTTCCCATTACCACATTGTAGGATGAGGGAATATCCACAATGAGGAACTCCACCAGGTGAACTTTTCGAACTGGAGCGTCTCCCAATCCTACCTGTAACATCACCGATCCTAAAGGTTGGATGGCTCCTCCGGAGAAACCATATAAGGAGGTATCTACGGGCCGCAGCTTCACACTCAGCTCCATCCTTTTGAAACACTCGAAAAACATAATATCAGCCGAGCTTCCCGTGTCTACAAAGATGCGGGAGACATCAAACCCAGCTATGTCCGTATTGATTACCAAAGCGTCATTATGATCTTCCTTAATTTCCTTCCTATCCTCCGACCCAAATTTGATGTTGGGCGTCTCTGTCATGCGTCCTACTTCTTTCAGTTGACTCTCCTGTTCGGCTTTTAGAGTTCGAACACTCTGCTTTCTCTTTCGGAAGGAATCTCCATTTGCTGGTCCTCCCACAATTATGTGGATTACTCCTCTTTTTTGTGGGGGAGGAGGTATATCTTCGGTCACCTCCTTGGATTCTTTTTCTTCCGGCTTCCTTTCATGTTCCTTTCGCTTCTGACTCCAAGGGCCCTGCCTGTCTCTAAATATAAATTCCTTCAGATGCCCCGCCTGGATCATCCTTTCAATCTCGTCTTTCAAGTGATAACATTGGTTTGTGTCATGTCCATACTCATTGGGGAATCTGCAAAATCGATCGGACTTGGGCTTCTAAGCACCCCGATTCCTGGAATAAGGGAATTTCAGGTCGGGATGGTCTCCTGCTACCTCCAGTACCTCAGCAGGTTCTATCCTCAAGGGTGTGTACTTCTCAAACCTTCCGCGAGGGCCGGACCGGGAACCTCCAGATGGATTGTTGTCTCTTGCTGGATCGGGGGTTCGAGGGACCCCTGGGCTAGAACGTCTGGAGGGGCCCTCTCTTCTTTTCTCTCGATCCTGTGGCCTAGCTTCCAGTCTCTTGGCTTTACGAACCTCCTCCAGGGTGAGGTATTTCTCTACTCTGTGTAATAACTCATCAAAATTCTTGACTGGCTTTTTAGCCAAGGAGGAGAAGAAGTCCCCATCACGCAATCCATTAGTGAGAGCATTAATCTTCACCTCCGGGGAGGTTGTAGGGACCTCCAGGGCTGCCTGATTGAACCTCTGAAGAAAAGCTCTCAAACTCTCGTTCTCCCCTTGCCTTAGATTGAAGAGGGTCAAAGTGGCCCGCGGTTGCCTTCGGGCGCTGGCAAATTGATGGAGGAATAACTCGCTAAATTCTTCCCAGGATCGAATAGTATTGGGTTCCAACTGTGTGAACCATTGTTGTGCTGCTTTTGCCAAGGTAGTCAAAAACACTCTACACTTGATTCCTTCTCCATACCGATGTAATAGCGCAGCGTTCTCGAATCTTACTAGGTGTTCGTACGGGTCTGCCGTACCATCATACTCAAAATTGAGGGGCTTGAAGTTGAATGGTAGTTCGTCCTGCAGTATGTTAGGAGAGAACTGACATCCAGAAACATAAGCAGATCTACTTGCTCGGCTAGTCATCTGCTTTCTCATATCCCTCATTTCCTTCTGTAGGGCCTGTAGTTGGTCGCTGACTGGACCCAGGTAGGTATCGTCTGTACTTTCTTCTACTTCGGGGAGCTCCATCTCTCGGGACGCTAAGTCTGTATTTCTCCTTGTGTTCCGAGGGGGAATGCTTCTTTCTACTCTGGAAGGCGTTTTTTCCTCTCCTTCTACCCGCATTCCATCCCCCTTGGATAGCGCTTGGGAAGCCCCTGGCGCCTCCTCCTGGAGTCTCGGAGTGGGTTTCTCCACGTTCGTCGGCGTAGTTCTAGGGATTTGACTTTCGTGAGCCGCGAAGGCTCTTTCTGCCGCTTGCTTGATAAGGGCATTCAATTGATCTGGAGAGACCAGGCATGGTCCTGAGTTTAGGGTGTCTCCCGGCTGGGGATTTGAAGTTCGGATCACTGTGGCTCCCCCAATCGCTGCTACCCCCTCTCCGATTGACAAAGGATGATTCTCGTCGCCCAAGTTTGGAATTGGTGTCAGTGGAGGATTTGATCCGGAAGGGGCATGAATTGGATCCTTCCCTCGGCCTCCCTTCAGTGTGGGATCAGTCGATAAAGGGGGATTCTCCCCTGGAGGGGTTTTCTTCCCCAAAATAGGCGTAATTGTGTTATCTCCTCCGCCCATTGCTCGAACAAATAGAAATTCGTGAGAAGATCTCTCAAATCTTTCCCACAGACGGCGCCAGTTGATGTGCCAAAAATTGCACGGGTGAACTAGATATCCTTGAGGTTGGATATCCGAATTCCCGAACGCCTAGGAATGCTTCGGGCACACTGCTTCTGCTGGAACGATCCTCCAAGAACCTGCAAGAGACACACCGGAGGGGATTCCGTTGTGGACACTCCGACGCTCAAGTTAGTCTCGGTAGTTTTGTATATGGCAAGGACCAAAGAATACTTTAATTATCCACGAGGTTCTCACAGGAAATCAATATATTATTCGTGAGCAGCGTAGTAAATCAAGTAAAGTTAGAGATCGTAACCTGAAAATGTACCTCGGTTTACCTATTTATAGAAAGTCCTTACCAAGGAGGAAGTTAGGGTTTCCTCCTATTTCGGAGCTGTACTTTGGACTCAGCTAGGGGTGGGAATGGGCCAGGCCTTGGTAGGCTTTAAGAAAAAAAGCCTGGCTTGTTATATATTTCTTAGGCCCGAGCCTGGCCCATGGCCTGTCATAGGCTTTTTTTAAAGGCTCAAGCCTGGCCTTTTTAATAAATAGGCCTGGCCCGAAAGCCTTTTAAAGGCCTCTTTAGCGTATTTTTTTTAAAAAAATCTACAATCAAATTATAAAAATTAACTCTTTAAATCTCAAAATGAAGAAATGGAAGTAATAGAATGTTCCAAAAAAAATATCCAACTATTTTTTCAACTATTACAAAGGAAAATATAACTAGTGTTACTAAATTTTCGTATTTATTTATTTGAAAATCACATATTATATAAGTATATACTTATAATATATACAATATATATATGTATATATGGAAATCACTTTCTAGTACATTTGAGGATTCCTTATGTGAAATACCAGATATTTCACATTCACATTTCACATTTACAAACAAACATTTCACATTTAAAAGTGGTTGTATTAAATTGTGGGGAGAAGTTGAATTTTGTATCGAAGAGTGAATAATCACTATATATATATATATATATATATATGTGTGTGTGTGTGTGTGTGTGTGTGTGTGTGAAGTTATATAGGCCGGCCTGTTGGGCTTAAAAGGCTTACGAAAAAGTTTGAGCCCGGCCTATTTAGCTAAATAGGCTTCTAAAAAAGCTTGAGCCCGGCTTGTTTATTAAACGAGCCGAGTCGAGCCGAGCTTTAATAGGCCGAGTCGTAGGCCCCTGTCGGGTAGCCTGGCCCATTCCCACCCCTAGACTCAGCCCTGCCAGTTTGATAAGGTCTTCCTCTCTATTCCTTCCTGGAGAACCGGAACCACTCCCCCTAGTGGACTTCGTTTGCTGGGATAAAGGGAGAATGAGTCTCCTTTTACCTAGTCTCAGGCCGTTTCACGCGGAGCTCCTCCGAGATCTTCGGACTGCTAATTCTTATCTAGACTGGGTCTTCCTAATATTTCTCCCGGGTGAAGCTCCCTCTGGAGGGACCTCCGGAAGAGATTCTCTATCCAGAGAGTATTTCTTAATCCTGCATTTCCCTTTTATCTTATCCTCTATACACGTGTCGCCTTCTTATCGAATGACATTTTTAGTCCGCATCAATACTTTCTTTTGAAATAAGATTGGTTGGGGCTCCCATAAGTTCATTCCAAATAACATAAAATAACTTTAAATTTCATTCCAAATAACATAAAATATCTTTAAATTTGATCAACGACAGTGCGAGAGAGAGGAAAATAGAGTTTTAGTTTCTATCATACAACAAGGAGAGTTGAGACAACATTCAGCTACATGTATGGATATCAGGATATGATTATCAGATTATGTTAATCAAGGATCCATGAATCCAGCTAGTTAAGATCCAAAATTAATTAAAGCTTAAACTAAAAATTGACTACATTAAAACAAAATACCAAAATATATCATTCCAAAACATAGACAACTGTAATTAAAATAAATTTCATTCCAAATAACATAAAATATCTTTAAAATCTGATCAACGACAGTGCGAGAGAGAGGAAAATAGAGCTTTAGTTTCTATCATACAACAAGGAGAGTCGAGAAGGAAAGCAGTGTTGAGAGTTGAGACAACATTCAGCTACATGAATGGATATCAGGATATGATTATGTTAATCAAGGATCCATGTATCAAGCTAGTCAATATCCAAAATCCATCATTGATGTGGAGCAGAGAGGCGATAAAGTGAGATTAAAAAGATGCATTATTATAAGGATGTAAACGAACCGAACCAAGCCAAATACCATCAAGCTTAAGCTTGATTCAAACTCTAATAGTAGAGCTCGAGCTCGGCTCGACTCTAAAATATTGGGTTTGTAAATAGTTTGAGTTCGGCTCGCAAAAAACTCATTAGCAAAGTAAATGAGCCTAGTTTGAGCTCAGCTCGAAAAAACCTTTTTATAAAATTAAACAAGCTCAATTCGAGCTCAAGCTCGTAAGCGTAAACAAGCTCAAACTTGCCAACCTCGTTAAAAAAATTTAAAAAACACATAAAAATGTTCAATCTTCAATCTCTACAAAGACTTATAACAACAAAAACAATAAACAAATCCTAAAAATACCATTATTGAAAACAATCTAAAACCAAGAATACAACATTTTTTCTAATTTTCTCATGTGCCTGCAAGTATATGGGATAAAAGCAATATTTATATATGTAAAAACATATCACAATGTTCCAACTTCCACCCTATCAAAGTAGCACTTATACTCTCTCCGTCTGCTTATAAGCTTTCCATTTTACCATTTTGGTCCGCATATAAGTTTTCCATACCCTTTTTGGTAAGTACTCCCTCCCTCCCGGAGGAATTTGCACCCTTTGACCGGCACACATTTTAAGAAATGTGTAAGAAAAGGTGTAATGATTGATGTTTTGAGGGGTAGTTTTTTAAACTTTTATGAATAAAGTAAAGTAAAAAGTAGATTGAGTGTGGAAAAGTAATGGCATATGGGTAAATATGAGCATATTTCAAGGGTGAGGGTTGTGAAGATATTTCCTTTTATGGAGTGTGCAAATTGGTATGGGACATCCATATATGGAAAGTGTGCAAATTCCTGTGGGACTGAGGGAGTACTTTTTTTTACACTTCACTTTATATTTTACTTTTTCTTTCTCCTTCTTCCAATCACATCACTTGTACTATATATAGACTGACCGAGAGAGTATTTTCCTAAACCAAGCGAAAGCATATCATAATGTAATAAGAACACAAAAACAAATTCACATATCAAAATGTAATAATAACACAACCTAAACCGAATCTGACAAGTCCCTAAATTCACAAAAATACATAAATTAATATAAAACTCACAAAATCACAAAAAATACGAAAATAAAATTTGCATCAATGAGAACATAATTTGCATCAACTAAGAAAATACTTGCATCAACGAACAAAAATAAATTTGCATCAACGAAAAATAAATTTGAATCAACGAACGAGCTTTTTGCATCAACACAACAAAACTTCACAACAACACAACAGTTCTTTTTAGTAAAAAAAACAGATCAGCAGGACAAGATCTTCATCTTCTTCGACACAAGAAAATTAAAACTCAAAATCTCCATTACAAAAGCTTTGCAGGACGAAGATCTTCATCTTCCTCGACACAAAAATATTAAAACTCTCAAAGCCTATATCTTCTTCAGCACATAAATTTTAAACTCAATACCACCATTAGAAAACGTCCATTACAAAAATCTGCACCCCCTAACCTTCAAAAGACAATTTAAAAGACTACCAAAAAAAGCAATTCAAGTGTTTCAATGGGTGTATTGATTACAAGAGTGGGTGCGCATTAGGGGTGGAAAACTCTAGCCCACTAGCAGTCCCAAGTGGGGGTGGGAAACCCTAGCCGCCGCCTAAGAAAATTCCGGCAACGGCGATGGAGGTTCGTTGGCCATGGCGAAGGGCACCATCTTCTTCAAGGGGATCGCGACGGTGGCTTCATCTTCTTCCAGTCTCCGGCAAAGGGCGGCGACTTCGTCTCCTTCAAGGAGCCACCACGAACCGACCCTTCGTCTTCACCACGAATCAAAGAAAACAATAAAAAAAAATTGTTGCAGAAAAAAATCTAAAAATTTATAAACAAAAATCAAAGATTCAAACAAATTCATTGTTTCGCCACAAAAGAATTTCGACGAAACAAAAACCAAAATGATGCTACCTTTTGCTGGGAGGCTCGTCGGCGAAACAAAAATCCCAGATCTATTACAAATCTGATCTTGAACGGTCAAGAGTCGATGGGGGAGGTTCGTCGGCGATGGCTCCTGCAAGCTCTTCCACGGCGGCGGCAACAAGGGAGCCTCGTCTTCAAGGGCGGTGATGGGCGGCGGCCATGGTGGGGGTCTTCACCGGGGCTAGGCTAGGGCGGGCCGCTTCGTCTTCCTCGTGGCGGTGCTCCGTTACAGATGCCTAAACTTGATGATAAATCAAAATCTATCAGATTCTTTGAAGGGATTTAGGTGAAGAAATCGCCATGAAGTCCGAAGGTTTTTGATGAGTTGAGAAATGATTTTGAAATTCAAATTGATTCATAGAGAAAGAAGCTTGATGGGACCCGTCTGCAATTGTGTAAGGAGAGAGGGAATGTGTAGGGAGAGAGAAATTTTAAGAAAGGGTAGTTTGGGTCTTTCAAAT
The DNA here is from genome assembly GCA_963675135.1 of Galeopsis tetrahit. Lineage (NCBI taxonomy): Eukaryota > Viridiplantae > Streptophyta > Magnoliopsida > Lamiales > Lamiaceae > Galeopsis > Galeopsis tetrahit. Next base: position 93,008,800 of record OY776119.1, read on the forward strand.
ACGGAGTATGTTTTTGCACCTAATGTTAACTTTTTAAAGAAATGACACCTGCATAGAGTTGGGGGTGTGAAAATGGCACCTAAGAAGAAAAAAACTCTTTTTTTTTTTTTTTTTTTAGTGTTACACTTTTCAAAATAATATTTTCAGTTATTTGACGTATATTTTTTGGTAACGTTATATTACACCTTTTAATTATATAGACATGCATTTTTTAGTTATAATAACTTACACTTTTCATTAATTGCACTTTGTTATAATAACTTACACTTTTCATTAATTGCACTTTTCAGTCATACTGACGTACACTTTTTAATAATATTGTGTTGCACTTTTCAGTTATACTAACTTGCACTTTCTAGTTATAATGACTTACATTTTTCATTAAAAGTTGTGTTGCACTTTTCAATTATAGTGATTTACACTTTTTATTAATATTGTGTTACACTTTTCAACACACAGTTTTCCAAAAAAAATTAGGAGGGGTGTATTCAATTGAGATTTTGTTGGATTTTTTTGGACTTTAAAAATTCAGTGGATTTAGAAAATCCATAGACTCTATGCAGAGTTTGATTGACTTTTTTATTGATTTATATGAATTTTTATAGATTTGAAAGATTCTGAAATACACATTTTTTTATTGATTTATGGATTTTCATAAACTACGCCGCTAAAACCTAGTTAAAAAAATAAATTATTATTCATCATTATTATTATCATCTTCATTTTCATCATGGTTATACTCGGTTTCATTTTCCACGATGTGGTGAATCTTGATCTTCTTTATATTCCACTGCAAATTCATCAGAGCGACCTTCTTTTCGAAAATCCAGCACATTTGTGTTTGAAATGGGAACTTGTGAATCGCAATTTGAAAATACCAAAAATTCAATTGAATAATTGCATTTCTAGGATGACATTGACCACCAAAATCATTTCTGGGGTGACGACCTTGACCACCAAAATCTTTTAGATGATATTCCGGGATGACGACCTTGACCACCAAAATCATTTCTGGGGGTGTCCGATATACTATACTCTCTCCAATTCATTTTAAGTGACGTCCTACAGCTCCTCTCACAAATATTAAGAAGAATAAAACTTTCCTAATATGCCCTTAATTAAGTAAAAGCTTTTTTCATTAATCAACAAAATACTTGACGTTTCAAATTAATTATTCAACATACAATTATATCTATTTAATGCTTATTTAAATTATAATTGACCAAAACAAATACACCAAACCACCCACTACTTCCATATGCAACACGATTTCAAATCAATATTACTACTTTCATGTGCATGATTTAGATGATGGAAATGAGAAAGTATGCAAAATTAGTTTCAAATCCTAAAAACAAAAATAATAAGAGTCAAAATAAAAATTTTAGTTCGCAACAAATTACACATAATTTTTTTTTTTGAAACATTACACATAATTGTTAAAATAAATATAGGAAGATTGTGGTGTTGTATGTTTTAATTTAATTACTAAATGATTGAAGTTTGATTTCACTTGAGTGCATGTATAATTTTATTGGAAAGGTAGGTAATTTATTTTATCAATTAATTATTCTACTTGAGAGTTAATGAAGTAAAAGGGTATATCAGGGATAAATATAAAATAATGCTCAAAACGTCACTTAATTTGCAAATTCTTAAAACTTTCAAAATGTCACTTAAAATGGATTGGAGGGAGTAATTTTTAAAGAAAGAACATAATTTTAAAATATAGAGATGTAATCTTTTTCACAATAATAAAATGGTGGTGAAGAATATGTGATGCTTATCAAAGAACACATAGTTAACAAAGTTTTTTTTTTTTCTTTTCAGAGAATCCGTTGAAATCTCTACTTTTTAGAAGAGATTTTGAATAGTGAAATTTATTTATATTTTTGAAAGAGAATCCAACGAAATCAATAGAGTATTGAATACCTAAAGATTTCTAAAGACTTTTTAAAATCCATATTGAATACCTCAAAATTTTGAAAGACTTTTAAAAATCCTAATTGAATACCCCCGATTTTAAAAGTTCAAAAAAATCTAACATAATCTCAATTGAATACACCCTCCTACAAAATATATATATATATATATATATTAACCAAGTCAAAGACCAATCGTTTAATTTAATTTCAAATTAAATACACTTAAATTTAGTAAACCATAGCACAAAGTATATCCTTGTTATCATAGACGCAATTTTCAAATGGCTTTATTTGCATAAACGGTCGAAACATAAATGCAAAAAAGAAAGTTTATCAAACTAAAGTACAGTATACGACGTGTTTGTATTATTTTATATCAATATAGAGATGAAAGGCCCATGTTAGTTAGGATAAAGCATAGTTAGTTAATTTGTAAGGATTGTTACAAATATACTATTTGTTTGTTAGGATATTATAGATAAGATCTATTGATATATAAACTGATACATACAGAATTTATGAAATCTTTCTGCATATTTTCCAATCTTAACAACGTTGGAATAAATTCAATTAAAAACATTTTTAATAGATATCATAACACACAAAATCCGAACAATATTTCAAACGGATTTATCAAACAAACTTGAGTTTCTTATAAATATAATAAAACCAGAAACCAAAAATCCTACCAGCGACATAATCTTCTGATCAATTATTCAACCATATCTATTTCTTTAAATTAAAATAATACAATTTTTCTTGCTTAATTAGAAAAGTATAATTTAATTTTAACTATAACAATATCAATAGTCGGATCGAGTATATCATTACGGCTATCTATAATAAATTTGTGCAACCCTCCTCCTCATTCCTGGCTTGGGACAGGCAGGGATAAGTATATCCCTGGCGGAGTTACTAATTTTTTTTTTAATAAACAATTTATAAAATATCACTAAAAGGCGTTGAATTTCTTAATGCAATCATCAAAATAAAGTTTTGAGTTTCAAAATGAAAACGTTATGAATAAGTTTAGCGAAAAGGTTTAAAGATTTGCTCAAAAAGACAATGGTACGTTTAAAGATTTGTAAATTTCTCATACATTTTTTTTTTTTACTTAAAATGAAGCAAAATAAATTAATTAATTAATTAGAGCTAATTTATAAGTACTAATATAAAAGAATGAAATTCCTAATCCTCTAAACCCTTAAACTCACATACCGATCAGATTCATGAAAAGAAGTTCCTAATTAATTTATTTGGCATAATCAACATAAACCTCTAATTAATTTAATGAAGTTTAATTTCAAATTAATTAAAGACACCTAAATTTAGCATATGCAGAAACCAGAAATCCTAACAGCGCCATCAATTATAAGAGTACAAATTTAATAGTGTACGTAATAATTAAAGGGCATATATACATTAAACATTTTTTTTATCAAATTAAACAATTGAAATTTACTAGAACAAATTTAAGTATATACAAAGATGCATTGCACTACAATATACAGTATATAGTAAAAATATGTAGTATAAGGATCCATCTAATTAAACTAGGCCTACTCTTATAAAAACATGAAACATCCTTGATATCATAGACACAATATTCAAATGGCTTTTATTTAATTTGCACAAACAGTCGAAACATAAATTCAAGAGTTTTACTACGTCAAATATTTCAAGGAACTCGTCTTCGCCATCATAGTAATATATGAAACACGTCATACTAAGGCCCAATTGAATATTAGATATGGGTGTGTCATGTATTACTATGATGACGATGACGAATTCTTTGAACTATTGAGATAGAACCCTAGTTACCTCAATTGAAAAAATCAACGTGGATGAAGTCTAGAATTAATGATGATCAAGTCTTAATTTAGTACTTCAGTTCAACCTATGCAGATCAACCAGAAATCCTACCGGTGATACGCCATATCTATTGCTTTAAATTCAAATAATACAAACACTTATAATAATTTAGTTTAATAATTTTTTATTTTTTTTTGAATATATATATATATATAATTATGTTTCCGCTGTTTATGCAAATAAAGCCATTTTTGATATACTGTTTGTCCATTAATTATATAAAAAGAATGTTTCATATTTTTATAAGATCGAGTATGTGTAGTTTATAAGATGGACCCCTATACTATATTATTTTTATTTATGCTATATATATTGTAGTGCATGGCATCTTGGTATATGTACTTAAAATTGTACTAGTAAATTAATTAGCTAGAAACTGGAGTAGTAATTATTAATCATTTATATATATATATAATAAGATAAAAAAAACTATTTACAATATATATATAAAAAGAAAATTTATCAAACTTATAAACTGCAAATATACTTTATTATTATGCGTACCTTGCATCATACATCCAACTCGATCGCTTTTTGATTCAATTTTTTGTAGCTCCATGCCCAATTGCCCATGTCCAACAACGTACGTACACATAAATTTAATACTGAAACCTTATGTATATATTAGGTAACTTTGATCATAATCAAACTGTATCCATAATTTCAATTTAATTAATTCTAATTAGCCAATATATATATATATATATATATATATATATATATATATATATATACCTTGAGATTTGAAGATTGAGTAGTAACTCTAGTCGATTGATATATAAATATATAATAAGATAAAAAAGAAAGAATTATTTGCAATATATAAAAAAAAAATATCAAACTTATAAAGTACTCAAATATCATACACCCAGCGCTCGATCTTTTCTTGATTTTTTTTTTTTTTTTTTTTTTGTAGCTCCATAAAAAGATGTCCAACTACATGCACATGAATTTAATAAATAAATCATATTCATATATTACCTTTGTAAATATATAATCAAACTGTAGTACTCCTGCATGCGTAATAATTCCAATTTAATTAATTCTAATTGGCCAGCAAATATATAATTAAATTTAAATGAGTTGAGTTCAAGAATATTAAAAGATTCAAAGAACTCAAGAATATTAAAAGATTCAAAGAAAGCTATGCAAGATCGATAGAAATTAACAAACGACTAATTAAGCATTCATTTTATCATATACCTCGATCCATCGTAATAAGATAAAAAAAGAATGAATTATTTGCAATATTAATTAAAACAAGAAGCTGATGATATATACATAGTCTCTCGATCGATTATAAATCATTACAAATTAATTAAACGTATAGATGCATGAGCACAGTACGTACCTTGCTATTAATTAATTGAAGATTGAGTAACAACCGAAGCCAATAGGACGTACGGATCGTCGATCCACCGTGAGACGATGACGACGAAGTCGACGACAAGATGGTTTGGCCGAACGTCGTAGCTAGACTTACTCGATATCCTCTTCTATCACGTACTTGGCCGGTATATATATAGATGAAATTTGGAGGCGGTTTCTTTTAAAAATTAAATCAAGTAAAAAATTATTTAAATGAAAAAATCATTAATTAAAAAAATCGTTAAAACATTAAGAAAATCAACTAAATTTCAAAAAATAGTTAATTTGAAAAAATAAATTAAATCTATATAAAATCTAAAAGTATTAAATAAATCAAATAAAATTTAAGAAATAATTAAATAAAAACATCTATTAAAAAAAATTTGAAAAACTATATAAAATCCGAAAAATATATTAAAAAAAACTCAATATTCAAAATAATTAAATTAAAAGGATTTTTTTTTTAATTATCTTTAAAAATAATTAAACAAATTATTAAGAGGCCTTCATTTTAATTCTCAATAACCCAAAATGGTTCTTCCTGTTGAACTTCTAAACATTGATAGTTTTGAATGAGGCATAATCTTTTTGTTTGAGTTTTCCATAGACGCCACTTATTATGAATTCATATCAAATCTTTAAATAAAAATAAGCTTTCAAAATCAAATATAAAGTGCAATAACAATTTTATATAAGATCAAATAATCTATGTCCATCAGATAATCAAAACACATACCACTAGGGTACCAAACAAGATTACAAGATATACACCAAACAAGATTACAAGATATACACTCACTTATACAGATGAATTGGTGTAATTATAATAAACAAGTCTCGCTTATACTTTTCAACCACATAAATCAATCCATTAATATTACTACCTATTTGGCTCAAAATCTTTGTTATTTTCGATTACTTTCACGGTATCACCTTTTAACTGATGGAGACAATTTTAAGGGCGCGGCTAAAGACACCCACGCGATGAGTACACACAAAATGCATGAGGACACCCACGTGAAAATCTCAAAAATAACCAACACATTTCAAACCCTAATTAAATTTTTTTACCTTCCTTCTTCCCTTTCACATTTTCTCACAGGGTGCACCCACCTCCCCCTCCCTCCCTCCCTCCCTCCCTCCCTCCCACCACCAGCCACGCCGCCGCAGCCCTCCCCGTCTTGTTTGCAGCACCCCCCACTCACACCGCGACGCCCACCTTTTCCCTCCCCACTCACGCCGCGACGCCCACCTTCTCCCTCCCCACTCACGCCGCGATGCACGTCGCAGCCTCTTCACCACGCCGTGACGCCCGTCCGTAGCGACGCCACCCGTTCGCATCGACGCCCCCACCATCAATGCCGCCAGTTCGTCGCTTCCTTCCTCATCCGCCGTTTCAAGTAAGTTTAGATTTCTGAAAATTAGAAAATTTAGATTTGTGAAAAAATTAGGGTTTTTGGATGTTTTGGGATTAGTTTCGAACAATCTATGTTTGGTTTGGAAACAGATTCGAACAATCTATGTTTGTTTTGGAAACAAATTCGAACAATTTGTTTTTGTTTTGAAAAAAATTTTGAACATCTTGTTCGATTTTTTTTTTCGAACAAATGTAAGTTGTTTTGAATACTTTTTCGAACATAATAAGTTTGTTGGGTAAAAAATTTCGTACATCTAAACTTTGTTCGGTTAATATTTTCGAACATGTTTGTTTTGAAAAAATTTTCGAACAATTGGTGTTTTGGATTTATTTTTGTTGCAATTTTGGAGTTTTTTTTGTTGAAGAATGGTGTTTGTTTTGGTGGCGGTGGTGGAGATAATTCTGTGAAATAGAATGGGTGGGTGTACTCATCTTCGTTTTTTTCATAAATTTTACCCTATGGGTATATGGGACATTTCACATGTTCTGAAAGATTAAAAAAATGTTTGGTGGGTGTACTCAGAGGAAAGCCGGGTTCATTTAGCCGCGCCCCAATTTTAATTAGATACAATACAGCCCATAAAATTATGCAGCCCAGCCCAGCCCAACAGACCAACAGCCCATAAAATTATGCAGCCCAGCCCAACAGCCCATAAAATTATGAAGCCCAGCCCAACAGCTCATTAGAAATCGTAGTTATTATTATTTTATTTTTTTTGTCTTTTATTTTAAAAAATTGCTTTCATTCCATAAGTTTCCCCACAAAATCTTGAATATGCTGTAGTATCACTAATTTAACAAAAGTTTGCGAGCAAAACAAGTTTTCTTGTTTAATTAGAAAAGTATAATTTAATTTTAACGGCAATATATATATATATATATATATATCTTTAATTTATATATTTTAACTATAATTTTTCAAGAATACTTCATGGCCGTCATGGAAGATGTGATTCCGAATTTTAGAAGAATTTATTTGCTTACACGATAAAGTCTGAAGAAATGGAAAATTTTAGAAAAAATTATTTTAGTTCAAAACATTATCGTTTAGAGTACGTGCAAAATGAAGAATGAATTGGTCGTCTTCTTCCATGGAGAAAATATTATTGGACTTCTATTTACATAAAGATATGGTTTACTACAGTAATAGTTCTTAAATAATCTTCTAAATGAATGTGAAGACTGAAGATTAATAAGCAAATACTTCCACTGCCTTTCCAATTTTTACATATATAATCAATATTCCTTTAACACTTGATCAAATAAAAATTATAAAAAGTACGGAGGAAGTAATATTTAGTTATTAAATAATTGATAGGTTAGCTATTAATTAAAAACATCACAAAAGTTTAAATTATTGCAATTAGGTCCACGATTTGATTTATAAGCTAATGTCACACAACTTGCATTGCATGTACTAACCCTATCCTCAATTTGACCTTTCCTCAATTGTCCAAAAACACGTTCTTGTTGCATGTGATTGTGTGTTGTGCCAAAATATATTTTATTTTTTGTGGTTAAGATTGTTTACTCTATAGTTTCCATATCTACAACATTCTACCATGCTTATACATTTGCCTAGACTTTTTTTTCCCTAGAATTTTCCATATTTACAAAATATATCAATATCCACAATGATATACTCCTATTCTGGTCTGATTCATTCAGAATCCGTCCAGGCATGGCGCACCTGATGCTGCTGCACAACCCCCTCCCCCGGCTTCATTGAACGGGGGACAAAAGGCGTAAGACCCGTCTTCTTGCCATTCAAGAATGTCGTCATCAGGGTCACTAGAGTTGAACTTATGCCGGGATTAATGCCTTAAAAACTGTTTATGAGTTTTACTATGCAACTTTGCACCCGTATGGTGTTGCAACAATTTCCACCAATGGGACTTTTTCAACATTTTGTTCTTGCCATGCTGCACTTTGCCTAAATTGCCAACACTCCCTTTCCCCGTTTTTAACTTCTTAGAGTGTCGAATGTGCCTCAATAGAGACTCCACTAGCCCATGCAAATGACGATGCTGCCCTTTACGATGCACCATTCCTTTCTTCTTCTTTTCAATAGCCTTTTCCCCATTTGCTTCATCCTTTTCTTTTAAATTAATTACTTCCCCTTTGTGCAGCTTGCCTAAAGAGCAAGTGTGGCTCATCTTTGCCTGATCTTGAGTATGATCACCATGACGAGGATGATGATGGGGGCGATGATGGAAAACCGTTGTCATTCTGTCCTTGAGCTTCTTCCACGCTCCAAAATGTTTCTCATGGTTTATTATTATGCCATGAGATTTGTGGGCCCTGCTGGGACCAGATTTCTTCGGTGTGGAATGCTTTAACACATGTGTAGGCCTGTGAATGGGTCGTTCAGATGAAGAGTAGCCCTCACTTTTGCTGCTGCTGCTGCTGTAAGTTAGTTGAGGATTTCCATCTTGGCTGGAGGATGAGTAGGGATCTTCGTCTTCCTCACTATTGCTCGTGTAACTGCTGTGCTCATGAGATAGAGAGTCACTCCAACTTCCACTGCTTCTACTTGATGTCGTATACTGGACGTCTCTAGTCCCGTCCTCTGATGAATACTCTCCACTACCACGGCTGTTAGTTTTCTGGCTTGTTCTGTTTGAGTACGAGTCAGTAGACATTCTGTCTGATTCTTGCTTCTGTAAATAAGTCCTTGTTGCTGCACTTGTGTGTTGCCTATTCCTCGGAATTCCATCATTATGGTGTGCATCCACCAAAACCTCAGTCGTTAAAGCAGCCGCATGGCCTCTTGGCCTTCCTGTCCCTGATGTTCTTCCAAGCATGAACACCTATATAATCCAACGTGAAAACATTTCCATCTTGTCAGTGTTTTCACTCTCAACACATTCATAAATGAATGAGCCATAGGATTATTATTTTTAGGCCCGTAACTTTACGCATTCTTTACTTTGATCAAGGTCGTTTCCACTTTTTCAAATTGATCCTATAAGTTTACCATATTCAACCTTTTCATCCAATTTGGATCAATTTCAAAAAAAGGAAACAAGAATGGGCTGCCCTAAAAGAATATAATTCCAATGAGATAGTACTACACAATGATAGTGTATGAACACGTTTGTATTTCAAATAATTTTATTAAAATTGTAATCAAAGCATTCCCTAAAAGTGAAAAGACATGTTGCACGGACACTGTGACAAAACAGAAAAAGTGTGATATTCGAACCATCCATATTTGACTCTATTCCGGTAAAAAATGAAAAAAGAACACATAAATACCTGTCCATGATGTGTTATTTCTAAACATCCAGGTTGCTGGATAAAAGGTTCCCCATCTATTTGCACGGGGAAAGGACTGGACACATGTATCCTTATAGCTTTCCCCTGTGCTAGCCTAGTTGCCTGTCAAAAAGAAGAAAAATATACATCTTATATCTTATGGAACACATCAATTAGAGATACTAATGTTCAAATAGTATTATAGCAATACTTTGACATTGCAGAGAATCCTCGTTAATATCAACCCATTACTAAACATAGTTAATAACTCAGCAATAACATAATGAAAATAAGCAAGGGTGGAGTGAAGTTTGGGACCTGGAGTTTGCCTAGGTGCCATGATCCAGTAACACAAACAACTTCAAGCATTTTGTCGTGCATGTACTGGTGATTGAAATTGTCATCATGGTCTAAATCGTTTTGCCAAAGGTCAACTCCACCCATATAGCTACCAATGTTGAGCACAATCAAATCCTCGGCATCCTAAACTCGGAAGAAAATGAGAACATCAGACATTGTCAATATAGGAGTGAAATTGCATCATTTTAAAATTTATGGATCTTAATTGAGAAAATTTATTCGTATGGGATTAAAATCGCCAACACCCAATAAATACGGGACCAAATTTACTCTATCAAACAAGTGATTTGGCATACCTTTGGTATCTTGATTTCTTTGTCGTCAACTTCAAGCCAGACCTCCCATGGCAAGTCAGCACAAGCTCTGTCCATCATATCCCTACTCCCTTTTTTTGCATACCTTAGTTCATTTACCAACTGATCATATCAAAAATATGAAAACTCAAATCAATCAAGTAAAGGGAACAATGTCCAGCCTGTGTACATTTCGTAAAATACAGAAAATTAACATTTTCTTAGGACCCTAACTAGGGAGTAGCAATTGTAGGACAATATGTTTACGAACTGCACATTTAGGCCTGTATACTTTAATTTTCGCACATTATAAGGCTGGCAAATTTAGGCCATTATATATTAATTTCCGATCATAGAGTCCAAACACGTGTGCAGCACGTGAAATTTTCACCCAGATTGGGGTGTTTCAGGCCAATTTGACAAATTATGCTAAAGTTAAAAATAATGGCCTAAATGTGCTAGCCCACAAGCATAATGTCCAACAATTGCTACCCCCTAAGTTATGGACCTAAAAAGTATATATATTCCCTAAAGTACAAGTAAATAAGAGGTAATAAACTTCATGCCTGATTATAAAACTTCCCAGATTTTTCTTCCCTATTCATGTGAAATTCGTATGCAACCTTTGCATCACATCCAATACCTATAAAAGGCATACCCTGATATTAGCAAAATCAAAAAGACGAATAAGGACCAAGAAACTGTTTGAGAATTTCAAGCATCTGTATCAAGCAATGAAACAAGTGAAATGATTACCCAAGTAGTTCATCATAAACTTTGATTTCACTTTACTAGGTTCACCACCAGATTTTTCATATGTTACGTTGACTTTCCAGCGATCAAGCATTGTGACTGCCGCATGGTCTATGTCATTCAAAAAATTCCTTAAGGCGCCTTGTCCTTGAATAACAGAAAACCCTCCACCCCAATGCAGAACCCTTGACAAATCATTTCCAGTTCCTAAAGGAAGTACTGCAACTGGTGGGGGTGAACCATAATCGTATATCTCTATTGCATCCAGAATCCAGGCAACTGTCCCATCACCACCACATACCAAAATACGAAAGGATTCCACACTGCTAAACAACTCTAGGCCAGCCTCTGGACCTTGAGAGGAATTGAGTTCAATTACCTGTAAAAGATACAACCAAGCATGAAAAATGACCTAACTACATATTGCAAGGCATATGGCAAGCAGAAGAACAGAGAACATATATAAGGCAATGTTTTTTCCCCATAATTTACACACTTTAATTGTAGTCCTCTTAACTTTTTCGATTTTGAAATTTTCCCTTAACTTTACCAAATTCAACTTTATGGTCCTTTTACCGGCTGCAACAGGTAAACTTTTCGCTAGTCACTGACGTGCCATTTACCAAAAAATTTCCAAGTCAGCAATTACCGGTAAACAGACCAAAATTTTGAATGTTATCTGTGAAGAGTAAACCGTTGCAAAATCAGCATGCTCAAATAAAAGCAACATCAAACCTGAAGATACAATGCTCCATTTTTTTTTATCTGTGAACATGTTATCATGGAAAAACCATTCTTTTTATGCATCTGGTTTTCAAGTGCAACCACACACAAGATATGAAACATTTATCACGAAGAAAATATATTTTATAGACTTCCAAATAAGAAATGAGCTAAAATCAGTCATAGTCTGATAGCAAACCTAATTTTCTTCATATCAAAGGGTACACAAAAATGAATATAAAGACCATAAATAATAAGCTATTAAATTGGGAAACTACTACCTGCACAGGATTCAATAGCATGTTCAATCGTCTCTTCAGGACAGGTCCATTTTGCGCTCCACACTTGGCATTAATAAAAACCAAAAGAGGCCTGGCATCTGAAGGCAAATCTTGAATGGTATACTTCTTTAATCTGGCTAACTCATTAGAGTTCAAAGAATGATGATTAATTTCCTCACTGGTAGGATTTTGGATTCCAACAACACCCTTGAGATCATTTAGAAGGACTCTTTTCACAACAGAATTTTCCGGTTCCTTACAATTAATAAACCGATTACTTCCACGTTTGTTGAGGTGCCAGTTTCTTCTGATTGGTCCAGAAACTGTTGAAGCAATGATTTCTTCTGTAATAGAATTTAACTTCTCGCTTTCAGCATTTTGGACACAAAGGGGAGAAAGTACGAGTCTCCTAAAAGCACCTAGATCACATACATCACCGTATTCTTCAGACATTATAGCTTGGCACTTAACATGTATAATACGTTGACACCATAAGCAATACCAAGCTGGAGACGTATCAATGGAAGGGAAACCACAAGGTTGATCACAGTAAAAACAAAAGGCAGACATCTCAAGATTGGCATCCAGGTTACACCATCTTTCAGACCAATGGTGCTTGAGTTTACCACAACCAAATTGTGCAGCACATTTACAATCTTTTGCTGCAAACTGAGAACAATGGAAATGAGCTGTTGCACCACAAACAGAACATCGATGTATTGGTGACTGTGATAGAGATATTGTTTCTGAAGTCTGAGGGTATACTAGAGATGTTAAGCATGCACAGCATGTGCCACCTGAAGCACCGTCGTTCATCCATGTATGATGTGATAAGGGAACTTTTAGCTTATTCCAGGCTTGTTTCTTTGGGGTGGAAGCTGCTTTATGCCAGTTCACAGACATCTTTCTCTGCCATTTTAAGAATGTATAAACAAGAGCAAACAATCCAAAAGATCCTGTAATTAGCCACCCAAAGATATAACCAGAATACAGGCTTGAAAGAAGAATGCTAAACTCATTCATCTTGAATGCAAGACTTCACTTCGTTTTCAAATCTTGTTCACAGAAATCTTTCTCTACCTACATAACCACAATCCAAGTAATATATAATCAAACTTCATTTACAAAGAGTATAACAAGATGCAAATAAGACTTTTTTCACTAGCAATCCTAGATGAGAGGCCAGAAAGACAGGGCCGAAAATAGTCCTGGCTTTACAGACCTTCAAAGATTTGTATGTTGAACTCAATAGGAGGCAAGTTTTCCTGTTAGGAACAAAGAACACCTACTATTGCACAGGGAATTCAACAGGAAAAAAAAACATTATAGGGCCAAATATGCTAATCATCACAAAATGGCCATGCAATTGAGGCCACAATCCACCACTAATGTAATTCGACGGATCAGACAACAAACATAATAATCCATCACTAATGTAATTCGACGGATCACCCAAACAGATATACAGAACAAACCGCACTGTAAAAATTACTTTCTGCGTCTAATCTGGACTCAGGTTGAAATTAAATGCCTAAGATTCATATTAAGAGTGGTTAAAAAGATTAATTGTAGAGTGGTCTTGGGATTCAATTGCACGCCAAAAATCTCGCACAGCGAACACCATGCAGAGGCATTTAAATAACAAAATCAGTACTAAAGCAAGAAATGAGATGTTAAGTAATTTACCGTATATAGCAGAAGAAGGTAACTCAATCGAGAAGAAGCACCGGTGTCTTGCAGGTTCCATCTCCTATGAGTAAAAAATCGAGAGGAAGAGATTAATTAAAACAGCGGTGAAAGGGGGTTCTAGATTTCGAAGGACGCTTAAAAGTGGCGGGACTTAGAAACTGACACATTTAAATTTCAAAGAATTCCAATTTTAACCCTAAAAACAGGATACGTAACTTCTCTTCAATACAAACCAACCTTAGCTGTCCATTCTCAAATTCTTAAAATTCTTAAAATTCTACAATTCCATATTACACATTTTGTTACACTATATGTATGATTGGCATGTGTTATACTAAAAAATAATCTCCAAGTGTTAAAAGATGGCCAGCAAGGTAGAATACGAAAAGTGAAACAGAGGAATCGAACCGTTTTTCTTTTAAAATTAAAGGTCTCAATTAACACGTCCAACAAACAAATAAACATAAAATTATATAATTAGTTAATAATCGATAAATGAGAAAACAAAATTACGATTTAAACATAATCTAGAACTCATTGGTACATAATATTGCTGGGGACTTATGAGTGTGCTCCTCTCTAGGTCTCAAGTTCAAAATTACTAAGGTGCAAACAATTTCTATGGGGGTCATGTCCATACAGATCGCAAAACTCTGGCTTTTTAAACGGGACCCCCGCAAGTGGGCGGTGGGATTGGTCTCCCAAGATTAGTCCGGATGCCCGAGACTTTAAAAAAAAAAAATTGGTACGTAAGATGGCCAAATAAAGCTACTCCCTCCGTTCATGAAATGTAGTCCCATTTGTCTCATTTTCTTTGTCCACCAAATGTAGTCTCATACACTTTTTGGAAACCATCACCCCTCAAACATCATCTAATTACTCAATTTGCCATCAACTTTATTCACAAACAATCACTTTATTCACAATGGACCCCACAATACCCTATAATACCCTTACTTTATCTATTTTATCTACATTTTTCTTAAAACTTGTGCCCATCCACCATGGGACTACTTTTGGTGGATGGAGGGAGTAATAAATATCGTAATCTAATAAAAAAAATAGTAATAATGGCTAACGAATGATAATGGGCTGCTTAATGCTTATAGTTATGGTTAGCGTTAAATGACCCAAAATTTGTTCACAAGTTATTTATTAGGGGGTCCGGTAGACCTGCGGGTTGGTTCGATTTAGCCCGCGGGCTAACCGGTCTGGGTCAAAAAGTCCAAATTTAAATAGGCCTACGACTGATGAACCCTAACCCTGCATTTTTTTACAGTTAAACGGGTCTGCCCGGTTAGTTGTGACACATATAAACATCTTTACTTTTCATGTATGGTTTCCTTCCCCATGTTTGATTTATTTTTGTCTCCCCACTCTCACTCCTCGGTGAGGCTCTCTACGTCTGGCCTGGTGTGGTTCCCTTTTTCATGGGACTTGGTTTAGTCAATTTTTGTCCATGCTTGTTGTCCTCGAATTTCTTTTCTTCTGTCTCTTCTTTGATTTTCTTGGCACATAAATATTAGTATGGGGTATTGTCTCGTATTAAGAATAAAGACTTGATTTGCATTTATGAACAAAGGTTGCACTTGGTCTCCCCCTTCCTCAAGACTGGGAGGGGTAGCTTTTCTAATTTGATCCAACTTGAGTTGAAGATCTAACATGTTTAACTTTTTGATTTAATTGTATTAATCTTGTAACCCTTCAAAAGAATCATATTGTTTGATTGATCATCTAATAAACTTATTTAGTAATACCATAATTCTTTTTTGTGTTTTAAAAAAAATTGGTTGTCAAATCCAAAATTCTGAAATATAGATCAAAATATATTTTTTTACGAAAAAAAATTCAAAAGAGGATCTCACACCAATTTTTATCCTATTATTTAAATCAATGGGAATTAATACATTCCCATATGTCAGTCGGTCATATACTAACTTCACAAAAATTAGAATTGTTGGTTATGACAGGTTTATAAAACAAAACAAAGAAATAGATGAAAGTAATGGAAGTTGACGAGGTACGAGTTTGTTGCAAGTCGAGCCGCAAATTTAGAAGCACATTTGGACCAAAGTAAACCAACCCAGTCTCGACTCATCAGCGTACACAAAATGACAAAACCTCAAAGAAATTTTGTGATTTAACGGTCTCAATAAAATCAATTGATTCAATAAGGATAATTGATAATGCTATAAAAAAATCAAAATATTTTTAAAAGTCTATACAACTTGATTATACGTAGAAAAATGATTTCCAATTTAGAAGAAGTTAAACCGACCATCTCCAACGCTGGTGACAAATTTGCCACTAAATCCTCCAATTTGCCACTAAATTTGAGTCAAATAGTAAAATTATCTCCAACCATTCAACTCAAATTTTAACTCAACGGGAATATTCTCTTAGAATATTCTTAATTTTATCTTTTTTATATTCCATTCTATTGCATTTTGTAATTTAAATTTGTAGTATGTATGTTTTATTTGTATTGTAATTTTAATTTGTAGTATGTTCGTTTTATTTTGTATTGTAATTTAAATTTGTAGTATTTATGTTTTATTTCGTATTGTATTTTTGTAATTTAAATTATTAATGTTGTCTTAAAATTAAATTGTATACTTTTAATTTTAAAATCTTAATAATTATTAATTAAAATCAAAATAATAAAATAAATATAAAATATTTGCCACGTGAATAGTGTTGTGGCAAATTTGCCACACACCATTCATCAATGGCAATTTGCGTAGGCGTTGGAGATCAATTGCCACAAAATACTGCCATTTGCCTCTCCCTTGGAGATGGCCTAACAATTTCCATCAAAATTTGTGCAAGTCCGCCTCACAAAAGGTGTTGTGGACAAAAAGCTACAGTTGGTAATTCCGAATATGACATGAATTCGACATGAAAATTGTAGGTTAGTATTCGTGTTGACCCAATAAAGACACAAAAATGTCATGTCGTATTCGTGTTGTATTAACCCGTTAAACTCGATAAAATTAATAGATAACACGATAACCTGTTATGAACTTATTAACGACCCGATACACGATAATTATGTACTTTGTGTTAATGTGTCTTATTGTGTTCAATCAGGTTTTATCATGTAATTTATGTTATGCTATTTTCATTTCTATTTCTTATCGTGTCGTGTTGACTCATATGCTTATCATATCGTGTTCGTATTTCACCTATTGTATCGTGTCGAAACGATTTGTTGTTGGAATTAATTGGAAATTAAATGGGTTTTGACACCCTTATTTAATTAAATTAATTAGATGGGCTAAGTGTTAATTATTGAATAATTAAATGCGACATAGTCGATGAATGTGATATATTTAATGTATCAAATCCACGTTTTGGTGAGTGGGAAATTAATTAATTAAGTTGATGGGTTTTTAACTTTTATTGTAAGTTTGAGGGTGGGAAGGTGAAAGATCACCTATCCCACATAGAAAGTCTACAAAACTTTTGGAAACTTTATTAATATTAAAGTGTGAAGAGAGTTCAATTATGGACAAGGGTACACTCTGACAATTGGTCTTTGCGGCCTACTTATCATTTTACACACAATTTTTGCCTTTCGTTTTTCCTCCTTCCTTAGAATATACGAACCTTGTGTTTAGTTTATTGAAAAATTCGTAAGTTCGTTGTTCTTTTTCACAGTGATGCTACTGTAAAAGAGAGAAACTTGTTTGAACGTCAAGTACTCGTTTTACAGTGATGCTACTAAGGGTACACTTTGGCTATTGGTCTTTAGTGGTCTTTGTGCCCACCTATCATTTTACAAAACTAAAATCTCTGAAGCCCACCTGCACTGGGCCTTCAGAAACCTTCCAGAAGGTTCTGAAATCGGATCATTTTACATAATCAAAAACTCTGAAGCCTACCTGCAGTAAGCCTTCTGAAACCTTCTAGAAGGTTCTAGAATCAGATTTGAATTTTAAAAGCCTCAATCTAGTTTGGAGGCTCGGCCTATATATGTGCTCCCCTTCTGGAAGATACATAATTTTTGTCAAAAGAAAGTCGTTTTATCTTTGAAAATAGAACGTCAGACCTGTGAGCACTATCCAGAACATAATTCATTTTGAGGGTAAAGGGTTTAACTCAGAGACGGACGCAGGTAATGCCCAGGGGGGCCCGTGGGCCCCCCACCAATTTTGCAAAATATTTTAGGGTATTTTCGTAATTTTGCATATATATTTAAATAATATTAATATTATATATATATATATATATATATTAATTATATATGATACTAGTATGAATTATATATGATGGCCCAGTACTTGGAAAGTGGTTGCATAGTCGGCTACTAATATTCGCAATTTCGTCTCATCCTGTAAAGTAATTAAATAAGTAATTTAATTAAAAAACAGAGTTTCTCCTCCTTTTTATTCAACGCACGCGCATCAGAGCTTTCAAGACACAGATCAAGAAAAATATGTCCCATTAATTTTAGATATTGAAGGTAAAATTTGTTTATTATTAATTTAACTTTTTTATCTTTCTTTATTATTTTGGTTGGTCCCCACAATTATTTTTATTCTATTCTTTTGTCTTCTTATTGAATTTAGGGTTTTTCAGATTTCAGGGTTTCTCAAAACTGTCTCCGTTTAAATTTTTTGATATGGAATAAATTCTTTATATTTAAAGTTCAAGAATATATATGCATCTTGTTAAAATTTCATTTTTAATTTTTTTTTATTGTTATTATTTGGCCCCCCGACTTGAAAATCCTGGGTCCGTCACTGGTTTAACTAGACTCATTTACACTTTCTAAAATATTACTTATTAATTTCTTATTTAAATATACCGTTCTGACTTCAATTGTGGCCTACATGTATGAATGGAATAGCTCTCCCATACTAATTGATTTTTTGAATCGAAACTTGAAAAAAATTGAGAGTTGAAAGGGTCCATAACAATTCCTCCACGTTACCAAGACCAGGTCAATAATTGAAATCATACTATATAATATTGCCCGAACCTAACAAAAAAAGGAAGGCTGGGATTAGTAGTTTAATGTTGCGTAACTGAAGATAGGTTCGAAATCGTATTTTTTTATTGGTCAAACCTCATTATTAACCTGCCCTACTCCTCAAATTAGTTATTAAACCAACTTTTCCAAATCTATAATTTTATCCCCAAAACCTCCTCTCCACCACCGAATTTCCTCCTTCTCCTCCGACGGCGCGTGGGATAATGGGCCAAACCACCTCCGCCCAGGGTGGCTCGACCCATATCGCCAATTCTACCCCACCGCTTCCGGACGCCCTCGATTTCTTCGATCAAGGTCACGATTACACCTCAGAGATTCCCGACGAATGCTTATCCCTAATTTTTCAATGCCTCAGCTCCGGCGACAGGAACCGCTGCTCCTTGGTCTGCCGCCGCTGGCTCATGGCGGAGGGCCAGAGCCGCCAACGCCTCACCCTTAACGCTTCCGCTGACGTCACGGCTCACCTCCCCGCCATCTTCACCCGATTTGACTCGGTCACGAAGCTTTCCCTTCGATGCGATCGGAAATCCGTTAGCATAAACGACGACGCGTTGACGCTGATTTCCCTCCGCTGCCGTAACCTCACACGCCTCAAGCTCCGCGGCTGCCGCGAAATCTCCGACCAGGGTATGCTCGCTTTGGCTCAAAATTGCAAATCTCTACGTAAATTCTCTACTGGTTCGTGTATGTTTGGTGCCAAAGGCATGAATGCGCTTTTAAATAATTGCAATTCCTTGGAGGAATTAACTGTTAAGCGCTTACGCGGAATTGAGAACGGATCTAAAGCCGAGGCGATTGGCCCTGGCATTGCGGCTTCATCTCTAAAATCGATCACGCTTAAGGAACTCTATAATGGGCAATGTTTCGCTCCGTTGGTTATTGGGTCGAAAAATTTAAAAACGTTGAAGGTTTTGATGTGTTTAGGGGATTGGGATAGATTACTAGAGGGGGTTTCAGGGAGAGAGAATTGTTTAACGGAGATTCATTTGGAGAGGTTGCAGGTGAGCGATGTGGGGCTAACGGCTCTCTCTAACTGCACAAATTTGGAGAATTTTCATTTGGTGAAGACTCCTGATTGCTCGGATGAAGGGTTATCAGCCATTGCTGAGAATTGTAAGCTTTTGAGGAAGCTTCATATCGATGGGTGGAGAACTAATAGGATAGGTGATGAGGGATTGATTGCTGTTGCAAAGAATAGTGTTAATTTGGTTGAGTTGGTGCTTATTGGTGTGAACCCAAGCACTGTGAGTTTAATGGCCATGGCTTCCAATTGCCAGAAGCTTGAACGATTGGCACTTTGTGGGAGTGGAACCGTAGGAGATGCTGAGATTTCGTGTATTGCTGCAAAATGTAAGGCATTGAAGAAGCTTTGCATAAAGTGCTGTCATGTGACGGATTCTGGGATCAAGTCATTCGCATTCGGGTGTCCTAATTTGGTGAAGATTAAGGTAAAGAAGTGTGGAGGAGTGTCGAGTGAGATTGTTGATTGGTTGAGAGTAAGGAGGGCGTCGTTGGAGTTTAATTTAGATGTGGACGAGGTTGAATTGAAAGGTGGAGATACGATCACGAGCAATGGAGGTGCACGGGATGATAGCGTGGACTGCACATCAACGAGTAGTGGAGCTCGATCGTCGAATAAGTCTAGGTTTAGCCTTTTAGCTGGAAGGACTCTTGCTGCTTGTGCTTTCCAGAGGTTGATAAATGGTAGTGGCTGAATGTTGCCTCTCCATTGGAGAGTTGTGAAAGAGTTGTTGTAGCCTTGATTGATATCTTGTATACTGCATTGTTTGTATATGAATATGATGTCTCAAATTGTTGGTATAGCATTAGCAGCAGCAGCAGCAGCACTTTTAAAGAAAAAAGTGGCTTGTGCCTCTTGGTGGTACCTTGCCTTTATTAACATGCTGTGTGTTTCTCTTGAATTATAATGTCTTTTATTGCAGCGAATTTTCACTTGTTGTTCCTGTTTACTGCTTTAAATCAATGATTGCATACATTTATCATGGTTTAAATATTCAGACAGTGAAAAAATGGGTGAAACAATGTGTTTTTAGTCTGTTTTATTTTTAGCTGACCTTGTGAATGTGGCTCATGATGGCCGGTCAATAGCTGGCCAAACACGATATGCGTAATACGTGTGTTGGTGACGAACCTCAAATATTCAACCTATATGTTAATAGACTAGTATACATAAAGTTGACAATAGTTTTCATTTCTACTTTTCGTTGTAAACATATTTTCTCATCACCATCTTAAAAGGAGATGAAGATATTTTCTCAATATATTTTTTTCCCCCACTTATCTTAAAATTAGTCCAAAACAATTTATTATTCGATTATCATTATTAGTTTAGAATTATCTTTTGCAAACCATTTGGCATATTCGGGATTGAGAATTTTCTCATCCTTATCGTCCGTAATGGTACGAGAATTTGAAATCCTCTAAATTTTAACTACAAAGTTTGTGAACAAAAATCTAAAAATTTAAAATCCATTTATAATTCAAAAGAAAGAAGAAGAAAGTGTCGTGAGGGCGGAGACGGAAAAATGATAAGGATTGATATACATGAAGTAAAATCAAGGATATTGTTACGATATTTATAAATATTCAAATGGTCAATCCTTATCATTATCTATATTAACAATATCAACTAATATCATTATACTTATAAACTAATATATTTATACATTAATACTAACACTTATTCAGTTTCATCCTCATTAATTGGGATTGGTCTCATATAGAATCAATTTCTTATAAGGAATTGAGTTGACTTAGTCAATTTAAATTTTAAATATTCAAAAATATTGTGAACCCTAAATATTCATGATTATTGTGAATAAAAATTTTAATTTGGTTAATTTTTTTTTATTATTATTATTTTTTTTTTGTAATTTTTTTTATTGATAATTTTTTTTCGAAATTGTGTGTTGAAAAGTGTAAGTTAATATTACTAAAAAGTGTAACACAATATTACTAAAAAGTGTAACACATTTTTTTATTAAAAAGTGTAAGTCACTATAATTGAAAAGTGCAACACAACTTTTAATGAAAAGTATAAGTCATTATAACTAGAAAATGCAAGTTAGTATAAGTAGAAAATGCAAGTTAGTATAACTAGAAAGTGCAACACAATATTATTAAAAAGTGCATGTCAATATACTTGAAAAGTGCAACACAATATTTTAATGAAAAATGTAAGTTGTTATAACTGAAAAGTGTAACAAAATACGAGTAAAAAGTGTAACATAACATTACTAAAAAGTGTAAGTCACTATAACTGAACATATTGTTGAAAATTGTAAGTCACTACAACTGAAAAGTGTAACAAAATATGACTAAAAGGTGTAGCATAACATTACTAAAAAGTGTAAGTCAATATAACTAAAAAAATGTTGAAAACACAATATTTTAATGAAAAATGTAAGTTGTTATAACTGAAAAATGTAACAAAATACGAGTAAAAAGTGTAACATAACATTACTAAAAAGTGTAAGTCATTATAACTGAACATATTGTTGAAAATTGTAAGTTACTACAACTGAAAAGTATAACAAAATATGACTAAAAGGTGTAGCATAACATTACTAAAAAGTGTAAGTCAATATAACTAAAAAAATGTTGAAAATAGTAAGTCACTACAACTGAAAAGTACAACATAACCTAACGGTGCAAAAAAACATGTTAAAAAATATATTTGAAAATTGTTGGACGTGGAAGTTGAACACTCGACCTAAAGATAAAATGGTTTGACCTTAACCATTTCAGCTACAGCAAATTATTTAAACATATTCCGCGTAATATTTATTTATTGTTGATCCTATCCATTTTCTAAAATGGACTCGATTCCTTATAAGGAATTGAGTCTACAGGAGACCTACCCCATTAATTGTACTCCATCCAAAAATCTATATTTATTTATTATTGAAATCTTATACACATATGCCTCTATAAATATAATTGATTCTTTATAGTAGAAATAAATAATATTCAACTATTAAATAAGAGATATATTTTTATTTATTTTTTTGTGAAACTTTCTTGTATAGTGTGATCAACATTCAACACTATTTTAATTATAATCTAGTATTTGAAGATAAATTTAAGTTTTATACTTTAATTGAATAGTGTATTTTGAAATGCACTACATAGATAAGGACTTATCTTAAAAAATAAACCCAAATTTATTTTATCCACAAAATGGTTCAACTTCAATCCCTAATTCCAAACTTCCAATAAATCTCGTTTCGTTTGAGAAAAAACTTAAAAAAAACTACAACTAACGATTTATAACACGCTTCTTAGCAAAACTACATTTATTTGAAATGTGGTGGCTAAAATGGTTTGTTTCAAAACCCAAAGGACGAAATTGAAATAACTGTAATTTGTTTTCCAGCGATACAAACCAAACACAAAATAACCAAACCAGTGACCCCACTTCCCTCAACCGTAATCCCGATGGAACCCACGGCCGCCGATCCCACCGTCCCCGCTGTCGACGCGGCGGGAGATTCACCCGCAGCCTCTTTGGACGCCGCTATCTCACGGTGGAAGTTCACGATTTCTCAGCGCTCCCAGCACCTCTTAGACAAGTCAACACCTTACTTGGCCTACCGATGGATCGCGTTCCTCTGCATCGCATTCATCTATGCAGTCCGTGTTTACTTTGTTGAGGGGTTCTACGTGGTGTCATACGCCCTTGGCATTTACTTACTTAACCTCGTAGTCGCGTTTCTCTCGCCGCAGGAGGACCCGGAATTCACTGAAGGCCCGACACTTCCTATTCGGAGCTCCGAAGAGTTCCGCCCGTTTGTCCGCCGCCTCCCCGAGTTTCAATTCTGGTTTGTTGTTTAACTGTTACCAGAAATCTTTTCAATTAGAGCATTATGATTTGAAATTGGTCAATCTATACTGTTTTTTTCCCACTATAGAATTGTATGGATCAGGCAATAGAATCACCAATCTTCATTGACGCAAAAAGAATTGCTCAGTTTACCGATAGTTTTGTGCCATAAGTGGTGTTTTTTGGTGAATGTTAGGAGAAAGGGGATGTAATCATGCACCCCAATTTAAGATCATATTATGTTCCTTGAGATAATGTCGTTGCCTTTTTTGTCTGCAAATGCTACTCATATTTATTCGGGTTTGTGAATTTGTACCTAGAACGAGTAGAAAGTAAACCTTATGATGGAACCTGAAGATGGAGACTATAGTTGATTGTTGGTCGAATTAGTCGATACCATAATAGAGTCGATTTCCCTGTTGTACATTTGAATGGATCCATCATATGCAAGTTAGATTTTCTTTGTCTGGAAAATGGTGATCTGTGGATAAACCCAAGTACTTTGATTGTTTTATTGTTCTTATGTGGTTCAATCAAGAGCATCGGACAGCCACAAGTGGGTTATAATGTGATGACATATTTTAGATTATATTGCATATCTTTAGATCCATGAGTTTGTGAGGGTTGGCCTCGCAGTTCTTGACTAAATTCTTGCTGAATTGGGAGTTCATGGATGTAATTCACGTGTTTTCTTGTAGACTATGTTTTCAAATTAAGTGGTGATCTTTGGAAGATATACTGTACAAAATTTGTGTATTAATTGATTGAAATTTATTGCTCTTTTGTGTTTAGGTACTCAATCACAAAAGCGTTCTGCATCGCATTCGTACTGACATTCTTCAGCATATTTGATGTCCCTGTGTTTTGGCCAATTCTCCTTTTCTACTGGGTTATGCTGTGTACACTAATGCTAAGGAGGCAACTAATGCATATGATAAAATATAAATATGTTCCATTTTCTGTTGGGAATAAGCAGGTATTTTGAATACACCTTATACTTCAAACATTGTTTCCTATTGCCTTTGTCCTCAGCTTAAGATTATCCTATGCTCTTTTCAGCGTTATAATGGCAAGAGAGAAACTTCTCCGGAGAGCGAGGAGTTGGCTCCCTAGTCTGATATTCCAGGGTAAGCAAAGCATTTGAGTAACACTTCGGTGCACTAGTTGCACTGTGAAACAGCTGCAATTTTGATCCAATTTTTCAACCAAACTATTTTTATATTTTTTTCTCAAATCATACAAAATGTCAATCAAAAAACTAGTTCATGTAAAAAAAAATATCAGCTCATATGGTGGAAAGTACTATTAATGTTCAACCTAAACTAGTACTTTCTTTTGTATAAGTGAATATTTTTATTCAGATGAACTCATATTTCTCATTATATATATTTCATTCTTTTATGAATGAGTCAAACTTTGGTCAAAATTACACCAGTGCAACTAGTGTGTTGAAGTTTTTGCCAAAACATTTCTTTCTGAACAGTTGAAAGGATTTCCCAATTTTCTCTCTCCCAAATGTTATATGGTGCCTCAGTTATGTAACTCCTCCAATTTGGGCTTCTTAGGTGAAGATTTGAACTTCCTGTGGCTGTCAACTAATTGGAACTTCCTTGTTTCGTCTTTTGAAGAGTATTTTTCGCACACAAGGAAAATTTGTATGCTTAGATTAGGGAACATGTAATGTTTACTACTAAGAGATTGGGTTTATGTAAATTATGCTATGAACGCGGAATATACAAAATCACAAGAGAAATAACTTATTATCATAATTTTTTGCAGCTGTGGAGTATTAGATTTTTTATTTATTGCAGCTTGGAGATGACTCCTTGGGTATGTTGGAATTGGTTCGAATTCACTGTTTGTTTGTTTTTTTTCCTGGAATTTTTGTGAAGTAGTATAATTTTGCTGACAATGTTGTTGAAGAAAGGAGACTGTTATTATATTGTTATATTTGAAAATTGAAGAGTGAAATTGGAAAAGGAACAATTGATAGAACAATAGAGTTGAATAAGTGCCAAAAAAAGCTTTCATATGAGGGAAGGTACACAAAATAAGAAAGGAGAGCAATGATTGAAGTTTTGAGAGGTAATATTGTAAAGTCTTATGTATAAAATAAAGAAATTGGTTGGATTATGTTGGTCAAATGTGTTGACATTTTGTGTATATTTGTGAATATTGTGAAGGTAAAGTTTATTTATGACTTTGTTAGGGTATAAAAGTTATTACGAGGTCTTCGAAAAAAGGAAAGGGACAGAGGGAGTGTTAAAATTTGGAAGAAAATGTATGCGAGAGAAAATAGAGTACCCTATCTATTCTCAAATAGGAAAATACACTAAGCATAAGTAAATCTGAAAAATAAGACTCCAATTATGAATAAGACTGTGGGTACAGATTCTGCAAACTAAATGGTATAAAATCCTTGTAAATAAGATAGTTTAATCGAATACAGAGTACATGAAATTCAGGACGTATATGTACATGATTAATCATCACCACTATCATGCAAACATTCATAAGATAAAAACATTCAACTAATAAGCAAGAAACAACTAAAAACTACTTGTTCCAATCACTGAATAATCAGAGAGCTTAATCTTCCATCCATTTCATTCAGCAGCATAACCCTTAACATTGGCCGATTTGGTGGGATAAGAAGCCATCGAAGCAATCCCACATTTCCCTGACGGAACACCACGCACGTTACGCTCCATTTTAAAGTAGCCCTCTTCGCCCCAATCACCCCCCCACGAGTTCCTCACGATCCAGTAGTCGACCCCATCCTTCGTCCCATACCCAACAATGACCACTCCATGGTCCAAATTCGTCCCACATTCACCACTGAATACGCCCTGTAAGTAGATACAATACATTGAAGTTAGATTTGTCTCATAATTATACTATGTAACTGGTGTACAATCAATGGTTATATACCGATGAATAGAGCTGGAAGGCTCTCCCCGAGGCTTCAATGCCGACGCTGATAGGCTGATGAACCACGGCCTTCTGAAGGGCTTTCTCATTCGTAGGCACGTCCTCAAACCCGTCTATGCTCACAATCTTTGCGTTTTTCTGCAAGATAATATATAAGACGGTCACATACATGAGACGAAGCATGGATAACGAGAAAGTGTTTATTGTAAGGTGAACGAACCCGACTGGGGTCACATTTCCCGCCTACGCCCTTGTAAGGGTAATCGTCTTCAGTGTCCATTCCTCCATTGGAGATGATGAATTGGAAGGCGGAATCCATCTCCCCGCCATTGCAGCCTTGGTTCTCCGTTACGTCGCAGTCGACGAGCTCTTGTTCCGACAGGGTTATAAGCTCCCCTGTAGTTATCTTGTTTATAGCTTCAACCGCCGCAACTGTTGAGAAAGCCCAGCAGCTTCCTGTAAATTGTATAATATACGAGTTCGAACTTTTAGATGAGACGAAATTCTTTAAAAAACGCACCTAATTAACTTTCTTGTTTTCATGATAAAAGCAGCAAAGAGCAAAAGTGGAATACTCTCCCCATCCCTCCCACAAAACAAAAATAGCTACATTTTGATAGATTAAGAAAAATCAATAAATATAGTTAAGTTTAGCTAATGTAACAATTTTACCCTTAAAATCTCATATTACAAAATCTGTTAAACATTAATTACTTTAATTAATTAGGGTAAAATTGACAATAAAACATTTAATACTAGTTTAAAATAAAGTTATAATTTAGAATATAAAAAAAAAATACGTAGCTATCTTTCTTAATAACTTACCGCAAGTTCCCTGATTCTTGATGGGGGCAACGGCTCCTTTCTGCCTCCAGTCGACAGATTCCGGCAACATTTCGCCGCCGCGGACGGCGTACCTTGGGCTACCGGTTTTGGATTTGACGAAGCGGCGGTGAGCATCAACTTTTGTGCCCAAGAACAGAGACTTGTACTCTGCATTACTCACATCAGCAAACTGGTTCAACCCCACTTTATAAGTTCGATTTCCGGAGTTGTGTTGATTGATGAAGTTGAGATTATCCTTAAAAATGTCGAACCGGGTGTCTTTCTCTCCGATTCCGTTGTATGATTTGCCATGCCTAGCAAGCCACAGTTCATACACCTCCTTCAGTTGTTCGTCGTTGGTGGATAAATCTGCACCCAAGGATGAAACAATGATGGTGAATATGATTACAAGGGTGGATTTCAGCATAGGCATGGCTGCTTTTTTTTGTTTTAAAAAGAGAAAGAGAAAAGAGATTCTAGTGTTGCTTAGGGTTGAAGAAGAAGAAGATGTGGGCTATTTATAGGCTAAGCTTCAAAGTTTCAATTTTTATTTTATTATGATGCAGGCAGGGCAACGCAAAGTATCCATTTCCTATGTCCCTCCCCTCTATACTTTTGATACAATGAATCTGGAATATTGTTTAGCATATGTGGTAAATTTGTTTAATATACAAATTATTCTTGTTTACCAATTTCAAAAGAAAAATACCCCTTCCGTCCGCCTATAAGTTTCACGTTACTTTTTGGCACAAAGATTAAGAAAAATGATTAAATAATAGATATAGTACAAGTGATGTGATTGAAAAAGGAGAGAGATAGAGAGAAAAAGTAAGATATATAGTGAAGTGTAAGAAAATGTACTTACCAAAAAATGTATGGGAAACTTATAGACGGACAAAAATAGTAAAATGGGAAATTTATAGACGGACGGACAAAAATAGTAAAATGGGAAACTTATAGACGGATAGAGGAAATATGTGAAATAAAATATTTCCTCTTGAAAACTATCTGACTTTCTTTTTCCATTCATTTCAACGAAAATTATTCATTTTGTTTTTAGCAAAATACTCTTCTCACATTTAATTATATATTTTTTTTCTCAATTACATCACCTCTAATATATCTATTTATTCTATTCTATCATATTTTTTGACCTTCGTGCTAAAGTAGCTTTTATCATGATGGAGGGAGGAGTAAATTCGAGCTCACAAAAGAAGTAACATGTTCTACTTCTATTCCTCAAAGTTAATTAGGTTAGGAGAATTTTTTTGTAAACCTACTTTTATGAAATATAATAATCATTAGTTTTAAAAAATAATTTGATTAATTAGAATGAATTGAGTGAGTCACGTTAATATATTATGATAAAGGAAGTCGGATTAGACGAATTTTACCTTATTGTTTGAAACTTCATTGAATAAGGACTCTTAAATCACATGAATCATAATAATATTTGCATGTGCATTGGATTTGATTTGAGAGAGGTAATTCAAACATTTGCCTATAATAATGTCGCATGAACTTAAATTACAAAGACGATAGCATGATTCTTTTTAATTTAATCACAAGGTGTAGGACTTAATTGTGATAATTTCCTTTTTTTTTTCCACTTGAAAAAAAAAATGAAACGAATTCGAGAAGATAAACTGATTGGACCACACAAATACACTATCTCCCAGAAAATTGTACGCAATTTATAAATATTAAATTACAACATACTTTCACCCTCCAAATTCATTAAGCACAGTTTTTTTTGTACACGTTTTTATGCACAGTTGAAAGTATGATGAAGTATTATGGTTCACTTTATTTATATATGGGTGATGATTTAAGGATGTGGATATTATTAGGTAAAAAAATAGAAATACATAAAATGAACAGAGGGACTGAGGGAACATATATATATTAAAACTTATAATCTGCAATAAAAGAGAGATAACTTGATTGATAAGGTCTCACTATTTATGTCAGTGTGATCATGAATTGAAATTAAGGTGTAAATAATTTTTAAGGTTTCGATTCAGAAAAAGCGTAAAACTCTGACTTTAAACGTCTCTCGCAAGTAAACAGTGAAATTGGTCCCTCCAAATTAATCGATATTGAGACTTAAAAAAAATGGATAATGCTTTAAAGCTTAGTTATGTTATACTGCACCTTATAAGTATATTTTTTTTTAAGTTAGAATGAGAATATTAAAATTATACTGTGTTTGATTTTATAAAACAAAATGGTTGAAAGTTGAAAGCAGTGATGTCAGTTTCAGTTTCAAATTTTGCTAACTGAAACCTAATCGCATGCATCACGATTTTAGTTACGGCGTCAAATTGGAATCTTTGACTTTGACCACGCCTCCCTCTCATTTTGATTTCAATCGCTAAACCCCGGTTATGATTTTTTTTACTCCTCTAAATAACCACTTTGATTTTTTATTTTACTTTTAATGTTTTATTCTTGAATTTTTAGCACATATCAACGGGTATCTCACGGTAAACTATAAAAAAATTTATTTAAAAACTTCTCATACATAAAATTTAACAAATGAATTTGATATGATATTTTACTAATAATTTATCGATGTTTTTTATTTTTTTAGTAAAAATGTTTCTTCTTTTAAACAGGTCGGTTCAAGGAATATTTGGCCTGAATCGAACTTTAAAATGAGACCCTATTTCTTCATATTTTTTATTTTATACGAACTCGTGAAACATAACGTAAAACAATTTTTAAAAGAGTAACAATATATAATTTTGTTCAATACTTAAAACAATACGATGATGGTGTTTCAGGTAATTACATAAATATGACTCGTCTAACAGTTTTAGTAGCAAACGTGTTAATCAAGCCAGAATAATCAAATTGCCCAATAATTTCTTGCTCAATCGATAGCATTGCTAGTCCATTCAATCTTTCCCGTGACATGATTGATCGGAGGTAAGTCTTAATGAGCTTCAACTTTGAGAAACTTTTTTCTGCACTTGCTATTGTAATTGGTATCGTCAACAAAATTTTATAAGCAATGTAAGCATTTGGAAAACACATAACAATTTTCTTCGAATAATTCACAACAGTACCAATTGCAGAGTTTGTTTCTTTCGATAAAAAACACTTCAAAAATGATAACTCCAAAAACAACTTCAATACAGTATTATGTGTTAAAAAAGTTTGAAGATTCATACAAGTCCTCAACAATCTTTCATCATCAACATTTCGCAACTTCTCCAAACTGAACAAAAATTCAAAAATCTCTTCATATTTTTTGAATTGTGTAAATCGGGATTTTATAGAAACCCGAGTTTGATCAAAGTAGAAGGATTCTCACAAATCAACTAAAAAACACCTATTTGATATTATGAATGATGATAAACTGATCAGACCTTTGAAGTCGAAACTTCTCATTCTCCTTCTCCTACTTCTCTAATTTTTTTTTAGTTTTTATCACCGTCCGTCTTTCTAACTTATGTTTAATGTTTATGTGTCTTATATTATACTCTGTATATAATAACAATAATATATATGGCTCAAAATACCGTCAGCACTACCGTCAGAATTACTAGACAATTTCCTAGGTTTTGGAGGCCTCATCAAAGGAAGAAACGGGAAGAAGATCGTCACATGTACATTGTTATGCGTGGTATGACTCATATGGAAATGAAGAAACGCAGTCCTCATCAGGAACGAGACTTTCTCGATCACTAAGGTCAAGGAGGAGCTAAGGGCAAAACTCTGGAGCTGGTTCACAGTCAAATATCCCACTCGAAACACTTCATCCTTCAAGGCCTAGGTGATAAGACCCACTCAAGTGCATGATCTGAGACATTAAGTAGTTTAAACGTTGATTGTTTTTCTCTCTGATGATTAAACTTGTACACTGAATTATTTACCGATAAAAAAAATAAAAAATAGGAGTCACAATTGAATGGTGTCACAGTGCAATTGATATAATATAACTAAAAAATTAAAATGCACAATCGAAGATATAAACAATTTATTCAAAATCTAATTAATTATACATAGTTCCCAATCCGAATATTTTGGTTTTGGCATGTAATAAGATTCCGAAGATAAGATTGGGTAAGTATGAGATTAGATACTATGAAACTATGGGTGATGAAAGAAACCAAAAAAGGAAAGTTGGAGGTAGGTTGAACCTGGATCGCTTTGCAGACCAATTAAGGATTGGAATAATGGACACACATTTCGAGATGAAAGCCCAAACCGCCAAACTAACAATCTTATCCTATCCTACCTTTGCTTACCCATTCCATTCATGCTGCCTCCATAAACTTTTCATTAAGGTTAAGAATAAAAAAAATAAAAAATACTCCCTCTATCCGTCTATAAGTTTTCCATTTTACTATTTTTGTTCGTCCGCCTATAAGTTTTTCATACCTTTTTTGGTAAATACTTTTTCTTACACTTCACTTTATATCTTATTTTTTCTCTCTATTTCTCTCCTCTCTCAATCACATCACTTGTACTATGGGTGTGTTTTCAAACTATAATAGTTGATTCAAAATGATTAAAGTTGATTTTTGTAGTAAAATTGAAAGTAGATAGTGTTTTAAAAATAAGCACTTCTAATCAATTTTTAAAAAATGTTGTGGTGTATGTCATACAATCACTTTTTTATAATTTTACAAAAAACACTCTTATTACATTTGAATAAATAATGGGTAAAAATAAAATATTATTTAAATTGTGAGGGCAAAATTGTAAAATTAGTGAGTGTAATGATTAGAAGCACCTAGAAGTTGTTAGAAGCATGGGGAGGGGTGCTTGACTTAAATTGCTTTTAAGTAATTATTTTAATCACTTACTTATGTTTACAAACACTTCAAAAGTGATTCTATTTAAAAAAGAAGTGTTTTTAAGCACATAGTTTTGTTTGCAAACACCCACTATATCTATTATTTAATCACTTTTCTTAATCTTTGTGTCAAAAAGTAATGTGAAACTTATAGACGAACGGAGGAAGTATTTGTCAAAAAAAAATATAGAAAACTTATAAACGGACAAAATAAAAAATTTATAGACGAACAGAAGAACTAGAGAATACTTATTTAATATTCCCTCGTTCCATCATTTTTTGCACACTTTCTTTATTCATCCGTTCCACGGTAATTGTTTTTCTCATCCTCAAAAAAAGTTTTTTTTTTTATATTAATCATAGCCTCACAATTTTCACAAAATATAATTTTATACACAATTCAATTATTTAATTTAATTTTTTTTTATAAAATTAACCCCGCAATATTATACTTCCTCCGTCCGTCTATAAGCTTCACGTTACTTTTTGGCACAAAGATTAATAAAAGTGATTAAATAATAGATATAGTACAAGTGATGTGATTGAGAGAAGAGAGAGATAGAGAGAAAAATAAGATATAAAGTGAAGTGTAAGAAAAAGTACTTACAAAAAAAAGTACGGAAAGCTTATAGGCGGCCAGATAAAAATGGTTAAGCGAAAAACTTATAAACGGACGGAGGGAGTACTAATTACATTTTTTTTTAAATTTGTGAATATTTATAGAGGGAAGGGAGTAACTACTAGTCCACTAGTTACAATTGTTCAGTTTGTGCCTGCAATGTAGGGCACAACATTTATGGATCCTCCAACCTCCGCCAATAACTTACCGCCACGTCCCATTTTTGAAACTTGATATTTCTAGGGAATAAGCTTTTTATACCTAGATTTTTGCATATAGATACAAGTGCCACCGCTCAATCTCCATTTATGGTGATGGTCCTTTTCAATTTTTAATATAAATTAATAAAATACTATTTATTGTAATTAAAATTATTTATAAACTTTTAAATATTATTTTATTTATTAATATTAAAATAATAATTATTCATTAAATATAATTATTTAAAATATTTTACACATTAAAAAAAACATGAGACCATCTTATTGGTAAGTAATGATCCACTGATTATTATTACTCCCACTGTCTACAAAAGGTGGTAATTTATTCTTTTTTAATCATTACAAAAAAAAAAGAATTTTATTAACAGATTTCCTTCATTTTAACTATTCAAGTTAAATATTAAAGACTTTTAATAAAGTATAATAACATTATTTTCGTCATTAAAAGTCATTTTTTGTAGTGAATTTATCTTTAAATATAGTTTTTTTTAGAAGTGTGTAATATTTAAAATATTCTTATTTAATGAATAATTATTTTTTTAATGTTCAATAAATAGAGTATATTTTAAAATTTATAGATAAAATTCTAAATTTTAGCTAGGTACAATAAATAATATTTTATCAGAAAAAAAAAATCATCACTTTAGTACAGAGTATGAGTTTAGACCACCGAAAGCAGTGCCCCATATACTCGAAAGGAATACAAACATATTTATTTTTACCGTGTAAATATTACGAATACAAACATACTTTTACTTTTAAAAAAATAGACCACCGAAAGCTAATATGGTCTGCCCTCACCTCCCACCAATCAGAATACATCCAATAATAAATAAGCAATACTTGTATTTTCATAATTCTCCGAATATCGTTCTTCAGTGTGTGACTTTCAATATTGGTTAGTTGGGTTACCTTTGAAAAAAGTAAAGCTTTCTATAAATAGCCATGTTTGAATGTTTAGGGAGTTTCTAAATGTGAAAGAATCCTTGGTTGAGTTGATACCTAAATTCTCATTCCAATGAAATATGAGGATGCCACTAAATTTATAATTATTCAATATCCATTCTTTAATACAAGTTTTTTTGAGTGAATCCAAAAAAAAATAGTCGCAAAAAATGAACAATATTGTCAATTTCAATACAATCAAAACAAAAATTTGTGTCAACTTACAAATCTTTTTCTGTGTGATGGATCTGTAGTACACTAAATATTTTAATTTGTGTCAAAAGCAAATATTTTAGACTTGATTGACTTTTTATTTTCAATAAATTAGATGTTTGGTTTGATTGATTGTGGTCCGGGATTAATGCAAGGTTCGATAATTTTTTACTATTTATTATGCATATGTAAAATTGATAATCATAGAGAAGGGGTGAGTTAATTTATCCGAAGTAACCCTACGTGCATTGAATCATTTAGTCGACCAACCCTATAGTTATTAATATTTTGTTAAACTTTGGGTGGGAGTAATTAATTTGGGGATGGGCTGACAAAATCTAAATAGAAAGCACGGGATGGGCTGACAATACAGAAACAGTGGATCTGAACTTGTGCAAAATTAAAATTAATTTCTATAAATAGCAACTTAGTTGTGGACGGCTGTAGCAGCAGATTGATTAAGACGAGTTCCAACAACTGAAAAATTGTAGAATTTCGAGAAAATCCAACTGAGATTCTCATTTTATATACTATCATACTATCAACTGTCGAAATTTGGTCCCTCATTTACATGACCGTCGGGATCCAATTCGGCAATTCCATCAACGGTCATAGAAAAAGTAGTTCATAACATGGGCATCCATATTAAAAGTGTATTAATAATGATCATGTTTTGATTAGTAATTTTGTA
Organism: Galeopsis tetrahit; assembly: GCA_963675135.1. Classification (NCBI taxonomy): domain Eukaryota; kingdom Viridiplantae; phylum Streptophyta; class Magnoliopsida; order Lamiales; family Lamiaceae; genus Galeopsis; species Galeopsis tetrahit. Next base: position 93,043,830 of record OY776119.1, read on the forward strand.
AAATTTTATATGAAGAAAGGAAATGAGTTGAATGTATGTGTAGAAAAAAAATAATGATGTTTGTGTAAGGAAATGAGAGAAAAAATAATGATATTTGTGTAAGGAAATGAGTTGAATGTATGTAAAGAGAAAAAATAAAGATATTTGTGTAAAATTTTAAGAATATCACATTTATAATATATATATATATATATATATGTTCATTTACATTTTAGAAGTGTATAAACATTCTAAAAATACTTTTATTTGATGAATAATTATTATTTTAATGTTCAATAATTTTATTGGTCTAATTAAAAAATGAAACTGTCATTTTAAGACGGAGATAGCAGTTCTATGGGAGACAATAGATTTACGTACTCTTGAAATTTTAATACAACTACGTGGTTTAAATCTTGAGACAAAATAATTGCACATGCATAGAGATGTCTATCGGGCTGGCCCTAGCCCTATAGGGCCAACCCTACAGGGTTACGGGCTAAACGGGTTAGGGTCTTAACCGGTTCATACCCAACCCTACAGGGTTACGGGCTAAACGGGTTAGGGCCTTAACCGGTTCATACTTAACGGTCCTACAATTGTTGGGACCTAACCCTAACCCTAGCGGGCCACGGGCTATAATAATTTTTTTTCTTTTCGAATTAAAGGTTCCAATTGGCACGTCCAACAAGAAAATAAAATAGAAAAATATATAATTAGTTAATGATTGGTAAATGAGAAAACAAAAGTATGATTTAAACACAATTCTAGAATTCAATATGTCAAATAAAGCTAAAAAAAATTCATAATCTAATAAAAAAATAGTAATAATAACTAATAAATGACTCAAAATTTATTCGTATGTTATTTATTAAAAAAAAAAGTAATAACTCGGGCTAGCGGGCTAGCCCTGTAGCCCTGCGGGCTGGCCCGGTTTAGCCCACGGGCTAACCGGTCCGGGTCAAAAAAGCCCGGATTTAAACGGGCCTATGATTCATGAACCCTAACCCTACATTTTTCAGGGTTAAACGGGCCAGCCCGGTTAGCCCGGCCCGGATAAACATCTCTACACATGCATGCACATGAACTAGTTCAAATTGAAATTGCAGATGATGTGTCTTTGATATGCACGCAATTGCGTGTGTTGAATATAAGAGTCTGATTAGTGATTATCTATCTATCTTGAACTAATTTACCCTTCAAATTAGTTCCCGAAAAACGAAACAAGAATGTTGAAGATATTGTGTAGTGTAGGTCGGGTATTTATCTAACAACACCATATACACCTCTTGTTTTTCATGTAACACTTTTGTTGTTTTAGAACTACTATGTTTTCTCCTTCAACTACTACTCCCGGTCACTCGTCTTATAGAAACATGCTCTGGCCATGGAGTGCGTTTGGCCTCGAATGTTATATCCAAAGGCGGGTCGATTATCCATCTGCATTCAAAAAGTAAAGAAAACATGGAATTTTTCTTTTGAGAAGCAGCTTTTGAAAATGAAAACACAGCTTACACTACTGGAAATTGTGAATGGTGAAGCGGCGTGCAAATTCATCTGTTCGAATAGTAATTTACTGCTACTGAACCGATTCATTTTTTATGTGTAAAGATGTTAAAGATAGCAGAAACACTACGATGCATAAATACTTTACAAATTGTACAATCGAGTATCTTGAAAGAAAGAAGAAAGGTGTTGGGGCATATAGTAGGAGTAACCCCTACGTTCTTTGAGTAATACATATTTATATACTTGTAATAATAATACTTCACAATTTAGGGCGTATATCAAGCAATAATGTAGAGCAAACCGCAGAAGGCTAAAGCCTAAACACAAATACAAGAGATCCTGATAAACCACAATTAGACATACATCGATTGAAATGGTGTGTCAGTTTTGGCCGCATGCAACTCAGACTTTTGTTTAAGGTACTGATTGTGACTAGCATATATATAGGAATACAAAAGAGGACAGGTCTAACAGGAAGATGTGGCCAGATTTTATCTCATGGATTCTTTGGCACCAGATTGACAAAAGTGGTCAATAGAAATTTTAAATTTAAGTAATTTGATAGAGCTAAACTGATAGTTTGAGGATCCAAGGTCAAGGTATTTACAACTGCATCATCTGCATTCCCTAATCATATCATGATACACAGCATATTGGCAGCTTTGGAGAGACATTAGATCCATGGTCTCAAATCACCACATAGCTTCAATTAAAAATTAAAGAACAAAATTATCAAGTCTAAACAAGGATGAATCTTGTTCATGCAAGACCTAAATGCAGGCAAATTATCTACAACAGATACTGAGAGTCTATAGGGTGTGTTTGCTTATGGCCCCACCCTACATTTTATTTCAAATCCAAATCCTCGTTTTTCAAACCATACTTCGGTGTAAGATTTCAAATACTTTAAAATTCTACCCTATAATACACTCAAACAGAATCAATCATCAACTCAACATTCTCTCTCTCCGACTTTTTAGTACTTCACACACATTTCCAATACACAATTAATCGTTTATCACCTACCTTTTCAAAATCCTACCCTATTAAACATATACAAAATCAAAATACATTTTTTACAATTCATGAAATCCACCTATAGGATTTCAAATCCCATCAAAACCATAAACAAACACCTCCTACTGTATGTGACTTCTAGAACTAGTGAAAAGTTATGGACTGCAAGAATAAATCTCCAATAAATTTCTTGGCTTCTAAGAATGTTAATTCATCAGTCAGTTTCAGCAAAAAAAGGCACGAATCAAACATGACTTACTAATCATCACATAAGTTTTATAAAACAATACAAGATGAATGAAGAATCACCTGGAAGGGAATTTGCTGTCTGCCCATGCCTCAACACGCAGCCACCACACCATAACCTTTTGCCCACACTTACCAAGAGGCTCCACTACTGAATCATCCATCAACAGCGACAACGGAGTTTCAACATCCTTTCCATCCCTATCAACATCTTTTAACTCCTTAACCCAACCTGGTTTATTTCCCTGGTTTATTTCCATCTTCCCACACCAATCTCGAATTCAATACGAACACAGCCCACTCCAGGTTCCTTGGAAGCACAACTTCCCTATCACCAATAATGGCTGCCTATATTGAAGGTGTGCCACCCCACCAATTTGTTTGAAGAATTACAAACTGGACCTTGAACTGGCATTTCCGAATTATTTTCATCTTTACCCCCACCACCATCTCTCTGTTTCATCAGTAATTCTCCCTCTTCAGAACCTCCCGAATTCGAAAGAATACCAATAGAAACTGCACCTACCCATTTCACCTTCTGGATTTCATCAAAAAACTCCAATGTATGCATGTTGCTATCATCTGCAAACATCACAATCCCATCTAACCTCTTCTCTTGAACTACTCTGCACATTCCAAGCACCTAATAGCATAAAAAACCATACATGTAAGCACTTTCTACAGATCAATGAAAAATTAAAGTAAAAATTGAAGACACGAAGTGGAATTGGGTCAATATCAATACCTAAGAGCATAGAGCCTCATCTTCACTTCCAATTTATGCCGATCCTCCCACAAAAGAGGCATTTCCCTATCGAATCCAATGTGAATCGTTTTCAACCCCGATTTCGAAATCAGTGAGGCGGTTTCATTGGTGCTGCCTCCAGCTTCAACAACAATCCAAATGAGATTCGGTACATTCATCAAAGTATGCATCAATCCAGTTAGATGCATCGCCTGAAATGTCCGTACATGATCTCTGCAGGATCCGGATGCGGCCACGGCCTAATCAGTATCCCGTGCCTCCCCACCACCACTCTACTCCCACCGCTGCCAGACGATGGCAATGCAGTGTGAAATTGGGTGAATCCTTTTGAATTTGTATTTTTACCGTAAAATTCAATTAAATTGATTAATTTAGGGTTCATTAATTTAAAATTTTAGGGTAAATATTTTACAAACTCTTGAAATTTTATCGACTTAATTCCATTAATAGATAGAGAAATTAGGAAGATTACATATAATTAATTTATATTATTTTGCCGCTTCAAAAAAAAAAAAAAAAAATCTAAAACATACTATCCATACTATTCCGATCCTCATCTTCATCTTCCACTTTTTCATCATCTTTACCGTTATCGCCACTGCCAACACTTCCAACACTTTGTGAATATTTTTCAACTATGTCTTGCACACCGGAGATCAATGGAAGCCCCCTTGTCCTATTCGCTTTGAGAAAATACTCGTGCATCTTATGCAAAGGATCGTCGCCCAAAATGATATCCATCAAGGCTTGTGGTGGGCAGTGAACCAATAACCTTTTTATGAAAAGTTTGATTTCTACTTTCAATTCATGATTTTCACTCTTGGTGTATTTATACTTTGACAATAGGGTTTTGTGGGAGGAAGGAACAATTTCTTGAAATTTTTCAGAATTTGAAGGTGTTCTTGCCATTTTGAAATTCGTATCTGGTGCGGAAGAGAGGATGGTTACATGACTAGGTGTTACTCATATTTATAATCCCCCGTTGCAACTGGACACAACCTTTCGGATGGTTACATGACCAAGCATTGCAACTCTTTGCCTCTCCAAAAATAATTATTCTGATTTGTAGCGGGCTTGGTGTTGCAACTTGCCGCGATTAGAGAGAGAATTCTTTTCAATAATCAATGATTAAAAGCGGAACAAAATCGCGGCTCAATAAAAATCTTGATTAATTTGAAAAGGAAGAAAAATTACAAAATTAACATTTCGGACATGCAATGCAAAACATTGCTTGACTTGGACAAGAAGATTGGGAGTCAAAAAAAGTTTACACTTTCTTTCAATTTTATTTTTCTACATTTTATTTGAAATAATTAAGTGAAATATGAAAAATGAAACAGAAAAATCACCTGAGGAATATATTTTAAGCATTAGTCTTATTTCTTTTCTTATTATTCATATTAAGGGAAATTTTTTTTAGTCCAAGTTTAAGACATTTCAAAATAAATCCTTTAAATTTCAAATTTTACAAAATGCATCCATTATGTTTCAAACTTTTAATTTCAATCCCTAAGAATGAAGGGGTGACTTGGCACTTACGGAGTATGTATTAAAAAAAAAAAAAAAAAGACACATCATCATGCCATATCATTATTTCTTCTATTAAAAAAAGAAAATAAGAGTTATTTGAAAAAAAAAGTTCTCTACCCAAAAAAATAAATATATTATCTTACTCTAAATCAATTAATTCACTCAAATATTCAAACAATTACAAAACGAAGTGAATATATTTATAAAAAAAATTGTCATATGATATAATTGTAAAATAAAATAAAATCGTTTTTTTTTTTTTTTACAAAGAAGTAGCCTTTTAATTCCCCCTTCATAGTTCATATTACAGGGTAACACTTGAGTACTAAAAGTCACCATGCTTATGAACTACTCCCCTTTCAATTTCATTATTCTCACTTTTCACAATTTTCTCTTTTTTTGGTTGTCCAATTTTAATATGCTCATTCCCTTTTTTTAAAATAATACTTTTTTTTTTGATCGGTCAAAGGGTAAATAAATATAAACTGGAGAATTAAAAGAGTTACAATTGGTACAAGAGGTACCATAAGGAAGAGTTCAGTAGTAGGAATACAGAAAGATCAAAAAATTTCCTTAATCTCCCAGCCAAAATTGGTTGTCCTTCCTGTGAATTTTCTTAAGGTTCGATAGTCGCCCGAGGGTCGCTGATCCACTGCCGAAATGTTGAGTTGCTCTGAAGTCTGTCATTAGCCATACACCAACTCCACAATCTGCCTTTTATTTCATGCACCGCTTCCTCAGTTTTCCATATAACATTGTCGAAAATGCAGTTATTTCTCCTCTTCCAAATCACCCACACCACACATATCCATAATCCAATTGCTACCTTATTCCCACTTTTCCCAGATAATACATTGGAGAATTGTGCAAAATTTCTCCATACTAAATTATGTAAAGCCATGGGAGAGTTTAGCCACATAAATACCTTGATCCAAACTTGTTGTATCGTGTTGCACGATATGAATAGATGGGCTGCGTCTTCAGGTCCATCGCCGCATATCGGACATAATGTTCCTTCGTTTGTTGTGATGATATTTCTCTTCCGTAGGTTCACTCTTGTGGGTAGTCTGTCCCATAGGAGCCGCCAAGCCGTAGATGACGCCTTGAGAGGGGCTATTGTACTCTAGACCGATTTGAATTGTTTTTTCCAGGAATCAGTTGCCTCTTCTGCGATAGTTGAGGAATGTAGGAGTTCGTATGCTTGCTTTGTTTTGTACTCCCCCGTTGGGCTTGCTTTCCATCTCCACGTGTCCACTTCGTTTTCCTTCAATATAAACCTGTTCAGTAAAGAGATAAGAGTATTTAAAGATTCAATTTCTCTATCAAACAGATTTCTACTCCATTCCCACTCCTAAGACCAAGTTTCCCCCTCTCATTTCCCCATCTCTTTGATAGTCCTATTCTGACCTAAGCTCAATCTATACAATCTGTTATATTCAATTTTTAGTGGCCTCACCCGTCCATGAGCATTCCCAGAATCTAGTACCCGCCCCGTCCCCTATGTGTTTCTCTAAATTACCCCACAACCATCGACCTCTCTCTCCCCGCCCACTAGCTACTAAATCCCTCCACCAAGATGATTCTATCCTACCTCCATCTACCCGAGCCAGTCCCTCATTGCCTAACTCTAAGTCCCCATGTAAAGATTTAATCACCCTAACCCATAGACCCCCCTTGTTTTTAAGAAAACCCCACACCCATTTGCCCATTAGAGCTCTATTGAAAGAGCCGAAATCCCTAATACCAAGTCCGCCTTGTTCCTTTGACTTACACAATGTTTCCCATTTGATCCACACAAATTTCCTCACTGATTCCCTGCCACCCCATAGAAAATTGCAACATAAAGAATTCAAATCTCTCAAGGTTTTTTTTGGTAGAAAATAGAAGGAGAATTGGTATACGGGCAGTGACGTCAAAACAGCCTTCAGAAGGGTGATTCTTCCCCCGAATGATATCTTCTTGGAATCCCAGGCATTTAGCTTCTTCTTTACTTTCTGAATTAGATGATTCCACTCCACCACTCTTTTATGATTTACACCGACTCTGATTCCGAGATAGGTGAATGGCAGTCCTCCTACCTCGCAACCCAAAATATCGGCCAGGACAGTATGGCGCTGATGCTCGACATGTGTCCCCATAAGGCAGCATTTATCATAGTTTACTTTGAGTCCCGAAAGAAGCTCAAAATTCCCCAAAATTCCGCGAATCGCCCAAGCATTTTCCACACTAGCCTCACCGATAAAAATTGTATCGTCTGCATACTGCAGGTGTGATATTTGTATCCTGTCTCTTCCAATCACAGCTGCTTTGAATAGGTCGTTCTGGACAGCTTTGTTGACAAGCTCGTTAAGGCCTTCCGCCACAATGAGATAGAGAAAAGGCGATAGAGGGTCATCTTGTCTCAGCCCCCGTTCCATTTTAAACTCCCCTGAGGGGCTGCCATTTACAAGTACTGATGTCGTAGCTGTCGATACACATTCCATGATCCATCTTCGCCATCTAGGGTGGAAATTGAATTGTTCGAGCATGGTTTCTAGAAAATTCCAATCTACAGAATCGTAGGCCTTTACAAAGTCCACCTTGAGGAAGATTTTCTCCAGCTTCCTTCTCCTAGCTTCTTCGATAGCTTCATTAAGGATAACGGCTCCATGAAGAATGTATCTACCTCCAATGAAGGCACTCTGATTTTCTGATATCAGCTTATCGATTACCTTTCTTAATCTGCATGCCAGGACTTTTCCAATGATCTTGTATGTGCAACCAGCCAACCAATAAGGGATATTGGTCGGTAATCGTTCATAGAGCTGGCCCCTTCCTTTTTCGGGATCAAGACGATAAAAGTTGGGTTGATTCCCCGAACTAGTTTTCCATGTTGGTGGAAATCCGGCATCATCTTGAGGACGTCCCCTTTTATAGTGTCCCAGAAGGTCCTGATAAAGCTGAAATTGAAACCATCTGGGCCTGGACTCTTTGACGTTTCGCAGCTCCAAATTGCCTCTTTAATTTCTTGTTCTGAGAAGGGTTGGGTTAGCATCTCATTATCCACTGAACTGACCTTCCTGTTTATGAAGTTTGCTGGTAGATTTGGCCTGGCCCCGTAACGTCTCTTGAAGTGTGTTTCGAAGTAGGTTCTAACTTCATTTTTTACTGCAATCGGCTCCTCAATCCACTGATCCCTAACTTGAATACCTGGAATCTCGTTTACCTTTCTTCTGTGATTAATGACCCTGTGGAAGAACCCGGAATTTATGTCACCTTCTCTGAGCCATTTGAAGCGTGATTTCTGTGCTTGAATGGTACCCTTTCGTTTCAGACTTAGAAGCAACTCGGCTGTGGCTTCATTCCTTCTAATGTACTCCCCTTCGTCGAGCCCAAATGCGTCATCGAGCATATCCTTTTGGTGAATTTCAGTTCGTAAGTCCTCAATCTTCTTGTCTAGCTCCCCAAAAACCTCTCGATTCCATTCTTTCAGTTCATTTTTCAGTGCCTTCAGTTTTTCCTTTAGGACATATCCCCCCATCCATCTATCTGAAAATTTTCCCATTTGCTCGTGATGAAGTTTCTGCAGGTCGAGTGTGTGAGCCATGCGTCGATAAATCTGAAAGGCTTTGGGCCCCAATCAACCGATTTTGTCTCGATGAGAAGTGGACAGTGGTCCGAAACTGTTCTGTTCAGGCCTTTTTGGGTCGAGTGCGGCCACTTCTCCAGCCATATATCGTTCATAAGGATTCTGTCGATCCTACTTTTACAGCTTCCATTTGGTTTGTACCATGTAAATCTTCTGTTGTGTAGAGGAAGGTCAATGAGATGAGCCTCGCTGATGAACCCGTCAAAGGCTCTAATATATGTCCCGTTAACATTTGAAAATAATACTATTCACACTACTTTATATTCACTCTTCCACCATCACTTATCTACTCAAATTGTCACAAACTTTATTCATAAACATTCATTTTACCTATAAATAGACCCCACAACATCCCATCATACCCCCAACTTATCTACTTTTTACATAAACTAATCAATATTCGTTAAAATCAATGCCCGAAAAAATGAGCATAATAAAATCGGACGGAGGGAGTACAATTATATTATTGTATAAATTACAAATTGGTAAAACGATGGAGGTACAGGTTGCAAAATTAAACAATTAATCTTTATACTTTAAGTTATAATTTAAAATTGTAATTAGATCTGTTGGACAAACAAGTGACGAAGGATTATGTCATTCATTGTCAAGTCATATATAGGACCTAAACCATAGTAATAATTATTAAAACAAAATTGCAGCAAATCTTAGTCCTCCACTAACCTCAGCTAACTTAATTTTTTTTTAATTATTTGAGTCAAATACTACAAAATTTAATAAATGAAGCAGTTTATTTGTCTACTTCAATCCGTCCAATAAGTTGAGTATTTAATTAGCTAGGATGTGTGCTTCTAGATACCTAACTTTGTTCTTCATGTTTCTTTAGTCTTAAATTCTTTTTCTTTCTTTTTTGAAGTCTTATATTCTATTTTATTACTAATGCACAATATAATTTTATTATTATACAACTATTGGGATGAGAAGTCGGACCAATAATAAAGTAATATGGGAACTTATCAGAAAATTTTGGCATTGATGCAACATATTAGTTCATATATTAGTGATAATTTATATACTATTTTTTTCTTGATTAACTTGTTACTCAAGCTACAAACACAATTTTGAGGAGTTTTGGTATACAAAGTTGACAATATGAGTTGCCAAACATATGGCTCAAAGGGACGGAGATATTGATATATGATTTGTCCCTAAATTCACTAAAAATGAATCCTTTGAATCACGAACAAAAATTGGCATATCACTTATGCCACAAAAACTTAAATTCATGAAGTTGTAGCATACAAAATTTACAAGATGGGACGCTCGAAAAGATTAATATATGATTTATCTCTTGAATCACAGGAAATCAATCGAAAATTGTTTGAAAATCCACTAAATTACTAACACAAATCACATGAGTTTGTTTTAATTCAAGTAGAGCCCGAAGAAATGCACATGTTTAACTTGGTGCAACAATTGCACCATTTTTTTTTTTTTTCTAATATAGAACATAATGCCCTATTTTTCTTAAAAGCTAACTTTAATAAAAAAGTACTGTATACTTAAAATGTACTGTAATAAAGAACATCATTATGATACAAGTAGTATACAACACATATAGCATTTTGCTCTAAATTGATTGTATGACTAGACAAGACACGAGTCTACATTAGAATTTGAATACACATGTGTGTGTACTTGCACATAATATGTTAATTTTAGTAAGGACTAATTTGTAGTATAAAATAAGGGGTTGCTTTGAGAAATGAAGATTTAATGAACAAGGAAAAGCGACATTTGGCTTGTAATTAGTTAATGAGTCGCTACAACCTTATCACTCACTACTTTCTCCAACCACCCCCATACCACCCACCCCCCACCTCATTTGTTGGATAAACATAAAAAATATTCCACCCCAATTAAAAATTTACAAGAAAAGGAAATAATAATCAAGACAATTACTACTATTTGAATTTTCACAATCATATATTGGTGCAACCATAACGTCGTCTTCATGTTAGCCGGAATTAAACCCCTTTAAAAATCACACCTTTTTCCCATCTGAATTTCAAGAATCTTCATCATTTCTAGAGAGAGAAAGAGGAGTGAGAGAGAGGTGAAAGATGAAGAATAATGTAAGCAATGGCACAAAGCTCATACTTCTCCACCCTTACATTCAAAAGCAAGGAAGTTCTAAAAGCCTATGGCTTTTAGCTTTTGTCTCCTTTCTCACTTTAGCATTCCTTGCCACCCTCATCTACACTCGAGACTCCATCACCACCACCACCACCTTCGCCGCCGCGGTGGCCGCCACCTCTCCGCCAATGTCCACCGCCGTCTCAAGGGCCCTCATCCACTACGCCTCCAACTCCAACAACTCCGATCACATGTCCTACACCGACATAAAACAGATCTCCGACGTCCTCCGGCAATGCGCGACGCCATGCAACCTCCTCGTCTTCGGCCTCACGCCGGAAACCCTCCTCTGGAAAGCCCTCAACCACCACGGACGCACCGTGTTCATAGACGAGAACCGCTACTATGCGGCCTACATTGAGGAGAAGTACCCGGAGATAGAAGCGTACGACGTGCAGTACGCGACGAAGCTGAGCGAGGCAGCGGAGCTGATCGCCGCCGTGAAGGAGCAGGTGAAGAACGAGTGCCGGCCGGTGCAGAATCTCTTGTTCTCGGAGTGTAAGTTAGGGCTGAATGACTTGCCAAACCAGTTGTATGAGATTGATTGGGATGTGATACTGGTGGACGGGCCGCGGGGGTACTGGCCGGAGGCACCGGGGAGGATGGCGGCGATATTCACGGCGGCGGTGTTGGCAAGGAGCAAGAAGGGGAGTAGTATGAAGACACATGTTTTTGTGCATGATTTTAATATGGAAGTTGAGAGAAGAACGAGTGATGAGTTTTTGTGCAGAGAAAATTTGGTGAAATCCAAGGATATGATGGGGCATTTTGTGGTGGAGAGAATGGAGAGTAATGCCGCTCACTTCTGCCGGAGCAGCCATTCACCGCCGTCCGCGGCGGCTTGATTGGTTTTGATGAACAATACACGTTGTTTCTTCTCTAATAATCGTCGGTAGATGCAAGAGCATAATTTAAATTAATTTTCGCTTGAAGTTGGTATCTCTCTTTTATTTTTTGACACCTGTGTATTTTGTAATTTCTTTGGATTAAATTCAAAATAATCTATGTTTCTGAACATCAGTAAGGGAAAAGTCCACATTCTTGTACTATTATAGTCTTACTATCAAGTGTGCAGAATACGAAAATCAATAGTTCCACTTATACAACAGAGCTTAGCACTATTGCACATTTGCTAATTAAGAAAATAAAAAAGAACAAGAAAAAATCATGCCTCAATTTAAAATACCAGCACAAAGAAAATTATAACTAATTCAAATACATTTGTATTGTGACATCAATTGAGTATTGTCATGGAGTTCAGTTGATTACTAAATATCAAAGTGAAAAATTATGTAAGTTTAAATAGGGGTCAAATAATACAATCAGTATACATACACCCAAAAATTAAGTACCTCGTAATGATCGAAAAATCCCGGGACTTGCAAAACTTGGCCATCCAGGGTAGAAATCATTCTAAAGTTCCATTTCCAGATGCTCCGTTATCATTATCATCCTTCACCAAAAGAGGAATTTGCACACCACGTTCTCTAAGTCGATCAACTATACCGTAAAGAAACTCAAATGTAAGTATGGATTGTTTGTTAAGCTCTTCTCTTATATCTGGATGAACCCGGAACCACTCTCCCAACATTTTGTGCACGTGTGAACGAATCATTCTCCAAGGCACCGGATACTTCTCACACAACTTCAAGTAATCAACCACCAACTCAGCTTGATCCAGTTTCCCATCACCCACCCCACCCCACTCAGTAGTTCGATATCCAGCAAACAGAGCAGGATTCTCAAGAAGAGGCTCAGCTGAGAGAACCCCTTCAACCCCCGTTTCTTCCATACATTGTCTGACATCTTCTATGTGTCGTATATTACCATTAGCAAGAACGGGAATTCTCACTGCTTCTCTGACTGCTTTGATTACTTTCCAGTTAGCTCGAAACTTCTTCCCGTCTTTCTCGTCTCGTGTTCTTCCGTGTACGGCTAAAAGTGCGCACCCCGCTTCTTCTAACATTTTTGCGTAGTTTATTGTATCTTCCAAATTGGGGAAAATACGAATTTTGCATGAGACGGGGACGTTTAGGTTTGTAGCTAATTTTTCAACGAGAGATTTGACTACGGGAAGTTTATCCATCAGGAAAGCTCCATAATTCCCTCGTTTAGCTATACGCTGTGGGCACCTATACAAGTACCCAAAAGAGACCACAATGAGTTTCATTCTAATGAATCTACAATATATTCAAGAAATGCTTAATACACACACCAAATTGCTTTATACACCCATATGAACAATATTTTCAGCTACTGGTACAATCAAACACAGCTATAAAGACGGCGTATTGAGTATTATTGTGGGTGTTAATAGCCAGACCCAATAAACAATTGCATATGCCCTACGAATCAGTCTTTTCCTCTTCAATGTATGCCTTGGCTTGTTTATCAGGTGCAACCTATTGATTATACCTAATCCCTCGATTGAGAAAAGGGAGATAATTTAGGGATTAACAAAAGTGATCCATTAACATTAACAAATGTCCTACATTGTCTGTAGAATTTAGTATAAGTATACTGCCAATCCAATGAATATTAACATCAGTTCTTTCATGTCACTCAGACGGGCTGAAATATAATGATATTAAAAGGAAGACACGTAAGCAAGTAACTATAATGATATTTACAGAGTACAACAAAATTTGGTTTATCTGTTTCTTTTAAAGGATTTATTGTTTAAAATAGGAAGGACCAACTTAATATTCAAAATTATTCATATGGTTCAAGATTGCAAAACACAGCCAGATCCAAAGCTAATACAAATACCTACAAATACAATAGATGCACCTGGCAAGGGAATCCAATGTTTTCGAAGATTACATAGGCTTAGGACTTAGGAGGAGTTAAAATTTATAAAGTAGTGAATTTTTACGGTGGGAATGACACAATGGAGTCTAAAAGACAACTAAAGACACAATGGACACTCAAGATTTATAATCTAGATTATGGATGAAGAGTAAAATAGACTGTTTGGATCTATTGAGTTTATTTGATTTCGTAATACGCAAAATATAGTTAAGCTTTCATTGAAAGTGTTTCCAGGTCGAGTACTAATTGTCATCCATCTCAATGAGCAAACCACCAACAACTGAATTTACTCAACCAAAATCCTTATTACCAAGGTCTCCAACAAAACATGCATAAAACAGCATTCTAAACAAGAACTCTTCACCCCAATAACGGCAAAATTACCTCACTCATTATACCATTGAATCCAAAACGTAATCTAAGTAAACAAAATGGTAGGTAAAAATAATTCGCAAAATATAAAAGTATCATTCATCAATTACCCAAAATTAATGTCGACATAGTCGCAACAATCCTCGACTCTCCTTGCTGCCTCCAGTAAAAGATCTGGATCATTGGCGCAGAATTGCACAAACAACGGCCTATCTTCCTGTCATTTCCCTCAAAAATTCAATAAATAATCAACTTTTCAAATACAAACCTAAAAGCAAGTCAGACCGAACAATACCTTACAGGTGCTGAATTCTTGGGACCGATATTTTTCGTTTTCGGAGAACATTCTGGAATGAAGCATCGGCGTATAAGCGGCTTCGGCGCCATATTTGCGGCAGAGCATCCGGAAAGGTAGCTCGGAGTTGTCGACCATGGGGGCGACGATGAGCTTGGGCCTGCCCAGGCTGTTCCAGTGGGCCCAGGCTCTCTCGATGCGGGCCTCTCCGGTCAGGTACCCATTTGGCTGGCTCACAGGGGCGACTGGCGGCTCGGAGAGCAAATTCGTAGTTTCGGAAGAGCAAAGGAAGTCGTCGTTGGTAGTCTCGCCATCAGTGGGCGGAGTTTGTGAGTGAAGGAATTGGGTTTGGGTTGCCATGAAGGAGTTGGAGTTCAGATGTGAGTTGCGTTCGGGCGAGGTGAGTCGATGAAGAGAGGGAAGTGATTTGAATCTCATCGGAGAAACAATGTGGCGGCGGCGGCGGCGGAGATTGGAACCATGGCCAAGTAGGTTTCTGTGGTTGCCTGAGGAGGGTGGCGCTGATTTGATTTGGGGGAGAACTAGTAATTAGGGTTTTAGGGTAAGCACGCGTAAATATCCAAATTTTAGATGTTCAGTACCACGCTTATTTGATTTGAATGTACTGATTTTTTCGAGTGCAAAACGGTGTCGTAACAAAAAAAATTGGCATGTTTTTTTTAGGGGGTGTTTCTTTTTGGCTTTGGGTGGTTTTAAAAACCAGATTTTTGAAATCCTGGTTTTTTAAATCGCAGATGAATAGTAATATGGGTGTTTATTTTGGGTTTTGAAATAGTGAAGGATTTAACTTTATGTAAAATCAAGTTGTAAGATTGAATGAGTTTGTATTATTATATTATTGTTTCATGAGAGTGTAATGATTAGTTAAGTGTGTAATGATTATATGTATTATATTATTGTATTATTATATTATTATAGTATTATTATATTATTGTTGAGAAAGAATATAATGATTGAAGTAATATTATATAGATATAATATTATGTCAAATCAATATGTTTGATAGGAGTGGTTTTGAGTGGATTTTAAAAACCGTTTTTAAATCCCAAACTAAAACTGGTTTTGCTGGTTTTTAAAACAAAAAAGAAACATACCCTTAGGGTAAAAATTGGCATGTTAAGATAAGTAAATTGAAAAAAAAAAAAAAAACCGATCAGCTATTTTTTGTTTCCTTGAGCGCCCATTCAAGTGGCCCTCTTTTTTTTTTTTTTTTTTTTTGAAACACAGCAGCAAAATTAGGACAAAACGTAAAAAGATCATAAGTGCTCAATTCTCTAATATGTTGTGGAATATCTTATTCAAACCAATCATGAGGTTGTGAAGAGATCAAAGCCATTTTTGCTAATTCATGTGCTGTCCTATTATAATTTTTTGAGATGAACTGTACATTCCACACAAGGAGTTCTCTCAATTGTGACTTGTTCTATTATAATTTCTTGAGATGAACTGTACATCCCACACAAGGAGTTCTCTCAATTGTGACTTGATTTTCTGCATAATCTGTTCCTCTGGACCCTCCATATGTATCTTATGATTGATTAACTCTATGGCTTGCACTGAATCCGAGCGTATTCCATCAATTTGTATCCCATAATCGCTGCATTTTGAAATACCTATAGCAATAGCCAGCAACTCCCCTCCTAACACTGAATTGGGGTCAGAAACTTTCCTGAATCCAGCCAAAATGACTTTATTGTTGTTGCACCTGACCATGTATCCCACAGAGTAATGATTTTTCTCAGGATTAAAAGCAGCATCAGTGAAAAGAATACTTGAGTTAACATTTACTTCTTTACTCACATCATTGAACCCCTTCATCCTTCTTTTTTCTCTTTGAAATTCTTCAAGTCTTCAAGATATCGGACTGCCCAATCAATTGAGAATCGAGCCTTCCAAAACTTCTTAATCTGATCGTCATTTCTCCTATGAATAAAATCACACCGCTCTTTCCATAATGCCCAAGCAAGGGTGACGAACATTTCCAACTCATTTTCCGCCATATTTCCTATGATACTACCAAAGAGGCCGAACCCATCCATCTTTCGAATCTTTTCCCAAAAACCATTTTCTTTCCATACGTGCTTGACAAATTCGCATTTAAATATGACATGAACAGTGTCAGCTTTCGAATTTCCACAACATCTACAATGTGTATCAATTGGAACATGATGCTTATTCATATTTTCTTCTGTTGCTACTATAGATAAACAATGAATTACGAAATTATAATTTCATTGAGTGAAAGTAAAGTGTTTACAAGAGAGGTATTTATAGATACAGAGTGTATCTATATTTACAAGATAGGAATAAATATTTACATCAAATATTCTAAAAGATAGAGATAAATCATAATATTAAAAGATACAAATCTTTATAATATTATATTCCTAATACGCCCCCTCAAGATGGAGCACCGTAGGAGAGTCCAATCTTGGTCATAAGTAGTTGCAGTCGAGCACGAGGTAGTGGCTTGGTGAGAGCATCAGCAAGTTGGTCTGCGGACGAGACATGTGAGACTCTAAGCTGAGATGTTTTGATCAAATCTCGAACAAAATGAAAATCAATTGCAATATGCTTCATTCGAGAGTGGAAGACAGGATTTGAACAGAGATAAGTGGCCCCAATATTATCACAATAGATAACAGGAAGAGTTGGAACTGAGAAACACAATTCATGAAATAAAGACTTTAACCATTGAACTTCAGAGGCAGCTGAGGCAATGGCACGATACTCGGCTTCCGTGGAAGAACGAGCAACTGATTTTTGTTTCTTTGAAGACCATGAAATAGGATTAGCCCCAAGAAATACAATGTAAGCACTTGTAGAAGTACGATCATCACTGTTGTCAGCCCAATCAGCATCAGTAAAACAATGTAGAGATGAGGAAGGTTCACGTTTCAAGGTTATTCCTACATCTCGAGTTCCATTTAAATAACGAAGAAGACGTTTAACTGCACCCCAATGAGTAGTGGTTGGAGCAAGCATAAACTGAGATAACTTGTGAACAGCAAATGCTATATCAGGTCTGGTGAGTTGGAGATATTGAAGACTACCAAGTACCTGACGAAATTGAGTGGCATCAGCAGGAGGTGTCCCATCCGAAAGAGTGAGACGAGTTGAGGTGGATAGTGGAGTCTGAACTGGTTTGGAGGTGATCATGTTATACCGAGTAAGGAGATCAACCACATACTTTCGTTGGGAAAGAAAGCATGATTTCTTGGTAAGAAGAACTTCCACACCTAGGAAGTAGGAAAGAGGGCCCAAATCTTTCACTGAAAATTTTGTACCAAGGTCCGTAGCCACTCGAGTGAGGAAGGGAATGTTATTTCCTGTGAGAATCAGATCATCAACATACACAAGGAAATATGCAATAACACCAGATTTATTGTACACAAAAAGAGACTCATCAGACTTTGTGTGAATAAATCCAATCCCTTCCAAGAACGTCCTAAGAGCATAATACCAAGTACGGGGTGCCTGTTTTAAACCATAAATTGACTTATGCAGTTTACAAACATAGGACGAAAAAGTTTTATCAACAAAACCAGGGGGTTGTGCCATGTAGACTGTGTCAGACAGGGTACCATGAAGAGAAGCATTATTCACATCAAACTGTTGAAGGGGCCAATTTCGAGTAACTGCAATACTGAGAACAGCTCGAACAGTTGAAGGTTTGACAACAGGACTGAAGGTTTCAAAGAAATCAACACCCGGACGCTGATGAAAACCTTTGGCCACAAGGCGTGCTTTAAATTTGTCTAGGGACCCATCAGGCTTGCGTTTGATGCGAAAGACCCACTTGGAGCCAACTATATTTTGAGACTCATCAGGGGGAACCAAATCCCAAGTTCCATTCCTGAGAAGAGCATCAAACTCGGAGGACATGGCTTCCCTCCACCGTTTATCTTTCAAGGCTTGAGAAATACAACTTGGTTCAGTATCAGAAGGTAAAGCCGATGTAAAACAATACCTTGGATTGGGCTTGAATATTTTGTTTTGGGATCGAGTGACCATACTGGATTTGTGCAAGGCCGGAGGTGGTGAAGGTGGTGCGGGGGGCCGCGGAGGAGCGTTTGGCGGCACAAGAGTAGCTGGAGGCTGGATAGGGTGGGCGAGATGTGGGTTTTCGATATTTGGGGTGATGGGGGGTGTATTGGGGATTTGGGTCGGAGCAGTGGGTGTATGTATCGAAACAGGAGGTGTGTTCAGCGGAACAGTAGGTGTAACAGGGGGAGGGGGTGCATTTATCAATTCAGGGGGTGTAACTATCAGATCAGTGGGTGCAGTAGGTGTATCTACCAGAACAGTGGGTGTGTCAGAAACTGAATTAATTTTTGCAAAGGGAAAGGTGTGTTCAACAAATTGAACATGGCGAGAGGTATATATTTTGTGGGTGGTAAGATCTAGGCATAGATAGGCACTTTGAGTGATGGAATATCCAACGAAAACACATGGCATGGAACGAGGGTCTAATTTGTGAGCAGTGTAGGGGCGGAGCCAAGGGTAGCATAAGCACCCAAAAACTCGAAGTTTGGATAGGTTAGGTGGTTATTTTAAAAGGCATTGGAAGGAAGAAAGCATGTTCAGGTTGACTCTAGGAAGGCGATTTATGATGTAGGTAGCTGCACAAACCGCATAAGGCCAGTATGTGAGGGGCATGGAGGCGTGGTGTAGTAGGGCTAAGGCTGTATCAACAACATGTCTGTGACGTCGTTCAGACATGCCGTTGTGCTCGGGAGTATGGGGTGGGGTGGTGAGGTGGGATATGCCATGGTTTTGGAGAAACGATCGAAGAGCAATAAACTCTCCCCCATTATCTGTGTAAAAAGTTTTAATTTTGGTGTTGTAGTAGTTTTCAACAATGGGTTTAAAGGTTGAGAAGGTGGATAGGACATCCGATTTGCGTTTTAGGGGGTAGATCCACATGTATTTACTGAAATGGTCAACAAATATGACATAATACTTAAAACCATCATGAGATATGACCGGAGATGACCATACATCGGAAAAGATAATTTCGAGGGGTGTATGTGAAACATACTAGATTCATTAAATGGTAGTTTGTGACTCTTAATACAATGACAAGAATCACAACTAAAAGGATTACTAGGTAAACGAAATTTAGACAAAGTATGGGATAGAATTTTGAGAGATGGGTGACCTAAACGGGAATGCCAAACCGGAAGAGGAAGGCGGTCGGAAATGAATGTGGTAGGTGAGGGTTTGGATGCTCGTGTCGGCCATACGTAAAGATTATCAATGCGACTCCCCACGAGGAGAACGCTCCCCGTACGACCATCTCGCACGTGAAAGGAAGTTGGGCCAAAGATAACATTAACATCATTGTCTCGACATAACGATGAAACAGAGATAAGATTTTTGGCCATTTGCGGAACAACTAGTACGTTTGAGAATTTTAGCATAGTAACATGAGGAAACGATAAGGAACCAATATGTGAGATATGCAAACCGTTACCATCACCGATGACTACGTCATCTGAGCCAGAATATGGAGAGTGGAATGACAGGTTTTGGAGGTCGGTGATAATGTGATGCGACGCACCAGAGTCCAGAATCCAAGGAACGGAGTGGGTACTAGAAATAGTCGAATGTGCGGAGGTGGTGTATGTACTAGGAGGATGGGTGTATATACTGGGTGGGTGGGTGTATTATTGAGGTGGGTGCGTAGATGCGGAGGGGTGTATTTACCCGGGTTGGGTGTGGTTACTGGATAAGTGGGTGTAAGGATTCTAGGTAGGGGGTGTGTTTACTGGATAGGTGGGTGTAAGGATTCTGGGCAGGAGGGGTTTGTTTTGGATTCAAGGGTGGGGTGTATTTACTAGAATAGAGAGTGTGCTTACCTGGTGAGGAGGGACCGAGTTGACTCGGTGAGTATGGACCGAGTCGACTCGGTGAGTTTTGGATCTGGACAGTACCCGATTCGAAGATGTCCGGGCAAGTTCTGGCCGTGTGGCCAAGAAGACGACAGAATTGGCAGGTGGGCCGTGTTCGAGGCCGGGGTTCGGAGGCGGCGCCGGCAACCATGGCCGACGCCGGGCACGATATGGCGGAAAGCTGTGATGCAAGCTGGGTTGCAGGGAGTAGGGGTGCGTGTGCTGCGAGCGTTTCGGATGCTCGGTTCGAGGCTGCAAGAGGCAGGGTAGCGTGGGGGGTTGAGACAGCCATGGAAGGAAGCTTGGTATAGGTTCTGGGAACAACAAGCTTTGATGACAGTAGTAGGCGTGGGAAGAAGATGAGTCTTCTTTTCTTAATATAAGTTGAAATAGTATATGGTTTTTAAGAAATAGACTAGGTATGATATAAGTTGAAATAGTATATGATTTTTAAGAAATAGACTAGGTATGAAGTAGTTTGATTAATTAAAAAAGAAACACCTCCTGTTAATGGCGTTAATGGCTGCTTATTGAGGAAGATGAAGACAAAGCTTCTTGATTGAAGGAAGAAGACAAAACTTCTTGAGGAACCGTGTAGGTTTGATGGATCGAGGCGTGAGCCGAAGGACTCGTTGATACCATATAGAGAAACAATGAATTACGAAATTATAATTTCATTGAGTGAAAGTAAAGTGTTTACAAGAGAGGTATTTATAGATACAGAGTGTATCTATATTTACAAGATAGAAATAAATATTTACATCAAATATTCTAAAAGATAGAGATAAATCATAATATTAAAAGATACAAATCTTTATAATATTATATTCCTAATAGCTACTATGTCAAGAAGCATTTTCCAAGCAAAAATTCTGACCTTTGGTGGAACTTGAAGCTTCCAAATCTTCTTATACATCTTTTTGCAGCAACATAATTGGAAGGGCCGACTTGATCGCTCCTTTCTTTTTGAATTTGCATCTTCAAAGCTTGGTCATAAGCTGATGCCACGCTGAAGACATTCATCTTGCCATCTTTCCAAACCAGTTGATCCTCTACATCAGCACCCCTTAAAGGGGTTGTCATAATGGCATCTAATTCAAAGGGAAGGAAAGCTTGTCTAATAAGAGTTTCATTTCACTCATAATAATTATTGATAAATCTATCCACCTTCGAACCACTAGCAATCCGAGACCGAATACAACCATCTTGTAGACCCTCTACCAATCTGTGTTTAAAAATGCTCACCATTCTACCATTGCCAATCTGCCATCTTGCTGTATAATCCAGGATTTCTCGTCCCCAAATTAATGATCGCCAAATATATGAGGGGTTTGACCCAATCCCAGCATCCATTATGTTCATATGCCTAAAATAGCGAGCCTTGAACACTTTGCTAACCGGGGCTTGTGGATTGTGCATAATTCGCCACACTTGCTTTGCTAGTAGGGATTTATTGAAAATAACAAGTTGTCTGAAATCCATACCCCCATCTCTTTTGCACTGCCCAAATCCTGCAATTTTTTCCAATGCAATCTTTTATGATCTTCATTTGATCCCCACAAAAAATTAGCCATCGCACTCTCAATTGCTGAGCAAATGGAAATTGGAATCCGGAAACAAAGTCATAGCATATGATGGAATAGCTTGGACAACAGATTTTATAAGTACCTCTTTCCTGCCAGCCGAAAAGTGTTTATGACTCCAATTGCGAATATTGTGTTGACTAAATTCATAAACTGAATTTTGATAAACTAAAATTTTATTATGAAAGTATATGGTTGATACCATTCAAAAAATCTGATATACAAAAATTTTGATATGACATTGTGTAATTTTCATGTATTGAATAATTTGAATCTTAATATACCAAAATTTAATAGAATGGCTTTTTATACACTTTTTTTTTTAAGATGAATGGCTTTTTATACACTTAAACTTGGTGTATGACATATAAAACTACCTCAAATCATATATTGTTGCATTTTTTTATGACCTGTATACTATTAAAAATGAAATTAGAGATGTTAAACAGTAACAGTAATAGGCACATCACACTGACTCATTTAACCTTAAAAATAAAGTGTTAGATCTCAATTTTGGAAGATTAGTTTAAATTCAAGTTATTTTGGTCGGAATCTATTAGCCCATTATTTATAACGGGCTTGCCCATCAATTAATTGTGTTGGGTATACAAATATTTTATCAAAACTATACTTATACGTTTGAACACATATTTTAAAAAGGTAGATAAAGTAAAAGTGTTATGAGATAAACATAAAATGATTATTTTCATAAAAGAAAATAAATATATTTTTAGTGAATAAACATATAAGGAAAGTATGGTCGGGGAGTATAATTTTTTTTATACGTTTAGGAAAAAAAATCATTTTTTTGTGGGTCACTGGGTTGTAACATTACTTCCGTATTTTAAATTTTATATTATAAACTAGTGCAACTATGCAAGACACACGTATTACACGAATCTTAAGAAAAAAAATTATACCGTCTTTATTTTGGATGTAATGTTGTTTAAATTAATTAATTTTGTTTGTAATCATTAGTCTTTTTAGGTAATTTTTTTCTATATCTACCCAATTTAATAATTTTTATTTACATCTTAATTAAGTAATGTATCTACTAATTCCAAAAATTAGGGTAAGTGAAATAATCTCAGTGGTGTATCTACTAATAATAGGACGCGAATAACTCTATTATTGGGGCCTCATTTGAAATAATATTGGATATTTAAGCCCAATATTTAAAGCCCATTAA
Organism: Galeopsis tetrahit; assembly: GCA_963675135.1. Classification (NCBI taxonomy): domain Eukaryota; kingdom Viridiplantae; phylum Streptophyta; class Magnoliopsida; order Lamiales; family Lamiaceae; genus Galeopsis; species Galeopsis tetrahit. The sequence goes on from OY776119.1 coordinate 93,066,827, forward strand.
TAACTGGGGCAAACAAAGCCCAATGCTATAAAATCTCATTTCCTCACTTGTTCGCCGCTCACCCTCACAGACATTACTCGCCGGCGCCGGAAATGGGTCGTGTGATCAGAGCACAGCGTAAGGGAGCTGGTTCCGTATTCAAATCCCACACCCACCACCGGAAGGGCCCTGCCCGTTTCCGCTCCCTCGACTTCGGTGAGCGCAACGGATACCTCAAGGGTGTCGTCACCGAGATAATCCACGACCCCGGCCGTGGTGCGCCCCTCGCTCGCGTCACCTTCCGCCATCCCTTCCGTTTCCAGCATCAGAAGGAGCTTTTCGTCGCCGCCGAGGGTATTTACACCGGTCAGTTCATCTACTGCGGTAAGAAGGCCAATCTTGTTGTCGGCAACGTCTTGCCAATCAGATCTATTCCGGAGGGTGCTGTCGTTTGCAACGTTGAGCATCACGTTGGTGACCGTGGAGTTTTCGCTAGGGCTTCTGGGGATTACGCCATTGTAATCTCCCACAATCCCGATAATGGAACCTCTAGGTACAATTTTTGTGAATTTTATTTTTATTTTTTTCTTTATGTTTTTGGTATTGTTGGCTTGTTTAATTTGATTAGGTTATTTAACCTAGGTAAATTTTGAGTTTGTAAGAAGTTCAATTTTGTGTTTACTGCACTTGTTTAACCTTTAGTCATGTTTGATAACAAAGATAATTAAATTAAGATTAAAATTATATCTAAACTTTATACATTTTAAGTATAATCTAACTTTAATCTAAGTTATCAAACAACCAAAAAAAAGTGAGATGAGATTAATCTAGGTTTAATCTATAAGCTATCAAACATGGCCTTATAAGCTATCAAACATGGCCTTAGGATATAAGAAAACAAATCAGTACTTTATAGAATACAGAATCACAGATAAAAGATGAAATTTTAATTTAGTTTTCTTTGTTTCAGATTCATTTCATACATAAACTATATGAATGTCTTGTGGAATGGAAGAATTATTTGTTTGGCTTCTTTTCTTGGTTGAGTAGTATGGGCATTGAAGTGGAATGTACTGCCTATTTTGCTTGTCTTGATAATTAATGGAAGGGATGAGATTGTCTCAGTTAGATTAAAATTCAGAGTTTTAATTCTCTCAATACACACATTATCTCTGATTTCAAATTGTATATAAGTAACCCTCCCAATTTTTACCCTTTCTGATTGGCTTAATAAAAATTGAAGCTCCTCGTGTTGTTTGCTCCTAGGATTATGGTATCTTTCATCATGTATTATGGTGAACTTGGTAAAGACTCCCAATGGTTTGATCTAAAAAGATTGAATCTTCCTTGTCATGTTTGCTCCCTAGAAATCCTATGATGTTGTATGGTGGACTTTATTATGAAATTTGCACAACTATGTATTGTACTCGTGAGTCTTGACATATCCTAACCTTTTGAGAAGTGAAGTATTTCGAAATATGTCAAACTCAAACTCTATAGCTTGCAATATTTTCATGGCGTTACCTTACCATTTAAATTTTCTTGTGATTTGCCATTTAAATTTTCTTGTGATTTGTGATAGAATCAAGCTCCCATCTGGAGCCAAGAAGATCATCCCAAGTGGTTGTCGTGCCATGGTTGGTCAGGTTGCTGGTGGTGGACGTACTGAGAAGCCAATGTTGAAAGCTGGAAATGCGTACCACAAGTTCAGAGTGAAGAGGAACTCATGGCCCAAGGTTCGTGGTGTTGCTATGAACCCAGTTGAGCATCCCCATGGTGGTGGTAACCATCAACATATTGGGCATGCAAGTACGGTTCGTCGTGATGCACCACCCGGGCAAAAGGTTGGACTTATTGCTGCCAGAAGAACTGGACGGCTCCGTGGTCAAGCTGCTGCCACAGCTGCTAAAGCTGATAAGGCTTAGATTAGACGACTACTGTGTTTTAACTTTATTCAAGTTTTTCAGTTTTACATGTACTACAGCTTTCTAGTTAATCACATTAATCTGCTTTTCAATAGATTTTAGTTTAATGTTTGATACTTCATTAATTTTCTCATTCCAAATATATGAAAATAATGTATTATTTTCAGTAATTCATGGAGTATTAATTTGAGTAGATTTTTTTTTTGAAAGCAATTAAACAATGCATTACAGTAAAAACAAGAACAAGAGATGTCGCCTTGTAGACGCCACTTAATGCACCATTAAATAATATGTTTAACGATTAATTCAAAACAATAATATAATGAATTCCTTTTAGAAATAAAAGTATTGTAATGTTTTCAGAAAAGTACTGTGACGGTTTACATTCACTTTACTCCCAAAAGGCCAAAACCCCTCCAACCTTTTCTCTTTTCCACATTCCACCACCTTCACTGCTCTCCCCCCTGCCGCTCGGTGAAGTGTTTGCAGATCCTCCTCCGAGCCGAAAACGTTGAGAATATTCGAATATTTGGGTCGAAAATTTTGTGGAATTTTCATTTTTGCCTTCCTGAATATAACATTCGTCAACTTGTAAAAAAATTCAATTCGAATTAAACTCAACCGTATCGTGCTTTTAGGCAAAACATCTATTTCATTTAATGCTTGGAAAACTATTTTTTTATGATTACATGAGTTGCTTTAGTGCTCCTTTTATACAACCTATAGAATCATTTAGAGGTCGTAGTATGTTGTTGGTCTTTCATTGGTTAAAGCTAAAAGACAAATTTGTTATTGATTTGATTCACTTGATCCAGTTGTCCAAACTCCCAAAAGGCCAAAACCCCTCCAACCTTTTCTCTTTTCCACATTTCACCACCTCCACCTTCGCTGCTCTCCCCCCGGCCGCTCGGTGAAGTGTTTGCAGATCCTCCTCCGAACCGAAAACGTTGAGGATATTCGAATATTTGGGTCGAAAATTTTGTGAAATTTTCATTTTTGCCTTCCTGAATATAACATTCGTCGACCTGTAAAAAAATTCAATTCGAATTAAACTCAACCGTATCGTTCTTTTAAGCAAAATATCTATTTTCATTTAATGCTTGGAAAACTATTTTTTTATGATTATATGAGTTGCTTTAGTGCTCCTTTTATACAACCTATATAATCATTTAGAGGTCGTAGTATGTTGTTGGTCTTTCATTGGTTAAAGCTAAAAGACAAATCTGTTACTGATTTGATTCCCTTGATCCAGTTGTCCAAGGCTTGCAGACTACATTCACAGCGTTGTCGTCGGGACATGGTGCATTACTACTCTTATCACGTCCCCTCAATTCAATCGAGCTCCTTGAAAGGATTCTCAATTTGTTTCTCATGCGAGTGAAGAGTTGGCTAGAAAAATGTTTGGTGAAGAAATTTGCAGCTTGATCAACACTTGGAACATGAAGAACTTGTATAGCATTGTTATTAATCTTTTCTCAGACAAAGTGAAGGTTGAGCTCTAAATGTTTTATCCTTGAATGAAAAACGGGATCGACTGAGAGTGCAATAGCTCCCTGATTATCAACCAAAACAACATGAGTTCTTGGACTTGAAAGTTTAAGTTCATTGAGGAGAGATCTTATCCAGAGAACTTCACAAATGGTATACGCAAGGCTTCTATATTCAAATTCCGTACTCGATCTTAACACCGTAGCTTGTTTCTTGAAACTTCAAAATATGAGATTTCCTCCAATATCCAGATACTGACTTTCGATCATCAAGGTCAGCACCCCAATCAGCATATGCAAAGGCTACAATATCAAGATTCGTTGGGACATGATAAGATAAACCATATTCAATTGTAGCAACTAAGTATCTTAGTATCCTCTTTTCTTTAAGACTTTCCAGTGAGAATCCATTGGATTTTGCATATATTGGCTCACCTTATTCCCTGCATATCATATATCTAGTCTTGTCACAGTGGCATATTGGAGTGCTCCCATTATACTCTAATATTGATGAACATCAAAGTGAGTCTGCCTCTCAAACTTTTACAAGGTGTTCCCAGATACCATTGGTGTAGATAAATCATTAGCTTCCAACATATTAGCCCTTGAAAGAATATCAACAATATATTTTCTTTGAGATAGAAATACGCCACTAGAGGGTCTCTCTATCTCAATTCCCCAAAAAGAAGTTCAAATTACCAAGATCTTTATTAGAAAAGAAACTATGTAAACTCTTGATAACTTGAGAAACTTGGGATGCATTTGAACCAGTAACAATTATATCATCCACATAAACACAAATAAGAATGATGGAGTTAGGAGAATGTTTGATGTACAAAGAATTATCACCCTTTGATGTTTTGAACCCAAGAGTGCTAAGTATAGAGGCAAGCTTAGATGTTTGCTTTAGACAGTAAAGAGAACGTTTGAGTTTGCACACAAGGTTTTGACCATTAGTAAGTTTAAAGATCGGTGGTTGTACCATGTACAACTCTTTATCAAGGCCACCATTAAGAAATGCATTATCTACATCTAATTGATGTAATGACCAAGAATATGTTAAAGTTATGGGGAGGATGATCCTTACAGTTACAGGTTTGACGACTGGACTAAAAGTTTCCACATAATCAAATCCTGCAACTTGAGTGTAGCCTTTAGCTACGAGGCTTGCTTTGTACCTGGCCACTGTTCCATCAACATTTCTTTTCACCCTTTTATATACCCATTTGCACCCTATAATGTTGTGATTAGCTGGCAATGGACACAACTCCCATGTTCCATTCTTGATTAAGGCTGAATATCCAGTGTCCAGAGCAGCTTTCCAATTAGGATTTCGAAGTGCCTTAATGTGATTTTTAGGCTCAATAGATGAGAGTGAAGTCGTGTATGCTTTGGACTTCTTGATTCCATCTCTGAGTCTAGTAATCATATGATGCTGATTTTTAACATTGGCCTGATGTAATGAAACAACACTAGGAGAGACAAGATCATCATTATTCACACTAGGTAAATCTATAAATAATTGTCAGCCCCTCTAATAAAGACTGAGGTGAATTGGAGGATCTGGTAGTGTGTGGAGTGTATGGATGAGGGCTATGGTGAGGGGAATGAGTTGGAAATTCTTCAGATTGAGTGGTTGGTGGAGAGAATATGGTGTTAAGAGCAGGAGGATTGAAGAAGTAATGAGAACGATCAAGAGAGTTTATGGGAGGAACAGAAGTTTGAGCAAAATGAAAGACTTGCTCATCAAGATGACGTGTCTAGTGACAATGAATTTCTTGTTAGGAAGAAGTACTTTAAAACCTTTATAAATGGGACTATAGCCAAGGAAAACACTGCGGCTGATCTTGATTCTAATTTGTGTTTGTTATACACTCGCAAATGAGAAAAGTATAAACAACCAAAGACCCTTAAAATGTGATAATCTATTTATGAAATAAATCGAGATAAACATAATGTTTGAAAAAATAACTCAGAAGATAAAACAAAAATTGCTTTTAGACAAAATATTCATTTTCATTTAATGATTGAAAAACTATTTTTTGATGATTACGTGAATTGCTTTAGTGCTCCCTTTATACCATTTATAAAATCATCTAGAGATAGTAGTATGTGTTGGTCTTTCATTGGTTAAGGCTAAATGACAAATTTGTTTTTACTAATTTAATTCCCTTATCCGTCCAAGATTGCAGACTGCATTCACAGTGCTGTCCGGACATCACATAACCTACCTCTTGCACATTCTTGAATGCTGTTATGAACTTTGGTGATAAAAGAAAAAGGAATGCCCCTCTCAGAACAATTTGACAGATGCATCAATCCGTAAATGTTTATTACTCAAAGAAATACTATTACTCCATCCCTATATAAGTTTTCCATTTTCCATTTTGGTTCGTCCGTCCCTCTATAAACTTCACATACTTTTTTTTTGTAAGTATTTTTTCTTATACTTCATTTTATATCTTACTTTTTCTCTCTATCTCTCTTCTCTCTTAATTACATCACTTGTACATATCTATTATTTAATTACTTTTCTTAATCTATGTGAGGGAGTACTATATTACATTTTTCACTTTATTTTAATTTTATTATTGAATTTATTTATTTAATTTTATCCTATTCTATTTTATAACCGATTAAAAATAAACCGAACCGGATCCACGAGAACCGACAAGCTATTTGGTTTGAGTTTCATCACTGCCAACAAACACATTTGTTTCCGGTCTCTTCTCTACTCTGCTACTACCCTAGGGCACGTCAATGGACGATCTCTCAGCCTACTACGCTCCCCCAATTCACCATCCCTATTACCAGCCACCTCTCCCGCCGCCGCCTCCGGGGACGGTGCTTCAGCCTCCCCCCGTCGTCGCCCACGTTCAACCCCAAATCGTTGCCTACTCTCCCCCAATTTACCCTCAGTCAACGCATGACCAGGTTCGCACCCTCTTCGTTGCTGGCCTCCCCGACGACGTAAAGCCGCGAGAAATTTACAATCTTTTCCGAGAATGCCCCGGATACCAATCTTCTAACCTCAGACCTCCTACCTCATCTAATAGTCAGGTATGTTCTTGAATGGGTTTCTTTTTAATATAGTCTTGTAAAGAAAGGGAACTGCAAGAAATAGTGAAGTCTATGTTGTTTAATTAAATGACACTGAATTGGGCTAATGAATGGTTATTGTGGAATTAGGATGTATTTTATGTGAAATGAAAGCAAGAGCTGGGATGAGACCTTTTACAATGCATCTAAATATGTATAAATGACATTGTTTGCTATTGAATTGGTGCCTGTTTATGCAAGCAATGCAATGCCATGTGTAAATAGTTTTTGGTATTTTTATCATAGCTATGGGATCATCAGTAGCTGCATCTATTAAGTCAGGGTTCTCTTCCCATTTCTTAAAAACCTATTGTTATTATGATTTTTTTTTAATGGGGTGGGGGTTTTGTAGAAGCATAGAGAGATTGAAGTATATTCTGTATCCTTCGCCTGAATCAGTAGTATATTGAAATATTAGTTTTTCAAGATAATTGCGAAGGTTCTCTCTCCGAGAGTGAAGGGGTCAAGGGGGTACTACCGGAGACTGTATACATGGTTCGAAATACCTTCATGGAAGAAAGGAATATTCTGGATTCTGCACTTTTTGTTAATGAAATTGTGGAAGATTACAGAGTTTATTGTAAGCAAGGGTTAGTTTTCAATGTCGGTATTGCAAAATTCTATGATCACACTTTAGGGGGCTCTGGATTTTGTTCTTAGTAAAAAGAGTCCAAGAGTCGAAGAACGCTTCGAGACGTTGGTTATTAGATTCCTCAGGATCCTCTTGCAAATATTTCTTTGCATCCCTTTTTCCTTCATTTTTTTCCTCTTTCTACTGGTATAAACAATTTGGAAGGTCCCTATATGGCTATACCTAAGACGTTGGTTACCCACCTGTGTTTTCTTACAAAACCACCTCCCAAATGTTTCTATGTCTTCAACTCGGTGTGTTTGTATGGCATTCAGAACAAAGTAATCAATGAGTAGAGCGTGCAATGGGTAATACTCGTCTCAGCGTCAGACCTATTAGTAGGTAACTCAGGCACCACTATCAATAAAAAAGGCAAAGTGCTACGAAAGATGGTTGTTCCGTTGGTTCTATGGTCAGTTTGGATTGAAAGGAACAAGATAATTTTTTAGAATTCCATTGAATCATTTGATGATATTTTGGATAGGATCAAGTATAGAGTTTCTTATTGGCTGTCTGGACATAGGTCTCACAGATATAAGTATTTCGAATTTTAACTAGGGATCAGAGTTTTTCCTTGTAATTGATGTAATCATTGGTGAAGTCTAAAATGTGTGTTTTCAGGGAAGGGATCTCTCTACAGTCAAGTCTTACCCTTCTCTGTCTTATTAATAAAATTATGTTTCTTATATAAAAAAAACATTAGTTTAACCTCCAACTGTATGTTTTGTGCTATTATTGCTTTGATTTGTTATGTTCCTGTATATTATTCTTACTCGTATTCATGTGTTCCAGCCATTTGCTTTTGCAACATTCATTGATCAACAGTCAGCAGTCATGGCTATGCAGACATTTAATGTAAGACATTCTTTTATGTCCTTATAATTCTAGCTGTAACAAAATTTTCTATAGTATACTTCTTTTCTTGCATTATAATCCTTGCAGTATTGCCAATTATATTTTCTGATGCATGTATAAATATACTATTGCCTTTTGATTGATATGTCTGTTTAGGTAGCAATTTTTTATGTTGAAATGAACATGCGAAAAATGGGAACAACATGTGGTTATTGTTGGTTGTCTTTTAAACAACTATTCACCATTAATATAATTAACTTTGCAAAGCGCCGTCTAGCAGAAATGACTTCATTTCATAGATAATTTCTGTTAATTAATGAATTGGAACATGTGGAATCAGCACGCATTTTTCTATATCATATGTAATCTCAATTGAGTTTCAGAAATGACTTCATTTCATAGATCATTTCTGTTGTGATTAATGTTTGGAAAAAAATATGATTGCTGCACTTTGAGTGGTGCAGAATGATAGACTTTAAAGTGGACCTTGCATAGCTTATTTGAAAGCGATAATCAGTTGTTCAATTGAGGAATTTGAGTAGTGATATTAGTAATCTTCCAGATCTAACTATTTTCTGGTTAATACATCCTAGTTTTTGATCATGAATAAAAAATTATTTTCTATATTGCTTAATGGTATGCTGGAACTGGAAAATGTTGATTCGGAGAAGTGCATTATGAACTAGCTTAGACCATATCTGTTAAGTTCTCCATTTTGAGATTGGTTTCCATTGCTGGTAAATATTTGCCTGTACAAAAAACTGATTATGAATTCCCATATACAAATACTATTTGGAAAAATAATTATTGCCTAAATACTGCTATTTTGTTTTGGGCTTTGTAAACAAGGTTTTTGGGTTTTAAAATCTTAATCCGATTCTACTCCAGGATTTTTTTTTTGAAATCCACTTTTATACCTATAAACCTATTATCACACCATTCAATACAATCAATTCTCTCCTTATACTTTAATATATTTTAAAATTTTAATCGTAACTCACATCATCCAATCATTACAATCACATCCAACAACAATATAATATAGTATCATTCTCTCTTACACCTTGATTTGACATAAAGTTAAATCCCACCCTACTCAAACCCAAAACAAATGCACACCTTTCTATTTATTAGGATTTCAAAAACTGGTTTTTAAAGTCTCTTAAAACCCAAAACAAACATCACCTAAAGAAAAGTACATGTTTCTGCTAAAATAAGCTTACAGATTTCATTTTTTTTTTTTTTTTAAATTTTGATTAGAATGATTTCTTTCAGCCAAATTGTTTTTGCCTGTTGTAATGTTGTTAGAGATCTTAAAACAACTTTTGTTATTTTGTTGATAGTTGGTCAGAATTCAGAGGAAGATCATATTGGATTATAGTTGAACGCATAATTTGGATGAGGATAAGGGCCCAGCTTGATCTATGAGCTGTTTTCAAACTCTTAATAAGAGTCCACCTTATTGCCTTCCTCATTTTTGTATTCTTTGTTTCCTCTGTGTGTCTTTCAATCTTGCAGTGTCTTCATTCCTTTCTCTTCAGTTGATGGTTTCCCAAATCCGTATTGTGATGCTAGTCAAATGATTTTATTATAATAAAAGAAGAATCTTAAATAAGTGGTCATTTTCTATCATTTTATTTATGTTTCTTTGTAAATTGACTTCTCAGGGACTGGTGTTTGACCTTGAAAAAGGTTCTACTTTATATGTCGATCTTGCGAAATCTAATTCCCGGTCAAAGCGCTTACGAGGAGGTATAGTAGAACTTAAATCTGTATTTCCATATCTGGCTGTGTTTGTTCTAGTAATTTATGGATGAAATTTTGATCCCACAATCAGAGGATGAGAGTCAAGGTTCAGAAAAGAGACTAAAAGGACCAGTGGCTTTTTTGAGGAGCGATGATCCTGGTAAGATATTATATTATTCTATGCATAAATGTGCCTCCTCCTTAAAAGCTAAAACATGCATACACGGATACACCAGATGCACCGTCCAACTGGTGTGTATTTTTAAACGGTATTAGCTACTTCGCTTAACAATATTAGTTTGTTAGTATTAATTGTTACATTAAAAAGTATTAGTTGTGCACCAGTTGCACCGGGCAATTGGTGCACCCAAGTGTTACTCATTTCCCTGTTCACTTTTTAGTTATATGCTGCTGGTTGAATGAAACTCATCTGATCTATTTGAGGCTCTAGCTAGTTAGTCACGTGAAGGACACATTATTCTAAGAGCTCACATTGCACATGTTTGCACGCTTGGGCACTAAGCAGGTCTTGGCAGCATTCACACGTCTGGATTGGTTAATTCTGCTTACAACACGATTGGTTATCCTTCCACACAAAGGTTATATGCGCACTTCTTATGCACACTTATACTACTTGGGAAGTAATTACTTCTACACATTATATGGTTTCTTTTAGCTGGAAAGTTGAGGACCAAGCAAAAGCACTTGCAACTTATCCTATTCTCCGGAGTTAGAGAACTTTCTTGGTTTGCTATGCTATAACTGAGTTGTACCTTTATTTTTAACCTTTTCTTTTTCCATGTTCCAGCCCGCGACACGTTGATGGTGGATCGGTTACCGGGGCTTCTACAAAGTTGGTAATGTCTACTACTTTTTTTTTGACAAAAGATTAGTCTACTACTTGAGTATCTCATCTTCATGAAGTTTTTTCTTGTATATATAATTATACCTTGCATTAAATATCCTGCTCTCGACAGCAGTTTCTAAGTCATCTTGATTTTTTATTAACTACTCCCTCCTCCGTCCACATAAAGTGTGCTTGTTTTCCTTTTTGAGTTGTCCACATAAAGTGTGTTTGTTTCCTTTTTTGGAAAATATACCCATCACACTTACTTTATCTCCCCTATACTTTATCTATTTTATAATTTTTATTCTCTACTTTATTCATAAACAAACAATATTCCTTAAAACCTGTGCAAAAAAACAAACAAACACACTTTATGTGGACGGAGGGAGTTTTTTATAATAATGACTAAGGGTGTAAATGGGCTGAGCCTAGTCGATAGTGTCAAGCTTAACTCGATCAAGCTCAGTTCTTTTGAACTTGACCTTGATTCATAGCTTACATAACATTAATTACAGATTTTTATTTTAATTAGAGCATATTTGTTAATTAGAATATTATGTGTAAAATAGTGAATATTATGTCGGCTTGATTAAGCTCGTAGGCTCGCGAGCTTAACGAGTGTAGTATTACTGAGCCCAAACTTGAACTTGAGAACTTGAGCTCGAACTAGAATTACTTCCAGCTTTTTCTTAGTCAAGCGTGAGTAGCTCGTGCGCCGGTTCGACTCACTTACACTCCTAATATTGACTTTGGTTCTAGAAGTATAACCATATACATCGTCAGAAATAAAATTCTAAAGATGGACCAAAATTAGCTAATTCAACTTAAAGTAGTAGAAAACACCTTTTTTTTATTTAATAATTCCCCTTTAACTTCTACCTTTTTTTCCTCCACTGAAAAGAGGGTTTCAAAAACTTCCCTAACAGGTTTAGTATGGGTTCTCCACTTCTCCCAGTTGAGCTTGGGATTTCATGTCCCACGTCGTATTTATTTCTGGATCTAAAATCCAATACAATTTCTTTCTACTATCTGTTAATCCCTACTCTTTTCCTACTATGCCTATCATCGATGCAACATCGCTGCAAAATTGTACTCTACAAAATCTCTAGACAAACTTACATTTTTATTATTCATCAATAGTTCCAAATTCAAGGATTTGAAAGGCTGGATACAGCTACGCCCGAAACAAGCGTACTCTAATAAATAATCATGCGTCTGATAATGACATCCTATAGACGTTTATTTAAGGACTTTTTAATGCCTGTTATTACTGCAATAGCTAGAGTTGTTAGGGTAGGTATCTCCACTTGAGGAAGTTGGCATGGGGTTATTTATTGCTATTGAAGTGTGACAAAATTAAACAAAAATAGTGAGATATGCTATTCTTCCATGAATTCTGATATTAGTTTTGGTTTCATCTTGACTCTTGAGATGTTGATATACAAATTTTATAGTGTTATCTTTTATTTTTTAGTATATCTTATACATAGGGTTGGTATGCTATTGAATGCTGAAGTATATCTTATATTTATTTAGTCAGTATCATACAATAAGTAATGATGTTATAGTATATTTAGTTTAGTTTTAATATAGAAATTCTAATAATTTATTTTCTCTTGTTGATAACATTACAGATAACACCCGGAAGAATTCGTTAATTACTGAACCAAATTTTGGTTTGCTCTAGTACATAACCATACTCAAGTCTCAGTATCAAAACCTCTTTAGTTCAGTGCGCTTTTTCCCTTAAACGTTCTTTCTCATACAAACTTAGAACAAGAGTTAAAATACCCATACTTTTGTGTGACTGTTGTCATTTGCTCCTTAACAGTTCATTAAAGTCACGTTAAGCCATGAACAAGCCAAACTTGGGATTTTCCTTTTCCTTTTTTTTTTACTGTCAAAAAATGTATTTTTTTAAATCCAAGTTTTACTTTTGCACATTTGTTTGTGGGGAGACCTATAGACCTCGTTTATTAGCATTAACTCATAGTTCCCTTGAAATATTGCAGAACAACACTCCATGTCCGACAATCTTTGTGGCCAATCTGGGTCCGACCTGCTCGGAGGACGAGCTGATGCAAGTGTTTTCAAGGTATTTCACTTTTTTTTTTCCTGGTAATTTTTTGCAATAGCCAATATAATACAACTTCATAAGAAATGGACAAAAACCTAAAATCGAGCATTTTTTAAACGTGATACTTGGTATGCTAAATAGTACAGTACTACTTATTTCTATATACTAAAAAGTATGGCTCACAGTAGACCTACCCCAAGAAATTTTTACTAATGGGGGGCTTTTTAATAGATGCCGTGGATTTATAAAATTGAAGATGCAGAGTACCTATGGAGCTCCCGTTGCATTTGTTGACTTTCAGGTATCCTTCAAATTGCTTTCAATAGCTATATGTGTATATTTTAATCTCTACAATCATTATGATAAGTCCAAAACAATAAAAAAATAAACTAAGAAAATGCATGTGGCGTGTACACTCAGGATACTGCCTGCTCAACAGAGGCTCTAGCTCATCTACAAGGCACAATTCTGTATTCAACAACATCTGGTGAAGGGATGCGGCTCGAGTATCCTTTTCGAGCTACTTACATTTTCATTCAATTTTAATCTTTATCATTTTAGAACAAGCTTCTTGTTCGATTTCTTAACCAGAATTCAGATACGCAAAATCTAGAATGGGAATGCGCAGTAAGAGGTCCAGATAAGAGTGATGCTGCACTACTCTATGTAAAAGCTTACGAGCCTTCAAAGGTAGATCGGCCAATAGAGAGCATAATGTATCGTCAAATGAGAACGTAGGTCGAATTTATAGTAGCCTTGTTTGTATCTTAATCTTGCGCGTATTTATTACCTTGTTATGTCGTGGAAGATCCATTAAATGTAATCTATAAAAATAAGGCGAAGAAAGAATCCTGTTTTTGTAGTAATTAACCTAAACAAACAAATCAGAATATTTTTTGCAGATGCTTAGGATGCATGGAATTTGTCGTAAGTAGTAGGGAGAGTAAAAAAGGTTTGCGGCTGTTGTTTTCTTCTTCAACTACTCATGGACTTTTAACAGTATCAACTGTATTCATATGAATAAATGTCCTTGATTAGACGTCTTCTAGAATTAACCCCATTTACACCAAAATTTCCAATTGGGTTGGTGACTATCTTTCTAATTTTGGACCGTTTAGGTGGCTGGTCGGTTCATTCATTGGTTTTTATTAGTACGTGTTACTATGTTAATTATATTTAGTTGGTTAATTATAAATATTACACTTAATCAAGTGGAACACAAAAATATTTATAAGTTAAAATAACTAAACTACAATTATATACATATATAATATTATAAATAACCCTCGCTTTTTCCTCCCATCATTTGCATCCACCCACAAAACCCTAAAAAAATAAGATGAAAGTTTAGGATTTTTTTTTTACGGGTGTATAGATGAAAGATCGAAAGTACGATTATTTTTTAACAAGTATACAAACTTAATTAAATATAACTAGTATGCAAGGACTCGACTGTACTCTTTTCTTTAACTTCAAAACTGATTCTTCCTAAAATGGAGCTAGATAATAAAAACCATGCAATTATTAATTATGTTAAGATCCCAGTCCCACAAAGATAATCATGGAGTATTTTTTTATTTTTTTTCAAGTCATTTTCATAAATTAAGCCGTAAATGTTTAAAATATTCCTATTTAATTAATGTAATTTTAGCAAATGAAGTCTTGTATTATATGTGAGAGAAAAGCAAGGACATATTTGTGAATAAAAAATGGTTATTTTTATTGGAGTAATTATTTAAATTTGATTTTTTTTTTTACTAATGAGATTACCTGGTTCAATTTTTATGTTTCACATTTTTTTCTCTATATAAATGATTAACATGTGTTATTTAAAAAAAAAATAAATCAACTCTCTACAATATTGAAAGGGACACTTAATCGAACCGTTATTTTTATAATCGAATTCTTCAATCAAGATTGTATTTGTACGTATACGTGTTGTACACTGATGGATGGGAGTTGGGAAGACATGAGGCTTGCCTTATCCTGTTCAGTCGGCCGACACATTCCGGATTTTGATGGATACATTTTAAGCTTAATTAACTTTGCCACAACCACCACTTCACCAGCAATAATTATTGCTACTTAATTGAATTAAAAAAAAGTGACTCCCTCCGTCCGTCTATAAATTTTCTATTTTGTTATTTTTGTTCGTCAGTCTATAAGTTTTTCATACCATTTTTTGTAAGTACTTTTTCTTATACTTCACTTTATATCAGAGTATTTTTTTTCTCTATCTCTCTCCTCTCTCCTCTCTCAATCACATCACTTGTACTATATCTATTATTTAATCACTTTTCTTAATTTTTGAAAAGTAACTTGAAACTTATAGGCGTACGGAGGGAGCATTTTTTTAAGATAAAAATTTGTATGAGATGGTAGACGTATTTCCGTTACATATATATTGGTAATCCGTAATTGTACTTGAATTATATTTTAAAAAAAATATAAAGTGAGGATCTGTCTTATACAGTCATACATGAACCATTTCGTCCAAGATTTCTTTTTCTTTGAACTAGTATGCTATTGGCACTTGACATTGCAGGTGATGTAAGTCAGATTGTAATTGAATCGAGTTTCATAGTCGAGCTAAAGCTTAATTAACCATTCCTGAGTTGACAAACGCCATTGTCGGTCGGTTATATCATATTTTACTGGAGAGGTATTGAAGACAATCATAAAATAATGTGACAATAATGGCACATTTTTGGAATGTAATCCAATTGAATTGAATTTTAGAATGTTTCAATTTGATTTGTTTATTTAATTTCAAATCCAGCTCAAGCTTATTTTTTAAATGTATTGATCGTTCACAAGTCTTTTTAAATTTATTCGAGTTTAAACGGGTTTAATAATATTAATTATAATTCACTACAAAATAAAAGTATGTAATTTTAAATTAAAGGAAATGATTTTTATAAAGTATTAGGGTTTTTATTTAATTTTTTTCGTTGAACAGTATTAGTAGTTTCACTGAACAATATTAGTTAATTTTACTAAATAATACGGAGTATTAATTATTTATATTGTGTGCAACTGGTGCACATAAATGTTTACTCTCCTAAATCATTCTCTTATTTTGCAACTAACATACATTTTTTGTCCTTTTTCCTTTTTAAAATTAAAGCACAAAAGTTGTAAATTTAACCATCATGGAGACAACTCATCCTTCAGCATATCAGGGGTTTAGAGAGAATGACATTCTCATTCTCTTTTTTTTTTTTTTATGAAACCCCACTGTAATACTTCATCCGGTCAAATTCATTATGTTTATTTCTTCGTACACATATTTTAATGAATATTAATTAATTAGTTTATATATAAAGTAGATAAGTACTTGGAGATATAATAAATGATGGTTGTAGAGTGAATACAAAGTAGTGTGAATAATATTATTTTAAAAAAGGAAATAAGCATAATGAATTAAATTGGATAACAAAACAAGAGTGTGGAAACAATGAAATTGAAGTATTAATTAGTTATTTTAGGGTATAGTATTAGGTGTGAAACAATTGTATGATAAAATTAGTTTACATGATACCAACTTCAATCTCCCTTATATCTATTTGTGAATCACTCATTTCCTATGTATCTCTCCATTCAAAATTTTAATTTTCTCATCAATCAGCTGATTTTTTCAATTAATATATATAAAAACTATGCATTAATGTCAATCAATTAAAAACTATACATTGTGGTCTTTTTAACTTGAATAATATTAGTTGTGTAGTACATAAAAGTCATGTAATACTAACTTTAACTGAAACGTGCGAAAATCTATAGGATACATTCGTGCACCAAGTGCATGGTTAATTTGTTGAATACTGAATAATTGTGTGTCAAATAAAACTAGGTAAAGGGTGCAATATATACAAGATAATAATTTAGAGTAATATTGCATCAAATTATGAATTGGGAAATGTAATGTCGGTCGGTCTATTTTACTGAAAGACAAATGGATGATGATGATGATAAAATGATCGATGTGACTAAAGGCACATTTATGGGTACATTTGACTTGGGATTTAAAACGTATATTAGTATGTCTGAAAATTAATAGTCCTAAGATTTGTTTCAGATTTTGTAGACATTGTCATTTAACTACACACTGCAAATCCGTACTTGGTGCTGCAGGGTTCAGTGTTTCCACACTGTTTAAATAATCCCTCCCTGCCTTTTTTCCAATTATTATTATTATCTTCCCGGGATATTCGGGTGGTAGTAGTAAACTTTGATTTGTCAATTTCATGTTACATACTTTATTAGTAGTACAATCCGACATTGTTATTATACCCGCCAAATTTATAATTCTTGTATCTCAACACTTGACACCTATTCATTTCATTGCTCGATGAAATTTTGACTCATTTTTTTTGCTAAAGTTTGATCAATCTTCTAAGAAATTGCAATATTTGATGATCAATATTGAAGAAATTTATTAGTGAATTTAAAATTAATACGGAGTATTGTTTTAATGAAAACAACTAATACTAACATTCACAGTGCCATTTTTTTTTTTTTTGAGTCTCCAACATAATTACACTCTATTGTAATTAAGAAATTAAAACCTAGATCTCAGTGAAGCTGAATTCATTGTTCGACTCGTAAAAAAACTGATTTTGTAGTGATAACGAAATGACCACATTTTAAAGAGAAAAATGATCAAAATTGTATTCGGCCAAACTTACAGACCATTTATTAAATTATCTCTTTTTCGGGGCAAAAAATTAGTGGACTAAAATCAAGTCAAAAGAGAATTTGTTCCATATGCAACCGATGCACGGAAGTGTTAATCAGTATAATTATAATTGTGCTTGAAGTTGATTAATTATTATTGAAGCTAAAGAAAAAAGGGCATGGGATTGATGTTTTTGACGGCTGCGATGAGACGATAATGGGATTTTTGTCATGTCATTACAACTCAAAAGTCACCATAGCTACCCAAAGAAAGCCAGACATAAACTTGAAGAGTGATGCCACTATTGTGTCGTAATTTCTAAGCAAATTTATATATATGGCACCCAGCTAGCTAGCTGTCACATATTTTTATCTTTAATCAACTTAATTAATTATATAAAATATCAATTTATTGTGAAAGATAATAATTATATGAGTTATTTTCATATTGAGAATGTACAAATAATCTTGAGACGGATCACAAAGAAAATTGTGTAAATAATCGCGGTTTTTGACAAGTCTCATAATCGATTAATCATAATTCAACCTGATTGATCCAGCCGGTGAATCCGATCCTGAAAAGTATAAACTTACCCACAATATTTTTGTTATCACACGTTCTAACGTATATTGATTGATTTTGTGACCAATTAAGCTAGGCCGGCCAGTTTGTAGATTAAAGAAATTTTCTAACGTTGTCACATTTGCTTGCATGTACTCTAATATTTTTCCACCCACCGACACACACACACACGGTGACATGACATGTACCTAATGACTCGTATATAGTAGTAATATATATATTTATGTTCATAAGAAATATAATTACATTCGACACCATACTCGAAAATTCACAAATAATTCATTTACGTACCTATTTTTTGTTCCAAATTAATTATCATTTTACACTAATCTAGTACGTAATCTAGAAGAATTAAAAGTCGTATTTTCAATTTTACCATTATAAATGTTATCGTAATAATATAGATTAAATGACTATACATGTGAGTAAGTAAAAAAAGGTAAATATAACAAATTTAATGAGTTTTTTAATTTATGTAAAATCCCTTAAAATGATAAACAAATTAAGATGGAGAAAATTAAACAAAATTTAAAATCATATGAAACGGAGATTAGTGATAAAGAATAACAATTACGTGAATTGAAACTAAATGAAAATACACTATATTTTTTAAAGATTGGTGTCATCGTATGAAACAAGTGTGTATGGACTATGGAGTGTCAGAAATATTAAAATTAAAAAAGTAAAAAAAAAAAAAAAAAAAGGAGAAATATGGAGATATTTTAGTAGAATAGGGTGTTTGCCCGAGAGAGAGAGAGGCACACGCGCAAAAGCAAGGGCAGGCAGTCAATTTACTACTACTAAAATCGTTAATTGTTGGAGAAAGGTCCAAAAAGTCAAGTCACAACGGTATCTATCCGCCTCACCGGCCACCGACCTACTCTCCTACATTTTCTTTTATTCTCTCATTATTTCCCCACCCTCAACGAATATTCATAAACTATTACTCTCCCGTCTCCACAGGTAATATGTACTCCTATCATATATAAGTTTTTCATTTTATCATTTTAATTCATTTAATTATAAATTTTTTATTCATTTTTTAAATAAATACAGAGTATATTTTATTTTTATATTCACTTTTCTCTATATCTCATTCTCTTTCTCAATCACACGTGTTTAAAATTTTGTAAGTTAATATTATAAACTTTTATGTATAAAATAGATACACTTTGTAAAAGGAATAATGACACTTCATATAGTACTAAACAATGATATTTTTAAAAAAAAGACTTAATATGAACCAGATTCATAGAAGACATACTCAATTAGATAAAAACTTGTGTGAAAATTTAAGTTCACAGGAACTCTCTCTTCAAGTATCGCTATTTAGTATATGGAGTGACACTGTTTAACATATGATGGGTCACTGTTTAATAAATTTGAGATGACAACACACAAAATTAAACATTTTGTAAAAAATGATACTTTAAAAAAATCACATAAACTCGATTTTTAATAAGAGACCCTTAAAATATGTCTATCAATTATAACACACAAAATTAAACATTTTGTAAAAAATGATACTTTAAAAAAATCACATAAACTCGATTTTTAATAAGAGACCCTTAAAATATGTCTATCAATTATAATACAACTGAGTCTTTATTTCAACAAATGCAAATATTTTAATACATACTAAAACATAAAACATTAATGAAATGATATCTTGTATGACCGTCTCAACACCATTCAAATGCATTAATTTATCATATTAAAATAAAATTAAAATTTATTTTTAATTATAGACAATTATGTCTGTATCAATACAATTCCTTTCACTCTTCTCAGTGCATACGTCAGCAGGTGATAACTCACATTAGTATATTTTCAATAATATTTCATAATCATTCCAAAATAAAATCATAATCCCTTACCAAATACTTCAGCTCCCAATATTATACGAGTAGCAGAGTAGGTATCTTATGCACTCAAGTTTTTTTCTTTTTTTTTTTTCAATTAAAGGAGAACAAATATTTTTTTATATACCATAAAATTTAAATAATTCTTAATTATAGCAGCAACCAATTAAAATTGAGACGCAAAAACTACGTTCATTTTTTACTAAGTATATTAACACTTTTTAATGTTAATGGATCCATGAGATTTCAAATGCGCGTGAGACTTTATAATATTTTTCAAATGCCTTGTCGCTCAATTGATTTTTGTTTTCTTCCAGTAAGCGAAATAATACGCAACTATGAAAATAGAAAAGGGGAAAAAGATACTCCACAAAAAAGAATTGAAAAAAAAATATATGCGCCTGCAAGTTATATAAGCCATCACATATAGAAAGATGCTTCCATTCTTGTACATGAACGAGAAAAAGTCTGAACTTATATAAACTTATATAAAAGTGTATAATTATTTTTTGTATATTAATTCCTAATAATGCAAGTATAGAAGCGAATCACTTTAATCACACATAAAAACACACACGAATGAATATGTGTAATTTAAGGGTTTCTCTTCTTCACAGAAACCTCGTATACTCTAGGGATCAAATATATATATATATATGGCAGCTATGCAAATGCAACCATAAAATTTGTTTTTATCTCTCAAATTTCTTTTTATTTTCTTGATTCTTCCGCCCAAAATAAATCACAATACATTTAACTACATTTTTTAAAAACATACTTCCTATGTGTCCGTGTATAAGTTTTTTATTACTTTTTGACATAAAAATTAAAAAAAGTGATTAAATAATAGACATAGGGGTGTTTGCAAACTCTATAAACAGCTTAAAAGCGCTTCTAAAAAGTAAAATATGTGAGTGGGTGTTTTCAAACATTATAATGTGCTTAAAATCATTTTTTTTTCAAATAAAATCACTTTTGTAGTGTTTTCAAACACAACTAAGTGATTAAGTTAATTTGTTAAAAGTGATTTATGTGAAGCACCCCTCCACCTACTTCTAATAGTAGTTTCTATGTGCTTCTCATCATTGTAGTAACCAATTTTACATTTTTGTCCTCACAATTTAAATAATATTTTACGTTTACCCATTACTTATTCAAATGTAATAAGGGTATTTTTGTAAAATTATAAAGAAGCTATTTATTTTGCAAACATCACAACATATACAAAATTGATTAAAAGTGCTTAAATTTATTTCAAAAATCAATTTTAATCTTTTTTGAAAAAAAGGTTAAAAATTTTATTTCTCAAAAAACGATTATCCCCTAAGGAAAAACGCCAACCAAATCCGACTCATACAAGTATATGACTCGTCACTACTATCACTCCTCCTTCTACCAACTTCTATACTCTTACCACTTTGAGTGTCTAACCTATCTAGTCCCCTTAAACTTTCAATGGACAAGCCCATTAAAGTTCCTAACAAAATTATACAAAAAACTCTATCAAAACACTTTAACAAGTGCACACTGTCTTCCACAAATGACCTACTAACTAGATCATTCACCCTTCTCAAACTCCATTTCATGCTTCCTTTGTCCAGAAATAAGTCCAGCCCCAAACTCAGCACGCAAATGACTATCCACTCCACCACTTTATGTCGAATTCTATCCATTCCTCATTCCATGGTGCACTACCTTCCCTCCACTTATGTTGCCCCCTTTTGGGTTATATTTAGACCCCTCTCCATCTTCCCAAGTTCCCCCTTTTGGTGCGACTTTGGACTGTCCCTTTCCTCCCATTGCAGATTTACATTGCCCATTGTCAAGTTTCTGCCCTTCTTTGACTTCACCATTGCTCTCTTCCATCACGGCCTCGTCTTTATCGTCAAATTGAGCATCATCCTCATCCATGTCTCGTAAGGTGTCAAAGCGTCCACTAGTCACCTCCTCCATCTTGTCTTCTCTTTTAGAGGTACTGTCCTTACCCCCTTCGCCATGACTCGATTACTTTGAATCAATCACCATTATTTGCAAACACACCATGAGAGGGCAGCTTTAAAAAAAATGATTCTGAAAACTGTTTGTAGTGTTTGAAAACACTCCCATAGTACAAGAGAGAAAAAATAAGATATAAAGTGAAATTTAAGAATAAAAAATTAAAAATATTTATTCAAAAGGTATGAGAATTTTTTTATTTTTTATTTTTTGATGGGGGGTATGAGAAATTTTTAATCTAATGAAAGTTGTATTTCTTTAACAACACAGCTATGTTTTTTTAAATTAAAAAATAGCACGGCTATGGACCCGGCCCAGTTGTCAAAAAGTAGTTTTTGCATAAGATAAAGCAATTTTCATAAATAATCGGACATAATTAAATTATAAAATTTTAAATTGGGTATGTAATTAAGCGAAAGAATATTGAAGGAAATTTAAAGAGAGAGTATGAAAAAGCAACATTAATTCTTTTTCCTATTCCATAGTAACGACAGTAGTGGATGTAAATATACAATTGTACGTACGTAACTATACATATATAGGGTCCAACATGTCTATATATATCAGTATTCTTGAGAGAGAAAAAGAAGAGAGAGAGAGAGAGAGAGGGGGTGGAGAGTGTTTGTGTGTCGGTGGATTTTTCAGCCCATAAAAAACTTGCTTTCAACGAAGAATAAAAGCCAACTTAATTGGCTTCTTCCGCACATGACAACCGCCTTATCCCTCACGCCGCCGGCACCCCAACCGCCGCCGACAACAGCCGCCCCCTTTCTTTCTTGATACCCCCTTTCAATTTCATATACCAGAAACAGAGTTAGACTTATTTTATTTATAAATAGAGATAGAGAGAGATGGAAGGCGGCGTGGCTTCTGCGGGCGGCGGCGGTAGGGCGGTGAGCCGGCGGAGGAGTGAGAAGCCGTACAAAGGGATACGGATGCGGAAGTGGGGGAAATGGGTCGCCGAGATTCGGGAGCCCAATAAGCGATCTAGAATCTGGCTCGGATCCTATTCCACCGCCGTGGCGGCGGCGCGGGCCTACGACACCGCCGTGTACTACCTCCGTGGCCCGACGGCGAAACTCAATTTCCCGGATGAAATCTCCGTCGGGGGAATAAAAGATCTCTCCGCCGCCTCCATAAGGAAGATAGCGGCGGAGGTCGGCGCAAGGGTGGACGCCCTCCAGACAAACGGCGGAGGCGGCGGCGGTGGTCAGTCAACGAAACCCCCTTGGTTTCAAGAAGAAATCGATCTGAACAAGAAGCCCGAATCCGAATCGGAGCCCGATCCGGAAGGGGCGGGCCTTGAGTATTGTTGATTAATAATATAGGTTAAATACTTTTTTATAATTATATAATTGGTGTGATGGTAACATGCACCTCGAATTTGCAGCAAGGTAGTGCTTATCTAGATTTTTATTTTTGTATATTATTATGGCTAGTTTCTTTTTTTATGTGGTATTATCTTGTGTTGGATAGAACAGTTTTGTTTTTTGGAATTATTATTATTATTATTATTATATTATGTGTAAAACCAAATTTAATGTAAATATTTATCCATCTTAGATATGTTAATTTGATGGATGGACTAAATTAGTATATGTGCATGTGAATGTGATACTCCCTCGTGGTGGATCCAAGTGGTGGTGGTGGTGATGGTGGGAAGTGAGCACACTAATCCCTTTAATTTTAGATAATTATCATCTTTTATGCTAATTACAATTATTTAGATTAGATAATTTTTGGTTTGAGTGAGATTTAAATTAATGGTATTTCCACTAAGGGGGGATAAGGTAGGTATTGATGTCTTATTCCCTTTATTTTGTGTATTGAACAATACTTTCGACTTGGTATTAATGTTCAAAATCTATATTCACAATACATTTTCAAAGGTATTACCAATCTCAATCTCTACTCTAGTTTTCTATTCTTTTTTTTTTTTTCGTGTAATTGTTTGTAGGTTGGATGATAATTTGATTAACTAAATGATAATTGAAGATTGAAGAGTGAGGTACAAAATGATGATTTAAAAAAAGAAGTATGAGAATAAATTTAGTGAAACAAATAAGATAAGTGAACATAAATTTAGTGTGAGAGTCTTGTATAAGAATAAGACGATTACATACCTGATCGATCTTACATATCTTAGTATATGAGTCATACTTTAATTTAAAACATGATTGAATAGAAGTTCCATAACTTCGTACTAGTAAATGAAATACGTTATACTTTAATTTAAAACATGATTGAATTGTGTCCAAAAAAAAAAAAAATGATTGAATAGGAGTTTCATAACTCAATTATCATAATAATATACTAGTAAATGAAATTAAATTTATTTTTATTATACAAATTTTAAACTTTAGTTACTAATATGCATCTATTTATGAAATTGAGGGAGTACTATTCTTCTTTTAACAAGAAGTTGAATACTATCTCAAGTGTCAACTTATAACAAACTCAATAGCACACAAGTTTTCGATTAATTTTGATTGTCTTGAGAGAAAGAGTTTTGCAAGAAAATACTTCATTAAATTATATAGATTTTAAAAAAATCTCATGGCGTGTGTAGAATTATTATTATTCTAATAAATTACGATAAAAAAAAAATAGGAGAGGAAACGCAAAAGGGGCCTACCATTGGTCGAAGTGGGTGCCTGTTAACTGCTACAAAATTGTGATAAGATTTGGATTAGTTAATTTTAAAGGAGAATTGTGGGGTTCAATCATCTTGGCCATTGATGCGTGACAATTGTAGTAGGTCCGATCCGACAGAAATGGAGGCGAGTTTGACCCACACTTTGTGAGTATTTTTAATTTAATGAAATACATAATGAGAAATGTTAGTTCGATATATCATCTTAATACAAGACTCATTTTTCAACCTCAGTTTGAATATGATCCTCAGAATAATATAGGTACAATAAGTTGAAACTTCGATCAATCGAATATGCATTACGACACATGACAATTTTCGACTCGTCGAAAGACAAAAAATACCTTAAAACTTTATATAGTACGGACAAGCTAATTTTTCAGTTGTACTTCACCATAACAATATATAATACGCAAAAAAAGTTGTTAATGATCCACTACAAAGCGGCCGTATCATAAAATTCTTTTTTTTTAAAACATCGTAAATTTTCATTCTTCTCTCGCAAAATGATCAAGTCTACTATAAGAGACAAATGATAAATATAAAAAGCTTCAAAATATATCATCTTTAAAAATTTGGACAGTGTTTCACTTGTAAATAACTATAACCAAATTATATTTAAAATTAGCATTTAAAATATTCCATCAATCACATTTTACAACAAACAAACCAACTCATCAACCTCATCCATCACATCAATTCAACTTAACCACATATATACATATATACTATAGTATCTAATTGTATAATTCGTAAATTGAAAATACAATGAAACAAGAGATTCAACCAAATAAAAATAAGAAAACATAAGGTGAAATTAAAGGTGGTGGTGTCAAATAAAGGTAGACGAATTCCGATACACAACACTCCAACACGAGCTTCACACACAAGTTTTGATGGAAGAGTTCTTTTAAAGAGCTTAGGGTGAAATGTGGAGAAAATGAGCTAGGGTGTTAATGTAAAAACTTATTAAATATGGTCGCAAAATTGTAAACGTAGACATGTGAAACAATGACGTTTCTTGAAAATTTCAACAAGTAGTCTGTCGTCAAACATATTTAAAGTTGTGTCAGACAGTTATCGTAACAAACTGTTAACGGTTATTAATTTTCACAACAGTTGAGTCTGACGTTTCACAAACGATCACTTGATCGTCAGAGATCGATGTTCTTTTTTTTTTTTTTTTTTTATGGTTGTCTTAGCAAACTATGTATAATCGACGTAGTTTTCTTTAGTGACTTAGAAACGTCACAAATTTGCAAGTATTTAATAATTTTGCATTAATTTGGCAATCGCCCTACAAGAATAAATTAATACACTGGACAAATCATGAACTGTGGACTTCAGAGAAAGAGTAGATTAAAAAAAACAAAAAAAAAAATTATAACATAATTATCAGGATCAACAACCTTACTAAATGGTAATGGACGGCAATAAATTAAGTTATAAGCAAGGCTTGACATTTTAGTCCTTCATTGTTTATGTATTAATTTAATTTCAATGATTGATTTGAATTATGGGTCCCACCATTCCATTTGTTGATGAATTCGAGGTTTAATTTTTTTTTTTTTTTTTGTACTCAACAATACGTATTCAGTCTTATCCTATTGGTCTATCGCCTCGCAATATTTGTGGAACTGATTTATCTATATTATATCAATTACAAAAAATGAAATAAAAACTAAGAAGGTTGTCGACCAAACCTAGTCCATGAGAATTAAGGAACAAACTAGTGTAATTAGGAATTGACCAGAATACAAATTAACAAAACTTACTTCATCCATCCACTAAAGAATAATCATATTTTTAGACATAATTTTTTTTTTTAAAAAAGATTAAATTAATAGATAAAGTAAGAGTGTTGTAAAAAATTGTATTAATTCATAATAAAGTGATTTTTGTAAATAAAATTAAGTGACAATTTAAGATAAGAGATTAAAGTTTTTGCAATCCTTTAAATTTGACTAATTTTGAATTTGATCCTGATAGAATATACTCCATTTTAATTTTGAACCCATAAATTGACCCAAATTTTGAATTCAGTCCAATTACGTACCTACCATTGCATTTGCAAGTAAATGAACCGGTCAAATCCATTTTTTTCTGCATATTTCTAGCACATGAGCAAATTCACGGTTATTCACGGTTGATTTATATTGCACACGAGCTAAGGATTTGACCGACTCATTTACCTGCAATGGTAGTAATTGAACTGAATTTAAAATTTGGACCAACTTATAGGACTAAAATTAAAATGTGTATTCCATCAAGACCAAATTTAAAATTATTCTAACTTAAAGGACTGTAAAAAATTTAAATCCCTTAAGATAATTAAGTGATGATTAAATGATAAAGATAAAATGATATTTTTAAAAATAGAATAAACTTACATGTCCAACGTGAGCATATTTTTAGTGAATGGGGACTGGGGAGTAAAAGTTTCATTATCCAATATTTGCCTATGTAATTCGATTGTGTGCACAATATAAACGAATTTTAAGTTACCTATTATCTTAACTCCAGTTTTATAATTTTGTGTCCACCCCTACTTTAATTGAGATAAATTAAAAAGAAATGATGCAAAAATAGTTTAAAAAGTAATTATTCATTCAATTTTATGACCCTCACTTTCATTTTTTGTGTACACAACTTTATCTCCATACTCCAAGTCTCCAAGTCTTTAACTATCATTTATTTATTCAATGATTTTATCATCGAATGCCCACACATAAATCTATTTTATTCATTTTACTCTTTTTTTTATATTCACTTTATACATAATTAACATTCTTTTTCGTAAAATTCATGTTGAAATCAAATGAAAATTATAAATCTGAATATAGGGTGTAATAATTATGAATGAAATTTAACTCTAAAAAAGTCAATTATATATTCCAAGACAGATGCAGTGCAAATTTTGAAGAAAATTTTTGTTAGGATAAATTTTATAGGTTTTGATGAGGCAAATCTAAGATTAGATAAGACTTTAGACTCCTCAAATTTTTTTTTTATATATTTAAATGGTTTATTTAGGTGTTTTAAAGACTTAAATATGGTGAAGTTTGGAGACGAGGAAGACAAGACAATTACATGATTTTGAAGGCTAAGTATAGTTTAAAAAAGAAAAACAACTAGCAAGTTTTTACAAGATACGGAGTATTTTTTATAGTAATAGTATTTATTATTTTAGTAATAAATATTTGTCATTATAATAATATGGACTTGAGAGCAAGTCTTTTGTTTGCATTTACGTGGCTTTTTA
This sequence comes from Galeopsis tetrahit, assembly GCA_963675135.1. Lineage (NCBI taxonomy): Eukaryota > Viridiplantae > Streptophyta > Magnoliopsida > Lamiales > Lamiaceae > Galeopsis > Galeopsis tetrahit. The sequence goes on from OY776119.1 coordinate 93,094,505, forward strand.
AGAAATATTCATTTGCACCGATTTCAATACACAATTTTTTTCTGCCTCTTTCTAAATTTTTTGTATATGCAATATTTTACCTAAGTTTTTAAATTTTTTACCTAAGTTTCTAAAATTTTTGTATATGCAATATTTTTGTATATTCATTTGCACCGATTTCGGTACAAAGATATTGTATATGCAATATTTTACCTAAGTTTTTAAAATTTTTATTAAATTTCAGAGTTTTAGGTTGTATAGTTATATCCATTTTTTTTTGGTGCACCAACCGTCTAACTAAACAAATAACATATCTAATTAAATATAATGATTTAACTATATAGTTAACTGAAATTGAGAATATATCTAATTAAATCTAACAATAGATTTAAATCAATAATTAAGATTTCTAACAATATAACTATGCATACAGCTATACAATTAATTAACAATCTAACTAAACAAATAACATATCTAAATAAAATAACTAACAAGTAAGAATCAAGCCTCTAACATATTTAGTTAAATCAACAATCTGCCTAAACCAAATGCAATAAAGTATATAAATTAAAACTGTTGAGATTAATGCAATATTGGAGAACTGTTCTTACTATCAGAAGTGGTAGTGTGCTGATTTTCAGAACTGTGCTTAGTATAAGCACAGTAACTAGTGTTCTGATATTTGGTTATTTCAGTACAAGTAGAGTAATGAGTACTCTGCTGATAAGGTTTAGTGATCTTAGGTATCAACTCTGCTGGTCGGGTCAGAACAGTACTGCTCTTAGTCTGCTAAAGAGTACTGTGCTGATATAGTGTTCTTAGTCTGCTGAGACAACTGTGCTGAGTTTTACTGCGCTGAGTTCTTCTGTGCTGATATTCCAGTTTCAGAGTTAGTTGATTTCTGTTAGTTAGTTAGTTTGTTAGAGGCAGTTACAACTTGCATTGTACATCTATAAACACTAAAAGAAAAGTGACTTTTAGTGACAGAAATCCTGTCATTATAGCTTCTCTAACTAAAATCTTTAATGAGAGGAATTGACTTTTAGTGACAGGTCCTGTCATTAATTCTCAATTTCCTGTCACTATAGACTTTTAACTAGAGAAGCAATAGTGAGAGGATTTTGTTACTAAAAATCAATTTTCTTGTAGTGAAATACACCATCTAGTGCATAGATTGTTGGTTACACACATACAGAGTTTAAGAGAGAGATCAAGCTTTGTGTACACTTGTAATCTGTAACTTTCATTTGTGATTAGTGAAGAGAGTCTTCTATCCTCCGTGGACGTAGATCATTTGATCGAACCACGTAAATCCCGTGTTCTTTCTTTGAGTTCTTTATTTGTTTCAATTCATTGCGTTTCTAGTTGTCTTGATTTATCATTTGTAAGGAGTTGCTTTGTGGATACAATTCCGTAACAAAAACAAATTAAATAAACTCTAAAAATGAGAAAACTTATAGTGAAATCGAAGGTTAACGAGAAATACGTGGGGTAGAGGACCTCCAGTTGCAAGCACTTCCTAACAAACTTTTCTCGATAGAGAATCACAAAAAATGAAGAGAAGAAGAAATAAGAGTATGGGAGGGGGAAGATATATGTTACCATTTATGGTAATAATTTGTGACTAATAAGAGGCTTAAGAGCGTGTCACAAATTTATTTTCTTTGCTCTAAAACGGTTTCATTTTCTAATTTTACATTTGTGGCTAACATTGTCTATGCATCACATTGTGGTGAATTTGCCTTAACTTCGCTAGGCAGATAGATGCATCTTGTTGTATAAATTAAAATATGGAGTACTAATTATAATATCTTCTTTAATATTAATTCTGAATCCTCTTATTCTAACTTGACTTCTTTAAAACTCTCTAAACTGAAATCTCTTAAATTCTAGTATAATTTTAATTTTTAAAATTTTTTAAAATCATTTTATCTTTCCTCTTTATTCTATCTCTTTTCTAAACATATTTTCTAATTTTAATTTTGTGTATTTTTTTTAATACTTTCTTTTTTTTAATCATTTTCTTATTTTCTACCCTAATAAAATAAATAAAATTATATATATATATATATATATATACATTTTAAAAAATTACAATTTTTTTTTTACAATTTCGTGTAATTATACAGGTCATGCACTAGTTTTAAATAAATTTAAAAATGATATTATATTTCTAATTTATTTGTACATATCAAATATGTCGTATGCTGGATGACGTCAGTAATTCCCTATAAAATATTGCAAGGAAACCCCACATATATTTTTGAAATTAATGCAAACAAACCCCACACATTTGATGATTCAAGAAAATCCAAAGAAGTAAACAATAAAAGAATTTCAAGATTAGAGCGTGTTGGATTGGTTCTCACACACATACACATGGTGGCAAGTTAAAAATCGCTCAACAAAAACAATTTAAGAGTTGGACCACCGACCAAATGATGGGAGGATAACCTATACTAGCCACACAAAAAACATCATATAATCATATTATTCTTTGAAATCAAGGGTCATTGTACTTTTATATTTACTTTATGTGTCATCTAAAAATTTGAATTAATAGAGAAGGGTAAAAATAACTTATTTATATTAATTTTCTAATAAGGACTTTTGCATGGATCTATAATATCCCTAATTAAAAAAATCTAGTCTTATCATATTTTCGTATATATATAATTAATAACCTACTCATTTATGTTTTGCATAAACAAAAAGAATTGTGTAACTAAGATGATCCTCGATTATATTCATTAAAATAAGATACATATAATTAAACAAGTAGAGAATATGGTTTGAGACAGCTGCCATATATAAGACATACTAATATCCACTTTAATATATATTTGAATCATGTTTTCTCGATAAGAATAACATCACATAAATTTATTAATCAAAATAAACTAGGGTTTGTGTTATATACGAAACCGTCCCATATAAAATTTCGAATTAAAAATTTCATCAAATCATTCGATGAAGATATTCGTGTAGACAAAATTTCACTTCTAAATTAACTTTAGAGAAAGTTATGGACAATTTAGTATTAATCAAATGCAACCTCCAAAATTTTATTTTAATATATTAGTAGGGAAAGGATTAATTCCTTGAACTTGATATATATTCGGACTCTTCCTTTAATGATGCTTTTAATTAGCTGTATCCACTATTTTTGAACTGGATTGGACCCCTTCTTCCACTCATTCACTTACAAATTCATGCTTCCTCCGATTCCATTTAGTACACAAATTAAAAAATGTATATTTATAAATTTTTAATGTATATACACACCTATCGAATTAAGTGGGGTGGTGTCTTTTTTTTCCTTAATTTTTACTCCTCCATAACGTCATAATACCACTTACCTATTCTGAACACATGAAAGCGTCATCGACGAGATAGAGGATAGAGCCTCTGAGTCATTCACTGTTGATCTCTCGACAAAAATTAACAATGAGATGAACTTTATCGTTAAATACACAGAACGACGATGCTTTTAAACTCTCATAGGCCCCTTTTTCTATTTCGATGACTTTAAGTTTGCTTGTTTTCTCAACGGTAAATACTTATGTGTACCAGTTACATGTATGTAACTGGCTATTTACACTCTTTTTTTAATAAGTTCACACTTCCTTCTTTTAAGCACTTATGTGTGCAAGTTACATGTGTGTAACTAAATTCAATTTTTTATTATTAGTTATTTACCTTATTTTTTATTAATTTCACCCCAATTTTTTAAAAAGAAAAATACATGTAAAATACTATATTACCATTTTATCAATTAAATTAAAATACAACTCATTAAAATTATAATTATACACCGACTATCGTGTCACCAATGAATCACCACGAAGTCAAATATTATTCAATTTTTTTAACTTTAAAAAAATAAATATAAAAATATAAGGAATATAAAAAAATATGAAAATCAAAAATAAAATTATGAAATAAAAATTTCAGTTTTTTTTAAATGACCAAAATTTAGGAAAAAAATACAAAAAAAGCGAAAAAAAAAAAGTTAAACTAAAAAAATCAATTTTTTTTTTCTAATTTGGGTATAAATGTATGAATATGACATGCTCATTTTCTAGTTTTAATCGGATTTATAATAACTAAGATTATTTTGTTATGTTTTCATTATTTTTACAATGATATCTAGTTTGTTACTGTACAATTTTTTAAAGTTGTAGATTATTTTTTAAAACTAGTTAATAACATAATTTAATTGAAAAATAAAATTTATATTTAGAAACTTAAATGAGTGGAGAATTGGGGAAGAAACCAGCATAATATTGCATCAGCTTTATTATTTTATTTGTGGTCATCGCCGTGTTGATGCATTTTATATGTTTATTGAATGTGAACGTATCTATTAATTGAATTATGTGTTCAGTGTAATTAATTCTCACTTTTGTTCTTCTTACTAGTTACTTAATAACAATATTTTAATATTGATATATTAATTTGGATGGTATGCCTTGAATTATGAATGTGTTAAGTTATGTATTTTTTATTAACTATAATATTAGTTTAAATACGATATAGTATTAGTACACCAATGGTATAGTACTAGTTAATATATTATATAGTACTAGAGATTAATGTGGGTATAAAAATATTATTTAATATATGAACTAATACTATACTATGTTTGAACCAGTACCATAGAGTATGTGAACTAATACTATACAATATGTGAACTAATACTATAATATATTTGAACTAGTACCATAAAGTATATGAACTCGAAACTCGAAAACATTAGAACTTGTACCAATATAAACTAATATTATACTGTATATGAACTAATACATACAGTACTGCATATTAACTAATAATATAACATAATACTTATCAATTGTTATCATAACACTTATAAACTAAAAATTATTATTTATAAAAAACTAAAATAAAGTGATTAAAAAAAATGAAAGTTCGAATGAAAATAATAATTAAACAATGTAAAACGTAGTAAAATTTGTAAGTAATGAAGTAAAATTCTGAAAGGATAAGATGAATATTATACACCAATTAATTAAAGCAAAATAGTACCAATAGAATTGAACACTTGTAGCTAAAAGAGATGAGATTTTTATTTTTTAAAACAAATTATTATTATACTATTTAATATTAAAAAAAACAATTAATATTATTTTTAAAATTTTCTTATTAGACTTTAAAATTTTAGAATAATTATTTGTGTCATAAAAAAAAAGTACGTGAAAAAAAATATCATTTGAAACAAATGATAAATATGTAGAAAAATAAATTTAAAAAATAATACTACATATTAAAAATAGAAATATAAATATCGAAGTAAAATAAAAAAATAAAATGTTAAAAAATTAATTGAGTATTATTTTTTAATTATAAAAAAAATAAAAAAATAATTGAAGTAAAATAAAGTCCCAAAAAATCTATGTGCAAAATTAATACTCCAGTAAATGAGTCATGTGTTATTTGTAATGAGTTATTGGATTGTATATAGTAAATTGATCATGTGCTATTTGTAATATGTTATTGGATTGAATATAATAAATTATTGTGTTATTAGATTCAGTTACATATATGTAACTGGTACACAAGAGTGCAACCCTTTCTCAACTTTTGATTAGGCTTGTAAACCTTTAATTTTATGTCTTATCTTTCTATTTTAATATACACTTTTTATTAGTCTATTATGAACACCTAATTATTTTTATCTATATGTATTTTTTTCTTTTCTATATTTTTCTACTTAACTACCCAACAAATTTTATACTATATTAATTAATTTCTATAAAAAAAATAAAGAGAAAGCTTATGGTGGAACGGATGAGGTATAAATTAATGCTATGATTTTTTTTTCTTCTCAAAGCTTGAAAAGTGTGTAGGAAAAAAAAAAAGCAAAGAAAAAAGACGAGAAGACAATTACCAAGTTAGCTATATATACGAGGTTAAGATTTTCAGAGGCAAGCCCGGCCCAATCATGTATGAGGGCTTTGAATTGGGTTTGACTATTTACACCTTCATTTGGTAGAGATGCACTCCCCCAATTAATGCACCCCACCAAAAATAAATGGCACCCTTCTCGAAATGTCTTAAATACCCCTTTCTCTATAATATTCCTACTACTCATCACACCCTCCCACCAAACCCTAATTTCTCACATTTCATCTTCCCCCTTCACACCTTCATCCTCTCATTTCTCCTAGCCGTCGGCGCCGCTGATCCAACCACCGCCCCCGTCGCTGCGGCCCGACCCCGCCGCCCCCTTGCCTTCCTCTCCCTCGGCCGCGAGCGGCCACGACGGCCTCTTCTCACTCTCTCCGATTTTCTGGTTTTTCCCCCACCCTCTGCCAAAGCGCCGTCGCCCCTATTCTGTAAAAAAATAAAAATTGCAGCAACGACCACCCCCTACCTCTCTCTTCTCTCCCCTCCATTTTCCCGCTCCACCCCCTGCTATGGCGCCCCCACCTCACCACTCGTAAAAAAAAAAAAAAAAATCTACAGCGGCCGCCACCTCCCTCTCTCCCAATTCGTCGCCGACTGCCCCAGCCTACACCCCAGGTTTGTCCACCCCTTTTGGGCGTTTGTTAGGGTTTTCTGCTTTTGTAGAAACCTTTTTTTTTTTCCGACACTGTAATGTCGACCATGTATCTTCCTTTCGACAAAATGTTGTCGACAAGAGTGTATATGGTCGACATTACATTGTCGATCGACCTTTGTTGGCCAACCATATATCCTTCCGTCGACAAAATGTTGTCGACGGGAGGATATATGGTCGGCACTGGTTTGACGATTTTTTTTTTTTAAAATTGTTAGTTTTTCTAATTTTTTTTTAGGCCGAAAGAAAAGAGGTTTGATAACTAAACATTCCAACTTGCTTGTTAATGGGTTTGATAATGGTGTTTTATGGATGAATATGGTTGATTTGTTGAAATTTTTAAATTTTTTTGATTTCTTGCTAACGGAAAAAGGGACGTTGGCCGGAAGTTTGGTTTAGAAATATGGTGAAAGAAATGACAGTAGGGGGGGTGCGTTCAGTAGGGAGGGTGCATGTAGTAGGCTGGATTTTAATGAAGGGTATTTTGGAGTTTTTACACTATTATTAAATTAATAAATTGATTGGAGGAGTGCATATCTCCGAAATGGAGGTGCATATAGTCAAACCCCTTTGAATTTTTTTTTTCAATGGGCCCAAAGTATAAAGTGGGTTATTGTTTCAAGGGCCCAAAAGATATGGTTTGGTCTTTTGGGCTAGTACTGAATGACCCTGCCCATTAATAGAAAAAAAGAGGAGTGGTGTAACTAGACAAATGAGTACCATTCGCACGTTACAGTGTAATTGAATGTGTACTACCATTATTTATGCCTTCAACTTATAAAATATATATATTTTTTTTTTATCATTTTACTCCCTTTAACTTATTATTTTAATTATTTTTAATTATATTATATCATAATCCTGTGAAGTATCACTATATATACCGTCAAGTGTGACAAATACTCCCTCCATCTCAAATTAAGTACTCAACTTTATCATTTAAACATTCCATACTAAGTTACTTATTTTCAACAATTCCTTTTTCTTTACTTTTTACTTGATATTTATCTTGATATTTTCTTTTTACTATACTTTTTTTTTCTCTCTTTCACATCTTTCTAAATCTCAATACCATACTCCCTCCATTTTTTTATTAAATGTCACTTTGTCTTTTTTAATATTTTCAAAATTAGTGTCATTCTACACTTTTTTCTTTAATTTTGACAATTTTACCCTTATACATTAAACTCCCTCCATTTTCTTTACCTTGATTTAAGTTTTTTTCCTTTTGAATATCACATAAATTATGGATGAACTTTAATTATTGTATACATGAATATCACCTACATTATTGATCATATTCATTACTAAACATAAATTTAATATTAAAATTAGTTATCATTAATGAAGGGTAAAATGGTCCATGGATATATATCTTAATTTGTTGAAAATTGTTAAAATGACACTTAATTAAAAGTGGAGCTATTTATTTAATACTATTATTCCTTAAAAAATGTACAGATGGTAAATAAAACACTTAACTAGCACGAAACAAAAAGAGTATTTACTTAGAATAATAAGCGTGTCTAGAAGGATAGATGTCTTGCACTAACCATCAATTCTCAAATACCTCCATCAAAGTTCCTCATATGTGTGTGTTGATTTGATAATTTTGTTAAAAGTTTATACATGAAAATTTAAGGGTAAAAGTACGTTTTAAAAGAAAAGGCCAAAAGTAAGTAGTATTATATTATTTTGGAGTATTATATTAGAGTGTAACAGTATATTATATTATACTCGTGTATTGCAACTGGAAGATGCTGAAAGGCATAGCAACCAATAAAAATGGTGAATAATTATTTGTTTAAAACGTAAGCGACGTGGCCAAAGTTTCTCCACGCAATTACCTTGTACTACAAACTAGTACTAGTATGCTTCTCTCCATGATTTTTTTTTTTATATAGGAGTAGTATATATGGGGTTCCGAAGAGATTCTATTACTTGCTCCATTAGCAATAAGTTTTCTCACTATTTTAATTAAAGAATATATATGATAAAATAATAGATACATTAATATAAATTATATATTTAAGGGAGAAACTAATAAATTAGTATGAGATCAAATATAATAAAATAATAAATATAGTATCACCAATGTAATTGAGAGAAAAAAAATATTAAAAATAGAATGAAAAATTTATTGTTTAACGTCCGAAATATATAGAAAAATGAAAAAATTATAATAGGATGGAGAGTATTATCTTTGAAAAGGACATTTATTATAATATTCACAAACGTAATACTCTGTAAAAATGATAACCACTCTTATCACTGGGACATGTTCATACAATTAAAATCGTCGGTTACAGTTTGATCATTTTACAAACTGAAACCGGTTCGTACGGTTTGAACCCGATGGTTCAGCCGGTTTGGGTGTTTTTCTTTTCTTTTTTTAGCTCATTTTTTATTCGTTTTCCTCATTTTTTTAAGAAAATAAACTACTATATGAAAGATGAGAGAGGCCGTGGAAAAAAATGAGTTGAAATTGGGGTATTAATAAAAAGAATATTTAAAACAAAAAAGGCAAAAATCACCGGTTTGGTCAGTTCAAGTGTCGGTTCCCGTTGGTTTAGCCTCAAGCTGCCGCTTTAACCGACATTTTCTATTTTAAATTTTCGTAATCATAATCAAACCTTAATTTTAAAGTTACGATTCAATTTTCAAATCGAAACCGACTGATTTATCTGATTTCTATTTCGGTTTTGCACATGTCTACTTATCAACCTAGCTTGGTTGAGGCCATTTCAAAAAATTGATTACATTTTCGATTAACACCGGATGTTTAAAGATTTTTCATTTAAATTAATAAAATTATTGAAGAACCATAAATATATGTGTTAGGTGTTACTTTTATCTTATTTATGAATAACACTTGCGTGAATTCAAGTTTACCTGAATTCTCTTTTTTTAATGTTATTGTTATGTATACAACGTATAAACAAATATTTAACTTTTAAATAATGACACTTCATATTCATAAAAGTGATATATTGTATGCATAATAGTAATAGTCCGTATACACATTAGTAATATATACTTCGTACTTGAAAGAAAATATCACGTCATAAATTCAGATTCACAAAAGTTTTTGCCTTAATTTGTTTACATACATGGAGTAAATTGATTTAGTTATTAACTACATTTAATTATTTTAAATTAATACAAAATGACAATTATTTTAGACAAGCTATCATTCTCCGGAAACACTTAGGGGATGTTTCTTTTTGGTTTTAAAAACCAGGTTTTGGATTTCAAGATCCAAAACCCGTTTTACTTCGGGATTTAAAAACCGGTTTTCAAAATCCACTCAAAACCACCCTTATCAAACATATTGATTTGACATAAAGCTATATCTATATAATATTACTCCAATCATTATATTCTTTTTCAACAATAATATAATAATACTATAATAATATAATAATACAATAATATAATACATTTAATCAACTAATCATTATAATCTCATCAAACAATAATATAATAATACAAACCTATTCAATCTTACAACTTGATTTGACATAAAGTTAAATCCTTCACTATTCCAAAACCCAAAAGAAACACCCATATTACTATTTATCGGGATTTCAAAAACCAGGATTTCAAAAATCTGATTTTTAAAACCACCCAAAGCCCAAAAGAAACACCCTCTTAAAAAAAGTTGGAACGATGACCAGTTTTTCCTCTTTTATTGAAAAGTGATACTGTATTTTTTTTTTTTACTATTATATTGTATGAAACATATATATATAACGGTCTCGCACATAATTTAACCGTCTGTACGGTACCAATGATCATCCTAAAATAGGCAAAGTGAACATATATCAATCCTCTTATGAATTTGAATAGATTTGTGATGGAATTGAAAATTTGCACAAATGTATTCATAATTATACTCTAATTACACTACAAGAAAACAGTGAAATTCCAGCGGAAAAATTCCAACGAAATAATAAACCGTTGGAATTCTCAAAATTCCAACGGTTTTTCCAACAACATGAGTCACCGTTGGAAATATCCAACGGAGATTCCAACACCTTGTGGTAGCCGTTGGAATTTACTGTTGGAAAATGCATTGGAATTTAAAAAAAAATAATCCAACAAACATTCCAACGGCACAAGACAGCTGGAATGATTATTCTAAATTAAATTATATGTTTATATCTAATTCCAACAAAATTTCCAACGACCGCTAGATCGTTGGAATGATTTTTCTAAATAAAATCATATTTTATATTTAATTCCAATGAAATTTCCAACGTCATGTTATTGTTGGAATTTTTCTTTAATTATTCCAACGAAAATTTCATTGACACCCACTTTGTTGAAATTGTTTCCTAAATCAACCCATAATTTTTATATAATTCCAACAAAATTTCCAACAGAATTGAATGAAATCGTTGGATTTTTTTGTTAATTATTCCAATATAATTTTCAACAATATTACACCATTGGAATGATTCTTATAATTTAGAACGATGCGTGGGTTTTGATTTTTGATATCTTTTTTTTTTTTTTTTGATCGAACAGAGCAAGAAATGATTATCAAATCGCCAAGAATTTGGTTTTATTGACGAAGGGAAGTTAATTGCCGCTTTTTTTGTTAAAGGAAAAAAAGTATTGTAATCTTTTAATTAGTTAAGGTATCTAATTAAAAGATTTTATTTCCATATCAATTCCAATTTATTTGAGATGGGATTCGGTCAAATATTATATACAAAATAATATTTTATTTATTTAAATAATATATATAGGTGTTGATAATTGTAACCAATATTGTATACATTTTTTTCTAAAGGTTAGAGTTTTTTTTCTAATCGATAGTCTTAGGACTTTTTATTGTACTTTTTTTTTAAACATAATTAAATTATTTTAAAAAATTAAATAAAATCTAAATAAATTTGAAAATATAATACTTATATTAATAAATTCTAAAAAAATAACATACTCCGTATTAATTAAAAATACACAATTAAAATATAAAAATCTGAAAAATAAAAATCTAAAAATCTAAAAATCTGAAAAATCTGAAAAATTATAGTAGTACTTAAATCTGGAAATATATATCCCAACCCTGATTGTCTTTTTCAAAATAAAAATTAGATTGATAAATTTTTCTAAATTTTTAAATCTGAGGAATTGAAACTTTTAATAGTAATTTAAATAATAATTATATTTTTTTTTGTGAACTATCAATAAATTTTAAAAGTTCTAAAAATTTAGATTGAGCGCCAGATTGAGAGGGGTGGGATTCTCAAATCTTTTATTAAGAATATTTCAAAGATTTGATTTTATTTTATCTCCAGAAAAGATATACTCTTACTCTATCTTTTTTTTAATATATTCAAATCTTTCTCAAATCCTTTACTTCATCGTGGTGCCTTCGAGGGTTTCTTTTGGTTCTCTTAATTTTTTTCATATATGTAATCGGTGTGAATTTCGATTGTCTTCCTTTTTTATATATATATATATATGTAAATCACTCTCAAACCCTCTACTCCATTGATGCCTCAGTGTTTATTCGATTCTTCTACGGATATCTAATTCCTCATCGCCTGGAAGGGAAGGTGAGTTTCCTTTTCTTAGGTGTAAATGTAATTATTAATTACTACTATTATTATCTTAATTTTATGAGAAACTGCAATGCATGATAGTGTATATATCTATTTTGTGTGCGCTCTGTGCTGTGGGTATTATATGTGTGCGCGCGCGCTCCTGCTGTGCATATATATATATATATATATATATATATATATATATATAATATGGGTGTGTGTGTTAGTTGTGTATATATATAACTATATATATTTATCTACTTTGTGTGTAGTATAATTGTATAAATATACGTGTGTTGTGTGCGTACCGTGTATATGGGTGTGTTACTATGTGTGAGTATATATAGGGTCTACTATTGTGTGAGTAATTAATATAAATATGGGTTTATATATGTGTGTAGGGGTGTGTGCTAGCCGTGTGTTTTATCGTGATGTGTGTAGGGGTGTGTGCTAGCCGTGTGTTTATAAAACTTAATATATTGTATTTGTTGAAGGGAATTGTAAAAGAGGCAAAACTTAAGGTTTTGGAGCAGAAGCAGCACTCAGAAGTTGTCTTAAGATCTCGTTTAACGGCTGTTGAGAGTGAATTAGCACTCAGAAGTTGTCTTAAGATCTCGTTTAACGGCGGCTCCGTTCACAGACTTCTTCAGAAGATGATGAACAACACATCATTCAACACTATCCATGATGCATCTTCTTTCGGAGGGTCTTATCGTGATGTTGAGAACATAAATAATGATGATAATGAGACTAAAGAGGATGATTGTGCGTTTGGTTTTGATGGTACTGGTGATTATGATGATGATGGTGATTTGTATGAGTTAATATTTATGTTATTATATTAGTTTTAGTTTATTTTTGTTGCTGATTTGTATGAGTTAATATTTATGATGGTGATTTGTATGAGTTTATTTTTATTGGAAGAATGATCGACACTTATTATTTTTGTTATGATATATGACATTAATTATTTTAGATTGTATTTAATTTTGAAGTTATTATAAATTTGAATTCAAATGGTATATTGTGTAATTTTAATTAATTTTCAATATTTATAGCAATAAAAATAAAATATTTAAAAAGAAAATCAAACAAAAAAGGTTGTTGGAATTTATATTGGAAAATTTCCAACGGAAAATCACCATTGGAATTAGCGATGAAATTTGTTATGAAAAAATTCCAACTAAATATTCCAGCGGTACATGTACGTTGGAATATTGATGAAAAAATTCCAACTAAATATTCCAGCGGTACATGTACGTTGGAATAAAAATTCCTGCAATTTTTTTTGTTGTTGGAATTACTATAGGAATTCAAATTTATAATTTCCAACAAGTAAATTCCAAAGGCCGAAATCCGTTGGAACAAATTCCAACAGAAAATTACCGTTGGATTGTTCGATGGAATTTATGTTGGAAAAAAATTCAATAGATGAAAATTCCAACGTTCAAGATCCGTTGGAATGTACTGTTGGAATTTTTTTCCGCTGGAATTTCTATTGGATTTTTGTGATTCCAACGCAATGTTTTCCAACGGTCGTATTTTCGTTGGAATATCCGTTGGAATCACTAATTCCAATGGAAAAAATGTAAAAATCCGTTGGAATTTTTTCGCTGGAAATTCACTGTTTTCTTGTAGTGTTAATTATATATATAAAAAAAAAGTGTTGTTATCCATAGTTGCAATACCAAGTAATGTAATGAATATATAAATTTTTATTTAAAGTAGAGAATTCAGTTTGAATTGTCGTTTCTTTCACATTAGGCACGCATTATTTTGAATGCATTGGTTATTGATAGGGGAATAGCAAATATACGACAAAACCCTAGTGGGCAATATATATATGTAAGAATAGTTTAAATGTTGTTTTAGTTCCATTTCCCAATATAGCATCGGATCTTCTAGAGACGATTATAATTATTATAAGACTTTGTTTGAAAATTTCAATAACAACATACAAAAATAAAATGGTTTCCTCGTCCGTATAAAATTCAAGTTCAACCATAAGGTTGTTGGAGAAATTAGTTAGAAATTGATTAATTTTAATTAATTAATTGATTTTAAAATGAGAGTGGAGAACACTTGTCTTTGATCAATTTATTGAGGGCTATAAATGTAATTTCAAGGAAATTAAATGACATAAAATTGTTCTACTCTCGGAGTAGATGATCGTAGTGTATTTAAAATCTCAAAATCGAATTTCGGTGAGTGAGAAATTAATTCACGAAGTTGAAACGTCAAATAATACACTTTATGGGATAAAATGTTACAACATGATAATTGTCCCACATTGAAACTTTAAGGGCATGTTTGTTTTGGGATGAGAAATCCGGATTTGGAATTTCGAAACTCCACCCCCGTTACAGTATGGGATTTTAATTCAGGATTTCAAAATTCCGCCCTATAAATACCTATAAATCCTATAAAAGTCAACCCTATTAATACCTACAAACCCTATATAAATACCTATAAAATCTATAATCCTATTCTATAAAGTTAAATCCTACCCTACATAAATCTCAAAACAAACACAAAACATAAAAAACATTAGGATTTTAAAATTCACTAGATTTTGAAATCCAGATTTCAAAATCCTCAAAATCCCAAAACAAACATGCCCTAAAAGTTTAATGGGGCTAATTACTCCTTATAAGTAGGAGGATGTGACAATGGTTCAAATAATAATAACTAAGGAGCAATCCAATAGTCTGTACGGATGCACGTGTGTGCTCGTCCGGTTGAGCTTGAGCCTAGTCTTGGGCTCGTGACTCTTAAATTTGGGCTTTCAGACCCATCTATAATTTTGGAACTTGAATATTTGGGCTTGGCTCATACAAATCAAGTTTCCAGAAAGTTGAAACCCAATTTGAAATTGGGTTAACCCAAATAAATTTAAAAGTTGAATTTGAACTATTGACGAATTTGGACGTTGAGGATGTCTTGGTACATTGACGTTACAAATTGTGATGAACTTGGACGTTCAGGTGTCTAGGTTCGTAAACGTTTCAGTAATGAATTTGTAACCGCAGAGAAGTTACAAAACCATGAATGTCATACTAAAATCTTGTAACCGCAAGGCGTTACAAATAGCATGAATGCCATACTAAATGTGGAGACCCCTCACATGTTGGAACGTGCCTATAAATAGGGTGCATGTTTTATGTTGCAAAGACACTGATACACACACTTGCATACTCACACAAAGAGACACGACACTTGATTTCATAAAAAAAATCATAACATCATACATATTTGCATCGAGCATATAGAGTGCAGTCTAGTTTTCGTGTCGATTCAGTTCGTTGGAACTCTATACGTTGTGGTGCTGCTCGTATAGAGGCGAAATTCGTTTTATCTTTTAAAACGTTACGTCAAACCGTGAGCATTAGCCGGGACGTATTCGTTTTGCGGAAAAAGGGTTTTCTTGACTCGACTTTAACTTTGTTCCTACTGTTCGTGAGATGGGGTCGTTGTTGCTGATTTCGAGAACCTGCCTGTTTTGGGAAGCTGTTAAAGGAGAAAAGTTGCTAAAAGAGGAAAATCGAAGATTCTGTATAAATATTAATTTAATTGTATTTACAATTTTATTATTTATTTCTGTCAATTTTGTAAAGCCATTGTTGGGTGCTCAAAAATTCCAACAAAGGTATCATTGATTACGTCAAATGCAATTTCTTATTATATTTTGTGTATATATATCATTGTTGTAAAAGTCTGTCTAAACGGCCACCTAAATGCTAGACTATCTTTGATCGACTCGATTTTTACATTTTGAGCGTTCTTGCAAAAAAAACGGTTCATACGTATAGTAGGTGGGGCTAGGCGGCTGCCTAGTTGCCCTGATTTTTTTTTTAAATAAAAAATTACGTAGTTGTTCGATTTATACAATCGTGCACACTTTTTCAAGTAGAAGCAAGGCTCTTAACAATACTCTACTAAAAAAATGTCAAGTATGGTGTTCGCAAATCGTTTCAAGATAGTTTAAAAAATCAGTTTTTTCTCGTAACTTTGTACATTGCTCAATTTACGTTCAATTTTTGTTAAACAACGTCGTTTTGTTGTCATTTATATATGGTCTCGTAACTTTCACTTTTTTCGCAAATCGTCCTAACTCCTAAGTTATGTGCACTAAACGATGCCATTTTAGCAAAAATTGAACGAAAATTGAGCAATGTGCAAAGAGTTACGAGACTAAATTGAATTTTTAAAACTACATCAAAACAATTTTGCGAAAATAATGTGAAAGTTAGGTGACAAAAAAAATGTTTCTATCTGAGTATGATTAGGTTGGACAAATATTCCTACTATAAAGAGAAAGAGATTTAGAAAAGAAAAAATAGTTTGAATTTGAATGAATGGCCATGTGCAAGCTGATAAATATGAAGGTAATCGGACAAACGTACTAGTAAATTTCCACTCCCCACACAACACAGCTGTTAGATTTGATGGAATACTCATGGTCCCCTCCCCCTCTCTCTCTCTCTATATATATATAAAAGAAAAACTTAACCAAACATGGGGTTTTTTATTACAAGGAAATAGATACATTGAAAAAAGAAGCAACATTTAGCTTAGATCTCTGGCACTTACTTTTTTGTGAATATTGATATATGTTTCTTTAGCTGATTGGAAAAAATCTGACCACTCGTATAATTGATTAAAGTACATTTTCTTGATTAAAAAAGATGAAACATGTGCAGTTTATGTGTCAAATGGGCAGGGCTTGGAGGTGAATTTGTTCCCTTCATCTTATTCATGGATTGGGACCATGGAAGCAAGGTACTAGTACTAATTCATTCATTTCTTAAACAAAAATCGAACTCAGAATGTGAGGACGTGAGCCTTTAGACTCTAATACCATAAAATAATTTCGTCTCATTTAAAATCGTAGAAAAATGAGAAATTAATTATTGTATATTAATTTCCTAATAATCTCCACCATTTTCAAATATTTTTATTTTATATTTACTAGTATATCAATCGGGCGTATGCAGGGTTAGTGAAGGTATAAATACGATGTTAATTTTTGTTATAGTAATCTCGATTTTGAAATTAAAGAATGGATGTGGAGTATTTATTTTGGTGCTATCATTTTTATAATTTTTCATTTTACCTCAGGTATTTGTCTATTGAAATTTTTGCATATATACCACAATCTTTATATTTTTCAAACCATCTCGCTTGATTATTTTAGACACTGCAACTTATAATTGTGCATGACTGAAAACTGAGTTCAATGTTCTTAAGCAACATGACCCCAACGCTTATTAATTGTTGGTGAAATGTATCATAATCCATGAATTAATTAAAAAACGTGTAGAATTAATTTAAAAATAAAATAAAAAAATTAAACCTTTATTAAGCTCGAAAGGCTATATTCTTAAAGACATCGAGAGGGAGCTAAGTGAGATCATAGTGTGAGATATTACTCATATTTCATGGAATTCTAATTTCCTAGCTCACAAACTGTGGAAATGATCGAAATCATTGTTTCAATGTAGATGTTTCCACATTTTATTCCTAACATGCATCAGGGGCGGACCCCGAATTAGGGGTGTAAACGAGCCGAGTAGTGCTGAGCTCGAAACTCGACTCGATTGTTATACTCGAAGTTCGAAACTTGACTCGACTCGGTCGAGCCTAAAATTTTGAAGATCGAGCTCGAGTCGAGTCGACTCGATTACCTAAATAATTTTCAAAATTAATTTTGAAACATATTTTTTCCTAAAATAAACTCGAGCTCGACTCGGTTCGACTCGATTACTCGTATATAAATATAAATTATATATTAATGACAAAATAGTAAATATTGTTCAAGCTCGATTAGACTCGTGAGCCTTTTGAGCCGAGTATTTATGAGCTCGAACTCGGTAGCTACTCGAGTAGCTCGAAACTCGACTCGATTAACTTCGAGTCGATTTCGATCTTTTTTCGAGTAGCTCGCGAGTAGGCTCGACCCACTTACACCCCTACCCCGAATTGGGGGGGGGGGGCAAAATTTAATATGATCAAAATATTTGCTAAGTTTGCATGCATCTTATATTTTATTACATATATATCACCCTTATATACTAATAGGGAGTTTAGTCTTATCACGTGTCATTAAATATGATGATGTGTCGCATGTAGATTAAATTAATTTTTTTTTAAATTTAATGTGTAATTAATTAAACTATTGGTTAATACATATGTCATTGATATTAAAATGGAAAGTCTTACCTAAATTAAAATTAAAATTAATTAATATCTTATTTTGATTAAGTTTCCTTTCATGTTCTTTTATCTAAAAATATATCTATACATTTTATAGAATATATCAATTTAATTAATTAATAAGATAAATTCATTTGTATGTAGTATAATTTTAGTAATTGAATATATATTATAAATTAATTGATAAAAATGATTCAAAATAAAAAATTATATAATAAAATTTTAAATTATGAAAAGTGATTTTTTTGAAGTCTCGGTATCCGGCCATGGACCGATTACCACCGCCCACTTACGGGGGTCCTGTTTAAAGCCAGAGTTATCGTCCACTTGCGGGGGTCCCGTTTACCACTTGCGGGGTTTAAAGCCAGAGTTACCGTCCACTTGCGGGGGTCCCGTTTAAAGCCAGAGTTTTGTGCTCTGGCCTTGGACTGACTACCACCGCCCACTTGCGGGGGTCGTGTTTAAAGCCAGAGTTACCCACTTGCGGGGTTTAAAGCCAAAGTTACCGCCCACTTGCGGGGGTCCCGTTTAAAGCCAGAGTTTTGTGCTCTGTATGGACATGACCCTATAGAAATTGTTTGCACCTTAGAGGGTTCGAATCTGAGACCTAGAGAGGAGCATACTCCTAAGTCCCAAGCCTACACCACTACGCCAACTCCTTGGGGTTTTATGAAAAGTAAATTTACCTATGAAATTTTATAATTGTATCTTTTAAAATATGAGTTATACTATTTTGAATATTAACTTTTATCAATATACAGCGTAATACGGGGAGTCATCTAGTTAACGTTAATTATCAGTTATCCTCTTAAAAGTATTACTACTAAATACTTAAAAACATTTTGTAAGATTTTTCGCAAAAATGGTTTAAAATGGTACATATTTTTGTCGAGTGCCAACTTAATTATAAACATTTTTTTTTCATTTTACTAACAAAATTCTCATCTTATTATTTAATTTTATGTGAGCAATGAAAAATAGATTTAATTAAGTTGCAAAATAAAAACATATAGCTTCTTAGTAACTTTAGTTTTAAAAAATAACATAATATTGTAGTACTAATTTACACTATGAATTAAGTAATCAACAATATTGCTTTGAATTAAAAAATAAAAGACTTACACTACAAAAAACCATCCATATGGAGAGGGTTTTGGCGAGGGTAAAGCCCTCGCTAAGCAATTTGGCGACAGCATAGGCGAGGGGCAGTCGCCGTCGCCTAATTGCTCCTCGCCAATTTATTGGCGAGGGCCAAACACACTCGCGAATTGGCGAGGGCGCGTGCCGTCGCCAAATAGCGAGAGTGAATCCCGTCGCCCAGTCGCGAGAGTCATAACCCTCGCCAATTCCCGAGGGCAAATCCCGTCGCCTTTTTCCGAGCGCGACGCCCCTCGCCAATACGCTGGAATTAAAAAAAACAGACCTGGGTTTCGAACCCAGGTCTCTAAGGCCACCGCCAATACGCTGGATTTAAAAAAAACAGACCTGGGTTTCGAACCCAGGTCTCTAAGGCCACTACCCTTAACCCTCACCACCAGGCCACCCTTTATTGTATTTATTTGGCACTGGGCGCGCGCATGGGGGGTTGAACTCGCGACCTCCCGGATTCTGAAGAGTTTATGCGCCCCCGTGTGCCAATTAGGTTAGGAGCTTTAGTCGTAATATTTCAAATGCATTATATATTTATCCCTTTTAATTTCTGTTTTTATTCTTTAACTCAATTAATTTAATAAATTACCAACTATATGTTATTCTTTTACAAACCCCTCATTACTAAATTTAATAACTTACACTTATATATATATATATATATATATATATATTAATTAACTCAATTTATTTAACAAATCCCTTCATTAATACTAAATTTAATAATTTATACTTATGCATATATTAACTCAAATTTATTCTTTTATTATTAATTAAGTCAATTAATTGAATAGATTACTAACTCAATTAATTTATATATTAGCTCAATACTTAATTAATTTAACAAAAGCCCTTCATTACTAAATTTAATAACTTATTAACTCAATTACCAACTATATGTTATTAACTCAATTTATTTAATAAATTACCAACTATATGCTATTAACTCAATTCATTTATATATTAGATCAATACTTAATTAATCACACACAAGCAATATATATGAATTAAAACCATATAAAATAAAACATTGTCTTGTACGTTCACTTCAATTCAAGTACACAACATAAAAAAAAATCTCAAACAACTTCATCAATTTTTTAAAATCCAACAAGACAACATAACTTAAAATGTATCAATCATCGACCATCCTCAGCAGCGTCATCATCACCATCATCATCCCCGTTCCCGTTACCCGACCCCCCTCTGAACTGGCTCATCATTGATGCCATCTGTGATGCCATCTCACGCGCAAACTCTTGACGTAAGCGCTCCTCCGTCTGAGTTAAAGAATATTTAGGTTCCTAGTGCATCCATTTCCGACTCGAGTAAAATTACTCAAGTCGGAACGCACAATCTACAACAAACAAACAACTCATCCCGGCCTCCAACATCGATTTAATTTCACTTATTTCCAACAATTAATTATAAAATTAATTCTCCCAATTAACACATTCATGCATAACAATTAACACACCGTACCAATTAATAATTAACACATATATATACATGCATATATAAAACATATATAACAATAATTTATTAACACATTAATTCATAACAATTAACAATTTTTATAACTTTCATCAATTAACAATCTTAATTAATCCTAATAAACATTATACATATTTTTCTAACATAATTACAATCCTAACATTACACAACAAAACTATATACATGCATATATATATATATATATATACATATATAATATAATACAAACATATATATACAACTTTTAATTTAATCAATAAAAACGCATAAATTTACCGTAGAAATGAACCCCTCGAAGTGTAGAACAGAAATATCCAAAAATTAGTCTCGATCGGTAGCTCCGACAGCGGCGGTGGCGCGGTGGACGGAAGCTCCGCGGCTGTGGCTTTTTTTTGGGGTGAAGGAGGCTGTACGAATTTGGGGAAGAAGGAGAGGGTTTTAATTGGGAAATAGGCGAGGGCAATTACGAGGGCCCCACCCCCCTCGCCAATTAGCGAGTGGGGAACCGTCGCCATTTTCCGAGGGACACAATGCACTCGCCAATGAGCGAGTGCACAACACGCCGTCGCCAAATCCCTCGCCAATTTGCGAGGGCATCTTTTTCCACTCGCTAAATAGCGAGTGTGATTCTGCCCCTCGCCAAATCCCTCGTTATTTATTCCCCTCTTTAAATCCCTCGCCAAATAGCAAGGGTGAAATACCCCTCGCCAATTACCCTCGTTATTTGAGCAATTTTTTGTAGTGTTATAATCAAAGAATTATACTCAGAATTATAAATATTAATTGAAAATGTATAGAGCAAACATAATATTGTTAGTGAAATAATTAATCCACTAAATATAAATAATTGAGATTAAAAAAAAAGTTAAATAGAGATCCCTAAGGAAAGGAGGGAAAATAAAAATTTTAAGAACAAAGATTTGACTCAAAAATTGAGTAGCACAATAAAAAAAAAAAAGGATTGAATATTTGGAAGAAGAAAAAGAAGTGGCCATAGTGAAATCTAATGGGAAAACGTGGGATATATGTATAGGATGTGGGGGTTGGGTTGAGGGGGGCATGGCCAACCATGCTTATATAGTTTCGCCTCTATCCATTCTAGAGATAATTGACATCATAATAAAATGATTAATATCATGTAACAATGAGACGACACATGTTAAAAATTCAACAACGTAGAACACCACGTACGCAAGTGAAACATAAAAAGTGAAATAGTGGACCTTTATCCATGTGGCGTATTAAGATTAATTTATCTGTAGCTTATACTCCCTTCGTCCAATTTCATTATTCCCACTTTCTTTTTTTGATTGCCCAATTTTATTATGCCTATACTTTTTTTGGAAACAATACTATTCATACTCTACTTTATCTTCACCCTCCTACCATCACTTATTTACCCACTTTGTCACTTTATTCATAAACAATCATTTATTTATAAATGGACCCTACAATACCCCATCACACCCTTAACTTATCTACTTTATGAATAAACTAATCAATATTTATTAAAATCCGTACCGGAGAAGTGAGCATAATAAAATTGAGAGGAGGGAGTATAATGCTACAGATGTGGGCTGTGTGGCACTGTTTCCAGTTGAGGATTCATTATTGGAATCCTTTGTCTGAATCCTACCCCTACCCCTACCCGCTGAATTAATAATAGGCCAGAGAAATAAAAGATTATATAATTATGGGAATTTTTGTCTGGTATATTTTGAGAGACCAGTACTTGAGATACTTTTAAAATTTTCCTATTAATTAATTAAATTAATACTAGTATTAAGTTGGCTCAATCAAATGTGTTAATTTGTTTCCTTCAGAAATGGGCCCTTTCTTAATTTGTAGTCGTTTTTCTTGTTTGATTGGATTAATGTAGTAGTAATAAGTCTAACCCATGGTTGAGTTGTCTTAATTTGCCTTATCTTTATGCTTCTCATAATTTTACATTGTGGGGCTTATGATTGGATTAATGAGGTGACAAATAAATTGGATGCAAATACGGTTTATATTAAATCAATGAGTGGGTTGTATCGTATTTGTATTTGTTCCATTTTTTATATGTGAATAAATATATTTTCACTAAATATTCACTTTATGATATTAGAGCGAGTACCTTTAACGGGATTGTTAAGGCAGTTCTTGAGAGTCATGATGCGGCCTCTGGAAGCTTTGTCGAAAGTATTATGAAAGGATCAATATTTTCTACAATATACAAGCGGGAGACAAGAACAAATTTTTTTAAGCTCGTGGTAGAGGTAAAAAAAATGTGGCGATTGTGAATTAATTGTTATCAAGAGTTTTTCAATCTTCAAAAATCTGCTGTGATAGCAAATAATGATTTTATTAAAGGAAAAAAAAAAAAGCAAACTTAGAGCTATAAGTTCACAAGTTGAACAAGGGAATGAATTGTCATTAAAAAAAGTTTTGGGAAAATCTTCTTTAATAATAAAATCTAAATCAAGAAAAAATGTATACCTTCCTAAGGAGAATGTATTCAATTAAGATTCTATTGGATTTTTTTGGACTTTAAAAAGTAAATGGATTTATAAAATCCATAAAGTCCATGCAAAGTTTGACTGACTTTTTTTATTGATTTATGTGGATTTTCATAGACAGTCTATGATAGACTTGACAGGATTGTGGAATATATTTTTTTATTGATTTTCATAGATTTTCATAAACTCCAATATTGATGCAAAGAGTTTTTTTTTTTAATGTGAAGTGTTTTTAAAAAAAATTAATAGTATAATATTTTACCAATAATATATATATATATATATATATATATAAAGTTTATATATTAATTAGGGCGGGTCGGATACCCGCGGGTCAGGCATAAGGCTCAAACCCGATTCATACTTAATACGGGGCGAATTTGACCTGACCCAAAGCTCGCTCGCGGGTATACGCGGGTCGGGTCAATATTGTCATTTCTACTTCTGATCTTTCGTCTTTAAAGTTTTTTGAGAGAATCGTTGAAATCTCTTATTTTTAGAAGAGATTTTGGATAGTGCAATTTATTTATATTTTTGGGGGAGAATCCAACAAAATCCATAGATACACTATTGAATGCCTAAAGATTTTTAAAGACTTTTTAAAATTCATATTGAACAACTCAAAATTTTAAAAGACTTTTTAAAATTCGAAATGAATACTCAAACTTTGAAAGTCAAAAAAAATCATACAGAAACCACAACCAATACACCCCCAAGCCTAAGAGTACAAATAAATAAATTTAAAATATTATTTATTCATATCACTAAAAATAATGAATTATTTCTAATCGGCTCAGATGGTGGATCCAAAAGCAAATAAAATACTGGGCAATAATCTGTGATCAAAACCAGTTGCTATATATTCTAAAAATATCCGATTTCCGAGAACACCAATCCAAATATTTATTAAATGATGACTACTAAAAAGAAAGTAAATTTCCAAATTTGTATTAACACAATTAATTTCAAATCTATGAATTTGATTTATTTTTAAAAAATCAGCTGTTTGAACTAAAACCAATTAATAGATTTCAAATTGATGGATTAAGAATATATGGATTTAGATTCTTAAATCAATTTCATTTTAAATTTATTGTCAAGTCGACCAAATCGAAAATCTACATATTTCCTAAAAAAACAACATGAAATAACATAGAAGGATTACATCTATGATAAAATACGCTCCATTTGTAATATGAATTTTGTACTCTAAATTACACTTTTTTTGCTTTTGTTGTAGTAACTTTCGCACTTCGATATTGATTTTTGTAACTTACATTTTTCTTAAAATTTCGTCCGATGCTCAGATCACCCCTACCTAAGCTTGGATGGACATCATGGATCTGGTGCACCTTCATGTCCATGTGTCGTTCTACTGCGATTTGGAGAGCGGTTTGGAGCAAGCTGCCCACAGCGGACTGGCTCTCATCTTTTGGGATTCAGGCCAGGTCCGTCGATTTGTGTGCTGTGTCGCAAGGATTCTTAGTCGCTTGACCATCTGCTTGCCCATTGTTCGTTCACATTAGAGATTTTGCGCAACTTGACTCATATGTTTGGGGTCACGAGTCACACTGGGGTCAACTTCCTAAATATCTTCCTCCAGGCCACTAGAGTTTGGTTGGGTCCACAGTCTTTGGAGTTGTGGAGGGCGGGCTTCGTCACTACTATTTGGACCGTTTGGACTCTGCGGAACAAGGTGATATTCGATGGGGTTTCAGTCTCTGTTAGGAGATGTATGGCTCAGATCATTTCGGGCATCCGGGAGGCCAACAACATAGCTAGGGGATATTCAGACGGCACAGTTCGGGATCTACTAATTGTTAGGGCTCTTGGCGTTTCGAATAGACATAAGCCGACGAGACACGGTTCATCTATGATTTGTTTATGCCTGATCCGGGTTGGTACAAGGTTAACACGTACGGAAGTGCCTCTTCTTCCCCGGGTAGTCTGCATGCGGGGGCGGTTTTCAGGACGTTCAGGGGATTTTTCGTGGTTGCGGTTGCTACTAAGGTAGGTTGGGCCTCCCACTTGATGCTGAGTTGGCAGCGGTACTAATGGCCATCAAGTATGCACATGATCAGGGTTGGTACTTCCCCTGGATAGAGTCAGATTCAGTACTCACGGTTGACACTTTTATGAGCTCCAAACCTTCCATTTCTTGGCGTCTGCAAGGTCTTTGGAGCAAGATCCATCCTTTTACGCAGGAAATGCACATCCGATACACGCACGTCTTCAGAGAGGGCCAATCAGGCTGCTGATGTTGTGGCAAGACTGGCCTTGACTGTGTCTGGAGGGGTTACCCCCAAATTTTTTACTCTCATTTCTGCACAATGATTTGTATTCAGTTTTTTATAGACACTCCGAAATATATAAAATGTTTTGATTCAGTTTTTTTTTTTAGAGTGTGCCTTTTTCCCTTGACCTGAGTTTTATCCCTAAGGGGGGTTTTCCTAGGCAAAATTTTAATGGCGCTCCGACCTCTAGCTCGGCATGTGAGCTTATGGTCCTAGGTTTTCTTCTTTTATTTGATCTACCTTTTATTGTCCGATAAACTACTACTATAAGGTCACGTTTCAAGTCAGGTCCAATGTTGCAATTTTTTTTTTCTATAATTAATAAGTTACACTCGTTTTTGTAGGAGCCCGCCTACTAAGTTTCAAGTTTACACCACTAGACCAACTCCTTGGAGTTCAGTCATTTAATTTTGTTGTTCCTAATACTTCATAATTTCATTTTTTTGGTGTTCTAATTTGTGAATCGGATTGGGAGAATGAATTGGCAATGGCGTTCTTCACAAATTTAATTTATGCTCCTTATAACTAGACATGGGCAGTTTAACCGGTCAAACCGCGGGTTACGGTTCAAAAACTGAACCGTAATCGGAAAATGGTGGTTCGATTTCGGTTGCAAGTTTTGGCAAACTGAAACCGCCGGTTTTGACGGTTAACCGTCGATTTGTCGGTCTTTTTTTTTTTTTTTGTTTTTTTAAGACACAATTATTCTATTTTTTATGTATAAATTTAAGTTATATAGTTTTTTATTAAATTCTAATAATGTAGTTTCTAAAAAAATGGTTGAAACGAACAAAAAAACAAGCGAAAATTGAGTGAAAACGAGCAAAAACGGAGAGAGGAAGAAAAAAAAAACGCCGAATCGGCGGCTAGAAAACCGTAACCGACGGTTTGCCGATTCATTTTCGATTACCAAAAATGCAAAACTAAAACTGCCGATTTTTAACTGTAACCGGTGATTTCGTCCGGTTGGACATGTCTACTTATAAGTTATAACCATAAATAAATAATGTAATAAAACGTTGGTATTGAAGGAGTAGATACAAATTCATAAATAATGTGGAATGATCAATGATAGTAATGCCGTACAATACCATGAAACTGATTTAAATTGGGAGAAAATTCTAACATTTCCGCAAACTGATTTCTTAGACATTTAAGAATCATAGTATTAATTAGCCTTCAATAATGTACAGTATTTCCACTGCACACAATTAATTTTTTGTAAATATATATATTTAATTATAAATTTGGAGGACTCCTACAGAATAAATACTGAATAGACCGTGCTATTTTACACTAATTACAAATCATATTAGAGAACTCTACATAGGAGTATGTTTTATATTAAAAGTGCACTCATATGTATATATATATATGTGTGTGTGATACAACATACATATAATGATATATATTTATTTTAAAATTTAATTAGGTACATAAATAATATGATTTATAAGTGTATATAAATTTTATAAGTATCTGCATAAAATTTATATGTGTTCATAAAGTTACTTTTATAATATTTATATGAATTTACAAGGCACGAATTTTAAAATTTTTAAGGCGAAACAAATTATTAGATTTTAAAATCATCAGCCCTTTTGTATCTTTCTCCAAATTGGGAATAGTTCACCTAATCTCACATTGTTTTCTTTTATTTTTGGGCCTATTACAATAGGCACATTGTTTTCTTGCCCTATACATTTTGAATCTATATCTTAAAATTCTTAATGATACTAAGGGCATGTTTGTTTTGGGACTCACACGTTCGAACGTGGGACTTAACGTTCCCGTCCTGTTCTAGTTTGGGATTTCACATTCGGATTTCAACATCCAACTCCATCCACCCCTAAAAATACCTATATATTTTACTATTATAATAATATAACATCACTCACTTTTACTAATTAATTTGACATAAAGTTATACTCCCTCCGTCCCGCTATAAACTTCTCATTTCTTTTGGGTGTTTTGATTAAAAAATATGATAAAATAATAGATAAAGTATAAGTGATGTGATAGTGAGAGAGAAAATAATAGATGGGTATTATATGAAGTATGATAAAATAATAGATAAAATAGAAGTGATGTGATTGGGAGAGAGAAAATAATATGCCAAAAATGGAATGAGAAACTTATAGTGAGACATCCATAAAAGGAAAGTGGGAAACTTATAGTGGGACGGAGGGAGTATTTTATAATACAACATTACACTCTCTTACACAATTGATTTGACATAAAGTTACATCATATCCTACCTAACATCCCAAAATAAACACACGCAATCATTATTCATTAAGATTTCTCCATCCGAATTTCCCCCATCCTACATAATCCCAAAACAAAGATGCCCTAAAAATTTTAAGACAAATCGTAATGTATTAACTTTAAATAAATTATTACTAATGTTAGTAGTTGGGGGGCCGTCAAATTCCTGGATCTGTTTCTATATAGAAATGTGGATTTACATTTTTTAGTTGGTTAAAATTTGAGACCAATGCGAATGAATTGATAGACTTCTATATATTTTTATGTATTAGTATGAGATTGTTAATAGAATCTTCAATACTTTTTTCCTGTGTTTCATGTGAGATTGTTTGACAAAATCTTCTATAAACTTCAGTTCCGTGATTTTTATTATTTCGAGTATCATTGTTGTACATATAAAGTATCATGGTTTGAAAATTAAGAAAATGATACTCCGTACTTTGTATGAACAAAAAAGACACTCCAAAAAAAAAGGGTTAATTGCAAATTAAATCACAACTTTTTCCTAAATTGCAATTTAATCTAAACTTTTAAATAATTGCAAATATAATCACCACATTTAAGTATTGTTGCAATTTAGACTTGAAGTCAACTTCATTTGCACTCAAATTTGATGTTTCGAGATTAGATCGAAATAAAAAACAATGTTGTTTCATTAAGGAGGTGTCATATCAGCTAGTCACGTCAAATTTGAGCACAAATGAAGTTGTCTTGAAATCTAAATTGCAACAATATTTAAAGGTAGTGATTTTATTTGTAATTATTCAAAAGTTTAGATTAAATTGCAATTTAGGAAAAGGTAATGATTTAATTTGCAATTAACCCAAAAAAAAATCACATGAACCCGTATTCATAATTGTTACTCTAATTGTTTTGCATAAGATGATCAATTGTCGAGATCAATACAAATTTACGCTCAAACTCAAGATCTTCAACCCAAGCGTATCACTACGATATCGCTGTCCCCACCAATCGTGAGAAAGGAAAGAAATGAGTGTATCATTTGCTCCACAATATATGATGTTTGGATCTCCATTCTCAACAGAAGACAACCCCGCAATAAGGTGTTCTCATGTAAAAAAAAAAAAAATAAGAGACAAAATTAGAGGTAAAAAGATCCACCAAATAACAAAACCCTACGAACCATCAAATCCACCCAAAAAAACTGGCACCATCATGAGGAAAATAGTCTCGTGATAGGGAAAATGTCGCACAAGGCATAAGAAAACATAAAAAAAAGGGAAAATTAACAACAAAATAAAAAAAATAAAACAACCTAAAAACAGTAAACGAGATCAACGGATAACTCACTCGATTGCCCATTGTGACGCCGTTAGGGAGGATCTACCCGTTAATCCCAACTATACTATTAAAAAACTACCTAAACTCGAATTTGTATTTAAGGAAAAGACCGGAGAGGCGACGAGTGCCAACCGTTGGAACGATATCTGTTAAAAGACAAAAAATATTGTCTCTTCACTTACCGATTCTATGATTCATGAAATTGCATGTAGAGATGTAAACACACACTCATCTTATAATTGTAAAGAAGAAAATACAAAACAAAAGGTATTTCATATATGGAGTGTTTCAATGTTCACTATGCATCAAATGTCTAAGGAATACAAAAGACCCTAATCTATATTTATAGACTAAGTAGGTAGTAGTTACTAACTAGAATAACTACTCTAACTAATATTTTTTCATTTGTTGGCTTGACTTGTTGTTATTCTTCACATATGACTCTATCTAATTCGTATTTTGAAGTAAAACAAAATGTAAATTGAATTGAATTTTGCATCGGACAAAACTCCATCTAAATAGGACATATAAAATGGTCCCGTAACAATGTTTACCCTCACTTTTTCCTTTAGATTTAATTGGTGGCATTTACTTGTTCCATCCAACTTAGTAAACCAATAAACAGGGAAATGGGACAGGGTTATTTAGTAGTGGGCTGGAAATTTTGCAGAAAGTTGGTTAAAATAATAACTTCTTTAGGGGGAAAATTTATGGTTTGGACAATTTATCTGGATACTCTATTTCAGTCATCAGTCGAATGATTTCTGTAACTTCGAAAATAATAATGCCTAGCTTCTTCTTATTCATTTTTTACATTCAATTTCGGACCAAATTACATTCAATTTTTTGACAATACTTCACTATATAGCCCTTCAACTCTATGCATAGGTAGTTTGATTTTTTATACTTCTCATTTATTTTATGTATTGTATTATTTAAAACGATTATCGCTATTAAATCACATGCATTAATTTGGTGACCTCAACTTTGGTGTTAGGTATTATAATTTATAAGTTAGGGCATTTTCTATTTTAGTATGTCCTCTAAGTAGTCTATATAAAGCCTTGGCATAAATAAGGGTTCAATTTGTAAGTAGGGAGTTGAATATAGGTTCTCATTTTACAAATATCTCAATTGAGGGTTTTTTTTAAGGCCTATTTAAAAAAATGACATTATTTTCGCAATTTTAAATTTTTTTAGGGATCTCTTTACAATTTTTTTGTATTTGTTGAATTATAATTTTCATATTTATTTCTTGAGAATTTGTAGAGAAAAAAAAAAAAGGTATGTAGCCTAGACGCTAGCGACTAAACTCGTCCAACTATTGATTTCATTCTTCTACACCCTTGGATGCAATTAAAAAAAGTAACAGAAGAAAAAAAAAAGTTTAATCTTTTATAGATGTTTTATATTATGCTGGAAATTTTATAGTTAAACTTTTATTATTTATCTATGATATTGTAGGAGGTATCTACATTATGCTCTAGTTAATTAACTTTGGTGTTGATTTCGCAAATTTATTAAAAAAAAAATATGGGCGTGTTGATTTGTTCACAAAGTGACAATTTCGAAAAATAAAATGAATCACACATTTTCGTAAATATTACTTTATGCGGTCTCACAAAATTTATTAAATAAAATATTTTATGCAAGATTAAAATTGGTGTGAGACTTTCTCATGAATGACCAATCTCATCTCGTGGATAATATTTCATAACCTAAAATCAATGAATTAATAATTCAAAATAAAAATAAAAATCAACAAAATTAAAATGTGTAAAATGGTCCGTCCCCTCCCAAAATTTGTACACATTAGAATGGACATTTATTGAATAATTCAGAAACCAAATTGAATACTAGTCGACACGACACCACTTTCCAGTGGAGACAACAATTTTTTTGTTAGGTAGAAAACTTAATTCATTAATTGAAGTTGATGTTATCACGTGTACAGTGTGCTACCCTCCGTAGGGCTTTGGAAAATATCCTAAATTTTCAGTTTATTAATACCTAGAAATAGAGATAATATCTATTTTGGAGATTTTATACAATAGTAGCATTATAGTAGAACCCAAAATCAAGATTTCCAAAAAAATATATAACCATTTAAAAAATTATACTCCCTCGTTTTAGATTTTTTTTTTTTTTTTTTTTAAATTTGGGATGAATACACATATTAAGAAAATCGAATAATGAGTAATGTTTTGATAGGTAATTTTGTAATTTTTATGTATAAAGTAAATAAATGAGTTGACATGTGTATATGTGTTAGTCAAAGTGTAAAACCTAATTCTAGTGGTGTAGGTTTGAGATTTAAAAGTGTGTTCATCTCTATATCTCAGGTTCGAAATCCCTAAAGTGCAAACAATTTCTAAGGGGTCAGTCCATACAGAGCGCAAAATTCTGACTTTAAACGAGTTTCCCGCAAGTGGATGGTGAGATTTGTCCCCCGAATTAGTTAGTTCTAGGATCGAATACCAAAACTTAAAAAAAATAACATTTTGTGTAAAATTGTGTGTATTGTGAGATCGAGTATAGTTTAAGAAAGTTTTACTTTTTTGAAGTGTGAAAGTAATTTTGACACGTCTCAATAAGACAAGTGTGAAAATAATTACAGACGAGTAGAGTATTTCAGTATAAAGCGATGTATACCAATATCGTTCAAAAAATCGTACACCAAAATTTTGAAATGGTATCAAGTAGGGGTGGTTCGGTACGGTATATCAATCATACATAACCATACCGTTATCATACCGAAATTTTCGATATTGAAAAAATTCATACCGTTATCATACCAAAATTTCGGTATACCGTAATCTCGGTATACCGAAATTTTCGGTATGTAAGAATTCATACCGATACCGTACCGTAATTTCGGTATACCGAATTTTTGGTTTCGGTATGTAAGAATTCATACCGATACCGTACCGTAATTTCGGTATATCGAATTTTTGGTACGGTATATCGGTATACCGTACCATATTGGTATACCGATTCATATCGAAAATATTGAATCATAATTTCATATCGAAATACCGGTATACCAATTCATACCGAAAATATTGAAGCATTGTTTTATATCAAAAATAATTATTTAAGGTTTATTTTATTTAAATTTTAATAATTAAAGTTATTTTAATTTAAAAATAATATAAATTATAAATTATATTATAAAATTATTATTTTATTAAGGTTTCGGTATTTCGGTATATATCGATATACCGTTTCATACCGAATATCGAAAATTTTTCGGTATACCGAAATACCGCGGTATGATCATTTTCCATATCGTTACCGTACCGAAAATTTCGGTATGATATCATACCGTACCGAAAATTTCGGTATACCGAAAACTTCGATATTTTTTTGGTACGAAAAGTTCGATATACCGAAATTTCGATATTTACCCACCCCTAGTATCAAGAGATATATTTTGTGTAGCCAAAATTTTGATATTTTTGAAAGAAACTTATAAATCAAAATTTTCGATAAGATAACCGTGTGAATCTTAATTTACACAAATGTCTGTTACCATATACTGTAGTGTAAAAATTGAAATTTAGCTCCCTAATTTTAACGTTGAAGGATTTTTGTCAAACAAATTAAAGGGAAATGTATTTATTTAGAGGAACTTTATGTTGCACAAAGTACTTCCCTAATTTAGGATGTTGACGAAGCAAGTATTATGACCAAACAATTTTTAATGCTGAATAAGACATGTGCTAATAAGTTATTTCAAACAGGAAAATTGTGCAGTTTTTATTGACCCTTAATTTGTGATATTTAATTACAATTAACACTAGACCTACACAGTGTGTGTAGCTTCTTTAATCCATTCATACGAACAAGCACATGCATGTCCTTTTTAAGATAATGAAAATAATTCTTGTGTGTTGGGTTGAGGTAATATGCGAATTATAAACTTGAAGGAAATTGTAAAAATGTTTTCAAAAACAGCAAAGTATTGTAAAAATATTTTCAAAAACAGCAAAGTTTTTAATTTGATTGAGGGTAAAATGAAAAAAACTCATTTAAATAGTGTGTGTTGCAAACAAGCCATAAACTTAAATTTCCATTTATTTGGCAAAATCCAGTACAACTACAAGGAAACTGAGCTGGATAGAATTCGGCTTTACATTTTGGGAATAAAACTTATACCCTCTGTACTCCTGAAATGACTTGTATGGTTTGATCGACACATTTTTTAAGAAAATGAAATTTAATGGTTAGTGATGTAAAATAAAATAATGGTATTTTAGGTGACTTGGTGAGGTGTAAAGTGAATATGGTGATGTGTAAAGTAAAATGTATGTAAAAATGGAGTGTCAATTTTAAAAATAAAATAATATTGAGAAGATATTAATTTTGTGGGAGTATTTCCATATTGAGAGTGTACAAGTAATTTTGACCGTGTTCAATAAAGAAAGTGTGCTCAATCACGGGACGGAGGGAGTATACAATATTAGCGGGACAAAAAATGTGTCAGAAAAATTTGCGGGCCGAATCGAATCGAAAGGGGATCAAACATGTCTATCCAAAATATTTGCACAAGTCAAATAGAAAATCAAACAACGCAAAATAACTTTCACATGTAGGTGGACACGTAAATTAAAGAAGTGTAATAATGAATAGAATTTTTAGGAATAATTTTGTAAACCTTTATGTATAAAATAAAAAACTCGTGTGTATTTGTGGACTCAAAAGTAGTTGACATTTTATGAAAAATTGAGAAGTTTTCATTTAAGGGTATGAAAGTTATTGTGGAACGTTCCAAAAATGAAAGTGTGAAAATTATTGTAGGACGAAAGGAATATGTGTTATTGTAAGAACCTTAACTTTTAGGAACTTTTAGGACGAAAGGAATATGTGTTATTGTAAGAACCATAAATTCTTTTATAATAACACATATTTGAAAGACGATTTTTTATATTTTCTTATGCGAATTTTGTAAAAATATCGATTTTGCCCAATTTTAACCCGAATTCAACCTGTAAAATTTATTACCCTTTTTTAAATATAATAATATTGCATGTGCGGACCCTCAATAAACATGATGGAGTTTATTGTATCAACCAATAAAACTCATTTCGTAACCACATTTATACACTTTCTATATATTTTTAATATATTCATTTCATTGGCTGCATCACATTTATTTTTACAATTATTTTTCTTCCCACCTTCACTTATTTTGAAGTTCTCACTTCTAATTTAAAGTTACCTAAAGTATTAATTTAAGTCGTTTATTATTTATTAATATATATGTCTAGGAATTATTTACATTTTCTGATTTTCACCTATTATCGACGAGTTTATTATCTCATTTTTCATCATATAGTTCAATGGAATCTAATTGCCGCCTCCACCTACATTTTCATTCTAATTTTTCTACAATTACTTTCATTGTTTCTCTTCTCATTTGCAGTGATTGTTGTCTTCTCCGTGATATTGGCCATTCTTATTTTGCAACAAAAATTATCACCTTTTGAACAAGATAAAAAAAAGAGTGTAAAATCATGTATTATTTTAAAATAAAAAATAATACTCCGTATTACTTATGTTTGCAGTAAGTTTTTTTTTTTTTTTGTTTAAATTATTTTTTCGATCATTTCTTACTAATTTACTTCGACCTAAAACATATACTTTGTATTATTTAGTTATCTCTATCTTTCATATAAAATACATTACTCTTGATTGTGGGAAAAATATCTAAATTTTCACAAAGACTCATTGGGTATGATGACGAATCTTGAATTTGTGCACTCGCGATTCAATTAAAGCTAGTTGCACGTTATATATACTTGTGATTATTTTATACTCCCTCCGTCCCTGAGAGTAAGTTTCCCACTTCTTTTTGTTGTTTTGATTAAGAAATTAATATGATAAAATAATAAATGTAGTATAAGTGATGTGATTGTGAGAGAGAAAATAATAAATGAGTATGAGATGAAGTAGAATAAAATAATAGATAAAGTATAAGTGATGTGATTGAGAGAGAGAAAATCATATGCCAAAAATGGAAAAAAATGAAATGAGAAACTTATTGTGGGACATCCATAAAAGGAAAGTGAGAAACTTATAGCGGGACGGAGGGAGTATAATTAATAATACTCACTTATATTAGCTAATACATTTATGTTAAAATTAATGTCACATTTCAATTAAAATTAGTACTTTATCCATCCTATTATAAATCTATAATTTTTTCATATATTTTTTTAAAGTTCCACAATAAGTTTCTCATTATATTTTTAATTTTATATTAATTTTTCTCTTTCAATCACATCACTTATCTATTATTTTATCACACTTCATCTCATACTCATGTAGTAGTATTATTATTATTTTTTTGAATCATACCACTTGTACAATTGTACTACATCTATTATTTTACTCTCTCTGTCCGACAATAATTTTCACACTTTCATTTTCAGGATGTTTTCACACCCTTAAAATAGAAAAATTATTTTATAAGGTTCACCCTTAAAATAGAAAAATTATTTTATAAGGTTCACCCTCACAATATCCACAATTTTACACAAAATGTCATTACTTTTGGCCCAATACATATATACACACAAATCATTTTTTTTTTATATATATAAAGGTTTACACAATTACCCTTCAAAACTCTACTTTTTTTTTAAATATGTGTCCACTTACATATGAAAGGTGACGAATGAAGTATTATATTCTTTTTAGACGTCATACAATAACTTTCACACTCTTAAATTTTTTTTTTTTTATAAACTAAACCCTTATAATATCCTCGATTTTACACAAATATCATTACATTTTACTAACACATACACATAAGTTAACTAATTTTTTACTTTATACGCAAATACCCTTAAATCACGAGTGTTAATAAAACCGGACGACGAGAAAAGTTGCGATTTTTGGCATTTGTATATGTGAATAATTTCATAGTTTGATTTGATGGGCTGATTGAGGTATATTTATTAGAATAAGGAGATGAAGGTCATTTGTGGAGGGCAGGGAGCATATATATAATTATAAAATAATAAAATAGGCGCGTGGTGGAAAAGGTGAGAGTGGGGGTGAGAAGTAGGATTAATAAATACGAGGTACATGGTAAGATAGGCATTGGTCGCTGCAAGAACAAAAGAGGGAAATGGTGGCCCTCCTCCCGTACTCTTGGATTGGACTTTTCTGGAAAGTTTTTCCTTTTATTGCTCTTCTTCCAATTTCCTTTTCTCAGACCAAACCCCCACTACTATTTTTTCCCCCCACTTTCTCCCCCCTCACTTGTCCTCCACTCTCCCCAACTCCTTTTCTTTTTATTTTCTCCCTTCAAATTTCATTATTTTTAAGCATATGTTTTAATAAATACTATTCATTAGTTATAGTATTGAGATATAAATATAGTGAGGTATTTTTAGGTCCATTTATATATCAATTAAATATTTTGTGAATAAAATTAATTAATAGTTGAAGGGTAAAATTTAAAGTTGTAGAAGTCGAAAAACGATATTCGGACGAATTGGAACGCCTAGCGCTTAGACAGTCGCTCATATATATATATATATTAAATATTACCTTTATGAAATTCTCAAAACCATAATTTAACAAAGTCGGAAAATTGTCAACAAGTCGATGAAGAAATTAAAACTTGCAAATATAATGACGAAAATATATTAAAATGCAAATTTCACCTCTTAAAGACTTGAACAATGGAATTTGGTCAAAAAAATATTGTACATCATGACAAAGATAAGTGCATTGCTAGGTGCTTAGTTTTACCTAGAAAAAAGTGTAAGATCGTCCAAATCAGACTCTTACGCAAAAAAAGGCTTCTAGACTTATTTTGCGTAAAAAAACGCCTAGAAAGACAAAATTGAGTCGGTATACTGCGGACTATTGCCTAAGTGTCAACTTTTGTATCAACAGTGAAGTTAAAATAATGTAAATTATACTATTTTCAAAGAAAAAATAGAATAATGAAATTTGACAATTAAAAAGATTGAAATTGAATGAAGAGTAGGTGATATGAAATTTTAATTAGTGTGCACAGTTGCACTACAAATAATGTAACTTATGAAAAAGTAAATACTATTCAAATGGTTAATAAGTATTTGTCCTTTTTAATTTATGTTCATTTAAATGGTTAATATATAATTTTGTATGTGCTATATCCTTTTTTAATTGGAATATGTACTTATAAGACGAAGTGGGATAACTCAAGTGGTTAGAGATCACTATTTAAACCTTAGATCCTAGGTTCGAAAAATTGGAATATGAACAATATTTTTTATGTGCTTGTAATTTGTACTATGTGAAATTGATCGATTGCAATCTAAGTTCTATAGCCGGCTGGAATTTGATCGAAAAAAAAATAGAGTATAATTTGCAATCAGTCAAATTTACACAATACAAGTTGCAATGGAATAAAAAGATGATTTAAGTCACAAGTTAAAAAAAAAAAAAGTATTATAGTGCAATGCAATATTGTTGATATTAACCCGTTATTTAAAATACTGATTATCCCAAAAATAATGTTAAATCTCATTGATCACAAGTTTTGGTATGTTAATACAGAATCGTCAAATGAAGTGTCCATCATATTTTAGGGAAAATTTAGTGTTTTTAATATTAAGTGATAATGACAATACCGTAAAATAAGTAGAGTTTGATTTGGGGGTGTATTTGTGTGGTATGGTCAGGACCGTAATCACCAAATATCTAAACTAAACATGCCTACTGCACCATGTATAATTAGATGTCGGTACAAAATGGATTTACCACTTTATTCCATTATTCATTTGGTAACTAAATAAAATCAAATCAAATCAATTTTGGGACAAAAGTCTAAGTTTCTATTAGATGTCTGTTCGACTTTTCGTGTTTCACTATGGTAAAAAAAGAAAGAGCTGAAGAAAACAAGAATACAAAGAAAGGTGGGGGTTGAATGAATGAAAGTGAAATGATAATTAGTGTAGCTAATAAAGGTAATTGAGTAATAAGTCATCCATCTAGTGTTGGTGCTGTCTATTTCCATTAGTGGGCAAATGTAGAGAGAGAAAGGGGGAGGAGAGAGAGAGGGGGGGATTGCTTTTCGATTTGGTTAACGTCGGAAAGTTGCGTAAGAAAGAGATGGTTCTTTAATTTCCATATTTCTTAAAGTTTGAAAAATTAATCTACTAAATGTTCTTTAACAAGGGCCAATGAGAAAAGAAGGTAAAGACAGAGAGAGAGAGAGAGAGAGATAGATTTGGAGGGTCAGAGAGAAATAAATATATATTATAGATACAGAGAAGGGAATAGATACACAAATATAGAGGTTAAAGAAAAGAGAATGGTTAAATGGAGCACCCGCAGCAGACATATATAAATAGAAAGAGTTTTAGAAAACCATCCTCAAGTATTTATGACTTGATTGAACATCATAAAATTTAAATAAATAAAAAAAAAGGGTTTATTTATTTCTCTCTCTCTCTAGTATAGTAGTACTATTACTATGCTATAGTGTAGGCTTATGCAAGTTGGCTATATGAAGGTGTTAGAGAGAGAAAGTAGAGAGAGAGGGGTTTAACTTTCGGCCAAGGCTTGAAAATTGGCCTCGTCTATGCAGTATTGAGGGAGTTAGCTAGGAGAGATCTAGTACTACACTTGGGTGTGGGAATTTACAGCATTCTTTGATTATTTTTATTTTGAAAAAAAGTCTATAGTCGTAGGTTCTTTCATGAGACAACATACAGTTCTATGGACGAAGCATTATTAGTAAAATTTTAGCCTATAGACACCCCCAACGGAATATCTACAATCTTCTTAAGAGCGAGCGAGGGAAAAGGGTTTATTTATTTTCTCTCTCTTGTTTCTATTTTCCCCCAATTTCGATGTGGGATCTCAACGATTCGCCGGATCAAAGGAGGGGGGAGGTTTCGGAGGGGGGCTCCGACGAGAAAGGCAAACGGGTCGGATCCTTGTCGAATTCGAGTTCTTCAGCGGTTGTTATCGAGGACGGGTCGGATGAGGAGGACCCGGAGAGAGCGGGCGGAAAGAAGCGGAGCAGTAAGATATTCGGGTTTTCCGTCGACGATGACGCTGCCGGCCCGGTGACAAGGCAGTTTTTTCCGGTGGAGGATTCGGAAATGATGGCTGATGGGGGACCACCTAATTTCCCCAGGGCCCACTGGGTTGGAGTTAAATTCTGTCAGTCGGAGCCCCACGGTGGTGCCGCCGCCGCCGCTTCCGTCGTCGGGAAGGATGTTGCGCAGCCTCTCAAGAAGAGCCGCCGTGGCCCCCGCTCCCGGAGCTCTCAATACCGCGGCGTCACGTTTTACCGGCGTACTGGCCGTTGGGAATCCCATATATGGTACTACTACTTATTTTTAATACATATATTTTGGTAAATAAAATAAATTTATAATAATCTCACAATTTACACTTATTTTTCTGAATCAGGGATTGCGGAAAACAGGTCTACTTAGGTATTTTTATTTAAATTCTCAAAATCTCATTTTTAAAAAGTTTGTTATTTATTTTTGGGATTAATCTGATTGGTTGTGAATTATGTGTGGATAGGTGGATTCGATACTGCCCACGCCGCCGCCCGGTAAGCCCCTCTCTGTAATTTTTTTTTATTTTTTTTAAAAAAGAGACCAATATTGGAAAATGAAAAATATTATTTTAATTATTTTGCAGTGCGTATGATAGAGCAGCAATTAAATTCAGAGGAGTGGAAGCAGACATAAATTTTAGCTTAGAGGATTATGAAGACGACTTAAAACAGGTAAGAGAGAGGGCCTTATCTTGTAGAGTAGATTCGTTCCTTATCTTGAACAGTGTTTGATTTGGTGCTAATTAGATTGATTAATTAAGTATGAACAAATTAACAACACAGATGAGCAATTTAACAAAGGAGGAATTTGTGCATGTGTTGCGCCGACAAAGCACTGGCTTTCCAAGGGGAAGTTCCAAGTATAGAGGTGTCACTTTGCACAAATGTGGTCGATGGGAAGCTCGAATGGGCCAATTTTTAGGCAAAAAGTAACTAAACCATTTCTCTCTATCATCCTCCATATCTTCATCTTCTTTTTTTTTTAAATTGATTATGATGATAATAATAATAATTTGATTAATTTCGAGTTTCGTGTAGGTACGTTTATTTGGGGCTGTTTGA
This sequence comes from Galeopsis tetrahit, assembly GCA_963675135.1. Lineage (NCBI taxonomy): Eukaryota > Viridiplantae > Streptophyta > Magnoliopsida > Lamiales > Lamiaceae > Galeopsis > Galeopsis tetrahit. The sequence continues at coordinate 93,134,980 of OY776119.1, forward strand.
TACTGAAGTTGAAGCTGCCAGGTAGGTTTGGGAATTTAATATATATATATATATATATATAAATAAATGTTGAATATATAATTGAAGGTGAATTATTATTTTGTGTACTAGAGCTTATGATAAAGCCGCCATAAAATGCAATGGCAAGGAAGCTGTTACCAATTTCGACCCAAGCATTTATGAAGACGAACTTAAATCAGCAGGTATATTTATACAAAAATAATAATATCTCCATTATTTGAATTATAAATTAAATATTGTGTCTACCATTCCAGAGTCTTCCAACAATGCAGCTGATCACAACTTGGACCTGAGTTTAGGAAATTCCGGTTCTTCAATAAACCGCGAACCCGGTTTTAGAGAGCCGCAGCATTTGCCTTCGCCAATGCAGTTTGAGGTTGATAACTGGAGACGCCAGGGATTTAGACCTGATCAGGTATATTTTAATTTTTTTTAATGTAATTATTAATTAATTAATTAATCATTTAAATTTAATTACCAGCAGCAAAGAGATGGTCAGATTGAAACAGAAACGTTGCAACTTCTAAGCCAAGCACATCTCCATTCTCCTGGATCAATGAAGGAGGCTCAACGATTCGCCCAACCGAGGCAAATGTACAACAGATCGCCATTTCAATCACAGCATTACCAAGTAATTAATTATATTATATTAATCCTAATCTTCTTTTATTAATTAACATTTCAACAATTTTATAATGTTAAAGTCCCCATTTTTTAAATGTCTCAATTCTTGCTCAATACTATTTATTTCTTTTTTATTTATATTTTTTTTGTCTCTCAAGGCTCAATAGGAAATTCATACAAGATAATAACATTAAAAAATACGTATAAATTGTGCTAGACCATTCTTTATCAATTTAAAAAATTGTCTTGAAATGATAAACTTTGTGTACAATTTTTTGAAAAATGATCTACTTTTTATTGTTATGACGTCTGATTTGAAAGAAAAAAGAAAAAAACTTAAACCCTTAATATATTCAAGACATTTATAAAACGGGGACTTTAACGAGGCTCGACCTAAAAATCGAAAAAATTGTTGCAGATGCATCAAATTGGCGGGGGAAGTGGCGAATCTCGGAGTAGTAACGGAGGAGAGCAATTAGTACAGCAATGGCAGCCTCAAATGTATGCTAATGCTGCAGCATCATCAGGATTCCCATCATCACAGCCACCGGCGCAGTTCGTAAGATCATCAGCACCTCAAACTCAAAACTGGTTGCACAAAAATGGGATCCACCCCCTCATCAGACCTTCATGAATATTTAATTCATGCTATAATATTTTATTTTATGCTGCTACATTTTTCCACCAAAATGATCTAATTCTGCTATCCCAGAATTATTTTAATTAAAAATGCTAGAGAAATTAAATGAATGGATTCCATGCTTGATATTCCAATGTTTAGTTTTGCATTTAATTAATATTAATAATCACGGTGGTTCAACTAAATGCAATGCAGCCAATCTAATTCTAAGTTAGATCTAGTTGGGGATTTTAGGATTTCTTATGATCAAGTGTACAAGAGTATTTTAATTGTAAAAGCTCTGCCTTATTTTTTTAAAACAATTTTTGGTAAAGGAAAAAAAAATAACAAAAAAATTACATTTGACAGGCTTTTATTAAATTGGATCATTTTGTTATTAAATTGTCATTTTAAATTTAAAGGTGCGTCAACAAGTCATCTTTAACAACATGTGATATTTTCTATAATCAAAATATGATATCTTTGGAAATGCAAAAATTAACAATTCTTTTTAAAAAAAAATGAGCTCGTGCTAAAATTTTGAACCCGTAATTATTCACATTAATTAAAAAATTATATGAATTTGAGATCCGTAAACTTTATTAATTATACGTAATAAATTCTAAATTAATCTACTCCCTCCGTCCGCCTGTAAGTTTCCCATTTTACCATTTTGGTCCGTCCGTCTATAAGCTTCTCATACCTTTTTTGGTAAATATTTTTTCTTACATTTCACTTTATATCTTACTTTTTCTATCTATCTCTCTCCTCTCTCAATCACATCACTTGTACTATATCTATTATTTAATCACTTTTCTTAATCTTTGTGCCAAAAAGTAACGTGAAACTTATAGGCGGACGGAGGGAGTAAAATACAAGTTTTTCTTAAACCCATTTTCTTAGGTAGGTTAAAAATAAAATAGTTTTCACATGATCCAAGTTCACAAGTGTTATTCCCATTATTATACTTTGTTAAAGACAACATATTGTGGAACTAATTTCTTGGTGAAACTGATTTTGCATTTTGTTTGTATATTAGTTGTTTCATTAATTAAAATGTACTCATTTATTTGTCCCAAATCAATTTATCTGGACAATGAAACTAAGAAAAAAAAAAAGATAAAGTGAGGGTATTGAAGTCATTTCAATTTTATTTACGTGATAAAGTGAGATACAACTTTCAGACTGATTTGGGTAAGAAAACTAAGAAAATATAGAAGATAAAATAGAAGTATTAAGATCCTTCCAACTTTATTAACGTGATAAAGTAAGAATGTTGTGTAAGAAAAAATAATGACATAGATGATAAATAAATGATAATTTTGAGGATAAGAATTGTAGAAAGAATTTCTTTTTGTGGGTATGAAAACTAATGTGAAATAGATAAAAAAAAGTGTGAAAACTAATTTGAAATAGAGAAAATATTAGTTTGAGAGTAACACTTACGTATATACACTTAAATCACAATTTTAATTTAGTTCTGGTGGAACAAAAATTCAATTAAACAATTAATATGTATATATAAAAACACTTAAAATACAATTGTACAGATAAAAATGAATATTGATCAATATGTTTTTTTTTTTTTAATAAAATACACAACACTTTAACTTTTGTCAACTGTTGATACAACTCATGAATATTAAAAAGAAAAAGGAAAAAAAAAAAGGGGAGGGGTATTTGGGAAATATGGCCGGATTGGTGGTGAATTGTCACCATCGTCGGTGTCCTTGGAATCAGTTCTTCATGACCAAAAGCAAATCACACAGACAATTGCTATTATTATGAGAGGGACTTAACCTAACCCTTCAAAACACACCCCCTTTTCTATTCACAACAAACAAATTCTTTACGAGGTTTAAATTATTTATCTAATTAAAATAATCCCCCAAGAGAAAAAATCAACGCCCCTTTTAGGATATTATCCCAACATATTATTTTTATATTATGTAACATCCAGATATGCAGCATTGATTATATCCCATTAATCAGATTTTTTAATTCCAGTAGGGGTCACTAATATTAAAATAATTGTGCAAATTCGTCACCTGCGACGTCATCATCGATTATATTATTACCTAATTACCTTCCATATTTGTTCGTGCTCCTCATTAGTTTATTCCTTGTCGTGCCTACAATACTTAGAAAAATCATTTCTTAATTATAAATAAGTACTGAATTATGAAAGATGATTTGCGGGGCAGAAAGGTGATCAATCAAGAATCATGCCCCCCTCCTGCCCCCTTTATTTTTTTTTAATTATTTAATCCCCCACTTATATTCTCATTTCTGTTGGTTTTTTGACTGTACAAATGACAACTAGGTTTAATTTTATTTATTTATTTATGGGTTGTGAAATTCATCGACCTTGTTCAATCTACAAGTCACCTCAGGTGGTCCAATGCTTTCACATTACATTCTATAATTCTCTACCTTTATTATTATAGCTAGCATTCAAACAAATGAGAAATATTCATCTTTCTTTTTTTTTTTTTTTTTTGAATAATTCTCGGTCGGACCAATAATATTGAGACCTTATCACGACAATCTTTAATGTAACATGATCGTTAATCATTAACTAAACAAAGTGTATTTAAACACACCAATCGAGTCTTTAATTTTAAATTATTATATATGATAGGCAAGCGAGAAAGGTACATTTTTCCATAATAATTTGCTTATTTTGGGTGAGAATAATTAATTTGCCCACCCCTTATAACAAATCAAATATATATGCAAAATTTTATATAAAATATTTCATACACGAAATATTATTAATTAAGTTAAAATTTTGCTGGTTAAATCGGGTCAACGCATGTTAAATTTAATAATATTTTTTTTTCTTACAAATATATATTGTCTTGCATATCACATGACCAAAATTAACTATGTTATTAGTATAAGACTAAAATATTGTCATTACAAGGGTAAAAGTGTATTTGCTGTAATGCGAAAAATATTTTGAACACTTAATTTTTTTTTAGTGAATTTGATATAATATTTTTGGACACTTAGTTTTTTTAACAAATATTCTGATTTTTTTTTTGTACGATTCAGATTCGAGCTTATGATTTATGAATTTTTTAAAATTTTCTCATTAGATATATTTCTTTTCAATATATGATCGTGAATTCAATTTTCAATAGTCGTAGTCTAATAAATAGACGTGAATTAGTTAGTAGTTACCAATTATTCAAACTTGAGTGTCCAACTTTTGATGCAATGGTTTAATTTACGTATTAAAATGAAATTACATTTTTCACATGGAACTCTATTTAGACTTTGACAGGGAAAAGCAAAAGAAAATTAATTATGAAAACAACTAAAAAAAGAAAAAAAGAAAATCCCTGTGGCTAAGGCATAATTGAGTATTGACTCAGGCTTTGTTTATTAGATTCTTTCCTTAGCATAGGATCCTCCAAACTCTCTCTGCAAAAGCCTACTCACCAGATTCCTCTCTCTTTCTCTTCCACATTTAAACATACATTTATTATTTATTTTTTTAATATTATACCGTACAATTAATACCAAAAATGTAAATAATTTTTTTAACTATTAAAATAATTCAATTTTAAAAAAAAAAATAGTTATGTGAATCAGATCATAAATACAATATTACTTATTTACACTACAATATTATGTAAAACAAATTAAATAGTAATATTAGTATCATATTATGATTTATGGTTGATATACTATGTAATCAAGCTTAAAATAGACTAGTTAAAAATGCAAATACATACTCGATGGTTATACATTATTTGTAATTCAATTTAAAACAATTAATTTATACAAACTTAACCATAGTCCATAAATATCTCAAACAAATACGAGTAGTGTGGTCCAATTATATTAAGGTAAGCAAATGTCATGTTTCAACGCCTCAACTTGTCCCTTAAATTGTTTGAATTTTAATTTGTGTCCTCTTAAATTTTTCGGCTTTGAAATTAGTCTCTTATGTTTATAAATTTTAAGATTTTAGTCCTTACTACCTACCATCAAATTAGGTAAACATCATGGGGCCGAATTGTAGATACATGATTTGAGATTCGATGTGCAGGTAAACGATGTCGATAAAGCCAACGATTTACAGATAATTACATAATATTTACCTTTGATTGCAGGTAATAATGACTAAAATCTTAAAATTTATAAACATTAGACACTAATTTTAAAGTAGAAAAATTTAGAGAATAAAAAAAAAAATTGATTCAATTTAAAGGACAAAAAAATTATATTTTTCCATTTATTTGCCCTAGATTTTTGGTTTGGTTGGGTGGTGGGGGGTTAGAGGAGGGGGTGCTGTGGAAACACAATCAATCAGATGAATAGCAAGTTTTGTACAATGTCAGAAAATGGGATCTATTTAACAAAATTGTGGCATGAGGCTTTCCTAATTTAGGATTCTTCCCCCAGTTGAAACTATCTTTGCACCTTTCCATTTTCCTATAAAAGATCCATAATTTTGGGAAATTAAATTGTACACTATGTAAAATAAATCGTATAATTACCAATAAAATCCTCAACATTATTTAATACAGTATTTATGCATTTTTTTCATCACTAACACAAAATCGCACACATTTTTTTAAATATGTGCTTTTCGATCGACTAATGTCAATTAACCTGAAGTCAATGGATCGTTTGTTACACATTTAATTAGTAAATATAAATACTACTACAACATTTTCAATTAAATTTACATTTTTCTATTTTAGTGGGATCAACGAGTTATTCCTCTCTGATGGCGCAACGGTGGCCGATCGAATGAGAGACCGTTGATCCCGTTTAGTTTTTATGTTTTTTTTTTTTTTTTTTGCTTTCTTAGTTTTTTTGTTGCCTTTTTGGCTTTGTGCATTTTATGCCGTCTTTTGCCCCTTTGTGGAGTATGTGTCGCTTTGTGGAGCCTGTTTTTGTTTCTGTTGGTGCTTGGATGTTTGGAACTTGGTGTTGGGTGACCTTTGCTTTTTTTATTATTTTCTTGATTATTAGTACAATAGACTATTTTAATGTGGAGTTTGTCTCGTTATTAGAATTGAGAAGCAAAGTGTACACTCACGTCCCTACTTCTCACTATTGAAGTAGATAGCGACACCGAATTCTGTCTCGGTTGAAGCTCAAACTCTCATATTTAAACCGTGCATCTCCACTTTTTTTATCCAAATGCCAAAACACTGCTCTTTATTAGTAATGACTAGGAATTCATTATCGTTCAATTCACTTTCACGTACCTACAAAAGAAAAATACACAGTGTAAATATTTATTTTGACAAAAAAAAAAATATTTTATACACTCATTTCTTAACTTTATTTAATTATACGAACAACTTAATTAAAAATATTATACATTCATCAATTTCGTGAGTATATATATAGTCACGTCCTTTTTTGTATCAACATCAACAAATTTAAATTTCTCACGGACCTATATATACCTGCTGATGATTAAAGCGATGTTTAAGAAATTAATTTGGACATATCAAACTTTTACTAATTGTATTAAATATGTTCACGCACATTATTATATGCCATTCTCAATTCAATGTACCTGTATCTGTCACATACTAATATTGTTATGATACTTATAATTGATGATAAGTAATACCTAAATAGGAAATAATTAAATGAAACGATTTTTAAGAAAAACATCTCCAAGATAATTAATTGGAACTCATTGCAAAGGTATGCTATTTTTTTCCCTAAATACGATCAATATACTTACTATACATATATCGAGAAATATAAGACGTCTTGTAGAACCGCCTTATAATATTCACTCTGTTCATATTGTGTGTATATAAATATTTCTTTTTTGTCCATTTTATAATAAAAATAATGAGTATTCATTATCGTTCTTCAAACCGTTACTTATTTATTTAAATTATCATTTATTTTATTTATATCAAATTATTTAATTTACAATGGATCACATAATACCCCATAATATCCTTTAACTCGTCTATTTTATACATAAACATTCAATATTTCATTTAAATCCGTAAAAATAAATTATACATATAAAGTTTGGAGGAAGAAAATACGTACTACTCCATTTTATCAAAATAATATCATGCATATAAATTGAGTAATACTTAAGTACACCAATGGAGCAACTGGTTTAGGTATGTTTAACTAAAAAAATCCAACCAAACTATTTTCTTATACTATATATTTTCGTTGGAGTCATAAAAAAAAAAAAAAAATCGGATAGTATTAGCTCACGTGAAGATAATTAGTATCTGTTCATATATATATATATATATGATGAAAAATATAATTAGTTATATATATTGAAAAAATGATAATAATATTTTCATTATTTGTTGATACAAAGTACTCATTTTTCTACAATTACTTTCACACCCAAAAAAAAAAAAAAAACTTCATACACTTCACCTCCATTATTACCACAATTTTATATAAAATGAGTATTATTATATATATAAGTTTGTAAAATTATTTCTTAAAACCCTAGCTACTTTTTTTTTTTTTTTAATTACATTAAATACCCATTCCTTTTCCCCTTCCCATGATTCGAACCCAAGATCTAAAGCCTAGGTAGTGGTGCTCTAACCACTTGAGCTATCCAAATTCGTCACCCTAGCTACTTATTAGTATTTAACTTTCTTAATATTGGTATCCGCCTCCCCATAAAAGTAATTCTAGAATAAGGGTGCAATACTTTTCTTTACCACTTCACATTTTGAACTAATTACACATTGGCCTAAGTAACGGTATTAATTTCTACCAATTTTAACTATCTTACTTTGTTTACATAGTTAATACTTTCTCATTATATTTCAATTTTTTTTAATAAATATTACTTAGTGAAGTATTAAATTATGATCAAAATGGCAGCAAGAAGTATTTTTCCAATGTAAGTTTCACAGTGGTGGAATAATAAATTGGAAACAGTTGAAGGGCAGAGTAATAATTATATATCCTTCCATGTGCATGTGTACAGTGGATTTAACCTTTAACCCAAATCTAACGACTGTAATTCCATCATTTCTATTGGTCATAAACTCATTCATGCAAACACAGTACTCAGAACCTCGTAGAAACTGACCAATCATTTTCCTCTTTTAATTTTTTTAATTTTTTTGCACCTATTAGTGAAAATATAACAGAAAGAGATGGATCGAAAAACCTGAAAAGAAATGTGTCTAAGAATTTCCAACTCTATTAATTAAAAAAAACAAAAATAACCCAATTAGGGAAAAAAATATACGAATTCAAGGTATGGGCTCTTTGTGTCAGTTTCAGCTCACCAAAAGTTGCGTAAAAAGGAAAACTCTCTCTGGACTTTCTGCTGTTTTTACTCTCTTATCACTTATCTATCTTGAATATTCATATCTTTTTTCCCTTGTTTTATATGACATTAAAATATTTCAAAAAGAAAAAATGTCATATTTGTGTAATTATTATTAGATAATTAATATATAATTAATTATCCATCTCTCTACAAGTTCAGATTTTAAGACATAATTTTTTCATGGAATCAAAGCCTTAAAGCTAACGGCCACACATTCTGAATTCGATTTCTGTCGAAAACAACTCTACCTATTCAAACTGTACACTCGATATATATCCTCTCCAAATGGTAAATGTATTAATACGGCCTATCAGCTAGAGGGAATAAAAAGAAATTAATATACACGAATTCATTTCTCACTTCTCTATAAGTTTAGACTTTTGGATGAGACGGATCGATCAAACCTTATATTTACGTGGTGCATGGATGTTAGATTCATACGCTCATCATATTTTAGTTTAAGTTAGTATAACCTTTTGATCAAAGTTAAAATCACATTTTATTTACTTTTAATTTTTTTATAAAAAAATAATATTGTTCAATTATATTAATTTAAATATTTTAATCAAAGGTCATATTTCATCACTTTATCACGTTGCTCGGTGCAACCTGTGGACAAGAGAGCTGGACTCTTTCAATTTTTTGTTTTTTTTTAAAATTATGTTGCGTTCTTTTTACTAATTTGTATTAGCAATGGGAAAGAATAAATTCCAATAAAACATGCGGAAACTGGTTTTTAGTTTTGAGAAGACACCTAAGTGAAAATAAATTGAAGAATTGACTATTGATTTGATAATACTATCACATGAATTAAGACTTTTTGACATATAATAAGATGGATAATGACATTGCAAGCTTTTTACAGTTTACTTTGTGAAAATGGATGACAATATATATAAAGTAAGTCGTATAATTTTCCTTTTATACGATGAGTATCCCTTTTCACCTCCAAACGTTTATTTTGAAGACTTTCCATCTTTGTGGTGGGGAGAGAGAGAGAAAGTATGTGTTTCTAAGTGTGTGTAGAAAAGTAATGGATGGGTATAATTCATTAATTTGTTTGTAGCCACTCTTTTTTGGTGTCCAATGAAAGCTTGTTAAGGTTATCTGCGTGCCTCAATTCAATCCACACACCACATATATATTTTGTATAGATATTTATAAAATAAGACAAAAATGTCATGATTTTGAGACTTCAAATTGTTTATGTTACGATTGTCAATGATATTCGACTCCGATTAGACGTCTCCAATCACAAGCAAATTAATCGACCAATATTCAATCCAACGAAAGCATGGCAATTCACAAATATAAACGAAAACGAAAAACAGAGCACAAGAAGATTTAAGTGGTTCGATCAACGTAATCTACATCCACTGGACACACGACTTCAATTTGATTAGTATAAGAGATGTTTACAAACACTCATCACTCAGAAAGGGATTTATCCTCACTTCGCTCGTGAACTCTCAACTCTCAAAACGAATGCTCGCACGCGTCAAGAATTACAATTACAAGTAATGGGGTATTTATAGGTTGTCAAGGGTGATTGCAGCGTGTGTTGAAAGCGTGCTCTGTTGCCACGTGGATTCTGTTACAACCGTGTAACAAACTCACACCTTCAGCGTGACCCAATCTGAATTGACCTCCTTGCCCTGACTTGTCTTCGCAAGACAAGACGACTCCATACTTAGCCAAAAATTAACCCTGCTAACAGAACTCAACTAGTCTGGTCAGACCTCTACTTGTCTGGTCTTCCCAACTCGTCTTGTCCTTCGCAACACCCATCTCATCTGTTTGGACTCCTCCAACTCATCTGAGCTAACTTGTCTGACTCCACCAGCTGATACGCCCAACAGCTGAGTCCTTCAGAAGACTTCTATCAACTAAGTATCTCGACTGATCTGCCCAACAGACGAGTACAGTAGTAGAGTAGAATCTACCTGATCTTCACAAGACGAGTAGCACTCGTCTAGTCTAGGAGGATTTGAGATAAACCTCACAGTTTAAACAAGTAATCTTTTCGGTTACAGTTTCGATTCGTGCATATTTATCAATGACCTCTGAATACGTAAGTTAAAAAATATGATATAATAAGTAGATGTATTAGAGGTGGTGTGATTGAGAGTAGTGAAATGTGAGAGTGGATAATTTTCTACAAAGAAAATGAAATTAGGATGAACAAAAAATGAAAGTCGAGTAACTTTCATTGGGACGGGGGAGTATAATGTTTTGTAGTATAAAATATGCATCTCATGAAAAAACTCGAGTTTGGAATTTATCTTGCTACAATTTTTTTATAATAATTACTTGTTTTGAATAAGGTATTCATACATAATTAAGTAAGTTTAATTAAATAAAGTAAAAAATAATAATTAATATCGATCAGCCTCTAGATTCAAATGTCTTTAAAAAGACTTATCTTTATAAAAGATGAAACACTTTTTTAAACTCTTCTTATTCATAAACTTGTTATTCACTGTTTGTTCCATTCATGAAACCTTCTTCTTTGGATGATTCAATTTCAAAACTAATGAACTGGTAATCAAAAATTGTGGTTGACTAGAGAACGACATTGTATCGATGATTACAGTAGTGGTTGTGGTGGGAGGGAAGGTGAATAATTGTTATCTGGTAAATCGTGTTGTCATTATTGTGGAATTGATTGATAGTAGAATTTTATTTGAAGTCTCGGGTATCCGGTCCAAGGACCGACTATTCCCGGGGGACCAATCCCACCGCCCACTTGCGGGGGTCCCGTTTAAAGTCAGAGCTTTGCGCTCTGTATGGACATGGCCCCTAGAAATTGTTTTCACCTTAGAATTTCGAATCTGAGACCTAAAGAGGAGCATACTCCTAAGTCCCAAATTTACACTTGGTCAATTCCTTGGATTTGATTGGTAGTAAAATTGATAGAGAGATTTTATCTATCTACTATTATTAGGATGATGTATATACTAAAAGTGTTTATATTGATTTACGTTAACCTAATATTGTACTTGTATTTATTTACTTATTCTCTCATATGTGAAAATATCGATCTTTTGCACTCAACGATTTTTATATGATAAGCAGAGTCATTTACGATTAAAACCATTTTTTTCTAATCCACACAATCGCGATACTATCTCTGAGATTTGGTCAAATCTGGTCATTCTCTCTGAATCATATCTTTCTCGCATTGCTATTTCATAGATTAAGTTAATTTCTTTCATAAAATTTTCCTTTGAAATTTTGTTTAATCAAACATCCAATATCTTCAAACTGTTTGTATTCGGTTGTCAACGTTTTTCCTGACTTCGTCCTTATACCATTCACAAACTAGAACCTATCATTCTCCATCACGTTCTCATCTTTGTATGTTCATAGGCTACTCTCAAATATAGAGTTCCTATCTATATTTTGATCTATCCTTCAAACGCCTCTACACCTCTCGTCGTGTGACACATGGTGGAATTGTTTTGTCTCAAAATGGCACATGGTGAAAGCAGGTAAAATCTCAAATGGACGTGTGGTATGAATTAGTTTAAATTGTATACTCCCTCCGTTTCAGTGGAAGCTATCTATGAGTTTTTGGCACAAAATTAAGTTAAGAAATATGATAGAATAAGTAGATGTATTCAAGGTGATGTGATTGAGAGATAAGAATATAATGAAATGTGAGAATGCATAGCTTGCCAAAAATGAAATGAAAAACTTTCATTGGGATTAACGGAAAAAAAAAAAGTTAGATAACTTTTACTGGAACGGGGGAGTATAATTTATTGAAAATCCTTCAATAAATTCATATGGAAATCCAAACAAAGGGTTACAAAATTGTGAATTTTAATCTATGAATCTCAGATAATTCATCCTTTTCAAATCCTTTGTGTTTAAATGTTTATATCCAAATGTACCTATATATAATAATAAAATGTGTCTTGATCTTTGTTAAAGATCAGTATATATACTTGGAGAAATAAAAATAATAAACATTAAAAATGAAACAATATTAAAGTGGGTGAATGTCATTGAACTCTAAGCAAATTGATTAGGCTTGATGTCGTGTGAGGATTGAACTGGAAATGATTAAGTTTTACCATCCTTTAGTACAACATCATGAGTGGCTTCATCCTTGACAACACAACACGATAAATCGATAATCATGAAATTCAATTAACAAATATCTTTTCCCAAACGAGAGGCATAAAAGGATTAGTATTTAGTAGTGTTAATAATCGTGGGAAGAAAATATTCAATTTTTTTTATATATATCTAATTTTCTTGGTTATCAATATTAAATTTTTTTGTTTTTTGTTTTTTTATTTTTTACGATATTTGTTAAAAAAATGAAAATATTGATAAATAAATGTATGCAGTAACAATATCGAATCTAATATCGAGTGAAAAATTAAAAATATCATTTTTTTTTTTAAAATGTTGATAAATTTTAAGAAAAATCATATACAGTACATTATATTATACGGAGTATGTAAATATCACACACAAAAATTTGTTTTGTTAAATTTATGTATTTAAAGTTTGTTATTAAATTTTTATAATTTTAAATTTTTTTAACGATATTGATATATCTTTGATATTTTCAAAAAAATTAAAATTTTGATATTTTCACCGGGATCAATATTTTCAATCACAATATTTTTTATTTGGCATAAAAAAATTAAAATTAAATTCACCATTACTCTACCCTACACCATAATTTCAACCTCTCCCTAACTAACTCTAAGTAGCATTCTTATAAATACAGACCGAATTATCTTGTCTCTGAAAAGATAGAGCTAAAAAAACTCTTTTATATTGTTTGATATGTATTGTTTTAATCGTCTCAACCCATGTTTCATAATGGATGAAATATGTTCGGGTCTTTCTCCCGCCTCGCGCCCTGCAAATGAACTCCCGTCTCGTTACGTTCGTAGAATGAGACGGCCCCATTGCCATCTCCAATGCCATTAACTCAAAAACGTGACATCCATCAAAATTGTTAAATAGGAAAAGTGATGAATAGTTGTAAATAGTAGAAACACGAGGGATGAAATTGCAAAATTGAGTGAAATGATTGGACCTTTAAAAAGCCGAAATTAGGAAAGAAAATAATGAAACGACTCCTAAATTATGATGTCTCCTCCCTTAATTACTTTTGTTTCCTCTTTCTCACCGGGAGACAATACCTAATTATTTCATTTTGATTTATACTCTTATTTACTTTCTCCAAAAATTTACTCAATTTCATTCAGTTTATGTATCTATCTATCTACTCACAAATCAACACGTACACATTCCAACTTTAGATTTTAGTATTTTTTAGTCAAACTTTAATCTGTCTTTTACTTGAAACAGGCATTCTAATTTTATAGGAAATTAAAGTACAAGGATTGAAGTTTTACCCTCTCTTATCTTATATTATTTCCCTATTTAACCCCCCTGCAACTTTCATCAAATAAAGGCAATAGGATATTCGCCAGATAATTAGATATACAAAGGAATCAAACTCAAAAAAAAAATCTGAATTTTCGATTATTTTATTTTAAATTTAACAAAATCAAGCTACTGCCCAGGATAAAAAACTTTCGATATAATTAAAAAAAAAAAATCTGGAAAATGGTATCCTATTCAAAGCAAATATCCCTGTCAATCCACACCCCTCTCTCTCATTTTCTTTTTCTTTCTTTCTTTTTCTTTCTTTTTATTTTAATTTATTTCAAATAGATTTGGAACAATATTGGGTTACGTTTCTACCTAGTTAAGTAGTTATCATCCGTAGAAGAATTTGAACATACATATATATATATACTAGAAATTTTCTCACTGGAATTTGTATTTTTTTTCTTCCTAATTTGGAAAATAATTATTTCAAAATTAATTTTAATTGAACTTTTTTTTATTTTTGAGAAAATTTTGATTGAACTAGAATTACACTAGTGTGAGATCGAGATGTGTTAAAAGTAACTTAGGAAAAGAAATTACAAAAAATAAAATAATATTAATTGCACTTTTTTTTAGGAAAATACCACTATATTTGGACTTTTAAATAAACACAAATCAACTCAATTTTTTCAGTTTTCACATAAAAAAAATTATAAAATTAACTATTAAAATCTTGTCCTTTTTTTTTTATATGTATTTTCCACGAACATCCGAAAAAGTAAAAATGGATGAATTGGTTAAGGAATTGAAATGGGTGATTCCAACACTTTGCCAAAAGTAATTATTGAGGTAACTTTTTGCCAAATTTAGTTGTCCCTTAGTTTTGTAGGATATATTTATTATTAAATATATATAATCAAATCAAATCAATCTTGTCTTTGCCGACATCTAATTGGGGTGGAGGAAATGAAAGCATGCTCAATTTCCAATTTTAAGAAATTCATGTGTCACATCTTACTTCAATTTTTACACACTAGCACCTTCCACACAAAAAGGTTACGACTTGTTTCTATTACTTATAAAAACATCTTTTAATACAATTTAATAATAAAAACCATGCCTGTCATATGATTTTTACTAAAAACATCAAATGTAACATTTCAAATCCCAATACAAAAAATTACTATAATCAAAACCTAATTTTGTATACTAGTACTATTTCAAAAGAGACCCCACATTCACACATTAAAAACAATACCTCTTCTTTCCACTACAATCTTCACGTGTGTAGGATACACATTTTTTAAAAATTAAGTAAATTAATAGAATATTGAAGGATAATTTAATATTTTTTTATGCATAAAATAAAGATATAGATTGAATTATATGTATGTGTAGTGCTAAAAGTCATTACATTTTGGGTATGAAGGGTTTATATTAGAAAAAATATATACAAGAATTAATGATATCTTGGTCTCCAATTATTGATGTTAGTAATTTTTGTCTCATATGGATTTTTTTAATCATTATTATTATGTCTCGTAATTTTTTAAAATATTGTAATTTTAATCTTGTATAGTTGTATTTATAAGATTGCAAAATTGGTCTCCAAAAATTGATGATAGCAATTTAGACATAAAAATGGAAAAAATTAATTAGGCCCTACAAAAAATTCATATGGATTCAGAATTAAAAAATATTAGAACTATCAAACTATAGGACTCACAAATTTTATAGTTATGTTTCACATCATATTAATTTTATTTTATTTAATGCTAATTTTCTAAATCGAACCGCCCGTTTTTTCAGTTGAACTGTTGGTTTTCCGATTAATTGTTGTGTTTTGATTTTTAAAATTTATATCCGAAATCAAACCATGAAATATACGATTTCAGTTCGATTTTATAATTAAAACTGCCGATTCGACGACCCGACGATTCCGAACGGGCCAAACCGATGGTTGAACTGCGGATTCTAATTTTTTTGGCATGCCCAGGTACTACAGCCATTAGTTTTTTTTAACTGAACAATGTCCTGATTTGGAAGCTGGTGGGCTTTTGAGGTTGTAGGCCCAATAGGGATACGAAGCTTTATGAGGCCCAATAGGGATGCGAAACTTTTTGAGGCCCAATAAGGATACGAAGCTTTTTGAGGTTGTAGGCCCTGGTTTAAAACTGATGTCCAAAATACTGTTCTAAGATTCAAGCCCTATATAACTTTTAGTACTGATGTTTGGTAGTAATTTTTTTTTTGTTTTGTTTGATGAGCAGTATATTGTTTGATTCAAAATACTTTAAATTCTTTGGTAATGAAAATAAACACGAGTAATTGTAGTGGTTAATATATATATAAAAAAAAAGATAATTTCACCTTCATTATATTTCATACAAGATAATAAAATTCAAAACAGATTAATTTTTACCATATTTTGCTAACTACGGACTACGGAGTATATGTTAACCTATAATAATTCAACCTCTACAAAATTTTTTGACCAATAATTATTTTTTTGTCTCTTATTATTTAAAGATAGCAAATTTTTTGTACATGAAACGAAACTCATTATTGATATTTTTGTCATAGGCCATATAAGTTAATAAATGTATTTCATTTCATACCATTTTTTTTTTTTTTAAGATTAAAGCAAAACACTAACTGTAACCATCATTTTAACTATTAATTTCCAAGTTTTCATCTCCATCATACAGGTTTTTGTCTCCAAGTCTTTTTCGTTTTTGTATTTTTTTTATAATTGTATTCAATGAACTATCATCTATAACTTACACTATTACTTATATTTATATATAAATTTTATATTCAGATTTATAAAAAAATCAACCTTTTGTCCTTGTTGGGCATGTGGACCATTTAGCCCTAAACTTGCTTAATTAGAATTAGGGTTACGCTAATAACATTTGTGAGTCATTAAAACTTAAGCGTGGGTTATATGACCCTCCATGAATGTTAGATATACTCCCTCTCAACTTTTATTAATTAAATATTAATGTAAAATACCCATTTTATTCTTTTAGTAATATATCTAAGAATATATAAAATTCTCTAACATTTAATCACAACCTAACCCTAGGGGAAGCAGCAGCCGACGCCGCCACCCAACTCCGTCGCCGCTGTCAAAGTCATTCGCCGCTTGCCAAACAAATTTAGATTTATATAAAAAAAAGACTTATAAATCTTTTTTTAAAATTGCATTTTTTGATAAATCAGTGTTGATCGTCGACCATAGAGTGTATGTTCGACTATAGTTTGTCGACGAAAAAAGCCCTTGTCGACAACATTTTATCGAATTTTATTTTTAAAAAAAAATCAACAAGAAATTGTCCATCATAAACATTATGGTAGACAATTTTTTGTCGAAAATAAAATAAAAATTATAAAAACCATACTTGTTTCGCCGACGACTTGGGTGGAAACAGCGGTCTGGGCCGCCTTGGGTGAAGTTCAAGGAGAGAGGGGAGAAGGCGGCGGTGTTGGGCAAGGGGGGTGACTGTTTGGGTGGGGACAGGACGACGACGGCGGCTAGGGCGGTGTACTGGGGCGGAGGGGGGCGTTTGCAGGAAAAAAAAAAGAGGAAGGAGCGTTGGGCGGCCGGTGACTGGGGTAGTTGGGGAAGAAAATGGTTTTTAGGGTTTTAAATGAAGAAGAAAGTGGTTGGCAAGAAGGAAGGAAAATTAGGGTTTTTTAGGTTGTGCATTTATCATACAAAATTTTAAAAGAAATGAGTATAATAGGTAATTTAAGGAAAGTGCATATATCTTACGTGTATTTTGAGGGGTATGAGTATCGGGAGAGAGTGCATATTATAACATACTTGGAGGGGCATATAACCCACTCCTAAAACTTATCAATTCGTTCAAAGCCCATTAAGACTAACCCGATGTTGCTTGTGCCCATTGTTTTCAGAATCGGACCGGATCGGCCGGTTCAACCGGTCCAACCGTGAACCGGTCACGGAACCGGTCCGAAAAAGGTCTAAAAACCGTTTTGGTGGTTGGACCGGTCAAAACCGATTGAACCGGGTAAACCAGCCAAAAATCGGTAAACCAAAATGAATTTTTTTTAATTTCATAAAGTTAAACCATAAAGGGACCGGTTCACAACCTTTTTTTTTTTCCGACCCTTTTGTCACCCTTTTGTCATGTTTTTCTGTGGGACACAAATTTTTATATTTGTTTGAAGAACTAGAACACTATTACTTTTATAGAAAAAAATTATCCCTTCTTCCACTTTTTCGATGTGGGACATAATAAAATATGTTGTTACCAACACTATTGGTATTATAATGTTTTTATTTCATGTTTCTTTTATTCTTATTCGATGTGGGATATAAATTTTTATTACTATAACACTACTACTTTTATAATATATTTTTTTTCTCATACTTCCTCCATTTTTTCGATGTGGGACATAATAAAATTCATATTCAATGTGGGACATAATAAAATTCATAAGTTTGTTTGTTATTAACACTATTGTTTTTATAATTTTTTTTCATACTTCTTCTACTTTTTCGATGTGGGACATAATAAAATTCATATGTTTGTTTGTTACTAACACTATTGCTTTTATAATGATTTTCTCTCATATTTCGATGTGGGATGAAAGTTTCATATGTTTATTTATTTTCTCTTATATTATTTCTTTACTTTTTATTCGATGTAAAAAATAAATCTAATATATTTATTTTCTTACTAACATTGACATTGTTTCTTTTAATTGTTCACTCCTATGTTTTCTTACTAATATTTTAATTTAATATTCTTTATTTTAATATAATTTTTATAAATGCATTTTTAAAGTAATAAAGAATAATTATATATATATATATTATATAATTATTGTACCGGTTGAACCACCGATCCAACCGGTCCAATTGGTTGGACCGTGAACCGGTGTCTTATCCGGTTTGGTCTCCGGTCCAATTATGAAAACACTGCTTGTGCCAACCAATTTAATATTTCTAGTGTTATGGACAAGTGTAATAATAAGCTCATTAATTTGGCAACAAATCATTTTTTCCATACAATATTTTTGTCCCACTATATATATAACATGGAGTATATATTTGTAAAAATGCCTTCTTTTATCAAGTGAAAATCACTATGTTGGACTTAAATACATCTTTCCTTTTACTCTCATCTTGTAGCTCTGATTTGATGAATGCCCCAACGCAAGTTGATTTTTCCATAATTGATATTGTGATTAAATAGGCGTGACTTGTTATGTATATAAAGGTCTCAATACAAAGTTTAAATCTAGTCTATTTAAGTAAATAAATTTTAAATTTTTTTTTAGGCCAGCTCATATAATAAATAGGTTAGATCAGACAAGACCCGTAATAGACTAGACAGGCCTTATGTCGGATGATCCAACCTATCTCCATCCATACACTCTTACATTTATTCTTTCGTCTCTTTTTCTACCTTTCTTTTCATCAACTCAATACTATTTTAATATTATATGGCTTAAAATTTGTGAAAAACAAATTAGTTAGTATATCTCAATCCATTACATGAAAACAAAATAATTCAACGTAATAAATAGACAAATTAAGTTGAAATTAAGTCGACTTCTTAACAAGCTAAGCTAACAAGTCAATCTCTTATCAACATAATTAATTGACGTGCCATCTCTCTTTAGTGTTTTTCGTGATGTACACTCTTCAATATTCTTCCAATAAAGTTAATACAATCCAGTGCATCAATTGTTTTAAAACACATTCATACTTGCAAATTAAATTACTCACCAACTCCTTGTGTAATACACCAACTCAATTATTTTTTAAGGGGAAAAAAAAAGAGCAGTCTGTGCTGTTATTTTTCCACTAAATGAAGGAACATCTTTATGTCCTAAAATAGAAGTATGATAATTTTAGAACACATGGTCCAACCACAAACTTAAAGTTTCTCACATTTTGGAAAAAGGTAATTTTCAGTAGGTGGCCTTCGTTATAATGATTTCGCTTCTCAATAAGGGGGGTTCATGATTCATGCACCTCTCTAACAACCTCTGAAACAACAAAAACCAATTCCCAATTTTGTATTGTATTGTTAAACATAAAATACATTAAAGTATAAATTGAATCACAAATTGAATTATACAATCAAATATATTTTTGTCTTTTTTTTTTTAAATTTAGATTCAATTAGATATCTATTTTTAATCTGATTATTGATCTATTTCAGACTAATATACCCTAACAAACTGTCCTTTTTTCTATTATTTATCTCACAAAATTGGCATTCAAGACGGAAATAATTCCTGATTTTTATTGTTTTAAATTTTAAAAAATAATCTTTTGTGAAACTGTGTTACTTGAAATAAAATGAATGACTTTCGATCTTACCTTTCAAACGGAAAACTTATTATAAACTACATTCTCACAATATTAACAATTTTACACAAAATGTCATCACTTTTGACCCCACATATAAATCAAAGACAATTCATTCTTTATTTTATACATAAAAATTTATAAAATATCACTTAAAATTCTGCTTAAAATTATATAGGAGTATTTGTTATTATGTGTATCTTACTATTCCCTTCATCCCATAAATGTTTGCACCATTTTATGGTCACACAAATTAAGAAAAATATGTAATGAATGAAATATTGAAGGATGATTTTGTAAAATTTTACTTATAAAATAAATGATTGAATTTAGGGTAAAAATAATGACATATCGTGTAAATATAGAAGTATGAATATTGTGAAACATTTATGAAAAAATTATTTTTGGAGGGAGTAACTTTTAGAAGAAAGTCTTGTACATGAATAATTATTACCACTATTATTGTACTTGGTCGCTTTATTAAATTTCTTTGCTTCTTTTCCGCAACAGTTTCAGTGAAACATCATATCAAACAAAAGAATTTCCACATATAACCCTGCTTTTTCCATACATTGGTTGGTGACATGGACACATGAATCATGATTTATGATTAAAAATATTGATAGGGACTGTTGTAGTCTGACATGCAGCCCCGTCGGATCAAAGCAACCCGCCATACTTCTTTTTCAAGACGGCCCGACCCGCCTACGTTTAGATCCGGCCCACACTCTACACCTTTCTTTCTCTCGGGAGGTGCACATATTCATATTATCATGTCTCGTGTATTCGCAGTATTTGCCCCTCGTTTGTGGAGCATTTTACTCTCTCGAAACCCCCAAGTAAGTGAATCTATACCTTTTTGCTAAAATCTATTGGTTTCATTTAGTAATAAAATGTGGGTATTTGAATAGATTTAGAGGTGGAAGAAATTGAAGAAGAATGGATCAAAAGTCATGGCTTTGGAAGAAAAGATCTAGTGAGAAGACGCTAGTTGCAGCAGATAAAGCAGCAGCTACCAATTCTTTGACCAAAAATGAACAGCTAACTGAGGTCTGTCTTTCCATTTATAAACATAAGTTTTTGCTTATTTCATTCATGTAGTATCAATTAGCTCCTAGTGTTTGGCGAATCTTAAATTTTATCTGAAATTAAATTTGTTTGTAGAGAGCATATATAGAAGTAACAATGGATAGTGTTAAAAAATAACAGGTTCAGAAACTTGCGAATGAGAAAACAGATCTAGAGCGAGATCTTCGAGTTTCAAATGAAAAGCTTTTGTCTGCCCTTTCCGAGTGTAATGCCAAGGATAATATCGCCAACAAACAGGTCAAAATAGCAGAGGAAGCCATTGCAGGTCATCTCCGCTTCTTCATTCTCATCATCTAACTCAAATTTAATCGAGTCGAGTTTGAGCTCGATAATATAAGGCTTCCCGGCTCATGAGCCTAATCAAGTTCACATAATTTTACTAGTTTACAGATTTACCCATATTATCCAATAATTTATAAATATAATCTATTTATAAATAAAATAAGGATCTCTAATTAATAGTAGTATGTAAGTTAACGAGTTGGGCTCGAGTTTAAGAACATTGAGCTGGATTGAGTTCGAGCTCCAAGTTTTATAATCAAGTCAGAGTTCTAGCTAACACTATTCGACTCGACTCGGCTAATTTGTACGAGACACTCTCTTTTCTCAATGTGTACATGTTCATGTAGGTTGGGAGAAGGCAGAGAGTGAAGCAATATCTATGAAGCAAGAACTCGATAAAGTTGTACAGCAGAAATTAACATCTGATGAAAGAATAGGCCATTTGGATGCAGCGCTAAAGGAGTGTATGCACCAGTTACGACTCGTTAGAGACGAGCACGAGAAAATACGAATCGGTTTGGATGCTGAAAATGTAAAGCTCACTAAATCTCTATCAGAAAAGGATAAGGTGATTGAAGATTTAGGCAAAATGACAAGTCAAGTAGAGGCAGAACTAAAGGCGCTTCTGTTGAGAGTGGAATCCACTGAGAAAGAGAATGCGTCTCTGAAATACGAGGTTCGAGTTCTTGAGAAGGAGCTCGATATTCGTAGTGAGGAGAGGGAATTCAATCGCAGATCAGCTGATGTTGCTCGAAAGCAACAGCAGGAGAGTGCGAAAAAGATTGTAGATTTGGAAACGGAGTGCCAACGGTTACGTCTCCTTGTTCAGAAACGGTTGCCTGGCCCAGGCTCGTTGGCGAAAATGAGAAGTGAGGTCGAAACACTCGATAAGGGACGATTTGAAACGAGGAAAAGACGATCAAGTCCTTCTCCCCCAACTACTCCAATGGAGTTCTTGGCTCATGATGATGAGAGAATCAATATCTTGACTGAGCAGTTGTACACAATGGTGGAAGAAAACAGGGCTCTGAAAGATGCCCTTAACAAGAAACCGAACGAACCCCAACTTACGATAAACGAGCAATCAAGAACACTTTCTTACAGAAATATGGGAGCTTCTGATATGAATCTCATGGATGACTTTGCTGAGATGGAAAAATTAGCAGTAGTTTCTGTAGATTATCCAGCTGGAAATGGAGTTATTCAGACATCATCAGCTAAACCTAGTATCTCAAACTCAGAGGAGAAAGACAAGAAAATCGGGTCCCACATCAGCGAATCAGTTCACAAAGTTCTTGAGCTTCTTGAAGGAATAAACACACTCTCTCAAGATAATGGTGTAGCTGAATTTTCTACAGGGAAGAATGGTGAAATTTTATCGTACAGAAATTCAGAAAACCCGAGTGGCTATATTGTTCGAGTGTTTCAATGGAAAGCTGCTGAGTTGTCTGCCATTTTGCAACAATTTGTTAGAATCTGCAATGATCTGTTGAATGGAAAAGCTGATGTTGAACAGTTTGTGGAGCAAGTAGCTTCAAACTTGGAATGGATCATGAATCATTGCTTTTCGATTCAAAATGTTTCGAGCATGAAAGATGCTATCAGGAACCATTTACACTGGGATGATGAATCAGATAGTGAATTGGATGATCATAATACAGAATGTAATAAACTATGTGTCCGAACAGACGATGTCCAGTATCCTGGAATTGAAGAAGGCAAAGTATGGAATGTTGAGTGGGGAGATAAAGAATCAGATATTGAGTGTGTCAAGGTTCATAATCAAGAATCAAAAGACATAGTTGAGAATCTTGATTCAGGAATGAAAACTATGGAGCAATCTAGGGAAAATTTCTCAGATCAGATTGAAAAGCAGAAGATTATAGAACAAGATCTCGAGACGCAGCTCACTGAAACGAATCATGAATGGAGAGAAGCTTGTGAGAGGATTTCACGTTTGGAAAACGAGCTGGAAAATAAAACTCACTCTTGTACAAGACTGGAAGAAACGTGCAACGACCTCAAGACACAGATACAAAGGTACATTTTACCGTGTTCTTCATGTTTTCAAATATGATTTCGGACATTCACTTTTCTAAGTTTAATGTGATTCAGAATGACAAGCAAGGATGTTTCAGATAATGGAAATCAGCAGGAAAAGCAGCTCCAAAGTGTATGTTTCTACCATTCATTACTTTACATTTGACGTCCACTAAATTAGCATGCTATTGCACTAAATCAGATATTTTCAGGAAATTCAAAGATTTATTAAGACAAAATGCATCAAATAGATCCCTAAACTATCAACTTTTGTTTCGATAGGTCCTTAAACTATTTATGTTTCAAAAAGCACTTCAAGTATTAAAATTTTATTTCCAGAGATGAAAATTGACCGAGTTTTTCCAAGTATTTTTAGGTTCTTCCCTTCCCTTTCCTATTTCATCTATATTTATCATGTTCTTGTACTTGCTGATGCCACGTAGGATTGGGAGATAACCGCAGCATCAGAAAAACTAGCTGAGTGTCAAGAAACTATACTAAATCTGGGGAAGCAATTAAAAGCATTAGCTTCACCTAATGATGCAGCTATTTTTGATAAGGTCATAACTAAAACTGCTAACTCCGTTTCAACCCCTACAAAAAATATTAGTCGGAGATCGTCCCTACTAAATAAAATGCTAGCAGATGATGACAATCCACATGGTTCTTCTCCATATACCAGTAAAAAGAATCAAAACGGAGAGTGTTATTCTTCTGTCAGTACTAATGCAGCTAAGGAGAATTCAGTCAAATCTACTAATTCAGTGAAGTTTGATCATGAAGAGAAAAGTAGAACTTCAGTTTCTTCTCTGGATATTGTTCCTCGTAAGAAAAATGGCAGCAAAAGTTTCTTCAAGAAGTTATTTTGGCCACAGAAGAAAGTTAACGGCAGTAAAACGCCCCCCTCATAAGCTATCGAGAGAGAGAGAGAGAGTGAAGTGCTGGCAATATTTTTTTGCTTGTAGCAGTCATGCTAGGAAGTTATTTCGTGTTCTTGCTGTAAATATAACCACAAAGGGTAGGTGGATGGGAGAAGGTGACGACCTTTCCATTCAAATGTTGTATTTTTGCTCATCTATATTCACGTAAAATATGTAATATGAGAAAGATTCAGATGGTGTTCATCAAGTTACAACAACAATAGCTCTCATGTCAAACAATAACTATATACACACTGAATAAAGGAAACTTATTATTGCCATCTCTCTCCCCTTTGAATGGATATATACAGAGAGTAGCATGTACATGCCACTATAATCACCAACGAGGAACCTTATTATTGCCATCTCTCTTCTCTTTTGAATGGATATATACAGAGAGCAATATATGACATACATATCACTATAATCACCAATGAATTTGAAATAAATTATGTAGCTTGGTATAAGAAATTACCCTTTTCAATAAATTGGCAACCCATGGGAGTTATCATCGTTCAACAGCACACCTCTGGGCTGTATTCGAAGAGCTGGACTGATTGCAAGCAGAGCCACAAGGCAGTGCAGAGGTAGCCTAGTACCCCATACGTTGATGGACTCAAGTTTTTGGCATTTATTTACAAGAGCAACAAGTCCATGCTCAGTTACTTGACGACAACCCCACAAAACAATTGTCTGGAAAAATGACAAGACTATCACGATGCTTTCGTTTTCATATAAGATTTGTGATCATGTACTTAAGAGTAGGTCTATTGTAAATTTGGTTCACATGAACTATTTTCTTCAAAGTGATGTTTAGTATACGAAGTAATACTGTTTTATCTTGTGAAACAGTAACTTCATATACTAAACAGCAGTTCACCATAAAACACAATGAACCAAGTTCATAGAGTTCTTTGTCTATACTTAATTAAAACCTAGATCAATTCACAAAATTGTACCTTCAGATGAGAGCAGCTATCTGCAATGGCAAATAGGGATGTATCTGTTATAAATGTTCCACCAATATTGAGATGTTGTAGAGAAATAGCTCTGGTAATCTGCAGCAGAAACTAACACATTAGCCAGGAATGAAATCAGCACGCATAAAATATATATACATCTGAAAATGCTGGTGCTAAGACTGGAGATTGTAATGTATGATATATAAGTTTGCAATTAGAGGTTGTACACCAGTTGTATGATGCAACTTTACACAACTAATACTTTTCAGTGAAACAACTAATACCATTTAAAAATACATTTGAGTTGTACAATGCACCTGTTGCATACAACTTTGTCTTGCAATAACACTATCACAGACTCTGAAAAAAGGCCTTTTACAAATTGTTTAAGATAATAATTTCATCTAGTGGGGAATCCCAAGTTTTGTTCACCGACATACGAGCAACAACAAGAAACTAAGCTGAAAACAAAAAATACCATTACATTTGTACATGAGACTCATCTCTTCCACCACTTCAGAAACCCAGTCAGATACATTTCAAATTATGTAAAAACTGAATGGAGACTAGTGATCAGTAAAAGCCATTGATACCCTTATATACAGACTCGTATTCCTCAGTTATGAATATATGTGCACATATCAGAGCATGATGCTCTCTTAACCAAATGGCAAGCATGTCATTCACTAATAGTCAAGAACTCAAGATGGAAAGTTTATTTACTATTCAGCCTAACATTATTTTCAATGCACACATGAACTGTGAGAGAAAAGTATGAAGAAATACCAGTTGAATAACTCCTTCATCTGTTACTGCTGTCATTCCCCACAGTGAAATAGAATTCAGATTGCCGATACATTTAGCCATGGACATTTGGTGCAGTCCATAATCAGTTATCTGGCAACCCCACCGGCTCCTTGATCTACAATTCACATACAAATCAATATCATAAACTATGAATCTATCTGATGCATTCTGATTGCCACCACAGAATGCCCTACGACTACTCATTTTCTTGATTGTTAATCTATTTATCTACACACTGCTACCACAAATACAGGCAATCCGGTTTCTACAACGTTTACACGTGATCTACGATGATAAGATACACAATTCCCATTCAGAAATTGCCATCCCTAGATAGAATTCCATCGTCTCAATTTCCTCCAATCACATTAAACTCAATCTCCATCTAAAGTATCAGCTTCAAAAAAATGAATTGGATTCAAAATTCAAGAACATAGTCAGGTTTCGAGTTATTGCATCAATTATAATCCAAGCGTATGAATAATTGTCCCTCAAAAACTACATACCTAAACTAATTTCTTCCAAAATCAAAACTGAGACTATGAGCATTCAACTGAAAATTCAACACCACAGGAAACATCCATAGTAGGAAACTTAGATAAGGGACATATGAACATAATCCACCATAAAAACACACACACTTACACACACATATGAGAAATAAAGCATCATACATATCGAGCTCTTTGAGGCCATAAGCTATGAGAACCAAGCGAGTTGTGGACTCATCATCTACTTTCCACCCGGAAAAACTCAGCGTTTCTCTCCGAGCCAGAGATTCTTCCACTCCCTGCTTCCATTTTTTGCACACCCTGCTAACCCTAACCACACATATGCATCAAAAAACACGTTTAGAAAAACAGAAACAATCAAAAAATATATGGATTAAGGAAAAAATAAACTCACTGAGCCAAATCCTTAAAGCAGATGATGAGGGAAAATATATGGGCTAATAAGTCAATGGGCAGCCGATCAATTTCTGCTTCATATCCACCTCTCATCCCGTCTTGTGCAAGTAGAAGCCTGAACTGGATACAAAAGTAATGGAATTGAATGGGGGAAAATGACAGAGAGTTGAAATACAGGGGAGATGATGAAATGGGATGAAGTTAAGGTGTGGTCATATTTCTGTCATGGTGTGTCACTCTAATTATTCATCCGTACGTTTCGCGAATTTTATGAGGCGGTATCTCTACTTTTTAAACCCAAACTTTATGATTCTTTAATACTTAAAATAAAATAAAAAATTTAAAAAATGAAAGTTCCATCTACTACCTGTGGAATTCTAATCACCTGAAACTGAACTATCACACTTTATTATATATACTTATGTTTTAAGAAAGTATCTTTTTATTTGACTTTTGATGAGAATTGGAGGACAATTATGTATTTTTTTTTGTTTAACTTTAATCAAGGTTATATTAGAGATGTTGTATATTAGAGATAAATTATAATTTATTGTTTTCTTGTATATCTTAACTCATATTGTTTAGTTAACATAAAACTCGTGTGTATAGTTAATCTAAAAGCCCATGTCTATAATTAACTTAATAGCCCCTGTATTAAACTGTAATAATATAGCCGATGTTCGATTGCACGAATTTTGTCCGGCCAAAAATATTAGTAGGAAGCTTTTCCCATTAATTCTGTCGGCCAAAAAATGCGTAGTGAAGTAAAGATACGGAGGGAGTTTTTTTTTTTTTTAAAGTCATGTGAAGTTGATTAAGTAGTTAGTCATAGTTATAGTTAATGATCCGTGTACCACCCTCCAATGAAAAAGAAGAAAGAAGCATATATAGCACGGAACTATAACGTGACAAATTGACGAATTCAAAAGGGTGTTTGCTTCCATGTTTGAATTTTGGGACTTAATAATTCACTTTATGTTTAATCCAACATGATATGATTGATATTCATGTCAATTGTCCAAAATGATGAACAAGTTATTTAACATTTACGGGTTTTTATTTATAGAAATGAAAAAGTTTTGGAATGTCGAATTCTTTTTGTCAGATATTTAAGTAAAATATACTCCCTCCGTCCCAGAGATACTCAACTTTCCTTTTTCATGTCCCTCCATCCCCTTTTTTGGTAACTATTTCTCCTCACATTTCATTATATTTTCTCTCTCTCAATCACATCACCTCTAATACATCTACTTATTATATTGATATTTCTTAACCTTCATGCCAGGAACTCATGGGGAGCTTTCCCACGGAGGGAGTACTACAAAACATAATAATAATTAATTATAATACAAATTTGATATTATAATAAAATAAAATTTTATTTTTTATTTTAATCAATTGGGAATGGATTTACGGAATTAATTGGGAAGACCGGGTGGACGACGGATACGTGATTTTGGAAGAAGTTATTAAGAGATAATGAAAAAAAAAAAAATTAAAAGTAAAAGTAGAAAATGCAGAATTGCAAATTTGCAAGAAATTTTAAAAATACTGTAACATAATTTGTCACTAGCTGAAATTTAGAATCCAATTAAAAAAATCATTTATTTTTTGAAAATAGATTTCATTCCACTATAACATCAGTTCTTGAAAAATAAATCTACAGATTATGAAAAACAAATCACAGTTGAGGATGAGATTGGGTTGAAGTCATAATTCTGATGTTTTCAAACTCTTAAAAATTACTTCTAAAATCAATTAATTCGTATTTTTTTTTTAAAGCTGTCACTATTTCTTAATTTTGAACACTTTAAAAACTCACCCTGAGTATGTCACCATCAAATTTGAGCGGGTTGGTCTGCTATGGACTCGAGTGCATGTTGTGCACCCTAGTCCATGTTGCACTTTTTGGTAAATGGTGTTGCACTTTTCAATTATTAAACTGTATAATAATATTTTTAGTAAATAATTGAAAAGTCCAACACCATTTACAAAAAGCGTAAGTCAGTAAACTGAAAAGTGCACATGGACTAGGGTGCACAGTATGCACTCTAGTGCATACTAGACTTTACCAATTTGAGCTTATGAATAAATTATACCTCGAACTTATCAGATTTATTGATAATCAATTAAGTTCTGTTCATTTGAAGGGAAAAAACAAAAACTTGAATACCGAATTACGGAGTATTATTTTTGTTTAATTTTGAAACAAATTATAAATAAATACACGGCTTTTAACCATTTCTGCAATTTAACCTAGATAATTTAATTTGCATACATACGCAGATACGCTGTCAAGCCTATTTTGGAATCCAAAAGATTCAAAACTCCATAAACCTGTGACCTCAATTCTACGCTGCGTTTGTTTATTTTGAGTAAATTATAAAATTTGTTTCTCACAAATCATTATTTGCAATTAAGTCTGCTAACTTTAAAATACTAGTTTTATATTTTTATTATAGGCTGATAATTAATTTAAATTTTTTTTAATTGAAATTATTGTTCGGGTCTCACGATGCCACATTATTTCATTATGTTTCATGAAATTCCAACAGTTCATGTGAGCAGAACGAGCAATTTTATAAACACCGGACTAAATTGCAATATTTTAAAAAGGGTTGGTGTCAAATAGACTCGAGTTCTTATAAGAATTTTTTTGTTAATATATATATATATTATATATACATACATATATATTTATTTATTCTTTTTGAAACGTGTAAGTCATTAGTATAATTAAAAAAATGTAACATAGTATTAATTAAAAGTGTAAGTCATTATAACTAAAAGAGTAACATAATATTAATGAAAAATGTGATCATTATAATTAAAAAGTGCAACACAATATTTTATTAAAATATTTAAGTCACTATGATTGAAAAGTGCAACACAATATTAATGAAAAGTGTAAGTCATTATAACTAAAAAGTGAAATACAATTTTATTAAAAAGTGTAAGTCATTATAACTGAAAAGTCAGTATAATTGAAAAGTGAAACAAAATATTAATGAAAAGTGTAATGTATTATAACTGAAAAGTACAAGTCAATATCACAAATTTTAATTAAAAGTGTAAGTTATTATAAATGAGAAGTGCAACACAATATTACTAAAAAATTTAAGTCAATATAAATAAAATATTATTATAAAGGCTAAGACATTACAATTAAAAAGTGCAACACCATATAAAAAACATTAACCCAAAAAAAAAAAAAAAAGTCAACTATCAATAAAAACTTGAGTCTACACAAAATTTAGCCTTTAAAAATTATGAAACATAATTATTACTTCCTCCATTCACATAAATTTTGCACATTTTTTTAAAGATGTATACACAAAGTGTACATGCTTTTAAAAAAAATAAATATATATATACCCCATATGGCATTTACTTTTTATATTTTATTTTTCCCTTTATCTAATTTATTCATTGACAAATCTAATATTTATTAAAATTTTACAAAAATAAATAAATATACTATACATTTACTTTATCTATTTTATTATTTACTTTATTTACAAATATTTAAATAAATAACATTTCCTTAAATTCGATGGAAAAGATGGAGAAAGGGAGTATTTCTTTTGTTTTCTTTCGGCCTATTTAATTCCCAGGGGCGGCATTTGTCAGCTTTTTTCATCAGCATACATACAGAATTTGTATGCCAAATAAATTTGTGCAACAGAGACAATTTACCCTTTCGTTTTTAACGGTTTCAACAACCCTCTCTGCGGCGTTTTCGATACACACATACCCGCTTTACTGTGTGTGCAGTAAACAGAGTTACTCTGAGTTAAATAAAATAAACTAAAAAAATGGCGGCGGCGGCGAACGGCCGGATGAAGAAAGAGAGACGGGCGGGGGCCATAGACGGCCCCACCAATCCGATGGTGACGCCTCTGTTGACGGATCTCTATCAGTTCACCATGGCCTATGCTTACTGGAAAGCCGGTAAACAGAACGAACGCGCCGTGTAATTTTTTTAATCCTTTTCTCCTTCATTAATTTTGCATGTTTATTCGTCGATTTTGGTTGCGTTTCTGCGACCGTGTTTGTCACTTTCTCTGAATTTTGGGATCAATTGACAATCAAATCGTACTCCTTAAAAATAATTATTGAGAATAATAGATTGGTTGATTTTGATGGCCTTCAGCGTTATAGAGATTATTTGGTGATTTTGGAAGCTTTATTGAAGACAATTTTGTGAGGATGAGTAATGAGAAAGTTGGCATGAAAGCATTTTTACTTTTGCTCTAGTAAACCAGAAGTAACTTACTCCTCCTGAAACTTCATTTCACTTGTTTCCTTTTATTCATTCAAAGTTAGCTAAATTTTTGTCATGGAACATTATATGTATGCACTTTCTCTTTTATTGGGGTCACTTATGAAGGTGGGTAGTGTTACTGATGTTAAAATGTGCAATAGTAAAAAAATATGATAAGCAATCAATCTAATGATGGACGGGCATGCTTAAGCAAATTGTGATAGATATATTATGTTAACCTTACAAGATTGTTAATTGTAAATTCCGATTCCATAGAAGAAGTTTTGGCCTTAAGGGAGCTGCTCATAAAACTTTGTTTGTACGCAAACAGAGCATGTAATCTTTTATGCTAGAAATGATTTCTCAGTTGACATATTATGTCCTTTTTCAGGTTCGACTTGTATTTTCGAATGAATCCCTTTGGCGGGGAATATACAGTTTTTGCTGGTCTAGAAGAGTGCATAAAGTTAATTGCTAACTTTAGATTTACAGAGGATGAAATTTCTTTTATCAAATCTTCCTTACCCTCATCGTGCGAGGTATATTTTATGGAATGTATACGCAGTTGCTCAAGATGTTAAAAATCTTTTCTATGATTTATTACAAGACTGTTTTCTTTGATAATGCTTATGATTTTCTGAATATGTGTTGATACTTGATATTATGGCCGTATCTGGTTCAAATCAAGTTCTATAATGCAGAATATGTATTGGCAATATGGCCTTGAAAGTTTTTAAGCAATACACTGTCTAAGTTATCTGGTGTAGATTTCTTATGCTTATTCTCATAAGAAATACATTTTACAAACTATGTTTTAATCAGAACTTGATACTTGATTAAGTTTTATATTTAGCAACGTTAATTATATTTTCAGCAAAATTGGTTATCTTATTTTACCTTGAAATATTAAATGTATGAATAAACTGCTGTCATAAAATATTCAAAACTAATGGACTAATTAATGAATATTGATTCTAGGATGGCTTTTATGACTACCTCAGTGGAATAGATTGTTCAGATGTGGAGATACATGCTATTCCTGAAGGATTTGTTGTATTTCCGAAGATACCCTTGATGAGAGTTGAAGGGCCGGTAGCTGTAAGTACCTCCTAGATAAGGGTGATTTAGTCCCAATAAGGTTTATCATGTAATCATATAACATGGCCCTTCTTATTACTCATTAATAAGTTTTTTTTTTTTGGTTTATTAAGGTGGTTCAACTGCTAGAAACTGCTTTTGTTAATCTCATAAATTTTGCGTCATTAGTTGCCACAAACGCTGCAAGACATCGTTTTGTTGCTGGGAAGTCGAAGATGCTTCTTGAATTTGGTCTGCGACGGGCACATGTAAAATGTTTTTCCCATTTTAATCCCTTTTTAAAGGGGTAGGACTATTAACACCCGGGCTTTTGCTCAAAACACCCATATGTACAACACATTATAGCACACTGTACCATCAAAGTATTGAGCAAAACCCGGGTTTCGATAACTGCTCCCTTTTTAAAGCACTATCTTTGTTCTACTGTGTTAAAGGGCTGCTTGTCTTGTATCCTGTAGGGCCCTGATGGAGGTATAGGGGCATCAAAGTATTGCTATATGGGGGGGTTTGATGCAACAAGGTGATTGACTTGCTATATAACATTACCAATTTTTGTTTCTATTTCTCTTTTATATATCATGATAAATATTTTATATTTTTTTTAAAAGTACCAGATATATAAAAACAATCTTTGTGGAATTATCTAGTTCAGAGTTACTACTGTATTTTATTCAATCTTTTTTGCCTTTTCTGTTCAATTGTTGTGATTATATCAGTTGACTTTATGCTCGAACGTTGTAATTCAACAATATGGGCATCTTTTTTTGCTTCTAAACTAATGCACAAGACATGGCACACATTGTACTACAAACACAAAAACTTATAACAATTGAAGGAATAGGTTCTATCTCTTCCAATTATCATGAAACCTCATAGATACCACAATAGTCATAGAGTTTCCTTCTTCTACTTAATCTTTAAACTACCTTTTAAATAATGATTCAGCATTAATGTTCATCCATATTTGCTTTTGGTTGTTACAGCAATGTTGCTGCTGGGAATCTATTTGGAATCCCACTTCGTGGAACACACTCTCATGCCTTTGTTAGCTCATTTATGGTATGCCAATTTCCCTTAAATCTCTGCTTTTTCTTATTTTTTTACACATTTTTCTAGCTATACTGTTTGTTTTACCTTCTTTTGCCTTAAGTAAGCTGTTTGTTTTAAAAGACAGGTTTATAAAGACCTGAATTTCTCCTTTAAAGTGGTTTCGATTAATTATTTTCCTTTCTAATTATCATTTTCTGCCAACGTGCCTTTATATCAGTTTATTTCTTCATGCCATTTCTTCTTTAACCCTGCTTTTTCATTATCCAAATACATCACACACCATTCTCCATAATTTCATGGATGATTTCAATTAGTAAAATTATTTTGCAGAGTCCTGATGAGATTATTGAGAAGTCACTTAAGAGTAAAGATGGCTCAAATGTTTGTGAAGATTTTGTTAGTTCGGTGCAGGCATGGTTAAATAAATTAAAGGTATTGCGAAGTCTATTTTATATTCGCTCTACTGTATTAATGAGTATATTTTTAGCTCTAATATATGCTGATACTGCACCTGTTTAGTGGTCAAATTTATTAGGTGGAGTTTTTGGAGAAACAAACCAAAGTGAGTTAGCTGCTTTTGTCTCGTATGCTCTTGCCTTTCCAATGAACTTCTTGGCCCTTGTTGACACGTATGATGTAAGTGAAATTTTAACAGTTAAATTTAAATTAGTTTTTGGAGAAAAAAATCTATAGAATGCGTCAACTTGCAGATTAAGTTGAAATAAGTTCTCAAATGTGATTATTCATCAGTTCTCTCTTATTAATCTTGCATTATTCTAGTTAGGTTATCTTTAGTGTCAAGTAGGACAAAAGCCAAATAAATCTTAGTGAAGATTGACTTGGTATATTGTCTATTATCCTGGCTTCGTTCAGGATACACATAATAAGAATGGTATATAATCTAATGCATTATGACCCATAAGCTGCTACTTACTGGCATAGTTCCATATTTCATGTAAATTTTACTTATTTTATATTCATGGATGCAATTTCCATCTCTGATCTCTTATTGAATTCTATTTTTTGCTGTTGATGGGGGTTTTTATAATCCATGTGAACAGGTCGTGAGAAGCGGAATTCCTAACTTTTGTGCAGTTGCTCTGGCTCTACATGATTTGGGGTGCGTAAATTAATTTTATGTGCATGTATGAATATATAGGCTCTAATTGATTTGTATATTATCCAACTAGATTGTCTAGACTTAATTCCATTGGGTTTTTTTTTTAAACTACTTCTGTTATTGCCAAACAATCACTTTGATTGAACTACTTCTATGGTAAGAAATTTATTTTCACGAAGCATATTTTTTTATTGTTTTGCAGGTATAAAGCAATAGGTATAAGATTGGACTCTGGTGATCTTGCCTACTTGTCATGTGAGGCTCGAAAGTTTTTTCAAGCCATTGAGAAGGAAT
This sequence comes from Galeopsis tetrahit, assembly GCA_963675135.1. Classification (NCBI taxonomy): domain Eukaryota; kingdom Viridiplantae; phylum Streptophyta; class Magnoliopsida; order Lamiales; family Lamiaceae; genus Galeopsis; species Galeopsis tetrahit. The sequence continues at coordinate 93,170,109 of OY776119.1, forward strand.
TTGGCATGCCTGGTTTTGGAAAGATGAGCATTACAGCCAGTAATGACCTCAATGAAGAAACTTTGGATGCTTTGAACAAACAGGTATAGCTATATATAACAACATTTTAAAGATACATGCTTCTCGACCAAAGTCTTAAATATCAGCATGGCACTAAAGGTGGGCTTTTGCTTTGTTTTATGATCAAAGAAAGCCTAGAAATTCTAAATATCAGTTCATTACTTTCGTACAGCACAAGAGATCAAAATTAATCTGGATTTCAATAATTTTAGCTGTTTTATGAAACTGAGAAATCACCAAATTCTTGTATCATAGGGGAACTGATAGTTGTAGTATGTAAATGAAAAATGGTGGAGTCAGTTATTGTGTTGGGAGCTTTTGTTTCTTGTTAATTGCAATGCATAATGATGCCAAGCAGGTCAAGGCTTGTTATATGTAGAGATGTCGAATGGGCCGGGTCGGCCAGCATGGTACTGAACTGCCAACTGATTTTTTCAATATGAGTCAGGACTGTATGGGCCTACTATTTTTAGTCCCAGCCTAGCCCTAGATTGGCTGTCGGGCCAAATTAGCCCTACGTTTATATACATTTTTTTATTAATAATATTTTTAATGCTCAAGCATGGTTTTGTGACTTTATCCCTTAAGCAATGTATTTCATTGATACATAGTTTTGATTATTGATGAATTAATACTTTTAAATTGTGCTCTCTTTTTTTTGGCATGAAGTTATGGGCTTTGTATAATTGGATTGGGCTTGGAGAACCTTTGAAACTGAATCTAAACCCACATTATAAAAAAAGCAAACTATCAGGCCAAAAAACTCCGAAAAGTCGGACCAAAATTGGCCCAAGCCCAGTCGGCCAATCGGGCCAGTAAATACGACCTGGTTCTTTTCGGGCAGCCATAAATGAGGCCCTCTTCCTGGCCTGAACCCCGGGTTTCATAGGCTGTCCCGTCAGGCCGGGCTCATTTTGGCACTTCTAGTTATATAGTATTATGCATTTAAAAAAAATTCTTCCTTTGGGCAGGGTCATGAAGTTGATGCATTTGGAATTGGAACTCATTTGGTTACATGCTATGCACAACCTGCCCTTGGTATTGTTTTCAAATTGGTCGAAATAAATAATCAGCCTCGCATCAAACTTTCCGAAGATATTTCAAAGGTTTGATTAGTCTTTGTGGTATCACTTTACAATTTTTAATTATGGAAATTTATTAAGATTTGTTTTAGGTCTCCATTCCTTGCAAAAAAAGATGTTTCAGACTATACGGGAAGGAAGATTACCCTCTCGTGGACCTTATGACAGGGGAAAATGAACCACCTCCTAAGGTACTCTTGAGCTCCTCTGCTTCTCATTCCTTCATATAGTAATATGCATTCGTTTTATACCCTATTTATTTGCATTAAACAATCCAACACTCTTCTTCTGTAATCTTTTACTATCAAATTCAACTAAAATTTATTGACAAAAACATCTATGAACTCGGTTCATGGAAGTTTTATTGTAAACACGGTACACTATTATAAAGATTTTGAGAAGAATAACGTATAAAAGTAGTCATTTTTTGAAGAGTGATATTTCGTATATATGTAAAACAGTGATACTTCGTATACTAAACAATATTACTCTAAAGGAACACTGTTCACGTGAACTTGTTCACAGGTGACCTACTGAAATTTAATACGTGTACCTATTAGTGAATTTGAAGATATAAATATAACTTGAACATCTTGGACTTTTGGAATATCTACCCATTGTAGAAGCATGGTGCCAGTATACACATGAGAGATACTTCAGGGGATTTATTATCTGACTAAAATTGAAATTGACATAATGTTGGGACTTTCGGTCAAACAAAGTCCCCACGGGTTTTCGGAATATCGGAGTTGGAAAATTGTTAAAAAAGAATTTATTTGTGTTACTCATTCCAACAAGGCGCATTTTCTTACTAGGACATTACTTTCAATTCATGCATTCATACTGTAGAACTCATACTCCTTTAGGTACAGAATGCACTTGAATGGTAGTTAGTAGCTTAAGCTTTTGGGCTGTTGTGATTGGCAGGCAGGTGAACGCATTTTGTGTCGCCATCCGTTTAATGAATCCAAGAGGGCGTATGTTGTACCACAGCATGTTGAGGAGCTTATGAAGTGTTTTTGGCCTGGAATATCAGGTATGAATTTTGGATTTTAATGTGTCCAGAAGTGGATTATAACTTCAAATTGATTATCTTAATGTTTAAATGTCTTATATCACTAACAAATTGATACACCACCAGCCTGGAAAATCAAGTTGTAAAATTGGATGATTCCTTAGTTTCACAATTATTTGACAAGTCAACAAAATTCTTACAATGAATTTGTTGAAATTTCAAATACTGTATCAGATTTTAAAAGTTTTTTGGTCTCATAACTTGTCTGTAGTCCAATTTTGGTTTCCCAAAAGTAATCTTTTCAATTTACTGTCCATTTTTTTTACCTCAAAAATTGAAAATGGTGTTGTTTTAAATACTCACGTGACATTCTCTTATAGTTCTGCCTTTTGGTCTTTACTTGCATTAGAGTTCTCCAGTGACAAACTTTTGATATAGTTTACTTGTACATGTTACAATTTTTTTTAGAAATAACTCTTCCTATTGACATTTTCTTTAATTTTCTAGAAATAGCTCTTCCTATTGACATTTTCTATAATTTTCTTTCAAAAGGAAAAGAAAGAGAAGAGCTACCACCCCTAAAAATTATGAGAGAACGGTGTATCAAACATCTGGAGCAGATGCGACCGGACCACATGAGAAGGTTAAACCCTACACCATACAAGGTACGACGAATATAATTCCGACCAAAATAAAAAAACAGAATTGCTTATATCACAGAATTGCTCATATCTTGCATGATGCTTATCATAACATTTTTTTTGTGGGCAGGTTAGTGTTAGTGCAAAATTATATGACTTCATTCATTTCTTGTGGCTCAATGAAGCACCTGTGGGAGAATTGCAATGAGAGATAATGGTGATTGTATATGGACGACAATAAACGCAACTTGTGAAATGACGACGGCCCCATTAGAACGGCCCCATTGTGAAATGATGACGCAGCTTGGTCTATTCATTCTTTTCCTTTTGTAAGCGAAATCTGTAACTACATCTAGTTTGTTAGCGAATCACATCGGTTTATCTAGTGCGTATCTTGTAGAACTATTGATTACAAACTCCTAATTAACAAATTAGAGTTAATATCTAAGACATTCATCTATCTTTGTCCGAATATAAATTTAATCCTCATGAGTCCTTTTACTTTATTGATTTTAGTCTTTTTTTTTTTTTTGTTGATTGCAAACATTTTTGGCGTAAAATTCAAATATGTGGTCGGACAATCTGAAGTTAGTTCTAGTTTTTGAATTTGGTTGCGTAATTCTCAATTGAAGTGTTCTCTAATTGATTTTTTAAATTTGTGTCTTTTTTCTTATATTTCACGATTCACATAAAATTATTGTCAATATACTAATCACACATCTTCCCTGAATTTCTAGTTGATATTAAAAGGACAAATAATTTACAAAATAACAAAAAACAGTAATAAAATTGGATTCAACTTAAACTACAAAACGAAAATCATTTTCTTTAGTATTAGGAGTTGATAGTATTTGTTAAGCAACATATGGAGCTTGGTATTAATTAATTACCAAGGAAGCTACATTATCTAAATATTCTGCAGTATATATATGTATATGTGCCTGGCCTATTTCATTTGATCAGTACTGCAGATTGACTATATAATGACCATATCAGATGAAGTGCAGACAAGAAACTGATGCTCTATTTGTTGCAGCTCCGACCGTATAGTAGAACCACCAACTGCAGAAGCTTCCACACCTTGCGATAAATCCTCGATGGAATCGATAGCGACTTCTTTAGAATTATCTTCCCCAATGAATCCATATGATCTTCAATTTTTTCTGTAATTATATTGTTTTTATAGAAGATCAACTTCACTATATATATTTCATGTAAATTTAGAGTAGCTCTTTTGTGATGTGCCAAGAGTGTGACCACAATTATATAGGTCCATCTTTGAACACACTAACTTGTGAATTTGATTTTTTATTTTTATTTTTTTATGTGTTGTTGCATTTCATGTAGTTATAATAATAACCTTTGTAATTAATTTATTATTTAAGAAACCTTATAATTTAGGTGAAATTGGAAACATTTAATAGTGTGGATTCCTTTAGAGAATCCATTATTCACATCAAAATAGTTACAGTAATTTAAAATTATGGCAACTTATTAAAAAATGCATCTGCACTTTATTTTGTATAGTCAAGAACCTAATATACAGAATGTGCAAAATTGCAATCCTCTGCTGCAACAAACTTATGAATTATAGAATTACAACCACAAGGAAACCTGCCAAAACAAACCAATGAGGTAGTAAAGGCCTGTTTGGTGGAGAGTGATTGGCAGGCACTTGTGCTGTTCCTGCAGTTGTTAACTGAGCTGGAGGCGGCGGTGAAAGCACCGGGACATCACACGAACCAAACGTCCCGTTCACCTGTCATATTTTCCTCAAAAACATGAGTCCACTCAGTCCTTGTACTCCTACTTATATTGAAGATACTACAAACATACCTTGCAATAGGCAATGCTATCACAGCCACAGGTTAGACGCCCATTTGCTTCGTCAACTGCTTCAGGCGCTCCCCCTCCGTCGCTCCTCTGCAACCAAATAGTTCAGACAGAGCTACTTATAGAATTCAAGTAAAGTAGGTACCTTGTAATAATCAACTGCAATGAAATTAGGCCAACGGTTGGCACTAGCCGAGTAACAAGTCCTCATCATGCTTATCAAATCAGCACCAGAGTTGTCCACACAAGCTTCTGTTACATTAGGATTTGTTGGAAAGTAATTCATAAGCACCAATGACCTTGAAGTCGTGCTCAACGAAGACGATTCTGAACGCTTCGGACATGCTCCACGTGTCATCCCCTCATTTCCATCTGCACACATCACCACATTTCTTCAAAATTAGGCCTTTTACAACATTTTTTACCATTTCAAGAACAAACATGGCTATTTAAACCCATATTTTTGTTCAATAGACTCACACAACTGTAAAGTGAGTGTACTCAACAAATAACTCGATATTTATGAAAGCAGAGGAAATCTCACATTGATTTTCGACCACGTAATTCCATTCGTAGGCTAAGCCTTCCGAAGCCTCCTTGGATGCTTTAGAAGTAAAGACGAGCAAACGCTGGTTTGCTCGTGCCATTTCATCAACGGTAGGCCAATCTTCGCCGTTTTTAGGCATTTGAGAGAGAGGAAACAGGTATTGAGTGAGGCCAGATGCATTGAACACTTTAGTGAGGCCTTGAGGAGATGTAACATAATCCTCAATGAAGAATGTGATGATTTCAGATGGGTTTTCTTGGAGAAACACTTGAATTTCTCTCAACACATTAATAGCCGGTTGCTGCCATATATAATGAAATTCCACATTAATATAATCACCATATTCAAAATGCAGCTTAATTCACATATAGCTAGAAAATGTTACTTACAAATGCTGTCACGTTGTAACAATTGCCCCCGAAAGAGTGGCACAACCAAATGTCGTTGTCGAAATCGTACATATCGAGCATAAGCCCCCGAACACCATTCTACGAAAACAAATTCTTGTATGAGACGATTTAATATCAGCAGGTTCTGTCACGGATTCAAAAAATTTCTCTAATTTTGATTGCAATATTTTTTTTCCCATTTTATTGTTCTAATAGTTGCACGATAAATGATTTTTTTAAAAACAATATTCAACTTGTATTTATCACATATTTATATATTAAAAAAATTCAGATAGTGAAATATGTCAAAAATGAAATACCAGATGATTTTATTTCAATTTTGCCATCTCAATGATGAAATACTACAGAAAATCATGAACCATAATTTACAAAAAAAGAAATAAGGACAATGCATCAATAATTACAATTAATAATGCAAATGACATAGTAAATTATTTTCTCTAAGTAATCATTGTACTACTTTATTAGGTACATTAAACTGCTATTATTAGAGCAGGTTAGGGCGGTTGACTTTTTTAGATTAGAAAACCAGGGCAAAACAGTAATTCCATTCTCTGCAACACATGTGCCAGTAATAATTCAATAATTCTTCGAGAAAGTCTTTATATAAATCAAGTTTTATGGTACAGCTAGTGTGTTTGTTTCATTAAAATATATATTAATTTTCAAGTATTGACGATTTAATTCAAAATTAATTGGAGTACTTACTTTGAGCTGATCAGTAATAGAATCTTCCTGATTGGTCGGAGCGAGAAGGGTAGACCCGGTACCCGAATTTGACCCGGTCCGAGCAAAGGAGTTGTGGGTAGTCAGCCATGAATACTTATTAAACGGCAGCCCTTTTACCTGTTCAAATTTATAACCAAAATACTTAACTAAACTCAATTAATTATTCAAACGAATATTACCTGTAGCTAAAAAAATGCAATTATGAAATGAGAAAATATATTTATTCTAATTTTGTCATGCACAAATTTTAATAAATTTTGATTAATTTATTTATAAAGGAGACAAGGGAAGGGTGTGACTGAATCTACTTATAAATAAAGTGAATGATAATTTAACGAAATTTGGCTATCAAAAATATTTTGGATAATGAAATTGGATGGAAGTGTATATACCTTGGAGGTGGGAATTATGGGCAGAATTCGAGTACATCGAGGTCTGGTGTTGCCATTTGCAGGGCAAGTGGAGCATGTTAAACCAGAGTCGCACTTGTCGGAACACGTTTCTCCAATCTGTTAAAACTCATTAGATTGTTTCTTTTTTGAAAAGTTATAATAATGTATTGAAATTAGAATGGAAATAGACCTGGAGAGAATTAGATGAGTAGGCGAAGAAGCTGAAGGCTGTTATCAACAACAGCTTTATGTGCAGACCCTGTATAATAATGGAGTACAAGATTAATTAAAATGAAACTCTAGCTATCTGAAAGAGTTGTGGATAAATCTATCTGCAAACCTGCATCTGAAGCTCTTCTAAGATGAGAGAGATGGATGTTGAGAGGTTTTTTTGTGTATGGCTGGTATTCGAATTAAGGGTGTTTTAGATTTTAGGACAGGTTTTGACAATTTAAATTGTTCCACTTTTGACTTGACTTGTATCGGATTTTTGTTGGACGAGGTCTGATGAAGCGGTAACTCGAAATTTCCATAAATTAGTAAAATTACTAGTCAATTTCATAAAATTTGTCATTTTTATAATTTTATACTATAGAATTAAAGAATATATACTATTTTTTTTACATATTTACCCATTATTAATTTTTCTATTTTTTCTTTACTTTTTCTCTCACCTTTCCTCTATCACACATAAACAATTAATTTGCACCCTCAACTACTATCTCCTTTCACTTTTTCTACTTTCCTTTTTCATTATTTTTTCTCTCATTTCCACTTTATTTCATAGAGATAGTTTAGAAATATTTATAAAAAAAATAGAAAAAATAATAGACCTAAGAAAAAAAAAAAAAAAAAGACTAAATGCAACAAATTTTATTAAATAGAGTCAGGAATGACAATGAGGCAGAGCAGTGCGGGTATCTCAATATTTAAACCTGTCCTCTACATATACGCATCCGCCCTGCCCCATAATTTACTATGGGACAACATTTTAAGCCCTGCTCTGTCCCGCGTGGGAATCAGCCCTGCCCCATGTCTCATTTTACACACACATATATATATGAATAAAAATATTTAAAATGAAATAAACTAAATATTAAAATTCACTTTTAAACTCAATATTAAAAATCCACACAATCATATTCAAAATGAACAACTAAATAATCAAATCAACGATAGTTTTATGTTCAAAATTAACGATAACTATTATATAAATATTAAATTTCTACGGTTTCCACCACGAGCTCCACTTCTTCTTCATATTATATATATATATATATATATATATATATATATTTAGAGAGGGATAGAGCGAGGCAAGACAGAGCAGGACAATAAATATGTAAACTCATGTCTGCCTTGTCCTGTGCGTGGGGTTGGGCTGATCTGCCCCTTTTTAGAATGGGGCAGAACAGGACAGGGTGAGTCCAAATCGCTCGGGGGCGGAGCAACTTTCGAACAAATTATTTTGCCATCCCTAGATGGAGGGAGTACTTTGTAAACAATTTTTTTATTGTAATAATTTTATCCGGCTTGGACCAATTGAAAAAGTCAAAGTCTTGTATACACTCAAGTACATGGTGTATTTGAGTGGACTTTGACTAGTCAACTGTTGACCGGTCAACGATCAAACTTTGACTTTTTTTTTTTTGATTTTTTTTTTCGATTTTTATTTTGAAAAAGTGTATGTTAGTATATTGAAAAGTGCATCTTTGTTTTTTAAATGAAAAGTATATGTTACTATATTGAAAAGTGCAACATTGTTTTTAATGAAAAGTGTATGTTCTTATAACTGAAAAATGTATGTTATTATAACTTAAAAGTGTATGTTATATTAATTAAAAATGTATGTTTTTTTTTTTTTTAGGAATGAAAAATGTATGCTATTATAACTGAAAAGTGTATGATCTATTAATGAAAAGTGTAAGTTATATATTAATGAAAAATGTATGTTATTATAACTGAAATGTGTATGATCTATTAATGATTATAATTGAAAAGTGTAGTTCTATTAATGAAAAATGTAAGTTATATATTAATGAAAAGTGTATGTTATTATAACTGAAAAGTGTATGATATTATAACTGAAAAGTGTATGTTAATATAATTGAAAACAACATTGAAAAATGTAAATTTTCTGTATAAAAAAAAATCGAAAAAAAAAATCGAAAAAAAATTTGAAAAAAAAAACTCAAAGTTTGACCGGTCAATGGTCAACAATTGACCAATCAAAGTCCACTCAAGTACACCATGTACTTGAGTGCACAAGAGACACACTCATTAAAAAATTTACCGATTTCAATAATTAAAAAAAATACCCTCATATAAATCAGTGATCACATCAATATCATAAATTTTATAATTTCTTCAAATTACAAAATTAACTAGAGAAATTTAGTAAAATAAAAGTCAATTATTGATTGTATCTTGTTAAAATTCAAATCTACTTGCAGCTCCTAACCAGCTACGTATTTCCACAGACTTTTATCTTTCACTCCTGCTTAAATCTCTCACCCTTCTTTTTTCATACTCATGCAAAATCTCATTAAAGTGATCACTTGCGCAAAACTTATGGGTAGACAACAAATTCACGCCTCTAATATTTTTGACAGATTAACAATGAATTTAAAGGTTAATTCTTACAGATGGATTAAAGGAAATAATTTAATAGCAAAAACATATGATTTGGAGGAATGGCTTAGGGAACCAGCAATTTTGCCTTAGATAGTTAGTGAGGCTCTGTTCTGCTGTGTTGCTGGTTTTGTTAGTATTAATTTATACTGCATTTCGGGTTATTTCTTATACCCTAGTAATAAAAAAAATTGTTGTTTCCAAAAACAATGAATTTACCAACATATTGGATAAATCTAGCAAATTTGGGAAACAGTGAATTTACCAACATATTGGATAAATCTATGACCGGAAAATTTCGTTAAATTCATCGCAAAATCTTCGTTTTTAAAAAAAATAGCCATTGAATAGGCCTATATATGTTTGAGCTTCACCAAATGGGTCACCCAATCAACTTATGAATTGGACTAGAAAAACATAGGCCTAAAAAATCAGGCCAATTTGGCCCGACCCACTGGCCCAAAGGGCTTGGTAGACTCACGTCAATTTGGCCCGGTGGGCTATGGGCGATCCGATTGGTTTGATCATTTTTTTTTTCTAAATAAGATTTCAATATTATAATTGATGACGTTAAATAGTTTATAATTTTATTTGGACTTGTTGTGTAATGTAATAATAACTATGACTGTTATCGAGTCTAAAAAAAAAACTATGACTGTTATTGAATTCTGCATATTATTATATTAGTAATGTATATTGTTAATTAATATTATTTGTATAAATAAATATTTATGTAGTTAATGTGCAATAAAGTTTATACATATAATTTTTATAAGAAATACTTAAAAAAAAAAAGTTATGAGTTGGACCAGCCTACTAACTTAAACAAGTTAGATTTGACCAGTTTATGGACCATTCCGACTCAAAACATCGCTTAGCCCAATGAATTGAGTTGAGTTGAGCAATTGGAATTGCCCGTTCTAATATATGTATTTCTTCAAGTAATACTACATTTTATTCCTTATTTTATTGTATTTAATTTTAGGAAACTTTGATTTATTTATGAGTAGGTTTTGTGTGAATAAATTCTCACCATGAAATTAGGGGTGGGTAAATATACCGAAATTTCGGTATACCGAGCTTTTCATACCGAAAAATATCGAAATTATTGAAATTTTCGGTACGGTATGATATCGCATCGAAATTTTCGGTACGGTAACGGTATGGAAAATGATCATACCGCGGTATTTCGATATACCGAAATTTTTTCGGTATTCGTAATGAAACGGTATATCGATATACCGAAATACCGAAACCTTAATAAAATAATAATTTTATATTATTTTCAAATTAAAATAACTTTAATTATTAAAACATAAATAAAATAAACCTTAAATAATTAATTTCGGTATAAAACAATGCTTCAATATTTTTGATATGAATCGATATACCGATATGGTACGGTATACCGATATACCGTACCGAAAATTCGGTATACCGAAACTACGGTACGATATCGGTATGAATTTTTACATACTGAAAATTTTGGTATACCGAGATTACGGTATACCGAAATTTCGTTACGGTAACGGTATAGATTTTTTCAATATCGAAATTTTCGGTATGATAACGGTATGATTCGATATGGTCGGTATACCGTACCGAACCACCCCTACATGAAATTGTATTGATGAGATTACAACTAATATTTTTCAATAATTTTAATAAAACTCTTTAAAATAACGACTAATACATTTCAATAATTTAAATGATACTCGTTATCATTAAGATTAATGTATATTTTAATAATTTAAAGTGATACTCTTTAGCGTTCTAACTAGAGTATCTTTTAATAATTTAAAATGATGTTATTTAGTATTACAACTTATATTTTTCAATAACTTAGGTGAAACTCTTTAGCATAACGATTAATACTTTTTTGGTACAACGTAACCAGTCTCATACCAAGAAAATTGTTCATATCTTTTCCTGTATTTATTTATAACTAAGAAGTCAATTATTGATCATTAACATTTGCCAATTGCATAGTATTCAACTATGGACCAAAAGTTGTTACAGTTTCGTGCGTGTAATTAACCACTAGTGCGAGTATTACTTTATTCACGTTATTGTTGTGTCTTTTTTATGGAATTAGCCTTGTCTTTAGCGTAACAAAAATTGTGAAATACGGAAATACTATAGAAAATATAGGTGATATGGAAAATATGATTTCTTGATTAGTTGTAAAGGAGATTTACAATGAGTATTTATACAAGAGAGAATTAGGTCTAATCTAACCCTGATGGGCTTTATAAGAGAGCCCATAGGAAACTAAGGTGGGCCTATACAATAAATAAGAATGAGAGTGTATTTACTAATATAGGTCCAATATGCCCCCTCAAGATGGAGTACCATAGGATAGGCCAATCTTGATCATAAGGAGCTGAAGGCGAGCACTGGAGAGAGGTTTGGTGAGGGCATCAGCAAGTTGGTCGGCAGTCGAGACATGCGAGATGCGGAGGCGAGCAGTTTTGACTAGGTCACGAACAAAGTGGAAGTCGATGGCAATGTGTTTCATTCGTGAGTGAAACACAGGATTTGAGCACAAGTAGGTGGCCCCAATGTTGTCACAGTAGATGACTGGCACCGGAGAAATCGGAAAGTGTAGTTCTTGAAGTAAGGATGTTAGCCATTGCACTTCAGAGGCTGCTGCGGCAATGGCTCTATATTCGGCCTCAGTTGACGAGCGAGCAACAGACTTCTGCTTTTTGGACGACCATGAGATGGGATTGGCCCCCAAAAAGACGACATAAGCACTCGTGGAAGTGCGATCATCGTGGTCGCCTGCCCAGTCAGCATCAGTGAAGCAGTGGAGCGAGGAGGATGAGGATGGGGTAATGTTGATTCCGACATCCCTTGTACCATTGAGGTAGCGGAGTAGACGCTTGACAGCAGTCCAGTGAGTGATGGTGGGTGCATGCATGAACTGAGATAGCTTATGGACGGCAAAGGCGATGTCAGGTCTGGTGAGCTGGAGATACTGAAGGCTGCCGAGCACCTGACGATACTGAGTGGAGTCAGCGGGAGGGGTGCCATCTGATAGAGTGAGGCGAGCAGAGGTTGAAAGTGGAGTTTGGACTGGTTTGGAGTCGATCATGTTGTATCGGGCGAGCAGATCAGTGATGTATTTGCGTTGGGAGAGCAGGCATGAAGTTTTAGAGCGAAGAACTTCCACTCCCAAGAAATAGGATAGAGGACCAAGGTCCTTGACCGAGAATTTGGCACTGAGGTCGGCAGCAACCCGGGCGAGCATGGGCGAGGAGTTGCCCGTCAGAATGAGGTCGTCGACATAAACAAGGAAGTAGGCGACCACCCCATTGTTGTTGTAGACGAACAGTGATTCATCAGAGTGAGTGGGGATGAATCCAATGTCTACAAGGAAAGAGCGAAGAGCATAGTACCATGTGCGAGGAGCCTGCTTCAGGCCATAGATGGATTTGCGAAGTTGACAGACATAAGTGGGAAAAGTCTTGTCTTTGAAGCCCGGAGGTTGAGCCATGAAGACTGTGTCGGAGAGCTTTCCATGGAGGAAGGCGTTGTTGACGTCGAATTGGCGAAGAGGCCAGTCGTTGGTAACCGCAATGCTAAGGACAGTTCGCACAGTGGCGGGCTTGACGACGGGGCTGAATGTTTCAGTGAAGTCAACACCTGGTCGCTGATGAAAGCCTTTGGCGACCAGACGAGCCTTGTATTTATCCAAGGTGCCATCAGATTTTCGTTTAATACGAAACACCCACTTGGAGCCGACCACGTTTTGAGATGTATTGGGAGGAACTAAGTCCCAGGTGCCGTTTTGAAGAAGGGCATCAAATTCAGCCGACATGGCTGCCCGCCAGTTTTTATCTTTGAGTGCCTGCGATACACAACTCGGCTCAATGTCAGAGGCGATGACAGAAGTAAGTCCATACCTCGGGTTTGGCTTGAACACATTGTTTTGAGCTCGAGTTACCATGCGAGATGCAGGAGGTCGTAAGGGAGCATTGGTCGGCACAGGGATGTCAGGTATGATTGAAACTGGCGAGGAGGCTGGTGGGGGTATAGGCTGTTGATCGACCAGTGTTGGTTGTTGGGGATTGGTAGGCACGGGATTGTGGTCGAGGACAGTTGTGGCGAGGTGAGGGAGCACAGGTGCTATAAGTGTGGGCGAGGAGCTGGGTGGCGAGGAGGTGGATGAATGATTAGTGGGAGAAGGATTTGAAAAAGGAAACGTATGCTCTACAAACTGAACATGACGCGAGGTGTAGAGTCGGTTAGTGGAGCGATCAAAGCAGAGATAAGCACTTTGTGTGGGCGAGTACCCAACAAAGATACATGGAGTAGAGCGAGGATCAAGTTTGTGAGTTGTGTAGGGGCGTAGTAGAGGATAGCAGAGGCAGCCAAAGACTCGGAGTTTGGTTAGGTTAGGGGGGCGAGTAGTGAGTTTTTCAAAGGAGGAAGCCATGTCGAGGTTGACTTTGGGAATGCGATTTATGATATAGGCTGCTGTGCAAACAGCATAGGGCCAGTAGGTGAGAGGCATGGAGGCATGGTGAAGAAGAGCTAGGGCCGTGTCAACCACATGACGATGGCGACGTTCAGACATGCCATTATGTTCGGGTGTGTGAGGTGGGGTGGTGAGGTGTGCGATGCCATGGGTTTGAAGAAAGGGGCGAAGAGCAATGAATTCACCCCCATTGTCAGAGTAAAAGGTTTTGATTGTGTTTTGATAGGTGTTTTCAACAAGGACTTTGAATGTGGTAAAGGTGGGGAGAACATCTGATTTTCTTTTTATAGGGTAAACCCATATGAACTTGCTGAAATGATCAACAAATAGCACATAGTACTTGAAATTATCAGGAGACAAGACAGGTGACGACCAGACATCAGAAAAAATAACATCAAGTGGTTTAGTAGATGTAATGCTTGAATCATAAAAAGGTAGTTTGTGACTCTTGATACATGAGCATGAGTTACAATTGAAGTGTTTTGATGGAGCACTGGATAAACTAAGCTTAGAGAGGGTATGAGCGAGGATTTTTGTTGATGGGTGGCCAAGGCGAGCATGCCAGGTGGTCGTTGTGAGGTGTTGAGATGTGAAGGCTTGCGGGGAGGTGATGGACATGTGTGCCGGCCAGACATATAGATTATTTATACGACTCCCAGTGAGGAGAATGCTCCCCGAGTGACCATCCTGCACCTGAAAGGAAGAACGATCAAAGACAATGTTAACATTATTGTCACGACAGAGACTAGAGACTGAAATCAAGTTTTTCGAGATGTGTGGGACGACCAAGACATTTGAAAACTTGAGAGATGTAAGGTGAGGAAAGCACATAGAGCCAGTGTGAGATATGCGTAAACCTTTACCGTCACCAATTTCAACATTGTCAGCTCCATCAAAGGGCGAGTGAAGAGAGAGGTTGGCGAGATCGTTGGTGATATGATGCGAGGCACCTGAGTCAAGGATCCAGTGCTCGGCAGGATGTGCCGAGGAGGCCGAGTGGGCCGAATAGGCCGGGCGAGCATCTGGTCGATTGGGGCGAGGAGGTGGTGAGTACCGTCCAGGCGGTCGGCGAGAACCCATAGAAGGAGCGGTGAGTGGGGGGACTGAGTTAATCTCAGGGCAGGTGCGAGCAGTGTGACCGGGTGCTCGACAGTATTGGCAGGTGCCAAGGTAGGGCCTTTGCGAGGACTGGCGAGGACGAATGGCAGAAGGCCTGGACCTCGAGTCAGATCGCGAGGAGTCGGGTCGCGAGGAGCGATGATGCGATTTTCCCGCAGTGAGTGCAGAAGCAGGTATTGAGGCCGAGGAAGGTCGCGAGGCAATTTGGACCTCGGCACTGAGGAGTTTGTCACAGAGCTCGGCAAAGGAGATGGGCTGCTCGCGAGCTTGGATGGCATTTGCGATGTCATTATAGGACTCATCAAGGCCATTGAGGACTTGGAGGGTTACGTCCTCGGCATCAGACTTAATGCCGAGGAGTGCAAGTTCGTCGACCACAGAGCGAACTTCCATGAGAAAATCGGAGATTGGGCGAGCACCTTTAGACAGAGAGCGAAACTTGGTTTTGAGGGCAAGAATTCGGCCTCTGGAGGGTTTTCCATACATGCTCTCAAGCATCGACCAGGCTTCACAGGAGGTTTTAGTCGATGCAACAAAAGGAATGAGTTCTGGAGACATTGATCCAACCATGGCCGAGAAAATGAGGTTATCCTGACACACCCACAGGTCATGCGCAGGGTTGGAGATGATGGTGGTGGTGTTGGTGCCTTCGGCAGCTGGGATTGTGGAAGGTGGGCACGGATGCGTGCCCAAGACAAAGCCGAAGAGATTGTGCCCAGTGAGGAGGAGGCGAAGCTGAAAGGACCACGCACCATAGTTGGTGGAAGTAAGCTTCAGGGACATGTTTGCAAGACCTTTGAAGGTGATGGGTGCAGGCGACTGAGGTGGAGTGGCCATGGTGATGGGTATAGCAGCGGAGAAGCGTGGTGTCGTCGACTGGTGGCGGCGACAGTCTCTCAGAGAGATGCGGCGGCGGCGGTGCAGCAACGGCTGGGGTTTGTGGCGGCAGCGGCGGCGGCGGCGGCTAGGGCTGGATAGCGGCGGCGGCGGCTGGTGTGGATCAGGCGTGAGCCAAGCGACTCGATGATACCATATAGAAAATATAGGTGATATGGAAAATATGATTTCTTGATTAGTTGTAAAGGAGATTTACAATGAGTATTTATACAAGAGAGAATTAGGTCTAACCTAACCCTAATGGGCTTTATAAGATAGCCCATAGGAAACTAAGGTGGACCTATACAATAAATAAGAATGAGAGTGTATTTACTAATATAGGTCCAATAAATACTCCATATTTCACAATTTAGGAATTAACCACTAGTGACAAAACATCCAGAACCGACATTACTTGAATAATTAACTTAATTAATTTCTAAATTATATTTTACAACTTTTGTTACGCTAAAGACAAGGCTAATTCCATAAAGAAGACACAACTATAAAGTGAATAAAGTAATACTCAAATTGGGGGAGACAAACTCAATTAAAAACCCATAATTCCAACTGGCATAGTATTCACTGACTCTAATTAATTTCCCTCACACGCAATAGTCAGAAATATACATACAATAACATTAAACAGTCACATAAATTAACGTGCTATGTTTCTTCCTTGGACTTTCTTCTACACTCCAACAAGAAAGAATCAAATTCGCCATTCTAATTCAGATCTATCAATACTCTCCCCCCCACTTTCTCTCACTACATTCCAATCATCCATCATATTCTTCATCATCCTAGCTAATTTTGATCAAAATTAATAATTATGTCTATGCATGCAAAGACCGATTCGGAGGTGACGAGTCTGGCCCCGTCATCTCCGAATCGGGCTGTGTACTACGTGCAGAGCCCGTCGAGGGACTCGCACGACGGGGAGAAGACGACGAATTCTTTTCATTCGACCCCGATTTTGAGCCCGATGGGGTCACCGGGTCACCACTCACGTGACTCATCCTCGACCCGGTACTCGGGTTCTCTGAAACCGGGTTCACAGAAGTCGAGCAACGGGTCGAGGAGGCACCACCAGCGGAAGGCGGAGAAGCAGTGGAAGGAATTCGATGCGATTGAAGAGGAGGGGCTGCTGGATGAGGACGGCGGCCGGCGGGGAGTGCCACGGCGGTGCTATATTCTGGCGTTTGTTGTGGGCTTCTTTGTTCTGTTTTCTTTCTTCTCTTTGATCTTGTGGGGTGCTAGTAGGAATCAGAAACCTGTCGTTACCATGAAGGTATGTATCTCAACTTTTCTTCAATCTCAATTGATATCACGTGATAAAAACGACGTCGTTTTAGTGTTTTTTCGACGATATTTTTATTAAAAATACAATTTGAGAATATAAGTAACTAAATTTGTAAAAAGTTATGGAATGGATTTGACTTTAATCCGAAAATCATATGAATTTACATATACAATGTGATTAGTTGGGGTACATTATTATAATTGTGAATTTGTCAATATAATTTTGCTCAAAAAAAATTTGTCAATACAATGTATCACTATCAATGGGAAAAGTATCACTTATATTTTCTTGATAGAAATTGATTTTTGTAGTGTTTTTAGACTAGCTTGCACATTAATTATGATATATTACGATTGCATTTGTACAATTCTAACCAAACACCATATATATGTCTATATCAAAATGATGTCACACCTGTGATAAAAGTTGTTATCCATTACTGTACATACCAGAATTTCCAATATAAAAGAGGAATAAATGGAGATAATTTCTCCTTAAGATCAGGTGTTGTTACATATATCAATTAGTCAACTGATCGATCACAAAGTGTGTTGTTCTTAAATTCTTGTTAATTGACTAAAGCCTAGTTTAATAGGTATATTAATCTAACACAAACGAGTAATCGTGTCCAAAATAAATGTCTAATCAGACTTAATACTCCCTCCGACAACTTATAAGTTTTCAATTTACCATTTTGGTCTGTCCGTCTATAAGGTTCTCATATCATTTTTTATAAATACTTTTAATTTTTACACTTCACTTTATATTTAATTTTTATCTCTACATCTCTCCTCTTAATCACATACTTGTATTATATGTATTATTTAATGAATTTTCTTAATCTCTGTGTAAAAAAGTAATGAGAAGCTTGACAAATGGAAAAAGTAAATTTTATAATCAACACCTAGAAACAAAAACACAATTATGTGTGTAATAAATGACATACCATCTATAATTCAATTTAGATCAGTTGAGATATTTAGACGGAAAATAAAACGGGCCTAATTTTGTCCTTATTGCCAACATGAATTAACAACTAGGAAATATTAAGCGAGTCGTGAGTCATGATGACCGACCCCAGTTACAGCCTCTGATATCTTAATTAATTTTTTTGTTAACACCGACACTTAATTAAAGGGTGGGAATATATGAATGTTGGATCCTATATTCAAACAAAAATCAATTAATCAAACATTAACTGTTAATTAATTACTCCCTCCGTCCACCAAAAGTGTGCTCACTTGTTTTTAATTTTTAGGTCCACAAAAAATATGTTTATTCTATTTAAATAGTTTACTTTTGAATATTTTTTTTACTTTAATAACAAGATTGAGTATCTAACAAATATATTATTTACTCGTTATTTCAAATATATTCTTTATAAATATAATATGATTTTTTTAAAAACATGTATAAAATAAAGTGAGCACACTTTTGATGGATAGAGGGAGTAGTTGTCATTATAACCTAAACATATTACACCAAATATTTCACATTCACATTTCACATTTACAAACAAACATTTCATATTTAAAAGTGATTGTATTAAATTGTGGGGAGAAGTTGAATTTTGTATCAAAAAATGAATAATCACTGTATTTTTTAATGAGTCCGAAAAAGATAAGTAAATTTTGAGTAATATATAACGAGTATAATGTTAATTAAAATTTTGTTACACCATTACAGAGTATAATGTTCAACAAATTTATGATCCAAGCCGGGTCGGATTCATCGGGTGTAGCTACTGAAATGGTTACGATGAATGCAACGGTGAAGATCATTATTCGTAACAGAGGTACATTCTTCGGCATCCACGTCACGTCTACAACCTTGGGTCTTTCTTACTCTGATCTCGCTGTCGCTACCGGTGCGGTAAGTAAGCTTCTCACTTACATATTACATATTATTGATTAAAAAAAATCGTATAATATATACATATAGGCCATGTTTGATAGTTTAGATTAAACCTAAATTAACTATATATCATTTTTATTGGTTGTTTGATAACTTAGATTAGGTAAAGTCTAGTATGCACTCGAGTGCATGCTGTGCACTCTAATCCATGTGCACTTTTCAATTTATTTGACTTACACTTTTTGGTAAATGGTGTTGCACTTTTCAATTATTACTAAAAATATTATTATACAGTTTAATAATTGAAAAGTGCACCACCATTTACAAAAAGTGTAAGTCAGTAAACTGAAAAGTGAAACATGGACTAGGGTGCACAACATGCACTCGAGTCCATAGCAGACCAACCCCTTAGATTAATGGTAGATTAAGCTTTAAAATTTATAAAGTTTAGTTATCATTTTAAAGATAGTCCATATAGTGATTGTTGAGGTAAGAAAAAAATATAAAGATAGTAAGTGCTACATAAAAAAACAAAAAAAAACTCAAGATTTTTCATAATTACTCCCTCCTTTTCACTAGTATTTGCACCAAAAACTGGATACATTTTTAAGGAAAATATGTAATGAGTGAAGTATTAATGATAATTTACTAAATTTTTATGAGTAAAGTAAAAAATTGGTTGATTTGACTATAATTGTATAAATCTAATCTATAAATATGTAAATATTATGATGATGAAGTTTATGAAATAGTTTTATTTTTAGAAGTGTGCAAACAATTATGAAACTGAGCAATAAGACAAGTGTGCAAACAATTGTGGACAAAAGACGTACTTGTTAGAAATTAATATGTAAGAATTAATTCCCACCTTCTCTACAAGTTCGGACTTTTATGTTCACTTTCTTTATTTGCATTTTTTTTTTATAAAACAATAACTTTAATTTTACCTAACAACCCTGCACCACCCCACAATATTCTTATTTTATCTATTTTTTTTAAAATTTATGTCCAAAGATATGATGGAGGGAGTATTATTTATCCAAAATTTTAAAAAATAAACATATAAAAATGTAGAATTATATATATTCCGTTTGAAATATTGCAGATTAAAAAGTATTATCAATCAAGAAAAAGTCAAAAAACCGTAACGGTGATATTGGAAGGGAGCCAAATTCCAGTTTATGGAGGAGGAGCTGATTTGAGCAGCCTAAACGGGAAACCGATAGGGTCGGTTCCATTGGGCTTGAATTTCACGGTTCGGGCCCGGGCTTATATATTGGGCCAATTGGTGAAGCCCAAATTCTACAAAAGAGTCCATTGCTCCATGATTATGGACCCCAAGAAAATGAGCGTGGCCGTTCCTCTCAAGAACTGCACCTACACTTGATTGATAATACAAAATACTGAAATTTAAAATATTTAATTTAATTTTAAAAGAAAATGGAAGAATACGAGGGGGAGATGCTTCATAGAATTTAATGTTTATATTATTTTATTTGTTATATTGATGAGAATGTTAATTATGGGTAGACTCTTTCTCCATTCGTGGGCTTTATTGAATAATTGCCAGTAGAATTAGGGGGCAATAATGGTTTTTTGATGGATGGGGTATGTTGTGAAATTTCACTTGTAATTTATATTTGTAATAATTTTGTGACGAGTAATTTTGTATTCAAGGTATCAAACTTCTTGTAAGCAATTATTTTATTTTATTTCACTTTTTTTTTTATCCCGTTTAGATGATTTATAATTGTCCACTATTAACATTAGGTAATAAAAATGGAGTGGTTCGGCTTTCACATTATATTCAAATTTACAAAAAATGGTGGAGTTGAAATTAACAAAATCGGAATTTAGCCCAAGTGTTGTTTTCGCCATTGGGCATTCATACATGGGCTCAACTCATTGTTGTCCTAATTTGTTGACAACCTCCCTATTTATACTGAGTTACCTTCTCAATTGTTGGTGACACGTGATGAAAATGTGAAAGTGGAGAGTGAGAGAACAGTGAGGGTGAAGTGCTACCCATCTTTGTTCTTTAATTATCTCCACTACGTCCCGATACAATCTGACTCGTGTCTAAGTCGGTTTCACATACCCGAGACGAGTGGTGGCTGACGGCACCGAAACCCAACACATTTAAATAGGTGGTGAATATTAGACAAATTTATCAATGTGCAGCTATGTTGGTGCAATTAGGTGTCAAAAAAATGTATCTGGTCGGTGTTTCAATATAAAAAAATAAAATTGAATACTCTTTTATTGCGTTTTTAAATTCGTGTTATAAATAGAATCCCCCCATTTTAGTGTTTTTTTTCTTCAATTAACCCTAAAATTAATTACTTATGGAGGGACAGTATTATACTATTATGACACATCCAAAATTGACTGGGACAATCAGATTGAAAGTCCCAATTTACTGGTCGGTGTTTTAATTTAAGAAAAAAAAATGAATAGTTGCTAATCGATCTTTTCTATTGTCTTTTAAAATTCTTGTTATAAATAGAATTCCCCAATTTTAGTGTTTTTTCCAATTAATCCTAAACATTATTGCTTACGAAGGGACAGTATTGTGACATCCCAATTTGATATGGCCAATCAGATTGAAAAAAACAGTACTCCCTCCATCTTTGAATAAGTGTCACTTTGGCATTTTTCAACAAATTAAGATTATAAAGTGTGGTCCATATTACCCTTAATTAATTATAGCTAATTTTGATATAGAAGTTTTGTTTGATAAAGAATGTGGTCAAGAATGTAGCTATTATTCATAAACCAAATTAATTTTGGTATAAACAATGTTTATGCAATTTATTTATGAACAATATATATGGTAAATGAATAAGGGCAAAATAGTCAAAATTAAATAAAAAAACTCAGAATGACACTTATTTTAAAATTAGTTAAAAAGTCAAAGTGACACTTATTAAAAAACGGAGGGAGTATAATTTATAAATAAGTAACAATATACTGTAACAAATTTAGATAAATACTGTCACAATATGTGAGAACGAATTGATATATCAGAATCAGTCCAGTAGTGGCCGGCAATGTGTGGGCATGTGTGTAAAAGTGAAATAGCAATGAAATGCATATTTTTTTCAAATGAATAGATAGAAACGTAAATTGCAATATTAATTCGAAACTAGTTTAACTTGTAAATAAAGACAAACAATGTTAAAAATCGACGGTGGATCTATCTTTGGTGGGAAGTTTGTTATATTACATGACAAAGGCATGTCTACTTTAATTTAAGCATGAAAAACGATGAAGTACAAAAACTCTTACCAACCGCGTGAGCAATTTCAGTGTATTATTTTTTTAATCAAATGAACCATTTATATTTTGAGTGTGTTGACCTCTTTATAATCAATATGGCCTTAAATAAACTCATGTATTTTTGTACATTTGACGACTCATAGACACAGTGTCTGTAAACGAGCTTTAACTAAACTATTTATTTTACTACTCTAACTATACGTACTACTCTAACTATACGTAAGACGTTCTGCTACATATAAGAGCTCAGTTTGGCCGATGAGGCTGCTAGGAGATTGATATCAAACGACTCGTATTATTATTATTATTTCATTTGAGACGTGGAAGGTGATATATATCTTGTAATATCGTAATTGATCCTTTGGATGCCTACTTAATTAGAATAGTAAACCTTAAGGTTACATTTGAAAAAATATGGTGCTGGAGAAAACTTTACGTCAAAATAATAGTGAGATAAATACGTGTATATGTATACTATAAAGATGAATGCATATTTAGATGTTAGATGGAAAGATGAATGCATATTTAGATGGAAAGATGAATGGCTCTATTGGTCCACCAAACACAGCCACGAACAAGTAAAAAAAAAAAAAAGTTGGCAACTGCATCATCACAATCAAGAGGAATCTTGTAAGAAAATCAGAGGGAAAAACCGACAGTGGGTAAAATATCATCAAAACAGATCTATTTTCCAGAAACTAAAATTGAAATATTGATAGAAAAATGAATTCAATATTTATGTCAAGTCACATGCTAAATACTTTCACCGTATTTACCGCACAAAAAAATCCTACTCCATCTTTAATCCCAAAAAAGGAAAATATTCACAAATCTGATCAATATTCTTTGCGTCACCTGATGGTGACCCAATCATCCGAAACAGACCAATCAGGTATTTGATCACTAACTAGCGACCGCAGCCGTTCCGCCGCCGAGGTGAAAGAAACGGAATACTCCGGCAGGGGCAAAGAAGTCATTGAACATGTAGGCCACTCTGGAAAATCAAATTCAAATGGGCACCTTGGAGAAATTGACGCACTGTTTTCTTCTAAATCTCTAAAATCTTCATCACAAATAAATTGATGATTCAGGAGCATCTCAGCCGTCCATCTTTTTATTGGATCCTTCACAAATATTCTCCCAAGGAAATCTCTTCCTTTTTCAGATAAGCTCTCGGGAATCTCCGGCACTTCCTCGCCGGCGCCGATTCTCATTATCAACGCCGCCGCGTCGGAGCACCGCCACGCAGGAGTCCCGGACACCAATTCCGCCACCACACATCCGAGAGCCCAAACATCCGCCGCCGGGCCCTGATCCCCTCCGGCAACCATCTCCGGCGACATGTACAGAGGCGTACCCCTCAATTCGGGCCCCGAATTACTCCCTCCGGCCCGCTTCGAAAGCCCGAAATCCGCAATTTTAATTTCGCCATTCGGGCTTAAAAGAATGTTCTGAGGCTTAATATCGCAGTGAACGTACCCACACTTGTGAATTGAGTGAAGCCCGTTAAGCAGCGCTTTAGTGTACCGCCGGACTTCGGATTCCGGCAGGCGTCGATCGTCGGAGTTTTTGAGCTTATCGGCCAAAGACCCGCCGGAAACATACTCCAGCAGCAGATTATACACTTTCTCGCCGTTTTCGTACGAAATACTCTCGCCGAAGCAGTGGATAATTTCCGGGCAGTCCTTTAGATCGTCGAGAGCTAGTTTCTCGCTCATGAGAGATGAAGAGAGAGAAAATCCGCATGACTTCACGGCCATCAGTGACGGCAGGCCGGAAATATGGGTTTTCGGCGCCGCCAAATTCACCGTTGCGAAACTTCCGTGACCTAATATTTCGCCGCGAATCCAATCCATAATTAAGAATTAATTTTGAGGTTTTGGAGGGAAAGGGAAAACAGAGGTGTATACGAAACAATGTGAAACAGAGTTTTTACACATATATATAGTGTGATAGAGAGGGTTTTATTTTTTATTATTATTTTATGCGTGTTCCCAAAGTTAAAAAAAAAAAAAAAAAAAAAAAAACCACGTGGTTTTTCACAGGAAGCAGAAATATCGTTTAGTCTTGTTGGTAAAACGTGTTTATACTGTTGGAGTTTTATATATTATGCGACTTAATGTTTTGGTATGACTTTTGAAAGTGCTTTGTACTACTGTTATACTTAACTAATTTGACTCACGAATTAAAGCAAGTGTTATCTTATTTAAGATTTGTATCATCACGGCTATAGTTTTAATATTGTTTGATAGATATTTTGCGTTATGGTAATTTTTTTATTTTAAGTTTAATTAAGATCAAATCTATCTTAACTAAATCTTTAGAGATTTTCTAATCTTATTTATCCATGTCTATTCAAAATTTCAAATCATAAATCTTCAATTTTATTTGGCGATTTAGGTTCCACGTAAATAGGAAAAACTATTTTAATTATAGAAATTTCCTTACACAATTCCTGCATAATATTATAATGATGCATATAAATTTGTTATGTAAAATTTTAAATATTGATTAACCAATCTGTAAAATAAGTATTTGAAAAAAAAAAAAATCCCACCCACACTTATTTTACGATTTTTATCTCCTTTTTTTTTTTTTTAACTTTATTTGTAAATAAACATTATTTCTTAAATTTTGTGGAAAAAGAAACAATCACACATGTGGACAGAATATTAAATTTTAAAAGTATAATATATTAGGTAAATTTTAATTTTGGAAGTAAGAATATAAGAAAATATCTCCTAAATTTTGAAGTATCTTTCCTTTATCTCCAAGATTTAAAAATATTTTCTTCTTGATTACTAAGTCTCTTTATAAATAGGAGAGTGATTTTTTTTTGTATATAGTTTGATGGATTAAGTCACAAATCCATCAAACTCTTTATTACCAAATTGTAGGTTAAGTCATTTTATCAAATTTTGGTAAAATTAGAAACAAATTGTTGTGATCCGGTATCACAAATTAAATTTATGACTTTAAAAAATGAAAATATATTACTTCTTTTTGTTAGTCTTTTAAATGCTTGCAAATATTTGCATGTGTTAGTTTTTTTTTTTGTTTACAATGTGATATTGTCACATTACAAACCGTGGACACAACTTTTCCTTTTGACTTCTTTGCAAGAGATGTACTTAATAATAATTATACCTAGGGGAGGGATAATATTTTTGTGGTTAATTAAAATGGTATTTTAATTTATACAATAGTGTGATAATTAAATTAGTATAATTTTCACTATGCAGTTAACCCTAGCAATAGCATGTATTAATAAGACATAAAAGGATATATGTGAATTAATAAAAAAAATATGGTGTCCATCCAGTACAACAAAAACATGTGAAGTGCATTTATTTTTAATAGAAATAATGTGTGGTTCATCAAAATAAATCTGATTTCTTTCAACTTACAGGGTGGGGGTGAACGGTGAATTTTGAATTAAGTAATAGTCTCTCGTTTTAGTGAAAGCTACGTAACTTTCATTTTTTATTCGTTACAAATAAAGTTACTCATTCCATTTTTTTCAAACTACTTTCTCTCACATTTCATTTTTTTTCTCTCTCAGTAATACGATGATGTGATACGTTTACTTATTTTATTATATTTTTAATCTTCGAATTCAAAGCTCATGAAGAACTTTTACCAATACTATTGAAGAGAGTAATAAATATTTCACCAAGAAGAGGATTGATTTTATACCTTATTCTTATCTTGTCCGAAATCTGCCCCATCACAATTCTAGGGGGTACAATATTTTTTTAGCCAAAATATACTTAAATTCATTTCAAAGGTTAGTTACGGATACATGAATCTTGCAATCGACAAAAACAGCAGTCAATATATTCAAAATTGTTTTATTCTCTTCATTTTCTTTTTTGGGTTAAAATTTAATAATTCAAAAAGTCGGCGGAAGCAAACAAAATAGACAAGAAATATTACGTTCACCGTATGCCACTAATAATGTTCGCCGTATTGTAACATTTTGTATATTCAACTATTTAATTTTTTTACATATGCATGATATAAAAGTGATGCAAAAATAGAATTATGAAACTTAAACTTATGGGCTTCAATTTTAACAATAAAATAAGTGACGTAGGAAAAGTATATATGTTTTTCGAAAGAAGAGTGGTGTATTGGATTTTAGTAAACCTCAAATTCTCACTTATCCATTATAGTGATGAAAATGACGTACATATAATAATATAGTTTCATGGAGTAGTAACTTGCATGGCAGTTTGATGCCTTCGCACATCCTTATTCATGGAATATGATCCAAGATATATTCCAAATAATGGGGATCTACTGCACATCTTACATGAAATTAGTTTAATTTTCAGTTTGAACTAAATTATGATACATATATTTGATGAGTAATGCAATATTATATTGTAAAATGTTTTAAAAAATAGAAGAAAAATATCACGGGTCAAAAATAGTCAAATTTAAAATTTTGTAAATTAAAACCGGTTCATAATCATAGGTACAATATTACTTATTTATCTTAACAGATGAGGTGGAGGAGTCCAATCAGATGAGATGGGGTTGCTTAGAAGCAGACGAAATGGGAAGACCAGTAGAGGTCGGACCAGATCAGTCGAGTTCTGTTTGCAGAGTTAATTTTTGACTAAGTGTTGGTCATCAGAAGAGTAGAACAAGAAGAGGGAGGTCTTCTGGTAAATCTTCTGATAATGTCGTCTGTTTGCGAAAACAAGTGAAGGGCAAGGA
The DNA here is from genome assembly GCA_963675135.1 of Galeopsis tetrahit. Classification (NCBI taxonomy): domain Eukaryota; kingdom Viridiplantae; phylum Streptophyta; class Magnoliopsida; order Lamiales; family Lamiaceae; genus Galeopsis; species Galeopsis tetrahit. Next base: position 93,197,088 of record OY776119.1, read on the forward strand.
GGTCATTTCAGATTGGGTCACGCTGAAAGTATGAGTTTGTTAGATGGTTGTAACAGAATACAGCTGGCAATAGAGCACGCTTTCAACACACGTTGCAATCACCATTGACATCTATAAATACCCATTAATTACTTGTATTTTGTAATCTTTGACGCATACGAGCATTCGTTCTTGAGAGTTGAGAGTTCACGAGTGAAGTGAGGATAAATTCTCTTTCCGAGTGATGAGTGTGTAAACACCTCTTATATTAATCAAGATTGAAGTCGTGAGTCCAGTGGATGTAGATCACATTGATCGAACCACTTAAAACTGCTTGTGCTCTGTTTTTATGTTTTCGTTTTATATTTGTGAATTGCTATTCTTTGTTGGATTGAATTGGTGGTCGATTGTATAGAGAATATAAATATGTGGAAAATATTATTTCTTGATTAGTTGTGAAGAAGATTTACAATGGGTATTTATACAAGTGATGTTTTAGGTCTAACCTAACCCTAATGGGCTTTATAAGGGAGCCCATAGGAAACAAGATGGGCCTATACAATAAATAAGAGTAAGGGTGTATTTACTAATATAGGTCCAATACGCCCCCTCAAGATGGAGCACCATCGGTGAGTCCAATCTTGGACATGAGAAGTTGTAGGCGAGTGCTGGAGAGGGGTTTCGTGAGAGCATCCGCAAGTTGATCGGTAGAGGAGACATGAGACACACGTAGTTGTTTCGTCTTGATGAGGTCATGAACAAAGTGAAAATCAATTGCAATGTGCTTCATTCGTGAGTGAAACACAGGATTCGAGCACAAGTAGGTGGCACCAATATTGTCGCAGTAGAGGGCTGGTGTAGGTGAGGTGGGGAAGTGGAGTTCCTGAAAAAGAGTTTTGAGCCACTGAACTTCAGAGGCAGCAGCAGCAATAGCTCGGTATTCAGCCTCGGTTGAGGAGCGAGCAACGGACCTCTGTTTCTTGGACGACCAGGAGATAGGGTTGGAGCCTAGGAAGACAATGTAGGCACTAGTGGAGGTCCGGTCATCCGTGTCTCCTGCCCAGTCGGCATCAGTGAAGCAGTGAAGTGACGAGGACGGACTGGAGGTGAGGGAGATCCCAACGTTCCGTGTACCATTGAGGTACCTTAGAAGACGTTTAGCAGCACCCCAGTGAGTAGTGGTGGGTGCATGTATAAATTGGGACAGCTTGTGCACGGCAAAGGCGATGTCTGGCCTGGTGAGTTGCAGGTATTGGAGTGAACCAAGGACTTGGCGATATTGAGTGGCATCTGCAGGCGGGGACCCATCCGAGATAGAGAGGCGAGCAGAGGTCGGAAGTGGGGTGCGAACAGGCTTCGAAGTAACCATATTGTACCTGGCGAGCAGGTCAGTGATGTACTTGCGTTGAGAGAGAAAGCAAGAGGTTTTGGAGCGAAGAACTTCCACTCCCAAGAAATATGAAAGAGAACCAAGATCCTTGACTGAGAACTTAGCACTGAGGTCGGCAGCTACACGGGTGAGCATAGGCGAGTTGTTGCCCGTTAAAATGAGGTCGTCGACATAGACAAGGAAATAGGCGACCACCCCAGTGTTGTTGTAGACGAACAGTGATTCATCAGAGTGAGTGGGGGTGAAGCCAATTTCTCCGAGAAATGAGCGAAGAGCATAGTACCATGTGCGAGGAGCCTGCTTCAGACCATAGATGGATTTGTGTAATTTGCAGACATAGGTGGGAAAGGTCTTATCTGCAAAGCCAGGAGGCTGGGCCATAAAAACAGTGTCGGAGAGTGTGCCATGGAGAAAAGCATTATTGACGTCGAATTGCCGAAGAGGCCATTGCTGAGTGATAGCAATGCTGAGGACTGCTCGCACAGTGGCCGGCTTGACGACCGGACTGAAGGTTTCAGTGAAGTCAACACCTGGGCGTTGATGAAAACCCTTGGCAACCAGGCGAGCTTTGTACTTATCAAGGGATCCATCAGGTTTTCGTTTGATACGAAAGACCCACTTGGAGCCGACTACGTTCTGCGATGTAGTGGGGGGGACTAAGTCCCAAGTGCCATTTTGAAGAAGGGCATCAAACTCAGCCGACATGGCTGCTCGCCAGTTTTTATCCTTGAGTGCCTGTGACACACAGCTCGGTTCAATGTCAGAAGTGAGGACAGAAGTAAGTCCATACCTCGGATTCGGTTTGAACACATTGTTCTGAGCTCGAGTTACCATGCGAGATGCAGGAGGTCGTGAGGGAGCATCGGTCGGCACAGGGATGTCGGATGTGGTGGCGAGCAGCGGGGAGGTTGGTGTGGGTATGGTCGGCGGGTTGATATTCAATTGGTCGATCAGTGTGGGATGTTGGGGAATGGTAGTGGTCGGCACTTGGTTGTGGTCGAGGACGGTCGCGACAGAATGAGGCAGCGAGGGTGTTAGAAGAGTGGGCGAGGAGCTGAGGTTAGAGGAAGTAGGCGGCGAGGAGGTGGAGGTCGGCGAGGGAGATGGTTGAATAATAGGAGGAGTGGAAAAGGGAAACGTATGTTCAACAAATTGAACATGTCGCGAGGTGTAGATTCGGTTTGTGGAGCGATCAAGACAGAGGTAAGCACTCTGTGTGGGCGAGTACCCAATAAAGACACATGGAGTAGAGCGAGGATCAAGTTTGTGGGTGGTGTAGGGGCGAAGCAGAGGATAGCAGAGACAACCAAAGACACGGAGTTTGGTCAGATTCGGGGGGCGAGCAGTGAGTTTTTCAAAGGCAGAGATCATGTCGAGGTTAACTTTGGGAAGGCGATTTATGGTGTAGGCTGCCGAGCAGACGGCATAGGGCCAATAGGTTAGGGGCATAGAAGCATGGTGAAGGAGAGCAAGGGTTGTGTCGACCACATGGCGATGACGACGTTCAGACATGCCATTATGTTCGGGAGTGTGAGGTGGGGTGGTGAGATGTGCAATGCCATGAGTTTGAAGAAAGGGGCGAAGAGCAATGAACTCTCCCCCATTGTCTGAGTAGAAAGTTTTGATTGTGTTTTGATAGTTGTTCTCAACAAGAGTTTTGAATGTTATAAAGGTGGGGAGAACATCTGATTTTCGTTTTAGAGGGTAAACCCATATGTACTTGCTGAAGTGGTCAACAAATAGTACGTAGTATTTGAAATTATCAGGCGATAAGACAGGCGACGACCAGACATCAGAAAAGATAACATCAAGTGGTTTAGTAGACACAATGCTTGAATCATAAAAAGGTAATTTGTGACTTTTGATACAAGAGCAAGAGTTACAGTTGAAGTGTTTGGAAGGTGCACTGGATAAGCTGAGCTTGGAGAGGGTGTGAGCAAGGATTTTTGTCGATGGGTGGCCAAGGCGAGCATGCCAGGTAGTCGCTGTGAGGTGTTGAGTGGTGAAGGCTTGTGGGGATTTGTTGGACATGTGTGCCGGCCAGACATACAAGTTATTGATACGACTCCCAACGAGGAGAATGCTCCCCGAGTGACCATCCCGCACCTGAAAGGAAGATCGATCAAAGACAATGTTAACATTATTATCACGACAGAGGCTAGAGACCGAAATCAAGTTTTTCGAGATGTGTGGGACAACCAGGACATTCGAAAAATTGAGAGACCCAAGTTGAGGGAAGCGCATAGAGCCAGTGTGAGATATGTGTAAACCTTTACCATCACCAATTTCAACATTGTCAGGCCCATCAAATGGTGAGTGAAGAGAGAGGTTGGCGAGGTCGTTGGTGATGTGATGCGAAGCACCTGAGTCAAGAATCCAGTGCTCGGCAGGATGTGCCGAGGAGGCTGAGTGAGCTGAGTATGCCGGGCGAGCACCTGGTCGATTGTGACGGGGGGTCAGTGGGTACTGTCCATGTGGGCGGTGAGGACCAGTAGATGGAGCAGTGGGCGATGAGGGAATCTCAGGGCAGGTGCGAGCAGTGTGCCCCGGTGTACGACAATATTGACATGTGCCAAGATAGGGCCTTTGCGAGGACTGGCGAGGACGAGTGTCAGCCGTGTTTGACCTCGAGGCAGGTCGCGAGGAGCGATGATGAGGTTTACCAGCAGTGAGAGCAGAAGCAGGTATGATGACCGAGGCTGGTCGCGAGGCAAGTTGAACCTCGGTACTGAGGAGCTTGTCGCAGAGCTCGGTAAACGAGATGGGCTGTTCGCGAGCTTGGATGGCATTTGCTATATCATTGTATGACTCATCAAGGCCAGTTAGGACCTGGAGGGTGACGTCCTCGGCATCAGAGGTAATGCCGAGGAGGGCAAGTTCGTCGACCACAGAGCGAACTTCCATAAGGAAGTCAGAGATCGAGCGAGCACCTTTAGACAGAGAGCGAAACTTGGTTTTGAGGGCAAGGATGCGACCTCTGGAGGGTTTTCCAAACATACTTTCAAGCATCGACCAGGCTTCACAGGAGGATTTGGTTGATGCAACAAAGGGAATAAGTTCAGGAGACATGGATCCAACCATGGCCGAAAAGATAAGGTTGTCTTAACACACCCACAGGTCGTGTGCAGGGTTGGGAACAGTGGCGGTGGTGTCGGTGGTGCCGACAACTGGGATTGTGGAAGGTGGGCATGGATGCGTGCCCAAGACATAGCCAAAGAGGTTGTGTCCAGTAAGAAGAAGACGAAGCTGAAATGACCAAGCACCATAGTTGGTGGAGGTGAGCTTCAAGGACATGTTTGCAAGGCCTTTAAAGGTGATTGGTGCCGGCAACGGAGAGGAGGCAGCCATTGTAATGAGTAGAGCAGCGGAGTGAGTGGAGGGGCAGGACAAGCTGGGCGTCGTGCGACGGACGGCGGCGGCGGCTCTTCAGAGACGAAGGCGGCGACGGCGTGATTGAGGAGCGGCGGCGGCGGCGGCAACTGGAGTTTGCAGCGGCGGCGGCGGCGGCTAGGGTTTGGATCAGGCGTGAGCCAAATGACTCGATGATACCATATAGAGAATATAAATATGTAGAAAATATTATTTCTTGATTAGTTGTGAAGAAGATTTACAATGGGTATTTATACAAGTGATGTTTTAGGTCTAACCTAACCCTAATGGGCTTTATAAGGGAGCCCATAGGAAACAAGATGGGCCTATACAATAAATAAGAGTAAGGGTGTATTTACTAATATAGGTCCAATAGATTGTTTTGCTTGTGATTTGAGACGTCTAATCAAAGTGGAATTATCACGACACTATAGTTATAAACAAACAAGTACTCGATCCTTGTGATTATTTTTATGGTAAGCAAGTAATATTGTTGTTGTGATTCGTGGTCCATTTTGACTAGCTCGTAATTTTTTTACCCACAAATTAATTATTATTTTTATATTTAGAAAATTAATATTACATACTCGTAATTAAATTGAATGTTAAAGAGCTAGATCACCCGTAGAACCTTACCAATTGAGTGAAATATATACTCAGAAGACATGGATTCATTTGAAGAAGCAATCAAAGAGTAATACTTTACATCTATAAAAGAAAGTCTGAAATATATATATATTAATTAATTAGCTAATTATAAACTAAGCGTTTAGTGTTTCATTTTGGTAAGAAAATATAAAAAATATGGATATAAGATCCTGCAATGTTGGAGTAAGCATGTTGCTTCCATATTTCTAGGTTATTATGATAATATAAAAAAATGCAGTTGACTCATTATATTATTATTATTATAATATGTACAATGATGAACACCAACCCTTAACCAGCTACCACTTTGCAATGGTCTTTATTTATTTGGCACGACTAAAATGCTTATGCGCATAATCAACAATATATTTACTTATAAAAATTACACAAACCAATATAACATCATTTAAAAAATTGAATCCCGACTGCATCTTCGGATTTAAGTAGAAAATCATTACAAATCAATCAAAGAGTTAGAATGATAATTTTGTTAGTGATAATTTTTTCTTGTAAGCCTCCCTTTTACTTTCACTTAAAGGGGATGCAAATTATTTTAATCATCTAATTCTCTATTAAATTTTAATTCTATATTTTTCAATTCTGTTAATATGCATTTTTTCTTGTTATGAAATTTCACACATGCCGTGACTTTGTGTGGAAATTAGGGAGTAGTATTTGAAAAGATCCTAAATCTCGCATTTTTCACGATGTTGCAACTTGCAAATGTATATGGGTGACTAGTACGTGTTGTGGCCAGTATTATATTATGGCCCAGACTAGCTGCAGACATAATTCGAATAAAATAATATAATTTGGTTGCGTCAATTAATATCAAGTTAATTATGTTGGTGATAGGTTGTAATCTACAATCTTCACGTGAAAAAGGATTTCTTATACATTTAATTGATCTTAAATATTTATACACAATCTTCAAGTTATTCACTTAACTTTAATTTTACATTTCGGCATATCTAATAATTACTCCAAAAAAATGAAGTGATAATTGAGTCCAATTAATTTTACATGCATATACAATTGAAATTAAATTTCAATAAATTTGGTTAAATATCGAGTTAAAGATAAAATTTGATATATATATATATATATATATATATATATATATATATATATTTTTAAGTCACGGGTATCGGTATAAAATTTGATAAATTGAATGTGTATCTGTACATTTAGAAGATTTTTTGTAATATTTTTAACTTAAAATTAATTTAGAATAACAATTATTTTTAGATAGAAATTAAAATAGAATGGAGAGATCGTGGGCGAGGGGTAACTTTGAGACGTGGACGAGGGGTAACTTTGAGATCGTGGACGAGGGGTAACTTTTATTGGTTGGAAGTTGTGTACATTAAAATGACGCACGTGTATTAGATGATTATTAGTTCTGTATAAAAACTCATCTCTGGTAAAAACATGAAATATGCATGTATATTATAGGTAAGAAAATCTGTGGATGAAAAAAATTGAAATAAGTATGTATTTCAAAATCTTATACAATTGATACACCGATATTTAGTGAGGGGTTGGAAACAATACTACTTTTTTTATTTTTTTATTTTTATGGAAAGTTAAATACCCATCCCTTTTTTTCCCTCCCCATGACCTTAGGCCTTAGGTAGTGGTGCTCTAAACACTTGAGCTATCCCACTTTGTCGGGAAACAATACTACTATCCCACTTTGTCTGGAAACAATACTACTGTATGTACTTAAAAACACTTTTTTTTTTTAAATAGAAAAACATTTCTTTTTTAAATAGAATCACTTTTTTAATGTGTTTGCAAACACGATCAAGTTATTAAATTAATTACTTAAAAGTAGTTTTGGTGAAGCACCATTTCCCATGCTTCTAACAGTGCTCTTTTAAATGCTTCTCTTCACTAATTTTATAATTTTGTCATCACAATTTAAATAATATTTTATCTCTACCCATTATTTATTCAAATGTAATAAGGGTGTTTTTTTTAAATTATAAAAAAAAGATTTATTTTGTATACATTTCAACAGTAAAAAATTGATTAGAAGTGCTTAATTTACTACCAACTTTAATTTTACTACAAAAATCAGGCGAGTACTTTGAAATTCAAATCCAGACCAAAAAATGCGTCAAGCAAACTCAGTTACAGTACTTAGTTTTCACTTTACAGTGTTAAATTTTTTTAAATTTTATTTTAATCTTTTTTTTTTTTAAATTAAGGAATATATTAAAAAAAACTAAAAAACTAACTTTCATTATTATAAAGGAGAGAGTGATGTAAATATGGATGAATATTAATATGTTAGATTTTTATGGTTATATGCATGAGATTTATTTTAATTTTATTATATTTAGTATTTATATATTTCTCATTCTCCAAGTATATTTCATATTATAAATAATTTAATTCTCCAAGTATATTTCATATTATAAATAAGTTAGTACATTATTATTAGAAAATTGAATTAATTAATAAAATATGAGAGTTTATCTCAATTTATCTTTCTAAGGTATTCTCTATGAATCAACTTTTTTGAATTTTACCATTTTTTCGAGTATTAGTAGAATCAACGAAATTAATGTATTTTTTGTGTTTTTCGTATATTCTTTTTTTATACCTACTGCATCAGAGAGGAAAATGAGGGAAAAATTGAATAATTAAAAATAAAAAGAACTGAGAAATAATTAGCTCCAATTATTATGAAAGAAGTGTATAAAAAAAGAAATTTAAGGGATACAATAATTACATATAATAGTTAAAATGATAGTAAATATTTTAAAACAAAATTTAAGTTAAAAAACGACTGACGGTTGAGATTCGATTAGTTTCTTGATCCATTATTACTTACCAATATTGACCAAACTAGTTTGGCATTAATAAATGACATTTGTCTCAACTTCAAGTGTGAGACAAATTTTAATGATAATATTAAAGGTAAGACAAATATCCCCTGATCGTCATCATAGAGTAGTTTGTTGAAGATACGAAACATTATGATCCATATATTTTAAATATAAGAGGAAAAAAATTAACAATTGCTTAAAGACAGCCATGGAAAAGTTACACAAAATGGGTAATGTGTAGCCTCTAGTATAATTAGTGTTTGGTCTGAACAACCATAAACAGTGACATTTACTTAAATCCGCCAAACATATGATAATAATCACCATACACAATATATGTGGTAAATGATAGCTGTTGGACTAAATTTATATATTTATTTATATTTTCTGGGGCTGCCAAATTACACAATGTAAATAAAAAAGTTTTATGTAAGTTTGTGTAAAGGTCTAAAGGATAATTGGAAATTCAACTCATCTTTATGCATTGGTATTTGATGGGATCATATAAAATGTGATAAATTTTAATTGTAGCTTACTCAATTCTTGTCTTCATAATTAATTATTTTTTAGTAATTTTGGATTCACGTGAAATCATTTTTTCGAAATACTGTTGTGCATATTCAAAAGAAAAAAAGAATTAACGTGAATTCGAGCACACATAAATTTTTATTTTTTTTCAAATCATGAAACATATATGATGTTATTTCACATGTAAAAATGGGCAAGGTCATGAATAAATGAGTAATTTACATGCATGTAATTTGAGATATACTTTTGTATTGAGAGCCATCTCATACATGTTTAATCTCTTATTTTGATGTATCTAATGTATTGTCTTAATATTACATCAATTACATATACATTTAACTTTGATAAAAGTGTAACTTTGATAAAAGTGTAAGATTTGTGGCCATCATGCCACATAATAAATAATTAGATATTATTATTGAATTTAATATCTAATATTAAGGTTTAAATATTTAAGAATATTGGTCAATGAAAAGGATAAGTTCAAATATTTTCTCTCACATGTTGATAGACCATGTGGGGTTACGTTATCTTGAGAGTAGTTTTAAAACTGAATAAAACCGCTCCTCTCTCTGCCTATTAAGAATACAGATTACAATAATTATGTTCTTCTGCTATCACGTAAGTTAATAATTAATCTGTGATTACGATAAGGCCAAGAGGGAGAAATTACAACTCATCTTCTTCAGAAGGAATCAGAATGGCTGCGAACGGTAAAATACTCTGATTATTTAATTATGATCTATGAATGTCAGGAATGTGAAAGTCGTGAAATTCCAAGATCTATGTTTAACGATTAATTTATGCTAACATGTGGTATCAGAGCATGGTTATGGAATTCATGATTTTTTTTATTCTGTATTGATCGATGATCTTTGATCCCTAGAATTTAGAATTTAATTGGGGAATAATCTTTTATGTATGTGTTTGATTTCTGTGATTGATGATTGAATTAAATTTCAATTTATATGACTCCGCTGCTATAATATGTGAAACACAGCATAATTGAATGATCATGTATATTAGTTTTGCCTCATTAAGATTGAGATGGTAGCATGATTGTGAGTACTGCCATCATTAGCAATTATCTGGAGTGTTTTTTTAGAACTTATCTAATTAAATTGTATTTTTGCATGTAATTTGCTGAAGATATTTAATTGCATACATATTTTACTATTATATGTTAGAATTTACATAATGACGAGATATGCTAATGATAATTGATTACAGTATATTATTATGTTTATATAATTATTTGATTTGGAATAATGCTGGTCTGTTAATCACCAAAGTGGTCTGACCATTAAGTCTAGCAAATCAAAATTATATTAATGATTTGATTATCTATATATATGTGATGCTTGAGATTTGAATAATCTTTTAGATCTATGGATAATCAAAATTCATAATTATAAGACATTTGTGGATCACCCAAAGGTCGATCATTTAGTCTAAATAATTATGAAATTAAGTGTGATGATTGATGTATTATGATAGTCTGTTTTGTATATCCAAAGATAGCAAAATGGTTTAGAAAGAAAATATTCAATTATCAATTATGTGAATTTATAAAGCATCATTACGATCATGTTTTTATATTGATGTATCACCCAAAGGAGAGCATTAGTATACACTTATTGTTTATCGATCCTGAATCTGTTTTACATTAATGTGATTTAATTATATTATGTATGCAGTTCCCATTCCCGTCGCTCTCCATTCGCATGCTTCGTCTGTTACAATGTTTAACGGACTTAACTTCACTAATTGGTGTGAACAAATCCAATTTCATCTTGGTGTTTTGGATTATGATTCAGCACTTGAAGTTGAGAGACCTGTTATTAATGATGATAGCAGTGCTGATGAAAGGCTTGCCTATGAAATTTGGGTGAAGTCAAACAAGTTAAGCCTTATGTTTATGCGAATGAGTGTTGCTGACAACATTAAGTCTACCATCCCTCACACTGAAAGTGCTAAGGAAGTTTTGGCATTTGTGAAAGAACGTTCTCAAACTGCTGACAAATCTGCTGCTGGAACACTAATGGCTACTTTAACCACCATGAAATTTGATGGTTCTCGTAGCATGCATGAACATGTCATTGAAATGACGAACACTGCAGCAAGACTTAAGACTTTGGGGATGACTGTGGATGAGAATTTCCTTGTGCAGTTTATCATAAACTCATTACCATCTGAATATGGTCCTTTCCAAATGAACTATAACACCATGAAAGACAAGTGGAATGTGAATGAACTTCACGGAATGTTAGTTCAGGAGGAAACGAGACTTAAGAATCAAGGAACTCATTCTGTTCATCTCACGATGAATCAAGGAGCTAAAAAGAAAGCCGGAAAGAAGAAAGAAAAGGGCAAGCAAGGACTTAATAATGTGAATGAGTCATCTGCTCAAATCAAGAAAAAGGAACAAGATAGTCCTAAGTGTCGATTTTGTCGTAAGCCAGGACACTTTCAAAAGGATTGTCAGAAACGTAAAGATTGGTTCGAAAAGAAAGGTATACTGAATGTACTAGTATGTTTTGAATCAAATTTAGTTGAAGTTCCTTATAATACTTGGTGGCTTGATTCTGGCTGTACCACTCATGTTTCAAATACGATGCAGGGATTCCTTACAACCCGAATCACAAATCCAAATGAAAACTTCGTTTTCCTGGGGAATCGAGTCAAAGCTCCTGTAGAAGCCATTGGAACTTATCGTTTAATTTTAGATACTGGACATCATTTAGATTTGTTTGAAACATTGTATGTTCCTTCAGTTTCACGTAATTTAGTTTCATTGTCTAAACTTGACTCTGTTGGATGTTGCTTTAAATTTGGCAATGGATGTTTTAGTTTGTTCAAACAAAATCTTCTTATTGGTTCTGGTGTTTTGAATGATGGCTTGTATAGATTTAAGCTTGATAGTCTTTTTGCTGAGACTCTTTTAACACTGCATCATAATGTCGGAACTAAACGTGGTTTAGTCAATGAAAGTTCTGCTTTCTTGTGGCATAAACGTTTGGGGCATATCTCCAAAGAAAGATTACAAAGGTTGGTAAAGAATGAAATCCTTCATGATTTGGATTTTACTGATCTTGGTATTTGTGTGGATTGTATTAAGGGAAAACAAACAACGCACACAAAGAAAGGAGCCACAAGAAGCACACAGCTTCTTGAAATAATACACACCGATATTTGTGGGCCTTTTGATGTTCCTTCCTTTGGGAAGGAAAGATATTTTATCACCTTTATCGATGATTTTTCACGTTATGGTTATCTCTATCTATTACAAGAGAAATCTCAATCTGTAAATGCCTTAGAAGTATTTATTGATGAGGTAGAAAGACAATTGGATAGGAAAGTGAAAATCATCAGATCTGACAGGGGTGGTGAATTTTATGGAAAATATAATGAATCAGGGCAATGCCCAGGCCCATTTGCTAAATTTCTTGAAAAGCGTGGTATTTGTGCTCTATACACTATGCCAGGTACACCGCAACAAAATGGTGTAGCAGAAAGGCGTAACCGTACTCTAATGGATATGGTTAGGAGTATGTTAAGTAATTCCTCATTACCCACCTCATTATGGATGTATGCATTGAAAACTGCTGTGTATGTGTTAAACAGGGTTCCTAGTAAAGCAGTTCCTAAAACACCTTTTGAACTGTGGACGAGTAGGAAACCCAGTTTAAGGCACCTGCATGTTTGGGGTTGTCCAGCAGAAGTAAGAATTTACAATCCAAATGAGAAGAAGTTGGATCCAAGAACCATAAGTGGGTTCTTCATTGGTTATCCTGAAAAGTCTAAAGGGTATAGGTTTTATTGTCCTAATCATAGTACAAGAATTGTTGAAACTGGAAATGCTAGGTTCATTGAGAATGGTGAAATCAGTGGGAGTGTAGAACCACGAAAGGTGGACATTGAAGAAGTTAGGGTTGAAATTCCTCTGCCTAAAACTTCTCCTCATGTTGTTGTTCCTGCAGTTGTTGAACTGCCACACAACTTACAAGAACAACATATAAATGACAATACTCTCGTTGATGAACATATCAATAATGAACCTATAATTAATGAACCTGTCATTAATGAACCTATAGTAGATGAACCACAACCAATAACATTAAGAAGGTCTGAACGACAAAGAAGACCCGCCATTTCTAATGAGTATGTGGTTTACCTACAAGAGGCGGAATTTGACATTGGAGTTAATGATAATGATCCAGTTTCATTTTCACAAGCCATGGAAAGTAATAATTCTACTAAGTGGTTAGATGCTATGAATGAAGAGATTAAATCAATGGCTCATAACGAAGTTTGGGATCTTGTAGAATTGCCAGAAGGTTGTAAAAGAGTTGGATGTAAATGGGTCTTCAAGACCAAACGAGACTCAAAAGGCAATATCGAAAGATATAAAGCTAGACTTGTTGCCAAAGGTTTTACTCAGAAAAATGGCATTGATTATAAAGAGACATTTTCACCGGTGTCTCGAAAAGATTCCTTTAGAATTATCATGGCTTTGGTGGCTCATTATGATTTGGAGCTACACCAAATGGATGTTAAAACAGCTTTTCTTAATGGAGATTTAGTGGAGATGGTATATATGGATCAACCTGAAGGTTTTTCCATTGAAGGAAAAGAACATATGGTGTGTAAACTAAAGAAATCAATATACGGACTTAAGCAAGCTTCCCGTCAATGGTATCTCAAGTTCAATGATACCATTACTTCTTTCGGATTTAAGGAAATCACCGTTGATCGGTGTATATATCTTAAAGTCAGTGGGAGCAAGCTTATTTTTTTGATCCTGTATGTTGATGATATCTTGCTTGCAACAAATGATCTTGGTATGATGTATGAAACCAAGAAATATCTATCTAAGAACTTTGAAATGAAAGATATGGGAGAGGCATCTTATGTGATCGGAATAGAAATATTTCGGGATAGATCACAAGGAATATTAGGATTGTCTCAGAAAGCATACATAAATAAAGTTCTAGAGAGATTTAGAATGGAAAAGTGCTCGTCAAGCATCGTTCCAATCCAGAAGGGAGATAAGTTCAGCCTTAAGCAATGTCCAAATAATGAATTGGAACATGAACAAATGAAAGACATTCCTTATGCATCAATTGTTGGTAGCTTGATGTACGCACAAACTTGTACACGACCAGATATCAGCTTTGCTGTTGGAATGCTTGGTCGTTACCAAAGTAATCCAGGAATGGATCACTGGAAAGCTGCAAAGAAAGTATTGAGGTATTTGCAAGGAACGAAAGATCACATGCTTACTTATCGAAGGTCTAATCATCTTGAGGTGATTGGATATTCAGATTCAGATTATGCCGGATGTGTTGACACTCGAAAGTCCACATTTGGGTTTTTGTTCCTATTAGCTGGAGGAGCAATTTCATGGAAGAGTGCGAAGCAGTCTGTAATTGCTGCATCCACCATGGAAGCTGAATTTGTGGCGTGTTTCGAGGCCACAATTCAAGGAAATTGGCTGCGGAACTTTGTTTCAGGACTTGGAATAGTCGACAGTATATCCAAGCCGCTGAAAATTTATTGTGATAATGCTGCAGCAGTATTCTTCTCTAAAAATGACAAGTATTCCAAAGGTGCCAAACATATGGAATTGAAGTATCTTGCCGTTAAAGAAGAAGTTCAGAAACAAAAAGTGTCAATTGAACATATTAGCACTCATCTAATGATTGCTGATCCATTAACGAAGGGACTGCCTCCAAAGACATTTATTGGGCATGTCGAAAGAATGGGCATTATTGAAAAACCTTAATGAATGTATGGTGCATTAGACACTTTGAGCTCTTTTATATTTTGTTTCTGATATTGAATAATATCCTATTTTGTCATTATACGTATACATTAATGGTTGACATGAAGTTCAATAGGATCTAGTCTCCAACCGAGACGTTTAAGTGGACTATTTATTAAACTTTTCATTTATGAGTTATATTAAGTAGAAAGCTAGCACTGTAGTACATGGAAGGAACTATGTCGAGTAAATGATGTAGAACCGCCATGACTCGTGTTAGTATATACTTAATATTGACATTATGATTTGACCAATGAAGTTAATTTATCATGTGCACTTTATGTAAGTGTTTAAACCTTGAAGGTATATTCTGCCGCATGGGCCAAGTGGGAGAATGTAAGATTTGTGGCCATCATGCCACATAATAAATAATTAGATATTATTATTGAATTTAATATCTAATATTAAGGTTTAAATATTTAAGAATATTGGTCAATGAAAAGGATAAGTTCAAATATTTTCTCTCACAAGTTGATAGACCATGTGGGGTTACGTTATCTTGAGAGTAGTTTTAAAACTGAATAAAACCGCTCCTCTCTCTGCCTATTAAGAATACAGATTACAATAATTATGTTCTTCTGCTATCACGTAAGTTAATAATTAATCTGTGATTACGATAAGGTCAAGAGGGAGAAATTACAACTCATCTTCTTCAGAAGGAATCAGAATGGCTGCGAACGGTTAGTACTCTGATTATTTAATTATGATCTATGAATGTCAGGAATGTTTTTAATTATGATCTATGAATGTCAGGAATGTGAAAGTCGTGAAATTCCAAGATCTATGTTTAACGATTAATTTATGCTAACAAAAAGTCCCTTTTAAATTTTAGTTAATTGACTTTAAATTTTAGTTAATTGACTTTAAATTTTAGTTAATTACTTTATCTTTACAAAAACAGTTTTATTAACACATTAACACATTAACACAGCTTCTATAAGTCGAGGCCATTTTAGTTAATTACTTTATCTTTACAAAAACAGTTTTATTAACACATTAACACAGCTTCTATAAGTCGAGGCCATGCTAATTTATGTTTGTAGTTTATTAAGGCACGCTCGATTAAAGCCCATAAGATTTAGGCCCAAGAGTAAAAAAAAAAAAAACCCAGCCCATGAGATTTAGGCCCAAAAGTTAAAAAAAATAAAAAAATTAACACATTAACACAGCTTCTATAAGTCGAGGCCATTTTAGTTAATTACTTTATCTTTACAAAAACAGTTTTATTAACACATTAACACAGCTTCTATAAGTCGAGGCCATGCTAATTTATGTTTGTAGTTTATTAAGGCACGCTCGATTAAAGCCCATAAGATTTAGGCCCAAGAGTAAAAAAAAAAAAACCCAGCCCATGAGATTTAGGCCCAAAAGTTAAAAAAAATACACGCCCAGTGGGACTCGAACCCACAATCGCTTGATTAGAAGTCAAGCGCCTTATCCATTAGGCCATGGGCGCTTGTTGTTATATTTTGCAATACATTTATATATATTGATGTTAGAATGTTTCAACTTAGAATTTTGTTTTTATTTTTTCTCAATTTATGATCTAATTTAATTATCTTTGGTATCCGTTCAATGCCC
Source organism: Galeopsis tetrahit (assembly GCA_963675135.1). Classification (NCBI taxonomy): domain Eukaryota; kingdom Viridiplantae; phylum Streptophyta; class Magnoliopsida; order Lamiales; family Lamiaceae; genus Galeopsis; species Galeopsis tetrahit. The sequence continues at coordinate 93,213,244 of OY776119.1, forward strand.
AACTAATTTTTCCCATTCAAATCATACTCCCTCCGTCTTATACTTGTAGACACTTAACTAAAATAGTAAAAACACTTTTAAACAATATTCTTAAAACATCATAATATTACAATCAAGGATGAAAATATCGGTATCAGTGGAAATATCGAGACCTTAAATTTATGGAAATATCGACGAATATATCGATATCGAATATTGATATCGATAAATTTTAAAAATTGTAAAAATTTAATAACAAATCTTTAGTACATAAAATCAATAAAATAATGTATATACATTTTATATCAATGATAAATTTATATAAAATATAATATACAATGTTATTTCGTATGACATTTATCAATATTTTTCGAAATTTATCGACATTTTTTTGATATTTTCTGATATTTTATCGATATTTTACTGATATTAGGCTCAATATTGTTATTGTCTACCGATATTTGTCGATATTTTCAATTTTTTTTCAAATATCGTGGAAATATCAGTTCTTCCCAATATCGATATCGGTGACCCCGAAAAATGGATATATCGAGGATATATCAGAGATATTTCCAAATATTTTCATCCTTGATTACAACAAATGCCACTACTTTATTACACTAAAAAGTAACTTTATTACTCCCTTCGTCCGCCTATAAGCTTCCCGTTACTTTTTGGCACATAGATTAAGAAAAGTGATTAAATAATAGATATAGTACAAGTGATGTGATTGAGAGAGGAGAGAGATAGATAGAAAAAGTAAGATATAAAGTGATGTGTAAGAAAAAGTACTTACCAAAAAGGGTATGAGAAGCTTATAGATGGACGGACAAAAATGGTAAAATGGGAAGCTTATAGGCGGACGGAGGGAGTACTATTTATAAAGTTGAAAAATGTTTACTACCCCCACTTTATCTTACACAATACTACTAATAAACAATGCCAAAGTTCTTGTATGTACTCAAGTACACGGTGTACTTGAGTAGACTTTGACTAGTCAAATGTTGACCGTTGACCGGTCAACGATCAAACTTTGACTTTTAAAAAAAAAAAAAAAAGTGTATGTTGTTATAATTAAAAAGTGTATGTTGTTTTTTTAATGAAAAATGTATGTTACTATATTGAAAAGTGTAACATTGTTTTTAATGAAAAGTGTATGTTATTATAACTGAAAAATGTATGATATATTAATGAAAAGTGTAGGTTATATATTAATGAAAAATGTATGTTATTATAACTGCAAAGTGTATGATCTATTAATGAAAAATGTATGTTATATTAATGAAAAGTGTATGTTATTATAACTGCAAAGTGTATGATCTATTTAATGAAAAGTGTATGTTATTATAACTAAAAAGTGTATGATCTATTTAATGAAAAATGTATGTTATTATAACTAAAAAGTGTATGTTCTATTAATGAAAAATGTAAGTTATATATTAATGAAAAATGTATGTTATTATAATTGAAAAGTAACACGTGACCTTGTGGTTAGGGGTGAGCACTATTCGGTTTTTGACCGAAAACCGAACCGAACCGAAATACGAATTCGGTTCGGTTACCAGACAATTCGGTTCGGTTTTCGGTTTAGGTTTTTGAAAATCTCGGTTTTCGGTTCGATTTCGGTTATTTCCGTAATAAATATCGGTTAACCGAAACCGACCGAATTAAGGGGCACTATATAAACCTAAAACCCTCGAATCTATACCTAATTCATTTCTGCCCTCACCCCACTCTAGCCCCCAAAGTCCCAAATGGCACATCCCTCCCTTCACGCTTTTCTTCCACCGCTGGTTGCAGCCATGGCCAGTCGGCCGACTCGGCGGCCTCCCCACATCGGTTTCCCTCCTCTTCTTCCTCCCCACACCGGTCGCCCTTCTCTCTAGCCTCCCGATCTGCTCTCCGATCCACGCCTCCACCCCAGTCCCCACACGGGCCACAGCCACACTTGCTGTTACGGTGCTACCTACGACGACCTTACCGCGACGGCGCGACCTCCGGATGAGTTTATCTACAATTAAATTTTCTTAAATTTTTTTCTTAGTTAATCTGCATATACAAATTACAATTATACATTTATACGTATTAATCTGACATTAGTGATTTACCATATTAAGATTTAAGAATCTGTGTAAATTAATGTATAATTAGTGATTTTTACTGTTTATGTGCATATGTATAATTAGTGATTTACTTAGTTTACTCACTTTAAGAACCTGATTGTTTGATTGTTTCTGCTGCAATTTTAAGAATTTTTTGGCTTGAATTTTTTGTTATTTGGGCTTGAATTTCAGCACTGTAAAAAAATTTCCCCAGAATTTCGGTTGTTTTTTCGGTTTTAGCCGAAACCGAACCGAATAATTCGGTTCAATTTAAATTCGGTTTTGAGTATGTTCGGTTCGGTTTCGGTTAATTATAATGACATTTCGGTTTTGGTTCGGTTGTGCTAATTCGGTTCGGTTCGGTGACCGAACCGACCGATGCCCACCCCTACTTGTGGTAAAGAATTCAAGGAGCGACCACTAGGCTATAACAACTACTAATTAAATATTTGTGCAATATTATATTTATGCGCATGTTTGACTGGTTTACAAGTGGACTCAAGTACACCGTGTACTTGAGTACACAACAACCCTACCTATAAACAATTCATTCATTAAAACCCGTGCCTAATTGATTTGAGTTTTCAAGTATGGGACGGAGGGAGTACAAGACGAAAATAAAAAATGACATACACAACTATTTTTATACTCCCTCCGTTTCACAATTACTTTCACATTTTCCTTTTCGGAACGTTTCACAATAATTTTCACACCTTTAAAATGAAAAACACTTTATAAACTCAACCCTCACAATATCCTCAATTATATATATATGACATTACTTTTTCTTCACACATACACAAAAGTCAACTCATTTTTTTATTTTATATATAAAATTTTACAAAACTACCCCTCAAAACTCTACTCACTAATATTTTTATTGACCCTTGTTTTTTTTTTCTTTTTCCAATTCTATACATGATTTGAAAAAAAAAAAAAAAGTCATGAAAGAGATTTGTAAAATGAAGATCTTTAATTATTGAGACGTAAACTAAAGATAGGACCACATATGCAATTCTTTCTTTTAAAGATTAGTCAATTGTACTTCTTTTATGATAGTAAATTATACTAATCAGCTCATGAACCGTTCGAGAGTATCAATGTACTTGTCTTTTTAGAATCATGTTTTGGTGTGGTGTGCTAACACGATGGTCGGCCTACCTATTCCAGTGACCCGACGTTGTACTTACATGTCGTCTTTAGTGTCGACGGAGAGTGGCTGATGTTCACATTGAATTTGGGCAAAGAAACGACTAAACAAGTGGCACTTACGAAACTCAATTCTGATCCTATAGGGACTTTGTTTATTTGGGTGATGTGGTGGACATTCATCGATTGTCGTTGAAAGGTCAAAATGGAGAGAACGATTGAATGGTCAAGTGATACTTTAAGGTTGTGTTTGGATGAAGAGATTTGATTTGAGGAGTCATTTCAAATGAGAGGAGTTAAAAATAGATGAATTTTAAATGACATGATTTTAGTGAAGATTTAAAATCTCTCTAAATTTTAAGTAAAACTCTTTGGACACAAATTTAAGTATTTGAAATTCATTCATAATCCAAACATGTATAATGAATTTGGATTGTGAATTTGAAATCCATAAGTCCAAATCCACCCAATCAAAGGGAGCCTAATTGTTACTAAATGTATAAGTTGTTTTCACTAAATATTAATAAAAAATTAACAAAGACCTCCCCACAGCCACTGAGCCACATGCTGACGATTAAGATTTAACGGCACAAAAGTAATAAAATCACAAGAAGCAAACTAGAAAAATACGAATTTGGACCCAAAACAAAGTGTCATTTTTTACATAATTTTGAAAATACGGTGTCCCGTACATCAAGTGCGACTGCGAATGAATTCTGTCTATGCTGGACAACAACATAGTCCTGTTTTTGTATCACTTGTTTATGTGAGGGACCCATTACTTCTATTCTCCACTTATATTTTTTTAATTCCAACATAAAACAAGAGTGGGGCTACTAACACCTCATAAAATGTTATACCCATCCCAAAATTTAAATACACTCCATTAAAATTTAAAAATCAATTTTTATTACTATACACACCCCAATTATTTTCTATTTACCCTTCAACCCTCCTAACTAATAAAAATTAACTAAATCTTTAAAAACATATAAAATTTAGTTAAAAAAAAATTAATAATACAATAAAATTACATGTAAACGTTGAAAATATTTTAAAAAATCAGCTAAATTTTAAAAATCATTTAAAAATGGAACAATCAATTAATAAATGAAAATAATAATAATTAAATCTAAAAATAAATCAAATAAAAAAAAATTAACGATTAACGATTTTTTTAAAATTAAATAAAATAATAAAGAAAAATCAACTCAATATTAAATAAAAAAATAAAATCTGTAAAAATAAAATAAAGCTAAATAAAATTTAAAAATTTCAACTAAATTTTAAAAAATAATTATATCAATTATATTTTTAATATGGGCCTATGGGGTCTTCTAAGGATAGTCCAGTGTCGCTCAAACTATCAACAGTCCATTAATCTGAGCCATCATATCTGAAATCTAATGACTTATATTTGATGACCTGCTACCTGTTGCACTTGGCGTCGCAGAATCCATCGCCTTGCATTGCACTTATTATCATTTTTGTAGCCCTATCGCACTTTTAAATTAATTTTAATAATTTTAAATACATAATTATAAAATTACAAATTTATCCTCACATAATTAATAAAAAAATTAATAATAATATATAATCTTTATTTTAATTCTCATATCATTAATCGTTCCAAAATTATATTTTTTAGTTTTAAGAAATAATAATCTAATTTTAAATTTATTATATATATTTAAGGTGATAATTGACCGATACACACCAATTTTAATTATTTATTTATATTTTATTTGCACCCGATCATTTAATGAGTTCACCCAAAAATCATTTTTTATTACGGTTATACGCACCCACTCATTTTATGAGTTCACTTCCGAATAATTTATTTTATCGCGGTTATCTGCACCCGCTCATTTTACAAGTTCATTCACAAATTATTTTTTTACCACAGTTATCTACGCCCACTCATTTTATGAGTTCACCCCGAATAATTTTTTATCGGCGTTATCTACAACTGCTCATTTTACGAGTTCACCCCCAAATTATTTTTTTACCACAGTTATCTACACCCCTCATTTTATGAGTTCACCCCAAAATATTTTTTAAAAAATAATTACATTTAAAAGACTATATTATCCTTTTATTAATTTACACAAAATATAATAAAATCAACTTTAATTTGTATATTTACAATCTGCAGTCGAGTCATTGCCGAGTTACCGTCGATTCACCACCAAGTAGACATGTTCGCCGGTTGAAAACCGCCGATTTCGATTAGAAAGCGACGGTTACGATTTTCGGAAATGGCGAACAGTAACCGAACCGCGAATCGCCGGTTTGCCCGTTTTTTTTTTTTTTTCATATTATCTCTATTTTCACTCCGTTTTCGTTCGTTTTAACTCATTTTTAAAAAAATACATTACTAAAATTGAATAAAAATTATATAACTTAAATTTATACATTAAAAATAGAAGAATTGTGTGTTAATTTTTTTTTTTTTTTTTATAAAAACCGCCAAACTGTCGGTTAACCGTCAAAACCGGCGGTTTGCGGTTTGTCAAAATGTCAAACCGTAACCGAACCGCCATTTTTCAGTTACGGTTTGTAAATCGTAACCGGCGGTTTGGCTGGTTGGCCGGTTTGGCGATTCGGTTTTGCGCATATCTACCACCACTTTTAAGGAAAAAAAAAATCGTAAAATATAATTTTTTTTAAAAAAAAACTATCGAAATTATATACAAATCTCGATTTTTTATCTTTTGTTTTCTTCCTTCTCCTCTTTTTTTTTTTCATTTTAATTTTTTATTCTAAACTTCTAATTTCTTCGTTTTTTTTCTTTTACATTTTTTTTAATTTTCTTGCCTTTATTTTCCATTTTTATGTGTATTTATTTTTATTTTAATACAAAATAATATTATAGGTATAATTTTATTATAGTTGGTAACACAATAAAGAATAACTACCATTAATAGTAATTAGTAATATCTTATTTAATAACAAATAATTTTAAACATTTAATTATATTCAGTAATACAAAAAATAATTATTAATAAAACCACGAATAATAATCAATAATACCATGCATATTAGTTAGTAACATTTTATACAATAACAAATAATTTCACACATCTAATTGTATTCAATAATACCAGAAACAATGGAAAAAAAAAAGGAAAATAAAGGCAGGAAAAAAAAGTAAAAGGAAAAAAACGAAGAAATTAAAAATTTGGAATAAAAACTGAAAATGGAAGAAAAAGAGAAAGGGGAAGAAAAATTAAAAAGAAAAAAAATCAAGATTTGTTGCTAATCTCCATAGTTTTTTTTTTTAAATTATGTTTTACGTTTTTTTTCTAAAAATATGGGTGATTTGATGGTGAATCGACGGTAACTCGGTAATGACTCGACTACCGATTATAAATATACAAATTAAGGTTGATTTTATTATATTTTGTGTAAATTAATAAAAGGATAATATAGTCTTTTAAATGTAATTATTTGTTAAAAAATATTTTGGGGTGAACTCATAAAATGAGGGGTGCAGAGAAGCGTGGTAAAAAAATAATTTAGGAGTGAACTCATAAAATGAGTGGGTGCACATAAACGTGATAAAAAAATGATTTGGAGGTGAACTCATATAATGAGCGGGTGCAGATAACTGTAGTAAAAAAATGATTTTTGGGTGAACTCATTAAATGAGTGAGTGTAGATAAAATATAAATAAAAAATTAAAATTGTGTGTACCAGTATTTTGCATGTACCCACCCTACAAATAAGGGTTGATTTTATTATATTTTGTGTAAATTAATAAAATGATAATATAGTCCTTAAAATGTAATTATTTAAAAAAAAAATTGGGGTGGACTTATAAAATGAGCAGGTACAGATAACCGTGGTTGTAGATAAGTAGATAACCATGGTTAAAAATGATTTTGGGTGAACTCATAAAATGAGCAGGTGCAGATAACCGTAGTAAAAAAATAATTTAAATGAGCAAGTAGATAAAATATAAATAAAATAATGATCTAATTCTGTTAAAAAAAATAATACTACGTTCTTTTAATTTAAATATTATTATTATTATTAATTTTAATGAAGGATAAAATAGTAAATAATAAAATAAAATTTAAATAATTATTTTAAAATATTAAAAAAATGCAACAAGTATCAAGTTAAGGCGACACAGATCAATAAAATTTGACATGAACTATTAATAGTCTAGGCGACACAAAAACTATCCTAAGAAAATCCCTTTCAATATTTATAATTAATTCTTAAGATTTAGGTGATTTTTAATTTTTTAGATTTTATTTATCATTATTCAAAATTTTAATTTTAATTAATTATTTTTTACGATTTATTAAAAAAATTATGAATTTATTTATTTTTAATTGATTTTTGAATTTTGAATAATTTTTTTTCTTTTTAAAAAATATTTAATATTTTCAGATTATTTTTAAAAAATATTTGATTTATTTAAATTAATTATTTTTTAAGATTTTATTAATCTTTTAAAATACTTTTCAGATTTTAATTACATTTTTTTAAGATTTTTTCAATTTTTTTAAAAAAATTATCTTTAATTTGTATAAGAGTTACTTAGTCATTTTACAATTATCTATTTTTATTTTTAAATTGATGGGATGTGTATAACATGTTTTGGGGTGTTAGTAGTGGACCCTAAAACAAAAACACATAAGTATTGAGCAGTGTCTATAGACAAAGGGTTGAGGTATATACCCCTCCAGCTTTGTTTAATACACCCTCCCTTCCATTTATTAATTCAAAAATATATATGAAATACCACATTTGCCCTTTAGTAAATGTTATAGATACATACACACCCCCTGTAACCCTAATTTCATCTTCTTCCTCACTTCTTTCTCTGCTCTCTTCCCCTTCCCCCCCCCCCCTTTTTTTTTTTTTTCCGTTTTCTACACTCCCCATACACTCCCCATCTCCGCCGCCACTGCCCCCTCCCTCCATCTCTCCGTCGCTCTCCCCCTCCACCCCCTCGCCGTCGCACTTCCCCCCACTCTCCCCTCGCCGTCGCACTCCCCCTCCACCCCCTTGCCTCCGCCGCCCATCATCTTCTTCCTCATTTTTTTTATTCTTCTCTTTCGCTCCGCTCGACGCCGCCCTCCAGCTTGCCCTCATCGTCGCTCCAACTCTCCCTCGACCGTCGCGGCCCACCCCCAGCGCTCGCCGCCGCTTCGGCTCGCCCTCGGCCGTCGCGACCCTACCAAAAATACTCCAGCGCCCCACCCTTAGCGCTCGGACCGTCGCAGCCCACCCCCAGGTTTGTTTTTGTTTTTTTTGTACCATTATTTATCGCCCAAAAACGCTCTTGTCGATAACCTATTGTCGACGAGAGTGTTTTTGGGCGATCAATAATGGTTGAAAATTTCAAATTTTTTTAAAAATTTTCTTTCGAAATTTTTGGTCGACAAACCAGTGTCGACCGGAGTATTTTTGGTCGACAAACCAGTGTCGACCAGAGTATAGGTCGACAAACCAGTGTCGACCGGAGTATTTATTAAAAAAACTAAGATTTTTATTTTAAAGTTTATATGTGGTGGTGGCGGCGTCGACGGCGACATCTGTCTAGTTTTAATTTTAGGGTTAGGGTTCGGATTAGGATTAGAGTTGTGTTTTAAATTGTAGGGGGAGTGTATGTATCTCACATGATTTAGTAAGGGCAAAATTGATATTTCATATATATATTGAATTAATAAAAATGAAGGGGGAGTGTATTAAACAAAGCTGAAGGGTATATACCCCAACCCATCTATCCCTATAATGATCCAGCCCAATAAATTTAACACATAGAAAAACTGTCACATTTTCAATTCAACAGAAGCTCAACAGACCAATCACCTGCAATCAGCACAAGCAAAGAAGAACAGGGTTTTGGAGGAAAATAAAATCACTGCTCTTCAAAACATATAAATCCAATTTCAGAGAATTACAGTGGAAGAAATCAGCCCTCAAATGCAAATCTTTACAAATGCAAATCATGAAATAAATAACTAAATCTGAAGACAAAGGATGCAGGGAAACCAGTGGAAAGGCTGATAGAACGAGAGATAATTAGCGGGGAGAAAACAAGACCAAGAAATGCGGTACAAACCAAACAATGTCTTGACACGCAGAAAGCAAAGTTCCTTTTATCCAACACGCACAGAGACAGAATAACGCAAGGGAGAGAAGGGGAGGGGTTCTGTTTATTAATTGTGCTGAAACAAATCCTTGGGTCGAAAACCCAAAAAGATAAAATCAAAGAACTGAGATATCAATATGTTTAATAATGACATGAACATCTACTTACTGCAGATTAAATATATAAGGTATAAGCTCATTGAACTGCCCAGACGACCTGTCCAATATTGTAATAAATACGAACTAGAGGTTGGAATGACAGTAATATGTTTCAGCAAGAAAAAGTAAAGGATTTCCTGATAATGTAGACTTTAAAAAGATTATAGGTGCTTTTCTTCAAGAACAGCAATTAGATGTATACATACACAAAAGATGGTTATATATTCATGGAAATACATAAGCTTCAGTTGTCAGTAATATGTAAGCTTCTAGCAACATCGTGCTCTTTGAGAAAACCAAAATCCCAAACAGTTTTAAAGCTGAAATTTCACCTGGCAAAAGAGCCTACAAAGTGAGCCTTCGTCTTCACTCATTACATCATATCAGGATCATCTTCATAATCATAGTCAGCTTCGCTAGATTGCCTTCTCTTTGCCTCTCTTGGCCCTCTACCTTTCTTTGGTTTTCCACTGCAATGAATTGAGCATTCATGAGAAACTTACTCTCTTAAAAACCAAATTCTAGGGTATTAGCTAATCGTCTAAAAATGGTATATAAAAGATTGATAATGAGGATAAAAAGTCTAGAATACTTACGGTCCATTTGTAGTCACACCGCCATCTCTTGCAACTTCTTCAGCCTGGTATACTCAATCAATAAATCAAATATCTTTGGACAACTCTTCAACACGACATCATTTAATAATCCCACAAATCCAATTTCAAAACACTAGTTATTTTCCAATAATGTTACCACATACAAGCTAAGTAACAAAAAATTCTCTCTAAGAGCTAAGATTGAGACAATTAATACGACATAAAAATGGGAATAAACTTCGCACATTTGACCAGCTAAGACTAAAAGTTTTATCAATCATCACATATAGTTTTGATGCATGTAGTGTTTATGAGAATCCTACAAAGCATCTGCCCAATTCAAAATTGAAATACATGTTAAAAACGAAAGACTCCGGTTGCTCAGTCACAGCTTAATTGCATCTACATCAACATGCATAAAAGGCAGTACTCGAATTGAGATTTTAACCAACATTAAAAATCTCTCTTTAAAATAATGAATTTCAAATATGAGGAAAACAGAAATAGAGCATACACAGAAACACAATGTGAAAGTTAAGCATAAATTCATACAGCTGGTGAGGTAACAGAAGATAATGAAAAGAGCCTGTCTTCAGGCTGAAACTTCCGGGATCGTTTCAAGCTGCAGAAAAATATCATGAACGAATTATTCATTTTTACATCATAGTGATTGATAAATAGATTCAAACATTAAAGAAAATAAACATTAGGCAAATATGGATTTAGTACACCACAAACCCAATGATTTACTGAATTCCCCAACAAATATATGAAGTGAAAGAAAACAAAATCAGCAGAAAAAAAAAGATTATTTACAGGGCAGTGTTCTTGGAAGAAGACAAAAACCCTTCAAAACCTTTCAAGACATTTCCACATTGGCTTGGATCCTGTAAATAAGTAGTCTCCATATCATATACCTATAAAAAGAAGATCACAGCACATAATAAGTACTTGAGTAACTTAAACGAATCAATTTTTCACAAAATAACCCTACTAATTTTCACCTGTTTTTCGATATTCCGGAGTTCTTCATGCAGCTTAGCCCTTTTGCATAACACCGCAGCCAGCATTGCAGAAGGGTTTGCCGGATTTCGTTGCCCTAAAAAAATTCGTGGAAATTTGTACAAGAATAATTTTTTTTTTGCAAAATCGACATAGGAAAACCGGAAAAAATTAGGGAATTTACGATAAAGGTTCATATACCTTCAGAATCCATGTTATAGATTGAAGGTTGTTAGGACTGCGATCGATTTCAGCGGTACTTCCTATTCCTCGTTTTCTTGCGCGCTTTGCGATCAACTACCCGTGAAAAATATTGGCGCTGGACGACGTCGTTTTGAGAAGATTTTCCAAAATCTCAGTATTTCAATGCGTTTGTTGATTTTAACTATGACAATTTGAGGGGAATTATGCTCAAAGTGCAACTTATATCATTAAAATTTAAAAGTGCTTTATTTTTAATGATATATATATTAATTAATTTTTTTTACAAAATCTACATTTAAGAAACATTCTTATCATAACATCATTTTTTTTAAATGGCAAATAATAAGAAGTTAATTTCAAAATTGGGAAAATTAAAATTTAATGCTTACTTTGTGAATAATTTTATTCATATAGTGATATAGAGTTAATTTTTAAGTTTGCCTACTCAAATTGAGAATTGAAAAATTACTGAGGCTTAATAAAAATGCAAGATTAATGAAAAATGGAAGAATATAATATTTTTTTTGTTGGGATATTAATTACGCCTGTCCTGAAAACCATATTAATCAGAATACATAATATGACATACAATTGCAAACGTTGAAGAACACTTATTCCAAAAATAGTAAAATCTTCAAAGACGAGGAATCAAACCGGAGAATACTTTCGAGATTCTAGTTAAAGTTGAAGTCTTTTTTCCTTAACTTTTAGTGGTGGGAGTCCCTTTGTTCAGGATTGTTGTTATAATTCCATATTATGTTGTAAGAAGTTCTAAGAGACAATCTTGGTTGTGACTCGATCGGCTGGTGTTGTGTCTACTTATCAGTATCTTTGTAATTTTGTCAAGTTCCCTCAAGTACCTCTGATACTTGTTAATAAAATAATCTTCCTCTGTTCAAAAAAAATAAAAAATAAAATATAATCCATTTCAAATTTCTTTCAGCCCGCGTAGTATTCCTACAAATCTTTGGTGGTGAAATCGAACGTGGGTACTATTGGACCTATATTAGTAAATACACTCTCATTCTTATTTATTGTATAGGCCCACCTTAGTTTCCTATGGGCTCTCCTATAAAGCCCATTAGGGTTAGGTTAGAGCTAATTCTCTCTTGTATAAATACTCATTGTAAATCTCCTTTACAACTAATCAAGAAATCATATTTCCAATATTGTTCATTAATCTATATGGTATCATCGAGTCTCGTGGCTCACGCCTGATCCACACCAGCCGCCGCCGCCGCTATCCAGCCCTAGCCGCCGCCGCTGCCGCCACAAACCCCAGCCGCTGCTGCATCTTCTTCACTGCTGCACCGCCGCCGCCGCATCTCTCTGAGAGACCGCCGCCGCCACCAGTCGACGACACCACGCTTCTCCGCTGCTATACCCATCACCATGGCCACTCCACCTCAGTCGCCTGCACCCATCACCTTCAAAGGTCTGGCAAACATGTCCCTGAAGCTTACTTCCACCAACTATGGTGCGTGGTCCTTTCAGCTTCGCCTCCTCCTCACTGGGCACAATCTCTTCGGCTATGTCTTGGGCACGCATCCGTGCCCACCTTCCACAATCCCAGCTGCCGAAGGCACCAACACCACCACCATCATCTCCAACCCTGCGCATGACCTGTGGGTGTGTCAGGATAACCACATTTTCTCAGCCATGGTTGGATCAATGTCTCCAGAACTCATTCCTTTTGTTGCATCGACCAAAACCTCTTGTGAAGCCTGGTCGATGCTTGAGAGCATGTATGGAAAACCCTCCAGAGGCCGAATTCTTGCCCTCAAAACCAAGTTTCGCTCTCTGTCTAAAGGTGCTCGCCCGATCTCCGATTTTCTCATGGAAGTTCGCTCTGTAGTCGACGAACTTGCACTCCTCGGCATTAAATCTGATGCCGAGGACGTAACCCTCCAAGTCCTCACTGGCCTTGATGAGTCCTATAATGACATCGCAAATGCCATCCAAGCTCGCGAGCAGCCCATCTCCTTTGCCGAGCTCTGTGATAAACTCCTCAGTGCCGAGGTCCAAATTGCCTCGCGACCTTCCTCGGTCTCAATACCTGCTTCTGCACTCACTGCGGGAAAATCGCATCATCGCTCCTCGCGCCCTAACTTCTCGCGACCCGACTCCTCGCGACCTGACTCGAGGTCCAGGCCTTCTGACATTCGTCCTCGCCAGTCCTCGCAAAGGCCCTACCTTGGCACCTGCCAATACTGCCGAGCACCCGGTCACACTGCTCGCACCTGCCCTGAGATTAACTCAGTCCCCCCACTCACCGCCCCTTCTATGGTTTCTCGCCGACCGCCTGGACGGTACTCACCACCTCCTCGCCCCAATCGACCAGATGCTCGCCCGGCCTATTCGGCCCACTCGGCCTCCTCGGCACATCCTGCCGAGCACTGGATCCTTGACTCAGGTGCCTCGCATCACATCACCAACGATCTCGCCAACCTCTCTCTTCACTCGCCCTTTGATGGAGCTGACAATGTTGAAATTGGTGACGGTAAAGGTTTACGCATATCTCACACTGGCTCTATGTGCTTTCCTCACCTTACATCTCTCAAGTTTTCAAATGTCTTGGTCGTCCCACACATCTCGAAAAATTTGATTTCAGTCTCTAGTCTCTGTCGTGACAATAATGTTAACATTGTCTTTGATCGTTCTTCCTTTCAGGTGCAGGATGGTCACTCGGGGAGCATTCTCCTCACTGGGAGTCGTATAAATAATCTATATGTCTGGCCGGCACACATGTCCATCACCTCCCCGCAAGCCTTCACATCTCAACACCTCACAACGACCACCTGGCATGCTCGCCTTGGCCACCCATCAACAAAAATCCTCGCCCATACCCTCTCTAAGCTTAGTTTATCCAGTGCTCCATCAAAACACTTCAATTGTAACTCATGCTCTTGTATCAAAAGTCACAAACTACCTTTTTATGATTCAAGCATTACATCTACTAAACCACTTGATGTTATTTTTTCTGATGTCTGGTCGTCACCTGTCTTGTCTCCTGATAATTTCAAGTACTATGTGCTATTTGTTGATCATTTCAGCAAGTACATATGGGTTTACCCTCTAAAAAGAAAATCCGATGTTCTTCCCACCTTTACCACATTCAAAGTCCTTGTTGAAAACACCTATCAAAACACAATCAAAACCTTTTACTCTGACAATGGGGGTGAATTCATTGCTCTTCGCCCCTTTCTTCAAACCCATGGCATTGCACACCTCACCACCCCACCTCACACACCCGAACATAATGGCATGTCTGAACGTCGCCATCGTCATGTGGTTGACACAGCCCTAGCTCTTCTTCACCATGCCTCCATGCCTCTCACCTACTAGCCCTATGCTGTTTGCACAGCAGCCTATATCATAAATCGCATTCCCAAAGTCAACCTCGACATGGCATCCTCCTTTGAAAAACTCACTACTCGCCCCCCTAACCTAACCAAACTCCGAGTCTTTGGCTGCCTCTGCTATCCTCTACTACGTCCCTACACAACTCACAAACTTGATCCTCGCTCTACTCCATGTATCTTTGTTGGGTACTCGCCCACACAAAGTGCTTATCTCTGCTTTGATCGCTCCACTAACCGAATCTACACCTCGCGTCATGTTCAGTTTATCGAACATGCGTTTCCTTTCTCAAACCCTTCTCCCACTAATCAATCATCCTCCCTGCCGACATCCACCTCCTCGCCATCCAGCTCCTCGCCATCCAGCTCCTCGCCCACACTTATAGCACCTGTGCTCCCTCCCCTCGCCACAACTGTCCTCGACCATAATCCCGTGCCTACCAATCCCCAACTACCAACTATGGTCGATCAACAGCCTATACTCCCACCAGCCTCCTCGCCAGCTGCAATCATATCTGACATCCCTGTGCCGACCAATGCTCCCTTACGACCTCCTGCATCTCGCATGGTAACTCGAGCTCAAAACAATGTGTTCAAGCCAAACCCGAGGTATGGCCTTACTTCTGTCATCGCCTCTGACATTGAGCCGAGTTGTGTATCGCAGGCACTCAAAGATAAGAACTGGCGGGCAGCCATGTCGGCTGAATTTGATGCCCTTCTTCAAAACGGCACCTGGGACTTAGTTCCTCCCAATACATCTCAAAACGTGGTCGGCTCCAAGTGGGTGTTTCGTATTAAGCGAAAACCTGATGGCACCTTGGACAAATACAAGGCTCGTCTGGTCGCCAAAGGCTTTCATCAGCGACCAGGTGTTGACTTCACTGAAACATTCAGCCCCGTCGTCAAGCCCGCCACTGTGCGAACTGTCCTCAGCATTGCGGTTACCAACGACTGGCCTCTTCGCCAATTCGACGTCAACAACGCCTTCCTCCATGGAAAGCTCTCAGACACAGTCTTCATGGCTCAGCCTCCGGGCTTCAAAGACAAGACTTTTCCCACTTATGTCTGTCAACTTCGCAAATCCATCTATGGCCTGAAGCAGGCTCCTCGCACATGGTACTATGCTCTTCGCTCTTTCCTTGTAGACATTGGATTCATCCCCACTCACTCTGATGAATCACTGTTCGTCTACAACAACAATGGGGTGGTCGCCTACTTCCTTGTTTATGTCGACGACCTCATTCTGACGGGCAACTCCTCGCCCATGCTCGCCCGGGTGGCTGCCGACCTCAGTGCCAAATTCTCAGTCAAGGACCTTGGTCCTCTATCCTATTTCTTGGGAGTGGAAGTTCTTCGCTCTAAAACTTCATGCCTGCTCTCCCAACGCAAATACATCACTGATCTGCTCGCCCGATACAACATGATCGACTCCAAACCAGTCCAAACTCCACTATCAACCTCTGCTCGCCTCACTCTATCAGACGGCACCCCTCCCACTGACTCCACTCAGTACCGTCAGGTGCTCGGCAGCCTTCAGTATCTCCAGCTCACCAGACCTGACATCGCCTTTGCCGTCCATAAGCTATCTCAGTTCATGCATGCACCCACCATCACTCACTGGACTGCTGTCAAGCGTCTACTCCGCTACCTCAATGGTACAAGGGATGTCGGAATCAACATTATCCCATCCTCATCCTCCTCGCTCCACTGCTTCACGGATGCTGACTGGGCAGGCGACCACGATGATCGCACTTCCACGAGTGCTTATGTCGTCTTTTTGGGGGCCAATCCCATCTCATGGTCGTCCAAAAAGTAGAAGTCTGTTGCTCGCTCGTCAACTGAGGCCGAATATAGAGCCATTGCCGCAGCGGCCTCTGAAGTACAATGGCTAACATCTTTACTTCAAGAACTACACTTTCCGTTTTCTCCGGTGCCAGTCATCTACTGTGACAACATTGGGGCCACCTACTTATGCTCAAATCCTTTGTTTCACTCACGAATGAAACACATTGCCATCGACTTCCACTTTGTTCGTGACCTAGTCAAAACTGCTCGCCTCCGCATCTCGCATGTCTCGACTGCCGACCAGCTTGCTGATGCCCTCACCAAACCTCTCTCCGGTGCTCGCCTTCAGCTCCTTATGACCAAGATTGGACTATCCTATGGTACTCCATCTTGAGGGGGCATATTGGACCTATATTAGTAAATACACTCTCATTCTTATTTATTGTATAGGCCCACCTTAGTTTCCTATGGGCTCTCCTATAAAGCCCATTAGGGTTAGGTTAGACCTAATTCTCTCTTGTATAAATACTCATTGTAAATCTCCTTTACAACTAATCAAGAAATCATATTTCCAATATTGTTCATTAATCTATAGGTACCTCAGAATCAAATCCATGAGTAGCTTGATAACTTAAACGAGCAAATATACTCCTAAAAGGGTCACTCTCTCTTTTCTCCTTTAAATAACAAAGACTTTTCTCAACTTCATTTTTCACTTCCAAATACAATTCATGAACTTTCTCTTTGTTTCTCACCAGTTCTTCCTTCCTTCCTGCAGCTCCAACATATATATCTCATTAGCCTTTCGAACCCAGTATTTATTAACATCGATAAACTATGAAAGGGTAAATATGGAACATGCAAGAAACATACCTTGTGTTTCTATTGGCTTCCCAAACAA
The DNA here is from genome assembly GCA_963675135.1 of Galeopsis tetrahit. Lineage (NCBI taxonomy): Eukaryota > Viridiplantae > Streptophyta > Magnoliopsida > Lamiales > Lamiaceae > Galeopsis > Galeopsis tetrahit. The sequence continues at coordinate 93,230,591 of OY776119.1, forward strand.
GTAATAAAAACGGCCAGGAACTTTCGGTACTAAAACAGGATTGCAGATCTTTTGGTTCGCAACCTCTCCGATCGCATTCTTCCTATAATTACACGCACATGTTAAAACCAAATAGAGTATCACAATATCCACTATTTTACACAAAATGTCATTATTGATAAAACATATAAAAGTCGTAACCGTTTTTCTTTTCATGGATGGAGGGGGTAGTAACATTGTAACAATATACCTAATGTCCCCTGCATGATTATTTAGCTCTTGTATTTCATTCTTGAAATATGGGATGTTCTTCTGATCATCATAATCAAGGAGTAACTGATAAATAACAAAACTATATATGTTAGCATATCACCATCAAAATTATGAACAAAAAAAATATATATTTTTTTAAATAAAGGGCAAGCTACCATATTCAAACTTACATGACAAAAATCATCTTCTCCAACTACACCAAAAGGTACGTAATGAAAATGTAGGATAGTGACTAAACATAAAGCTAAAGAGGAAATATGCACAATAGCTTTAATTGTTTGTTTCATTCGATGATTGAATACATTCAACATGCAATGTATATATAGCCTAAGATGGAACAACCTAGAATCTCATAGGTGTCACAATCCTATTTGCTAGAACTAGAAGACAATATGGGTTTTGTAACAAACTCCCTTTTGGCAGATGAAATGAGCTCTTAGTGCAGTGGTCCCTCACTTAATCCAGCAGGTCCTTTCTTCGTGGGACCACTTCTCTTGGACATATGTTCAACGAATAAGTGTTGTGAGGTGTTGATCTTTTCACGCCCCCTCAATTCGAAAGAGGTTGGAGGTCTAACATTTAACTTGTCTTTCAATCTCTTGAAGAATTGTGTACCAAGAGGCTTTGTAAAGATGTCTGCCACTTGGTCAATGCTAGGCACATGTAAAACTTGAATCTGCTTTCCGTTGATCTTCTCTCGAATAAAGTGTAAATCCAATTCCAAATGTTTTGTTCGAGAGTGATAGACAGGATTTGATGCTAAAGAGATAGCACCCTGATTGTCTACCCAAATAGTGGGAATTTTGGATTCAAAAAGCTTTAATTCAGACAAGAGTGATCGGATCCAAGTGACCTCACACGCTGCTAATGAAAGTCCACGATACTCAGCCTCCGTACTTGAGCGAGCCACTGTGTTTTGTTTCTTGGCACTCCAGGAAACCAAATTTCCTCCAACGTAAACTGCATATCCAGAGGTAGATCTTCTATCATCGAGATCCGATGCCCAATCTGCATCGACGAAGGCTGTGATATTCATGTGTTTAGGAATTTCAAAATTCAACCCATGATCCATGGTACCAGCAAGATATCGCAAAATTCTTTTGACAGCTTTCCAGTGTGTATTGAGTGGAGCTTGCATATATTGGCTTACTTTGTTGACAGCATAAGAAATCTCTGGCCTCGTGATAGTAGCATATTGCAAACTTCCTACAATACTTCTGTACTGTTTAGGATCGGGTAACGGATCACCATCGATTTTGCTTAGAATATTTCCTGTGATCATTGGAGTGGAAATTCCCTTGGCTTCACCCATATCAGCCCTTTGCAATAAATCAAGTATGTATTTTCTTTGGTTAAGAAAAATACCTGATGAACTCCTTGTGAACTCAACACCCAAGAAGTAATGCAAAGCACCCAAATCCTTCAATGAAAAATGTTGATTCAATTGGCGAATAACCTCCTTGATTTGTGCAGAACAAGAACCTGTGATTACAATGTCATCAACATAAGCCATAACGAGAGTAATATTATTATTCTTATGCCGATAGTAGAGAGAATTGTCCGCTTGAGATATTGAAAAGTCAAGGGATTTAAGAACTGAGGAAAATTTGGATGTCCAGGCTCTTGAAGCTTGCTTTAATCCGTATAAGGATTTCTTCAATTTGCATACGAGATTCCCTCCTCCAAGCTCAAAACCTGGTGGCTGTGCCATATAAAGATCTGTATCCAAATCCCCGTTTAAGAATGCATTATCAACATCTAGTTGATGCAAGGGCCAATTATTACTCAGTGCTAGGCAAATGATGAGACGAATGGTAACAGGCTTCACAACGGGACTGAAAGTGTCATGATAGTCACAACCGGGAACTTGAGTGTAGCCTTTAGCAACTAATCTAGCTTTATGCTTAGCAATAGAGCCATCAACATTTTTCTTGAGTTTAAAAACCCATTTGCAACCTATCAAAGAATGTGTAGAGGGTAAAGAAGTGAGTTCCCATGTACCATTTTTAATCAAGGCTGAATATTCGTTGTGCATAGCAGCTTTCCAGTCTGAATTGTTGAGGGCAACCTTGTAATTCGTTGGTTCATCATGCACCAATTGAGATGTTAACACCCGTGGCTTGTGAATTCCAGCTTTTGCCCTAGTGATCATGGGGTGAATTGATTCTCCAGCTTCAGGATGATGAACAGAAGGACCTGCACACTCAAGAGGCTGGTCAGAAATAGCAGGATTATCAATTTCAACATCAGGCAAGTCTATGTACAACTGGCCTATTTGGAGAGAAGTGGGTGAAGTGGGTGAGGATGGGGATATGTTAAAATCAGAGGACGCTCCAAAACCAGAGGGAGAGGATGGAGGAGTTGAGGGACTTGTATTGTCATGGCAGGAGATAGGTATGAGAGGAGCTATGGGTGCAGGATCAGCTTTGAAAGGTACAGAATCTTGAAGTGACATGAATGGAAACTTCGATTCATCAAATCTTAAGTGTCGTGTGATGATGATTTTCTTGCTAGGAAGTAATACCTTGTAACCTTTGTATTGGTTATTGTAACCAAGGAACACAGAACTTTCAGACCTCATTTGGAGTTTGTGTTTGTTATAAGGTCTAAGATAAGGGTAGCACAAACATCCAAACACTCGAAGATGATTAAGATCAGGTGGTTTTTTGTTCAACATTTCGAAGGGTGTTTTGTAAGAGAGGAGTTTGGATGGTGTTCGATTTATGAGATATACACTAGTGGTAAAAGCATCATCCCAATATCTTAATGGGACATAGGATTGAGGAAGAAGAGTGAGGGCTTTTTCAACCACATGTCTGTGCTTTCTTTCTGCTGTCCCGTTTTGTTCGGGTGTGTAAGGGCAAGAAATTCTATGATGAATTCCAGAATCATGAAGAAGTGGAATTAAAGGCTTAAACTCAGTACCACCATCCGTTTGAAGAGCCTTTATCGTAGACTGATATTGGTTTTGAACAAAGTTTTTAAAGTTAGAGAAAGCAGCATGGACATCAGACTTATTTTTGAGCAGATATAGCCAAGTATATTTGGTGGCAGCATCAATGAAAGTGACATAGTAAATGAAACCATTAACAGAAACAATGGGTGATGGTCCCCATAAATCAGAGTGTATGAGTGCAAAAGGTTCAGAAACAAGAGTGTTTGATTCATTAAAGGCTAATTTGTGGCTCTTGGCCATCATACAAGGAGGACAAGGTGATTCAGATGCATCATCAAAATAAGCTATGTGGCCTAACTCAAGAGCCTTCTTGGTAATAGAAAAAGAAGGATGTCCTAATCTAGAATGCCAAATACTGAAAGGCAGTACACTCTTTGGTTCAGCAGAAAGGGCTTTTGGAGAAGATGGTTGATGATCTTGCTCATGGATGGTAGACTTATCAGTGCAATGAACTAGATGGAATTTGTATAGACCATGTTCAAGCACTCCTTGGAGCAACGTTCGATGAGTTGTAGAATCCTTCACAAAACAATGGTGAGGGTGAAATTCAAAATAAACTTTATTATCTTTAGCAAACTGAGAAACACTCAAAAGATTTTTTCGAATTTGAGGAACATGTAACAAGTTTTTGAGAAGAAAGGGGTTAGGATTGTTAGGCTCAGTCATAATAGAAGTACCATAATGTGAAATTTTCAAACCTGTGCCATTTCCAATTTCGACTCTATCGGTGCCCTGGTATTCTGAATTCATACTCAAGTTGTTCAAATCAAATGTCACATGACTGCTAGCTCCCGAGTCTGGATACCAAGAAGAGCTATTAGCAAAAGGAGCATCATTAGCATTATAGCTTACCATGTTGGCAGAGTGATTTCTGCTGCTAATTTGATTATGATTCCCTTGCTGGAAATGTGGAGGTGGAGTATAGTTGAGGTCGGCTCTGTAGAAGCACTTGTCGGCAGTGTGGTTGTCTCTATAACATATTTGACATTTGGGGCGTGCGCCATTGCTCCTACCTCCTCTTCCTCGAAAGTTACCTCTAAAGAAAGCTCGTCCACCCCTATTTCCGCCAGTGTTAAGATTCTTTCCTTTGAAGTTCTTGACTGATTGTTGAGTGAGATTAGCAGTAGGGAAGGATCCTTCGGTGCTGAACTTGGGCGATGTATTGCTCTCCAATCTTGCTTTGAAGCTGAGGAGGAGAGAACTGATTTCAGAGGCTGTGATTGGTTCCATCTTCGAGCTAACAGACACCATTACGGGATTATACTCGGATCCCAAGCCAGACATGACATAGAGAACATGCTCTTCTTCAGTGATTTTGTGTCCTAAAGCATTCAGAGTGTCAATGCACTCCTTGATTTGGTTGAGATACTCTCTCATACTCAGGGATTCCTTCTTCATTCCTTGGAGTTGCTGCCTGTATTGCATAACTCTGGCACGAGATTGGCGGGCAAAGCTATCTTCAAGACAAAGCCAAATCTCCTTGGAAGTGCTAAGACCAACAATGGTGATGAGTAGGCTTTCAGTGAGAGACGAGAGTAACCATGACACAATTAATTGATCTTGTCTACACCAAGTGGTGTATTCTGGGTTAAGGGAACGAGTCTCTCCTTCAATGTTGTATTGAGGAGGACATATTTTTTCTCCAGTGAGAAAGCCTTCAAGCCCATAACCTTTGATTGCAGCAAGGATCTGTTGTTTTCAGATTAAATAATTTTTTTCAGAGAGCTTGACTGATATGAGTTGATGAAAAGGAACATGAAATGGTGATGAATTAATAGCTGAGATGCTGCTATTAATACTCCCAGAAGTTAGTTCTTCCATTTCAAATGAAAATAGGTGTTGTGAAAGAGAAGGTGGAAATGGCGCAAAGACTAGAGGCTAACCCCTAGCTCTGATACCATAATGAAAATGTAGGATAGTGACTAAACATAAAGCTAAAGAGGAAATATGCACAGTAGCTTTAATTGTTTGTTTCATTCGATGATTGAATACATTCAACATGCAATGTATATATAGCCTAAGATGGAACAACCTAGAATCTCATAGGTGTCACAATCCTATTTGCTAGAACTAGAAGACAATATGGGTTTTGTAACAAACTCCCTTTTGGCAGATGAAATGAGCTCTTAGTGCAGTGGTCCCTCACTTAATCCAGCAGGTCCTTTCTTCGTGGGACCACTTCTCTTGGACATATGTTCAACGGATAAGTGTTGTGAGGTGTTGATCTTTTCAGTACGATTTTAGCCCCAAATTTAGCCGCCATTCGGATAAACTCCGCCTGCTCCGGCCAGAATAGTTTGTACTCCTCACCCTGAAAATAATATGTATACATCTCTTTTTTATTTAATATTATATCACTCACTCTTACCCAATTTATTTGACGTTAATATTATCACCTTTCTATGACCAGCCTCTCGTGCTCCTCCAGGATATAAGAGAACGTGAGAATTTGTAGAGAAAAGTTTATAAAAATTAGGTGGTGTGACAGGAACTCCTCCCATGATATTTAAAAAATCAGGAATTGTATCAGATAGTTTCTTTCCTTGTCTAAACAATGTAAAAAAGATAGGGTGTACCAATGCTCGTAAAATAATATTTTTTTCGGTCCAAAAACGAGAAAACAGTTCCTATTAGGAATATAATATTATAAAGATTTGTATCTTTTAATATTATGATTTATCCTTATCTTTTAGAATATTTGATGTAAATATTTATTCCTATCTTGTAAATATAGATACACTTTGTATCTATAAATACATCTCTTGTAAACACTTTACAATCACTCAATGTTCATTGAGTGATTGTAAAGTGTTTACAAGAGATGTATTTATAGATACAAAGTGTATCTATATTTACAAGATAGGAATAAATATTTACATCAAATATTCTAAAAGATAAGGATAAATCATAATATTAAAAGATACAAATCTTTATAATATTATATTCCTAATAGTTCCACCCCAAGCAACATGTGGTAACCTACGTATACAACTGGTCCTTCACAAGGAATACCACCAAGATTTCTCACAATGCTTCCGTCTTCTAGAGTCGATAGCATCACAGGGTTCATTGCTCCTTCGAACAATCTGATTCATGAAAACATTAATTAATTTATCACAAAATAGTTTTTTTTTTTTTTAATGTAACGAGTCACACTTGTCTACACTCAATTACATGGTGCAATTCATGAACCATAATAATCTTTTCTTGATTCTAATTTGGTACATGGGTAAAAAATTCAACTAACAAGTAAAAATATATCTGAATAACTTAAAATTCAATTGCATACAAGAATTTGTCTTATTGAACTAATACTTTTTTGTTATGAAATACTCCGTAACTAATATCATTAGACCATGTTTGATAGCAAAGACTGATTAGACTGAATTAGGATGATATCAAAACTTTATAAATTTTAAAACATAATCTACCCTTAATCTAAGTTATCAAACAAACTATAAAAATGAGATGAAATTAGTCTAGATTTAAGTTAATTAAGCTATCAAACATGACGTTAAAATGTACACACAAAATGCAAATCAGTTGCACGGTGAAACTGATTCACACAATATTATTATTTTTTTATAGTTTTGTCAATTTTTCAACATTTTGATTTTGGTGAAACTATAAAAGGTGAAACATTTGGTTGACAAATCAGACTTTGTTACGTGGACAAATTAATTAGTTTGTATCACGTGAGCGCTGACCAAATGTTCCACCTCACACGTATTGATAAAATCGGTCCAAAATACAAAAAATTAAGAGTTATATATACTATATAGGACTTATGTGTAAATTGACATGCAAATTTATAAGTACTCACAAATGTTGTTTATAGACTGCGTGGACTTCAGAAGGGGTGGGCGGGAAGTAATCGTTGACGTAATCATGGTGTAGTCCACGCCGGTAAAAACTGGCTATCATTAACATCGATAGGATACTCACACCCTCCTCCTGCACCATGTAAATCAATATCCCAAATCAACATATTTTTGTAACTTAGCCTAATCTAATTAATTTATATCCTTTTAAGTTTTTACTTTTTTAATTTACGCGCACCTACGTACCAGGAAGAGGGCATGGCCCTTGTCTTGAACTAGACGGACCTTACAATTTGGAAGCACCTTACTAAGTCTCTCTGCTTCCTCTCTACTTGCAACTATCTTATCTTGTGCACTAAAAAATTAAAATCGGCAAAATATTAGACCAAGTAAATCGGGTACATGTAATACTTTTATTTATATGAACTAATATTTCTCATTATATTACAGTTGCACGGTGAAATCGATGCACAAAACCATTTAATCTAAATGGATAACCTGGCAAGTATCAATGTTTGAGATTTAACAGTGAAGAAATATGAGAAATACAGTCTCTTATAAAGCGTGGTCACGCTTTTATTCACATAGCACGACATCGTTTAATCTGTTTTGTTACTATATAAATAACAAGGGCTTTTGTATTCATTTTCTGAGTTTGATAAAATAGGAAAACAGAGACTTCCAATTTGGGGTTTTATGCATATCTTGTATATTTTACTTTTCTTCATGGTATCTGTAGACACTGAAATTTTATTAAAATTTTGAACGTGTCTAATATTATGTAAATCCTAATTTTGGAGATAATAATATAAAGTAATATCTCCAAAATTGAGAAATTATCTCTTTCCTTAGGTTTATGAATTTTTGTTGCTCTCTAAGTCATTATCTCTTATAAATAGATAAGACAGTGAAAATAGAATTTCAAGAGTCAGATGGAATAAGTCACAAACGACTCCATCAACTCCCTAAATCGAGTTTGATGGAATACGTCACAAACGACTCCATCAACTTCCTACTACCAAATTGTAGGTCAAATCAAAATCCGGAACACGTCGCTGAGACCCCGGTATCAAATTGTAGGTCAAATCAAAATCCGGAACACGTCGCTGAGACCCGGTATCAAATTATGTTTAGAGAGTGGAATCAAGAGATCAACGAGAGTTGTACCCCACATTTTTAATAAAAATATGTTTACCTTATTTTTATCACCATTCTTTTATATACATATTTGCAGATGTTTAAATTTATTGGTTAACAGTATCTAGAGCGGTTTTCGATTCTGGTTTGAGAGATTGAATTTGTTCTTTGATTTTGCTAAGTAATGGCGCCGCGACGGAACACAAATTGGAATGCACTCAATACAGAGTCTACTTCTACTGATGTGCTTCAGAAATCAAATCAAGCTGAGAGCGATCCGTATTATCTTCATGGTGCGGATCATCCCGGTCTCATTCTCGTGCCTCATCCATTTACTGGTACGAATTTTATTCATTGGAAGCGGTCTATGGTTATGGCGCTTGGTGCTAAATCGAAGCTTCAATTTATTAATGGTCAATTACCTATACCTGATGAACGTGATGATCATTTTTCAATTTGAAAAAAGGTTGATTGGACTGTTTCTTCTTGGATCCTTAATACGTTGTCTAAGGAATTGAGTGAGATTTTTGTGCATAGTGAGTCTGCTAAGCATCTATGGGATACTATATGTAGGAGATATGGTGAGAGTAATGGTCCGATGAAAATTAAAATCAAACGAGAGATCAGGAACTTGTCTCAGGGAACTTGCTCAATCCTTGAGTATTTTAATAAATTGACTAGGCTTTGGGATGAACTGTCTAGTGTTGCTCCTGAGTTAAGCTGTGATTGTGAGATAGGAAAGCTGGTAGCAAGAGATCGTATGGAAGATAAAGTAGCACAGTTTCTAATGGGATTGAATGAGAATTATGATCATTTGGTGGATCAAATTATGTTAATGGATCCTGTTCCTTCCATTGATAAAGTTTTTTCTATGCTAATTGCTGCTGAGAGACAGAGGACTGTTCATATGAATTTTTCTGAGCAACTTGAATCATCTGCTATGGTTGCTAGAGCTGGTAGTTTTGGAAAGGGAAATGTGGCAAAAACAGGCACTGGAACTGTTTGGAATGGGCATAAAGCAAAAGGAGGGTTTATTAGAAGAACTAAGGAAGAGAAAGCAAAATTGTTATGTGATCACTGTGGTGGAACTGGACATGAAATATCCACATGTTTTAAGATGCATGGAGTACCAGATTGGTACAAGGAAATGAAGGAGCAAAGATCTAAAAACTTTGAAAATATGGTGGATTCTGATCATGGAGGATTGAATGTGAAGAAAGGAACTCAAGGCTCAGAATTTGCTGCTATATTGCAGCATCTCCAAGAAATGACTAAATATCTCAAGAATAATGATAGGAAGGAGACGAGTCATGACTTTGCACAGATGGTTAGCTTTGCAGGTATAAACACCAAACCTACCTTACACTTTGCACTTTCATCACTTGAAGATATAAGGATGAGTGCGTGGATCATAGATACAGGTGCTTCAAGGCACATGTGCACTAACCCGAAATTGATGAGAAATCTAGTCCCAGTGAAAGGAAAGGTTACAGTCTGTCTTCCAGATGGAAGTACAACGGACGTTAAACACTCAGGAGAAGTTCATCTTTCACACCATATTATTCTGAGAGATGTCTTGCTCATTCCCTCATTCAAATATAATCTCTTATCCGTAACACAATTATGCTTGACTTCTAATGTGAAGTGTTTGTTCCTCTCTTCTTCTTGTTTTTTGCAGGACCTGAGGACTGATAAGCAAATTGGAGAGGGAGAACTGATAGGGAATCTATATGTCTTGAAGAATGAAATGGAAGGCATTGTAGATACTCATTTTTGTAACATGACCTTAGATGCTTGGCATAGGAGTCTTGGTCATGCATCTTACACTACTCTTAAGCATTTGAGCTTTCTAAATAAGGATTGTAATGCAGAAACTGAGCAACTACTACAATCTTGTGATGCTTGTATTAAAGCTAAACAACATAGAATTCCTTTTGGGCACAGTACTATTCAATCAAATTGTTGTTTTGAGTTGATACATGTTGATGTTTGGGGGCCTTGTAAGGATGATTGTAGCACACACACACCTTATTTTTTGACGATTGTGGATGATTTTAGTAGAGGTACTTGGGTGTTTCTAATGAAGAATAAATCTGAAGTCACTTTTATTCTAAGAAATTTCTTTTTAATGGTGGAGAAGCAATTTGAAAAATATGTGAAGAGGGTGAGAAGTGATAATGGAATGGAGTTTGTTGGTCAGGATTGCCAACAATTATTGAATTCTTTAGGGATTATTCATGAAAGGTCTTGTGTGTATACACCCCAACAAAATGGGATAGTTGAAAGGAAGCATAGACACTTATTGGAAGTGGCAAGAGCTGTGCTATTTCAGGCCAAACTACCTCTCTATTTTTGGCCTTATTCAGTGCTTGTGGCAGCATTTCTTATAAATAGATTGCCTTCTGCTGTATTAAATTGGAAATGTCCTTACCGAGTTCTTTACAATAAAGATCCTGAGTATGCTAGATTGAAACCATTTGGTTGCTTGGCTTATGCTGTTAATGTGTATCCACATAAGTCCAAGTTTGATTCAAGATCTCACAGATGCATTTTCCTGGGTTATGTGTCTGGTAAAAAAGGATTCCAGTTGTATGATATGGAGGCAAAGCAGGTGTTGGTTTCTAGAGATGTTACATTTTTTGATAATATTTTTCCGTATGCAGAGGTTCTTTCTACATCATCATCTGCTACAGAGGGTGTTTCTGATACACCGGATTTTTCTAGAATTATGGACTCATGTCCAAACACAACAGATTCTACACGTGCACCAGTTTCAGCTTCAAAAAATATTGGAGTAAGGAGAAGTAATAGAGTTTCTCACAGCCCTTCTTGGATGGAAGATTATGTCTGCAATGTTAATGGTGATCAGTTCTCCTCTCCACAACACTTATCACCCTCAAAGGTCTCTGTAGGTAAACCCTATCCTTTACATACTTACCCTTTTCATATGTCCAAGTCACTTCCACAATCATATTTAGCTTTTGTTGCTAATATTTCACTTGAGAAAGAACCAGTGAGCTATTTAGAAGCAAGTAAACATTCAGTTTGGGTGGAAGCTATGCAAAGGGAATTGGATGCCCTGGAACAAAACCATACTTGGGAGCTAACTACTTTACCTCATGGGAAGAAGGCTATAGGGTGTAAATGGGTCTACAAGATAAAGAGAAAAGCCGATGGCACGGTGGAGAGATATAAGGCCAGGTTGGTGGCCAAGGGATACAATCAAATATATGGTGTAGATTATTTTGATAGTTTCTCTCCTGTGGTCAAGATGGTTACAGTCAGATACATGATTGCGATGGCGACAAACAAGGCTTGGGAAATTCACCAACTAGACGTTAATAATGCATTTCTACATGGGCATTTGACTGATGAGATCTATATGGAGGTTCCACAAGGATACAACACGACTGATAATTCTCAAGTGTGCAGACTTTCTCGAAGTTTGTACGGGCTCAAACAGGCATCGAGGGAGTGGAATGCTGAGTTGTGTTCCAAGCTTTCTGGTTTTGGATTGTCTCAATCCCCTTATGACCATTGTTTATTCACTATGAAAACGAGTGAGGGCTTTATAGCCATGTTGGTGTACGTTGATGATGTTTTGGTTACGGGGTCGAATCCAGTTTTGATTACTCAACTGAAAGACTACTTGGATCATCATTTTACAATTAAAGATCTTGGCAAAGCAAAGTTTTTTCTTGGGATGGAGATTATTCAAAACACAGCAGGTACTTATCTTTGTCAACGACAATACATTTTGGATATCCTCAAAGATGCAGGTTTACAAGGTTGCAAACCTGTTTCTACTCCTTTACCCCACGGGCTTCGTTTGCAGATTGATAATGGAGATATTCTGCCTCATCCTGATAGATATAGACGCCTCATTGGCCGACTTCTATATCTAAATTTAACACGGCCGGATGTGACTTATGCCACACAACAGTTAACTCAATTTGTTAATTCCCCTTGTTCCTCACATTGGGATGCTGCCATTCATGTGCTGCGTTATCTCAAGGGAACATCTTCACTTGGACTTTTCTACTCTAATTCTGCTCCTCTCACACTTCAAGCATATTGTGACGCCGATTGGGCTACTTGCAAGGATACGCGTCGTTCCGTCACAGGGTATTGTGTATTCTTTGGTGAATGTTTGATTTCGTGGAAGAGCAAGAAGCAATCAACCGTGTCTCGTTCCTCCGCTGAAGCGGAATATAGAGCCCTGAGTTCGACCGTTTGTGAACTTCAGTGGCTATCATATGTTTCCACTGATTTTCGCCTCACACTGCCCTTGCCCATCCCTTTGTGGTGTGATAATCGTGCGGCGTTGCATATTACGGCTAACCCTGTTTTTCACGAGAGGACGAAACATCTGGAAATTGATTGTCACCTGGTTCGTGACAAGTACAAAGCTGGTTTTGTGCTTCCTTCTTTTGTTTCATCAAAGTATCAGCTGGCGGACATCTTTACTAAGATCTTGACTGGAGCACAATTCCCATTCCTTCGTTCCAAGTTGAAGATGGGTGATATTTACCATTCTTCAACTTGAGGGGGGGTTGAAGAAATATGAGAAATACAGTCTCTTATAAAGCGTGGTCACGCTTTTATTCACATAGCACGACATCGTTTAATCTGTTTTGTTACTATATAAATAACAAGGGCTTTTGTATTCATTTTCTGAGTTTGATAAAATAAGAAAACAGACTTCCAATTTGGGGTTTTATGCATATCTTGTATATTTTACTTTTCTTCAAACAGCATGAAGTTGAGAATTGGCAAATGTTGCAGCTGATTTGAGCATTTCCAGCTTCCAACCAAGTGTTTTAGCACTCAAGGCCTTACACACATCCTGCCATCTAAATCATCAACATTTTATCGAATAAAGTGTATGAATTAAGAACAACAATTACTTCAAAAAGAAAACTGCCATGTTTGAAACAGAGAAGTCATACTTTTATATATATGGGAACTAAACATATATGATTTGGTCTTGTATGTAACAGTTTTAACCGTGTAACTGGTTTGCAGCTATATCGTCATTATATAATAAAATAACTAATACGGAGTACTATTTTAGAATACACATTACAAACAAGTTGTACATAAAACATGTTTAGATAAGAATTTGTCAAATATATAATGGCATAACAATTCAACTAAAAACTTGTTTATGTATTCACGTTGCAAGTTCGTGTAATTAGAGTTGTGAGTCTTACCAAAGGAAGACGTTTCCCCATTGCTGATGTCACCATATTTACAGCCGGACCTAATTACCAAATAGTAAGTTACCATATATTTGTATTTATTATTACATATTGTTGACTTTCATGAATTGAAAATAGTCTTATAGTAACTTTTAATTTTTTCGACATTTTGGTATGGAGACCGAAGGCGAAGAGGTGGGACATCTGATTAACCAATCAAACATTGTCACGTCAGTGTCAACAACAGGACGTTAGACCTCTTACTGGTTACCAAAACAAAATGTTGAAAAGTGAAGTTACAAAACTAAAATCCAAATAAAACACTAAAATTACCTAATAGTAAAGTTAAGATAAAAGGAAAGCGGGAACTGATCTTCTCGGGTATAAATGTTGACAACGTAAGCAGAGTTTCAGGTTGCACAAGATATTTTCTGAAAGATGTAGCTGTTGAATTGAACACACATATATTTAGTCATTAATATGATCACAAGATGATATAGTATTAATTTGTATAGGAAATGTTACCTGGATTAGCCAGAATTAGCATAAGATCGATTTGTGGATTACGAGCTGCAACAGCAAGGGCGAGGCAGCCCCCGAAAGATTCACCAACAAGATATATAGGCCTATTCGGGGCTCGAGACTGCTCTATCTTAACAACACTTTCCACCAATTTCACCAACTCTGATCAACCAATTAATATTATTCAGAGCATTATCATTAGTCATTTTTAAGACGAAGACACATCGATCGTAGAAGAAGAAACGAGATGAAACAAAAACCTGTAAATGGTGTTCTGTCTTGGAGGGGAATGTGCATGCACCATATATTGAAAATCCTTGTGACAAAACAAGAATAATTAATCATAGTTGATGCATACTTAAGCAAGAAAAATTAATACTATATATTATGATTTTCCTTTGAAATTTTCGTATAGATCATGGCCGGACTGCAACTTACTTGCTAAGCCTTTCATGATGCAATACAAGTCCCAATCCTACTCCATCAACACCTATATATACAAATGTGAGAATAGGCATGAGATCACCTAGAATGAGATGATTGGTAAAATTCAATATATATAGTCAATATATAGAAGGAAATAATAACAAACAATTAAAAAGAATATTTACAAAAACATGGTAAATAATAAATCAAAGATTTATTCCCTATTAACCCCCCTCAAGCGATGTACTGGGTGTATGGACACGCAAAGCTTGGAACAAAGCGCGCAATTCAGAACTGGGGCGAGGAAGACTCTTCGTGTAGATGTCAGCAACCTGGAGCTCGGAGGGAACAAATTGTGTAGCGAGACGACCAAACGAGACCAGTTCCCGAACAAAATGACAATCAATGTCAATGTGTTTTGCCCGTTTATGTGCAACAAGATTTTGAGAGAGAAAAATAGCACTCTTGTATGTAATTATAATGTTGTGAATTGAAAATTAGAATGAATTTAAATGATGTGATTAGAATAAATTTACATGTATAAGCGAAAATAATTATAGTCAATGTTGTATGTAATTATAATGTTGTGAATTGAAAATTAGAATGAATTTAAATGATGTGATTAGAATAAATTTACATGTATAAGCGAAAATAATTATACTCAATGTTGTATGTAATTATAATGTTGTGAATTAAAAATTAGAATGAATTTAAATGATGTGATTAGAATAAATTTAAATGTATAAGTGAAAATAATTATACTCAATGTTGTATGTAATTATAATGTTGTGAATTGAAAATTAGAATGAATTTAAATGTTGTAAATTGAAGATTAGAATAAATTTAAATAGTGTGAATTGATACCGTAATTAAATTATTTAATTTGAAACATATAATTTAGTTAATTCTCATTTAGAAATAAATATGATATGCTTTGATAATTTAATAAGCAACAATTAAAGCTAGAATGGATATTGAATTAAAGAATTAAAAACTAAAATTAAATTGAATATATATTAATTGCATTCACAACATGTCGACTAAAGCTCCTAGCCTAAACGACACACAGGGGGCGCCCAAAAGCCTTCGAGACCGAGAGATCCCGAGTTCGAACCCCGCAAACAGTGAAATTCGCGAAAAAAACACGAAAAATGGGTGGCCCAGCGGTGGGGGGTGGGTGTTGGTGGCCTCGATACCTAGGTTCGAAACCCAGGTTCGCATTTTTTAAATGTTCCTAAAAAGGCGACGGTAAAAAGGCAACGGCAGTGGGCCCGTTGCTAAAAGGCGACGGCATGTGGGCCCGTTGCTAAAAGGCAACGGCTGTCGCCCTCGCCAAAAGGCAACGGCCACCTGCCGTTGTCAAAAGACAACGGTTTTCCCCAAATCCGTTGCCATTCAAATAGCAACGAGCATATTGGCAACGACAGACATCCGTTGCCTTTGCCGTTGCCTTCATCAATAGTGAGGGCAGATCCGTTGCCTTTGCCGTTGCCATTTCCCCATTATTTTGTAGTGGCAATTTAGAACTGGGGCGAGGAAGACTCTTCGTGTAGATGTCAGCAACCTGGAGCTCGGAGGGAACAAATTGTGTAGCGAGGCGACCAAACGAGACCAGTTCCCAAACAAAATGACAATCAATGTCAATGTGTTTCGCCCGTTTATGTGCAACAAGATTTTGAGAGAGAAAAAGAGCACTCTTGTTGTCACAAAGGAAGAGGGCGACCAGGCGGCGAGGCACCAAATTCCCGAAGAAGTTGGGTGACCCAAATGATTTCCTGTGCAGTGTTGGCCATGGCACGATATTCAGATTCACAACTTGACCGAGAGACGGTAGGCTGCTTCTTCACACTCCAAGAAACCAGATTATCACCCAAAAAATGAAATACCCATACGTAAAGCGGCGTGTGTCAACACACCGAGGCCAATCAACATCCGAGTAACCGACAAGAGAGGGATCAGATCCACATGTAAAGGTGAGATCGAAATTGATAGTACCATGAACATAGCAAATAATTCGCTTCACGGCAGCAAAGTGATCCACTATGAGAGAGTGGAGAAACTGGCTGACGTGGTTAACAACATAGAAAAGATCTGGACGAGTGATGGTGAGATACTATAGGGCGCCGACTAGATATCGATACATAGGGGTCATTAAAGGGTGCAACCGTGCTGACGAGCGAGGAGCCGACGACCAGCGGAGTTGAGACGGGTTTGGACTCCAAGAGATCTGCCCGAGCGAGGATGTCATGGGTATATTTGGCCTAACCAAGAAACAAGGTGTCCGAGGAACAAAACACTTCAAGACCGAGGAAATAGTTCAGTTTGCCTAAATCTTTGACCCAAAATTCCCCATTAACCCGAGCAATAAATCCCTTAAGGAAGATATGGTCATTGCTAGTCATAATAATGTCATCAACATACAGAAGAAGATACAGAGTGACCCCTTGCGAATGAAGTAAAACAGAGAGGTATCAACTCGGTTGTAAAGAAAACCAAGCGAGGCGAGGAAGGTTCTAAATTGAACAAACCAAGCCCGAGGTGCCTGACGAAGACCATATAAGGCCTTCTTGAGACGACAAATATGATCTGGAAAACGAGGATCAACGAAACCCGGAGGCTGAGACATGAAGATGAGTTTGGGTAAAACACTGTGCAAAAAGACATTGTTCACATCCAACTGATGTAAAGGCCAGCCATTGCTAACAGCGAGGGAAAGCACAATCCGAACTGTTGTAGCTTTAACAACCAGGTTGAAGGTGTGAGAGAAATCGAAGCCAAAAATTTGAGAGAAGCTCTGGGCGACCATCCGAGCCTTATAGCGATCAACCGAACCATCAATGTGATAATTAATTCGAAACACCCATTTGGAACCAACAATGTTTGTGTTTGACGGCCGAGGAACCAAGTCAAATGTTTGGTTCGCGTGGAGAGCATCGAGTTCAGAAGGCATGCCGCCATCCAATGGGGAAGTTTTAAAGCTGATTTAAACCCCTTTGGTTCGCCAGAAAAAGCGAGGACAAATAACAAATTTGTGGTCGCAATGTCAACGATGTAACGTGTCTTGAAGATGCCCGACCGAGCCCGAGTAACCATCGGATGGGTGGAGCACGGAATAGCGGGCTGATCGACAGTTTGATGCTCGGCAGGGGGCAGGGTGTCAGGATGCTGTTGGGGAGGAGGCTGCTCGGTAGGTAGTGGCCCAAGAATTGTCGGCCGAGGAGCCAAATCGAAAAGAGCCTCCGAAGGATGCGGACAAAGCGAGCAAGGCTCAAGATGAGTAGTAGAGAGGCGAGCATCAGAAGCACGACGAGGGGTGTGCTCGACAACTATAGATTCCGGGACCAGAAATGAGCTGTAATAAAGGGTCTGAGGACTTGCCGAGGAACTCTTACTAGAAAAGGGGAACGATGACTCATCAAATTGAGCATGATGAGTAGTGTGGAAGTGGGAAGCGATCGGATCGTAACACTGAAACCTTTTATGGGAGGAACTATATCCCAGAAAAATGCAAGGAACATTGCGAGGAGCCAACTTATGAGGAGAACAATCCCGAAGATACAGAAAGACACGTCACCCAAATGTTCTGAAGTTGCCATAAATCAGAGGTGTATGAAAGAGAAATTCATACGGAGACTTGTCATCTAGCACATGAGTAGGCAAACGATTGATGTAAACCGCAGTAGCAAAAACATCCACCCAAAAAAGAGGAGGAACATTGGTATGAAGCATTAGAGACAAGCCAATCTCAGTGATATGTCTATGCTTACGTTCTGCATGACCATTGTGTTGCGGAGTGTACGTAAGGAAAGGGTAATCTATGATGAACACCATTGGTGGAAAAGAAATTCTGAACTCTATTGTTAACAAATTCTGTACCACCATCACACTAAAATACTTTCATGGAGACAGAGAAGTGATTGCACACAAAGGTGTAGAAGCGAATCAAAACATCAAAGAAGTCAGACTTTAGCACATAAAGGGTATAACCACGTGAAACGAGAAAAATCATCAATAAAGAAAACATAATAATGAAACCCATCATTAGAAAAAACTGGGGCAGGCCCCATAAATCCCAATGAACCAGATCCAAAACACGAGATGCTCGCTTATTATTCAAAGTAAAACAAAAATGTTTGCTCTTTGCCAACTGGCAGGGAGTACACAATGAAAGTTTAGGTAAAATTGAAGTAACAATCAAATTAACAACCGAAAAAAAGTATGCCCTAATCTATTGTGCCAAAGCTCAAAAGATGCCCGCCGAGAAGTAGTTTGCAAGGCCGTGCGACCATGCTCCAAAATATAAAGACTGCGACTACGCTTGCCCCGAGCCAGAGGTTCCTTGGTTAATCGATTTTGAACCACAAACGAACGATCAGAGAAGATAACATCGATAGGATAATCGGAAGTCAGCTTACTTATGGATAATAAGTTCTTAGTGAGGTGTTGGACTACCATAACATCATATAAACAAAATTTATCATGAGCATGATAAGAACCAGTATGAGTAATAAGAATAGATGTACCTGATTCGGGTGGAATTTACACAATTTTGAGGCACATGTGAAGCATGTTTTGATGTGGATTTCATTGATTTATGCATTGATTATGATTGTTTGAGCCAAAATGAGAGAAAGGTTGTGTTTTGTTGATTTTGTAGGTAAAACGATGGAATTTGGAGCAAAACACAGACCACAAGTGATCGGACTGGAAAGAGGAGTGCACGGTTGGATTCGTCTCGGAAAACGGAGTGGATTAGCCGAAGGAATCAAGTCAATCCGACACCCGAGGCGAAAGTTATGCACGAAACGAGAAGAGGCCGAAATCGAGGAACAAGGCAACTCGGCCGAGTGAGTTTACTCGGCCGAATCTGCGAGTTGCAAGTTTACTGCGCACTCGGCCGAGTGAGCTTACTCGGCCGAGTAAGAGAGAAAGCAGCTGCTACAAATTTCCAGTAATTAAGGTTTGGGCCTTAGGCCCATTGAATTAATTGGAATTGGGCCAGCATTTTTCAGCCCATGATTTATCTATTTTTGGCGTGAGGGATAGCAAGCAAAAAGGATGGGCAACGAAATTAAGTGGATGGGCCAATTTCATTTAATTTTTGGGCCCATTTGTTTTGATTAAGGGCGCGGCTAAAGGCACCCTGGATTCCTATGAGTACACCCAGGAGATGAGGACACCCACAAAACAGATGAGGGCACCCACCTGAAAAACCCAAAAGTGCCCTCTATTCAATTAAAACATTCCTCCCTCTTTCTCCAAATTCAGACACCCACATATTCTCAACCTTCCTCCCTCTATTCGCCGGCACGGCGGCACCCACTCCGCCAACGCCGCCGACATAGCGCCGCCTTCCACGTCGCGCCTGCAACCATCGCGCCGCCCTCCCCGTCGCGCCTGCATCATCGCGCCGCTCACCCTGTCGCTCCTGCAACCCAATCGCCGCCCTCCCCGCTCGATATCGCGCCTGCAACCACCGCCCCTCGTTCGCGGCCGCCCTCCCTCCTCCCCACAGTCGCGGCCGCGGCCGCCGCCCTCCCTTCTCCCCACAGACGCGGCCGCCGCCCAAATACGAGATGGAGGTACGCTTCAAATTCCCATGTGACATTTTCAAATTCCCACAGTCGCGGCCGCGGCCGCCGCCCTCCCTTCTCCCCACAGACGCGGCCGCCGCCCACCCCCTCCTCCCCTTCGCCGCGGCCGTAGTGCTCCTCCTCTCGCCGCCGCCGCCGCTAACAGGTAAGTTTAGGTCTGAAAAATTAGAAAAAATTAGGGTTTCTGATTTTTTTTAAAGTTTGGGAATTATTTTCGAACATAGGGCGTTTGTTTTGGAAAAAATTTCGAACAACTTGAGTTTGTTTTGGAAAAAATTTCGAACAAGATTTTCGATTTTTTTTTTCGGACAAATTTAAGTTGTTTTGAAATTTTTTTCGAACATATTGTGTTTGTTTTGGAAACAATTTCGAACAACTTGAGTTTGTTTTGGAAAAAATTTCGAACAAGAAGTTCGATCTTTTTTTTCGAACAAATTTGAGTTGTTTTGGAATTTTTTTCGAACATATTGAGTTTGTTTTGAAAAAAATTTCGAACATATTGAGTTTGTTTTGAAATTTTTTAGAACATTTGTTGTTTTGGATTAATTTTTGTTGAAATTTTGGAGTTTTTTTTGTTGAATGGTGGTGGTGGAGGAGGAGGAGGAGGAGGTGGTGGTGGTGGAGGAGGAGGAGGAGGAGGAGGAGGAGGAGAAATAGAATGAGTGGGTGTACTCATCCTTATTTTTTTCATAAATTTTAATCTAGGGGTATATTGGACATTTCACAAGTTCTGAAAGATTAAAAAAATGTTTGGTGGGTGTATTCATAGGAAATCTGGGTGCCTTTAGCCGCGCCCTTTGATTAAAACTTGAAGCCCAGGTTATATATATTTCGGCCAATACACAGCGAAAGAGAGGGAAGTGAATTGGGGGAAGAAAGCAGGAGCTGCGATTCTGCACACACTCACACCTAGTGGAAGGTGTTTCTTCCATTGGAGCTTCAAATGGTGGATTAGCTTGGAAATTTCACACTCCATCACCTACACTATCTAAGCTTTCTCTATCCTTTTATTAATTTTAGTTATTTATCTTTTTATTGTATTTGAGATTGTGTAAAACACTTTGTGGTTCTAAGACATTGTAAGACTTGGATTGATGTTTATGAGTAATTTCTTGCTTTAATTGGTGTTTATCTCGTATTTGCATATTCAATTATTCATTGTAAAGCATGTTGTTAGTGGCCATAATGATTTGCTTGATTTATTGTTAATTGGGGTAGTATCGGGAGATCTATTCTATTTAATCGTATGCGAATATGCAACCCGGTATTATTATGATCTCGGGAGAGGATTAATTATCGGAGAGGGAATCAAATGATCTTAGGAGCTATTTTAGATGGTGTAATGTTTGTGATGTAGACATACAAGCTTATATTACATTGCGTCTTTGGATTAGTTTGTATCGGGAGATCGATTAATTCTTCTTGTGTGATCACCTTATATGGGATAACCTTAATGGCCATTTAAACTAGATAACTCTTATAAACGGACGTCTAAGAACTACAATTGCCTTGGAACCCACCTTTTCTCTTTGAGTTACATTCGTTTTACGTTCATTTTACTTGTTTGCTTGGTATTTGATCGATTTCGTCTTTGCTCTTTATTACTTATTTGTGACACTTGTTAGGTAATATTAGAGTAATTCACACCACTCAAATTATCGATCACGTCTATTTAGAATTCGACTAGCAAAATACATTTTTACGCTTAACCTCCCTATGGGATCGACCTCGTGCTTATCACGCTACGATAGACACCGTATACTTGCGGTTGTTTATTTAGTGTTGCATAACACGTGAATCAAGTTTATGGCGCCGTTGCCGGGGAGGTTTCTATAAGCTCTAGAGTGTAGGCTAGGAGAGTTTTAGTTTAGACATTTTACTTGCTTTCCTTATTTCTCAAAAATCCAAAAATATTTGTTTTACCTTGATCCACTTGCGATTCTTACTTTCTTTTGAACTCTTGTCTATACATGGCATATGATCACTCGAGTTAGGAGAAGATTTGAAGGTCAATGTTGTGAAAGAGGACCCCCAAGTGGAAGAGCATGAGTTGAAGATGGGCAAGAAGGCCAAGTTTGGGGGAGTTTTCTTCAAAAACTCCCCCAAATCAAGAAAAGCTACTTGTGCAAGCTTGGGGATGAATGAGGCATCAACCTCCTATGACATGATTGAAGATCCGGATGGGCTAGCTTGTGGATGCTTCAATGGGCTCAAGAAGGTAGCATGGGCCAAGAAGGTTGAGAACAAGGAAGATGATGGGGTGACTTGATATTCCCCTCAAGGAGAACCGTCCGGCATAGGACGTTAAAAATAGCGCTTCTTGGGAGGCAACCCAAGGTTTTATTGTTTTCTTGTTTTTATTGCTTTGATAGTGTTGATAGCTTGGTTTATTTTGTAGGTATGGATGAAGAGTACTATGGACACTTTGTTTTGGAGAATGAAGAAGAAGCAAAACCAACTTTGGAGAGAGGAAGCAAGTGTTGCAATGGTGATCTTTGAAGAAGCATTGGATGTGCAAGGAGGGAGGTAACAACTTGTAGCCCCAAACTTAGAATTTATACATAGTAAAATTCTAAGTTTGGGGGAGTTATTTTTCTTTTATTTTTCTACTAGTTGTTACCCTTGCACCGGTTCGTCATTCTACTTGTGTCACATTTTGCACCGGCGCACACTTGACTTTCACATGAGTATATTGGTTTAGTTGGTTTTGAGCATATGTTGGGTAGTGGACAATTGGTGAAATGTGAGCATGAATAGTCATTGGAATCCATTGTTGAGTAGTTGTGATGATGTTTATTTGCTTTGAATGTAAGCATGATTGATGTTGGATATAGTTTCATGATTGTGTTCATATTTGTAATCTTGGATAGCATGGATATATGATGTGTTGTTGTTTGGGGACATTTGATGAATGTGAGAGTCCTATTGAATAAACCGGTGAGAATTGAGCCTTGAATCGAGCATATAATCCGGTTTAGTTCATTTGAGAGTGGACTATGTTATTGCTAGTAATCCTAGAACTTGCCTAAGTTCCTATTTGAAAGCATGATTGTGTGAGATGATGTGATGTGATATAGGCCATCTTGTTCTAAAAGAGTCACTTAGCCAAAATTTCCCAAAATCGAAGTAATTTTCCGTAGTTAGCCCCTTGAGCTTAATTCCTCATTTTCTTGGCAAACTACAATGTTAACCACTTAGCCTTTTTGAGCCTTTGATTCATATATCTAGTGGAGGATAAAAGACAAAGTGGAGAAACATGTGCTTAAATGAATATCTTTGGTGAAAAGGAGAAATTGGAGAAGTTGAAAGAAAAAGAGAAAGATGAAAAGAAAATCAAGGAAAAAGAAAAGAGGGACAAAGAGCCCCAAAAGCTTGAAAAGAAAAAAGAGTGTTCAATGGTTTTTGTGGTGTAGAATGTACTCAAAAGAGAACAAATAAATTGTGGAAGTTAGAGTTTTTGAGTTGCAATCCGCGGAGTTGTAACTTTATCTTGAGAAGTTTTTGAGATGTGTCTATGCGTCTTTATCTCTCGCTCTCCACTAGTTTATGAGTCACTTCATCCAAATTTACCCCACCTTAACCAAAGAGCCAATGTTACATCCTTGATTAAATCCTATTGATCACATTGTTGAGCATTTGAGTGTGTGTAGAAAGTAGAAGTTGGGCAAGCATATGGTGATTGCATAGCATGGCTTGGTTGATGAGTGCATTAATATCCTTAATTTGTTTGTGTGTTTGAGAGAAACACTCCATCATGTGAGTAGAGGACTTGAGCATTTGGATTATGTTTCCCATTCACAATGTGTTGTGTGTTTATGTATTCTTTGATCCATGAGTGTGAATTGCAATAATGAGCCTATGACCTTCATTGAGAAATGCACTTTGAGAAAGAGATATCATTGCATCTTACTTTGCATGTGTGAATTACATTGAATATTCCATTGTGATCATTCCACCCTCATTGCTTTAAGTGCTTAGTTGTTTGAGGACAAACAACATTTTAAGTTTGGGGGAGTTTGATTCGGGTGGAATTTACACAATTTTGAGGCACATGTGAAGCATGTTTTGATGTGGATTTCATTGATTTATGCATTGATTATGATTGTTTGAGCCAAAATGAGAGAAAGGTTGTGTTTTGTTGATTTTGTAGGTAAAACGATGGAATTTGGAGCAAAACACAGACCACAAGTGATCGGACTGGAAAGAGGAGTGCACGGTTGGATTCGTCTCGGAAAACGGAGTGGATTAGCCGAAGGAATCAAGTCAATCCGACACCCGAGGCGAAAGTTATGCACGAAACGAGAAGAGGCCGACATCGAGGAACAAGGCAACTCGGCCGAGTGAGTTTACTCGGCCGAATCTGCGAGTTGCAAGTTTACTGCGCACTCGGCCGAGTGAGCTTACTCGGCCGAGTAAGAGAGAAAGCAGCTGCTACAAATTTCCAGTAATTAAGGTTTGGGCCTTAGGCCCATTGAATTAATTGGAATTGGGCCAGCATTTTTCAGCCCATGATTTATCTATTTTTGGCGTGAGGGATAGCAAGCAAAAAGGATGGGCAACGAAATTAAGTGGATGGGCCAATTTCATTTAATTTTTGGGCCCATTTATTTTGATTAAAACTTGAAGCCCAGGTTATATATATTTCGGCCAATACACAGCGAAAGAGAGGGAAGTGAATTGGGGGAAGAAAGCAGGAGCTGCGATTCTGCACACACTCACACCTAGTGGAAGGTGTTTCTTCCATTGGAGCTTCAAATGGTGGATTAGCTTGGAAATTTCACACTCCATCACCTACACTATCTAAGCTTTCTCTATCCTTTTATTAATTTTAGTTATTTATCTTTTTATTGTATTTGAGATTGTGTAAAACACTTTGTGGTTCTAAGACATTGTAAGACTTGGATTGATGTTTATGAGTAATTTCTTGCTTTAATTGGTGTTTATCTCGTATTTGCATATTCAATTATTCATTGTAAAGCATGTTGTTAGTGGCCATAATGATTTGCTTGATTTATTGTTAATTGGGGTAGTATCGGGAGATCTATTCTATTTAATCGTATGCGAATATGCAACCCGGTATTATTATGATCTCGGGAGAGGATTAATTATCGGAGAGGGAATCAAATGATCTTAGGAGCTATTTTAGATGGTGTAATGTTTGTGATGTAGACATACGAGCTTATATTACATTGCGTCTTTGGATTAGTTTGTATCGGGAGATCGATTAATTCTTCTTGTGTGATCACCTTATATGGGATAACCTTAATGGCCATTTAAACTAGATAACTCTTATAAACGGACGTTTAAGAACTACAATTGCCTTGGAACCCACCTTTTCTCTTTGAGTTACATTCGTTTTACGTTCATTTTACTTGTTTGCTTGGTATTTGATCGATTTCGTCTTTGCTCTTTATTACTTATTTGTGACACTTGTTAGGTAATATTAGAGTAATTCACACCACTCAAATTATCGATCACGTCTATTTAGAATTCGACTAGCAAAATACATTTTTACGCTTAACCTCCCTATGGGATCGACCTCGTGCTTATCACGCTACGATAGACACCGTATACTTGCGGTTGTTTATTTAGTGTTGCATAACACGTGAATCAGTACCATTCACAACAACAACACGGTCATTACCAACATAGGGAGTGACATCATCTATAGTAGTAGAGTCAGGAGTCATGTGGGCAGAAGCACTAGTGTCGAGGAACCAGTCGGAACTAGGAGATAGGGCAATCGAGCACTGAGACTGAAAGGCCTGAGCGAGATTGACAGAAGGCTTAGGCGAGCGAGCATACCTTTCGGGACAACGACTAGCATTGTGACCGGATTGGCGACAAATCTGACAAATTGGAACAAACGATCGCTTGCCCCGATTGCCCAGCGAGGCAGATGAGGAGTGGCCACCGAAGCCAGTGGAGGGGCGACCACCAGAGCCATTGTGACGAGCATGCGAGGAAGATCGGGGCTGTGAGGAGCCAGTGCACCGATTTGTAGCAAAGTCAGGGACATGAGCAGGTGGGGTATCTGATAATGTCATTACTATTATTTGAATTATATGTGAGCCAGTGCACTGATTAATATAATTCAAATAATAGTAATGATTCACATATAATTGTTCAGGAGCCAGTGCACCGATTAATATAATTCAAACAACGGGTAAGGTTGCAAGGATGAAGAGTCATGATTGTCATGTATTTATGCAACGCTTGATACCGATTGCGTTCCGAGAACTTCTTCCTCTCAATGTGTGGAGGGCTATCACTGAATTAAGTCTATTTTTTAGAGATTTAACGGCTACAACGATCACGATCGATGATATGATTCGTTTAGATGAAGACATTCCAGTGATTTTGTGTAAGTTGAAACAAATTTTTCCACCTAGCTTCTTTAACTCGATGGAACACTTACCCGTTCACTTAGCGTATGAAGCGAGAATTTGTGGTCCGGTGCAATACAGGTGGATGTACCCATTTGAAAGGTAAAATCTTACTTTTTTTATTTCATTACAATTACACATGCATTCGTATAAGTTTTATATATATATATATGTGTGTGTATATCAGGTATCTCCACAACTTGAAACGCAATGCTAAACAAAAGGCAAACGTTGAAGCATCGATTGTGAATGCTTATTTGAATGAAGAGGTTGGCATGTTTTGTTCTTATTACTTTGAAGACCACGTCAACACAAAGTTAAGAAGTGCTCCACGTAACTTCGGTGGTACATCCGCTGACGATATCAGTGAAGAGGTCGATGGAATGCTCTCCATATTCAAGTCTAAGGTGAAAGTGTGTGGGGGGTGGTATCTAGTGTTTAAGTAAAAAACAGAACAATGTTACACTGAATGTTGTGACAATTAGTGTAGCATTAACTCTAACAGAATGTGAATAAGTAAACACAGTACACAGCGGAAGTCTAAAACACTAAAACACAATACGAACACAATGGAATAATTTTTAACATAGATTTTATTAATAACAAAACCTATGCTAAGCCTTACGGCGAAAAGTAACTTAGTTCCTAAGTTATACAAAAATGTCGTGTGAAATGTCTCAGCAATTACTTCAACATTCCACAAACGGAAACTACAATCGAGGCAGGTGCCTGAATCCGCAAACAGACTTAAGTGTAAAACACTGTCTAAAGAACTAATCTAATCTTGTGATTCACTCTCACTCGATTCAAGACTAGAACAAAGTACACTGGAAGGCGGTATCCCTCGGCGTACGTTAAAAGATACAACTACTGACCATAACTCCTAACTAGGGTTGAACGCTCAAGGAGGTGTTACTCGAATAGTGCATACTTTGAAATGAGAGGTTCTGGCGGTATTTATAGAGAAATACACAGCTTCTAGATCCTTCCATTATGAGATCCTATTTTTTAGGACCTCAACCTCCATGATCTTTCTAGATCATTCTGCCATCTTCCAGGTCGTTCTACAATGCTCCAAAGCCTTCTAGCACCTTCTCCAACCTTCTGGAATCTTCCAGGTTCCAGACTCTTGTAGAAGCTTCTAGAATCGTTCCTGAATGTGAGAGCATTTAGTACAACATTTAATGTAACATTTCAGAAAAGACTTAGAATAAATCAAGGAAGGTCAAATTAAGATGTTGTTGATAATGTTAAAGCATTTGAGAGTTAACAACATCTACAATCTCCCCCAATTTGACCTTTCGACTACAACACACCTGATGCACATATATTTCTATACCTACTCAGTATTATGTATTTAGGTATGTTGAACATCAAAGCTAAATACTAGTCAAGACAATACCTGTTGTAACCGTTTGATCAAATCAAAAGAAGATCAAGAATAATTTTACTAAGATCCGTGCCATAAGATCAAAGTAATCTTATTCAAAACCAAAACAAGTATAAACAGTACACTTGTTTACAAACATATAACATTACAAAAATCAAAAGTTAAATCAGAGCATATAAGGGTATATACCAGATTAGTTCTAAGACTTATGTAAGACTAAAAAAAAAAAAAAACAAAAAAACAAACAAGGACTAAACAATATAAACAGAGCAAAAACTATGAAACATAAATAAACTAAACAAGGCATATTCATCATGCAGTAAGCAATTAATGATAGGAAAACAAATTAAGCAATAAGCAGTAATCAAATATCATTAGTGCAAACTAATTTAAGCAAGATAAATATAGACAACCTATCAACTAGAAATAGTAAATATTGTATCAGAATAAACAGAATTTAACTTAAACATAACAGAATATCAAAAACAAAAGTAGGACTGAAAATGGCATGAATTGCTATAACAATAGCAGCAGCATCAAGGTCCTGCACATGTGCCATCTGTACTTCAGTACTCCCCCTGTCTTGCATCATCTGTTCTAGATATCAGCATAGAGGATTTCCATATCCTCATCATCTTCAGCAGCATCTGCAAACTTGTCTTCATCAGCCTCCTCTGGTTGCTCAATGAAACAAGTTGATGCAAAGAGTGCAACAACATTGTTAGCAGCAGCAGTTCCTCCATTCTCTGTAGCAGGAGCAGCATCAGGTACACCTTCAACATCTTCAGGATTCAGCTCTTCAATAACAACTCCAGAAGCTCTTGCTGAAGTGGAAGGTGGTACTCCCCCTATTGTAGTGGAAAGTAGCATGGTCCACTTGTCTTTGATGAACTGGAGCTCATCAATCTAGTCCTGTAAGTGTTGTAACTGCAGTAATATAAAAGATCTGGGAACAGAAAAAGTGGTGTCAGTGTTACCACCAATGTTCTCAGCATCTGGTGCAGCATTAGATGCAGCTGTGTTCTGTTCAGGTCTCTGTGCTGGTTGAGGTTGAGGTTGTGGTTGAGCAGGAGCTGGTCTTTGAGAAGAACTTCCAGGATTGTGCAAGGGCAGATCTTTCACTCTTTCACCAATGAGCAAAGCAGGTGAAATGGTGTATAAAGGAACCTTACATCTAAGAACTTCAGTCTTCTTAGGGCTAAAACCATGCATCTTCAAGTATGAACATATAAGCACAGGGTATGGAAGGTTTCCTTTATCAGAAATATCACCACTAAACTTCATCATGTGGTGGAAAATGGTCAATCCCAAATTAAACTTCCTCAAAACCACTATCCTATAAAGCAAGATT
Organism: Galeopsis tetrahit; assembly: GCA_963675135.1. Taxonomy (NCBI): domain Eukaryota; kingdom Viridiplantae; phylum Streptophyta; class Magnoliopsida; order Lamiales; family Lamiaceae; genus Galeopsis; species Galeopsis tetrahit. The sequence goes on from OY776119.1 coordinate 93,259,627, forward strand.
GCTTGATCCTTTGTCACTTTGGTAGAGTTGGTGGAAGGTATCCAGTTATAAACAATCAATTTGTGCAACACAGAATAAAGAGAAGTAAGGTCTTTGGCCAACATTCCATTCCTCCATCTAGTCAATAAACCACCAGTCATAGAAGCAGTAACAACATCCAAATCAGGTTCATCATCATCAAGAACTGGTTCTATGCCTAAGAAATCATTAATCAATTCTGGTGTAAATGGAACTATACTCCCCCTAAACTGTACATTCCCATACCAACGGGAACTCCTCCTACCATTACTCTTCCTCAGACAAGCATAAAACTCATACACCCAATCAGAAACAAAAGTATCACACAAGTTCAGAGCTTTCATCAACTTTCTATCCTCTAAGAATTGAATCAAATTCTTACTCTCAAAATCAGAAATATGAATTCTCCTTTCCATCAACAGTTTCCTCCTAGACAACCTAGTTATCTTATCAACCAATCCATCAATATCAGAATCTACTTCAGTTTCAGAATTACCTTCCTCAGAAGTAGTGTCCTTTGAGCTTGGTTCTTTCACCTCTTCAGAGCTTGATTCAGAGCTTGATTCCCCTTCCTTTTCAGAGCTTTTGTCAGAAGCTGCACTGCTTGAATCACCTCCATCATCAGGTTCTGGTGCTGGAGCACTTGATTCAGCATGTGAGGCAGCATTCTTCTTCAGGGCTTGTTGTATATCCCTGAGACAAATCTCCATTTCAGAATCAGAATCATGTTCTGGTTCTTCAGGCATTGTTCGAACATCATCAACCTTTGCCTTTCCCTTCCCCTTAGGATCAGCTTTCTTCTTAGTTGGCTTCTCAATCACCACTTCTTCTTCAGATTCAGAGAAGACCTGAATTGGTTCAGCAACATCACCACCTAGCTTCTTCTTCTTCCTCAAAGAGTCTGAGTAATCAACTCGAGTAAAAACTCGACCTGATCGTCTTCTTGGAACTGGGCTCCTCTTTCTCTTCTTCTCTTCAGCATTCCTCTTGAAAGGAATCGGTTCAGAGTCGGATTTCGAGATGTCAGAGTCGGTTTTGTCGGATTCTTCAGCATCCTCCATTTGAGCGTCCTCATTGTCGGATGTCTCCGCATTCGACGGCTCCTTTGACTCAGCAACAGGGGATTCTTCAATCTCCTTTTCAGTCTCCCCCATAGAGGCAGCAGTCGGGGCCTCTGTTTCAGCGTTAGGGCTCGGAATTTGGGGCTTTTCGGCTGTGGATGAAGAAGGTGCAGTAGTGATCACTTCTTGGGTGCGCAAGTAGTGAGAGATGTCAATGGACATATCACCAATCGTGAGGATGGGTGGATTAGGTGATCTCATCGATTGAGAAAAATTCTCAACCGCCTGGCTCAGCTCGGAGAGTGTAGCTTGGTTTGGGATGTGGATGGTTGTCGGAGTAGCTGGAGTGGGTGTGACGGTTGTGGCAGTTGGGGGTGAATTTTCGTGTGAAGCAGCCATGGAAGCAAGTGTATGAAGATTTGAGAGAGATGAAGATGACGGTTGTGAGTTGGGAGAGGTTGGTTTCTGTGAGTTTAATTTCTTGTTTCCTGCCATTTAAACCAAGAATTCGAAAAGCACTACACAAGAATCGAGATAAGCACAAAATGATTTATAACAAAATCTGCAAAACTAATACTCAACTTACTCAATTAATTACAAAGATTAGAAAATCATGAAATGGAGTTTATATAGAGAGAGCTTAGTAGTTGGAATAATGTACGTGTGATTAAGGCTTGACTTAAAGAAAATTCTAGATTGAATGGATAATGCTCCACAAATTCAGCCACAAGTAAATCATGGGTGAGTTAGTGGGGTAAAATCTTAATTAATTAATTAAATTAAGAATATTCTAGAATTAATAAAAAATGTGTATAATCTGAAATAATAAAAAGAACGTGGTTAGTATAATTATAAATAAATAAAATAAATTCCCACAATTAATTAAATAATTACAACTTATAAAAATATAATTGAATCATGTAATGTTGTGCTCAAGGATTTGACATACACCTCAACATTGGTTTTTCACAGGTTTTACCTATCCAATGTAGCCAATTTTTTCAGCATTTTTCTCTTCATTGCATTTCTTCTTTTTGTGCTACAGCATCTAATTCGTATTGATCCATTGTTCCTGTAGAGTACATCGTAGTAGCGAACTCCGTGCCCCATACTTACTTAATGGATTACGAACCTCTTGATGTTTTTACCAAATTCACCTTTTGAAAAGAAGGCATCGTAGTAGCGAACTCCGTGCTCCATAGTTACTCAGTGAATTGGTACATCTTTTAGTATGCTGTAACATTCTCAATTTTTCAAGCTTTTGAGAGGTGTAGTACATGCCTATTTTTGCACAAACAAATTTCAGATTCAAGAATATTTTACAAAGGAATTATTCAACGAAAATAAGAAATAAATCAAATCTATAATAACTATACCACCTTAGGCTGTTGTCCCAAATGCTACCGCATTTGTGACAACATCCTCTCAAGAATTATTCAGATATTACACATACCAAGAGATTTCCTCAAAAATGAGAATCTCTCATGGTCAAGAGCCTTAGTAAATATATCTGCATTTTGATTTTCAGTAGGCACATATTCCAACTTAACTATGTTCTTCTCCACTAAATCTCTCATAAAATGATGTCTAATGCTAATGTGCTTAGTGAGTGAGTGTTGTACCGGATTCTTAGATATGTTAATAGCACTTGTGTTATCACAGAAAATTGTGAGGATATTGTTTTCAATTCCATAGTCATGAAACATCTTACTTAACCACAATAGCTGTGTGCAACAACTTCCTGCAGCTATGTATTCAGACTCGGCAGTGGATTGAGAAACACAATTTTGTTTCTTGCTATGCCAAGACACAAGATTGTTCCCCATGTAGAAACATCCTCCACTTGTACTCTTTCTGTCATCAATGTCTCCAGCCCAATCCGCATCACTGTATCCAATCAATGTGTTGTTGGTGTCCTTAGTGTACCATATCCCTAGTTCACTTGTACCTGAAACGTATCTGATTATCCTTTTCACTGCATTCAGGTGAGATTCCTTTGGATTTGCTTGGTACCTAGCACAAACACACACACTATACATAATGTCAGGTCTACTAGAGGTTAGATAAAGTAAGCTACCTATCATGGATCTATACAATGTTGGATCAACATCCTTTCCACCATTGTCTTTGCAAAGTTTCAAAGTAGAACCCATAGGTGTTTTCATTACTTTTGAGCTTTCAAGACCAAACCGTTTGACTAAGCTTTTAGCATACTTACCTTGAGAGAAGAAAATACCATCCTTACATTGCTTGATTTGAAGACCTAAAAAATAATTCAAGTCTCCAACCATACTCATCTCAAATGTGGCTGTCATTGCTTCAACAAATCTGTTCAGCATTTTATCACATGTTGAACCAAACACAATGTCATCAACATATATTTGAGCAATTAGTAATCCTTCTCCAGTGTGCTTAATAAACAAAGTCCTATCGGCTTCTCCTCTAATAAATCCATATTCTAAAAGAAAGTCCGTAAGCCTACCATACCATGCTCTAGGAGCTTGTTTTAGACCATACAATGCTTTCTTTAGTTTGTACACATGATCCGGGTATTGTGGATCTTCAAAACCTTTAGGCTGTTCTACATATGCTTCTTCATTTAATATGCCATTTAAGAATGCAGCTTTTACATCCATTTGATGTAGTTTAATATCAATAAATCATGCAATTGCTAGTAATAATCTAATAGATTCTATCCTAGCAACGGGTGCAAAAGTTTCATCAAAATCAACACCTTCAACTTGGGTGTAACCTTGTGCAACTAACCTAGCTTTGTTCCTAACAATGTTTCCAGACTCATCAGTTTTGTTCTTATAAATCCACTTTGTTCCAATGACATTAGTATGACTAGGTCTTGGAACAAGTGTCCAAACTTCATTTCTTTCAAACTGATTAAGTTCCTCATGCATAGCATTTATCCAATTTTCATCAGTTAATGCTTCATTTACATTTTTAGGTTCAATTTCAGAATAGTAACACTCAACATTCACAACATTGCAAATAGAAGACATGCATATTGTTCTTACCACATCTACCTTATTCGATCTTATTCTTCCTCTTGTTTGCACTCCAACTGCAGCATCGCCTATGATCTGGTCAGAAGGATGACTTTTCCCCATTCTTGAAGAAGGATTCGTTTTGGGAACATACTGATCATTCTGTGGAATTACAACTATCTGTTCTGTAGATGTTGCTCCAGATGTGTTAGCATTTGGTGCAGCATTATCAGACTTCAGTGTATTCTCAGAATTGTCAGTGACTTGTGATATATCCTCTTCATCTTTATCATCTGTAAGACCTTTATCATCATCAAACACAACATTAACAGATTCTTGAACAGTGTTAGTCCTAAGGTTATAAACTCTATAAGCTTTACTATTTCTAGAATAGCCTAAAAAGAAACCTTTATCACTTTTAGAATCAAACTTGTGAAGTTGATCCCTATCATTCAGAATATAACACACACAACCAAATACATGAAAATATTTCACACTTGGTTTTCTAACATTCAGAATCTCATAAGGTGTTTGATTAGTACCAGATCGAATATAAACTCTATTAATGATATGACATGCTGTATTCAATGCTTCAGCCCAAAATCTTTTAGAAAGACTTTTAGATAAAAGCATGACTCTTGCCATTTCTTGTAAAGTTCTATTCTTTCTTTCAACAATTCCATTTTGTTGTGGAGTTTTAGGAGATGAATATTCTTGCAAGATACCTTTCTTATCACAGAAATCATTAAACATGCTATTCTCAAATTCCCTACCATGATCAGTTCTAATACGGCCAACTTTTAAGTTAAACACATTTTTGAACCTTTTATAGAGAACTTTAAAAGCAGCAAATGTTTCAGATTTATCTCTTAAAAACTCAATCCAAGTATATCTAGAAAAATCATCTACCACAACTAAGGAATATCTCTTACCTCCAATGCTTTCAGTTTCCATAGGACCCATCAAATCCATGTGCAACAATTCAAAACATCGATGTGTAGAACAATGTGACAGCATTCTATGCGGCACTCTTACCTGTTTACCTTTCTGGCATGATCCACATACAGTGGTATTCTGGAAACTCAGTTTAGGTAGTCCTTTGATTGCATCTGATGTGATTAGTTTCTTCATTGACCTGTAATTTACATGTCCTAATCTTTGGTGCCATAAGACATTCTCATCATGTTTTGACAAATTGCATACATTAGTTCCAATAAGATAACAGTTATCTGCAGACCTAATACCAGTCATTACACAATCATCATCTTCATTAAGAACATAGCAAGACTCTTTGTCAAATTTTACATGCAAATTATCATCACAAAGTTGACTAATACTAATCAGATTAGTAAGTAAGCCATCAACATGCAAAACATTTTTAAGCTTAGGAAAACCTTTAACATTCAAAGTTCCTTTTCCTATTATCTTTCCTTTTGATCCACCACCATATGTAACATTACCACCATTCAAGGTCACATAATCAGATAAGTAGTCTATTTGTCCTGTCATATGTCTAGAACAACCACTATCAAAATACCATAGACCAGGTAAACATGCTTTCAAGGATGTGTGAACAACATTACAGGTAACTTTTGATTTCCATGCAGATTTCACAGAATGTTTCCTAGGATGTGAAGACATTCTGAATGACTTAAATTCAGCTCTCAAATCTTTAAACATTTTCAAGCAGAAGGGACGAATATGACCATATTTAAAGCAATAATGACAAATATACTTCCTTTTAACCTTGTGAGAATCTGTTTGTGCAGATGTTACACCAGATGTGCTAGCATTTGCCTTCACAAATTTCACAGGTTTTCTAAAATTTTCAGAAATAGAAGCAGTTTCACCATCATAACCTAAACCATAATTATTAGATTTACCAGTAGCTATAGCATCATTCACTGTAGAAGCACTCTTGGAAAACTTTTTGAAACTTAAAGTAGAGTTGATCAATTTCTCCTTCAGTTTACAAACTTCAAGATCTCTTCTGGTAAGTAAGACTTCTAGCTTAGTGATTGTGTCTTTTAGATCCTCATTCTCTTTATTCAAAGAATTCAAAGAGAGTTTCTGAGAGTTCCAATCATCTAACAATTTCTGATATGTCTCATCATCAATCCTTTTTCCTGCATCATCAACAAAGCCATTAAAACAGTTCAAATCTGGGTGACTCTGTTTTGATGTTACTGTAGATGTGAAGACATCAGGTGCAACATCAGAATCTGTATCATCCAGATCATCATCTGAGGAATCATTATAATCAATTCTGGTAAAATGAGCACTTTCATTTTCATTAAACTCATCAAGATCATCATTATCAGATTCATCACTCAAGGTAGCACTAAAATTCAGTTTTTGCTTTAGTCTGGTATTGGCACACTCATTTGCATAGTGTCCATAACCAGAACATGCATTGCATTGAACTGATTTTCTAAATTCAGGATCATACCTTGGTTTACCTTCACTCTTTGATGGTCTTGGTGTGAATTGACTCTTCCTCCTTTCTGGTTGTGGTGTTGATGTGTTGATTTGGATCTTAGGCTGAATGTTTCCTTTAGATTTATGCATAGACTTCTTAAGAAATTTATTAAAATGCTTTGTAAGAAGAGCAATGCTGTCAGGATTGTTAAGGCATTCATCAAGCAATTCCTCATCCGAATCAACCTCAGTAATGATAGGCTGAATCTCAGATTTGTTTGATGTCTCTCCTTTAAAAACAACAACTTTTTTATCATCTTTAGCTTCATCAGTTTGATTAGTGTTTATTTCATAGGTTCTAAGAATACTCACTAATTCATTTTGACTCAACTTATCAGTATCTTTTGCCTCTTCAATAGCACAAAATTTAGCATCAAATCTTTTAGGAACAGACCTTAATATCTTATGTACTACTCTAACATTTGAAATAGGGTCACCAAGAGAATGTGATTCATTAATAATCTCACTTAACCTTTCGTTGTAGGATGAAATGGTTTCATCTTCCCTCATTCGGAGATTCTCAAACTTTGTCCCCAACATTCGAAGCTTTGTCCTTCGAACACTATCGGAACCTTCACAATGCTCTTGTAACCTGTCCCATGCATCCTTAGAAGTAGAACAGTTAGATATAATTTTAAACATAGAGGTATCAACAGAAGTAAAAATAGCATTTAAGGCTTTAGAATTATATCCTGCTGTTGTTATCTCATCGGCTGTCCAATCAACTTCTTTCTTAAGTTGAATTTCACCATCGGCATCTGCTGGATTCTTTGGTACGTCCCAACCTGTAAGAATAGTCCTCCAAGCACGTTCATCAATTGACTTGATGTACATACGCATCTTAGGCTTCCAATAAGCATAATTTGAACCATCTAAAACGGGTGGCCTAAGTGCTGTGGATATGTGATGTGTTTCCATTGCTAACATAAACTAAAACACACTTTAAGCAAGGATCTAACCAAGTGTCGTCAGGTATCGGCTCTGATACCAACTGAAAGTGTGTGGGGGGTGGTATCTAGTGTTTAAGTAAAAAACAGAACAATGTTACACTGAATGTTGTGACAATTAGTGTAGCATTAACTCTAACAGAATGTGAATAAGTAAACACAGTACACAGCGGAAGTCTAAAACACTAAAACACAATACGAACACAATGGAATAATTTTTAACATAGATTTTATTAATAACAAAACCTATGCTAAGCCTTACGGCGAAAAGTAACTTAGTTCCTAAGTTATACAAAAATGTCGTGTGAAATGTCTCAGCAATTACTTCAACATTCCACAAACGGAAACTACAATCGAGGCAGGTGCCTGAATCCACAAACAGACTTAAGTGTAAAACACTGTCTAAAGAACTAATCTAATCTTGTGATTCACTCTCACTCGATTCAAGACTAGAACAAAGTACACTGGAAGGCGGTATCCCTCGGCGTACGTTAAAAGATACAACTACTGACCATAGCTCCTAACTAGGGTTGAACGCTCAAGGAGGTGTTACTCGAATAGTGCATACTTTGAAATGAGAGGTTCTGGCGGTATTTATAGAGAAATACACAGCTTCTAGATCCTTCCATTATGAGATCCTATTTTTTAGGACCTCAACCTCCATGATCTTTCTAGATCATTCTGCCATCTTCCAGGTCGTTCTACAATGCTCCAAAGCCTTCTAGCACCTTCTCCAACCTTCTGGAATCTTCCAGGTTCCAGACTCTTGTAGAAGCTTCTAGAATCGTTCCTGAATGTGAGAGCATTTAGTACAACATTTAATGTAACATTTCAGAAAAGACTTAGAATAAATCAAGGAAGGTCAAACTAAGATGTTGTTGATAATGTTAAAGCATTTGAGAGTTAACAACATCTACATAAGGCTAAGGGACGGCCAATAGGAAAACCCACTGAACGATATTGGGAGACGAACTCGGAGGCGGAAATAGCACAAACGTATGTGTTATTGAATTGTGATGAAGTTCAGCCATACATTGAGTAAGTATTTCATATATAAATCGTCTATTTAAATACCACTTCATTTATGTCATTTAATATTAACCAAGTTTTTGAATGTTGTGAATTAGGATGTACACTCAAGAACTACGACGAGCAGAACCAAACATCTCAGATGCATATATAGATGCTCGTATTCAACGTGAATTTTCCCGATGGTTCGAACGTTATGTGAGTACCATTTAATTAATTATGTTTTACGTAAATAAATTAATATTTATTTTAATTAATTTTAAATTGAGTCGTATAGGGACGGGATAACGCTCTAGACAGTCGATTCTTACGAGATCTCAGCAAGGGACCACTACGTCGTGTAAAGACTTACAACGGTTATATTGTGAAGGGCTACAGATTTCATACGTCTGGGTATGCATCGACAAAGGCAACTACCAACAGTGGCGTCTGCGTTAGCAGTGCGAATTACAATGCAGATGCAAGTGATTGCTTTGGGGTGTTACGGGAAGTCGTCGAAGTAGAATATCCAGGATATCCAACAAAGACTGTAGTGTTGTTCAAGTGTCATTGGTTTGATTCAGGCCATCTAGGAACAAGAATTCACCCGGAGTACAAGCTCGTTGATGTTAGTTCGAAAAGGACGTATGTTGGGGATGATCCATTTGTATTTGCCCATCAAGTATCTCAAGTATACTACTGCACATATCCGGGAGCTCCACGTGGTTATGAATGGCACGCTGTTTGCAAAGTAAAGGCAAGGTCAATGGTAGAAGTCCCTAAAAAGGACAAAAATACTGAAGATGAATCTCCATTTCAAGCAGAACAAATAGAGACTCCAACTGAAGTCTTTACGGGAGATTTCAATCTTTCTGTACCCTTGACGGCTGCAAATCCCCAATTAATCGAAATTGAAGGTGAAGAGGAGGGGGATGAAGAAGAGGATGAAGAGGAGAATGAAGATGAGGATGAAGAGGAGAATGAAGAAGATGAGGATGAGGAGGAGGATGAGGAAGATGATGATGATGAGGAGGAGGAGGATAAGGACGAAGAGGAGGATGAAGACGATGAAGATGAAAATTAATTCAATTAATGTAATGTATTTATTTCTTATTTTATAAAAGTTAATTAATTATTTATCATTTAGGTACAAATTATAAAAAATAAATTTACTATAAATATAAGTCACAACCAATATATATATTAATATATGTGGAAGAAATGAATTAGTAGGTCTAGTATATAGTAGGGTTTATGGTTTTGGTAATTTATTAGGTCTAGTATATAGTATATAGAAAAAATTGAATTATTTAAAAAAAAAAAAAAAAAAAATCGCCAAAATGCTGACGGAATTAACTTTCCGTCGGTATTTACTTTTTGAAAAATACCGACGGACGAATTATCCGTCGGTATTTACTTTTTGAAAAATACCGACGGATTATCCGTCGGTATTTCCTTTTTGCAAAATACCGACGGAATATCCGTCGGTATTTGAACATGCCGACGGAAAATAAACCCTTATATATAGCTCAACCTAGGTTTTTCTTTCACTCTTTCCAAACTTTCCTCTTTACAATCCCTACTCCTCTTCTCCAACCAACTCTTCGGCGACCTCACCGGCCCTATTCCCGCGCCGATTTCTCTCCACCAATCTTCCGCGCCGATTTCTCTCCACCGTGAAGCATGGCCGCCGCCCAATCTGTGCTCCTCCGACATTTTAATAAGTTGGCCGACTCCGACGTAAGTGATTTTGAGTTTAGATTGAAAAATTTTGAACTTCAACATCGATTTTTTTTTAATTTTTTGGTTGTTTTCTTGAAGTAGACGAAGTCGCCGCCCTTCGCCGGAGACTGGAAGAAGACGAAGCCACCGTCAGTTTCTGGAAGTACGTATTAGATGATGATGATAATGATCAAGTAAGCTACTAATTAATTTGATTTGTTAAAAACAATGCCAATTTCTTCACATTCCCAACATAATATTTCATGTAATATTATTGTTTCATTACATAATATTTTAATTTTTACATAATGACATTTTTTACGAAATTTCTTCACATTCCCAACCTCTCGGAAAATGTAATTCTAGTCGGAAAATGAAATTCTGGTCGGGGCCTCCCCGGCCACGCATATTTTTTTTTATTAATATTTTGTATTACTGACGGATATTCCGTCGGTATGTTAATTTCGAAATTATATTTTTTTTATTCATATTTTGTTTTACCGACGGATATGCCGACGGATATTCCGTTGGCATAATGCCGACGGATATTCCGTCGGTATAATGCCGACGGGTATTCCGTCAGTATAATACCGACAGATAATCCGTCGGCTTCCGTCGGCATTTGAATTTCAATTATTCAAAAATTCATTTCTTTTATAATTATTTTAATTTATTCTAATTTCTTTTATAATTATTTAATTCATTGTTTCCGACGGAATGTTGACCCGGTTTGTTAAACGGGTTGTCCGGAATACCGACGGACATTCCGTCGGAAAAAGATGACGGCCATTTTCCGTCGGAAAATGCCGACGGAATTCAAAAATCCGTCGGCATAAAATGCTGACGCCGAGAAAGGGGACGGCCGACTTTCCGTCGGTATTTCCGTCGGTAACCTCGGCGGCCGACGGAAAATCCGTCGGTAAATCCGTCTCCAAAACGCCATTTTTTTGTAATGTCACCTTTAATGATAGTAAAGGTACAAGCAATATATAAAAAAATAATAACAAACAATTAAAAAGAATATTTATAAAGATATGGTAAATAATAAATCAAAAATTTATTCCCTATTAACAACGTACAACAACTAATAATAACTACTAAGCATTCATTGATCAATTATGCGTTGTGAACTAAATAGATCAACATATTTTGTCGTGCATTAACCATTTTGGTTTTTAATATCTGGCTATAGTTGTATTATTTCTTTTTCTTTTTTAAAAAAAAATACTTCTGGTACTTGCACAACAATATTCCTACTAAAATAAATAACTGAAATGAAAAAGAAAAAAAAAAGGTTAATTACCAGGCAAATAGAGCAATAGAGGAGAATCTTTCGACTGCGACGCACATTCTAGCGGTGAAAACCATCGCGGCAGTCCACCGTCGGATGTATTAATCAATTGACGGCACTGGTCAATGTAATCTCTACTACTACTTGAGACGACGCCGTTCTGGGGAAGAGATTGAGCTCTTAGTTGTGGCAGCTGTTTTGGTGACGATGACGACGCTTGGATCGACGGCAATGAGAAGAAGACTCCACCTCCGGTACTCATCGCCATGTATTTGGATTCTAGTATAATGAAGAATTAATTGGCAAGGACTTTTGAAGTAATCACTCTTGAAAGTTAGTTTTTTTTTTTTTTTTAATTAATTTTCGCCTGATTATAATTTTATTAGTTACTCCACCACCCTCTGGCTCCTCCACCATTTCAGCATCTTGTCGGGGGCCATTCAACATTTTCGTCTGTTGTGCATCGTGATCAGTAAGTAGGTAAATATTCACCAATTATTTATTCATTTTGTCCAATTGAAAATCAAAATACATATTAAAAACGAAAGACTGCAGTTGCTCAGTCACAGCTTAATTGCATCCACATCAACATGCATAAAAGGCACTCTAATTGAGATTTTAACCAGCATTAAAAATCTTTCTTTAAAATAATGAATTTCAAATATGAGGAAAACAGAAATAGACCATACACAGAATTAACTCAATGTGAAAGTTAAGCATAAATTCATACAGCTGGTGAGGTAACAGAAGATAATGAAAAGAGCCTGTCTTCAGGCTGAAACTTCCGGGATCGATCTATCGTTAAAAATTAAAATTGCTTTATTCACTACAAAAAATGCCTAAATTTAAATTAGAGACCAAAGTTTTGAGACCCTTATAAAACAGTCTCAAATAAAGAGAACTTGTAGAGAGGGTGAAAATTATTTTTTGTATCCACAAAGATGAACAAGATCAAAATAACAAAAAGAAATGCTACTATCAATAACACTCAACAAACTCTAAGTTTCACTAACAACACTCGCTTAAATCCCCGGCAGCGGCGCCATTGACTTATTCGTATTTTTGCACACTTTTTACAACTATACGATCCCCACAAGCGTATGGGTTCGTTAGTAGTACGATAAGTATACCAAGTAAAATTTCGTTCCAAGGACCTAATTGAGTGCTAGTGAATCCCTAAAGTTACGAGTATGCATGCTATTGTAGTAACTACACGTGTTTGTTTGGATTTTCGGGAATATAAAGACAAGTACTTAACTAGATAAACTAAACACAAAGAAACGAACTAAAGCAAGAACACGATATCTAACTTCCTTTCGAAAGTGCAAGGTGAGAAGGTATTGCCTAGGGTATATCCATTTTATAGGTTGTGTGGTGAATTATGGGGCAAAAATACACAATTTAAACCTAATGTGTTGGGAAGAACTAAAGGCTATCACTCGTGTGTGTCGACCAATCCCTTGTGAGGCCTAGGTGAACACGTGCATTGACTAGCAATTATATCGTCTAATCAATACCATAGGATCATAGGATAGTGTCTCATAAACACGTTCAACACGGTTACTAATGTTTATGAGACGCCCTTTCACTAATCTAATAGACGACCTCTAATCGAATAGTGTCTAGCGTTGTCGATCTAAGCAACTAACCCCCGGTCGGTGTAGCCAATTACTATGTTAATTCTAATCGATTAATTCAAGCTCATACACACATTCCTAATCATGCAATCCAATACGGTCGTTGAAATCGACACAACTAAGAATGCTAGCTAATAGGGTGAATTAACCAATTGAATCATGCAAATTACCACACTAGAAGCATATACACCCAATTCCTAAGCTAATCATGCAATTGATCCATAATTCCACCACATAACCACCAAAACTTCAACACCCTAGGCAATTAATACTTAGCCCATGGTTCTAAGATAGAAATCCATGGCTAGAATGCAAGAAATCACAAATTCCATCACAATTAAGAAATCAAATGCAAGAAATAATAGAATTGGGGAATTGAAATGAGAATTAAAGAGATATCACCTTAAAACTTGAAATGTAGCTACAAACTTCAATTACTTACAAAGCCCAATGGAAATCTTCACTTGAATCCTCAAATTAAACTAGAATCTAAGCTAACTATGGAATGAAAATTGCAAAAATATGAAAACCCCTACAACTATGTGTGATTGTGTGTGAATTGCTCTCCAAGGTGTTGTGTCCTTTTCAAAAACGAACTTTGGACCTTATATACTCTTCCAAAAGTGCTAAACACGTGCCCTTAAGTCGAAACACGTTTTTAGACAAAAATAGGAGGTCACTCGGCCGAATGGCGTAGCTCGGCCGGATCGGGCACTTCCAAAAACGTGTTTTGCCTTTTTGTTCACTCAGCAACTCGGCCGAATGCTGTAGCTCGGCCGAGTCGGGCCGTAGAATGTATTGACTTTTTCTTTTCAGGAACTCGGCCGGATTGCGTAGCTCGGCCGGATCACCAATCATTCCAGATTCTGGAATGAAATTCCACTCGGCCGGATTGTAAAGCTCGGCCGGATCACCCGACTTCCAGATTCTGCATTCGACCTTCCATTCGGCCGAGTTGTGCACCTTTCCCACTCGGTCGGATAGAGTAGCTCGGCCGAGCTGCTGGACTTCCAGATTCTGCCTTCAATATTTCACTCGGCCGAGTTGTGGAGCTCGGCCGAGTTGTCCAATCTTCCAGATTCTGCCTTCAATTCTCACTCGGCCGAATTGTGTAGCTCGGCCGAATTGCCTCTTCCTTATTCCTTTGTGCACCGATTCCACTCCGTGGCTCCGATCAGCTCGATTCTTCTTGCATATGCACTCTCTCTTCATCTTCTTTCATCTGACATTTTCTCAGTTTGATTCCTTCGTGTGATTTGCTTCAAAACTCATCATTTTTTCCCTAAAAACAATGCAAAACAATCATGTATCAATAATTCGGTAAACAAACTATTTTTACATAACTTTTGCACTCTTAATACGACAATTCAAGCATATTCACACTATAAATTCATGCAATCTCACCACAAATCACACCCCTCTCACTCGTGGGCCGGATTAACACCTCTTAACCTTTTTTGGGGAGGAGGCCAATCGAGTGGACAATTTAAATGGGTGAAGTGCTTTCAACATGAATCGAACTCAGATCGTTTGTCTGGTTTGCTCTGATACTATGAAAGAATTTCGTGTCATCTAAAAGTCCGAACTTGTAGAGAGGGTGGGAATTATTCTTGAATATTAATTCCTAACATTAAGTTTATGTATTCAGACTGTTTAGAGACCGTATTGGCGGTCTCTAAACCGAATTAAATTTTGTTTTGACACCGCATTAGCGGTTTTAATTGGTATTAAGAATTCAATCCCCAAATTTTATTTTGACTGCCATTTTTGCCCGCTCATTTGGAGACCGTTTTGTGAATACAGTCTCTAACCCGTTTATAAACCCGTCTGTAACCCGTCTATAAACCCTAGTTCATTTGTACAGTCTCTTTCACTTTCACCCTATGCAATTTCTCACGGCCCTCACTCACGATTCTCTCTTGCTCTCCTGCCGCGACTAGAGTTGGCAAATTGGGCCGCCCAGCCCATCGGGCCAAGTGATGTTGGTGGACTGGGTCGGGCCGGCCCATGAATTAGTCAGGCCTATAAAATGTGAGCCCAATCTAGCCCACTGGACTAGCGGGTCGGCCCAACCCATGAATTTTTTTAAAAAAAAAATATTTTTAGCTCGATATTTTTAAAATTGTGAAATTAATTAATATATATATAATTAATTTTAAAAATTATACAAGACAATTACTTGTCAAAGTGGTGGGCACCCATCCACCCGGGATGAATTCCTACCAAGACCAAATAAATGGTCATTTAAATAAAGTGGGTGGGTATGGGGTTCGGGTCGGGTAGATTAGGGTGGGTATGTGTTCAAGTTGGGTGTGGGTTTAGTTCGACCGGGTGGGTCGGGGTTCGAGACCGGACGTGGAAGTCTCTAAATTAAAGACCGTTTTGAGACCGTCTCAGGGCCTGAAAAAAGTTCGGGCCGACCAATTGTTTGAGACCGTTTGTAGACCGCTACAATTTAGAGACCTAAAAAAATCGATCTATAATTTGAGACCGATACATGAAAACAGTGTCAAAATATTTGAAACGAACCTAATTGTGACCAACAAAAAACGGTCTCAAAACGGTCTTTAATACATTTAAAGACAATTTTACGGTCTCTAATCAGTTGTTAATTGAGGTATTTTTTGTAGTGATTTTTAATGATATAAAAAAATTACAAAATTATTATGAATTTGTGGATTAATTATGCTTTGAATTTGTGGATTAATTTTTAATCTTGCCAACTCAAATTGAGAATTGAAAAATTAATGGGGCTTAATAAAAATGCAAGATTAATGAAAAATAGAAGAATATAAGATTTTTTGTTGGGATATTAATTACGCCTATCCCGAAAACCAAACTAAATCATGACATATATATGTACCCACATATATCCTACAAATGACACTAGCTAGTATAGATAAACGTCCCCTCAAGATGGAGTACTGTAGGAGAGTCCAATCTTGATCATCAGCATTTGAAGACGAGAAAGAGCAAGATGCTTTGTGAGAGCATCGACTAGTTGGTCTTCAGAAGACACATGTGAAATACGTAATTGAGTTGTTTTGATAAAATTCCGAACGAAGTGATAGTCAATAGCAATGTGTTTCATTCGAGAGTGAAAAACAGGATTGGAGCAAAGATATTTCGCACAAATATTGTCGCAGTAGATGGTAGGGAGAGTTTTGATGGAAAAACATAGTTCTTGAAAGTGAGATTTTAACCATTGTACCTCAAAAGCTGCTAATGCAATGACCCTATATTCTGCTTTAGTGGAGGAGCGAGCAACCGACTTTTGTTTCTTGGAAGACCAGGAGATGAAATTTGGTCCAAGAAAGACAATATAGGCACTTGTCGACGTACGATCATCAATATTTCCGGCCCAATCATCATCCGTGAATTAGTGAAGTGAGTTAGATGGGTTGGGGTGGAGGGTAATTCCAACATCTCTAGTTCCATTAAGATATCGAAGGAGGCGTTTTACAGTGCCCCAATGAGTTGTGGTGGGAGCATGCATAAATTGAGACAATTTATGCACAGAAAAAGCAATATCAGGTGTAGTAAGTTGGAGGTATTGGAGACTTCCAAGAACTTGACGATATTGGGTGATATCAGTGGGCGGTGTTCCATCAAAAAAAAGATAATTGAGTAGGGGTGGAGAGAGGGGCTTGGACAGGTTTGGAAGTGAGCATATTATATTTGGTGAGTAGGTCAATGATATACTTACGTTGGGAGAGAAAACAAGTTTTCTTAGTACGGAGCACTTCCACACCTAGGAAATAGGAAAGTGAGCCTAAGTCTTTGACATAGAACTTAGTACTAAGGTCTGAGGCCACCTTTGTGAGGAACGAGGTGTTGTTACCTGTAAGGATTAAATTATCAACATACACGAGAAAATATGCAGTTATACCGAATTTGTTGTATACAAAGAGAGACTCATCAGATTTGGTGTGAATGAAACCAATACTCTCCAAGAAGGTTCGAAGAGCAAAATACCAAGTCCGAGGTGCTTGTTTTAGGACATAGATGGATTTATGTAACTTGCACACATATGTAGGGAAGGTTTTGTCAACAAACCCGAGTGGTTGAGCCATAAATACATATTCGGCTAAGGAACCGTGAAGGAAAGCATTATTCACATCGAACTGACAAAGTGGCCAATCTTTAATGATTGCAATACTTAGGACTGCTCGAACGGTTGCTAGTTTGACCACAAGACTAAATGTTTCAAAAAAGTCAACCCCAGGGCGTTGGTGAAAGCCTTTGGCGACAAGTCGAGCTTTGAACTTGTCTAAGGAACCCGTCCGGTTTCCGTTTGATGCGGAAGATCCACTTCGAACCAATAATGTTTGCAAAATCATCAGGTGGTACTAAATCCCAAGTTCAGTTTTTGAGAAGGGCATTAAATTCAGATGACATGGTCTCCCTCCGTTGTTCATCTTTTAATGCCTGAGAGACGCAACTAGGTTCAGTGTCAGAAGATAAAGTAGAAGATATACCATACCTCGGATTTGGTTTGAAGATGCTGTTTTGGGCTCGAGTGACCATTCGAGTTCGTTGTTGTACCGGTGGGGATGACCGTGAGGGAGCTGATTGTAACTCGAGATCAAGGGTTTGTATCGTGGAATTAGGGTTTGGGGTCGATGGGGGTGTATTTTGGGAACTTGGGGGTGCAGCACTTGGGGTCGATGGGGGTGTATTTAGTAAACTGGGGGTACATCGTTTGAGGTTGATGTGGGTGTATTTAGTAATTTGGGGAGTGCATCAGAGCTGGACGATGGGTTGGGAGTGTATTAATCGGACCAGGGGGTGCGTGTGATGGAATTGGTGGTGGGGCAGTGGTGTGGTCGAGAGGTGGTAGATTATGTGGAGGGGGTGTATTTGTAAAAGTAGTGTGTAGCAGGAGTAGTAGGTAAGAGAGGGGTGTAGTAATCAGAGTAGGTGGTGGATAAAACATAACAAGATGCAAGAGGTGTAGCAAGGGAGGGGTGTACTAAATCGGGGGTGTACCAGGAACAATTTTTGGAGAGTCTAGGGGAAATATTTTCAACGAATTGAACATGACGAGAGGTATATATTTTGTTGGTTTTTAAGTCAAGGAAAAAATAAGCAGCTTGGGTAGGAGAGTATCCAATGAAGACACAAGGAGTGATTCGAGGGTCTAATTTATGGGAAGTGTAGGGACGGAGCCAAGGATAGCATAAGCAACCAAAAACTCTAAGTTTGGATAGGTTGGGAGTTTGTTTTAGTAGGAATTGATATGAGGACAACATATTAAGATTGAATTTTGGTAGATGGTTTATAATATAGGTGTAGACGAGGAAAATTCAATTACGAATTAAATTGCGACGCGTGGAAATTACGGGTTAAACATTAATTAAATTTATTATTTATTTGTTGGAATAAATTTAATTCCTAAAATAAAAAATATAATTAATTAATATTTAAATTGTTCCCTCCAATTAATTTGAGCCTTGAAAGATCAATGAGTTAAAATGGATCTTCGAAGCCCAATAAATAAAGACGGGCCTCTAAAAGTCCGATAAATAAAGACGGACCTCTAAAGTCCAATAAAACAAGACGGGCCTCTAAAGTCCCATAAATGAAGATGGGCCTTTAAAAATCCAACAAACCAAATTGAGCCCAAATCAAATTGAACCCAAACCAAATTGAGCCCAAACCAAATTGAGCCCAAATCAAATTGAGCCCAAATAGGGTATTCTTAGCCCAAATCAAATTAAGCCCAAGTAATTCAAAATTCGAAATCCTAACTACTTGCACAAAAATCTCCAGGCCTACACCTATAAATAGAGGCCTCATTTCATTCATTTTTATCATCAAGAAATCAGAAGCATTCAAGGCTCTAAAATTCTCTGCAGAGATTTTAGAGTGTTCTTCAGCAAGGGGAGGATCTTCAAAGGCGTTCTTCGTGCAAAGCGGCAAGAAACAGTGTTCGAGTGGAGATCAAGGTGCCAAGCCTCTTCGATTCGGCGTTTCTTCAAGGCGTTCTTGGGGAAAAGCAACAAGAAACAGTGTTCGAGTGGAGATCAAGGTGCTAAGCCTCTTCGATTCGACGTTTCTTCAAAGTTCTTCGTGGATCTTCAACGGAAAAGTCCCGGAAAAGTCCCGAAAAGTCCCGAAAAGTCACGAAAATCAACGTTTAATCCAAAATACGGCGTCAAGCCTTTGGATTAACGTTACAAAGTCCCAAATTCAAGAACGATCTTCAACGACGTTCATCCAAAAAGTCCCTAAATTCGGCGATTAATCCAAAATACGGTGCTAAACCTTTGGATTAACGTTATAAAAGCCCCAAATACAAGATCAGAAAGAATTCGGCAACGGATCCAGCTCCAAAAGCTCAAGAAATCCAAGTGAAGTTCAAGAAGAGAGAATCAGAGGAGAAATTAGAGATTGTAACCCGCAAATACTCGGTTTTAATTCGAAATTAAATAAAATCGTTTACCATTTTCGCGTTTTTATATTTAATTCACGAATTTGTGTTTACAAATTGGCACGCCCGGTGGGACAATCTCTACCTCTCATCTCTACTCTTCAAGCAAATCAAGTCTCGACGATGACACCAATCAAGATTAAGATTAAGAGAGGTGTTGCATCCGGATCAGCTGGTCTTGACTTTGAAGACGTGAACGTAGTCACGAGGAGTATGTCAAGAAGCTCGAAATCATCGTCTTCTTCAGAGGGGGCTACTGCAGAGGGTCCACCACCCAACACTGTGAATGAGGAGAACAATCCAGCATGTTCCCCTACTCGCTCCACAGCAAGCTCCTCAGATTCAAGCACAACCTCAGCAATGGCAACAGACACTACGACTATTGAAGAGCAATTGTCAAGCTTAACTCGAGCCATAGAAGGACTCACGAAACATGTCCACGAACAAGATGCTCAGATTGCTAAATTGATGAGCAATACAGACAAAGGAAAGCAAGTCGAAGGGCATGATGCTGAGACGTCTGGTGAACGCCAGCCAATGGAAGTTGACCAAACTCTTAAAGATTTACAAGTTTCTCCCGATGGTTTGGTGCCCGTTGACCGATTGAAAGAAATCATACTTGGGGCAATCAAAGATAAGTTGGAGGAAAATCCCAAGTCCTCATTCACCTACAGCAAGCCTTACACGAAGAGGATTGACAGTTTGAAGATGCCAGCTGGTTATCAACCTCCAAAGTTGCAACAGTTCGATGGCAAGGGCAATCCAAAGCAACATATTGCTCACTTCGTAGAGACTTGCAACAATGCCGACACTTATGGAGATCACTTGGTAAAGCAATTTGTACGCTCTCTAAAGGGCAATGCATTCGACTGGTATACCGATTTGGAAGCTAGCTCGATTGATAGTTGGGAGCAAATGGAGCAGGAATTTCTCAACCGGTTCTACAGCACTCGTAGAACGGTGAGCATGATTGAATTGACGAACACTCGTCAATCAAAGGAGGAATCGGTGATAAATTACATAAACCGGTGGAGGAATTTAAGTTTGAATTGTAAGGATAGATTGACCGAAGCTTCGGCAATCGAGATGTGTATTCAAGGAATGCAATGGGGTCTTCGATATATCCTACAGGCAATTCGGCCAAGGTCGTTTGAAGATTTGGCGACTAAAGCTCACGATATGGAGCTGAGTATGTCTACAACGAGAGCTGGAGGGCCGCCAACTCAGGAGCCTTGGAAGTTCAAAGACAAGCAGGAAGTTAAGAAAGGGGGCAAACCTTTCACTAAAGATTCAAATAAAGAATCAATGGCAGTGACCGCTACTACTGTCAAATTCAAAAAGGGTGAAACTGATACGGGGAGTAAAGGAAAAGGCATCGCCCAAGAATGGGGGCAAAGGAGAACAAGTCTGAGGGAATTACAACAAAAACAGTATCCATTCCTAGACTCTGACATCCCTGGAATGTTCGATGACCTGATCAAGAATGACCTCATCGAATTACCAGAAATGAAACGACCGGATGAAGCTGGGCGAACGGATGACCCAAAGTATTGCAAATACCATCGGTTGGTAGGGCATCCAATCCAAGACTGTTTCATATTCAAGGAGAAAGTTATGCAGCTAGCCAAGGAAGGAAAGATCTTGCTAGAGGATAGTGAGACAACGGCAAATGCTGTCACAGTTGAGAACAACAGCGCATGGAGAGACCTCTCTTGCCACATGACCAGCGAGGAAGATGATGAACGACCTCAGACCAACGATGGTCTCGATGACAAAGTTAATGGTTGTTTTTCAACGATAGCTTTCACAGATGAAGACTTAATGCTTGGTTCAGAATCCCATAACAGGCCACTATTCGTAGTTGGCCATACTCGAGAGCAGAAAGTAAATCGGATATTGATTGACGGAGGTTCCGGGGTAAACATTTTACCCTTACGAGTGATGAAAAAGATGGAGATACATATGGATGAACTCGCAGGCAGTCGGCTGATGATACACGGGTTTAATCAGGAAGGACAGAGGGCCCTTGGCACCATAGTGTTGGATTTGCTAATTGGTGGGATGCCATCGACTGTAACCCTCCACGTCATAGATGCTAGGACTTCATATAACATGCTTCTAGGGCGCCCATGGTTGCACGAAAATGGTGTGGTTCCTTCTACACTACATCAATGCTTCAAATACTTTAGTCAAGGGGTTGTGAAAACAGTGGTCGGAGATGATAAACCTTTCACAGAGGCAGAGTCGTACTTTGCTGATGCCAAATACTTCTTTCGAGGTGCGAAAGAAACAAAGAACGAGGAAGGTCCAACACGGAAGGATTGCAAGGAGGCATCAACATCTCGCCTCAAAGAGAACAAATCGGTTCCCTCTATTGTTGAGGCATTGGAGGAGTTAACATTGCCGTTAACTAAACTAGATGGAAAAAAGCCATCTTCACAGCCAATTAAGGGGTTTGTTCGTCCTACTCAAGGACCTAAGGTGGAACATGGAGAGGTAATGGGACAGGATGTTACAAAGTTTTACGGTCCTAAAGCTTACAAGCTTTTAGTCAAAGCCGGGTATGATACACGGGAAAATTGTGCATTGGGGAAGGTTGTTAGTCAGTCAGAACATGGACTTAATGACACCCAGAAAATGTTGAGAAAGAGCGGCTATGCCGTCAAGAATACCAAAATGGGACTTGGTTATACCACAAAGAATCCGGTTCGCATTGCAATTAAAAGAGCCAATGCCAACCACATTTCTGAAGAAGAATACTCATCGACAAATGATGCGTTCGATGAAGATGGTAAGAAGGTAAGACGACTTTCGGTCTTTGAGAGACTTGGGAAGTCTGCTAGCAAGAAGAGTAAGAAGATGAAACGCCCCTCAGTCTTTGATAGACTCGGGCCACAAACCCATCATCAAAAGTTGGGTGTTTCCAGAGTTCGGAGCTCAAAGCAATCCCGCATGAAGAGGCAGCATATGTTGACAATAGCATATGGGGGTGTATCCAAAGCCAGAAGGCAAACCATTGTTCTCGAGTATAGCGACAAAGAAGATGATACAGAGAGTGTAGCTTCTTCCAATTTTGTCAGTACCTACAACATTCAGCAGCAAGTGCCACAAGATATGGAAAGGGCACAAAGAAGGATCACTCGAATGATCAGAGAAGGGTACGTCTTTGATGTTATCAACACTATGCAAACCATCCAAGTTAGAGGAAGAGATGGTCGAATAAGATCACGTGTGGACCTTACGAAAACAAATGAATACAATGAAGACATCATAATTGTGAATTACATCACCGAATGCGAAGATGTTCAAGTGGAGGAAGTGGATGCAGAGGATGCTCCTCCAGAACTCGAAGAGGGTGTCAAGACAACTATTGATGAGTTGAAAGAAATTAACTTGGGCGATGTTAACGACCCGCGACCAATCTATGTGAGTGCTTTATTGTCCGATGATGAGGAAGAAACTTACATTGAACTACTACGTGAGTTCAGAGATGTATTCGCATGGTCGTATAAAGAGATGCTGGGACTGGACCCGAAAGTAGCAGTACACCATCTCTCAGTAAAGAAGGGAGTTCGACCAGTCAAGCAGACTCAACGCCGATTCCGACCAGATCTTGTTCCGTTAATTGAAGTTGAGGTGAACAAGCTTATTGAAGTAGGTTTCATCCGAGAAGTAAAGTATCCTACATGGATCTCGAGCATTGTCCCGGTGAGAAAGAAGAACGGACAGATTCGTGTGTGTGTTGACTTTTGGGATTTGAATGTTGCATGTCCCAAAGATGATTTTCCGTTACCTATTCCCGAACTTATGATTGATGCAACGACGGGTCATGAAGCTCTTAGTTTCATGGATGGGTCATCGGGTTACAATCAAATTCGCATGTTGCCAAAAGACGAAGAGCTCACTGCTTTTCGTACCCCAAAAGGAATATACTGATACAAAGTGATGCCATTTGGTTTGAAGAATGCAGGCGCAACATACCAAAGAGCCATGCAAAGGATTTTCGACGACATGCTTCACAAGAATGTTGAATGTTACGTTGATGACTTAGTCGTAAAATCAAAGAGGAGGAATGATCACCTCCAAGACCTGAGGGTTGTTTTTGAACGCTTGAGGCGTTACCAGCTTAGGATGAATCCTTTGAAGTGTGCATTCGGAGTCAAATCAGGAAAGTTTCTTGGATTTGTGGTTCGCCAGCGAGGGATTGAAATCGAGCAAGCAAAGATTGATGCAATCTTAAAGATTCCGGAACCTCGAAACATTCACGAGCTTAAAAGCCTACAAGGAAAGTTGGCCTACCTCAGAAGATTCATTTCAAACTTAGCCGGACGATGTCAACCATTTAGTCGTCTCATGAAGAAAGATACACCATTTGAATGGGATGAATCTTGCAGTAATGCTTTCAAAAGCATCAAGTCATATTTGATGAAGCCACCAGTATTGATCGCTCCGGTGCCCGGACATCCGTTGATTCTTTACATCGCTGCTCAAGAGCGTTCAGTTGGAGCCTTGCTGGCGCAAGAAAATGAGACGGGGAAGGAAAATTCTTTGTACTACCTGAGTAGAATGATGACTCCAAATGAATTGAAGTACTCACCAATTGAGAAGTTGTGTCTGGCTCTTATATTCGTGATCCAGAAGTTAAAGCATTATTTCCAAGCCCATACCATCCATCTTGTATCGAGAGCAAACCCGTTGAAGTATGTTATGTCTAGGCCAGTTCTCTCGGATCGACTCGCAAGATGGTATCTCCAGTTGCAACAATTTGAGATCATTTACGTCCCTCAAAAGGCTGTCAAGGGACAAATTCTGGCCGATTTCTTAGCCGATCATCCAATGCCTGCAGAATGGGAGTTATGTGACGACCTTCCAGACGAAGATGTCCTAAATGTTGAAATAACCCCTCCATGGAAGATGTATTTTGATGGGTCCGCCCATAAAGAAAGAGCTGGTGCTGGAGTTGTGTTTGTAACATCTGATGGAGAAGTATTGCCCTATTCTTTCACTTTAATAGAGAATTGCTCAAACAATGTTGCTGAGTACCAAGCACTCATACTTGGGTTGGAAATGGCAGTCGATATTAAGCAACTACATCTCAGGGTGTATGGAGAT
Source organism: Galeopsis tetrahit (assembly GCA_963675135.1). Taxonomy (NCBI): domain Eukaryota; kingdom Viridiplantae; phylum Streptophyta; class Magnoliopsida; order Lamiales; family Lamiaceae; genus Galeopsis; species Galeopsis tetrahit. Next base: position 93,284,330 of record OY776119.1, read on the forward strand.
TCAAAGTTGATAGTGAACCAGATGCTTGGATCATACGAGGTTAGGAAACCGGAGTTGCTTCCTTATCATAAGTACGCTCGCCGACTCATGAATTATCTCGGAGACGTGGAAATTGAGCATGTTCTAAGGAAAGACAACAAACAAGCTGATGCTTTAGCAAAACTTGCTTCAGCAATAGCATTGCCCGAAAGTAAAGCCCGTATCCCAATATGTAAAAGTTGGGTTGTGCCCCCTATATTTGAGGATGACGGTGATAAAGAAGGTGAAAGTCATGTTATTGAGGTATTCGAAATTGAAGAAGAAGATTGGCGACAGCCATTTGTCGACTACTTGAAATACGATAAGTTGCCAAGTGATCTGAAGCGAAGAGTGGATATCAGACGTCGAGCCCCTCGATTCATATACTACAAGAGTGTGCTTTATAGACGATCATTTGATGGGGTCTTCTTAAGGTGTCTCAGTAATGGTGAAGCCGCCCACGCAATGGAAGAAGCGCATGCCGGAATTTGTGGCGCTCATCAGTCAGGGCCAAAGTTACACTTTCGAGTGAAGAGGATGGGTTATTACTGGCCAACAATGGTGAAATACTGTATGGATTACGCACGAAAATGTCAAGCTTGTCAGTTTCATGCCAACCTTATCCATCAACCCCCAGAACTGTTGCACCCAACCGTTGCCTCGTGGCCATTCGATGCTTGGGGTCTAGATGTGGTGGGACCACTAACGAAGTCATCAGGCGGTCATCTGTACATCCTAGCTGCAACCGATTACTTCTCTAAATGGGCGGAAGCCATACCTTTGAGAGAAGTGAAGAAAGAAAATGTTGCTGATTTTATTCGAGTCAATATCATTTTTAGATACGGGGTCCCTCGGTACATCATCACCGATAATGGAAGATCGTTCAGTAACAGTCACATCGACAAACTTTGTGACAAGTTTGACTTCAAACAAAGGAAATCTTCTATGTACAACGCAGCTGCTAATGGACTCGCTGAAGCTTTCAACAAGATTTTGTGCAACCTCTTGAAGAAAGTAGTCTCCAAGTCAAAGCGAGATTGGCATGAAAAGATGAATGAAGCTCTATGGGCATATCGAACTACTTACAGAACGCCTACACAAGCTACTCCCTATTCGTTGGTGTATGGTGTTGAAGCAGTTGTTCCCCTTGAGAAGCAGATTCCATCTCTAAGGATGGCAATACAAGAAGGGCTGACGGAAGAAGAGAATGCACGTTTGCGTCTTGAAGAGTTGGAAGCGCTAGATGAGAAAAGATTGGAAGCACAACAAAGGCTCGAATGCTACCAAGCCCGCCTTTCCAGAACGTTTAACAAGAAAGTCAGGATACGTTCTTTTCAAGTTGGTGATTTGGTTCTTGCTGTAAGAAGGCCTATCGTAGTAACTCACCGTGTTGGGAATAAATTATTGCCTAAGTGGGACGGCCCATATGTTGTTAAAGAAGTTTACACAAACGGCGCCTACAAGCTGATTTCTGAAGATGGCGTGAACGTTGGTCCTATAAACGGGAAGTTTTTGAAACGCTACTACGCGTAAAGAAAACAAGAATGCTCCATAAACGCATGAGCCTAAACTGCTTGTCGCTCCAAGAACGCATGAGCCTAAACTGCTTGTTACTCCATGATGTACGAGACTAAACTACTTATTACTCCTGGTCCGCACGAGTATAAACTGTGTACGACAACCACCAAAGGTAAATACATGTGGTTAAACTGTTAACTTACTCCACTAAAGGCATTTTAAGTGGTTAAGTACTTAAATCCCTACTTTGTCTACAGTAGTTAAAGAATAGTCACTCCTGGCCCGCATGAGTATAAACTGTGAATGGTCCACTAAAGGCATATTTTGCTTGAACTACGTTATGACTTGATCCTCTTTAAAGAGGTACGTAGGCAACTTAGTATATTTCTAAGTACAGTCATAAGTTAAAGTCGGATCGATGAACACAAAAGTGACGAACATATGAAGCATGAAGAAAACAAAGAAGGAAGAAAGTGAAGGGGGCAATGCCCAAACCTTATTTTGCCTTGTATTTCTGATTTTGTACTTCAATTTTGTAGAGGGGTGTACCTTTTCCCTTGACCCAGGTTTTGTCCCTAAGGAGGGTTTTCCAAGGCAAGGTTTTAACGGCGCTCCGGCCTCTGGTTCGACATGTGAACTTATGGCTTTAGGGTTTTCTTTTAATAGAGAATCTTTATTCTCCAAAAAGGGCCAATTCATTTATCTCGATGAATATACGAAAGCAAGCATTGAAGAATATGAACATGTGAGATATAGACGAAGAAAATAAAATTTTAATCAAAGTGCCAAAGCAAAAATGGAATAGATACATGGAGTGTGCGAAGCAAAATATCCATGGAAAACAACAGATAAAACAAGGAAAAACATAAAGGTCATAAAGCAACTAAATAAAGAGGCCTAAGCCCTTAAACTCTTCTAAAGCCTCCTCTAGCTCGGTCTTCGTCTTCTTCAAGCCTTCAATTACAACATCTTCTATTGGGGGCGTATTGTTGATAGTGGAGATTTCGTCTTGAAAATTTAGGATCTCGGTATCAAAACCTTGAACTAATGTTTCTTTTTCCTCCAAAGACTGGGTCAATACTTTCTTCTCCTTCTTCAACTCCTTCAAGCGTCGCACCTTATCCTTGACTTTTTGAAGCTTTGTTTGGATAGCCTCGGCTTGAGAAAGATTTTCAGCACGTTTCTCCTCAACCTCGTGAAGGGCATGCTTAATTTCAGTCAACCGTTGATTAAGAGCCTCCTTAGGACGTCCATCGGAAGATTTAGACCTCATCGTATCATGAGCATCGGCTCTCTCAAACAAAGATATCAAAGACGCCTCTATAGTCGGGAGTTCAGTTTGGGCATAAGTCTGTAACCTCGTGAATGCAATGAACACTTCCTCCTTCATAGAAGATAAGAAGTTAATAGGAGTTTCCATGATTCTTGTTTGAAGAGCTTTCCATGTAGAAGAAACAAAGTCTCGTTCACGATCAAAAAAGAACTTATCACATTGAAATACTGAAACTGCTTGAGTACACTGCTTCCCAACGTTGATAGGGGAAGAAGCTTTCAAAATCTTCACCGAAGACGATGCCTCTTCCTCATCTGATCCATAATTACTACCAAAGATGTCAACCATCGCCTGAAAAAGTAGACATGTGAACATAATTAGTAAAGTAGTGGTATAAAAATGGAAAGTAAGAGAAGAGTGAGTGACGAAAACCTCTTTCTTCAAGGAGTCTTTAACCGATTCCTCCAAAGGTACTAAAGCTTTGGTAACCTTCTTGGCCCGTTTCCAATGGCGATCATCGTTGTTACCTTGACTCTCTTCCGAGCACTGAGAAACACTCTTTCTCTTGTTAGTCTCAACCACTTGCGTAACTTCAGGAATCAAGGGAGGATCAGCCGGCTTTCGAGAAGTATCTTCATCATGCTCTCCACAAGGATCATGACTATCAATAACTAGCACATCTTCTTCCAAGATATCGTCATGCTTCGAGTTGATCAAGTCGTCGACATGATTTTCTAAGTAAGTACCGTGGGCTTGGGCCCACCACTTCTTGTAATTTGGCGAAGAATACGACTTAGCATTTACCGGGGCAATCGGAAAACACACCTTAGCACGAGATCCGCGCAAAGCACAAGATTGCCAATAATGCATCCCGTTATCTAATGGGGTGTCACGAAGATCAAAATTCAACTCTCCCGGAACCTCTTGGTAAAAGCCGAATTGACGGCTAAATCGATGTGGGCTGTAAGGTTCAACAATAAAGCGATTACCTTGTCTCCAAGTGAGGTAATTGGATCGGATAGCGACAAAGTAACTCCAGTTAGCCCGTTGACCAGTTCCGGAATCAACATAAGAAGTAAGCTGCTGCCGATTTAACATATTGCATGTCCATTCGGCAGACTCTCCTCTATGAATCCGTCTACGAGCCTCCGCAGGGTTATGGTATTTAGCACCATTCTCTCCAGAATACTTCACCATCATAGGGGCACGGTGATCATGAACAGCAGGGTAATGAGTCCTAAAATATCGGGCTAACCAAACGTACACAAAATGAACCGGAAAGGCAGATCGAGCTCGAGACGGTTCGGGGTGCAGCGAAATCCGATTCAAACCCCTGTAAATATTAGCCAAGACCGGTACGACAAGATTAACTGTCTTACCCGCAACCATCAAACTAGCCATTTTGAAAGTAGCAGGACGTATCATATTCACTTCACCATTAGGAAGGGCGAATACGCAAAGCCAACAAGCTAAATGAGCAGCAAGATATGTCTCTTCTTGCTGGGCCGGTTCAATCTTGAGTGTTTTAAACAAAGTAACTTCTGCATCGGACCACGGCTTATGGACTCCAAGACTCCCAAGTGGATTATGAGTCGACTTAGGGCGACAGCTTCTCTTTTTCTCACTTCGTGTGGGAGGTTGACGATACTTTCCAATTTTTCTTGACCAAAATTCAATCCATCGTTCAATCGATACGCCGCCCCTAGGAACGCTCCCACGAAGCATGTGGTAAGCGTGGAGTAAATATTTACAACTCTTTGGAAGGCATAAGTCCCCAGTTTCGTCAAAAAGTTCGGGCGCGTCAGGAATCACCTCGTCATATAGATAGCCGTCTAGAGGAAGGTCAGTTAGCTCATGCATGTCCCATAATGAGATGGACATCTCTCCAAAAGTAGTGAGCAATGTATTTGTAGACGGACACCATGCCTCACAGAAAGCTTTGATAATTTCGGAATTAAAGTCATAAGTAAAAAGGGAGGCAAAGACAGCGTAATAAATCCTGGCGTCCTTGAGGGTATGTCCACATCGGCTCAAAACGTCTTCAGTCCACTCCCAATATCCTTTGTGATAACCGAATTCTCCAGAAAATTCTATAGTTCCTCTCCAATTGTCCTTGCCCATAACTATACGCCTCCCCAAGGTTGGCAGATGGCTTACATCCTCTTCAATCTCGTTGCGATGGGAAGTGTTGTCAAGAACCCAAGCTTTCGTCGATTTGTTCAAAGATATCTCATGCGACCAATTGTCCAAGTGAAGTCCGACATTTGATAAAAGCCAAGGTTTCGCAGAGTTACCAATAAGGGGCGTTTCTACACGTAAATGGGTCCCTTTCTCTAAGGGTTGGCGTTTGTCATTGAGGATCACCAAATAACGAGCTCCGGAAGAAGTAACATTAGTTTTGAAATGGACCATTTTAAGGAATCTGAAGAGAAGAAGAAAATTATTAGAAAATTCATCGTAAAGGGACAATTAATTTATCCTAAATTAATTTAATAAATAAGTAGCTGGATTTATGTAAATTAATAAAGGGTCAAGCTGGGTTGAATTAATTAAATAGGACATTTCAATTGGGGCCTGTTTTAATTAAATTTCATCAATAGAGCCCACTATTCCTTTTCATACACTGCCTGTTTTAATTAATTTAATAAATACAGGCTGTTGATTAGAAAGTTAGATAAGTGGGCCTATTTTACAAAGCCCAATTGATTTGCTGCCCTATTTCTTTTCATTTTCACGACTTGAAGCCGGAACAAGAATATGCCGCTGTGCTCACGCGAATTCCGCTGTGCTCACGCTTCGCCCAAAACCAACCGCCGTGTTCCGCCTAAAGCCGCCGCCGCGCGTCGCCGGAAACCAAGACGCTGCACACGTCCGCCCAAAGCTCGCTGCTGTGCGCCGCTTGAAGCAAGCCGCCGCGCCACTTGTTCGCGCGCCGTGCCGTCCCGAAGCCAATCGACGCTGCAACAAGAGACCCGCCTCGATTGAAGCCGCGCCGCGCCTGAGTTCAGCCGTCACAGTCCAGTCGCCGTCGCCGAAAACCAATCCGCTGCACACGCCCGCCTAAATCCGCCGTCGCGCGCCTCCTGCCGCCGCGCCCCAAAGTTCAGCCGCCGCCACGCTCCGCCTGAAGCCAGCCATCGCGACACCTATTCACGCGCCGCCTGAAGTTTGTCGCCGACAGAAGTCCAGCCGCCCTGCCCCGAGGTCCAGTCGCCGCAACCGGGAGTCCGCCGCCTCGCCTGGGTTCAGCCGTCGCAACCCAGTTGCAATGGCCGTCGCCGGAAACTAAGCAGCACCGCCTCCCGGCCCAAAACAAGTAATTTCAAAGTCCCCCTTCTTTTCAATCTATCCAAATCCGAAGAGATTAACATACCGACGACCGAAAACCCACTCTCTCTTTCGAATTTGGTTAATTTGATTAAGAAGGGCAATTGAAAGAAAGTTGATTTGGGCGAAAATAAGTTCTGGACTCTTCTCCAAATCATTAAATATTCACAGATTCGAAAGAGTAAAAAGACCCACGGGACACCCACATTCTCTTTTGAACTCTGTGAATATTTAAGAAATCCTTCTTCGCATGGGGTTAATTATTTTTTTTCGAGATTCACAAATTTCAAAGAGAGTAAAAAGACCCCTTGTCCCTTGGATCTCTCGTTTGAAAACCCGTGAAATGGATAAAAAATGGCAAAGGTTCACTCGTCAAAAAGTGCATAACATAAAAATTGATTATGGATGACAGTGTATGGACATATTAATAAACACAAAAGAAAAAGAGAATTCTTGTCAAAATTAATATGTGCTATATATATATATACATGCATATAGGTTCAGAAATAAAATAAAATGAAAAACGTATCGTAGTATGTTACCTCGTGAGCTCTGATAATGACTTTGCTTCTTTCTTCTTTGTTACCTCAAGAGCTCTGATAATTACTTTGCTTCTTTGTGAATGTGATAAATTATGAAGTGATGATTGAAGAAGGCATCCTTTATATAGGCTTGAAAGGGTGAAAAGATAAGGATCAACAAGCACATATTTTGGTATATCTCAACTAAATCTCCACAATTCTTGGAAAATCATATTTCAAAGATTTGGTGACATATATTTTGTGATTTACGGATGAAAGATATTCAAATACAATTGGGCCTTCTTCTTCTTCTTGGACTAGACTAATTGTAAGAAGAAAAGAATTGGGCTTTGAAACACTCCATACACTCATGAACTTGTTTGTTCATTTTGGCCCAAAAGACTACACTATTTGAGCCCATGAGATAAATTTTATTAATTGTGACAATTCATAAAGTCCAATAATACAAAATTTAGGTATGAGGAAAACATTGAAATAATTTCGCAATTCATCCACTTCAAAGACAAATGTACTTGTGGATGAAATACGAGGGGGCAATTTGTAGACGAGGAAAATTCAATTACGAATTAAATTGCGACGCGTGGAAATTACGGGTTAAACATTAATTAAATTTATTATTTATTTGTTGGAATAAATTTAATTCCTAAAATAAAAAATATAATTAATTAATATTTAAATTGTTCCCTCCAATTAATTTGAGCCTTGAAAGATCAATGAGTTAAAATGGATCTTCGAAGCCCAATAAATAAAGACGGGCCTCTAAAAGTCCGATAAATAAAGACGGACCTCTAAAGTCCAATAAAACAAGACGGGCCTCTAAAGTCCCATAAATGAAGATGGGCCTTTAAAAATCCAACAAACCAAATTGAGCCCAAATCAAATTGAGCCCAAACCAAATTGAGCCCAAACCAAATTGAGCCCAAATCAAATTGAGCCCAAATAGGGTATTCTTAGCCCAAATCAAATTAAGCCCAAGTAATTCAAAATTCGAAATCCTAACTACTTGCACAAAAATCTCCAGGCCTACACCTATAAATAGAGGCCTCATTTCATTCATTTTTATCATCAAGAAATCAGAAGCATTCAAGGCTCTAAAATTCTCTGCAGAGATTTTAGAGTGTTCTTCAGCAAGGGGAGGATCTTCAAAGGCGTTCTTCGTGCAAAGCGGCAAGAAACAGTGTTCGAGTGGAGATCAAGGTGCCAAGCCTCTTCGATTCGGCGTTTCTTCAAGGCGTTCTTGGGGAAAAGCAACAAGAAACAGTGTTCGAGTGGAGATCAAGGTGCTAAGCCTCTTCGATTCGACGTTTCTTCAAAGTTCTTCGTGGATCTTCAACGGAAAAGTCCCGGAAAAGTCCCGAAAAGTCCCGAAAATCAACGTTTAATCCAAAATACGGCGTCAAGCCTTTGGATTAACGTTACAAAGTCCCAAATTCAAGAACGATCTTCAACGACGTTCATCCAAAAAGTCCCTAAATTCGGCGATTAATCCAAAATACGGTGCTAAACCTTTGGATTAACGTTATAAAAGCCCCAAATACAAGATCGGAAAGAATTCGGCTACGGATCCAGCTCCAAAAGCTCAAGAAATCCAAGTGAAGTTCAAGAAGAGAGAATCAGAGGAGAAATTAGAGATTGTAACCCGCAAATACTCGGTTTTAATCCGAAATTAAATAAAATCGTTTACCATTTTCGCGTTTTAATATTTAATTCACGAATTTGTGTTTACAATAGGTAACAACACAAACTGCATGGGGCCAATATGTAAGAGGCATGGAAGCATAATGTAAAAAGGCTACGGCAGTATCAACAACATGTCTGTGACGACGTTCAGACATGCCATTATGTTTAGGGGTGTGGGGTGGGGTTGTGAGGTGAGATATGCCATGGTTTTGAAAGAGAGAACAAAGAACAATGAATTTGCCCCCATTATCGGTATAAAGGGTTTTGATTTTAGTGTTGTAGAAGTTTTCTACGATATTTTTAAAGGATGTAAAGGTGGGTAGGACATCAAATTTGCATTTTAGAGGGTAAATCCATATATATTTGCTAAAGTGATCAACAAAGATGACATAGTACTTAAAGCCTTCTTCTGAGTGGATAGGAGATGACCAAACATCAGAGTAAATGACCTCAAGTGGGGCGTTAGAGATAATGCTAGAATCAGAAAACGGCAGTTTGTGACTTTTAACACAATTGCAAGAATCACAGTTAAAGGTTTTGGAGTTCACGTTGGTAAACTAAACTTGGATAAGGTGTGAGAAAGGATTTTGGAGGATGGATGACCTAGATGGGCATGCCAAATGGTAGTCGGTTGTTTTTCGGAGATAGAGACTGTGGGTGAAGTAGATGCTCGAGTCGGCCATACGTAGAGATTATCCACGCGACACCCCGTGAGGAGAATGGTCCCCGTTTTGCCATCCTGCACCTTAAAATAAGTAGAACAAAAAATAATGTTAACATCATTATCTCGACACAAGGTTGAAACAGAGATAGGGTTTTTGGCCATGTGTGGGACAACAAGGACGTTTGAGAATTTTAGCATATTAACATGAGGAAACGACAAGGAACCAATATGCGGAATTTGCAAACCGTTAGCATCACCGATGACTACATCATTTGAGTCGGAATATGGAGAGGAAACAAATAAATTATGGAGATGAGTTGTGATATGATGAGAGGCCCCGGAGTCCAAGATCCAGGGAATGGAGGGGATCCGTAAAATAGTAGAGTGGGCGGAGGTGGTGTATGTACTACTAAGGTTAGTGTGTTTAGTGGGTGGGGTGTATGTAATAGTGGAGTGAGCTAGTGCGTAGATGCGGGGGGTGTATTTACCAAAGTTGTTGGTGTGTGCAGCAGTGGAGTAGTGGATTTGGCCCATCTGGGCAACAAGCGAGTATGTAGCCGCGGAGGGAGTGTGTAGATGCTGGGGGTGTATTTACCAGAGTTGGGGTTGTATGCAATATGGGAGTTGTGGATCTGGCCCTGGGCAGCAAGCGAGCACAGTGGAGGGAGAATTCAAGGGTATTAAGAGTAGGGAGAATAACTGTTTGGAGATTGTGCGCCAGTTATGGATGCACGATCTGGGTAGTATGATTAATGGAGGTTTGCACAATTTTGGTATTTTGATTAAGCAAATAGGATATGAAAATCAAGATAATTAACTTGAGGGGAAGTTACAACCATGAGTTTTGGTTGAGCAGTTTGGGAAGGGCTGCAATTGACAGTAGAAATTAGACAGGGAGAGTGGTAGTCGGGAGTTTGGACGACGTCGGATGTCGAGCAATGGCTACGAGGGAGAGTGTCGGATCGAGGCGTTAGTTGTACGACTCGATGATACCATATAGATAAATTATTATTTTATTGAATGATATAAAAAATATATGAGAGAAGTATTTATAGATACAAAACATATCTACCCTAATATTTCTAATTAAGGATATTTCTAATAGCTAATACAGCCGACACCTATGAAAAACAAAATCTCAATCTTATGATGATTTATAATTTCAATTTATATTTTAATATTAGTGTAAGTATAAGAATTAAAAAATATAATTAAAAGTTATAACATACTCAATCTTACGATGATTTAATAATCAGAATACATAATATGACATACAATTGCAAATACACGCTGCAAAAAAAACTGCAATTTAGCCGCGAAATAATTCGTCGCTAATTCTAATATTTTTGTTCCTAACGTGAATTAGCGATGAAATAATTCCGTTGCGGAATTTGTTGCTATATATACATCTGTCGCTAACGTGTTTGCGACAAATATTTTAATTTTATCGCAAATGTTTGCGATGAAAATATGAGTTTCATCGCAAAATATATGGGTTGTCATCGCAAAATATTTGCGAGGAAAATCAAACATTTGACGCAAACATGTTAGCCACGAGTGTATAGCAACAAATTCCGCGATAAAATTATTTCATCGCTAAATCACATTAGCAACGAAAATATTAGAATTAGCGACAAATTTTTTCGCATCTAAATAGTAGCTTCGTACACCGTGGCTAATATTTTTGGGATATATTAATTCTAAGAAACTAGCCACAAAAATTTCAGTTTTCATATATACCAAAATATTAGCCACGAAATATAATTGTCATTGTTATTCTGATTATTAACAACAAAATAAAATATTTTGTTGCTAGTTTAGCGATGAAATATTTTAATTTCATCGCAAATATTAATATCATGAAATTAGCCACAATTTTTTTTTTCATCGCAAAATATTATTATCGAAATATAATTTTCATTGTTGTTCTGATTATTAACAAAAAAATAAAAAAATAAACAATTTGTTGTTAGTATGGCAATGGAATATATACATTTCGATGCAAATATTAAATCTAAGATTTTAGCCACGAAAATTTCTATTTCGTGGTAAAAAATTGATTTCAGCGATGAAATTTAGATTTATCGCAAAATTGTCATTGCTATTCCCCCTTTTTTCTTGTAGTGACATAATTACATTGAAACACACGTACTATCGTTTATTACATTGTACGAAATAAAATATTAAGAGAAATATTATTTAATGTAAATTAACAAAATATAATCTATTCTTCGATTGCGCGTTCTCTCATCGAATTTGGTCAAAATGTTATGCTTGGTTTGGCTGCCTCATTTCCTGCAACCTCAAACTAGCGTCGCACCTGCTACAACACATCGAATTATTGGGATTAAGAGAAAGCATGTGCTGGAATGCATATGGTTTGGTACCGTAAGGTTCCTTTGGAAATCCAGAAATAGTAAAATCTTCCAAGGTGAGTATATTAAACTGGAGAAGACTTCGAGTTAAAGTATATAGTCTTTTTTCGTTTTTTTAGTGGTGCGTGGGAGTCCCATTCGTTCCAGGATTGATGTTATAATCCCAAATTATGTTGTAAGAAGTTCTAAGGGACAATCTTGACAGTGACTCTGCTTGTCTACTTAGCAGTATCTTCTTAATTTTTGTCAGATTCCCTCAAGTACCTCCTCGTTAATAAAATAATCTTTCTCCATTCAAAAAATAAAATAAAATCTATTTCCAATTTTTTCAGCCCGGGCCTACAAATCTTTGGTGGTGAAGTCGAATGTGGGTACCTCAGAATCAAATCCATGAGTAGCTTGATAACTCAAACGAGCAAATATACTCCTAAAAGGATCACTCTTTCTTTTCTCCTTTAAATAACAAAGACTTTTCTCAACTTCATTTTTCACTTCCAAATACAATTCATGAGCTTTCTCTTTGTTTCTCATCAGTTCTTCCTTCCTTCCTGCAGCTCCAACATATATATCTCATTAGCCTTTCGAACCCAGTATTTATTAAAGTCGATAAACTATGAAAGGGTAAATATGGAACATGCAAGAAACATACCTTGTGTTTCTATTGGCTTCCCAAACAAGTAATAAAAACGGCCAGGAACTTTCGGTACTACGACAGGATTGCAGAGCTTTTGGTTCGCAACCTCTCCAATCGCATTCTTCCTATAATTACACGCGCATGTTAAAACCTAATAGAGTATCACAAGTATTGTGTGTATCGTACATCACTAATACTATTGCTTAATTACACGCGCATGTTAAAACCAAATAGAGTATCACAATATCCACTATTTTACACAAAATGTCATTATTGATAATACATATAAAAGTCGTAACCGTTTTTCTTTTTTCTTTTCATGGATGGAGGGAGTAGTAACAACATACCTAAAGTCCCCTGCCTGAATTTTTAGTTCTTCTATAGCATTCTTGAAATATGGGAGGTTCTTCTGATCATCATAATCAAGGAGTAACTGATAAATAACAAAACTATATAAGTTAGCATATCACCTTCAAAATGATGAATAATATTATTTTAAAAAAAAGAAAAAGGGCAAGCTATACCATACTCAAACTTACATGACAAAAATCATCTTCTCCAACTACACCAAAAGGTACGATTTTTGCCCCAAATTTAGTCGCCATCCGGACAAACTCCGCCTGATCCGGCCAGAATAGTTTATACTCCTCACCCTGAAAATTAAATTAGTCATTCAATTCATGTTAGGAATTGAACTACAATTACCATAGAAAAAATAAAGAAGCCCATATTTGTTAACCACTTCGTCAAGAATTACCCACTAAGATGGTTATTATATCAAAAGAAAAACGGTCGCAGCCCTAAGCCCAAACTTATTTTGGGTCGGATTTCACCATCCAACTACATCCACCATTAAAAATACCTACATATCCTAATATAATTAAATCTTAATCAATACTCCATGATAATATAATATAATAAATATATATTCTAACCTACTTAAAATCTCAAAACAAACACATATAATCACTATTCGGAATTTACCCAATCAGGATTTCCCCCTACTTCCCAAAACAAACATGGCCTAAAAGTCTATCGAACTCAAATACTGTTTAAAGGCACAAAACAAAAATTAAAGGCATTATAAATTGTATCATTACCTTTCTATGAGCAGCCTCTCGCGCTCCTCCAGGGTATAAGAGAAGGTGAGAATTTGTAGAGAAAAGTTTATGGAAATTTGCTGGTGTGACAGGAACTGCTCCCATGATATTTAAAAAATCATAAACTGTTTCAGACAGTTTCTTTCCTTGTCTTAACACTGTAAAATAGATTGGGTGTGCCAATCCTCGTAAAATAATATTTTTTTCAGTCCAAAAACGAGAAATTAGAGGAATCAGTTCGACGCCAAGCAACATGTGGTAACCTACGTATACAACTGGTCCTTCGCAAGGAATACCAGCAAGACTTCTCACAATGCTTCCGTCTTCTAGAGTCGATAGCATCACAGGGTTCACTGCTCCATCCATCCATCTGATTGAAAACATTAATTAATTTATCAGAAATAATTAATACCTTTTAATGAAATAATTGATATTATCAAACGGGTCACACTTGCCTGCACTCGATTACATGGTGCAATTGAACCATAAATTGGACTTGATTCAAATTTAATGGGTAAAAAATTCAATTGAACAATTAAAAAAAAATATTAAATAGCTTAAAATCCAATTGCATGCATGCATCCAATTACATACAAGAATTTGCCTTATCAAACTAATACTTTTTTGTTATGAAATAACTAATATCATTAAAATGTACACACATAATGCAAACCAGTTGTACGGTGAAACTGATTCACACAAGACTTTTTTTTTTTATAGTTTTGTCAATTTTTCGACATTTTGCTGTGGTGAAACTATACATAAGAGGTGAAATATTTGGTTGACAAATCAGACTTTGTCACGTGGACAAATTAATTAGATTGTATCACGTGAGCGCTGACCAAATGTTCCACCTCACACGTATCGATAATATCGGACCAAAATACCAAAATTTAAAAGTTATCATATATAGGACTTATGTGAAAATCGACATGAATGTATGAAATATGCACACAAGTTACAACTCACGAATGTTGTTTGTAGACTGCCTGGAATTCAGAAAGGGTGGGCGGGAAGTAATCGTTGACGTAATCATGGTGTGGTCCACGCCGGTAAAAACTGGATAGGATTAAGATCGACAGGATACTCACACCCTCTTCCTGCACCATGTAAATCAATATCCCGGCCAAATCAACATATTTTTGTAATTAAATTAGTCTAATCCAATTTATATCCTTTTAAGTTTTCACTTTTTCAATTTACGTACCAGAAAGAGGGCATGACCCTTGTCTTGAACTAGACGGACCTTACAATTTGGCAGCACCTTACTAAGTCTCTCTGCTTCCTCCCTACTTGCAACTATCTTATCTTGTGCACTACAAAATTAAAATATAAGACCAAGTCGGATACATCAACTAATATTTCTCATTATATATATATTACAGTTACACAGTGTAATCGGTGCACAAAACCATTTAATCTAGATGGATAACCTGGCAAGTATCAATGTTTGAGATTTAACAGCATGAAGTTGAGAATTGGCAAATGTTGCAGCTGATTTAAGCATTTCCAGCTTCCAACCAAGTGTTTCAGCACTCAAGGCCTTACACACATCCTGCCATCTAAATCATCAACATTTTATCCACTTTATAATATATATATAAACATGCAACAACAATTACTTCAGAAAGCAAACTCTGCCATATTTGAAACAGAGAAGTCATAGTTTTTTTATAAGGGAACTATTAACATATATATATGATTTGGTCTATATCCTCGTTATATAATACAATAACTAATACCTTTAAATAAAACAACTATAAATTTCCCCTTTCTTTTGAGTGTTTTGATTAAGAAATATAATAAAATAATAAATATAGCATAAATGATGTGATGGTGAGAGAGAAAATAATAGATGAATATGAAATAAAATATGATAAAATAATAGATAAAGTGTAAGTGATGGGATTGAGAGAAAAAAAATAATATGTCTAAAATGGAATGAGAAACTTATAATAGTGGGACATCCATAAAAGGAAAGCGGAAAATTTATAGTGAGACGGAGGGAGTACTATTTTAGAATACAGAGAAAAAAACTATTTACGTCCCGTAACTTTTACCTTTTTTGAAAAACGTCCCAAAATAGTTAAAATTTTAATTTACGTCCCATAACTTTTTCAATTGCTTAATTTAAGTCCAATTTTCACTAGAAATCCCCAAATTTATGTTAATGGGACGTAAATTGAGCAAATAAAAAAGTTATGGGACGAAAATTAAATTTTTAATTAAAATGGGACGTTATGCGAAAAAGATAAAAATATTCAACAAATGTGTACAATTCACTATAACATTAATGTAATTTATGTTATACAATCAAATAAAAAAATAATTCATAAATTAAAAAATGAATTAATTATTGTACAAATCAATTAACTTACCTAATTCATTATTAGGAAAATTATTAACCTACATAATTAGAAAAAAATTATAATTACAATATTATAAGTATTATAAAATAAATTATGAATATTAATTAAAATACTAAATAATATTTTAAAATATATGAAAATAAATTTAGAATAATATTTAAATAAGTAAATAATTTTTCATAATATCAAAAAAAATATAATATCAAAAAAAAAATTAAAACATCAATTAACATACTCAAATAAATATAAATTTTATCTTTAAAATAATAAAAATCCCAAATAATTTATTTTTATTAAAATGGTCAAAAACTCTTATTAAAACTTAACAATTATTTTAATATTTTAAATAAATACAAAATTCCACAAATATTTAAAATTCTCAAATAAATCAAAAAATATTCAAATATATCCAAAATTCTCACCCCTTACCCACGGTAATTAAAAGATGATGATAAACAATATATTTTTTAACAATTTGTTAAAAAAAAAATTCATTTTTATTTTATAATTTTTAATTTGATATTAGTTCGTACAAAAATATGTGGACCTACTTTGTGTAATACTTAGATTAATTTTTATATTTATTTGATTACTTTAAAATAAATAATTTTATAATACTTATATTGTAATTATAATTTTTTTCTAATCAGATAAGTTAATAAATTTTCTAATAATAAATTAGGTAAGTTAATTGATTTTTATAATAATTAATTACTTTATGAATAAATAATTTTTTTTTATATTAAAATAAGTTAATTTATGAATAATTAATTTATAAATAAATGATTTTTTTTTTATTGTATAACATAAACTACATTAATTTTATAATGAATTGTACACATTTGTTGAATATTTTTATCTTTTTCGCATAACGTCCCATTTTAATTAAAAATTTAATTTACGTCCCATAACTTCTTCAATTGCTCAATTTACGTCCCATTTACATAAATTTGGGGATTTTTAGCAAAAATTGGACGTAAATTAAGCAATTGAAAAAGTTATGGGACGTAAATTAAAATTTTAACTTTTTTGGGACGTTTTTCAAAAAAGGTAAAAATTACGGGACGTAAATAATTTTTTACTCTAGAATACACACTGAAAACCAGTTGTACGTAAAACATGTTTAAATAAGAATTTATCAATATATATAATGGCATAACAATGCAACTAATTAAAAACTTGTTTATGTATTAATTCACGTTGCAAG
Organism: Galeopsis tetrahit; assembly: GCA_963675135.1. Classification (NCBI taxonomy): domain Eukaryota; kingdom Viridiplantae; phylum Streptophyta; class Magnoliopsida; order Lamiales; family Lamiaceae; genus Galeopsis; species Galeopsis tetrahit. The sequence continues at coordinate 93,301,037 of OY776119.1, forward strand.
TTCGTGTAATTAGAGTTGTGAGTCTTACCAAAGGAAGACGTTTCCCCATTGCTGATGTCACCATATTTACAGCCGGACCTAATTACCAAAAAGCACGTTCATATAATTAAATTTTCCTGAACTATAATACTTCTGTAAAAACAAACTAGTTTTCATTGTAGTATTATTTAAGTCGAAATTAGAAACTACAAAACAATAAAGGGAAATAAGTTTTATTTATTATGGTTGACTTTCATGAATTGAAAATGGTCTTATAATTTTCAATTTTTCGACATTTTGTTATGGAGACCGACTATAAGAGATGAGACATCTGATTAACCAATCAGACTTCGTCAACGTCGACAACAGGACAGTAGACCTCTTACTGGTTACCAAAAAAAAATGTTGAAAAGTCGACAAAACTAAAATCAAAATAGGATTAATAAAACAAAATCCTAGTAAAATTTAAGCAGATGTGATTGAAAAATGACCTAGTAGTAAAGGTAGGATAAAAGGAAAACGGGAACTGATCTTCTCGGGTATAAATGTTGACAACGTTAGCAGAGTTTCAGGTTGCACAAGAGATTTTCTGAAAGATGTAGCTGTGAATTGAACACACAAATATGTAGTCATTAATATTCACAAGATGATATATTAAGTTGTATAGGAAATTAATGTTACCTGGATTAGCCAGAATTAGCATAAGATCGATATGCGGATTACGAGCTGCAACAGCAAGGGCGAGGCAGCCCCCGAAAGATTCACCAACAAGATATATAGGTCTATTCGGGGCTCCAGAATGCTCTATCTTAACAACACTTTCCACCAATTTCACCAACTCTGATCATTAATTACACATGCATCATAACTTTTAGGCTTATTCTAAAACAATGGTAAACAAAACTTCCAACTTTTATATTTATTTTTGCAATTTGAACTGCCGGTCTGGTGACGTGTGAGAAAAAAATTATTTACGTCCCATAGCTTTAACCTTTTATGAAAAGCGTACAATTTTTTTTATTATTAATTTACGTCCCATAATTGTCTCATAATATCTTAAATTGGTTAATTTACGTCCCAAAAAAGATAAAATTTTAATTTTACGTTCCATAATTTCATAAATTAGTCAATTTACATCCTTTTTCTTCATTTTGTAAAAATATAAATGACTTGTAATTTTTTTTTTTTAAATTCACATGGCCATTATTTTTCCACGCTATATAAGTCGAGTTTGACCACGTTACAGTTTATGTCGATTTTCATAATTTTTATATGCACTTGACAAAAGCGCGAGTGAAACAATGTCGTTTTAGTATCTCCGCAAAGAAAAAAAAAATACATAAATTAAGCAATTTATGAAATTTATGAAATTATGAGACGCAAATTAAACTTTCATTTTCTTAGGGACGTTTTTTAAAAAAGTGAAAGTGTCATCTAATTACGGAACCTAAATAATTTTCTTCTCGTTGACGTGTCACCTCAAAATAATGTGTAATAAACGAAAATGTGTGAATTGTGAATGTTCATAAAAATCATTGGCTCATGTCTGTTAATGAATTTCTCCCTACGGAGAAAGAACTTAACTTAATCTTATATCGACTTAAAATTTCTTTTCCCGGAATTCTAGCTAGTTGTTTCTTAAAATCATTTTATCACACACATGATCAACCAATATTCCCAGCATTAGTTATCATTAATTAGTCATTTTAAGACAAAGACACATCGTAGAAGAAGATACGACACTACAATAAATTGTAACACATGATTAGATCCATAGTAAAATATAAATGCCTACAAAATATTCTCTAGCCAATTAATTATTTTTTTGTAGTACGAGATGAAACAAAAACCTGTAAATGGTGTTCTGTCTTGGAGGGGAATGTGCATGCACCATATATTGAAAATCCTTGTGGCAACAAAGATATGCAAAACAAGATTAATTATTAATCATAGTTAATGATGTATATATACTTAAGCAAGAAATTAATTAATATATATTACTAGAAATTTTCGTATAGATCATGGCCGGACTGCAACTTACTTGCTAAGCCTTTCATGATGCAATACAAGTCCCAATCCTACTCCATCAACACCTATATATATATATTTTCAGATATCTTAGTTACAATTATAGAGCATTTAGCAGGAAAAAGAAAATCACATGAATTATATACAACAACAAATAATAATAGCCTTTGTCAATATTATGAGTTAGTTAGGTAGTTACTAATCTTGAAGTAGTTATCACTTCAAGGATTGTATATATATAGCCCTTTTGTAATTCTCTTCAATTCAATGAAAAACAATTCTAAACACTCTCACATGGTATCAGCCTAGCTAACCGCTGAGAAAACACCTTTCCTCTTTCTCTTTTTTCCTTCAATCATGGTAGATCCAACTTCCATTACCACTGCGGCTACCTCCGTCTTCGTTCAACACTCACTCTTCATGCTATGACCCACCTCGTCACAGTCAAACTCAAAACCTCAAATTATCTCATATGGTATGCGTAAATCTACCCTTTGTTGGTTATCCAAAAATTTCTTCCGTTCGTTGATGGTTCTTCCCCAGTTCCTTCGCCCACCATCACCACCGACGGCAAATCGGAGTCAAATCCGACATACACTTCTTGGTTCGCTAAAGATCAAATTGTCTAAGTTTTCTTAGTTTCCACCTTAACGGAGGAAACTATGGCGGTTATCGTCGGCTGCAGTTCCTCGGCGGAAATCTGGTCCACTCTAGCGTCGGTCTTCAACCAAACATCAAAAGCACGAGAGCTCCGTATTAAAGATGAGCTTCAAACTATCAAGAAAGGACATCGCACTGTTACTGAATACGGTGCATTATTCAAGAACATGTGCGATCAGTTGTCATCCATGGGCTGCGTTCTTGACAATATGGACAAGTCCCACTGGTTCTTACGTGGCCTAGGTCCCGATTTCCATGGCTTTTCCACCTCGCGGAAACTACTTTGCTGGACGTTTTCAAGGTCGCTCTGGTAGTCGCGGTCGTGGTCGCTTTCCTCCACGTTGTCAAATATGCAAATTTGAAGGACATTTCGCTGATTCTTGTCCTCAATGATATACGTCTCTCGCTGCTCGTCAGTCTAATTGTGTTGAATCTCTTTTGGCTTCTTCGACCATCACTCCTTCCAACATCTCCGACTGGTACATTGATACTGGGGCCTCGGCGCATATGGTCTCCTCACCAGACGCGCTTGACTTCTCGACCGTATTTATAGGTACATATCGTGTTGTTGTCGGCAATGGCCATTCTCTGCCGATCACTCACATCGGTTCCAAAGTCCTCTCTTCTCATCTCTCTTTATCTAATGTTTTAGTCGTTCCTGCTATCATTAAAAACTTAATCCCTGTTAGTCAACTTGCTTCTGACCATCTTATATCTGTTAGCTTCACTAATTCTACCTTTGACATTCAGAATCGAGTAACAGGAACTCTGCTCGCTCAGGGGCGACGTGAAAATGGCCTTTACATTCTAGATCAACCTTTAAACTCTTTGTTCTCTGCTCATCGTACTAACTCTACACCTAAAGCTTCTTATGGAATATGACATGATCGTCTTGGACACACTCACTTTAATAATATCAAGACTCTTTCTAGTTTAGGCTATATTTCTGTTTCTTCATTCTGATGGGGCACTGAATTTACTAATAACAACCTTCAAAATATTTTTTCTCAAAACGGCATAATTCACACTATGTCCTGCCCTTATACTCCTTCTCAAAATGGCCGAGTAGAACGAAAACACAGACCTATTACTGAAACTGGTCTCTCTCTCTCTTATTTCACTCATCGGTTCCTTCTCAATTTTGGGTGGAGTCGGTTGGCACTGTTGTCTATCTCATTAATCGAACTCCCTCATATGTGCTTCAAAATAAAACTCCTTATGAAATCATTTTGCGCTCCCCTCCTCGCTTTGACAATCTACATGTTTTTGGATGTCGTGTTTTTCCTTATCTTCGTGATTCTGCTGCTAACAAACTCTCCCCTAGAAGCACTCCTTGTGTTTTCCTTGGCTACAGTTCTCGCCATCAGGGTTACTGCTGTCTTGATCCCCCATCTTCTCGGGTTTATGTTACTCGCCATGCTCAGTTTGACGAAAAGACCTTTCCTTTCAGGATTAATGAGACATGCTCGTCTTCGCCACCCTCTATCACCACCTCCACTCCTCCTTGCTTTGTGTGCATCTCGGTTGACGACCCTATCTCTTCTTCTGTTGCTCGCCCTCTTTCGCCCCTCCTACCTACTCCTCCTCGCCCACCTTTCCCTCCTGCTCGCTCTCCGCCACACAGAATGGACATTCCTCGCCCAACTCATCCCATGCGAACTCGCTCTAAAGATGGCATTGTCAAACCTAAACTTCCCTTCAACACTGCCTTCCTCGCCACAAATGCTCTTCTCGCCTCTATTCACTCTACCAAAGAACGTAAGGGTATTAAACCTGTCTCTAAATCTCCCCAATGGGTTGTGGCTATGGAAAATGGGCTGTAGGCACTTTTTTCCAACAATACTTGGTCCTTAGTTCCTCGGCCTTCCTCTGAAAACATAATTGGATCAAAATGGGTCTATCGGACAAAGTACTAAGCAGATGGCAGCATTGATCGGCACAAAGCTCGTCTGGTGGCCCAAGGATTTTTTCAGCTTCCTGGTTTGGATTACGACCATACTTTCAGCCTAGTCGTTAAAGCCTCCACTGCTCGCATCATTCTTTCTATTGCTGTCCTTCGAAACTGGTCTCTTCGTCAACTCGACGTTAACAATTCTTTCCTCCATGGTCATCTTTCCAAACCCGTTTACATGGAACAAACTCCAGGCTACGTCGATCCTATTCGCCCAGATCACGTTTGTCGCTTTAATAAGGCCATATACGGTTTAAAACAGGCATCTAGGGCCTGGTTTCTTCGCTTTAGTACATTCTTACTCTCTTTAGGCTTTACAGAAAGCAAATCTGATACATCTCTTTTTATTTTCCATCAAGCGACCACAACTTTATTTCTTCTCGTCTACGTCGATGACATCATTATCACAGGAAACGATGACACGTTCATTGCTCGCCTGATCTCTCGCATTCAAAAAGAATTTGCCATAAAAGATCTTGGTAAACTTAATTATTTTCTTGGTCTAGAAACTACTTACACCTCTTCTAGGGTCTCTTTCTCAGACAAACCAAGTATACTCGCGACATTCTTCTCCGAGCGGATATGCTTGATGCTAAACCTGTTTCCACTCCTCTCTCTTCCACTGAAAATCTTCGCATGCTCGACACTCCTTACTCCGATTCTACAAAATATCGCTCACTGGTCGGCGCCCTTCAGTATCTCACTATCACTCGCCCTTACCTTTCCTTTGCGGTCAATACTGTTAGCCAATTCCAATCCAATCCCACCACTTACCATTTCCAGGCCGTAAAAAGGATTCTTCGATACGTCAAGGGAACTCTTCAGTTCGGTCTTGATTTTGCTCGCGGCCCTACACATCTACTCGCCTACTCAGACGCTGACTGGGCTCGCTGCCTTGATACTCGATTATCAACCTACAGCTACTCTATATTCCTTGGTCCAAATATTATTTATTGGAGTGCCAAAAAGCAACCGACGGTGTCTAGATCTAGCTGCGAATCTTAATATCGGGCCATGGCTTATACAGCTTCCGAACTCATCTGGGTCTCCTCGCTTCTACACGAACTTCATGCCCTTCCTACAGAACCTCCTCAACTACTATGCGACAATAGAAGTGCTCTAGCTCTTTCTAAGTCAAAATCCGGCCGCACATAAAAAAAGCCAAACATATAGATATAGACTACCACTTTGTTTGCGAACTTGTTACTTCTGGTCGCCTCACAACACAGTTCGTTCCTTCTACACTACAACTTGCATACATTTTCACCAAAGCTCTCCCTAGACCACTTTTCGAATTCTTTAGATCCAAGCTTCACGTCTGTCCCCATCCGTCTAGCTTGAGGGGGTGTCAATATTATGAGTTAGTTAGGTAGTTACTAATCTTGAAGTAGTTCTCACTTAGGATTGTATATATATAGCCCTTTTGTAATTCTCTTCAATTCAATGAGAAACAAATCTAAACACTCTCACAGCCTTAACTTCATTGATAAATTATGCGTAGAAACAGACCATAAAATTTTGTCGTGCATTAACAATTTTAGTTTTCAATCTATTATGTCACATCACATGTATTTCTTTTTCTTTTTAAAAAAAGACTTCTGGTACTTGCACAATAATGCACAATAATATTCCTACTAAAATAAATAAATAAAATGAAAAAAAAAAGGTTATAATTACCAGGCAAATAGAGCAATAGAGGAGAATCTTTCGACTGTGACGCGCATTCGAGCGGCGAAAACCATCGCGGCGGTCCACCGTCGGATGTATTAATCAATTGACGGCACTGGTCAATGTAATCTCTACTACTACTACTTGCAGACACGACGCAGGTCTGGGGAAGAGATTGAGCTCTTAGTTGTGGCAGCTGTTTTCGTGACGATGACGACGTTTGGATTGACGTTAGTTTTCCGTTAGTATGTTGCCGGTGCCGTCGAATCGACGGCCATGAGAAGAAGACTCCACCTCTGGTACTCATGGCCATGTATTTGGATTCTAGTATAATGAATTAATGACAAGACAGGAGGAATTAATTGACAAGGACTTTCCTAGTGAAAGTTCCATCCCAATAAATTTTTTGTCATTTTGCATTCACATTTTATTATATTTGTATTTTTCTTAATCACATCTTCTTTCATACATTTATTTATTATACTACAAATATTTTAGTTTTCGTGCACAAAATTCATAGATAACTTTCATCATAAATGGATCGAAGGATTATATATTTTTTCTATTTTTTTAAATATTAAATTAATTAATTTTCGCCTGATTATAAATTTATTACTAGTGCACCCTCTGTCCCCTCCAACGCGCAAAAATGACGGATCGTAGCACATGCGATTTCTTCAACCTTACCACTCACTCACCCTGAACCCACCTAATTAACAACCACACCCCTTCAATTCACACAGAGTCAAGAGAATTAAAAATTAATCGTATAAGTTACGTATTGCTGTTGAAATATGTATTTAAATTGAACACCTCGAGTTGACATTGAATTATAGAAAAATAAATGGGAGATATTGAAGATAATTGAATGACATAAAAAAAAGTACTCCCTCCGTCCCGGGGAAAGCTCCCCATGAGCTCCGGGTACGAAAATTAAAAAATACTACACAAAAACTTATATGCAATATTGCATACATGCAATATTGACCAATTAAGTCAATTGGGCTAAAAATATTGACTTAGTAAGTCAATGGGCTGAAAATATATATTATTGGAGCACCATTAATTCATTTGGGTTAATTCTTAATTTATTTGTCAACTGACCCGCTTGTGTTCTAATTTTGACGAAATTTTTTAACTCGTTTATTTTACCAATTTCTGTGATTTTTTTATCTTTTATTTTATTGCCGAACACGGGATATTAAATGTAGTAATTCAAATTGTAATATGTAGTAACACACATTATTTTATGTAGTAATTAATAACACAAACTATTTTATATAATAGTACAAATTCTTTTATTTAGTAACACGTTTTTTTCTAGTGTTTTTGTTAATGTAGTAACTCACATTATAATATGTAGTAACATATATTATCGCATGTAGTAAACACAATAACCATGTTGTAATGCAAATCATTTGATAAAGTTACATATAGTAACAAACACATATTCAATGTAGTAATTCAAATTGTAGTATGTAGTAACATATACTTTTTTATATAGTAATAACGATTCTTTTATGTAGTATTTTTTTCTAGAATTTTTATTGATTAAGTAACTCACATTATAACATATAGTAACATATATTATTGCATGTAGTAATATAAAATAACCTTGATCCATAATAATTATTAAAGAATATTTAAAGAAATAAAAAATATTTAAATATTAAGGCCGTCGTAAATTGCAGCGTTCGGCTGCGGCCTGGGGTGGTCAAAAACTGCTCGGAGAAGACGACTAAGTACAATTTATGCTAGTGGGTGTATTTATAAAAAATGGGTGTGAATTGAACTGTCAGTGGGTGCATTTATAAAAAAATTGGGTTGAGCTGTCAGTGGATGTATTTATAAAAAATGTGAGTGTAATACCCCAGAATTTTATAATTATAAAAATTAATTCAATACATAAATTATATATATTATTAAATGGATTTATGATCATGTTGAGGTATGCGTGTACTATTAATTATACATGGAATTGTAAACATCCACTTTTTCCACTACCTGACTCTTAATTAATTTTCCCAATGCGTTTTTAATTATGACAATTGAATTACAATGAAACGTTTTGTATCATACATGCTAAATAACCCAAATGCCTATATATATAATTCGTTGTGAGGAGCAGTGATTAAAATCAACATGCAATTGCTCTTTTGTTTCTCAAGTACTATATTATTTTGGAATTGATCTTAAGTGCACCTTTCGTCTTGCTTTATACACCACGGCTATGCAACAATTTTATGTATAATTTTTACGTTCATCTATCGAGGTGGGTTTTTAATTGCTTTAATCTCTACAGTGGTTGGTAGAGCTCTATTGCATTTGTCATCCTTTATTTAATGTTTTAGATAAATAATTCGAGTTAATTGTTTGCTATGTGAATTTATTTGGCAAAGTTTATTATTCTATTGGCAAAGTTTGTGGCAAAATTATCTAATAGCCAGGGGCTCCAGATGGGGTTCGGGACCGACGGGTCTTCGGGTGTAACCCGCCGTGCTCACGTGTGGAACTATCTTAGTCATTAATTTGGCTTTGGGAAGGTCCACAAACATGCGATGTCTACGTGTGGGAATACCTTAGTCATTAATTTGGCTTTGGGAAGGTCCACAAACATGCGATCGTTCACAAAACTCTATTGGCAAAGTTACAATGGCAAAGTATATGTGGCAATGTGAATGTTATTTGCTAAGTTGCAATTACTTGATTGTTTATTTTTAGCATTAACTATTGAATGACTTAAATCCCACTGAGTGTGCTTGCATGCTCACCCCCAACAATTTACAATTTCAGGTTGAAGAGTTGGATGGCGAGGAGTGGTGATGGGAGACGATCTATTTAAGAATAAAAGACTATTTGCACACATGTCTATTAAAATTAAGTTATGGTTTTTATTATGGATGTTTTATTAACAAGTTAATCGCGAACTTCTTGATTTTATTATAATTGTTTCCGCTGCAATACTTAAAGTAATTTTTATAGCCATTGCGTCCCTTTATTTTAACGTTATAAATTTAAGATTCATTTTTTTGGCGCGTTAAAAGTAGTTATTTTAACTACTTTTTGAAAGGTCAATATTTTTGAATTTGGGGCGTGACAGAGTGGTATCAGAGCGGGTCTACGTTCTTGTAGACTTACAAAATTATATATTTTGAGTTGAGTAAGTTAAAAATGTAATTTTAGAAAAAAGTTATGTCGTCCATCACCGCCTCACCGCTCTAACTCCATGAGGTACATGTTATTATAATTTCATATTTTGATTCATCATGCGATATTTTCATGCTATTGTGTTGCATTGTTCAATGCTAATGTTCCCAATATGCTATATGTCTATGTTGCTATGTTATGTCACGATTATAATGCTAAATTTCGAGGACGAAATTTTATTAAGTGGGGTAGAATGTAATACCCCAGAATTTTATAATTATAAAAATTAATTCAATACATAAATTATATATATTATTAAATGGATTTATGATCATGTTGAGGTATGCGTGTACTATTAATTATACATGGAATTGTAAACATCCACTTTTTCCACTACCTGACTCTTAATTAATTTTCCCAATGCGTTTTTAATTATGACAATTGAATTACAATGAAACGTTTTGTATCATACATGCTAAATAACCCAAATGCCTATATATATAATTCGTTGTGAGGAGCAGTGATTAAAATCAACATGCAATTGCTCTTTTGTTTCTCAAGTACTATATTATTTTGGAATTGATCTTAAGTGCACCTTTCGTCTTGCTTTATACACCACGGCTATGCAACAATTTTATGTATAATTTTCACGTTCATCTATCGAGGTGGGTTTTTAATTGCTTTAATCTCTACAGTGGTTGGTAGAGCTCTATTGCATTTGTCATCCTTTATTTAATGTTTTAGATAAATAATTCGAGTTAATTGTTTGCTATGTGAATTTATTTGGCAAAGTTTATTATTCTATTGGCAAAGTTTGTGGCAAAGTTATCTAATAGCCAGGGGCTCCAGATGGGGTCCGGGACCGACGGGTCTTCGGGTGTAACCCGCCGTGCTCACGTGTGGAACTATCTTAGTCATTAATTTGGCTTTGGGAAGGTCCACAAACATGCGATGTCTACGTGTGGGAATACCTTAGTCATTAATTTGGCTTTGGGAAGGTCCACAAACATGCGATGGTTCACAAAACTCTATTGGCAAAGTTACAATGGCAAAGTATATGTGGCAATGTGAATGTTATTTGCTATGTTGCAATTACTTGATTGTTTATTTTTAGCATTAACTATTGAATGACTTAAATCCCACTGAGTGTGCTTGCATGCTCACCCCCAACAATTTACAATTTCAGGTTGAAGAGTTGGATGGCGAGGAGTGGTGATGGGAGACGATCTATTTAAGAATAAAAGACTATTTGCACACATGTCTATTAAAATTAAGTTATGGTTTTTATTATGGATGTTTTATTAACAAGTTAATCGCGAACTTCTTGATTTTATTATAATTGTTTCCGCTGCAATACTTAAAGTAATTTTATAGCCATTGCGTCCCTTTATTTTAACGTTATAAATTTAAGATTCATTTTTTTGGCGCGTTAAAAGTAGTTATTTTAACTACTTTTTGAAAGGTCAATATTTTTGAATTTGGGGCGTGACAGTGAGTGTGAATAGCTGAAATTCATATATGCAATATTTCACATAAGACTAGCCAAAAATACTAATATAATAAGTAGATGTATTAGAGGTGATGTGATTGAGAAAGAGAAGAATATAATTAAATGTGGGAGGGATAGTTACCAAAAAATGAATGAATAGCTTTCTTTGGAACGGACAAAAAAGGAAAGTTGGGCTGGGATGGATGGAGTATTATTTAAGAGAAAAAAAAAAGACACAGTCACGATAATAGTAGACCATATCTTATTGAGTTTGTCTTATGTAGACTCGAGTTCATATAAAAACTCGAGTTGACCAGGTCAATTTTTTTTAATGATGTTGCACTTTTTCAATTATAGTAACTTACACTTTTCAATAATATTTTTAGTTATATTGACGTACACAACTTTTTTGTAATGTTATATTGCACATTTTAGTTATATGGTGTTCACTTTTCAGTTGTAGTGTCTTACACTTTTCATTAAAAAATATATTGCACTTTTCAATTATAGTGACTTACACTTTAATTAAAAATTAGGTTACACTTTTCATTAGAAATCGTGTTGCACTTTTTAGTTATAATGACTTTCAATTTTTATTAAAAAATGTGTTGCATTTTTCAGTAATATTGTGTTACACTTTTTAGTTATAATGACTTACACTTTTGGTTAAAAACTGTGTTGCACTTTTCATAGTGACTTACACTTTTCATTAAAAAAATGTGTTGCACTTTTTCAGTAATATTGTGTTACACTTTTAGTTATAATGACTTACATTTTTTAACGTACACTTTTCAGAGAGAAATTAAAAAAAATACAAAAAAAATAAAAATAAAAATTGACCAGTTCAACTCGAGTTACATATCTTAATACATCTTGTAAATTATTATCGTGTAAATTATTAAAAACTCAACTAGCAAACTCAACGGATCCAAGTCATCTATTTTTCTAATTCAATAAGGTTGTGTTTGGATGATAAGATTTGATTTGAGTAGGTATTTCAAATGAAAGAATTTAAAAATAGATGAATTTTAAATAACATGGTTTTGGTGAGAATTTAAAATTCTCTCAATTTTAATTAAAAAAAATGTTAAGTATTTGAAATCCATGCATTTACTTTTTAATCCAAACAAACAAGTAGAGTTGATTTAAATTATGGATTTAAAATCAATACATAAATCTCTCTATCCAAACACAACCTAAGGTTAAGTTTGAACCTGAATCAAACTTATAGAGTTTAACTAAGATAAGGGACAATCCTATAGACACAACTAGAAATAGAGACAAAAAATTATAGTATTAGAATTAATGCACAAATATAATTTCGTGAATAATTAATTAAAAGGTTATATTTGTACATTTACACTCAAATTTGACCTTATTTTTAACTTTTAAAAAATTTGTTCTTATTTTTAAACTCTATAGGTGAAATGTCCTATATACTAACTACCCCAAACTTATATAATCTTAGGTTGTGTTTGGATGAGGGAATTTGATTTGAGGAGGTGTTTCAAATGAAATGATTTAAAAATAGATGGATTTTAAATGACATGATTTTAGTGAGAATCTAAAATTCTCTCAATTTTAAATAAAAAGTGTGTGAGTAAAAATCTAATTAAGTATTATTTGAAATGCATTCATAATTCAAATAAGTGAAGTGAATTTAGATGATAGATTTAAAATGCATATATCTAATCCCTCCATTCAAATATAGCCTCAACATACCCCAACCGCTAAATGAACAAACTCAGCCGTTCAAACTAATCTAATTAATCACTTCATGCATTTAACACAAATTCTCTAATTCACAACAATACTTGAATTTTGAACTTTGGTAAAACATTGGTTAACATATTAGCTGCATTTAGAGTTTTCTGCAAATAATTTTGAGTGCAAAATCAATAGCTTCATTAAATCATGAGACATAAGCAAATTAAATAACAAGATACACATAAATAAAATAAACCCCAAAATGACTTAGATTTGTATCACACTTTTTGTATATTGGAAACCTTAGAACATAGTTTGAAATTTGAAAACTTAAATGGATTAAATTGGAATTGTCCTGAGTTATAGGATGTATTTTGAAAAATTTTAGGATATAAATTGAACATATTAGGACGTATTTTAAAAGAAATGAAAACTTAAAGGATTTAAAATGGAATCGACCTAAACTAAACTACAAGATGTATTTTGAAATTTTTTCCCGTTCTATATATATTTTTCTAAATGTATGTGATTTGTACTATTAAGAGATAATGATCATTAGTGTGTCTAGATCATATGTATATATCAATAGCTAAAATAATTAAATATTCTACCTTCTTTTTCAGAATTAATTTCTTCTATTTTATTCAAAAACTAGTGCAAGACCCGCATATTATGCGGGATTGTGAAAAAAAATATTATTATATATAATCAAATTTAATATTATATATATAAATTTTATGTGATTTGCTTGTGAAATATGACAATATAAAAGAAAATAGAGAATAATTAAAATTAAAATATAAAATATAGAATTGATATAAAATTTGAATTACAACCGGTTGAAGAAGAGAGAGAAGAATTAGAAATGGTTGAAGAAGAGAGAGAAGAAAATAGACACGGTTGAAGAAGAGAGAGAAGAAAATAAAATTAAATTAAAATTCTAGAATTTTAGGAATTTAAGAATGAAGATATTTGATGAAGTCACGTTAGATTCAGAATTAGTATATAAGGTAGATATTTCCAGTAGATCTGCACAATAAATACCCCTTTAAAAAATATTATCGTAGTAACTGTATCTTAAAAACATGAAATTTCTGTTTTATTCAAAAATATCTCCATTAGATGTACAATAAATACCCCTTTAAATGAAAAATGATTAGTTATAATTACAGAGTAGTACTATGTATAGGTGGCCCCTGTTGAAAAAATAGTGAGCTATATAGGATCCTTAGCTGGTTTATTATTAAATATAGAGATTATTGCCTAATAAGTTCACTATTACAAACCATTAATCTAATAGAAATATAAATATGTATATTTTTCTAATAGAGTCAAATCAAATCCAAAATACTCATGTTACCCTTAAAACAATTATTTTAAATATATTCGTGATTTAAAACTTATATGACATTTGAAATTAATTCCTATAATTTAATTTAGATTAACAGAAAGTTTTTGACTTTCCAAATTCAAAAAATTAAAACAAAAGTTTCTTGTTATGTGATTAAACCAAAATAAGGAAATTTCCCAAATTCAATCATCAATTTCATTTTTCCAAATTCAGTTTATCAATTTCGATTTCAATTTTGTCATATTCGATTATGCACTAAAATCTGAATAAGGAACTGCATATTGATAATAGATCCAGATTCTGGTACGTATCCAATGCTTGTCTATTGAATTCATTAATCATATGCAGTCATTGTTGTTAATCCAAATTTCAAATCGCATATGTCATTGTAAATTTATTATTCTGTTTTTTAGTTATTGCATTGTTGATTAGGTATTTTGGTACATCAATTAATTGTTTTTCGAATATATTTGCATTGTACAGGTTGTCGATATCGTTCAGGATTCAAATGGATTATATAATTTTCTGCAAGGTTGATTTCAATGGGAAGAACAAGTTGATTCGATTGACTGAATCGTCATCCTTTGCAGATTTGTTGGCTGAAATAACAAATATTCGTCCTTTAAGTTGTCAAGGTAATCTATCGATTGCCTATTCGTTTTCCAGCCTCAATAACATCTGCATAGAATCTGATTCCGACATGAATGGTATGGTAGAATTTTGTAAGGCTACTTCCGAAAAGATAGTTAATATATATGTTGTCATTAGTAACCAAGTTACAGTGTGCAGTGAAATGGTTGAGTCTTCAAATGCCGATGAATATCTAGTAAGTGAACAATTGCATGTCAGTCCATCATCTGTAGTACAGAATACATTATCAAATCATTCAAAAAAGTCTGATGAAGAAAACCAACATAGAATATATTTTGAGGGAATGGGTAGTATACCTAGTTTTGATATATGTCCAGTTGAGAAAAAAAAGTCATATTTATCCGATCATTGGGTTAATATAATGGAAGATGGTGTTGGAACAATTTTTGTTGGAGGCGCCCCTGAATTTAGGAAAGAGTTGATTAAATACTCCACTAAACTCAACTTTAAGTACAAGTATAAAAAGAATTCCCCTAGGTATGTATATGTTGTGTGCAATGAAACAGCAACACCCAACTGCACATGGTTCATCAAGGCTAAGAAAACTCCTATGAATAGCTGCTTTGTGATTGCTAAAGCTAACCTAGTTCATAATTGTGTTGGAAACCTACTTCGTGAAAAAAAGGAACAGGTTAGGACCGAAAATAGTTAAGGAACTTGTTATCGATACTGTCAAAGCCAATCCTACTGTGGCTGTGAAGGACGTAACCCACCATGTAAATGAGGGATACAGTTTTGCACTACCTTACTAGAAGGTGTGGCGTGGAATAAAAGCAGCAAGAGATGATATATTTGGTAGTTATGATGAATCTTATGACCATTTGCGTTGGTATTGTGAGGCAGTGAAGCGTACGAACCCCGAAAGTATAGTAGACCTAGAGAAGAATAACACAACCAACCGATTTGAGCGTATTTTTGTTTCATTTAACGCATGCAAGGAGGGTTTTAAAAAATGCAGGCCAATGTTATTCATAGATGGCACATTAATGAAGGGTAGGTCAAAGGGCGTGTTGCTTGCTGCCACTGCAAAGGATGGGAACAACGGTAACATATTCTTTCTCATTTCATTTCAATTCAATTGTTTATTGTTTCATTTCAAAGGATGGGATTAATCCTCTTTTCCTAGAATTATAGTTAACAAATGATTCACATTTTTCATTACATTTCCTTATATCATAATTTCATTTTTATATATCTTCCATTATATTACATTCTACAATATGTTGTTCTTTATCCAGGCCTTTTCCCCGTTGCATTTGCTGTAGTATCTGTCAAGAACAGGAACAACTGGCATGGTTCTTAACCAAGCTGCGTGATCTTATCATTCATGAAAAGAAAATCATTTACATATCAGACAGGAATCTGGGGTTGATGTCAGCTTTTTATGATGTCTGGAATGATCCTGCTCACTTCTACTGCCTGTACCATCTACTTTTAAATCTCAGAGGCAGATTTGGTGGAGGTTGGAACACCCAACACCGTGATAACATAGGCAGATTTTTGTATGCTCCTATGATTTATTATATGTTATTATACTAATCTACATATGCAACTTCATCAGCATATTTGGGTTATGCCTGCCAACTACGCGCGCATTTCTCTGCATATGGCCCTTATGCAGAGATTCAGCATGCATTCCCCATACATAATCACACTATCTTTGAGAGATATACCTACATATCTTATATGCACATTTATTTGCACTACGTAGTTCATATAAGTATTAATTATCATATGCATTACTTTGTCTCAATCACTATTAGGTTTACAACAATATTCATGTCAATTTTAGAAACGTACATTATAATACACGATGTCAATTAAAGGTGCATAGAAAATAAATAACCGAAATTTATATACTAAATGTTATAAATTTCCCCAAAAAATCGGTAAACAACCTTGAAAGCATATTAGTTAATATACACCCCACGTTTCCACAATTATATGTGTAAAAAGAATGTGCAGTTAAAAACCCTAAAAAACTGCCTTCCATTATTCCCACTATGTACGTGTCCACTATACTTTTAACGTTTCTCCCTCACTAATTAACATTTATAATCTAGAAATTTCAGTTCAACTTTTAATAGACTCTACAATCATTCTAACAGACTATATCTCATTGACAAAAAACATAGCATACCAATATGCAGAATTCTAGAATGATAGAATTTCTTCCTGACGAAATCACTATTTCTATTCTTTTGTTCCTTTTTCCACAAGTCCTATCTAGATATAAAAGTATTTCTAGAGTATGGAACTCAATAATATGTTCTAAGTGGTTTGTAGAAGCACATCTCTTCAATATGAAAGCAGGTAATCATTTTCGTTTGATACACAAATACCATGTTGCTAGCCCACCAATATCTTATGAATTAAAAATTTGGAAGGGATCTCATTACGTTCATAGGAAAATATCAAAGAATGATGAAGAATTCCAGGTATTGGGTAGCTATAATGGTCTAGTATTATTCTGCAATACTAAAGACCAATATACTATTAAAAACCCTACTACTAAACAATATATAATTGTTCCAAATCTTCCGATATCATTTCCCAAGGGACACGATGTGGCTTGGGTTTATTTTGGGTTTGGTTATGTAAAAAATTCCAATGATTACATCATAATGAGAATTGCATATCTTTGGGCTGAAACTGGTGGGGTGACCGAGGTTAGTATTTTCTCACTTAATTCTAACTTGTGGTCAAAACTTTCTTCGTTCCCTTTTGATAATTATCCATGTGCAAATGTCTTTTTTGTCTGTAATCTCTTCCATCGGTATTTAAATTTTGGTCGTGGTGTTCATAAATTGGCCACATTTGATATAGAGAGTGGTATTTATTCATTGATTACCATTCCAAAGTTTAAGTTTCACCCATGTAATTTACAAGTCCAGGGTTTGGATGACAATACAATTGGAGTCTACTGTAGTAGTGTCAAATCAGTGGAAGGTCGTTTTTACAGTAATTTCGTCTTTCAGATGCATATACTACATTACTCAAACGGAGTTCCTACATGGGCTAGTATTATGATCTTCAGAAGAACCCTATTACCAAAAAAATATCATATATCCCCAATATCATTCATGAACTCCGATAGAACTAAAATACTATTCCTCGCCCTACCATGGGGAGACTACTATTGCTATGATACGATTGCCAAGACGTTTCAACTCAGCGAAGAATATGAAATGACATACGGCATTCAACATGCATTTAAGTATATACAGAGTCTTGTAAATCCAAGAATGTGTTAGTTATATTAAAATAGTTGCACGTTTTTCCCGATGTTTCATTTATTTTGGTGTTATTTATCTATTATTAATTGTAGTTGTTATTTTCCATTTAATTGTAAATTTATTTCTTTACACCATCATTCTTTAGAAATTATATTGTTTTGCAACATATATGCACTGTACCATATGCATAAAAACAACAAAACTCTAAACATTACATGAGTTTATAAAATTAACAGAACAAAAAAATAAATTAAAAATACGAATTTATACACCTAATTGGTGTAATTTGTTATTCAGTGAAATGTATTATATTATATTTTATATTACCACATAAAACATATGAAGAATAAAAAAATATATATATAGTTGACGGGATATATTTCCTACTATTTATTTCAAATTAATTAATTACATGTCCTCGTAAACCGCTTCCATTAAATGAAGAATAGACACATTCATTTAAACAAGTAACAATGGAAGTTGAAAGGTTTTTACAGAAGGATTGTGACTCTTCACATTCTATTTATTCACACATGCAAAACTCTACATCTCACTAAATCTTCTTCACTAAGTCATCAAAACTTCAATTACTCATCCATAAACAATGAACAACCAGGCAAACGATATGTTCATCCCCTCTGAAATCAAAGATAAATTTCTTGACTCACTAGATCCCAAACCCCTTTCCCGTTTCAAGTGTGTTGACAGGTACTAGAATCAGTTAATATCTTCCAAAGCTTTCGTCGATTCTCAACTGATTCGTGCTAAAAATAAGCAAAAATACTCCTTCATACACAAGAATCGGGTATCTAACCCACCTGTTTGTTACCAACCGGTGGGGTATGGTCAGCTTGGTACGAGGCGATTTATTAAAGAAGATTCAGACGATTTTGAGGTTCTCGGATCGTACAACGGGTTAGTTTTCATCTGTAACACTGATGATGATTTTATATTGTCAAACCCATGTACAAATCAACAAATCGTTTTACCTCCTGTGCCAGAAATCTTAAGACCTTATTTAGGAGAAGAGTGTGCTTATTTTGGTCTTGGATATGATGACCTGCAAGATAATTTTTTGATTATGCGAGTTTCTCGTTTTTTGCAATTAGAAGGGTACATTTCTTTAGTTATGTTGTACTCTCAAAATCTCAACTCCTGGTTTTCACTACCCCCATTTCCAAGCGAAAAACCTCCTTCTGAAAATGCATTTTATGTTGGGGGTCTTTTTCATTGGAAGGTACAAACCTGGAATGGTTATGCAATTGTAACTTTTGATTGCAAAGGCCAAGTGTATGATCAATTTGATGTCCCTGCTTTTATACTTGAGCCATGGAATTGTAAGATGGAGGGGCTTGACGACAACACCCTCGCTGTATATGCTGATCGCCTATCTGTGGATGAGTTTGGTGTCAGTCGTTATCTTAATGAAGTGCATCTTCTTCATTATTTGAATGATGCTAGAACTTGGTCTAGGTTTACAATCTTCAGGGAAGAAAATTTGCCAAATGATTTTGCACTCGAGCCAATATGCTTCTTGAACACCGCAAGGACACAATTAATGTTTAGTGTTAAGCCTTACGGTACGTTTTTCTCATATGACATTGTTACAAGGAACTTTGGAAGGATGGAGGGCATTGAATCGTGGCCAGGGTGTGCAAAATCCTACAAGTACGTAGAGACTCTTGTATCTCCTCAACGTAATTTAGTCATATAGTGTAGATGATAGTACATGTATTAGTTTATGATGTTTTGATGCATATTGATTATGCATATATTTATTAAGTATGTAATTTCACTGTGCTTTTGTTCTTCCTAAGTCGACATACATAACGTGATGTTGTTAGTTGTTTTTATGTAATACAACTAATCTAATTCATGAATGATATGCTAACCTTGTATTATTTTACTTATAGTTTAGACCGTATATTAGAATAGAAATGAATCGATTCAATGTGATGTATTAACTTTGCATATAATACCGTTGTGCAAAAAGAATGCATATGGTACAGTGACAACCTCCTTTTTTTACATCATTGAATTGTTCATTATAGTTGTGCATATGAACATTCCTGTCGTATGTACCCTTGCAATGGATTTTGTTGACTATAACATGAATCATTTACTTTATTTAAATCTTTACAAACTTATTTTTTATGTATGTGCATCTCAGTAATCTAAATATATACTGGTGACCCTATCTTTATAACAAAGACAATCATGTATTTGTTAGAAAGTTCACATTTATGAAAAATTACCTATTATCACAAAGTACATCAATTAATAACAACAAATATAAATCCCAAAAATCATATTATATTTCAAAAGAAAGAGGTCAATTCATGAGTAATGAAGATGGCTAATAGTTTAACTAGTTTTTCAAAAATAACATCTCAGTCTTTATCCAAAAGAAACATAAATAAGATAATAGTTTAACCAAAATGCGATTTGGAATGAGTAGCAAAGCTTAAATTGTCTAAACTTCCACACATGTAGTTATTCAAAACTCATATGCATCGGGTCAACGAAAGATTCTACGAATCTAACTCGCATCGTGCTTGAAGCCAGTTTGCCAAATTCACCCGACTGCGGATCTTCACCTTTATAAATATATTTGATTTCCTTGCAAACTATTACACCACAGTCTACTGATTCCGATCCCTGTCTCCAAGTATCCGCTGGAATTGGGTATTTGAACGACATTTTTAAGAACGGATGGTTATGCTGCTTTGCCTTTAACAAACTGACCAATCTTGCATCTACAAACTTCACCTTTGATAATTTGACAAAATACATAAAATCAACAATCATTACAATTATAAACAATGATAAACTAAATAATTAAAAAAAAAAAAACAATGTAACATTCGAGGAACTTACAACATTTAAGGACTCCATCATGCATGTATCCTCATGTGCTTTTGTTCTTGGGGGAAGTGAGTTGTAAAATGTCCATTCCCTCGTGGTCAAATCAAGTTTTAGAAGTGTCCAATGGTCCACTGCTTTTAAACCACTTGATGAACCCATTTCACTTACATTGATTGGGAATAAAAAGATGCTTTTGTCTAAGCTATCCTCAATAACTTTATCTACCAGGGGGTAGAAAGACTTCTGTTTTGAAATTTTACGATTTGTAATCATTGCCTACAAAATAAGCGATCACAACAGAATTATAGGTAATACATAACTTAAAAGAACAAATAAATACTCTTCATGAAAAAGTCAAAGGATTTTATAAAATACCCAACATGTAGCAGTAAACACCCTAACACGTCTAGATTCTGGCCTTGTTGTGAATAGAACAGATCACAATATATCAGCCCATGCATTGATTACCTAAATGTATGCATAGTATTATCATATAAAATTACAAATCAATTAAAAATGTATTTATTCTGTAGTATACCTGACTTGTAATCTTTCCATTATTTAAAATATCAATCAGCATCTGTACTGACACATCAGCTAGTGGTATATCAGCGTGCCAAACAATGCAACTGCACCAGCCACAAAATTCAGAATACAATATATATATACTAAATCATATTAGAAAAGAATTACGTACTAAATACTATTTACTTACTGTGGACCATTTGTCTTTAGCTCTTCGAATATCTGGTCTCTAACATATTTAGAAGACTTCCTCACAGTTGCCAATTTATTGTTGAACGGATACTTGACCACTCCTTTAGGTTTGTTATCCACCTCTACATTTTTTGATGCATCGTCATCGTCATCGTTGACTTCATGGACCTCTACCAGTTTTTTTGTCAGTGGTTGAGGAGATATTATCATAGGTTTACGGTCATCTGTTATCGTTCGACCCTTAATTCTTTCAACTAATGAACTTGGCGATATATACGTGGTCTTCTTCTTCACTGGCCGCTTAGGTGTCTTTAACACTTCCTCATTTAATTCTTCAACAGGCATCTTTCCCGTATCAACAGATTGATCATTGATCGTTAGCTCTGCACTATTGTCAAAATCACCTTGAAGAAACTCCTCTTCGATCAAGGTTTTTGAACAAAATTCAGATGTAATTTCTAGGTTCCTGCTCAATCGTTGATTCTCAGCTTTCAAACCTATGATGACATCGTCTTTAATTCTCAGTTGTTGTTCGAATTTTGCAGACACATCTTCAAATTTCTTCTTCATATTATTCAACTCAGAAGCAGATTCCTCAATCCTTTTAGCATACTCATCCTTTTCTGTCTTCATCTTTTGAATTTCTACATCATTTTCCATCAGTTCTTTATCACAGCGTACCCTCACATCTAGGATATTTTTCAGCAGGATTCCTATTTCAACCACATAATTATCAACTCTTGTAGATTTATTAACATCACTGACAGGTGCATTGATCTTATCTTCTGAATTCATGGTCTCATCTACAACAACATTGCCTTCTTCCGTATCCTTCATATTACAATCCACAACTGCAGTTTCCAGATCACCAACATTCCTAGCTTCACGATTAATTTCCTTACAAACCTTCATAACTGGATCCTCACTGTCAAGCCCAATATCGAATGATGGGCATTCAACCGTAAAGCTCTTCTTTGCTCCTGAACTGGATCCAAGTTCGAACACTTTTGATGATGAATTCTGGAAAATATCACTCTGCCCCCCCTCCCCCCCGCAACATTTAACTCTGTTTGTAATTCATTTGCTGACATTTCAATACCAGATGACACCTTTCCATCAGTAGCAGGCGTTCTAGTTCCTCCTAACCTTGAGCTTGTTTCTGCACATCTGAAACGACGAACTTCTGAGAGATGTTCTTTTTCATCAGTCGTAGGTTTAGGATCCTCCGTGAAAACCTTATATTCAATAAAAGTATAATAACAAATTAAGTATATGATCAAAGTATAATCACAAATTAAGTATATGATGAAATCTTTACCCTGGTTTTGCGAGTCAGTTTATCAGTTAAGATTGCAGTATGCACTTTAATTCGTATCCCATTTCAGGAACCGAGGAAAAGCAGATGGATTGTTTGGTTTAACAATCCTTGTATGCTCACATAACCAGAACTAAATACCAAATAATTCGATGGGGGTAGTTGCTGAACCATACCACATAGTTCCAGCAACTACAAAAGCTGCAAAAAAGACAGCCGCGATACTACTGGAGAGTGCGGTTTCAATATTACCCATACGTAAACCAATATAAACCAAACAATATTTTTGAAATTGAATAATTGAAATAAATTTACCGGCAACAACATATCACAACCACCGGACTTTAGCTGCTTGCTTCTCTTTAGTTGACTCTTCAATTGGTCAACTATGAATGTACTCCAGTCGTATCTGCAAATCTCTGAGAAGTTTTCCAGGTAATGTGTCAAATGCCATGGTACAGCTGAGCTCCGAACTGGACATAGAAGAGCAACCAGCATATAACAACAAACTAATCTAGCCACATCGCGATTGGCTTCATCGTACTGTTGTCTCACAACCTCCTTTAACTTTAAAACCACATGTAGTTTATACAGAGAGTTATATTGTCTTGGTTTTGCTCGTATATCATTACCGAAACATCGCATTAGCCATGGAGGATGCTGATAATCATCTTCTCGGTGCCTGATCTCATCAGTTCCATAGCTAATTCCGAAAATAAGTTCTGCATCATGCTTTGACAATGCTACCCTCGTTCCTCCAATTACAAAACTCTCCGTTTCAAAGTTAAACCTTCTAACAATTTCCACGATGTCACTCTCGAATTTCAAACATCTCTTCTTTAGTGAGGGACTAACATTGAGGCAAACAGAGTTAAACAAAAGCCAGAATAGAGTTTTCTTCAGATGTACTATATGCTGGTATGTGAATGGAATCCCCTTCAAGTCTTTGATAGTTGTCCTCAGATTTGACCTATAATAGGTCTCGCGCGCTAAAGTCTACTTCCACACTAGCTGAAACAAATTGAATGATTTTTATATAAAAGATTACTTCATATGTATATCCTACTATGCAGTTTAATTGTTACAAAGTATTACCAAAACAGTTTTCAGGCTTGATTGCTTGTACTTCTTTTTCCTTCCTAGCATGCTTTCGAACCCTTTGGTACCTTGTTGTATCACTTTTTGCAATTTAAAAAACAATTATTATATGCATACACGAAATCATATGGGTTATTTAAGAAACTATACAATTACCTTCCGAATCAGATGAGCTATATTTACTTCTCCTATGTTTACTGCCGTCATCACTCTCAAAATCTATTAATACAAGAAAAAATATTGTTATTATTACAAATAATCAACTACTAAATACTAAAAGCAACACAATCTTTGACAAATGCATATCATAGTTGCATAACCTGAATCTGATACGACACGGGAGCCCTTTGACAGACGTTGACCTGCAGAATATTGATCTTACATAAGCTATGATTTCACTACACAGGACAAATTCCACTAAAACGTAAGCAATGAATTAGTACATAAACCTTTACGCTTTTCAACTTTCTTTTCCTCCCTCCTACGCTTTTCAGAAGACCCTGTTAATAAATAAGAACAGTAATTGGTTATGAATCACTGTTTCCAAATACCTTCATCGTCTTGTTCTAAATTTACTTAAATGTATAATTTGTTAAATTACCTCTTGTTTCTACACGCCGTACGATCTCCTCAGTAGTCTTCTTTTGTTTCCCACCCACCCCTGCTTGATCCTTCACCCAATCGATCAGCTGATTTTTTGGTTCTTGCCATCTATACATATAAACTTTAACATATATGAGTAACTGTACTGTGACAATACATATAATTCTTCTATGCACTTGCTCATACATATTTGAAAAAATAACACCCATTCTTTTATAAAAGTCTGCAGCCCAAACTCATTCTATTATATTTTCATAAAAATCGAAGTTCATTCACACTATCATCAAAACCATTTAGTAAAACATAGATTTTCTATGGTTTACATCCTTCGTAAGTAAATGTTATGTACTTTTTTAATCAAAATTTCCAAATAAAATCTACGAAACAACACATGCAGTTTACCTACTATGGAAGCCCTTTGTTCCTGTATGTTCTATAAAATACATATTTCGAACTGTTTTTTTTTGTTTAAATAAGTTGCGAATCGGATTACCTTATGTTGCGAACCAGAAAACATTCACAATGAAACATGCAGATGATCGGATTACCTGATTTTGCTAATCGTCAAACTCTTCGCCGGAAAATGCAGAGAACACTCAATCAATCGTCGCCGGAAGTAATTGCAGACGCGTAAAACCTCAAAGCTCAAACAAGTAAAAGGATTTAATGAGCATACCTACTCTTTAGGAAACTTTTAAATTTTTGGAAGCTCCTTAAATTACGCGTATTCCGAGATCAGTTGTTTATATATATAATTAGGGGATTTATTTGATTTGTTAATTTGAATTAAGAATTTCGAATGTTTGAAATAAATGAAAGGGTATAATTATCTTATATTTTCCAATTTGACTCTATTAGACAAGAAAATATGTTAGAGGTTCTATTAGACTAAACTAGTAGTGAAATGACCCTGTTAATAACTAACCCTTAAATATACTATTTTTTGACGATAATAATATTTAATTTTAGAAACGTGTTTACCAGACAAAGTATAGAGGTCTTCTGCTTTTTCCAAAAAAAAAAAAGTATATGGAGATAATTGAAAAATTAATTAGTCCACAATATTGGTTTTTTTTCAATTTTAATCTTTTTTTCCAATTTTGATCTCATCCATTAAACAGCTGATCTGAATGATTTTGAAATTATAAATGGTTTCATAAAAAAATTAAATGGTTTGTTCTATATCGTTATATATAAAAATCTGAATGATTTTTTAAACAAAATAACAAATTATACAAATTCTGAAAGTTTATAGAATTAAAAAAACATTAATTAAATTTAAAATTTGTTAAATCAATATCTATAAATGTAACCAGATCAACTTCCTTCTTATGTTGCACGTTACAGTAACATGTGGTATTCAAAGTATTGAAAGTTGAACTGACCATTTAAGATCTAGTCAGTGGCCATTCAACATTTTTTTCGAATAAATAAATCAAATCACAGTTCATCTGTATACGTTTGCTCCATTAAATTAATTAATCTCCGTAATAATGCTGGAAAGTAGGTATAGCTATTATTTATTTATTAATTAATTAATCTACTATTCATCATTTCCGACACATAGGGTTAGTCAACTTAGTTAATTAATCAATTAAAAAAAAATTCCGTGTACCATTAGGGATGATGTGTACGTGTTTTTTTTGGTCTATTAATTGAATATTTAAACTAGATAATGAAAAAGTCTAACTAATTTGTAGAGGTGGTTTATTATGGATACTGAGGGCATGTTTACTTAATGGGTTTAGGGGGTTTAGTGATGGGTTTGATAGGTAAATCCACCTTCTTCCATGTTTGGTTTCTCATAACTTTAAACACCTTGATCCGGGTTTATAATTTGACCCGATTTTTATAAACTAGATTCCATGGATTTAGACAACCTAGCCTCCCCTTGAGTTTATCTAGCCTCTCCCCCTAGGTTTATCTAGCCTCCCCCACATCTTAACCCATCTTATCCCAACCTATGAAACAAACATGCCCTGAAGGTATAAGATAGTAATACCCGAAAGGAGGAATCATATGTAGATCGATTTCGTTTTATTTCTCCCTTTTGTAGTGACTCAAAAGGAATCATATATACTCCCTTCGTTTCAAAAAAAATTGTTGCCGTACTATTTTTACTATGAATTATTGGTAATAAATTAATGTGCCCCTCTTTCCTATATTTCTTGTAAAGGTAAGTTGACATTTTTTTTTATAAAAGGGCGGTAAATGTGTAAAAAAAATATGTTCTTTAATTTTATACTATAAAATATCAAAGACGATAAACTTTTTGAAATAGGCGGAGTAAAACGATTACTAACCTCTAAACAATTATATAGTGCTTTGATATTGCATCATTAATTAAGAATAGTTAATTAAAAAAATTTCATATAAAACCTCAAATGTACGTTACATCTATACCAGCCAGCGTTAATATTAACGTTAATCTCCTCCTACAGTTCCAGCCATCTATCAAACGGATCTTTGTCTCTCTTATTCGTTTCGTTCATGTTAATTAACCCAATTTTCTTTGTTATACGTATACATTAATTTTTATTTTTTAGGTTATACATATACGTACATGTATAAAAAATACTTATATATATACATGAAATCGTCTCACAAAATATAAAGGTAGAATTGAATGATGTGGAGACTGAAGATTGCGGAAGGAGTTGACAGTCCTTACCTGTTGAGTACAAACAAGTACGTGGGCAGACAAACTTGGGAATTCGACCCCAATTACGGCACACCGGAGCTCCGGGAACACGTTGACAAAGTTCGACGAGACTTTTGGGCCAACCGATTTCATGTCAAAACCAGCAGTGACCTCCTCTGGCGGATTCAGGTAATTACAAAATTATATGTTTTCAAATTATATATATAGAGAGATAGAAAAGTAAAAAGATAGAGAGTTAAGAAATAAATAGAGATGAGTAACTTAACAACGGACGTTCAAAATTAGGAAAAACAATTAATTAAAGGTCTATGACCATTTCTAAAAACACCCGATAATGCGCAAAATCAATTTAGATTTTAAAATGCGATGGAAACAATTTGGGTTCTCTCAACCAATCACCATGAGTTCCAACTAAACAATTTGTTTTTAGCAATAGATTCTTACAAGCTTTGGTCCTTACTTATATATCAATTTCTCAGTTTTGTATGAGGTTGCTCATTTATATCCTTTAAGATTGATCGACTACACTACTTTTATGTTGACTTGATATTGTCTGCTTCGAGTTGAATTCCCACGTATTAATTTATTTTGTAATTTCCCAAAATGGAATGGAAACCAATTTACTCTCATAACTTTCTACCTTTTTTTGAAATTGTCCCAAAAAAGTTAAATGTACCAATTTAGTCTTTTTTTTGCAATTTGGTATGTTTTGGTCCCAAAAATTTTAATGTACCAATTTAATTAGTCCCATTTTTTCACAAGTTGCTTTGTTTTGGTACATTTAACTTTTTTGGGACCAAAATAAAACAAATTCAAAAAAAAAAAAAAACTAAATTGGTACATTTAACTTTTTGGGACCAAAACAGAATAAATTGTAAAAAAAATGGGACTAAATTGGTACATTTAACTTTTTTGGGACTATTTCAGAAAATGTTGAAAGTTATAGGACTAAATTGACTTCTATCCTAGAATTTTGTACAATATTGTAATATTCCCTATAATTCTCTCATGCATATTGCACTCACGTGGAACTTAATTTGTTTGGATCTCCAAATTAACATATGTCCCTTCCCATCCCACATGCATATATAACAATGCCGAAAATTAAGTAATGGTTTTGTGTTAAATTCAGTTGTTGCATGAGAAGAATTTCAAACAGAGAATTGGGAAAGTGAAGGTGGGCGACGATGAAGATATAAGCTACGAGGCAGCCAGCGACACTCTCCGGCGAGGTGTTCACTACTTTTCAGCTTTGCAAGCAAGTGATGGTCACTGGCCTGCAGAAAATGGGGGTCAATTGTTCATTGTTCCCCCTATGGTCAGTCTTTCGATAACACGATTTCAACACAAACTAGTACTATTAATTTGTGTTAAGTACGCTAATCAACACTAAAAGCTGGAGTTCTCAATTGGTTTAAAAATATATTGCAGGTCATGGTTCTGTACATTACTGGT
Organism: Galeopsis tetrahit; assembly: GCA_963675135.1. Classification (NCBI taxonomy): domain Eukaryota; kingdom Viridiplantae; phylum Streptophyta; class Magnoliopsida; order Lamiales; family Lamiaceae; genus Galeopsis; species Galeopsis tetrahit. Next base: position 93,329,619 of record OY776119.1, read on the forward strand.
CATCTCAACTCTGTTTTTCCAGAAGAATATCGTCGAGAAATTCTGCGTTACATATACTGCCATCAGGTGCAGCATCAATGATCACAGTGTTAATAAGTTTTGGTATCATAATTTTTCTACTGTTCAATTTGAATCAAAAAAGTTTACATTTTCGATTTACTATCAATAGTAAAAAAATTGTCCAAATTTGACACCAAAATCATCAGAAAAATTTGGACATTTTTTTAATATCGTGACTAAATCAAAATGGCGAACTATTTAGGGACCAAAATTGCATATATAGTAGACAAGTTATGAGGCTACAAAACATTTTAACTCGATATATATAACTTGATTGATGGATTGCGCTTATAATATTTTGCAATTTGAATAGAATGAAGACGGTGGATGGGGATTGCATGTAGAAGGGCACAGCATAATGTTCTGCACGGCACTCAATTACATTTGTATGCGTATATTAGGAGAAGGAGCCGATGACAATGCATGTAGCAGAGCAAGAAAATGGATAGCTGATCATGGCACTGTTAAAGCAATACCTTCATGGGGAAAGATATGGCTTTCAGTAGGTACCTTTAATTACTCATCATTATCTAATGTTTACCCTTAGTTTCCAATTTCTCAATATTAATTGTCATTATTTATGATTAATTTTGACATAATGATAAATAAATCGCAAATGGTCTAGTAACTTTACTCGAATCCACATTTTGTCTTCATTCTTTTCATTTTTTCAACTATAGTTCTTTTGTTATCAGAACAGGTCCTTTCCAGCGAAAAATTTAAAATTGGCCAATGTGCTTTTCACATGATACATCCAAAATGGTCCTTTTCATTTGACTTTGCTTGCATGACCATCCAACCCACCAAATAAATCCATGTCATTGCCCCATAAGTGAATTAAAATATATTCATAAAGTCTCTCAATTTATATAAACTAATGATTAGGGTTTGGTTTGTCCCAAAAAGAAAATCAACCAAAATAATATGAAAAATAGTATTAAAATAATTGAATTAAATTTTAAAATGTGTACATCAATTAAACTTAATTTTATTTTTAATCTAAAAATGTTTACCCCAATACGTAATCCCCAAAATTCAATTACTAGGGATTTTTTTTTTTGTGTGTGTTTCATTTCCCCGATTTTGCCACTCTGATTTCCCTCCATCTTGCTCCACTTAGCTGTTGACGAAGCGTGGCAGGGAGCTGTTTTATTGATTCGGGTACCTCATGTGAACACTACGTGTTAATTCCGGCCAATTTTTAAACAATTCGCTAGAAAGAACCGGTCCTAATAACGCAAGGACTATACGGGACCATTTGTGATTTTTTTTTCTCAGAAAAAATAAACTTAATTTGTGTGATATAACCACAGAATGACATGCATCTACAAATAATTGAAGAGAGTATTAGTGATTAATTAAATGGTGTATAAGAAAAGTCAATACATGAAAGATTAATTAATTAATGCATCAGAAAATGCAGGAAGGATCCCTATTTCAAATAATTTCTTTTCAAATACATAATGTAATAGTAAACGGAACAGTAAATCTCAAATGCTGAAAATTAATGTTGATTTGTATTTGTAGATAATTGGAGCATGCGAGTGGTCAGCATGCAACCCAATGCCCCCTGAATTTTGGCTTCTTACATCTTTCCTTCCGATGCATCCAGGTAATTAATTGGTAAATTGACAAAAGATCTTTTTGATAGTAATTCTTCTAACATCTCCCCGTGACTCGTACCCATAAAACACGTGCAGCAAAAATGTGGTGCTACTGCCGTATGATTTACCTGCCAATGTCCTACCTATATGGCAAGAAATATGTGGCCCCAATCACTCCTCTTATCTTGCAACTAAGAGAAGAGTTGTATGATCAACCATATGAAGAAATCAATTGGAGAAGTATACGACACCAATGTGCAAAGGTAATTTTTTTAGGCAAATACTTGTGTGTACCAGTTACATACATGTAACTTGTTCCTATTTAATACAATTTTCTAAATGGGTGAATGTTACTCATGAGCTATGGAAAATACAATATAATATTAGTTCAAATAGAGTATATTATTAGTTCAAATACAGTATAATATTAGCTCACATATTGTATAGTATTAGTTCAAATATTAAATAGGAACAAGTTACAGGTATGTAACTGGTACACAAGAGTGCAACCCATTTTTTTTTTTGAAAACCAATGTGCAAAGGTAAAATTAAGTTGTCTCATTAATGAATTTGCTCTGTTTGTCTTGATGTTAAAATAAATTGATGATGCAGGAGGACATATATTATCATCATTCTGTGTTTCAAAATATGATGTGGGACAGTTGTTATGTATTAACCGAGCCTTTTTTGAGTCGTTGGCCTTTGAACAAGTTGAGGGAGAAAGCTCTTGAGGTTACAATGAAACACATCCACTATGAAGATGAAAACAGTAGATATATTACTATAGGATCTGTGGAGAAGGCATTATGTATGCTGGCATGTTGGGTTGAGGATCCCAATGGAGACCATTTCAAGAAACATCTTGCCAGAATTCCTGATTTTATTTGGCTTGCTGAAGATGGAATGAAGATGCAGGTATATTTGGTCATACTTTTCAAACACGAGTATTACGAAAATCATGCTAAAGTATCACGTCTCATGTATGCAGACTTTTGGAAGTCAAATGTGGGATACAAGTTTAGCTATACAAGCGTTGTTGGCTTGTGATCTCAGCGATGAAATAAGCGAGACTCTAAGAAAGGGGCACGACTTCATAAATAAGTCTCAGGTTAATTTCAACATATGTATACGTATACGCATAGTGCAATTTCTTGCTTTATCTATTTTCAAACTTTATATATATATATGTATGCAGGTGAAAGAAAATCCTTCAGGTGACTTCAAAAGTATGTACCGCCATATTTCAAAGGGATCGTGGACGTTTTCTGACCAAGATCATGGATGGCAAGTTTCTGATTGCACTGCGGAAGGATTGAAGGCACGTTTATTAAATAATCAAGAAAAGTTTGACACTCATTTACAACACTAATATTGTTTGGTTTCTTTCAGTGTTGCCTTGCCTTATCTAAGATGCCTACTGAGATTGTGGGGGATAAACTGGAGCATCAGAGAGTCTACAATGCTATCAACATATTGCTCTCTTTACAGGTTGATATCATTATATATGTTCATCGAAACGAATGCAGGATGAAGAAAACCTAGAGAAATTTAATTTTTCAACTATGCACATTTATTTTATTGCCTTCCAAAATTGATTCATTGCAGAGCAAAAACGGTGGTGTATCGTGTTGGGAGCCTGCAGGATCCCCGGAGTGGTTAGAGGTATAAATTAAGCATCTCTTTTGATTGATTTGTGGGAATTATAATAACTATGTTTTTAAAATGGTTGTTCGCACGCGCAGTTGTTGAATCCTACTGAACTTTTTGCTGATCTTGTGACTGAGCATGAGTAAGATCAACCGTCTTATTTAATCCCCTTTTTAAGACACTACAAAAAACACGTTGATTAGCGACAGAATATAATAAGATTGCATGCATATCCAGGTATCCAGAGTGCACTTCATCAGTAATACAAGCACTTGTTATGTTTCAAGAGTTGTACCCTAATCATCGCAAGAAAGAGATCCAAACGTCCATCGTCAAGGGTGTTAGCTACCTTGAAGATGTTCAAAGGCCTGATGGTTCATGGTATTTGATTTAATATTGATGATATATATTAATTCTAGCTACTTATGATGCTTGCAATCAATTTAATGTTTCTTATACATTAATATATATAGGTATGGAAGCTGGGGTATTTGTTTTACATATGCTACTTGGTTTGCAATTGAAGGACTAGTAGCAACTGGGAAAAGTTACAACAACTGTGCAGCTATTCAAAAAGCTGTTCATTTTCTATTGAAATTACAATTAAGTGATGGAGGTTGGGGCGAAAGCTACCTTTCCTGTCCAAACAAGGTCACTTTTAATTAATTTATTCTCCTTTATCAATATTGATCCTTAATTGCATTTTCAATATTGTCCAAACAAGGTCACTTAAGAGTGTACTCGTCTCTAGGTCTTGGGTTCGAAACCCCCAAGGTGCAAACAATTCCTAAAGGACCCGTCCATACAAAAATTTTTGCTCTGGCTTTAAGCGGGGCTTCCGCTAGTGGACAGTGGGATTGGTCTCTAGGATTAGTCGATCCTTGGGATGGATACCAAGACTTGAAAAAAAGGGCCAATTTTTTATTTTTTCTTTTCATTTATTTTTGCTCATTTCTTGAAATTTTAATTTAATTGCAAAATACTTGTTTATTTGAGAATAGGAATACATTCCGCTAGAAGGAAACCGCTCAAACTTGGTTCAGACTTCGTGGGCTATGATGGGTTTAATGAGTTCCGGCCAGGTTAGTTAAATCTTCGATCATGTTTATTTTATTTTATAAATACATAAGTAGTGTATGATAGTGTATGAACTATGAACTGATAATTAAACTGAAATAAAATCAAGTAAAATATATTTATAAATGGCAATAAAGATTTTACTAGTTGTCTTCATGTTCTGATTGCCTAAAACAGGGTGATAGGGATCCGACACCTGTACATCGTGGAGCAAAACTTTTGATCAACTCTCAATTAGAGAATGGTGATTTTCCTCAACAGGTATAATCAAGAATTACTGATTGCCATTTTTTCTCACATCCCAATATATAAATAATTTTTTTAATTAACTTTCATTTAATTTATTTGCAGGAAATTACCGGTGTTTTTTTGAAAAATTGCATGTTGCATTATCCAACATATAGAAATATATATCCATTATGGGCTCTAGCAGAGTATCGCAAACATGTACCACTGCAACGAAAAACGCATACATAAATATCTTGAATAAATAAATATTTAATTCATATCAAATTAAACCATAAATAAAATACCGTCGAGGATTTTAAAAGCTGCACGCACTAATTGCAAAGTGCGCAAAATTTTAACTTTACGTTGCCAGAGTCAGTATTATTTCTCGTTCAAAAATAATTGTGCAACTTCAATAGATCAGTTTTACCGTAAATATGTTCTTTCGATTAAGAACATCAATATGTTCTTTTGACACTATATAAATTCCAATGTGTGTGAATTTTTTTTATCTAACTTTACATTGCCAAAGAAAGTACTATTATTAGGGTTAGGGTCGACGGATTGCATTTTTTATTTTTTAAAAAAAAATTTATTCATTGATATAAATTATATAAATATACATAAAAAAACCGTCGCAAAATTCGTTGCAAATTCGAGACGAGAAATATTCTCGTTGCAAAAAAAGAAATTCGCAATTTTGTATCAATTTTTTTAAAGAAAAATTATACCGTTGTAAATTTGAGATAAATTAAATTTACGTCGCAAGAAAAAAAATAAGAAAAAAAATTGTCGCAAATTCCGTTGCAAATTTAAGACGAATTAAATTTTCGTCGCAAATTTGAGACAACTTGAAAAACCATTGCAAATTGTGATAACCTTTATTTCCATCAAAAATTTTGTTTCTTCGTCAGTTTGACCAATTACGTGGCAAATTGTCGTATTTTTTGTAGTGGTACCGACACCTTCTATCGAAATATTTTTTGTCAACGCCAAGTGAGCGGCTAGGTAATCCAACTTCCTCAGCCATTCAGCTTTAAGCCGTACCTAAACCTCGAAAATCGACTTTCAACTTTTTTGCGAGAACCAAAATTTTGTCACAAAACACCGGCTTTCTAGTGTCTCTCTTTCTTACTACTGACCAGGTGCCAATTCTGGTCCACTATTTTGTTTCCCTTTTTTTTTTTTTGGTGCGTCTACTAGTGTCAATTCTAGTCTACTACTTTGTTTCCTTTTTTATTCTTTTGTGCTTCTACTACTGAGTTGAAGTTTGCATGATAAAGTTAATTTATACATGCAAGTGCTACTCTTTATTCTTCTCTTGGATCAGAGTTACATCTGGAAAGATTAAACATGAAGTATGCAGTATATTATTTAATGCCTTTAATTACTTTTGTTTTTATTTAAAGAGTTAAATGTATCAATTTAGTCCCAATTTTTCACAAATACATTCGACTTTTTTGGGACCAAAACAAAACAAACTGTGAAAAAGTGGGACTAAATTGGTACATTTAACTTTTTGGGACCAAAACAAAACAAATTACAAAAACATGGGATTAAATTGATACATTTAACTTTTTGGGGACCATTTAAAAAAAGGTAGAAAGTTATGGGACTAAATTGGTTTATTTCCCACGACAATCAGCAACATAATTGAGCAAAATGAACAGTGGCACAGCCCAATCTAACCCCTCTAAAGTTTTGCGAAAAAAGAAACTCCTTTAATTACATGAGTATTTACTTGGTTCATGTTGTGGTTGATTTTTGAAGAGGATGGAGGCGAAGTAGAAGGCCGTGATTGGGTTGAGGAGAAGAATAGTAAACAATCTTCTCATCAGGGATACACTTTTCAAAACTGAATCTTGTGACCATATTGTGCAAGAAAACCAAGATTTCTAACTTAGCAAACTCTTTTCCAGGGCACACTCCTCGTCCTCCTCCGAACGGAACAAACGTGTAAGGAGCAGGTTCACTCCCCGCGAACCTCAATGGATCAAACTTGTGTGGTTCCGGAAAGTAGTTGGGATTCATGTGTGTTGAAAAACATGTCCAAAATGCCTGCAACAAGTTATACATATGATGATGAATTAATTATGTATATATATATATGATATGCATAAATAATAAATAAATTCCTAGGTACCTTCCATCCTTTAGGAATGGTGAAACCCGCATAGGTGAAAGCAGTTGTGACTTCCTTGAAGGCTCCTTGTACCGGGGGTGTGAATCTCAGTGTCTCGCGCACCACGTTCCAAGAATACTTCATCTTTTCAATATCCTCCCATCTTAATGCCTCATTTGGACCTTTTGATCTTGCAATCTCCATTTGTTCTGTAGTAATACAATCACTTAATACAATCAGTAATGATATAGAACCCGATGGTGAGTTTCTTATGAAAATCGTCACCTGCATTAATTACCTTTGAAAACCTCTTGATAAACGTGGGGAAACTGCGCAAGGTTATTAATCATAGAAGCGATGGCCGAACTAGTAGTGTGATAGCTAGCCATTAGAAGGGCAAGCATGTTGTTAGCAATTTCCATTTCACTGAAAAACCCACCATTTTCATCAGTAGCAAGCAGCATTTTCGACAACACATCACCACCATTAATGCTCTCCTTCCTCCTCTCCTTGATGATCCGTATCAGCTCTCTCCGCACAATTCTCGCCCCTCTCATTGCACGATTGTAAGGAGTACCTGCAGCAGCCACGCCCAATCGATATTGAATTTAACTAGTACTAGCTAGTACATGTGAATCAAGTTAATTAAAGACCTTTTTTTTTTGTCTCATAGCTTGCCAACTATCCAATTTTTCGCCTTATTAAAAAATTTGTTCCAGATTTAGCCACAAAAGTGCCAAAATATTTAAAATGGTGTCGTTTTATGAGATCAAAATTGGATAGACAAGTTTTTTTTCTTTTAAATTAGGCCGTAGACAAGTTATTTGGACTAGATTCATCATTTCTTAATTTGGTAATAAAATAACTTTTTTCACTTTAAACTACGCCTTTCAAATTAACATCTCTAAATTACATCACACATCATTACTTTACTTATTACTCAAAGACATCCATACCCTCTACTTTATCTCCTTTAATACTTCTAAACAACTTCTGCATTAAACTTTGCATACACAGTAAATGACAAATCTAAAATGGGACGCAGGGAGAAAATTAATACACTACAAGAAAATTCATCTCATTATAGCTTCTCTAACTTGTATTGTTCAAAGCAGTGAGAACCCTTGGGCTATTTTAGTAATGAAATCTTAATACACTACAAGAAAATTAACTTTTAGTGACAGAATTATGACATGAAATTGACTTTTAGTGATAGAAAATTGAGAATTAACCTGGGAAATCTAGAGGCACAGAGAACATGCCACGAAGCATGAGAGAGAAGGGATGAAACAAGTTGGCGATGTGTTGGGAATCATGAAGACACAGAAATAATTTAGAAGCCACCTCAAACGTGTACTCGTTGATCAAGGGGGAAAGTTTGAGCGCAGAATTACTAGTAGGGTTCCACCGATTGTCCATCTGATAAGCAGCCACCTCCACTACAAGAAAACAGTGAAATTCCAACGGAAAAATTCCAACAGAAAAATAAACCGTTGGAATTTTGAAAATTCCAACCGTTTTTCCAACAACATAAGTCATCGTTGGATTTTTCCAACAGAGATTCCAACATCTTTTGGTAACCGATGGAATTTACGGTTGGAAAAGGCATTGGAATTTTTAAAAAATAAATTCCAACAAACATTCCAACGGCACCCAACCGTTGGAATGATTATCCTAAATTAAATTAAAAGTTTATATATAATTCCAACAAAATTTCCAACAACCTGAATATCATTGGAATTTTTTTTAATTATTCCAATGGAAATTCCATTGACGCTAGATCGTTGGAATGATTTTTCTAAATAAAATTATACTTTATATCTAATTCCAACGGAATTTCCAACACCATGTTACTGTTGGATTTTTCTTTAATTATTCCAACGAAAATTTCATTGACACTCACCCGTTGGAATTCTTCGTTAAATCAAATAATATTTTTATATATAATTCTAACAAAATTTTTAATAGACTAAAATCGTTGAATTTTGTTGTTAATTATTCCAATAGAATTTCCAACAATATCAAATTGTTGGAATGATTCTCATAATTTCGATAAGAAATCTCTTACTGTGATAAATAGGGTAAAGTCTAGTATGCACTCGAGTGCATGCTGTGCACCCTAGTCCATGTGCACTTTTCAGTTATTGACTTACACTTTTTGGTAAATGGTGTTGCACTTTTCAATTATTACTTATACAGTTTAATAATTGAAAAGTGCAACACCATTTACCAAAAAGTGTAAGTCAGTAACTGAAAATTGCAACATGGACTAGGGTGCACAACATGCACTCGAGTCCATAGCAGACCAACCCGATAAATATAAAAATCTGAAAAAATAAAAAAATAAAAAAATTTATAAAAATTTGTTAATTACGGGATTCTTAAATTTTTCTAGATTTCTGAATTTGAGAAATTAAAAAATTTAAAAATTTATGGTAATTTTATTATATATAATCAAATTTATATAAAGTATAAATAAATTCTAAAAATTCTAAAGATATAGTTGGAAGAGCGCGGGATTCTCAAAATTTTAATTAGGAAAATTTCAAAGATTTGATTTATTCCATTTTCTAGAAAGATACTCTTACTTCTTTTTCTTTTTTTTCATATATATATCCAAATCACTTTTAACCCTTCTAGTTTTCTACTCATCGGTCTATTGCCTATTGGTGCTTCTGTGGATTCTTCTCCTTTACCTAATTCCTCTTCCAACATGAGATGAGTTTCTTCTCTCTTTTTTAATTTTTTTCACTGTGAAAGTAATATTAACTATTATTATTATTATTTTCGTTTTTTGGAAACTGCAATTTGTACGTGTTATATATGTATATTGTGTGTGAGTATATATATATATATATCTATATATATGTGCGTTGTGTGTGAGTATATATATATATGCGTTGTGTGTGTGTGAGTATATCAATCGATGTGTGTGAGTGTATATATACATGTGCGTTGTGTGTGTGAGTATATGTATACCAATATGTGATGATGTGTGTGAGTGTATATATATGATATATCTATATGTGTGAATAATATATATATATATATATATGCATTGTGTGTATTGTATTTACATATGTGTTGTGTGAATATATAATACATATATACCTATATGTATGACGGTTTGTGATTACTCCGTATAAGATATGTGTGTAATGTGTGAGTATATATATTTATATGTGTGTGATGTGTATGACGGTATCAGAAAATTTAATTTGAATCTCTTGAATTTGTAATTTTGATCAGGAAATTTAATTTGAATCTCTTGAACTTGTAATTTTGATAGATAAGACTTTTAGTATTTTAAAAAAATGAGAAAATTGTGTTTTTGATCTTTTTTTTGTTAATGAAAAAATGTCTAATGTTGGAGCACTTAACATGATATTAAAATTCTTGATGTTTTGTTATTATCTAAGTTTATAGCAGTCACATTTGTTTGCTAATCATGATGCATCTTTTTCAGGTGTGTCTTCTCGTGATGCTGAGAATATAGATAATGATGATAATGAAGACTGAAGAGGATGATCATATATGCCCTTTGTATTAATGATGGTGATTATGATGATGAAGATGATGACGATTTCTGAAAGTTAATATTTATGATATTAGTTTATTTTTGTTGGTGATGTGAAATATTGAAAGGTTGATCAACACTCTGACATTTATGATTACAATGTTTAGAACTTATTATTTTTGTTATGACATGTTATTTTAAATTGTATTTGACTTAGAAGTTATTATATATTTGAATTATAATGGTAAGTTGTGTAATTAATTTCGATTGATTTTGGTAAGGTTTTTTAATATAGCAATATAAATTAAATATTTTTAAAAAAAAAATTCACAATAATATTCCAACTGTACATGCTTATTGAAATTTTTACTCCAACGGAATAATATCATTGGAATTGATATCATAATTTGACTTGAATAAAATTCCAACGGAAAAAATCGTTGGAATTGACAATGAAATTTGTGATGGAAATTTTCCAATAGTTGAATATTCCAGCAGTATATAAGTGTTGGAATAAAAATTCCTACGATTTTTTGTTGTTGGAATTTTTGTAGGAATTTACATTTATAATTTCCAACAATTAAAATTCCAATGGTTAAAATCTGTTGGAAAAAAAATCCAACGGAAAATTACCGTTGGACTTGTCGATGGAATTTACGTTGGAAAGAATTTCAACAGGTGAAAGTTCCAACGATCAAGATCCGTTGGAATGTACCGTCGGAATTTTTTTCCGCTGGAAATTTTATTGGAATTTTACGATTCCAACGCTCACTTTTCCAATGGTCGTATTTTTGTTGGAATCTCCGTTGGAATCAATGATTCCAACGGAAAAAATGCAAAAAACCGTTGGAATTTTTCTGCTGGAATTCCACTGTTTTCTTGTAGTGCTCATTCATGACTGGCATGTAGCTTCTCAAGGCTTCCGGCTTGAAGATGTCTGCTTGCAAGCTATGCAATAAAACCATTACTTCACTAAAGTTTGTATCGAAGAATTCCGGGGAAAGCGTCGCCTTCTGTAGTGATTTTGGCCACCAGCTCGCGACAACTTTGCCCTCGTTTGCGAACAAAAACTTGTTACCTTGTACACCGCACAACACTGCCACTTTCTCACCCAACAACGATGTTTGGAAAACTTGGGCAGAGTGTTTTTCCATCCTGTCCTTCACAAATTTCTCCGGTCCTAACATAAATAACGCCATGCCTTCTCCCAGGATCGGCCATCCTTTTGAGCCGGGAGGCACTTCTTTCTCGGGTTTTTTACCCGTTAGAGAGATGACGAGGAGGAGGAGGAAGAAGAGAGAGACAGAAACGACACACGATGACAACAAATCCATGTGTGCAGCTGTTGACAGCTTTGAGGCTTTTGACTATCTAAATTTATATGTAAAGTCATGTTTAAGGCAATTTAACTTCCGAGAAAGTCAATTGTGAAACGGAGCTCATCCTGCATCCTATTCAAGTTTAGTTGATAAAAATAAAAGGTGTGCCAGCTACTAGCCTTTTTTCTTCAATTCCTATTCAAGTTTAGTTATTCATTCAGAATTACTATTATTTACCTCGCAACCATTAATTTATGAGTTGGTCATTTGTAAGATAATTGTATCGTACAATTGATTAATTTGTAACTAATAATAATAATAATAATAAATAATAGCTTTGAATAAATTAAAAAGAGCTAATATAGGTAATCTAATTATTAATATCAATACACCCAATTACTTAAGACTCGACTATAACCTTAATTTATATTGAGTCGAGAAAATTCACCCATGCTTCTTTCAATTTTTTTTACGAATATCATAAAAATATTTTTCTTCCCAATAGCGATATCAGTAAAGTATATACCAGGAATATTGACGAATATTTTTGTCCATGCTCTTAAATGATTTGGATGTCTTAGCAGAATCCACATTATTTTAATTAATTTTGGATGAATTAGGCCATACGTATGAACTATACCATTCTACTTACTAAGATTTATAAAGTACTTTTTAAAGCAATGATAGATAAAAATTGTTAATAAAGGGACATAATAATATTCTAATAATTTTACTGAATACCAATTATATAGCAATTAAATGCCCTATTACATAAGCTCAGTAAAAAATTGCTCCGTTTCAAAGTCAACTGCCACATCTATTTCAATCAACTTTTCCACTTGATTAATCTAATCCTCTTCCCTGTGTCATTCATAGCACTCTCAAATCTTTTTTTTTTCCGATTTGATTACCTTAAAACTATGTAAACGCATAGCTGTCTCCTCTATTATATAGTAGTAATAAACATTGTTTATTACTTTTCATCAATATCAATGGCGTCAATACATGCAACAGCTAACTTCTGAAAATATCTTAACAGGCGATAGCTAATAATTGCAAGGAAGTTAATATTATATAAAACGTTAATCTCATCTGTTAAATAATGGATAAACATGCACTTCAAAAAAACACGGGAATTTGCGACGGCCGCAAAACTGTTGCAATTTCCGACGAAAAAGGGTCAAACTGATTAAGTCAACAAAATTTGCGACGGAATTAAAGGCTTTCGCAATTTGCGACGATTTTTCAATTTGTCTCAAATTTACAACGGATTTGCGATGAAAATTTAGTTCGTCTCACATTTGCTATGGTTTTTTCTTATTATTTAATTTTTTTTGTTGTTGCATCAACTTCCTTTACAGTACCGACACTGTCACATGTAGTATTCAAAGTATTAAAAGTTCAACCACCACCATTTTAGGATCTTGTCAGTGGCCATTAAATTAATCAAATCACAATTATTCATCTGTATACGTTTGCTCCATTAAATTACTGGAGTACTAATTAATTTTCTTGAATCATGCTGATCAGTAGGTATAGCTATTATTTATTTATTCATTAATTAAGTAATCTACTATTGATCATTTCCGACACATACGTTTAGTCAACTTAATTAATTAATCAATTATGAATTTCCGTGTATCATGAGAGGGGATATGTACGTGTTTTTATTTTATTTTATTTTAATTTGACACCTCGGTACAGCCCCTTGCTATTATTTATTTATTCATTAAATAATTAATCTACTATTGATGCACGTTACAGTACTAACACATTCACATGTAGTACATTTAACTTAGGATCTTGTCAGTGCATGGCCAATCAATTTTTTTATTTCTTGAATAAATCAAATCACAGTTCATCTGTATACGCTTGCTCCATTAAATTACAAATTAATTTCCGTGAATAATGCTGATCAGTAGGTATAGGCAACTATACAAAATAAGAAATGCTGCAAATTTTTTTTGAAATCGTCTTAAAAAAGTTAAATGTATTAATTTATTTCCACTTTTTGCAATTTGTTTTGTTTTCATCCCAAAAAAATTTTAATGTACCAATTTAATCCCATTTTTTTGCAAAAATTTATTCTATTTTGATCACAAAAAAGTTAAAATGTATTAATTTGGTCCCATTTTTTGCAATTTGTTCTGTTTTGGTCCCAAAAAAGTTAAATGTATCAATTTAGTCTCATTTTTTGCAATTACATTTTTTGCAACTGAAATGTACTCCCTCCGTTTCAAAGAACCTTACATATGTAAGTGCACCCATTTTTTTAAAAAATATTATAATAAAATAGAATTTTAAGGAATAATTTTGTAAAAAAATAAATAAGTGAGTTAACTTGTGTGTATGTGTGGGCTCTGAAAATAATAGCATTAAATGTAATATTATTATATTGTAAGTGTGAAAGGTTCCTCGAGTCAGAGTGAGTATATTAATTTTTAGACAGAGAGTCTCTCTAACTAATATGTGGAGCTGAATAATTATATATGGACAGAAAAGCAGTCAAAGTAGGCGGCAGTCAACTTATATATTATACTCCCTCCCTCCGTCCACGAAAAGTAGTCCCATTTGTCTTATATTTCTTGTCCACAAACTGTAGTCTCATACCCTTTATGGAAACTATCACCCTTCAACCATCACTTAATTACTCAAATTGCCATCAACTTTATTCACAAACAATCACTTTATTTACAATGGACCCCACAATACCCTATAATACCCTTACTTTATCTACTTTGGGTTAGTTATTAATAGAGTAATTTCACTATTAGTTTAATCTAATTGAACATCCAGCATATTTTCTTGTCTAATAGAGTCAAATTGAAAAATGTAAGACAATTATACCCTTTCATTAATTTGAAACAATTCGAAATTATGAATTCAAATTAACAGGTCAACTAAATCCCCTAATTAGATATAAACAGAGGATCTCGAAAATTGCGTAATTTAAGGAGCTTCCAAAAATTTAAAAATTTCCTAAAGAGTAGGTATCCTCATTAATTCGTTTAATTTGCTTGAGCTTTGAGATTTTTGCAGTCTGCATTTACTTCCAGCGATTGTTTCATCTTTCTCTGCATTTCCCGGCGACGAGTTTGACGATTCGCCACATCAGATAATCTGATCATATATGTGTAAAGGCAAAATATGAATTAAGTATTGCATATATATGTCGTAACATGATTATATATGTGTCAGTGCATATAGAGATGTGTAGACTAAAAAAATTGAAAGCATACGAGCAGAGAAATTTGAACTAATAATTCTTTAATTCAAATAAGGAGCATAAAAAATATATGGAGGGGAATAGTGCATGGTATTGTAATCTATGCACATAGAACTGCATGTCTATATGTGAGTAAAGGCAAAATGTGAAGTAAGTAGTGCATATCTATGGCGTACCATGTATTTAACATGCATATGCATTGTGCAGTGCACACTCTCTTATATGCATTGTGCAATTAACTTGTTTTTCCCATTGAAATCAACTTGTTTTTTCCATTGAAATTAACCTTGCAGAAAATAATATAATCCATTTGAAACCTTGACGATATCGACAGCCTGTTCAACGCAAATATATTGGAAAACCGATTAATGGATGCACTAAAATACGTAATATACATAGGCGAAATTAAATAAAAAAATGAATTTACGATATGAATATTGCTGGTTGAACAAGTACTGCATATATCAAATGAAATCAATGATTGGTTTGATGAGATGAACAATAATCGAAAGATAAACAACAAAAGATAAGAATTGGATACGTACTGTGCAGGCGAATCTTGATATAATATCAATATGACCGATCTAATTCTGATCTCAGACGAATCGGAGAAATAGAATCAGAGATATTGAAATTGAAGTGTATAACATCGATCATATATGTCACAATAATCCAGTGGATAGATCACGACATATAATTAATTTACATCACACCATATATCTCGAAACTTGTTGAAGTCTCTATTTGTATAGGTAACCCTTGCTTGAAGGTTGGAATAGGATCTCTACTAATGCCATTCTCTTCTAAACAAAGCTTCCACTTAAATCCAGTTACCAAGTAATGAATCATAATTAAAATCTCGATTCTGGCAAATTCGTTCCCCGGGCACATTCTTGGTCCTCCTCCAAATGCCACAAAGGTATGAGGCGGGATTGCTGCCAATTTCTCGTATCGCGATGGATTGAACTTATATGGATCGGGGAATATGGATCCATCTAGTTGCGTCATGCATCCAGCCCAAAACACCTGCTTAAGTTAAAAGTTTTTAACGACAAGAAATTGCGTATAATAACATGATTTTGTCCTTATTAGTCCTTTTTGTTGCAATAATATATATAGCTAAAGAACTTTACCTGCCATCCTTTTGGGATAGTATATCCTCCCATTTGAATGTCTTTGAGGACCTGCCTAAAGCTAAAGAAGACTGGTGGATACATCCTCAATGCCTCTGTTGCTACTCTCCATGCGTACTTCATCTTAGCCAGATCGTCCCACGTGAGAAGCTCCCCCGATGCCTTCCCCCTAGCAATCTCCTCTTGCTCTGCATAAAAAATAAGTCTTAAAAATTGGCAATAGATGTGTATTTGGAAATGATGATCATCCTAAGTACGTACCTTTAAGTACAGTATCATAAACTTGCTGATTTTCAGATAAAATTTTGATCAAGACAGTAAGAAGTGTGGAAATTGTGTCGTGCCCAGCAACGAATGCGACAACACAATTGTCCACGATTTCATCATCGGACAACTGCATCCTTAGGAAACTAGTGATGAGATCTTGATGATGATCGTCTGCTGCATGTTGTAGTTTTTCCCTCTTTTCATGTATGAGTTCCCTAATAATTTTTCCGGCTTTGGACCTTGCACGTAGGCTTCTGTTAAAGCGCGTAAAAGGCAAGTTTATAGGCACTGCAAACGTCCCGTCTGCTAGATGTTCAAATAGGCGTATAAGATTGTCTCTCCGTGATCCCCTTTCCATTCCAAACAAAACTGTACAAATCACGTTTAATGTCAAGGCCTTCACCAGGTGCATTACCTATTTCAGATATTCAATTACAAATTATATTCAAATATTCAACAATTAATGTACTAAGACGCCGAGTAGATTAGTTCAAGATATATGGGTAATCAGACTCAAAATAGATAACGAATTAGGCCTAAAACAAAATTTATACCCAATATGCAAAAACATTTTCGATTGTGTACATACAAAATTACTGAAGGACATATCATTTGTCGTTTAATGTGAATCAGTTAAAAGATATTTGGTCTGATCATAGATATCTCAACATATCTACCAAACGGGACCTAAGACCATTTTTGGTAGGATAGATTGGTTCAAGATATGTGGGTAATCAGATCCAAAATAGATGACGGATCAGACTTAAAATAAAATTCATGCTCAACACGTAAAAACACACTCGATTGTGTGCATACAAAATTACTAAAGAACACATCATTTGTCGTTTAATTTGAATCAGTTGAGATATAATTGGCCGTCTAACCATAAATATCTCAATATATTGGTAAGACCCATTTTGGTTGGGTACGTGGCTAAAATAAAATTTCTACCCAATAAGCAAAAGCAATTTTGTTGTTCAATCTGAATCAGTTGAAATATCATGTTTGACCATAGATTTCTCAACATATCTATCAAACGGGACCTAAAAGACAATATACCGGGCGGATGTCGTGGCGTTTGTGATGCCAATGTTGGTTGAAGTGCAATCTTATCTCTTGATCCATCTTAGCTACGGACTGTTTAAGTGCTTCGGGCTTCAAGAATGAGAGGAATGCTTCCCTCAGACGGTTGTGGTCTTCACTGTTTAATTCGAGCAGATTCCTTTCCCCGAGTAGCCTCCTAATCGAGGCGGGCTGCTTAGTCGAAAGCGTGTTCTCATCAGAGGTGTATATGAATTTGTTTGCAGCCTGTCCCACAAGGAACACCGTCGGAATTCCCAGAATGTGAAGCTTCGAAATGGGGCCGTATTTGCGGGCGCGTTCTTGGAGCCACTCTTCACCCCTGTTGTTTTTCATGGCTTTCAGAAGCTCCAGGCTTTGACCAATTACAGGCCATCCTAGTGATCCTGGTGGAAGAACACTTTTGGACCAAAACTTTCTAGTGATCACCAACCAAAGAATAGGAACAAGTACAAGAATAAATGCTGCACAATATTCCAATTCCATGGAAACCTACCAACACCTCTCTGCTTTCTCTACCTTATAATTGGATAATGTAAAACTAAGAGCACAATGCATTATTTTTTTGTTTAGTATACTTATACTTAGGTGGCTTTGAACCTTTTACCAAGGGCACCGTTGACTATCCGTATTTGTAGAGCACCCTCGTGTACAAACAAGATTTTTCTGTACAGGTTAGGAAGACTTAATTTTTTTGATTTTGATGTCTAAACAGACCATTAAATTTTGGAAAGTGAGAAAATTATGCAAATTTTGAGAATTTGGAAAGAAGATTAGATGTTAAAGTTGACTTAATTAAATATATGAATAAATGAATTCGAAAATTTTCAAATAAAAAAAAGGCAATTTTTTCTTATTTAGTTAACCTATTAGAAACAAAATAATAAACTAGTTTTTTTTATTTAAAAAAAGTAGGAGTGAAATGAAGCTAATAGAAAAGCAATGGCATTTTAAAGGGTATGTGAAATATACTTAACAAGTATGGAGGGTATATATCCTTGCCGTAGCTTCCTTTCTTTTACAGTACTCACGGCACAATATGGGTCAAATGGGCTCTCTTTAATGGTTGAAAAAATGGGCCGCCAATTTTCATGGGCCAGATGGTTGAAAAAATGGGCCGCCAATTTTCATGTTGCTGGCCCGATTTAAATCTAGGGCGCGGTTATACACACACCAATATTTTGAGTACACCCACCGAACATATTTTACATTCTAAAGGGTATGTGAAATATCACACATACCCCTCGTGTGAAAATAAAAAAAAAACCACGAAGATGAGTACACCCACTCACTCATTTCACACCAAAATCATACATTCATTCCCCGTATCCCTAAACCCTAAATCCATTCATCACCACAACCACCATCAAAACATTTGTGGTGTTCGAAAAAAAACATAGAACATAGATTACATGTTCGAAAAATTTTACTAAACAAACTAAAGGTGTTCGAAAAAATTTCTTGCAAATTTCATTTGTCCGAAAAAAAAAGATAGGACATTGTGTTCGATATTTTTTCATAAACAAACTCAAATTGTTCGAAATTTATTCCTACAAACACATTATATTCGAAAATAATTCCAAAACATAAAAAAAAACCCTAATTTTTTTCCAGAAACCCTAATTTTCTAATTTTCCAGACCTAGTCCTAAACTTACTTGTGTAGCGGTGGCGGCGGCGAGGGGAGAGGCACGATGGCCACGACGAAGGGGAGGGGGCGGCCGCGTCTGTGGGGAGAAGAGAGGGTGGCCGCGTCTGTGGGGACAAGAGAGGGCAGTCGCGACTGTGGGGAGGAGGTGCGGCGGTCGCGACTGTAGGGAGGAGGGGCGGCGGCCTCGCCTGGGAGGGGGAGGGGAATGGGTGGGCGGCGGCCGCGCCTTAGAGGGAGGAGGGAGGTGGCCGATGCGGCTGGGGACTTGGGCTGCGCGGCCGACGCAGACGGCGATGTGGGTTGAGCGACCGACACGGGCGGCGACAGAGAAAGACGAACGGAAGAGTGTGAAAGAGGGAGGTGGGTGTACTTGAATTGAAGAATATGAAATGAATAGAAGAATTTAGGTTTTATGAAGGTTAAGGGTATTTTGGGGTTTTCATAATGGGTATCCTCATCTCAGTGTGTGTCCTCATCGCGTGGGTGTCCTCAATACAGTGTGTGTCCTCATCGTGTGGTGTCCTCAATACATTGGTGTGTGTCTATAACCGCGCCCTTAAATCTATCATTAATTGAACTCAAGCTTTGGGCTACATGCATCAATTAAACTCATGGGTCCGACTATTTACACCTCCATTTGCGTTGAGAACACTCCCCCTCATTGGTTTTATATTATAATATTCATGTGAAATACCAAAAATACCCTATTAGTAAAATGGTACATACTAAATGCACCCCACTTACTGGACGCACCCCCCCTAATTTTTGGCCTTTCCCCTTCCACACTAAACCCCTTCTTCACCATTTCTTCACTTTCAAGTTACCGAAAAAAATTTCGGCCACTCTTATTTCTTCAATTTCGGCCACACCATTTTAACAAAATCGTTCCTTTATATTCGGGGTCCTTGAAGGATAACAAAATGGTTGAAACACGTGAAGGATTCTATAGATATGTAAGTTTAATGTTTTACTTTTTGACACTTTTTATTTTCGTAATGTAGGGATATATAAGGGTGTTTTCTTAGTTTAATTCATAATATATTGTTCCTTGCTTGGTTTTGAGTAGTTTATGATATATATTTGGAAGAAAATGGATTTTTGGGATGTTGGCGCGTTTAAAAAATATGAGTTTAGCGTGTATATATTTCGAGTCTGGTTCGTCGATGAAATGTGGTTTGGTCGATCGCCCGTTGTCGACCACATCATTGTTGGTCGCTGGGGAGAAGTCGACCATCACATTGTTGGTCGATGAGAAGAAGTCGACCAGCGCATTAAGTGGTCGACGGGAAGAAGTCGACCAACGCCTATTTGTCCGACAAATCATGGCCGACCGAAAGTGTGTTGATCGATAAGATGATGTCGACTAATTGTATTTTTAGTAGATTTGTCCTTTTGATTACGCTTATAGTATGATTTAGGGTTGAGTATCGGCACATAAGTTAATCCTAACGTATGATACGAGGAGGGTTGAGTGTTTGAATTATTATACAACTATCCTTCGTCAACATCCTTTGGATTGATTATAGCATGGATTTTGTGTTTGTTTTTCAGAATTTGGCGGATGATGAAGAGTTTGATCCGGATTTCTTTTATTATTCGGATAATCCGGATAACCCATTGGGGCCTTGTGATGATGAAGCCAACAAGGGTGCTTCAATTAATGAGGATGCCCCGGTTAATCAGGATGCCCCGGTTAATGAGGATGCCCCGGTTAATGAGCATGCCCCGGTTAATGAGCATGCCCCGATTAATGAGGATGCCCCGGTTAATGAGCATGCCCCGGATAATGATCTTGTGATTGACTACACCAATGTCTTCACCAATTTTAACTATTTCGAAACTCGAGAGGCCTTACAAGAATGGGTTCGAGACGTAGCCTTACAACACAACATTGTCATTGTTGTAAAACGCTCAGATAATGGCAGTGGCAAGAAGAAGGCCCAAGTTTTATTGACATGTGAGCGTGGTGGAACCTATCGTCAAAATAAGCCAAGGGGAAGAAACCAATTAGTTGTGTTACCAATCGATGATGATGATGTTGTTGTTGATTTTGATGATCAAAAGGGCCGAAAAAGGACAACGGGGTCGAAGAAGTGTGGATGTCCTTTTCTGTTAAGGGGTATAAAAATATCGGAAAATGAGTGGAGGTTGGACGTGAGATGTGGGACACACAATCATCCTGTAGCCATGTACCTTGAGGGCCACTCGTACGTTGGTAGGCTAACGCCCGAAGAAGAAGTGTTGGTTGTTGATATGTCCAAGTGCAACGCTCCACCGAAGGATGTGTTGAAATTGCTTAAGTCGAGAAATCTGAACAACTATTCTACCATCCGCACCGTGTACAACGTTCGAAGCAAGTATAAATTGGCAGGTTTTGCTGGAAAAAGTCAACTACAACAGTTGATGACATTGTTGATTGATAATCAATATTATCAAAGCCACAGATATTGTGCAGAGTCGAATACTATTCGAGATCTATTCTTTGCACACCCCACAGGCCTTTAGTTGTACCGTGCATTTCCAAGTGTGTTGATAATGGATTGCACGTACAAGACTAACAAATATAAGTTGCCCTATTTTGAGATGGTAGGATTTACATCCACAGGCATGACCTTTTCGGTAGCTTCTGTATTTCTCGATTGTGAGAAGGAGGAGAACTATACGTGGGCATTAAGTGTCCTTCGTGAGTTGTTGGAGGATGTGAGTTTACCGAGAGTTGTTGTTACGGATCGGGAGTTAGCCCTCGTGAATGCTGTTTCTTCCATATTTCCAGAGGCTAAACATTTCCTATGTAGATGGCACATAGATAGGAATGTTTTGGCCAAATGCAAGGGTAAGTTTGAGACCAAGGAGGATTGGGAAAGATTCTTCTTTTCATGGAAAAATGTGACGAACGCATCCTCCGAACAAGAATTGACTACCGTTCTTAAGATTTTTCAAAGTGAGTATGCAAATGCTAACAAGGAAATTGAAGCATACTCGTACTGCATGACACAGTGGGTAAATCCCTTCAAGGAGAAATTCATAGCCGTGTGGACGGATGAATACATGCATTATGAGAATACAACAACGAACAGGTATGTTTTAATATTATATATATAATTGTTGATTATTCGTTGATAATTAATAGTTTCTAGTTGTTGGACTTTTTCTATTTATTGTGTAGTTAAAATGATAATTACTATAACTACAATTTCAGGGTTGAGAGTCATCATGCAGCACTGAAGAGGTCGCTAGGTAATAGTGTGGGCAATTTTGAGATTTGTTGGTCAAAGACGGACACACTTTATCAAGCGAGCCACAATGCAATTAAAGCCTCGTTTGAGAAGAGTGTGAATGTTGCTTTACACAAGTTCAAGTCTGTTTTATATCATGAGCTTGTAGGAGTGGTGTCAATTTACGCGTTGGAAAAGATTTACAAAGAAATGACGTGTATCGAACACGGCGAGTCCAATCCTGACATATGCAATCACTATCTAAGGAAGGTATGCGGGTTGCCATGCACTCACGAACTCGACGAATATCACCGGCTTGGCAAATCGATACCTTTAGAAGCTATTGATAAGTTTTGGAGAAAGCTTGACATGGAGCCAAATTTGAGAAAGGAGGAAGATGTGATAGATGTGAAGGAGGATGTGGTTGAAGATCTTGACACCCGATATGAGGATATTATTAAAGGTTTGTTGATTGCCTACAAGGAGCAGGAGGAGCCGACGCAGAAGAGGGTAATGTTGAGGCAAGCCATAGAACTTGGGAATCCAAAGACCACTTCTCTTATTGAACCGGAGCCGAAAGTCAAGACCCGTGGTCGACCCAAAACAAATAAGAAAAAACCTAAAGCTTCTTCGACAAAACGGGATCCTAGCCTCTTTGAGTACATAGAATCAATGCCTTTCCCAACCAAAGAGGATGTTGTTGACTTGACGGAGTCTTCAAAGACTTCGAATACAAAAAAACAAGAGGCGAAGGTGTCTGCTTCGAATAAAAAGAAACAGGAGGCGAAGGTATTTGTCTTTTCTATATGTTTTGTGGCTCATTGTTTATTAATACGTTGCTTATTTTGAAAAATAATTTGGTGCATAGGTGGTTCCTCGTAAGCGTACGCGCTCATCTACCTCACAACAAGGACTTATAGCTCTATTGCCCGTTCGTTTTCAACCGTACGTGATGGAATGTGTTGATGTTGCATCAGACGGCCATTGTGGTTTTCGATCGGTAGCTAAGGCAATGGGGTTTGGGGAGGACAACTGGGCAAAAGTTCGACAAGACATGATGACGGAGTTGAGTCACCATGTCCACTTATACACGGGTGTCTTTAGAGAGGATAAGATGATCAACCAGATATTGACTGCCCTAAATTGTTTTGCTGATTTTGCACGGTCAAAGTTTTGGTTTCATCTACCCTATATGGGGTACTTGGTGGCATCGACCTACAATGTGGCCTTGATAACTTTGGGTAAAACACCACATGTCATAAAACATCAAATTATCCACATGTCATAAAACACCACATGTCATAAAACATCAAATTATCCAATTATCCAAAGAAACATAAATTCATCCAAATTAAACATCAAATTATCCAAATAAAGTAAACATTTAAATTATCCATAAGTATTCATAAAACACCACGACACTATTTAGCTCCTGGCACGTTTCTTTCCGCTTCCTCCCCTGCCCCTGCCTCTTGTTGGCCTTGATGATGATACCGACGGAAGAGGTGGCGGTTGTAGTGTTCTACAAGCTGATTCCATAACCTGCATTGCCTCATCCGCTGTCGGTGTGTCTCCGTCCTTCCACCTTTGAACCAATGGAGCCATCATGTTTTGAGCGATACTGATCATAAGCCATGCATCATCTGTGATGGGTACTCGATCAGACGATGCTGTCACACGTGTGGCTGGGTTCGACAAAAACACGTGTGTGTTCTGCGTGAACCATGTTCTATAGTCCGGAGCACTCTCCCACGGTAGTCTGGCCTTCTCTCCGAGTCTTTCAGACGAAAGCAGGTGCATATCCCACGTCTCAAAATAATCAGCCAAATAGCCCCACACAAGCTTAGTCTTCTTTGAAGTTTTAGCACTTCGTTCAGCACGTGCAACAAGAGGCCTCTCTGGAATCGTTTGGACAAATCCAAACTGTCGAAGCACTCGATCTGGCATGTACGGCTCCACGATATCACCACATACCAAACATCCATGAAAGTACGCGACTTCATACAAAGGATAATCTTGTCTCATTTTTGCATATGGATTCCACATAACCTGCATTACATACAAAGGATAATCTTGACTTCATACGCGACTTCAAGTAAATTATTGATTAAATAAATACCATTTATTCACACCAAAGAAAGGATAAGACAAGTTCTCACCTCATGTGGTTCTAGTGCATCCATACGCTCTCGAAATGCTTGAACACGAGCCTTCGATGGGCCGATCAATCCTTCAGGGGCCCACCTCGCTGATAGTGGATCACCAGTCTTGAAGTCCATGTTATGGGGAGGTTTGACCAATACGGGAAAGTGTTCATAAATCCAAGCCTACAAACAAACAACAACGGGTTAAAATTATTGATTAAAACGCAAAATAAAGACCAATACAGGAAAGTATGAATTTTACCTCTAATAGAGTCAAATAGCCTGATATCTGTGCGGTCTTATGTCTGGATGCCAAACCCATTTGTCTGTATAAATAAGCCAATGTGGCCGCTCCCCATGCATACTCATGCAAACCTTGCATATCCTCCAAATACTGAAGTCAGGACGTGGACACACGAGTTCCAGTCTTATCCGCAAATAAAGAGCAGCCAAATGTATACCACACGTACGCCCGTGAAGCACGCAACACCTGAACACGGTCATCAGAATATTGTTTCTCCATGAAGTTCTCTCGCAACCATTCTAACTTCACCGAAGACCCCCGTGAACCACTTACTAAACCCCTCGCAACATCGGATTTTACGCCCAATAACTTACTAACATCAGAATATGCAGAGATGTGATCAACACGAGTAGACCGTACTGGCCGTCCTTCAACAGGTAACCCGGTAATGCAGAAAACATCATCCAGTGTAATGGTAATTTCACCGAATGGAAAATGAAAAGAGTTGGTCTCAGGGTGCCATCGCTCAACAAAAGCAGTGATGAGGTTCTTGTTAGTGGATCTGTAGGAGAAATTCCTAATCTCAAGCAGTCCGGACTTTTTAAAATACTTAACCCATCGTCGATGCTGTGGGATATCTTCGTTCTCAGCAAATTCCCATGCCAAAAGCTTACTAATGTGGCTATGGCACTTGAGCACGGCGCGCTCTTCCCCCTTCCAAATGTAGTTGGCCACGTGAGTTTGGAAAGTGGTCAACAGTGGTGGATTGGCCACATCATCATTTGCTTCCTCTTCTTCATTTCCTACCTCATGTCTATCATCGAACTCATCGTCATCATCGTCAAATATATCTTCGGATTCTACCTCATCCTCATCCGCGTCTTCAGATTCTACCTCACCTATAGCTGGGGCAACTAGTGGTTGGGGTGCAACTTCTTGTTGTTCTAGCGCAGGGGAAATTTGTTGTTCTTGCGGTGGTGAGGAGGTACCTTGTTCTTGCGGTGGTGTGGAGGCACTTTGTTCTTGAGGTGGAGGTGCAATTTCTTCACCTATAGCTGGGGCTGGGGCAACAAGTGGTTGAGGTGCACTTTGTCCTTGAGGAGGCTCAACCATTTGCTCATTCTTTTTTCTGTTAGAAGCGGTTGGCCTTACTCTCTTCTTGTAAACTACAAACAGGGACACAAGCATTTCATCAAACACATTGCATGCACCATTAAACATTTAAACATCTCCACAAAAAGAGTCTTTTTTTTTTAATCCAAACACCTACACAAATTACATCACATAATACAATAAGGATATGTCCCCTAAACCAATGAGAAAAGTACTAAACAGAGCACGCCCATCGCGGGTTTCTCCTTCAAATGTCCAAAAAGCACAAAAATTCAAGAACCAATCCAAACAAGTGAAACAACTGCCCAAATCAGTTGTGGTCGACCCCCCGAAATCGACCAAAAACAATTTCGATCGACCCTCCGATGTCGACCAAAAAATGGGTCGTCGATCACCCGATGTCGCCCAAATACCAGGTGGTCGGTCACCCGATGTCGACCAACAATATTGTTGGTCGATCATCCGATGTCGACGGCACGCCACATCCGCGACGAACCAGAGTCGACGGCACGCCACATCCGCGACGAACCAGAGTCGACGGGGAGAAAGTACGAAACAGAGCAAAAAACTAAAAACGACAACAAATCGCGTACCAAATCACCATACATACATAGCCTTACACCCAATCGCGTACCAAATCGACCTAAACCATAAACCCTAAATCGCATTCGCCTAAAAACCCTTACAAAATCAACCATTTCATTCCTAAATCACCATACATACACCATTACACCATAAAAACCAAACAAATGCAACATAAAAAAATAAAGAAGTTCACCATCACCCTAAACCCATTAAAACTCAAGAACATTAATTTTTAAATTACATACCTGAGTCTTGTTTGTCCATGATGTTTCGAGCGAAGGGGGAGTGCGAATGGGGGTGTCTTCGTTCGGTGGTTGCCTTCTGCGTGAATGGAGAGTGTGCGAAATCAGTGGGGAATGGAGGGAGGTTGCCTTCTGCGTGAATGGAGGGAGTTTTTTTTGGTCGATGGTTTTTTGCAAAAGGGAGGGAGGAAGAGAGAGGGATAGAGGGACTTTTCAAAAGGGGGGGTGCATCTATAAGCCATGGTGTGTTTAGTAAAAATACATTAAATGATACAAAGGGCATTTATGACAATTTGAGGGGGGGTGCATCAGATTTTAGGGGGGGTGCGTCCAGAGGGGGAGTGTTCTCAACGCAAATGGAGGTGTAAATAGTCGGACCCTAAACTCATTTCTTCTATTAATTTTAATCCCAACTTGATTCTCTTATTCAGTCGGCTTCAATAACAAATGATAGCTGTTTTTTTCTCCAAAAATTATCCTTTTTTTCTAAAAAAAAATTTTAGCTAAACACACTGTTTTCTATTTCAAGTGAAATTAGTCAAGTTAATATAAATAATATATACATTGATTAGTGTAAAAATTGTTCGAAATCCATGTACTTAATTTGCATAATTATATAAGATTTTGTGCATTATTTACACTAAATTGACTAATTGCACTTGATTTTGAGAAGTGGTGTTATTTTCTATTTTTATAGAGAAATGAGCATTTTTAGAGCAAAACACACCTTGATTATATTTTGAAGTCAATTGAAGAGGTGAGACAAGAATGAAGCCAAAACGAGCCAAAAAATGAAAGGAGAAAGTTATTTGGGCCAACAATTAAATTGTTTGGCCCATCTAATTTAAGTGTCGGCCCATTTGCAAAATTAAATTGGAAGCAGACCATTTTACTCATTTCATCACATGAAATTGAGATGGTTCAAAGCTGCTACTTGAAGCATGGGCAACACCACCTCATTCTGCAATAAAGGAAGGGTCTGACTATATGCACCTCCATTTCAGTTTGATGCACTCCCCTTTCAGTTTTATTAATAATATAATAGGTAAAATGTCATAAATACCCCTCCTTCATTAAAATCCTATTACTACACACACCCCCAACCCTTCATCTTCTTCACCCCTCATCTTCTTCCTCCCCATTTCCTCCCCCTCCCCCCCTCCCTCCACCCCGTCGCCGGCCACCCACGCCTCGCCTCGCCGCGGCCACCCACGCCTCGCCTCGCCGCGGCCGCCCCAACCACTCCCGGCCACCCCGCCTCCGCCTCGCCTCCTGTTAAAAAAAAAAATACAGATTGGCGGCCGCGCGGCCACCCTGTCCATCGGCCGCCGCGACCGCCCCCAGGTTTGCCCCCCCTCCCCCGATCTCTTCTCTCCCCTCCATTTCCCCCGCCACCACCGGAATCGCCCTGATTTGTAAAAAAAAAAAAAATACAGCGGCCGCCCCGTCAATCGGCCGCCGCGGCCGCCCTCTCCCCTCCATTTCCCCCCTCCAAACACCACCCCGATCTGTAAAAAAAAAAAAAAAAGTTTCAGGGCCGCCCCCGTCCATCGGCAGGCGGCGGCCGCCCCTACCTCTCTCTTCTCTCCCTCTCTTCTCTCCCTCTCTTCACCGGCGTTGGTTCACGGCGTTAGCCCACCCCGATTCGCCGGCACCAGGTTTTTTTTTTTTTTACTTCAACACTGTAATGTCGACCATATACACTCTCGTCGACATAATAATGTCGACGAGAGTGTATATGGTCGACATTACAGTGTCGATCGACATTTGTTGGTCGACCATATATTCTTCCGTCGACAAAATGTGGTCGACAGGAAGATATATGGTCGACGAAACGTGGTCGACGAGAAGATATATGTTTGGCACTGGTTTGACGAATTTTTTTAAAAAAATATGTTAGTTTTCTAAGTTTTGATAATGGTGTTTGTTTTGACGAATTTTTTTTTAAAAAATGTTAGTTTTCTAAGTTTTTGATAATGGTGTTTGTTAATGGGTTTGATAATGGTGTTTGTTAATGGGTTTGATAATGGTGTTTGTTAATGGATTTTTTATTTTTTGTGACCGGCCGGAATTTTGGGGAAAGAAAGGATAGCAGAGGGTGCGTAAAGGGGTGCATCTAGTACGCATAATTTGTATATGGTCGAAAGTTGAAAAAAAATCTGTTTTTTTTTTGAGTTGATGGTCGCCGGAAATGTTGTCTCCGGCGACCGTTTCCGACGACCGGAAGTTGTGTGTTAGGGGAAGGTGAAAGAAATGAGGTGGGGTGCATCTAGTATGGTTTTTTAATGAAGGGTATTTTAGGTTTTTTACCTATTATTTTATTAATAAAATTGAAAAGGGGAGTGCATCAAACCGAAATGGAGGTGCATATAGTCAGACCCATAAAGGAATCAAACTGGGCCTCAATCATTTTATTTTTGCCAAGCCCAGATGAGAAAAAGGGGCCCAAGCCCATGAATTAAATTAGGAAAAGGGGCAGCAGCTGGGGGAGCAATTCTGCAATACGCAGCGGCGAGAAACAGGGGCCAGCGCACGCATCACTCATTTGGGGGAACCTCCACCCCCTTCCACCTCACTCAATACACTTAATTTTAGTTTATTAGTTAGTTTTAAATATAGTTTTTCATTTTCTTGCAAGCAACACAAGACCTGAGGTGATACCCTTCTTTATATTAATGTTTGGTTGTTTATCTTTTATGTGTTTGTTTTATTTGATTAATTTAGTTATTGGCTAGATTTATTGGTGTTTGGGTGTTTTGATTTGTGATGGAATTGGTGTTATTAGTTTAATTTTAATTGTGTAATTCATTGGAGTGAATATTGGTTAGCTTTATGGATTTTGATAGATCATTTGCTAGAACTCAATTAGCAAGTTATATGTGAAGCTCAATTAATACAACGAGAGTTGGTTAATCGGGGTAGATAGTATAATCGAGGGTTGGGAATCGAGTGAATGAGTAAATATTGGGTTATCGCAACGAGAGTTGGGTAATTTTCATTAGAATCCCATTAATGTACATTAATTGCTTGAATGAGAATATGAGTGATTAGTGAGAAGACCATAGGAGCTTGGTTTCTAGTATTCAAGTGGAAAAACATGATTAGAGATTAGTTTAGTTTAATTTAGATAGAGTAGAACCCCTTAATTCCTTAATTGTGTGATTACCCGGGCAAGAACGACTCTATTCTTCCTCCCGATCTTAGGTGCCTTATGAGATATATGCATTAGTGATTGCTTCTACCAAACACCAACCTACGAATTACACATAGAAGTTGAGCTTTAACACTATTTTCACACAATGACGAACACCCGAACACTACATCTCACATTTGATCTTGATCATCATTTTACTTGCTTTTTCTAGTTTGTTTTTATCTTGTTGATTTTTACATTTAGTCTTTAGCTCACCCCCATGTTTTATCACTATAATTACACGACGACGTATAACACTAAGGCTACGCAAGCAAACTAGTCCCGTGATTTGATAATTTAACCGGACACTTAATTTTACTACGAGGATCCTCTTATAATTGAGAGGAGATTATTGAAAAATACGTGTCATATATTCAATTAAGCAAAATGTACACATAAATTTTAAATTATTATCACACTAATCACTGATTTGTTAGAAAGTGAAGTAGGCAGAATGAGATGAGAAGTAGCACCTTTACAAAATATACGAATAAGATCAAAGAAAGTAAATTTGAATTCAATTATTTTAGTGAAAGAAGGAGGTAGATAAATGTAGAATATTATCTGGACGGGGTTAAATAGACATGCCCAATTAGCACTAAAAATGTAGTTCATAGATTGTAGGTCCACAGACTAAATGGGCCAGCCCAGCTATTATCATTTTTTTTTTTCCCTTCAGCTTTGTTAGATACACTCCCCCGATACAACTACTCCCCTCAAAACACATCTACGATAGATGCACTCCCCCCAAATTATCTATTATACCCTTTATCTTCAAATTCAATGTGATAAATGCACCTTCCCTATAAAACCCTATTTTCCTCATTTTTCCCCCAAATTCCACTCTCCTTCATCTTCTTCTTCACGCCGCCGTCACTCCCCCAACGGCAAGCTCCGCCGCCCACTGCCCATCGTCTGTCGACCGCCGCTCAAGCCGCCCACATGTGAGGCATACGTCGGCCGCCGCCCATCTGCGAGGCGTCCGTCGGCTGCCGCTCCTTTTTTATTTCTATCCAAGCAGCGCTAGCGGCGCGGCGCCGCCCCCTTCGCCAGCGCCGCCGCCGCTTCCTTTCCCCTCCACCTTGCCCCAATATTCTCCTCCGACGACCCCTCCCTCCCTTCTCCCCGGACAGCTCCCCCCTCCCGCTTCCTTTTTTTTTTTGTAACAAGCGTAACGCGGCGGCAGCCCCTTTGCCCAGTGCCGTCGCCTCCTCTCCTCCGCCGCCATGCCCCAACCTTTTCCCTCGACGGATTCTCCCTCCTCCCCGACGTACGGTCCTTCGCGATTTGCGAAACAGAGGTATGTTTTTTTTGTTTTTTTTTTCCATTTTCAACGGGACAATGAGAAATTGTCGACCATAAACCTTATGATCGACAAATTATTTTTATGGTCGACAAATTGTTGTCGACCATAATGTTTAGGGTCGATAATTTCTTGTCGAAAATTCTATTTTTTTTTTAAAATTTCAATCGGTAAAATGTTGTCGATGAGAATATTTTTCGTCTACAAATTATAGTCGATTAGATGCTTTATGATCGACAAACCAGTGTCGATCTGGTTTGTCGAAAAAAAAGAAAATTTCAATTTTATTTTTTTAGATTTTTAAGTTTTTTTGACGCTGGTGGTGTTTGACGGAGGTGGTGGAGGTGTTGGCGGCGGCCGGCTGCCGAAGAGGAGGTGTTTGACGGCGGTCGGCGGCCGGAGTGGTGGCGGTGGCTGTCCTAAAATTAGGGTTAATTCAATTGAATTAGGGTTTTAAAAAGGGGGAATGTATGTATCTTTAATATTTTATAAAAGAGTAAATGTGGTATTTTACATGAATATTTAATTAATAAAAGTGGAAGGGGAGTGTATTTAACAAAGCTGGAGGGGTATATACCCCAACCCTTTTTTTAATATAGAGATTTGCCCAATAAATGATTACTGCAATTTAAAAAGAGGCGCGGGTAAATGCACCCGTATTTTCTATGAGTATACCCATCAAACATTTTTTTTAATCTTTCAGAACATGTGAATTGTCCCATATACCTCTAGGGTAAAATTTATGAAAAAAACGAAGATGAGTACACCCACCCATTCTATTTCACAGAATTATCTCCACCACCACCACCACCACCACCACCAACACAAACACCATTTTTCAACAAAAAAATCTCCAAAATTTCAAAAAAAATTAACATGTTCGAAAAAATTTCCAGAACAAACATGCTCAAAAATAACAAGATGTTTGAAATTTTTTCCAGAACAAACACCAAATGTTTGAAAAAAATTCCAAAACAAACACCAAATGTTCGAAAAAATTTACAAAACAAACATGTTCGAATTTTTTTTCAAAACAAACCCAATATGTTCGAAAAAAATTCCAAAACAACTCAAATTTGTTCGGAAAAAAAGATCGAACAAGATGTTCGAATTTTTTTTCAAAACAAACACAGATTGTTCGAAATTTTTTCCAAAACAAATTCAATAGGTTCAAAAATAATTCACAAACTTCTAACATACCCAAATTTTCCTAAATCAAGAAATCAAAAACTGACCTACTTGTCTTCTTTAGTGGCCGCGTCCACTGGCCGGCGACGTGAACGGCGGCCGCTTCACATGGAGGAGGGGCGACGGCGGTCACTTCGCACGGAGGAGGGGCGACGACGGCCGCTTCGCACGGAGGAGGGGACGAGGGAGGAGGAGAGGGGTTGCACACACCTCTAGCGGCGGCGGCGAGCGCGCACACCTCCAGCGGCGGCGGCGGCGGCGTTTGAAGGAGGAAGGGGAGGGGGCGCGACGGCGCCCTGCGAAAGACGAGAGAGGGTTCGCGACGGCGGCCGCCTCGCTTGGAGGAGGGGCGGCCGCGTCGCTTGGTCTTCTCTTCAAACGGAGGGGTCGCGGCGACGTAAGAAGCTTCAAACGGAGGGGTGAGGAGGTGGGCCGCGGCCGCCTGAGAGTGGGAGGAAGGGAGGAGGCGGTGGGCCGCGACCGCCTGAGTGTGGGAGGAGGCGTTTGACAGAGAGAGAGGAGAGAAATTTGGTGGGTGTACCAAAATAAGAGAAAAATTAGGATAAGTAGAAGAAGGAGGGTATTTTGGAGTTTTACACGTGGGTGTCCTCATCCGTTTTGTGTGTGTCCTCATCGCGTGGGTGTACTCATAGTATCTTCGTGTGCCTTTAGCCGCGCCCTTTAAAAAGTGGCTCATAAGCCCTTAAGCCCAACCAATTTCAGAAGCCGCCCATCAGTCATTAATTAGTATTATAGAAGTATTTCTTTTTCTAATATTATAAATTTTATTTTGTATTTTTTATAAGTATTAATTATATTATGACGTTGTAACTTGTATTTTAATATTTGGGACCAAATTTTGCATGGGACAATGTAACGTGGCGGGTTATGAAAAGAATTTAATTAAAATAAATTATATTCACTACCTGCTAATTAATTATTACCCCTTAATTAAGTAATGAAATTTGATCTTTTCACACAAATTAATTTTACAATAAAAAGTTTAAAAATATAAAGGGACAAAATATAAAGGGACAATCAACATGCATGGTGAGAGGACCATATATATTAATTATCATGTTGTAACGTGCAGTGTATGCAGAAAACACAGTTTCTTGTGAGACTAGCTATCTTATTAGTTTGTATGCATTAATTCTAATGCACATGTATTCGTTTAATTACCCAGAGACCAGAGTAATATATACTGCTTTTTTTATATTCAAAGTGATAACTCTTATTATTAGCATATACATATTATATTTATCAATTTAAGAACAAATAACGCTCATGAATTGAAATCAAACATTTTTAATATATATATCACAAGTCATTATATATATATATATATATCTAACATATATTTAATGAAAAAAAGGAGATAATATCACAAATCATTATGTAAAGTTGTAACTTGAGTTTAGTTCAAGTTTGGTCCTGTATTATGTTAATATAACATTATTAGTCTTTTTATTGTTAATTTTTGGTCATTTTTGCCCATTATTTCAATATTTCTCAGGGATTTTGACCTTCTATCACATCTAAAAGTTCGAATTTGTATAGAGGTGTATAACTATAATATATTTATTTTATATTAATTCTCTAACACCCTAAACCACTCGTAGGCCAAATTATCGTCTTACAAGCCAAAACTTTGATATATATTATATTAATTCCCTTAACATTAGTATATTAATTCGAGTGCACATTTATAAAATGTTGGTAAAATACATTCACATGGTGATCATCATGAATTATTCAATTTAGGAGGCCCCATGCACTACTATAATAGTGATGATATGATGCTGCTTCGTTGAAGTTTCCACTTTTAATCTATTCAATTCAATTCAACTAAAAAAAAGCATGAAATTCTCCAACGACGTGTTCCACGTTTCAAGTATATATACAGTAACAGTTGTTACATTTTATTAATTAATAATTATCTCATTATGTACTAGCTAGCATCACTCTATAAATACCTCCCTCTGCATCATTTCTTCTTCATCAAATATTTCCATCTTTTTCTTTCATATTTCATAAACAATATAGAAAATGGCCGCTTCCACGTGCAATAAATCATTCTGTAGTAACTACATGCTCCTCAACCCTGAAGATTCAGGATTCTTTGATATTTTAAAAGTTTTGTTTTCGAGCAACATCTCAAATAGGAGCTTTGTGGATTGCCCTACTGGCACTAAGGAGCCGTTCGGGCGTAGATGGTTGATATTTGTATCGACGATGATGCAGAAATTATTGCAGGCGACGGCTAAACCTATGGCCGGTCTTGGCGCTGGAATCGAGCATTGGTTGAATTTGGTGTCCCGAAATGGAGGTTTCTTTAGTCTCATATCCAATGCATTCAAAGGTACGATAACTTGTTGATAGTCTAGCAATAAACATTCATCAATAACGGTGTAACAAAAGATGTTACACATGAATTTTGAAACTAATTAATAGATAGACATATATAAGTTCATGGTTTAATTTCTTAATTTATGTTAACTTAATTGACTAAACAAGATGCTTCAAAAATAATAGTACATACATAAGTGACTTTTTCAGAGAATCTTAAGCTTTAGTTTGTGTAAATTAAAGAATATCATCTGACAATATTCAAAGTTCAAGTTGTGAATAGTTGTTTGTCCTAATATTAATTGACTTGCGGATGTTGAATTCCAATTATGCTTCTTCGTTGAAGATGCCACATGTGTCCCACATCTAAATAATTTGATTTTAGGATGCATTATAAGTACACAAGTTCAATGTGGGTGGACATTGTATTCCAAGGGGTCCAATTTTTCCTTTTTACATGCTTAGTTGAAAATTTTATAATTATATGTACTAACTCTAATATTTGACAATAAATTTTTGGGTAGATTTAAAGATATGTTTCATCCTACATCTATTTTCACACACACAAAAAAAATGAAAATGAAAATGAAAATTTTACTCAAACCTTAATTTATCCTCACAATATACAATTCACTCTCCATTTCATTATTTTTTCTAACACAATTAACTCATAACCACACAATTAAAATTGATTTAACAAAAATGCCCTTACTTTATTATTATTATATATTGTTATAATAATAAAGCATAAAAATCTCATTATTAACTGTGTCATAATATTTTGGACGACACCGTGTTAAACATATGATAAAATATTAATCCGTTGAATAAGTAAAGTGGTAGGTAATGTATGGGACCGTTTGAATAAGAAAGATTATGATCAGGTAGATTAGAATCAATAAGACAAAAAATATAAAATAATGTCCCGACAGGCCCAACCTACCCAGCTCAGGATGAGGTGGATCTAGATAACTTTATGCCCACGCGTAGATTTTATTAGTTAATTGTATAATTGTATGTTAAAATATTCAAATATGATTAATGGTATATATCCTACGTAAGACACCAAAAAATGGACAAAGAACCCTATTTTTCTAATTATATTTCAGTACCCTACTGATCATTATCGCCTTGAAAATAAATCAATTGATTCTTTTTTTTTAATTAAAAAATAAAATAAAACCATTCTTAGATGTACTTAATCAATTAAATATTTTTCCGGGACATCATATTCCAAATGAAATCTTATGATCAGGTATACATTATCAATTACTCCAAACAAATACACTTGCATTTTAAATTTTATTGTTCAATTTATACAATTTAATCTGTGATCCACAATTGTATAGGTGCAAACCAATTGCACCAAAGTATTATCCTACATTTATATATCTAATTTCTCTTGAATTATGTGTGCAGGAAAAGTAGTACAGCCCGATAGCACGTCTGCAAGTTTCACGTCGTTCCTGGGAAACATCGATAAACGGATTGAATTAGACTCGAGCATCGAGCCTGGTGACAAAAGATACTATGCTGCACTTTCAGTAATGGCTTCAAAGGCTTCTTATGAGAATAAACAATTCATTCAGTCTGTTGTCAATGAACATTGGAAGGTACGTACACACTCGTACATAGTTTTGGTTTGGCTTGAATAAATAAGGGTGAAATTATTAATAAATTTGATTCCAAAAATTTAGTATACTGACCTGCAGGATCAATGCAATGGAGTACGTATATATTACTGACTAAAAATATTAAATCAATTTTTAATTAAAGCTATAATTAATTAGTGGCTCTAGTAATTTCGAAAAGACATATATAGACGATTAGATTAATATTTGGGGTATATATATAAGACCCAGATTCAATGATAAGATTGGGCAACTTGCATATTTAATTAATTATTTTGAATCAGAGAGCTTTATCCCGAACGTGTTATATTGGTTTGAATCTTGACCATGTTCGTGCACGAAACGTATCGAATTTTTCACTAGGAACTTTACTCAGTCCTCCTTTTCAATTTTTTTTTTTTTTTTTTTGATAGGTTGTTTACTTTTACTTTAGCTAGTATATATAATTAATCAAATTAAATTGAAGACTTTGACGGTCGTAAATTATAAATATATAGGTATAGGTTCCACCTGGCCTACATGTAATTATTTTTTGAATTTTTCTCAATCTTTTATTTTATTTATTTCCTTTTATTTTAACAACTCAGTACATAATACTATTATCATATTTGTTTTGATTTTTTTATTGGTTTTCTAAGCCTGGTAAAAAAGTAGGTACTTATTATTATTTTTTTAATTGATTTTATGACAGATGGAATTCTTGGGTTTCTACGATTACTGGAATGGTGAGTTACTCTTTCCTAACCCAGCCTAAAAATCTATTCTATGTTCTATTTTTCATCTCTAGTATATTGAGTTAATGGATATTACTATAATTTTTTTTTAAATGAGATGAAACAAACATGATTTTTACAAATTTAAACTAAATGAGATAAAATTATTTCATGGATGCACAGATTATCAAGGAAAAGCCACAACACGAGCACTAATAATGGGCGACGAGATGCATACACTCTTCGAATATGAGGGAAAAGCGACAACACAAGTATTTATAATGGACGACAAGAAAGACACACTCGTCGTGGCATTCAGAGGAACAGAACCCTTCGACGCGGATGCATGGTCTTCCGATTTCGACCTCTCGTGGTACCAGATTCCGGAAATGAACATGGGGAGAGTCCACGGCGGATTCATGAAAGCTCTCGGCCTTCAGCGAAGCGACGGCTGGCCTCAACAACAAGACCCCACCCGACACGAAACCGCCTACTATGGCATCAGAAAAATTCTCAAACATCATCTCGAAAAAAACGAAAACGCCAAGTTTATTGTTACCGGCCACAGCTTAGGCGGCGCGTTGGCCGCTTTATTTCCTGCGGTTTTAGGGATGCATGGCGATTCATTTTTGCTTAATAGGCTTGAGGGTGTGTACACATTTGGACAGCCTAGAGTTGGAGACGCGGAATTTGGGAATTACATGAAGAATTTGATGGAAACTTATCATTTTAAGTGTACCAGATTTGTTTATAGCTTCGACTTGGTCCCAAGGTTGCCGTACGATGATTCTACGCTATTGTTCAAGCATTTTGGCACCTGCGTCTATTTTAACAGCCTATACCAAGGAAGAGTAAGTTCCATATATAGAAATAATAAAATGCCAAATCTTGTTATTATAATTTGTCTTGCTAAAAGTTTTTAATGACAAGACTTGTCGTTAAAAACATTTAGAGATATAAATCAATTTAATCTCATAACTTTTTATCTTTTTTGAAATGGTCCAAAAAAAGTTAGGTGTACCAATTTAGTCTCATTTTTTATAATTTATTTTGTTTTGGTTCCAGAAAAGTTAAATTTAATTGTGAAAATTTGGGACTAAATTGGTACATTTAACTTTTTTGGGACCAAAATAGAATAAATTGCAAAAAAAATGGGACTAAATCGGTACATTTAACTTTTTTGAGACCAAAACAAAATAAATTACAAAAAAATAAGACTAAATTGATACATTTAACTTTTTTGGGACCATTTCAGAAAATGTTAAAAGTTACAAGACTAAATAGACTCATAAGTTATATCCCAAACATTTAACTAGTTTGAAAAGTTATAATAAGAGAATTTCGTCATTAAAACTCAATTTTCTTATATTGAATTATCTATATATTAGTACTTTTTTTTTTTTTTGTTAAATAATTACATGCTACATGTGTTGAATGTTTGACATGTGACACTAATAAACAATACACTAGTCAAAACCTCTATCATTTGTAACAAACTTATGATCTTGTGCTACATTAGACTTTCTCATTAGTCTAAAACATGACACTTTTGGGAATTTTAGTGATACTTCAAATATTAAGTTTAAAATATGTGTCATGTGAGTTTCAGTGATATTTTTAAAAAAATAATATGTTGGTTAAATATTTATAAATGTGCAGGTTGTAGAAGAAGAACCAGACAAGAATTATTTCTCTATAATATGGATGATACCGAAGTTTGTAAATGCTTGTTGGGAGCTGATTAGAAGTTTTGTGATAAGATACTGGAAAGGAGCAGAGTATGAAGAAGGGTTTCTTCTTCGATTCTTTCGAGTTATTGGTGTATTTGTTGCAGGGGTGCCAGCCCATTGCCTCCAAGATTATGTGAATTCCACAAGATTGGGATCACCCGACGTCTTTCAGTCCATTAATCATGGATCAAATGACCAAAAATTCTTGAAGATTCAATGATAGAGCTTTATGCAATAATTTGTCAATATATTAATTTTTCTTAATTACATATTTTTAAGTTGGGTGCATGTTTTCTTCTCAAGTTTAAATGTAATGTAATAACAAATTTCGTGAAATTAATTATATAAAAATACGAAAAATGAAATACAATGAGGCTCCATTTGTATTGATAGATTTAGGTATGGATTTTAAATTCACAATCTAAATTCACTACAATTGTTTGGATTTCATGTCATTTGAAATTCATATATTTTAAAATACTTTCATTTGAAATGCCTTCACAAATCAATTTTTTTCATCCAAACACAACCTAAGAGTTTATATATATAGATCCAACATCGAATCAAAGAAGTTAGGTGGAAATATTTTTTCCACACTGAAAAAAATAATGGATTGTTTAATTGTATCCAACTTACTCATGTCCTCTACCGTGATGGTCGTGGAATTAAAGTTAAATCCTTGAAGAATGGACGGGGCTTAGTGATCGCTTTTCTCACATTCTGCTACAGATAATTCCGAAAGACAATTAAGAATAACCTCTGCATAAATATGCGATAATCATGACTCTTCATTTCATACAATTTTCATTTAATAGTGATCGAGCTATGTTTGACATGTACCATCGGTAAATTTCAACTCTCTAACCCTTTTGCACAGAGTCTCACTCTGCTGCATATTTAGTGTGTAAATTGTCTTGCCTTTGGGTACTTTCTAGTACGTTTACATCTACTAATTAATTCCGGTCGACGATAAAATTGATTGAGTTTCTGCCTAGATTTAAGGGTCCTTTGTTTCCCATCCACATTCATCATTGTGTTAACAAATTATCGAATATACTTTTTTCGATGTGCATCACATTTAAATTGTGTCGTATCATCAGTGAAATTTAATACGGCAAGTCCCAAAAAAATAATTTTTTTCTTAAATCACCATACTCTCCCATAGACCATTTGTTAATAGTCTCGACGTTCTTTTCTGTTACTTTCACCATATCACGTTGTTCCTTTAAATGAAAATACTAGCACCTATTTGATGGGAGGTGGAAAGTTGTCATTTTTACTTAATGATATTATTTCGATACGAATGATGTTGAGGTAAGAATCTACGATGATTGTCAAACCACAATTATTTTTAATTGATAGTTAGGCTGAAAGTATTTTTATTTTACTTAGGGAGTGTTTGCAAACTCTATAAACAGCTTAAAAACATTTCTCAAAAGTAAAAACTGTGAGAGGGCAGCTTTTTGTAATGTTTCAAAACACCCCCTTACAATATACAATATGGACATGTTGTCCTTCTTAGTGTACTTCATCTAAACTACATCGAATAGGTAAGAAATTAAGTCATTAATGATTCAGATAAGAGCAGATTGCATCAAGAAATCGTGGTTTCTGGGCAACATGAAACGTTTCCACTTCAACATCCCACAATAATTTCAAATCTGCTAATAGAGGTTAGAGAAAAATATCCAATTTTTCCTTGAGAATTTTAGGATTTGACACCAAAAGTGTAAGGAGCTTTTGTTGGATGTGTCAATAATGAGTGAAAATAAAAATTGTGTATGTTATTCCGACGAACCACATCATCTTTAATTTTCATGTGGGAAAAACAAACGGTGTAACAATATGTTCAATTAGCCTTAAAAATACAGGATTAAGATTTATAAATCTTAAGCTTATTTAAATTTGAGCTTATTTGACCCAGACCCGTGGACTAAATGGGCCAGATCACCTATTAAAGAGGTTGTTATAACTTATAAGGGTCCGACTATTTACACCTCCATTTGCGTTGAGAACACTCCCCCTATGAATTTAATAATAAAATAATGAAGTAAAAAACCAAAAATACCCTTTAAGTCATATTAAACTACTAAATGAACCCCCACCTTTAAACATAAGTTTTATCCATCCTCCGCCGTCGCCGCCGTCGTCGTCGTCACCACCAAACACCAAAATTTCTCCCCAAACAACAAAATTTCTCCCCAAACAAAAAAAATTCAACTTAAAAAATTTTAACTTTTTTTTTAAGATTTCGACAAACCAGTGTCGACCATATTCACTCTCGTCGACACTGGTTTGTCGACAAGATTGTATATGCTCGACATTTGTTGATCGAAAAAAAAAAATTTTAAAAACTCATCGATAACTTTAGGTCGACCAAAAATACACTCGTCGACACCCTGTTGTCGACGGAGTGTATTTGGATCGACCTAAAGTGGTCGAAAGGTAAGAAAAAGAAGGAAAAAAAAACCAAAAAAAAAAAACAAACCTGGATTTGGCCGATGGACGGGAGCGGGGGCGAGGGCCGTTGAGCGGGGGCGGCGGCCGTTGGGCGGGGTCGGGGGCGGCGGCGGTCGATTACTGTAATTTTTTTTTTTTTACAAATCGAGATGGGAGAAGGAGGGGGGAGGGAGGGGACTGGCTCGGCGAGGGAGGGAGGGAGGGAGGAGGAGGGGGGAGGGAGGGGACGACCGCGGCGGCCGATGGACGGGGCGGCCGCGATCTGTTCTTTTTTTTTTTTTTTTTACAGGCAGGGGGGGGCGACGGGCTCGGCGAGGGAGGGAGGGGGTGGCGTCGCCGGGTGGTGGAGGGGCAGGTCGCCGGCGGTGGTGGTGAGGGGTGGGGGAGAAGATGAAAGAAGAACTGGTGGAGGAGGAAGAAATGGAGATGGAAGAAGATGGAGGATTTGGGGGAGAAAGTAGGGTTTAGGGGGGTGTAAGTAGTAATTGGAATTATATAAGAGAAGGGCATTTATGACAATTTGAGGGGGGTGCATCAGATTTTAGGGGGGTGCGTCAAGAGGGGGAGTGTTCTCAACGCAAATGGAGGTGTAAATAGTCGGACCCAGTAAACCTTTTTTTTTTGGGTTGAGGTATATACCCCTCCAGCTTTGTTTAATGCACTCTTCCTTTCATTTATTAATTCAAAAATATATATGAAATACCATATTTGCCCTTTAATAAAATGTATAGATACATACACCCCAATTAACCCTAATTTCCTCTTCTTCCCCAACCTCTCTACCGCCTCTCTCTTCTCCTCCCCCCCCCCCTTTTTTTTTTCGTTTTCTACACTCCCCCTCGCCGGCGCTCTCCCCCTCCCCCCTCGCCGGCGCACTTCCCCCTTCCATCGCCGACGCTCTCCCCCTCCCCTCTCCCCATCGCCGTCGCACTCCCCCCTCCCTTCCACCGCCGCACTGCTCGTTTTTTAAAAATTTTCTGTAACAAGCGGCGGCGCCGCCCCTCTCGCCTAGCGACGCCGCCGCCCTCCTTCGCCTCTAGCCATCGCGGCCCGACGACGCTCGCCCCCAGCCGTCGCCGACGAAGAACAGGTTTTTTTTTTTTTTTTTTTAATCGACCATTATTGGTCGCTCGAGAACACTCTCGCCGACGATAGGTTGTCGATGAGAGTGTTTTTGAGCAATCAATAATAGTCGAAAATTTCAATTTTTAATTTTTCTTTTTTACCGGAGTGTTTTTGGGCGACAAACCAGTGTCGATCGGAGTGTTTTTGGGCGACAAACCAGTGTCGACCGGAGTGTTTTTGGTCGACTCTGGTTTGTTAAAAGTACTAAGTTTTTTTTTTTTTTTTTAATTTGAGGCGGTGGTTATGGTGTCGATTGGAGTGTTATTGCTATTTTATTTTATCAAACATGTTCATTTTTGTGGGTGTTAGAATTAGTTTGTGGTGGTTGTGGTGGTGGTGGCAAAATTCTAGGGTGTAGGGTATTTAGGGTGCAGTGCAACGGAGATGGGGAGTGCAGAAAACGGGAAAAAAAAATTGGAAGGGGAAGAGAGAGGCGGCAGAAAGAAGTTTGGGAAGAAGATGAAATTAGGGTTTGATTAGTGTGAAAATTGCTTGAAATTCATGTGTTTATTTTACATAATTTTGATGGTTTTGTTGCATTATTCACACTAAATTGACTAATTGCACTTGAAATGAGAAATGTATGTGTTTTGCTATTTTTTAGGTAAATTGAACTTATTTGGAAGCAAAATACGTATCTGAGAATTTATGGAACCAAGAAGATAATTGCACCATTGGATGCGTCTCGAAAAAATGAGTGGAATGAAAAAAAGAATCAAGTCAATCGGAGGTCGGGAGCTCAAGATATGATCGAAACAAGAAAGTGTGAAACTGTAACAGATTCCACTCGGGCAGCCGAGTCAACCCACTCGGTTGACCGAGTGAAATCTGCTTCCAGGTCAGTTTCTGGACTTCCATCTCACTCGGTCGACCGTTTGAGGTCACTCGGTCGACCGTTTGAGCCCGTTTCTGCGCGAAAATTCGAGAATTTTAAAGAATTTCAAGGGCCTAAGTGCAAATTTCGTCTCCAACACTCTTCCAAGCTATAAATACCTCCCCAAATCAGATTATTAGGAGGCTTGGCCTCACTTTCACACACTCAAGCCCTAGTTTCACTCTTAGATAGATTTTTAACATATTTTGCAAGTTTAATTCCATAGATTAGCTTCAAATTTAGTATTTAGGTTGGGTTCTTGAAGATTTTGGCTACATTCACTTGTAATATTCTAGATTGTTGAAGAATCATCAAGGTGACTTCCACCCAAACTCTATTTTGTTATATTATTGATATTTTTATGTCTATTTCTAGTTCTCTTGTTATTTTAGCCATGGGTGTTTCATCAAACACCATGGGCTAAGCTTTTTATGCTTTGGGTGTTTGAAACCATGTGAATATTTAGTGTTAAAATTGTTTATGCTTTGATTATTGTTGATATTTGGATTGTTGCTTCTCTTATTGGGTTTTATTGGTGCTTTGAGTATTAGCTTCTATTAATCCATATTTTGAGACATGTTTAGCGTAGACGAGAGTTACATGAACATGTTTAAATTTATGGTGTGAGTTGTTGGTATACAAATGCGTTTATTATACTTTTAATTCGTCGAGAGAGAGTTAATTGTATTAGAACCTCATTAGGAGACATTAATTACTTGAATGGTTATTTGGGTAGTTGGTGAAGATTAGGAAGATGTCTTATTACCGGGTTTGGGAACACCTTAGACGTAAGGCTATAGTACCCGAAGGGAAACGATTTTCATCCTAACATCTTGATGCTCTTAGCAAATCCAAATTGAAGCATAAAAACGGTATAAGCAATCCCGCTCGATTTCACTAGGTAGAGAACACCCGAAGCATTCCCAACCATTGCACTTCTCCGAATTTAGATTCGTAGTTGTTCTTTACTTTAATTGTCATTTTCTCGTTTTCTTAGTTTAGTAGTTAATTTTACTTATTAGGATTGTGTTTAGTTTAATTTATTGTCTTTAGATTATTTTTTAGCTTTAGTTTTGCATTCAACTCCCTAAACCGTAGCTACATTAGTTATGACGACATACAACTCTAGGGATCCATTGCGCTAGCCCACCTCCCATGGTTCGATACTACTTGGTCGAAATACTTACATGTATATTACTACGATCCCTTATGCTTGAGGGGAAGTAGTTAGTCAACCTATAGTGACCAAAAATTCGTTCAAGTCAATGGCGCCGTTCAAGTGTTGCTACGAGCTACAATTACTTGCTTTTATTTTGTTTTTATTTTTGTTTCAAGAGTTTGATATTTGCAATTTTTCATAGGTGCATGATAACAAGAGCACGTGGTGGACAAATTGAACCTATCAATCTTGAGATTGAAGCAACCGCAAGAAGGAATCGAGCTATAAATCGAAGAATGGCGGAGATTAGACAAAATCAACCGCCGGGTGCCGTGGTAGATGATGAAAGTGATGGAGTAAATACTCAAGAAAATCTCCAAGTGGAACATCAAGGAGATGTTCAATTGCAAGGAGGAGGAGGAAATGGCATGCAACACCCACCTAATGTTCAAATAGGTGGTGGGTTCAATCAAGGCCACTATGGTGGACAACCTCAAGGGTATCCCCCTAATGTCCAACAAGGAGGGTATCCCCAAGGCTATCCACCATATCCATACCCACATTATCCTCAAGGGTATTATCAACCTCCACCTCAAGGGTATTATCCCCACCCTTATCCATACCATCCACCCCAAGTTGCATTCCCTCAAGAAGTACACGCTCCACCTCCACCGGAACGACAAGAACCTCGTCCTCCAATACAACATGGGAGACCCATGAGAGAGTACTTTGAGCC
Source organism: Galeopsis tetrahit (assembly GCA_963675135.1). NCBI lineage: Eukaryota > Viridiplantae > Streptophyta > Magnoliopsida > Lamiales > Lamiaceae > Galeopsis > Galeopsis tetrahit. Next base: position 93,374,553 of record OY776119.1, read on the forward strand.
TCAACAAAGGGAGCATTATGATGGGATATCAAGGCCAAATGTGGAGGCCAATAATTTTGAGATTAGTGCTTCTTTGTTGAGAATGCTTGGAGAGAAGCAATTTGAAGGGAGGACCGAGGAAGGCTTTGAAGAAGATCCAAATGAGCACTTGGCTCAATTTTTAGAGATAGCCGATACACTCAAACAAAACGGTGTGTCCGAAGATGCAAAGAAATTGAGGCTATTTCCTTTCACACTTTCCGGAAAGGCAAAAGCATGGTTGCAAACAAGCATTCCGTTGGGAGAGGTGAGAACTTGGGAAGAATTGAAGAAGAGGTTTTTATTGAAGTACTACCCTCCTTCCAAAACAATGGAAGCAAAGCAAAATATCTCTCAATTTAAACAAGGAGCTAATGAGAGCCTCAAAGAAGTATGGGAAAGGTTTACCAACCTACTCATAACTTGCCCTCAACATGGTTTTCCATTGGAGCAAACAACTTGTTGGTTCTTTTGTGGCTTGAGAGAAGAAGACCAACATCATTTGGATGCTTGTGCCGGAGGTTCGATATGGCTCAAGTCGGCGGAAGAGATCAAGCAAATAATGGAGGGGATATCGAACAATTCTTTTAAAATGAGGATTGATAGAGGAGGAAGGCATCGAGTTGCTCAAGTTAATGAGGTGGACGCCATGAAAACAATGATCACCACGTTAATTGAGAAGGTGAATGCTCTTTCGTCTAATCAACCAAGTGAAAGCCCATTACCAATGGTTCAAGGAGAGCTATCGATGAATCAAATGGAAGATGTGAACTACATGGGTAGGCCACAATATCAAGGAAACCATCAACAAAACTTTCAAGGTGGTCGTCCATATCAAGCTCCTCAACAAAATCGTTTTCAAGGTGGTCAATCCTCAACACTCCAACCCAATCAAAGTCACCCGATGCAAGGGGGGCCATCCACCTCATTTCAAGGGAATCAAAATCAAAACTTTCGAAGGCACGACAACTTGGCGTATTCTAACCCAAAAGGAGCAATGCAATATCCACCCGGATTTGATCCCGGGGCAAGGCTTCCTAATGGGGAAGGAAAAGCTACTACGGAAGATACACTTTTACGGATGGAAGAGTTGTTCAAGAAAGCTCAAGAGCAACAAGTTAAAACGAATTTGGAACAAGCAAAGATCAATGAACAACACTCAAGGGGGATTAAAAATCTCGAGCATACGGTGGGGCAACTTGCAACGTCCGTTGGAGAGTTGAGCACGGCGGTTAATCAAATGCTAAACAAGGGAAAATTTCCCTCAACAACCGAGATAAATCCCAAAGAGCATTGCAAGGCAATAGAGCTTAGAAGTGGCACCAAATATAAGGGTCCATCCATGCCCACTCAACCGGGAGATGATGATGTCAAGGAAAATTGTGAAATTGAAGAAGAGTGTGAAGAGGTAGAGATGGGAAAAGCCGAGGAGGAGGAAGAAAATGGGATGGAGTTGTTGGGATATGAATCCTAGACAAGTTCTAAATGATGAATAAAAGATGAAGTTTTGATAAGCCAAAAATAGTTTGAATATTTTCTAAGTGTTGACTAATCTAGTCTAGTTGAGTTGAAGTCATCTTGAACAGATCAGTAGAGTTCACATGAAAAGAAAAGTATTGTTTATATTTAAAAGATGAGTACGATGTATAAGTACTTCATATCTGTTCATATATGTTTATATTGATTAGTTTGTTTTTGAGCTATAATTACTGTATAGAGCTCATGATATTTCTATGTAATAGATAGATTTGTTGTATAGATTTATAAGTTGACTAAACTTGTATTATAAAAGCTTAATGTAATGTAATAGTCTTGTTGGGTTGGATGATAGGATTAGATTAGTTCTATTAGATGTCTACTGCACAAGAAGAGAAGACCAGTCTACTACTCAAGACAGGTGGACTACAAGACAAGTGCATCTACTTGACTACACAAGACAAGTTAACATGAAGCTAGTTACAAATACGCGTGAAAGATAAGGATGGAGAAGTTAGTTATGGAATAACTAATTCGTAACAAGAAACGCGTGTATGGATAAGAAGATTCAGTTGAAATCAGTTATCAAGAAAGGTTGGTTACAACTACCTGAGTTCTTGAAGTTCGAAGTCTATAAATACTTGAAGGAGTTTATCATTTGGAGACTACTGATTACTGAGATACTGATACGACTACTGAAATATTGATACTGCAAGCATTATTGAAGATTCAAGTGAAGAAATTTCTCTCAGAGATTGAAGTTCAGAAAGTGAAGCTACACAAGTCAAGTGAAGATCAAAGAAGGCTACTACTGAACGAATAGAAGTTTTATTTTCTTTTGTTGTTTCAAGTTGCTAGATACTTGTAAATCGCTAGTAAGATCGAAGAGGCACTTGGTAGTGTTATCGAGAAGATCTAAGTCTTATTTCTTGGGACTTAAAGCTACAAGAACATATTACTCCATTGGACGAGTTAATAAGAATTTCACAACTGGGTTTGTGAGAGTGGATGTAGACAAGTTGTCGAACCACTATAAATCTCGTGTTTGATTTACTTTACTGTTTTAATTGTTTAAATTGCTTAATTGTTTTAACTACTTAACTGAACTTGACTAGTTGAGTATAGAACAGAGTTCTCGAAAATAAGTTGAGTATAATCTTGAATTGGGCTCATTGATAATTTCGTATTCCGCATATTGTACTTTGATATTTCGAAAGATTTTTGAAAAGTCTATTCACCCCCCTCTAGACATTTTCACTAGCTTACTCGTTATTAACTCAACTTGGGACCAACAAGTGGTATCAGAGCAGTAGTTTACGAACTGCTGTTTCTTGATAACCAACCAGTACAAAATTTGCTCCCAATAGAAAGGGATTTAGGGAGGAAAATTCGCTTGCCAATGCATTTAACAAGGGAATTAGAAAGGGTCCACTTCCCTAGACAAAATGTTCCTCAGCAATTGTATAGAAAGGGAATTTGAAAATCCCTCAGAAATAAGAAGGGAATATTTTCCTCAGCAATAAAAAGGGAAAATATCCCTTAGAAATAGCAAGGGAAATTCATTTATTTTAATTTAAGTATATTTGGTGAGGGATTTCCCCTCCCTAAGCGAAAGTAAATAAATAATAAATAAAAATGTATTACTGGGATTTCGGCCTTCCACCTACCGAATTCTTTCAGCCTTCCACCTATTACTGGGTTTCGAATTTAATTGCCTAACATGTGTGTGCAAGGGGAGTCGAACTCCGGACCTCCTGATTATGGATATGGACGCCCCTTTTGCCGTTGAGCTAGAAGCTATTTTCGTTATATTTTGAATGCAATTAATATATATGTTATATTTTCAGTTTTTTTTCTTTAATTTATTTAATTTAAACTTGATTGCTTATTTTTTTATAATTGGTAACACACGTACATTATATTTTTTCAATAAAAATATTTTATTATCAGTTTAATTTTTTCTCCTCCACATATATATAAATTAATTAATTTGAATTGTATAATTCTATTTCCCAATTAAAAAGGATAGTAAATTACACCGTTTAAAACTTTCGAAAACCAAGCACAATATATATTTTTATTTAAAATAAAATCTTAAAGGCCATATATATATATATGATTTAATATTCAAACATAATTTTTTTTACAGATATACATAATTTTTTTTTTCAGAATATACAGATAAATATTTACATTGTTCACAACTTATTTTTCGGCCTCAAGAATTTAACTCTGATTAATTTGATTAAATGACGTGGCCAAAAATTGAGGGCCCATCCCTCAGCAATTTTTAAATTTTGAATCCCTTGCCAAATCCCTCAGTAAATGCTGAGGGATTTGATTTCCCTAGGCATTTAACAAGGGTTTTTCTTTCCTCAGCATTTTCCCTCACCCATTTATTCCCTCAGCCAATCTCTCACCTTTTGTGAGGGATTTTTTTCCCTCAATAATTTCCCTCGCGATATGGAGCAAATTTTGTAGTGAACACAAGACTTGGGTGAAAGTCTTGGTCCAAGATCATATTTGCTTTCGTATTCTTGATCAATATTCTTGATATATTTGTTTCTTGTTCCCTGTTCTTGACATATCTGTTATTCTTGATCATAACTCTACTTAGCACTTATTTCTTGAAATCATGTCTCTTGAGATCAGCGCTAACAAGTTACCTAAGTTCCAGGTTCAAGACTATGACTATTGGAAACTAAGGATGGAAGCCATCTTCAGTTCCACTCACGACTTAATGATCTCCGTCGTTACTGAAGGTCCAATTGTGACCATGATCCCCAATACTGCTGCCCTGGACACAACTCAACCCGTGGGTACACTCGTCAAGAAACCAAGGTCAGAACTAACCTCAGAAGAAATGAGACAGAATAATTTGGATAGCTTGGCCAAGAATTACATCTTACACACTCTTCCCAATGAGTATCTGGGAAAAGTGTTAAAATGTAAAACTGCCAAAGAAATGTGGGATCGCTTAGCTATCATTTGTGAAGGGACATCCCTAATCAAAGAAAGCAAGCTTTCCACTGCAGTCCAAAGATTCGAATCATTTCATATGAAAGCTGGTGAAACAATAGACCAGTTGGATACTCGTTTTACTAAAATCATGAATGACTTGGAAGTCCTTGGTAAATCTTATACTCCACGTGAAATCAATCTTAGGATTCTCAAAAGCCTTGATAGTCGATGGAAAATGGTAAAAATGCTTGTTAAGAATACCCAAGATATAGACGTATGGACAGCAGAAACTATGTTTCAAACTCTAAAGGCCCATGAGTTTGATCTAGACGAAGACGAACCCATAGTAAGCAGTGACAGAGAACATGCTGTATCTAAGAACGTTGCTTTTAAGGCTAGTTCGTCTAAGATAGACAGGTCTAAGACTAAGACTAGGTCTGCTTCTGTGAAAGACGAGTTAGATACTGATCTTAGTCTGAAGGATCAGGTAAGCCTCATGGTTAGAAAGTTTGATAGGCTGAATAAACGTTTCGGAAGATATAAGAAGTTCTATAGAGAGCATAGAGGGTCTGCTTCTAGGAACTCGTCTGAGACCAGACGAGACCGAAACTCGTCCGAAAGGAGAGACGAAGTCTCGAAAGGTAACAGACAAGATAGAGAGTCTGATGGTAGGAATATTACTCGTTCTGATAGACGTGATAAACGAAGGAACAACTCTCCTATTAAAAAGGCTACTAATGATCTCGTGTGCTATAACTGTGAGAAACCAGGTCACTACATATATGAATGTCCAGACCTGAGTACTGATGATCGAGAAGAACGCAAAGCACGAAGGGAAAGAAGATACAACCGTGGTAAGAAGGCAATGATGGCCAATGATGACTCTGACTCTGACTCAGACGAGTTGTCTTCATCCTCATCTAGCTACCCGTCTGAACCAGATCACAATGAAGCCTTCATAGTAGATGATGGTCTATGCTTCATGGCTAAAATCGACCAAGAGGTATCATCTGCTACTTCTTTTCAATCCTGTGATGAATCAGATTCTGATGAAAGTGACACTGCCAGTAGCAAAGTAGGGAGTAGTCTTCAGCACTCTACTAGTGCAGTTGAAGACGGCCTCCTACTTGCCAACAAGGCATTCATTGAAGTCAGTGACGAAATTAAAACAGCATCTTAAGACAAGAAATCATTGATCTCAAGGAAGCCCAGTCTAAAGTAGATCCTAATATAACAGTTCTAAATGAACGCTTGCAAGAAGAACTGAGACAACTCAAAGACAAGTGTGCATTGACAGACAAGTTGTATCAAGACCTACTCAAGACACATGCTACTGAGAAACATGAATTCAATGTTTTACAAAGTAAGTTCAAAAAGCTTGAAGAACGTAATAAGTTCTTAGAAACCGAGGTTGTCACTTTAGACCTTAAACTTACTGACCTGGTTAACTCATCTAAGGTTAACCTTGAATTGTCAGATAGGTATAGGGCTCCTGCTGACAAGACAGGCATAGGTGCTGAGACACCCAGCTCGTCTACTCAAGTTCCTAAGAACCCTACTATTTTCATCTCAAGCTCTTTGACTAATGATAAAGGAAAAGAACCAATGATATACGATATTGACACTCCATCAAAAGGTACTGTACCAAAACAAGCTCGAGTTAACATTCCAATTACCAAAGGTGGTAAAAAGAAAGTTAACAACAAGCCTGTTTCGTTTAAAACAAGTCAACAAAGGACTAGGAATCGTGGACGACCAAATCAGGTCAGATACGAGGATTGGTATCCCGAGGAGACTAGTACTAGACAAGTACAGACCAGACGACAAGAGTCTAGACCTCCTTTTATAAGGCAGTCTCAACTCTACTCGTCTAGACCTAGACAGGAAGATCCAAAATATCGTACACAAGCTGTTCTATATCCTCCACCTTTGTCATATGATATCAAAGGAGAAGAAAGACCTAAACATGTCTATAAACCGTATGGACCAAATGCATACAAACCTTACTCTAACTATCATAGACAAGTGCCTGCTCAAGTAGAGATTAAGTCAAAAGGCTATCTCCAAAGAGTAGACCCGAACTCAACTGATAGGCCAGATAAGGACAACAAGGTCTTATTCTGCAACAAATATGGTCGAAAGCTCAGAAGGTCAAACTTGTTCAGGACTCCAATGTACATTTGGATTCCATTGAACTCGACTAACCCCCAAGGACCCCAATAAACAAGGAGGGTACCTAAATTATGTAATATCATCTATTGCAGGGTCGACTCGATCTATACAAGAAGGGTGGCTCAACAGGAGAAACTTGGTACATAGACAGTGGCTGTTCGCACCACATGACTGGTACCAAGACTCTCTTATCAAGCTACCATGAGCAAGAAGGACCAAAAGTGATATTTGGTGATAGCTCCACTGCTGTTACCAAAGGATTTGGTTACATTCGGAATGGAGACATAGAGATTCAAGATGTTTCTTATGTTGAAGGCTTGAAATACAATTTACTCTCTGTTTCACAATTTTGTGATCGTGGATACAAGGTGCAGTTCAAGAGTCAGAAATGTGAAATCATTGACAAAAGAACACACACAGTCTTACTGGTCGGCATTAGACAAGGAAGTGTGTACATAGTAAACTGGAACAGTTGTCCGAGGGACACCTGTCTACTTACTAAGAATCCTAAAGAACTTGGCTGGCTCTGGCATAGACGCCTTTGTCATCTAAACTTTAAGGTTCTTAATAAGATAGCCAGAGACTACCTTGTGGAAGGTATTCCCAATGAAGTCTACTATAAGTCACATGTATGCACGTCCTGTCAAAAAGGTAAACAGGTAAAGGGTTCTTTTAAATCTATTCCATCCCTCTCAACCAGTAGAGTTCTTGAACTTCTACATATGGACTTACATGGCCCAATAACTCCTCCAACTTTGAACGGTAGAAGGTACACACTTGTTGTGGTAGATGACTATTCTAAGTTCACTTGGGTAGTCTTCTTACACAAGAAGAGTGATACACAAACACTTTTGCCTGATCTGTTAAAGAAGTTACAGGTTGAGAAGAATCAGTCAATTGTCAAGATCCGTAGTGACAAGGGTACTGAATTCATTAACTGCTATATTAAAGAATTTTGTTCTAAGCGTGGCATCCAGCACCTTACTAGTGCAGCAAGGACACCACAACAAAATGGAGTAGCAGAGCGAAGGAACAGAACTCTTAAGGAGGCCTGCAGGACCATGCTGACAGAGTATAATACGCCTCAGAAATTTTGGGCAGAAGCTATTAATACTGCATGCCACTCACAAAACAGAAGTGCTATCAATAAAGCACTAGGTAAGACGCCCTATGAGGTATGGAAAGGTAGAAAACCCAGAGTTTCATATTTTCATATATTTGGATGCAAGTGTTTCATCCATAACAATGGGAAAAGCAAGTTGAATGCATTCGATGCTAAAGTAGACGAGGGGATATTCTTAGGATACTCCTCGACTAGCAAAGCATTTAGAGTATTCAACTACTCAACCCTTTGTGTGGAAGAAACACCACATGTGGTTTTCGAAGAATCTCAACAGGACTCGTCTACCAACAAGATCAGTGAGAAAGTTACTGAGTTAACTATCGAATCTGACAAAGACTCAGAGGTATATGAATCCGTTCAAGCATACAATCCATTTATGAAAGCTCTCGAGTCAGATGACCAGAAGAAGGTAAGTATTCAAGGTAACTCAACTAGACCAGTTGACATGCCTAAACTAGTCGACTCGTCTACTCCCATTAAATCTTCTGATTATAATGATGTTGACATGCATGATGCTGTACATGATATAGATGATAGTACTATTGTTAAGAATAAAAATACATGGAAATCAGCACATAATATTGAAAATATTATTGGTGACTCTACTGTTGGTGTGAAAACTAGACGACAACTCTTTGAGTCACAAGAACAATCTAGTCCATCTCTGTTTTGCTGGTGTTGTTTCCTCTCATCTATCGAGCCTAAAACCATCAAAGAGGCTTTAGCTGATAGTAATTGGATCATCGCTATGCAAGACGAGTTGAATCAGTTTGTTCGAAATGACGTCTGGGAACTTGTCGATAGACCGAAACATCATAATGTAGTTGGCACTCGATGGATTTTCAAGAATAAGAAAGATGAGAATGATGTAGTTGTTCGTAATAAGGCTAGACTAGTCGCCCAAGGCTATTCACAAGCTGAAGGCATAGATTATGATGAAACATATGCTCCTGTTGCTAGACTAGAAGCCATTAGATTGTCTCTTGCATATGCTGCTTACATGAAATTTACTGTATATCAAATGGATGTTAAAAGTGCATTTCTTAACGGTATTCTTGCGGAAGAAGTGTATGTTGAACAACCCCCAGGTTTCGAAGTCAAAGGTAATCAGGTATACAAATTAAAGAAGGCCTTATATGGATTAAAGCAAGCTCCAAGAGCCTGGTATGATACTCTTTCTCAATTTCTATTAGAAAACGGTTTTACTAAGGGCAAGGTAGACAGAACCTTGTTTAGAAGACAAGAAGGGAAAGACATTTTACTCGTTCAAATTTACGTAGATGACATCATTTTTGGTTCACCTAACAAAGAGCTGAGTGAAAGTTTCTCAACACTCATGCAAAGTAAATTTGAGATGTCCATGATGGGTGAAATGAATTACTTTCTTGGACTTCAAGTAAAACAGACCCCTGAAGGGATTTTCATAAATCAAGCAAAGTATACTAGAAATCTTCTAGACAAGTATGGTATTAAGACATGCAAGTCTGCTGGCGTACCTATGCTACCTACATACAGAATGGACCCAGACGAACAAGGTAAGTGTGCTGATCAAACATATTATCGTGGTCTAATTGGTTCATTACTGTACTTGACTGCTAGTAGACCTGATATTGCATTCTCTGTTGGTGTATGTGCTCGTTTTCAAGCTAATCCAAAAGAGAGTCATATGGAAACCACTAAAAGGATTCTGAAATATTTGAAAGGAACCATCAATCGTGGTATATGGTATCCTTCAAATGATGATTTATCTCTAAGTGGCTACTCTGATTCTGATTTTGGTGGCTGTAGAATAGATAGGAAATCTACATCTGGTTCTTGTCAATTCTTAGGCACAAAACTCATTTCATGGTTTTCGAAAAAGCAGACAAGTGTTGCTACCTCTACTACTGAAGCCGAGTACATGGCTGCTGGTAGTTGTTGTAGTCAATTATTATGGCTTATTCAACAGCTGAGAGATTATAATATTTGTGAATCAAATGTTCCTATTTTCTGTGATAGTAATAGTGCAATTGCCATTACACAAAATCCTGTATTACACACACGTTGTAAGCATGTTGATGTGAAACATCATTTCATACGAGATCATGTAGAAAAGAAGGATATTCGCATGGAAAAGATTCATACTGATTTTCAAAGAGCTGATATTTTTACAAAACCATTAGCTGAGGCACGATTTCGTGAGTTATGCATTAGTTTAGGGCTAATTGATTTAGACCCTACTTGCCTATAGCTGTGTACTAACCAGACAGGTACATCAAACGAAGTGTGGAGACAAGATCACTAGACTAGAGCACTCGTCTACTCACGCAACAGACAGGTATACAAGGCTAGACAAGATGACCAGACAACCCGATGAGGAAGCTGGTAAAGCTGAGGGTAATACTAAGGGAATAAACATTTAAGGGGGAATCTATGATTTCTTAAATATCCTTATGTTGACTCTTATGTTAGTCAATAGTCATCTTGTTCGAACCCTTGATCATTGCTTTCGATTGATATTCATCTTATTTATTGTTACTTTACTTGTACCATCGATTACACGTTGAAAGTGATAAGATAGGTACATGAAGTCGTTCGATGTTCAGAATAGACATGCACAGACGAAGGGGGAACTCGTCTTGTGTACTTAAGCCAACTCGTCTGATGAAGTTTGAGTCTACTCGTCTGTTCTGGATGGACTCGAACAGACAAGCTAAGTGTTCTTGTGATTCTACAATGTTAAGTGTTTATTCAAAACGGATTAAGGATATTATAGTATTTAGGTATTGATAAAATTTGAAAACCCTTGAATTAGATTTATACACTCTCATTTGATGTGGTGTATCCATCCAGTTCTCACTCATCTACACTAGGACAGATGAGTTCACTCCTCTATTCTAACTAAGAAGGGGCAGATTTCAAAGTTTACAATATCAAAATACATAATACTCTCGGTTCCGTAACCGAATGCCAAAGGTCTTAACCGTCTTGATCAAAACCCAAATTCTCACATGACTTAGTCACAATTTTTCTAACTCCCTTTCTCTCAAGAAGATTTTTCCTCTCCCTATTCTCAAGCAATCTAGTTACTGATCTTTTTGAGATGTCTATTCGATCTATCTTCGATCTAAGAACCAACATGCAGGTCACATTCGACCTAGGCCGGTACATCTCCGATAACAAAGTGAATGTTGAACCATCTGTGTTCTTCAAAGGCAATCACTCAGATGACAATGCCGAGATTCTGACTAAATGCACTCGATGTGGGCTCAAATCTTATCAAGAATCATTTCCTCAAGTGGTCTTGGAGGAGGAGGTGCTAGAGTTCTATGCCAACGTCATCAGGCAAGGCGATATTCTTGAGTCTTTCATTGGTGAAGATCGTGTGCAAATCACTCGAGAAGCGATGTTCAACCATCTGAAGCTACCCACCGGAACAATTGACGTTGATAATTATGCTCTTGGGCAAGAAATTCGATACTTGAGCATTTTCTGTGGCAAGAAGCTGAAGCAGAAACCAGATGGCAAGTATGCTCCAGTCAAGAAGGGGGATCTTCTTAAAAAATATCGCACATTGTTGGATATTGCCAGCAAAATTCTGTTAAGTTCGACTGGTTCTCATGACTCTGTGACCTTTATGAAGGCAAGGGTTATGGCTGTAATTTTTGATGGTATCACTGAATGTAATTGGTTCAAGCTAATTGCAGATCGAATCATGTATTTTGAGCGCAGTGTTCGAGTAGATGACAATACTCGGAATTGGGTGGTGTCTACTGCCGTTGGATATGGTAATAAGTTAAGTATCCTACTTCCTCTCCTAATGCCAAACAAGACGGAATGGAGTAAAGGAAAGCCATTCCATCCTTTGAAATTTTATTTGAAGAAGGGGGCAGTGAGGAAACAAGTTGCTGCTAGGCCATCTGCACCTAGGCAAGCCAGAATTGATCCCATGGAAGCTTTGTCTTATGCTGGTGCGTCTGGTTCTTCAGAAGATGAGTCCGCTGAAGATAAGTCAATGGAAGCTGCACAAGACTCATCTAGTGCAGAAGACTCTAAGAAGACTCAGTCGGAAGAGGAGAAAGAGTCAAGTTCTCAAATTCCTGAGTTATATACGCTAGTGAGAGTTGGAACTCATCCTTCTCCAGAAGAGTCAAGTTCGAAGGTTAGTACTTCCTCTCGAGATGTTTCTATTCCCGTTATTCCCTCTGCTGTTCGAACCAAGGCAAGATCACATCGATCTAGGCCTAGACCTATTCCCTCAACCTCACAAATGCTGCCAGCATATCCGCTGAGGGTCAGCCTACCCGAAAACACTCCCACATTAGATACAACTGATACTCCTACAGTTGTCACACCAAACCAAGACACATCAAAGCCCCAAGAAACCACAGACCAAAGTTTATACTTACCCTCAACAGAATATGTTGAACCCTTTATCTCATCTACTTCAGATCAGACGATAGTTGCCACTGCAACAACTGAGTTAGAGACCCCATCTACTCAGACCCCGACTGAAGCTAGATTCGAATCCTTGGTCTACTATCCCATGTGTCTAAGAGAGAAGCGAATCCGTTCGAAGATGAGCAAAAATTTGAAGAAGCAGCTCTCATCTGTCGCAGTCGACTACTCTTCAGAACAGTTTGAGAAACTGGTTAGAATATGCACTTGGGTGGCCTTGAAGAAGTCTGGTACAGACGACCTCTTCGAAGTCATCTTAGGGAAAGGTGGCATTTCTAATTTCATGGATTGGGAAATGGAGCAGAAGGAGAATAGTGGTGTTGGTGACCACTCAGAGCTTTTCCCAAATCATGCTATCACTGCTCTTGCCAAAAGATTACTTGGTATTTCTGACGACTTGATGAGTTCAGAATTCCAGTTTGATGTAGGTGTTCAGGTTCCAGACCTTGATATTGTGCAAGATATTGTGGTGTTTGAAGCTGATCAAGCTGAGTTGATTCAGTCTACTGATCCAGTCATAGATTTAGACAATGTCTCAGATCAGTTGAGAGGCATTGTGTTCAAATTTCAGATGGACCATGTAGATAGTCCAAGATCAGATTTCAAATTTATTAATCGATATTCTGATTTTTTACTTCCCATTGAGTTATGTGGATACATGGAGAAGTTGCATGCCCTATTGAAGAAGGACATGGCTACTGCTGAAAGGAAGGCTCGTGAAGCAAGGTTAGCTATTATCCCTTACTCTCCCCAACTTAATCTAAGAGCTATTGCTGGAAGTGTGCTTCCAGAAGTTGATCTAGTCGAAGATGAGGTCTTGACTCCTGCTTCAGAAGATCAGTTGGTGAAAGTTTTAACTCCAGTAGATGAAGTCATGCTTGATGTTACTCATGTTGAGGTTGGACAGTCGTCTCAAGCTATCCCAGCCGCCTCAATAGATGAGTTGAAGGAAGAATTGAAAGCTGTCATCAAATTGTCAATTGATGATTTTCTTAAATCTGATATCCAGAAGTCTCTTATTGAACAAAACAGTGTCCTTGTGACAAGTTCAAAAGATATGATCGTGAATGCAGTCAATCAGATTGATGATGAATACAGACAACATATGTTTGAACAGCTTGAAGGATTTCTCCAAGATCAAGTTGAATACTCAGAGAAGAGTTCAGTCGATTTTGCTCGCGTTCTAGCTACTGAATCCAGGAAGTTGGAAAGAGTCTATAGAGCGAGAATCGAAGTAGCTGATGTTCAGAGGAAAGAAGCTTATGATCAGTTAGCACAAGCAAGAGATATTATTCGTGCTATGACTGATGAAAATAAGAAGTTACGTCTGACTGCAACCCATTTTAAGAATGAGTTGAATTTATCTACTCAGAAGCTGGAGTTGGTGGCGACCAGACTTGATAAGATGAGTCAGGAAGGTTCTCATCAAAAACAGATTGAGAAAGCTACAAACCTTATGAAGCAAGCTATGATGGAAGAAATGACTCGTTTCACTTCTCTTTTCTCTCTCAAGGCATCTGATGAAGCCAAAAAGGGGGAAGAGGCAAGTCGAGTTGAATTTGTTGCTAAAGGTGTGAAAGATACATCTAGTGCTGAACCAGAGGTTAAAGATGCTGCTGAAGCTATTCAAGATCTTAAGAGGCCTAAGAGAGGCAAAGGCAGGTTGGTTAAGACTGCTGAACTTGACCAAGCCAGGGCTGAAGCAGATGAGTTGAAGAAGAAGGAGAAGGGCAAGGCTATTGCATCTCCAGAAGCTGAAGTTCAGACAAGAATGGTATCGAAAAGGAAGTCTATTCATATTGAAGAACCTACTCCTGAGTCAACTATTATGAAGAAGCAGAAGATTGATGAGCCAAGTGATGAAGCTCATTATGCTAAGAAGAAGAAAATTGAGAAGCACATTGAAAGTTTGTTGAAGCAGAAGTCTGATGAAGATCAAATAGAAGACAAGCTCATTGACCACTTTATTGACAAAGAACATCGTCAAGAATGGATGAAAGTGAAAAGACAGTGGGAACTAGATCACTGGATTATCAGGAAGTTTGGAGATTCTGATAACTCTGACGATCTCTATGCTATGTTTGATAAATTCATGGAAGGACAGCATAAGATGCTCTGGAATTTGATCATAAGGATATCTGCTGCTGCTAATTTTAATATTCTTGTTCCTGGTTTTCCGAAATGGAAGTGTCCCATGACTAGTTCTGGTAAAAGGGCTGATGTTAACCAGATTAAGAAGTATGAAGATGAGTTACTAGACAACGAGAAGATTGAAGATGAAGAACATATCAAGGAAATTCATACTAGACTACTAAATGCTTTCTGTGTTCCAGATTCAGAAAGAGGTAACTTTTCAGTTTTGTTTAGTTTTGTTTTGATTTTGGTATTTTTGAAGTCTTTGTAATATCTACTGATCTTATTTCTGAATGAATGAAAAGATAAAGTACTATTTGGTGTTAAAGACAAGATAACTACTTAACTAGTCTACTAATGAGAAAAGATTCAAGTAGTTTTGGCTTCATCAAAAAGGGGGAAATTGTTGGGATATGAATCCTAGACAAGTTCTAAATGATGAATAAAAGATGAAGTTTTGATAAGCCAAAAATAGTTTGAATATTTTCTAAGTGTTGACTAATCTAGTCTAGTTGAGTTGAAGTCATCTTGAACAGATCAGTAGAGTTCACATGAAAAGAAAAGTATTGTTTATATTTAAAAGATGAGTACGATGTATAAGTACTTCATATCTGTTCATATATGTTTATATTGATTAGTTTGTTTTTGAGCTATAATTACTGTATAGAGCTCATGATATTTCTATGTAATAGATAGATTTGTTGTATAGATTTATAAGTTGACTAAGCTTGTATTATAAAAGCTTAATGTAATGTAATAGTCTTGTTGGGTTGGATGATAGGATTAGATTAGTTCTATTAGATGTCTACTGCACAAGAAGAGAAGACCAGTCTACTACTCAAGACAGGTGGACTACAAGACAAGTGCATCTACTTGACTACACAAGACAAGTTAACATGAAGCTAGTTACAAATACGCGTGAAAGATAAGGATGGAGAAGTTAGTTATGGAATAACTAATTCGTAACAAGAAACGCGTGTATGGATAAGAAGATTCAGTTGAAATCAGTTATCAAGAAAGGTTGGTTACAACTACCTGAGTTCTTGAAGTTCGAAGTCTATAAATACTTGAAGGAGTTTATCATTTGGAGACTACTGATTACTGAGATACTGATACGACTACTGAAATATTGATACTGCAAGCATTATTGAAGATTCAAGTGAAGAAATTTCTCTCAGAGATTGAAGTTCAGAAAGTGAAGCTACACAAGTCAAGTGAAGATCAAAGAAGGCTACTACTGAACGAAGAGAAGTTTTATTTTCTTTTGTTGTTTCAAGTTGCTAGATACTTGTAAATCGCTAGTAAGATCGAAGAGGCACTTGGTAGTGTTATCGAGAAGATCTAAGTCTTATTTCTTGGGACTTAAAGCTACAAGAACATATTACTCCATTGGACGAGTTAATAAGAATTTCACAACTGGGTTTGTGAGAGTGGATGTAGACAAGTTGTCGAACCACTATAAATCTCGTGTTTGATTTACTTTACTGTTTTAATTGTTTAAATTGCTTAATTGTTTTAACTACTTAACTGAACTTGACTAGTTGAGTATAGAACAGAGTTCTCGAAAATAAGTTGAGTATAATCTTGAATTGGGCTCATTGATAATTTCGTATTCCGCACATTGTACTTTGATATTTCGAAAGATTTTTGAAAAGTCTATTCACCCCCCTCTAGACATTTTCACTAGCTTACTCGTTATTAACTCAACTTGGGACCAACAGGAGTCAAAAGAGAAAAAGAAAGTTGATGGTGAAGAAAGAATACCAAAGTGGAAAAAGATGAAGGAGAAGAAGATTGAGGAAGAAAAGAGCATACCATGTGATGAGTGGGGGGTACCAAAGACAATGGTACCATTCCCTCAAAGATTCATGAAGAAGAAATTGGATGAGAAATTTGCTAAATTTCTTGAGGTTTTCAAGCAACTCCACATCAACATTCAATTCTCTGATGCTTTAGAGCAAATGCCCAACTATGCCAAATTCCTCAAAGACTTGATCTCCAAGAAGAGACGGATTGATGAACCCGAGCTTGTCAAGTTCAACAAGGCATGTAGTGCTATGCTACAAAAGAACATGCCACAAAAGATGAAGGATCCGGGTAGTTTTGTCATCATGTGTGATATTGGAAATGGGATCAAGAGGAATGCTCTTTGTGATTTGGGGGCTAGCATTAACTTGATGCCCCTATCTTTGTTTGAAAAGCTCGAAAGGGGGGAGTTGAAGCCCACTTCTATTGCACTTCAACTTGCCGATAGATCAATCACAATCGCCAAGGGCATAGTTGAGGATATTCTTGTTATAGTGGACAAGTTTGTATTTCCCGCCGACTTTGTGGTGCTAGAAATGGAGGAAGATGAACAAGTGCCTATAATTCTTGGGAGACCATTTTTAGCAACGGCGGGTGTCGAGCTTGATGTTGGGAGAGGAGAGATAACGTTGAAAGTTGGTAAAGAAGAAGTGAAGATATCGATGTACGACGCGATGAAGCATCCCATGGATGTGGAACAATTGAACTTCGTCGATATTGTGGACTTATGTGTCCAAGAATCTTTGGAAGACCCCTCCTACTCTCTCTTCTTTGATGATTTAAATGATATTGATTCTCATTCATATTTTTCCTCTACTTATGAAAGTTTCAATTTTGACTTTGATAATAGGGAACAAATGGAGATTGAGGAAACTTTAGAGATCAAACATGGAAATTTCACTCTACCACCCTTGTTGAAGTTGGAGGAAGGAGAGCCTAAAGTGGAGGAGAAGAAAGAAGGCCTCAAACCACTTCCCGAGCACTTAAAGTATGCCTACCTAGGAGAAAACGAGAAGAATCCGGTAATTGTATCATCTTCTCTTGCATCACATGAATTAGATAGGCTACTTGAAGTGCTACGTAAGCACAAATCGGTCATCGGTTGGTCGATTGAGGATTTGAAGGGCATTAACCCATCAATTTGCATGCATAGGATCCGTCTAGAAAAAGATAGGAAGCCTATAGTCCAACCCCAAAGGAGAGTGAACCCTATTATCCAAGAGGTTATTAGGAAAGAAGTCATAAAATTTCTAGATTCGGGTATGATATTTCCTATTTCGGATAGTCCATGGGTGTCACCTTTGCATGTTGTATCTAAAAAAGGGGGAATGACGGTTGTACAAGGTGAGGGAGATGAGCTAATAGCCATGAGAGTCGCCACGGGGTGGCGCGTGTGTGTTGATTATCGGGAATTGAATAAGGCTACTTGCAAAGATCATTTTCCCTTACCTTTCATGGACCAAATGCTTGATAGGTTAGGAGGTTTTTCACACTATTGTTTTCTTGATGGTTATTCGGGTTACAATCAAATCATGATTGCACCGGAAGACCAAGAAAAGACCACTTTCACATGCACGTATGGTACATTTGCATGGAGGCGTATGCCTTTTGGGTTGTGTAATGCACCCGCCACTTTTCAACGTTGCATGATGTCAATTTTTCATGGTCTTATTGAACGTATCATGGAGGTTTTTATGGATGATTTCTCCGTCTTTGGAGAGTCATTCGAATCTTGTTTGACTATCCTTGATATTGTTTTGCAAAGGTGTGAGGACACTAACTTAGTGTTGAATTGGGAAAAATGTCACTTTATGGTGAATGAAGGAATTGTGTTGGGCCATCATGTGTCATCCAAGGGGCTCCAAGTTGATAGAGCGAAGGTGGTAGCAATTGAAAAGTTGCCTCCACCATCGAATGAGAAGGGCATTTGGTCATTTCTTGGCCATGCGGGTTTCTACCGCCGATTTATCAAAGATTTTTCTAAGCTCTCTAAACCCTTATCTCATTTGTTGGAAAAGGATGTTCCTTTTGATTTTACTAATGAGTGTATTGAAGCTTTTAGGAAACTCAAGGAGGCCTTGATGAGTTCACCCATACTTGTGACACCAAATTGGGAGGAGCCGTTCGTGTTGATGTGTGATGCGAGTGACTATGCGATGGGGGTTGTTTTGGGGCAAATGAGGGAAAAGAGATTTCATGCCATATACTATGCCTAAAAAACATTCAACACCGCACAAGCCAATTACACTACAACCGAGAAAGAGCTCTTAGCGGTTGTGTATGCCTTTGACAAATTCCGGCCTTATCTTGTGGGGGCTAGAACCGTTGTCTACACCTATCATGCGGCGATCCGCTATTTGATGAACAAAAAGGATGCCAAACCGAGGCTCATTCGGTGGGTCCTTTTACTTCAAGAATTTGACATAGAGGTGAGAGACAAGAAAGGAAGTGAGAACGTCATAGCCGATCACCTCTCAAGGTTGGAGCGAAATGAAGAGCAAAAGCAAGATGTGGTTGAGGTTAAGGAAAGCTTTCCCGATGAAAGCTTATTGATGATTAACACTATACCGGTGATGGGAGTGAAAGGAGAAATCCCATGGTATGCCGACTTTGCTAACTTTTTGGCAAGTGGAATGATCCCCGAAGATTTGGGTCCCTATGAAAGAAAGAAGTTTAACAAGGAAGTGAAAAGTTACATATGGGATGAGCCGTTTCTTTTCAAGAGAGGGGTAGATTCGGTGCTTCGGAGATGTGTGCCTCAAGAAGAATGGGAGGACATAATCAAGCATTGTCACTCTCTTCCTTGTGGGGGACATTTTGGTACTTCAAAGACGGGAATGAAAATTCTCCAAGCCGGGTTTTATTGGCCAACAATCTTCAAAGATTGTCAAACATTCATCCGAGTATGTGATCGTTGCCAAAGAATGGGGGGAATAACAAAGAGGGATGAGATGCCTTTAAACATGTTCATTGAAGTTGAGTTATTTGATGTTTGGGGCATTGATTTCATGGGGCTGTTTCCTCCATCATGTGGGTACACCTACATTCTTGTTGGTGTTGACTATGTTTCTAAGTGGATCGAGGCTATTCCAACCAAGATGAGTGATGCAAGAGTGGTGATTCAATTCTTGAAGAAGAATATCTTCACTCGATTTGGAGTTCCAAGAGCTTTGATAAGTGATGGGGGGAGTCATTTTGTGAACAAGGTGATGGCTAATCTTCTAGCCAAATATAATGTGAAGCACAAGGTGTCAACCGCCTATCACCCTCAAACAAATGGTTTAGCGGAGGTGTCTAATCGTCAAATCAAGCAAATTCTCGAGAAGACGGTCAACACCACTAGAAAGGATTGGGCATTGAAGTTGGCGTTGGGGTATTGATCCAAATGAAAGTGCTCAAGATGGTCAGGGGAACTTATTGCCTGAGACTTGATGATGAGGAAGTTTTCCCCTTACCCAACAAGCCACTGACAAGAGTGAGCCGACGGAGATATGGAAGCTGGGATTTAACATCTGGTGCTCATCGCGCTTGGATAGACAATTTCGCAGCCGGAATGCCAGTCGATGAAGCGGTTCCCATGCCTGTAGACGAGCCCGAGCCTGAGCCTGTGCCTGAGGAGCATCAAGGGCCCCAAGAGCAAGAAGGAGGTAGTTCATGGCGGGCAGCTCCGGACCAAAGAGGGAATGTTACCCGTACTTATGAAAGAAGAGACAGGGAGCTTGAGTCACTTAGGGCTAGTATCGAGCAGTTGGGTCTAGCAAGTCGTGAAGATAGAGCGTGGCGAGAAAATGTGGACACTCGTCTAGCCAACGTGGACACTCGCCTAGCCAACATGGAAACTCACTACGCGAGCATTGATGCACAACTTCTCGAGATGAACAACATGTTCCGCCCCCATTTTGAGTGGCTCGCCCAACAAGGCTACTACAACCCACCTCAACCACCTCAAAGATGCCTCAAAACCCCGAAGATGGTGTAGTATAAGTGTCCTAATTTTCTCTCATTTTCGGTGTTCATGTTTATGTCCGTAGCATTTTGTTATTTGTACCTTTGGATCTTTGTTTTGGGTTCATGTATTTTGGATATTTTTGTGGATTTTTGTTGATGGGGATGTTTTTCTTTTGGTATTTTGTTTGGATGGATGTTAGGGAATTTTATTTTATGTGATGGTGGATTTTTGGAGAATTTGTGGATGGATGCATAAGTTTACTATAATTGATCTTGTGATGTTTGTTGGTGATTGGGAAATTAATGCATGTATGACTCTATCAATTGATTGCATTTTGTGTGAAGGGCTAGGCTTAGGAAAACACTTGAGTTTACCACATTAAGCCGGAGAGACTAGAACCTTCTTGAATCGAAATATCATTTCGGTTCAATTCTTCTTGAGTGAGTCGTCCACGAATTATGCATTGCTAGAACTTGCTCTTTGACTTGTTTGAAACTTGATTTAGGAGGAAATTGTCAAAAATGATAGGAGGCATTTCTTTGAATTTGAGTCACTTGGCCAAATAAATCCCACCAAATGATACATTTTCGTAGTTAGCCCCGTTGAGCCGTAAAACCAATTTTCTTTGGCAAGCTACAAAATGTCACCATGAAACCACATCTTTTGAGCCTAATTGTCCTTATCATTTGTAGAGCTTCAATGTTGGTTGACATGGTGAGGGAATTGAAGTGAGTGGATTTGTATTGATCAAAGTGAATTCAAAAGAAAGAAAAGGGTTGAAAAGAAAAAGAAAAAGAGGAGCTAATGAGTTTGTGCTTAATGTGAAAAATAAAAGGGAAACAAAAAGTCCCAAAAGCTCAAATCACAAAAGTGAAGAGAAATGGCTCCAAAATGTTGGGAAAAGAAGGAAAAAGGGGGTGAAGTTCATTTTGAGTGAAAAAAAAAGAAAAAAAGAAAGCAAGTGTTTTGTGAGAGTGAATGAAAAATGAGAGAAGTACAACATTTGTTGCTCTACAAGTTGAATGAGTCACTAATTCTAAATTCATCCCACCCCTTCCAAAAAGCCTACATTACAACCCTTGAAAGACCTCTTTGAGTGACAATCGATGCCTAAATAATTGGTAGAGAATTGAGTTGGAAAGCAAGCCTATGGTCTTTGTGTTTTTCGTGGATTGACATTTGAGAGCTTACATGCTCAATATACACTTGTGTGTTGAGAGAAACACTTCTTGAGAGAGTGGTGAATCAAGTGTGTTGAATTTGTCTTAGCATTGGATCACATTTTGTCGAGAAAGTGCATGTGTTGATGAACCATTCATTGGAGATATTGTTTGATCATGCCTACTATGCATTGTATCCATTCACAAATCCTTCACAATCACCCTCCTTTTGTTTTTGTTTTTCTTTGCTTGGGGACAAGCAAATCTCTAAGTTTGGGGGGGTTGATTGGGTGTGAGATTGCTCGTTTTTGTGCTCACTATTGCTATGTTATCGTAGCATTTTGATGTGATTTTGGTCATAATTGTTAGAAATGGTGCTACTAACCTTGTTGTCAAGAAATGTGTTCAAAGTGTAGGAAACGAGGTGAAATAGTCCATTTAAAGAGAAAACGAGCATTGGCGCATTGGAAGAGAAGTTCGGTGGAAGGACGAGCTAGGAAAGTCAAGAAAAATCGAAGAAAACGTCCAAGGGTGCAGGATCCAAACGGCCGGTCGAGTAAGCCCACACTGGCGGTCGAGTGAAGTCGAGTTACAGAAACTTTCAAAGTTTCTCATCTCACTCGACCGGCCGAGTGAGCCCAAACGGGCGGTCGAGTGAGCTCATTTCACTCGACCGGTCGAGTGACCCCAAACGGGCGGTCGAGTGAGTTCTGGAACCACTTTTGGTTCTGGAACTTTTTCTCACTCGGCCGACCGTTTCACCTCACACTGGCGGTCGAGTGAACTTACATTTTCGGGGTTTTTCGCGAATTTTGAAGAACTTCAAGGACCAAAGTGCTAATTTCGTCTCACACACTCTTGGAAGCTTTAAATAGCTTCAAAACTCAGTTTGTAAGGAACTTTTGGCCCTCATTTATTACAACTCTTAAAACCCTAGTCATCTTAATCTCCATTTCCACATTTATTGCTCATTTAATTCATAGTTTAGCTTCAAGATAGAGTACTTAGCATAGGTTTTTGAAGAAGAAGGCTCCACACTTTTGTAATAGCTAGGTATTTTGAAGAAATAACAAGGTGACTTCAAACCATTCTCTCATTTTCTATATAATTCCATATTTAATGTTTATCTTGAGTTCTTTTTATGTTTTAGCCATGGGTGTTTCTCAAAACACCATGGGCTAAGTTTATTTATGCTTTGGGTGTTATAAAACCATGTGAATATTGAGTTTGGAATTGTTTGAGCTTTGTTATTGTTAAGATTAGATTTTTTGCTTCTTTTAATGGGTATTATTGGTACTTTGTATGTTAACTTCTATTAATCCATATTTAGATGCATGTTTAGCGTAGACGAGAGTTACATGGACATGTCAATATTTATGGTGTGAGTTGTTGGTATGCAAATGTGTTAGTTATACTTTTAATTCGTCGAGAGAAAGTTAATCGTATTAGAACCCCATTAAAGGACATTAATTACTTGAATGGTTGTTTGAGTAGTTGGTGAGGATTAGGAAGAAAACCTCATTACCGGGTTTGGGAACACCTTAGAATTAAGGTTATATTACCCGAAGGGAAATGGTTGTCATCCTAGCATTTAGGTGCTCTTAGCAAATATTGATTAAAGCAATTAACAAAGTAAAAGCAATTCCTCTCTATTTCACTAGGTGGAGAACACCCGAAGCATTCTCTCACCCTTGCACTTCTTCGAATTATATTCGTAGTTGTTCTTTGTTAAATTGTTAAATTCTTGCTTAGTAGTAATTTTCTTTGTTAAGTTGTGGTAATTTCTCTTATTGTTGTTTTTCTCACTTTTAGTAGTATAAATCACTTGTTAGTTTCTAGGTTGGTAGTTGATTTAATTTCTAGCATCTTGGTAGTAATTTAGCTTTAATTTTAGAAATCCATAAAACCCGAAACCGTAGTTACATTAGCTATCACAACATAAAACTCTAGGGATCCATTGCACAAACCCACCTCCTAGGTCGATACTACTTGGTCGAATACTTCCATTACTACTACGAACCCTTATGCTTGAGGGGAAGTAGTTAGTCAACCTATAGTGACCAAAAATTCATTCAAGTCAGGGTTATAAGGGTGTGTATGTATCTATAACATTTATTAGAGGGGTAAATATGGTATTATATATATATTTTTGAATTAATAAATGGAAGGGGAGTGTATTAAACAAAGCTGGAGGGGTATATACCCCAACCTTTTTTTTTCTTTTTTTTGTAGGCTATTTATGATTTGGGCCATTGTATTAAATGATTATAACTTTAAAATGGGCTCATAAGCCCAACCCAATGGACATTAGTCATTACTCATTGGTTTAAATAAAATTGTATTTAACCATACTTTTGTTTCACCATTTATTAATTTTTAACTGATTATTTATTTTACTATTTCATTTACTTGTTGAACATGTCATATGTAATCTTTAGTTTTAAAATTTTATTTTTAAAAAAAATAATATTGTACTTGTAAGTGATCTGTTTAACTCATGGTCCACTAGAATTAGAGTTAGCTAAGTCTCAACTATTATAGAACCGTTAAAATAAATCGATTAAGACTCTAATCCATTTTAACCACGGCCTTATTGAAATGACCAACAGGATAAACATCTCTAATATGAAGTAGTATTCTATTTCATTACTTGCGAATAATAAGACATTGTCAAATGTCAATCATTACAGCTTGCAAATTTCTAGCATACAGTTTAATTTATCATATGTTGTTGGGTCTCTTTGAAACGAAGTTGCAAACAAATTCCCTCCCCCAGTTCAAAACTTCTCCAAATTTTTTTTTTAATATAAAAAAATTTAAGTGAGATAAAAAAATTCAGATAAAAGAAAATTTCAATACGTTTAATAAGGCTGAATATTGACGAAGTTGGATAGCTCAAGTGGTTAGAGCACCACTACCTAGGCTTTAGATCCTGGGTTCGAGTCATGGGGAGGGGAAAAGGGATGAGTATTTAATGTAATTAAAAAAAAAAAAAAAAGCTGAATACAGAGTATTGCGACGTCGTTTAATATAATAAGAACTGTAACTCACGAATAAGCTCAACACCTATCATTTATGTACATAAAATATTAATAATTTAGATGGTGAAATATAAGATGAAATACAAGAATAACAAATATAATATATATATATATATATATATATATATATATATATATATATATATAGGAATTGTCAAATTGAACTGGGTTTACCTTATGTATATTGGGCAGTTGGTGGGCTTTTTTCTTTCTTTTTTTTCAGGATCACTCTAGCTATTTAAATTATGTCGAAGGACGCTTGTGTATTTATATTCTGAATTAATGGAATCTATAGTATTTAAATACTTACTGATAATACTTCTTCAACTTGACCGTGTTCCATGGGTACTTGCTCGATTTGCCTTCGAGATCTTCTAGCTCGTACGATCCGTTTGACACTACAAGAAAAGAGGTTTTTAGTATCAGAAAATTGGTATCGGATGCATTTTCGGATACTAAATCTTATCATTAATATCAACAATAAAACTATTGATACTACTTGCATACTTGGTATCAAAAGATAAATTTTTGATACCATTAATTTTATTGCATCCGTTATTTTTTGATACTAAAGTTATTTTGGTATCAGATTTTTTTTTTATTGATACTACTCATTTTTTGCATCAAATAATTTTTTGATACTACTTATCATTGGTATTGAAAATTTAATTTTTGATACTATTAATTTTACTTATAGTATTAGTAATTGTTTTATTGATACTACTTATTTTTTGAATCAAATAATTTTTTGATACTACTTATCATTGGTATTGAAAATTTAATTTTTGATACTATTAAAGTATTAGTAATTGTTTTATTGATACAAATTATTTTTTGTATCAAATATTTTTTTGATACTACTTATCATTGGTATCGGAAATTTAATTTTTGATACTATTAATTTATTTTTTAGTATTAGTAATTGTTTTATTGATACCACTTATTTTTTGTATCAAATTTTATTTTTGATACTACTTACTTATCATTTGTGTCGAAAATTTAATTTTCGATACTATTAATTTTATTTTTGGTATTAGTAATTGTTTTATTGATACCATTTTTTTTTGTATCAAATATTTTTTTTGATACTACTTATCACTGGTGTCAGAAATTAAATTTCTGATACTATTAATTTTATTTTTAGTATTAGTAATTGTTTTATTGATACCACATATTTTCTGTATCAAATATTTTTTTTTATACTATTTATCTATGTTGTCGGAAATTAAAATTTTGATACTATTAATTTTATTTTTAGTATTAGTAATTTTTTTATTGATACCACTTATTTTTTATATCAAATATTTTTTTTGATACTACTTATTATTGGTGTCCGAAATTGAATTTTCGATACTATTAATTTTATTTTTATTATTAGTAATTGGTTTATTGATACCACTTATTTTCTGTATTAAATATATTTTTTGATACTACTTATCATTGGTGTTGGGAAATTTAATTTTCGATACTATTAATTTAATTTTTAGTATTAGCAACTATTTTATTGATACCACTCTTTTTTGTATCAAATATTTTTTTTGATACTACTTATCATTGGTGTTGGAAATTGAATTTTCGATACTATTAATTTTATTTTTAATATTAGTAATTGTTTTATTGATATCACTTATTTTCTGTATCAAATATATTTTTTGATACAACTTATCATTGGTGTCGAAAATTTATTTTTCGATACTATTAATTTTATTTTTAGTATTAATAATTACTGATATCACTTATTTTTTATGGAGTATCAATTATTTTTGTTATACGGAATACTATTTATCATTGGTATCCGACATTCAGTTTCGATACCAGAAATTTAATACTCCGTAGTAATGATAATTGGTATCCGACTGTTTTAAAAAAAAAAAAAGATAATTGGTATCCGACATTCACTTCCGATACCATTAGTCATATTCACACACACACATATATATATATATATATATATATGCTCCACTTATTTTGTTGTATTAATTTTTTTACAATAATAATAATAATGGTTCTTCTTCCCCCTTTCATCCCCAAAACGTTCTACTAAACTTGCTTGTTGCATTTCTACTATAAATCCCCAATCTTCAATTTCAAACCCAATGACAATTTTGATGTATAAATCGTCAACAATAACGTATTATTGTGATTTGATTCTGAGAATGATGACCTCCATTGAATTCGGCCGACCTCCGCGTGACTCCACTGAATCCGGCCGACCTCCGTGTGACTCCACTGAATCCAGCCGACCTCCGCGTGAATCCACTGAATCTGGCCGACCTCCGCGTGACTCCACTGAATCCGGCCGACCTCCGCGTGTCTCCACTGAATCCAGCTGATAGTGTTCGCCGCGCCTCCACTGATCATTGTTCCATGTGTAGAGGGAGAACAAGAGAGAGAGATCGCGCAATGTTTCCTTTTCATCATTTTCGTGCAGGTAATTTATTATTATTTTGGATTCACAAATTTGATACGAATATATATATATTTCCTGTTATTTATTGCAGTTAAGCGTTGTTAATTTGATATGAATGATGGCATTTTGTCGTTGTTCATTGGATTTTAGTTGTCCTGCTAAATTTTGCTTTCCAGTAACTAACAGTACAATGTTGGATTATTATTTGTTCTAGAATATGGCTTAACCAACTACCACTGATTTCTCCTACCTCAGTAGAATTTGCTGAAAATTTATTTAAGTGTGTGGAGATAGGTCTATAGTATTGCTAGTTTAAGTTTTGACTGTTCATTACTCATTGTTTGGCATCTACGGGCTTTTATTTTTCTTCTTACTCCAACTCGAACTGATGGTAGTAAAGCATGTGAATTGTATTGTATGTATATTTGCCATTAAAAGAATTAAACACTTCTTTGATCTTTTATGCAGTTAATTAAGTGAGTTCCATATAGCTTTGACTGAATGTTTAGATTAATCAAATTATTTCAACTTCAGTTTAAACAAAATCATCAACTAGTTTCTCATTCTCGTGTTCTGTTTGAATATTTTTCATATGCTAACTGAAGGATTTTGGTAAATGCTATGGAATGTATCTTTTTAGTTTTTTTAGATGACTGTTGTTGTGTCTAATTCTGCTTCTAACCTGCTAAATAAAGGATCTCGAGTTCATGTATAAGAAGTAGTAATGATAAACACTAGTTCATATTATACCATATGACGTTCATACTTCATTGTGCTTTCATGTTCAATTCTCTCTGTTAATTTTCATCTTCTTTCAGGTTCTTCCCTCCTGGAATTTCTTTGTTCAAGTCCTCTACGGGATATTTTGTTATCATTGTGATGGCGACAGTAAGAGCATATCATTCTTTAAAATACAAATTATATTTCTTCTAAAGAATTACTTATGCTTAAATATATTTTTTTCATGATAAACAAACGATGGAGTAAGTATCCTTTCAATGAAGGGATCTTCATCTTGACATGCTGAAATTGTCGATGAAACATTATGTAAAATATATACTCTAATATATGAAGTAATATGAATTATTCACCGTGATCTATTTGCAGGAAATTTGATTTGTCTACTGACATTGGGCAACCAGAGTAGAAATACTACTTACAACTCGATTGAGTCATGAAGTTCCTAAACACTTCATGTTCGACCGCCTTGTTCGGGTGAAAACCAAAGTTGATTCACATAATTTCTTTAGATACGAACAGAGCATTCCATCACTTCAGTAAACAGATCGAAGGTGCTTTCATTTACTTTGATTTCATTACAGTATTTGGTTATGAATAAGGTTCTATTCTCTTCAAGTAGAAATAAGATTGAAAAATTGCTAAAATTGATTGTGATGATGAGACACATGACTGCACCTGATTGGCAAGATCAGTTTAGCAAATATGTAGTCTAAGGAACCATACTGGGGCTTGAACATGTCATGGGAAGATTAAAAAAGAAGAAGCTTGGTTTAAGCATATGCAATTAAAATAATGTTTTACATGCCTTCTTAAACATCTTCTAATTGAACACCTATTCTTAATACTTCCTAGAGAAACATATGTCCATTGATTCTTTCCTCGACATTCTTAACGAGTCCTAATTTTGAAGCATTTGTTAATATTCTATGGTTGCTGGACAGGGCGGATCCACGCACAAGGTAAGGGGGGCTGCTAGAGTTTATTAGTTGTATGTATATGTATTTAATCAATCTATATCCCGCATATTAATTGTATCCTCTCATGCATCTAAAAAGAATATTGGGCTGCTAGAGTTTATTAGTTGGGCTTAAGTTGAACAATTCTTTTTGCATATTAGTTGATTTTTTTTCTTCTTAAAATTTTTAATATTTTATTAATCGTTTTAATTTCTAAAAATTGGTTAGGTCTTAAATTTTAATTTGTGTTTAGTTAAATTTTATTAAATTTCACTTACTATGTATATTGATGATTTACTGATTTACAATTGCATATATATTTAATGAAGAGTTTTATTAGACTCGACATGTGTTGATTAACCTTGGTAGTATAGTAACCATTTTTCTCACATTTCCACGTTATCTTTAATATACTTATATATTCAACGGGAAATGAATTTCGTGATGTGCTTCGTTTTAATGTATTAAGGGCATTTTTTTGTGATATTTAAAAATAAATATTGACATATTTAAATGTAAGAATATAATATCTAAATTTATTGTTGAATATATATTAGTATTGAACGATTTATATCGGCCCCCTTAACCCAAATTCCTGGGTCCGCCCCTGTTGCTGGAGGTGGTTATAGCTGGTATATTTGGATTTTATGCCCAAGTATAAGCTACACTATTTGTTTAGTGTACTTCCACTCTTCTTACGGTATCCTGTATGGTTATATGTCTCAACATAGAAAAGTGTGAGTAGACAGACTGTTTGCCATATTTTGCTTAATGTCTGTTTTCATGAAATTTGGTTTTTCTGAAAACTGCGTATTAAGGCAGGTGCTTCTAGGGAGCATGAAATTCTTGCTGAAATAAGAGATGTTGTTTTTGCTTTTATTCGTAAAGCCAGAAAAGAAGTCAAAGTTGTCATCAGTAGTTCTGAAGATATTGATCATGTAACTTGTCTGATGCTTTCCTTCTTGTTTTCAGCTGTATTTATTGCCATAGCCTAATCTCTATCCCATTTTAGTTCAAATAAATACTGTTTTTCTTTCTGGATGCTTTTTTAAGATTTCATTTTTGCTGAAATTTACAGTGCTCCACTCTGGGGATTCGTTGTTGCTTTTATGTTGTTCAATGTAAAAGGTTAGTAAGTTAAAAGTATCCACAAGTTTCCTCACTGATGTTAATGTGAGGTGTAAACATGTTCAACTTACTAACGTGTGGCAGTTTAACTTTTTAACTTGTAGGATCTAATCTCCATTGCTGGATTGCACTTATTCCTGTCACTGTAAGTCTTCAAAATGGAAATGACAAGATTTATCGTCTTGCGCGCAACATTTAACAACAACCTTGGCATTAGAGAGTGCTGGTATAAGTGGGAGTTTTCATGGACCTAAGTTTAGACCCCGAGATGAACTGTTTTGGTTCGATAAGCCAGAACTTTTGTTGTCCTTGATTCATTTTATCCTTTTCCAGGTTAGTAATCACTTATTAATTTTTCTTTGAATTCTTAGATAAGCTAACTGACACACACAATCTTTTTATGTTAATTTTGCAGAATGTGTTTGAGCTCGCTTCATTCTTTTGGTTCTTGGTAAATAATCCGTCTTCCCCTTTCTCATTCAATCAAAGATTTGACATGAAAAGATCACTACTTTTAGGCGGTTTTAGGAACACATTATTTTCTAAGTTATATAGTCACGTTAAGTGAGATGTTCTGAGAAGCTTTTATCTCTTATTTCAGTGGCAGTTTGGCTACAATTATTGCTTCATAAGGAACCACCTCCTTATGTATCTTCGACTAATTGTGGGGTATGCATACATAAATTATTTATAATTTGTATTTCAGTGGCAGTTTTGTCTCTTCAAGTTAGTTGATATCCGTACTTTGTTTGTTGCCTTAAACTGCCCTGACCATGTTAACTTGCATAATATATTGAAGTGGTTGGAGATGAAGCTGATAGGCCTTGATTGCTTCTAACTTGGGTTGATAAAATGAAACTAGATCTATGCCATTATGTGTTAACATATGTGTGATATATAGGTATCGGATGGGTTGATAAATATGGTACTTATGGTTCATTGCTGGTAAATTTTATTTAGATATGAATTATTGATTGTGTTCTATTTGCAGGATATTTGATTTGTCTACCTACATTGGGCAATCAGAGCATATATATTACATACATCTCAATTGAGTCATAAAGTTCTTGAAAAGTACTTTATGTTAGATTTTTTTAATGGAGCTTATATACACTAATATACTTGTGGTTCATTGTTGATAAATGTTATTTTGATATTTGAATTAATACTATGAAGGGCAAATAAAGTTAGATTTGAATCATATTGAATATTTACATTTTATGCGTGCAATGCTAGTGTGGTTTTTGGTATTCGAAAATTAATATTATAATTTTTTTATAATACCAGAGAAATTGTTTTGATACTATATAATTTAGTTTTGTTAAAAAAATTGATACTAAAAATACAATTTAGTATAAAAAAATTGATATCATTATTTGATACTAAATATTATTCTGATACTAAAGGGTTCAATCATTTAGTATCAGAAAGCATTTATTGATGTTATATGTTTAGTATCATTAAAAGTTTACGATATTATAAATACATTGTTGTATTAAAAAAAATTGATACAATAATTCGATACTAAATACAATTTTGATACTAAAGAGTTCAATCATTTAGTATCGAAAAATATTTATTGATACTATATGTTTAGTATTGGTAAAAGTTTACGTTACTATAAATACATTGTTGTATCAAAAAAAATTGATACAATAATTCGATACTAAATACAATTCTGATACTAAAGAGTTCAATCCTTTAGTATCGGAAAATATTTATTGATACTATATGTTTAGTATCGGTAAAAGTTTACGATACTATAAATACATTGTTGTATAAAAAAAAATTGATACAAAAATCCGATACTAAATACAATTCTGATACTAAAGAGTTCAATCCTTTAATATCAGAAAAAATTTATGGATACTATATATTTCTGATACTAAAGGCTTACCCTTTGGTATCAGACTTTTTTTTCTGATACGCGGTCTTTAGGATCGGGAGTATAGGTATCGGAAGTGGTATCGAAAATAAATTTGATACATATACCCTTTGGTATCAAATATTTCATCTTTTGTATCAAAAAAAATCTGATGCTAAAAACCTTTTTTTTTAGTGAGTACTGCAAATTAATGATTTTTATATTAAAATAAATTTATTAACCTACATTGTACAATTATTAATGGACTAAAATTGATGTTTATCATGTTTTCAAATATATATATACACATACTTGCACACACTACACATGAATGACGATACGCATAACATCTATTATTATTATTTTTTTCATTTTTCTTTTATGATTTTTTAAAGAAGGATAATTCGTGTATTATCAAAAAAGAAAAATATCTAGCTGACTAGCTGTGTGCACTACCACACATTTTCACTTGGAGAGCTCCACTTGGAGAGCTCTTTTTTCAATCAGCTCTCCAAGTGAACACTTGGAGAGAGGTTTTATTAAAAAAAAAAAAAAAAAAAACTTAGAGAGCGGTTCAAAACCGCTCTCCAAGAGAAACTCTTGGACAGCGGTTGAGAACCGCTTTGCAAGAAAGATTACAGAGCGGTTTAGAACCGCTCTCCAAGTATACACTTGGAAAGCGGTTCATAACCGCTCTCCAAGCCCAAATTCTGGTCATAACCCTAAATCCCCCAAATTCAATTAATTCGACGCGTTTTCTACTCATTCGATCTTCTCCTCCAACATTCATTCTCCTCCTCCAACATTCAAAACGCGTTTGCCCCAAATTAACAGTCGCCGTCGCCTCCTTCCTCGCGGCGTCGCCGTCACCGTCGCCTCCCTCACTCTCTCTTCTCGCGCCGTCGCCTTACTCCCTCCATCTCCCACCTCGTGCCGTCGCCGTCGACTTTCTCTCCAGCCGTCGCATCGCCTCCCTCTCCGTTGCTTTCGCCGTACTCCTCGTCGCCGTCGCCGTCGACTTGCTCTCCAGCCGTCGCCGTCGACTTGCTCTCCAGCCGTCGCCGTCGCATCGCCTCCCTCTCCGTCGCCGCTGTAGGTACAGGTACGTACACACACATATATACATATATATATATATATAGATGTATTTACAGGTTAATGGTGTATATATATGTGTTAATTAGTGTATATATGTATGTTAATGGTGTATATTTGCAGACGTACTTGTAGCCCTCTCGTATTTGAAATTTGATGATTATTGTGATTTGTAATACCTTCAATCCCTCTCGTTTTTTCTAGTGATTGTGTCTAAAATGCTTATTAATCCTCCAAAATCCCTCTTTCCATTTAATCTTTCTATTTGGAGATTATAATTTAGATTATATGCCCCAGTTATGCCTAACTCAATTACTAAAAATTTGTAAACTGTTTTATCGAGAACGTTTCAGGGTAACTGCTGTTTCTTAGCAGCATTAACATGAGATTAGTTCTATGGGTTGTACTTGGAACATTTGTACACTCTCCCAGCATGTTTCTTCGTAAAAAGAGCAATAAAAACAGAGAACATTATAACTCATTTTTTGAAGATAATTTGTTTCGACAAATGAAAGTTTTCACTAGGGAAGTGAGTATTTAAACAATGCTGGTCAATTGATGATGCTGATACAATGGTGTTTGCAGCATTCTCTTTTTCGTGAATACTACTTGTTTTAATTGCATACTTCATAATTAGCCCTATTTTTCTTCACAAACATTGAGGTAACTCGTATTTTGATGCAGGGCATTGTTTTAATTGTCTCTTAAAATATTAATTATATAAAAATTACAAACTCATCAAAGTGAGATTTTTTGGATGACGACGAACTTAATTTTTTTTAAAAACTACCCATTATGTTAGAGATTTTGGCATCTTTTATGACAATTATTTATCTCCTTTTCAAGTTTTAAAATTTATTTGAAAAAAAAGGTATTATGTATATAGACTTATTAATTGCCCATAGACTTATTTACAGAAGATAATCCTTCAACTAGAAATTAAAGGCGAAACATTTAGAAAATGAAATTGAATAATTGAAATGATTTCGAGTATTTAATACTCCAGTAACCAACTAAATACATTCACGAATACATTAGGATACATTAATTGTCTTTAGAAACACTTATATTGTCTTTACTATAGGCATCTATAGTTCTATATGGATCGAAAGTGGGTTCGAGCTGATCGATTATCAGAGGAGTATAGGAATGGGGTGGAAGAGTTTTGTAATCATGCAATTAGACACTGCTCCGACGATCATTACATTCCATGTCCTTGTTGGAAATGTATGAATGGAAAAACTGTTAGAGGTCGAAAAAATTTGTTCACCCACTTGATGATTAACGGTATTGATAAAGCATATACCGTTTGGACATTTCATGGTGAGACAAGAGATGGGTGTAGCTCAAGAAACCTAAAAACTGACTTTAGGTTTGAAAATACAGTGGATGATGTACCTACTGTTGATACATCGAGTGGGGATGACGATGATCTGCCAGATCACCCGTACATGTCTGAGCAGTTAAGGGATTCATCCGAATTACCCCTTTGGCCCGGGTGTACGAAGGCAACAAAACTGTCAGCTGTGTTGATATTGTTGAACTTAAAAGCAACTCACGAGTTATCTGATGCGTGCTTCACAAGTATGCTGGAAGTAATTAGTGGTCTATTGCCTGATGAAAATGTACTGCCTAAGAGAACATATGAAGCTAAACAAATGCTCAAGTCCATCGGGTTAACACATCAGAAAATTCATGCTTGTCCGGATGATTGTATCTTATTTCGGAAGGAGTATGCAGATCTCGATGAATGTCCCAAGTGTGGGAAGAAGCGATATAAGAAAAACAAATCTCCCGCGAAGGTGATGTGGTACTTTCCAATAATACCAAGATTCAGGAGAATGTATAGTAGCGCTGTGGATGCTAGAAATTTAACTTGGCATCATGATGATAGGATCAAAGATGGAATGCTAAGACACCCTGCTGATTCACCCCAGTGGAAGACATTCGATTTCAAGTATCCAGAATTTGGCAACGAGCCACGACACTTGCGTCTTGCACTCTCAACTGACGGAATGAATCCGTTCGGTATTCAAAGTACGAACCACAGTACATGGCCAGTGATTCTGTTAGTTTATAACCTTTCACCCGAGTTGTGCATGAAGCGCACTTACATGATGTTGTCTATGTTGATATCGGGACCCAAACAACCTGGTAACGACATAGATGTATATCTGGCTCCTTTGATAGAAGACTTGAAGCTTCTGTGGGATGAGGGTGTCGATGTGTATGATGCTTGTAGAAAGGAGAATTTCAAGTTGAAGGCAATGTTGTTTGGAACTATCATTGACTTTCCTGCTTACGGGAATCTATCTGGATATAGTGTGAAGGGGGCCGATGCATGTCCTTGTTGTACCAAGAAGACACATCACATTCGATTGAGTCATTCTAGGAAGACCGTTTATATGGGACATAGGAGGTGGTTGGAACCAACGCACAAGTATAGAAGAATGGCTGATGCATTCGATGGCACAATCGAGACAGATAGAACACCACGTTTATTGTCAGGTTCGGATGTATTGGATGAGATGAAGAATATCAAAACACAATACGGAAAGAGCTTCAAAAAAAGTGTCCCCACTAGTGGTTTCAAGAGGGAAATAATTTTCTTTGAATTGCCCTATTGGAAAGAGCTGTATGTTAGACACTTCATTGATCTAATGCACGTTGAGAAGAACGTTTGTGCCAGCTTGCTCAATACTCTGCTAGCTGATAAGAAGTCCAAGGATGGTTACAATGCAAGAATGGATATGATTGATCACGCGTACTTCGGGCACGCGTACTTAGTTATCCATTGCCTGGACACTTAGATCACGGCCCCGCCGTACAGAATATGGTGAACACGAAGGTGCAGTCCGGTGCTTTCGATACCATCACAGTTCCGATGACTTCTTACTTTCACAAGCATTTTTTTGAGGAATTCATCGGTGCGGAAAATGTCCTTGAAGTCTTGAACGACCAGTGGTTGAGTGCAACCACCATAGCCTTCTACCTCAAGTATGTGTTTATTAATTATCAGTATTTACTTTCTATACAGTTTAATTTTCTTTTTAAATTTTAATTAGCGTATATATGTTGGTTAAAGATATTTGGGTGAGGTATATCTCTCTAGAGATAACCGAGCATGTGGATTGTATTCCTTCATCTCCCCCCAAGTGTCTTGCATATTGAGTAGTGATAGGGCAGAGGGCATGGAGGGGATAGTCGAACATATGCTGAGTCATACTGGGAGAGAACATCTCATTTTTTGGCCAACAAATGTGGGGTGAGTACAATAAACATTTCGTTAAAATTTGTATGCATAATATGTTATTTGCATATTTGCAGCTAATTTAAATATATATTCTTAATATAATATAGGAGCCATTGGGTGTTGGTTGCCATAAATATGAAGACATTAAGTGTCTTTTTTATGGACCCAGCTTTGGATGGGGTGGTTGCAAATCGTCCCGATCTCATGTCATACATGGAAGCGTAAGTTCATTTTTAATATTATAATATAATGATTTGTTTTAATTACTTTTTAAATTATACATATTTAATCTATTTTTTTCTTCTTATTATAATAATAATAGTGTGATGACGATGTATCGAAGTCGCCTTCACAATCTAGTCTCAAGATCTACTTTCAATAGAGTGAGCTGGATAGATGTTAAGGTAATTTAATTTAGTAAGTTATCAAATTAATAGAAAATAATCATAATAGTACTATTAATGCATACTTATAATTGCTAATTATATATAACAGGTTCCGAGCCAACGTGATAGTTATCATTGTGGACATTTTGTATGTTGTTATATTGAGGATATAATCAAGACTTATCAAACGACGATTCCTAACACGGTAAGTCAATTTATATATTTATTTAAATTATTTTTCATTGAATAAAAATTCATATACTATATATCTAACTATATTGATTGATCGTTGTTTGCAGTTTATCTATAACCGTCCGCTCAAAACTTACAACGACAAAAGAATGGACAAATGGAAAAAAGATTGGACAGGGTACCTTTACAATCGATTTTTGTAAACATATAATTAAATTAGTATAATTTTTGGTAGAATGTAATGTACGTATTAACTTATATATTTGTGATGTGATGATATTTCATCTTTTTGGTTTATATATGTTTTTGTACGTTTATTTATTTGAATTTAATTAAGTTTTGATTTTGTATAAATAGGATTTTTAAAATATAAAATAATTATTAAAAAAATAATATAAATAGGATTTTTAAAATATAAAATAATTATTAAAAAAATAATACAAAAAAAAAATACTTAGAAAGCGGTTTAAAACCGCTTTCCAAGTAAAATCGAAAAAAATATATATTGCTTGGAGAGCGGTTTTGAACCGCTCTCCAAGTGAAATTAATAAAAAAAAAATTAATATAGAGAGCGGTTTTGAACCGCTCTCCAAGCTCCTATACTTAGAGAGCGGTTCATAACCGCTCTCCAAGGGCCTCACTTGAAGAGCGGTTTAAAACCGCTTTCCAAGGCCTCTTACTTACAGAGCGGTTTTTAACCGCTCTCCTATCTTGGAGAGCTGTCGCTTGGAGAGCGGTTTTAAAGGCTCTTCAAGGCCCTTTTTCAAAGCTCTCCAAGCTCAATTTTGTAGTAGTGGTGTGTAAAGGCAAGTATTTTAATATTTGGTCAAACTAATGGGGCCTAGTTAGGTGAGTTCTATCATAATTTCTACTTTATTTATTAAAAAAAATAACCCAAGAGATAAGCATGCCCCATACATACATACAGTGGCGGATCCAACATTTCAAATTCGGGGGGTGCGAAAAATATTAAGTCATATGATTTGAGAAAACTTAAAAAAAAAAATTACATAACCTTCAAATAAAAAAAAATTACACTTATACTCCTTTTATTTTCTTGAATTTGAGGTGAATTAAATGATGGGGTTGAAGAAGACTCCCTATCCATTGAGACTCATCTATTTAGAAAAGTGCAAGGAGCTTCTTGAGATTTCATTCCCTTGAACATAAATTATCGACGATCGAATTATTTTTTCGTTGTCTTAAACTTCTTTAATACTCCTATAAGTTTATCTTTCGTCATTTTTTAGTTGAATTAGATAGTAAGTTGAAAATAATTAATTTAGCATAATGTAACAAATTAGTAATTATAATACAAACTCTAATTGTTAATTCATAACTTATTCCTAATTGAATTAGATAGTAAAATAATTATTATTATATAAACTCTAATTCATTACTTAAGTTATAGACCAAAATAAATTTATTCATAAATTAAACACAATAATCAAATTAAATAATAATTACTCTATAAATATAAAATATGCGGACTAAGTGTCAAGTGCAATTTATAATTCAGAGCAGAATGAAGAAAGTTATGAATTAACAATTAGAGAAATAGTAGTGAGTTCAGAGCAGAATGGAGAAAATGTAATATTCGTACTTGTATAGACTAAGTGTCAAGTGCATTTTATAGTTACAAATAATTTTTTTTAGCCTTTTAATCGTGGGGATGCAGATTGGGTTGACCTCATACAATTTTTTTTTTAACCTTAAATATAAAAAAAAAAAAAAAAAAAAATCTCAAGCTGTACCCCAAATTCTATTCTCCCTCCGCCCCTGCATACATACATATATATATATATATATATATTGTGACTGTATATTCTACCCATGGAAATTAATACCAGAGTTAGCCGGACTCTAAATTGTAATTTACTCTCGCGATCTATTTAAGATTTACATTCGTTTTAGTTCGTTCCAATTTAATGTTTTCTTTCTTTATTTGGTAAGTTATTGTCCCACACTCTTTATTAATTAATTATACTTAAAGTTTAGTTTTATTGCACCAATTATACAATCACACATCTCAACTATTTGCAACACATTATACTTTTCATTTATTACTTATACTAGCTAAAAGTTTTTAGTGACACGAAATCTCATTAAAAGTTAATTACCGTCACTAAATATTTTTAGTTAAAAAAGCTATATTGACAGAATTTTACTAAAAGTTAATTTTCGTGTAGTGTTAATTTTTGTGCAAAAGTACTAAAGAATGCATTATTACAGAAATTGAGCCGTGACCCAGTGGTAGTCTCATTCTTACTTTAGAACAGTGTCAGTTCAGTTATACTCACTTGCATTTTTCAATGAAAAATGTGTTTCACTTTTCAGTTATAGACACTTACACTTTTTAGTTATAGTAACTTACACCTTTTTATTATATTGTGTTACACTTTTCACTAATATTGTGTTGTATTTTTCAGTTATACTCACTTCACTTTTTAATAAAAATTGTATTGCATTTTTCAGTTATAGACACTTACATTATTCAGTTATAGCGACGTGCACTTTTAAGTAATATTTTGTTGCATTTTTCAGTTATAAAATGATTTGCATTTTTCATTAATATTGTGTTGTATTTTTCAGTTATACTGACTTGCACTTTTTTATAATATTGTGTTGCAATTTTAGTTATATTTTTAGTTAATATTATGTTGCATTTTTAGTTATACTATTTATACCTTTAGTAAACATTGTGTTGCACCTTTCTATTATATGGAAATACATTTTTTTAAGTAAATGGAGAATGTGTATATTTTTAAGTATGACTTAAATGCTTAAATATATGGTTCAAACTTTATTCCCTGCACACATTTTTTTCATTTTATTATAATATACATACAAAAGAAATTTAATATTTTAATAAGTATATTGTAACGATTGAGATACATATAGTTCAAAACAAATACGACAACTCTCCCGAACCTTCCATAGACAAAATTAGTTGACAAACTGACTCCCGCTAACAAACACTCGGTTGCAGGGACGGAACCATGCACACCTCTGGGGTGGCCATGGCCCCCCTCAAATTTTTTTTTTTTAGTATTATATATGAAGTATATATCCATATATAAGTTACTGTACGTAATACCAAATTGTTATTGAATTAGGTTATAAATAGCTATAGGCTTATTTCTTTATTATTTGTTGGGCCTAGATTGTTTGTCATGGAACCCTAACTCAAATTTCTTATCTTTTAAGTTTTAATTGTGCAAATTAATATTTTTTATGAGACAAACCCCAAATATCAATATACATTTAAATTGACAAATTTTAATTTGTATGCAATTAGAGTACGTTTTTTAACCCGCCACATTAAAATCGAGTTAAAACTATGACTCAATTGCACCATTCAATTAATTGGGTGCATGCAAATGTCACTCACTTGAAATTTTTATATTTTATTGATTGAAATTATAATTTAATTTTTTTCGTCTTAACAAGTTCACAACATGACTAGCATAAAAAAACATACTATACACAAACTTTCAAGACTTTTTAGGTTTTTGTCAAAATTTTATTTATTTTTATTTACCATTCATCTTATTTTTTTTCCATTTTCAATTTAGATGATTATAGATTGTACTCATGGTAGGATTTAAGATATTTGTGTATTAGTTCAAAAAAAGAAAATAAAGATATTTGTGTATTTTAATATATTTAAAAGTGAATAATAACATAAATATAAAATGTTTTAATTTTATTGACGAACATATAATAATGTTGAACAACATTCGCCCCCCTCATCGCCAATCCTGGGTCCGTCCCTGCTCGGTTGTTTCAAATTATTTGATCTCAAGTTCACTAAACTGAAACCATCTCATCATTTGTCATCACCTGAGAAAACCTTTTTTCAACTTAATATTAATCACTTTGCATTTACATATTAATTCAGCATACAAGTTATAAGCTCTTTGTATCATGAAAGAGATGATGTAAAATTAACAATACGATCGAAGAACATAAAAGAAAATCTCTACAGGCCAATCTACCACAAGCTTAAGATGACGTCGATCGATCTTGAAAATTTTATACCCACATGAATATTTTATTTATTAATTATTTTTTCTATTAAAATATTCAATTAAGATTGGTATACAGTGAAGACATAAAAAATCGGATCTATAAAGAATCCTAATTTTTTATTATATAATTCAATATAGCTAGCTACCATCTTTAAATAATAATAATAATAGATACAAATCAATTAAATATGGCAGTTAGGTAGACCGTAGATGATCATAAATGTTGCATGGTCCACCCCAATTCATTCAAATTAACACAACCACAAGATTTTAGTGGGAACCACCCTAACTATATATACAAGATGAATGGAAATACACATTCTAGCATTAAATAACTCCATAATATACACATTCTAGCATTAAATAACTCCATAATATATATATATATATATATATAATATACTTCATTATTCTATATTAATTTCCACACTCTTTTTTTTCTGTCCCACATTAATTTTCACAAAAATAAAAAAATCACAAATCTTATCCCTTAAATTTTTCACTTATTTTTTTCTTTATGCCATTATCTTTTCATAGATAATACACTTATTTTATTAACTTTTTAATTTCCGTATCCAAATCAGTGTAAAAACTAATTTGGAAGGTATGGAGTATTACTATAATATTAGAAATATATTTATTAAGGGCTAGTCTTTTGTGAAAATATTGCATATATGCATTTCAGTCATTCATACTCACATTCTTTATAAATACACTCAGTGACAGTTCAACCCACATTTTTTATAAATACACCCACTGACAGTTTAATTCACACCCATGTTTTTTATAAATACATCCACTAGCAGAAATATTTTTTATAAATACACCCATTAGCAGAAATTGTACTTAGTCGTCTTCTCCGAGCAGTTTTCGGCCACCCGAGGCCGCGTCCGAACGCTGCAATTTACGACGGCCTTAATCTTTAAATATTTTCGATTTCTTTAAATATTCTTTAATTATTATTATGGATCGATGTTATTTTATATTACTACATGCAATAATATGTTATTGTATGTTATAATGTGAGTTATTTAATCAATAAAAATTCTAGAAAAAAATACTACATAAAAGAATCGGTATTACTATATAAAAAATTATATGTTACTACATACTTCAATTTGAATTACTACATTGAATATGCGTTTGTTACTATATGTAACTTTATCAAATGATTTGCATTACAAGATGGTTATCGTGTTTACTACATGCGATAGTATATGTTACTACGTATTATAATGTGAGTTACTACATTAACAAAAATACTAGAAAAAAAAGGGTTACTAAATAAAAAAATTTGTATTATTATATA
The DNA here is from genome assembly GCA_963675135.1 of Galeopsis tetrahit. Classification (NCBI taxonomy): domain Eukaryota; kingdom Viridiplantae; phylum Streptophyta; class Magnoliopsida; order Lamiales; family Lamiaceae; genus Galeopsis; species Galeopsis tetrahit. Next base: position 93,416,194 of record OY776119.1, read on the forward strand.
AAATAGTTTGTGTTATTACTACATAAAATAATGTGTGTTACTACATATTACGATTTGAATTACTACATTTAATATCCCGCGTTCGGCAATAAAATAAAAGATAAAAAAATCACAGAAATTGACAAAATAAACGGGTTAAATTTTTTTGTCAAAATTAGAACACAAGCGGGCCAGTTGACAAATAAATTAAGAATTAACCCAAATGAATTAATAGTGGTCCAATAATATATATTTTCAGCGTGACTTAATAAGTCAATATTTTCAGTCCAATTGACTTAATTAGTCAATATTGCATGTATGCAATATTACATATAAGTTTTTGTGAAAATACATATATATTTTGCTATAACAATAATCACTTTTATATAATTAATTTGATATAAAATTATACTCCCTCAGTTCAAATGAGTTGACTTTTGTGTATATGTAGAGATAAAACAATGACATTTGTATAAAATTGAGAATATTGTGAGGGTGAAGTTTATAAAGAGTTTTTCATTTTAAGAGTGTGACGTTCCAAAAAAAAAAGTGTACAAAGTAATTGTACGGGACGAAAAGAGTATTTTTTAAGCAATCACTATTTATTAGGATTTCCGTATCTAGAAGTTCTCAATCCAACTACTACCCAATCTCAAAACAAACCTAACCAGGATTTTCCACCACGATCGGGGCAGATTTCCACCAAGATTGGAATTCCCCGTCCAATTGCCAATTCAAGTTAAAGACTTGTTTGGAATTAAATTTACTTTTGTTGCGTTAAGACTTTTAGTGAAACCCTATAGGATAGTGACACTTGTATACGAAATTTTTTTCATTTTTTTATTTGTTTTCCAAGAGTTTACAAACAAAAAAATAGAAATAATCATCACAATCCACGGCCTTACAAATCACAATATACACATATTTAATCCTTTATATCATTACTTTTGGGGTCCATCATATATTCAACCCACCTACTTCATTTGCTTAAATGGGTCCTAATGCTAGAGATATTAAAAGGGCATGACCCGTAGGGTCGCCCGGCCGTTTAAACCGAAAAAAAAAAATGATTTAGGTGATGTTTATTTTTAATTGTTTTTAAAAATTAGATTTTGGATTTTAAGATGATCCTACACTTTTTTTACTTCGGAACTTAAAAATCGATTTTCAAAATTCACTCAAAATCATCTTTATCAAACATATTGATTTGACATAAAGTTATATATATATATATATATATATATATATATATATAATATCAATTCAATCATTATAATTTTTTTCAACAATAATATATATAATAATACAATACTCCCTCCGTTGCACAATAACTTTCACACTTTCCTTTTCAGGACGTTCCACAATAACTTTCACACCATTAAAATGGAAAATCTTTTATAAATTCCACCCTCGCAATATTTTCAATTTTACACAAATGTCATTATTTTTTCTCCACGCATACACAAAAATTAACTCATTTCTTTACTTTATACATAAAGTTTTACAAAATTACCCCTCAAAACTCCACTCATTATTACACTTTCTTAATATGCTTATGAAAATTGTTATGGGATGGAGGAAGTACTATACTAATACATTCAATCATTACACAATAAACTAATCATTATAATCTCACCCAACAATAATATAATAGTATAATTTTATTCAATCGTATACATTGATTTGACATAAAATTAAAATCTTCTACTATTTCAAAACTCAAAAGAAACACACATATTACTATTTATCAATGTTTCAAAAATCCAGAATTTTCAAAATCACTTAAAGCCCAAAGTAAAAAATCACCTTAGGGTTAATTTTTCTTTCGTCCGTTTTAATCCGGGCCATTTTGGCATGTACCGTTTAATTCGAAGCCCGGGCTCATAGGGCTGAGCCTTATAGGGTTAGGGCCTAGTCCGTTTAATATTTTATAATTTAATTTTAATATAATTATATACTCCCTCCGTTCCGGAGGAACTTGCACCCTTTGATCGACACACATTTTAAGAAATGTGTAAGAAAAGGTGTAATGATTGATGTTTTGAGGGGTAGTTTTGTAAACTTTTATGAATAAAGTAAAGTAAAAAGTAGATTGAGTGTGGAAAAGTAATGACATATGGGTAAATATGAGTATATTTCAAGGGTGAGGGTTGTGAAGATATTTCCTTTTATGGAGTGTGCAAAATGGTATGGGACATCCATATATGGAAAGTGTGCAAATTCTTATGGGACGGAGGGAGTAATAGTTTTACTAATAATTTATTTTTACAATTGTACATATATATTTTAGATGAAACGAGTCAGAAAATAATACTACGTTTTAAAAATGAATACAAATATTGGAAAAGGTGTTAGCAATTTAGGTTGTAAATCTTAATGTATAAAGTAAATAAGTTGACTTGTGTGTAAGTGTAGGATCAAAAGTAATGACATTTTATGTAAATTTTATAAAAAAGTTTTCATTTGAAGGATGTAAAGGGTATTATGGGACATCTGAAAAAAGAAAAGTGCGAAAGATAATGTGGTAGAAAGCGAGCTCTTAAATAATGATTAATTCTTTTTAAATAGTAATCAAGGAAAAAGCTAGAAGGTTATCATTTTCACAACATTGAACGTTTTCAATGATTAATGATATATATCAATTTCCCAAATAACAAATTAATAGTATTCTTTAGTAGCTTTCACCCTTACTTTTAATCTATACATAGACACAATTGAATCCATTTTTTAACATATATATATATATATATGAAGTTTACGTAATTATGTCTCAAAATCTTACTAAAAGTGCAAGAAGGAAAAACATTTGGATCAATTTGAAATAGGTAAAGTCTAATATGCACTCGAGTGCATGCTGTGCACCCTAGTTCATGTGCACTTTTCAGTTTACTGACTTATACTTTTTGGTAAATGGTGTTGCACTTTTCAATTATTACTAAAAATATTATCATACAGTTTAATAATTGAAAAGTGCAACACCATTTACCAAAAAGTGTAAGTCAGTAAACTGAAAAGTGCAACATGGACTAGGGTGCACAACATGCACTCGAGTCCATAGTAGACCAACCCTTTGAAATAAACCCCAAAACTATATATAGTACTTGGAATTAAATATTAAATATAATTATTATAGGCCGGGTAGGAAAAATAAGTCTATAAATACTTGTTCCTCGATTGCTATCTTATTCATATATATTTCAAAACAAAAATAATGGCTTCTTCGGGGTGCAATAAGTCATTTAGCAGCAAATATATGCTGCTTAAGCATGAAGAAGCAAGTTTTTGGGAACTTTTGAAGTTTCTGTTTTCGAGTAATATTGGCAAAAGCAAATTCGTGGAGTGCCCCGAGGGCACTCGGGAGGCGCTTGCCTACAGATGGTTAATATTTATATCTGTCATAGGCCAAAAATTGCTGAAGGCAATGGCTAAACCTCTCGCCAGTTTGGGGGCTCTAGTTGAGTTTTCCCTTAATTTGGTGTCCCTAAATGGAGGTTTCTTCTGCCTCATACTCAATTTTCTCACAGGTACATATATGATCCTTTCCGTTTTATACATTAAACTGTCTCACATAAGTCTATCTAAGATCGTTATGTTTCAAATTATGCTTCGTCTCACCGTGAGACGGTCTCACACAAATCCTACTCATAATTTTGAGGGAATCTTTTAACTTTAATTTTGTGACACTAGATGAAACATAGCTCCACCATATTGTTTATATCAGGTTTCCTTTTATAAAACATTATTGAATTGAAGTTCCATATAAATCCATGCATCAAGATAAAAGTATACAAGTTTATATTAAAAAATTTAGTTGGTGATCCCACAATTTCGTACATTTCATTTAAGCACATATACATTCAAATTGTATCAATTTAGTCTCGAATCGTCAGAAACGATTTTATGTATATCCTCCCAATGACATAATGAGGCACATGACTGTCACATGCTAAAAATGACGCCGGTTTAAAGACTAAATTTATACAATTTGAATACATATGAGACTAGATTTAAAAACCACGCATTTAAAGAAAAAGATAAAAAATTATTGGACGAATTTGATTTTAATTCCGCACAAAAATGTAAATCGAATGCTTTTTTTTTTTCTTCCACCCGTACAGGAGGCCTAGAACTTCCAGACAGCAAATCGGCAAATTTCATGTCGTTAATTGGAAATGTGGATAGTCGGATTCAACTGGACTCAAAGATAAATGCTGGAGACAAACGATACTATGCTGCACTTTCCATAATGGCTTCCAAGGTTTCTTATGAGAACAAGAAGTGTATAGAGAGGGTGGTCAAAGACCATTGGAAGGTAATTCATACATAAATGTTGAGTTACCGCGGGTTTAAGACTTAAAAGTATATTTTTCTCTAAGTTTTAGGTTCAAAAATTCAAAGTAACAAACAATAGAACATAAAAAAATATTGATCTAACATGTCATCAAATTTAATCTTACTGATATACAACGATTTTTTTTTTTTGAGTTGGTAAGAGTAGAAAATCCTTTTCAAATACGTAGATTCTTAAATATTTTTGGTATGAGATTACCTGTGTTACTTTCGATGTTTTACTTTATGTTCCATTATTTAATCTGTTGAACCGTTTCATGTCAAAAAAATAATCAATGTTTCATAATAACGAAAGTCACACGTATTAAAGATCCAGTAAGGTGAATCACCAAGTAATTAAAACACGAAAATTGAAAAATAAAGTAAAATTGATCTAACATTTTTTTTTGGTGCGTGTAGATGGACTTGTTGGCGGAGCCCGGCGATTACTGGAACGGTCAGTTGACTTACTATCACAGTATTAATTAAGTTAATTAACTTAAAAAATAAAAATTAACCTCTCTGCCAAAATACCACAAATTAATCATTCTGTCATTTCTTGCATAGATTTTCATTTAAAATATTGGGGAAAAATGTTTTCATTTTCGTAAAGGTAGGCCAATATTTTGCATATTTAAACCCGTCAATGTGGAAATAATGACCAAAATAAAATTATTGACCCACTTTTGCAAAATAAAATTGTTTGAAAGATCCGATCACCTATTTCAATTTTGGTGTTATATTATCTTATTTCACTATATGAATGGTTCACACATATCATATTAAAAAATAATCAACGTCATATAACATTGGGGGCAACACGTATTAAGGATGTGTTTTGAAACTCTACAAACTGCTTCTAGAATCACTTATTTTTCAAAAGTTGTGAGATGGAGCTTTAAAAATAAGTGATTCTAGAAGCAGTTTACAGAGTTTCAAAACACCCCTTAAAAATCCAGTAGAGAATGAAATACCAGTTAAACAGAAAAATAATCAAATTAAAAAAAAAAATCACAAATTAAATCTCGCAGACTATCAAGAAAAAGCGACAACACAAGCATTTGTGATGGACGACAAGAATGATACAATAGTTGTGGCATTTAGAGGAACAGAACCCTTCGATGCGGATGCATGGTCCACCGATTTGGACATGTCGTGGTACAAGATTCCGACAATGGGGAAAATTCACGGCGGATTCATGAAAGCTCTCGGTTTGCAGAAATGCGAAGGGTGGCCTCAAGAAGAAAAGGCCCAAAACCGGCCAGAAAGCGCCTACTACGCCATCAGAAGAATCCTGAAAGATCATCTCAAGAAAAACGATAAAGCCAAGTTTATAGTGACCGGCCACAGCTTAGGCGGCGCGCTCGCCGTCTTATTTCCCGCGATTTTGGGACTGCATGAGGATACATTCTTGCTTAAAAGACTGCAGGGTGTGTACACATTTGGGCAGCCCAGGGTTGGAAATGCCAAATTTGGTAATTACATGAAAAGATTGATGGAAAATCATGATTTTAACTGTGTCAGATTCGTTTACAGCTACGACGTCGTTCCTAGAATTCCGTATGATGATTCTAAGCTCATGTTCACGCATTTCGGGACGTGCGTCTTCTTTAACAGCTTGTATCAAGGAAGAGTAAGTTCCTTCAATATATCCTGTCATTATAGTTTCTTTAGTTAAAAGTTTTTAGTGAGAGATAAAAGCAGTAGTGAGAGGATGCTGTCACTAAAAGTCAATTTTCTTAATTATAAATAAATTGTCAACTTTAAACGTTGTTGCAACTTAATGAAACAACGTCGTTTTGAATCTGACTAGTCTGGAAACAACTTAATGTGTGCAGGTTGTACCAGAAGAGCCAAACATGAATTATTTCTCAATGATATGGATAATACCAAAGACAATAAATGCTTGGTGGGAGGTGGTTAGAAGTTTTGGGATAAAATACATGAGGTGAGCAGAATATGATGAAGGGTTTACTCTCAGAATGTGCAGAATGGTAGGGATAATATTTGCAGGGCTGCCGGCTCATTGCCCTCAAGATTATGTCAATGCAACTAGATTGGGATCATCACAAGTCTTTTCGTCCATCAATAATCGGAGCTCCAACCAGCAAATATTGAAGATGCAGTGATCGTTCCTAGAACTGCGTGACGTTATTTTTCATTCCAGTTCATTAAATTAAATAAATATCTAATGTTTTTGTACACTACAAGAAAATTGTGTTTTAATGGACAAATTTTCTTATTATAAAATCTTTTATGACTTGAAATTGACTTTTAATGACATGTTCTGTCATTAATTCTTAATTTACGTCATATAAGATTTTTAGCATTTGTAAAATAAATTTACGTCATGAAAGACAATAACACGTCCATACCTACATTGTTCCTATTTCATTTGTAAAATAAATATGTCATGATCAATAAACAAGAAACATATTGTGTATATGGACGTGTTCATGACTTTGTTATATATATATATTTAATCCAAAAATTTAGATGAATGGGCACTTGAGAGCAAAAATATATATATATATATATATATATATATATATGATTTTGGATGATTGCCATGGTTAGTGTGATAATGACTTAAAATTCATTGCATGCATATTTTGTTTAATTTATTGAATTTCATGCATTATTTGTAGAGATGTCTATCGGGCTAGCCCTAGCCCTATAGGGGCCGGTCCTACAGGGCTACGGGCTAAACGAACTAGGAATTTAATCGGTTCATACTTAACGGTTCTATAATTTTTGGAACCTAACCCCAACCCTAGCGGGCTACGGGCTAAACGGGCAACTAACAGGCTACAATAATTTTTTTTCTTTTAAAATTAAAGGTTTCAATTGACAACAAGCAAATAAAATAGAAAAATATATAATTAGTTAATGATCGGTAATTAGAAAATAAAAGTGTGATTTAAATACAATTCTAAAACTCGTTGATCCTTAATATGACCAAATAAAACTAAACAAATATCATATTGTAATCTAATAAAAAAATAGTAATATTGACCCATGGATGATAATGGACTACTTAATGTTTATAGTTATGGTTATGGTCCAAATTTGACCCAAATTTTTTTCTAAGGTTATTTATTAAAAAAAAAAAGGTAATAACTCGGGCTAACGGGCTGGCTCTGTAGACCTGCGGGCTGGCCCGGTTTAGCCCGCGAACTAACCGGTTCGGGTCAAAAAATTCCGAATTTAAATGGGTTTATGAATATTCATGAACCCTAAGTCCCTAACCCTACATTTTTCAGGGTTAAACAGGCCTGCTCGGTTAACCCGGATCGGATAAATATATCTAATTATTTGTAATAAATTAAAAATTACACTTGAAAAAAAAAATGTTTAGTTTTTATAGAAAAATGAGATTTTTTTTTTTTAAAGCAAAGCATATCTAAAATATTATTGAAGTGAATTGAAGCTGTAGAGCAAAGGGGGCTCCAAAACAATTTAACTTTAGCTCAATTAAAGCCTAAGACTGGCACATGCAATTTTGGACGGGCGTGGGTTATATACCCCTCCAATTTTGTTAAATCTACCCCAGATACAACGACTTTCAATGAAAAAGTCATTTTAATTTAGATGTACTTTTCCTTTCCTGATTACCTAAAATACCCTAATAAATACATTCCAATCCAAATAAACTTTAACCCTATTTTTTTTTTAAAAAATATTCCGACCCCCTATTCCCTCCTTCAATCGCCACTTCCTCCTCCCTCCCACGACGTCCCTGCCCCTCCTCCCCCAGTAACATCGTTCGACGGTTGCCTTTTTTTTTTTCAACAACCATTCATTGAAAATACATACTGTTGTCGACAATAATGTATATTTTCGACCATTAGTTATCAATTTTTTATTTTTTTTAAAAAAATTATTTCGATAAAATGTTGTCGACAAGAGTGTTTTTCGTCGACACTGGTTTGTCGAAAAAATGTAATTTATTTTTTTTAGATTTCTATATTTTTCTTTTAAAAACGGCACCGGAGGTGGGGCGATGGTTATCGACAGCAGAGGTGGGGTGGCTGCGGCAACTGCTTCTCTTGTAATTAAGGTTAGGACTAGAGTGTCTTTAAATTTTAGGGGTGTGTATGATGAAATGTTGTACATGAATATTTAATTAATTATAAATGAGTAAGGAAAGTAGATTTAAAGAAGCTGGAGCTGTTTTTTGGTACTTAAAGAAGCTGGAGGAGTATATAACTCGCGCCTTTTAGACGTGCTCAGTTAGCAGGCCCATTGGGCAGCCCTAATGGGCCAGCCCTGCTCATTGGACCCGGCATCAAAGTTGCAGCCCACTTCATTTGCAACTAAAATTGACCGAATTTAAGGAAAAAGGCATTTTAGTGAAGAAGTGCTATTTCATTTGACTAGATATTTTCAGCGATTTTTAGAAAGGAAAAAAATAAATAAAGGGTGAGTCCACCAAAAGAACATCTATAGAGTTTATCCTTTAATTTTATCTTACATTTTCCATTAATTAACTTAGTGTTTGTTTTCTATAATTTCTACTTGTGATTTTAGATTTCTAATTTTGAATGTAGTCAATATTTTATAGAATATTTATCACTAAAAACTTACATACATTGGCAAAATATCATAATTTTGTGATAGTTAGTGGCAACTTTGTACATTGTCAATATCTTATTAAATATTTATCCCTAAAAATACATGCAAAAATAGTGACAATAATTCTTTATATTATAAATTACATAAATTTGTATATTATTAATAGTTCTTATCAAAAGTCCTAATATATAAAAATAAAAAGTTTTTATCAAAAGTTTGACTTCAATTAATTTGGCTGGTGGGAAAAAATCATTCTCACTAATTTGAATAGTACGTGGTTGATATTGTTGTATTATATGTTGGGTTGAAAAGGATGAAATGGGTTTGAGATGATTTACATGCTATATATATGTACTAAATTTATGAATATGAATATATTATTCTAGAAATATATACTTTAATTATATGTATATCTAATGTTATATTCCATAATACATATAATATATAGTATTAATATAGAGTATATTTGTATTTAAGGTTAATATAAATTAATTTACGGGTATATGAATTTATATGCAATATTTTAGAGTTATAAAAAAACCGTCCCACACCTTTCTTTTAAGTAAAATATCTCAATATAGTTAAAAAAAAAAATTTAGTCCCATATTTTTTGCATTGCTCAATTTTAGTCTATTTTTTTACTGAAAATTAAAAAAAATGATATTGCAAAATTAATTCCCCCCAATTAAAAGGTAATTATGTTCTAGTCGCATGCTAGTTTCAGGCCAATTTATGATTTTCCCGTAAAAATTGTAGTACTAAATTGATATGAGTAAGGCTCAGCTGGTGTACCAACTTAATTAAGTGAATTTTTAAATAATATATAAATTATTTTTACAGTGAACAACAATTGAATTGAAAAACTAATATTGTCCATTGAAAAAATTATAATGGTTTAAAAAAACAATTGAACGTGCATAAGAGTATAAGACTTATATAAAAAATACCACGACCGGTCAGCATAGGTAGGGGTGAGAATGGGTCAGATCGGACTTTAAGAGAAAAAGTTTGGACCTTGTATATAATTTTTGGGTTCAAGTTTGGTCCATGGCCTGTCATAGATTTTTTATAAAGGTTTGATCTGACCTTTTTAATAAAGAGCCTGACGAAAGCCTTTTAAAAATCTTTTTAAGTGCATTTAAAAAAAAATACAACAATTGTCAAATCATAAAAAACAATAACAAAATTTTTCAAATGGTCCAAAAAAATAATAATATTCAAATATTCTTTTCAACAATTACAAATGAAAACATAAATAAAAAAAATACATCAATTTTTCAAGATAATATCATCTTCACGTATTATCACATATATTATATTGTGTTTATTATATTTTTATAAATTATATATTATAAAATATATATAAATAGGCCGGTTTGTTGGACTTAAAAGACCTACAAAAAAGCTCAAGTCGGCCTATTTAAATAAATGAGCTTCTAAAAAAGTTTGAGTTTGGCTTGTTTATTAAACGAGTCAAGCCAAGCCGAACTTTAGTAGGTCGAGTCGTAGGCCTCTGTCGGGTAGCCTGGATCTTGAAATTATGCCCACACGAATATTTTATTTATTAATTTGTAGTAGTTGATTAAAATATTCAAATAATTAAGATTGGTTTACAGGTAAGATGCCAAAAATTGGTTTTTATAAGGAATCCTAATTTTTTAATTATATACTGTATCATTCATACCCTATCTACAAATCATTATCATCTTAAATCTAATTAATTTAATATCACCATTAAGATAGATTATCTTAGATGTAGCTGATCGCGTGTACGTGGCCTTTACAACCCAATTATACATTCAAATGTAGTTGACAATCTCAACCACACGATTTTATTAATTATTAGGTAGATTATCTTAGATCAACGTAGTTAACCATCACATTACGCCTTGAAATGATACTTTTAAGAGTTTTTGTGATATTTTTTCAAATCTGAAAATAATAGTACTCATTCCGTTTCATAAAGTTTGTGGCATTTTTCATTTTTTTTGTATAGAATTAATTAAGAAACATATTTTTGACACATTTACCTCTCATTAATTTTTCTTCTAATTTTCCTTTTCTTTTTTCATCTTCCTTTTCCGCTTTTCCTTTGACCTTTCTATCATTAATATATTTCCAAAATAGAAGTATGTAGTTCGGGAAGATCATTTGTAAAAATAGGAGAAACGACAAACTTTTTGAAACAAAATTTAAGATCAAGTAAGACAAACTTTATGAAACAGATAAAATATTTATTTTGCAGTGTAACATGGAGATGTGTTTTAAGAATAATAATTTTAAAATTTGTAAAGTATTAAAATCGAGCTCAAATAAGTTCGAATTAGGCTCAAATGTTATCGAAGTTGCACAATTATCCTACATTTACAAGTGTTTTAATTTGTATTCACAAGCCCGTAAATGTAGGTCAACAATCGTGCAACTCACTACGGTTCGGTGGGATTGTTGGCCGGTTACAATCGAATGGAGGTTGTGGCCGATCGGTTAAAACCCAAAGGGAGGAGGGGGTGTATATACAAGAATATATATAAATACAAATTAAACATATCTATAGATACAAAATATACCTCAAATATTAAAGACAAGGACAAACATAAGTATTAACAAATATCTAATTGATACGGAGTATTATATTTCTAATACGATTGAGCTCGATTTGAACTAATTCAATTTTGATGATCATACATTTAAAATTTTAAAATAGAATCCTACCTTTATATACCCGTAAAATTATTGTTATTAAAACATATTCCCTCCATTTTATAACTGTTTACACACTTTCCTTATTCGTTCGTCCCATAATTGGTGTATTTGTGTCAGGGGTGGGATAAAAATTAAATGGCCCGAAATTCTAAAAGTTTCATTATCGGATAAGGCTTAACTGTGCAGTGCCATGCAGCAAGTTGCCTTCAAGATTTTGTGAATAATAACAATATTGTTGAAGATTGAAATCCATGTGCGCAGTACTGCTGCATTTTGTCTATATTTCTCTTTTTTAATTTTCTGAATCTACAATTTCATGGCTCAATAATTCATATTTTTTTCACCTGTACCTATCATTATGTGGATCTTAAAAAATTTGTTAAAAAGAAAAAGAAAAAAAAAAGATCAAATTGATCAAACAAAGAGAGAATTATCGAAAAAAAAAGAGGAAGGAAAGAGAAGAAATTAAACGTTGCTGAAGAAGGAACAATAATAATTTTAAAAAAAATGCGTAATAAATTGATAAAGTTTAACTGAAAAATTATAGATAAATTTCTAATGAAAAATGATACTCCCATATATGTTTAGTTGTTAACCAATTAAAAATAAGTTCAATATATATCTTGTCCTAAGCTAAATAATATCATCTTACATGTAAACAATATTACATGATTGATGTAATACATACTGTCGATCAATTGCAATAATGTAATATTGTAAAACGCAATATTACGCAAAAAATAGTTGACTTTGTTTTAGTATTATTCGCGTTTTAGTATTATTCTATTTTTGGAGTAATTTGCAACTTGAAAATTTACACCCAATACCTTCACATCATTTTATCACTTTTTGTATTCAAAGTTGGTGTTTTATATTTTTCTAAATGCGTGGAATTTGTACTACTAAAAGATACTCCCTCCGTCCGCCTATAAGCTTTTCATTTTACCATTTTGGTCCGTTCGTCTATAAGCTCCCCATACTTTTTTTGGTAAGTACTTTTTCTTACACTTCACTTTATATCTTACTTTTTCTCTCACTACAAAATTCACTCCCAATAGCAAGGGATTTAGAGAGGGAAAAACGCTTGTCAATACATTTAGCAAGGGAATTAGCAAGGGCCCACTTCCCTCGACAAAATGTTCCTCGGTAATTTAGTAGCAAGGGAATATGAAAATCCCTTGGAAATAGCAAGGGTATATTTCCCTAGAAAATAGCAAGAGAAAATTTCCCTTGAAAATAGCAAGGGATAAATCCCTTAGAAATAGCAAGGGAAATTAGTGAATTAAAAAATAATTAATTAAAAAAATATAACCCTCACAATTTCGGTCATCCCTTAGGATAGGAATTGAACTCGCGACCTCCACAATTTCGGTGTTTATGAGTTCTCCTTTTGCCGTTGGGCTAGGAGCTATTTTCGTTATATTTTAAATGCAATTAATATAAGTGTTATATTTCCAGTTTTTTCTTCTTTAATTTATTTAATTTAAATTTGATTTCTTATTTGATAATTGATAACACACATACATTTTAATTTTTTTCAATACAAATATTATAAAATATTTTTTTATCTATAATTATGTTTTGAATGCAATTAATGTATATATGTGTTATATTTCCAATTTTTTCTTGTTTAATTTATTTAATTTACACTTGATTACTTATTTGATAATTGGTAACAAACATACATTTTATATTTTTTCAATACATATATTATAAATATTTTATCTTATTTCGTATACTTTAAAATATTAAATATTAATTATATATTTCATTCACTCAATTATATATTACATTCTCCGAGGGTTTTACCGAGGGCCCACTAACCCTCCAGAATTTTAATTGACGTATCAAACTTTGCAAGGGCCCACTCCCTCAGAAATTTTCAAATTTAAATTCCCTTGCCAATATTCTCGGGAATGGCAAGGGATTTAGTTTCCCTTGACATTTAGCAAGGATTTTTTCTTCCCTAGGTATTTTTCCTTGCCCATTCAATCCCTAGGCAAATCTCTCGCCATTTGTAAGGGATTTATTTCCCTCGATAATTTCCCTTGCGATCTGAGCCAAATTTTGTAGTGTCTCTATCTCTCCTCTCTCTCTCTCAATCACATCACTTATACTATATCTATTATTTAATCACTTTTCTTAATTTTTGTGCCAAAAAGTAACGTAACACTTATAGACGGACAGAGGGAGTACTGTAATCAATAGTGAGTATATATATATATATCGAAATTTAAAATAATAAAATATTCTACCTCGATCTCACTTTCTTATTGGGGTATTTATAAGAGTGTATGTGTATTGGTGGAAAATACATAATAAATTTATATTGAGCAAGGCGATAAATAATTAAAAACAACATTTTAGATAATATCGGACAAATAATAAAAAGCGGGTAGTATTCTGAAATACAAAAATTAAAATAGATCAATGAAAGAGTGTGTAAACATATTAAGTAAATTTTGTTTAGATCCGTAATTGAGTCGCACATCGTTTATGACTTTATTCTAGGAAGCTAGTTAGGTGAGTTGACTATTTTATTCAAAAATATCTCCAAAAGTTGTGCACAATGAATACCCCCTTTAAAAAATATTATCGTCACAGTGAATAAAAAAATGGAATTTATACGTACCACTTGTTCACATGGTTCCTTCTTAAAATGGAAATTATTAGTACACACTGCTGTTCTCATGGGTCTTCTACAAATGGAAATTATTAGTACACACTGCTGTTCACAGTGACTTAGTATTGTTTTTCATCCTTCATTTACAAAAGTGCAATGATAGAGTTAGACACCGATGAGTAATTTTGAGTTGACATGTATATATATGTAGAGTAAAAAATAATACTCCCTCTGTAGTAATTTTGAGTTGACATGTATATATATGTAGAGTAAAAAATAATACTCCCTCTGTACTTGTATACGTTTTTCCTTTCTTTAGGGTGTTATTAATGAATATGATAAAATAATAGACGTAGTACAATTGTAGATATTGTAAAAGTGTAGTTTATAAATAATTTTTTATTTTATTGATATAAAAATTATAAATAATAAAAAAAAAATATGAAAGTTATTATGAAATGGAAAAAAAATTTTATGGACCAGAGGGAGTATTTAACTAGATGGTCCCGGTTGAAAATATAGTTAGAAACCTCAAAAAAAAAAAAAATTATATATATATATATATATATAAGAAAAAAGCTAGAAGGTTTTATTATTCTTCTATTTTTGACGATAATATTGTTAGAAACGTGTTCCACCAGACAAAAGTATGGAGATAATTGAAAAAATAGTACACAATTTTTTTTCATTTAATAAATACATCATTGTTTGAAATTAAACGATATTTTCTTCAATTTTGATCTCATCCATTAAATTATGAGTAGAATTACACATAAATTTGAATGACTCGTTTTAAAAAAATATCAAATTATACTTGATGAGACCTTATCAAATCCGTAGGAGTGACTGATAAGGACTCAATCCAAGAATGATTCTAACCAGAGATACCTGAATGAACTCCTTAAGGGTCTTTGAATGATTGACGAGGATGGAGGATGACGATTGCTCCCAGGACCTGCACGAAAACCGAGCCGGAGGGGTGTCCGGCGACGGACCTCCGACGCTCAAGTCAGTCGAGGAAGATGATAAATAATAGAGAGATAAAGTGTATTTTGTATATAAAAGTGAATAGTAAAGAATGACTTAGCCTTAAAAATGAAAGGGGTGCCTTTTTATACCCTGTTACTGAAGGGTAAGGAAGTAAATTCGTCTTTAGGGTTTGTTACAAATAGTGCCACGTCATTGTACTATTCTGACACGTAACTGATTACTCTTCTTGCCAATCAAGACAACTTATTATCTTGGTCCTGGTTATCCAAGGAAACAAGAAAGAGGATTGTAGACTTTGGTTCTCAATCATTGGATCTGTTTTGGATTTGGAATAGGCCTTATACATAAAATCAGGTCAGATCCCGAAGGGATCAGATCTGAAGATGATTCTTTCTAAGGGCAAAGTCTCTTCTGATCCTGATCTAAGGGGAAAGGATTAGCTCTTACCTCGCCTCTAATCAATAGCTTTTCCTTTCTGGACCTGCACCATTATGTCGCATCAATACTAATTCTGAAAATTAATTATTTTAAAATTTTCAAATATATTAAAAAAACAGTACTACTAATTATAAAAAAGAAGAAAATTATGATTATTCAAAGAAATATTAATCTAAATAGTGATTTAAATATACAAAAAAAATCAATTCCATAACAGCATGTGTGATTTTCGTCAATAGAGTAACGAAAATCCCCCCAAAATATATATATATATATATATACCACTTGGCTATTTTTTAATCTGCGGAACTAATTCCCAAAAAAAGTATACCACTTGTGCATTAAATAATAATATGTACTAGTAATTATTGAATGTAAGAAGAATGAAAATTCAACTTATCTCTATATATAAGTATACTAGTACTCTTCATTTTTGTAGATGAATAATTCCTCCTGCAGCTAATTAATTTGTTGAGAAAATAAAATATTAATGGATTCTTGCAATAAGTCATTTTGCAGCAACTTCATGCTGCTGACGCCTGAGGAAGCAGGTTTCTGGGAACTTTTGAAGCTTTTGTTTTCGAGTAATATTGGAAATAGGAAATTTGTGGATTGCCCTGAGGGCACGCGGGAGCCGCTTGCGATGCGATGGTTAATATTTATATCGGTGGTGGCGCAGAAAGTGTTGCAGGCTGTGGCTAAACCTTTGGTGTTTTTGGGGACTGCAATGGAGTTTTTGCTTAATTTGTTAATCATGAATGGAGGAGGTTTCTTCAATCTCCTACTCAATATATTAACAGGTATATATTCATTTTTCTAGCTAGCTAGTATTTTCATTAATTAATTGTGTTTCATATTTAACTTAAAAAGGTTTTTTCCGTCCCACAATTTGTTTACCGTCAAAAAAATTCTTGATTAAATTGTAAGATAGATCTTTTAGTTACTACTCCATAAGTGACACAAATTTTAAGAATAAAGTGGATATTTACTTTACACCTTATATAAATGATGGGTAAAGAAGTTAATTCAATAAAGTTAATGCATGAGAATTGATTTTTTAAAATGAAAAACAATGACATACAGGATAAATAAGTGTGTATTGCGAGGATAGGAGATTTGACTAAAATTTCTTTTATTTATATATGCAAATAATATTGGGACGCGTAAAAGAGAAAAGTACTGCAAATAATAGTGGAACGGAGAAAGTATTAAGTAGAATTATTTTAGTTTTTAACGACGTGGTGCAGGATTTGTTCAATCTAATACTCCCTCCGTCCCATTATAAACTTCTCATTTACCTATTTTGTATATTTTGAGACAATTTATAAACTACTCAATTACATATTTTGTATATCCCGTGACAAATTATTATAAACTACTCAATAGATTAACTCTCTACGTTTTTTTCTTTCAATAATCTCTCCACATTATATCTATCTATATCAACTACTCATTACACATTTTATACTTTATTTCTTAATTTTCATGTTAAAAGTAAAGGAATAGCTTAAGGTGGAACAGAGGAATTAAGTACATTTTATTTATGTCAAAAATTTGCATGAAACTGTTTCACACAATACTTTCGATCACTTTATTTGATACTTCAACTTTTGGTTGGTTGCCCTATTTATATTATCATTTTGCGTATATATAAAGCTAAAACTGATTTATTTATTTATTTCTGTTTTGGAACTGGTGTTGAGATCTCTGCAAATGATATTTCCGATTTTATCGACAACACATGCTACCGATTAGGAACTTTTGCTTGACATCTAAAAAAATGTTTTCTTTTTCCTCCTTTTTACACAATAACATATTATGATAATTTATTTACATCAAAAATAAATAAAATACAATAACATCACTTAAAAAAATAAAATATAGAAGTGGAACTACTTGTTTTAATTTGGTTTTCAACATTGTGAATTGATACGGTCACTTTTTTTTTTTTTTTCGTCCTAAACCACCTAAAGGTCAAATTAAATCAGCACGAAAATGTATATATATTTGAATTCAATCGTGCAGGAAACCTAGTGTATCCAGACAGCACATCGGCAAATTTCTTGTCAGTAACTGGAAACGTGGATAGTCGGATTGAACTAGACTCGAAAATAAATGCCGGAGACAAAAGATACTATGCTGCACTTTCTATTATGGCTTCCAAGGTTTCTTATGAGAACCAGAAATATATTGAGAGGATCGTTAAAGACCACTGGAAGGTAATTCGTACATATTTTATATTGAAAAAGAGAAATATTATTACGGAAGTACCAGAGGTATTCATGAAAAAAAATGACATGTGACACAATATTAATTGTTTGGTTAGTCTGTATGGGTTTAATATAATTAGGAGGAACAATTGGCTGGGTTGAATTTATCATAATAAATTTATTATCTCATAATTTGTTTGAAATTATAATTACAACTAATTATCTAATTCTATGAAAATATAAAATTTTATAATAATAAAAGCAATGAGATTTTATTTATATATGGACTGGAAATTATCTTGACGATAGGCTATATAGTCTCTCTCCGTGCATGAGTGCAGTGAATAATTTATATTCCTTTCCTTTTTTTTTTTTTGGAAGGGTGTCGAAATTCCAGATTTGTCTATAAGTGAGGATAATTATTTTGTATTGTCTCGTATTTCTCTTAACATCTTGTAATTCGAAATCATAACTTTTGAGTACACTGGTACTCAATGGCGGATCCAATTTAAATTGTTTTTTTTTTTAATCTTATGTAAAAAAATTAAAATATTAGCAAAAAAATTTTGTCAAACAAAAAATGTATCCCCAAATCAAATTATGCATAATGGTCTAATGGATATAAATTGGTATTTTAAAGTTGCAATACAACCCATAAGATAAAAGATCCAATTGATCAATCTTAAAAAAGGCCGACATGCAAACAATTTTTTCATTAATCTTTATATTCTCTCTTTTTACGCAACTAACACATTTGTTTCTTTCTCTTACTCACAAGTCATAAACTCATTAAATAGTATGTTACTTCTTCCATCCTCCAAAAATATGCTCAACCATTTGAACACAAGTTTAAAAAAAAATAGATAAAGTAAGTGTATAGTGGAGTTGTTGTGAGATAAAAATAAATAAGAAAAACGACCGTATTTTTTGTGGACGGATGGAGTACTTAATATTTTCTGTACCCCAAATTTTAAATCCTGGATCCGCCACTACTGATACTCTGATAATGCAATTCCTCTTTTTTTCGTAAAAAGGTAATAATACTCGATATTGCATCGAAATCACACTATAATCATTATAATTGATGAAGATGTACAGCTGGATTACAATTTATCATTTAAAAATGAATTTTTGTTTTGAAACTGTTGGAATTAATGGGAATTAATTGGGTTTTGACACCCTAATCTAATTTAATTAATTAGACGGACTAAACGTTAATTAAGAAATAATTGAACGTGACATAGTCGATCTACTCGCGGAGTAGATGAACGTGGTATATTTAATATCTCAAAACCGAGTTAAGGTGAGTGAGAAATTAATTGTTGAACTTGGTCTTCAAGATTTAGTCTTCAAGATTTAGTCTTCAAGACTTATCCACGTAAGAGATATTTTCGTGATATTCCCACGATTTTCTCAACAACCTCCTAGGGTTTCTTGTGCCTATAAATACAGACTCTTCCCACATTCCAAACTAACGCTGAAATTCGCCCCTCTACCCTTCTACTCTCCTCTCGTCCCTACGCAGTGTATTGAGCTAACGAAAGCCTTACACTGTTCTTTCTTGTGCCGGATTCATATCCGAGAGTGTTCAGTTCGTACTAAGTACGTTCGTCGAGGCCTCTTATACAGTGGTGCTACTGTGTAAGAGGTAAAAGTCGTTTTACCTTTGGGAACGGAACGCCGTAACAGTCGAGCACTATCCTGGGCGTATTCTGTTCTGCGGGAAAAGGGTTTTCCCTTGACTCGACTTGTCTGTGTTATCATACTTGTTATCTGAAATCTTCGATATTGCAGGTTGCAGTTTACACGGCGTAAGCAGTTTCCAACAGAAACAATATAAAGATTTTAATAACCAAACTATAAATTCTGAGCCATTTTAATTTTGTTTTTGCGTGTGCAGATGGACTTCTTGGGGTCCTTCGATTTTTGGAACGGTTAGTACTTCATTTAATTAGATGTTCATATA
This sequence comes from Galeopsis tetrahit, assembly GCA_963675135.1. NCBI lineage: Eukaryota > Viridiplantae > Streptophyta > Magnoliopsida > Lamiales > Lamiaceae > Galeopsis > Galeopsis tetrahit. The sequence goes on from OY776119.1 coordinate 93,436,007, forward strand.
AATGCAAAAGTTTTATGTAAATCAGTTTTATCGTCCAGTTGGACTAAAAGTCAAAATATTGATGGCAGATTATCAGGAAAAAACGACAACACAAGCATTTGTGATGGACGACAAGAAAGGTACAGTGGTGGTGGCATTCAGAGGAACAGAGCCCTTCGATGCGGATGGATGGTCTACCAATTGCGACATCTCGTGGTACAAAATTCCAGGGATTGGAAAACTCCATGGCGGAAACATGAAAGCTCTAGGCCTGCAAAAAAGCGAAGGGTGGCCTCAAGAGCAGTCGTCGAATCGCCCAGTGACCGCCTACTACGCCCTCCGAAAAATCCTGAAAGATTATCTCGAGAAAAACGAAAAGACCAACTTCGTAGTGACTGGCCACAGCTTAGGCGGCACGTTGGCGGCCCTGTTTCCGGTGATTTTGGGACTGCATGAGGACTCATTCTTGCTCGATAGACTGGCGGGTGTGTACACATTTGGACAGCCCAGAGTCGGAGACGCCAAAGTTGCTGATTACGTGAGGAATTTGATGGAAAAGCATGATTTTCACTTTAACAGATTCGTTTACAGCTTTGACTTGGCTGCTAGGTTGCCGTACGACGATAATAAGCTCATGTTCAGACATTTCGGGACGTGCATCTACTTTAACAGCTTCTATCAAGGAAGTGTAAGTAATGACGGCCTATTCTGATATAGCCCGGCCGACAATGTGCTGCTTAAAAAGTCAACCTGCTTATCCAGATTGACTCATTAAGCAGCACACTGTCGGAATATATATTAATCAATTATTTAACAATGTGAAAATCATGTCTAATTAATTGAATGTGCAGGTTGTAGCTGAAGAGCCAAACAAGAATTATTTTTCGATTATATGGATCGTACCGAAGGTAATGAATGCATGGTGGGAGCTGATTAGAAGTTTTGCAATTAGATACTGGGAAGGGGCAGAGTATGCAGAAGGGTATACTCTGAGAATGATAAGGGTGTTGGGGATAATGGTTGCAGGGGTGCCCGCTCATTGCCCACAAGATTATGTTAATGCAACTAGATTGGGTTCGTCGGAGGTCTTTTCATTGATCAATCGTGCGAATGCCAAGAAATTGTTGAAGGTGCAGTGATCCATCCAAGATATGCATCTGTTCTTGCTTTTTCAATTACAATTTTTAAGAGCCTGTTTGATTTGAAGGATATGTGAAATGTGAGAATGAGGAATCGATCATGAGATATGTTTGACATGATACTGTTTATGTCAATTGTTTGTGATGTTATAATTATATGGAATTCAAATTAATGAGAAAATATTTATATACCTTCCATAACTTTTACCTTTTATTTTTTTTAAACGTTCCAAAATAGTTAAATTTTTAATTTGCGTCTCATAACTTTTACCTTTTTTTTAAAAAACATCACAAAAGTGTTATCTGCCCATGTGGCGGGTGCCCCAGCAATGAGCACCTGCCCACCTGGGTTCAATTTCCACATCGACTAAATAAATACTGTAGTCATTTAAATAGTTGGGGAGAGAGTGGGTGCGGATTCGTGGGTGGGATGGATGGGCCATTGCGGGCGTCGGGCTTATATATTGAATTATCATAATCACTTACCAAAACTAAAAAAGACGAGGGATAATATTAAAATCAATCTTTGACTTAAATTAGGAGCTAGAAATGTTCTCACACAAAACTCATTGATCTCGGCTTGAATATGTGTCTGTATTTATGCCTTATTGTCTATTGAGTAACTATAAACAATTCACACATTTTTTCATGTAATCTTCAGTAGTTACTTTAATTACGGGTTGCGTATTCCTTGTGTTCTTGACATAAAACATTTTACTGTCAAACAAAAAAGAAAAAATAGAAAAATGTTTGAACTAGTAATTTTGATTATAATTTCATTATGTAGGAATAAAGAATCTGATTCCAAACATCGGGTACTCCAGGAAGACACCAATGACAACAATCAGCATACTTCTTAGGGTTTGCTAGTTGCTTTTGAGTTAAAGGATGAAAAAAATCTCGATAGATGGATGAATGAGCATCCCTTCTATAATCTGATAATTGTGTAATATTCAAATATTGGACTTTTAGGCCTCTGGTCTCCAGTTTTTGAATGACTGATTCTGCAATTTGCATCATCTTGCGATCGGTTGCAACCCCCCAGTATCCCTCTTTTAAAATAGGCTGAGTTTCGTTGTAGCAATGCTGTTCCACATTCCAATCCTCTCCCCTACAAATATTTATAAAAAATGATACAAGATTTTTTTTCAGATATAAAATAATTAAATTAAGTGAAGGAAATTAAACATACACTATATGAGTAGGCGAAGGGGCCATGAAGAACAAGTTTGTTTTGGTTCGATTGATATTGAATTCCAACCAATTTGACCATGTATTCAAACCCATTTCATACATTCGTAACTTCGATTCAGCTGCTGTTTTGTTCATTGCATCAAAAGTAGTACATCCCAATGATCTCCATCTGATCATCATAAAATATTATTTTTTATCATAATATGGTACAATTAATATTAATATATAAAAAGGAATTTGATTGAAATTTGATCATTTAATTCTAGTCAAACTGGTTGAAACTTGGTCACATAAGTAATGATAAAAAATTACTAGAAATTAGTTCCATAACAAACAATATTAATGCATTAATATTAATATACTTACTGGAGTTTTATGGGTCGGTCCCACCATAAAAAGGAATCAAAGATGAGTATATCGGCATCTGCCCAGTGTATTGCATGCTTTTCAATTTCTTCAATTCTAACTGATATATTCTGTTTTTTTGGAAGGAATTTTGGATCGTCTGAATTAGATTCCACCAGAAATGGAGACCAATAGAACCCGATTGTAACGTTATATTCCTAGTTCAATAATTAAATTCATCAAAATCAACAACTTACATTATTATTTTTAGATAATTACAAAAAAAAAAAAAAAGACTTACAGTTGACTGGAAGAAGTTGAAGTTGACTTTATTGAGGTCTGATTTGAGTGATGATGGATCAGCACATGAAGACTCAATTAGACAAAACATGGAAATCCATTGATTCCTATTCATTGAATCCCCTACAAATATAACCTTTTTTCCCCTTATTTTCTTCAAAAATCTTGTCCCATTAAACCTGCACACAAAAGTTTATACAGATTAAATTACTCATGCATTTAATTATAAATATAACAATTTGAAATTAATACTACTAAAATAAAAGATCTCGACCTTAGAAGATCACAATCATGAGGTTGCCATCTCCAGTTCTGATAAGTGACATCTTTTCTTCCATGCTTGTGACAGGCATGTGATACCATGGGCGGTAATGAGCAACGGGCCTCCTCGTATAACGGGTATGATACTTTGTCGAAAACCCATTTGCCTGAAAACAAGTTGCAGCTGGAATTATAATTAATATCGGAGTATATTTTTGTCTGCAGCTTGGGTTCAGCTATTTTGAGTTGTTGGATAATGCATATTTTCTCACGAGTTAGATGAATAAAGGCAGTGATCAAAGCCACGAGGCTGATAAGACCAACAAAAAAGTCTTTCAACATAATTAAATTTTCTTTTCTTCATCATCTTCTCTATTAGATTAATGTAGGCGATTTTTTGTTCAATATATATATAGATACATACGTAATACATTACGTGTAAGCACGACAGCTTGGACATTTATTTTTTTTGAGAGTGACAGCTTAGCTTGGACATTAATTAATTTTGTCACATGGACCTGTTTAATTTATCATTAGTCAAAGTACTCTTAGTTTGGGATTAATTAATGAGACTAGAATTGTAAATCAAACAGTAGACCTTAAATTGTAAATGTACAAGTCTTTCTATGCTGAATAGGTTTCACCCTGCCTTACAACAAACAATGTTTTAATTACCACTGGATCGTTGATTCTACGTAGAATTTTCTTTTGATGGTGCTCGCCTCTGGCGAGTTATCTGTTTTTGCAAATCTAGGTTGTCGCCAAGATCGTCCTCATCCTCATCAGGACACTTTCGGTTTCTCGGGGCATCATCCCGATAGTTCTTTTGCCCTCCGATATACAACTTGTTTTCAGGGAGATGGGTATATGACAACATATCATATCCGTTGTACTAAAAAAAATTAAAAAAAAATTAGTCCCATTGCTCAATTGTGGTCTATTTTTACTGGAAAAAAATAACATTTAAAATTCACCCAATTCAAAGGTCATGTGCGAATCACATGCTAATTTCAAGCCAATTTATGATTTTTCCGTCAAAAGTGTACTAAAATTGAAATCAGTAAGTCTCTAGTGTACCAAATGCATAGTACATTTGTATAACTTAATTAAGTGCTTTCTTAAACAATATAAACTATATTTACAGACGAGTAGTTAAAAAATTAATATTGTTCATTAAAAAAATTACAACAGTTTAAAAATACAATCGAATTGCGCGTGGTACCCGATGCATACTATTATATTATAAAAGAATATCTCGACAGGCCAGCTTAGGATAAGTTGGATCTTGAAATAATGCCCACACGAATATTTTATTTATTAATTTGTACTAGTTTATTAAAATATTCAAATATGATTGATTTACAGAATTACAGGTAAGATGCCAAATATTGGATTTTATAAAGAATCCTAATTTTTTTTAATTATATCATTCATACCCTATCTACGAATTAATAATTATCATCTTAAAAATCTAATTAATTTAATTATTACATAGATAATCTTAGATCTATGTAGTTAACCATCACATTACGTCTTGAAAGTGATACTTTTAAGAGTTTTTGTGATATTTTTCCAATATTGAATTTCTTAGAGTATATATTATGTTAATATTGTATATCTCTTATTTATGGTTAATAAATTGTCAAATCAGATTAGGTGCCTAGATTGATGGTAGATTGGTGTATAAACTTGTGATTATTTTATGAATGAAATCAACGATTCATATTTTACATGGTATCACGAGATTGAGTTTTCTGATCCGCTGCACCCTTCTCCGAAGACCTGCTTCATCGCCGGTCATCTTTCCTCTTTCCTCTTCTCTCATGGCGACGAACAAGTCCACGTGTCATCCAGCCCTTGCGGTTTCCAACGTTAAAAATCACATCTGAATCATTCTTGAGATGGAAAACGTTCAATACGCAGCTTGGGCAGAATTGTTCAAAATTCTTGCACGATCCAATCGTGTTCTTCACCACATCCTGCCAGATTCTAAACCAGTGGTTCCTCCTCCGACCACCGATGACGAGAAAGAGCTGTGGAGCACGCTTGATGCCACGGTTCTTGGGTGGATATATGCTACGATATCCACAGATCTTCTTCAAACCATATTGGAACCGGACTCCACCGCTGCCGACGCGTGGAAACGCCTGCGGAATATATTTGAAGACAACAAGAACTCCCGGGCTGTTACTTTGGAGCAGGAATTCTCTCACACCACCATGGAGTCTTTCTCTTCTGCGACTGCATATTGTCAGAAATTAAAAGTTCTTTCAGATCAATTGAAGAATGTGGGTGCCCCGGTTTCGAATGACAGATTGGTCTTGTAGATGGTAGCTGGATTGTCCGAGGTGTACAGCGCGGTGGGCACTCTTCTCCAGCAAAGCAGTCCACTCCCACTGTTTTATCAAGCCCGTTCCATGATCATCCTTGAGGAAGCGGGCTTGGCCAAAAAGGCTGCTTCGTCATCGGCATTTCTCGCCGTCGCACCGACGAATCCGTCGGCACCTAGTAGTGGTCACGACAAGAAGATCCCTGAACTGGGACAATCTGGACGACGGCGTCAGGGCAAGAGGAATGGCAGAGGGGGCCGCCAATAGGGCTCTACTTTTGGCCCTCAATTTGGCCCCAATTCTGGTCCACGGTCTGGCCCAAGTGGCCCATCCACCCAGCCTCCATTTCAGGCCCAAGTTCCTTGGTCTATGTAGTGGCCCCATTCTTCACCATGGCCCACTCCTCCCAGCCCGTATCCAACAATGGGTTGGTCTCCTTATGCTGCTGCTTCCGGGCATTCAACGACCGTGCCACCTGCCCAGTCGGGTCTCCTTGGCCCACGACCCCAGGCTTATGCGGCGCGTTCGACTGCTTCCCCTACAGACATCGAAGCTGCCATGAACACTCTTGGTCTCAACCCACCTGATGGCAATTGGTATATGGACACGGGAGCAACATCACATATGACCTCGGCACCAGGTATGCTCTCGTCTTATTCTCGTTTGAGCTCTCCTACTGGTATAATTGTCGGTAATGGTCAGTCTATTCCTGTTAGTGGTCTTGGTGTTGCACATTTATCCCACACTAATCCCCCATTAGCCCTTCGCAATGTCCTTCTTGCACCTGATATTATAAAAAAATTGGTTTCTGTTCGTAAATTCACCACTGATAATTTTGTCACTGTTGAGTTTGATCCTTTTGGATTTTCTGTCAAGGATATACGGACGAAGAATATTCTCATGAGGTGTGACAGTCAAGGGGATCTATATCCTATTACCACCACTAGAGCATCACATGTTGCCTTGGCGGCTGTTTCCTCTGATTTATGGCATAGCCGTCTAGGACATCCAGGAGCTTCAGTGTTTTCTACACTTAGACAAAATAAATTTATTCAGTGTTCTAAACCATTATCTTCTACTTTATGTCATTCATGTGTTGTTGGCAAACAAACACGATTACCGTTTTTGGATTCTACTTCACATACTATATTGCCTTTTAATATTGTTCATAGCGATGTTTGGACATCACATGTGTTAAGTGGTATGGGACATAGATATTATGTGTTATTTTTAGATGATTTCACTAATTTTTTATGGACGTATCATGTATCCCATAAATCTCATGTGTTTCAAGCCTTTCTGTCATTTCGCACATACATTAAAACACAGTTTGGTAGAGATATTAAAACCGTTCAGTGTGATAATGGGACAGAGTTTAACAATCAGTCATTTCGTCAGTTTGCTACTAGCAATGGCATGTCTTTTCGTTTTTCTTGCCCTTACACATCTTCTCAAAATGGTAAAGTTGAACGCCAAATTCGTACGATAAATAACATAATGCGTACACTTCTTGCTCACGCTTTCATTCCCCTATCTTTTTGGCACCATGCCTTACACATGACAACGTATCTCATGAACATACTTCTAAAGAAACACTTGTCCTATGTGTCTCCTCTTCGCCGTCTCTACAACAAAGACCCTCTATACTCTCACATTCGTGTATTTGGGTGTCTTTGTTATCCCTTGCATCCAGCTACGACGGTTAATAAGTTACAATCATGTTCCTCTCCTTGTGTTTTTCTTGGGTATCCGTCTGAACATCGGGGTTATAAATGCTACGATATGGTGGCCAAAAAGATTATCATATGCAGACATGTGGTGTTTGATGAGAGTTGTTTCCCTTTTGCCACTTCACAATCTCCACCTCCAGATTATTCTGCCATTGATGACTCTATAACACCGTATTTTCATCATCATCTTACATCTTCCTCTGCCTCTAACCCGGCATCACCACCAGCCGTGGACCCTCAACCATCTCCACAGGCCGCTCCTCCTTCTCCTACAGATCCTCTTGTGGCCAACCGACCCATTTCCCGTAGTCAACGGGGAATCTTCAAACCCAAACAGCTCTTCACTCTTCACTCAACTGTACAAAAATCCCCACTCCCAAAGAACCCTAAATTTGCAATCTAAGACCCTAATTGGAAAATGGCTATGAACGATGAATTTAATGCTCTTATCGAAAATAAGACGTGGGTATTGGTACCTCGTCCAGTCGGTGTTAATATTATTCGTTCGATGTGGATTTTTACTCATAAAGAACGTGTTGATGGTTCTTTTGAGAGGCATAAAGCCCGTCTTGTAGGTGGTGGAAATACTCAGCAGGTGGGCATCGATTGTGGGGAGACTTTCAGTCCCGTTGTCAAACCGGCAACCATCCGAACTGGTCTCAGCCTCGCTCTGGCCAAACGGTGGTCTATTCACCAACTTGACGTTAAAAATGCTTTCTTACATGGCGACCTTGGTGACCGGGTCTACATGCATCAACCATTTGGGTTTCGGGATTATAAGTATCCTAATCATGTATGTTTGTTGCAGAAATATTTATATGGCTTAAAACAAGTCCCTCGGGCTTGGAACAAATGTTTCACCGACTTTGTGGTTACTTTGGGATTTTCTCGGACCCGCTCGGATCACTCTTTGTTTGTGTTCCGACATGGTGATCACATGGCTTATCTTTTGTTGTATGTGGACGATATTATTCTCACCGCTTCGTCTGACTCTCTCCGTCGAACTATCATCGCCCGATTAAGCTCTGAGTTTGTCATGAAAGATCTGGGCCCTTTACATTATTTCTTGGGTATTGCTGTCACTCCCCACAAGCATGGTCTCTTCCTTTCTTAGCGCAAATATGCCTTGGAAATTCTTGCCCGTGCTGTTCTTTCTTCTTGCAAACCAGCACTCACACCAGTGGACACTAAACCAAAGCTCAGTTCGCGAGAGAGTTCCCTTCTAGACAGCCCTACTTTATATCGCAGTCTTGCCGGTGCATTACAATATCTCACGTTTACACGACCAGACATTGCCTATGCAGTTCAACAGGTATGTTTGTTCATGCACTCTCCGCGTGAGATCCACTTCGCGGCGTTGAAACGCATCCTGCGGTATATTCAGGGGACGATTGACTATGGGTTACATCTTTATGCATCTTCCCCATCCTCTCTTGTTACTTACACTGACGCCGACTGGGGTGGTTGCCCAGATACTCGTCGGTCTACGTCTGGTTATTGTGTTTTTCTCAGTGACAATCTTGGTCCGCAAAGCGCCAGTCTACATTGTCTCGTTCCAGTACCGAGGCTGAATATCGTGGTGTCGCCAATGTTGTATCCGAGTCATGCTGGATACGAAACCTCTTACTTGAACTTCATTGTCCCCTTTCTACTGCTACTATAGTCTATTGTGATAATGTCAGCACTATCTATCTTACTGGCAATCATGTCCAACATCAGCGTACGAAGCACATTGAAATGGACATTCACTTTGTTCGCAAACATGTCGCTCGTGGCCAGGTCCGGGTACTCCATGTTCCTTCCCGGTATCAGATCGCTGATGTCTTCACCAAGGGACTGCCTCAAGTGTTCTTTGATGAGTTTCTGAGCAATCTCAGTGTCCGACCACCTCCCGCTTCGATTGAGGGGGTGTCTTAGAGTATATATTGTGTTAATATTGTATATCTGTTATTTATGGTAAATAGATTGTCAAACCAGATTAGGTGCCCAGATTGATGGTAGATTGGTGTATAAACTTGTAATTATTTTATGAATGAAATCAACGATTCATATTCTTACATAATTTAATATTTATTTTATATTGTACGTAACATTATGGTATGTGAATTTGGACATTATGTTATAAAATTTGTAAAGTATTTAAATCGAGATCAAATAAGTTTAAATCGAGCTGAAATGTTACGGAAGTTGCACGATTATCATACATTTACAAGTGTTCTATATACACAAGTACGTAATTGTAGGACAATCGTAGAATTCACGCGCGATTGTGCCCGATTTGAGCTAATTCAAACTTGATGATCCTACATTTACGAATTTTAAAAAAATTCACAATTGGAGTGTTTGTTGCAGGGTGTTATACATACAGCCAGGGGCAGACGCACGCCTAACTATTACACCCTCCGTCCTACAAAAATAGCCACATATTCCTTTTTTGGATATCCCAAATTATAGCCACATTTTCTCTTTTACTTTAGTATTAAATATTTTATTGTCAATTTTACCCCTAATTAATAAGAGTAATTAATGCTTAGCAGATTTTGGAGTATGCGATTCCGAAGGCAAAATTGACACATTATCTAAACTTGACTACATTTATTTATTTTTCTTAATTTGTGTATAAAGTCAAATGTGGCTATCTTTGTGGGACGGAGGGAGTATATATATGTGTCATCTTTTCCATACAAAAATGTATATATATATCATGTATTAGTACTCCCTCTGTTCCGTTATTAATTGAACATTTACTGTTTGCACGAGTTTTAATATAAAATTGTTTATTGATATTAGAGGTGATAAAATGACTTTTTATGAGAGATTTAGTAGGTAATTCAACTTTATTGGAGAAAAAATCTTTAGTTAATGGGTAAAAATTAAGTAATGACATTGGATGTAAATAAGAAATGTTTGAGAGAGTTTTTAAAAGAGTAAAAAGTTATTTTTCCAAATAAAAAAATACTCAATTAATAATGGGATGTACGTTTTTTATAAATGTTCAAATAATAATGGGTCAGTTCATATAAAACTTTATTTTGCTTTTAATTGTAACCCCGTTAGTAAACAATGTGATTGGTCTCCCAAATTAGTCGGTTTTTAAGTCTGACACTGAAACTTCAAATATGTATATAGTTTTGATATGGAACTCGATGGTGTGTTTCTTATATATGGAACAAATCAAATGCATAAAATATTTGTATGCGCTAAAGTGTCATTACAAGAAAAATGATTTTTAGTGATAAAATTCTCTAATTATTGCTTCTCTAGCTAAAAGTTTTTAGTGACAGAAATTCAGAATTAATGACAGGATCTGTCACTAAAAGTCAATTCCTGTCATTAAAGACTTTTACTTATATAAATTATAATGACAAGATGTTACACCTAGAGACACTCCACTATGTGTTTAGGCTAATTAATTCAATTGACTTCTGGTAAAGCAATTAGATCCAAATTCGAAATTTGGTGGACACAAATACCCTTACATTCATTATATTTGATAATCCTAATTGTATGGTCATATAGAATTAGTCAACCATTTTTTAATTTAAAATTTGTAATCAATTTTAATTCCCACATTTTAAGACATTCCATAAACCCAAACCTTTTCAAAATATTATACCTAAAATACGTTAATTAACACACTTTAAAAAAATTCAAAATATTCCTAAAAAATTGAATTCAAGCTATATATTCATTCTGTTTTTTACTAAAAAATTCATACTTCTTTAAGCGCATATTCATGTTGTTAATAATATATTTTTTCTTTTTAATAAAATATTTATTAGTAAATATTAATAAATTATTTTTTTGCATATCATTTACACATAGTGTAACACCCCTAAAATTCTGAAGTTAGTTATTTTAAAAATATATTTAAATATTTATTTTAAATAAGAGATTTCTTGTGATTTTAAATAAATTATAACTTATCCCCAATAATCTTGATTCTTGAATGATGATCTTCAATTTATATTTAACCCGCCAAGAAAAATCAGATTGATTCTACCTCATCCTTTTTTCAAATCTCATATACTCATCAATTTCTAAACTAACCATACGTAAATGGTTGATATGAATTAATAGTTATTATATTATTTTTTTACTTGATATCATTAATAGTTATATTAATCTCTTTCATAATTAAACACGGTTTTCTTTAAAATATTAGAAAAATCAAGCACTCCATCTATATTATTTATTAAAAAAAAAAAACCCTATGCCATATAAGCTCATTTTGAAACAATCCCGATCAAACTTATTTTCAAATTATTATTATTATTAAACATTTTTCAACGTGAATGCCTTAAGATTTAATCAAACTTAAATTGATTCTGCCGTCATTTTTTCATTTTATTATTATAAATTTATTGATTTTAATTATTCTAGTCAATCAAATTTAATAAAATATATTTATAAATTTTCCATCCAATTCATATTTAAGGTTAGTTAAATTTGAGATTTTCATGGAAAATTAAATTATTTAAATCCTAACTTTTTGCACAAGAAAAACTTATTTCCTCTCCTATAAATAGAGGCCCTAATTGTAAAATAAAAGGCACGCATACGAAAGTTTCACAAAACAATTCCAGTTTTATTTCTTATACTCTCGATTCATGGAAGTCAACAACATCAAGAATTAAAGTTATTTTTATTGCATCCACGACATAAAATTGAGGTGGGATTTTCTTACTATTTGATTGGATATACTTTGTCACCTTTAAATGTTCATGTGAGTTTTATTGTTACTTGCTACATGAATTTTACAAGTTATTCGTTAACGCATGTTATGGCTTTACAAGTTATTCGTTAACGTATGTTTTATTCGCGGGAAACCGTGCATCGTTGGTTCAGCCAGCGCATCATTGGTATAGCCAATGAAAAATAAGTATTTTATTCGCGGGAAACCGTGCATCGTTGGTTCAGCCAGCGCATCGTTGGTATAGCCAGCGCATCATTGGTATAGCCAATGAAAAATAAGTATTTTAATATGCATGTTTGTGAGTTTATGGTTTTATTCATATGTTATATTTAACTGTGACAAAGTTGATCCCACTGAGCTGGTTGTTTTGCTCACCCCAATCTATTTAACACTTTACAGATTGACGGAGTTGTGATGGATGTGTTTCATGTCATTAAGGAATGCCTTCATGCCATTTTATTTAATTATTTGCATTCAAAATTTAAATTATTTTTATTTTAGAAATATTCACATCCCTTTTTTTTGAACAAGTTTTGGTACTCATTAGTTGAAGTTACATTTTAATATGAATTTCTTAAAAGTGTTTGAGTATTTATTTACCAAAATAATTCCGCTGCCAATTTTTATAAAAATATGCATCGTATAGTATTTTCATCTAGGCCCCTAAAATTGGGATGTGACACATACATACTAATTATTTACGATTTGTATATTTCTTTACACATTATGAAATTAAAATTTCGTGTACTGCATTTACTCGTAATTTTATAATTGCATAAAGCAACATGAAAATTGCAAATTCTAATTGCATATAACAACATAAAAATTGCATAACACTTAAGTAATTGCATATACATAGAGTTGTTATTCGAGTCGAGCCGAGTATTTGAGGTTCGAGCTCGACTCGAGCTCTTATCGAGTCGAGCCGAGCTCGGCTCGATAACATTACCGAGTTAAAAATTGAGCTCGGCTCGACTCCTTAACGAGTCTAACGAGCTTAACGAGCCTATCGTGTCGAGTCTAACGAGCCTAATGGAATTTATTACAAAAATTTAGTTATCGAGCCTAACAAGTCGAGCTCGAGCCGGCTCGTTAGTAAATCGAGTATTTAACGAGCTCGAGCTCGGCTCATTAAGTTAAACGAGTCGAGCCTTAACGAGTCTCGTTAAGGCTCAGTTCGAATAACAGCACTACATATACATACAAATATATGCAATAAATTGGGTTTACATATGCAACGAAAATTGCATGCTGAATTCCTCAGAATCGAAGGTGAATCGACTTCGGATACGATGAAAATAGAAACTTATCGACAGCACAAAACTCAAATTGAATCCTCAATCCACAAATCACCGGAATTAATGGACAACAACAACAATCTACAACACCAATCAAGGATGAATTGTCGGCGAATTAAACACCGAAAAAAATCACCGACAAAGCTTTAAGTGCGTGAGAGAGAGCTCCAATTCACGAAACTTAATCCTCAAATTAAAACTCACAAATCAGCAATTTCAAAGTCGAAATGAGACTCAGTATTGACGGAATCGACGACACGAACACCGAATTCACGAACAAAACAACAATAAAAGTCGATTTGTGAGGAAATAAGACGACCAATAATGTTGCCCCTTTTTTTAGACCTAAATTGCAGGTATGAAGCCATGACTTGCAATGGAAGAAGATGACCACTCACCTCTAGATCGCGATTACGAAGTGCAAAAACAGATCGGTCGCCACAGCAACTGCAAAAATAGATCGGTCGCCAACGGCGAAGATGGAGGCTGCGGCGGTCGGCACAGATGGAAGCCACTGTCTTCGTCGAACAAGGCTCGTCGAAGATGTGGAAGCCACTGTCTTCGTCGGAGAGATGGCAGGGGCTACACGCGGTCGAATTTTTTTTTAAAATGCAATTTCTATTACGGATCGTGGGATTTATAGGAATGGGAAGATTGATGGAATCGCATTTAATTCGGAATAAAACATCTTGAGTTTTTGGAAATTATAATTCAATTTAATGTTCCGCTATTTATGAGGGATGGAGGTAAAATATATTAATATGTAATTACTACTTTAATTTCATTAGTGGGGACATATTAGGTATATTAAACACAATTTTAGCTTTAATTGTATTGTTGGATTTTTTTAATTTTAATTATAGCAAGGGTGTGGATTTTAGCTGTTAATGTGAATAAACTCTTTTTATATTGGCCCAGCTCTCACTAATTAATCCCTGTATAACCCTAAAGATTATTTGAAAGCGATGAAATAGGGACCAAATTAAAAGGCCCGAAATTCTAGAAGATTATGTGAAAGTACTGTATTGAAAGTTGAACCTAGCTTCACCATTTAAGATCTTGTTAGTGGCCATTCAACATTTTTTTTTTTTTTGGAATAAATCAAATCACAGTTTATCTCTATACGTTTGCTCCATTAAATTGGAGTACTAATTAATTTCCGTGAATCATGCTGATGATCAGTAGGTATAGCTATTACTGATTTATGTATTCACTAATTAATCTACTAATGATAATTTTCGACACATACGGACTTAATTAATTTAATCAATTATGAATTTCCTACGTATCATGAGAGAGAATATGTACGTGTTATTATTATTTTAATTAGACACTGCAACAGAGTATATATTTTTTTAATTTCTTGAATAAATCAAATCACATGCAGTTCATCTTTATATATACGCTAACTCCATTAAATTAAATTAATTAATTTCCGGGCATCCTACTGATCATAGCTATTAACACAATCCTACTACTGATCATTTCCGACACTTGTCAACTTTTTAATTAATTAATCATTAATTATGCATTTGGTGTGTGTTTATTTTAATTTTAGACACTGTAACGGCAAATAGTTAAGATTGAAGTCAATTTAATCATATAAACTTTTTTCATTTTTTTAAATAATTCCAAAAAAAGTTAAATGTATAAATTTAATTCAATTTTTTTGCAATTTATTTGTTTTTTGATCTAAAAAAAGTTAAATGTACCAATTTATCTCAATTTTTTGTAATTATATATTTTTTTTTAAACCAAAACAGAACAAATTATAAAAAATAGAAATAAATTAGTACATTTAACTTTTTTAAATCAAAACAGAACAAATTGAAAAAAAAAAAATACTAAATTGATCCATATATTCACTTTTTTTAACCATTTCCAAATTTCAGTATTGATGTAGATAAATATGTCGCTCTCGGAGGAGTCGACACGTGGAAATTGGATGAAATATGATAGCCTTAATTAGGTCAATAGGCTTGAAGAATTTGATTAATACACCCCTGGGCTCCTGAAGAGAAATTAGAGTAATTGGGCCTTTAGCCCACATTTGGGAATTAATAGCCTTTGGGCCCAGGGATTTGGCCCAAAGGGGAACGCATGGTATGGATTAATCTTTTCTAACTAAGTCAAAGGAATGGGTCAGTCTTCAAGGAGGGGGACCAAATCTTCAGGGACTTGGGGCCGGATTTATAGGAATGGGCTGAGAATATAGGGAGAAAGAGTCTTCCTCTCTCCCGAAAAAGAGTCCAGGTATATAAGCACCTCATTTTTACGTTATCAGGTACGTTTTTCATATATATCAATACATTTTTACGAAATATACCGGAATTAAGAAGAAACACCATAGTATTCATTGGAATTTCCCTAGAGATACAGGGGAATTCCACTTTGATTCTCCAAAAGATCGATTCTGAATTGAGCATCGGAGCTTCTACGCCGGAGCCCTCCTCCGGTGTACTTTTGCAGGTCATTTTCGGATTCTCGAGGAGATTTACGTGAAGATTGCCGAGGACGAACGAGTGATTCGGTTCGTGATTAATAGTGCTCGTAGAGGAACGACTGATATCTGAAGGCGTTCTTTTTCGACGCATCAACTGGCGCCGTCTGTGGGAACATTTCTAGCTAAGGCGTGAGAAACGTTCCATATCAAATGGGTGGAGAGCAGGATCCAACGAAGCAGACTAAGGAGAAGGGAGATTCCACTCCCCTTCCCTTTCCTCCGCCCCCACCAGGTTTTCCCGTGAATAGAAATCTGGGGAAACAACCTGTAAATCCTACAGTGGAAGATATTCCTCCCAGGCGGGTACCTTGGAAGCTTCGGGAAGTGGTACGGATAAGGACACTCCACAACCCAATGCTCAACCGGAACTCTTTACTATCTCTCAAGACCAATTGGATGTGATGATAGAGCAAGCACTGGAAAGAATAATTACATCTCGTGGACTTCGCCCTCCTGGACCTACTCCACCAGTTAATGAAAGAACGAAGCAGAATCCCCCGGAACATGTCATCGATTCGGCTCCGGTCCCTTCTAAGAATGAAGGTTTCCCCCAAAATCAAGATGAAAGAGTGCCTTCTTAAGCCGAGAGAAGCGTCCTTGATCGCCCTCCCAGAAGGAATATGGAGAGGATCCCTGGGGATACCACTCTGGATGCAGGGATAGGAGAAAGTACGGATGACACTTACCACGGAGCGGTTAGTGACCAAATACAGGCTTTACGGAGAGAGATGAAAGACATGCAGAAGCATATGAGTGACAACGTAAGTAAACCTTCTTACGTTACTGGTTATCAATTTTCATCCAATATTTTACAAGATGAACTGCCTCCTAATTTTAAATCTTTAAATTTCGAATATAATGGCACCACGAACCCGTACGAGCATTTGATGAGGTTCGAGAATGCCGCCTTATTGCACCGATACGGAGAGGGCGTCAAGTGTAGGGTATTTCTGACTACCTTATCTAAAGCGGCACAGCAATGGTTCACCCAGCTAGGGCCAGATACTGTCCATTCATGGTTGGAGTTCAGTGAACTATTCTTGCACCAATTTTCCAGCGCTAGGAGGCAACCTAGGGCCACCCTCATCTTGTTTAACATGCGACAAGGGGAGAATGAGAGTCTTCGGGCTTTCTTGAAAAGGTTCAACCAAGCGGCCTTAGAGGTACCAACAGCTTCTTTGGAGGTCAAAATCAATGCTCTCACTAATGGGCTAAGGGATGGAGACCTGTTTACGTCTCTAGCCAAGAAGCCCGTACGGACCTTTGACGAATTACTAAGGAGAGCAGAGAAATACCTCACCCTGGAAGAGGTGATCAGGAAGGCTAAGCGATCGGAGACCAAGGCAATAGTGAGTAATGGGGAACGAAGAAGGGAGATAGTGCCGAGGAGGCCCAGTCCAGAAAGACACCGGAATGCAAGGGGGCTGGGAAATGTAAAAGGAGAGGAAGCTGCGCCCTGGAACTCCAGGGGAAGGATGAGGAGATATACCCCTCTGAGGATCGAGCCGGTAGAGGTTTTAGAAGTGGCAGGGGACCATCCCGATATGAAGTTCCCCTATTCACGAAACAGGGGCCCTCAGAATCCCAAGTCAGACAGATTCTGTAGATTCCATAATGACTATGGTCACGACACGAACCAATGCTGGCACCTGAAAGACGAAATAGAAAGAATGATTCAAGAAGGCCACCTAAAGGAATTTATTTTCAGGGATCGACAAGGTCCCAGAGGGCAGAAGAGAAAAGACCCTGAAGGCAATCCAGAGGAAAATAGAAGAGAACAGAGAAAGAGCACGGAGGATCAACCACCCCCTCCCCAAAAGAGGGGAACTATTCACATGATTATGGGCGGCCCCGCTGACGGGGATTCCTTTAGACAAAGGAAGCAGAGCGTCAGGTCATTGAAGAGTGGAAGGAACATGGAATGTCGTGAAATAGGAAAGATGACAACAGCTCCCGATATTCATTTTGGACCAGAAGACATTGGAGAACCTAGAGAAATACATAATTATGCCCTAGTCATTACCACGGATATAGCAGGATATGATGTGGCTAGGATCTTTGTAGACACGGGGAGTTCCGCTGATATCATGTTCCTAGAGTGTTTTAAGAAGATGGAATTAAACATAAAACTCAGGCCAGTGGAGACAGCCCTCTATGGATTTTCAGGGGGTGCCATTCAACCCCTTGGTTCAGCATTATTACAGGTAGGGTTAGGAACCGCTCCTAACCGACGTGTGCAAGTGATAGAGTTTCTGATAGTGGATGTCCTATCTTCATATAACGTGGTGATGGGAAGACCGAGTTTGAATATTTTTCAGGCTGTGATTTCCACCTTCCACATGAAGATGAAATTCCCTGCCTCGGGGGGTGTGGGAGAGATATGTGGAGACCAGTACCAGGCAAGGAAGTGTTACGTAGAATCGGTCAAGATAGCAGACAGGGCCGTATTCCGAGGGATGGAGAGATTTAAGGGTGAAGACCCTCATGAGTTGAAAAAACGGAAAGTGGGTGAACTAGTGCAAGAGCAACCCAAAGCCAAAGCAGATGAGGAATTAATGAACATCGAGCTCTACCCAGGAAAAGAGGGATTCACAACCAGGATAGGTACACACATGAACCCTGAGCTCCGGGGAAAGATGATACTCGCCCTCCAGGAGAATGCGGATATCTTTACTTTCACGGCGACGGATATGACAGGTATCCCTCCAGAGATAGCAATGCATTACCTTAATGTGGATCCCAAAGCTAGGCTAGTGAAGCAGAAGTTAAGGAACTTTGGTAAGGAGAAAAATCTCATTGTGAAAGAGGAGATCGATAAGCTGTTAAGTGCAGGACATGTGAAGAGGGTGCAGTTCCCTGAGTGGCTGTCAAATGCAGTGCTAGTATCTAAAGGAGCTGGCAAGTGGAGAATGTGTATCGACTTTAGAGATTTGAATAAAGTGTGCCCAAAGGATCACTATCCCTTGCCCCGAATCGACCAGTTGGTAGATGCCACGTCTGGGTTTGAATTACTCAGCATGATGGATGCGTACCAAGGGTACCACCAAATCCAGTTGAACCCCCTTGATATACCAAAGGTATGCTTTATAGCGACATGTGGTACATTCGGTTATGTACGTATGCCTTTTGGACTAATAAATGCAGGAGCCACCTATCAAAGAATGGTAGACTCGGTGTTCCGAGGGCAGATAGGCAGGAAAATGGAGGTTTACGTGGATGATATGCTGGCTAAAAGTGTCAAGGCAGAGGGACATATTGGCGACCTGAAGGAGATATTCCAGGTAATCCGAGAGAATGGTATTAAATTAAATCCAGCTAAATGTTCTTTTGGAGTAGGGTCAGGGAAATTCCTGGGATATATGGTGACTCAAAGAGGGATAGAAGTTAACCCTGCTAAGGTGAAGGCGGTGCTCGATATGCAACCCCCTCGGAATTTGAAGGAATTGCAAACCCTGAATGGTAGGATCGCAGCTCTTAGTAGGTTCATATCAAGGTCAGCAGAAAAGAGCCACCACTTCTTCAGAACATTAAGGAAGGGGTCGAGGTTCGAGTGGGACGACCAGTGTCAAAAAGCTTTCGAGGAACTCAAGCTTCACCTTGAACAACTTCCGAAGTTGACGAAGCCCTCTCAGGGAGATGTATTGCTCTTATATCTTTCAGTAGGGGAACACTCCCTGAGCACTGCCCTGATGAAAGAGGAAGGTTCCACACAACAACCTATATATTACGTGAGCAAGGTCATCCAAGGGGCAGAGATCAGGTACTCAGAGGTGGAGAAGGCAGCCCTGGCGGTGGTGGTAACGGCTAGGCGATTACGCCCCTACTTCCTGTCCTATAAAGTTATGGTGCGAACTAATTTCCCTTTGAAGCAGACATTAGGGAGAGCAGACTTATCAGGAAGAATGGTCAGATGGGCAGTGGAATTACAGGAATACGATATTGATTATGAACCAAGAAGGGCCATCAAAGCCCAAGCTTTAGCAGACTTTATTCAAGAATCTACCAGAATGGAGGAGGAACAAGGTTGGAAGGTGTATGTTGATGGTTCAGCATCGGCTGTAGGATGTGGAGCAGGGATAGTGTTGGTTGACCCTGATGGCCAAGAAGTACAGGTAGCCATCAAGTTCCGGTTCTCAACCTCAAACAACGGTGCAGAGTATGAAGCCCTGATTAGAGGGGCTAACATAGCAGCAGAGTTAGGGGCACAAAAAGTCACCCTGTACTCCGACTCACAGTTGATAGTACAACAGGTCAGGGGGGAGTACCTCGCCAAAGATGAAAGGATGATCGCCTACCTAGAACAGGTAAAGAAGTTAAAGAATAAATTCCAGACCTTTGAAGTAATACAGGTACCAAGAGAAGAGAATGAAAAAGCAGATGGGCTATCTAAGCTGGCTAGCTCCACTGAGTTCGAGGGACACGAAAAGGTAACCCTGTTAATGGCGGACCAATTAGCCACTGAAGCCCTGATCGGAGAAATAACAGCAGGAGATGACTGGAGGAGAGAAATATGGGAAGAGCTGAATAGAGGACAGGTAACTCCAATGTCCAGAGAAATCAAAGCTTGGAGAAGGAAATATTGTATCTTGGGGGGACCAATTATACAAGAGGTCCTTCGCTCAACCTTATTTAAAATGCCTTTCGAAAAGAGAAGCAGAGTTAGTGATTAAGGATATTCATGAAGGTTGTGCGTCTAGCCATGAAGGTTATCAGACTATGGTGAAGAAGGTATTTAGAGCGGGTTTCTACTGGCCCAACATAATCAGAGACGCTAGGGAATATGTGAAGAAATGCGAGAAGTGTCAGAAGAATGGACCCTTAATACGAGTACCTGCAGAGGAAATGGGGGCCATGTACTCGCCCTGTCCCTTCGCCAAATGGGGAATAGATCTAGTTGAACCCTTCCCCCTGGCACCTGGGGGAAGGAAATTTTTTATTGTGGCCGTGGATTACTTTAGTAAGTGGGTAGAGGCTGTACCCTTGGCCAAGATAGAGGAAGATAATGTAATTCTATTTCTGGCTAGACATATTTGTTGCAGGTTTGGAGTGCCCAGAATCTTGGTCTCTGACAATGGGACACAATTCAATGGGGAGAAGGTGAGAAAGTGGTGCGAAAGATGGAATATCATATAGAGATTTACTTCGGTGGCCCATCCACAAGCCAATGGACAAGTGGAAGTTACAAATAGAATCCTAGTAGATGGCGTCCGAACGCGATTGCAAAGAGTAGGAGGAGGATGGGTGAAGGAGCTAGATAATGTTCTCTGGTCTTATAGGACCAGTCCTAAGACAGCCACAGGGGAATCTCCCTTTTATCTGGTATATGGAGCAGCGGCAGTGATACCTCCCGAGGCCAGGCTTGGATCACACAGAATTACGTATTTCGAGGAGAAGAGGAATGAAAAGCTGATGAGGGAGGCCCTAGACCTGGTAGAGGAAGAAAGAGAGATGGCAAGACTGAAAGCAGAAAGATATAAAAGCAGGATCAAGGCAGCTTATGATCGCAGGGTGATTCCTCGTTCCTTTAAAGTTGGAGATTTAGTACTTCGAAGAGTAGATGCCTTGAAAAATACAGGAAAAATGGAAGCTAATTGGAAAGGTCCCTACAAGGTGGTACAGGTACTAAAAGGCGGAGCATACAAACTCCAGGACATGACAGGGAAAGAGATATTGAGGCCATGGAACGTGTGCCACTTGAAGAGATTTTATGTTTGAGGAAGGTGTTATTCCTTTACCATCTTTCCCTTTATGAACAATTTTTATGTTTACTTTTCATTCGAATAATTGCTTCACCGGCACTCTTTTTCCCTCCACGTGGGTTTCCCCTTGGGGTTTTACCACGGAGAGGTTTTTAATGAGGCCGGCATAGGTTCCCCTTATTTGCCTATGTTGATAAACATTTTGAATCAATGGAGCATAGTTTTTGGAAAATTTCAGCAATTTCCCTTAATGCATGACTTTTATATTCTGATTCTACGATGAGATGAGCCTTATGCATGTCGATTTTATGATGAAGTATTTCTCATACATTGAATATTGTGCGCGCTGAGATAACTGCCAAATGTCCATATAATGAATGTTGAGACAATAAATGCGTTCAGAAGACTAAAACATAAGATGATAGATATATTGCGAGTTAGAGAAACATACATCGATTCACAAATATTTTACCTAAGGATAATTCCCAAAGTTTCTATACGCGACAGCCTCTAAAGCTAGGGGGAGTAGGGGGTACGGTAGCGGAAGATATGATTAACCTGCCAATAATCCCTAAGAACTCTTACGAGTATAAACAACTTGAGGGAGAGTATAATCCCTAAGAACTCTTACGAGTATAAACAACTTGAGGGAGAGTATAATCCTTAAGAACTCTTACGAGTATAAACAACTTGAGGGAGAGTATAATCCCTAGGAACTCTTACGAGTATAAACAACTTGAGGGTAGTGCTGTTATTCGAGCCGAGCGAGCCCGAGTACCTAAGGTTCGAGTTCGGCTCGAACATATTTCGAGCTAGGCTCGAGCTCGCTCGTTAACACTATCGAGCATGAAAGATAGCTCGGCTCGACTCGTTTTATATTTTATTAAACTCGAGCTCGAGCTCGACTCGTATAATTTTTTTTTAATAGCTCGACAGAGCTCGGGCTCGAGCTCGACTCATATATTTTTTAGCTCGACAGAGCTCGAGCTCGTTTAACCAAATTATTTGAGCTCGACAAAGCTTGAACTCGAGCTCGAGCTCGAAATCCTGTAAATACACACATTTAACTAAAATATTGAAATTCCTATAAAAAATACATATTCAACCAAAGAACACTAAAAATATAAAAGCAAATGCATACTTCAAAAGTACATGCGCGAGTACAATTAAAATACGAAAACAACATCCACTACTTGATCGATAACAACTAGGAATATGAAAGCAACATCCACTAACAAGTTAACAACTAACAAATGTACTCCATCCATCATAGAAAATAAAAATAGATTCCTACATCCAATGATTGACTACTTCCAATTTTTGATAGGACAACATCCACTACTTCAATCTTGATAGGGCAACATCCACTACTTCAATCTTGATCCGGAAGTTCAATTTCTTGATAGGTCGATATAGATGATTCACCAACATCCAATGATTCCTACAAAATAAAAATAACAAAGTCATTGTATATAAAATATAATCAACCAAAAGTAAAAGTATTAGAAGGTTCATTTCACTTACACGGGGTCTAGTCTTCACACCATAAAGA
The DNA here is from genome assembly GCA_963675135.1 of Galeopsis tetrahit. NCBI lineage: Eukaryota > Viridiplantae > Streptophyta > Magnoliopsida > Lamiales > Lamiaceae > Galeopsis > Galeopsis tetrahit. Next base: position 93,459,033 of record OY776119.1, read on the forward strand.
TTGCGAATCCAATCATTGCCACAAAGTAGCATTTGCACCGTCTCAACCGTCATAGAAGCTCATCGATCATCAACTATTCGACCACCGGCACTAAAAGTAGATTCGGAGGCTACAGTTGTAACCTGAATAGAAAGAATGTCACTTGCCATCCTTGACAATATCGGAAACCTTAACCTTTCCGATTTCCACCAAGCCAAAACATCAAGATTTGCAGAAACATCATCACAACAATACCTATTTTCTTCTAAATACACAATTCCATCATAAAGGAACTACTGCTATTAATTTACATAACAAATTAACAATATAACAATAAATCTAAATCTAAAAATTACTAAAAACAGCAATTCATCAAATCTGGAGAGCAGAATTCAAAAATGATAACATAGAAACAGGAATATTCCAGACCAAGGGCATCATACCTTGGCCCTCCATAGAAAAACGCAGGAGTGTGGAGTCTCCTGAAAATACCAAAAGGGGCCTTAAGGGCCTTAACAAAAATAAAAGTGTTTTAAAAGTACCGAAATGTTATCAGAGAAATAGAGTTATGCAGAAAGGGGAATATCGTTCTTCCCCTCGAAACCTTCTCATGCTTCCTCAACCTGTTCATTGGAACCATCCCCTTCCGCCTTCTCCTCTAGAGCGCCGACTGCCACAGTTGCCATAGGATCTGGGTTGGCCACATGGATAGGAAAAGTCACATCCTTCGCCGGTACAAGGTCGTCCAACTTCAGGGCGGTCTGTTTCAACTCTAAGACCGCCTTCCTCATCCCAGGCAGCCACCAAGGAGCGTCAATGTCCTCCTTAGGATCTCCAGGGAACTTAGGGGGAGTGGCTAATTCCTCCAATCGAAGGGCACGAGTATACTGACCATTGAACCCAGGAGCAGAATGTTCATCTACGGCGTTGGAAAACCCATGATCTATGAAGTGAGGGATATATGCGCCCATTGCCCCCAGGAAGCTGGTACTCTTCAGGAAGGCTTCTAACCATTCTCGGTGCAGGGTACCCAAGAACTTCTGATCTATGGCAGAGGTAAAAAGAGAGTCGATGCACAGTTTCATCCCAGCCAAAGGGAGAGTAGTTTCCAAACGTTCAACCCGCTCACCAAACTGAGTCTTCACCAAAGAAACCTCTTCTGAGAGCTTCACCTTCTCAGCTTGAAGCCTCTTCTGTGTCTGGAGGGACTCTCGTAACTCTCCTTCCAAAATCTCCTTCTTCACTTTCTCCAACTCCACATGGCTTTGGAGATCATCCACTAATTGAAGGGATTGGAGAGCCCGTTCCGATACGTCAGAAAACAAGAGGCCAAACTACACGAGAAACAATATAAAGAAATGAGGTATCGATATTTTCTCTTGTTAATCATTCAAAGTAATATTTACATTGAGAATATACCTGTGTGAAACTGTGGGCGGAATGAACAATTCGCACTTCTGAGGATAGAGCGTTAAGGGCCTCAGTAGCAGAAGTCGGAGAGTAACGATCTATGAAAGCCATGAATTGGTTGACGTTGATGTCACCGGGGGCATCTGGAGTGACATGAGGCAAGGAGGACTTAACCTTGGACTTCTTCTTTTTAGAGGCATCAGAGGCAGGCGACAATGAGGAAATTATGGTCTTTTCCGTGGAAGACCTGGTACGCTTTGCAACTGACCCAGTGGAAGGTTTCACTGGGGAAGAAGAGATAGGGGCCTTTGTGGAACTTTCAGGGGCTGGAGACTTAGCAACCATCGAGAGAGGAGTGGCATCACGAGAAATCTGAGTTAACCAACTCATAGCTGCAAAAGAAAGTATGAGAAGACGTTAATAATCCCAACAGTTTGAATCTTGAAGATGATGCCAAAGGAAAAGGAAATGGTATTACCATCGTCAGGACCTAAGGGATAATCGGGGCGACCAAAACCAAAATGAGATAGGGCTCTAGGGTTCTTACAAATGCTCATTACATCAAAAAATTCATGGGCAGACACATTATCGTTCAAATGATCCATCATATCCAAATTTACAGAGGAGCAAACAGAAAGAGGTGGACGAGGTACCCTAGGGTTCTCATAAATCCATCCTTCGTGAGGAAATTCCCAAGGAGAAGGGTTTGTGACAAAAAAGTAATAGTCCTTCCAGTCCTGGATTCCTTCATGAAGCTTTTCCATGAATTTCCCGGTTCTGGAAGCACGACCACTAGCGTAAAAGAACCCATCGGCAAACTTAAACATATATTGGGTCAAAAAGAGCTGGGCTGACGGCTCACCACCGTTCCCCTTCATCAAAATATAGAAACCTAGCATTGCGCGAATAGCGTTGGGGGTGAATTGATTGAGGGGTATGCGAAGGTACGTGGAAATCTCAGAGAAATAAGGGTGGATCGGAAAGCGAAGGCCCGCTTTTAGTTGAGCCTCCCAGAAGGCCAGAGTGTTCAGACCCGGGAAATTTGGGCGTTCCTTCCGGTGGGCTGCCCTAAACAATGTAATCGGGGGGAAAGATGCCCGAGCGGAGGAAGGCGGCAACACGCTCGGGAGGGAGTATAGAAGAACCAGAGATTTTATTTTTCAAAGCGGAATCGGTTATAGGGAATACAGAGAGTGAGTTGGAAGTGGAACTTTCCATGGATGTTGAGTCTGACGAGTTTTAAGTAGAAGACGACATGGGGTACAGTAAAAGAAAAGACGAGAAAGGAGAAGAGATACCTGGAATGAAGTCGATTTTCGGAGGTGATGAACTGATCGATAAACGTGCGCGAGGAAGTTAATAGCAGAAATGGGAATGAGAGTAAAAAGGAGTGGATAAGTTTAAAAGGAAAGAAAAGAGGAGTTTTTTATGAAATGAATATAATTTTTTGAAATGATTGTGAAGAAGAGAGAGAGAGGGAAAAGTTGAGGAGAATTAAATGCCCCCCAATGAAGGGGCGCGTGACTGGAAAGAGGCGGCTTGATGTCTCTTCTTGGGCAGATGCATGGCTACAGGATTCGAGGGCAAGCTGGCGTGTAGAAGTGGAAAAGCCTTAACACTTTCTGGAGATAATTATTAAAAATAAATCGAGTCATTAATATTCGGAGGGAAACACAAGAAAGGAGTATTTAAAGGAATGGTTTGTTTCTGTATAATTTATCTTATTATTTTCCTACTCTCTTAAAAATTATTCTTTTTACGAGAGTAGGGGGGAGTGGTTGATGTAGATAAATATGTCGCTCTCGGAGGAGTCGACACGTGGAAATGGGATGAAATATGATAGCCTTAATTAGGTCAATAGGCTTGAAGAATTGGATTAATACACCGCTGGGCTCCTAAAGAGAAATTAGAGTAATTGGGCCTTTAGCCCACATTTGGGAATTAATAGCCTTTGGGCCCAGGGATTTGGCCCAAAGGGGAACGCATGGTATGGATTAATCTTTTCTAACTAAGTCAAAGGAATGGGTCAGTCTTCAAGGAGGGGGACCAAATCTTCAGGGACTTGGGGCCGGATTTATAGGAATGGGCCGAGAATATAGGGAGAAAGAGTCTTTCTCTCTCCCGAAAAAGAGTCCAGGTATATAAGCACCTCATTTTTACGTTATCAGGTACGTTTTTCATATATATCAATACATTTTTACGAAATATACAGGAATTAAGAAGAAACACCATAGTATTCATCGGAATTTCCCTAGAGATACAGGGGAATTCCACTTTGATTCTCCAAAAGATCGATTCTGACTTGAGCGTCGGAGCTTCTACGCCGGAGCCCTCCTCCGATGTACTTTTGCAGGTCATTTTCGAATTCTCGAAGAGATTTACGTGAAGATTGCCGAGGACGAATGAGTGATTCAGTTCGTGATTAATAGTGCTCGTAGAGGAACGACTGATATCTGAAGGCGTTCTTTTTCGACGCATCAAGTATTATCATAATAATGGAGGCATCGTGAAATTTTACATCCAATACCTTCCCATCATTTATACAATCACTTTTTGTACTCAAGTTGGTGTTCTAAATTTTTCTAAATGCATGGAACAAAGAAAGTACATTTTATTTATGACAAAAACTTGAATGAAATTTTTCTAAATGCATGGAACAAAGAAAGTACATTTTATTTATGTCAAAAACGTCTCATATAGATTTTCGGTCTCTTTATTTAATATTATATATATTATAAGTAATAAAATAATGACATGTGCGTGGTGTATTATTGTGGAATGTAATCAAAATAGAAATGTGAAAGTTTTATTAAGAATTTTTATAAAAAAGGTTATTCATAGTCTTACCTTCTTAATAAAAGACAAAAAATATAATCTTTTTAAAAAAGGACAAAAACACATGTTAATAATCCTTTATGCTCTTATATTTAAATATGAAAATTAATTTATTAATTAAAGAACAAGTCTTCATCTTCCTTTATGCTCTTATATTTAAATATGAAAATTAATTTATTAATTAAAGAACAAGTCTTCATCTTCCTTATTTATCGCCATATATTCAACCGCCATTCATAGCCTTACCTTCTTCATCTTCCGTTTAATTTGGCAGCTATGAAAATAATAATTTGACCTTCCTTATTCGTATGGGAATTGATTTAATTCGCTTGACTTTCCCTTTTAATCTTTCTACATGTTTTTCTCATTTGATTTCACCTCTTCCAATGCGTCTAAACACGTTTCTTGATCCGTCACCACGGTGCTCAACCATGTTCTCACGTCGTTCAACATATTCTTCTTCTCGCTTTGCAGTATCGATACAGCGTCGTCCAAGACTCAAGGGCGTCGTTTAGCGCCTCCGTACACACCTTTAAAGCCTCTTTGACCACCGTTACATTATTTATTAATTAATCTTTTGGCATACTCATCTGGGAAATTAGTGGATAACAACTTCTATAGAGAATCCCTCGGGTTTGTTGAGTTGGAGGCTTGCAGTCAGGTACAGACTCAATATTTTCTTCAACCATCTTCCATTGATTCAATTTTTTTTTTCAAATCACGCATCAAGATCGTGGCAATTATATTGAGTTTTTTTACTTTCTTTAATTCCACTCATTGATTCCAGTTTCAAAAGTATTTTATGTTCATATATATTTGGTCAAACACAAAAATGCAGATTGATTGTTAGTAGTTCCAAGTTGGTTCGTGTTAATCAGTTTTCAACGTTTCTTGAAGTCTTGAATCAAGTCACTAGTATGTGGCCTACATTAATAGACGAATTTTATTAATGCAGATCTAATTTGCATTAAAGTCATTTTCTGCATAATGATATTTGCATATGCACATAATTTACTTCACACATCTACATTATTCATATGATGATGCAACTTTAGTTTTTTTTTTTTTTTTTCTGCATTATAGTAAGAGATTTTTCTGCAGATCTTTCTGCATAATCAAGTCAGAGTTTTTTCTGAAGAACATATCTAATTTGATTTGACGATTTTTCTGCAGATCTTCAAGTCTGAAAATGAAATTGAATATAAGAGTTTTGGGGAAAATGCAATTGAAAATCAGAAATTTGGGGAAGACTTGAATATCAAAGATTTGAGGAAGATTTGAATATCAAAAATTTGAGAAAGACTTGAATATTAGAGCTTTGGGAAAATTCCTAAAATTGGGGCTGTGATTTGGAGAAGATTTGAATATTAGAGATTTGAAAAAGCCCTAAAATTGGGGAAGACTTAGTAATTAACAGCGTTTTGCATTCAAATTTTAAAATTAGTTGACTTAATATTATATTAAAACGTAATTTTAAATATTGAGGGTAAAATGATACATTTAAGTTGGATTTTGACCTTAATTTGAACCATATTTTTATTTAAAAAAAACTCTACGTGAAAAAACCTTATTGGTGAAATCCCGAAAGTTATTTTGAAGGAGGTGGAGTATTTAACTAGTGGTTCCTGTTGAAAATATAGTGAGATAATTGAAAAAATAGTCCACAGTTTTTTTTTTTCATTTAATTAATACCATTGTTTGACTATGATATTTTTTTTCAATTTTGATCTCATCCATTAAATTATGAGTAGAATTATATATAAATTTGAATGACTTGTTTTAAAAAAAATATCAAATTAATTATACTAATTAATTCTGAAAATTAATTTAAAATTTCAAATATATTAAAAAAAATAGATGAAAATTCTGATTATTCTATGAAAGTGTTGCAGGCTGTGGCTAAACCTTTGGTGTTTTTGGGGGTGTGCAATGGAGTTTTTGCTTAAGGCCACGGATAAATGCCCCCCATTTATTATGTGTTCACCCAAAATATGAGTTCACCCCCAAAATATGAGTTCACCCCCTTACGAAATACCAAATATAACCTTTTCCCCTTCACCCACAATTAATATACAATATAAAATGTTCTGAGTTCACCCACAACTAAAAAAAACTCCTCTTGAAGCGAAATCGTGCAATTTCCGCTGTTTGCGTCGACCGTCGCTGCCTGCCACTGGCCGCCGCAGCTTGCAGCTCCACCATCGCGCCGTCCGCCGCCTACGGCCCCAACTCCTTGCTCTTCCATGGACAAAGGTAAGTTAGGGTTTATAATAGTTTTTTTCAAATTTCTACATTCTAAAATTTGATTTTCATATATAGATTAATTTTTGTTGTTTAATAGTTGTTGTTGGGAATGATTTAGACTTTTAGTTGTTGAAGAAATTTGGTTTTTGCATAAAATGGGGCATTAGGAGACGTAAAGTCGAAAATGGATTTTTCTGTTCCTTCTCGAGTCTGGTTCGTCGAGTTAGGTGACAAAACTCGGCCAAGACTTCCACATTTTTGCATAAAACTCGGTGACAAACTTCCACGTTGTTGCACAAAATTCGGTGACAAACTTCCACATTGTTGCACAAAACTCGGTGACAAACTTCCACATTTTTGCACAAAACTGGATGACAAACTTCCACATTTTCACACAAAACTCGGTGACAAACTTCCACATTTTTACACAAAACTCGGTGACAAATTTCCACATTTTTGCACAAAACTCGGTGACAAACTCCCTCATTCGCAGATTTGCCATGCTCATCTTCATCATATTATTCCTCTAAGTAATCTTCAATACCATCAACCAACCTCTGTTAAACAAAAATAAAAAAAAAATCTTAATTTGCTACTTTTTGAAAAAAAAAATCAGAAAAGTGAGACATAATGTGGAACTATTTTCCGAAAATTGAGACATAGTGTGGAACTATTGTTCGAAAATTGACACATAATGTGGAAGTGTTTTTCGAAATTTGAGACATTATGTGAAAATTTGTTACGACATTTGGTACATTATGTGGAAAGTTTTTTCGAAAGTTGAGAAAACTCGTGAAATCTTTCGTTGTCTAAAGAGCTTAAAACTCGGTAGGGTTGGCCGAGTTATAGTGCAATTCCCGGTGAACTAGTATTGAGTTTTGAAAAAAGCGATTTTTTGAAAGAAAAAAAACGAAAACGAAATGTATGTAACGAACACTTCGTTTTTCAACCATTATTATCAAGTTTCTTCAAGTTGACTTCATAGATTAAGATTAAAAGGTTTCTTTTTTTTTTTTACATGAAGGGATGATAGTTTTGGGAGGAAGTGAGGATTTCAAAGCCTTTTTGTTTAAAGTGGGGGTGAACTCAACACCTAAGGGGTAGAATGGTCATCTTACCCATTAGTTCAAAAATTAAATTGGAGTGGAGGGTGAACACATAATAAATGGGGGGTCATTTATCCGTGGCCTTTGCTTAATTTGTTAATCATGAATGGATGTAACGGACTAGCCCTTGGGCCAATTATTCAAGAAGCAACTGAAGCCCAAGTTCAGCAAAGAAAAGGCCCAGCTCGAGAGAGGAAACTTCCCGCACGTTTCAGGGATTATACTCTCAACTAAGGGGTGTGTGAACTGGGTTAGTTAGAAATGTAGGTGAAGAGCCAAATTAAACAAGAATTATTTCTCGATTATAAGTTTTTCAATTACATACTGGGAGCCGGGAGGAGCAGAGCATACACAAGGGTATACCCTCAGAATGATAAGGAATAATGAAACTGTTTATGTCAATTGTTGGTTATGTAATATTTTTATTATTATTATATGGTATTCAAATTTATAATCTGGATAATTTGAACTCCGTATTTCACTTAGGCCTTCGAGTAACAATCATCTTGTAACCTTTGTTTCTTTAGTAACGAAATGGCCTTTTTTTCTGTTAAAAAAAAAAAAAAAACAAGGGTGTCATTTTGTAGACAAACGGCCCTCCATAATTAGTCAAAAGAAATAAAAGAGAAATTAAATATGATTTTTTTTTTTTTTTGAAAACAAATACTCCGTATGAAATTTCATTAATAAATGCTATTCTGCAATGCTAGCTAATTAATAAATCCACAAGTTGTCAGTAATCAAGACACTTCCACTTTAAAATCTCATTACCCAATTCCTCATATCATGCTAAAGATTTGTCCCACTTTTGAGGGATATAGAAAAGCAGAGAAAGTGATTTCAAAGATAATCTTAAGATCCAAATTGAGTGACTTCTAAGACTATGCTAAGACTATGTTTATCGGTATGAGGACAACCAGGTTGTCCACATAAGACAAAAAAAAAAAAAAAAAGGAAAATTACATATTTTTGGATGACCAAGTTCGCGGACGACCAAAAACAACCAAGAACGATCAGTTTTTTTTGTGGGGGTATTTTTATTTCCAAAATATCTAAACATGACACGTGTCCATTTTTTATTCGTCAGTTATATTTTATTTAGATAATTTCTAATTTTCACTTATCTACTTTAAAAAAATAAAAATAAAAAATACCAAAATTTATAAAATTAAATTCTCTATAAATAGAGACCATATGTTTTGGATTATAATTTCATACACTCCCTTTTCTCTTCTCCTAATTTTTTTCTCTTCTAAATTATTGTGTTAATTATTTTTTTTATATTTTAAATTTGTTCTATTAGATAATTGTATATATTTTCTAAATATTGTGAAAATATTATAAAAAATTAATAATAGATACAACAATTATATTATAAAAGAAATAATTTAAATATTAATGTTGGTTGTGGTTGTGGTGGTTATGGATAAAGTGTGAAAAAAGATGAATTTGAGTTATGGAGTAAAATGTGTAGGTGGAGGAGTGAGAAATGAATTTTATATTTGATGACCCGATTATGATTAGACATGGATAAACATGATCTAAAATGCAGTGACGGAGGCACCATGTGTTAAAGATTCACTCAAGTGAAAAAGAATAAATTGATAGGCATAGCTAGGTGGTGTTATATATGGTCAAAGACGAAAAATCGATACAACATGTGGTAGTTCTAGAAAGTGGGGAGGAAAAAGAAGATCGAGTAACAAATTTGGTTCTGTTTCTTAAATATTAGATACTCGACTTTGCTTGCAATAAGTATACTGGTCATCCATGGGTCAAAACTTAGATCCAACCAACATAAGGATGATTGTGACACGATTTTTATATATAAAGTAAATAAAGTAGTTGATTAATTGAGTGTATGGTGATTCCTAAAATTAATCACAAATAAATATGTTTATTTTATGAGGGGGACGATTGTGATGATTATTTCCTTTTTAGGTATATGCAAACTTTTAATAAAAAAGCTAAAAAAAAAAGTATAAAAACTTTTAAGGGGGAATAAGTTATTCCCAAGATCACCTCTAAAGATTTAAATGTTAGGACATACGGAGTATAATGAAACACGAAAATATAGAAAAAAAATTATGGAATCAAGTGCATGGTATAATATTATAACATATTGAGTTAATCTCTTGTTTAGATTAGCAATTAAGTCGACCCACGTACGTAGCTCCCATGTATCGCATGGTTAAGTATTTTATTCTTTTGGCCAAGTTAATTATGGGACCTAGTTAGGTGTCTTTCTTTCACATATAATTTCTTATTTTTTATTCGAAAATATCTCAAGTAGATCAGGATAAGCAAAATCCCTTTAAAAAAAGTATTATCGTGACTGTACAAATGGTAATTATTAGTACCAGTCAGGTCTCTTAATTATAGTCTTTAATTATTATATTCTAATCACGTGACTTCCTTCATAGTTTCTTCTTTTTTATCAAAAAAGAATTTCATTTCAAATCTATCTTCCTCTCGACTTGAAAATTAAAAAAATATGATAAAATAAGAATATTGATATTATTTTAACTTTAATAAAGTGATAAAATAAAAATATTGAATAAGTTAAAGTAATGATATAGAAGATCATAAATAAAAAAAAAAGTTTAAAAACTGATATGAAATAGAGGTAGGGATAATTATTGAAAACCCCGATTAAAATATATTATTGTTGTGGCTGTATATATATTCTAAAAATGGAAATCATTAATATGACCTACATATGGAAGTTATAAGTACGAAAGGGTATCTTACTAATTAATCAGGTGGCCCCTGCGGAAAAATAAAATAAAAAAGAGAGCATAAATTAAAGCTAGCAGGTTGGCTGTCATATCCATCATTGACCTTTCCAATAATTTAGTGGAGAAAATTTTCAGAAACGTGTTCCACATCACAATTCTATTTGGAAAAATGATATTTTTTGGGCCCTTAATTTTGGGGTTGTGTTTTATTTTATGTAAGTGTAGAACAATTAAGTTCGAATAAGTTGTGATTTGCACGATTGTCTTACGTTCATTTAGATACCAAAGTTTAACATGGAAAAAAAAAAATACTCCCTCCATCCTACTATAAGTTTTTCACTTTTTTTTTTTTTTTTGGATGTTTCACAATAAATTTTCAATTCCATTTTTGACAAATTATTTTCTCTCTCTCAATCACATCACTTATACTTTATCTATTATTTTATTATACTTCATCTCATACTAATTTATTATTTTCTCTCTCACCATTAAATCACCTTGTACTACATCTATTATTTTATCATATTCCTTAATCTAAACACCCAAAAGAAATGAGAAACTTACTCCGGAACGAAGGGAGTAGTTATCAAAATCATACAACTCACTACAAAAAAACACATTGTTTAGCTACAGTTTTTTGCAATGGGAAAACCGTCGCAAAACGTGATTTGCAACGAAATTTTCAGTAGTCGCAAAAACGATGTTCACAAATGTTTGCAAAAAAATCTTTTCAAACCATTGCAATTTTTTACGGTTTTTTCGTCGTAAATTGGCCAAGATCTACTACCAATCAGCCAAATATTTGTCGTAATTAAATAGTGATGGAATATTACGTCGCAAATATTTTTTTAGTTATACATTTAATATCTCAAAAGTTTGCGACAAATTTTTGTCGAACCACTAAGCTACGGACCACATTACAACATGACCCAAAACACCCTAATTGTGCATAAATTCATGAAGCTGCCCCATGTGGCGAAATCGAAAGAAACTTTTGAAACTAATCAGATTGAGGAGTTGAACTTGTATGATGAGATTTTTTTTTTAGAAGAAGAAACTTATGCTCTTGAGTGAAGGAGAAGAAAGATGGGTGTATGTTATAATTCATTTTTATTTATTTATAAGGGTATAATTGGTAGTTTAAGTGGGTATTTAACCGTTTATTTATAAGAGATGTGGGTGCTAATATATATATATATATATCCGGCGGCCGCGCATTAATTGAATTCAAAACAAATTGAGTGTAAATGGAATTCGCTAATTAATTTAAGCCTTAATTATCTTAATAATAGATACAGTACTAAATAAATAAACTTGAAGAAAAGTTGCACTAGGGTCAAGCCCAGGGAGGGAAATATGCCCCCCTGACTAGTTGAATTTAAATAATGTTATTGCATCCGGCGTGTAATTATATATAGATTGTAAGAAGAATGAAATTTTAGGTCTATAAGTAGTGTTAACAGTTCGATTGCTAGCTTATTCATATTTCAAATTAAACAAATATTCATGGCTTCTTCTTCGAGTTGCAATAAGTCTTTTAGCAGCAATTACATGCTGCTGAAGCCTGAAGAAGCAAGTTTGTGGGAACTTTTGAAGTTTCTGTTTTCGAGTAATATTGGAAAAAGCAAATTTGTGGAGTGCCCTGAAGGTACTCGGGAGGCGCTTGCCTACAGATGGATAATATTTATATCGGTGATAGCGCAGAAAGTGTTGCAGGCAATGGCTAAACCTCTCGCCACTTTGGGGGCTCTAGTTGAGTTTTGCCTTAATTTCTTATCCCTAAATGGAGGATTCTTCACCCTCATACTCCATTTCTTCACAGGTATATATGTTAATGTTTATATATAAATACGTACAGTACGTCAAGTGAACAATTTAATATGCGTGAAGTTGCTTTTAAGTTGGAATTAAACTTCGGATGTGTGGTCGTAAATACTAGGCTCTGGTACATGAATTTTTTTTTGTCTCGTCTAGAAATATGACTTTGAAAATTAATTCATTTATATTAATTCTTTAATATTGCCTCGGAAAAACGAGATCTCATGCACTAGGAGATACACTATCAATATTATTTTTAATTACTAATAATAGTTCATGACGTGGTGCATGGCCCGTCCAATCTAGGAGTAGATTTTATATAATATTACTATATTAATTTTTAGTTGCGTGAAACAACTCCATGTATAGGATGGAACTCAATTTATGTATTTATAGAATCATATTTATCTTAAACTCAATTGATTTCTCAATTTATCGTCAATTAATGATGCTGGCTATGTAAATATTTATTGATTAAGATAAATTTGGAAGAAATACAATTATTTGCATATGAAAGTGCAAAACTTTGTATAATTTGTAAAGAAAATGAAAGATTAAAATGATCACGCTAGCTTTTTAGCTTGACATCTAAAAAATTATTATACAAGTCGAAGATTTTTTTGTAATTTGCGGTTTTTTATTGTTCGTCCTGAGCCACCTAAATGTGATCCAATTGTGCAGGAAAAATAGCGCATCCGGACAGCACATCGGCAAGTTTCACATCGATAATTGGAAACGTCGATAAACGGATTGAACTAGACTCGAAGATAAATGCCGGAGACAAACGATACTATGCTGCACTTTCTATAATGGCTTCCAAGGTTTCTTATGAGAACCAGAAACATATTTGGAAGGTCGTCAAAGACCACTGGAAGGTAATTCATACATAAAATCTCATATGCATCTCGTGCACGCACCACGTTTTGTTAAAATTAGTGTCGCGATTCAGTTAAAGCTAGTGTTACGTTTCATTTATTTGTAATTAATTTATATAAACTATTAATTATATTAGTTTACACGTTTCAATTAAAGTTAATGTCACAATATTTTAATTGAAAGCTGGTATTACGTTTCACCTTTGTATTAATTGTAACTGCTCAAATAAAATATGGGTTGGGAGCTAGAAACAGTGGGGTGTCATTTATCATATTAATTTAATTTGTTTGATATTATAATTATCATACATGAATTTGTCTATAGTGATTCTTTTGGCATCTTATACAAGTTTTTGTGGAATTTATAAATTCTGATTTTTTTAATTTTTTTTGAATGCAGATGGACTTGTTGGGGGCCGGTGATTTCTGGAACGGTTAGTTCCCTTAATTAATTAACTGCTCACATATTAATTAAGATAATTTATTTTTCTGCCAAAATACCACAAATTATAATATAATTATTATGTTATTTCTTCCATTTTCCTTATATCTATTTCTAAATCAGAAGCGCCTCGCTATGAGAATCTAGCTTCGCTAACGCCCCACCGCCCAATTTCTTCTAACCTTTTTTCAGTTTATTAGAATAATGCATTTATTTATTCTTTCTTTTCAAACATTCTCTTTTTCTTTCATCTAATTCAAAATTCTTTTTTCTCATTATTTCTTCGAGATATAAGTCAATTTAGTCCAATAACTTTCAATCTTTTTTTAAATGGTCTCCAAAAAGTAAAATGTACCAATTTAGTTCTATTTTTTTTGACAAGTTGTTTGGTTTTGATCGAGAAAATTAAATTTCATTTTACGTCCTGTAACTTAGGCCTAATCTAATATATATCCTTTAAGTTTTCACTTTTTCGATTTACATCCTTTTTTGTCCAATTTACGTCCTTTCAGTCGAAAATTTTTAAAACTCACCGGAATGTGAGGAATAAATTGGGATTCCGGCCAAATAGTCCAATTTACGTCCTTTAAGATTGAAAATTAAAATTTAATAATTAAAATTTTCTAAAAATCCCATTAAAGATATAAAAAATCTATAAAAGTATCATTAAAAATAAAAAAATCTCATTAAAATTAAAAAATATAGAATGTGTAAAATAAAATTCAAAATATATCACTAAAATTTCAAAAATATCATTACAAATTATAAAATGTGTAAAATAAAAAAAATTCTAAAATTTTGAAAATACAAAAATTCTACAATTCAAGGAAGGGAAAAGGTGTAATTTAAAAATTAAGAAATTCAAAATCTCATTAAAATTTCTAAAAATTCTAAAAATCTCATTAATTTATTAAAAATCTAATAAGAATAATAAAAATGATTAACATATCATTAAAAATCAGACTTGATTCAAACTCGTCTACCATTAAAGTTTTGTTCGAACTCCAAAAAATTTTGTGTTCCACGAGAGTTTCCAAGTCACCGTCGAGGTTGAGTGGAAGTTCTACACCTTGATCGATTTTGGAACCGTCCCAAATTCATCTTCACGATATTTTTAAAATTGTGAATTTTTTTATTTTAAACATTTTTAAAATTTTAATTTATAGATATTTTTATTTTTATGAGTTTTTAGAAAAAAATGATTTAATTTACACATTTTCAGATTTCTTGAACCGTAAAAATTATAGATTTTTTTATTTTTATGAGTTTTTACAAAAAAAAATAAAATTTACACATTTTTAGATTTTTTGTATGTAGAATTTATAAATTTTTTAGATTTTTTATATTTATTTTACACAATATATAAGTTTTTAATGAGATTTTTAGATTTTTAATGATATTTTCAGAATTTTTTAATTATTAATTTATAATTTTCAAACATAAAGGATGTAAATTGGACAATTTGACCGGATTTCCAATTTTCCGGTGGAAATGACGTAAATTAGACCGAAAATGATGTAAATTGGACAACCAAGGATGTAAATTGAAAATGTGAAAACTTAATGTATATATTCTGGATTAGGCCTAAGTTATGGGACGTAAAATGAAATTTTCTCGTTTTGATCCCAAAAAAATTAAATGTACCAATTTAGTTCCCCTTTTTTTTTTTTTTTTGCAATTTATTCTGTTTTGGTCGAAAAAAAATTAAATATACTAATGTAGTCCCTTTTTTTTTTTGACAATTACATTTAACTTTTTTTTGGAATCAAAACATAACAAATTGCAAAAATTAAAATGGGACGAAATTAGTACATTTAACTTTTTTGGAACCATTTCAAAAAAAATAAAGAATTATATGGGACTAAATTTGCTTCTATTCCTTCTTCTCTTCCCTCTTTCTACCAATTCTTTTCATCAATTATCAATTATCTTTGGGCATATTAAGCAGGTTTTACACTAGTAGATTTTCAATGAAAAGGTTCAAATAACGGAAAATATTAAAAAAAATGTCACAGATTATCAAGAAAAAGCAACAACACAAGCATTTATAATGGACGACAAGAAGGATACAATAGTTGTGGCATTCAGAGGAACAGAACCCTTCGATGCAGATGCATGGTCTACCGATTTGGACATGTCGTGGTACAAGATTCCGACAATGGGGAAAATCCATGGCGGATTCATGAAAGCTCTAGGTTTGCAGAAAAGCGAAGGGTGGCCTCAAGAAGAAAAGGCCCAAAACCGGCCCGAAAGCGCCTACTACGCCATCAGAAGAATCCTGAAAGATCATCTCAAGAAAAACGATAAGGCCAAGTTTATAGTGACCGGCCACAGCTTAGGCGGCGCGTTGGCTGTCTTATTTCCCGCGATTTTGGGACTGCATGAGGACTCTTTCTTGCTTAAAAGACTGGAGGGTGTGTACACATTTGGACAACCCAGAGTCGGCGATGCCAAATTTGCTAAATACATGAAAAAATTGATGAAAATTTATGATTTTAACTGTATAAGATTTGTTTACAGCTACGACGTCGTTCCCAGAATTCCGTACGATGATTCTAAGCTCATGTTCACGCATTTCGGGACATGCATCTACTTTAACAGCTTCTATCAAGGAAGAGTAAGTTTATTTGATCCTTTATTTATAAATAAAGTACTTTGACTGCCCAACTTAGAAAAAAAATTCTCCTAAAATATTCGTAGTTTTTTTTTTTTTTTTTTCAAAAAGATATTAAATATTTTTCTAACTTTACCCTTTCTTTAATGTCTCTGAAAGGTAAGATAATAATGACATGAAAAGTCAAACGTGTCTATCTAATTGGGACAGAAGGAGTAATATTTTAATAACTACATACAAATAATCATTAGTATTAAATGACTTTTTTAATATGTGTGAAAATGACGTACAGTGCAGTTTGTCGTCATTTCAAATTTATTTTATGGGATTAAGAGTGTAATTGTGCCCGACTAAGAATAGACTTTTGAATGGCCGGGCCATACCATGAACAAATTAAAATAGCGTCATTTACCCATTTTGATTGAGTCGTTAAATCAGCCAACTATTTGATTTAATTAAATCAACACTCATGCAACATTAATGTTGATTAATTAATTAACAATGTCAAATTAGCCGGTTGCTGGTTGGTAGTAGACGGTGAGATTGTTACTCCGTCATACCTAAACTTCAAAACAATGTGAAATTATTATATATCTAACTGATTTAGTCATATATGTGCAGGTTGTAGGTGAAGAGCCAGACAAGAATTATTTCTCAATTATGTGGATAATACCAAAGACAATAAACGCATGGTGGGAGTTGGTTAGAAGTTTTGGGATAAAATACATGAGGGGAGCAGAATATGATGAAGGGTTTACTCTCAGAATGTGCAGAATGGTAGGGATAATATTTGCAGGGCTGCCGGCTCATTGCCCTCAAGATTATGTCAATGCAACTAGATTGTTTCACATATATATGAATTAATCGTTTTTCATCAATTTCTTGTGGACAATATTTTATTTTATCGTTGAAGTTGTATGACTTTATTATCTAATTTTTTCCGTATAAAGTTTATCTTTACAATTTATTAAGTGTAAATTTTGTATTTTTTATTATATATATATTACTAATAATTATTATTAAAACAATTATTTTCTAACCATTAACATACGAGTTTGTATTGTTTTACATAATTGTACATACATGGGGTTAGGCATGTGCAACGGTTCCAAACCGCCGGTTTCGGTTAGAAACCGGCGGTTACGGTTTTGGTTTTTCGGTAACCGTAATCGAACCGCGAACCGCCGGTTACGGTTACGGTTTGAAAACCGCCGGTTTGGCGGTTTGTTCTTTTTTTTTTTTTTTTTTTTTTTTTAAATATTATCTCCGTTTTCGCTCGTTTTCACTCCGTTTTCGTTCGTATTTTATTCGTTTTAACTCATTTTTTAGAAAATACATTACTAGAATTGAATAAAAAGTATATAACTTAAATTTATACATTAAAAATAGAAGAATTGTGTATTAAAAAAATTAATTAATTTTTTTTTTTTAATAAAAACCGGCAAACCGGCGGTTAACCGCCAAAACCGGCCAAACCGGCGGTTTGCGGTTTGTCAAAATGACGAACCGTAACCGAACCGCCATTTTTCGGTTACGGTTCGGTTTTCAAACCGTAACCGGCGGTTTGGCCGGTTGGCCGGTTTGGCGGTTCGGTTTTGCGCGTGTCTACATGGGGTATTTTAAGTTGTACACACAGCCAGGTTAAAGTTAAAGCAACATATTTTAATGAAGTTTGAAATTTTTAAAATTGTACGAAGAACCCCGAGCCATAACATAATTGTGATGTAGCCCTCCAACTTTTGTTAATTTATTTATAAACATGGCCCCACTCTTCCATTTTCCTAACCACTCTCTCCTATTTCCGCAAATTCCGAATCGGCCCCCATTTCTAGGGTTTTCCTTCATCGCCCCACCCCAACCATTCTCACATCACTCCCTTCTTCATACACAGGTAAATTTCCTTCTTCAATTCTTCTTATGTTTTTCTGTGATGCTTAATTTTATGATTATCGGTGGATATTACCAATTCTTGCCTGCATTTCTGTTCTGTGTATTATAGTTTTTTTTTTTTTAAAGCTTGTCATGTTATGGGTTGACTCTTTTATAGTTCAACACCGAATTCTCAGTTTCTAATATTTATGTTTCTTTCAAGGTGTCGATCAGAGGAATCGCCTATCTGAATTTTGGGTGCTTCTGCAGTGGTTTTTACAATTTCTATTTTTTGGACTCTCTTCGTTTTTTTCCGTTTTAGGAAAAAAAAATCTGCATTTTCTGAACAGAAATATACAAAAAATGATAAATCTTGATGATTTAGTGGTTCCTCTTCAATGTCTAAATTAGAAGATGGTGATCAAGGGTCTTAATTTCACTAGGAGATTATATTTTAGAATGGGGTATCATATTTGGATTAGAATGATTGTGGGTTTTAATGTAATTAGCAGAACACTTTTTGTCCTAATTTTCAAGTTTATAATGCCAATATTAGTTGTCATCTGCAGATATGCATTGTGAACATGATTACATCATATCTAATTGTTGAACAAACTTATAACCTGCACCATGGTAATTAGAGTACAGAGTTTTCTGACAGCCTGAAAGCTGTGCCGTATGCTCCATCACGTTACATGCATAGAACATTTGGTGATTGAGTTTGTTAACTGCATGGCATAATAAAATGATATTAGGAAAGAGATAAGAAGCTTATGAAAATATGCCTTTTCTCTCCAAGCAAACGAAAGACTATAAAAAACTTTGGTAGTCTTTTTCCCATATCTGTTTTTGAATTTCCTGGAGATGGGAGGAAGGAGATTTTAAATGAAGGTCATGTTATTGAAAATTGAATTTATGTCGTTACACTTTTTTCTTTCTAATTTGTTTCTTGATTTTCAAAAGATACATGCAATGGCAAAGGGGAAGCTTATACTAATATGCCAGTCTGGTGGGGAGTTTATAACTAAGGGTGACGGGACCTTATCGTATGAAGGGGCAGAGGCTAATGCTTTAAATATCAATCATGAATCCCTGTTCGATGATCTGAAATTAAAGTTAGCTGAAATATCTAACTTAGACCAGAAAACAATATCTATCAAGTACTTCCTCCCCGGAAACAGGAGAACTCTCATTACTCTAAGAAATGACAAAGACCTAAAGAGGATGATTGATTTTCATGGGAACTCAGTAACTGCTGATATTTTTGTCGATGGGAAAGTGGGATTTGACCATGATGCTGCACAAGAATTCATTGGCAGGTATGTAATGTTGGTGCATGTTGTTCAGGATCTTAGTTTCTTCTAGAATTATGTTGTTTTAATCTAACTTGTTTCCAACCGCCAATATTAAGTTGAATTTTATAGAGATAGTGTAGGCTTTCTGGCTGGTGAAATCACTCTTGAAAATTCTTGCAGTAAACACGTGAATGATTTCTGCAGGGACGGTGGAGTGAAACAGGCAGAGACAGTAAACCATAATTCTGGCCCCTCAACTGTTGCTTCTCCAGTTGTCAATAATTTAAAAAATCTGACTGATGATCCAGACCCTTGTGCTCCTACCGTTTCTACAGGAGCTGATAAAATTGCAGAAAGCACAAGCCCCAGTAGTTCACCCCTCTCTTCAGAACATGATACTGACTATAAACCTCGTTCAGGTGCAATTCCTGATGTTGGCCAGAGCCCAGAGGTTTTAGATATGAATGGTAGTCCTGCAGATACTGTGAAGAAGAGGAGGCGTACTGCCTCGTGGATGATTGGTGCCAATGGTCCGACTATTGTTTCAGTTAGTGATAATGATGTGGATAGGAGAAAACGGAAGAAAAATAATCAAGAATGCAGTAGTGAGGAGTTGGAACACAGAAGAGATGATATTGTGGGGACAAATGATCTTGACAATTTGTCCATCGTTACTTTTCCTGATGGTGGTTTGCCAGAAAACTTAGTTGAGTCGTGGAAGGATTGCATTACTGGGGTAGGACAGGATTTTAGGAGTGTGAGGGAATTTCGAGAGGCGCTGCAAAAGTATGCTATTGCTCACCGCTTTGTCTTCAAATTAAAAAAGAATGACTCTAATCGTGCTAGTGGTGTTTGTGTTGAGGATGGCTGTTCTTGGAGTATCCATGCATCTTGGGTTCCTGCTTCTCAATCATTTAGGATTAAAAAGTTGAACAATTCACATACATGTGGAGGGGAATCTTGGAAGAACGCTCATCCAGCAAAGAAGTTGTTGGTAAGTGTTATAAAGGACAAATTACGAGATTCGCCACATCACAAACCCAAGGAAATCGCTAAAAGCATTTCCCAGGACTTTGGAATTGAATTGAAGTATACACAGGTAAGGCGTGGGATAGAGGGTGCTAGGGAGCAACTTCAGGGTTCGTATAAAGACTCGTACAATCGCTTGCCATGGTTCTGTGATAAGTTGGTGGAGACAAATCCTGATAGTTTTGTCAAGCTGTTGACTAATGATGAGAAAAGACTCCAATGCCTTTTCGTCTCTTTCCGTTCCTGTGTTGAAAGCTTCCAGAATGGTTGTCGTCCCATTCTTTTTCTCAATGCTACGTCTCTGAAATCGAAATTCCAAGAAAGTTTGTTGACAGCAACTGCTATTGATGCTGATGATGGATTCTTTCCAGTTGCATTTAGCATAGTTGATACTGAAAGTGATGACAGCTGGCGTTGGTTTTTGGAGCAACTAAAATCTGCAATATCGACTTCCCTACCCTTGACATTCGTCTTTGATAGGGAGAAAGGACTTGAAAAGCCTGTGCATGAGGTATTTGAGAGTGCTTACCGTGGTTATTCCATTTATCACCTCATGGAAAGTTTCAAGAGAAACTTGAGGGGTCCATTTTATGGGGAAGGAAGGGGTGTTTTACCTGCCAAACTGTTGGCTGCTGCTCGTGCAGTTAGACTTGGTGGTTTTAAAAAAATCACAGAGCAAATCAAGCAGATTTCGCCAACTGCTTACGATTGGATAATTCAGATCAAGCCAGAACATTGGACAAGTTTGTCGTTCAGAGGTGAGCAATACAACTACATTGTACAGAATGTTGCAGAACCTTATAATAAGCTGATGGAAGAAATCAGAGAATCAACTATAATGCAGAAGATAGAAGCACTTATTTACATGGTAAGTGAACTAATAAAGAGTCGCCAAACGACAACAAGCAATTGGACGACAATCCTGACTCCATCCAAAGAGAAAATTCTACAAGAAGAAGCGCTCAAGGCACATGGTCTGAGAGTGTCCATCGCCGAGACCAAATCGTCGTTTAAGAAGCGAGGATTAAATCTTCAATATACCAACTCTAGCCTTTTCTAAATCAATGGTTGCATACATTTTGGGAGTTCCATCGCCGAGACCAACTTTCTCCTGAAAGTTATCGATCATCTAGAAGAATGTCCCACCAATGACAAAATTAAAAAAGTAAGTATAATAGTTGAAATACATCAATCAAGAGTAGAAAATTCAAAATAGACGACTCTTGTCAAACAATACTTTATGTACCTATGTGATACTATCATTTTTTTTTAAACAGACAATGCATAGTAATAACCACTATGGGCGGTA
Source organism: Galeopsis tetrahit (assembly GCA_963675135.1). Taxonomy (NCBI): domain Eukaryota; kingdom Viridiplantae; phylum Streptophyta; class Magnoliopsida; order Lamiales; family Lamiaceae; genus Galeopsis; species Galeopsis tetrahit. The sequence goes on from OY776119.1 coordinate 93,480,596, forward strand.
TATATACTCCACACAGTGTCAATATTTAAAGATGTTAGATGTTCACTAGTTCATCCTTCAACAAAATGAAATGAATGTCACACAAATCAGAATTAACCATTATTCTCTGCTGCCCCCCAAAAAACCAATAGTATAAAACAGCTTGAAACAGTTTAAGCACTCACTACTACAGTACACTCCATTATCTCCAGCCAGATTAACAATAATAAAACAGTAATGATGAATGAAGGGATAATAACAAGACTAGTATATGTATATGCCCCATCTACCTTGATTTTAGATTAAAAAATAAAAAATCATATCAATGATCAATAATTAAAAAAAAAAACAGAGCGCTTAAAGAATGAGAGTAAAGAGATGGAGACCTAATACAAAGATAGCAGCAGTCATTCCGCCATGTTTATTAGGTTTGCAAGGTCTCCCTCTCCAATCAACACCTGCTCCTGCTGCAGCTTTGTTTTGATCTTCATCTCTACACATTTGCTAAACAAACACAAGAAATTAAGCGAGGTCAGTTCTTTACCCACAAAGAGTTTAATAGCTCATTATACTTAGGTCCATAAGGTTTACACTTTTTTAAGAGTCACATAGGTAATTATAAACTTCTACTATGAAAAGATAAAATTATGAAAACTAAGCACCAGTTTTGGGGCAATGTAACTAACAAAAAAAAAAATAACTTTCTCTATGTATAGGCGAGTGTGGTTTATGACATACCAGCTAATTCAGGAAATCATTTTGATATTTTGCTTCCGTCTGAATTTCTTGAGCTACCTGCAGGTTGCAGCTGCAGTATTGCATAAACACATAATATTAGTACTCTCAAGTTTTTGCATTATTAAAATTGTTGAAGGTAAATTCCATAGAGAATTGATTCCTCAGTGTCCTTCAATTCACATTTTCACCTTATAAAACTATGAAGTAGCATAGTATTACTAAAAATATAAAATTGAAACATGAAAACTATAATACTATATTCATGTATACCTAAACTAATTGCCTTAGTCCAAGATCTAATCCTTCAGCTAGGATCATATGTGTGATAAAAAGAAAAGCAAAAATTCAATTTCATAACTTGATCAATGGAAAAATACATCAGCATCGATATCATGAACATTAGCTCCAAGAAAATTTAGTACGAACTGCAAATGCAACCTCAATTGCAGTTTATCATAAACAATAATTCGATCATTGTCTAAATTCCTTCCCTTCAAAGACTAAGAGAGCATCGGCCATCATAGAGAAATCAAACGAACAACTGACTACCAACAACGAGTGTTAAAATGGCCTGGATGACCCATGAGGCAATATCATATATCAGTTACGCCCTGGTAAGGAAAAAAGAGATGAGCCCAGTTCTCGAAATGAGAAGCCTTCACACCATTAAAATCCCCAATATAAAATAGCATGTTCCAACACAGTTTACAAACACTTTCCATAAATCTCAGTTACACTAGTTCAAATGCAATAAGCACAAACACAAAAGTTAAAGACCAATAAAAACATGAATTCATTTAGAAATTGCACATCTCATCAGCTAAACTTCAATAGAAGTAACCTGTTGACGGGCAATATAATCAGCTTTGATCGAAGCGATGGATTGTAGAAGCTCCGGCAACGGCAGAAGCTTCACCACCTCTCTCACCGCCGCCTCCTTCGCCTCCACACCTAGATCCTCCGCCATCATCTTCTCTCCACCTTCAGATTAGCCGGAATTGTTGAAATTTAGTATTATTTTGATTAGTCAGGCAAGTCCTTATTCTTCTTATACCAATAGTACATAATTCGACACTGCCATTTGCTGTAAGCCCAATCCTCAGCTGTCACAGCAACATGAAACAATAGCCTTTCACTCTTCATTTTCTTTGATTTCTCCGGAATCTTGATTACAGGATCGAAGGCCAACGCACGCCTCACATCAGCTCTAGGACTGGTGTTTTCGTTATGTACGATCATCATGACGACATTATAGGAAGCCACAACAGTTAAAATGCATGCACAAACTTCTAACAATCGCTTCATTTTTCGTCCCATAAAAGATATTCCTTCTCACATATATTGTACAACACCAAAACAATACACCTGTTGATGTAGACTATATATATACCTACAAAACCAGTGCAATATTTGAATAAGATTGATAATGCCAGATTAAAATTTCTAAACTTCATAGGATAATAACTTGATTTATCAGATTACTAGTGAATGTACACAAAATCTTGAAACTCGAAAACTATAAGAAATTGCAATTTAAAGAAAAAAAATGGTTATTCAATCCAAAACACAATGTGATTACATATCTAACTCTATTGTTGCACACCATATACATTTACTAACTAAAAAAATCATGATAAAGAAGAGAGTGAATATAATCATCAAGCGTAACAAGTAATTAAAGATCATATATATGAAACAAATTATTACACATACATAATTTAATTCCATGAAAATCACGCTAAAGAGATTTAATCGACAAACCTAAATTCCAACCTTTAAGTGACAAAAGAGATGAAGCAGAAAAAAGTTTGACTCTGTTTGAATTGCAAAACAGAAAGAGCCTCACAAAGGAATAAAATCTTCCTTTCTATGTAATCAATAATAGGCCGTCACTCAGCATTTATGTTTCACATTTCCTCTTTTAGTCTCCATTAATGACTCTCACATAATATAAAATATACTGTTTCTAACTTAAATTTTAGAAAGAATATAAAAACTTTAGAAATTTTATGAGCATAAACAAGCCTTCGGTTTGTGCTCATGCACCCATCTACTAAAATGTTAAAAGTATATGACTTGAACATATTAGTAAATTATTTAGCAAATCTCAATTCAACTTACTTTCATTTACAATTTATTCTGTTTCGGTGATACTGTATTGAGAATTTTAGCCATCAAATTTCAGTAGATCATTTAATAATCCATCGTCAAGGAAAAACTTGTCAAATCAGCAAGTATTGTCCTAACATGTTGCTAGTAATGAACTTCATGAGCAAAAACTCTGTTCTCGAAAACACAGCAATCTTCAAAATATGAATCGCTAAAGAGGCAAATCATGATAAGAAGTTCCACCAGAAGTTTTATTAGGATCAATCAACACAGCGTTCTCAATTCTAATCCAAACTCCTAATCGCAACTACAACGATGAGAACTTACTGGTTTTTCCACTTCCATTCTTTTGCCGTTGTACGGCGACGGCACGCAGGAGAGGGAGGCAATGCGACGTCGACGGCTGGAGAGGAAGTCGACAGCGACGAGGAGTGAGAGGGAGTCAGGCGACGGCGCGAGGAGGGATAGGGAGGCGACGACACGAGTAAGGAGGCGACGGCGACAGTGGATTTGGCGGAGAACACTTCTCCAATCCCCCCTCTGTTTACACTTTCATTCGTTAACATTACTACTAAGCAATAGAACCTACAAGTCAAAACAGGACTACAATGTTAATTCTGAAAACGGAACTTGGAGCAACTCTAATTTGTAGACCTTAAAATATTCCCTAAAACATAAACCAGATTGAGGGTTTTCGCGACAAATTCAAACAAATCCGGATTAAAATCCAAATAATTGTGATGAATACCTAACCCTCGCGGCGGCGGGGCGTATGTGTGAAACAACAGAGGTGCGGCGGTGGCCGAGCGAGCAGCGTCCCAAAATTGAGCCTCTAACGAAGGCGAGAAAAGCCCCAATTTAGTTCTCAATCTATTTTTAACACCAAAGGGGTGTGTTTTTAGTTTTCAAAAAACGAAAAAACAAGTATGGGGGAGGGCAGGGTTGGGTATGTTGGAGGAGAAAACGTGTCGAATTAATTGAATTTGGGGGGATTGAGGGCTTTGACCAAAAATTCGAGCTTGGAGAGCGGTTATGAACCGCTTTCCAAGTGAAACATTTTTTTTTTAAAAACCGCTCTCCAAGTGTTTACTTGGAGAGCTGTTTGAAAAAAGGGCTCTCTCTCCAAGTGTTACTTGGAGAGCTCTTTGAAAAAATAGCTCTCCAAGTGAAGCTTAAATGTGTAGTAGTGAAAAAAATGAATGAGGAATGATACATATCAAATATTAGGGTTTACGTGAATAGGGTATTTTGGGGTTTTTCACGTGAGTGTGTGTCCTCGGCCAATGAGTGTCCTCAATAACTCTGTATGTGATTAATCGTGGCCTTTTTAATATTTGACTCGGTTTGGCCCAGGTATTTATCCCTGAAATTAATTAGTTCACCCAATTTTAAATTTAACAAAAAATAATTGTAATACCCTTTAAAATTTATCAATTGAAGCCCATGATAGGCACAATTATGGACATGCTCATCAAGCCAAACTAACAGGCCAATATGCCCATTTAATTAAATTTCAAAGCAGCCCGTCTTAATTGGAATTGCATCAAGCGACAAAAATTGTGTGTTGTCAAATTTTGTGGAAAAAATAAAATAAAAACTGGAAACAAAAACCCGTCTCAAATTATTCAATATTGAAGTTAATTGGATAGAAAAAAGGGCACGGCTAAAGGGGCACACAGATCCGATGAGGACACCGGCCCACACGATGAGGACACACAAAAAATGGATTTTGGACACCCACCTGAAAATCCCAAAATTACCCTCTCTCAATTAAAACCTCTCTTCTTCATTCTCTCTTCTTCAGACACCCACCTCCATTTTTAGATCTCCATTCCTCTCTGCAGCGCCGCCACTCCACTTCGTCGCGGCGGCCCCACGCCGCCCACTGCGCAGGCGTTCGCCGCCGCCGCCGCGACCCCTCCGTTTGAAGAGAAGACCAAGCGACGCGGCCGCCGTCACGAACCCTCCCTCGCCTTTGGCACGGGCACCGTCGCGCCCCCTCCCCTTCCTCCTTCAAACGCCGCCGCCGCTGGAGGTGTGCGCGTTCGCTGCTGCCGCCGTTGGAGGTGTGCGCGTTCGACGCCGTCGCTGGAGGAGTACGCGTTCGCCGCCGCCGCGTTTCAGTTTTAAGGTAGGAATTTTTTTGTTTTTGTTTTGGAAATTAGAGTTTTTACAAGTTCGAAAATTATTTTCGAACATTATTGACTTTGTTTTGAAATTTTTTTCGAACATATTTACTTTGTTTTGAATTTTTTTTCGAACAATGTGTGTTTGTTTTGGGAAAAATTTCGAACAGGATGTTCAATCTTTTTTTCCGGACAAATTTGAGTTGTTTTGGAATTTTTTCGAACATATTGAGTTTTCTTTGGAAAAAATTTCGAACATATTGAATTTGTTTTGAAAAAATATTCGAACATGTTTGTTTTGGAATTTTTTTCGAACAGTTGGTGTTTCGGAAAAAAATTCGAACATGTGGTGGTGGTGGTGGTGGTGGTGGTGGTGGTGTGAAATAGAACGAATGGGTGTACTCATCTTCGTTTTTTACATAAATTTTACACGAGGGGTATATGTGACATTTCACATGTTCTGAAAGTTCAAAAAAATGTTTGATGGGTGTACTCATAGAAAATCCGGGTGCATTTAGCCGCGCCCTAGAAAAAAATGGAGGAAAGGAGGCCCAAGAACAATTCAATTGGAGCACAACTTATGCACCATTACAGCCCATTTTGGACTTGCTCATCAAGTCTAATTATCAGGCCCATTATTGCAAATTAGACATGTCCATTGCAGCCTGGGTTTGGCTATATACCCCTCCAGCCTTGATAAATATACCCTCATTTTCATACCCCTAATATGTACCCCTAATATGTCATACGTTAGATGTATCCCCAACAAAATACCGAATCTACCCTTATACATACACTCTCTATTAAATCATAAAATCCTAATCTTTTCTGTCTTCTTCCTCCTCCTCCTCCAACCACTCCACACTTCTTTCATCTTCCTCCCCCAAACCCGCCGCCGCCTCCCCTGCGCAGCCTCCTTCCTTGCCGCCGTCGAAAGTAGGTGTTTTTTTTTTCTTCTTTTTTGCTCACGCGGCGGCAGCGGCCCGCACACCGCCTCCTTAGTCGACGCCATGTAGGGTTTTTGTTTTTTTTTAATTTATGTTCCCAGCGGCGGCGCCACCTACTCACCCAGCGACGTAGGGGGCTCCCCCCTCACTCACTCCCACGGAAACCGTCTCCGCCCCTCCTCCCTCACTCCCCGGCGGTTGAATTTTTTTTAAAAAATTGTTTTGATGGAAGTTTTCGAAAATAGTGTTTTTGGTCGACAACCCAGTGTCAAAAAATGAATTTTTTAAAAGTGAAGTGCGGTGGTGGATGAAGGTGCGGCGACAGACAAAGGTGCGGTGGCGGCTGCTCCTTCAATTAGATTTAGGGTTGAAATGTGAAGGGGGAGTGTATTTATCATGGTTATTTTAATATATGAGTAGTTTAGGTATTTTACCTAATTATTAAATTAATAAATGGGGAGGGGGAGTATTCTTAACAAAGCTCGAGGGGTATATAATCAAACCCTTGCAGCCTACTTCATTTGCAACCAAGTTTAGTCTTCCCAAAATGGCCACGATTATTCACACACACGGACTCATTGAGGACACCACCTAAAAAAAATTCAACTAAAGGGCACATAAAATATCCAATATAATCATTACTGAAATTTTTAAAAATTTTATAGATGAGTAACGTCAGAATCATCCCCACCATCATCATCACAATAAGAAACTCTTAACAAACAAAAAAATTCAGAAAAAATTAGAGAAATATGTAAGATTTGGATAAAAAATATTGGACATAATTTTGATAAACTAATGTCCAAAAAAAAATGAAAATTGATTAAATGTTCGAAAAAAAAAATTGGACACAATATTTCGTAGAAAATTTTCGGACAAAGTAACTGAATTCGTCAATAATTTTCAGACTATTAAAAAAAATCGAAAAAAGTAATTGTATTCGGTAAAAAATTTCAAACAAGGAGGCTTGGACGCGTATATTACCTTGGAGGAGGAGGTGGTCGGCGGTTCTTGGAGGGAGAAGGGAGGAGGGGTGGGCGGCGGCCGCAAAGATGGAGGAGGGAGTGGGCGGCGGCCGCTTGGAGGGAGGAGGGGTGAGTGGCAGCCACTAAGATGGAGGAGGGAGTGGGGGTTGGACGGCGGCTTGAAGGGAGGAGGGGGTGAACGGCGGCAGCTTGGAGGGAGGAGGGGTGGGCGGTGGCCGCTAAGATGGAGGAGGTAGTGGACGGCGGCCGCTTGGAGGGAGGAAGGGTGGGCGGCGGCCGCTAAGGTGGAAAAGAGAAAGAAGATGGAATTGATGATTTGTTATGTAGGCAACGTGTTTGATGATTTGTTTATGTGGATAACGTGGGATATGGGTGGGGAATTTACAATAATTTAATTTTTTTTATTATTTTTATAATTTTAGCTTTTAATTAATTTGTGGGGGTGGGGGTTGTAACATCTCATAATTACATTTTCACTCCTCTACAAGTTTATTCCATTAGTTGATGACGACTTGACTGACATCAGGACCAATATTGATTACAAAAATAATTGAATAATCAGTTTTGATACTAACTAAAAGTGGGTGAACATATCAAAAAAAAAAAAAAAAGGTAAATTTCAGTGGTCAAAAATGATATTTTCCCTTGTTAACAACAACTAGTACGAACTTGGTTCACAGATCTCAGTCAGAGATCTGTGAATTGATCCATAAATCCTAGCTATCTAATGAACATGAAATACATGGATCCTTATGTAAAAAATGAGATGAAGTTGACTACGTTAATATAAAGTTGACAAAAGTGACACACTTTATTCTTTCCATTGGATCATATATATATAATTCAAACAGAGATACATCTGAAAAGATTACAAATGAAGCATGCAATATATTATTAATTACATGTTGTGGTTGATTTTTGAAGAGGATAGAGGCGAAGTAGAAGGCCGTGATTGGGTTTAGGAGAAGAATAGTAAACAATCTTCTCATCAGGGATTTGCTTTTCAAAATTGAACCTTGTGACCAGATTGTGCAAGAAAATCAGGATTTCTAACCTAGCAAACTCTCTTCCAGGACACACACTTCGCCCTCCTCCGAACGGCACAAATGTGTAAGGAGCAGGTTCACTCCCCGCGAACCTCAATGGGTCAAACTTGTGTGGTTCCGGAAAGTAGTTGGGATTCATGTGTGTTGAAAAACATGTCCAAAATGCCTGCAGCAAGTTAATTATATATGATGAATTAATTATGTATATATATATGATATGCATAAATAAATAAATAAATTTGTAGGTACCTTCCATCCTTTAGGAATGGTGAAACCAGCATAGGTGAAGGCAGTTGTGACTTCCTTGAAGGCTCCTTGTACCGGGGGTGTGAATCTCAGTGTCTCGCGCACCACGTTCCAAGAATACTTCATCTTTTCAATATCCTCCCATCTTAATGCCTCATTTGGACCTTTTGATCTTGCAATCTCCATTTGTTCTGTCGTAATACAATCACTTAATTCATCAGTAATGATATAGAACCCGATGGTGAGTTTCTTATGAAAGTCACCACCTGCATTAATTACCTTTGAAAACCTCTTGGTAAACGTGGGGAAACTGCGCAAGGTTATTAATCATAGAAGCGATGGCCGAGCTGGTTGTCTCATAGCTAGCCATTAGAAGGGCAAGCATGTTGTTAGCAATCTCCATTTCACTGAAAAATCGACCATTTTCATCCGTAGCACGCAGCATCTTCGACAACACATCACCACCATTAATAATGCTCGCCTTCCTCTCCTTGATGATCCGTATCAGCTCTCTCCGCACAATTTTTGACCCTCTTATTCCACGATTGTAAGGAGTACCTGCAGCAGCCACATCTCTCAATTTAAAAATTTGTCTAATTTTGGCCCCAAAATGCCGACAAATTGAAACCAGTGTCGTTTTATGGGACCAAAATTGGATAGACAAGTTACGTAGACAAAAAAGTACTCCCACCGTCTTTTAATGATTGTCCATTTGACTTTGGAACGTAGTTTAATGTGAGAGTTGTTTATTATTATTATAAGAGGGTGAAAAGAGACAATCAACAGACCAAAATAAAAAAGGGGCAATCTAATAAAAGACGGAGTACTTGTTTAACGCAGTGAGAAGCTAGCCTTGTGCTATTTTAGTAATGAAATCTTCATACACTACAAGAAAATTAACTTTTAGTGACAGAATCATGTCATTATAGCTTCTCCAACTAAAAACCTTTAATGACAGTAATTGACTTTTAGCGATAGAAAAATGAGAATTAACCTGGGAAATCTAGAGGCACGGAGAACATGCCACGAAGCATGAGAGAGAAGGGATGAAACAAGTTGGCGATTTGTTGGGAATCATGGAGACACAGAAATAATTTAGAAGCCACCTCAAAGGTGTACTTTTGGATCAAAGGGAGAAACTTGAGGGCAGAATTACTAGTAGGGTTCCACTGATTGTCCATTTGATGAGCAGCCACTTCATTCATTACTGGCATGTAGCTTCTCAAGGCTTCCGGCATGAAGATGTCTGCTTGCAAGCTATGCAATAAAACCATTACTTCACTGAAGTTTGTATCGAAGAATTCCGGGGAAAGCGTCGCCTTCTGTAGTTGTTTCGGCCACCAGCTCGTGACAAGTTTGCCCTCGTTTGCGAACATAAACTTGTTACCTTGTACACCGCACAACACTGCCACTTTCTCACCCAACAACGATGTTTGGAATACCTGGGCAGAGTGCTTTTCCATCCTGTCCTTCACAAATTTCTCCGGCCCTAACATCAATAGCGCCATGTTTTCTCCCAGGATCGGCCATCCCTTTGAGCCGGGAGGCACTTCTTTCTCGGTTTTTTTACCCATTAGAGAGATAGCGAGGAGGAAGAGGAAGAAGAAGGGAGAGATAGAAACAACACATGATAACAAAAAATCCATATGTGCAGCTAACTATACAGCTTTCAGGGCATGTACTATTTATATTTATATGAAACTCATGTTTAAGGCAATTAACTTCTAATTGCATCCTATTCCAGTTTAGATATTCATTCAGAATTATTCTTGCAACCATTAATTTATGAGTTAGTCATTTAATTGTTAAATAATTTTATAACTATAATAAAATAATTACTACCTCCGTTTCCAATAAAAGCTTTTTTTTTAAAGTAAAGTACTTCCTCGATCTCACATTTCATTATATTCATCTATTCTCAATCACATCACGTCTCACTACAAAAAAACACGCAAATTTACAACGGCAACAAAACCGTCGCAAATTGCAACGAAATTGCGACAAAAATGGTCGAACTTACGAAGTCATCAAAATTTGCGATGGTTTTTCAAGTCGTCTCAAATTTATGAGCAAGTCATTTAACTGTTACATAATTTTATAACTATCATTTTTAAAGTCGTCTCATATTTACTACCTGTACCTTAGTAGATGCTTCCTAATTTTTATTTTTTATCCATCTCAATAAAAGCTTTTTATTCCTTTTTTTTAGTAAACGTATTTTCTCTCACATTTTATTGTATCTCTGATCTCTCAATCATATCTCTCTCTACAAAAGTAATTAATTTGAAAGGGAGCATTACAAAGGGGTGGGGTATTTGTTGCAGGACATACAGCTCATTGCGCTCGATCGAGATTATGTGAAAAAAAACAAAATATGGAGGGACCATTCGATCCACGTGTTTAATGGCACGAAATTCATTATCTGACAAGGCAACTGTGCAGTGCCGTGCGTAAGCAATTGTTGCCCTCAAGATTAATTTTGCCATCCAATAATTAAAAGGCATGCAGCTGCATTTAATATTATACCTACTTCAGTTTCTTTTTTTTTTTTGAACGGTAGACAGTAAGGATGAATTTATTTATGAACCTGAGTACATAAGGGTACTTAAATCCCATTACATAATGTTTCGATTTTGATTTAATTCATACTAATTTTAATTACAATTTCTTCGGAATGCACATTCAATGTGTTTGTTCCCAGTCGTGGTATGATTGTCCAAGCTGTCTTCACATGGAATTTATTAGTACGTCCCAGTGTCCCACTCCCACCTTCTTCTTTAAATGCTAGTAATTGTTAGTACAGACTACTCCTCTTTACATGGTGGTGATTTGTTATAAATTTTTTTTGTTTTTAGAAACGTGTATTTATCTCATCCATTAAATTTAATTATTCTATTTTTTACGATAATAATATTTAATTTTAGAAACGTGTGTACCGACAAACATGTTTCTTTCTTTTCTTTTCTTTTTTTTTTTTTGCTCCATTTAATTGTTTGAATGTGATTTTTTTTCAATTTTGATCTCATCCATTAAATAATGATTAGAAACCGTGTACTTTTTCAAATATCACTAACACTAATAATTAATTATAAAATCTAAATATATTCTGAAATTATAAATTATTTATAAAATTATATATATCAATATATAAATAAATCTGAATTACTTTTTTAAACAAAATAACAAATTCTGAAAATTTAAAATTATCAAATAGAATTCGAATTCAAAAAATATTAATGAATTACCTGATTTTATTCAAACAAATAGTATTCTGGAAGTCAATATTTAAAAATTAATCAATTTACAAAATTGTGGGATACAAACTTTTTTACGTTTTTCAAAAACTGTGAAAGTTATGGGATGTAAAAAAAAAATACTCATTATTAGATGTAAATTAACCAATTTATAAAATTATGGGTCGTAAATTAATTTTTTTATGTATTTTTCGAAAAGGTGAAAGTTACGAACATAAATATTTTTTTCTCAATAAATGACAATAAACAACTATATATAAACAAAAATAAAAGGGTATTATAAAGAATAAAGAAACACAATAAATCAATAATGAAACTGTGATTATGTGAAAGAGGATGTCTGGAGGTGCTTGCCAAACAAGCCAGCTTGCCCTCTTCTGAGTTTTGAATCGGTATACTATTCGCTTAATTCAGTGTTTGGGAGAATGAAAAATTATATTTCAAATTTTGATTTGTGACAAATGGGGATCCGGAAATTTTGGATTGAGCTTGTACCATGTAAAATACTTTGAGGCTTTTTAATAAAAAAAAACCTGAGTACACGAATGTTGAACCGAATTAATCTGTTGAGCCCAAACTATTTGGTGTCTCAATTGCACTATAGAGATGTTAATTAATGTTGAGAAAGCACCAATCCTTTTTTTATAAAAAAAAATCACTTCGTTCTCATTATTATTATTATTTGAATATTTGTAAAAAACATGGGTCTCATTATTAATTGAACATGATTTCTTTTTTTGAAAAAACAATTTGTTCTCAAACTTCTCTCACCAATAAAATTGAATTACCCATTATATTCCTCCTTAAAAGTCATTTATCACCTTTAATACAAATAAACAATTCTTACATTAAGTAGATGTTCAATTAATAACGAGACGGGAGGCGGAGTAACATTTAATAAAATAAGTAACATATATATATGATCTGAAGTGTATAACGTCGATCATGACAAATAGTTTACATGGCACCATATATCTCAAAACTTGTTGAAGTCTCTATCCGTATAGGTAACCCTTGCTTGAAAGTTGGAATAGGATCTCTACTCATTCCATTCTCCTCTAAACAAAGCTTCCATCTGAATCCAGTCACCAAGTAATGAATCATAATTAAAGTCTCGATTCTGGCAAATTCGTTCCCCGGGCACATTCTTGGTCCTCCTCCAAATGCCACAAAGGTATGAGGCGGGACTGCTCCCGATTTCTCATATCGCGATGGATTGAACTTATATGGATCTGGGAATATGGATTCATCTAGTTGTGTCATGCATCCAGCCCAAAACACCTGATTATCCATAATAAACATAACAGGAAAAATGACTTATAATGACTGAAGTTAAAAGTTTTTAACAACATAAAATTGCCTCTCTAAAGACTTTTAGCTAGAGAAACTAAAATAACAGAATTTTGTCCTTATTAGTCCTTTTTGTTGCAATAATATATATAGCTAAAGAACTTTACCTGCCATCCTTTTGGGATAGTATATCCTCCCATTTGAATGTCTTTGAGGACCTGCCTAAAGCTAAAGAAGACTGGTGGATACATCCTCAATGCCTCTGTTGCTACTCTCCATGCGTACTTCATCTTAGCCAGATCGTCCCACGTGAGAAGCTCCCCCGATGCCTTCCCCCTCGCAATCTCCTCTTGCTCTGCATAAAAAATAATTTATTAAGTCTTAAAAATTGGCACTAGATGTGTATTTGGAAATGATCATCATAGCTACGGTACCTTTAAGTACAGTATCCTAAACTTGCTGATTTTCAGATAAAATTTTGATCAAGACAGTAAGAAGTGTGGAAATTGTGTCGTGCCCAGCAACGAATGCAACAACACAATTGTCCACGATTTCATCATCGGACAATTGCATTCTTAGGAAACTAGTGATGAGATCTTGATGATGATCTGCTGGCAAGTCTGCATCATGTTGTAGTTTTTCCCTCTTTTCATGTATGAGTTCCCTAATAATGTGTCCGGCTTTGGACCTTGCGCGTAGGCTTCTGTTAAAGCGCGTAAAAGGCAAGTTTATAGGCACTGCAAACGTCCCGTCTGCTAGATGTTCAAATAGGCGTATAAGATTGTCTCTCCGTGATCCCCTTTCCATTCCAAACAAAACTGTGCAAATCACGTTTAAGGTCAAGGTCTTCATCAGGTGCATTACCTAATTCAGATATTCAACAATTAATAAACACTTTCAATTGTGTGCATACAAAATTGCGTTCAATCTGAATCAATTGAGATATTCGATCTGACCATAGATATATCAACATATTTACTAAATATGGGGCCTAAAACCCCGATTGTGTGCATACCATAGATATATCAACATATGTACAAAAATGAGGCCTAAAAGACAACATACCGGGCGGATGTCGTGGCGTTTGTGATGCCAATGTTGGTTGAAGTGCAATCTTATCTCTTGATCCATCTTAGCTACGGACTGTTTAAGTGCTTCGGGCTTCAAGAATGATAAGAATGCTCCCCTCAGACGGCTGTGGTCTTCACTGTTTAATTCGAGGAGATTCCTTTCCCCGAGTAGCCTCCTAATCGAGGCGGGCTGCTTAGTCGAAAGCGTGTTCTCGTCAGAGGTGTATATGAATTTGTTTGCAGCCTGTCCCACAAGGAACACCGTCGGAATTCCCAGAATGTGAAGCTTCGAAATGGGGCCGTATTTGCGGGCGCGTTCTTGGAGCCACTCTTCGCCCCTGTTGTTTCGCATGGCTTTCAGAAGCTCCAGGCTTTGACCAATTACAGGCCATCCTAGTGATCCTGGTGGAAGAACACTTTTGGACCTAAACTTTCTAGTGATCACCAACCAAAGAATAGGAACAAGTACCAGAATAAATGCTAAACAATATTCCATTTCCATGGAAACTTACCAACACCTCTGCCAATTCTATACCTTTGACTTATATATGTTTAAACCTCAGATAAAATAATAATAATAATAATAATAATAATAATATTTTAGTTATATGTATCAATTAAAGCTAGTTGTAGTCTGTAAAATTAAGAAATATTACACATCCCTGTTATCATGATACACGGAAATGAATAATTGATTACTCAATTCAATTGACTAAACGCATATTTGTTGGAAATGAATAGTACTCAATATAATCTTTCTCTGTTTTCGGGATAGAAGTTAATTTAGTCCATAACTTTTAACCTTTTCTGAAATGGTCCCAAAAAAGAAAAATGTTTCAATTTAGTCCCATTTTATTGTAATTTATTTTGTTTTGGTCCCAAAAAAGTTAAATATGTCAATTTAGTCCCTTTTTTTTTTAATTTATTCTGTTTTGGTTCCAAAAAGCTAAATGTAAATACTAAAAAATTAGACTAAATTGGTACATTTAGCTCTTTGGGACCAAAATAAATTACAATAAAATGGGACTAAATGGTACAATTAACTTTTTCTCCCAGGGTCAATAGCGCCATGTTTTCTCCCAGAATTGGCCATCCCTTTGAGCCGGGAAGCACTTCTTTCTCGATTTTTTTACCCGTTAGAGGGATGATGAGTGTTGGACTTGTGCTAAAATAAAATGAGTTTTTAAAGGAGCTTTTGTCCCACATTGGAACTTGAAGATAAGGCTTGACGATGCCAGGCGGATACAGGAGGAGAATCAAGAAGATATGGTTACATGGAGAATTCAGTCTCCAAGTGGGAGATTGTTGGAGTGTGGAATCTGAATTGATCCTAACGGCCTTGGAGTGTAGGGCAAGTTTGATCCTAACGGGTCTGGAGTGTGGAACAAGTTTGACTCTAATGGGCTTGGAGTGTAGGGCAAGTTTGATCCTAACGGACCTGGAGTGTGGAGCAAGTTTGACTCTAATGGGCTCGGGGTGTAGAGCAAGTTTGATCCTAATGGGCCTGGAGTGTGGAGCAAGTTTGACTCTAATGGGCTTAGGGTTAGGGCAAGTTTTCATTATAAATAGATATTTTTTCTTTGTAATCAGTGCGCATCTAAAAAACATAGTGAAATAGCTGGCTTGGCATCGCCCTCAGACGTAGTCGAAAGACGAACTGGGTAAACAAATCTCGTGTTATTTTCTTATCGTCATTGTGTGCGTGTGTTTATTTTCTAACAATGAGCAGGAGGAGGAGGAGAAGGAGAAAGAGAAAGAGAGAGATAGTAATAACGTATGGTAAAAACAAATCCATATGTGCAGCTTACTATACAGCTTTCAGGGCATTTACTATCTATATTTATATGAAACTCATGTTTAAGGCAATTAACTTTTAATTGCATCCTATTCCAGTTTAGATATTCATTCAGAATTATTCTTGCAGCCATTAATTTATGAGTTAGTCATTTAATTGTTAAATAATTTTATAACTATAAATGGCGAGGGAATTTAATGCTCGCGGTCAGGCGATGGAATTTAATGCTCGCGGCCAGGCGAGGGATAAATTAAAATGCTCGGCAAAAAATAGCGAGAAAATTCTGGCGAGGAAAGTATATGCTAGTCATTCCCTCGTTATTCATGTTAAAGAGGATTTTTTTCCCTCGCCAAATCCCTCTCTATTTGAATACTTTTTTTGTAGTGTATTCTTCTCTTCTCAATCACATCACGTCTCACTACAAAAAAACATGCAAATTTACAACGGCAACAAAACCTTCGCAAATTGCGACAAAAATGGTCGAACTGACGAAGTCTACAAAATTTACAATGGTTTTTCAAGTCGTCTCAAATTTATGAGTAAGTCATTTAATTGTTACATAATTTTATAACTATCATTTTTAAAGTCGTCTCAAATTTACTACCTCTAGCTTAGTAGATGCTTCCTAATTTTCCTTTTTTATCCGTCTCAATACAAGTTTTTCATTCTTTTTTTTAATAAACGTATTTTCTCTCACATTTTATTATATTATTCTCTCTCAATCATCTCTCTACAAAAATAATTAATTTGAAGGGAGCACTGCAATAGGGTTGGGTATATATGTGAAATTAAAACAAAATAGGGACCATTCGATCGACGTGTTTGTATGAGATGATGAGGAGCACATGCACTCTACAATTCTTATTTTGTAACTTTCATTGTACCCCTCTTTCTTTTAAGTACTTCTGGTATAATACACCTTTTTTCTGTTAAAAAAAAAAGTGAAAAAAACAAAATAGCTTAGGGACCATTCGATCGACGTGTTTAATTATATAAATATATTGATGGACCAAATTAAATGGCCCGAAACTAATAGTGACAAGGCATGCAACTGTGAAGTGCCATGCGCAAGCAATTGTATTGAATTTCTTATTGGGATATCAAAATTAACTCCATTGTTCACATGGAATTTATTAGTACGTCCCACCTTCTTCTTTAAATGCTAGTAATTGTTAGTACAGACTAGTATTCTACCGACAAACGTGTTCCTCCGACAAAAGTTTTTTTTTTTTGCGCCATATAATTAATATGATTGTTTGAATATGATTTTTTTTTCAATTTTGATCTCATCCATTAAATAATAATTAGAAACCGTTAACTTTTCAAATATCACTAACACTAATTACTAATTATAAAATCTAAATATATTCTGAAATTATAAATTATTTATAAAACTATATATATATATATATCAATATATAAATAAATCTGAATTACTTTTTTTAAAAAAATAACAAATTATACAAATTCTGAAAATTAAAAATTATCAAATAGAATTAAAAAAAATATTAATGAATAACCTGATTTTATTCTAAAAAATAGAATTCTGAAAGTCAATATTTAAAAATTAATCAATTTACGAAATTATGAAATGCTTTCTTACGTTTTTTTAAAAACTATTAAAGTTACGGGACGTAAATAAAAAAAATACTCATTATTAGATGTCAATAAAGTTACAGAATATAAATATTTTTTTCTCAATAAATTACAATAGGGACCATTCGATCGACGTGTTTAATATATATTGATGGACCAAATTAAATGGCCCGAAATTAATTCATTATCTGACAAGTACTGACAAGGCATGCAGTGCCATGCGCAAGTTGCCCTCAAGATTAGTACGCCCCACTTCTTCTTTAAATGCAAATTGTGTTTCAATTTTTATCGATAATAATATTTAATTTTAGAAACGTGTTCTACCGACATACGTGTTCCACCGACCAAAGTTTTTTTTTTTTACGCCATTTATTTAATACTCCATTTGTTTGAAAAAATGATTATTAATTATATAATCTAAATATATTCAGAAATTATAAATTATTTATAAAATTATATATATAAATCTGAATTACTTTTTTAAACAAATTATACAAACTCCTACAAATAGAGTGATTATACAAATTATACAAAATATCAGGTGATTTGTCCAATTGACAAGTCGACTGGACAACTAATACAGTGTATTCCGTAGACAAAATCCTTTAAACAAATCTAAGTGTCAGAATAGTGATTGAACCTTTATATTTAAACTCATTTTACTCTTACCAAATTACGGTTTTGACAATCACAGTTAGTTTTTTAACTTGTGCAGAAATGGATTTTCAAATTCTAAGGCTTACTTTTGGTCTTAAAAACCAGGTTTTGGATTTCAAGATTCAAAACCCGTTTTACTTCGAAATTTAAAAATCGATTTTTAAAATTCACTCAAAATGACCTATATCAAACATATTGATTTAACATAAAGTTATATTTATATATAATATCACTCCAATCATTATATTATTTATCAACAATAATATAATAATACTATAATAATATAATAATACAATAATATAATAGTACATTTAATCATTACACAATTAATTAATCATTATAATCTCACCAAACAATAATATAATAATACAAACTCATTCAATCTTACAACTTGATTTGACATAAAGTTAAATCCTCCTCTATTCTAAAACCCAAAAGAAACACGCATATTACTATTTATCAAAATTTTAAAAATCAGAATTTCAAAAACCCAGTTTTTAAAACCACCCAAAATCCAAAGTAAATATAGCCTCTATATAAGTGTTCCAAGTATAAGCCGTTAATAGCAAATGTGTAAATGACTGTAAATTAAGATATTAAAGAATACACAAAGATTATAGTGGTATAAAGACTCAAACATCTACATACAATTTTCTTAGTTTGACATGATAATTCTTTCGACTTTGAATTAAGTTGTTTTAAAGTGTCAAAGACAATGTGCACGATTTAAATTATCTAACCTTTGATAATCTAACTCACAAAAAATAAAAAATTGAATAGTATTATTAATATAATATATGTATAACAATAAATATATATATATATAACATTATAATAGAATATATATATACGTGATGTTGATGGGTTTAATATTATAATTTGAATTAATACGTAACAATTATATATATACCAAGCTTCCAATTATAATATAGATAAGAGATAAGATCATCCGCCAAAAATTTGACCCGCTCGAAAGTTAACCACATCTACAATCTTGGTATCTAACCTAAGAATCGACTAATTCGGGGGAACCAGCTCCATTAATGTCTATTGGCGAGGGCCCTGCTTAAAGTCAGAGAAAAGATCTGTATAAATTCGACCCTTATCAATTATTTACACTTTAGAGGTTTCGAACATGAGATATTGAAAGGGACACACTCCTACGCCTCAAGTCTACACTATCCGCATTAATATTAATGTTAATCTCCTAGAGTTCCAGCCTATACAAACGGAGCCTCTCTCCATCTCATACGTACGTATTCATTTCTTTCATGTTAAACATTATCTAGCTCTCAAACCCAGTTTTCTTTGTTATACATTAATTGTTTAGGTTATACATATACGTACGTACATGTATAAAAAATACTTAGGGAAAATTGTTTTTTAAGGACCGCAACTTAGGGGGTGTTGCAAAAAGAGGACCATAACTTTACGGGCTGATAAAATTAGGTCCGTAACTTCTATTTTTCGCAATTTTAGGCCAAATTAGCCCAATTAACCTAATTTCGGGCTAGTTGAGGCCCATTTTCAGCCCAGACTTAGATAAGTAACAAAAAGAGGACCACAACTTAATTTATGACAAAAAGAGGGATGTAACTTTTTTTATTTAATTTTAGGCCCAATATAAATATATATAATTTTTAAAATCTACTCTAGGTCATGCATATTTCCTCAATAATAAATCTATGATTTTTCAAATATTATACATCTCTCTACGTACAATTTTCAAATATTATACAAATTTTTTCCATAAAATTTTGAATCGAATAGATTAATAAGAATGTTGGAAAATGTTTGATCCAATTTTTTGTAATTAATGTTTAGTATAATTTTCAAATATTATACAAGAAATCGTCTCATAAAAAATACTTATATACATTATATGTGTGTGTAAGTTGGTTAATAGAATTGAATGATGTGGAGACTGAAGATTGCAGAAGGAGTTGACAGTCCTTACCTGTACAGCACAAACAATTAGGTGGGCAGACAAACTTGGGAATTCGATCCCACTTACGGCACACCGGAGCTCCGGGAACACGTTGACAAAGCCCGCCGACACTTTTGGGCCAACCGATATCATGTCAAGTCCAGCAGTGACCTCCTCTGGCGGATTCAGGTAATTACAAAATTATATGTTTTCAATTTTTTTTATTTTTTTTATAAGTCTCGGATATCCGGTCCAAGGACCGACTAACTTCGGGGGACCAATTCCACCGCCCACTTGTGGGAGTCCCGTTTAAAGTTAGGGATTTGCGCTCTGTATGGTCCGGCCCCATAGAATTTTTTTGCACCTTAGAGGGTTCTAGAGAGAGGCACACTCCTAAGTTTCAAGCTTACACCACTAGGCCTAGGGATAGAAGTTAATTTAGTCCCATAACTTTCCACCTTTTCTGATAATGTGCCAAAAAAGTTAAATGTATCAATTTAGTCCCATTTTATTTTATAATTTATTTTATTTTGGTCCCAAAAAAGTTAAATATACCAATTTAGTCTCAATTTTTTTTTTCAATTTGTTCTATTTTGGTCCCAAAAAAGTTAAATGTATCAATTTAATCCCAATTTTTCACAATTACATTTAACTTTTTTGGGACCAAAACAAATTGTGAAAAAATGGGACTAAATTGGTACATTTAACTTTTTGGGACCAAAATAGAACAAATTGCAAAAAAATCATTTAACTTTTTTGGGACAAGTTCAAAAAAGGTAAAAGGTATGGAATTAAATTGGTTTATATCCCGTACTAGTAAATTGGTGGATGTTTGTTTCCAGGATACAGTCGGTGGGAGCATTAGTACTAAGTCCTGCTCAATGGCGAACTGAGAAGTTGTCTTAAATTATAATCGGAACAACAAAATATATATATATTCTAGCCAGCAAAAAGAACAGGAAAAGCAAATTAAAGGCCTCTGACCATTTTTCTGTATGTGTTCTCGTATTTTTCAGCATCTTGAAACATGGAAACACAACCTTAAATGTTAATTATAACCTCAGAAATTTGGTTGCTGGAGCGTGGTCATAATGAGCTAATTAAAGGCCTCTAACCATTTCTAAAAACACAGTAATGGAATGACATAGAAATGATCATTTTTAAACTTGTCACAAATTTGAGACGAATTAAAAAACTGTCACAAATTGAGGACAATCTTTAAAAAACTGTCAGTTTGATCATTTTCGTCTCAAATCCGTCGAATATTGCGACGGTTTTGCAGCCATCGTAAAGAGAATAAAAAACATATATAGTGAGTTATTTTTTATTTAGATTCGCAATTAAGTCGCACATGGTCATGGGGCTACTGTCTTCTTTCAGAATTTCTTCGATCTATTTTATTCAAAATATCTCCAATAGTTATTATTACGTCCCACTACTTCACATGGTTTCTTCTTTAAGCGGAAATTATTAGTGCAGACTTAAAGTAGCATGTGTTCCTTTCCACATGCATATTTTTATTTTTTTTTGAAAGGAAAAAAGGCGTTTATTTATACTCAGAATACCAGAGGTACTCAGGGGTAGTGTACCTCAGAATATAGATGCTAAGAAGCAAACAAAGTAAACTGCAAAGACGCCAGGACATAGACAAAAAATAATTAAACGGATACAAGCCTAGGTGTCGCGCACATATATAACATGAATGGCTAAAAGTAATGATTTTGTGTTAAATTCAGTTTTTGCAGGAGAAGAATTTTAAACAGAGAATAGGGCAAGTGAAGGTGGGCGACGATGAAGATGTAAGCTATGAGGCAGCCAGCGACACTCTCCGGCGAGGTGTTCGCTACTTTTCAGCTTTGCAAGCAAGTGATGGTCACTGGCCTGCAGAAAATGGGGGCCAATTGTTCATTGTTCCCCCTATGGTCAGTTTTCCGTAATTTCAACACTAAATATTACTATTAATTAGTGTTAAAGTGCGCTAATCAACTCTAAAAGTTGGTGTTGTCTCGGTGGAAAAATATATTGCAGGTCATGGTTCTGTACATTACTGGCCATCTCAACACTGTTTTTCCAGAAGAATATCGTCGAGAAATTCTGCGTTACATATACTGTCATCAGGTGCAGCAAGTTTGGGTGTCATAATTTTTCCGCTGTTCAATTTTGATCCATTAAAGTTGGCATTTTCGATTTAGTATCAATATTAAAAAAATTGTCCAAAATCTCCGGAAAAATTTTGGGACCAAAATTGCATAGTAGACACAAGTTATGGGGCTACAAAACATTTTAACTCAATATACATATAAATTGATGATTGATGGATTGCGCCTATAATATTTTGCAATTTGAATAGAATGAAGACGGTGGATGGGGATTGCACGTAGAAGGGCACAGCATAATGTTCTGCACGGCACTCAATTACATTTGTATGCGTATATTAGGAGAAGAAGCTGATGACAGTGCGTGTAGCAGAGCAAGAAAATGGATAGCTGATCATGGCACTGTTAAAGTAATACCTTCATGGGGAAAGATATGGCTTTCAGTACGTACCTTGAATTACTTCTTTTTTAAATGTCATCATATATGGCCTTTTAGATTATTTACTTAATAAATGACATTTTGAATGGTTTTACCCATCATTATCCAATGTTTACCCTTACTTAATTTCCACCTTCATTAAATCTAGTTTTCAGTTTCAAAATATTAATTGTCATTAGTTATGATTAATTTTGACATAAAAAATCACAAATGGTCCTGTAAGTTTACCTGAATCCACATTTGGACCTTATTCTTTCAGTTTTCAACTATAGTCCTTTTGTTATCAGGACCTCACTGCCCCATAAGTAAAATTAAAATATATCCATAAAATCTTTTAATATATACTATAAACTAATGAATATCCAAAAAAAAAAAAACCAAAAATAATATGAAAAATATTAAAATAATTGAATTAAATTTGAAAATGTGTAAATCAATTACCCCTAAAAAAATTTCGAAATCTGAAAATGTTTACCCCAATTCGTAATCCCCAAAAATCAATTACCAGGGATTTTTTTTTTGTGTGTTTCCTTCCCCCGATTCTGTCACTCTGATTTCCCTCCATCTTGCTCCACTTTGCGGATGACGAAGCGTGGGTACACCATGCTGATTCTTCCACCGGAGCAGGGTAGATTTTGGTACCTAGCTCATGTGAACGCTATATGTTAATTCCAGCCAATTTTTAAAATTTTCGCCACAAAGAACCAGTCCTAATAACAAAAGGACTATAGTTGTGAAACTAAAAAGGAAAGGACCAAATGTGGATTTGGGCAAATTTACGGGACCATTTGTGATTTTTTTTTTTCTAAAAAAAAAAACAGTTTTAATTTGTGTGATAAAATTCCAGAATGACATCTACAAAGAATTGAAGAGAGTATTACTGATTAATTAAATGGTGTATAAAAAAAGTCAAATACATGAAAGATTAATTAATGTTGATTTGTGTTTGTAGATAATTGGAGCATGCGAGTGGTCAGCATGCAACCCAATGCCCCCTGAATTTTGGCTTCTTCCATCTTTTCTTCCCATGCATCCAGGTAATTATTTTACCTCAAAAGGTCTTTTTTGATGGTATTTTTTTATTTTATTTTTAATTTTCCTAACCTCCCCCCTTGACTCGAGCCCATAAAACACATGCAGCAAAAATGTGGTGCTACTGCCGTATGATTTACCTGCCAATGTCCTACCTATATGGCAAGAGATATGTGGCCCCAATCACTCCTCTTATCTTGCAACTAAGAAAAGAGTTGTATGATCAACCATATGAAGAAATCAATTGGAGAAGTATACGACACCAATGTGCAAAGGTAAAATTACGTTGCATGTCTCATTTTTTAATTTTCTCTGTTCGTCTTGATGCTAAAATAAATTGATGATACAGGAGGACATATATTATCATCATTCCATGTTACAAAATGTGATGTGGGATAGTTGTTATGTATTAACCGAGCCTTTCTTGACTCGTTGGCCTTTGAACAAGTTGAGGGAGAAAGCTCTTGAGGTGACAATGAAACACATCCACTATGAAGATGAAAACAGTAGATATATTACTATAGGATCTGTGGAGAAGGCATTATGTATGCTGGCATGTTGGGTTGAGGATCCCAATGGAGACCATTTCAAGAAACATCTTGCAAGAATTCCTGATTTTATTTGGCTTGCTGAAGATGGAATGAAGATGCAGGTAATGAGATATTTGGTCTTACTTTTCAAACACGAGTATTACAAAAACATGTTAAAGTATCACGTCTCATGAATGCAGACTTTTGGAAGTCAAATGTGGGATACAAGTTTAGCTATACAAGCGTTGTTGGCTTGTGATCTCAACGATGAAATAAGCGAGACTCTAAGAAAGGGGCACGACTTTATAAACAAGTCTCAGGTTAATTGAAAGCATATGTATACGCATAGTGCAATTTCTTGCATTATCTATTTTTAAACTTTAATTTTATATATATATATATATATATGCAGGTGAAAGAAAACCCTTCGGGTGACTTTAAAAGCATGTACCGCCATATTTCAAAGGGATCGTGGACGTTTTCTGACCAGGATCATGGATGGCAAGTTTCTGATTGCACCGCTGAAGGATTGAAGGCACGCTTATTAATTTATCAAGAAAAAGTTTGAGACTCAATTACAAAACTAATATTGTTTGGTTTCTTTCAGTGTTGCCTTGCCTTATCTAAGATGCCTACTGAAATTGTTGGGGATAAACTGGAGCATAAGAGAGTCTACAATGCTATCAACATATTGCTCTCTTTACAGGTTGATATCATTATATATATTCATCGAAACAAATGCAGGATTAAGAAAACCTAGAGAAATTTAATTTTCCAACTATGCACATTTATTTTCCAAAATTGATTCATTGCAGAGCAAAAACGGTGGTGTATCTTGTTGGGAGCCTGCAGGATCCCCGGAGTGGTTAGAGGTATAAATTAAGCATCTTTTAATTATACATTCAAGTTAATTTAATTTGTGGGAGTTATAATAATTATGTTTTTAAAATGGTTGTTTGCGCAGTTGTTGAATCCTACCGAACTTTTTGCTGATCTCGTGACTGAGCATGAGTAAGATCAACCGTCTTAATTAATTCCCTTTTTTAAGATACTACAAAAAACGCATTGATTAGCGACGTTATATAATAAGATCGCATGCAAAATATCCAGGTATCCGGAGTGCACTTCATCAGTAATACAAGCTCTTGTTCTGTTTCAAGAGTTGTACCCTAATCATCGCAAGAAAGAGATCCAAACCTCCATCGTCAAGGCTGTTAGCTACCTCGAAGATGTTCAAAGGCCTGATGGTTCATGGTATTTGATCTAATTTTGATGATATATATTAAATTAAGTTGATGTTTGTTAATTAATTTATAGGTATGGAAGCTGGGGCATTTGTTTTACATATGCTAC
Source organism: Galeopsis tetrahit (assembly GCA_963675135.1). Classification (NCBI taxonomy): domain Eukaryota; kingdom Viridiplantae; phylum Streptophyta; class Magnoliopsida; order Lamiales; family Lamiaceae; genus Galeopsis; species Galeopsis tetrahit. Next base: position 93,505,812 of record OY776119.1, read on the forward strand.
TTGGTTTGCAATTGATGGACTAGTAGCAACTGGGATAACTTTCAACAACTGTGCAGCTATTCGAAAAGCTGTTCATTTTCTATTGAAATTACAATTGAATGATGGAGGCTGGGGGGAAAGCTACCTTTCCTGTCCAAAAAAGGTCACTTTTAATTATTCACCTTTATCGATATTGATCCTTAATTGCATATTCTGTTCAATTTTTAAAACATTATTTTAGTAGTATAAGTATCAATAATGTATAATACTCCCTTCGTCCCATGCTAAGTTACCCATTTAAATTCCCCGGAAATGTGAGTGTGCGACTCGAACGTGTGGAACAAACTGGGGATTCAGATGAAATGTACAATTTACATCCTTTAAGTTCTAAAATGTTCAATTTATGACATTTAAGTTCTAAAAATTAAAAATTCTACAAATGTAAATATATATATATTCTAAAGTTTTGAAATTTTAAAATTCTACAATTCTAAAAATCTAAAAATGTGTAAATTAAAATTTAAAATTCGAAAAATCTCATTACATTTATAGAAAATTCATTACAAATTTCAGAGCTCAAGCAAAACTCTACTAATGGTGGACGAGTCAGAAACATGTGAGATTTCTATTGATATTTAATAATTTTTATTATTCTTATTAGAATTTTAGAATTTTTAATCTACACATTTTAGATTTTTAATAAGATTTTAGGATTTTTTTTTTTTTTTTTAGTTTACACATTTTTGGATTATTAATGAAATTTTTTGTTTTTTAAAAAATAAAATGAGATTTTAGAACTTAAAGGACGTAAATTGGACATTTTACCAAAAAACTCAATTCATTCCACACGTGCGAGCCGGCACACATTTCTGGCGAATTTAAAAAAAAAATCCGGCAAAAATGATGTAAATTGGACAAAAAATGACATGAATTAAACAACTTAGTACGTAAATTGAAAAATGGAATACTTAAAGGATTTAAATTGGAATGAACCTAAGTTATGGGACCTAAAATGAAATTATCCTGCAAAAGATTTACCACTACTCAAGGGGCCAAAACTTTTTCTCTTTCCATTTTTTTTTTTTTTTTTTTTTGGCTCATTTCTTCATATTTTAATTTTATTGCAAAATGTTTGTTTACGTGAGAATAGGAATACATTCCACTAGAAGGAAACCGCTCAAACTTGGTTCAGACTTCATGGGCTATGATGGGTTTAATACATTCAGGCCAGGTTAGTTAAATCTTCGATCATGTTTCACTACACGAAAATTGTTAAAGACTTTTAGCTAGAGCTATAATGACAGAATTGTTGTCATTAAACGTCAATTTTCTTGTAGTGTTTCTAAGCAGTGTATGAACTATGAACTGATAATTAAACTGATATAAAATATATCTTTAATTGATAATATAGATTTTAACAGTTGTAGTCGTGCCCTGTTTGCCTAAAACAGGGTGATAGGGATCCAACACCTCTACATCGTGGAGCAAAGCTTTTGATCAACTCTCAATTAGAGAATGGCGATTTTCCTCAACAGGTATAATCAAGAATTAGCTAGTGATTGTCATTTTTTCTCATGTCCCAATATATAAATAGTTTTTTTTTTTTATTAACTTTCATTTAATTTTACAATTTGCAGGAAATTACCGGTGTTTTCTTGAAAAATTGCATGTTGCATTATCCAACATATAGAAATATATATCCATTATGGGCTCTAGCAGAATATCGCAAAGGTGTACCACTGCAACGAAAAACCGCCTAAATATAAATATATGATACCCGTCGAATAAAGCTGCACTCACTAATTGCAAAGTGCGATCAATTTGTTTTCAGTCCTTTGAGTAATCGTTCAAAAATAATTGTGCAAGTTCAATAATTCGGTTGTACCATAAACATGATATTACTATTTTAATTAACAAAATCATAATGTTCGTTTGACACTATATCAAATTCAATTGTGTGTGTTTTTTTAATCACACACCGTATATCCGAATATTCCATAATATTGTTCGTACCGACACTGTCTATCCGAATATTATCCTAGATATGGGCGCGCGGCAACCTCAAGTGAGAGTCGGGTAATCCAACTTCCTCAACTATTCACACTACAAAAAACTCAGAATTTAGCGACGGCCTTTAACGAGGGCGAGGAATTCCTTGCTAAATAGCGAGGTATTTAACAAGGGAACAAAATAGTGAGGGCCTTGGCGAGGGATTTGAAAAACCCTCGCCAATTTTCCGAGGGAATATGAAAGCCCTCGCTAATTAGTGAGGGTTTTCAAAAATCCCTCGTTAATTAATTTAGCGAGGAGCATTCGAGTGAGGGACAGAAGCCCTCGATAAATCCCTCGTTAACATATTTAGCGAGGGTTTTTCCCTCACGAAAGCTCTCGCTAAATCCCCTTTTTTAATAGCACCGTCATTGTCGCACCAAAGCTAAAAGTGACAGTTAAAGTGAAACAGAGGTAATAGTGAGTTTTGGGTGAAACATAAGGTGGAGAAAATATAATTTTTTGTCCTAATACTTAGGTCGAGTCCAACTTTGGCCCAGTAATTTTGCACTTTCTCTATTTTAGTCCTGACGATATCAATTTTCATTCTTTAAATTTTCCCTTTTTCAATTTTAGTCCTGTAATTTTTTATTTTCTCAATTTTGTCCCGGTATCAATTTTAATGAGATATTTTGAATTTTATTTTACACATTTTATAGTTTTTAATTTTAATGATATTTTTAGATTTTTAATGGAATTATTAGTAATTTTTTATTTTTAAAACTTAAATGACTTGAATTGAACTATTAGGCCGAAATCCCAATTTATTCCACACATTTCGGTGAATTTAAAAAAATGACAAAATGAACGTAAATTGAATAAAAAATGATGTAAATTGAAAAAGTGAAAATTTAAAGGATATAAACTGAATTAAATCTAAGTTTCCGTAAAATGTAATTTTCTCATTTTCTTATAATGCAAACAAGAATAATTTCTCAATTATATGGATAATACCAAACCATTTAAAACATTAAATTAAAATTATAGATACACTCCCACTGTTAAACCATGAAATCCTATTTTTTCTTTTTTCTTCCTCCCACCACCCCTCCAACACTTCTTCTTCTTCCTACCACCAACTTGTCGCCATCTCCCAGCGCTGTCCGCCGCTCTCTCCTCCCTCGCTTCTGTCGACGCCAGGTAGGTTTTTTTTGCTTTTTTTTTTTCAACTCGCAGCGTTGGTGCCCCCTTGCCCAGCGTCGTCCGCCGCTCTCTCTCTCTCTCTTCCCCCGCGCGCCTCCTTCCTCGCCGCCGTCGACTAGGTAGGTTTTTTGTTAAAAAAAAATTATGCTCACGGTCCCTCCCACGGCAACTGTCTCCCCCCCTCCTCCCTCACTCCCACGGCCGCCCCTCCTTTTTTTTTTTCCTTTTCTCTGTTGCATGTTTCTTCCTTTTTTTTTCTTTTTTTTTAATTTTCGACAACTCTTGGTTGAAAAAATACATTATCGTCGACAATTATTTATCGTCGATAGTGTATATTTTCGACCAAGAGTTGTCAAAAATATTGATTTTTTTTTATTTTATTTCGATAAATGTTGTCGACAAGAGTGTTTTTCGTCGATAAAACAGTGTCGAAAAATGTATTTTTTTTTTTAAATATATAATTTTTTTTTATTTCTAGTGGTGCAGCGGCGACTGCTCATTAATGATAATTAAACGTGGTGGGGAGTGTATTTACCAGGGTCATTTTAGTATAAGGGTAGTTTAGGTATTTTATATGATAATTAAATTAATAAATGGGGAGGGGAAGTATACTTAACAAGTGTGGAGGGTATGTAGCCTGCCCCTTTTTAATATTTGAGGCAGTTTGTAATGACTAATGAGATATACGTTGGGCCTTGCTACCCCTAGTAATGAGATATACGTTGGGCCTTGCTATTTCTTATTGCCCAGATTATTTACACACTGAAATATTAATTAGTTCACCCACCAAAGAATTTAACGAAAATAATTACACACAAAAAGACTGTAATACCGTTAAAATTAAAAACTTAACTTTTACCCTAATTTGTCTTTATTTTTATTTATTTTTTAAGTCAATTTACCTTTGTTAAGATATGTGATATCCAGCAAATGCAAGTGGGTTTTAAAAAAATTGAATTTTCGACGGTGATGTGAGGTGGGGGCGGAAGCGGCATGGTGGCAGCGAGGGAGTCGGATTTGCAGAGAGGCGGGACGATAAAATGAAAAGATGGGGAGAAGGAATATTAGGTATTTTTAAATTAATTAATTTTAATGTACACAATATTTTTATTTGAACATCTTATACTAAAAAAATTATAATTAGTATATTTTTACACATATATATATTAAATAGTAGTACTATATTTATATATACCGAGTCTGGAGAAGAGTTAACTGGACAAGTTCGACAAAAATCATGACCCATCTTAAATACTCTTAACTGGATCTAGACCTGACCCATACAAAACAGGTTCTATACAGATCCGAGTTTAAAACCGCCTCATTATCATCCTATACCAAATTTCAATCAAGATACATTCTTAATTGAACTTAATTTGTTTTGGAGTTAATTAAATTTATTATTAAAATTAAACCAAAAGATTCAAAATCAACAAACTAACACAATTCTTTTAAAAAAAATAACAATTAAATTTACTCCTTTACTATTATATTTGCACCTTTTATCAGTGTCTAAGTTACCCATTTTTTTTATCAATACTTCACTATTTCTCTCTCGTTTTAATTTCCTATCTATTTCTATTATATAGTATCTCATTTTTACTTGACATTTTCTCTTTTCTATCTCTCTCCTCAACACTTTACTATTCATTTAATACTATTATTCCTTAAGAAATATGCAAATAGTAAATGAGATATTCATCATATGACCAAAGGAGTATTTGATAGCATGTTTTATAGAAAATAAATATTGTATTTGTTTCACATATATATGAATTAATCGTTTTTCATCAATTTCTTGTGGACAATATTTTATTTTATCGTTGAAGTTGTATGACTTTATTATCTAATTTTTTCCGTATAAAGTTTATCTTTACAATTTATTAAGTGTAAATTTTGTATTTTTTATTATATATATATTACTAATAATTATTATTAAAACAATTATTTTCTAACCATTAACATACGAGTTTGTATTGTTTTACATAATTGTACATACATGGGGTTAGGCATGTGCAACGGTTCCAAACCGCCGGTTTCGGTTAGAAACCGGCGGTTACGGTTTTGGTTTTTCGGTAACCGTAATCGAACCGCGAACCGCCGGTTACGGTTACGGTTTTCAAACCGGCGGTTCGGTTTGAAAACCGCCGGTTTGGCGGTTTGTTCTTTTTTTTTTTTTTTTTTTTTTTTTAAATATTATCTCCGTTTTCGCTCGTTTTCACTCCGTTTTCGTTCGTATTTTATTCGTTTTAACTCATTTTTTAGAAAATACATTACTAGAATTGAATAAAAAGTATATAACTTAAATTTATACATTAAAAATAGAAGAATTGTGTATTAAAAAAATTAATTAATTTTTTTTTTTTAATAAAAACCGGCAAACCGCCGGTTAACCGGCAAACCGGCGGTTAACCGCCAAAACCGGCCAAACCGGCGGTTTGCGGTTTGTCAAAATGACGAACCGTAACCGAACCGCCATTTTTCGGTTACGGTTCGGTTTTCAAACCGTAACCGGCGGTTTGGCCGGTTGGCCGGTTTGGCGGTTCGGTTTTGCGCGTGTCTACATGGGGTATTTTAAGTTGTACACACAGCCAGGTTAAAGTTAAAGCAACATATTTTAATGAAGTTTGAAATTTTTAAAATTGTACGAAGAACCCCGAGCCATAACATAATTGTGATGTAGCCCTCCAACTTTTGTTAATTTATTTATAAACATGGCCCCACTCTTCCATTTTCCTAACCACTCTCTCCTATTTCCGCAAATTCCGAATCGGCCCCCATTTCTAGGGTTTTCCTTCATCGCCCCACCCCAACCATTCTCACATCACTCCCTTCTTCATACACAGGTAAATTTCCTTCTTCAATTCTTCTTATGTTTTTCTGTGATGCTTAATTTTATGATTATCGGTGGATATTACCAATTCTTGCCTGCATTTCTGTTCTGTGTATTATAGTTTTTTTTTTTTTAAAGCTTGTCATGTTATGGGTTGACTCTTTTATAGTTCAACACCGAATTCTCAGTTTCTAATATTTATGTTTCTTTCAAGGTGTCGATCAGAGGAATCGCCTATCTGAATTTTGGGTGCTTCTGCAGTGGTTTTTACAATTTCTATTTTTTGGACTCTCTTCGTTTTTTTCCGTTTTAGGAAAAAAAAATCTGCATTTTCTGAACAGAAATATACAAAAAATGATAAATCTTGATGATTTAGTGGTTCCTCTTCAATGTCTAAATTAGAAGATGGTGATCAAGGGTCTTAATTTCACTAGGAGATTATATTTTAGAATGGGGTATCATATTTGGATTAGAATGATTGTGGGTTTTAATGTAATTAGCAGAACACTTTTTGTCCTAATTTTCAAGTTTATAATGCCAATATTAGTTGTCATCTGCAGATATGCATTGTGAACATGATTACATCATATCTAATTGTTGAACAAACTTATAACCTGCACCATGGTAATTAGAGTACAGAGTTTTCTGACAGCCTGAAAGCTGTGCCGTATGCTCCATCACGTTACATGCATAGAACATTTGGTGATTGAGTTTGTTAACTGCATGGCATAATAAAATGATATTAGGAAAGAGATAAGAAGCTTATGAAAATATGCCTTTTCTCTCCAAGCAAACGAAAGACTATAAAAAACTTTGGTAGTCTTTTTCCCATATCTGTTTTTGAATTTCCTGGAGATGGGAGGAAGGAGATTTTAAATGAAGGTCATGTTATTGAAAATTGAATTTATGTCGTTACACTTTTTTCTTTCTAATTTGTTTCTTGATTTTCAAAAGATACATGCAATGGCAAAGGGGAAGCTTATACTAATATGCCAGTCTGGTGGGGAGTTTATAACTAAGGGTGACGGGACCTTATCGTATGAAGGGGCAGAGGCTAATGCTTTAAATATCAATCATGAATCCCTGTTCGATGATCTGAAATTAAAGTTAGCTGAAATATCTAACTTAGACCAGAAAACAATATCTATCAAGTACTTCCTCCCCGGAAACAGGAGAACTCTCATTACTCTAAGAAATGACAAAGACCTAAAGAGGATGATTGATTTTCATGGGAACTCAGTAACTGCTGATATTTTTGTCGATGGGAAAGTGGGATTTGACCATGATGCTGCACAAGAATTCATTGGCAGGTATGTAATGTTGGTGCATGTTGTTCAGGATCTTAGTTTCTTCTAGAATTATGTTGTTTTAATCTAACTTGTTTCCAACCGCCAATATTAAGTTGAATTTTATAGAGATAGTGTAGGCTTTCTGGCTGGTGAAATCACTCTTGAAAATTCTTGCAGTAAACACGTGAATGATTTCTGCAGGGACGGTGGAGTGAAACAGGCAGAGACAGTAAACCATAATTCTGGCCCCTCAACTGTTGCTTCTCCAGTTGTCAATAATTTAAAAAATCTGACTGATGATCCAGACCCTTGTGCTCCTACCGTTTCTACAGGAGCTGATAAAATTGCAGAAAGCACAAGCCCCAGTAGTTCACCCCTCTCTTCAGAACATGATACTGACTATAAACCTCGTTCAGGTGCAATTCCTGATGTTGGCCAGAGCCCAGAGGTTTTAGATATGAATGGTAGTCCTGCAGATACTGTGAAGAAGAGGAGGCGTACTGCCTCGTGGATGATTGGTGCCAATGGTCCGACTATTGTTTCAGTTAGTGATAATGATGTGGATAGGAGAAAACGGAAGAAAAATAATCAAGAATGCAGTAGTGAGGAGTTGGAACACAGAAGAGATGATATTGTGGGGACAAATGATCTTGACAATTTGTCCATCGTTACTTTTCCTGATGGTGGTTTGCCAGAAAACTTAGTTGAGTCGTGGAAGGATTGCATTACTGGGGTAGGACAGGATTTTAGGAGTGTGAGGGAATTTCGAGAGGCGCTGCAAAAGTATGCTATTGCTCACCGCTTTGTCTTCAAATTAAAAAAGAATGACTCTAATCGTGCTAGTGGTGTTTGTGTTGAGGATGGCTGTTCTTGGAGTATCCATGCATCTTGGGTTCCTGCTTCTCAATCATTTAGGATTAAAAAGTTGAACAATTCACATACATGTGGAGGGGAATCTTGGAAGAACGCTCATCCAGCAAAGAAGTTGTTGGTAAGTGTTATAAAGGACAAATTACGAGATTCGCCACATCACAAACCCAAGGAAATCGCTAAAAGCATTTCCCAGGACTTTGGAATTGAATTGAAGTATACACAGGTAAGGCGTGGGATAGAGGGTGCTAGGGAGCAACTTCAGGGTTCGTATAAAGACTCGTACAATCGCTTGCCATGGTTCTGTGATAAGTTGGTGGAGACAAATCCTGATAGTTTTGTCAAGCTGTTGACTAATGATGAGAAAAGACTCCAATGCCTTTTCGTCTCTTTCCGTTCCTGTGTTGAAAGCTTCCAGAATGGTTGTCGTCCCATTCTTTTTCTCAATGCTACGTCTCTGAAATCGAAATTCCAAGAAAGTTTGTTGACAGCAACTGCTATTGATGCTGATGATGGATTCTTTCCAGTTGCATTTAGCATAGTTGATACTGAAAGTGATGACAGCTGGCGTTGGTTTTTGGAGCAACTAAAATCTGCAATATCGACTTCCCTACCCTTGACATTCGTCTTTGATAGGGAGAAAGGACTTGAAAAGCCTGTGCATGAGGTATTTGAGAGTGCTTACCGTGGTTATTCCATTTATCACCTCATGGAAAGTTTCAAGAGAAACTTGAGGGGTCCATTTTATGGGGAAGGAAGGGGTGTTTTACCTGCCAAACTGTTGGCTGCTGCTCGTGCAGTTAGACTTGGTGGTTTTAAAAAAATCACAGAGCAAATCAAGCAGATTTCGCCAACTGCTTACGATTGGATAATTCAGATCAAGCCAGAACATTGGACAAGTTTGTCGTTCAGAGGTGAGCAATACAACTACATTGTACAGAATGTTGCAGAACCTTATAATAAGCTGATGGAAGAAATCAGAGAATCAACTATAATGCAGAAGATAGAAGCACTTATTTACATGGTAAGTGAACTAATAAAGAGTCGCCAAACGACAACAAGCAATTGGACGACAATCCTGACTCCATCCAAAGAGAAAATTCTACAAGAAGAAGCGCTCAAGGCACATGGTCTGAGAGTGTTCATCTCTTCAGATGTTCTATTCGAGGTTCACGATGATTCAACTCATGTTGTTAATATCGAGAAATGGGAATGCACTTGCCTAGAATGGAATGGAAAGGGCTTACCTTGTCGCCATGCTATTGCTGCTTTCAAATGCTCAGGGAAGAACGTGTATGACTTCTGTTCAAGACACTTCACTGTGGAGAGCTACCTTTTAACATATTCGAAGCCCGTGAATCCTATTCCGGGCCTTGGTGCCCCTGCAGAGAAAGAAGATGGTGATGTTAAGGTGCTTCCTCCCGTTCCACGGGCCCCCAATCAACCAAAGAAGGAGCAGATGAAAACAGAGGATCCAGACAAGAGGACAGTGACTTGTTCAAAATGTAAGGAACCTGGGCATAATAAGGCTTCATGTAAGGCTACTAATTAGTTTATAGATTGCTATTGTTTTTTTTTCATGTAAATGATGTACAGCTTGTCCGTCATGAAAGTTAATACTGTTGGGTTTATCTCTCGTCTGTTGTAGGAGCCTGATTGTGCTGTGTTAAATATTATGGTTGATTATGAGAAATAGCTGCTGTTGACAGATTATTAAAGGGTTTTCTAATATATGTAACTCTTCAGTTTCTTTTCACTATAAGGAACTGTTTTACCTTTTGCTGTTTTTAAAATTTGTAATTCAATTAACAATTTTTTTAAACTTGCAATCGATATTTTCCGGTAATTTATTATGATTTCATACACGTCAACTGTCAAAAAATAATCATGTGACAGAGTTTCAACAATTTGAAAGGTTGTGCATCAAATTGCAAATTTAAAATATTGAACAAATTTAAAAATTGACCGATTTTATTTTTATATATGCTAGTTTGTTGATGAATGCGATTTAAGTCGAATTAAGACTATGGCGGTTGATCATCATCGCTATTCATTATCATTAAATACTCAACGTAGCTTATTTCAACTCAGTTTAATTAAAATTAATTAGCCAGCTAGTATATTCAACACTAATTCTATCCTATGAGGTAGCTAGCTGGCTCTGTAATAACAAGAAACTGCAAACTAAGTAAGGTAGCTAGTTTAGTTGTATAGTATTGATCAAGATGACGACAATGGATGCTTGTCTTGTTTGGAAGGATCTAAGTGTGATTGTAAGTGTTAGCAAAGGAGAGACTCAAACTGTTTTGGACAAATTATCTGGTTATGCAGAGCCTGGAACATTCACTGCTCTCATGGGGCCTTCCGGCTCCGGTAAATCCACGCTGCTCGACGCCTTAGCTGCTCGACTTCCTCCCAACGCCTTCCTCTCCGGAACCATTCTCCTCAACGGTCGCAAAGCCAACCTATCTTTTGGCACGGCTGTAAGTACAAACACTACAAGAAAATTGATGTTAAAAGTCTTTTTAATAACGGGATTTCTGTTATTAAAGATCAATTTTCTTGTCGATTGAATTTGGCAGGTTAATTAGTTTGTTTTATGCAACATTCTGCAGGCATATGTTACTCAAGATGAAAACTTGATTGGCACTCTGACGGTCCGTGAAACGATCTCATATTCAGCTCAAATGAGGCTTCCTGATAAAATGTCGTGGACAGAAAAACGCGCGCTTGTTGAGAGCACGATCGTCGAAATGGGCCTTCAAGATTGCGCCGACACGGTCATCGGAAACTGGCACTTGCGTGGGATCAGTGGTGGTGAAAGGAGAAGGGTCAGTATTGCCCTTGAGATCCTTATCACTCCACTCTTACTTTTTCTTGATGAGCCTACCAGTGGACTTGACAGGTTTTATTTAATTTATCTTATTAGATTAAATTCATTTGTATCTCCATTCAATTTCGGTATATAGTTAATTTCAATGGCATATATATTTAGAGTTAATATCAAGAATCGTCATATAACTTATGTTGTTCCCAAATTTAGTCTTGTGTGTTTTTTATATTAAGTGATATATTTTGCATTCTGCAGTGCATCGGCCTTCTTTGTAACGCAGACATTGCGTGGGTTGTCGAGAGGTGGACGAACGGTGATAGCATCGATTCACCAACCTAGCAGTGAAGTTTTCGAGCTGTTTGACAGATTATACTTGCTTTCGGGTGGAAAAACTGTCTACTTTGGTGAAGGATCACAAGCCATTGAGGCAAGAAGTCTTTTATTTCTTCATGTACTTGTATACATCATTAATTACTTATAAGATGGATGTGGATGTATCACGTATATGTGCAGTTTTTTGCATATGCAGGATTTCCTTGCCCGGCCCTCAGAAACCCATCCGATCATTTTCTCCGTTGCATCAATTCTGATTTCGACAGTGTGAAAGCAACTCTCAAAGGATCCATCAAACTGCAGGTACAACTACCTGTCTACCTCATGTTCCTTAATTACTTCTAACCCCCTGTCCTGTCATGGCCTCCCTGTTTTACTCTTGTTATGAACTATGATGATCAGCTTGACGATCCTCGAGAGAAAATAACCACAGCTGAAGCTATCCAAACTCTTGTCGACTCTTATTCGACTTCTCAGTATAGTTATTCAGCAAAAGAAAAGATTGAGGAAATGTCCAAAGTTGTAAGTACATATCATCCATCATGTTAACTTCTGTAGTATTTATCTTCAGAAATAACTCAATATGTTATATTCACAGAAAGGAAATATTCTAGACCGTGGAGGGAGCCAAGCTAGTTTCTTGATGCAGGCAGTTACCTTGACAAAACGCTCATTCGTTAATATGTCGAGGGACTTTGGCTATTACTGGCTCAGGCTTGCTGTCTACGTTGTCGTTACAATCTGTATTGGAAACATTTACTTCAACATAGGAACCACTTACAATTCCATCATGGTAATGTATATACAGTGTACAAGCTAGTATTTTCATGAGAAACTCTAGTGCAGCTAATTAATTAATGGTGTGCAGGCTAGGGGAGCATGCGCAGCTTTCGTCTTTGGTTTTGTAACGTTTATGTCCATCGGGGGGTTTCCCTCGTTTGTGGAGGAGATGAAGGTATGTAGCTACATACTTAATAACTAATTTGATGTAAGTTGAGGGGTGTGACATATATACTGTATGTATACTGTTGAAGGTTTTCCAAAGAGAGAGGCTGAATGGACACTATGGTGTGGCAGCATTTGTTATCAGCAACACCTTATCAGCAGCACCATTTTTGATACTCATAACCTTCATATCTGGAACTATATGCTACTTCATGGTTCACCTGCACCCAGGCTTCTCACACTACGCCTTCTTCGTATTGAACCTCTACGCTAGTGTAACCGTGGTTGAGAGCCTCATGATGGCTATAGCTAGCATTGTTCCTAATTTCCTTATGGGGATCATCATCGGCTCAGGAATTCAGGTCGATCTCCATACATCATCATCATCATCATATACACGTGCATATACAAATGTAACAAAGCATATCATGTTTTCGTTTCAGGGAGTATTCATGCTCGTCTCTGGCTACTTCAGACTTCCGAATGACATCCCCAAGCTTTTCTGGCGTTATCCGGTGTCTTACATGAGTTTTCACTCATGGGCTTTACAGGGGCAATGGCAGAATGATCTGAAAGGGTTGATGTTCGACAATCAGACACCTGATCATCTGCCCAAGATTCCTGGAGATTTTGTCCTAACACAGATATTTCAAATTGATGTTGATCGCTCAAAGTGGGTAGATCTCAGTGTTATCTTCAGCATGATCTTCATATACAGGATCATCTTCTTCGTTATGATCAAGGTCAATGAAGACGTTACCCCAAGGATTCGCACCTTCGTTGCAAGACGAAGAATACAACACAAAAAGATTACTAGCTAGTAATTATCACACTATCCTCCCTCAATTCAATTCTCCGAGGATATATCAACTTATGTATAAGATCATATATTGTTAAATACTATTTGTTTGGTATTCCACAGCACAATGCAATACAATTGATTCGAATTTTCTGTTATGATATTATTATAGCTATAAGATACAGTAGATGAATGACACCAAACAGCTAAAAGCTTTGTGCATATACTGCGATCACTTTGCAACAAATTTATATGTTGTACATAAGTGAGCAAGTAATTTCACTGAAACTTCATATTAAAACCGAAATGAAACCAAATATCCCGGGAGTTTCCCACCGATGCTGGAAAATGGTGAGTTACATCCAACTTGTTTGATTCTCCCTTGTCAAAAACTAATTTTCCGTCTTAACAATTTGAGTTACAATACCAAGTGCAATAGTTCTTCCTGATGCTCTCATGAACACCCTTCCCAGAGCTCTACAACTGGTATACTCCTCCACACACACAGGCCCTTGCAAAGCTACCTGAGAAAAGGAATACAAACAAAAAGCGAAAATAAGCTAAATAATCACGATAAAAGTCGATGAAGTTTGTTTCCTACAAATGCATATGCATGCCTCTTAAAGTGTTGCGAGTAACCCCTAGAGGTTTGTCCTTTTCATTTCTCTTGCAAAAGTGATGCAATTTGTAAGGAAACAATCTTTTGTGGGTTTTTATTTATTAGGCTAAATCTCAAGTTAGGGAATTAACACAAATCAGCACTAACCTCAACCATGGCATTCTGCTTGGCTAACAAACATCTTGGGGACTTCTTTGTCGCTTTACCTGTCTTGGGATCAAGCAGACACAATATCTTCGTAACTTTTGCAACCTCTTTTGCGTGGTGAATGTGAAACTCTAACTGCAAAATCACTCAGAGATTAGGCTAGAGTCATCTCCTACAGAAGAAGATAAAAAATTATGCTACAAAATTAAATTGTTTGTATTTATTAATGCAACCTGAGAACCAATCAAAATTGGAGATGAAATGTCAAGGACAACGATTTTCAGTTCCAACTGGCTTGCAACTTGAACTGGGTAGTCAGGGTGACATAGTACACTTCCAGCTGTTACACGATTCCCCTCTATATTTTGCAAATTGACTGTAACATTGTCACCAGCTCTCGCAATGCTACAAGGTTTAGAGTCTCGTTCTAATGAGCGGGCTGTCGCTATTTCTTTTGAAGGCATGATTAATACCTGTACCCAAAATGTATCCTTAAGTTCATTAACCCTATACAAATGACCATCTGAAACTGCTTTTTTTTTTTTTTCATAAAAGTGGGGCAGAAAGTAGTCAAAAATAAAATATTTCAGTTCTAGTCTAATTGAGACAGATGGTTCAACAAAGTATTAGCATACAACACAAAAGTTAAGTATAAGTTCACTTAAGAAGAATGATACATCATCATTTTGAAAAGACCACAATGTCATGTACCTTAGATCCTGTTCGAATAGCTCCATTTTCCAATTTCCCACATGCAAACAACTGACTTTGGGAATGTGACTTAACATCACATATAGGCATTAGTAGCGGTTTGGAGCAGTCTCTTGCAGGAAGTTGGAAGGAATCTATTGCGTCCAACAAACAAGGTCCTTTAAACCTACAATAGTGGTAATTTGGCAAGGGTCAACACAGCTCCAAACATAAGCAATTCAATCACACTTCACAGGATTATAAATATCCTGATGACCACATATCAGCATGCGTACTCAATCTACACTTGGAAGACAATGGAGTATGCTTCCATATTGCATGGCCTAATCAAACATCTAACTCAAACACCAATTGACTAAATAAAAACTCTTCTCCCCACAGACATACAACAAATGCAGCAGTTATACTAATATTACACCAGAGATTATGAACATCGCCTGATATACGAAAACTGATAGTAGAATTTCAATTTGGATTTAAGCTGCCAATTATATTTATCCATTCGTTTCAAATGCATGAAGATACAAACATAAAAGAACTGAGTCAATAGTGCATTTCATCTAGCAAGAAAAAACAATAGAAGACTTCTAATTTGGTGTCTCTAAACCTGTGTTAACAACTAAGGTGAGAATGCATAAAAGGCGTACATTACATTGCATGAAAGCACAGAGAGTGAGGGAGAGAGAGTAAGAGAAAAAAGAAAAAAAAAGCAACTAACCAGGACAACCGCGCATCAGAAGAATTTGCTACTAAGTTTTGATTTTCCATGACACTAACAGGAACCCATGAAATAGAAGATTCTTTAAAACCACAAGAACGGAGGAATGTTCCTAGTTTCTGCTTTACGAAATCAAATCTTTGCTTGGAGTATTCAACCACGTCCATTTTGTTGACAGCAACAATAATCTGATCAACTCCAAAGCTCCTAATCAGCTGTGCATGTTCCTTCGTTTGCCCTTTGGTAGCATCTATGCCAGCTTCAAATGAACCAATTGAAGCATCGACCACTAAAATTGCAGCATCTGCTTGGGTTGCTCCAGAAATCATGTTTGGGACAAAATCTCTATGTCCGGGGGAGTCAAGCAGCACAACATGATATTTATTAGAAGTGAAAAAAGCAACACCCACAGTCATAGTTATACCCCTTTCCCTTTCTTCAGCACTTTCATCCAACGCCCATGCAAAAGCAAAAGATCCTTTTCCCTGGTCAAACAAAATGCTTATATGTTCAGCAACCCAATTTTACGTCACTGGGAAAAGGAAAAAATAAATAAAAAATTGTAGTGTTAGCACCTGTTGTTTAGCTTCTTTTTCATATTTGTGCATCTCTTTCTGAGATATACTTCCCAAAAGATGCAGCAACCTTCCTGAGAGTGTTGACTTCCCAGAATCAACATGGCCAACCTAGGTATACAGAAAATTGTAAAATTTGAGCGTGCGCAAATGCATTATCTTGGTATATATTATGACAGAACACTAGAAACTTACTATTGCAAGATTAAGTTGCCTCAATTCACCATCCATCTTATCGGAAATCATCCATGCCTCGGGAGTATATTGTGCAAATGATATTGTTTTTCCCTTGCTGATAATATCAGCCTTTCCAATTTTAGAAGACAAATGTTTAGTATCCACGCTGCTTTCAAAAAACTCTGGTTGTTTTCCACTGGCTGAAGCCGAATCATTCTCATTAATTCCATTACTTCTTTCTCTTGTCATTGATCCTGAAGATGACTCTTTCCCTTCAGCAGCTACTTCAAATTCAACAGGAACATTGGTGTCCCCTTCACTTGAAACCTTACCTGTGAGAAATAATTAATTAACATCTGATTTGTCTAGGAAGCAGACATCATAAGGTGATCAAACACCTCTTATATTTTAGGCCCAAAAGCATTGAACAGAGCCCAGAGATGTAGCCCAACTGCTAAGACACATACCTTTCGATTTCAATTTCTGTGATAGCAAACCAATTGAGACCAAATCATCTGGAGAAGGAGCATTGAACTTGAAAGGGGCTGCCATCGACATGTATAATGTTAGACATAAAGAAAGATAATGTATCCCCATCACAGTTCAGTATTCACAGAAATAAAGAAAACCATCTAATTGGTATATGGAACGATTTTCCCCTTGGTCTAAAAACACATGATTATCTACTGATTGATAACCAACTTAAAACCTGTTCCAACCTATATTAACTTTTTGATGAATTCGAGAACTAAAAGCACTATTAAATTCTGGAAAAGTGCCACGAATATTTCCAGGTTTGTGGACGTAAAGATGGTTATCTGTGGAAGAAACATCATTCTGCACTTCAAAGAGTACGGACGCTTTGGCCATATGCTGCGACAATGATACAAAAAGAGACTTGGCCATCACTGATGCTCCAGAATCTTTGCATATGCCACCCACTGCATGGAAAGTATCTACTCCATGAAGGGCTTAACGAAAATACAAATGAAAACCTATGGAGAACAGAGAACAGATGCACAACTATTGAAACAAGCCCATGATTAAACAAAATAGAAAAGAAGAAAAGTTAGATGGAATTGGTAATTCCCAAGAAAGATTCCAATGATAATATAGATGAAGTTTAATGGCATTGAAAAGAGAAAAGGGAGAAGAAGTCTAGAAAGGAGCGTAATTCCCTTATTGCATGTGACTCGATAACTACATAGGCATTTTTAAGGAAATTAAGACACAAATTACATACGCTTTTACCTGCAGCATTATCACTTTTGGTATTAACCTTGACCAAAGGGTTGCGTAAAACCCCGCATATGTCACAGGCAGACATACTATCTTCATTATCATAGGTACAGATTGGGCAACGCCATACCCCAGTCTTGCTGGCTTCTTTTTTAGGCATTGTCTCAGCGGTTTTTCCTATCACAAAGCCAATAAAGGCACATTAAATATGCATAATGAACCTCGTGTTGGATGTTGGATTGGCAAGAACTACAAGTAAAAAAGGTCACCAAATAACTAGCACAAAATATAGATGCCATCCCTCTTAAAAAGATAATGGACTCCATGAACATAGGTAGATGGTAACACTCAAAAGCATAGTAAACACAATGAGAAGATTTTTCTGTTGTGTGGGACCTCTGTATTATTATATTCATCAATCATCACAAAAAAGATAGTCCAACATCAGTCATAAACCCCTAGGCACTGTACCATTATACGTGCTCCAACTACTGATATGGCCTCAAGGTTAACAATAAGTTTGATTTCTCAAATTTCAGTAAGTCTAATACAAGCTCTCTTTGCCTTCATACATTTTTCACATCTCCTAAGTGTTGTAGCGCCATTCTTGTCAACATAGAAACTCATAATAACAGTCCTAAACTGTGTTATCTGACAGGAGAACCCTGAATCTGATCTGATGGTGTGGAGTACATAAGCACCAAAGCATCTCAAAGTTATGCCTTAATAGGCGAACACAGAGAAGGTAAAGACTCACCATTTCCTTCCACTTGATAGTCATAATCATAATCATCAGCATAGTCGTCATCATAATCATCAGCATAGTCGTCATCATAATCAACTCCATAATTCATTTTACGAGGCATGTCTCCAGCTCCTGTAATTCTTCTCAGATTTATAAGAATCAATAATACACAAGTATATACAGATTCAAATGCATAATAAAAAGGGAAACATATTAAGTAATCCAAAATTGATAAACTACTACAACTTGAAACCAATTCATCACAACAATTATTATGAGAAATGCACAAAATCTTAGAGCCAATGCTCTAAGAAAATTCCTGAGAAGGTAAAAGACAAATTGAATGAAATTATACCTTTAAGTGTGACCAACTATTCAAAGGTTGAATGTTGAATTCAATAACTCCTCCATTGATGAAATCGGGTAGTGGCAGATAACTACCCCAACTGATTGGGAGAGTGAAGAGGTTGAGAATACCAGTTTCCAGTCTTCAAACCTTCAAATTGGATTTCTCAATTGTGAACAAAAGCAACGGAGAAGAAGAACTAAGAACTATCGAGCTGAGAGAGTCGTAAGAACTATTAAGAGAGTCATGAGAATGAGGAATTTCATTCTGTATCCATTTGCTCCTAAAAAATTCCTAAAAAATAATTTGTATCCATTTGCTCCTAAAAAAATCATAAAAAATCCTAAAAATATACTAATTTAGAATGGAAATGAGGTTGAGGACAAGAAATGAACCGTGTCCGTGTGTGTGTCTCTGGTTGGCCGGCGGCGACAGGTGTGGAGGATTGGCTGGCGGCGACGCAGTGGGGCTGTGAATCGCGGGTGTGCGTGGGGATGGTCCGGCGGCGACGCGGCGTTGGGAGGCCAGAGAGGGACGGCGGACGGCGGATGAGAAGAACGGTGTGTGAGTGTGACTGAGAATCTGTGATTGTGAATTTGTGAGAGGGAGCCAGGCGGACGAAAGGTTCGAGTATGTTTCTTTTTGGATTTATTAATTAATTAATGGGTGGTTGTATTAGCCGATTTTTTTTTTTTTAAAACGAACTGGAATTGAAAATTCGGATTTTCTTGAATTGTTAACCATAATTGAACCGAAATGGAGTATATATTTTGGTTCTTTTTTTTCTTTTTTTTTTGTTAAAAAATAAAATTTGTACACCCCTGGGTGAGAATGAAATTTAGAAGTCAGCCAATTTTAATTAAAAGGAGACAACATATTTAAAACTCATTAATATAAAATTCAAAATTTTGTAAATTCTTTCTATTAATTTAAATTGAATTTAGGCTGAGAATCAGTGGAACTTGCTCAATGGTTCATCTTCTTCAAAAGAATCTCTTCAGCTCAACGTTTTGTTCTTTCCCACTTTGCGTTTTACTCCGTAATTGTTATTTTACTTGTGTTGGATTTGAATTCCAAACAACATATACATATATTAACTCTTCAAATTAGCGAGTCGAAAAAAAAATTACATAAAAAAGAACTTTGATTATTTACTTATAAGATTAATAATTCCACTATCACCTATTCTTTTACAATTATTTCAACCAAGTATACACAAAAGTCAAATCACCTTTTTGCTATTTCAGGATTCCTAAATCAAAATTTTCTCAATCTCATTACATCCTGAAACAAACATAGTGTAATTCCAAACACAAACTATTTCTTTGATTCTTATACTCACCCTCAAGCCCTTTCAACCATTACATAAAATTAAAAAAAAAAACTTGAAAAAAAGGTAGCATGTAATCTTAAAAAGTGTCGAAGCAATATATTCGAAGGTAACAGCAATCTTTGTTACAGCAGCAAACAATAATAATAGCAGCAAGTGAGGTTGGTAGATGGAGGATAAAGTTGGGAATTGTCCAACATAACATACATTTGCATTTGTTCAACAAAACAAAACGACTTAGTTAATAACTAGCAAAAAAGAAAGAAAAGATGAAGAAGAAGAAGAATGTTAACTGGATATTGGTAGCCAGTCAAGTGTTTGACCAGCATACATGGGAACAATTTCACCCCATGGAAAAGAAAAGGAGCTCGGCACCTTCCATGGGGACTTGCTCAGTTTAATCTTTGACGTGTTTCTAGGAACACCATAGAAATCTGGCCCGTTAAAGCTCGTAAACCCTTCTAACTTGTCCAATGCGCCAGCCTGCATTGCAATACTCAACCAATCTTTACACTTATATTTAATCATGAAATTATATTAATAAAAAACTTCATTTTTCACAACTAATTAAATTACCTCTTCAAACACCTTTGCGTACACTGACAATGCAACTGGAGCATTGTAGATGCCAGCACATCCACACGAGCACTCCTTTTTGCCACGTTCATGAGGAGCGCTATCTGTTCCCGCAAAGAATCTCTTACTTCCACTTGTCACAGCCGAAACAATTGCCTGTCCTTTAGTCACAACAAATTCAAACTAGATGAATTACATTAGAAATAAATTGATATAGCACAATAGGTTTACCTCTTGTTCTGGTCATCTATATAATCTTACAGAAACAGAAGGGATAATATCATTTTTTGTCCCTAAAGTTAACTTTTTTCCAGTTTGGTCCTGAAAATACAGTTTTATTCCCACATTTGGCACCATCATTAGTTCACCGTCCGTCAACCGATGCAATCAACTACTTGACGATGTAATTATGTAATATTTGAAAGTTTTTTCATAATTACATTTGAACTGCCAAATAGTTGATTTTGTTAGTCAACTAACGGTGGGACCAAATGTGAGTAAAAGTGTACTTACATGACCAAATTTATTAGTGAGTGAAAGAGAGGTACCAAACAGGAAAAGGGTAAGCTTTAGGGACCAAAAAGGATATTAATCAGAAACAGAATGTATCTCAGGTAATAAAATCAGAGAGAATAAAAAAAATGGAAGATTAAAAGGCATACGATGTGTCTCTCTCTTTAGTACAGGAAGGCAATAATTGTGGGGTTGCAACCCTCCTTGGAAAAGGGAATTTCTGTTAAGAACAAGATGTTGTGGTGTGACTGTTGCTGCTACAAATCCTAATAAAAAAATAATTGGAATTAGACAATGACAATTGAAGGAAGATGACATCGCATTTCAATTTTTTCCAAAACAAACAAAGTGGAACAGAAACATGGCTTACTGTCATCACAAGACTCGACGAAATCTGCAGCATCCTTAGTAGTAATGTGCTCCATGACGACCTTTAATTGAGGCAACTTTTTGAGTAAGGGGCTAAGAACTGTATCAATGAACACCTTTTCACGATCAAACACATCAACATCAGGACTTGTCACCTCCCCATGAACCTGCAGATACTCTCACTTGTATTAGGCTTTGCCGATTGTTCATGCATCAGTTCATTGTAAGTTGCAATTAGTGATGCAATGCAGACATTCCCTTGTATGAATTAACAAACATTCTAACTCATTAATCTGGCAATCCTCAGTGTTATTGCTAACAATCAACAAGTTTTTAAAAAGGATTTGGAATCCACAGAATGATCTTCACTAAAGGAAACATATCCATACATTGAATAAATCAAAAATCAATTCACAAATGTTTCCATACATTCAGGTCATCTAATGGCTCAGAACATTGCAAATCATGATATCATGCCTATATCAATTTCAGGTTCAAAATTCCTTCTCAAAAGTCAAAAACTCAAGTAAAAATGAATCACTTTTCCATTTATATCGGATTTCACATTTTCATTTGCTAACATGCACCTGTATTTATTTCAGATAATGTGTAAAAGTGCCAAACACCATACCTGGCCAATTTTTAAGAAATTATCAAGAAATTGACTTTTCCAGGATGCTGATTGAGGGATTTGAAGAAAAAGTTCTAGCCATGAGATCACAAACTATCTCTCTCCCTTGAACCATGAATAAAATAAAAAATAATACTCCCTCCATCCCTTCGAAAGTTGTCCATTTGTTTTTTGCACATTGGTTAAGAAATATAGTATTATATGTGTAATGGGAAAAAGAAAAAGGTAGAGAAAGATAGGAAAAAGAAAAAGGTATAGAGATGTAGGAAATAAAAAAGGTAGAGAGAGACAGTGGGTGTTGCAAAAAAAGGAAACGGGTAACTTTCGGTGGGACGCCCAAAATGGCAAAATGGGTAACTTTCGAAGACGGAGGGAGTAGTATTAAGTAAAGTGACAGCAGATGTGATATATACATCTTGTTTCCTCATATAAGCACTTTTAACCTCCATTGATTTTAATGCAATGAAAGACTTTCAGCGTTGTATGAGGTTTTGATTTATAGTTGAACGTTGAAATACGACTGCCTAATTCATACATTCTTCAGCAGATATAGCATGTAAACATTGTTTTTATGGCATTCTTAAGTGTCTTGGCAGGGAACTATGGAAGTGAACTTCTAAGGTCACTAAGACACTAACTAGAGAGTATAATAGTATTATACATTTATTTATACACCCTCCGTCCCAATTATACACGATGGTTTTCCTTTTATGGATGTCCCAATCATATAAACTGTTTTCCATTAAGAGTAATATTTTTGTAATTCATTTACTAATATATCCCTATGCATTAATTATGTTGGAACATATAACCCTTACTAAATAGGGTTATAAGAGGAGTTTTACTTGTCTAATTTGCTTTTCCAACAAAATTTCTCAAACTTTCTGAAAAAGTCAATCAGCCTATATAATTGGGATGGAGGGAGCATTACATATTACACTTAAGCACAATTTCATAAGAATAGGAATAGTTAAGCTCACAAGCAAAGGCATGTTATGCTGAACCATCTCCTCAAGTACAGGTAAACACTTCCCAAATAAATCTGTAACACCATCTTGAGAATTTGTTGTAGCACCAGCAGGATACAACTTCACAGCATATATAACTCCACTCTCTCCTGTGATAGCAATTTTTAGCAACTAGTTATAATCAACCATGAACATATTAAAGAAAAATAAAGGAAACAGAATTTATTCTATTAACTTCCACAGCAGAGGAGCATGATCTTCTGCACCTAGAGAAACTCTACTCATGCAATTAACATATAAGGTGGCTTGTGTTTTGTATTGCTTCAAGTGCAGCCAGGTGCAAAAGAAAATTTAATTACTGGTTTTTAAAAAATTATTCTATATTTTGTTATATTTTCCTTCCTAGAAAAAAAAATTATCGAGGAAGGCAAGTCCAAATTCTATCAAATTAGCATTTGTAGGATGCTTAAAAAGGAGTTCATCAAAATTATCATGAATCAAAATTATAAAAATTAAAATCTGGGCTGTTGCCTTAAACTTTAAGACAATCACCTCCACCCACTAAAGTAAAACAAAATATATCTCTGGGAGTGAACATAACAGCAATTGTGCTTTGTGGCTTCTGGAATTTTAATACTATTGTTTACACTGCCTGTGTTCATATTATTCTTTCTAACTCTCAGGTAATTAATATGCAGGAACCATTTAAAGAAAAAAGAAAAAACAGCATCTTCCATGTGATGTGAAAATGTTTACAAATGAAAGAAAGTTGGCAATATTGTGAATGCATTAATTCATTATGTAGCCACTGACGATAATATTTAAAAAAAATGAACTCTTCAAGTAGAACATCAAATATTCATCATAAAGATATTCACATATATGAAGAGTGAAGAGTTGGACTCACTGGCTAATTTAATCTCATCAGGGCTTGTAGTGTCTGTCAAATAAAGAGTCATCAAAGGAGTGAAGTCACTATTTTCTGGTAGAGCTTTCATAATAGATTGGCGATAAGCTATAGCTGCAGCTGTTGTGGTGATGGGAGGCTTCAAGTTTGGCATGATTATGGCTCTTCCAAAGTGCTGTGAACTATATGCATAATAGTCTTTAAGACAAAGTTGGGACATAAATAAGGGGGAACTAAAATATTCAACAAAAAAAATATATATATATGTGTCAAATTGAATTTAACGTTAGAAAGGAAAACGAAAAAACCCGGACCTGTGAGAGATAACTGCTTCAAGAAGCTCGCCATCACGAAGATGGAGATGCCAGTCATCTGGGCGTGTGATTGAAAGCTCCATTTTTGTCTTAGATGCTTTTAGATGTATGGATCCTCTAGCTTTCACAAGTACAGATGATAACTGATTGGGAAAAAAAGTCATGATAAATTTGAAAATAGTAAGTTATAATGAACTTCCTCACATCAAGATATTATGCAATAAGATGAATCTGATAAAAACTCCTATAGTGGAATGTACAATGAGTTTCACGAGATCCAAAAGATATACAGCGAAACAACTATCAGGTTAAGAAAGGGAACCTTTTTAGAGAACACTGAAGGCGTACCAAAAGCACTTCCCTAAGCACCAAATCCAAGAAAATGAGCATCAACCTCAAAGATCAATAAGCATGGTATAGATTTTTATTTTACCAAGTATGACCAAAAAATTATACATATAAATCAAAAGATTTGGCATACACTGCAAGGAGAGATGGACGTCTTGAGCATCATACAAACAACAAAACAACTTTAAGGCCCTTTTTTATAGTTGGCAACCTGCATATATTAGATGGTGTTGTCAATTAAGTGAGATATATTTCTCTTGATGGTCTATAGTATTCTGAAAATTGTAGATAAGATAATAATTTAACTCAACAAGAGACACTCAGTCCCAAATGTTTAGCCATAACCTCCACTAATCTGAAAATTTTTGAGCAATTCAATTAGGCTGTGTTTAGTTTGAGATGGCCCCATCCGGATTAGGATGGGTCATCCTCCATCCCATCCCTCTCCATCCAAATACCCATTCATCTCTATAATACACTTACACATCTATTTTTATACAATCACATCACACTTTTTTCTTTCAATCACTCATTCTCTCTCCTACTTTTATTCCACACACTAATTCTCTCTCCTACTTTTCTTCCTCACACTAATTACTCCATTAACTAACAATAATACCATCCCTAACCAAACAGAGCCTTAGGGCTAGCAAGTATTAAGGTGTTATTGATACATAAACCTATGTGTTCTAGAAGATGGCTCGTTGTATGGTTTAAGCATTTGGCCCTCTGCTTACAATCCATCAACCCTTCCTCTGTTCTCTGATTCCAGCGCAATGTATATCATTTAGACTCAATCTAGCTGCCCCTCTACCACTTCACCCCATTTTAACGTATTTTCCAGGCTTTTCCCCAATTCCTTCTGGAGTCACCTCACTCCCCAGGTCTATTCTTCCATATTGTACTCATTAATCAAACTTTTCCATGATTCAATGAGAAAATCCTCAACACGCCCAAACCCATTTTTTACATCATCATTATTAAATATTTAACTACATGAATTACGAGAAAAAAAACATTGTCCAAAAATCTGCGACGGAAAAATGACTCAAACTTCATACAATTCAGAAACCAAAAAAAAAAAAAAATCGTATCAATCTAACTTTAATAAGAAAGGTAAAACTCAGTTGTTTTGTTTGGTAATCTCAACTCGCAGGAAACTCAAAAGTCAATAACGCATAATTCTCAAGCCAAAAACAGGAAGGATAATCCGGAAACTCACGAGGAATGCAGTTCGATGTGACGCCTGTGCGTGTGCAGTTTGCCTCTGGACTGGAGCGAGAGAAGCTGGTGGCGGGCTGCAATGCTCTTGGATTGGGATTTGGGATTCAGTAATTCTGCATAAATTGTAAATCTAAGTCAAAATTTTAGGAGTAATTATTATATGGAGGAATTAAATTAATTAATACTCATTCTATTTAATTACTTTAATTTTTTTAGTATATTTTTTGTTTTATTAACAAAGTTGATAATAATGGGGTCATCCAGAGAGGAATGAGGAATCTATGATCTTTCATGGGTTCCTATGAGGTGGAAGTGGCTACGGATTTCTTTGAAGCTTTGTCGTGGCTAGGGGGTGTTTGTAAAATCAACTAACTGCTTCTAGAATCACTTTTTTTTAAAAGTTGTGAGAGAAAACTTTAAAAATAAGTAATTCTAGAATAAGTTAGTTGTGTTTCAAAAAACACCTTAAAAGAGTTGATATGAATAGAGTAGACTCTTGCTTGTAGAGTCTTATTCACAAATGTCACGGTTACCTTTGTTAGAAGGAGTGCTAATACAATCATACACGTGGTGATAAGGGAGTCCCCGTCATTTTGATTCTAATCATTGTTGGATAGACCCACCAAATTATGTGGTAGGACTATCGACTTCTACATACGTGTGCAATAATAGAAGTTAATCTTGTTTGACTTCAAAAAAAAAAAGTTGATAATATATTAACAATATCTTTTACTCATTACCTCTCATGTCTTTCTTTAAATTAAAATATGAATAGTTTTAAAATATGTGTCAAAAAAAGTGTGCACACGTTTAGTGAACGGAGAGAGTAATAATAACCCCAAACTCCATGACGGTTGAGGAGGAAAGTAGGCCGAGCCAGGGAGGGGCTCCGAATCTTCAATAATTATTGGATCGAACCATCAAATAAAGTCCTACAAATGAAGACTTGGTCTTGCTCTTTCGTCGATGGAAGCCCACAGAAGGGCCAAAACACAACAAATCTACCCATCATCAAAGCAAGCCCATGCAAGAAGGACCTCATTGTCATGGAAGCCCTTTCCTTACTCCTCAACAGAGACTATGAGAACGTTTTTCTAACCAACTCTCATAGCTTTAGGATCGGTCCGAAATAACTCGGGGTTGATGTTTTCGACGCCCAAACTAACTTTACATGGGTTGGTGGGCTACTTGCTAAAATAGCCCGAATTAATTTCTTTTATTAAAAAAAAATTTAAATTAAATTCATACTAGGTGAAATCGTGAAAGTGCTATGAATTTTTTTTATTAAAAAAAAAAAGGTTGCGGCGTGGAATTACAGTTGGAATTGAATATTCCAAATGCTTAATGATGTTGAATTTCTTGAATTTCTGGTTTCTTGAATTTCTGGATTTGTGGAATTTGATTTGTAGGGTTAAACTCAAATATGGCTTTCATGGTACGTGCTTTTGGAAGGGTGGCAATGATAGAGTTTTCATGACAATGATATATATAACAGTAACACTCTTATAACTGAATCTTCAAATGAAGAAGCATTTTCTAGCTCATGGCCTAAGCTTTGGTGGAAGGCAATTTCGGCTAAGGTCTCAACTCATTCATGGAGGGTGATTCGGGAGAGGCTTGCTACGAAGGATAATTTAGTTAAGCGTGAGATTTGGGTGAATAATGGGGAAGGCTCTTGCCCTCATTGTTTTTCTGCCCCGAATCTGTCTACAATCTTTTCCTATCGTGCCCATTTGCTATCAACATTTGATTTGTTGTTTGCTCATGGGGGATTTTCAAAAAAGGTCTAGTCAAAGTATCACTTATCAAAAATTACCTTACTTATATAAAATGTACAAAAATAGTCCTCTTTCATTTAAATGATTTAAAAAAAATGTTTAATACCTTCTCACCCAAATGGTCTCTATATAAATAACTGCAACAGTACACATCTATGGTTATTCTTCATTATCTACACCCAAATTCTTTAAAGTTTGGATTAAACGTAAAAAACAAAATTATATTATTTCCTCCTATTTAAAATATATGTCATTTTAGACTTATGTACATATACTAAGAAAATTAAAAACTTATTTATATACCTTTAATTAATTGCTATAGAATTTTACAATATACAATAAAAATTATTACTACTATCTAAGTTATTATTAATTATTTTGATAGTAATTTAGGAAAAGGTGTAATTAATTTGCATTGAAAAGTGCAAAACGTCATATAATTTACAAAGAAAATGAAAGATCAAAACGTCATATATTATGAATAAAGGGTAGTATATTTTCTTGTTTAATTTTGTTGGAATTTTGGTGAATTGAATATGCAATTTTTTTTAGGGTTTACACCCAAATTTTCATATGGGTTGTTTAGGGTTGTTTATTGTTGTTTAAAGTTGTTTATTGTTGTTTAGTGTTGTTTAATGTTGTTGTTTATGGTTGTGTATAGTTGTTTAATGTTATTTATGATGGTTGTTGGTATTTTAATGAACTTTTTTTATTATAGAGTTTACATGGAGATATTTTTCATTTTATATGTGATAATTGTTGTTTAGTTTTAAACAACTGACAATCTCATACTAAAAATCTCGTTGTTTATCATTAATAATATATTATTTTGTACCATTTTAAAGATTTAAATGTCGAAATTGAAGTTTTCCCACTTAAAAAATAATTAATTCATATTTCATTTCATTTTATGTGTGATCAACAATATTGTTTAGTTTTAAATTTCTCGATTGTTGAAACAGTCTTGTTGTTTATCATTAAAAATACATTATGTGTACAATTTTGACGACTTAAGTGTCAAAATTGAAGTCTCTCAACTTAAAAATAA
Organism: Galeopsis tetrahit; assembly: GCA_963675135.1. Classification (NCBI taxonomy): domain Eukaryota; kingdom Viridiplantae; phylum Streptophyta; class Magnoliopsida; order Lamiales; family Lamiaceae; genus Galeopsis; species Galeopsis tetrahit. The sequence continues at coordinate 93,534,168 of OY776119.1, forward strand.
GTAATTCTTGTTTCATGTCATATTATGGGTGATCATTGGTGTTGTTTAGTTTTAAACAGCTCAATTATTTAAACGATCTTATATTAAACAACCTCGTATTAAACGAACTCGCTGCTTATCATTAAAAATATGTTATTAGCATCATTTTAAAGATCAAAGTGTTAAAATTGAACTTTCTCCATTTAAAATTAAGTAATTCACATTTCGTTTCATCTTATTTGTGATCAACATAGTTGTTTAAGGTTTTTTTAAAGTTGTTTAGAGTTGATTAATATCCAGTTGTTTAAAGTTGTGTAAAGATGTTTAGGGTTGTTTAAAGTTGTGTATAGTTGATTGTTTTGGGTTGTTCAGAGTTGTTTATGGTTGTTTAAAGTTGTGTAGAGTTGTTTATGATTGATTAATATCTAGTTGCTTAGGGTTGTTTAAAGTTGTTTAGGTTGATTACTGTCCGACTGTTTAAGGTTGTTTAGAGTTGGGTATATTTTATTAATATCTGATTGTTTTAGGGTTGTTCAGAGTTGTTTAAAGTTATTTAGGTTGATTACAATCCGATTGTTTAAGGTTGTTTAGAGTTGTGTATAGTTGATTGTTTAGGGTTTTTTTAAAGTTGTTTATAGTTGATTAATATCTTATTGTTTAGAGTTGTTTAAAGTTGTGTAAAGATGTTTAGGGTTGTTTAAAGTTGTGTATAGTTTATTGTTTAGGGTTGTTCAGAGTTGTTTAGGGTTGTTTAAAGTTGTGTATAGTTGATTGTTTAGGGTTGTTCAGAGTTGTTTAGGGTTGTTTAAAGTTGTGTAGAGTTGTTTATGATTGATTAATATCCAGTTGCTTAGAGTTGTTTAAAGTTGTGTAGAGTTGTTTAGGTTGATTACTATCCGATTGTTTAAGGTTGTTTATAGTTGTTTATGGTTGTTTAGAGTTGTGTAGAGTTGATTAATATTCGGTTGTTTAGGGTTGTTCAGAGTTGTTTACTTGTTTAGGGTTGTTTAAAGTTGTGTAGATTTGTTTAGGGTTGATTAATATATATCCGATTAGAGTTGTTTAAAGTTTATTAATATTCGATTGTTTATGGTTGTTTAATATCTGTTTAGGGTTGTTCAGATCGAGTTGTTTAGGGTTGTGTAGAGTTGATTAATATCTAGTTGTTTAAAAAAACTACAATTAAAACATGCTAAAAACATATTTTCTCTAAACAAAACTAAAATAATGTTAGAAGAAACTATAATTAAAACTAGTTCAAAAACCAAACATGATTCTTAACACAAAATCAATATGTCTGAAGAAATATAAACTATTAAAATTCCAACATTATTGTCTGCTACAATTTAATTTCAACATTATTAAAAAAAGGCAGAAGAAAATATATAACAAATTAACCCTTATTTAAAAACTTAATGCTGAAAATATAATAAAAATAAAAACACCTTTGAGAACTTGGATTTGCAGAGCTTCACTAAGAATTCAGAAGCACTGTGCAAATTCTTTTTCTTGTTTGAAGAACAACGTTTTTTCCTATTCTCATTTGGAGAAGAGGAGAGCTTCTTCCCCTCGCAACCTCTTCCGTTCAATAACCTGAATGAACGATTTCCCCTTCCTTTAAACCTCACAAATCCTCTCAAGCACCATTGAAATTTTGATTTTGAAAGAAGAAGACAGAGTGAATCTGAATAAGAAAAGAGAAGCAAGCTTTTTACATTTTTAAGAGAGGTATTTTTCCCCAATACCTGCTCTTAGATTGATTTCTCCTTCTCCTTATCACTGAAATTTTGATTTTGAGAAGAAGATGAAGAAAAGATTTTTGGTTTGTTCAGGGTGTGAAAGAGACGCTTTTTTTCTTTCTTTTTAAATTAATTTTATTAAAAGAAAATTTTGGTCAAAAGTGGAGAGGGCTAAAGTTAAATGTGAACCGGGTTATCCGGCCATATCTGATATATCTCACGTTTGCTCATGGTTGGACAGACAGTCCTCTGATTTACTCGTCTCTCCCAACTAACCATTTTGAAGTGATGAAGAATAATCAACCTTTTTTAACAACTAGGGCAATAAAAGAAACCAGAGGTTCATACGTAAAAGGGGTGTGGAGCAACTTAGCATCATAACCAAGCATTAAACTCAAACAACAATTTCACATATTGTAAGTAAATGGTCAGACTCAGATATCTTAAATGACCAAAATTAAATCACAAATGGTGTTTCTTTCGATTATTTAGTATGCACACGGTCGAATGTGTTTTTTATGTTGGTTGTAGGGTAGAAATTTTATTCCAAGCCTAATTAGACGTCTATCTAGAACATGTTTACCTATCTATCTTGATCAATCTACCCTACCAAACTGGACCTGGAACTATTTACAATATTCATTCTACTCTTAATCAAGCAAAAAGAAAAACCTCAACAACCAAAATCAGCAATGATAAGAAATTAATCAATAACTAACTACCACATCAGAAGAAATGGACTCAGAGAACAAAACTTTACCATTATAATGTTGGAAATAATTGTTTAAATGCCCCTCAAAAGTAAACATATAAAATGTCATTGATCCTGCCGCGGCTCAAGTTATTACTGGGAAAATCGACGAATACAACAAACTATCATGAAGAATTTCATATTTTTTGACCAGAAACAAACAAGCAGCTCTTTGGGAAAGGGTACAAATGGACATTTCATCTGAAACTTGTTTGTTGAACCAACAAATAAATCGAACACATTTATCAAAACATTGCATATGCATCTTGCAAAATTTCAGCATACAGAGATGTCAAACTATTGACTTGCACACAAAGTAGACAAAATTTGTAAACGATGTAGCAACATGCTCAACAAGTGCAATCACAAACTCAAAACAGAGAAGCATCACTAACTATATTATTATGTAATTTCGCAAAGAAATAGTATCAGAATCAATACATATGCTAGTTCATTAGATCCCAATTTATAAATCAATTAACGACGATCAAAATGCAGAAAAATCAAATCCAAAGAACTAGATTATCACTAGAATCAATAGTCCTTAACAGTAACGCACTTACAGAAAAATTTAAGCACTTACAGAAAAATTTAAGTTTACTCAACAGCCTTTTGTACCATAGGTGATGGATTCTCCTCAGATGATGCGGTTATCTGTTGCTCCTTCTGAATCGCCCACTTTTTTTCTAAAGCATTCCACTTGTTAAGCCCGAAGGTGCACACAACTCCGGCGCCGACGAAGTAGAGAAGTCGAACGAGCTTTGGACCAATTTCTTCACCCGCCGGTGGCGGTATTGGTTTCATTTTCATCTCCTCAAACGACGATTATTGAATGTTGTGAAACAAGAAAGGAGTTTATTAGGGCTTATGAGATTTTTGCTAGCCTCTCAAATGTGTTATTTTGGGAATTGTGTTTAATTTTCAAGTCTTAACTAGTGATTGAATATTGATAAATTTTACTAATGTAAAACAACATGTGAAATTAAATTATTTCGTTTATTGTCGTATCCAACTGTTATTCGAGCTGAGTACTTGAAGTTTGAGTTCTTGAGCTAAAAAATGAGTTTGACTCGATTCGTTAACGAGGCTATTGAGCCAAGTATTGAACCCAACGAATCAAGCTCGTAAGTAAATCAAGTATTTAACGAGCTCAACTCATTTAACGAACGAGTCGAGCTCACGAGCAGCTAGACATGGGCAACGGTTACAAACCGCCGGTTTCGGTTAGAAACCGGCGGTTACGGTTTGGTGTTTCGGCGAACCGTAACCGAACCGCCGGTTACGGTTACGGTTTTCAAACCGGCGGTTCGGTTTGAAAACCGCCGGTTTGGCGGTTTAGGGTTTTTTTTTTAAAAAAATATTATCTCCGTTTTCGCTCGTTTTCACTCCGTTTTCGTTCATTTTTTATTCGTTTTAACTCATTTTTTAAAAAATACATTACTAGAATTGAATAAAAATTATATAACTTAAATTTATACATAAAAAATAGAAGAATTGTGTATTTAAAAAAAAAAAAATTTAATAAAAAACCGCCGGTTAACCGCCGGTTTGGCGGTTAACCGCCAAAACCGGCCAAACCGCCGGTTTGCGGTTTGTCAAAATGCCGAACCGTAACCGAACCGCCATTTTTCGGTTACGGTTCGGTTTGTAAACCGTAACCGGCGGTTAAAAATCGACGGTTTGGCCGGTTGGCCGGTTCGGTTTTGCGCGTGTCTACGAGCAGCTCAGTTTGTTTAACAACACTCATGTACTAGAATCATCACGAAAACTAAAATTGTGCTTCTCCTCGACAATGCGTTGGTTGCATTGTTTTCTTTCCAGAGTCTGATCACAATCGAACTCCACGAATTTCACTATCCATTTCTTCTGCAACAGAATCGTAATACATTGCTCCAGCAAAAATCGCAGGCTCCTTTGGTGCTTAATAATTTTGAACCGACGACCCACCAAATAGCGAGCATTTCTTTTTCATAGATTGACCAAGATTGTTTTGTAACTGCAACTCCCAATAGGTCACCCTGTAGTAACAATACTTGTTCGAAACCATAGTTGTGGAAGTGTGGTGTTGATCAGAAATCTGGCTCTGAGGCCAATTGATGGGTTTTCAAACAAAAATCCTAGCAACCTGAGCAACGAACTCGAATTATCTGAATAGCCAGCACAAAAAGTTGTAGATGATTTCTCTCAAAAGATATTTTTGGCGTAAAAATTCAAAAAAAATATGTACAATCCATAATAATCACCTCTACACTAAGCTCGTAGGCTGGAATGAAGGGGATGATGAAATTAAGGAAACTCCCAAACTAGTATCTAAACAAATTGTGAAATCAAATCAAGCCTCTTCCCTGGCGCCCTGTTTCTCCTTGAATATACGTTAACAGTAGGCGGGATCTTAGTTGTCGAAATCTCATCAGACTGAAAACCGGATTCCTAATATATATGATGCAATGGAGTGTCGTCACCGGAAATAAGAGATTGAAGTTTTCTCGGTTAATTTCTTTTCGATCTGCTTTATTTTCCACCATACTTCCGAAAAAACAGATGCTCAGTCTTTTCTGAATAATAGATATAGATATGTCATATATTTTTGTAATCAGCTTTTCCCTCAAAATAACACTATTATATCATCTGTACATTCAATGAAATCAACTTACCTATTTGGCAACAACTTCTTTGTGAGCTTTATATGAGAGAATGACATTCCATATTAAGGAAACAAAGTTAGCTGCAAGAACCTGTGAAAATGAGAGAGGCAGAAAGATGTTTGTTAATTTGCCACATGATAATGTTTTTTGTTTAGTTTACTCTATACGATATACGAGAATGACTAAGAGCCCGTTTGACTGGGCTTATAAGCTCCTTAAAACAACTTATAAGTTACTTAAAACTAACATCTTATAAGGTCTTGAAACAATTTATAAGATGTTTAAAATAAGCTTAGAAAACGGGCTCAATCAAGATTGATTACGGCCTTTGAAGAGCCAAACCTGAAATTGCTGTGGCACGAAACGGAAGTTAAGGAATTGAAAAGGTATCCATAGTTGCCAATTTGCAAGAACCGAAGAAAACCACTCCTACAAAATAACATGTTAAGAGTCTCAAATACAGACAATTGAATGTGTTCCCAATTCAGTAGGCAAGATGAATAAAGATATGTATAGCAATACCTGCTGTAGCTTCGGGATTACATCTGATGGCCTTCCCCCAAGTGTGACCAGTGTAGACAAGAAAACTCCAATAAAAGCAGGAGCAAAAAGAAACTGCATATGACAGCAGTATCCATTGAAACAATCAATAGGCCAACTAATATTTCAAGAATATATATAAAATATAAATGTAAAATGTAACTAAGCAGCTAGAAGTAAGGCATCACCTGATCCAGGAGAAGCCGCAATAAAGCACCAGAAGCTCCCGGGGTCGTCACCAATTTACTCAGAAATAAATACCTAACGATGAAACAAGAGAATTCAATTCACATATAAAAAGTACTCATACGACATCACGAAACACTATAAAGGTACTCCAGTATTGCAGAATACTTCATTCTGATTTCATTAATATTCTGTTCCAAAAAGCTTTATCTTGCTCAGTTGCTATTCAAAGAGAAATTATGGAAAGAAAAAAGAAATACAGAGTATGTTCTTGTAAATTCATAATGAGAAGTTGAAAGGTTTAAAGTTCCTCAATAGATGCATTCGAAGCTTCATTCAGCAGCTTACAGCTTACTCACCAGTGATTATACAATTCCTTCAGAAACAAAGTTTGGGCAATTCAATACTTAACCTATGGATTCTCATGATCTTAAACCTTTTTGGAGTCACGCTGTAATTCCATTAACATACACGTATGAACGATCTTTGGAAAGTACATAGTACCATGCCATAACAAGCATCCTTAAAATAGTTGCTTAGTAGCAAAGGGTGTTCATATTAAATTGCAATAAAATAAGATGCATGCTCTTCCCATTTTTTTTACAAAAAAACCAGCTTTTGGCGTATATTAAGCATTTATTAGGGCATGATGTTACACTGAGAATTTGTGGATCATTACCAGAAATGCAATGTTGGACCGACCAAAACCAACCCCAACAACGTGAAAATGGATGTCCTCTTCAAGTCTAGAGATGATACTTGATCGAAGACGAGCTGAGGTACATCACAAACAAATTTAGATATAACAAGAGATACGATACACCTTGCATTTCTAGCATGAAATCATGTTCTATCAATCCCAAACTACATCAAATAATAGTGTAGTTTACCTGACAGATCAAGTCACCAACCAGAGTTAGAAGTGCTGATGTGGCAGCTTTTGTCATTACTGGATACTTGGCTAGAAGAGACAGATACCTGGAGAGAAGTGAGCAATCAACAGTAATGCGAATTAATTAGTACTCCCTCCGCCCCAACAGAAGTTTTTCAACTTTCCCAATAAAAGCTTTTCATTCTTTTTTTAAGTAAACTACTCTCACTCACATTTCATTATATTCTTTTGTCTCTCAATTGCATCACCTCTAATACATGTACTTATTAGACCATATTTCTTAATCTCTGTGCTCAAAAGGTATGAGAAGCTTTCTCCCACGACGGAGTGAGCACTTAACTAAGGAAGCGGACTTATGTGACAGGAAACACCCTCTCACCACATATTTTACAATATTTCAATCAGAAAAGGGCCAGAGTTTACATGTATAAAGGTTTTTTCTGCAGTTTGAACAGAATATTCGCAATGATTTTGGGCCCTCTATCTCCAAACATCATTGGTATTCTAAGGTGCATACTGCATAGTAATTAATGGTGTTTGTTTCCAAAATGTACACATGCATTTTCAAGATCACTAATTTCCCAGGAAAAATAAATCCTTTAACCACGCATTCAATAAAATGAAGGGAACTCTCCTAGTACATGTCTTCATGAGCATAAAAAAAAAAAAAAAAAATTAAAGATAGTAAAAATCTTTTACCACGAAAGGAATGACCAATTACTCCCACCAGCGCCGCCGCCTCCGCCACCAGAACCTCCATTGCCGGAGCCCCCAATCCCACCACCAGAGTTGCCACCGCCGCTTGAAACCCGTGAAGAAAGAAGGCTAGAATGCTTAAACCCCAAGTCGTGAGGGGCAAATACTTTAAACCCATTAGCGGAAGGCAGAATGGCGTTAGTATGAGAAGTCCTAATCCTATTGAGAAGGAAAAGTGGGTTTGAAACTGGAATCCTTATGCGGGTGGTACTGGTAGTGGAGGTGCCACAGAATTTTGCGCCTCGGAGCACAAGAAGATGGGATTTTCGGGTCAGCGTCTGCAGCATCTTTTCACTTTTCCTTGTTTCAATTCAATTGGAATGTAGTTTCATGTTTCGGAGAGGACTAACACCGTGTTTGTCTCTTATAAAAGCTCCTATTATGAATTTGAGGGTATTGCAAATCATCTCATATGAAATTTAAAAAAAAAAAAAATCATCTCATATAAAATTTTTTAAAAAAATAAAAAAAATCATCTCATATAAAATAAAGTAAAAGTTGTCCTTGAATTTTGAACATGTTTGGATGTATGAATTTTGTAGTATTTGATGATACGGTGGATGATAATTAAATTATTACATGTATGAAGTATTGTTGAAATGATTTAATGATTGTGTATTAATTATAACGAGAGATAAAGTATTGAGTTGGGTAATGACAAACATAAAAATGCACTCTCATTTGTGTTATTGTATGGGCATATATGTGTTAATGTATGAATAAATAACACATATTCGTTCTTACACATATAACACATGCATGTAAAATAGTGAAAACTGTATTATTATATGAACACATGTGTGCCACTTTAAGATAATTAGAGAAAAAAAAGTGTTATTATATCAACAAAATTAGTAAAAATGCAAAAAAAAAGAAAAGAAAAGATATGGACTATTAAACATTGATCCATCGTATTGAAACGTAGTTCAGCAAGTAAAATCAACATATTGTTCATCGAGAAAAATCTATCATCGAGAAGGGATGAAGAAGAAATAAAGCAACAAGATGTTTCAACGTGTTTTTAAAGGCATATTGTGCATAATTGAATTAGTGCAATATTGCATGCAAGTGTTGTGTTTGAAAATGTTGAATAACATCACTAGTTTACTTTTCACATACTGTACAATTTAGCTCTATTATAAGGTTTATTTTCAAGTAAAATTACAACATTTTTACAAATTGTAAAATAATCTAAACAATTTGCAATTCAAACAAATGGACATATTAGTTCTGGATTGAAAATGAGGTTTATGTTATCAAAATTTAAAAGTTTAAATTATATTGCAGCACAAATGACACACAAGCTCTAATACAAACGATTCTAGTTTAAAGATAGAGGCAGCAATTAGGTTACATAACAGTCTAGCATTGCTAGAACAACTTGCTATAGATTGCAACAAAATCACCACTAAGAAAATTGCAACGTGCAAGTCCCTAGTTCTTATCAGGACTGCTTGGTGTCTCATCCTGCTGCCAAGCCGCTTGCCACTGCTTATCGTAAAACGTTGTCTCATCGAATAATTTTTTGAGGTTTTCAACGTCCTCATTCTTTCTAATAAAGAGAACGCCTGCTACAGCAACGAACAGCAGTGTTTTACAGAAGAAATTGCCCATTTGATCTACAAGACCCACCCCTGTTAAACTATCAACAAAGTAGGCCATGAAGAACCCTATCATTGCAGCACGACCTGCATACATTCATCAACATCATCTGATCGTCAACCAGCTGAAAATTTTCGACATTTTGTACAATAAACCCTCAGTTCCTAATTATCTGTTTGATTCTAACAAAAATGGTGTTCTAATTATGTCACTTTAGCTAATATCAACAAAAAATTATCCTTCTTTTGATTCTTTTCCACCAATGCCCCTAACAAATACTAACCATCTTCTAGTAATTATAAGCTAATCAAGTAGAAATAAACGAGAGTACAATAGACTTTTGTTATCCTAATTAATGAAAAATTGGTTTGTGTGGATGGATAAAATCAGGCCGATAATTAGGAACAAAGGGAGTAGTAAATTTCAAAGCACAGTCCGAAAACAAATGAAAGGAACCCCCAAACGTAGCCACTTTTAAGAGAAAAGGCTCTTTTTCTTGCCACAACATAAGTCCGAAACAAGTTCCTGTTTCTGTTGTTATGGGCTAGGTGGAACAGCCTAGTTCTGATAGTAACTTTACTTATGACTAAAAAGGAACATTTTCTATGACGAGTGGCTAAGAAAGGGACTGTCTACAAGTAACGTGAAACCAACCGTTAAGTAGCTCAGCTTCAGGAAGATGAAACCTTTTCATCCATGCCCACCAAGGAATAATGGAAGTATTGAAAACAACAGGGTCTTCGTTGTTTGTCGATTGTGGGGTGTCTTGCATCCACTTCCTCCTCTTCACTTCTGCAAATGATTATCCAGATATAGAGTTATTATAAGTGACACCAAAAGCATCCCAACTATTTCAAAGTAAAAACAGATTAAAGATGCCCGAACTAGTAAAAGAAAAACTCTCATTGTATGATCATTTTGCCAAAAGTTTGTGGCAACTACTAATAACCAATTACACCTCTATATTCAGTAAAATGGCACCATATGCTATCCAATTATTAAGACAGTGTACACGCCACTGAAAACATTACACCATAGGCATGTGAAAGATCACAAAAATCACACATGCATTCTACAATATGTCCCAATGCCCTTGCCCTGTTGATGATAATTTCATAGCAAGAAAGAAGCTGCAATGGTACATTACACTGCTCTACTAATTCCACCATTTCCAAATGCATCAACACATAACAATACAACAAGTAATACTTCCTCTATCTCTAATTAGATTGTCCCTTTTTCAATTAGTTTCATCCCATATTAGATTGTTACTTTTCTTAAACAATTGACTAATACAATACACTAATATACCCACAATAAAACTAATAAACAACTTTACACAAAATTAAGGAGATAATGCATGTGGGTTTAGAGTGTGTGACCAGCATCAATAACGGCATCCCAATCAGTCTCGCCATTTTTCAAAAACTGCTTCAAATCCCATGTCCCTCCAACCCACCTAGCGTCCTGAAAGTTGCTCACAGCCTCAGCCGCTACCGGTTTCACCGGATCCGCCACCGCAGCAGGCGGGGACCCATTTGAGCCGACAGACGGAGTCTCCTCGGGGACAGTAGCCACGTCGGAGTTAGTATCAGCACTCATCACCAAGTGAAATTGAAGCCTTTTGGTGGGTTTGAGAAGAAATTGAGGCCTAATATTTAAGTGGGTTTTTCCATGGGAAGGCGGAGGGGCGACAGCTGGGAGCTTGGGGGAGAATATGGCCATGGACATTTTCAGAATTTGAGTTGAGAGTGGAGAAAGAGAGCTAGTGAGTTTTCAGAACATGGCTTTGATGATTTAGCAGATTGATTTTCAGCCGCAGAATTGTTGGTTACTTGGTTTTATAGCTTTGCTTGTTTTTTGTTGTGACTTGTCTAGCTATTATCGGAAAAAGAAATCACTCTACTGTACATAATGAGGACTCTTTTCGTCATTTTACTTGTCTAGTAAAAAAATTAGGTGGGTAAGGTCAAAAATAATCAATTTGATTCAGAAAAAAATGATTTTTACACACTCTTTGATTTAAAAACCCTACCTACTATCTACACTTTCCATTCAATTTTACATCCACTTTGAACAAATTGGTTGTGCATTAGTATTATTTTTATCAAAAGGAATTTAAAATATTCCGTAACTTTTATAACTTAACTTGAAAAATGCAAGAGTAATGGCTATCCAGAACACCGTTCATAGTAGTTGAAAGTTGGACTCAATAATGGGTGTTTGGAAAAGAACCATGCATCCTAGCAAATTGATGAATCAAAACATTCATATTTTTACGAACAAAATAAATCACGTAATCACTAATGCAGGTGTAATATAGGATTGACTTTTATAAATACGTGGTTTTCTATTCTACATAAATTCCAAAACAAACACAAAACATAAAAAATATTAAAATTTCAAAACTCTCAAAATCTCAAAACAAACATACCCTAAATTCTTAACCACCGTGTTTATTAAATAGTAAATTTGCAATCTATTTTTTTTTTTTGAATTACATTAAATACCCATCCCTTTTTCCCCTCCCCATGACTCGAACCACTTGAGCAATCCAACTTCGTCGTAAATTTGCAATCTATTGCGATTGAAAATTAAATCACAAAAAATAGTGTCACCATCAATGGAGGGCTTGTGGGAAAGGAGAGCCAATATAGACAAATCGTCCCAATTCTCAAAAAACGCGAATAGAATTAATATGAACAAGAAAAACGAAAAAAAAAAAAAATCAAGAATGAAAATTATGAGCATGATTCATGAAGTAGTACTTTCAATGGTGTAATGAAGGTAAATAAATAAGATTGGGGAAAAACTGACAAAGCTGGTGATATAGCTAACAAATAACAATATATATGAAACGAGTGTATTTTTTAGTTATTCCAATTGGGAACAATAATTTTTTCCTACAAAGATCATATAATTTTAGTTTCAACCCATGAAACAATCATTTTTATGGAACAATCACATGTTTTTTAGTTGTTCGGTTGTTCTATCCCCTGATTAGAGTACGCAACGGGGTGAGGTCGATTTATGCCTCCTCCGACCTCGACAGGAAAATTTTGTCTCCGAACTCCATTATAAATGTAATTACTATTTTATCCCTTTCAAGTACTCGTGCTCATATTTTCTTTCTTTCTTTTGTTTTGTTAGACATTCTAAATGTACTTTTTTGCATATTGTTTTTCATCCAAAACATCTGTTTCTTTTAATTTTGAGTGTGCACAAAATGAGAAGTGTTGAGAGATCCCACTAAGGGCTTTCTTTCTTCACTGCTAGTTCAATTCAAAATATTAAAAGTAAAATAATCTCTTCTTCCCATTATTATTTGATGATCTAATTAGTGTAATGGGGCTGCATTTGCACAGTGAGACTAAATTGAAACAGAAATTAAGCTTAATGATACGATTAATTTTCAGACACATGATATTTGATGTGAGTGATTTCCCCTTATCACATGAATCATATCTTATCTTGTTTTCAAAAAAAAAAAAAAAATCTTATCTTCTTTAATTCATGTTTAATTTGGAATAGGAAATAGTGATGGCTAATGGCTATCCACGCAAATATGTTGGGTATCTCTAATACTCAAATTCTTTAATATTATTAACTTATTTTACCGACCAAAATAAAATAACATGATATCTAATCTCCACCCTTGTATGTACCAAAAATCAATCTAATTAGTACTTTTTAGTGGAGTATTATAAAATTGTTCAACCTCTCGTCGAAATTTGGCTCCTATCCATTTGAAGTTGCCCTGGTCTAGCTTGATCCATTTGGACCAGCCATGTGATTTTTTTTTAGAATTTTTAAATGTTTATTAACAATGCATTATACAATTTAAACCGGGGTTCGAACTTAACAAGTATGAGCCTTTTAAGTTCTAAATTCTAACCGGTTAACTCGATTAGCTCATGTATACAGGTGGTAGATTGAGTCCGACCCATACAACTTTGGACGTTAGCCTAACTTTGCCTAATTTTAGTGACTCAAATTGAACTTGGTCGATTTAGTCCGCCCGATGACCTATCGGGCATCATGCCACATTTTTTTTTTCGAGCGTTTATTTTTTCCCTTTATAAAATTCCCAGCAATTTCATCAAATAGGTATGAATTTAATTTCAGTTTTTTTTTTTAATAAAAACTCAATTCGGGCCATTTTGGCTGGTAGCCCGTAAACCCATATAATGCTAGGCCGGTTGGCTCGAAAACCTCAGCCCGGACTTACTTCGGACCGACCCGGCCTGCCCTGACAAACGCAGCCAAGGGGTTTTAGTAAGGGTTCATCAGAAAAAAGAGGAGGCACTCTTCAATAGCCTCTTGGGAACAATTTAGGAGAAGAATCAATGGCCTCTCGACCAGAGCTGCAAGCGCCGCCGGAGATATTCTACAACGATGAGGAAGCACGTAAATATACCTCCTCTTCTCGTATCATCGATATTCAGGTACATACATTTTTCACCTTTAAACAAGCATTCGTTTTTCCCTTTTGTGGACTTCAGCTTACACAATTACCTAATTTGCCACTTTATTTCTGTCGAAAGGCTAGACTTTCTGAGAGGGCGTTGGAGCTTCTCGCTTTGCCTGATGATGACGTTCCTAGATTACTCCTTGATATTGGTAATTCACTCTAGTTGTTTAATTTTTCACTACATTGTAGATTGCCTATTAACTTATTGTAGTACTGCAATTCGGTGGTAGTTTCTTCGAAATAGTTTCAGCTGAGGTTTGGCTTGGGTGTTAATGGTGCTGTTGATTAGACTTTTGGTATTTTTATTTGTGAAAATCACCTATCCTATTAATTAGATTTCTCTGATTGGGTATTTTTGATGAATTCAAGCTTGATTTCTACTATTTTTGCTGTAGAAGACGTATCCCATATAACCTGTTGAAAACATATGATTTAACTGAAATACTTTTTCTGGTAGGATTGTTTCTTATTGCATCTTCATAAAGTTATCGGTTCAATTAGCTTTTGTGCTTAATAGTTGTGATGGTTAAAAAAAATGGTTTCACTTTTTTGATAGTATAACTGTATTAAGTGACTGAGGTTAGTTTTGTTTTCACTTTGAAGCTAGAAGAAACAAAGCCAGGCTTCTTTTCTTATTGCATAACTCTAGCAGTTAATTAAGGATTCCAATAGCGTATTTGAGCTTATTACTCAGATTAAAAAAAGGTATATCAGGGAACATGTGGTGTTCAAATATTAATCTGAAGTCTAGATCTTTGAGGTTCATTTTTGGAATGCTATGCATGAATTCAAAAAGGATAAAAAGAAGAGAGATAGAGTAAAGTTGTCACCTTTGTGTGATTTGGTATTTTCAGATGTGTGTACTTAAGCACTATAATTGATTGTGGTGCACTGTGGGATATTTATGTGCATTCTCCTGTTAACTTTGTTAAAAACCTTCATTGATTGGTTTGTTCAGGTTGTGGATCAGGACTTAGTGGTCAGACGTTGACTGAGAACGGGCACCAATGGATGGGTTTAGATATATCCGAATCAATGTTAAGTATGCTGCAGTGGATCTTATATTTCATTTCTTGTGAAGTTCTGCTTGTTATATTTGCTCTATGCTTGCTAACTCTTGTGTTCTAACCAATTCAGATATTGCATTGGAGAATGAAGCTGAGGGTGATCTCATACTCAGTGACATGGGTCAGGTATGTCGGAACCTACCCCCAAATGTTTTTTTAATGCATGCATCTAAGATGATATATAACCTTGTATTGCACAATTGGATCCTTATCTTATATTTTCTTCCTGGATCTTGTGAAAGGAGTGTCTGTAAATTTTCTAGACTGGTTTTGCACCGTCCACCAAACCAAAAGGAAGACACATAAATAAATACTTAAGAGGTTCTATATCTACGACATGCTTAATTATATTATGACACTTTATTTGATTATAATTTTTGGCCATTTCCACGAAACATCAATGACAGTCTACGCTGTTCCTAATGATATTTGATACCTCCTAGTTAATGTGTGGCGACAATGCCAAAATGGTCATCTAAGATACCATAACTTGGATACTTAACTAACCCACTTTTCAAAGATCCAGAATTTCACAATGGGCTTTGTATCTTGTCAACTTTTGAATAAATTGCTTGCCATTTCTCAATGATAGACCTACTAACACTTGGCATCTGTGTGCGTGTATTGATGTCTTTGTCTTAATGATTTTGATGTTATAAATTTATGATTATGAACTCTTGTTGAGAGGTGCATGTCAACTTATTCGTCTTATTATGGCTATTAAAACTTGTCAATTGTTTATTGGGTGATTCTGCTGGGAATCTAAATTTGATGTGTATAATAAAATGTTTGATGGCTTGTAGGGCTTAGGGCTTCGCCCTGGAGTTATTGATGGTGCAATAAGTATCTCAGCTGTTCAGGTTCGTTTCTATCTCTTTTCCGGATAATTTTGCTTTTTAAGAAGGGAGCATTGCTCATGAATAATTACATCATCTAATGTATAAGAGGAGGGGCAACACAATTGAAGGGTGATTGAACAAATAATTGGCAATTAGATTGCAACTTGGTAGCTAAGTTGCGCACATCTAATGTCAAGGACAACAATTATATAATTTCCCAATCTCTATCCTGTAACTTATTCATTGTATTCTAGACAATTTGTTCGTATTTTACTATCCACCCAGTTGAACTAGATGAAGGTCATTTCCTGTGTTAGTAAACTAATTACACTGGATTAGTTGCTTATTTGATTTTACTGTTTCCTGTTGTCAAACTAGTGGTTATGCAATGCCGACAAATCTTATCATGAGCCCCGCCTGAGACTGAAGTATGTAATTCTTACCTCATGTTGCTTCTTCTTTTCAAAACAGTTGTGAAATCATTGCTTTCCTCTAAAATAAATTATGTGTCATGTAGGGCCTTCTTTGGGTCATTATACAGATGTTTGGCACGCGGAGCTAGGGCAGTGTTACAAATATATCCTGAAAATTTGGCTCAACGCGAGCTGATCCTGGGATTTGCTATGCGATCTGGGTTTTCTGGGGGAATAGTTGTTGATTATCCGCATAGGTATGTGAAAAGATATGAACGAGTTTCCATAAAACGATCCAATAATTGAACATGATGCATTTGAGAAAAGGATTGCTTATTTATCTTACTACTCTATTAAGTGGCAATCCTTTTATTGGATGAATAATGATCAACTTGAGAAATTTGTTCTGTTTCCTTATAAAATTCTATAACTGCTGGTTGTTAAAAGATAGGATCCTCCTTTTGTAAATATCATTTGAGACTTGTATATTGAACTCTGCTTGAGTGTGTGGAAGTTCTTATATACATCGTTGTATACTTGCATTAACTGGAGTTGTTCCCTGTTTGGCAACAGTACAAAGATGAGGAAAGAATACCTTGTGCTGACTTGTGGGTCACCATCTCTGAGTAGTGCAACTCCAAAGGCAAAAGGTGAAGATGGAGAGAGTTGTTCTGATGAAGATAGCAGTGAAGATGAAGAAAATCAAACAGTGAGTAGCCATGCATGTCATATGGTTGATTTGATAATTGAATCGAAAATGGTTTTATTATTCAGATTGTATCATCTTGTTAAGTCTTATGTCCACATTTTGCAGGTTTCTGTATCAGATAGGCAGAGACCAAGGAAAAAGCAAAAACTAAACAAAAAAGTGAAGGGAAAGCAATGGGTTCTCCATAAGAAGGAACAGCTGCGGAGAAAGGGAAATGCTGTTCCTCAGGATTCAAAATATACTGCCCGTAAAAGAAAATCTCGATTTTGATGATCCATATACTCCTAAGTTACACCATTATCTCGCTATACAAACAAACTATGATTGACCATCATTATGGCTCAATATTGATATCAAATTTTGGCACTCCTATCTGCCTGTTTCACCCCTGCAAGAATTGTTATTTGTAGTAAGAGGTTCAAATTTACAGTTTTAGCTTTTCTAATACTGCTTTACTATTTAATTTTCAAGCTTGTGGATTTTGGGATGAATGTGATTTGTTTACTAACATAGTTAGGTATTCAGATGTATGTACGCATGGATTATAGGTAGGTATTTAAGATAATATATTGTTACATGGAAGCTTTGCCTGAAATCAACTTTGCATTGCATTTACCTTTTTCTTTTTAAGCATAGTGTTACTTTGGCACATGTTACATTATACAACTAATGCAATTTTAATTTGATTTTTTATAAAATATAATCAAACTGTTCTTTTTTTATTATTATTATTATTGGGAAATTACAGTATATATCCTTTTTTATACTATAAGCATGGTTGTACAACTAATGCAATTTTAATGTGATATTCATAAAATATAATCACACTGTTTCTTTATTGGGAAATTGTATATATCCTTTATAAAGCGGGTTACGGATTTTAATGAACATTGAAAGTGTTTGTGTGATGAAAAATATCAGTTATCTATTGAAAATGCATGGTTCAATTTATAAATTTCTATGTTTTAGTGAATAAGTTAAAATTAAATCAAAATTGCATTGGTTAAAAATATATTCCATATACTATGTTTTTTATCTAAAAATATTACTTTGAAGTCATTATAATTTTTTTTGGCACATAAGTCAATTGTAAGTAAATAAATAGAGTTACACTTGTATTGTAGGTACTGAATTGTATGTTATAATATGGTGGAACAAAAATTAACTGAAGAGAATTTATTTAAACACATTAAAATTCAATTACATAGAATTAATTATATAAGAATTTGCCAAAATAAGTAAAAATGAA
Source organism: Galeopsis tetrahit (assembly GCA_963675135.1). Lineage (NCBI taxonomy): Eukaryota > Viridiplantae > Streptophyta > Magnoliopsida > Lamiales > Lamiaceae > Galeopsis > Galeopsis tetrahit. Next base: position 93,552,006 of record OY776119.1, read on the forward strand.
AATATATTGCACAAATTCTTTTCCAAGAGTCCAACTTCTTGAAACGGGAAATGAGAAAATTAGAAGGACAGAGCAGAGCAGTGTAGTGTAGTAGGGTTTAATTACTGAAATCTTCCTCCTCCCCCAATATGGATCTATCCAATTAATTCCCTGAAATCCCACAAACAATAACAATCAAAGTCCCCATTTTTGTTCGGATCCACCATCAATTCATTTCCAATGGTCGCTGTTAAGATGGAGAAATCATCTGCCGATCTGCTTGCGTCGCCAGGTGTGACCTCAGTGCTGAAATCCCTAAAGCTGAAGACGAAGCAGCAGGAACTCCTGATCCGTGTCTCGATCCTCGGCTTGGTTTATGTTTTGGCCTTCATTACTCGTCTCTTCAGTGTGTTGCGTTATGAGAGCATGATCCACGAGTTTGACCCCTATTTCAATTACCGTGTCACTCAGTATTTGACTCAGAAGGGGTTCTATGAATTCTGGAACTGGTTCGACTCTGAGAGCTGGTATCCACTTGGTAGGATCGTCGGTGGGACCCTCTATCCTGGCCTCATGGTCACCGCTGCCTTCATTTACTGGACCATTCGTTTTCTCCGGTACATTTCCCCCACCCTTAGTTACTTGTCTGTAAACATAAGAATGATGCATTGTGTACTGGGTATTATCAATTCTCTTTTCCACGTGAAGAACGGATCTTTGTGAAATCTTTTTTGTCCTACATGTTGAGTTTTTGAAGATATGATGTAGTATATTATCAGCTGAACACGTGATGCAGGGATGCCTGGGATTGGAGTTGAGGTTTTTTTAGCTTTTTATGACACGGGTTACTTGTGGATGTGAAGATAGTTTTTTCACTGTTGAAGAAATGTAAATCGTACAATGATGATAATGTATTGAGTTTATAACATAAGACGTGAAAATCAAAATGATCATGGTTAAAAAGTAGGTGTTTTCCCCGATAAAAACAGCTGTAAGTTTAGATTGTCCATGACGAATTTATGTTGATTTCTCAATTTTCCCATTTATTTACAGGTTTGCTGTTCACATACGTGAAGTTTGTGTGCTCACTGCGCCATTTTTTGCTGCCAACACCACTGTCGTGGCTTACTTCTTTGGTAAAGAGTTGTGGGACTCTGGAGCTGGACTTGTAGCGGCTGCATTAATTGCCATTTGCCCGGGTTATATCTCGAGGTCGGTGGCGGGCTCATATGACAATGAGGGTGTTGCTATATTTGCATTGCTGCTTACTTTCTATCTATTCGTTAAGGCTGTCAATACAGGTTCACTTGCTTGGGCCCTGGCCTCAGCTCTTGGTTATTTTTATATGGTTTCAGCTTGGGGTGGCTATGTCTTCATTATTAATCTCATCCCACTGTATGTGTTGGTTCTATTGATTACTGGAAGATACTCAATGAGGTTGTATGTAGCATATAATTGCATGTATGTGCTTGGAATGCTACTCGCAATGCAGATTCGTTTTGTGGGTTTTCAACATGTCCAGTCTGGAGAGCACATGGCCGCAATGGGAGTGTTCTTCTTGTTGCAGGTACATACTTTTATAGAAAAATGTTAGCTTTTTTTGTTCCAATATATCTGTACTCTGTAATTTGCTGTGCTTTATCTTTGTTTTCTTCTCATTTGTGCTTGCACAGCAACCATTACATGGTATGAGTAATTTGGTACTAAGTTTCAGCTACCTGTGCAGGTGTTTTACTTCTTAGGTTGGGTTAAGTTCCTGCTAAATGATCCTAAGAAATTCCATACTTTCCTAAGGATCACAGTGACAAGTGCTGTAGGTTTGGGTGCATTAGCTCTGGGAGTTGGCACTGCTTCTGGGTATATATCTCCATGGACTGGTCGATTTTATTCTCTCCTGGATCCAACTTACGCAAAGGATAACATTCCAATAATTGCATCCGTCTCCGAGCATCAACCAACAGCTTGGTCATCGTTCATGTTTGACTTTCATATATTGTTGATTCTATTTCCAGCTGGTCTCTATTTCTGCTTCAAACGTTTGACAGACGCCACAATATTCATAGTGATGTATGGTCTCACTAGTATGTATTTTGCTGGAGTCATGGTGAGGTTAATACTAGTTGCTACACCTGCAGTATGCCTTATTAGTGCTATTGCAGTCTCAGCCACTGTAAAGAACTTAACTCAGTTGGTGAGAGCGAAGAGCAAACATACGGCTGTGGGCTCTAGTAAAGGAACGACTAGCACCAAAGCTTCATCTAAGGTGAGTAACTGATGTTTACTTTTAATGTTCCACATCATGTATGCTAGACACTTGAATTCTCTAATCCTGCATTCCATTGTTACATTGTAAAGAGTACTTTTGCAGATTATGTTATGGTTTTATCTATATTTTGTTTCCTAGTTTAGTCGTTCTATGCTTAGTACGTGGATTGTTATTTATTCTTTCCCTAAACCCTAGGTCTTTCTCCCTCTATAAATAGCGGAATCTCCCACATCAATAATATAAACACAGCACATGGATTCCTCTACTACTACTATCTCTTTTACATGTATCAATAATGCATTTCTGATTGTTGTAACCGCTCCCGGGGGACTGCAAATATTCAACTCATATAGATATTCTTAATTGGTATATACAAATACTTTGCAGGATGTTTTCTTTTTCTTTCCCTATTAATGTAATGTTTTCTTTTACAATTACTTGCTCCATTTATTTTTACTAAGTATTACTTCAACCTTTTCTTTTACATTACTTGCAGGATGTTTTCTTTTTCTTTCCCTATTAATCTAATGTTGTATACTTCAACTTTTGCAAACCAAATATTTCAGGAGGAAAAGAAAATTTTGACATTTAGTGAATAAAAGAGATTAGGTGTCTAAGTATATTTCAGAAGAAATGAGTATATTTATCTGCATTAAACTATTTTCCCTTCTTCACCATAAAAACTTACAATTTTTAAACCGTCATTGTATCGTATGACTGAGTATCTTCACCTGGGAGATTTTCATAATCTATAGCGGTATGAATGGAGCTGGTTTATGTGCTTTAGCCATTGATGTTATTTCCTATTTGGCTTATAAACATCTTAATACCTTGCAATAGTTAAAAGTCACCACATTTCATGTATTTGTTTCATGAACAGGGTGCCATGGATCAATCTATGCCTTTCCAAAGAAATGGTGCAATTGCGTTGCTTCTTGGAGTATTTTACTTGCTCAGCAGATACGCTATTCATTGTACATGGGTGACATCAGAGGCATACTCATCTCCATCAATTGTCTTAGCTGCCAGGGGTGCCCATGGTAACAGGGTCATTTTCGACGATTACCGTGAAGCATATTTCTGGTTGCGACAGAACACTCCTCAAGATGCCAAGGTGATGTCTTGGTGGGATTATGGTTACCAGATCACAGCCATGGGGAACAGAACTGTGATTGTTGACAACAATACGTGGAATAATACACACATTGCTACTGTTGGACGTGCTATGTCGTCTTACGAGGATGAAGCATATGAGATTATGAGATCACTAGATGTTAATTACGTTTTAGTGGTTTTTGGAGGTGTTACTGGATATTCGTCCGATGATATTAACAAGTAAGTACTCACATATCTAAAATTAAAGTTTTGTTTCTTCTATGTGCTAAGTGTAACAGTCCTTCCCCAGTGATGCTGATATGCTTTATGGTTAAGTGATTTCATAGGATATGCATTGACTTGTTTTATGAAGTACTAGTATATAGGAGATTTATAGGATTTGCACCAAAGTTCATTGGATTTTCCTGTACTTAAATTTTCAGTTCGTCAGGAAAGTTAAATTCTCCGATGCAAAAATCTTTAATGAAACTCATCCTTGGTAATGGGGTCCAAAGATGGTTAGAAGTCCTTTTGAATACCATGTAGCTCATGCAAGACATATATCATCATATATTAAACTGATTTCCATCCTGATTTGTATATGAAAAATATTGTTGACATGTTAATAAATATCATCTCATAAGGGCATAGACCTGAAGTACAGGCTCAAAGCTACTATTTCTCATTCTTTATATCTAGATTACACTGGACCATTTTTTTTGTTAAAAGCTTGGGATATATGACTCCGATTTTGCTTTGGATATACGTCTGAATGCAGTGATTTCACATTCCATGTGTTTTGTGCTGAACTGTTATTTTCTGATGTACATTGTTATCTTCTGATAGTTTGAACTGATATTACCATTTAATATCAGATTTTTGTGGATGGTGAGAATTGGAGGCGGAGTTTTTCCTGTAATTAAGGAACCTGATTACCTTGTTAACGGAGAGTTTCGGGTTGACAAAGGTGCAGCTCCAAAGATGTTGAACTGTCTAATGTAAGTTGGTTTTCATGTATAAGTGTGTTGCAATTGCCGGATTACTGGTTCATTTTTTCCTGTTTCTCTGTCCCTGTGGCTATTATATTTCATATAGTGTGGGATTTGGATTGCTGTATTCAAGATTGTATTTACACCTACATGTTATAATAAGATGCACCACCACTCTGCATAAACTCATATTTATATGGAACTGTTGGTTATACAATTCTTTGATTGCCTCAGTTTTTTTTACAGGGATATTAGTCATTAATAATTTTTGGCTTCACTTCTTGATCAGGTACAAATTATCTTATTATCGATTTGGCGAGTTGACAACGGAATACGGAAAACCTCCTGGGTGAGTAAACTGTTTGTATCCCCCCCACCCCCCTTATGTTTGACTTATTGTGAAATGCTAGGTAGAGATTTACTTGTTTAGCAGAGGCTAAGATGATGTTTTTTTTTTTCGTCAAAAAAAAAAAAAAAGATGATGTTTTTTTTTGCTATGATACACCTGAGCCTGAATTATTTGGTAATGCTGAGAGTCTCTAGATATGAGTTTGATAGAATCATTGAACACACATGTTTTCTTGGTGTTTCGTTATAACGTGCTTTCCTTAAATGAATTTTAAGACACGTTTTTGCTGGTGACAGATACGACAGAGCACGGGGGGTTGAAATCGGAAATAAAGACATAAAGCTAGAACACTTGGAAGAGGCATTCACTACTTCGAACTGGATAGTTAGGATATACAAGGTCAAACCTCCAAATAATAGGTGGTGATTGGCGTCTCTCTCTCTTTCTCTTCTTGCGGGACTGCAAATGTTAGCGATAGTGCTGAGTTTATGCATTTAGATCTAAGTGGATTCTAGCTTTGTAAAATTTGAAGTTCCAAGATTTTTGGATTTCATTTTTCTTGTTTTTGGTTATTAGACATTATAGTGCACTCTTACCTCGATATCATTACTGTAATCCAAAGTTAATTTATTAAATAGTTGCTGCAAGTATTTGAGCGCATTTCCACTGAGTCGATTGTCAAAATGTTGCCATATTTCTCTATATTTTGGCGCATCTGCTCTAAATTTTCATGTTATATGCAGAATTGATAAACATTTTTTTATTTTTAATGAAAAACTCGAGACTATTCTGGAATGAAAGCCAAAAAGAAAAAAAATTAATCCAAAAATTATTGACATATATATTATGTGGAATCAAAGTCATACCACTCAAATTCAAGGGAATGAGTGGTTCCTTAGAGCTTGCTAGGAAAAGGATAGCCACGTCCAAATCGGAATTATCCATCCCATATGACATTTAAATACTCATTCACCTTTATAATACACATATAAATCTATTCTCACAATACAACACCACTTTTTATATTTGACATTTCATCTACTATTTCTCCATCCCTAACCAAACACATATTTAAGATCTGTTTTCAAACTCTAAAAATTGCTTTTAAAATCTTTTTTTTTTCCAAAAGTTGTAAGAGACAACTGTTTATTTTTTTTTTCTTTTTTTGTAGTACTACTCCACCCAAATTGAAAACACCTCATTTACTATTTAGTAGATTATTCTCCTTCGCTTTTTTCCACCTCTATTTTCATCTCATCCGTCATCTTACATCTATAATAAGATAATCATTACTCCAATTTGATTAATGAATAATCATCTTACATCTATAATCGTTTCTCCTCAATCATTCTCCTTATTCCACAACCAACAACTATTTTATGTTGTTTTTTACAAAAGTAGAACACACCACTAACAGTGTGACCACCATGAAAATAACGCATTCTCCAACATATCCAAGAGTATGGAGGATTTTTTTCCCGAAAATTTTGAAAACTAGAGCCACCTAAATTAAGGTTTGAGGTGCTCCTAGCTCCACGTCAAATAAACACTTAAATTGGATAAAATTATACCAATAGTTCAAGTCGTATCTGAAGTAACAATAGCTAGCTGTGATAACATTTTTATTTTATACTTATTTTTTTGAACACATGCCATAATCTGAAGTGTTTACACGAAAATAATTGACAAATCATGGAGTTGGTGCAAAGCCAAGGCCAACGCCTAATAAATGTATCGAAACAGATATGCATGTATGTAAGTTTGGATGCTTTAAAGTAAGAAATTCTGCCATAGACATTAACGATTCTTCACAGAATGGAAACAGCTAACTGTAGCAACTTTGTGTTCAAAAGAAACAAATTGATAAGCATCAACTACAGGGGAGTATACATGTATCCTTTCTGTTCAAATTGGTTACAACGCTTCTCCATTGTAAAGCTGCAACAAGAGAAGAGGGAGATTCAGTCAATTCAATCAGAAACATGAGGGAACTTTGTTTTCTCCGTCAAGTAAAGGCACTTACTTAAATACAGTGACATAGGGTAGGTAAGACAGAAACAGGTGGTCCTCACTTATCATAATTTGCATAGACCATAATTAAATTTATGCCAAAACCAGTCTCAATTAATAGTACAATAGGTATACGATTCTCGGCAGTACAATAGTTATGGATCATCAGTTGAAAAAGACAAAGATAGGCATTACAGCACCATTTCTTCCAATAACTTTTTAATCTCATGTCATGACCCCAGTCTGGGTTGGCTAAAACATAACAAGCCAGCATCTTTCAAATAAAAAACTTACTAAACTAACCCATATCGGTAACTCATTCTTCAGATAAACGTGTTTTATTTGGATGTTTATCTGGATGATATACTATTATTGAACATACTACTAAGATTAAATGTTTGTAATTACAGTTTGCATTAGCAAGAATCCACTGGGGGGATTTACTTTTTTAAATATGGTGTCCCGATCATAGTTAACGACTAAGTCAGATAAGGTGCAAACATTCCATTGGCCTATCACATAGTTAAAGGAGGGACGAGGCCTTTTGGGCTGGGGATAGAACTCAACCCCCCTGCTTAATAGACCACTTAGAAGGTCGGAACTGAAGAATGAAAAATGAGGATCTTTCAATCTTTTTAGTAATCTAATATCCTTGTGCATGAAGATAATTAATTCGGTCATTGTTTTATGAATTTCTGACCAAAAATATTAAAATGGCATGTGCCAGATGGGGCGCCAAATAAACCTGGCTCAATATTTTCCGCACAAGAGGTTGAAAGCATTACAGCTGAATGGGCCATTTTCAGTTCGATCTAGTTACTCCTGGCACCTAGGATGATTTTTACAATACTACTTTCAAGCAAAGCTAACATGCACAGTTTGTTTCTCCTTTTTTTTTTTTTTTTTGGAGATGATATTGTCAGAGACAGAAGGAAATAAGAAAAAGTAACTTAGGTGAAAGGTAAGATGGAGAGAAAGTGGGTATGATGGAGACACTGGGTGGGTGGTTGGGTAAAATCAGGTCTCACTTCTCTAAAGAGAAACGTCATACTGTACATGTTGAATTGAGTCATTGAAATATACAACATCTGATATTCATTGCATTGAGTCATCAAAGTATGTTTAACATCACATGTCCATTATTTCTCTATGCATTCTACAAATATTTTAGTTGTTTAATAGCATTCAAATCTTGAACTCGGGACTATGTTTTTAAAATTTAACAAAAAGCACATTCAAATCATACTGTGACCTGATATTGTAAATCACTTGAGCCTACCCACCCATACCACGTGCTAGCCAAGGTTTTGTTCTGCCTTCTCTTACCATCCACGATTCCTGTAACTATGGTCCATGAGGGACAACATACGGTTATTTCACTAAGGCCCTTTATGTCAGTTCAATGCTTTATCAAGAGCAAAGTTCCAGCACCTCATTCATTGAAAAGACAAACAGACAGTATATCCTACTAAAGTTATTCCTTTGAGCTAGTACAGCTGAGGTATTAAATGAAATGAGTAACAAGACTAATGAACGAATATGTTGATTGTCTTGATTAACCCAAACCTTCAAAAATAGATAAACTTATAAAACCAAATAAAGATGAGTGCAAAGATAAAGTCAGTTGATTAAAATTTCAGCAGTACAAGAAGGCTCTCTCATCCAGGGCGTAAACCATTGCAAAAGCCCAGCAGATGAAATTTTCCACGACAAATGTGCTGCCTTCCGGCAAGGTTACTTGTGCTGAAAAGATTTAAATGAATTCAAAGATACACACCAGAAATACTAGGCAACTTGTCTTTATTCATCTCTCAATAGCTTGTTAATCACATGGATTCCTTAACAGATTTTGTCTTGACCGAACCTACCAGCTAGACATACACAGTCTTGAACTGAAAAATTAAGTTTCTAGCAGATTGTATCTTAGCAAGTTTTATAGAGCAATCAAAGCAAGAACTAATAATGCATTGCAGACATGGCAGAACATGGTTTTAATGTGACACCATGACAACCATTCTCATGATAGAGTTTTCAAGCATCTCAATACTACATTCAAGCAGTAAAACGTAATAAAGAAAGTCGGTCACTTCAAAACACAAGGTTTTTTTAAAGCAGCACAAATTTACCTCAATCGAGATCCTCCTCCATAGCCTGTTCTCCTCCAGCTCCAGAGCCCCTATTGGATGTTCCACTGCCACTGTTGTTGGTATTGTTATTTCCTCCATCATTACCTCCACTGCTGCTCGTCTCAGCTGTTGAAGAAAGAGATCTAAACAGAGATGGCAAAGATATCCTAAACCTCCTCTGCACCGTTCTTGGATTCTGTTCACTGGTATTATCATCATTCCTACTCTCCAGATTCCCACCAGCTGCCCCCAGACCTATACTACTGCTATTATTGTTGCTATTAGCATTATCATTCACCTGACCCTTTCTTCGATTTTCATAATCTGGATCATCAGTGGGTAATTCATGTCTACAAACTGGGCAAGAATTGTGCAATTCAAGCCAAGGTAATATACAGTCTTTATGGTATATATGTTTGCAAGGCATCTGCTTCGCCTCCTCGTTCAACTCAAAGCTGTCTTTACACACAGCACATTGAGACGAATCAGAGGCCATCATCTCCTCTGTGATCCGTATATCCGGCAATCTCTCAATAGCAGACTTTGAAGCAGGGGGTGTACCATATCGATTAGGGTCATTATCAGCAAGTTGCTGAATCAGTTGCTCAAAACCAGGCCCAATAAAGTAATCCCCCAAATTATTTGGAAGCCTAAAATCAGCCCCTCCGCCGCCCAATCCACCGCCGCCAGAAGATTCAAAAACCAGCTGAATGTTTGCTCCCCTCGCTTGGAGATTATTGACATAATTGCTGAGAAAAGAAAAAGGATCAAATTCATCCGGAGATCGGTTACCTAGAAGCGAAGACGGATCATCAAGTCCTCCACCGCCTCTGCCTCCGCCGCCAGAGGAGAATGAGAAGGAGGCGCCGCCAGGAGTAGCAGAGGAAGAAGAGAAGACGACTGGGAGACCTCCGAAGGGAGGGAAACTTCCGTCGAAGAAAGGGTCGAGAATAGCGTCGGTAGGGTTTGGCGGAGGAACAGTTTCAGATTCTTCTAGAAAACCGCCGTGGCAATTTGGGCAAACGAGCTCGTCGGTAGGTGAGGCTGGAGAAGTGATGGTGACGTTTTGCTCGCATTGATAGCAGAAGTACTGCTGTCCTCCTCCTCCGCCGGGAAGTCCCGCCGAAGACATGATTTTCGCACTGTGAAAACGTGAGAGAATATTCACTGAGATTTTTGGGGGAGAAAAAAAGGACGTGAATAATGAGAAAATGCAAACAAGTTTCAGTGAGAAAACGTGTGGATAATAACTGATGGAGAAACTATTCTCTTCTGTACCCAAACTCCAATTCCCTACTTTGCCTACTAAAGTCGTGTAATTTATGGGAAAGTCGTTACTTAAAAGTCAAGCTTAGGGTAATCTTTCCCATTGGAGACTTCCATAGGCCCACATTTCTATATATAATTCTATCTGAAATTGTAAATATTTTTTCTAATTAATACTCCACTATTAAGCCAGTTGAGCCAAACTGCCAAAGTTTAGGTCCGTTTGGCTGCCTAGTATTAATGGACATGTTAAGTTAGATTATAATTAGGTAACAAACTGTTAAACAGGTTGATTCTAACTAATTAAGGTCAGCCTTATAGGATGGTAGATTTAAACAGTAAAGTCAAAATTCAAATATATACTACTATGATATAACATGGTGTACTTTAAATTCATCATATAAAATTAATAGATACATAATAATACTAGTATGTGTTATTGATTGAATTCAATTACATCAACCAATATTCTTCTTTAAAAAAATCAAGTATTATTTAAGCATAACAACTATTTAATATTATAAATCACTACCACTCAATAATTTTATTATAATCTTATAACTCATTTCATCTCAAATATGTACAATGATATAAAAAATTCATTGGTAAAATTATCATATGCATATATTAAAATTAAATTATAAAATATTAAACGAACTAATAGACTGGCCCTAAGCCCCCCTAACCCTTTGGAGTCCAATCCATAAACGATTTAGAAAAAAATAAGATTTAGAAAAAAATAAGTCTTAATTGATCCTTTGGGTCATGACCCTTTTATCATCTCTATGTACAATATTATATTTGGTCCAATTTGATCCACCATACACCATAAAAATGATATCTCCTGTTGTAGTGTCATTACAACTATTGTAGAATAATAAATTGATTTCACAACTTTAAACAAATTTATATTTGTAGATAGATGAAACTATTTTATAATAACATAGCTCTAGTATAATAACTCAACTACTCAAACTAACAATTCGAAAACAATCTAACAAGTGAACAAATGAGGCGTCGTATCACTCATAATAAGTTCAACAAACGCACACAACAAAATATACCGAGTGAAGTTCACATCTTTTTTGTTTGGTCCTATTGTTAAAGTACGTTTAAGTCGAAGTAAATTCTATAGTATCGAATACCACCCTTTTCTTTCATCAATATCGAATATTAAGGTATCCCAAATCGGATAGAGAGATGGTCTTGGGTGGGTTTATAAGCCTGGACAATCCTCTCACTTAACACCTTAGTTTTAAGTGTAGAGTTAGGCCTTCTTATATGGTATCAGAGCCAACTCTCTACTTCGATGTGTGGATCCACCTGTGGAACCACGTGTCGACCTGGTCCCCGTCTGAGACCCCGTCTGAGCCGTCTCACGTGAGGGAGGGTATTAAGGTATCCCAAATCGGATAGAGAGATGGTCTTGGGTGGGCTTATAAGTCTGGACAATCCTCTCACTTAACACCTTAATTTTAAGTGTAGAGTTAGGCCTTCTTATATGGTATCAGAGCCAACTCTCTACTTCGATGTGTGGATCCACCTGTGGAACCACGTGTCGACCTGGTCCCCGTCTGAGCCGTCTCACGTGAGGGAGGGTATTAAGGTATCCCAAATCGGATAGAGAGATGGTCCTTATAGGATAATATGTGTGTAAATTTTTTTAAAAAAAATAGACAAAGACTCATATTCAATATTATATGTAAGGTCGGAGCCAGAATTTGACAGTTCACCCCATTAGACCAATTCACATATTTGGACTAAAATCGAGTCAGTCTTGTCCAACCCTTAAAAAAATAAAATCATGAACCATAAGAATTAGAGATTAAAATTAAGAATACAAACATAATCTCACCGGACAAAAAAAGGGACCAATGAAGTTTACATATTTTTAAGATTTAATATGTGCATCCAAAATTCTACATGACAGAAAAAAATTAAGTGCAGGCGAATAATTTTTTCGCACATAAAAAATTATTTGAATCAAAGCACATACTTTGAAAAACGATTTTGTACATTTTTTAATAATTAAAATCCATAAAATACTTCGACAAGAATATAATTTTGTAAAATAATAAAATGACATAAATAAATTATATCATTGGACCATCCAGCCCAGTTAAAACGGGCAATTGGCCTTAGGCCTATCATTCAAGCCTGAGGGCTACATGGGTCGATCAAAATGGGGTCTGACTATATGCACCTCCATTTCGGAGGGATGCACTCCTCCGATAGATGCACCCCCAAAATTTGTGAAAATAGAGGCACCCTCCCAGCAAAATGTCCTAAATACCCCTTTCTTCAATTTTTCTATAAAATACCCAATTACTACACCCACCCTCCCAAAGCCCTAATTCTATCTTCCTCCTCACACTTCATCTTCTTCCCCATTCCGCCACCGCCGCACCACCATTCGTCGGCAGCCTCCCTCTCCCTCGAGTTCGCCGGCGCGAGGACTCTCCTCCATTTTCTTCCTCGCCCACCCCGATCCGTAACAAAAAAAAATGTCAGCGGCCGCGCGCGGCCGCCCCCTCCCCTGTCCATCCGACGCCTTCAACCTCCCTTTCGCTCGAGGTCGCCAGGACTCCCCTCTATTTTCCCCGCCCAACCCGATCTGTAAAAAAACAAAAAAGTTCTGTCGCGGCCGCGCGCGGCTGCCCCCGTCCATCGGCCGCCGCGGCCGCCCCCGTCAGCCCCAGCCGCCGCGGCCCGTCGTCGCCCACTTTTTTTTTTCTATTTTCTGTTTTTTTTTTCTGTCTCGATCACTCCCCTCCTCCGCCACCGAACCCGCCGCCGCGGCCTCCGCCACCGTACCCTCCGTCCCGCAACAATAAGTTTTTTTTTTTTAAATTCGACCCTGTGTTGTCGACTATATACACTCCCGTCGACAACAGGGTGTTGACGAGAGTGTGTATGGTCAACAACACAATGTCGATCGACTTTTGTTGGTCGACCATATATCTTTCCGTCGACAACATTTTGTCGACGGAAGGATATATGGTCGGCACTGGTTTGACGAAATTAAAAAAAAATTGTTAGTTTTTCTAAGTTTTGATAATGGTGTTTGTTAATGAGTTTGATAATAGTGTTTTAGGGAGAATATGGTTGATTTTTGAAATTTTTGAATTTTTTTAATTTTTTGCTATCAGAAAAAATGTCAACGGCGACCGGAAGCTGGAAGTTTGATTTAGGGAAAGAAGGGGGTGCGTACAGTAGGAGGGGTGCATCTAGTACCCTTTATTTTATTGAAGGGTATTTTTGGTTTTTTACCCCATTATTTTATTAATAAATTAAAAGGGGGAGTGCATCTCTCCGAAACGGAGGTGCATATAGTCAAACCCGTCAAAATGACCTGCGTTAAATGTACTCCCCACGAAATATCTAAAATACCCTTCTACACATTTAATTTATATTATAGATACACTCCCTCATTTAAATGTAAAACCCTAAACCTATTTCTTCTCTCCCCTCTCTCTCTCTCTCATTTCTCCCTTCTTCCCCAATTCACGCCGCCACGCCGCCGCCGTCCCAACTTCCAGTCGGCTGCCACCGCCCCAACCTCCAATCGGCCGCCGCTACCTTCCCTCCCAGACAAACTCGCGGCCGGTCGCGGCCGCCTCACATTCTTCCTCCATTACCGCGGCCTCCCTCCACCCCACAAATCGGCCGCCGCCTTCCCCTCCCCCTTTCCCTCCGTTCTTGCTGCTGCCCCCACCCCACCCAAAAATCGGCGCCGCCTTCCCCTCTCCCTCTCCCTCAGTTCTCGAGGCTGCCCCTGCGCCAGAAATCGGCCGTCACCGCCCTCCCCTCCATTCTCGCGGCCGCCTCCCCCTTCTATTCTCTCGACCTCGGTCGCGCGCCTCTAACCCTCCCCCATCGCGGCCGTCTCCCTTCGGTGTCCAGGTATGTTTTTTTTTTTTCAATCTCGACAGACTAGTGTCGAGTAGATGCATTAATGTCGGCAAAAAGTTGTCCACAATAGTGCATCTACTCGACACTGGTTTGTCGAAAGTTTTAAAAAATTTTTTTTTTTTTTTGAAATTGTTTCGACAAATATGTGTAGATAGTATGCATTCCTGTCAACAAATTGTTGTCGACAGTAATGCATACTATCGTCACTGGTTTGTCGAAAATGTGCTTTAAGTTTTTTTGAAATTTCTTTTGTCCGGATTAGTTTTGAAATTTAGGTGAAAGTATTGTAGGTGGAATTTTTGTTGATTTGTGAGCAAAATATCAAAATATTTGTGGGTGAAATGAATTTTATGTTAGTTTTGTTGACAAAATATTTTTTTTTGTTATGTTTGGGTGGCATTTGGGTGGTGGGTGGCTGTCGGAGGTGGCGGCAGCGCCGGAGGTGATTGCCAAAGGGCTGCTGGTGTAATTAAGTTAGGGTTTAAAATTGGGGAGTGTATTTATTAGATCAAGTTTATTAAAAGGATAATTTGGGTATTTTACATATTTATTAAATTAATAAATGAGTGGAGGGAGTAGACTTAACAAAGCCGGAGGGGTATATAGTCAGGGCCGTACGGTTATTTCCACCTCTTTAGATACACTCCCCGATTAACACACTCCCCTTAAATTTGGTAATAGTTTAACCACGATAGTAAAAAAAATTAAGTATAATATTCTCTCACGCACACACATGTATAATACAGAAATTATACAAGTTGGAGTGGAATGGCATCGCGAATGGTGGTCTCGAGGGCTTGCCGAATCAAGACGAAGCTCGAAACGGCACTGCAAGCCGCCGTTTTGGATATCGAGGACGTCTCCTACCAGCACGCCGGGCACGCCGCCGTCAGAGAAATGGACGCTGGCGCTCAGGAGACGCATTTCAATGTGAGGGTCGTTTCCAGCAAATTCGAAGGCCAAAACCTAGTCAAACGACACCGTATGGTCTACGAACTTCTCTCCGACGAGCTTCAATCTGGTTTGCACGCGCTCTCAATCACTGCCAAGACCCCTAAGGAGGCTGGCATCGGATCTACCGCTGATACAGAGTAATAATTTCCTAAATTAGGAGTGTGAATGCATTAGTGTTTCTCGTGTATAATTCAAAATGCATTTGTTAGATTATCCTTATGATCTGATTGAGATGGGATTCATTCTTCAAAATTGGGAATTTTATGTCTTGCGAATCAGTTTATGTATCAAATTGCAGCATCAAATTTCCCCTTTATTCAGAAGAATTATCATAGATTTGGTTCCCAATAATTTGCTTATGAGATCACTTGGATTTTCGTTTGTGCATTTTTCATGGTTAATCAAGTGATTGATTTCTAGTCCTGTTAATGATTGGATTGAATTGTTTATGGTTTAGTGTTTATAGAGTAGGAGATTTTTTGGATGCCAAATGAATGATTAACATAACAGAACATAACATACTGGTGGAGTCTTTTTGCCTATCAATCATTAGGTGTTTCCTCTCCCCAGTCCAGTCCAGTGTCCATTGCTTCTGTGAGATTCGTAGTGCTACAAACTGAGCTGCTCGTGAGCTCGGCTCGTTAAGGCTCAAACTTGGTTCGACTTGACTCATTAGACGAGTCAAGCTCAATATCTAATTTTTTTCTTTTAATTTCATTAGGCTGGTTAGACTCGTTTCAATAAGAGCTCGAGTCGAGCTTGAACTTCAAGTACTCGGCTCGGCTCAAATAACAGCTCTAGTCTATCGTTAAAGCTTGTAGGCTGTGAGTGAGTGAGTGAAGACACATCTTTGGCCATAGGGTACACTTGCATATGCTGGTTGAGCTGCATTTCCCTTGTGCACTCTTGACATATTTGGCATGGTTCTGCAACCTTGTACTGTACAGAGATGCATGTTCTTGCAGGTAGACCACATTTGGAGGAGCCAAAAATTAGGCATCCACCTTGAATTTGAATCACAAACTTTTTTTCTTGCTTATATGAGCTGGCTATTGTCAATTAGATGCTCAAGTCTAGGTAATATGATGCTAAAAAAGGGCTTCACTTTAGACAGCAATTAGATGGATGCTGGTAATATACTCCGTCCGTCCCACCACAAGCTTCTTATATTTCGAGCATCCCACCTCATTTTCTTTTTTGTGACATGTATGACCCCACATTACCACCAGTTTTTATTTCAAATGAACTTTTTGTGGAATGGAGAGAGTACTACCCTATTCCCATTGGCTGACCATTAGTGCTCCCTTTTTAAATATGTATAGAATAACTTTGCAAGCTCTCTAAATAAAATATTATCAGCTCTCTAAAAAATGAAGAGATTGCCACATTTCTAAAATAGGTATAGGGACAGGGATATGGATTTATTAAAACAAATTCCTTCAAATACGATCATTTTAATAAAAAATAGTTGCTGCTAACATTTTAGAATTAGGCTTTATTAGATACTCACCCAATCTATAATTTAAAGGCCAAAATTGATATACTGTATAATATTGCCAGATCTGTGATTTTTTTTTTTTGAACACCAATAAGAAATTAACACGAACAAGCCATGTTATTATGTTAGGAAGGCGTTCCACACAATTTAGAAGCTCGTCTCAACAATAAGAAAATTTGTAGCTGATTCACGTGTTATGCAACACTAAATAAACAACCGCAAGTGTACGGCGTCTATTGTAGCGTGATAAGCACGAGGTCGATCCCACAAGGAGGCTAAGCGTAAAAGGGTAGTTTGCTAGTCGAGTTCTAAGTAGACGTGATCGATAATTTGAGTGGTGTGAATTACTCTAAGATTACCTAACAATGTGTCACCAATAAGTAATGAAGAGTAAATACGAAATCGATCAAATACCATGCAAATCAATAAAACGAAGGTAAAATGGATAAAACTCAAAGAAAGAAAGTGGGTTCCAAGGCAATTGTAGTATTTAGACGTCCGTTTATGAGAGTTATCTCGTTTAAATGGCTATTAAGGTTATCTCATATAGGGTGATCACACAAGAAGAATTAATTAATCTCTCGATCTAATTAACCAAAGGCGCAATGCAACATAGGCTCGTATCTCTACCTCACAAATGTTACACCACCTAAAATAGCTCCTAAGATCATTCAAATCCCTCTCCGATAATTAATCCTCTCTCGAGCTCATAATAATACCGGGTTGCATGCTTGCATACGATTAAATGGAATAAATCTCTCGATCTTACCCCAATTAACAATGGATCAAGCAAATCATCATGGCCACTAACAACATGCTTTACAATGGATAATTAAACATGCAAATAAGAGATAAACACCAATTAAAGCAAGAAATTACTCATAAACATCAATCCAAATCTCTACAATGCCTTAGAACCACAAATTGTTTAAATTACAAAATCCAAATGAAATAACTAAATAAAAAGAAAGGGAAAGAGAAAGCTTAGTCTAGAATGTGGTAGGGAATGGAATTCGGGAGCTATTGCATCCTTTCTTTCTTGATTTGGTGAAGAATTGATGAAGATATGGCCAAAACACCTCCAAGTATGTGTAACTATGTGTGGATTGGGGGAGAATGTCTTGAATTTCAAGAAAGAGGGTTTATATAGTGTTTAGGTAGGGTTTGAATGGCAAAATTGCAAGTTGGTCCCTAAAAAATGGCCAAAATATGGAGATGGCACCGAAAATGGGTGTAGTACGGCCGTGCACGGAGCACGGTCGTGCCCTTGCTTGGCCAAAATGTCTCAGTCTCTAGGTGCACTTGCTCGAGCACAGTGCACGGTCGTGGCCTTGTTTTGGCTTGGAAATTGGCTCGGCCGAGCCATGAGCTCGGCCGTGCTCTTGCTCGACTTCATCCCTTCTCGTTTCGTGCATATCTTTCGCCTCGGGTGTCGGATTGACTCGATTCTTTTGGCTATTCCACTCCGTTTTTCGAGCCGGATCCAATGGTGCACTCCTCTTTCCGATCCAATCACTTGTGGTATGTGTTTTGCTCCCAAATTCCATCGTTTTACCTATAAAATCGACAAAACACTACCTTTCTCTCATTTTGGCTAAAACAATCATATTCAATGCATAAATCAATGAAATCCACATCAAAATATGCTTCACATGTGCCTCTAAAACGTGTAAATTCCACCCAAATCAGTAGCAATCTTTGTAAGAGATTGTGTCACACAGTTGGGTTCACGATTTACCCAATTCTCATTTTGCATGTCTCCACTGTATTGCCTTATATCGTGTTGTCTGTTGTCCACCATGTTCATGACATCCAGGACAAGTGTGTATTAACACACTTTTTTTTTCTTACAGTAAAACACATTTGTCCTTATAATAACACTAAATGAGTATACCCGTGTTTTACGCATAAAAGTAATATTCATAATATGTGTTATACTTGAATAATTTAAAACTTTGGGTTTTATATTTTAAAAAAGTAGTTATTGTAAATAATTCATTGAATTAATAATTATTAATAATGTTAAGAATATCTTTTTTTTTTAATGATTTTGTAGGACTTGATAAAAAATGTTTATAGGAGGAAGAGTGAGATATAATTGAGTTTTAAAATAATAATATAGTAATAGAATCAATTAGAGATAATCATTCATAGACAATATAGAAAGTTTGACCACATATAAACACACATAAATATTTATCATAAAATGACACATTGCAAGATTTTTTTATTTTTATTTTTGGAAAAATCCTGTCACCCGATTGATTCATGAAGAATCCACCATACTTTCTTATTCTTTTTTAATGTGCTAATATTGTATTTGGGCGATATTCTCTAATTTAAAAGCCTTTTGGAACTTGATTCAAAATATATACTATTAATCTATCCCCCACTAGTCTTGGTTTGATTGACACATGGAAGAGCCCTACTGAAATTGAATTGTCTTAATACATGTTTTATTTAGAGAAGAAGATACATTGATCGATATTTATCATCATTTGAAAAGACATGCAAGCCACTTTACTTTTGTCCTCTTCCATTATTAGTATTTTGTAGTTTGTACAGATTGATCCACAATATATTATTGAGATTATTATTTATAATTATAATTATACAATATATGGAATAATTGTATTTTGGAAGTAGCAATCAAACAATCAGATCAGATGGTTGGGGAGCTACCATGCACTTTCACAAGTCAAAAGTGGTTTTGTTGAAAACTACTGCCAAACATACGGACTAAATTTAAATATATTAATGGAATTAATGTAATGATATTAAATATTTAAATGTACGCTTTAACTATTTGAAAAACAAATAAATTCTTAACTCCTCATTACTAAAAAATCATAATGTCCTGGTCTGAATCAGTGTTGTAACCACTCGAATTATCTCATATTTTGGAGTTTAAAGAAATTATTTGTAGCATAATACTAGTTAGATTTATTGGAATGAAAGTATGAAACAACCTTTGTTTTTATTTTAGATTTTCATTACATATGTCGCTCGATGTATATTATTGGACAGGAAACACTAAAAGAAGACTCATATTTTAATTTAAAGACAAATACTTATGTGTAATGGTGCAATTTTAATTTAATTTTAACTCGTTTTAATGAGTTATAAGATAGACAATATAGAATAAATAGTATTTGTTCATACAAAAAATATTAGCTTATTTAAATAAATAAAAATTGCAGAACAATATTAACATTTTCAGTATACAAACGACTTCTGCGAAAATGAAAAAAATATAGATCAAAATTGCACTACCCTTATTTTAATTTTGAGTGAATGCAAGTAAGACTATTTTTGAGGTAATAAGTAATTTAAATTTTATTTTTTTGTGATCAAATAAATTAAATCAAGTGGTTAATTAAAAAGGAGGATAATTTAGGTATTTTTTTAGACTCTAGTAATTACTAGGTGTGAATTGTGATAAACCTATTTTAGAGGTTGATTATATTTACGTGTCTGCAACTAATTTCCAAATTTTGATAAAGCCTAAAGCCTAATAGCCTATGGCTATATATAGTGATTAACAATTAAATATACATTCTCTTTATTTAATACTATGATTGTGTGAATATTATCAAATTTAGATCATAGACCCTAAATTGAGACAAAGATTTAGAAAATCAAGTGAGATATTATCCTATTCTATTTTTCTACTACTTTCTCTCTTCTCCTAATCTTTGTTATATATTCGAGTTTCTTATACTGGTTTTATTGCACATTATCAATACAAATTCACTCTCATATACAAAACTCGTGTTTAGTGAGTTAAATATAAGTTACAAAGTATGTAGCGTATACGCAGAAGAAACAACTCATCTTCGTAAGTTCATAATCTAAAAGGAGATTAATATATCTCACGCCCTACTTTGGTGAAAGGTAATTTATGGAGTACAATTTTTATTGTTATTTTTAATTGTCTCCTTTATTTGAATTGTTTGATTAGATTAGTACTTGCTTGACTGCACTTTATTAACGATATCTGTATATATTATGAATAAATGTGTAAAACACATTAATTTATACTCTATGCAATTGACATTAATTTTTGTTAATTTTGAAAAAGACAATTGACACTAATTCATAATAAAATGTTTGAGCCACCCTACCCTACCCTATGATTTCAAAATGGCAGTATAAAGAATTCAAAAGCCATTGCCGCGGCCGCTAATGGTGGCCCGCCACCACCAGCCACCACCACTCCCATATATATATATATACACATTAATTCTTCACTAATTCTAATTTTTAATATGATATTATGAGCCATTAACCTGCCTCTTCTGTAGCCATAACGTACCCTAGCTAGTTTCTTTAATTAATATCACAAATTATCATATTCTCACTATATTACTATACTTTATTTTACAAATTAATTATGTTGTTAAAGTCATATTATTACCTCATCATGTATTTCATATTATGTAAAAAAAAAAAATTGATTTAGTATAAAGTTGTACACCAATTAAATGATGAAATATTAAATTACACAAGGAGAAAATCGACCTTTATTGTGAACTCTATTTTTCGATTTCAAATGACACTCCATATGAATAACAATAATATTTTGTATCAGTTTTTTATCAAAGTTTTTAATGATCCATTTTCATATAGTGTTACAAGGTACGAAAAAGTACATGTTCAAGGACTTCATAAGTTTCGTAACTCTTCTTTTATGAGTGCAAATATTACCAGAATAGATTAATACTCCATATATTTTCAATTTATATTGTTGTAGAAAATTCCATATCCTATTCAATAGTGGAAGGCTCAATATAAAAAATGAACCCACTCCTCATTATTAGACATGTACACTCCCCCAAATTGTTGTCATTATTTTCGTTTGTGTATATTTTATACTTAATTATAAATTTATTAATGTGTGGTAGGTGTTTCCAATAATCAGACAAGCTAAGTTTAAGGGACCCTTTTGACAACTCGACTTCAATTGTGGGTGAATTTGTATCTTTGAAAAAAAAAAAAAACTATACACTCTTTGTTATTTTGCAATAAAATTAAGAAATATAATTATTACTTTTTACAAATTTTCCTTTCATCAAGAAGAAGAATTTAAGCCCAAAATATAGTTTTCAATTAAAAGGAGAAACTTTAGCCATAAGATAAGGGGGTATTATGAAAAAATAGTTAAAACGACAATTTTTTGAAATAAAATTTAAGTTAAAAAACGATAAACAACCTGGGGGATTAGTTAAAAGGCTTATTAATATACCTTCAAACTAATTTGTTGCTAGCTTAAAACTTAAACAAATAATGTACCATCTTATCCACCAAGCAAGTTCAAAAGGCACGGGACAAAAGAGCTAGAGGGGCCAGTATTTAAATAAAGATGGAATAATTAGCTGCAAATTTAATAATTATGAAATGCATACTTAAAAAAGTTCCTTCTTCTCTCCATTAGGTGTCTCTCCTTTTTCTTCAAAAAGAGAAAAAATAAAAAAGCAAGCATCCTAATATTTGGTGGTGGTTCTTGTTTAGTACTTCATTTTTTAGCTGCAAATAGTTGTAAAGCCATATATTCTTCTTCAACAAAACTGCATCAAAAGCCTTAGCAAAGGAGCGCGTTTTTCTGTTCATCTTGCTAACGAGTTTCGTCTTTCTTTTCCGTCGTGGTAGATGGCGTTTTCGTCGGTAGAAACATCGGGGCATGATTATAGTAGTGTGCTGCAGAATGTTGCCATGGTTTTGAAGGTGATGCTTTTATCATTAGGCTTGATTTCAAGTGTGGCAATGTTGAGAGGGGCATTCTTGCCATTTTCATGTGAGTTAGTTCTCTCCAATGTTGTTGGATTTTGGAATTCCCTCAAGTGTTTCTTGTCTTCTCCTCTCTACATTTGTATCATCATCAACTTGATGGTGCTACTTATAGCCACCCTCTCCACGTTCCCGCCCCACGAACCCCCGCCGCCACCACCACCACTACAACCCCCGCGCCTCGACGTCGTCGAACCACCACCACCACCACCACAAACACAACCACAAGAATTACTATCAAGAACTGAAGAATTCAGCTCCACCCCAAGTTTTGATCATGATATTCATGTTCATGATCATGATGATTATTTCCCAGAGGTTAAAATGGAACCTGATCATGATGAGAAGTCGGATGAGGGTGAAAAAGAACAAGAACAAGAAGAAGAAGAAGATACAATTACAATGGAGGCAACATGGAAGGCGATAAGTGGGGGTAAAGGGAAACAGCTGACAAAGAGTGAGACATTTATACAAACAGGTAGTGTGCAACATTCAGAGGAATCCCCCGCAACATCAAGCTTTACATGGAAGGATCTGAAGAAATCAGAGACGTTCAACGAGGCAGTATCTTTAAGGAGAAGGGGCGGGATGAGGAGGGATCCTTCAGTTGGAATCGATGAATTCAATCAGCAAGTTGAAGCCTTCATCAAGAAATTCAATGATGATATGAGGCTGCAGAGGCAAGAATCTGATCAGAGGTTCATTGATATGATCAACAGAGGAATCTAACTACTCCACCATTATTGATTTTGCGAGTTTTTATGGTGATAAGATTTGGTTTTGATTTTGGTATAACTACATTCAAGTTTTCTGGCTTTTTTGTATAGTTAGGTCAGGTGCTTGCAAGGGATTTATTCATCCCTGCTTCAAGGATATGAATATTTAGTTTAATTTTTAGACTACTTATTTTCTTCAGTTTGGGCTTTTGACTTGGGATGACTTTGTATTCAAGGACATAATTCTTGGCTTTGGTTTGATTCATTAAGGGCCTGTTTGTTTTGGTACTATCACGTTCGGGTGGGGGACGTAATGTCCCTCGTCCAGTTCTAGTTCAGTATTTCACCACTCAATTTCATTCACCTCTAAAAATACACACACATCATCCAGGATTTTTCCATCCGAAATTTTCACGTCCTACATAATCCCAAAACGAACATACTCGAAAATTTCATGGTGAACTTAGCATCAGTGTTTAGCCTACGAAGATTCGTTGTTTAGTGATTTTAAAATGAAAAATACACAAAATTAAATATTTTGTAAATAGTAAAACTTTGTATTTGATATTGAAAAAGAAAACTACGGAGTATCTTTTACTCCTATCTCTTACTATCAGATTTTGAATAAAAACTTACTTATATTAGGCGCTTTATGTTTTATGACTAGGTCAAGGTCATATGAGATTATTGTTGACTTTATTCTTTGCCAAATAACATATTGTTATATAATGCTATAATTGTAGTGTGACATTAGAGATTACTGTATTACTTATTTCAATATCGAACAAGAATCTTGAAGTTAGGTGGAGCGTCAGAGAAAAGATATAACGAGAAATTTGAATAAAAATTTGGGTTGCTATTTATAAGTTCATTATTGTTGTTGTTTTATGGTCAAAACTGGAGGCCTTTCTTGTCCGAAAGCCTTGTTGGACCTTGTTTTTACTATTGAGATGTGATTTGTGGGAGGGAAAAGTTCATGAATACAACGGGGCGTGTCTTTACAACATTGGTTCCAGTTTTGTTGTTTTAAGGCGTAATTCGCTGCGTGCATTATTAATATTATTATTATTTTGAAGTATCGGGTATCCGGTCCAAGGACCGACTAATTTCGGGGATCAATTCCACCGTCCACTTGCGGGGATCTCGTTTAAAGTCAGAGTTTTGCGCTCTACATGAACTGACCACATAGGAATTGTTTGTACCTTAGAGGATTCGAACCTAAGACCTAGAGAGGATCACACTCCTAAGTCCCAAGTCTTGCATTATTAATATATGTTATTTACAAAATAATTAACTTCCCACAATAATGAGGGCGGCCTTAGACGGTGTAAGGGTGTGCACCAATCCGAAATTGGACCGGATCGGAATGGAATCGGTTTGGATCGAAACCGAAATGGCGAAATCTACCTTAATGGGTGGACCAGAGACCGGACCTGAATTAATCTGGTCCAAACCGATTTTTTATTTATTTATATTTTCAGTTTGTTTTTTAAATAAAGTTTTTTCAAGTTTATGAAAGTTATAACAAGAATGATGAATTTGTGTGTGAAAAATAGAGTGTTGGTTCTTCATTGGAGATCAACTTCCACCAATGTGAATTTTATTTACAATATTATTAATGATCTTTTAAGACTAAAAAAAAATTGAACATTTTTTTTAAAATTATATACTTGAAAAAATTATAATAGATCTCAATACTTTTATCTCACATCCTCACCAATTATTTGGTTTTAAGCATATTGCGTTTCTATTCTTTTTTTAGAGTTTTAATGGAAGAAATATTTTCGAATTTTTCAAGTTAATAATCTTGATTTTATTTAGTTTAGAACAATTGAGAGGGCATTATTAAAAAAATATATAAAGAATATATATAAAAAAAAAATCAGATTTTCGGTCCAGACCAGTAAATTCTGATCTTAACCTGGACAAGATCGAAAACTCAAAATTCTAAAATTTGAAGGACTGAGGACCGGACTGAAAATTAACATGTCGGTCCGGTTCCGATCCAATCTTTTTTGCACACTCTTAGGTGCAAGCAGACCCCCTTCCCGGTGAGGAGGCTCGGATTAATTTTTATTTTTTATATATTATACACCTATAATTTAAATTGTTGTAGTAATATTTTTATAAAATTCTACTAGTTTGGTTGGAATGTATCATTTACATAAGAGTTGACCTTCAATAGGTCTTGATTTTCAAACCTCACCATTTATTTCTTAATTTTTCTTTACCCAAATAACATGCTATTTGCTTTTTTATAAATTTATTATTTTAATATGTTTAGATCCACTATGTCTACTCTCTTTTAAAGCATGTGGCCTTTCTTACCACAAACCTTCAACTTCATTGGCACACCAAGCCTACTTGCTTAGTTTTAAATACATAAAAATTGGCTGAAACATATCTCTTCAAAATTTACAAAAGTATGCTTTCAAAAATAAAATAAAATTACAAGAGTAGACTCGACCAAAAATTAGGGTTTTTATTATGGATAATACTGTCTTTTTAATATGCAAGTTTGTTTATCATACTATTTGGTGGGTGTATTTTCCAAGTATAGAGAGGGGTGCAAACAACTAGGGCCAATTTTAAGTTGACATTTAGATATTTGTTCAATATCTACTTTAACAAAGTACTAAGAATATTTCTACTTAATCCTTAATTCTACTCTATAAAAATGTCACAACATACAATTTTAACTTTAATAGTTTAAAATAAAAAAAAATAGCTTATTTAAGGAATACTTAATCCTTAATTCATAATTTTTAAAAGACAAAGGCTTATACAATGAAGGAAAAAACTTATTTGAGAAATACTCAATTCTTAACTCATAAATTAATAAACATGTAATTAAATTTAATTCATCCTTTTCAAAACATTATGAAATAAGTATAAACTGTATTTTTTTTAAATCTAAGTCACAATTAATTTAGTACTGTAATTTTTACTTTTCAAATTGTAAAATGAATGACAGTGTCAATTGCATGGGAATAATATAAAAAAATTTGAACTATTAAATAATTTGAACTCAATTTCAAATATTAATCCCCGAGAAATTATTTGGGGTCGAGTCAATTTTTCCATCTTTTTTTCCCTCATATGCATGATTATTTATCTCAGGGAAGGGGTGTGTTTATTTGTCCATCAATTCAAACATACAAATTAGGTCAATATTTTAATTTTGTGAACAGTGCAATCTCACTTAATCATATCATAATATATCTATCATGTCTAACAAAATAAACTAGCCCTTAACTGATTTAAGTACGTTAAAAGAAAAAATATACTCCCTCGTCCAATTTTATTATTTTCAATTCTCTTTTTTATTGTTTAATTTTATTATGCTAATTTCTTTTTTAAAAATATTGTAAACTTATTCATATTAATTTATCTATACCCTCCAATTAACACTTATTTACTTAAAATACAAATTTATTAATAAACAATTACATTATTTATAAATATGTTCTACAATATTCTATCATATTTTTAATTTATCTATTTTTATATATAAACTAATTAATATTTATTAAAACTCATATTAGAAAAAATGGACATTATAAATTTAGACGTAGAACCGAGGGAGTACTAGCAGGTCAACTATCTCTGAGTCACGATACATACATAAATCAATATATATGACCACTGTATTGAATTAATGACAATAGTACAAGGGTTTTCAAAAGGTACTCCCTCCATTCGTCTATAAGTTTTACGTTACTTTTTTACACAAAGATTAAGAAAAGTGATTAAATAATACATATAGTATAAGTGATAGTGATTGAGAGAGGAAAGAGATAGAGAGAAAAATTAAGATATAAAATGATTAAGTGTAAAAAAAAATACTTACTAAAAAAGTTATGAGAAACTTATAGACGGATTGACAAAAATAGTAAAATGGGAAACTTATAAGCGACGAAACGAGTATTTATGAAAGCAACGTTAATAAGAGATAAGAAAGATTAACTCACCGTCCATAAAGTATTTATGAATGGGTAATATAGACAGTTAACTTAAAATATTTTTGTCCAAAATTTTATGGGATACTTTAGTAAAATTGAAGGTTTGTTTGGTCGCCACCTTAATTAAGACAAACACTTTCTTAATTTATACTCTAAATAAATTAAAGAAGCTAATAACACTTGTGTAAAATATTTTACACATAAAATATTTTTAATTATGATATTTTAAAAAAAATTGCAGATCAAAAGCCTGAATTCGAATCGTTCAAAATATTTGCGGTCGCAAATAAGTGGCCAATATATTGTTAAGTCACTACAAGACCATAAAAAAATGTACTATTACATGTCATAAAATATTCTTGAGAATTAGTCTAAAAAATTAAGTGCCTAGAATATTTTTGAAAATTTAGTAGTACACTTTTGACGTGACAATATTTTAATTATGTAGTAACATAGTTTTGATCATATAGTAAAATAATATTTGAAAACAAAAAAATATATTTTAATTAAATTTAACCTCTTTAACCCTATTTTAACCCACGAATATTTTAATTATGTAGTAACATAGTTTTGATCATACAGTAAAACAATATTTGAAAGTGAAAAAAATATATTTTAATTAAATTTGACCTCTTTGACCCTATTTTAACCCACGAATTTTTGTCCAAAATTTACTTAATTATCTATATTTCATATAATTTTTTGTGTATTTATTTTATATATCAGTAATTAATATTTATCAAAATCAGTGTACAAATAAATAAATAGCATATTGAATTTGAACGATAAGATTATATTATAAATCAAATATTTAAATTTCATTAAAAAAAGAAAAGAAAAAAGAATAATGGTGCCACCCATTCAAAATCGTGTAAAAGATAAGGAACACGATTCTCTTGAAAAGTGTAAATGAACAAAACAACAAAACAACCCGAATCTTCCAGCCTGTCAACGGTTGAGATTGCATCATGGTAATCCAATCCAACGGCCTAAACACTGTAACAGTTACAGGCGATTTTGCGTTGTTTCGAATCTCTAACTTCAACTTCAAGTCCAAACTATACATACAAGAATACAATTCTCAAACAATGAAGCTCAGAGGCACATTGTCATTCTTTGTGTGTGAAAATGGCGTCGTTGTCATCTTTATCGGAGGAGGGAAAGGGAAAGGAAACGGAAAATGGAAAGCCGTCGGAAGATTCAGCTAAGAAGAAGGTGCAGAAGGAGGGATTGGGGTGGATTGAATGGATGATGGGCTGGTTTTATCTCGTTTACGAGATGCTGTTTCAGAGGATCATCGCCAGCAATTTGTCAAATCCAATGCCGTTACCTCCCATTAACGATCTCACTTTCGTCGTCACCGGTTCCACCTCCGGCATCGGCAAAGAAATTGCCAGGTATTTTCAATTCTCGCCCTTTCTATTTTATGTTTTCTCCAATTATTCCTAGTTAGCTCCTATATTAGCTGTTCTGAGTGTGTTTCGATCCATGCTGATGGCTGATTGAGTATGTGTAATTGTTGGAATCAGAAGTGTTTTGGAAAAATGAAATCAGTTTTATTGAGTAACTTAATGTGCTTCCCAATTCACAATTATTTGATTAATCTGTCACATTTGTTGGAACAAGGAGAGTCCAGGTCACTTATTTCTTGATTGTGTGTTTAGAGTTTCACAGTTTGGTCCTCCCTATTCTGTTGGTTTGGTATCCTTAATGTGGCTCATAATGAATTATGTTGCAATTTTTCACAATATATGGATTTCAGTTTGGATAGCAACAAACTTGGCCAAATGTTTCATATCGATTCAACTACTCCTTTTTGAATGGTTGAAGGTGAAATTTAGGAGGGAATTTACATACATGTTTAGTGACTGGTACAAGAACCAAAAGTGTGTCTTAGGAGTTTATGATCTCTTTTTTGTTTTCTTTTGTTTTGTACTCTGGATGTTTTGTACTACTTGCACACCTTGTGTAGTCTTTCAATAATTTTTTTGCTTGAACAAAAAAAAATTAAAAATTGAATCAACTGCTTCCTGCATAAACCAGTCAACTATTTGGCAGTTTCATTATTTCCTGTTTTTATCTTCTGGTTTGATTGTTGGACAGGCAATTGGCCGAAGCAGGGGGACATGTTGTGATGGCAGTCAGAAATCCAAAGGCAGCAACTGACTTGATAAAGAAGTGGCAGCAAGATTGGTCGGGAAAGGGTCTTCCACTCAATATTGAGGTACCTTATGAGCACACTGATCTCGTGTTTGGAATTAAAGATGTGCTGACTCCATTAATGTGTTAAGATACCATGTTTTCCTTTTTTTATATAAGTTGATGTTTGATTGTTGTATCCAATTAATTGTTCCTGCTTTAGGAAATATACAAATCCTCATTGCGGCAGCCTGAAAATAGACTAGTTCCAAGATTGGGATATTTAAATTCTCATATTTTTTTCAATATTTAAGGTGATGGAACTTGATCTTCTGTCTCTCAAATCTGTTGTGACATTTGCTGAAACTTGGAACACACGTTCTGGCCCTCTACATGCTCTCATCAACAATGCTGGGATATTCTCCATTGGAGGTTCGTATGTTAAGAATCTTCTCGGAAAATACTACTTATTGATTTTTTCCTGATAGGCTTGCTATAATGGTGCCTATTTTGATTACTGATTGTCTGCCTAGTACTGATACTCAACTGTCCGTAATTCATTTTTCATCTTGGTTAAAAATATGTTAGGTGCTTGGTATATGTAAACACCTTTATCTTCAAACTTCATTGATCATTGAATTATTTTCTCCTACATATGCTGTTACATTTATTATTACTTGAAGCAAAAGAAATAAGATAACTTCCTGGTTTTACATATTGCATTCTTCTTCTGTTCAGAACCACAAAAAATTTCGAAGGATGGTTTTGAAGAACACATGCAAGTAAATCATCTTGCTCCGGCACTGCTTTCAATATTGCTCATGCCTTCCCTTATAAGAAGCTCGCCAAGTCGCATTGTTAATGTGAATTCTATTGTAAGTTTCATGAAGACTTTGTGCATTATTTATGTATTTCAGTTCCATGGCTAAAACTATTTTCTTGATTTCAAAGGATTGATGTGAATGAGTGGAAAGGATCGTTAAATATCTAGTGACTAGAGATATTTATAATGAGAAATGGTTACATTTTGAGCACCAAAACATTCCATACATAAAATGTTGAAAACATTGTTTCATTATTTAGGTGTAGAACTTTTATGGTGTTCTAATAAAAAGTCATAACTCTTTGAAAGCCATGCATCTTTTCCATTTCAGAATTTCTTAATGGAGTTTTATATACATGAACTAAATTAGAATGACAGGGATTTTGGATTAAAATAACTGTTTTATATATCTAAGTATTATTATTTTAAATTAGACCTCTTTTCTTGGTGCATGGAAATATGAAGGATTTCTAACTTACAAAGTCATACTCTTGATCAGTTGAATAGAATTTGATCAAATCTCAGCCTTTCTTCATTTGGTTGTTAACATGTTTGCATGTTTTGGATTATATCTAAAATCTAGTGGTTCCATTCACATTTCATCACATTTTACTTCTTCATATCTTATATTTGTGGTTATTCACTTAAACTTGAGAATTACTTTCAGAACCATAATTTAAAGTGCCTTTTAATACATATTATCAAATTGCCGAGGTCGTTATTTAATATCTTTTCAGCTGCTCTTAAGCTTGGGATCAATTGTTCCATTTTGTGTTTGCGCAGATGCATAACTTGGGATTTGTTGATCCAGAAGATATGAATGTTACATCAGGGAAAAGAAAATATACAAGTATTGTCGGATATTCAAACAGTAAACTTGCACAGGTCTGCTCAAACGCTACTCTAGTTCCTTGGGTTTTTCAGTAAAATTCCTTGTTTCTCATCTATTGAGATACAAACTCAATCAGATATTATCATAAGGACAATATTTCCAATAATGGGACGAAGTACAAACTCATTATATCTAATGCTATCCAGATATGTGAATGCAGGTCATGTTCAGCAGCGTCCTCAACAAGAGACTGCCAACTGAAGCTGGCATAAATGTAGCATGTGTTTCTCCTGGAATAGTCCACACTAACGTTGTAAGTTTTCGTTATATCACAAATTCTGAGCAAAATGAGGTTCTCTTGTGCCAAATTTGACCACATTCATGTTGTTTGTTTGTAAATGCAGGCTAGGGATCTTCCAAAGATTTTACAAACTGGTTATCATTTAATTCCATATTTTATTTTCAGCCCTGAAGAAGGTAAATTCCCCTACTTGCTATCTGTTTGTCATGATTATGTTGTGCAAGCAGCTTATTGCATCTTATGGGAATTGCAGGGTCTAGAAGTACGCTATTTGCAGCAACTGATCCTCAACTTGTAGATTACTGTGATTCGTTGAAAGCAGATGATTGGCCAGTTTGTGCTTTCATAAACTACGATTGTCGCCCTACAAATCCATGTGAGGAAGCACACAATCTTGAAACTGCTTACAGAGTGTGGGAGAAGACACTTGAACTTATTGGCCTACCCTCAGATGCAGTCGAGAGGCTTATTGAAGGGGGAGAAGTGAAATGCAAATTTGGGGCCTCCTAGTAGCATCATTTTCGATAAATTAGTTGCCATCATCATAGGTCTACCACACTATATACTGATCCTGAGTCGAAATGAGGAATTTTTATGTTGAATGCTTCTAAGATCTGTAACTTGGTAGTCTGGGTTTTTTCATTCTGGACTGATGGTTTTGTGGTGTATCACTAATGAGTAGCTCTTTGTTAGACTATTATTTTCAAATTTTTGTTTCTAAATATAATAAAATTAGATAACACGGGTAATACGTAAACAGCCATACATAAATATACTTCGAAGTTGAAATAACTGATAGATGAATTTGATTGTGAAAAATTCAGTCATACTCAACTTTGAATAATGTGGTATACCATACTAATATACTATTCACAATGCAAGTATATACTACTCACAAGAACATTTATTCATTTGTACGCAGGTGATAAATATTATATCTACAAGCCTATGGAGCTGGACTGGAGCCAAAGGAATGAGAAATCTTCAATATAAATTCGCAGACGGGGTTGCAAACCCAATCATGGTCCTTAGTGTTTAATCTGATTTGAGGATAAGCTACTGGGAGTGTAATCTACTGCTTATGCCAAATTTCTGGCTATATAAACTTATACTGTAATAGTGGGTAACTCTCTTTTGTGACAATATATTCATTTTTAATGACAAAAAAAAAATATATATATATTATATCTACAAGCCTAAGTCATAAGTATTTACAGTGAGAATTTCAAGTATACTTTGTGTAAAAGTCAAATTTTGCCATTGATGCGGAAATCGACCAACCTGTTTTCTTGCAAATTGACATGCTTAGGTGGAAATGAGATTAGACGTTTAAGCGGACTAGGAGTTGGATCTAGACAACCGTTTTTTGGAGTATTAATAAAAAAATCTGAATAATAGAGAACCCTTTATCCATATTTTTTTTTTGGTGTTATTTCAAATTTTCACTTTAATTCTCAATGACGCATGCATTATTTTTTTCCTTTTCCTTTTCATTCAAAGAGATTAATATGACTATTGTTTTTAATGCAAATTGATGACTTTTTTATATCAATAGTATCTGATTTTATACTTTCGTTATAATATTACCGAAACTTCTTTATAAAAATTATACTCCCTCCACTTTTAATTAAGTGTTATTTTAACAATTTTCAACAAATTAAGATATATAATCATGTACCATTTTAATCTCATTAATGATAACTAATTTTAATACTCCCTCCGTTCCAGAATTACTTGCACACCTACTTTTTTCGGACCTTTAGAAACTTCACCCGTATAATATCTACAATATTACATTTAATGTAATTATTTTTATGGTCCATATATACATATAAGACCATTCACTTACTTATTTTTTTATAAAATTATATCTTAAAATTTTATTTATTATAATATTTTTAAAAAAGTGAGTGAACAGTAAGTATGCAAGTAATCCTGGGACGGAGGGAGTATTAAACTTATGTTTAGTAATGAATGCGGCCAATATTGTAGGTGATATTCATGTGTACAATAATTAAGATTTATCCATGATTTATGCTATAGTACTATATTCAAAAGGGAAAAAATTTAAATTAAGGTAAATAAAATGGAGGGAGTATAATGTATAAGGGTAAAATTGTCAAAATTAAAGTAAAAAGTGTAGAATGACACTTATTTTGAAAATATTAAAAAAGTAAAAGTGACACTTAATTAAAAACAGAGGGAGTAATAATCAATCGGACTTTCTAGGGTGAATTTAGATTGTTAATTTTCGACTTCTGCCACTTTAAATTTAAAAGGATGAATTAATTGTATGATGTGACTAATGATTAATGTCACCAAATGATCGATATAATGGTATTACTTTACTGGACTGGAGTAGAATTAATAGGTCGATTTCCTTAAATTGAGGGTGGAGAGGTTTCTTAATTGAATTTCATTAAAAGTTGGAATCTTAATTGATTTTTACCCTTCCAAATAACTTTTGAACCAATAATGAGTGTACTAAGAGTAATTGATTGTCGCTCATGGATTCCAAATTTCAAATACACACTCTCTAAATTTCCTTTTAGTAATTGATATTGACGGTTACAAATTCCTTTAATTAGAGAGGAGATCTTCTTTCACCTAATTACAGAAAATCTTTCTTTATAGTAGTATGATTTTAGACCATTTTACTTTAATCAATTTATTTCTATAATCTTTATTTCCTTATAAAAGAGTGTGAAAATATAAATAAGATACTCTTTCCAATTATATTAGCATCAATTTCCTTGTCAAATTTAATTATTTCAATTCTTTTTTGTTGCCCTTTTCGTTGACTTAATTCACAAATAATTACTTTATTTTTAAATTAATCACACAATACCCCTCAATATCTTCAACATACATATTTATTTTATATATAAACAAATCAATATTTATAAAAAAATGATATACAAAAAGATTGAAAAAAAAAGATGTAAATAATAAAGCAATAATTTAACGAAAAGAATAAAGAGGGTATGAAGTGTGTAAATAGAGTTTAGATTTCCCAAGATCAGAAGGCGAGGGTGGGGTCTTATGAATTAATTGTCTGTACGGCTGTATATGACGTGTCATTCATTCATTGGGCAGCACTCAAATCATTCTCAGCGGGTTTCTTAAAACCTTCCTCTGATTTCTTCTGTCCACTCTCTTTACTTCTTCACACACTCAAACTCTCTTTCTCTCTCTCTCTGCGTGTGATTTTACATTCGGATTCTTGGGGGTGTAAGAAAGAAAGAAAAGGGTTTCCAAAACACAGGTATGAGCATGCCATTTTGATCAAACTAGTGAGTTTTTGTGTTTAAAAATGCTGTCTTTCTTTGTTTTTCTGCCTTCAAATCAAGGGCTCTCTCAGTTCTTTAAAAAAACTCATCTTTTTTTGTTTATGATCAACAAATATTGCACACACACACGTGCATTCATTCTTTACATAATCTGAGTAGTTATTTTTGTGATATTTGCTTCTAGTATAAAAGATATGGTGTATTATTAGTATTAATTTCTATTTGGTACGAATTATGTGATGGGGAAGGGAGAATAAATGCACTCTATTTGTTAGGTCTTTATTCAATAATGCATGTTTTATACGCAAATTCTAAGTTTTTCACTGTTTTTGTTGACTTTTAATGTTGTGTAGGGTCTCTATTTGCCTGCTAAAAGAATGGTAGCCAAAGCAGAGAAAACTGGCGGTGGTGGGGGAGTAGAGGCTGCGGCGGCGGTGGTTGCGCCGTCAAATCAACCACGGCGGAGAAAAAGCTTCAACAAACCATCATGGCTTCTCTGCACCATTGCTGGTACGTGTGTGTTTATTAGTACATATTTGGATTCTTGAAACAATTCAAATTTTGAAATAAAACAAAACTTTTACTTACTCCCTTTTTTTGTTAGGTTTTAAAATTTGAAAACAGTGTGAAAAAGGATAGTATCATGTAGATCCATATTAGTATTAAAAACTCCTTTAAAAAGATATGAGGAAAAATCCAAAAATTGTTACATACTGAAATACAGCATCAATTTGAATTACAAAGTGGGGCCATGATAGTCCCTAGGCTACACCCTCTGGCTTTGAGTAACCAAACAACCCTGAGAAGTCACTTTCAAGTTTCAACCCCTATACTAAAAGAATTGAGGACCCAGAAAGGTGCTCTTCACAAAGCTACAAAACTTGCCTTCTTTTGTACATTGCTGTATTTTCCAACTTTACTGCCATTTTCCATCTTCAAAACATGAACCCTTTTGTGTTAGGTAGCTTTTATTGCAGCTTTATTGCTGATAGAATATGATTTTCTGATCTGGAAACATCTGGGGTTTGTAGTCTCATCCCATCCCATGTGTTGTGGCCAGTTTTGATATACCTGTTTGAAATCCCAAAAACCAAAATATTGAAATTTGATGCCATTGATACCATCACAATCAGGAAATCTGTCAAGAATCAAGAATAATAATGAGCTATTAAATACTTGCTGCATGTTCAGGAAACCCAGGGATTAATGTGTGCTTTAAATGAACCTGCAAAGATTCAAACCAAACAACAATCAAATAAACCTATAGTCTCATCATTTAGGACCACAAAACATACCTATCTAAGAGTTTGAATTTCAAATCTACTCATTTTTTGGGACCAATTTTTGAATTGTTGAGTTATAGGGGGACCAGTTTCAGATTTTGAAAATGCTAGTAACATTTATTGCAATTGGAATCAACAGATTTGGACGAGAAGATGAACATGCTGACAAAGAAAATGCCTAAAAGAAAGAGTCCAGATAGTTTTGCTGAAAGGGCCAATTCTTACTATAACGAACGTCCTCAGCTGCTATCATTACTCGATGACTTGTACAACAGCTACCTCTGTTTGGCAGACCGTTACTGCCAAGTAGTCACCAAGAACGAGCGTCACAGTAGATGCTCTTCCCCTGTTCCAATTGTGAAACTTGATGAAATCACTCAATCTGATGACGGCGAAGTCATTGATTCTGATACTGAGAGCTCACTGTCGTTCCAACCTACAACTATGTCTCTTGTTAAACTTAAAGAGATGGATGCTGATATGATTATGGCAGATATGGTGATGAAGACGGTAGAGTATGATATTGTTGTGAATGAGCTTTTCGAGGTTGAGAAGCGATGGGGTGAGTCCTCTAGGAAACTAGAGCTGCAAAAGAACTTGTTGGATGTGTTGGAGTCAGAGAGGTACATTCTGTTGAACGATAACGCGGCTTTGGGTTACAGAGTGACGCAATTGGCAGAGGAAAACAAAGGGTTGGTTTCAGAATCGATGTTTTTGAAGAGGAAGGCTGCTGAGCTGGCAAGGTGCGTGTTGAAGACGAGGGAGGACCACAGGGTGTGCATGCTGAGTAGGAAAATCGAGGATCTTCAAGGGCAGATTTACGGGTTGGAGAAGAGGAACAAGGAGTACTATGATCAACTTGTGAAACAAGAAGAGAAGAGTGTGTTCAAGGGGACGAAGATTAAGGGTGATGAACACTCGGAGCAGGTGAATTTGGAGGATTGTTTTCAAGAAAGTGGTGGTGTTTACGGTCTGAGAAAATGCTTTAGCTTTAATGTGAAAAAGGGGAGTGATCAGAAGGCAAATGGCGAAGTTGAAGGCAAAAAGGTTTCGAAGTTGTGGGATAAGGTCAGGAAATTCGATTTGTTCCAATGTGCCCCTCACTTCATTCCTCCTAGCTCCTGAGGAACAAAAGAACAGTTCTATCCAAACAATTTCAATATGAAAATTATAGTATAGCACTTGCTGAATCATATTAGTATATGTAACGTCACAATTTCTGCTCTAATTTGATATTAATACGTATGCAGAAATGTTATGGAAAGGAAATACATATGTAGAAATGAAGCCGCATCCTTGTAGGCTGCCAGCCTCTAATCTTATTAAACTTCTAGAAATATGAATTATTCACATGCAAGTAAGTAGCCTGCTCTGGGTTATATGGAAAATTGTACCATTGAGAAACGGTGGATAAAGCCTAACCCTTTAGTTCAATTACATTCGTTCAATACAACCAACAGTAATGCAAAGACGGCCTCAATCGGAATTTGCAGGAGCTAGTTTCTCCTGAAGCTTTGCAATTCTTGCCTGAAAATAAAAATAATACGGAGTATTTCTTTTAAGCAAAACGAACATTGGACCCTGAACTAAGGGGGGTATTTTCAACATCTTAAGTTGAGTGTTTTCAAATTGAATATTTTTATTTAAATTGTGCATCTAGCTGATTCTGTTTTTGCTCTAATAATCTAATCTACCTTTATATCAAACACTCTGACTTCTAGTTTTTACAAAATTTGCAAACTCTAACCACTTTCACTATTACACAATTTTACTCACAATCACTAAATTAAATAACTTTGTCAAAATCAAATAGTCATCCGCAACTTTAGCATGATAAATGTAAAACTGTAGAACATGTTGAGTAGTTGACATTTCAGAAATATGTTTTTGTGTTGGGGGTTGAGGGGAAGATAATACCCCACTTCAAAAGAGTGAAAAAGCTGTCAATACCTTGAATGACTTGGATCGGCGAATAGACGGGTCTAAATCTAAAGCAATTGCATAAGACTCCTCAGCTGCATTATATTGATCCATAGCCATATAGACATCACCTCTGCAAATATAAGCCTGCAAATATGAAATTGGTGAATCTTCTCATAAATTTCAAGTGATTTACACAACACGATTGGAACCATAATCGTCTACTTATAATAGTTTCCTGCAACACATGATAAAACTTGGAAATTTAATTATCTTAATTATTAGGATTGTTGACTTACTTATAACTTAACAACTAAACATTGGAACATCAAGAACAACAGTTTGTAGTTCATCTTTCAAAAGGATCTTGACAATATTAAAAACGAGTACACTTGCCTCAGCGTAGTTAGGTGCAAGAGCCAAAGCCTCTTCAGCATCTTCAAGTGCTCCACTTATGTCTCCAATTGCCAACCTCGCGGCTGACCTGAAGATCATACAACGTTACACGACCCTCATAATGTATTTAAATTCAGAAAATGCATTTTGTCCAATTTGAATAAACGAGATTCTGCATACTTCAGATGGGACTAATGTATAACTGGAATCAAGAAGCAGGCTTCAACTAAAAATTACTACTCCCTCGTCCCGCCCTAAGCTTCTCATTTGTCTATTTGGGCGTCCCGAACTAAGCTTCTCGTTTTCTTTTACAACACCCACTATCTCTATCTAACTTTACACTTTCTTATTTCCTACCTCTTTCTCCTCTTTTTGCCTCTTCTTTTTCCCAACTCTCTCTACATATTAGACAAGAAAATAACACAACAGAATGAAATTAAAGCTCCACAAATTACACCTTTGCTTGTATATTATATGCAAACCCCCAAATGGTTTGAGCTCTACAGCCTGCAAACATGAGGCATAAGTGAATATCGTTTCAAAGCATATTCCCTTTAAACAATAGCTCAAAATTAAGCAATTTTTACAACCATGTGTAGTGCAGAGTAGAATTCTCTTTCCAAAACTACCAATTCACATCACAAATACCATCAACAAAAATTGAAGGTGATACCTGTGAGAGTAAAGTATAAGCCTGAGAAAAATCAGCTTCTTCAGCTCTCTTCCTTAATGCCAACGCCTCCAAACACTTAATCGCGCCATTTTCAACCCCACAGACGGCCGCCATCACATCAGCTGCCTTTCTGGGGGTCCCACAGTGCTTCACAAACACACCCTCCGGCAAAATTGCAATATTAGGGCCCGACCCACAAAAACCGAGGCAGCCGCAGGAGTTCACAGTAATAGAAGGGGGGCAAATTCCAGAAAGAAGCTGCAAAATATCCAAAGATCCTTGCTTTCTGCATGCCTTGTTTGTACACACTCTAATTTCAATTTTTTCTGAAGAAGTTGATGATGATGATGCTTTTGCTGCTATACTGTTAGCTCGTTTTCTAGTGATTCTACTTGAAGTTGAAGGGAGAAGCAAATGGGCGCTGTAAGTGTTCGCAGTAGCTACCATTTTTCTTTTCGACCAATCTAGTCTAAATTGTCCAGGCAGCTTTAAATGTAAATACCTTATCGAAGTTAAAGTTTCATTCGAGCGACCGAACACACTTTTTCAAGTATGATATTGTACGATAAATGACAATTTTTTGACAAATATCATGTGAAAGCTACATTTTTTTATTTTTCAACATTGTTTTTACAATGTTTAATTTCTTCAAAGACTTTTTTACAATTTTCTGCTATTGTTGAAGTAGAATTTCGAATTTATTGAGAAATTGCAGAGAAAAAGAAAAAAAAAATCTAGGCAGTTGAAAACCCGATTTCTAACTTCTGCACCTTTGATTGTATTGCATCGTCAAGATAAGCAAATAAAAGATGGGTATCGTCCCAACAACAGCAAGTCGTATGGATAAACTGAAATATAGAGACTAATGTGTCTTGAAACCTCAAACTTCTAACATAAGATTACAGAACACATGCCAAAATTGGGGCCACCTATAATCTAATCTTATACATTAGCTTCAAAAAATTTCATCAGATAAGCCCATAGTCTGATGATCGTGATGACCATGTGTTCGTTATGCAGAGGGAATGGCGTCGTTCGCTGTTTCACCAGCAATGCATGTTTCCTCGGGTAACCTGAAGCTTAAGCAAAACATTGCCTGCACAAAACGATAGATGCTTTAAAAATCCAGATTTCAGTAATGGAGATACAGAGAGAAAGAGACCAGTTTATACCTTGTTTGGCGCAACATCTCTAACCCTGTGAAAAATTGGGTCTTTTATACAAGCACCCAGTGCAGTCTCTGCCTTCTGCAAAGTAACACAGAGTATAGCAGTAAACAATCTATTTGGAAGGAGGTGGGGGAAAAACAGAATATGGGAAAAGCAACTGAAAGACGTAGCTCTGCACACAAAGAAACTTACTTCTTTTGTTAAATCCTCTGTCTCAGTTGATCGTATGAAGCAATAGCAGTGTATCCACGGGAGAGAGCCTTGCCAGTATTTTCTGTTGATAAGACCTCTAAAGGCATCTGTACAAGTTTTATATTCAAGTGCTTAATTTCTCACATTCCTTTTTCTCAAATATATATATGTGAGGGTAAGAAAATGCTTAATTTGAAGAAAACACAAAAATAGGCATCTCATATAGAGGCCACAAATAGGAGAAGAATTCAGTTCATAGATCAAGATAAACAAAGGCAAAGAATATTATTAACCATACACAACGTAACATAAATGAGAGACACGGACAAAAAGCTAACTTGCAGGGACAAAATTGCATAAAAATTCTACCCGTACTATTCAAACATCTTTATCTTCTTGGATGCAAGATCCTCATACCACGAGAACTGGACATACAAGTTCTATGTTAAGTTCCACTTAGAAGATCCATGTTCCGAAATAGTCTAAACTGACAAACAATGTGAGTTAAACCTGACTGACTGCATACCAGCACTTGAAGACAAACTTTTGTTGACCATGCTAAAAATAAACCAAACAAATAGAAGAGGCAGCAACTGGAAAATAGAAGAGAACTAACCAAGAAATTGTAAAGCAGAGGCAGGTAGATTCATTATGACATGATCGATGTGCTCCCACGGCTTTGCATCAAAAGGTTGAGATTCTCTAACGCGCTTTAAGCCTCTTTTTTTCCTTTCAGGAACGCAACTGCCAGCACTGTTAGGATTTCCATTTTCTACAAGAGATAGCGCAGAGACATAAATTAAGCAGCCAAATTAAGATGCATCTGCTGGGAAATACTAAAACACTATTTGGATACAGTGATCACTGTACCTTCAAGCAAACTTTCAGAACGTCTTTTTACAGCAACTGAATTCCCATCTTCCTTTGTCTGCAATTGTGCATCACTTTCAAACTCAGCACCATTCTCATCTGGAATTCCATGCATAGCACCTTCACGAGATTGGAAGTGTAACTTAATAGCTCATAACCATACAATGGAAAGCATCCAGCAAAAAAATATTACCAGTTTGACAACTATCTTTCAGACTTGCTTGTGAGTTATGCATGTCCCCTTCCTCAGAAGTATTTTGTTTTGCTTTATCAGATTTCGGACTACCTTCGCTTGAAGGTACTTTTATTAGTGAAGAAATAAACTTTCTTGCATCCAAATTGTACGCACGGACTAGATCAGAAACCTTATTGATTTCTGCATTTATCTTCAGATACCGAATGCTATCCGGATTTAGATCATTTGCATACACTTTGCAACCTTTCTGTGCTGCTGGAATAGCAAATGGACCAATACCAGCAAACATATCACACACAGTATCCCCAGATTGGAACTTCGAGATAAGTCTTAGATGCTCATGTTCCAGTCTAGAATTCCAATAGACCAAACCATAATCAAGCTTGAAAACTGCTTTATACTGTTTCACCTCTGTTACCATATTAGAATCTCCTGCTAATACTTCAAACGTTGGCACACGAAACTCATTCGTTATTGTTCCAACTTTATTAACGATAGTCTTGATTCGTGGATAATTTTTCTGAAAGATGTAAAGGAGCAGTTAGATGCAAAGAGTCCAGACTTATAACAGAAGATTATTCAAACAATGATAGTATCTAATGATAAAATCTAATCACAAATTTTATATGAAAGAGCTACAGTGTTGTGCCACTAGGCCCACTACAGAGGATTCTTCAATAGATAGAGAACTAATCCAACGAGCACTGTTGAGTGTGTAACTCTTTAACACTTCTCTTCCTGACTCCAACGAATTACCCAATCATTAATTTAATTATGGATTAGTTTAAAGTTAATCTAAATACTATGCAGTAGGTTCAAATAGCCATATAACATTTACAACATAGTACTCAAAAGGCCAAAAAAATTCAGTGTCGTAACATACATCATAGATAACTTTTGCTATAACCTCCTTGTAAGGAAGTAGCTCATCTCCTATATTCAGGTGGGCAACATGACCTGCAGACAGATCAAGCACAAACTATAATCAGTAATAGAGATCAAGTATGAGAATCTTGATTTGCAGAAAGAAGCCCTCCAAAATATCTGTGCAAGCAGACTTAAGAGAGCTCTAAATGTAAAGTGTGAATGCTAACACATAAAGTACTTAACTATTGTCTCAAATGATGAAGGCACTTCAACCCCACACGGCAGAATCTGTTTTAATATGTGGTCTGTAACCAAATATATAGGAAAAGAATTAATATCAATAACTGATTAATAATTTGTAATCAAATTTCAGCCATATAAACCCTACGAATCATAACGATACATAGCAGCCATTCAGTAAAGC
This sequence comes from Galeopsis tetrahit, assembly GCA_963675135.1. Taxonomy (NCBI): domain Eukaryota; kingdom Viridiplantae; phylum Streptophyta; class Magnoliopsida; order Lamiales; family Lamiaceae; genus Galeopsis; species Galeopsis tetrahit. The sequence continues at coordinate 93,594,290 of OY776119.1, forward strand.
GTGTGTGACTGTGACCCAATCAAGCATTTCCTATCAAGTATCTCAATTTCCATTTATTATATCACAACCAAAACATTAACAGCTAAAAGGTGCTACTTCTGTCAAGAGTTAAGATAGTAATGACTGGTTAAATTGCATAAGTAGATGACAAACCTGCGCTCCAATATGAATAACCAAGTGTCATAGAATATGGAACTACTTGGATCTCAAAGAGCTCTTTCAACTCATTAACTTTATCAGCCGGAATTTCTGATAAATCTGACATTAATTGGCCAAAAAATAAACCCATCGTTAGAATAACAGAGATATCCAATACGTGCTTCTTTTACTGATTTCTCGCACAGTTCAATAATAGCTAGAACAAGAAGACACCTGAATTTTGAATCTTCTCCGATAGTAACATATAACGATTTTTATCACACGTTGGATCCTCTGTTATAGGCTTGATGCGTGGCTTATCAAGTAAATATCTTCACAAAAAAAAGACATTGGTAAAGAAAATGAGAAGATGCATTATATAAGAGCTCAACAACATCGAGGTAACTATTCCTCACATACCCGTTTAGAATCCGGGTTGCAAGTTTGCAATGCTCCCGTGGAATTCGAAGTGCCCACAAACTCAACTGCACGTCAAATTTTTTCTCGTCCAACATTTCAACTACAACCACCCAAAAATTCAACAGATTACAAAATGAATGACTTTATTAGTTTATTCAACTTCAAGGGGTCACTGTTTCAGGCTTCAAATATACAGAGTACAGAGCACAAATTCATCCATATGTTTGCAGTAATGAGACCATCCAGAGCATAATGCATGTATTCATGAATCGAGATTACAGAAATATAAACACAGGGAGTTGCATCACATGATTTTGAAAGAGCTAAAAACGCAACCTTTTTGATAAACTTATGGAAGTTGAAACCAGTTGATTCATGAAAACTGCCATGCCCTGAACTGAATAACAGTCAAAATCACACAAACAACCAAAAAAGATAAAATTTGTAGAAGAATTTTATCCGAATATGCAATTCTGAAATCCAAATTAACTCCGCAGCCTCTTATAACCAAGAAAAAAAAACTTTTAAGCATTCATATCGAAATACTCAGGTATACATCGATAATTTGCTACAAAAATATAGAAAATGTAAGAAACTGAAATTCAAGTTCGTCACAGTTGTATAAGGTGTTTTTTAGCACAAAGGACAAAAGGTATCAATTAAATTGAAACACTATAAACCAGAATGGCAACAATTAAATGCAAGGAACACCAAAGATAAGCACAAAGTTATTACCTTTCTGCCGGAAACCAATGAACCTTCTTCACCTACGTCTTCCAGTTTGGGCACAGAGTGGTTTTTCTGCACCAAAATCAATCTAGGGTTTACAGAAGGGGATTGAAAATATATTGTATATTAATATTCTATTAATAATTTAATATGCTTAAAACTATTTATATCGATTAATTCAATATACACAGTGTATTTTTTTAAGTATTGTATGGGTAACTAGTGCAAAACCAATCTATTAGGATTATTAAAAAAAATCATTTTTTTATTTAAGGGTAATTAAAATTTAAAAATGAAAGTTAAAAAATAAAACTGAATAATTTAATTAAAAAAGACAAAAATTTTAAAAAATACTGTGTATACGGAGTATATTAAAAAAAAAAAAAAAAAGAAGAAAAAGATGGAAGTTAAAAAAAAATTACTCCGTATATTGTTACTATTACCAGCATGCTAATGTGATCCCAAAAAATTCAGTCAAACTGAAATATAATTGCCCTATAATATATAGGGGAGAAAATTTCATTTTACGTCCTGTAACTTAGGCCTAATCCAAAATATATCCTTTAAGTTTTCACATTTTCAATTTACGTCCTAGGGTGTCCAATTTACATCCTTTTTGGTCCAATTTACGTCCTTTCCACCGGAAAATTGGAAATCCGGTCAAATAGTCCAATTTACATCCTTTATGTTTGAAAATTAAAAATTAGTAATTAAAAAATTCTGAAAATCTCATTAAAAATTTAAAAATCTCATTAAAAATTTAAAAATCTCATTAAAAACTTATAAATTGTGTAAAATAAATATAAAAAATCTAAATTTTTTTATAAATTGTACAATTCAAAAAATCTGAAAATGTGTAAATTTATTTATTTTTTCTTCTAAAAACTCATAAAAATAAATAAAAAAATCTATAATTTCTACAATTCAACAAAATCTGAAAATGTTTAAAAAAAAATTCTTTCTAAAAGCTCATAAAAATAAATAAAATCTATAAATTAAAAATTTTAAAATATTTAAAATACAAAATTCCACAATTTTAAAAATATCGTGAAAATGAATTTAGGACGGTTCCAAAATCGATCAAGGTGTACATGGAACTTCCACTCAACCTCGACGGTGAGTTGGAAAATCTCGTGGGACCCAAATTTTTAGGAGTTCGAGCAAAACATTAATAGGAAACGAGTATGAATCAAGTCTGGTTTTTAATGAAATGTTAATAATATTTATTATTTCTATTAGATTTTTAGAATTAAGTAATTTTTAATCTACACATTTTTAATAAATTAATGAGATTTTTTTAGTTTTTAAAATTTTAATGAGATTTTGAATTTCTTAATTTTTAAATTACACGTTTTTCATTCTTTCAATTGTAGAATTTTTTATTTTTTGTATTTTCAAAATTTTAGAATTTTTTATTTTTGTTTTACACATTTTATAATTTGTAATGATATTATTCAAAATTTTATTGATACATTTTGAATTTTATTTACACATTTTATTTTTTTTAATTTTAAGGAGATTTTTGGATTTTTAATGATATTTTAGATTTTTTAAATTTTTAATGGGATTTTTAGAAAATTTTAATTATTAAATTTTAATTTTCAAACTTAAAGGACGTAAATTGGACTATTTGGCCGGAATCCCAATTTATTCCTCACATTCCGGTGAGTTTTAAAATTTTCCGGCGAAAAGGACGTAAATTGGACTAAAAAGGACGGAAATCGAAAAAGTAAAAACTTAAAGGATATATTCTGGATTAGGCCTAAGTTACAGGACGTAAAATGAAATTTTCTCTATATAGGGATTTAGATTTAGTAAATGTAGGTTCATTTCGATTCACCTGGTGCTGGCAGTGATAGTCCGAATAAATTTATATAGGGAATACATCAATTTTAGAGGGGTGTATTGATGGTGGATTTTGTAGAATTTTTTTAGACTTTTAAAGTTTGAAAGTATTTAATTCGAATTTTCAAAAGTCTTTAAAAATTCTGAAGTATTCAATACGTATTTTAAAAAGCCTTAAAAAAAATCTTTGGTATTCAACGCTTATAGATTTTAATACTCTATGAATTTTATTGGATTTTCCTCCAAAAGTATAAATAAATTACACTATCCAAAATCTCTTCTAAAACCGAGATTTCAATGAAATTTTTCAGATAACTCGAAAGACAAAAGGTCAGAAGTATAAATGACAATATTGACCCAACTCGCGGATACCCGCCCCGCGAGCTTTAGGTCAGGTCGGATGCGCCCCGTATTGAGAACGGGTCGAATCTGTCCCGCCCCGTATGTGAACGGATCAGGTCTGGATCTTATGTCCGACCCACGAGTATCCGACCTGACCCGAATTATTATATATATATATATTTTTAATTTTATTTTGGTAAAATACTTTATATACTCCCTCCATCCCAGGATTTTATGCACACTTTGATAGGCACGGAGATTAAGAAAATGAAATAAAGTGATGTGAGGTAAAATAAAGGAGGGTATTATTGGTATTATTATTTCCTTTTTTGGAGTGTGCCAAAAATGTTGAGACGTCCGTTAAGGAAAGTGTGCATAAAATCTTGGAATGGAGGGAGTATATAATATATATAACATGAAAAATATTTATATTATTGTTAATTGTTTCAATATACAGTAGAAACTCTATAAATTAATAATGTTGGGACCACCAAAATTTATTAATTAATAATTATTAATTTATATATTAATTAATATTTTATTAATTTATAGAAACGCTCTTCCAAACTTCCACTTCTAATTATTTATTGTATATCAAATGAAGGGTCTAATTTAAAAGAATCCTTCAATCTTCCATATTATTATACTTTTTATGTTCATTGTATTTTATCACTTTATGAACATTAAAAAATATTTTCAATATAAATATACAAGATCAAAATATGCTAACACAAACAAATCATACACACAACATGACTTCTCATCTTACGGTATGTAAAAAATAACAATGACCGACGAGATTCGAAAAGCATCATGCAAGCACAACAAGGATAATCCAAGCTCATTCAAAAGCAATTGCAAGAATGGGTTCTTACTAACTATGGTGAAACTTTTAGGTGAAATTGATAAGGAAAATTAGAGACGAGATTTAACGTGAAATTGATTTCAACAAAAAACAAAAGACAATTGAGTCATTTTTAAGAAACATTCATAAATCATTCATGTAATATGTAGTATATATATGGAATTATTAATTTATATTTTATTTGGGGTCTATAGAAATTACAAAAAATGTATTATCTTATAATTTTAGCGAGTTTATTAATTTAGCATGCTATCCCCGAGTCGGGACCGACCAAAAATATTATTTTAGAGAGTTTATTAATTTATCGAGTATTAATTTAAAGAGTTTCTACTGTATGTATATATGTATTAAAAAAATTATTTTCAATTGTGAGAAATAACTTAAATAAATTAACTTGATATGAAAAAATGGTGCGAGTCTGCCCCGACCCTCATGGGGCAGGTCCGGAGCGACTATCTAAGACCTGTACGGGGCGCGGGGAGGGTCCGGTGCATAATAAATTAGAACGGGTTTGGAGCATATACGAGTGTGTTTCATATACATTTGCATCAATAGTTCCAGCGCCGGAGTTTATGAAAATCTAGGTAAATCAATTAAAAAAAAAAATTCACAATCTTGTCAGGTCTATGAAAATCCATATAAATCAATAAAAAAGTCAGTCAAACTTTGGATGGACTCTATGAATTTTCTAAATCCACAGACTTTTTAAAGTCCAAAAAAATCCAATAGAATCTCAATTGAATACACCCCCTTAGTCTCGGTATCAATTTAATCACGACCTTTACGATTATTGTAAAAAATCTCAACATTTTATCGTGTTACAATTAGATACACATTTTTTTTCTCCGACCAACAATTGATGACGTGGCTTACCGGAGCTTGCCACACCAGATTACACATATTATTTTTTTAATAAGACTCCCACTTTTTCTACTTGTGCGTCTCTCAACTTCTCAAATTCAAAAGTTCTTCTTTTTCTCAAACTCAATTAAGTTCTTCTTTTTTAACCCTAAAAATTAAAATCCCCTAAAAATCATATTCTCTACTTCATTCCATTCAAACCTTCATTCCATTAAGTTCATTTCATCCAGCTACAAATTCATTCAATCATACCAATCATGTCCTTAATATTATGACTCATACTTCAGATTGATCAGCCACGTGTATTAGTTATTTTTTTAAAATTATTTTAGAATTATATTTTACGGGTTATTAATATATATATATTTTTTTATGGAGGGTTTACAAGATCATAAAATAAAGTTACAAATCATAAGGTTAAGATCTTCATCTTCAAACTAAAGCGAATCACCAGTCTCGCCGTCCACTCCAATCGTGTGAAGAGGAAAGACGAGTTTCCCTTTGCCTTTAACATGTGTCCAGGTTTCCAATCTTTAAACGAGACAACCCCACACTAAGGTGTTCTCATGTCAAGAATAGGAAACAATATAAACAGACAAGGTTCCACCTAGTACTAGATCCTAAGTACCAACCCACAAGGGCTCTCGAGTCTATCTCAAAGAGCCCAACCACAAAAAAAGAGTCTCACAACCACAGCAGAGTCCCATATTGGGGAACAAGACGCATAAGGCGCAACAGAACCAACCAACATCAACTACAACACTATACAAAGCAAGTACAGAAAAACTACTTATGAAAATAGTAAACAAAATCAACGAATAAATACCCGAACGATCACCGTGGCTCCGTTAAGGATAATTTCTACGTTGATCCCTAACAAGAAAAGAAGAGACACTAAATAAAAGATGGAAAAAAAATGGAACAACCGGAATGACGGCAGCGGCGGTCTAAAACAATGTAGGTCTGAGGATCAGCTACCTAGATCTTGAAAAAAAAAAAATAGATGAGATCGGAGAGAAGCTTGGCGACGGCGTTCCAGCGGAACAACTATAGACCGGAGGTGAAAGGACAACGAAGACAGAACGACAACGACAACGTGAGCGGCGAATCTGATGGAGGCCGGTGGAGAAAGGGGAGGAGTAACTCTCTAGAGAGAGAAGCTCCCCCTTCTCTCTAGAAACCCCTTATACACAAAACTTTTATGGGCCAGACTCGTGAGATACTATTAAAAGAATTATGACACAATTAAAAAATACTCCCTCCGTCCGCCTATAAGTTTTCCATTTTACCACTTTGGTTCGTCCGCCTATAAGTTTCCCATACATTTTTTGGTAAGTACTTTTTCTTACACTTCACTTTATATCTTCCTTTTTCTCTCTATCTCTCCTTCTTCCAATCACATCACTTGTACTATATCTATTATTTAATCACTTTTCTTAATCTATGTGTCAAAAAGTAACGGGAAGCTTATAAGCGGATGGAGGGAGTATCACCTAATTTTCTCTTTCAACAACACAACAGTCAACACGGAAGCGGGAAGCCACAAAAAATCACTGGCATTGCAGTGACGACATGCTTATCCAATGTAGGTTTCCTTAACTTCTATTAATTTATTCATACTTTTTTTTCGAATAAAGGTAGACTTAACTTCCGTTATTACATAACCAAATCGAATTTGGTAATCCAACCACAAAGTTCGACGGGTCTAACCATACACAAAGATTACTAAACTGCCAGGATTTCTTAGCAAAAGTGTGTACCATCACATTGACAACCCTTTTAACATAAGTAACCGTAGCCTAATAAAGACAGAAAGATGTCGATTTCACACATTGGAGGTGCGATTTTCACACACTCCAGGTGTGATTCGCACACAATCCCGTCTCCACCTCTTTCTCTTGTGGATCTTGTAGATCTAGCCTTCTGTCACGTAGATCTGCTCGTTTTCTTGTAGATCTGTGAGTTATTGTGCCAGATCTGAACCGTCATTGTCTGCCGCCTTCCGTCGTCGCCGTCCTTGGAAGCAGATCCTTAGATCTACTTTGTTCTTGCCGTCACCGTCACCGTTGCACCGTTTTTTTCCCTTCTTTTATTTTATGTAGTTTTTTTCTTCGTTTCTTGTTAGGGATCAACGTAAAAATTATCCTAACGGAGCCACGGTGACCGTTCAGGTATTTTTTTGTTGATCCTGTTTACTGTTTTATAGGTTGCTTTATTTTGTTTGTTTAGTATAGTGTTTTAGTTGTTTTTGGTTGTTTCTGCTGCTCCTTGGGCGTCTTGTTTCTCGTTATGGGTCTTTGTTGTGTTTGTGAGTCTTTTTTTTTTATGGTTGGGCTCTTTGAGATGGACTCTAGAGCACTGGTGTTTTGATTTTTGGGATACGGTACTTGGTGGAACTTTGTCCTTTTATTCTGTTTCCTATTCTTGACATGAGAACACCTTAGTGTGGGGTTGTCTCGTTTAAAGATTGGAGACCTGTGCACCTGTGAAGGCAAAGGAAAACTCGTCTTTCCTCTTCTCACGATTGGAGTGGACGACGATACTATGTTTGAAGATCAAGATCTTGTGCTCGTGATTTGTAATCTTATTTTATGATCTTGTAAATCCCCTCCCATAAAAAAAAACATAAGTAACCGTAACATTAGAGAAACTTATCAATGGCAAGTGAAAACATAATCACCAAAAACTAACTCCATAGACCCGGAGCCATTTATAGCATCCACAACTTTCTTCGCATCACCCTTGATAATACAATTATCCAATCCATGCTCCTTAAGCTAAGATAGCGCCTCGTCAAAGCTCATAATTTCGCCTACCTCACTGCAAAACATCCCCGAATAACCCTCATTCGCGTCATAATAAAATCACCCTGATCATCTCGAAGAATCATCCCCAGCCCAGTCGCTGCGTCTCGCTAAATAACGCAACATCCGTGTTAATTTTTCGCAGTCCAATTATGTAATATATACATAAACATGCTAAATCCCATCTATCATATATTTCTTGATTTCCATTAAAATTTTGAGCGAGCTCTTATGAAAAATTTTCACCATAACAGAGTGAGTATGATCAAACATGTTCTATTCTATGAAGTCGGAACCCTAAAAGTTGTTTTGGAAGAACATGGTGAGGAAAATAAAAACAACATAGCAACATATTTGATAGAATATAATCTCATTGTGAATAAATTAAATTTGTGTAGTAAAAGCTAAATTGGTGCCACTAAAAAAAACCTTCAAAAGAAATACTCCATATATGTCTGTCACAAGAACCCTGTTAGCCAAATGAATGAATTAAAGTAATGCAGGATTTCTGTTCCACGACAAATACGTAGGATCCCCCAAAGGCCTTGGTTTAAAGATGTAGAGCAGTGAGAAAACAAGTGCAAGTAGTAAGCTAGTTCCTCCTACTGACATATAAGTCCTCCCCAGAAAATCATTCTTCCCTCCAATCCATGTTGCTGTTGAAATCACTAGCATCTTTTTCCCATCAAAAGAATAGGTGTTGTAATTGTTTTGAATCACAACGGTTATCTCCTCGTTCGCTTCAAGGTCCGTCTCAATCCTCCCGTACAGTTTTCTGAAGCTCGGTAGTGCTGCTGTTCTCATCCATACCATTAGATCCTCTTGCTCACTCAGAGGTTTAGTCTCATCAAGTTTGCCACCCCCAATGAAGCTACTATTTTGGAAGTTTTTGGGGTAGACGTCGGAGCCAAATTTCTTTGTTCTATCGCTTCTCCAAGCGATGTCTTTCTTGTTGATATCTAAAGGAGCATCGTTTATAGATAACTTGTACGTATCGTTGAACAAACTCCAAGCGATTAGGCCACATGGAACGATGGGCTTGCTATCAGTCCCTGCCTCGGGTGCACATAAAGTGGTGTGAAATCCCTTTTGGGAGCTCCATAGCTGATGATCACTTCTACTTTTCACATATCTAATTCACCACAAATATATCAACACACAACTTAATACATTGGATGTAAAGGAAAAGCATTGCAAATGTATAGTGCCTAACCTTCTATGGTTTTGATAGAAATTGTCTAGCTGATAATACACATAGATTGGACTCTTCATTTTCTTCGGAACCTGCAGCACGTTAACAATACGATAACCACAAACGAAAGACATACATAAGTACACAACAAATCAACATTCTTAATAGTAGTGATAACAAGAGTTATTACAAGTAGGGTCCTGATGCAGGTTTTGTTTGATGTAGAATCTTGAATGAAACCAACTCTCTCCCCGTTTGACGGGGCGCATGCATCGTCATAACGGTCCACAACTTCGACAACCTAAGAATTGTGTGCCAAACATACATTATACTTAATAAACTCTGTTCTACACCCAAAATTCATTAGTATGTACATATGCAGAGTAATGATATGGAACCCGAAACCCACCATCTGATTCCATATCAAAACGAAACCCACCATCTGATTCCATATCAAAACGAATACATAATTTTAACATGAGTCATAAAGAAACATATATAGTATTACAGTTTCTGATGCAGAAAAAGAGAGGAGGCCAATTGGGATGAATAATATTGCAATGGAGAGGAGAATTGCTATAACCTGAAAATAAAAAACATGAACAATAAAGAAATAAACAAATCAAAACATTCACCAAAATAACTAATGATTAATGAGAATTAGAAAAAGAATGAAGAAGAAAATACATACCCATCCAGGGGTTAGAATAGGTTTACAAGCAGGGAGTTCTTGCTGTGTAAACCTAGAATCTGCAAATTATGATCCAATTAATTTGCATTAAACATCCATAAAATTAGAAAAAATAAAAGAAATGAAATGTACATGTGGGCTTTTTGGAATTCCTGGGAGAACGAGCGGAGGATTCATCTCCAGAGGTCATTGTGTGTTATGGCCCTCAAATTAAAACAACATAAAAATCAAATCAAAATAAATATTGTTGAATTGAATGTTGATAGAAGAAGAAGGCACAAAAATGGATTACGCTTCGAATCTCCCTTTTCTTGCAATCTGTGTGTTGAGGGAGGGGAGATTTTGCACAAATTACAAATTCACAATCAATTAAATCAGAAGATACCTTCTTTCAATCTAGTTATTATGTTATAATAACTGATCATCCCTCCAATTCTTTTATTTATTTCATTATTATAATTTCTTGGAGGGGGATATTTTATTCACAAGAATGTAATTAGAACATAAGAGTGCAATCCACATAATATATTCTCGCCTATCATATTGTAGTATTTTTTATTTAATTAAATCGGGAGAAAAAACTCAATAAAAAAAGAGTTTTAAGTCTTTTTATGTAACACTTTTTACCTGAGATAATTTCAACATGTTTTCTTGATAAAATTTATTTTTTTGATTTGTCATATTTCATGCTTTTAAATTTATTTACAACTTACAACACCTTCTAGTAATGAATGAATCTCCACATTTTTATTTATAAATATCTACTTGCACTTAATTTCTTTTACTTCATTTGATTCTTAATTCAGATTATGATAATTTGTACATACTCTTAACTTTTGACACAATATAATTTAAATCTAATATAATCTAAATATGGATTTCTCTCTTTTTTAAGATATTAGTTGAATAGGCATCAATATTCTATGAAATGTACATGTATATTTTATTCCTTAATTTACATCAATTTAATTTTATGTTAATAATATTTTTAACTTTGAAATTTGTCCACAAAATTTAATTTTTTAGTCCTTTCGGTGAAAAGGATGAAAGAGATTTGTTAACTAGTAGGAGTAAATAGACGAAAAATTGAATTTAGTAAAAACTTAAATGACTGTTATCAAAGTTGAAAAAGTTACTAATAATCCCATATTACCCCAACAAAACTCTTAAAAATTACCAAAGTTCCCATATTCCAAAGAGAAAATTTGCAATTTCACCTACAAATTTACCATTTCTAAACTCTAAAAGCCCACAATTTCAAGAACACAACAGTTTGGTGGCCATCCATCAACAATGGCTTCCTCGTATGCCCTTATCTCCTGGATACCTTTATCAAGACCCAATTTCATAGCCACTAGCAAAAAAAACATCACTATTTCCATTCAAGAATTCTCCATTTTCAACAATGGAACCCCAATATTCAGTTCTCTGCGTTTCGCAGGGTGCCAAAATAGATACTATAAAATTCATGGCTTATCTCGCAAATATGGAGAAAACTTCAACTTTTCAGCATTTTCAACCTCAAATGGCAACTGGGTGGAAGCTGGTGCTCCTAAAGAATACAAGGATGATGAGTTTATAGTTGTGAATTTTTACAGATTTGTTTTTGTAGAAAACCCTGAAGAGGAGGTCTCTAAGCACCTCTCTTTTATGCAGGTATTTCTTCTTTTGTAGATATTTGCTTGTTTCTTTGAGAGATTTTGCATTATATTATGTCATTTAAGTTATCATTCCTCATGCCTATTTTAGTTAATTGGAAGGAGTGTTGAAAGGGAGTATTTATGACTTTTTATAAAATGCCTTTTGCTCTATAATGCCTTCATTAGAGAATCCATTTGTTGTTTATGGCCAATGTGGATGATAGGATGAATATGAATTGATTTCATTTGCCATATAGCAAGTTAACTTATTGTTACTTTCACAATTATTTTAGAAAGGAACTACCATCAGCTAATAATTTCTATGCCTTTTGATACTTAATTTAGGGTCGTGATATACACGGTCGTATATACTTGAACGAGCAAGGGATTAACGCGCAGGTATTCATATATGCTGATTATATACTAGTACTAGTTTAAAAGTTTGATCTTCGTACGTTTGTTTCCACAATTACGATGATTTCCTGTTTAACATGGAAGTTTTTGGTGATTGTAAAGTATGTGATTGATACATCTTGCCTTAAACTCTGTCCCTTGCAGTACAGTGGCCCATCTAAAGATGCACTCGCGTATGCTGAATGGGTTAAGGAAGATAGCAAGTTTTCAGACATATTAGTTCAGATATCTCCAGCTATAAATGGTCATGCTTTCCCCAAATTGAAGTTGCGGTACAAGCCATCACTTGTACAGGCAAGCTACATATTCCTATTCTCCTTATCACTCTCGTATTCTTGAAATTTCCTTACATTCTTTAAGTATGTTGTGTAATTGAAAGGAATCTTCCCCCCTTCTCCCTTCTACTTCCTCTTTGTTAGCTCCTTCAAATTTTTGTAAAGTGTGTTTGGTTTGAGATTTAAAGGATTTTGAAATCTGGTTTTCAAAATCTTGATAAATACTAGTGGTATGTGATTGTTTTGAGATATAGAGTTTAAATTTATGTCAAATCGATGTTTAAGAGTGTAAGGTGTTGTACTATTATATTATTGTTGATTGCAATTGTAAAGATTGAATGATTGTATAATAATTATTGTGCTTTATTGGAAGTTGCAAAAGTGAGAATAAAAGGTGTGCAAAGTGATAAATAAAATGAGAGTGAGAATAAAAAATCATATATGCATTAATGAGTCATTGGAGAGAGTTTGGTGTAGAGAAATTAGTATTTATAGGTTTTATAGGTATTTGTAAGAGTGAATGTATTGAGTTTAAAAAATCTGGATCCTAAAATTCCAAAGTAAAACCGGATTAGATTTCAAAATATAAAATCTGTTTTTCAAATCCCAAGTCAAGCATACCCATAGAGTTTATGCTGTACAGCAACCATTTTGTGCTGAATTTCCTTCTCACAGGTTACAGAGAGCGTTTCACATCTCCCTTTGCTGGATTCATCAATACGAGCTACCCCTCTTACACCATCTGAGTGGAGGAGTAAGATCGAAGCAGCAAATAGGATTAATGGTTCATCGGATACAGCTGGCACCAACTGCATTTTACTCGATGTGAGAAATGGTACTGCAACTGCCCTTTTAAATATAGTTAATCTTTATGCCTGCATCCATCAACTTTAGTTATTGTGCATCTAAGCACTGATATATTATTTAAGCATGCAGTTAAGACTTCTATTTAATTAGGTTATGAATGGGATGTCGGTCACTTCCAGGGGGCTCAGCGTCCTGATGTTGATTGCTTTCGGAGCACTTCGTTTGGCTTAACTGAGACAGAGGCAAGTCCATCCCTCTATCATCCTATGAATTATCAAGACTTCAACATATATGTAAACACTAGATCTTATTTGTGTATAATAAGTTGATAGTTGTATGTCTAACATTTTAAATGTGTTATTGTTAACTTAAATCCTACAATCTGAGACACTTGATAAACCAATAAATCTATTTCTCCACCAGCATGATTTCTGGGTAATAAGAGTGTAAAATAGTTTGACATTTTAAATATCTCTATTGGTGGTTTATTTACTTGTCTCTCGACCTCCAAAGTTGGTTGTATCCAAAATATTTTTCAGTGAAATACTAAACGTGATTTGCTGAGCAGGTTGTAGCTTCAGATCCTTTGGCTGATGTTGATAAAGAGGAGACAGATGTATTGATGTACTGTACTGGTGGCATCCGCTGTGACGTATACTCCACAATTCTTAGGTCAAAATTTTGCATTTTTGTTGTTCATTCTCTGTTTGGTTTTAAACATTGAAAGCCCGTTTGGCTAAGCTTATTTTAAACATCTTATAAGTTGTTTCAAGAGCTTATAAGATGTAGTAATTTTTAAGTAGTGTATAAGTTTGAAAATGAACTTATCATAGGTTGCATTTACATTCTGTTTTAGGCAAGGAGTTGTTGGATTGCACTAAACACTTGTGATGTGGCAGACAACAGGGTTTCAAAAGATTGTATACTCTAAAGGGAGGTGTTTCTCATTATCTTGAAAATGAAGGTCCGGCTGGATGGGTTGGGAATCTTTTTGTTTTTGATGCACGCCTTTCTCTACCACCTTCGACCTACAAAGCGGAAATCAGTGGGGAGACAAGTGGAAAACAAGAGTTATATCATTCATTTGCTAAGTGCTACATATGTGGATCTCAAATATCTGAATTGAAGCATCGCAACTGTGCAAATATTGATTGCAACTTGCTCTTCCTGTAAGTCCAAGAAGAAATAGCACCAATTTTCATACTAGTTATAAAAGTAAAGCTTAGGGACTAATGCAATGCAAGTCATGTTTAGAAATGAATGAGATGATTCTAATAATGTTACTTTGGATGTGTACTTGATTGCAGATGCTGTTTGAAATGTGTGGACGATTTTAAAGGATGCTGCTGTAGCAAGTGCACGTGTGCATCCCGGCTTAGGCCTGTGCTACGGGGGCACCAGAGATACGATAAGTGGCACACATATCGAGATCTTGAGCTTCAAGAAACGGGCAAACTATAAATCCAGTGCTGTAACACTTTACGATCAAGAATGCGATGCCAGCCATTTGTTACTGGATCTTATGCAGAAGCAGAGTCCATGAAATTTGATGTGATTAATGAATGTGCTCATTTTGGATGATTCAATTTGATCATCATATAGTCACTCTTTGTTTGTATATAGTCACTCTTTGTTCATACAGGGACTACAGAAGAACATCATCATCTTCTATTCCTTTGAACATACATTTGTTGGTGTGGATATATAAGAAAATGAACCACCATTTAAAAATATATTGTGTTCCACCTCAACTGTTTTATGTTTAATTGCTGTTTTATTTATTGTGAATATACATACTCGATAATTTCGTATTCATTTAAAAAACCGGGTTCACATGAACATTTTTTTTTTGACAATACAAACAAGGATTACAGGCCAAAACAAACTTCGTCACTGAGACGAAGAATCACACAAATCCCTGATATATTGAGGAGAAACATCTTCAATCCAATCATAAGGAAAAGAAATAAACGTTTTTTTTTAAGTATCATTGTTATGCATATGAAGTATTACTGTTGTGCACATCTCAATCCCTGAACTATGAGATGTACTTTATCCGTACGTACGGTCAGACATTTTAAATATGTACGAATTGGAAATCGAATTAAAAAAAGTTCACGTGAATTTGAATTCATACGGGAGACCTGATGAATGCCCACATAAATTGGCTTTAATAATTTGAAGATGACTTAATTAACCTCCATACTACCTCCCACTCTGCTTAACAAACATAATTCCGTTCCCGGACCCGCCCCCTCCCTGGAGTCTCCGCCGCCGCCTCCATCGCCGATAACAAACTCAGATCAATGCGGCCTTATTTCCTACCGGCTCAGTTGTTTTTGAGATTGTAAGTCTTGAATTGGAATATGCCACTGCATCGCCCTAGGCTCTGGGGCAAAACACAATGCCAATTCATTGCTAATCGAATTTTCTCAACTCTGAGGACTAGCGTTTCTCAAGTCCCTCCAGAAATCCGTTCTTCTAATAGAAAGATCACTGAATTCATCCGAAGTGGTCGACTCGAGGACGCGAGAGCATTTTTCAATAGCTTGTCCCTGAGAAATACCGTCACTTGGAATTCGATGCTCAGTGGGTATGTTAGATTCAGAGAAATCGCGAAAGCCCGCAACTTCTTTGATGAAATCCCTGTTAAGGATACTGTGTCGTGGAATTTGATGATTTCGTGTTATGTTTCATGTCGTGGGAGGAGGCATGTAGAGGAAGGTAGACAACTGTTTGATAAAATGCCTGAAAGAGATTTTGTTTCTTGGAACACAATGATTAGTGGGTACGCGAAGAATAGAAGGATGGATGATGCTTTGAGGTTGTTCCATTGTATGCCTGACAAGAATGTGGTTACTTGGAATGCGATGATCACAGGGTTTCTTGATAATGGCGACGTGAAGAGAGCTTCTGAGCTTTTCAAAAGAATGCCTGAACGAGATGCAGCTTCTCTCAGTGCTCTTGTATCTGGCTTGATTCAAAATGGTGATCTTGTCGAAGCTGAAAAGGTCTTAATTGAATATGAGAAAATGGGAGATAAGGAAGGAGACTTGATTCATGCTTATAATACTTTGATTGCTGGATATGGTCAGAAGGGAAGGGTTGGAGACGCTCGTCGCCTTTTTGATCAGATACCCTTGTGTAGTGATGTTGCAAGTGGCCGAAAATTGAGGTTTGAAAGAAATATGGTTTCATGGAATTCGATAATTATGTCCTATGTGAAAGCTGGAGACATGCTCTCTGCAAGAGAGCTGTTTGATCAGATGGCGGATCGAGATAATGTCACGTGGAACACAATGATTAGTGGTTATGTTAGCGTATCTGATACGAATGCTGCTGTGAAACTTTTCTCCGAAATGAAAACGCCTGATGCTCTGTCATGGAATTCGATAATCTCAGGGTTTGCACAGGCAGGGAAGATGGAACTTGCATTTGAACATTTCCAGAAAATGCCTCAGAAAACTCTGGTTTCCTGGAATACTATAATAGCTGGATATGAGAAAAATGGTGGTTTCAAAGAAGCAATCGAACTATTTGTTCGTATGCAAGCGCAAGGAGAGAGACCCGATAGGCATACTCTGTCCTCACTTCTTAGCATTTGTGCTGAATCTGCAGATCAGCATCTGGGAAAGCAAATTCATCAACTGGTAACAAAGATAGTTGTACCAGATGTTCCTTTAAACAACTCTCTCATCACCATGTATGCAAGATGTGGGGTGATAGACGAAGCTAGGACCATTTTCAATGAAATGAAATTTCAAAAGGATGTGATCTCTTGGAATGCTATTATAGGAGGATATGCATCTCATGGGTACGCAAAGGAGGCCCTCGATCTTTTCGAATCAATGAAGCGGTTTAAAGTGAAACCAACGTATATCACATTCATATCGGTTTTGAGTGCATGTGCACACGGTGGTTTAGTTGAAGAAGGCAAATCATATTTCAAATCCATGATTCTTGATTTTGGAATTGAGCCAAGAGTTGAACATTTTGCGTCCCTTGTGGATGTAGTTGGTAGATATGGACAAGTTGAAGAGGCCATGGAGATTGTTAATCGGATGCCAGTTGAAGCAGACAAAGCGGTGTGGGGAGCACTAATGGGGGCTTGTAGAGTGCACAACAATGTGGAGTTAGCAAGAGTTGCAGCAGAAGCATTGATGAGGCTAGAACCAGAAAGCTCAGGGCCTTACATTTTGCTGTACAATATGTATGCTGATTGTGAAAGATGGAAAGATGCAGATGAAATTAGGATGATGATGGAGAAGAATAGCATCAAGAAAGCGCGAGGTTATAGTCGGGTCGATTCTAGTTACTCGTAGTTGTAGCATTGATGTATTTTTCGACTGAAATTCTGATTTCTGGAGAGTTTTGTTAGCTTGATTGGTGGTTATTTAACTCTGTTGGAAATGTTGTCACAATATAATACTTGTGTATGTATTTGAAATAATGAATATACATTTTACTTGGATTAGCATTGCTTCATTGCAAAACATCTATGCATCATGAAGGCTAATAAATTATAGGTCCGATCTCACCGGTTTACACCGGTGTTCCATCCTACTGGATTTTTAACATGTGTCGCCCCAATATCAATATTATAGAAGGTGAATGTGGAACATGAGAAGTGGAACAAATAATTTCAATGGGATTTCACTTTCTACTTTAAGTGTTTTACTGATATTCCATATTATATTTGATTAAAAGGGGAATTTCTATAAATTTCCCAAAAAAAGAATTGAAAGTTTAAAATAAAATAAGTTGGCCCGCGAATAGAGAAGCTAGGTAAATTCATTCCCAGGAAAACCCCACTTCCAGTGTCGGAGTTGCCGTCGTAACCGGCGGCGCACGGCCTTAACAGTCTCTTCTGAGAACATAAAAGTGGAATTAATCTCCATACGCATTAGTTGACTTCAAAAGTGCGAGCCCTAATCCAATTGCGACATGAATCACGAAAAGAAGAAAAAGAAGAACAGCAATGAACATCAACAATTCGAATTCTGCGAGATTTGCAGATTAAACCACAACCAAGGTCGCCGCCACAATTATTTCCCCAGCCACAAAAATTCACTCTCCGCCTTCCTCACGCGATTCCAATCAAAGCTATCCGACGTCAAACTCTTCCTCAAAACCCCAACGCACATCCGTCCCGACGACGCGCATCAGAATCGCCTCTGGTGCATCTTCTGCAATTGCGATATTTTTGAGCTCGATAGCCAATTCGCTTGGTCGGTAACTCTATGAATTTTGCATTCGTTATTTTTGGTATCAGGAATTGGATATAGATGCTGCAATTTCTGTTTCTTTTATGTGTTTATCTTTTTGCCTTTTCTACTTGAGTTTATCAGTGGCAATGTAATTGAGCATTTGGCGAGCGCGGAGCATTGGAAGAGAGTGAAGGGGTTTATGTGGAAACATGGTGGTGGAATGGACCGTGTTGATTCGTTTCGCATTGCTGAGGTTGATTATGCCAAGGTAGTTCTGAAGATTTATACTTTCATTGATGCATAATGTGTGCTTATACATCATTTTTATTTTTGGTGGCTTTGTTCTTGCATGTTTCCCCAACTTGTTATGGGTAAAATATATGGAGTATTATTAAATTGAGCAATATGGAGTAGGAACTTATAAACAGAACCTTTAAGCAACAAGAATTGGATATGAATTAATGACTATATGAAGTTCTACGGTTGATTAGATTTTGAGATTTTTATTTTTATATGTTGGGTGTGTGGTGGAGGGATCTGGGGGCAAAATTTGGTGAATTCATGCTTTGAAAAATGTACTTTTCTAGTCAACTATTTGAACTCTACCTTGAAACTTTAGAGCTTGACTGTGAACCATAGCTATTTGGCTTATACAATTCACGATGGAGCAAAGTAGATATCAAGTATGTTCCTTTCTACAATTCTACCACGCATTATGTGTGGCTTTCTTGCAGTTAGTAAGATACTCTTTGAGTGAAAGGAGAGCATTTAACAGGGTAGGCACAATGATTGGGGAATAGTTCATCACAACCATGCCATCTCTGCAAGGGTAGCTTGGGGGTTTGCAGTTTTTTGGCATCATTTCCCTCCTACTCTAGGTCTGAAATACTAGTTTTGCAGTCCAAATAGGATTTTCCTTCTTTATGGACATTTTTAGTAGATCTACAACAATTTGCTCCAACATTAAAGCCACTGCTAAGTATCGTGCATTCTATGGCTGGTCACCAAGTTGACACATGCATAGGATGTGCTTTCTTGAACCTGTGGTCTTCAAACCTGATTCATCCAACGGTTTTCCAGACACGCAGTTTTGTTTAGCGTGAATATTCAGGTTGTAGTATTCTGCAGTTTATTACGGTAAAGATTGTGTGTAAAGTCTATTATTCAATTGGATGATGTAGCTTTTTTCACTTGCCCATTTGGTATATTTGGATGTTATTGAGCGGATGATGACTTCTTTTACCACTTTAGGCAACTGATTATGTTATAACTGTTTAATTATGTAATGATATGTATCCCCTTTTGTTCTTTGTGCTTGCAGTGGGAGAAGAAGTGCAAGTCCTTGAAGACCGAAGTTACTAAAGCAGAATCTGTTGGACCGTCGAATAATATCCACAATGAACATAATGCTGAATCTGTTAATAGTTTTAACAAATTTAATGTTGAGTCTCTTAAATTTTGTATTCCAAATGGTGTTGTACCTTTACATAGCTATACAAATGAGAGAACTCCAGTATCTAGCTCAGTATCATCTTCTGTTCCAGAGGCTGGTCCTCCTTTGCATAATATATCTGGGGGAAGACAAATAGGAGATACCCAATACTTGAAGAACTCAACAGGTATTCATATTTACATATGCCCCTTGCATATCAAAGATACTCTATTACTAATGTATAGATCAGTTATCACATGTTTTTGGTGGGGCTGTTAATGGCGATTCTAAAATATGTCTTTATACGTAAACCTAGGATACCCGGATATCCAGCATTTCTCCAATTCTCTTGCTAGTGAATGCTCGTCTTATGGTTCTCCTAATCATGGATCTGTAAGTTTACTCTTTAGCATATACTTTTGTTCCTTGCATTTTGATAGAATTCCTGATTGTTACTCTACTAGTCAATTGCTTGGCACTAGCAAATTTTGTATCCTTTGTTACCATAGTGTTTCCCTAGCAGGCCTACTCAGGAGCAAAAATAGCTAATGGAGAGATATCTCAGGGTAATTCATTCATCTCAAAATCTCTCATTCTAGCTGTTATTGCATTTAAATATCTATTCGTAATAGGTCTTTTCTGAGTCTTTTGCTTCTTGCTCTCTTGGACAGGTTTATTGAACTTGACTCGGATTTCTTCTACATCTAAAGTGGCCATGGAAGGAAATGTTCACACTGGAGCACCTCCACCTTGGTTTGATGCTACAAAAGGAGATCAACTTGATCCTGCACAGAAACCAGATCTTTCTTCTAAAGCAAGGAAGTCAAAACTGAATCCCAATCGCGTTGGAGCTGCATGGTCAGATAGAAGAAGACTTGAGTTGGAAATGGAAAGGAGAGGGGAACTTGTTAATAACAATTTCGATGTTAACTGGCTTCCTAATTTTGGTAGAGTTTGGCAGTCTGGCACGAGAAAAGAATCTAGAAAAGAATTCCAGATGGAGAATAAAGCAACCGTCGAGGCTGATAGCCAGCCAGAGACACCCATACCACTACAGCCTTATGTCAGCAAACGGATGGTAAGATATGCATTTGTTATCTCTCTTTATTTACAAGCACTAATGTGGCATTGTAACATTTTCTTTTACATGTGTGTGTCTCAAGATTAATTTGATCATTCAGAATTGATAAATCAACATACCGATACTGTCTTTTAACTGCAGCGTAAGGATACGAGTCTGGGATAATTTTGCCGAAAGAATGGAACATCCCTATTTTATGTTGACAAGTTAAGTTGTATGTTGATAGCATGAACAAGGCAGATGTGAAGACAAAAAGCAAGCTACAGTTGAAGGAACTGCAGCACAGCATATAACATCCTTCAGTTTAATGTATGTTTTCTCCCTAAGTAGCCAAAGGAAATGAGTTTGATTTTTTGCAAATCTTATGGATGTGACAGTCTTAAGAGGCCTAATATTAAACTTAATTTTGATTTGTCCGCATCAATTTCTTTAATTGTGGCCATTTTAAAATGCCAGTTCATATTTAATTTGTGCAGCAATTTGTTTGTTAATTAATTTGATTTATTAAGTTGACTTAATGTCGCATTCTTCAGGGAACCAACCTCTCCCCAACTCGGTTGCTCATTCACTTCTGATTAACTAAGCTTTTACAGCTCATTATTTTGCAAATTAAATTACCACTTTTAGTACATTTTTGCAATGTAATCTAAACTTTTAGATAATTGCAAATAAATTAAAATTTTTAATATTGTTGCAATTAATATTTCTCATAGACTTCATCTATTTAATGAAACAGTATTGTTTTTTTAATTCGATTCAATTTTGAAACTTTAGATTTAGAGGCTACCAAGAATTCTAAAGTGCTAACAATATTTAAAATTGATTTGTAATTATTTAAAAATTTAGATTAAATTACAAATAAGTAAAAAGTGATTATTTAATTTGCAATTAACCCTTATTTAAACAACCCAAGTGCAAAATTTACAAGTCTTGTCTATTTAAAATACTACTACTCTATGGATCTGGTTTAAGAACTTAACTAGTCGTTGGATGGTGGATGTGATCCAACCTCGTAAATGTTGATTCTTTTCTTTTTGGCCATCGGAAAATGCATCTAATACTCCGTAGTATTTAATTTATGAACCAGCCTGTACTTAATAATTAATTCTTACTGATAAATAAATACTGATTCTGGCTTCGTTAGGTTGACTTACTGTTGCATATATCTACCTCCATCTCTATGATTTGATCAAGAAAGAGAGATGAGAGAGTTGAGCTGCTCTTATCATGTTTCAATTGTTGATGTCTTAAATCCCAAGATGTTGAGTGAAAAAATGGTTGGCATGGCTGGTATCGGTAACATTAACCACTTGAAAAGTGTGTTTCAAAACAGTCCCTCAATTAACAAGAAAGTTGGGATCTAGGGTGTTTGGTCTGATGGTCTTCCTCTAATGGTCGTCACGGTTGCAGACCTCCTATACCAAGCCGAGCTGACAAGACCCTAGAGTACTTGAACGAGGATTTTTTCAAAGGTACTAGTTTCAAGCTACGACGTACGTTGCCTAACATTTAATATAATTTTTGTATACATCCAATTAGGTTTTTGTGGATTGCTGAGGGATTTCTAAAATGAATGATATTGATGGAGCTAATTATTTCTTGTAATCACCTGAGTATTTAATTTGGTGGGTTAGATTAGAACATGGATCCTCTCCATTTCTTTATGTAAATCACTCATTATTTTATCATTATCTCCATTTTTTAACTTGATGAAAGCATTATTCCTTGAGTTGCACTCTTGTGTACCAGTTACATGAATGTAACTACTATATCCAATCCAACATATGTAACTACTATATCCAATCCAATAACACATGACTCATTTACTATATCAAATCCAATAACACATGACTCATTTACTATATCAATTTAACACATACATTTTTTATGGGCCTTTATTTTACTTCAATTAATTTTTTTTAATTTTATCATTAAAAAATAATACCCCATTAATTTTTTAATTTTTTTTTTATTTTACTCAATTGATATTTATATTTATCTTTTTAATATTATTTTTTAAATTTATTTTTCTTCCTGTTTATAATTTGTGTTTTTAATGATAATTTTTTTAACATACTTTTTTTTTATGTCATAAATAATTATTCTAAAATTTTAAATTCTTATAAGAAAATTTTAAAAATAATATTAAATATTTTTTTTAAGTATTAAATAGTATAATAATAATTTGTTTTAAAAAATAAAACTCCCACCTCTCTTAGGCAAGTGTTCAATTTTATTTGTACTATTTTACTTTACTTTAATTAATTGGTGTATAATTTTCACTTTATCCTTTCAAAATTTTATTTTATTCCTTACAAATTTCACTTCGTTTTACATTGTTTAATTATTTTTTTCATTTGAACTTTCATTTTTTAATCACTCTATTTTAATTTTTTATGAATATAATTTTTAGTTTATAAGTGTTATAATAACCATTGATAAGTATTATGATATATTATTAGTTAATATGCAGTACTGTACATATTAGTTCATATACAGTATAATATTAATTTATATTGGTACATGTTTTAATTTTTTCGAGTTTCGAGTTCACATACTGTCACACCCCAATTTTCATAAAAAAATATTTTACAAATATAATTAACAATTTAAAATTTTAAGGGCATGAACCAAAATTTACACTTAAAAAAAATGAAGCTTACAAGTTTCTTTTACAATAAAAATAATTAAAAATTTACTTAGCGGAAGCTTCGAATAAATAAACTTAAAAGAATTTTATAAAGATATCTAGGAAGCCACAATGTCTCAATCAAATGTCATCCACCGCTCCTCGTCGCCACCAGCTCCTCGATCTGAAATATTAAATGAAGGGGGTGAGCAAACCACAGCTCAGTGGAGACATGCTTGTCAAAACTAAATATAACAAGTAATCAATTCGATAAATCACATTAAATATGTATAACTCAATATGTAATAGTTCAATATCATCACCTCGTTTATAAAGGTCAGAAGACCTATCCTCGTTTATAAAGGTCAAATGACCTATCCTCGTTTATAAAGGTCAAATGACCTATATCCTCGTACATCTTTCACATGAACATCAGAATAATCACATATGAAATTTAATATTGACAAACATAATAAGTTAGAAATCATACTTCACATGAATATCAAAATAATTAAATATCACATTTAATAATGACAAACAGAAAGATAGAAATCCCCACCTCAATAGATGAACGTATACGTGATATGTAGAAGCATCGCATGAATTATTTCTCGTAATTATCATAGATTAGATCGGAATTGTCCTTTACGGCTTTTATATAATAGCAAAGACCTAAATTTCTTTTAAACTATTAGGACAAAACTCAAAAGTATGGAATTTTTTTCTCACCATTCATCACACGAATCATATATATATATGTATATAATATTTCGGACAAGAGCATGAAGAGTCTTTTGTTTATATTGAATTGACCATTACAAACATTATTAGCTTCATTTCTTAAATTCGAATAATTAATTAGAAACGTATGAGGTTCAAGAATTAATATATGAAACGTCTTTTTTTTTATATCTAAGTTTTCATATAAAATTAATTCATTACAATATTAAGTACACACAATTATTAAAACATTGGTATGATGAATGAGATTAGGTGTTTCATCTCCTCACTAATGGCGAGAGTTACTAAGATCAATGCATATATAAATTGTAGTGTACAAAATTTTTATTTCAATTAATTATAACTTATTTAAAATAATTAATATTAAGAAAAATAAAAATACTGAATATTACACATACTTTATGGTAATAGTTCAAATATAGTATAGTATTAGTTCAAATATTGTACTCCGTATAGTATTAGTTCACATACTCTATGGTACTAGTTCAAATATAGTATATTATAAATTCAAATATTGTATAATATTAGTTCATATATTAAATACTCCGTAATATTTTTATACCCACATTAATCTCTAGTACTATACAATATATTAACTAGTACTATACCATAGGCGTACTAATACTATATCGTATTTAAACTAATATTTATATTTAACAAAAAATACATAACTTAACACATTTATAATTCCAGGCATACCATGCAAATTAATACATCAATATTAAAAAAAAATGATATTAACTAACTAGTAAGAAGAACAAAAGTGAGAATGAATCACACTGAACACACAATTCAATTAATAGATACGATCACACTCAATAAACATATGAATGTATCAACATGAAGATGACCCTAAAGAAAATAATAAAGCTGATGCAATATTATGCTGGTTTCTTCCCCAATTCTCAACTCATTTAAGTTTCTAAATATAAATTTTATTTTTCAATTAGATTATATTATTAATTAGTTTTAAAAAATAATCTACAACCTTAAAAAACTTGTAACAAACTAGATATCATTTTAGAAATAATGAAGACATAACAAAATAATCTTAGTTATTATAAATCACATTAAATTTAGAAAGTGAGCATGTCATATTCATACATTTATACCTAAATTAGAAAAAAATTGAATTTTTTAATTTAGTTTTTTTTTTCGATTTTTTTTTTGTATTTTTTTCCTAAATTTTGGTTATTTTTTGAAAAAAAAAAACTGAAAATTTTATTTCATAATTTTATTTTTGAGTTTCATATTTTTTTAATATTCGTTATGTTTTTTATTTATTTTTTAAAAATTAAGAAAATAGAATAATATTTGATTTCGTGGTGATTCATTGGTGAATCGATAGTTGGTGTATAATTATAATGAGTTGTATTTTAATTTAATTGATAAAATGGTAATATAGTATTTTACATGTATTTTTCTTTTAAAAAATTTGGGGGGTGAAATTAATAAAAAAGAAGGTAAATAACTAATAAGCCATGTAAAAAATTGGATTTAGTTACATGTATGTAACTTGTTACTTGTACACATAAGTGCCTAAAAGAAAGGAGTGTCTAAAAAAAGGGAGTGTGGATTTATTAAAAAATGAGGTAAATAGCCAGTTAGTAACTGGTACACATAAGCAATTCCCTTCTTCCTTTTGGTAACTGGATGTCAAGAAATGAATGCCATTTTATTATGTCTTGTACAAATAAGGGATGAATAGTATTTGGCATCAGTAGTGACACGTACAACATGATCATACAAGATCGATGCTTGTCCGTATTCAATATGTGAGGAGGTTGCTGTTACTTTATTTTGTATCGTTTTATGACAAATTCTTTGTAATTCGTAATGTGGAGTATTATGTTTCCATACCTTGGTATATGGATTTATTTATCCTTCGATTATAACAGATTTGTTTTCTTTAATTTAAACATGGTTGCAAAATTCGGGCCTCGGTGTCGTTTATCCGTCCTGATTTCACTTAAATCGGCCACACAAAAAAAAAAAAGCACTACTGATTTAGGTGCCGCCTAGGCGCTCCAGTTTTTTTTTATATTTTTTATTCCTGGACTAAAACGACGTCAGTAAATCCATCACTCTAGTCTAACTTGCAACACGATTAACACTACATTTTATAGAGAAAAGAGAGCACTCAAAAAATCTTAAACCCATCACTCTAGTCTAACTTGCAACACGATTAACACTACATTTTATAGAGAAAAGAGAGCACTCAAAAAAACTTGTATTGATTTTTAGCTTTCTGGCATCAAAATCCATTTCGAGCGATCATACTTTATCAAGTAAAATTGACGCTTTGAAAAAATCACGTCTTTGAAATACTATACGACATTCTTTTGGCAAAACATATGAAAATATATTTTTAAATTTTTTAATGTTATATTTGTAATTTTTAATTTCGTCGGAGATCTTTTTTATAATTTCCTATTCTTGTCAAATTAGGAGTTCCTGCTATTGTGTGTAATTTCCTTTTTAATTAAAAAAAATAAAAAAATCAAACAGTCTCGAAGGCCTAGGCGGTCCAAAACCGTTCAACTGATCATTCCTGACTTTTACACCCTTGCATTTAAAAGAAATCCACATTCACTATCCAAACTCTCAAAGATATGTCTGATTATTAATTTTCAGGCTCAAGAATTTCCTTTAGCCCAAATAAAGAGAAACACCACTACTATCAGACGTTCGATTCCATGACAACATAATTCCAAATTTCCAACCAAATTGCAACAATGAATCTAACAGCATTTCTGGTACTGTAGGGTAATTAGAATGAGACGCAGCAAATGAATAAAAAGCAGCAAAATATACCCTAACTTTTGCACAACTATCCCAGAACAAGCAGTTGCCTTTTGCATCACAACTACATTCAAAAACAAATTCTCAACATTCTGAAATAGAGAGTAGTCATTGCAAGAATCGGTTCACTTGCTTTATTTACTTTCTGGCAATCGGAATTGAGCCAACCTTATCAATGGTTTTTGCTGCCCTAGAGTTTATCTTCAGAGACCAGCAAGAGCCAAGAAAGCATCCTTGATTGTGATTATAAGATACAATCTAAAGCACACCAGCATCCAAGTTCGAGTGGTTTCTTGGTGAACATAATCCGCCAAAATCTCTTCCATCCCTTCATACATGTGCCATATAGTGCGATTCGGTATATTTGCAACCAGTGCTAGCCAGTTGGGTGAGTTTAGTGAGCCTTTGACTCCAGGGATCTGATCAAGGGCAATTCATACTCTATTAGTACAAAAATATGCGGAGTATAGAACATCAGGCAATATATCAAAACCACACACACATATAGAGACAGATAGAGCAACAACAACATGAACGCGTTTTCTTCGGAAAGTGCACTAAGACAATCAAGAACAATAAATGACGGGGTTCAACATGATTGAATCCATAGACAGAATAACTTCATATCAACACGATGCTCAATGAAATACATCTTAAGTTCTTCAATACTGAAGCGTCAAGATGCCAACTAATGCACACATATGGAAGCAAATCGTGTAAATTAGAATGACAATGACAAAAAATGCAATTGAAACTAAACTATTAATTGGAAGGAAGATAAATAATTTCTGCATTTAAAGAATATAAAGTTAGGCATATTTATTATTAAGTCTACTGCTATATTCAAGCTAGCATAAAGATAAAACGCTAAAGTCCCAAGATGATGACCACAAAATTACATGTCCAGTGTCAGCAGGAGTAGAAATCCTTCAAAAATTTATGGTTCTTTTATCAGTTTTAATTACAACCTTCATCATCTATATACAAAATCAGACCAGATAGTTTCAGAGAAAAATCTCAATATCCTGTAGATATGTAATCTCCAAAAGAAAGTTACCAATAGCTTCATATCTCAGCAACTAAGGTATATAGCATGTGAGCTGACTGTCACTCAATATCCCTGTAAGTGACTAGAAGGGCTCAAGAGACACAAGGATCTATTATGGACTCTCATCTTAGTACTGTTGTACAATGCTTGATTATTGAGAAAGCAGAGGGCAATTCATTTCTGTCTGTTTGGAACCTAGTGTTTGGCCCCCTTTCCCTCAGGAAAAGAGATTACGGCAACAATTATACTAAAATCTTTAACTGAGCAATAAGGCTTTGAAGGATGCCATTCAAGCTGTTAGTGGCAGCCAAAAAAGTAACTGACAAAAGTATGTACTAACATCTTGCAGGCTCAACTATTGCCAAAATCATCTGCAGTAATCCAATCAATAACCTGTGCTACTTTCTGATGCCAGCAAAAAGATGCATACTTAGACTCTCATGATCTCATGTTCCATCCTATAAGCTGGAAGCCAGATAACAGTGACATATGGACAGTACATTGTTGCATGGTTGATTCAAGATAAAGGAAGAAAGCAGGATTGAGCTAGTTACTAAACCATCTTTTGACATAGAGAAGAGAGTAGTGTTTTCATCTGCTTAATCAGCTGAAGAGTTATCCTTATTTTGTGTTGGCATTGGCAAGCAGTTTCCACCACAAGATACTCACAACATGTTTACTTCGTCTAAAGAGGTTTTTAACCCTTGACAAGTTTTTTTTTGGTAAGAACATTTAAGAAAGAAATATTTTGTGCTCAATTCAATAAAGTACTCTCTCAGGGAATCCCACTGAAATTTACCAATTTAATTTTTTTGGCAACCCCCGCTATATCTTATACATTTTCTTTTCTTTTTCCTATCTCTGTCTACCTTTTCTCTTTCTTACCTATTTCTACTTTTTCTTTTTTCTATCTTTCTCTACCTTAACAATCCACTACACATATAATACTATATTTCTTAATCAACGTGTAAAAAGCAAATGGGAAGCTTATGGAAGGACGGAGGGAATATATATTATGAAGGCCACTCTGAAGAATTTTATTTTAAGGGCTTTCACTAGATGCTCAGGTTCTACCACTTGATGTTTACTGTCTCTTTGCTGCATCCCCAGCCTCAATAATTCAGTCCCATACGTCTAAATAGACTCGAAGTTAGTATCCGTCCGAGTAGTTAACACAATCCGAGAATTTCAAACTTAAGAATTGAACTTTAGCAGAAAGGAAGCAACTAATCCAATATCATTTTATTATAAGTTACATGAAAGAAACAAGCCACATAAGCACATTTAACACAACTGCAGAGATGAGGTCAATGCCGGATGCAATCTCCAGCCAATTCATAATCGACAACTAATTATAATTTTTAAGATAACTCCTTAATCGGAAGATTACATTGAGAATTTCAAAAATCACATGAGCTCAACCAAGTCAAACAAAATTTATGAAGTGTACCTGGCCGGTGGTAGCGGCGGTCGAGTAAGGGCGAGTGAGGGCGGAGTTAGATGCGACGCGGTTAAGGAACGATGCAGAGAGTGAATTAGGGATCGAGATTTTATTCTCATTTGCAGCAATTAACGAACGATGAGGCACGATGGCAGCAGAGAGATTGGAATGCATCGATTGGCCGGAACCGGAAGCCCTAAGTGAAGCTGCGGCCGACCTGCTCAGCCGCGCCGCCGCTGATGAGCTTCTAGAAGATGCCATCGTAGCTGAAATTGAACAAAATAAAATCTAAAAATACGAACTTCAATTTCCGATTAGATAATGATAATAACACAAACGCATCGGTGCATGTACCTGGTCAAACTTCGATCGGAAAACGGCGGTAGATCTGCCTGAATTGGCTTCGTTTCAGAAAGGGATGAAACTCGTCTATTTTATTTTAGTTGAATACTTTATTATTAGAGAAGAGAGTGTGACGTGCGGTGTGGGCACAGAAATATGATCCAAATATTTTATTAATTGTTTTGAGTAAATGATGATATGTGGGCTTATTTCAGAGGCCCAATGAAGGGCGTCGATTATATGCCCCTCCAAGAATGTTAGATGCACTACCCTGATCCATGAACCCCTCCGAACACATTCAATATAGATGTACTTTACTCAAATTATCTATTATACTTTTTTTTTTAAAACTAGTATTTCACCCGTGCGATGCACGGATTGAAAATATTATTAATATTGAATTAATATTGTGATACTATTAATTAATTGTGTATTTTAATATAAAATATATTATAGCTGGGGACGATTTAGTTGAATAATGTTAAAACTTATTTTTATAATATAAAGTGAAAAATTGAATGGACTGAATTTAATTTATTTATAGATTGACTTCAATAATATTTTCTATAAAATTGTAAATATTATAATAACAGAATTTGCAAAGAATTTACTATTTTAGAGTGTATATTATTAAGAGACATCCTTTAAAAAAAAATTGAAAAACATTCAAATAAGAGTGTGTACAAATAATCACATGAATGACATGATGTAAGAAATATTAATAAAACTTATTACTCCATAAGGACCAATAAGAAATTTCTGAAAAATCATTAAATTATTCTATGTATCATTTTCAATAACAAACATTAATTTCAATTTTGAATTAATTCAATCAAGTTTATAGGAAACAAAAAAATTGCTCATACAACATTACTCAACTGATGAAATGGAAATCGATAACTCTTATCACACATAATTCTTCAAAAAAAACCAATAAACTCAGCAACATTAATATACAACCACCACTAATTGAAAAAAATAAAAGGATCAACCTAGTGGCCAATTCCACGTAATACTATACCTAGAAGAAAATAAAATCATGTATTAAATGTTGATGCATATTCAACTTGAAATCTTAAAACATGTGTAAATTAAAAAAAAAATCATTTAGCAGGTAAAACATTACTAAAAAAATTTAATTAGTCCATGGCAAAGACCGATTAACTGTTGCATCAACTCCTATCTACTGCATTAGTTTAGAACTTACATAATCACTCTACGAAAACTCACCAAAAGAAAGTGCAGATATAGGTGCAAAAATATTTATCAAAACTTTAAGAATCTAGACAACAAATAGATGAATCGAAAGGCTACTAAATCAGTTAATCAAAAGCAAAATTAATTTACATTGCAACATGCCATGCTCAAAAAGTGAATTTCTAACCTCTATATCCTCCTCCTTCACCAAGAACTGATCTCACTTCTCCCCACTGCAATTCCCCAAATTCTTGAACCCCTCCACCCCCTAACTTTAATTTCACTAACAACAATTCTTTTGCCATTTCCCCTATTATCTCCACCATCAAAATTACCCTCACCTTCACCAACCACCATGTGAATTGACAACGATGTAAGCATTACCCACATGGGACTTCAGGTATCGATGCAATAAAACCCCCGAATTTACCTAGTACCATGCAAGCAACCAATAATGACAATGCGTGATATGAACCAACCTAGAAATTAGGAAGAAAATAAACAATCGAATAAATTTCTGAAACAGATCTCATGATTAGCTTCAAATCTAAAAAACAGTAGTATACAAAGAAGTAGCTGAATGTGTACTAAAAAGATCTATATATAATATTAAGGCATAAAAAATTGCTTTTGTAAGGCAGCCAGGGGGACTTTCTAAATCATTATTTAAATGTGATGTTCACAGTTATAGGATTAATGAATGTCAAAGTGACAAAGTCTAATATGTAGAATCAAAGAATGATAACTCAATAAGCTCCGAAGAAATTAACAACAATCTTGAATTCACCATTATTTCCAAAAACAACTTCACATTCAGAATAAGAAATTCTCATGAAAGTTTGACTAAAGAGTAAAATAATTGAGTGATGTTCTCAGCCAACAACCATAAATTATGCAATGCAAGAAACCTAATGAGTTGTTACAATAAAGGAAAACATCCAATATATTGAGATACCATATCAAGTATTTGAATATTCTCAAGTGGAAAAAATGTATAATAGACTACTTATTAGATAATTACATAACAAAATCAATCCTAACACCATTTATTCTTAATCACTTAGCATCAATCATGAAACCTCTTGTGTGGAGATCTCTACCTTGGGTTCAAGTCAGTTATTGATTTCAAGGAGCAAGATGATTACTTTCGAATTCATATCAAATCTGTTGAAAATCAAATTAAATTCAAAGTAAAATAACAAACACCATTTTCGACTGAAATAAACCAAGCAGCCAAGATTATGTTGCAACTGAAAGCATCGTAGATCGATTAAAACCATCAAAAACTCAGAGGATTTAAGGGTTTATATAAAGTTACCTTCATTCTCCAGAGTTTTCGAGCAACAACTGGGATGCAAATGAGAGTAAACTACGCAATCTGCAAATTACAATATATGTACTCCACTAAAATCTTATGCTCACAGATAATTCAAATTCCAAAAGTATCAATTAAAACGCAAATTAACACTGAGTTTAAGAAATTTATTTATTAGAAATATTAATTATAACTATGCATTATATATACAATGGCCTACCTCAAACTGGTTGAAACTTAAAACACACTCCAAGCCCTATGAAATGTTTTGTTTTCATATGTAGGTGTTAATATGACCAAATAAGACACATCTTCATAGCCCATTCTCTCTCTAATAAATCGATTTCACTCAATAACCTAACTAATATTTGCAAATTTGGAAAGAAAATAATATTTTGAAATATATATAGAAGGAATAGAAATTTGAAAATTGGATTTAGGACATTATACTATCACAAATAATTCAAACTGGAAATAAAAACTAATAGGAAGTGATAGTATACAAAACCAAACTGGATTTCGCTCGAGAGTAATCAAACCTAGAAATTTCGTAAATCCGTAGTAGAAACTGGAATGAACATCAAAGTCTGAAGAGAAAAAAAAATTCAGTGTTAGAAAAGGAAAAGGATTGTGAAAAGTATAGATACGTAGATAGATATACATACAAACACGTACGTGAAGAATGAGAAAAGAGGTTGTTGGTGAACGGAGATAGAAATTACGGGCGGAGCATGAAGGGGCAATCACCCTTGAAGAAACCCCTCTCCAACGCCTCATTCTGGGGCAGGATACCAAACCCTAGCTTCAACATATCGGTGAATCGCCATTAATAATATTAATAATAACCCATGAATTCATGGTGTGAGGCTCAGATCAACAGGCGAAGAGAGAGAAGCACCGCCATGGTTGCAAAACCCAGTTGCAATGTAACCACATGCCGTCTAGGTTTGCCCAACCAAGATACGGGCCTTATTCTTCTCTATGCCCAACCCAACTCTATCAATTTCGCAATCATTGCCTCATAGACCGGATCTAAAGTCAAAGTCTAAAGAGAGACAATAGTCCAGTAACCCAGAAGGACTCTCGCTTAAATCTGGGAAAGAAACCGCAGCAAAAACAATAGACTGATTTTATGTAATCTGAGATAATAAGGAAGAACACACGCCGGAATCTCGAAGAAGAAGGTGAATGGTTTTACATGTAAACTAAATGGTAAATATAATGAGGTGTGTGGTATACGCCATTACCAAACAATATTTTATTCCCTAAAAATGAAAATATTTACCAATATTTTATTATTGTGTAATTTGGGCGGGAACTTGCAGCATAAGCCACTAATCTGTTTATATATATATATATAGATTTTATAGGATAAACACACATCCCTTTATTCTTCCCCCATTTAAACCCTAAACCCTTTTCTTCCCTCACACCTTTCTAGCCGCCGCCCTGCGCTCCTCCCTCCCTCTCTTTCTCCCTTCTTCTTCTTCTTCTTCTTTGTTTTTTTTTTTTTTTTTTAATTTCTGATCTGCAATTGACGGGGACGACCATGGAGTTCAGCCACACAGCCGCACTGCGGCCACCCCCGTCGCCCTGCGCTCCTCCCTCCCTATCTTTCTACCCTCGTCTTCTTCTTTGTTATTTATTTATTTATGTTCTGCAATATCATGCCATGGAGGTCGGCCACACAGCGCTGCCGCCATTCTTCACTTCCGTCTCATCCCCCGCCGCCGCCGCCTCACACCCTTTCCCTCCTTACCCGTTTCTTCATGCACAAGTACGTCATTTTTTTTGTTTTTTATTTTAAAATTTTCGATGAGAAATATCGACCGTAAACATTTTGGTCGACATTTCTCATTGAATTTTTAATTTTTTTTTCTTTCGATAAAATTTGTCGGCAATGGTGTTTTTTTGTCGATAAATTATAGTCGATGATATATTCTACGGTAGTGTGGATCGACACTGGTTGGTCGAAAAAAATCTAATTTTGTTTTAATTTTAAGTTATTTTTAAAAAAAAAATTCTAAATATATTTTGGATGGGGTGGCGCTGAAGGTGGAATGTATGTATTTACAACATTTTACTAAAAGGACAAATATAATATTTTACATACATATTTAATTAATAAATGAAAGGGAGAGTGTATCTAACATTCCTGGAGGGACATATAACCCACACCCAATGAAGAGCATCTAAGCCCATTTACAACAATTTTCAATGGTCCAAAACCGTTGAGAAAGGGCTCGGCTATATACTCTTCTATATACCCCTCCATCTTTGTTAAGTATACACCCCTTCCCATTTATTAATTTCATACTCACTAGTAAATCACCCATACGATGCACGGATCATAATTTATATATTTAAGTAAATAATTGTATTATATACATAAGTATAAATTATGTGAACAAAAAAGTTTAATTTTAGATTTCATGTTTCAAATCAAACAAATTCCGTGAATAAACAATAAAAAACATCCAACACTTTTTAAAAATATTTTCCATGACATAATTTTAAAAACACATGTTTTAAGTTAATAATAAATAAATTGTTGGAAGGTTTATAGCTAGTGTCACACATACTATACATAAAATATACAAAATCATAATTATTGTAGATGGTGAAAATTGAATACAATAATTTTCACAATTGGAGTAATTGTTTATTAAATGGGTTTGATCCTTGTTTGGCTCAATTTATATTTTATTATTGAAAACACTTTAATACAATAAAAATAAATATAAACTAGGGATGGCAATGGGACGGGTAAAAATCCGGACCCGCATGAAACCGGCCCGCACGGGATGGATAAATACCCGATCAAACGGATTCCGAGTCGGGTAAATACCCGATCAAACAATACCCGACGGGAATGGGACGGGTAATGGTTTTATATATACCCGACCCCGACCCGTATAGACATATATATTTAATATATATATATATATTATATGTATATTAAAAAATATATAAATATATTAGTATATATATATGTATGTTAATAGTTATATATGTATATCAGTATAAGTATATCAGTATATATATGTATGTTAATAATTGTATATCTATGTTAAAAATGTATATATATATATATCAGTATATACATTGGCTTAAAAAAAGTATATACATTATATTATATATATTATATATATTGTAGTTTAAAGTAGTTTTTATGTTTTATTTTATTAAAATAATAAATAAAAAAAATAGATTTGTGATGGCGGGGCGGGGCGGGTTTACCCGCCGGATTCGTGGGATGGGACGGGGCGGGTTTAGGCGGGTATTGAGGCGGGGCGGGTAACGGGTCTAAAAAGTTTTGGCGGGGCAGGTCCTGGGATAGGCCAAACCCATCTCATACCCGCCCCGTTGCCAACCCTAATATAAACCCCATCAAAATAGTATGAAATGTTGTTAACTTGTTAACATGTCCAAATACTAAAATCATTAAAAAAAATGTGTATAGTGTAGGTGCAATTGTAAATTTGTCATCACTATTATAATGAGACCCAAAATAGAAAACTCAAATGACAACTTTAAGAAATTGAAGTAAACTTGTAAAAAATCAGTCCCGTTATTTAATAAAAATAAAAATACCATTGCTTCAAAAAAAAAAACATAAAAATAGGATGTTCATATATATATATATATATATTTTATTTAGAGTCGTCAAATTCGAGAAAGAGCGAATAACTTATAAAATTAAAATATTATTCAATTAAAACATTAAATTGTGTAATGAATTATATAAATCAAGCAACACACAAAAACACCCAATCGAGTTATCTATATCATTTAAATTGGATTTCAATGAATTGAGTTAAATGTCAGATGACAAATTAAATTGAATAAATTAAACATTCTATACACATAAAATAATATGTCTTAGTCAATTGATAAATATATTTATGTAGTTCTTTGAAGCCCTGTATTTGTAAATGGATTAAATATAGCAAATGTTTTTAAACAACAAACAAATGAAAAACCCTGTGGAATATTTTCATCAAGAACTATAATTTGTACAATGTAGTTCTTTTTCATGAACTTTTGTTGAAATCAACACATCTAAACTTTTATTATTAGATTTATAAATAAAATATATATAAATATGCAATCATAGAATTTTACTTTTAACCAAATTGAGTGTTGTTCATATGAAATTAAAAGGAAATTGACTTTTTTATTTATTGAATTCTTCGTGATCAATCAATAGTACAGTTTATGTTAAAAAAAAATAGGGAAAAAACTTTTAAATGAAACTTATTTACACAAATAAATCCTTCTTAAATACTCTAATTTGGAATATTGTAACAATATATTTTTCTTTTTTCCAAAGTCATCCAAAATCAAATTAAAAATCAAAGATTAATGAAATACAACAAATGATAAATAATATTTAAAACAATGTATAAATAAATTAAAATTAATTCTTATCGACTTGTTTTTAGGAGTGTTGGATAGGATTAAAAGGCTATATATACTTGATATATTCCACGTGTTTTAGAGCAATTGTTACATACGGAGTATTTAATTAAAAAAATATTTTGAAATAGATTAAGAATGCCTAAATAATTGAGTAAATTATAAATTTTTATACCCTTGCTTTAGGTATGTTCATTGTCAACTCTAGTGTCTAATCTATTTCATTTATGGTTCTTGTTATGCTACCGCTCCAACTAAATAATAATGATGCAAAAGGAGACTTAAAGAAATTATTGCAAGTAACCTGCTGGTTTTATTCTAGAGTTGTATAGCATATTAAATAAATAAATAAATGTTGAAAGATAGAAATTGATTATATAGAAAATGTGATGGAAAATACTCCGATGGAAAAAGATTGTGACTAGATCTATTAAATGAGGAAAAGATGAACTAAAGATACGATGCAATTTAAAACTTGTGTGTAAGCTGGAAGCTGTGAGGACTGAGGATCTGACTCATTCATGGTAAGAAATGCAATAGTGAATAGATCTTTTATATTCTCGGTGGGAAGGTGAACATACAATAAATTAGTAAAAAAAAAATTTTAATTAAAAAAATTATGAGATAACTTGCATGATTTAGATGTATCTACAATTTATAAATAAAAAAATTATTAATGATCAGAAAACTCCCAATTATTAAATTCCATAAAAAAAGACATTAAAAACTCTAATAAATCAAAATCACAACATATATTCATTCAAATTAATTAACCCTACAACCTATGTATACTCAACTTCATCCTAAATTTACAGTCATCATCGTCTTTAGCACACTCAAAGGGGACAACGCCCATTAAAATTCGTCTCTTCACCATTAATGATGTATTCTCGTCGAGACTGAGCTTCATCAAACAGTCGTACATTTTCAGCTGCGGATCCATTCAAATGACATCAGGTCAGACCTAAACAATATAAAAATGTGAAAATTGGAGAGAAGAAGAATAATGAAGAAAGATCTCAGTGGAGAGAAGATCTGTAAAAAACTATGAAAAGCTTTCCGACCAATGTAAAAAGTGTCTTGGTCGGAGGTTTAAGCGAGTATGGAAGGAAACGAGACAAAGATTATTAGAGAAAGATGAAAAAAATGGAAATAAAATTGCAATACATAAATCAGTATTTTCAAATACTTTATATGGAATATCTGAATATAAAGAGATGCATTCATAAAATAAACCAAAACTCATCTCCATTTTAGCATATTTGAATTTGAAAAGTTACAGAGTATTTGTCTCTGTATCTTTTCTCTAGGCAGAATGTTAAAATCAATGTGCAGGTCTAAAAAATAATAATAAAAATAAAGCAATCAATGGGCGGGAAAATGGAAATGATCGCTATTGTGTTTTTATATTTATATAGATGTAAAATACTAAAACTGTTTTTTTAATAAAATGACTCTGCTAATACACTTCCCCCACTTTCAAACCCTAACCATAATGACAGTCGTCATCACCGTCACAGTCACCTCGGGCAGCCGTCACCACCACCTAACAATGTCAAACACAAACAAAAAATCAAAGAAATTTTTTAAAAAATTAAAAACAATTTTTTGACAAATCAGTGTTGACAGTGAGCGCTATTGTCGACACTGGTTTGTCGAAAAAAAAGTAATTTTTTTAAAACTTCTGACAATATTTGGTCGAATGTGTGCACTATTGTCGACAATAGTGCATCTACTCGACACTAATTTGTCGAAATAAAATAAAAAAAACTCTACCTCAACACCTACGAGAGGCGACCGACGTTTGGGCTGGGGGCGAGCGGCCGCGACCGCGAGAATGGAGGAAGGTGGCCCCGAAAGACTGGTTTTTCACAAAGAGGCGACGAGTTTTTACAGAAGAGGGCCACAAGTTTTTTTCACAGAAAAGGAAAAAAATGGATGAGGGAGGGGAAGTGACCGGCGTCGATTACGGAATAGAGGGGCCGGCCGCGGTTAGAGAATGGAGGGGAAGGCAGCCGACTGATGTCGCACGACCGATTACAAAAGAGAGGGGGCGACGCGGCAACGTGAGGGAGATGGTGGCAGGTGGCGCGATGGCGACGTGGGGGCAAGGGGCGGCCATGAGAGTGTGAGGAATGAGGGTTTGGTTTTGAAAGAATTGAGATGAAGAAAGGGAGGAAAAAAGAAACTAGAATTTTTTAGTAAGGGAGTGCATTTAACATATCTCATTTAAGAGAGAAGAGTGTATATTACGTATTTTAGGTGGAGTACGTCTAACATAATTCATTTTGAGGGGGAGTGTATGTATCGGGAGGGTATATTTAACAAGTCTGGAGGGGTATATAGCCTGGCCCATTAGGAAATTCCCTGATACGATGTAGTTTTGATATCAGTTAGAAACCGCTGGTATTACCGACTATTTTAATACTCTCCCGTCCCGAAATAACTTGCATAGTTTGATCGGCACGTTTTTTTTTTAAGAAAATGGGATTTTGCGGTTGATGATGTAAGATATATGAGGGGTATTTTAGGTGATTTGATGAAGTGTAAAATTGGATTTGATGAGGTGTAAAGTGAAAAGTATGGAAAAAATGAGTGACAATTTTAAAAATAAAATAATGTTGTGAGATTATTAATTTTATGAGGGTATTTCCATATTAAGAGTGTGTAAGTAATTTTGGAACATTCCAATAAAAAAAGTGCAAATAAACATGGAACGGAGGGAATTATAGTCGATAACATTGTTGACTTGATCATTTTGACCAAAACCATCGATAATTCGTGACGAATATCTTTGTTTGGGTAATTTTCTGCCAATACACAATTCTCGAGATTTTTGTAGTGGGATTTCACATGCATGCAATTGTTCCCAAGAGTTTGACAAAGGGCCATTAATGATTGAGTCATACTCCCTTCGTCCATGAAATGTAGTCCCATTTCGCTTATATTCTTTGTCCATCAAATATAGTCCCATACACTTTTTGGAAACAATCACCCTTCAACCATCATTTAATTACTCAATTTGCCATCAACTTTATTAACAAAAATTCACTTTATTCACAATGGACCCCACAATACCCTATAATACCCTTACTTTATATACTTTACCTACCTTTTTCTTAAAACTTGTGCCCCACCTCCATGGGACTACATTTTGTGGATGGAGGGAGTATATATCCGAGGAAAATATTATTTACGTTACTGTAACTACCTTTTTTTTAAAACATCCTAAAAAAGATAAAATTTTAATTTATGTCTCATAATTTCGTAAATTGTTTAATTTACGTTCCATAATTTCGTAAATCGGTTAATTTACATTTTTTTTCTTCATTCTACAATTATAAATATTGATTTGCAATTATTTTAAAAAAATTATATGATCACTGTTTTTCCACACTATACAAGTCGAGCTTGGTCATGCTATAATTTCCGCCGATTTCCCATAATATTTATGCGCACGCGACAATAATGTGAGTGAAACGACACCGTTTTAGTGTCACCGACAAAATTGGGCGTAAATTAACTAATTTACAAAATTATGGAACGTAAATTAAATTTTTATACATCTTTTGAAGGACCTTTTTTTAAAAAAGGTGAAAATTAGGGGACGATTTTTTTCTCTATATATCCTTTCTATGAATAATTGCAACTTGATCTATATATCGTGAGATTTTAAACTGTTAAACTGCTCGTCGAATTCCACGTATAATTACATTATACTCCCTTATAATTCCCTTCGCAATTAATATGTTTGCCTTTTGCACAGTATAATAATAAAAATAATATTGAATTGGTGATAATTGATAAGTGATAAAAGGATAAAAGTAGACAAAGTGGGATAATTCAAGTGGTTAGAGCACCACTACCTAGGCCTTAGGTCTGGATTCGAGTCATGGGGAG
Organism: Galeopsis tetrahit; assembly: GCA_963675135.1. Classification (NCBI taxonomy): domain Eukaryota; kingdom Viridiplantae; phylum Streptophyta; class Magnoliopsida; order Lamiales; family Lamiaceae; genus Galeopsis; species Galeopsis tetrahit. Next base: position 93,634,867 of record OY776119.1, read on the forward strand.
GGAAAAAAAGGAATGGGTCAACCACATCCAACCAAATCAAAGAAATCCTAACTAATTATTCATATATAACATCAAAACCTAGCCATGCATAGCTTTATATATTCAATTTGTTATTGTGCTTGTCCATCCTAGTGATGCTAGCTAGTGTTGGATTAACTCTTTCGCTCCAAATTAACTTTGACGGCCTGACATACGAACGCGATGCGTTCGTATCATCAAGTTAGATACCACCAGGCACATCCGGTACTCCAAAGAGATCAAGTACTGGCAGAAGAGTTTTGAACTCGAACCCTGTGAAATTCTGGGACCAAGGGCGACTATCGCGCGTCCTTCGATACCACCAAAAGACATCGCATAATGTACACCAACAAACAACAATCTAGCTGACGACATGAACTTTTTTATTGTGTCCAATAACTCTACGAAATCCACCAGTAGAGAAGGCGGGAACCTTGAAATCTTCAATGCAATCAACTGGGGTCTCCCATTTTTGCAGTCGAATTCGACACCTATCTCAACAACGGAGATCCAAGATTTTGTTGGAGTATGGAGCCTGAATTAACCTAATGGGCTTGGAGTGGGGAACAAGTTTGTTCCTTATGGGCTTGGGGTTATTTATGGCAAGTTTGTTCCTAATGGGCTTGGAGTAGGGAGCAAGTTTTCTCCTAATGGGCTTAGGGTTAGGACAAGTTTTCTATTATAAATAGATGTTCTCTCATTGTAATCAGTATCCGAAAAACATAGTGAAATACCTGGCTTGGCATCGCCCCCAGACGTAGTCGTAAGACGAACTGGGTAAACAAATAACGTGTTATCTTTTCTTTCGTTATCGTGTGCGTGTGTTTATTTCCTAACAACTGGTATCTAGAGCTTCGGGTTCAGAGGGAGCAATCACGATGAGCGACGAGAAGATTTCAATCAAGCAATTTGACGGATCGAATTTCGGGTTCTGGAAGATGCAGACCGAGGATTACCTTTATGGTAAAGATTTGTATGTGCCCCTAGAGGAGAAGGAGAAACCCGAAAAGATGGAACAGAAGGAGTGGAATCTGTTGAACAGAAAGGAGATGAATGCGATACGTTTATCGCTGTCCATGAACGTAGCCTACCACACGACTAAAGCCAAGTCCGCAAGGGAGATGCTGCAGATCTTGGAGGAGATGTATCAGAAGCCCACAACGGCGAACAAGGTTCACCTGATCAGACGGTTGTTCAACCTCAGGATGTCGGAGAGCACACCCGTGCAACAACACCTGAACGAGTTCAACATGATCATTGGGCAGTTATGTTCTATCGAGATCGAATTCAGTGACGAGGTACTTGCTTTAGTTTTGTTATCTTTATTGCCTAACAGTTGGGCTGTAACAGTAACTGCAGTTAGCGCTTCATCCGCGAAAGATAAACTGAAGCTTGACGAAGTGAGGGATCTGATGATTAGCGAGGAGGTTCGCAGGAAAGAGTCTGGATCCACTTCAGGGTCAGCGCTGAACACGGAGGAAAGGGGCAGATCGAAGGGTAGGCAGAATCGTGGCAGATCAAAGTCCAGAGGAAAGAGTCAATCCAAGAAAGATAAAGACTCGATCCAGTGCTGGAATTGTGATGAGTTTTGTCACTACAGGAACCAGTGTTCAACACCCAAGAAAAATAAGAAGGGACAGAACGAGAAGAAGACAGCAAACGCAACCAAAGATGATATTGGAGACGCGTTGGTCTTAAATGTCAGTAGTCCGCTAGAATCGTGGGTGTTGGATTCTGGAGCATCATTCCACTCTTGCAGTGATGCTGAAATAATGGAGAACTATGTGTCTGGCGAATTCGGACAAGTCTACCTTGCTGATGATGAGCCCCTGAAAATCGTGGGAAAAGGACATGTCCGGATAACCACACCAAACGGGTCGATGGTGAAGCTGAATGGTGTAAGGCACATTTCAGGATTGAAAAGAATTTTACTTTCAATCGGGCAGCTTGATGTAGAAGGATACTCAATGACTTTCGGCAGCAACAGTTGGAAGATCAGTAGAGGAGCCATGATAGTAGCTCGGGGGAAGAAGGAAGGTACGTTGTATACTACATCTAACCCCAAGGATTGTATTGACCTTGTGGGAGCTACGACCAACGTTGATTTGTGGCACTGTCGGTTGGGTCACATGAGCGAGAAAGGGATGAAGGTAATGTGTTCGAAAGGGAGACTTCCAGGGCTGAAATCTGTTGAAGTTGGCCTATGCGAGGACTGTGTTTTCGGGAAACAAAGAAGGGTGAGTTTCTCGAGAGGTGGTAGAGTATTGAAGGCAGAAAAGCTGGAGTTGGTGCATAGCGATCTATGGGGACCAGCGCCCGTGAAGTCCCTTGGTGGTTCGGAGTATTACATGACCTTCATCGATGACTCCACTCGAAAGGTATGGGTTTATTTTCTGAAAAATAAAACAGATGCTTTTGATACCTTCAGGAAGTGGAAAGCTCTTGTAGAGAATGAAACAGGGCTGAAAGTAAAGTGTCTTCGTTCTGACAATGGAGGTGAATATGAACTCCGTGAGTTCAAGGAATATTGTGCTGAGAATGAGATTCGCATGGAGAAGACTGTGAGAGAAACTCCCCAGCAGAATGGAGTGGCAGAACGAATGAATAGAACGTTGAATGAGCGAGCCAGATGTATGAGGTTGAAGAGTGGGTTGCCTAAGACGTTTTGGGCAGATGCAGTAAATACAGCAGCATACCTGATTAACAGAGGTCCATCAGTTCCGTTGGAGAACAGAGTACCCTAGGAAGCATGGACGGGAAAAGAGGTAAATCTGTCTTACTTGCGTGTCTTTGGCTGTGTTGCTTATGCTCATGTTAGTTCTGTTGATAGAAGTAAATTAGATGCTAAATCTGTTAAGTGTACGTTCATTGGTTATGGTGGTGATGAGTTCGGTTATAGACTCTGGGATGAGAATAACCGAAAGATTATTCGCAGTAGAGATGTAGTTTTCAATGAACAGGTTATGTACAAGAACAGATTGGAGGCATCAGATTCTGACAAAACCAATACCCAAGAGGTCGAGTTAGACATCTCAAACTCGAGTGGGAGTAAGGAGAGTCAGAATGAAGAAGAGGTTCTTATTGAAGAACCAAGGACCCCACCACCACCGGAGAATCCGCTGCAGAGACCAGTTAGAGAGCGACGTGCACCTAATAGGTATTCGCCCTCTAACTACTACTTGTTACTTACTGATGGTGGTGAACCTGAATGCTATGCAGAGGCAAAGCAGGGTGTAGATAGACGAAAGTGGTGAACCTGTTGAACGTCACTTGGGAACTTGTTGAGCTCCCAAAGGGTAAGAAGGTCTTGCACTGCAAGTGGGTCTACCGAATCAAGAATGAAGATGATGGTAGCAAACGTTACAAGGCCCGACTGGTTGTCAAGGGGTTTGAGCAGCGACATGGTATTGATTATACTGATGTCTTTACTCGTGTTGTGAAACTGACCACTATTAGAATGGCGTTGAGTATGGTAGCTGCAGAAAACTTGTTGTTACATCAGATGGATGTGAAGACAGCATTCCTCCACGGTGACTTGGTGGAGGAGTTGTACATGACACAGCCTGAGGGGTTCGTAGAGAAAGGAAAGAAGGAACTTGTATGCAAGTTAAAGAAGAGCTTGTATGGCCTGAAATAAGCTCCAAAGCAGTGGTACATGAAGTTTGACAGCTTCATGATGGAGATCGACTACCAAAAATGCCACGCAGATCATTGTTGCTACTACAAGAGGTTTGACAAAAGCTTTCTTATTCTCTTGCTATATGTTGATGACATGTTGATCATAGGAGCTGATGCAAGAGAAGTGAATAAGTTGAAGAGGCAATTTTCCGAACGGTTCTCAATGAAGGATCTCGGAGAGGCCAAACAAATTTTGGGTATGAGGATTGAACGTGATAAGGCGACAGGAAGTGTGTATCTTTCGTAGGCGAGTTACATTCAGAAGGTCCTGGAAAGATTCAACATGTCAGAGTCGAAGCCCGTGAGTGTTCCATTGGGCAGTCAGTTCAAGCTTTCAAAAAGGGAGTCCCCCAAGAGCAAGGAGGAGCGTGCCTAGATGTTGAATGTTCCGTATGCCTCAGCGATTGGTAGCATCATGTATGCCATGGTGTGTACGAGGCCATACATTGCTCATGCAGTGGGAGTAGTAAGCCGGTTTATGAGTGATCCGGGCAAGCAACATTGGGAAGCAGTCAAGTGGGTCCTGCGATACTTGAGAGGTACCACAGACAAGGCCTTGTGTTTCAAAGGCAAGAGTATGGAGCTGGTGGGTTATGTGGATGCAGACTTGGCATCAAACGACCTTGATGGGAGAAGAAGTACAACCGGGTATGTCTTTACTTATGGTGGTACTGCTATATCTTGGACTTCTAAGTTGCAGAAGGTTGTTGCACTGTCCACTACTGAGGCAGAATATGTAGCTGTGACAGAGGCAAGTAAGGAGATGGTGTGGTTGCAGAATTTCTTGGGAGAACTTGGGAAGTAGCATGAGAATAACACTCTTTTCAGTGATAGTCAAAGTGCTATATTTCTTGTAAAGAATCCGGCGTTCCATTCAAGGACAAAGCATGTTGGGTTGAAGTACCACTACATTCGTCACCTTTTAGAGAAGAAGATCTTGCAGCTTGTGAAGATCCTTGGAAGTGAGAATCCAGCAGACATGTTTACTAAGGTAGTGACCTTAGAGAAGTTGAAGCTATGCATAGCTTCAATTGGCCTTGGAACTTGAAGATAAGGCTTGACGATGCCAGGCGGATACGGGAGGAGAATCAAGAAGATATGATTACATGGAGGATTCAGTCTCCAAGTGGGAGATTGTTGGAGTATGGAGCCTGAATTAACCTAATGGGCTTGGAGTGGGGAGCAAGTTTGTTCCTTATGGGCTTAGGGTTATTTATGACAAGTTTGTTCCTAATGGGCTTGGAGTAGGGAGCAAGTTTTCTCCTAATGGGCTTGGGGTTAGGACAAGTTTTCTATTATAAATAGATGTTCTCTCATTGTAATCAGTATCCGAAAAACATAGTGAAATACCTGGCTTGGCATCGCCCCCAGACGTAGTCGTAAGACGAACTGGGTAAACAAATCGCGTGTTATCTTTTCTTTCGTTATCGTGTGCGTGTGTTTATTTCCTAACAGATTTAGGTATATTGGCATCGACATCAATGCTCGTACGTTATTTGAAACCTATCTCTAATTTATTACTAGTATATTATTTCAAAAAATCACCAAAAACTAATAATGAAAAAAATACATAAAATAAAGGTTTTCTTGTATTTTTTTTTAAAGTGAAAGCCGCACGTTGCTCGTACATTTTTTATGAATTGAGTTTGATTTTCGTTTAATTTGGGTACGATTTTTTGGGGATGGAATTAGAGTTTGTCTTCTTGTGTTTTTTATGAGATTTTGCTTAATATAATAATAGGCTTTTGGATGTGTTTTAATGGGTGCGTGACTTTCACACAATTTTTATCCGTTAAAACTGACATAAGTTTTACCACGAGACTAAAAGTGTATGAAAAATGACGGAAATTGATTTTATCTCATTCTTACAGGACCAAATGTGCAGTCTTTAACGGTTCACACAATTTTCATTCGTTAAATTAACGAAAATTTAATACAGGACTAAAAGTGTATAAAAAATGACCGAAAGTGATTTGACCTCATTCTTAACGGACCAAAATCCGTTTTATAATTAATGCTTTATACTTATTTAATTTAATTTGGGGGGAAATTGCAACTTATGTCAAACAGGTCCCAGGTCTGGTATAGATCGATCCGTCGGGTCTGGTAGTGTTATTGCCTAAAATCGCTTCAGACCCGTCCCATAAAGATATAAATTTTAAAAAATATACATTATTACTTTATTTTTCTTTCTTTCTTCCTAACTAGACTTTAAAAAATTAGAATATAAACCAAAAAGGTAAATTTATTATGTAATTTCGATCTATAATATCCATTTTAATAGGTATATACTAAATATAGTACGAGTTAAAAGACGTACATGAAAAATCATGTATAATCGAGTGTTGATAATTGAGAAATAAGACATTGGGTTATGTATTTGATTTTATTATGTTTATTTTGTCTTGAACAAGATGTATTTTTTTGAAGATTTATTTAGAAAAATGTTCCCATTCATTTTGCTATCGGCAAAGTGCAATAAAGCCAACGTTACTTGCAATTATTTTTTTGGGACACCCATGCATGTTTTTTTTTTATATTATAAAATGAACACCTAATTATTTTTATCTGGCAGTTAACTCTGCAAGTTTCCAATGCTTACTACTTACTCTTAATTAAATATATAACGTTTTAACCTTTTAAAAAAAATTATACTACTTTTTTTATTTTTAATATAAATTAATTTGATTTATTTCAATTTTATCTTTAATAATATCAATAAATACTTATAGATAAATGTGTTTTAATTTTTTTGATAAAAAATACAAATATTAATTCATTAAGGGTACAAATGAAAAAATAATTATTTTTATAATATATGTGTATTAATCTAGAATTATATATGCATGATCAAACCTGTAATTTTTTAATAACAATGTTCTAAATTTTTTATTTATTTTGAAATGCGTGTCTCAGCATTTGAAAATTGGGATTCTCATTTTCAAGAAGAAAAATATAGCTTGTTTGATGTTTCCTATGCTATTGATAAGATCAAATTTATTACAGTTTGCTGATTTTTTTTTTGGACAGAAATGGTAATATACAATTCATTACTTAAAATGAGTCGTGGGATAAATTAGAATTGATTACTTAAAATTTCTTTTTGAATTCTTTTATACTATACAATTAATTAATTTTGACATAAATAAAAATCTCGTTATTAGACATAAGAAGGCGAAATTAGATGTAAATTAATCAATTTAAAAAATTATGGGACACAAATTAATCTTATGGGACGCTTTTCAAGAAAGGTAAAAGTTACGGGACCTAAATATTTTTTCTCCAATTTTAGTACAAAGTTACAGGACTAATATTGAGAAAATGCAAAGTTACAATATTAAAATTGAACTCTGCTCAAGTTACAGGACTAAAATTGATACTTTTAGGACTGAAATTGAGAAAATACAAAGTTACAAAACTTAAGTTGGACTCGACCTAAGTTACAGGACTAAAAGTGTTATTTTCTCATGATTTTTTTTTGAAGTGTTAAAGCTTCTCATCGAATTCCAGGCGTAATAATCTCTATTATTTTTGTATAATTATGTTATTGGTATTAATATTTATATATTACCGATAATAGTTTTTTCTCCGAACTACATAAATGAGAAGATCAATCACACTAACTAATGGAAATAAAGTAGTGAGATTCAGATTCATGTTAAAATATTAATATCTAATAAGTGGATATGGTTGTTGAGTTACGCACCACAGCAGGAGAACATCACATGCAGGGCTGTGTGATCTTAAATTACGGATCTATATATATTAATTGCATGTAGATATATATATATATATATATAAAACATTTGATTGCATGGGTTTGACTAGGGCCATTATATAATTGACTCATTTATATATATATGGGGAAATTTTCAAGTGTTAAATAATTTAGGTTAATTGAAATAGGTAGCTAGTATAAATAGATGAGTGAAGGTAAGATTAGATATTCACCACCACATACACATTGATCCAAATCAAAGATGGCTAGCTAATTTATCCTGCAATTACATGAATAGCCTGCACCTATTAATTCCTTGTCCTTTCCAGCTTGTCCAATATGGCAATGATGATGGTGGTGCATTCACAGTCACAACCATTGATGTTCGATATTAAAAACTCTTTCAACCAAGGTTCCGACGGCCTGACATACGAACGCGATGCGCACGTACCACCAGGTTCGAGTTACCTGAGTTTGATAGGGAAGGGGACATCACCCTTTAATCCAAAGAGATCAAGTGTTGGAAGAGTTTTGTACACCACCCCCTTCACATTATGGGGCCCAGGGCGACAAGCGTCCTTCATGACCTACATGAATATTCGCATATCAAACAACAGTCCCGCTGAAGGCATGACCTTCTTTATCGCACCTGTCAGCTCCACGAAATCAACGGGCCGGGGGAGAAGGCGAGAACCTCGGAATCTACGACGCACTGAATGAAGGGTCCCCCTTTTTCGCAGTGGAATTGGACGTCCGTGTTGGGCATGTTGGGATCAACGTGAACTCAGCAGTATCACAGAATGTTACGGCATACAATGCGGCGACAGGGGGGCTACCTGTGATGTTAACCATAAACTACTATGCGCCCAGTAGATTGATAAGGGTGACCGTCCGAAACTATAATAAGAATTATGGCGCCGTTATTGAATATGTGTACGACTTGAAGACCCTTCTTCCTCAGCAGGTTCAGGTTGGCCTCTCTGCTTCTACGGGGCCTGATCGTGCTGCCGATTTCGACGTGCTCCAGTGGCATTTCGATTCCTTTATGTGGCCCGAGGCCGAGGATGAGGAGGATAATACCAATATTAGACAATATGTCGCCTGATCCATCAATTGCATCTTAATTTATAATTATTATGTATCGAGAGTTCAATAATTATGTATTAATAAGATGGTCATCTTTTCTTTAAGTTGTAATGCCCTGTCTCATAAATTCCTCGAGATTGCTGATGGAAGATCCATTTTTCCCCTTAGCTTGATCTATTCTTATTTTGTGACCGTACCTTTCTAATTCCCCCACCCCCAAAAATGTCTAAACAATGTATTAACTTTAATTTAATACTACTCTCTCCTTACAATTTAATTAATTGTCATTTCATTATATATGATGTTTCATATAAAATGATTAATATACTTTTGATGTGCAACTTTATGTGAGACAGTCATCATACATGAGAAAATGCTGGTGTCATTTATTTAATTGATTGTAATTTTGTTTGTTTTGCATATATAACTTTCTAGCCGTGCTTCAAATGACTGATAAACACTTTTACAAAAGAAAAAAATTTAGACATCCACAAGAAAACCTATCCTAATTACACCCTCAGAAAATCGAACTCAAATTTAATTCAACACAATTAACATAAAAAATCACTAACTTCCATGTATTGACTTTGCTCTGAATTCTCTGAATCCTATTAAAAAAAGAAAAACTTTGCTCTAAATAATGACAGTTCCAATCTTTTTTATTTATTTTGAAATGCGTGCGTGACTCAGCTTTTGAAAATTGGGATTCTTATTTTTAATAAGAGAAATATATATAGCTTGTTTATGTTTCCTATGCTATTGATAAGATCAAATTTATTACAATATGCATCTTACGATTGCCAATATGCTGATAATTTTTTTTTTTTTGACAGAAATGGTAATATACACTTCATTACTTAAAGGGAGTCGTGGGATAAATTAGAATTGGAACTTCAAATTTCTATTTGAATTCTTTTATACTATATATATTCAATTCATTAATTTTGATTTTACTGCATTTAGTTGAACTAATAAAAAAAGTTATATACAGATTTATCAAGAGAAAATATCAATTTTAATCCTTTAATTTAAGCCGAGTCCAATTTTAGTCATGTAACTTTGTACTTTATCAATTGTAGTTCTAAAGGTATCAATTTTAGTCCTGAAACTTGGTACCTTCTCAATTGTAGTCCAAACTGTATCAATTTTAGTCCAGAAACTTGGTACCTTCTCAATTGTAGTCCTAAAGGTATCAATTTTAGTCCTGAAACTTTGTACCTTTTCAATTGTAGTCCTGAAACTTTGTACCTTCTCAATTGTAGTCCTAAAGGTATCAATTTTAGTTTTGACATTTTTAAAAAACTTCCCGAAAAAGATAAAAAATTAATTTACATCCCATAATTTTGTAAATTCATTAATTCACGTCCAATTTTTGCTAGAAACCAAAGCGAATCGTTTTACTCACGTGCGCATAAAAATTATGGATAATCGACTGAAATTTTCACGTGGCCGAGCTTGACTTGTATAACATGAAAAAACCAATTGCCATGTGGATACAAAAAAATTACAAGTCATTATTTACAATTTGCAGAATAAAGAAAAATGATGTAAATTAACGAAGTTACGAAATTATGGTCGTACCCTTTTTTTGGACGCTTTTAAAAAAAAGTTAAAGTTATGAGACGTAAATAAAAAAAAATCTCATTATTGGACGTTAGAAGACCAAAATTAGACTTAAATTAATCAATTTAAGAAATTATAGGACACAAGTTAATTTTCTATATTTTTTGGAACATTTTTCAAAAAAGGTGCTCCCTCCGTCCCATAGGAATTTACACACTTTCCATATATGGATGTCCCATACCAATTTGCACACTCCATAAAAGGAAATATCTTCACAACCCTCACCCTTGAAATATACTCATATTTACCCATATGCCATTACTTTTCCACACTCAATCTACTTTTTATTTTACTTTATTCATAAAAATTTACAAAACTACCCCTCAAAACATCAATCATTATACCTTTTCTTACACATTTCTTAAAATGTGTGCCGGTCAAAGGGTGCAAGTTCCTCCGGGACGGAGGGAGTACAAGTTATGGGACCTAAATATTTTTTTCTCAAATTTTAGTGTAAAGTTACAGTACTAATATTGAGAAAATGTAAAGTTACAAGACTATAATTGATACTTTCAGAACTAAAATTGATATTATCGGGACTAAAATTGGAAAAGTACAAAGTTACATGACTAAAATTGGACTCGGTCTAAGTTACAGGACTAAAATTGATATTTTATCGTAATTTTTTTTGAAGTGTTAAAGCTTCTCATCGAATTCCACGCCTAATAATATCTATTATTTGTGTATAATTATGTTATTGGTATTAATATTTTCCCGATAATAGTTTTTTGTATGAACTACACATGGAGAAGTAAATCACACATTAACTTAATGGAAATAAAGTAGTGAGATTCAGATTCATGTTAAAATATTATAAATTTTTCTACATGCATCTAAGTGATCTTAAATTACGGATCTATATTAATTGCACATATATATATAATGCATTTGATTGCATGGGTTTGACTAGGGCCTTAATATGATTGACTCATATATATTTTTGGTTAATTGAAATAGGTAGCTAGCTAGTATAAATAGAAGAGTGAAGGTAAGATTAGGTATTCACCATCACACATCGATCCAAATCAAAGATGGCTAATTTTTCCAATTACAGTAGACAGCACATATTTCTTGTCCTTTCCTTGTCCATGGTAATGATGATGCTGCAGGTGCACTCACAGTCACAATTGATATTCGATATTAATAACTCTTTCAACGAAGGCTCTGACGGGCTGACATACGAACGCGATGCACACGTACCCCCAGGTACGAGGCAGCTGAGTTTGATAGGACGGGACGCGGAGGGTAATCCAAATAGATCAAGTGTTGGAAGAGTTTTGTACACCACCCCCTTCACATTTTGGGGCGAAGGGCGACAACCATCCTTGAGTACCTACGTAACTTTTCGCGTAAGACCCATAGTCAATCCGGGTGAAGGCATGACCTTATTTATCGCACCTGTCAACTCTACCAAGTCCACGGGGGGAGAAGGCGAGAACCTGGGAATCTACGACGCACTGAATGAAGGGACCCCGTTTTTCGCAGTGGAATTCCATGTGAACAACGGAGATCCAAATTCTGCGCATGTTGGGATCAACGTGAACTCAGCAGTATCCCAGAATGTTACGAAATACAATATTACGACAGGGCAACTTGTGATGTTAACCATAAACTACGATGGGCGCAGTGGATTGATAAGGGTGATCATGGTCAACAATGAGCCGAATTCAACTATGGAATATGTGTACGACTTGAAGACAATTCTTCCTCAGCAGGTTCAAGTTGGCCTCTCTGCTTCTACCGGACCTGATTTTGCTTCCAATTTCAACGTTTTGCAGTGGTTTTTCATGTCCCATTTGAACCCCGATGATGTGGATGAAGAGGAGGAGGATAATACCAATATTAGTCGACAATATGTCGCCTGATCCAGCCAGCTAATTACTTTGCATCTACCTAATTATATATGTATCGTCTATTTCATGTACTATGTATGCTCATATATCTTTTCTTTAATTTACTCTATATATGATCTGTGATATAATTATAAAGATATATAAAATCATGGTAAGAATAATTGGATATATATATATATAAAAGGTCTCCTATATTTCTACAACTTCTAATGCCCTGCCTCATAAATTCCTCGAGATATCCCGGATGGAAGTTTTTTCCCCTTAGCTTCATCTATTCTTATTTGGTGTGCTTTTCTAGCTAGTTCCCCCATCCAAAAAACTAAATTAACTAAACAATCATTATTTTGTGACTTTACCATTTTCCTGAACCGCAGATTATAAAATATGTCAATTTATTTTTACGCACAGTCTAAACAAACCCCAAAATTATACCTTTTAAAAAAATCACAAAAAATCTTTCTCCTCTTACCGAACGAAAGATACGCGGTGAAACAAGAAGAAAAAAAAAAAAGAATTCAAGATACTTAAAAAATTCACACACACCCACACAAAAATTAAAATCCTAAATTAAAATGGAGACTAAACGTACCAAATTTACTCATTTTATTCGGTTGAAAACTCCGAATTTCAAATATGTACGGTTGAACTCACTTTTTTCTTTTTCTTGTTTCAGCGTGTTTCTTCCATTTCGTTAGTGGAGAATGATTTTTTTTGTAATTTTTTATTTTTTTTAGAATTGAGTTAAAATTGTCTAAAATTAAGTTGTGAGTATTAATTTTAAAAAAATATAGTATATTTTATTTGGTTTGTGTATAGTAGAATTTTGTTTGCATAGATCTTTCATGTGTAGCTGTAATGGAACAAGAGGATGTGTTAGAATGCTCTGAAGGTGTTCGTAAAAATTCCTGAATGAGAGTTGTGCATTTCCAGTACCATTCATTTATGCGTTTGAGGCCACCTTGACACATTCTATTCCAATATCTGCTATCCATTTTGAATTTCTCAAAGAAATCAACAATCTTACTGCTCGATTCATCGCCATTGTTGGGATCAATGTGGAAGCCTGAGACGCATGATCTCTGCAATACAACTATACTGTGATGAAAAATATATTTCGATAATTTAAATGTAATTTCTATAATAATTTAGCAGGTTTGATCATGCATGTATATCGTCAATTATATTGAAAAGACGCAAAACCACTAACTTCCATGTATTGACTTTGCTCTGAATCCTATAAAAAAAAGTTATTTTTTATTTATTTTGAAATGCGTGTTTCAGCATTGGAATATTGGGATTCTCATTTTCAAGAAGAAAAATATAGCTTGTTTGATGTTTCCTATGCTATTGATAAGATCAAATTTATTACAATATGCATATTACGATTGCCATGTGCAATTTGCTTTTTTTTTTTTTTTTTGGACAGAAATGATAATATACAATTCATTACTTAAAATGAGTCATGGGATAAATTAGAATTGATTACTTAAAATTTCTATTTGAATTCTTTTATACTATACTATACAATTCATTCATTTTGATTTTACTGCGTTTAATTTAGTTGAACTAATCAAAAAAGTTATATACAGATTTATCGATTGTCGCCTTAATTAATTTACATTTATGTAAGGGTAAATATGGGTGTTTATATATACTAGTGTTATATTTTTTTTTTTTGGGGTATTGTGTTAAAATATTTGGGTATACACTCTTTAAAATATGAATGCATTAAACTTAAGTGACATGAGTTGGAATTATAAATTTGACGTTAATTGACATAGTTGTAGTCACATAGTTTGAGAAAAATTTAAAAATAATGCTATAACTTTGTCAAAATCCACAATAGGTCTAGTAACTTTTTAATTTAATTATCATGAGAAATTTTGATAAATATATCAAATACTATATACTCCGTATTATTTTATATTTATAGTAATTTTAATTGGAATTTCAATCGAAATTTTCTGGCTGCGTCACTGCACCACGTGAGAAGTAAATCACATTAATTAACTAAGCAAGATAATGGTAATGGAAATAAAGAAGTGAGATTCAGATTCATGTTAAAATATTATAAATGTCTACATATTCTATGTGAATATGGTTCTCGAGTTACGCACCACAGCAGGAGAACATCACATGGAATACTGTATGATCTTAAATTACGGATCTATATATATTAATTGCATGTAGATATATTTAAAAAAAGCATTTGATTGCATGGGTTTGACTAGGGGCCATTATATGATGGACTCATATATATATATATATATGGGGAAATTTTCAAGTGTTAATATTTTTGGTTAATCTAGGAGTGAAGTGAAGGTAATAAATATTAGGTATTCACCACCACATCCATCCAAATCATGGCTAATTTTTCCAAGAGTAGCCAATTTCTTGTCCTTTCCTTGTACATGGTAATGATGATGCTAGTGCACACACAAGCATTGAGGTTCGATATTAACAACACTTTCAACGAAACCTCTGACGGCCTGATATACGAACGCGATGCGTTCGTACCAGCAGGTTCGAGTTACCTAAGTTTGACCGCATCGGGTAATCCAAAGACATCAAGCGTCGGAAGAGTTTTGTACACGAGGCCCATGTTATTATGGGACGAGCTGCAAGGGCAACCAATTCAAGCAAACTTCATGACCTCCATAACTTTTCGCATAACACCCGTAGACAACAATCCCTCTGGCGGCATGACTTTCTTTATCGTGCCGGTCAACTCTACAAAATCCACGGGGGGAGAAGGCGGGAACCTGGGAATCTACGACGCACTCAACGAAGGGTCCCCGTTTTTCACAGTGGAATTCGACGCCAGCGGAGAACCAGATTCTAGGCATGTTGGGATCAACGTGAACTCAGTAGTATCACAGAATGTTACGAAATACGATATTGCGACAGGGGAAATAGTGACGGCAACCGTGCACTACGATTTGCCGATTAAAAGGATAAGGGTGTACGTGAACAACTATGGACCGGATTCAGCGGGTATTGAATATATGTATGACTTGAAGACCCTTCTCCCTCGGGAGGTTCAGGTTGGGCTCTCTGCAGCTTCTTCCACGGGAGAAAATGTTGACGTCATCCAGTGGTTTTTCATGTCCGCTATGAATGAGGATTCATCAATTGCATCTACCTAGCTACCTAGCTACAATCTTACTTAGTTATGTATCGATCGATTGCATTTCATAATTATGTATTAATAAGATAAGATGGTCATCTTAATTTTCTTTAATTTCTTCTCTCATATTTTTTTGTTTGGCTAATGAACTTGAAAAAGGATTGGAATTAATTCTTGTATATTAATATTCTTGTTCCACTTGATTAATGAAACTATTCTTGCTTTCGGGAAATAGAAGGTGGGGAGAAATTTTATATCGCCATTTTTCATAAGTTAAAGTCCTTAAAGTCACAATTTATGACTACTCTTGTGTGCGATAACATAATTATATATATATATATATATATATATATATATATGAAATGATGTTGCACTTAAATATTTAAATTATTATTCCCTCTACAAATATAGTTGGGTTAAAGTTGTCGGGTTAAAGTTGTCGCATACAAGTTTTTATCATATATATTCATTTCAGTGTCTTGCATATATATATTCTAGTATCTCAAATCTCAATAGAGAGACGTATAAAAAATTAAATTAAAAGAATGACAAATTTGAGTATAAAATATACTATTCTTTAAAAAAAAAAAAAAAAAACAATTATGTACTCCTTCTGTCGACCAATTTTAAAATGTCCATTTCTCCAGCACAAGTTTTAATGAATATTGATTAGTTTATGTATAAAGTAGAATAGTTGAGAGTATGATGGGATGTTGTGGGGCCAAATTTAATTGTACGGAGTATTTATTAGCTTAAACTCTTAGTGGGATGTCTTTAGATGCAATTCCCCCTTGACTTTATTCATAAACAATCACTTTATCTATATATTGACCCCACAACATCCCATCATACTCTCAACTAGGGGGAGTTGCATCTAAAGACATCCCACTAAGAGTTTAAGCTAATAAATACAATTAAATTTGGAGAAGCAATTAGAGACAAATTAGAAATCTGGTGGACACAATTACCCTTGCATTCAATATAATAGATATTTCTGAATTAGTCAAATTAATTTTAAATTCCTAATCTAATTTTGTTCCCGCATTTTAAACTCTTACTTTCCTTAATCACAACACAACATTTTCAAAAAGTTTATGTGCATTCAATGCAATCAAATTTACATATATCTTTGAGCTAAATTATCTCCATCTTCACATGTACGGCGGAAGAAACTACCTTTTATATTCAATTACATGGTCATGTATAATTAGTCAACCCTAATTAATACACCTTCAAAAATTCAAAACATTTCTAAAATTCATTCTGTTTTTTTTTTTAATCACGGTATATTCATTTTTTTTAATCACGGTAATTTCATACTTTTTTTAAGCGCACTGTTAATAATATTTTTGTATTTTTTTTAATAAAATATTTATTAGCAAATATTAATAAATGATTTTATTTTATTTTTTTGCATCTGCATTTACTCGTAATTTTATAATTGCATAAAGCAACATGAAATTGTAGATTCTAATTGCATATAACACTTAAGTATAATTGCATAATACAAAAATTGCATAACACTTAAGTATATATACTTCTGCATTTACTCATAACACTTAAATATAATTGCATAACACTTAATATACGCAACAAAAATTGCATGATGTGTTATACATACAAATATATGCAACGAAAATTGCATGTTGTAATTGCATAAGGCAACACCTAATTGCAGGTTGTAGAATGGGGACTCCTTTTAGCCTAAGAAGATTTATTAGAGGCAACACTGTATTATTGGTTTGAGACACAACAAAAAATCTAATTAATTGCTTTGCATTTCTGGTAACTGCAACAAAGAAAAAACCAAAAGTTAAAATGGTTAGGCAGCCTTCAACGTATTTTCCATTCAAAAGTATGCAGGAACTATGTATCTTACATACAGAAGAAACAAAAAAAAAAAAAAAATTAACATTAGAGCAGATACTCCATCCATTCACTTTTATTGAGTTTTTACCTTCTGAACTTGACAAAGTTGAAACCTTCTTACACACTACATATTAAATCTCTTACTACTTCTACATGAATTTTAGTTCATGGAAGATAGAACTCCCATTCAAAAGCACACAACTCATTTATAGATAAAATAAGAAAAACGTACTACAAAGAAACTTACAAATTGCATAGACAGTCATCTGATTCTAATCCTTTCTGACAATTTTGACATTTGATATCATCTGTTTAGAATTTAAAAGAATTTTAAGATAGATATCCATAAATCACTACAAAAAAAGGGCGTTTTGGAGACGGATATCCCGACGGAATTTCCGTCGGCCGCCGATGTTACCGACGGATTTGCCGACGGAATGTCGGCCGTCCCCTTTTTCATCGTCAGTATTTTTACCGACGGATATTTGCAGTCCGTCGGGATGTCCGACGGATTTGCTGACGGATAGTCCGTCGAAAAAGCCGACGGATATACCGAGGGATATTCCCTCGGTATATCGGACAACCCGTTTAACAAACCGGGTCAACATTCCGTCGGAAAGTATGGATTAAAATAATTATAAAATAAATTAGAATGAATTAAAATAATTATAAAAGAAATTAATTTTTGAATAAATATTGATTTCGAAATTGACATGCCGACGGAATATCCGTCGGCATAATACCGAGGGAATATCCGTCAGTAAAACAATATAATTAATAAAAAAAATATGACTTCGAAATTCACATACCGACGGAATATCCCGACGGATTATCCGTCAGTAAAACAAAATATTAATAAAAAAAATATGGGTGGCCGGGGAGGCCCCGACCAGAATTTCATTTTCCGACCACAATTAATTGGCATTGGTTTGTCGAAATACTTTTTAAAATTAAATATAATAGTGATCACACCTCTCTCAGAATCATAAAGTTTGATTATATTGTTCGACTAATTTTAAAAGATATAGCACGATATATAACAAGGATAACGAATTCATAAAAAGAAATCATATTACATCTTTCAAAATTGCATCAGGAATATTTCCACTCAGCATGTTTCTAGTCACAAACCTGGAACATCATATTACTGTTAGATAGAAAAGAGCAAACAAATTCATAAAAAGAAATCAAGAATGTACTCAATTACTTGTTATATAAACGTCCAAAAAGATACTAAATTCATGTATGTTATAAAGTAGTAAACATTACATCAATCTCAATAAATAAAACGAATACTATGCTCAATAGAATACTTTTGAAATAAAACGAAAACTATGCTCAGAAAATGCATAAGAACAAAAGACAACGAACTTGTAGAGGGCGCCGATTGGAACAACGGAGGAGAGGTAGATGCGGCGGGTCAGGGCGGCGGGCTCCACGAGTTTGAAGATGCGGACGGCGGCGAATGCGAGGGAGGAGCAGAAGGCCATGTGAATTTCGGCGAGGTGGTGGAGCTTTTGGCGAGGTGGTGGAGGGAGGCGAGGTGGTGGAGCTTTTGGCGAGGTGGGAGAGACGAAAATTCGGAAAGAAAACCCTAGGTTGAGGTTTTATATAAGGGTAAATACCGACGGATATTCCGTCGGTATTGTTCAAAAAGTAAATACCGACGTACATACCGACGGATAATCCGTCGGTATTGTTCAAAAAGTAAATACCGACGTAAATACCGACGGAAGGTGAATTCCGTCAGCATTTTGGCGATTTTTTTTTTTTTAAATAATTCAATTTTTTCTATATACTTACTAAATTACCAAAATATTTTTTAAAAAAATCACGAAATTCATTTCTTCCACATATATTAATAAATATATTGGTTGTGGCTTATATTTATAGTAAATTTAATTTTTATAATTTGTACCTAAATGATAAATAATTAATCAACTTTTATAAAATAAGAAATAAATACATTACATTAATTGAATTAATTTTCATCTTCATCGTCTTCATCCTCCTCTTCGTCCCTATCCTCCTCCTCCTCCTCCTCATCGTCATCTTCCTCATCCTCCTCCTCATCCTCATCTTCTTCATTCTCCTCTTCATTCTCCTCTTCATCCTCATCTTCATCCTCTTCTTCATCCCCCTCCTCTTCACCTTCAATTTCGATTAATTGGGGATTTGCAACCGTCAAGGGTACAGAAAGATTGAAATCTCCCGTAAAGACTTCAGTTGGAGTCTCTATTTGTTCTGCTTGAAATGGAGATTCATCTTCAGTATTTTTGTCCTTTTTAGGGACTTCTACCATTGACCTTGCCTTTACTTTGCAAACAGCGTGCCATTCATAACCACGTGGAGCTCCCGGATATGTGCAGTAGTATGCTTGAGATACTTGATGGGCAAATACAAATGGATCATCCCCAACATACGCCCTTTTCGAACTAACATCAACGAGCTTGTACTCCGGGTGAATTCTTGTTCCTAGATGGCCTGAATCAAACCAATGACACTTGAACAACACTACAGTCTTTGTTGGATATCCTGGATATTCTACTTCGACGACTTCCCGTAACACCCCAAAGTAATCACTTGCATCTGCATTGTAATTCGCACTGCTAACGCAGACGCCACTGTTGGTAGTTGCCTTTGTCGATGCATACCCAGACGTATGAAATTTGTAGCCCTTCACAATATAACCGTTGTAAGTCTTTACACGACGTAGTGGTCCCTTGCTGAGATCTCGTAAGAATCGACTGTCTAGAGCGTTATCCCGTCCCTATACGGCTCAATTTAAAATTAATTAAAATAAATATTAATTTATTTACGTAAAACATAATTAATTAAATGGTACTCACATAACGTTCGAACCATCGGGAAAATTCACGTTGAATACGAGCATCTATATATGCATCTGAGATGTTTGGTTCTGCTCGTCGTAGTTCTTGAGCGTACATCCTAATTCACAACATTCAAAAACTTGGTTAATATTAAATGACATAAATGAAGTGGTATTTAAATAGACGATTTATATATGAAATACTTACTCGATGTATGGCTGAACTTCATCACAATTCAACAACACATACATTTGTGCTATTTCCGCCTCCGAGTTCGTCTCCCAATATCGTTCAGTGGGTTTTCCTATTGGCCGTCCCTTAGACTTGAATATGGAGAGCATTCCATCGACCTCTTCACTGATATCGTCAGCGGATGTACCACCGAAGTTACGTGGAGCACTTCTTAACTTTGTGTTGACGTGGTCTTCAAAGTAATGAGAACAAAACATGCCAACCTCTTCATTCAAATAAGCATTCACAATCGATGCTTCAACGTTTGCCTTTTGTTTAGCATTGCGTTTCAAGTTGTGGAGATACCTGATATACACACACACACATATATATATATATATAAAACTTATATGAATGCATGTGTAATTGTAATGAAATAAAAAAAAGTAAGATTTTACCTTTCAAATGGGTACATCCACCTGTATTGCACCGGACCACAAATTCTCGCTTCATACGCTAAGTGAACGGGTAAGTGTTCCATCGAGTTAAAGAAGCTAGGTGGAAAAATTTATTCCAACTTACACAAAATCACTGGAATGTCTTCATCTAAACGAATCATATCATCGATCGTGATCGTTGTAGCCGTTAAATCTCTAAAAAATAGACTTAATTCAGTGATAGCCCTCCACACATTGAGAGGAAGAAGTTCTCGGAACGCAATCGGTATCAAGCGTTGCATAAATACATGACAATCATGACTCTTCATCCTTGCAACCTTACCCGTTGTTGTGTCTACGCATCGACTCAAGTTCGACACGTAGCCGTCCGGAAAGTTCAACTCCTTTATCCACCTACACAATCTTTGTTTTTGTGGCTTATCCAGTGTGTAGCTAGCCTTTGGAAATTTACCTGTACGCTCATCCTTTTTCAACTCTGGACGGCGACAAAGAGTGTCCAAATCCTCCCGAGACTTTGGAGTGTCTTTCGTCTTGCCTTCCGTGTTCATGATTGTGTGGAACACATTGTCAAACACATTCTTTTCAATGTGCATCACATCCAAATTGTGTCGTATCAATAGTGAACTCCAGTATGGTAAGTCCCAAAAAATACTCCTTTTGTTCCAACCACCCTCAATTCCTCTGTTGTGTTCCGCTGCATTTTCCTCAGTACTTTTTTTCAACCCCGTCACTTGAACCTCATATAACAACCTACGTCCTGTACGGAGAGTAAATTATAAGTGACACTAAAAGCAATAGATAAATATACGTTTAGTACTCGATTATTAAATAAATGTATAAAATACCATCTCGTAGTGGAGGTCGATTGTTTGTGACTGCTCTGTTTTTTACGAAGTTCTTCTTATTTCTTCGAAACGGGTGACCTTGAGGTAAGAACCTACGGTGATTATCGAACCATGAAACTTTTTTACTCACCGGGAGACTGAAAGCTTCAGTATTCTCCATACAATACGGACATGCTTTCTTTCCGGCCGTACTCCACCCGGACAACATACCATATGCAGGAAAGTCGCTAATGGTCCATAAAAGAGCAGCACGCATCGTGAAGTTCTGCTTTCTAAAAACATCGTATGTTTGGACTCCATTCTCCCATAAGAAGATCAAGTCTTTTATAAGAGGTTGGAGATAAACATCCAGTTTGTCCTTTGGATTCGTTGGTCCAGGCACCAATACAGTCAGAAACATTGTTTGAGGTTTCATGCACATCCACGGAGGAAGATTATATGGAGTCAGTATCACCGGCCACAAAGAATACTGCTTCCCATGCATCCCAAACGGTGCAAAACCATCAGTACACAAACCTAATCTCACATTCCTCGGTTCACAACCAAAATTTGGAAACACGTTGTCAAGATGTTTCCAGGCCTCTGAGTCTGCCGGATGTCGCATCTCCCTCGACTCAGCCGAAGAGGAATCTGTAGCATGCCACGTCATGTGTTGTGCAGTGGCACTTGATTGATATAATCTCATCAAACGGGGAATGATAGGAAGGTAGTACATCTTCTTATATGGCACTTTCTTCTTTGTCTTCTTCGATTGACCACCAGGTCCCTTTCGACGTGCCTCTTTGTACCGGGGATGGCCACACAATCTACACATATTCAGACTGCTATTTTCGTCACCCCAATATAACATGCAACCATTCACACAACAATCAATCTTCTCAACCGGCAAACCAACATTCTTCAACATTTGTTTGCTTTGATGAAACGTCGTAGGCACCTTATTATTTTGAGGACAAATTTCACTGCATAACTGTGTCACTTGCTCATATGCCCTGTTAGAAAGCTTGTTCTCGGTCTTAATGTTCATGAGTCGTGCATTAAATGACAACTGTGAGTGAGATTCACAACCCGGATATAAATCTTCTTCGACTAATTTGAGCATCTCATAAAACCGAAATGCCTCATTCGTCGGCTCCTCTTCCATGTTTGAAAAGCCAGCTTCCCTGATCATTGTTTGATACATATTCGGTTCTTCGTCCCCAAACTGTTGTTCTTCGTCCCCAAACTGTTGTTCTTCGTCACCAAAATGTTGTTCTTCGTCCCCAAACTGTTGTTCTTCGTCCCCAAACCGTTGTTCTACCTCGTTACTAGTGCCAACATGATCGAAATTTGCTTCAAGTTGATAGATTCCAGTAGTGTAATAGTAAAACACTTCATCAAATCTATAAGGCCAACGTGTTTCGCCATGACTAGTCCAATTATAATAATTATCAACGAAACCATTCTTCACAATATGCACTAGGACCTCATCAATCTCTTTATATTGCTTATTCTGACATTTCTTAGCATTACACGGACACCTAATGCAATTTCCACTCATGTAATGTGGCTGGCTTTTTGCAAATTCAACAAATAACACGAGTTCATTATAAAATTCCACATTCACATTTCCTCTAATCATTCTAGGAGTACAATACATCCAACGACGGTCAGGCAAATCCATCTGCTAAACATTTAAGTGGAGCAACACATTACTAAACTAAACTTATAATAAATTCAAACAAAACTTATTATATATATAACACATGTAATTACATTATATTGAATTTTATATATAGAGTAAATTAAAAATGGTAGAAAATGTACCGTAATTTGATGTTTCTGAATACCCGAGCGTGAAGTGGAAAATTAGGCAGTAGAAAGTTTTGGTGTAAATTTGCAATACGAAAGTGAAGTGGAAAAAAAGAAAGTTTTAGGGATTTCCCGACGGATATGCCGACGGACTTATCTTTCCGTCGGCATTTCACCCGCCCAAATTTCCGTCGGTCAAGATAAATGCCGACGGAATATCCGTCGGCATTTATCAAAAGGTGAATTCCGACGGAAACTTAATTCCGTCGACATTTGGCGTGTTATTATTATTTTTTTTAATTAATTAATTCAATTTTTTGTATATATAGCAACAACACAAAGCTCACACACACCATATTCGATTTTTTCTATTTTGCAAAGAAATATCATGTCTTCTTCATCTTCTATTCGATTTCAGCAAGGCCTTGTTTGTTATTGTGGAAAGGCATGTCGTACATATGCTTCTAAACAACATAGAAGTAAAGGGAGGATATTTCATAATTGTCCTGACTCCCAAAGTGATGGCGGTGGATGTGGTTTCTTTGTATGGGCTGATACTTTAGAAAAGTGTGTTGTTGACAAGAATCAAGAATCTAATCAAAGTGACCAAGAAACTGAAGACATGAAGAAAATGACTCAAGAGATGAAAAAATTGGTTACAGAGATCAAGAATTTGGCTGAAGAAATCAAGGATTTAATCAAAGTGAACAAAATCATTTTGATTGTGCTAGTTGTCATGGTTGCATCTACCACCTTCAAGTGGTTTGGTTAAATATATGTATAATGCACTCTATATGAGGCTATTTTAATTTGTACTAAAATGCACTCTTCAAGTGGTTTAAATCTATATCTAGAATGCACTCTAAATGAGATTATTTTGTACTCAATGAAACAAATGAATGCACCCAATTTTCATCTATACACCAATAAACTGCAATATATAGTTCAACATATTTTTCAACATAAACATAAATATATACATAAAGATAAATAAGTTCAACAGAAAATTAAATAAGTTCAACAGAAAATTAAATAAGTTCAACAAAAAAATAAATTAGTTCAACACAAAATTAAATTGTTCAAATTGTTCAACCAGGATAGTTGCCAGGAAAGTTGTCAGTGCCGGGAAAGTTAAAATATTCATCCATACCATCATTCAAGTTGACGTTGCCACCGTCGGCCTGACCTGCATCTTGATCTGGAGCTGGAGCTGGAGCTGGCGGTGCTTGCCCCATCGTCTGTTGATAGATGGCCTCGATCTGCTCAGCAGACATCCCCAACGTCCGACCCGCATTGGTACTCCAGAGGCGGAAGTAGTTCTCGAACGTTGCCATGACGTTCGGATCCGGGACGGCAGTGGAGGATACGGACGGCTGCGATGCACTCCGGGCCGACCGACCACTTGGTGTCCTCACGGCGCTGCTCATCCCACCAAGGCCAAGGACCCTTCCCTTGGAGGTCGGGGCAACGTCAAGGTAAAGCTGGTCCACGTCAACAACCGGAGGGGTACCGCTGCTTCCGGATGAAGCAGTAGCGGTGGCTTGCGTCTCAGCCTCTTCAATCCTCTGTCGGACGCTTAACTACATAATTAAAAAATTAAAATTAATTTAATTATCTATATATATATATATAATGTAATTAATACATAAATTTAATTAAACTTACGTGGAGGTCAGTAGTGCGCCCGTAGGTGGACGTCTGTGTATCGGCATTAAACGGATGAAGAAGGCTCAGCCGATCCAAGTGGGTGTGGGGACGTCCAGTCTCCCGCTCCTATTACGTATCAAATAAACATATACAAATTCATTTGGATAACTAATATAAAATAATTAACTATAATTATTTAATTTTTAAATAATTAAATAAAACTTACGAGAGCAAGTGATTGCTCGAGGACGGACCGAGCTCCCCCCCGATGCACTGCCATCCCGCCTCCAACGTCGGTTCTGCGGTTGGCCCGAGCTTTGTCACACTTGTTTTGGTAATCCTGCTCCATCCACTTCTCAACCAACGACTCCCACAGGTCAACACCATCCTCGTCTTTCCCCAGATCAAGATTTTTGTCTTCATCACGCCAGGCCTTTCTCCAGTCGTACATCGTGTTCGTGTACCGAGTAGAACAAAGATTGTTCCACTTCTGGTAAATAGCGTCGTCCGAGTAGATCGTCGTATCCCAACGGGCCTTTTTCTATACAAATAAATATTCAACATATTTATCAAATAATATGAATAATTAGTTATTTAATAAACTTTAAATATTGTAATTATATACCTGGAACTCCTCGAAATAATCATCCTTTTTAGATTGTGGCACCTTCGACCAAGTGATAGCACCCTTAGAAATCTTGCAATCCTTAAAGGATTTTGTGCATATCCTGGACACCTCATTACCGGGCATCAACCTGTAAAATTATTAACAAATTTATAAACTAACACATTATAAATAAATAAATAAAGTTAATCGTTATTGAATCTCATCAAACATTAGAATTATTGACTTACCTTCCTGAAACGATATCAACGGGTTGCCTTGTGTCTCGAACAGGATGCTGACGAGAAGAGGATGACGAACCAACCGACATCGTAGTCGGCGGCGGCGGCGACACTGCCACAGGAGGAGGAGGAGGAGCCGTCACAAGAACTGATTCATCCCGAGACCTCCTTGCACGTGACCAAAGTGACGACCTACGACGTGAACCCGAACCCGAACCCGAACCCTGATTCGGTACTTGTTCACTCATCTGTTTCAATCAATAAAAAATACATAATTTTACTAATTATCAATTTAATGAACATATTGCTAATTTAAAATTTTTACAAATATAGCATATTCCTAATTTAATCAACATATTCCTAATTTAAATCAAAACAATATATATATAACCTAATTACAACGTGATACCACCGTCGAACCATCTAATTAACTAATAATTTAAACAATTGATTGAAACATACATCACCTAAATTAAAAATATTTCTAAATTAACATATTTCTAAATTAACAAATCTAAACATAATTAAAATAATACTTTTCTAATTGGAGTTTTCTAATTATCAATTTGATGAACATATTCCTAATTTAATTTTTTTTACTAATATAGCATATTCCTAATTTAATTAATCAACATATTCCTAATTTAATCAACAATAACCTAATTTAATTATTATTTTTCTACCTAACTTAATCAATAATAAAAAATTGAACATATATATTCCTAAATTAACAAACCTAAAACTAATTAAAATAATAATTTTCTAATTGGGTCAATAATTATCAATTTAATGAACATATTCCTAATTTAAAATTTTTACTAATATAGCGTATTCCTAATTTAATCAACATATTCCTAATTACAACGTGATCCAACGGTCGAACCACTATATCTAAACTAATTTAAACAATTGATTGAAACATGCACTACCTACATTAAAAATATTCTATATCAAAATTACACCATTAAATTAAACTAGTAATTAACTATATAACAATTGATTAATGTATACATATAACAATTAAGTAGTAAATTAACCTTAAAAAACAACTCTATCAAAATTATTCTTAATCAACAAATTAAATTAACTAACATTCGTACTAACATGATCATAATATTTTAACAACTAACTAAATCAATATAACATGCAAATCAACATTAAATTATTCATATTTACATATATGCATGCCTAAACATATATAAGTATTAAAACTAAGTAATAGAACTAATTAAGAAAACGTACCGTATCGATGTAATCGGAGAAATTTGCTTCAATAGCCTCGTCCTCGTCTTCGTCTTCCCCACCGAAGCCTCGCTCACGCACTCCCCCTTTTTTTTTTTTCGCCAAACATTCTGATATCAGGCCTTTATATAAAAAAAAAAAAAAAAATGCCGACGGATATTCCGTCGGCATTTCCCTCGCCAACCGCCCTATATTAATGGTAATCGTTACCTTTTTTGGAAAACGAGGCGGTGCGGATTCAACGTGTCGGATGCCGACGGATTATCCGTCGGCATGTCCGTCGGCATACGCTTTTCTAAATATCCGTCGGCATTATCCCTCGGTAAATGCCGACGGATGGAAATCCGTCAGCCGTTCCCTCGGTATATGCTGACGGAACCGACATCCGTCAGCAATGCCCTCGGTAAATGCTGACGGCACCGAAATCCGTCAGCATTTATGTTGACTTTCCAAATCCGTCGGCATTCCGTCAGCATATCCGTCGGCATTGCCGACAGACTATAATCCGTCGGCATATGTCCGTCCCTATAACTCGGGTTTTTTGTAGTGAATGAAAACCAGAATCTTTATTCTACATAGATATATATAAGTAAATTAATCAAAACAGGAATCAAAATCAGAAGTTCCCAAAACCAAACAATTGTACGCATTCAAGTTGGTATCTCAATAATAATTTCAATTCAAAGCAGAATTGAGTACTTAAAACTAGCTCACCAACAATATAATGAGTAATAATTTAACAGAAACAAATACCCCAGGGCACATCACCATTAATAGAGAACATCAACAACGATAGAAACCGTTTAAATTATAATTTGCAAGGTGCAATTAGGGTTCCCACATTATATCCAAATACTCAAGTATATAAAACGAATTTGAAGCACTAAAATTCAAATAACAACGAATCGGAAAACAAAATTAAAAATTCGTGCAAAGTCAGCCCAAAATTTTAAGCAAACACTACTCATAGTATTTGCAGACTCCAGATGTTTGGTAACAATACATTTTTCTGTACTCCGCCCAAACGCACACCATATGAAGTACGCACTATAACGCATACCCAACAATCCACAGCCTAAGCGACATCGACGGCGTTTCGTGGCGGCTCATGATCAACACAGAAGCCGATACGATAACGAAGGCGATGTTCCATACAAGGTCCAAAATTACTATAGGCTTCGAGTAAGCCCAATCGCTCTGCCGTTCTTCGATTTACTCCGTCGCGGCTTCCCGGACGCGCACGGAGGGCTCGCGCATCGAGCAGCCGCGGAGGCTGGGCGGCCGGCCGAGGAATTGTGAGCGAGTGCGAAAGATCTGGTCGCCAAGCAGCGGCGTATTGTCAATTGCGGCGGCAACGGGGGCGGAGACTCGTGGAAACCGCTCTTTCGTCTTCGCCTCAAAGCGTAACTCTGTTCAGTGCCATCACCAACAAAATAAACGACAAAGAGTGCGCAAAAGGTTCGTCGGAGATGTGGAAGCCGCCGTCTTCGTGGAGAGATGGCAGGGGCCGCACGCAGTGGGTGAAGATGGAGGCGATGATAGGGGCTTCTTCGTTCAGGGACGACAGCTATGGCAGAGGTAGGGTTTTGAAGGGATGAGTGAGAATGAATTAGTATTTTTACATTTTGAATTAATTGTGAGTTTTTACAAAGAAAGAAAGGGTATATTAGGTATCTTAAGTACTGATTTGGTCTTAATTGATTTGCTGAAATTTTTTGGTTTTAATTGTAGGAGGGGGTTGGATTTTAGCTCTTAATGTATATAAACTCTAAAGTCAATGACAATTTGAGTAAATAAGTGATGGTTGAATGGTGGAGATAAAGTAGTGTGAATAAGAAAATTTTCAAATAAGAAATGTGAATAATAAAATTGAACAGCCCGAAAAAAAAAGTGGAAATTATAAAATTGAACAGAGAGAGTACATCATTTCAAGAGTATGAAGAAACGAAGAACCAATTCAATATCAAATCATATACTCCATCCGTACCAAGTTAGATTGTACATAATCTCAAATGTATTTCTTTAAAAGTGCAGTTAAAGTTGAACCGTACGTGAGAGTACATGAATATCTAAAATTTGGATAAACTTCTTTGTTAGGTGTTCTACTTGCAACCAGCTGATGGTTCTTGAGTTGCGCACATCAATTTAGATTATGTATCTACATTGTAGATCCATTTGCACACTATATAATATTAAAAGCATGGGTTTGACAAAGTAATAGGGAATAATATATAATAGGAAATAATAATATAGGAATAATATATTTTAATTTGGTCCATATCTTTGTATATATGGTTGTTATATTTACCTTAATTATATTTACCTTAATTATCTCTTTGTAAATACTCTTATAAATAGTGAATCATTCCTATCACCTCATTAACGGTGATCACATACCTATTCTCACATGGTATCAGTCTGACTCATCGAAACCCTAATTTTCTCTCTAAAGCCTCACGCTAAATTTCTTCCCTTCCCTCCTCATGGCGGCGGCGGCTCCTACTCCCCCCACCATACCTCTCAATGTTTTGGTTCATCTCTTGACAATCAAGTTGTCATCCTCCAACTACCTGCTCTGGCGTAATCAGGTGGTCCCGGTCCTGTCAAGTCATGATCTTATCTCTCACGTTCTTGGCACGACACTCGCTCCGGCGAAATCGATCACCACGTCTGGTGAATCGGCTCCAAACCCATCCTACATCGCTTGGTTTGAGAAGGATCAGAAGATCCTTAGTCTTCTTCTTTCCTCCCTTTCTGAAGAAGCCATGGCCGAGGTCATCGGCTGTGACACCTCGCGCTCCGTCTGGGTCGCCCTCGAGGCTGCCTACAGTCACACCTCGGTCTCCCGTATTACTCAACTGCGGAATCAGCTCCTCTCCCTTCGTCATGGATCCACTTCCGTCGACGACTTCAGCAAGAAGTTTCGTGCTCTCTGCGATCAACTCGCCTCCATTGGTAAGCCTGTTGATGATGACGACAAGTGTCATTGGTTTCTTACCGGTCTTGGCCCCCAGTTCGCTGGCTTCTCTGACACTCGCATGGCTATGTCGCCCATGCCTACTTTTCGGGATCTGATCCATCAAGCCTTAAACTATGACCAGTTTACTCGTTCGATGGACTCCTCGTCCTCGCCCGTTCCAGCATTCTCTGTTTCTTCTCGCTCGGGTAAACCTTCTCGCCCTGGCCCCAAATCCCGTAACTTCTCCCCTCGGAATTCTGGTGGCCAGGCGACCACTAGATCCTCGGCTGGTGGCTCTGCTTCTGCTCGCCGTCCTCCTACCTGCCAGATATGCCGACAACAAGGCCATTATGCCAACCGCTGCCCAGACCGCTATGCTCGCTCTGCCCCCTCAGCGGCCAACCTTGCCCATGCTCTTGACTCTAAGTGTCACATCTCGCAGCCTCCGGCCTCTTATTGGTTCCTTGATAGCGGTGCGTCTGCTCACATGACTCCTCGCTCTGCTGATCTGGACAATCCTCACCCGTATTCTGGTAACGATAATGTTATTGTTGCTAATGGTTCTACTATTCCAATCACTCATGTTGGGTCGTGTTCGGTTAATAAGGATGTTCGTCTGTTAGATGTGCTCGTCGTACCACGTCTTACTAAGAAACTGTTATCCATCAGTAAGCTTACTTCAGATTTTCCTGTTGATGTTTTGTTTACTAATGACTCGTTTGTCATTCAGAATCGGGCGACCAAGCAACCCTTGGCGAGGGGTTGGCATAGTCGAGGACTCTATGCCCTGGAGCAGGGTACTCCAGCCTTGGTCGCTGCTTTACGGAGCTCGTCGTTGAAGGCTTCTTTTGAGTGTTGGCATCGTAGATTAGGCCATGTTCCTATTTCTCTTATTAATTTGTTGAATAAATTGGGCTTGCTGTCCCTTACTTCTGTTTTGCCCAAACCGGGCTTATGTACTCCATGTCAGTTGGCTAAGAGTAAACACTTATCTTTTGCAATAAATGAGAAGCGAGCATCTCGTGTTTTGGATTTAGTTCATTGTGATCTTTGGGGACCTGCCCCTGTTGCGTCGAATGATGGTTTTAAATACTATGTCATATTTGTGGATGATTTTTCCAGATTCACTTGGCTTTATCCTCTGCACACCAAGTCTGATTTCTACGATGTGTTTGTTCGGTTTCACACCTTTGTTTGCAATCAGTTTTCCACTTCTCTAAAGGCATTCTAGAGTGATGGTGGCACTCATGAGTTTGTTAATGGTCGTGTTCGCGGATTTCTTGCCGACCATGGCATCCACCATCGCATCTCATGTCCTTACACTCCTCAGCAGAATGGTCGCGCTGAACGCAAACATCGCCATGTCACTGAAACTGGGCTATCTCTGTTGTTTCAGGCGAGCATGCCCGCCCACTTCTGGGTTGATGCCTTTTCCACGGCTGTCTACATTATCAACAGACTGCCCACGCCTGTTCTTGGGGACATGTCGCCCTTTCAAGTTTTATTCGGCTCTGCTTCGAACTTTGCCAACTTCAGGACCTTTGGCTGTCGGGTATTTCCATACCTTCGTGACTATGCTCTCCACAAGCTTGCTCCTCGCAGTGCTCCATGCATCTTTATGGGTTACAGTTCCTCTCATAAGGGGTTTCAGTGTTACGGTCCGATCGCTTCCCGCTTCTACACTACTCGTCATGCTCAGTTTGATGAATCTGTGTTCCCGTTCTCGGCTTCTCCTGTTCCATCCTCGCCTGTTGACTCCCTTGAGATCAGCTCATTCGTGGAACCATCGACTGCTGCTCGCCATTCTCCTTGTGGTCTCTGCCCTGACCCACCAGACATGATCATGCCCCCTGCTCGCCCAGTAGCTCCGCAGCCTCCTGCTCGCCCTGCAGTTCAGCAGCCCCCTGCTCGCTCAGCAGCTCCGCAGCCTCCTGCTCGCCCAGCAGTACATCAGCCCCCTGCTCGCCCACTTCCTGTCTCGACTCACCCCATGGTTACTCGTGCCAGATCTGGGATATTCAAGCCTCGACACATTGCCGACATTGCGACCACCGGTCTCCTGACCGCCCTCTCGGTCTCTGATGAGCCTAAGGGCTTCAAATCGACACTTAAGCATCCACACTGGTTAGTTGCAATGCAATCTGAGCTCGATGCCCTACATGCTAATCAAACTTGGGAGCTCGTTCCTCGTCCTTCCTCCACAAACATTGTTGGTTCGAAATGGGTCTTTCGCACCAAATTTCATGCGGATGGTTCTGTTGATCGCTACAAAGCTCGCCTGGTCGCCCAGGGTTTCTCGCAGGTTCCCGGCATTGACTTCTCGCACACCTTCAGTCTAGTTGTCAAGGTCGCTACTGTTCGCATCATCCTGTGTCTGGCTGTTCGGCATCAGTGGCACATGCACCAACTCGATGTAAACAATGCCTTTCTCCATGGAAAGTTGAGGAACATTGTTTACATGGCTCAACCTCCTGGATTTGTTGATCCTCGCTTTCCCGACCATGTTTGTCGCCTCAAGAAGGCATTATATGGTCTTCGGCAAGCTCCTCTCGCCTGGTTTGTTCGCTTCAGTGACTTTCTGAAAACCTTGGGTTTTCTATGCAGCCGAGCAGATCCCTCGCTTTTCTACTTCAAACGTGGTCTAGTCACCCTTTACCTCTTGCTTTATGTGGATGACATTATTGTTACAGGGAGCGACCAGCATGCTATTCAGCGATTTATTCGCCGTGTCAACAAGGAATTTGCGATCAAGGATCTTGGTCGCCTTAGCTACTTCCTTGGCCTTGAGGTCACCCACTCGTCAACTGGTCTCTTTCTCAGCCAAGCAAAGTATGCTCGCGATGTCCTCTCTCGAGCGGAGTTGCTCGACTCAAAGCCTGTATCCACTCCCCTTGCAGCTGGGGAATCTTTGGTGAGCTCTGGGGAATCTTTTGCCGACCACACTCTATATCGCTCGCTCGTCGGCGCGCTACAGTATCTAACGATCACTCGTCCTGATCTTTCATATGCTGTGAATCATGTTAGTCAGTTTCTACACTCGCCGACCACCGACCACTTCCTCGCGGTCAAAAGAATCCTCAGATATGTTAAGGGCACTATCAATTATGGGCTCTCCTTTAGCCGGATTGGTGACTACTCGCTCGTTGGTTATTCGGATGCGGATTGGGCGCGTTGCACTGAAACTCGTCGCTCCACTTATGGTTACTCGATTTTCTTAGGTGGAAACTTAATCTCTTGGAGTGCGAAGAAACAATCCACTGTTGCTCGCTCGAGCTGTGAATCCGAGTATAGGGCACTCGCGAACACATCCCAAGAAATGATTTGGGTTACTCAACTTCTTCGGGAGCTTGGTCAACTTCCTTCCTCGGCTCCAACCCTGCTTTGTGATAACAAGAGTGCCTTGTTTTGAAGTCAAACCCTGTTGCTCATAAACGAGCAAAACACATCGACATTGACTGCCATTTTGTTCGCGAATTGGTCTCATCTGGTCGCCTCATCACCAAGTTCGTCCCATCTACTCTTCAGCTCGCCGACGTCTTCACCAAGAGTCTTCCTCACCCCAGTTTCGAGTTATTACGTTCCAAGCTCTGTGTTCGATTGCATCCACAGCATCGCTTGACGGGGGGTAATAGGGAATAATAATATAGGAATAATATGTAATAGGAAATAATAATATAGGAATAATATATTTTAATTTGGTCCATATCTTTGTATGAGTTGGTCTCCTGTGCACAGCGTGCACGTGCACACTAATGCACAGACCAATCATATATCTATTTATAAAGATAAATATAAATAATTAAGTAATGAATGTTCTAGTGGCTATAGATACCTTTTTAAAAGCTTGAGGTCAAAGGTTCAAATCCTTTCAAACTTGTTTTTTTTTTCATTTTTTGTTTTTTTTTTTCTGTTTTTTTTTTTCCTTTTTTTTTTTTTTTTTTTTCGTTTTTTTATTCTGTTTTTTTTTTTCAATTTTTTTTTTTCAAACTTGTTTATTTTTTCATTTTTTTTTCTTACTAATAATAGCTACCACTTTTCAGTAACAAAATTTCCACTTTTCAATAATAATAGTTACCATTTTTCAATAATAAGAATTACACTTTTCAATAATAAAAATTACATTTTTCAGTTAAAATATCTACCACTTTTCAGTAACAAAATTTCAACTTTTCAATAATAAGAATTACACTTTTCAGTTAAAATATTTATCACTTTTCAATAATAAAAATTACATTTTTAAGTTAAAATATCTACCACTTTTCAATAATAAGAATTACACTTTTCAGTTCAAATATCTACCACTTTTCAATAATAAGAATTACACTTTTCAGTTCAAATATCTACCACTTTCAATAATAAAAACTACATTTTTCAGTTAAAATATCTACCACTTTTCAATAATAAGAATTACACATTTCAGTTCAAATATCTACCACTTTTCAATAATAAGAATAACATTTTTTCAATTTTAATAATAATTTTAACTGTACAATTTATAATTAAATATACCCGTTTTAATTAATTAATATTTCCACTTTTCACTAATAATAATTATCACTTTTCATAACAAAATTACCACTTTTCATTAATAATAGCTACCACTTTTCAGTAACAAAATTTCCACTTTTCAATAATAATAGTTACCACTTTTCAATAATAAGAATTACACTTTTCAATAATAAAAATTACATTTTTCAGTTAAAATATCTACCACTTTTCAGTAACAAAATTTCAACTTTTCAATAATAAGAATTACACTTTTCAGTTAAAATATTTATCACTTTTCAATAATAAAAATTACATTTTTAAGTTAAAATATCTACCACTTTTCAATAATAAGAATTACACTTTTCAGTTCAAATATCTACCACTTTTCAATAATAAGAATTACACTTTTCAGTTCAAATATCTACCACTTTCAATAATAAAAACTACATTTTTCAGTTAAAATATCTACCACTTTTCAATAATAAGAATTACACATTTCAGTTCAAATATCTACCACTTTTCAATAATAAGAATAACATTTTTTCAATTTTAATAATAATTTTAACTGTACAATTTATAATTAAATATACCCGTTTTAATTAATTAATATTTCCACTTTTCACTAATAATAATTATCACTTTTCATAACAAAATTACCATTTTTCATTAATAATAGCTACCACTTTTCAGTAACAAAATTTCCACTTTTCAATAATAATAGTTACCACTTTTCAATAATAAGAATTACACTTTTCAGTTAAAATATCTACCACTTTTCAATAATAAAAATTACATTTTTCAGTTAAAATATCTACCACTTTTCAGTAACAAAATTTCCACTTTTCAATAATAAGAATTACACTTTTCAGTTAAAATATTTATCACTTTTCAATAATAAAAATTACATTTTTAAGTTAAAATATCTACCATTTTCAATAATAAGAATTACACTTTTCAGTTCAAATATCTACCACTTTTCAATAATAAGATTACACTTTTCAATAATAAGAATTACACTTTAACTGAAAAGTGTAATTCTTATTATTGAAAAGTGGAGATTTTGTTACTGAAAAGTGGTAAATATTTTAACTGAAAAGTGTAATTCTTATTATTGAAAAGTGGGAATTTTGTTACTGAAAAGTGGTAACTATTATTATTGAAAAGTGGAAATTTTGTTACTGAAAAGTGGTAATTATTATTAGTGAAAAGTGGAAATTTTGTTACTGAATAATTGGTAATTGTTATTAGTGAAAAGTGGAAATTTTATTAATGAAAAGTAGCAACTAGTATTATTGAAAAGTGGGGGTGAGTAACGAAAAAAAAGAAAACGGAAAAAAAAACGAAAAAAAAAAAACAAAAAAAAAAACAAAAAAAAAAAAATAAACGAAAAAATAAACGAAAAAAAAAAACTAAAAAAAAAAAACGAAAAAAAAAAACGAAAAAAAAAAGTTTGAAAGGACTGTAATTTATTAATTAATTAATAAAGTAATAGATTATAAATTAATTAATTAATTAATTAATAGAAAAAAATAGAATTATAACATAAGTAGAGAAAAAAGGATAATAAGTTAGAATAAGAGGATAAGGACAAAAGCATGTGCACCAAACCTGGTTTGGTGCACATGGTGCAATTGAGAATTTCCCTCTTTGTATATATGGTTGTTATATTTACCTTAATTATATTTACCTTAATTATATTTACCTTAATTATCTCTTTGTAAATACTCTTATAAATAGTGAATCATTCCTATCACCTCATTAACAGTGATCACATACCTATTCTCACACAAATGCCATAAATGATCGACTCATATATATCCCTTAATTTATTAATACGTCATTTTAAAAAGTTATCAACTGTCTCATAATAATGAAAAAAATGATTAATTAAAATAGAATGAAACACTAAATGAATAGAACACAAAAGGTGAAAATAGATAAATTGATCAATTTTCTAGCTACTAATAATTATTATTCGCAATTTGATCTAATTCGAAGTGTTAAAGCTTCTTGTTCCACGTGTAATCATATATTTTTCTATATTATTAATTGAAATACACTAGTACAAAAATATAGGTGACACTACAAGAAAAATATGATTAACAACAAATCTAATTTTTTATCAACGAAACAAATATTTTCATGTCTAATTTTGTGAATTTAATATTTGTGACGAAATTAAAATATTTAATTACTATACTTGCAACAAATTATTATATTTTATTATTAATATGTCGAACAACAATAAAAAACATATTTCGTCGATAATATTTTAGCAACAAAATATAAATTTTTGTGGCTAATTTCTTGAATACTACTTCGTAGCTATTTTTTTAAAAACAAAATATATTTTTTCATGATAATTTTGTGGATTAATTAATATTTGCCACAAAATTTAAATATTTCATTGTTATTTTAGCTACAAAATATTTTCGTAGCTATTCTCTTTGATTTAATATTTACGAACGAAATTAACAACAAATTATTTTATATTTTGTTATTAATAACAATAAAAATTATATTTTATCACTAAAAACTCATTGTTTCATATATAGAGAAAATTTCATTTTACGTCCCGTAACTTAGGCCTTATCCAGAATATATCCTTTAAATTTTTACTTTTTCGATTTCTGTCCTTTTTAGTCCAATTTACGTCCTTTCCGTCGGAAAATTTTAAAACTCACCGGAATGTGAGGAATAAATTACGATTTCGGCCAAATAGTCCAATTTACGTCCTTTAAATTTGAAAATTAAAATTTAATAATTAAAATTTTCTAAAAATCCCATTAAAGATTTAAAAAATCTAAAATATCATTAAAAATCCAAAATCTCCTTAAAATTAAAAAAAAAAGTGTAAATAAAATTCAAAATATATCAATAAAATTTTGAATAATATCATTACAAATTATAAAATGTGTAAAACAAAAAACAAATTCTAAAATTATGAAAATACAAAAAATAAAAAATTCTACAATTGAAAGAATGAAAAACGTGTAATTTAAAAATTAAGAAATTCAAAATCTCATTAATTTATTAAAAACGTGTAGATTAAAAATTACTAATTCTAAAAATCTAATAGGAATAATAAAAATTATTAACATTTCATTAAAAATCATACTTGATTCATACTCGTTTGCTATTAAAGTTTTGCTTGAACTCCTAAAAATTTGGGTCCCACGAGATTTTCCAACTTACCGTCGAGGTTGAGTGGAAGTTCCATGTACACCTTGATCGATTTTGGAACCGTCCTAAATTCATTTTCACGATATTTTTAAAATTGTGGCATTTTGTATTTTAAAAATTTTAAAAATTTTAATTTATAGATATTTTTTTTTATGAGCTTTTAGAAAGAATTTTTTTTACACATTTTCATATTTTTTTGAATTGTAGAAATTATAGATTTTTTTATTTATTTTTATGAGTTTTTAGAAGAAAAAAAATTAAATTTACACATTTTCAAAATTTTTGAATTGTACAATTTATAAATTTTTTTAGATTTTTTATATTTATTTTACACAATTTATAAGTTTTTAATGAAATTTTTAAAATTTTAATGAGATTTTCAGAATTTTTTAATTATTAATTTTTAATTTTCAAACATAAAGGATGTAAATTGGACTATTTGACCGGATTTTCAATTTTTCGGTGGAAATGACGTAAATCGGACCAAAAAAGATGTAAATTGGACACCCTAGAACGTAAATTGAAAATGTGAAAACTTAAAGGTTATATTTTGGATTAGGCCTAGGTTACAGGATAAGGATATGTAAAATGAAATTTTCTCTCATATATAACATCAAAATTCAGAACGTAGCATGGCTTATCTAACACCCTACACTACAAAATAAAAATGTACTATCCGTCGCAAATCGTGATTGCGATGAAATTTTGATCGTTGCAAAAGTTGCTACAAATTTTATTTTTATTTTTAACGCAAATGAATTGATTTCATACCTCAATCGAACATGCTCGAGAGAGAAAATTTTCTTATAATTTCTTATTAAGAGAGATATGACCTGGTCGCTTAAGTCAACTTGTTGGCATCTCGTTTCTCTCTCCCATCGATCTGATCACGTTATTAATTTAAATATTATTCATGAGATCTCACGAGTAATTAATTTAAATACCATATCTCTATATTATTGAGATCGATCTGACGAAATATTATCCATTGAGATCTGAACATAAATCTAAATATTATCTCCCCCCTCAATATTCATAGATAATCCAACCTATTTATTAATTAAATATTATGGTAGATGGATTGGTATCCAAATTAAAGTTAGTGCAAGTGTAGTTTTTTTTTATTTTTTATTTTATTTTAAGCATGGTTGCCCTAATGTATTTACTCATATTTTCAAAACAAGGCAAATTCTTATAATTTAAATGTATGTATGTATAAATAAATAAAACAGTTAAAATGTCTCTTGAAATAATTGCGGATCTAAAAAAGTTTACAAAATAATTGGTTAAGATAAACATACATAGATTCAAGATTGTAAGATCATATCTTCCAGGATGAATCACCGGAAGATTGTTGAAGGAAGATGAACGAAATCAAATGTTTTTAAATACCTTATTTTAACTTTTTGTAACATGTGTCAATGATAAAATTCACTAATGGAAAGTTTAGTTTTTAGTTATTACTTCTCTAGTTAATTAAAAGAATCTAGGATACGTGCTTCATTCATTTTATTATATGCTCATTCATTTTTTGGTTGCTTCATTTATTTTATTATGTTCACTTTCATTTTTTGATTGTTTAATTTTATTAGATTTACACTATTTTATCTTCACCCTTACATCATCATTTATTTATACACCTTATCATTCACTTTATTTATAAACATCACTTTATTCATAAGTGAATTTCACAATATTTAATTATATCTTTAATATATTTATTTTATACATATAAAAATTACGGAGTAATATTTATTAAAACTTATGTCCAAAGAAATGAGGATTATGAATTTAAATGAAAGGGATTATATTTCTTCAGAACTGCTGCTTTTTTTTTAATTACATTTGAATATATAAAATTTGGATAAACATCTTTGATAGCTGATAGCGTCCACGATGACACGTTGGGACTTGCAACCTGATGGAGTGATGGTGCATGATCCACAATGCTAGCTTCATGAGAGTTGTGAACATTTATGGCATTTGACTTTCCCATTATATATATAAACACATTGGAACTTTCAACCCGATTCAAGTTTAAAAAATTTAAGGGATAAATATTGTTCACGAGGTGTCTTTTTGTTTAATTTTAAAAAGACAAAAGGTTTATTTGCAACATTAAAATATTTTAAGAGCTTACTTGAACGGAATAAAATACTTAAGCGGCTTATTTGCATAACAAAATATATACTTTAATTAATTTACTCTGTTTCATTTTTCGTATTTAACTTTATGTTTTACTCTACTAATTTTATAATTCATGTTTGATCGATGTACTGATGTATATAACCCTCACGATCATGTTTCGTTTATCCATTATCCACAATATAAAACACAAAGAAGATTTCATTTGGTTTGAATGTACCTTTTCCCATAGTTTAATCCAATTTTTATGTTCCATCTCGGCATTATATATATATTTTAGCTTTTTAGTCCGACTTTTATGAATGAAAACTAGTCTTATAATTTTTAAATTAAAATTCACATTTTAAACGGATAATCACCATAGAAGATGAAATATCGTCGATCAATAAAATGATTTAAATATTATGACAACATCTCATACATACCTAGAAAGAAGAAAACAGGGAAAGGCCTCCACGCACCAGCGTTATATATATAAAAATATTATTATTCAAACTTCAAGGACGAAAATTGAAGATATGTACTCAGGAGCACATGTGCATTTATCGTTCTTAGAGTTTCGCCCAGTGGGTGGGGTGGGTGGTACACTATATATATTTAAAAAAAAAAATGTACTTCATAGAAAGTAAATTTTTTATGAGATAAATGAAATTACATTTTGTGACGATAATAATTAATTAATTGCATGGGTTGATCAGAGCCATTAATGATTGATTCATATATATCCTTAACTTTTATGAATTTGCATGCAATTTGATCTCTATCGTGAAATTTTGAAGTGTTAAGCATCTCGTCGACTTCTACGTGTAATTATATTATATATTTTTGGTTAATTGAAATAGTAGTATAAATAGAAGTGAGGTAGGGTAAGATTAGGTATCCACTACCACATCCAAATCAAAGAAGCATAGCCATGGCTTTCTCCGGTTACACCCTATTTCTTGTTGTTTCCTTGTCCATGTTCATGCTAATGAACACGGTGCACTCACAAACTTCAGACACGACCTCATTCCAGATTGACTCTTTCCGCCCAAGCTCCGACGGCCTGACATACGAACGCGATGCCTCCGTATCATCAGGCTCGAGTTACCTAAGTTTGATACCACCGGGCACATCCGGTAGTACTAGTCCAAAGACATCAAGCGTTGGAAGAGTTTTGTACTCGAAACCCGTCAAATTCTGGGACGAAGGGCGACAAGCGTCCTTCGAAACCACCATAAGACTTCGCATAAAAACAGCTGACGGAATGACCTTCTTCATCGTGCCGGTCAACTCTACGAAATCCACGGGGGGAGAAGGCGGGAACCTCGGAATCTTCGACGCAGTGAGTGAAGGGTCCCCCATTTTCGCAGTGGAATTCGATGTCCATTTGAACATCGAAGATCCAGAATTTAGGCACATTGGCATCGACATCAACTCACTAGTCTCCCAGAATGCTACCAGCTTCGAGAATTCAATCGGGCAAACTGTGACGGCACGCATAAACTACGACGCGCCCACTAGAAGGATAAGTGTCGTCGCTAACTACGGATCGGAGTCTGCGAGTGTTGAGTATGTGTATGACTTGAAGGCCCTTCTCCCTCGGGAGGTTCAAATTGGACTCTCTGCTTCTACCGGGCCCACTCTTGTTGCGGGTTTCGACGTGTACCAGTGGTATTTCACTTCCACAATGGTGAGGGATGGCAACAATTTAGTCGATGAAGAGGATACCTACATTAGACAATATGTCGCCTCATAAGATCGATCTTTCGCATATATGACCATCACTTTAATTTGCAGGATATCTAATTATATATGTATCGAGTGTGCTTCTATTTCATATCAATAAGATGGTCATCTTTTCTTTTTTGGTAAAATGCAGATTTGATCCAAGAAAATTTGTATTCACGACATTTTGAACAAAAAAAATCCCATGTAATATTGTCGTCTAAATCTAACTGAATGGTGATGAACGTGTGACACACGCGCTGTTAAGGACTGAAACAAAATCATTCAAGGCTCCATTTCGATCAAAAACCTCAAGATCAACTCAATTCTGACAAAAAAAAAAAAAGGCTATAAATGGATAAAATACAAATTTGGTCCCAACCTAATTTTTCAAAAATAATTTTGATCCCACATTCTTTTGTAGTCCCATTTTTTGTTAAAATGGTCCCAGCTGTTAAATACTTAACGGTTTACGTTAAGTGGTATTGTAAAAATGGTCCCAAAGCAAAAAAATGACACATTCCATATTTTTTC
This sequence comes from Galeopsis tetrahit, assembly GCA_963675135.1. Classification (NCBI taxonomy): domain Eukaryota; kingdom Viridiplantae; phylum Streptophyta; class Magnoliopsida; order Lamiales; family Lamiaceae; genus Galeopsis; species Galeopsis tetrahit. The sequence continues at coordinate 93,676,686 of OY776119.1, forward strand.
AAATCAAATAATAATTTGTGTAAAAAAACATATAGACATGCAATTATATATAATTAATGCCTTCGAGAAATAGGAGGTGTTGAGAAATTTTATATCGCCACTTTCCCTAAGTTAAATTAGTCAATATATATATATATATTAGGATCGAAACTAAATTACAATCATTACACAATATATTTAACTAATTTAATTTAACCAATACTCCATCGGTCCGTTTTAGTTTTCATTTTATTGTATTTCACATATAATTTCATTTTTTGTTGTCACTACAAAAAATGCTTTGATTAGAAACCAAAGTTTTGAGATCGACATAAATCAGTCTCTATTTAGAGACTGATTTGAGACTGATCCAAAAAAAAAATCGAGTTTTGAGAATGTTTTCAGTTTAGTATTATTATGTTTTCAAACCGCTTAGAGACCGAATTTCTGTCTCTAAACCGAGATTAAAATTTTAATTTTGAATTTTATTTAGAGATTGACAATTCAGTATTTAATTGGTATAAAAAATTCTGAATCCTAGAAATTTTAATTGACTACCAATTTTAACAGCTCGTTTAAAGACTATTTTCAGTTTGGTCTTTAATATTATGTTTTTCAAACCGCTTAGCCACCGAATTTCTGTCTCTAAACCGAAATTAAAATACTGATTTTAAATTTTAATTGGAGACCAAAAATTTAGTTTTTAATTGGTATAAAAAAATTCGAATCCTAAAATTTTAATTAACCGCAAATTTTGACCGCCCATTTTAAGACTGTTTTGGGAATTCTGTGTCTAAACTCTAGGATATAAAATGTGCCCACTTTCATTTCAGTCTCAGACCGCCCAATTAACTTCCTCTCTCTCAAAACAGTGTACAATCAGATTATCATAGCAGAAGAAAACTAAGAAGGTAAGATAAAGATATGGTAGTTCACTAGTGCTTCATAACGACGAGTCGTCGCCCAAATGAATATTAGTCGTCGCCCTTAAGGTTTTCACTCGCCGTCGTTTTGAACTTGACGGCTCGCCCGCCGCCAAGTATTTTAGTCGCCGCCGTCGTGAAGACCCTGCTGAAAATACTCCGCCGCGACCTCTTGTGTACTGGAACTCCGTCGTCGCCTCTCGTTGTGTCGCCATTGAACTTCGCCGCCTCTCTCTCATTCCGTCGCGACTAGAACTCCAACGCCTCTCTCTCTCATCCCGCCTCAACTCTTTATCAAGGTATTTTTTTGAGTTCGTAATTTTGACATGTTGTTTTATACGTATGTGATTTGTGTTTAGAGTGTTCTATTTTTGGATTTAGGTTCTGATTTGAAGGGGCACTTTTGAATTTTGGTTGTTGTGGTTGATTTTAATTTGGGGTGTTTTTTTATGACAAAAGGATGGAGAAACTATGAAGTGGCCACTCTCGGAACTGCTGGTGCTATTCTATTTTATTTTGCTGGTTGTTGTGCTATTCTAGCTTATTTTGTGCTATCTTCTTTTTTATTTTTCTCTCGGAACTACTGGTGCTATTCTATGTTTATATAATACAAATGTTTGCCTGATTAAAAAAAATTGGGGTTTTTTTTTTACAAAGACTCTTTGGATGAATTTATGGAATATCTTGTGAGATGTTATCTCAGTAGGTTTGGTCTTCAATTTTTGGTGTAAATTTTAAGTTGGTACATAAGAACTCCACATTAATTCGTATAAAATGATTAATGTAATTTTAAGGTATATAGTTTGTTACATAGGGTCAAAGAGTCAATAAATTTTTTGTTTACAAGTCAAGTATTCAACCAAGTCAATAGGTAAAAGAAAGGTCTACGTGGCAGCGAGAAGATATGAAGATATAATATCGACGAGCAATATGAATGATCGTCTAGACATTGATGAGCAAGTGCAGTATACCGCTTTGGAGGTTAAAGAGAGTAAATAACATGATCGCCCAAGCTTTGGCGAGCAAGTGCAGTGTAGTGTGTTGGAGGTTAAAGTAATTGAGGGACGTGGTAAAAGATGAATGTGTCTTGGGACACACCATTTCGCAATATCACATCAATAGATGCCCAAACTATTTACTAATATAACATCAATGGAAGCTAAGGTAAACTGGTCGGTACTGGAACTGGTCGGACCTTGGTAAGGGATAATGAATAAGGTTATGGTCATGAACGAGATGCAAGAGAGATTAGCCAAACTTAAGAAAGAGGAAGAGAGAAAACAACGGGAAGAAGAGGACTGTCACAAGGCAAGTTGTTCGCCCTGTGATCAAAGAACGACGAACAGCGACCAAAAGACTAAAAGACGAGCATCGGCAAGCATCGATTTGTCAAATTAGTAAATGAAAGGTTGAAAAGTCAGAGTCGGTCTATCTTGGTGATCGGCGACGAGCACTGTCAAGGATGGGACATTCAAAGGGTAGTTTTAGAGGCATTTAATGCAAAGTGGTTGTGCCACAGGACTGTAGTGATCATTCTTAGGGCAGCTGTAATTAGATATTTCTTGGTAATGATGATGCTAGTGCACTTACAACGTCCATTGATATTCGATATTAATTACACTTTCAACGAAAGCTCTAATGGCCTGACATACAAACGCGATGTGTACGTACCCCCACGTACGAGTTACTTGATTTTGATAGGGTGGGACGCATCGGGCGGTAATCCAAAAACATCAAGTGTTGGAAGAGTTTTGTACACGACCCCCTTCACATTATGGGGCGACAATCATCCTTCAGTACCTACATAACTTTTTGCATAACACCCATAGTCAATCCGGTTGAAGGCATGATCTTCTTTATCGTACCTGTCAACTCCACGAAGTCGACGGGGGGAGAAGGCGAGAACTTGGGAATCTACAACGCACTGAATAGAGGGGTCCCCAGTTTTCGCAGTGGAATTCCATATGAATAGAGGAGATCCAGATTCTGGGCATGTTGGGATCAACGTGAACTCAGTAGTATCCCAGAATGTTATGAAATACAATATTGCGACACAGCAACCTGTGATGGCAAGCATACACTACGATTCGCCCATTAGAAGGGTAAGGGTCTTCGTCAACTGATTCGGTTGTAAATTTCATAATATTTCGTGTGTTTTAGTGAGAAACTTTGATGGTTTTGCATGTAATTTCATATTAAGAGGCTTGACTTGATTGAGAAAGGTATGTGAGCTCGTTTTATAGGAATACGAAGTGGATTGGGCTTTAAAATCGCATAAAGAGTGTCAATCTTTATTGGCACTCATATGAGATGAAACAACGAGGCTATGGAGCACATACAAAGAGTTTGAGAAGAATCGGGATGGAAAACAAATGAAGAGGGCGAGCCATAGGGCCACCCGTCCGGGCCACTTTCGGCCTATTGCCGGGCGGCCAACTTGGAGCATTTACGAAGGTATGGCCCGGCCGGGCGGCCATGGCTCTTAAAAAGTCCAAAGTCGAAGGTTTCACCCGGCCGGGCCGTTCAAGTGCAAATATATTTCAACTTTACGAAAGTTTGGCCCGGCCGGGCCACTTCACCCACCCGGCCGGGTGGCTCCTTCTTCGGGGGTTTTTGCCAAAACTCTCCAATTTTGAAGGACTTAATTGCAATTCTTGTTTTGGGACTTCTCACAACATATAAAAAGGGCCCTTAGTCAGATTTTGAAGGGAGACTTCTTGGAGAGCAACTTCTACACACAATCACACATAGTATTAGGTGTTCTTCTGAATTTTGCAATTTCAATTCATAGTTAGCCTAGATTAGGGTTACAATTTACAATAAAAGTGAAGATTTCCATTGGACTTTGTAAGTAATTGGAGTTTGTAGCTACATTTCAACTCTTAAGGTGATATCTCTTTAATTTTCACTTTCAATTTGGTAATTTTCTCATTTCTTGCAAATCACTTGTTAATTGTTATGGGTTTTGTGTATTCTTGTGTTTTAGCCATGGATTCTTTCTTAGAACCATGGGCTAAGTTCTAATTTCCTAGGGTGTGCAAGTTTTGGTGGTTAAGTGGTGTAATTATGGTTTAATTGCATAATTAGCTTAGGAATTTGGTGTAAATGTTTCTAGTGTTCTGTTTTGCATGATTCAATTGATTAATTCACCCTATTAGCTAGCGTTGTTGGTTTTGTCGACTTCAACAACCGTATTGGGTTGCATGATTAAGAATGTGTGTGTGAACTTGAATTAATCGATTAGAATTAACATAGTAATTAGCTACACCGACCGGGGGTTGATTGCTTAGATCGACGACACTAGACACTAGTCGATTAGAGGTCGTCTATTAGATTAGTGAGAGGGTGTCTCATAAACATTAGTAACCGTGTTGAACGTGTTTATGAGACACTATCCAAGGAGCTTATGGTATGGATTAGACTATATAATTGCTAATTAATGCACGTGTTCACCTAAGCCTCAAAAGGGATTGGTCGACACACACGAGTGATAGCCTTTAGCTTTACCCAACACCTTAGGTTAAATTTGTGTAATTTAGTCCATTAATTCACCACATAACCTACAAAATGGATACACCCGAGGCAATACTCTCTCACTTTGCACTATCGAACGGAAGTTAGATAGCTTGTTATTTCGTTTGTCCATTTCTTATTATCTTAGTTCATCTAGTTTCATACTTGTGTTTTTAATTTTCGAAAATCCAAACAAACTTGTGTAGTTACTACAATAGCATGTATACTCGTAACTTTAGGGATTCACTTTCACTCAATTAAATCCTTGGACGAACAAACTACTTGGTCGTACTTACGTACTACAATCGGACCCATACACTTGTGGGGATCGTATTGTAAGTACTAAAAAAGTGTTAAAAAACGAGACAAGTCATCAACAACTATGGACCGAATACTGCGAGTCTTGAATATGCGTATGACTTGAAGACCCTTCTTCCTCAGCAGGTTCAACTTGGACTCTCTGCTTCTATCGGAGCTGATCTTGTTGCCAATTTCGACGTTTTCCAGTGGTTTTTCATGTCCTTTATGAACCCCGATGATGATGAGGATAATACCATTATTAGTCGAAAATATGTCGCCTGATCGATCCTGCATCTTTCCACACTATATGATGACTAATAGATAGGAAATATGTAAATATCTTCTGTATCTTGAATATTTGGTAAGCATATATTTAGCCCTTGATTGTAGCCTATATTATGGTGATTGAGGAATTATGTTGTGTATTGATACACGCGTTATGCAACACTAAATAAACAACCGCAAGTATACGGCGTCTATTGTAGCGCGATAAGCACGAGGTCGATCCCACGAGAAGGTCAAAGCATAAAAGGGTAGTTTGCTAGTTGAATTCTAAATAGACGTGATCGAATAAATTGAGTGTTGAATTACCCCTAAAATTGCCTAACTATGTGTCACAAATAGACAACGAGAGAGTAAATACAAAGTCGATCAACTAAGCATGCAAAATAAGAAAACGAAAGTAAAACGATTATAACTCAAAGAGAAAAGGTGGGTTCCAAGGCAATTGTAGTTCTTAGATGTCCGTTTATGAATGTTATCTCGTTTAAAGGGCCATTAAGTTTATCCCGTATAAGGTGATCACACAAGAAGAACTAATCGATCTCTCGATACAAATTAATCCAAAGACGCAATGCAATATAAGCTCGTATGTCTACATCACAAACATTACACCATCTAAAATAGCTCCTAAGATCATTCGATTCCCTCTCCGATAATTAATCCTCTCTCGAGATCATAATAATACCGGGTTGCACATTCGCATACGATTAAATGAAATGAATCTCTCGATACCACCCCAATTAACAATAAATCAAGCAAATCATTATGGCCACTAACAACATGCTTTACAATGAATAATTGAATATGCAAATACGAAATAAACACCAATTAAAGCAAGAAATTACTCATAAACATCAATCCAAGTCTTACAATGCCTTAGAACCACAAATTGTTTAGCTAACTACTAACATAATCAAATTACAAAATCCAAATGAAATAACTAAATAAAAAGGAAAAGAAAGAGAAAGCTTAGTCTAGAATGTGGTAGAGAATGGAATTTGGGAGCTATTGCATCCTTTCTTCCTTGATTTGATGAAGAGATGAAGAAGTTATGGCCAAAACACCTCCAAGTATGTGTAACTATGTGTGGATTGGGGGAGAATGTCTTGGGTTTCAAGAATGAGGCCTTATATAGTGTTGGGGAAGGGTTTGGATGACATATTTGCAAGTAGATCCCTCAAAATTGGAGAAAATACAAGTTTGGCACCGAAAATGGGATGACTCGGCCGAGTTGGGGTCACTCGGCCGAGTGAAACACTTTAAAAAGCGTGTTGGCGATTTTTCCAGCTCTTACTCGGCCGAGTAAGGTCACTCGGCCGAGTGGTCTTCAAATCCCAATGGCTACGTAAATATTTACTCGGCCGAGTAAGGTCACTCGGCCGAGTGCGCAGTAGAGCTCCAACTCGCAGATTCGGCCGAGTAAGGTCACTCGGCCGAGTTGCCTTGCACTTCGATTTCGGCCTCTTCTCGTTTCGTGCATAACTTTCGCCTCGGGTGTCGGATTGACTTGATTCCTTCGGCTAATCCACTCCGTTTTCCGAGACGAATCCAACCATGCACTCCTATTTCCAATCCGATCACTTGTGATATGTGTTTTGCTCCAAATTCCATCATTTTATCTACAAAATCAACAAAACACAACCTTTCTCTCATTTTGGCTCAAACAATCATATTCCATGCATAAATCAATGAAATCCACATCAAAATACACCTCACATGTGCCCCTAAAACACGTAAATTCCACCCGAATCATGTATATATGTTACCTTTGTGAAATGAGAAAGACAAGGAATTACATTCTTACATGGTATCACGAGTCTTGGGATTTCTTCTCCGCTGCACCCTAGTTTTTTCTCCTTTCCTTTTGTATTCTTCTCCCCTTCAACCAGTGATGGCGACACCCAAGTCCAATTTCCACCCGGCTCTTGCCGTTTCCAATATCAAGAATCATATCTCCATCACTCTTGAAATGGAAAATGTTCAGTATGTGACGTGGGCTAGATCTCATCGAGTTCTACATCACATCATCCCTTCTGATCCCCCTGCTCCGGCGCCGACCACGCTCGAGGATAAGGAATTGTGGCTGACCCTCGATGCCATGGTACTTCAGTGGATATATGCGACGATCTTGACGGATCTACTTCATACAATCCTTGAACCCGACTCCACATCGATAAAGGCATAGTAGCTGTTGGTCCCAAGTTGAGTTAATAACGAGTAAGCTAGTGAAAACGTCTAGAGGGGGGTGAATAGACTTTTCAAAAATCTTTCGAAATATCAAAGTACAATATGCGGAATACGAAATTACCAATGAGCCCAATTCAAGATTATACTCAACTTATTCGAGAACTCTGTTCTATACTCAACTAGTCTAGATCAGTTAAGTAATTCAACCAATTAATCAATTAAACAATCAAAACAGTAAAGTAAATTGAACACACGATTTATAGTGGTTCGACAACTTGTCTACATCCACTCTCACAAACCCAGTTGTGATGTTTCCACTAAACTCTTCCAATCGAGTACAAGTGTATGTTCCTGTCTTTAAAGTCCCAAGAAGAAGACTTAGATCTTCAACAGACTATACCTCCAGATATGTCTACGATCTTACTAGAAATTTTACAAGTATCTAGCACCTTGAAAATAACAAAACAAAAACTTAAAAACTTCTCTGATCTTCAGTAGTAGCCTTCTTGATTCTTCACTTGTCTTCTGGCTATCTTTCTGAACTTCAATCAACTCTGAGAGTAAACTTCGTTTGAATCCTCAATAACGTTTGTAAGTAGTAATTCTCAATATTTCAGTAGTCCGTAACCAATGAATACCTTGGGGTATTTATAGACTTCAAAATTCCAAGAACTTTCAGTTGTATAACAACCTTTCTTGAAAACTAACTTGTAACTGATTCTTTTTATTCTTCCACGCGTTTCTTCAGTTAATTAGTTATTCCATAACTAATTCTTCAACTTCATCTTCAATACGCGTTTCTGTAACTAACTTTAAGTTGACCTGTCTTTGTGTAAGTTGTGCACCTGTCTTGTCCAGTAGTAGTAGTCTGCGTCTTCTACTTGACTTGTGCAGTATGCTTCCAATAGAACTAATCTAGTCCTATCATTTAACCTAACAAGACTATTACATTACATTAAGCTTTTATAATACAAGCTTAGTCAACTTATAACTATACAACGAATCTATCTATTACATATAAAAGCATGAGCTCTATACAGCAATTATAGCTCAATATAAAACCTATTATGTATACAAAGTACTTATACACTGTACTTGTCTTTTTTTCTATCATATTTATCTTTTGAAGCTATTACTTGTCTTGTGAACTCTACTGATCTGTATAAGATAACTTCAACTTAACTAGACTAGATCAGTCAACACTTAGAAAATATTCAAGTCTTCTTTTGGCTTATCAAAACTTTATCTTCTTTATCTTTTATTCATCATTTAGGATTTGTTCTAGGATTCATATCCCAACAATTTCCCCCTTTTTGATGAAGCCAAAACTACTTGAATCTTTTCTCATAAGTAGACTAGTTAAGTAGTTATCTTGTCTTAAACATCAAAATAGTACTTATCTTTCATTCATTCAAAATAAGATCAGTAGATTACACATACTTTGAATAACAAAAATATCAGAGCAAAAAAACAACTAACCTTCAAACAAACAAAAAACTAATCTGAAAGAGTACCTCCTTCTTGATTTGGAACACAGAATGCATCTAGGAGTCTCTTGTGAATTAGACTGATCTGATCTTCATCTTCAATCTTCTCTTTATCTAGCAGTTCTTCTTCAAACTTCTTGATTTGATTAATATCAACTCTTTTTCCTGAACTTGTCATAGGAGTCTTCCATCTTGGAAAGGTCGGTATCAGAATATTGAAATTTGCAGCAGCTGATATCCTCATGACCAAATTCCAAAGCAATTTATTCTGTCCTTCCATGAATTTGTCAAACATGACATACAACTCATCTGGACTTTCAGACTCACCATATTTTCGAACAATCCAATGATCAAGTTCCCATTGCTTCTTCACTTTGAGCCATTCTTGTCTATGCTCTTTGTCAATGAAGTAGTCAATGAACTGATCTTCCATCTCTTCTTCATTTACCTTCAGCTTTTGCAGTCTTTCAATATGTTTTTCTATTTTCTTCTTGCTTGCATAACGACTTTCATCATTAGGATCAACAATCTTTTGCTTCTTTTCAACTGTAGCAGCAGCAGTAGGTTCTTCAATACTCAGCTTCCTCTTAACTCGTCTAGTCTGAATTTCAGTTTCTGGAGATGCAACATTCTTTCCTTTCTCCAGTCTTTTTAGTTCATCAGCTTCAGCTTGCTCTAACTCTGCAGTTTTAACTAGCCTCCTTTTTGGCCTTCTTAGCTCTTGCATAGTAGTAGCAGCATCCTTTTCTTCTGGTTCAGCACTTGACTTTACTTCAACTCTACTTGTCTTCTCTTCCCCCTTTTTGGCTTCATCACTTGCCTTAAGAGTGAATAGACTAGTAAATCGAGTCATTTCTTCCTTTAGTGCTTCCTTCATAGCTTCAGCAGCTAGCTCTATCTGCCTTTGATGTGTTTGATCCCGACTCATCTTGTCCAGGCGATCAGCAGTAGATTCCAACTTCTGTGAGTTAATGACCAACTCATCTTTGAAATGAGTAGCTGTCTGACGTAGTAGAGTATTGTGCTTTGTCAGCTCAGTGAGAACAGCTTGAGAACGCACCAACTGATCTTGTGCTTCTCTCCTTTGTTCATCAGCTATCTCAATCTTCACACGATATAAACGTTCCATCTTGCTGGATTCTTCAGCCAAAGATCTAGCAAATGAAATAGATCGTTTCTCAGAATCATCAACTTGCTTTTGCAAAAATCTTTCAACTTCTGCAGACAACTCCGCTCTGAAAGTTGAGTCCATCTTGTTGACTTCTCCAATAAACAATTCTCTGGAACTGTCAACGAGTGTTTTATTCTGTTCTATCAACACAGCCTTCATTTTCGATTGCAAAAACTCGTCTACTGCGGAATGAACAACATCTTTCAAGTCCGACTTCAACTCAGCAAGATATCCTTCAGAAAACCCTTGAGTAGATGACTGAGCGTCAGTAACACCCTGTTCTTGAACCTTCTCAACAAGTTCTTCTTCTGTAAACATTTCGGCGTCCATGAACTCATCATCCTCTACTCCAAAATTGAAAGAATCATCATCAGAGTTTTCAGACTCATCTTCTGACTGATCTGAAGTTTGAATTCCAGCTTCAACTGCTATAGCTCTCAACTCCTCTTCCAGTAGATCAGTCTGAGTTCCAATATCAGACGAGAACTCTTCAACCAAGATTCCATCAGGAATTTTTAATAGCCTTTTGACAAGATCAACCAAGGCTCTTGGCGGAAATAATTCGGAATGATCCTTTACACCACTATTTTCCTTTTGTTCCATCTCCCAATCCATAAAATTGGAGATTCCTCCCATTCCTTGAATAACTTCGAACAGGTCATCTGTTGAAGACTTCTTAAGTGCAAACCAGGTGCATATCCTTAACAGAATTTCAAACTGTTCGGACTCATAGTCTACTTCGATAGTTGAGAGCGTCCTCTTCAGATTTCTGGTCATTCGGGATCGAATACGCTTCTCTCTCAAACACATAGGATAGTAAACCAGCTCAACTCGTCTGGACGAGTAGGCGATCCGACTCTTACAAGAGTGTACATTTCAGGGATTTGTTCACTCGACTCTTTCTCTTGTTGCAACTCTCCATCTGACTGAGTCTTTTCTGAGTCATCTGCACCGGACTCTCCTTTTTCAACCTCTTCCGATTCTTCATCATTAGACTCGTCTTCTGAAGAACTAGATGACCCACCATACGGCATCACATCCATAGGATTTACCTCAACTTGTTTAGGAGCAGATGGCCTAGCAGCAGCTTGCTTAGCCAGAGCTTCCTTCTTCAAGTAATGCTTTAGAGGATGAAACGGCTTGCCTTTACTCCAACTTGTCTTGTTTGGCAATAGAATGGGTAGGATGATACTTAACTTGTTTCCAAAACTAACATTTGCAGAAACAACCCAGTTGGCTGAACTGGTATCAACTTGCACAAACTTCTTGTAGTACATCAATCTATCCAAGAAGAGTTTAGTCCAGTTTCCTTCCGTGATTCCATCATAAATCACAGCCATAATCCTTGCTTTCTGGGGCGTCACAGAGTCAAAACTCCCAGTGACTCCTAGCAACATTTTAGATGCAATATCAAGAAGAGTTTTGTATTTTTCCAGAAGCTCCTTCTTCTTCACCACAGGAACCTTTCCATCGCTTTTCAACTGCAGCCTTCTTCCGCAGAAAATACTTAGGTACCTCAACTCTCGACCTTCAGCATATCTCTCGATATCTATCGATCCAGATGGTAGTTTCAGCGATTCGGTCAGAAATTCTCTAGTAATCTCCACTCGCCTTCTTCCAATAAAAGCTTCAATTGAGTCGCCCTGTCGAGTTGCAGTAGCATAAAACTCCAACACTTCTTCTTCAAGAACAACCTCAGGAAATGCCTCCAAATATGGTCTCAAACCGCATCTGAAGCATTTCATCAATATTTCCTTGTTGTCTTCAGTGTGATTCCCTTTGAAAAATACCGACCCTTCTGTATGCACTCTTCCTTCGGTAATGTACTTACCGAGATCAAACCTAGCTTGCATGTTAGTTCGAGCATCGAACATAGAAACGATAGACATAGTATAATGGGTTATGAAAATCAAGAAATTTCGAAGAGTTTGAGTGCTTGAGAAGTTATGAGATCAAGAGAAAATGAAATCGTGAGCAGTTAAGAACAAGTAAAATGGGTTTTAAACATTTGAGTTCAATGGTTGAGATTGGAAGTATTAATCCAATGGTCAGATATGAAAGGCTTTAGAAATTCAGTTTGGCGGAATCGAGAAAATTACGTGATTTAGTATTGTGAAATTTGAAATCCGCCTCATCTATTGGTAGAATAGAGGGGTGTATTCCTCTGACCTAGCTCAGTTGAGTTTTGGCGCGAACTAGTTATATACACCTCATTAAATGGAGTGTATAAATCTAATTCTAGGTTTTTCAAAATTTCAATACCCCAAATTACATATAGATCCTTAATTCAAATGGATTAAACACTTAGAATATGTAAATCATGAGAATACATGTCTTATCTGTTCGAGTCTATCCAGAACAGACGAGTAGACTGGCGCACGAGACGAGTTCCCCCTTTGACTATGCTTGTCTACTTCAAACATCAAGTGACTATATGTACCTGTCTTGTTCTTGCACTACAGATTAGATGTATTACAGGTAGTCGAGTAGGATAATAATAATGAATATTAATCTAAGTCAATGATCAAGGTTCAAACAGGATGACTTTTACCAAACTAAAGAGTCAACATAAGGATTTTTAAGAAATCATAGATTCCCCCTTGAATGTGTATTCCCTTAGTATTACCCTCAGCTTTACCAGCTTCCTCATCGGGTTGGATGGTCAACTTGTCTGACCTTGTATACCTGTCTGTTGAGTGAGTAGACGAGTGCTCTGCTCTTTTGTGGTAACTTGTCTATTTCTCCTTTCTTCTTAGGATTGTACCTGTCTGGTTAGTGCATTGCTATATACTAGTAGGATCAAGATCAATAAGTCCTAGACTAATGCATAATTCATGAAATCGAGCCTCAGCTAATGGTTTTGTGAAAATATCAGCTCTTTGAAAATCAGTATGAATCTTTTCCATGCGAATATCCTTCTTTTCTACATGATCACGTATGAAATGGTGTTTCACATCAACATGCTTACAACGTGTGTGCAGAACAGGATTTTGTGTAATGGCAATGGCACTATTACTGTCACAGAATATAGGAACATTTGATTCACAGATATTATAATCTCTAAGCTGTTGAATAAGCCATAATAATTGACTACAACAACTACCAAGGCCATGTACTCGGCTTCAGTAGTAGAGGTAGCAACACTTGTCTGCTTTTTCGAAAACCATGAAATGAGTTTTGTGCCTAAGAATTGACAAGAACCAGATGTAGATTTCCTATCTATTCTACAACCACCAAAATCAGAATCAGAGTGGCCACTTAGAGATAAATCATCATTCGAAGGATACCATATACCACGATTGATGGTTCCTTTCAAATATTTCAATATCCTTTTAGTGGTTTCCATATGACTCTCTTTTGGGTTAGCTTGAAAACGAGCACGTACTCCAACAGAAAATGCAATATCAGGTCTACTAGCAGTTAAGTAGAGTAATGAACCAATTAGACCACGGTAATGAGTTTGATCAGTACACTTACCTTGTTCGTCTGGGTCCATTCTGTATGTAGGTAGCATAGGTACGCCAGCAGACTTGCATGTCTTAATACCATACTTGTCTAGAAGATTTCTAGTATACTTTGCTTGATTTATGAAAATCCCTTCAGGGGTCTGTTTTACTTGAAGTCCAAGAAAGTAATTCATTTCACCCATCATAGACATCTCAAATTTACTTTGCATGAGTGTTGAGAAACTTTCACTCAGCTCTTTGTTAGGTGAACCAAAAATGATGTCATCTACGTAAATTTGGACGAGTAAAATGTCTTTCCCTTCTTGTCTTCTGAACAAGGTTCTATCTACCTTGCCCTTAGTAAAACCATTTTCTAATAGAAATTGAGAAAGAGTATCGTACCAGGCTCTTGGAGCTTGCTTTAGTCCATATAAGGCCTTCTTTAATCTGTATACCTGGTTACCTTTGACTTCGAAACCTGGGGGTTGTTCAACATACACTTCTTCCACAAGAATACCGTTAAGAAATGCACTTTTAACATCCATTTGATATACAGTAAATTTCATATAAGCAGCATATGCAAGGAACAATCGAATGGCTTCTAGTCTAGCAACAGGAGCATATGTTTCATCATAGTCTATGCCTTCAGCTTGTGAATAGCCTTGGGCGACTAGTCTGGCCTTATTACGAACAACTACATCATTCTCATCTTTCTTATTCTTGAAAATCCATCGAGTGCCAACTACATTATGATATTTTGGTCTATCGACAAGTTCCCAGACGTCGTTTCGAACAAACTGATTCAACTCGTCTTGCATAGCAATGATCCAATTACTATCAGCCAATGCCTCATTAATGGTTTTTGGCTCGATAGATGAGAGGAAACAACACCAGCAAAACAGGGATGGACTAGATTGTTCTTGCGACTCAAAGAGTTGTCGTCTAGTCTTAACACCAACAGTAGAGTCACCAATAATATTTTCAGTATTATGCGCTGATTTCCATGTATTTCTATTCTTAACAATAATACTATCATCTATATCATGTACAGCATCATGCATATCAACATCATTATCATCAGAAGATTTAATGGGAGTAGACGAGTCGACTAGTTTAGTTATGTCAACTGGTCTAGTAGAGTTACCTTGAGCACTCACCTTCTTCTGGTCATCTGACTCGAGAGCTTTTATAAATGGATTGTAAGCTTGAACGGATTCATATACCTCTGAGTCTTTGTCAGATTCGACAGTTAGCTCAGTAACTTTCTCACCGATCTTGTTGGCAGACGGGTCCTGTTGAGATTCTTCGAAAACCACATGTGGTGTTTCTTCCACACAAAGGGTTGAGTAGTTGAATACTCTAAATGCTTTGCTTGTCGAGGAGTATCCTAAGAATATCCCCCCGTCTGCTTTAGCATCGAATGCATTCAACTTGCTTTTCCCATTGTTATGGATGAAACACTTGCATCCAAATATATGAAAATATGAAACTCTGGGTTTTCTACCTTTCCATACCTCATAGGGCGTCTTACCTAGTGCTTTATTGATAGCACTTCTATTTTGTGAGTGGCATGCAGTATTGATAGCTTCTGCCCAAAATTTCTGAGGTGTATTATACTCTGTCAGCATGGTCCTGCAGGCCTCCTTAAGAGTTCTGTTCCTTCGTTCTGCTACTCCATTTTGTTGTGGTGTCCTTGCTGCACTAGTAAGGTGCTGGATGCCACGCTTAGAACAAAATTCTTTAATATAGCAGTTAATGAATTCAGTACCCTTGTCACTACGGATCTTGACAATTGACTGATTCTTCTCAACCTGTAACTTCTTCAACAGATCAGGCAAAAGTGTTTGTGTATCACTCTTCTTGTGTAAGAAGACTACCCAAGTGAACTTAGAATAGTCGTCTACCACAACAAGTGTGTACCTTCTACCGTTCAAAGTTGGAGGAGTTATTGGGCTATGTAAGTCCATATGTAGAAGTTCAAGAACTCTACTGGTTGAGAGGGAAGGAATAGATTTAAAAGAACCCTTTACCTGTTTACCTTTTTGACAGGATGTGCATACATGCGACTTATAGTAGACTTCATTGGGAATACCTTCCACAAGGTAGTCTCTGGCTATCTTATTAAGAACCTTAAAGTTTAGATGACAAAGGCGTCTATGCCAGAGCCAGCCAAGTTCTTTAGGATTCTTAGTAAGTAGACAGGTGTCCCTCGGACAACTGTTCCAGTTCACTATGTACACACTTCCTTGTCTAATGCCGACCAGTAGGACTGTGTGTGTTTTCTTGTCAATGATTTCACATTTCTGACTCTTGAACTGCACCTTGTATCCACGATCACAAAATTGTGAAACAGAGAGTAAATTATATTTCAAGCCTTCAACATATGAGACATCTTGAATCTCTATGTCTCCATTCCGAATGTAACCAAATCCTTTGGTAACAGCAGTGGAGCTATCACCAAATATTACTTTTGGTCCTTCTTGCTCATGGTAGCTTGATAAAAGAGTCTTGGTACCAGTCATGTGGTGCGAACAGCCACTGTCTATGTACCAAGTTTCTCCTGTTGAGCCACCTTTCTTGTATAGATCGAGTCGACCCTGCAATAGATGATATTACATAATTTAGGTACCCTCCTTGTTTATTGGGGTCCTTGGGGGTTAGTCGAGTTCAATGGAATCCAAATGTACATTGGAGTCCTGAACAAGTTTGACCTTCTAAGCTTTCGACCATATTTGTTGCAAAATAAGACCTTGTTGTCCTTATCTGGCCTATCAGTTGAGTTCGGGTCTACTCTTTGGAGATAGCCTTTTGACTTAATCTCTACTTGAGCAGGCACTTGTCTATGATAGTCAGAGTAAGGTTTATATGCATTAGGTCCATACGGTTTATAGACATGTTTAGGTCTTTCTTCTCCTTTGATATCATATGACAAAGGTGGAGGATATAGAACAGGTTGTATACGATATTTTGGACCTTCCTGTCTAGGTCTAGACGAGTAGAGTTGAGACTGCCTTATGGAAGGAGGTCTAGACTCTTGTCGTCTAGTCTGTACTTGTCTAGTACTAGTCTCCTCAGGATACCAGTCCTCGTATCTGACCTGATTTGGTCGTCCACGATTCCTAGTCCTTTGTTGACTTGTCTTAAACGGAACAGACTTGTTGTTAACTTTCTTTCTACCACCTTTGGTAATTGGAATGTTAACTTGAGCTTGTTTTGGTACAGTACCTTTTGATGGAGTGTCAATATCGTATAACAATGGTTCTTTTCCTTTATCATTAGTCAAAGAACTTGAGATGAAAATAGTAGGGTTCTTAGGAACTTGGGTAGACGAGCTGGGTGTCTCAGCACCTATACCTGTCTTGTCAGCAGGAGCCCTATACCTATCTGACAATTCAAGGTTAACCTTAGAAGATTTAACCAGGTCAGTAAGTTTAAGGTCTAG
The DNA here is from genome assembly GCA_963675135.1 of Galeopsis tetrahit. NCBI lineage: Eukaryota > Viridiplantae > Streptophyta > Magnoliopsida > Lamiales > Lamiaceae > Galeopsis > Galeopsis tetrahit. The sequence goes on from OY776119.1 coordinate 93,693,416, forward strand.
AGTGACAACCTCGGTTTCTAAGAACTTATTACGTTCTTCAAGCTTTTTGAGCTTACTTTGTAAAACATTGAATTCATGTTTCTCAGTGGCGTGTGTCTTAAGTAGGTCTTGATACAACTTGTCTGTCAATGCACACTTTTCTCTGAGTTGTCTCAACTCTTCTTGCAAGCGTTCATTTAGGACTGTTATATTAGGATCTACTTTAGACTGAGCTTCCTTAAGATCAATGATTTCTTGTCTTAAGGTGATGTTTTCGTCACTGACTTCAATGAATGCCTTGTTGGCAAGTAGGAGGTCGTCTTCAACTGCACTTGTAGAGTGCTGAAGACTACTCCCTACTTGGCTACTGGCAGTGTCACTTTCATCAGTTTCTGATTCATCACAAGATTGAAAGGATGTAACAGATGATACCTCTTGGTTGATTTTAGCCATGAAGCATAGACCATCATCAACTATGAATGCTTCATCGTGATCTGGTTCAGACGGGTAGCTAGATGAGGATGATGGCAACTCGTCTGAGTCAGAGTCAGATTCATCATTGGCCATCATTGCCTTCTTACCACGGTTGTATCTTCTTTCTCTTCGTGCTTTGCGTTCTTCTCGATCATCAGTACTCAGGTCTGGACATTCATATATGTAGTGACCTGGTTTCTCACAGTTATAGCACACAAGATCATTAGTAGCCTTTTTAATAGGAGAGTTGTTCCTTCGTTTATTACGTCTATCAGAACGAGTAATCTTCCTACCATCAGACTCTCTATCTTGTCTGTTACCTTTCGAGACTTCGTCTCTCCTTTCGGACGAGTTTCGGTCTCGTCTGGTTTCAGACGAGTTCTTAGAAGCAGACCCTCTATGCTCTCTATAGAACTTCTTATATCTTCCGAAACGTTTATTCAGCCTATCAAACTTTCTAACCATGAGACTTACCTGATCCTTCAGACTAAGATCAGTATCTAACTCGTCTTTCACAGAAGCAGACCTAGTCTTAGTCTTAGACCTGTCTATCTTAGACGAACTAGCCTTAAAAGCAACGTTCTTAGATACAGCATGTTCTCTGTCACTACTTACTATGGGTTCATCTTCGTCTAGATCAAACTCATGGGCCTTTAGAGTTTGAAACATGGTTTCTGCTGTCCATACGTCTATATCTTGGGTATTCTTAACAAGCATTTTTACCATTTTCCATCGACTATCAAGGCTTTTGAGAATCCTAAGATTGATTTCACGTGGAGTATAAGATTTACCAAGGACTTCCAAGTCATTCATGATTTTAGTAAAACGAGTATCCAACTGGTCTATTGTTTCACCAGCTTTCATATGAAATGATTCGAATCTTTGGACTGCAGTGGAAAGCTTGCTTTCTTTGATTAGGGATGTCCCTTCACAAATGATAGCTAAGCGATCCCACATTTCTTTGGCAGTTTTACATTTTAACACTTTTCCCAGATACTCGTTAGGAAGAGTGTGTAAGATGTAATTCTTGGCCAAGCTATCCAAATTATTCTGTCTCATTTCTTCAGAGGTTAGTTCTGACCTTGGTTTCTTGACGAGAGTACCCACTGGTTGATTTGGGTCGAGGGCAGCAGTATTGGGAATCATGGTCACAATTGGACCTTCAGTGACGACGGAGATCATTAAGTCGTGAGTGGAGCTGAAGATGGCTTCCATCCTTAGCTTCCAATAGTCGTAATCCTGTACCTGGAACTTAGGTAGTTTGTTGGCGCTTATCTCAAGAGACATGATTTCAAGAAATAAGTGCTAAGTAGAGTTATGATCAAGAACAACAGATAAGTCAAGAACAGGGAGCACGAAAAAACAGATGATACAAGAATATGATCAAGAATACGTATACAAGAACAGTCAAGGACCAAGACTTCACCCTAAGTCTTGAGTCGGTTATCAAGAAACAGCAGTTCGTAAACTACTGCTCTGATACCACTTGTTGGTCCCAAGTTGAGTTAATAACGAGTAAGCTAGTGAAAACGTCTAGAGGGGGGTGAATAGACTTTTCAAAAATCTTTCGAAATATCAAAGTACAATATGCGGAATACGAAATTACCAATGAGCCCAATTCAAGATTATACTCAACTTATTCGAGAACTCTGTTCTATACTCAACTAGTCTAGATCAGTTAAATAATTCAACCAATTAATCAATTAAACAATCAAAACAGTAAAGTAAATTGAACACACGATTTATAGTGGTTCGACAACTTGTCTACATCCACTCTCACAAACCCAGTTGTGATGTTTCCACTAAACTCTTCCAATCGAGTACAAGTGTATGTTCCTGTCTTTAAAGTCCCAAGAAGAAGACTTAGATCTTCAACAGACTATACCTCCAGATATGTCTACGATCTTACTAGAAATTTTACAAGTATCTAGCACCTTGAAAATAACAAAACAAAAACTTAAAAACTTCTCTGATCTTCAGTAGTAGCCTTCTTGATTCTTCACTTGTCTTCTGGCTATCTTTCTGAACTTCAATCAACTCTGAGAGTAAACTTCGTTTGAATCCTCAATAACGTTTGTAAGTAGTAATTCTCAATATTTCAGTAGTCCGTAACCAATGAATACCTTGGGGTATTTATAGACTTCAAAATTCCAAGAACTTTCAGTTGTATAACAACCTTTCTTGAAAACTAACTTGTAACTGATTCTTTTTATTCTTCCACGCGTTTCTTCAGTTAATTAGTTATTCCATAACTAATTCTTCAACTTCATCTTCAATACGCGTTTCTGTAACTAACTTTAAGTTGACCTGTCTTTGTGTAAGTTGCGCACCTGTCTTGTCCAGTAGTAGTAGTCTGCGTCTTCTACTTGACTTGTGCAGTATGCTTCCAATAGAACTAATCTAGTCCTATCATTTAACCTAACAAGACTATTACATTACATTAAGCTTTTATAATACAAGCTTAGTCAACTTATAACTATACAACGAATCTATCTATTACATATAAAAGCATGAGCTCTATACAGCAATTATAGCTCAATATAAAACCTATTATGTATACAAAGTACTTATACACTGTACTTGTCTTTTTTTCTATCATATTTATCTTTTGAAGCTATTACTTGTCTTGTGAACTCTACTGATCTGTATAAGATAACTTCAACTTAACTAGACTAGATCAGTCAACACTTAGAAAATATTCAAGTCTTCTTTTGGCTTATCAAAACTTTATCTTCTTTATCTTTTATTCATCATTTAAGATTTGTTCTAGGATTCATATCCCAACAGTAGCGATTGAGGGATATTTTTCAGGATAACAAAAATTCTCGGGCTGTCACTCTTGAGCAGGAATTTTCTTGCATTCTTATGGAGGATTTTCTGAATGCTTCGGCGTACTGCCAGCGTCTCAAGCTTTTGGCGGATCAACTCAAAAATGTTGGGGCTCCGGTTACTAACGATCATCTGGTTTTGAAATTGGTGGCAGGTCTTACGGGGGCCTACTATGGTGTGGGTACATTGCTCCGTATGAGTGATCCATTAAAAAAAAATTACCAGCCACGTTCGATGCTTGTTCTGGAGGAGGCTGGTCTCTCGAAGAAAGTTGTGTCTCGGATTGGGTTTGTAACAGCTGATTCTCTCTCTCCGGCGTTTAATAGTTCTGTGCCCCCTGCGACAAACTAGGCCAAGGAAATCGCAGAAAAAGAAGGGTGCTAAGGGCGAAAGGGGTTCGGGTCCTTCATCGGCTCCGATTCATAATCAGTTCACACGGCCTGCTTGGCATCCATAGTAGGCTGGTGGTCCGCAATATTGGCAGTGGTTGTGGCAATGGTCGTCTCCACCGTGCCAATATCCTACTGCCCCTTGGTCCCGACCTTCATCTGGGTCGCGTCCGCCTTCGGCTAACCCAGGTCTTCTTGTTCCACACCCTCAGGCCTACCCTGCCCAATCAACTCCGACGCAAACATATATTGAGGTTGCCATGTACACCATTGGCATTTCACAACCTGATCCCAACTGGTACATGGATACGAGGGTTACATCGCATGACATTGACCCACGGTACTCTCTCGTCTTATTTAAATTCGAGCAATACTCATAATATACTTGTCGGTAATGGTCAATCTATTTCTGTTATGGGTACTGGGCATGCTACATTATCTCATTTGAACCCTCCCCTTTCCTTGCGTAATGTTCTTCATGCCACTGGTATTGTTAAAAATTTAGTGTCCGTTCGAAAATTTACTACCGATAATTTTGTTTCAATTGAATTTGATCCTTTTGGATTTTCTGTTATGGATTTTCGGACGGGGACACGCCTAATAAGGTTTGAGAGTCGGGGGGAGATATATCCTGTCACCACTTCTCGGGCCGCCTCTTCAGCTTTTGCTGCAATTTCTCAGTCGTTGTGGCACGATCGTTTGGGTCATCCGGGAGTGTCTGTTTTATATCTTTTAATTAAACATAATAATTTTATATCTTGTAATAAAACACATGAGAGTCGTGTGTGTCCCTCTTGCCCTATTGGAAAACATATTTGTTTTCCTTTTGTTGCTTCTACTACTAAATCTATGTTTCCTTTTGATATTATCCACAGTGATTTATGGACGTCTCCAGTTTTGAGTACTATGGGTCATAGATATTATGTCTTATTTTTTGATGATTATTCAAATTTCTTGTGGACATATCCCTTATCACATAAATCGCAAGTGTTCTCAGCATTTTTATCGTTTCGTGCTATGATTCGTATTCAATTTGAACGGGACATAAAATCTTTTCAATGTGACAATGGGCGAGAGTTTGATAATAAATCATTTTGGGATTTCTGTTCGGTAAATGGGATGACATTTCGGTTTCCGTGTCCTCATACCTCTTCTCAAAATGGCAAGGCCGAGAGACAATTTCGTAACATTAATAACATAATTCGTACCTTGCTCTCACATGCGATACTACCCTCTTCTTTTTAGCATCATGCACTCCAAATGGCCACGTACCTTTTAAATATCCTTTCCAAGAGACACATGTCCTTTGATACACCTCTCAAACGCCTGTATCTTAGACAAACATCGTATGCTCACTTACGTGTGTTTGGGTGCCTCTATTACCCGTTGTTTCCCTCAACTACAATCTATAAACTTCAACCCCGCTCGACTCCATGTGTGTTTTTGGGGTTTCCATCAAATCATAGGGGTTATAAGTGTTATGATATGGTAGCAAAGAAGATCATTGTTTACCGACATGTGTTATTTGATGAGTCAAGATTCCCTTTTGCAGAAATACTTGCACCAACCCATCTTCATATGAGTTTCTGGATGATTCCCCTTCTCCATACGTCACCCACCATATTTCCCATCAAGACACACATCTCCCACCACCTCCTACCCTACCCATACCTTCACCTCCGACTGGCCCTTCCTTGTCAGCTCCAGCACCCTCTATCCTGGAGGTATTACCATCAAATTTCCTACGCCCTGTTACTCGAAGTCAGCGGGGTATTGTTCGGCCTAAGCGTCATTTAAATCTTGTGTCTACCACATCTAAATCTCCTTTACCTAAGAATCCAGTGGATGCGCTAAAAGACCCAAATTGGAAATTGGCCATGCTTGATGAATTTAATGCTCTAATTTCAAATAAGAAGTGGGAGTTGGTTCCCCGTCCTAGTGGTGTTAATGTTATTCGTTCTATGTGGATTTTTAATCATAAAGAACACGTTGATGGTTCATTTGAGAGGCATAAAGCCCGTCTTGTAGGGGATGGAAAAACTCAACAGGTTGACATTGACTGTGGTGAGACGTTTAGCCAGGTTGTTAAGCCGGCGACTATCCGCACGGTCTTAAGCTTAACACTTTCCAAGAAGTGGTATATCCACCAACTAGACGTCAAGAATGCGTTTCTCCATGGAACTTTGGATGACACTGTCTACATGCATCAGCCTCTCGGATTTCGGGACAAGGTATATCCAGATCGTGTGTGTCTACTAAGGAGATCATTATATGGCTTAAAGCAAGCTCCCCGGGCTTAGAACAACAGATTTACCACTTTTGTTTCAACACTTGGTTTCTTACGAAGTACATCGGATCACTCACTATTTTTGTATAAGCATGATAATAAGATGGCTTACTTGCTTCTCTACGTTGATGACATAATCCTTACGGCTTCGGCTGACTCTCTTCGGCGCTCGATTATTTCACAATTGAGTTTTGAATTTTCGATGAAGGACATAGGTATATCCAGATCATGTGTATCGCGGTCACGTGTCATGCTGGGGGCTTGATCCTCTCCCAGCGGAAATATGCTATTGGAGTTATTGAGCGTGTCGGCCTCTCGACGTGCCGACCTTCAGCTACACCTGTTGACACTAAACCCAAACTTGGGGCCTTTGAGAGTCTTTCACTTTCAAATCCTACATTGTATAGGAGCCTGGCTGGTGCGCTTCAGTACCTACATTTACTACGTCGAATCGTGTATGTTGTTCAACAAGTTTGTCTCTTCATGCATGATCCTCGTGAAGTGCATATGGCTGCGGTAAAGAGGGTTTTACGGTACATTCAAAGGACCCTTGATTTCGGCCTTCATAAATATTTGGTAGGCATATATTTATCCATTTATATTCATATCCAAATTAAAAAAGAAATTTTATTGGCAAAAACTTGTGTGAGATCCGTCTCATGGATCTTTTTCTGTGAGGCGGATCCCTTTTAATCCATATTTCAAAATTTCGGGTAGGATAACCCATATTTTTTTTTAGATTTTTGTTTGTAAATAAAGTGATAATGTTTAAGTAAAAATTGATAATATTTTTAACAAAAGTGATTGTCACTTTTTACTTAAACACTATAACTTTTTTGCTCAAACATTATCACTTTTTATATATGAGGACCGTCTCACGGATCTCATTCTGTGAGACGGTCTCACCCAAGACTAGCCCAATTCTACTTTCTTATTTGAGCTCGTCTTAGGTAAGACCGTCTCACGTATCTGTGAGACGGGTCTCTCTTGATCCTATGTAAAATGTTATAACGTTTAAATAAAAAGTGATAGTCTCTTTTAGTGAATCAGACATGGCTCTCATATTGTCCGGGCCGGTTCTTGTTGAGAGGTTGAAGATCAGTAAATCAGAAACCTTAAGAAGTCTAAAAGTGTAAGCTTCTGGACTCTTTTAGCATAGTATATGTATTTCCCTGTTCTTTAAAAGTAAATTAAATTTGAGATGTCCTCTTTAAAATTCAAAAAATCACAAAGGTCATTATTACCTCTGCTCAAAATTCTGGTAAGGAGTGTCGTTCGGTAGGGCAGATAAATAATTAAACTTCTGCGATTACTAACAGTATTAATAAGTCTCTCATAAGTTTCAAGTCCATTTGTAATAGCTAGTTTTGGAGTAGCTTTGCAAACTATTTACAGTCTCTTGTTTAGGCACTCACCACTTCTCATCAAACACCATTTTTCTCCTACTTTTTTTTCCCACTTATTCATTTTCATTCCTTTTCTTTCACCTAATTATTACCTTAGCCTATCAAATAACAATAATAAAATGATAACCATCATCACAAAAAATTATTGATTTCACCTAAGTTTCGTTCACCCCTACTGCATCCTACTCAAACAAACTTTACTATTTACTCCCTCCATCCGCCTATAAGCTTTCCGCTACTTTTTGGCACATAGATTAAGAAAAGTGATTAAATAATATATATAGTACAAGTGATGTGATTGGAAGAAGGAGAGAGATAGAGAGAAAAAGTAAAATATAAAGTGAAGTGTAAGAAAAAGTACTTACCAAAAAGGGTATGAGAAGTTTATAGGCGGACGGACTAAAATGGTAAAATGGGAAACTTATAGGTGGACTGAGGGAGTATCAGATTTGCCCCATCCACCATTTTTCTATCCAAACGTAACTTTACTATTTATTAGATTGGCCCCATCAACCATTTTTTTCTCGGGTTGGTCTGCTATGGACTCGAGTGCATGTTGTGCACCCTAGTCCATGTACACTTTTCAATTTACTGACTTACACTTTTTGGTAAATGAGTAATAATTGAAAAATGCAACACCATTACTAAAAAGTGTAAGTTAGTAAACTGAAAAGTGCACATGGACTAGGGTGCACAGCATGCACTCGAGTGCATACTAGATTTTACCTTTTTTCTCACGGATTTGCTTATCCACCTTTTTTTTATCCCATCATGACATAGTGGATTTGACTGGTCTCTATTATTACACCCTCTGTCCCAATATGACTTACACCATTTCATCGACTTGATTTAAAAAAAAAATTAGTGGTTGATGAAGTAGAATAAAGAGAGAGGTATTTTAGGTGATTTAGTAAAGTAAACTGCAGGTAAAAAAGCATTGTCAATTTTGAAAATAAAATAATATCGTGAGGGTATTAATTTTGTAGGGTATTTTCATATTTAGAGTGTACAAATAATTTTGAAACGTTCAAATAAAGAAAGTGTGCAAGTAATCACGGACGGGAGGAGTATTATATATATTTTATCTAATAACAATAAATGGTGCATGAAAAGGGGAGTGGTCAATTTTTACCCTGCCCATCCATCTATTGCAAGGTACGTGTAAATTAATAAATACATTTGTATAAAGTTTGCGCGAAGCAGATTATCAAATAAGTTGTCACTACAAAAAACGCGCGGTTTACCGACGGATCTACCGACGGAATTGTGGTCGGTAGGCGTGGTTTCCGATGGAACTACCGACGGAATAATTCAGTCGGTTCTAGGCTCGTCGGCCCGGTTTACCGACGGAATTTTTTTTTCCGTCGGTAGTACCGACGGATTCCCGACGGAATAAATCAGTCGAGTCTGTCGACGGATCTCATTCCGTCGGTAGGTCGAATGACCCGTTTTGAAACCGTTATTTTAGAATTTTTTTTTTTCAAAAATATATCCGTCGGCTTCTGTCGGGAATTCCGTCGGTACTTTCCGACGGATCTGCCGACGGAACTCGATTTTATATTTTTTAATTCGGAATTATATTCCGTCGGTAGTAAGGTAACCCAAATAAAAATTACTGGGGCGGATCGGACCCGACCCGACCCCGACCCGACCCGCTACCTGTTATTAAGGCCACCATTTATTCTGGCCTTGCTAGGAATCGAACCCGGGTGTGTGGGCGCCTAGAGAGGGGCGCCTACAACTCGGACAAGTGTGTTACTTGTTCGTAATTGTAATATTAATTGTATATGTACTCATTTTCGGCCCTTTTTTTTTTAAAATTCATAAAATTAATTTCTTTCATATATATCAAATAATTAAATTTGAAATCTATAATTTATATATTTTAAAATACTAAAATATTCATATTTTAACTAAAATACTAATATTTTTTAGTAAAAAATTCATTTTTTTGCTAATTATTTTTTAAAAAATTTCAAAAAATTAATGTCATTCACATAAATTAAATAATTAAATTTGTAATCTATAATTTATATATTTTTAAATACTAAAATATTCATTTTTTTTTACTAAAATATTCATTTTTTTGCTAATTATATTTTAAAAAATTTCAAAAAATTAATTTTTTTCACAATTTTTAGTTGTAACTTAATGAAATATTTTTAAATTGTACATCTAATAAAATAATTAGCTTACATTATATAATTTATTATTCATCTTCTTCTTCTTCATCTTCTTCATCTACATTTTGATTATTTGTCTCATCTTCCTCCTCTTCATCATCCTCCTCCTCCTCCTCCTCATCCTCTTCCTCTTCATTTTCATTATCTTCCTCATTTTCATTATCGTTTTCAATTTCGATCAATTGTGAATTTCCACCCGTCAAGTCTACGTGGATATTCAAATCTCCCGAAAAGACTTCAGTTCTAGCCTCTATTTGTTCCGTTTGAAACGGAGAATCATCTTCATCACTCCTGTCCTTTGTAGGGACTTCTACCATTGATCTTGCCTTTACTTTGCAAACAGCGTGCCATTCAATTTTACTACGTGATCGTACTGGATACTTGCAGTAGTATACTTGAGATACTTGATGGGCAAATACAAATGGATCATTCCCGATATAGCTCCTTTTCGGATTAACATCGACGAGTTTGTACTCCGGATGAATCCTTGTTCCTGAAGGGCCTGAATCAAACCAATGACACTTGAACAACACTACAGTCTTTGTTGGATATCCCGGATATTCTACTTCAACGACTTCGTGCAACACCCCATAGTAGTCACTTGCATCTGCATTGTAGTTTGCACTGCTAACGCAAACACCACTGTTGGTAGTCGCTTTTCTCGATGCATACTCAGATGTATGAAATCTGTAGCCCTTCACAATATAGCCGTTGTAAGTCTTTACACGACGTAGTGGTCCTTTGCTGAGATCCTTTAAGAATCGATTCCCAAAATCGTTTGACCGTCCCTATACAGTTCAAATAATTAACATTAATTATGAATCATATTTATTTACGTAAAATTTAAGGAAATGGTACTCACACAACGTTGGAACCATCGGGCAAAATCACGTTGAAGACGAGCATCTATATCTGTATCTGAGATGTTTTGTTCTGTTCGTCTTAGTTCTTGAGTATACATCCTAATTCACAACATCCAATCACAATTAATATTAAATTACATAAATGAAGTAATGATAAAAATATGAAATACTTACTCAATGTAAGGCTGAACTTCATCACAATTCAATAACACATACGTTTGTGCTATTTCTGCCTCTCTGTTCGACTCCCACTCTCGTTCAGTGAATTTTCCTATTGGTCGTCCCTTAGACTTGAATATAGACAGCATTCCATCAACCTCTTCACCGATATTGTCTGTATCTCTACCACCGTAGTTACGTGGTTCACTTCTCAACTGAGTGTTGACATGGTCTTCAAAATAATAAGAACAAAACATGCCAACCTCTTCATTCAAATATGCATTAACAATCGATGCTTCCACATTTGCCTTTTGTTTAGCATTGCGTTTCAAGTTGTGGAGATATCTGATTTATAATAAAAAACATATATTTTAATTCAGTGAACATGCATGCATGTAGTATATATAAAAAATGAAAAATGTAAGAGTTTACCTTTCAAATGGGTACATCCACTTGTACTGCACTGGACCACAAATTCTGGCTTCATACGCTAAATGAACGGGTAAGTGTTCAATGGAGTTGAAGAAGCTAGGTGGAAAAATTTGTTCCAACTTACACAAAATCACTGGAATGTCTTGCTCCAAACGAATCATATCATCGATCTTGATCGTTGAAGATGTTAAATCTCTAAAAAAAAGACTTAATTCAGTGATAGCCCTCCACACATTGAGAGGAACAACGTCTCGGAACGCAATCGGTATCAAGCGCTGCATAAAAACATGACAATCGTGACTCTTCATCCCTGAAACCTTACCCCTGTTTATGTCTGCGCATCGACTCAAGTTTGACACGTAGTTGTCTGGAAAATTCAACTCGTGAATCCAACGACACAGTTGTTGTTTCTGTGGCTTATCCAGTGTGTAGCAAGCCTTCGGATATCTACCTGTACTGGGATCCATTTTCAACTCTTCGCGACGACAATAAATGTTCAACTCTTCCCGGGACTTTGGAGTATCTTTCGTCTTGCCTTCTGTGTTCATCATTGTGTGGAACACATTATCAAACACATTCTTCTCAATGTGCATCACATCCAAATTGTGTCGGATCAATAGTGAACTCCAGTATGGCAAATCCCAAAAAATACTCTTTCTATTCCATCCACCTGGGATTCGACCATTGTGTTCAGCTGCATTTTCCTCAGTAGATTTTTTCAAACCCGTCCACTGAATCTCATGTAACAACGTTTGTCCTGTACGGTAACATTATACTAGAAGAAATTAATAAAACATATACGTATAACATTATACTAGATCAAATAATTGTATAATTAAAATACCGTTTCGAAGGGGCGGTCGATTGTGTGTAACTGTTCTGTTCTTCAAGAAGTTGTTCTTATTCCTTCTAAATGGATAATCTTGAGGTAAGAACTTTCGGTGATTATCGAACCATGTAACTTTCCTACTCTTCTCAAGACTGAAAGCTTCAGAAAAATCCATACAATACGGACATGCTTGAAACCCAGCCGTTTTCCACCCAGACAACATAGAATATGCAGGAAAGTCGCTAATGGTCCACAATACAGCAGCACGCATCGTGAAATTCTGTTTTCTGAACACATCATACGTTTGGACACCACTTTCCCATAAAAAGATCAAGTCTTTTATAAGAGGCTGGAGATAAACGTCAAGTTTATCCTTTGGATTCGACGGACCTGGCACCAATACAGTTAGAAACATTGTTTGAGGTTTCAAGCACATCCATGGAGGAAGATTATACGGAGTCAGAATCACCGGCCACAACGAATACTGCTTTCCAAAGCTCCCAAACGGTGCAAAACCATCAGTACACAAACCTAGCCTCACATTCCTCGGTTCAGAAGAAAAATTGGGATACACGTTGTCAAGGTGTTTCCAGGCCTCCGAGTCCAACGGATGTCGCATCTCCCTAGACTCGGTCGAAGACGAATCTGTTGCATGCCACGTCATGTGTTGTGCTGTGGCAGTAGATTGATACAGTCTCATTAAACGGGGAATGATTGGAAGATAATACATCTTCTTGTGTGCCACTTTCTTCTTCGACGACTTCGATTGACCAGCGGGCCCCTTCCGACGTGGCTCTTTGTAACGAGGATGACCACACATCTTACACATGTTCAGATTGTTATCTTCATCACCCCAATATAACATGCAACCGTTTACACAACAATCAATCTTCTCGACCGGCAATCCCATATTTTTCATCATTTGCTTGCTTTGATGATACGTTGTAGGCACCTTATTCTCAGGAGGGCAGATCTCACTACATAATTGTGTCATTTGCTCATATGCCCTGTTAGAAAGCTTGTTCTCGGTCTTGATAGCCATAAGTCGGGCATTAAATGACAGTTCAGAGTGAGAATCACAACCCGGATACAAATCTTGATCGCATAATTTGAGCATTTCATAAAACCGAAATGCTTCATCCGTCGGCTGCTCTTCTACATTTGAAAAACCGGCTTCCATTATCATTGTTTGATACATATTGGGTTCTCCCTCCCCAAACTGTTCTCCCTCCCCAAACTGTTGTTCCCCATCAAACTGTTGTTCATTACTCGTGCCGGCTTGATTACCATATATTTGTCTTTCATAGATACCAGCAGTGTAATAGTATAAAACTTGATCAAAGTTATAAGGCCAATGTCCTTCGCCGTGAAATGTCCAGTTATAATAATTAACAGTGAAACCATTCTTCAGAACATGTACCAAAACCTCATCAATCGACTTAAATATTTTATTCTGACATTTTTTGGCATTACACGGACACTTGATACAATCCCCATGCATGTAATGTGGGTGGAGCTTTGCAAATTCAACAAATGACACAAGTTCATTGTAAAATTCACTATTCACATTTCCTAAAATGAACCTAGGAGTTTCATACATCCATCGACGATCCGGCAATTCCATCTGTTAAACATTTAACATAAAATTCTTACAAACATATAAAAAAATGCACAACTAATTAAACTACACAACTAAACTACAAATATATAAAATGCACAACTAATTAAACTACACAACTAAACTACAAATATATAAATTGCACAACTAATTAAACTATAACCATATAAAATGCACAACTAAACCAGAAAATTTAACCAAGTAAAAAAGAAAAACGTACCTCCATTTGCTTGCTCTCATATAATTTCCACAATTTTTTTCGACTGAGAGAGAGAAAAGGGAAGAAACTTTCTGTAAATATTACGCGCTACCGACGGATTTTGAAATTCCGTCGGTGCGTACATTTTGAATCTACCGACGGATTCCAAATTCCGTCGGTAGGGTGCCGCCCAAACTTCCGTCGGTAGAGTACTTGGCCGACGGAATTTCCGTCGACAGACTTTATTTCCGACAGAATATTTATTTCCGTCGGCAGACTTTATTTCCGACGAATATTTATTTCCGTCGGCAGACGTTATTTCCGACGGAATATTTACTTCTGTCGGTAATATTGGCGGGATAAAATAAAAATCGAAAAAATAAAATAAAAAATACTTTACTTTATACCAAAATCTAACGAAAAATTATGTATTATGTATAAATTAAAAACAATAACATAAATAAACAATCCATTGACAAACATCGATCAACCGAAATAAATATGTCCAACGGAAAATTAAATAGTTTGACAGAAAAAATAAATAGTTCGACAGAAAATTAAATAGTTCGACAGAAAAATAAATAGTTCAAACATCAACCATTATACGGAAAAAACTCATCATCACCACCACCAATGAAATCCAAGCCGTCGTCGTCTGCCTCTGCATCTGGAGCATTGAAAGGGGGAACTGAACCAACCGGAGCATCGAAATGCGGAGGGGGAACTGGACCAACCGGAGCATCGAAAGGCGGAGGGGGAACGCTCATCGCCTGTTCAAAACATGTATTTATTTGTTCAGAAGACATCCCCAACGATCGACCCATAGTATCAGTTAGCTGTCGGAAGTAGTGGTTCATCATGTGTACTACGTTCGGGTCCGGAACAACAGTGGAGGATACAGAGGCCTGCGATGCACGCTGAGACGAACTGGACGACGCAGCTCTCACTGAGCGGCTCATCCGGCCAAGGCCAAGGACCCGTCCTCGATCAGCCGGGGCAACGTCCAGGTAAATCCGGTTAAGATCAGGCGGAGCGCTGGGCCCGGCTTCAGCAGAAACCTGTGTCGTCTCCTCTTCAATCCTCCGGTTCACATCAAACTATATAATTATAAAAAAATTAAATTAATACATAGTTCAATACATGTAATTAATTAAATATTAAAAAAACATCACAATTTAATTACACTTACGTGAAGCTGGGTAGTGCGTCCATATGTGGACGTCTGTGAATCTGGATCAAACGGATGAAGAACGTTCAACCGATCCACGTGTGTGGGTTCACGCCCAAGTTCCCGCTCCTATTTCGTACCAAATGAGCATATAAAAATTATTTTATATAATATAATATAAATAATTGAAATAAATTTAGTGAACACTTACTAGAGCAATTGAGTGCTCATACGCGGATCGGGCCCCCCCCGATGCCTTGACATCCCACCTCCCCCATCACTTGTACGGTTGGCTCGAGCAATTTCACACTTCCTCATGTACTCCGGGCTACTCCAATACGTGGTCAACGTGTTCCACACGTTGACTCCATTTTCGTCCACCCCCAACGTCTGCACCACGCCACGTTTACGCCAAGCATTCATCCAGGTGTACATTATCTCGTTATACCTAGACTGACATGAAGATAGCCAGTGACGGTGGATATCGTTGTCCGAAAATAACTCCCTGCCAATAAGCATGTTTCTGCACATATTCGATCAGCATATTTATCAAATAATATATATAATAAATTGTTTATTAATATTTAATTGAATGCACTCAAATACCTGGAATTCCTCCCAGTATTCATCATTTTTCGTCTGCGGCACCTTCAGCCAAGAGTAACCATTCGCAACAATCTTGCACGCTGTAATCACCGTAGAGCAAATCACTACAAAATATTGCCCAAAAGGCATCGGCAATTGGCAACGGCAGGCGGGCCGATGCGAAATGGCATCGGCATTTAATGGCCGATGCAAAATGGCATCGGCAGTGGGCCCCGATGCGAAATGGCATCGGCATTTAATGGCCGATGCAAAATGGCATCGGCATTTAATGGCCGATGCAAAATGGCATCGGCAATGGGCCCCGATGCCATTTGGTAACGGCCCCCCCGATGCAAAATGGCATCGGCAGTGGGCCCGATGCCTTCCCCGTCGCCCTAAACCCTAAACCTCTAAAACCCTAAACCCTAAACCTCTTAACCCTAAACCCTAAAATTGAAAATTATGATTTTTTTTAGGGTTTAAAGTTTAGAGTTTATGATTTAGTTTAATTAATGTAGTCATTATTTTTCAATTAATTATTTTTATAACTTTAATTTTAATTTTTTTGTTATTAAAAAAATTATATATATAAATGTATGGTTTTTTTTTTAATTTAATAATTATATACTGATAATAAACACGTTAATAAATAATTTTAAAAAATCTTAAAATAATTAACCTTGATTAATTAAAAAATCAAAATAATTAATCTTGATTAATTAAAAAATCAAAATAATTAGCATTGGTAATCTTGATTATGGTATCTTTGTCCTACGTTTCCTAATTTTATAGGAATATCCTTTAATTTTTTAAATTTCCATAAAATAGTGTTAATTATGTAAGTAAATATAATGATGTAGATAATGACACATCATCATTTGACTCCATAAGACCATCTCCAACCGTAGGCTATAAATAGTTTTGCTCCCTCCAACCGTACTCTATTTTGAAGTTTTGAAATAGAGTTTTGAATAGTAAACTCTATATATGAAGTTCACTATTCAAAACTCTATATTTTATATCTATTATTTTATTAATATTTACTATTCTGTATTACAATTCTATATTAATAATTTGTTAAATATAATTACAATTCTATTGTTATACTAATTTATAATATAATTTTAATTGTGTAACTTTTTTTTTTTGTGTATTATTATTACCAACAAAAAAAATAACTTAAAATACAATAAAACATACATTATACTCACATGTTTCGTTTTACGTCATTATGTGTTTTGTAATTTTATATTTAAATAAAAGTAATATTTAAAAACTACAAGTTTATTTACATTTTATGATTTTGATAAAATCAACAATATTTAATTTACTAATTGAATATTTAATTGTATAAATTAATTTAAATATGAAGATAAATATATTATTTAATGATTGTAATATTTTGAAAATGATTAAAATAATAAATAGAGTAAGATATAGAGTTTCATGGTTGGAGAAGGTTTTTAAAATAGAGTATGAAAAAGTGTATTTTAGAGTTTAGAGATCTTCATTTGAGAGTTTGTGGTTGGAGATGGCCTAAGGAGCCCATTATATGGGCTCAATATCATTTCTATATATATATATATATATATATATATATATATATATATATGTTATGCATATTTGCGTGGATTTTGATAGTTACGTGAGTATGACTTATGAATTTAGCATTACTCCTGATCAGAGTGAAACGAACATTATATATAATTAATCAAGCTTATTCTCTGCAATTAAAAAAAAAAAAAAGTATTCACTAGTACTCCGTATTAGATAAGTGTATTTTAATTGAAAATGAACTAGAGAATAATTTTATAATAGATGAAAATATTTTTAATTAAATGGATAAGTGAATTCATATTTTCAAATGGATAAGTGAAAATAATTATATATATTTAATGTTGTGAATTGAAAATTAGAATGAATTTAAATGATGTGATTATAATAAATTTAAATGTATAAGTGAAAATAATTATATTCAATGTTGTATGTAATTATAATGTTGTGAAATAAAAAATTAGAATGAATTTAAATGTTGTAAATTGAGGATTAGAATAAATTTAAATAGTGTGAATTGATACCGTAAATAAATTATTTAATTTGAAAAACATAATTTAGTTAATTTGAAAAACATAATTTAGAAATAATTATGATATGCTTTGATAAATAATTTAATAAGCAACAATTAAAGTTAGAATGGATTGAATTAATTAAAGAATTAAAAACTCAAATAAAATTGAATATATATTAATTGCATTCACAACATGTCGACTAAAAGCTCCTAGCCTAAACGGCACACAGGGGGCGCTCAAAGGCCTTCGAGACCGCGAGGTCCCGAGTTCGAACCCCACAAATCGCGAAAATGGCCAGATTTCCGAAAAATGGGGTGGCCCAGCGGTGGGGGGTGGGTGTTGGTGGCCTATCGACCTGGGTTCGAAACCCAGTTTCGACTTTTTTAAATTTTAATAAAAAGGCATCGGCAGTGGGCCCCGATGCGAAATGGCATCGGCTGTCCCCGATGCGAAATGGCATCGGCAGTGGGCCCCGATGCCATTTGGTAACGGCGACCTGCCGATGCCATTTCGCATCGGTTTTCCCCAAATCCGATGCCATTTAAATGGCATCGAGCATATTGGCATCGGCACACTGCCGATGCCTTTGCCGTTGCCTTCATCTGTGGGGACGGCAGATCCGATGCCTTCCCCGATGCCATTTCTCCATTATTTTGTAGTGAATCTTCGATATCTCATTACCAGGAAGTAAGCTGTGACATTATATATTAAGAAACAAACACATTATAAATTAAAAAAAAAAAACTACAAAAATTGATGCTATTAAATATTGTTAAACCTTAAAATTATTTAATTAATTACTTACTGTACACCCTCAATCCATATTTTCAGTCTGTGTTCTCGGGCCCGCGTGGGATGTCCACGAGCTGCCGACGACTGAGATGACGGTGGCGAATGATGTGGAACGGATGCCGACGACGTCAACGTAGCAGGCTCAACAGGCCTAAGTGAGCCTCTCCTACGTCGAGATCCTGAGGCCCCACTAGCATCTTGACTCATCTATTTTAATAAATAAAATTTAAAAGTATAATAAATTAGTCAATAATTAATATAGTAATGAAATCAATAATTTTCTATTTTAATTAATAACATTTTAGTAATTTAAGTCAATAATTTCCTAATTTAATCAATAACAAAATCAGGTTACTAATGAAATCAATAATTTACCAAACTAATTAATAATGACTTAATTTAAACAATAACAATAATTACTATATTTACAACACTTCTACTTATAAGAATAATTACTAATTTAATCAACAATAATAACCTAGTTTAATTATAAGAATAATTACTAATTTAATCAACAATAATAACCTAGTTTAATTATCAAAACGAACTAACAAAACTACATTATATATTTGAACTAACATACATTAATTAATTACAATTAACCAATAAAAAACATATAATCCACGTACTAACATATATTTGAATGAATTATACATATATATTCATCAACTACGTACATGAAATTTTATAATAATTAACATGCAATTTATAACCTCTACTTATAAGAATAATTACTAATTTAATCAACAATAATAACCTAGTTTAATTATCAAAACGAACTAACAAAACTACATTATATATTTGAATTAACATACGTTAATTAATTACAATTAACCAATAAAAAACATATATTTGAATGAATTATACATATATATTCATCAACTACGTACATGAAATTTTATAATAATTAACATGCAATTTATAATAATTAACATGCAATTTATAATACAATAACTTAATTAAAATTAATTAAGAAAAAACGTACCGTTTAAATTGAAGAAAATTGGAGTAGATAATCGTAATGCCCTTTGTCGATCAATCCACGCACCACGCACAAGAAAATCCACGAACAGGAGACGAACAGGGAGAGGGGGACGAAAGTCAAAAAAAAAATTTCCTTATGGGGAAGAACTGCCTCTCTTCGGCAGTTCTTATAAAAAAAAAAATTGTGGCTACCGACGGATATTTCCGTCGGTAGCACGCGAATATTAATTAGTCAGTCAAAGCGGTGCGGCTACCGACGGATATTTCCGTCGGTAGCACGCGAATATTAATGTGTCAGTCAAAGCGGGTCGGCTACCGACGGATATTTCCGTCGGCAGTCGAAATTTGAACGACCGATGGAAAAAATCCGTCGGCAAGCAAGGCTAAACGACACCGTTTGGCTGCGGAACTAAATTCCGTCGGGAAGTCCGTCGGCCGGTCCCGACGGATCTTGTATTCCGTCGGGAGTCAGTCGATTCGAGAATTCCGTCGGCGATCCGTCGGTCCGACCGACAGAATGGATTCCGTCGGTAGCCTTCCGTCGTCAAACTCCGCGTTTTTTGTAGTGTGTACGCAATCATATCTTCCTTGAACGTTTAAAATCAGGTTATAATAAGTTATAATGGAACTGAAAAACCAAAGTGTTGCTCGTCCTCTCCCAAATTTTCACCCAGATGTATGGGGAGACTTTTTCCTCAAGTACGAGCCAGAATCCAATGAGGTAATTAATGTGTATATGTACTTTTATATATATATATATATAATAATGTATGCATGATATGATGCAAGGAAATTAATTTTAATTTGTTTATTTATTTTCTTGGATTAATTAAGGGTGGTGAGAAGCAAGTTGCTGAATATGTGATAGAGGAAGTGAAAAGAGAGGTGAAGGAATTAGCATAAACGGAATATGTTGAAGGACAAATAAATGTCCCACATCGGAAAGGCATGAAGAATTATGTGTTATAAAAGGGTGGACTAGTATCTCCATTGGTATGAGGCCTTTTGGAGAAATTCATAATCAAAGCCGTGAGGCACAAACCCAAAGTGGAGATTAATGAAGCTTTGCACAATTTTTTGGAAAAGTTTGATGATTATTGCAAACATAATCATGTGCTCTTAGTTTTCGCCTCTCAGACGACATGGATACAGGGTTTCATCTAATAAGTACTAAAATGGTTAATGTTAGGGAATTAAATATATATTCTTTCTGTTAATATCTCAACAATTCTGTATCTTTTTAATTTTTCAATTCCGCCATTTTTGTGTCAATTTTGGTCATTTTTTGTGTCAAATTTGGTTAAAAAGGACCAAATTGAAAAAGAAAAAACATACTCCCTTCGTCTCACTATAAGTTTCCCACTTTCCTTTTATGGATGTCCCACTATAAGTTTCTCATTCCATTTTTGGCATATTATTTTCTCTCTCCCAATCACATCACTTCTACTTTATCTATTATTTTATCATATTTCATCTAATACCCATCTATTATTTTTTCTCTCACCATCACATCACTTATACTTTATCTATTATTTTATCATATTTTTTAATCAAAACACCCAAAAGAAAGGGGAAGTTTATAGCGGGACGGAGGGAGTACAAGACTAAATTGAAGGTTGGACGATTCTTAATATTAACTCTGCATATTTTTTTTTAAAGGAAAAAGGTTGTTGTATTAAAAGAGTACAAGAAGTACTCAGAGGAGCATCAAGCTCAGTTGTTAGATATTACAATGTGGTGTCGAATTCTACACCTGCTCCAAATCCAAAGTTAAATTACAAGGTGTTCAAACTAGAGGTGGCGCACCAGTCGTTTAGGGACATGGATGGAGGGCATTCTTTTTGTTGGGAGAAGATGTTCCAAAGGGTTACTCGGATGATGTCGAAGATTTTCTCAAGCTTTGGGTCCTCGTTTGAGAAAATCTTGTCATTCCGAGCTTTCCATATGAACCAAACAGTCATGCACCACAGGCTTTCGAGGATTGGGGATTTTTTCTTAGTGCCGATCAGGGCGCAAAACTGGTGGAAGTGTGTTGTAGGCGAGGAGTGCAACGCTGTGTCAATGTTGAGCCACGAGCAGCAGATACGCCAAAGCTTCCTGGAGAACGTGCAGCTAAAGAAGAGGGGTTGAGTTGTCTCTTCATTGCAGTCACAAAAGGGGCAAGATATATCGTCTGTGTCCCCTAGGATCTTTCGTTTCTTTAGCTCCATCCGGGTTGCTAATCTTTCTCGGATAACCTTCCAGGCCAACCCCGAGTGTTTAAGTAGAGCGAGTTTATTCCATATGCGTCGAAGGGCATCGAGAGTATCTGAGGGGAGAGTTTGAGTTGGCACAGACGGCTCTTGTACTTCGTATGATGATTTAGAGGTGTAAAGTCCGTTCTTGGACAACTTCCATTTCCACAGATCGGGAGTATGTTCCTGCAGGTTGAATGTACCTAGCAAATTGAGGAGATTAGTAGCAAGGGTTTCCTCCCATGAGAAGAGATCCCTCCTCCAGGTAGTTTTCCATTCCCATGTGCCTTGATTCCATTCTCCACAATCACTAATTTTAGCTTCCCTGTTAGAGCATATCGAAAAGAGTATAGGAAAGAGCTCACGTAATGTAGACCCGTTTATCCACATGTCGTTCCAGAATGAAGTGAGGTTCTCGTTCCCTAGCGCTCGAGTCAGGTTGGCTCCGAACCAGTGGGTAGGCGTCGCTGGGTATAGCATCTTTTTCACGTGTTTCCACCATGCCGACTCAAAATGCATGTTCGTCATGGGGACTGCTGTCTCCAACGAGTTTAGACCATATTTGGAATCCAATACTCTTACATATAGTGATTTGGGTTCGGCTCTAATTCTCCATGCCCACATGCCAAGAAGAGATTTGTTAAATAATTCAATATTTTTCACTCCTAGACCCCCATCTTTTTTTGCTCTACAAATATCATTCTATGATACCCACCCCCAAGAAAGTTTCTTTGCAGTTTAATAATTTTACACATGACTGATTTTGGAATGTGGTAGAAGGACAGGTAATAGATGGGTAACGAAGTGAGCACCGCGTTGAGAAGGGTGATCCTTCCTCCAAGCAAAATTTGTTTGTCTTCCCAGGAGTTGATTCTATTTTTAATTTTCTAAACTATAATTTTCCAGGCAGTCGAGGACCTGTGAGGACCTGTGATTGATTCCTACTTGGATCCTGAGGAAACTCATAGGCAGGGTGCCGATGCCACATCCTAGAAAAGCAGCCACATCTTTCTCAATATCCCGATCCATGTTGACGCCAAGCATACTGCATTTGGAGTAGACGCCAAGCATACTGCATTTGGAGTAGTTAATTTTGAGACCCGAGAGGTGTTCGAAATTAACTAGCAGATTTTTAAGGGCCCCGATATTCTTCGTAGTCGCTTCTCCGATTAAGATGGTGTCGTCCGCGTATCGGAGGTGGGAGATCGGGATACATTTGCGGCCAACCAGGGCGGGATCATAGAGGGCAGCTGCTGAAGCCCTATTGATCAGGATGCTAATATAAGGCCCTCGACGGCGATGATGAAGAGCATTGGGGAGAGTGGCATGGATCCCCCTGTCTAAGGCTCCTTTCAAGAGAAAAATCTTTGGAAGGGCTGCCATTTACAAGTACTGAGGCAGTGGATGTGGAGATGCATTCCCAGATCCATTTGCACCAAGTAGGGTTAAAACCCATGCTTCTTAACATGTCGACGAGGAAGGTCCAATCGATCGAATCGAAGACCTTGGAAAAATCAATCTTAAATAGTAAATAGGAGCCTCTCTAGATTTTTCTTCTTTGTCTCGTCAATAATTTCATTGAGGATAAGGACTCCGTCAAGGATTTGTCGTCCTTGGATGGCCGTTTGAGACTCCGATGCTAATTATGTTAATATATATGCATATATGCAGAGATTTTTGACAAGTTTAAGAATGAAGAAGCTGGTTTCGAGATAGCATCCGTGGCGGGGGTGCTGGAGTTTTTCGAAGCCACGAGTCCACGACGAAGAAGTTTTGGATCGTGGTTGCCAAGAAATTACTTGGAATCAGTTTTGCCAAGTTTGAGTAATATATCCGGAAGCTGAACAAGTTAGACGTCATGCGATGTATCAGCGCTCGAATCGCAGAGGATTTGGTCGACTAGAAGCAAGGCATTACATTCCCATCTACGAGCAAACTGCTTCTCACAATCCACAATATTTACTCACTTGCAAAGTTGGACTTTAAACTGCTGAAGTGTATGCACCAAAAAGAGTCGAGTGAAGTTGGATTATTCATTAATTGTGGGAGTACTGTGTATACACCTCTAATGATTTTTGCACTTATTGGTATGGGAGATATTGTGACCAAACAAGTCTTGGATTGGGTGCTTTCTGAACCTCCTATTGTCACAGCTAGCAAAATAATATGTAGGTATTTTTTAGTCTCGTAACTTACTAATTGATCCGATTTTCGGGTAAAAATGGAGTGGTTTTGATGAGAAAGACAGAGCATATACCATCATCAATAGAATGCTACGTACATGAATGTCAAAAGAAGATGCAATAAAGGAATTAATTCAAGAAGCAGCATGGAAGGACATAAATGAGGCATTTTTCAAGCCTGCCCCTCTACTTGTCCTTATTCTCAATTATGCCCGAGTAATGGAGGTATCTACAGCAAGGGTGATTGGTTTACACATGTACGCCCTGAAATGAAAACTTTCATCAAACAACTATACATTCACCCCCTACCATAAATAACTTAATTGTGGTCAATCTATTGTGCTTATGGATGTCCCTTTGTATGTATTAACACCCATCAAATGAGAATTCAAGGGATACTACATTTATTTCCGAGAAAGGCTATCTCAATTCTCATGTCTAGTCACGTGGTCTGATTTCTCTGTTTCACTTTTCATATTTCATTTGATGTTTCATCCTAGTGGATCATTAACACGTGTCGTCAGCCTCACTATAATTATGGAGCGGTGATGATCAGTAAGTGGATCACCTTAAAACATGCACGATCCTTTGATTGTGTCATGTCATGTCTATTGAAACCATTTCCAACTCAAAACTCCAAAATTCTCACGCCTATTGTGATGGTTGAGTTGATCTTCGTGAATGCATGATTGTCATTGTTGTTCATTGTTTTTTATGCATGTATAGTTGAAGAGATCGTTCTTTGGATACTTGATTTAAGTATTGATGTGTTGTTAAATTTTTGATATGGTAATGAATTGATCACTTGATTGGTGAAGTTTCCCTCGATAGACCTCTAATGGACGACGAGGAAAGAGGTCTGGTTGACTGGTTTACTTAGATCTCCGATGGACGATGCTCGCCGGAGGGTGCCGCCTCCACAACCCCATCCTGCCTCTTTTTTGCGAGTACGACTTTTGGCTCATCTGCATTACTCTCGATATGGAATATTATTTGACCCTATGAGTATGGTTTTCGGATCCTGAGCATTTCTTAAATGTGCTAATAGTGCATATTATAATATTCTATGTCACATCTATACATCTATATTTATATCCAAAGAAATACTGTATTCCATTTTCTTATTTTATTAAAATTTCTAACAATTTCAATATATGTATGATAACAAGAATAATTAAAAAAATTAAAAAATTACTTTAAAGAGAATGACACTTTGTTAATAATTACTTGGTTTATTCAAGAAACAAAGTGTATACGTATGATCCAATGGATCTATTCACTGCATTATTATTGAGTAGAAAAGGAGAGTAGAGGATCTACAATCGATTATTTTCTTGCTTTCTACATCCGCATTTAGCAGCGATTTTCTTTCATGGGGCTCAATCATTTTGACATCCCGTATAGCTTCAGCAAAGCATAGATAACAATGGAGGAAGAGATGCATAAGCAGAACCAGTGACACGAACAAGGTGTTTGATTTATTCTTGAGTAATCAAGCTTCTGAATTGCTTTCGATTTTCCATCTTCATCCATTGCCGCCGCCGCCTTTGTTTCTACTGCCGCCTCTTCCTGCTTTGGCTGCGGTGGTTTCCGAACCTCAGGGGTTTTGGATGGAGCTGCCGTTTTGCTTTCTTCAACGGATAAGGTGAAATTCTTGGCCTATAACAATTTCTTGAATTGGTTAAATCTTTTAAAAGTACGATTTGATTGATCGAAGAAATAATTGAATTGGGTGAATTTACCATTTTCCTGAACTGGAGATTGTAAAATATGTCAATGTATCTTTGCTTGGCCTGTTTTTTCTCTTTGTTTAGCTGTCTCCAGAACCCATACGCTGATCCCACATTGAGCATTTTGTTTGCGTAGATCTTCCATGTGTAGCTGCAATAGAACAAGAGTATGTGTCAGAATGCACTGAAGGTGTTCGTAAAAATTCCTGAATGAGATGTTTGCATTTGCAGTACCATTCATTTATGCGTTTGAGGCCGCCTTGAGACATTCTAGTCCAATATCTGCTATCCGTTTTGCATTTCTCAAAGAAATCAACAATCTTACTGCTTGATTCATCGCCATTGTTGGGATCAATGTGGAAGCCTGAGACGCCATCAATTATTATCTCTGCTGGCCCTCCTTGATTGGTGGCAAATGTGGGCAATCCACAGTTCATGGCTTCGATTACTGTTAGCCCGAAAGCTTCGTATAATGCAGGCTGTACGAAAGCTCCTTTTGTATCTGCAATACAACGATATAGCTCACCGTTGCGGTATCTATCAGTTTGAGCTGCTATCCATCTGATCTGACCCTTGAGTTGATATTTCTCAATCAAGGAATGCATCTTCTTGATTTCTGCCATTTCTTCCCTGTCTTTCGACTTTGATGGGTCGAAGAATCCACCTACAATCACAAGGTTTACCAAGGTTCTAAGCCTTTTGTTCTTTCCATACCACTCAGTTAATCCTGTGATGTTCTTCACAATATCTAGTCTTGCCATGGAGAAGATGATCGGTTTCTTTCTATCTGCAAGGTATCCACTGCCCAAGAAATTTACATTTTTCATTAACCAAAGTTTGTATAAGAAAACTCTTATTACTTGGATCATGTAGTTAAACTTACATGTGCTCATCATTATCCTCCTTACTGTATAGCAGTGCTTCAATGGCGGGGTGAAACTTTGTTAGACGCTTCTGTTTCTCCGTTAACGGGAAATAGACAGATTGATCAGCTCCAGGCGAAGCAATATTGAACTTTGGATCAAATACATTAATGCCTGAAACTGCCCTATAAAGCCCGGGCATTGTGAATGAGACATGGCTTTCATATTGTCCGGGCCGGTTCTTGCTGAGAGGTTGAAGATCAGTAAATCAGAAACCTTAAGAAGCCTAAAAGTGTAAGCTTCTGAACTCTTTTAGTATATATATGTATACTAACCTTCCTGCAATTTCTTGATATGTGCTGGTAATTACAAAATCTGCAGCATTCATTGCTATTAGATCAGCAGTGAATTGGCATGAGAAGTGATATTTTGAGTCTAAATCCCTCCATTTAACATCTGAATCTTCATATTTGGTCTTCTCCAAAGCATGAGCAATTGTTCCCTAGGATTGAAACATGCCCTAATTTAGATTTTCATTTCTGTGAGAAATTGCTAGAAAGTTAGGGTTGCAGTAGAAGTTACCTGAGTGACTCCAAGTTTATTAGCCACTAAAGAAGCTACTAAGTTCCCGTCTGTGTAGTTCCCAATTATAAGGTCGGGCTTACCTTCCATTAGCTCTAGAATCTTTACAGATGCATCCTAATTTCATTACAGGGGTTTTAAAAACTGATTAATTAGTTAGTTATAATATGGTACTCTATTAAACTTGCTTCTCGAATAATACTTGCCTGAGAAAACTTCTCCAAGTAAGGATAGATGTCGAATCTTGAAACCCATGGTCCAAGAACTCCTTTTTCAGTATTGAATGGAACCCTGAGGATATGGGAATGCATTGTGTTTTCAATAGGCTCAATTTCCTGATTGCATTTGTTCCCTTTTGCATCTGGGATTAAACGAGTCACCTGCGTAGAAATGCAGGAATTACATTAACCCATCTCCAACTCTCTTTACATTCTCCCTAAGCTTATTATTTGAAGTCTCACCACAAGAATCTGGGGCTTCACATTCAACCCTTGTTGCTTTATTCTCAACAGCAGTTCTTCTTCCATCGCTCTCACTTGATCAAGAATGTAAACCACCTATTCGACACATTTCATGAATCAGGAATTTACATTAAAATATTACTAGTAAAAAAATGAAGTCTTCACCTGGCCACCGGTATCAGGTAAGCCAAGAACATCTGCTTGCCCGAAGTAACCATGAACAGAGAAGATAACAACGTTGTATATGGTCGGAAGCCTACTGAAAAAAGCTTCCATGTTTGCAGGATCAGGTGCTTGAATAATCTCAGATAGTATCCTCATTGTCTGTTTAACTCTTTCCGCATTTTCACCCCACCCTTTCTCAAAGCCCCATTCCTTAAGCCTGGAGAATGTGTTAGTTATCAATCAAACTTATATAAGCAAGTTTTCTTAGGGATCAAGTGTAGAAGGTCATTACCTCTGCTCAAAATTCTGGTAAGGAGTGTCTTTCGGTAGGGCAGATAAATAAACTTCTGCGATTATTAATGCTTCTTGAAGCTTTGCAACAGTATTAAGAGTCTCATTGATCATAAGTTTCTGCAGATTTCCAAAAAAAGTTAGAAAATTCTGTTTAATCTTTATGTTTAAAGTTAAACTAATTTTCTACCTCTCCGTTGCGGTCAAGAGTCAACAGGTAGTCAATCAATGGTTTTGCACTCTCGGTTTTCCCACTGAGCATTGAAGTCATGAACTTGGAAATGTAGCCAAGTCCATTTCCTATAGACGACGATAGAGCTAGTTTTGGAGTAGCTACATCAAATGCTCCAAAGTCTATCTCCAGAGCATTTTCATCCTTTGCCCTGTGAAAAATTAACACTTATTAAAGATGTTAGAGAAACCTTTGCAAACTATTTATGTTGTTTAGGCACTCACCAGTTCTCATCAAAGACCATTTCTTTGAACTTTAAGTAATCTGTCGATGTAATAATGTCCACAGAAAGACTCTCGGAATCCACCTTCACATAGTCCCAGATACCAGGATTGTGCCTTATTGCAAAAGCAACAGTTGGTGGAACAACAGCTGCTTCCTGCATATTTTATGTTGCAATATAAACACCGACCCCATGCCTTTTGAAATCTTGAGACTTAACGAGAAATAGATAAAATTTCGTTCAATTTTCAAACCACGAGGGGGTTTGACAAAAGCTCACCTGCGTAGAATTCAAGATATCACCAAGTGTACCCTCCAAAACCTTGGATCTTTCAACCTTGTCCTCAATGGTTTGCTCCATCTCATCCTGTAAATGCTGGAGTTTCATCAACCTTCTCCCTTTTCCAGTAAACCTTCAAATTTTCAACGAAAATCCATTACAAACAGATCTGCAAATTGTGACAACACACAAGTATTCACAATTCTAATCAAGTACCTAGAGAAACATCTCTTCATATGGTATCGGCTCTGCCTCAGTGCGTCGGGCATTGTATCAACTGCTGAAGCTGAAGCCATTGAATCGAGGATCAAAGGACGATGTGATTGGAAGATGAGATTTTGTGGGGCTATCTGATTTTGACAAGTATATGGAATTGTTTATATAGGAGAGGAAATGGAATTAAATATGCAGGTGAGAATAATTTGAAAGGCTGCTGAATTGCTAATGAAAGCAAGAGTAAAGAACATTCTTTGAGACTTATTGTGGAGATCAAGAAAAGAATTCATAACAGATTTTACCAATTTAAAATGTGGAGGGAAAGTATTTTTGTTGATGCAAGAAAAGGAAATATATTCTTTTCTTCAAATTTCCCACATGCTAAAAACATCATAAAACATTTGAGCTTCAGGAGTGCAAAGATGGTTAGACTTAGCAGGGAATATATATAAATATATCACAACATTTTGTGTTTTTTTTTTTTAGTGAGGATTGGATTTGGGTACGCTATTTTCTTGACATTATGTATGTTGAGATATAAGATAAAATCATACTCCCTTCGTCCATGAAACGTAGTCTCATTGGGGTGGGACACATGTTTTAAAAAAAAGGTAGATAAAGTAAGGGTATTGTAGGGTCCATTATGAATAAAGTGATTATTTGCGAATAAAGTTGATGGCAATTTGAGTAATTAAGTGATGGTTGAAGGGTGATAGTTTTCATAAAGAGTATGTGTCTACATTTTGTGGACAAAGAATATAAGACGAATGTGACTACTTTTCGTGGACGGAGGGAGTACTATTGTTACTATTTTCATGTAAATGGGCTGTTTATTTTTAAAAATACTACTCTGTATATTATATTAGTAATATTAGTATTTAGTTTAACACAAAAACTTATATGCAATATTGCATACATGCATTTCACTTATTCACACACATATTCTTTATAAATACACCCACAAGCTTAATTCACACACATTTTTTATAAATACACCCACAAACTTAATTCACACACACATTTTTTATAAATACACCCACTGACAAAAATTGAATAAGGTCATCTTCTCCGAGCAGTTTTCGATCACCTCAGGCCGCGGTCGGACGCTGCAATTTACGATGACCTTAATCCTTAAATATTTTATATTTATTTAAATATTTTTTAATACAAATCATTATGGGTCAATGTTGTTTTGTATTACGTGCAATAATATATCTTACTACATGCAATAATATATGTTACTATATATTATAATGTGGGTTACTTAATCAATAAAAAAATATATAAAAGAATCAATATTACTATATAAAATTGTGTTATTACTACATGTAATAATTTATTTTACGACATAAAAAATTATATGTTACTACATACTACAGTTTGAATTACTACATTGAATAGACGTTTGTTACTATATGTAACTTTATCAAATGATCTAATATTTTTCGCATCATCCTACAATAAAATATTTTGTATTACAACATGATTATTGTGTTTACTACATTCGATAATATATGTTACTACATATTATAATGTGAGTTACTACATCAATAAAAACACTAGAAAAAACGTGTTACTAAATAAAAGAATTTGTATTATTATATAAATTGTTTGTGTTATTACTACATAAAATAATGTGTATTACTACATATTACAATTTGAATTACTACATTTAATATCCCGCGTTCGACAATAAAATAAAAGATAAAAAAATCACAGAAACGAGTAAAATAAATGGATTAAAATTTTTGAATTAAGCTGTCAGTGGGTGTATTTATAAAGAATGTGTGTGTGAATTAAGTTTTTTGGTGTATTTATAAATAATGTGTGTGTGAATTAAGTTTGTTGGTGTATTTATAAAAAAATTGTGTGTGAATTAAGTTTGTGGGTGTATTTATAAAGAATATGTGTGTGAATGACTGAAATGTGCAATATTTCATACAAGACTAGCCCTTAGTTTAATGTGTACATCAAAAATATTAATTTTCAAATAAAAGAAATAATACTTGAATTTGTAAGATGTACGGAATGGCTTTCAAGTGGATTCCATAAGCCCATACATCGGTTTGTCTTCATTCAAGGCCTATAAAACTCTTCCTAATAGGCCACGGATAAATGACCCCAATTATTATGTTTTCAAAGGATGTCTTCACCCCTCACACATATAAGTTCACTCGACTCTTATTTTTTAAAATAACCCTCCTTACTCATTAATCCTAATTTTCCTCCATTCTCATCTTTTTTTTTCCGACCGCACACCAAAGCCTCCAAGCTTTCCTCACTACTTAATATATGTGTACTGTATTTTATTTTTGAATTTTTTTTTTTACAAAAATTGCGTTTTATAAAAACTCAGCACCGGTTCGCCGAGTTTTGGGAGGTATTTCAAAAAAAAAGTTTCACGTTTTGAATCAAAATTCGGTCAACTTTTTCACGTTTTGATTTAAAACTCGGCCAACTTTTCTACGTTTTGATTCAGCACTGGTTCATCGAGTTTTAAATCAAAACGTGGAAAAGTTGGTTGAGTTTTGAGTCAAAATGTGGAAAAGTTGGTCAAATTTTGATTCAAAACGTGGAACATTTTTCTGAAAAATCTCACAAAACTCAGCGAATCAGTGCTGAGACGTGATTTTTGAAAAATCGAAAACGAAATACAATACACATATATTCATTATAACTACACAATCATGCAACAATATAGTTAAATTAAATAATAATAACATGAAAAATAATCAATTACAAAGAAATAGGTAGTACTATGTTTTGGATAGGAGATGGATTAGACACGCGCAAAATCGAATCGCCAAACCGGCCAACCGGCCAAACCGCCGGTTTGACAAACCGGCGGTTTCGGTTTGAAAACCGAACCGTAACCGAAAAATGGCGGTTCGGTTACGGTTCGTCATTTTGACAAACCGTAAACCGGCGGTTTGGCCGGTTTTGGCGGTTAACCGGCGGTTTGCCGGTTTTTATTAAAAAAAAAAAAAAAATTAATTTTTTTAATACACAATTCTTCTATTTTTAATGTATAAATTTAAGTTATATACTTTTTATTCAATTCTAGTAATGTATTTTCTAAAAAATGAGTTAAAACGAATAAAATACGAACGAAAACGGAGTGAAAACGAGCGAAAACGGAGATAATATTTAAAAAAAAAAAAAAAAAAAGAACAAACCGCCAAACCGGCGGTTTTCAAACCGAACCGCCGGTTTGAAAACCGTAACCGTAACCGGCGGTTCGCGGTTCGGTTACGGTTACCGAAAAACCAAAACCGTAACCGCCGGTTTCTAATCGAAACCGGCGGTTTGGAACCGTTGCACATGTCTAAGATGGATGCAAAAAAAAAAAAAAACTTTTTTTTTTTTTTTGTTTAGAAGTGAAGGGTGAACTGCACATAAAGATAGTAGGAGTATAGTTTTTTTATGTATTAGTTCAAAATATAAATTGGGAATGTTTGGGGGCACTTATCCGTGGCCTTCCTAATAAAATAAGGCCCACTAAAAATGTTGGGCCG
This sequence comes from Galeopsis tetrahit, assembly GCA_963675135.1. Lineage (NCBI taxonomy): Eukaryota > Viridiplantae > Streptophyta > Magnoliopsida > Lamiales > Lamiaceae > Galeopsis > Galeopsis tetrahit. The sequence continues at coordinate 93,725,635 of OY776119.1, forward strand.
GTCTTGTATTGTAGAAAAATACATATTCTAAGGGGGTGTTTACTTTGGGTTTTGGGTGGTTTTAAAAATCGGGTTTTTGAAATACTGATTTTTGAAATCCCGATAAATAGTAATATGAGTGTTTCTTTTGAGTTTCGGAATAGTGGAGGATTTAACTTTATGTCAAATCAAGTTGTAAGATTGAATGAGTTTGTATTATTATATTATTGTTTGGTGAGATTATAATGATTAGTTGATTGTGTAATGATTAAATGTGTTATATTATTATATTATTGTTGAGAAAGAATATAATGATTAGTAATATTATATATATATAACTTTATGTCAAATCAATATGTTTGATAGGGATAGTTTTGAGTGAATTTTAAAAACCGACTTTTAAATCTCAAAGTAAAACGGGTTTTGGATCTTGAAATCTAAAACCTGGTTTTTAAAACCAAAAGTAAACATCCCCTAAAAGTAATACTATCACCATAACCTTTTCAATTTCATCAGCATAATATTAAAGACTCTAAGGCATGATTGGTACTAATTAAGAAATGGAGTAGGAAAAGTAATACTATCACCATAACCTTTTCAATTTCATCAGCATAATATTAAAGACTCTAAGGCATGATTGGTACTAATTAAGAAATGGAGTAGGAATAGAATGTACATTTTTAATTATATTTCTAATTCTATAATTTGTAAGTTTTATTGTATTGAATATTCATTCCATATGAAATGATTATTCCTAAAAATTTAAGAATAGTGATTCCTTCCTTTCCCCTAATTTTATTTATTTCATTCCTCGATAAAAGCTTATTTAAGGATATTTTTAATTATTTTGACTAATTTATATTTATTAATTTTTTAAGTTTACATAATTATCCTCAATCCTAATTATTTTAATGATTTACTTTACTTGTTATAAAAAATAATTGTAGTTGATTTATTTATTAATTGAAACTATTTAACAATTAATTATAATATGAAAGCTAAAAAATAACTTTATAATAAAATATGAAATAATTTACATAGAAGAATGTGTAAAAAATAATACTCAGTAGGAATTTTAAGTTTCGCGAAATTATTAAAAATTTACATAGTTTTTAATTAATTTATATATTTTTAAAAATAATACATGTTCAAGGATAATTTAGTCATTTAAGATAAATTTTAAAAAATCCTTACGTACCAATCATGAGATTAGAATCACATAAGAAATATATTTTTCATTCCTTCTCAATACCAATTATAAGAATTACCATTTTTATTTCATTCCTTTCTCATTATCATTTCATTCTTGAATTCATTTCATTCAACCCTAATATCATTCCATCGTACCAATCATGCCATTAGTACTTAAAAACTAAGTACGTATATATAGATACATGTGCGTGTGTTAATTTTAGAGATTAAAAATAAAAATATATGTATAAGTTGTTTAAATGTTTAGATTTTAAATTCTTATATATGTTTATTTTTTACAAGAATATCACGTCTGAAGTGTATTAAAGAACTTTCTATTTTCTCATCTTTAATCAACCTCATATATCACTTTAATTACTAGTACAAAATAGACATAATAATGTAAAGCATGATATCAGTAAAAATATTAACGTCTTGTCTGAGCTCCTTTCACAAAATAATGTGCAATAGAAAAACCGAAAAAAATATATGATATTTTTATGGATTTTAAATTAATAAATAAAAAATACCCTTTTAATTTTAAATAAGTACAATAATACTAATTATATTTAATTATAAAATGACGTATATTACAATTTCATTTTTAAATTATAACACTTTAAACAAAATTTAAATTATAAATGAAAAGATAAATTTCTTAAACACTATGAAATTTATTCATCAATTTAATTACTTTTGAGCTCTTTGATTATTAAATAATAAAAGTAGGATAAAAGAAAAAGTAAAATTATAAATAAAATTAGGTTGTTTTAAAGACATATTAGAAGGATATTTTGATAATTATTTGATTTAAAAAATTAATTACTTCATCACATAACGAAGGTAAATTACATTATGACGAAAGTAGACAACATATCAAATTTTAATAGATTTTTTGTTGTGAAAAGAGGAACATCCTTTCCTCACCATATAATACCAATTAAAAGTAATTATTTATATATCCATCAACAAATCAAACATTGGTTAAGCTATAACGTGTCATAGTGGAAAAGATTCCCATCCACCCCTAATTAATTACTGTACAAATTGGAGTAATTAACAAGCCTTAAAAGCTCATATGCTACATCAAGAGCCATAATTAAAAGTATTAAATTGAGTCATTTATGAATTAACCATATATGTCTTAATTAATTCAACTGTATATGTCTGCAGCTGGAGTACATATATAGACATAGTGAATACAAAGACGTACATGCACATGCTATCATTCATTTTCCCCTAGCCTCTTTTATTTATTTAATTAACTTTTATTTTTGGATTTACTATCATTTTTCTTTCATTCTTATAAGTGCATGGGCCCTTCCTTAATTTGACTCTTCTTGCACATGGAATTCATTTTTTCTTAATTTGTTTTCTCATATTTTTTAGATTCATCCAAATTCGTCTTTCTTAATCTTTAACTGTTTATTTGAGCAAATGCTACAATTATGCGATTTGAGATTGCAATTAATTTATCCAAATATTCTCAGTGAACGGGTATTAGCGAGGGTTTTTTTTTTCCCTCGATATTAGCAAGGACTTATTTTTCCCTCAATATTAGTGAGGGTTTTTTATGCCCTTGTTATCAGGGGAAGACGCACGTCTAGTGTGAGGTGGCCATGGTCCCCCTCAATATTTTGCAATTTACTACTAAATATTAGAAATATTTATTCAGTTTGGGCTAATCGGGCTGACCCGTTTAACCCTGAAAAATATAGGGTTAGGGTTCATAAATCATAGACCCGTTTAAATCGGGGTTTTTTTGACCCGGACCGATTAGCCCGCGGGCTAAATCGGGCCAGCCCGCAGGTCTACAGGGTCAGTCTGCTAGCCTGAGTTGTTACCATTTTTTTTTAATAAAAAACCTTAGAACAAATTTTGGGTCATTTGGCCCATAGTCATAACTATAAAATTAAGTAGTCAATTATCATCCATTGGTCATTATTACTATTTTTTTATTAGATTATAATATTTGTTTAGTTTTATTTGGTCATATATTCACAAAAACTTATATGCAATATTGCATACATGCATTTCAGTCATTCACACATATGTTCTTTATAAATACACCCACAAACATAATTCACACACATTTTTTATAAATACACCCACAAGCTTAATTCACACACATATTTTTTATAAATACACCCACAAGCTTAATTCACACACACATTTTTTATAAATGCACCCACTGACTGAAATTGAACATGGTCGTCTTCTCCGAGCAGTTTTCGGTCACCTCAGGCCGCGGTCAGACGCTGCAATTTACAATGACCTTAATCCTTAAATATTTTATATTTCTTTAAATATTCTTTAATACTAATTATTATGGGTCAATGTTATTTTGTATTACGTGCAATAATATATCTTACTACATGCAATAATATATGTTACTATATATTATAATGTGGGTTACTTAATCAATTAAAAAAATATAAAAGAATCAGTATTACTATATAAAATTGTGTTATTACTACTTGTAATAATTTGTTTTACTACATAAAAAATTATATATTACTACATAATACAGTTTGAATTACTACATTGAATAGACGTTTGTTACTATATGTAACTTTATCAAATGATCTAATATTTTTTGCATCATCCTACAATAAAACATTTTGTATTACAACATGATTATTGTGTTTACTACATTCGATAATATATGTTACTACGTATTATAATGTGAGTTACTACATCAATAAAAATACTAGAAAAAATGTGTTACTAAATAAAAGAATTTGTATTATTATATAAATAGTTTGTGTTATTACTACATAAAATAATGTGTATTACTACATATTAAAATTTGAATTACTACATTTAATATCCCGCGTTCGACAATAAAATAAAAGATAAAAAAATCACAGAAACGAGTAAAATAAACGGATTAAAAATTTCGAATTAAGCTGTCAGTGGGTGTATTTATAAAAAATGTGTGTGTGAATTAAGTTTGTTGGTGTATTTATAAAAAATGTGTGTGTGAATTAAGTTTGTGGGTGTATTTATAAAGAACATATGTGTGAATAACTGAAATGCATATATGCAATATTTCATACAAGACTAGCCCTCATATATTAAGGATAATGAATTATAGAATTGTGTTTAAATCACACTTTTGTTTTCTAATTACTGGTCATTAACTAATTATATATTTTTCTATTTTATTTGCTTATTGGACGTGTCAATTGAGACCTTTAATTTTAAAAGAAAAAAAAATATTGTAGCCTGTTAGTGGCCCGTTTAGCCCGTGACCCACTAGGGTTAGAGTTAGGTTTCAACAATTATAGGACCGTTAAGTATGAACCGATTAAGGCTCTAGCTCGTTTAGCCCATAACCCTGTAGGGCCAACCCTATAGGGTTAGGGCCAGCCCGATAGACATCTCTACTATATATATGTGTCATCTCTTTCAAAAAAAAAAATGTATATATCACGTATTAGTATATTTTATAAAAATTATAATTAAGTTTAAAGTTATATCACTACAAGAAAACTGCAATTTAGCCGCGAAAAAAATTGTCGCTAATTCTAATATTTTCGTCGCTAACGTGAATTAGCGATGAAATAAATTTGTCGCAGGATTTGTTGCTATACACCCGTCGCTAACGTGTTTGTGACAAAAAAAATTAATTTTGTCGCTAATATTAGCGATGAAAATTTGGGTTTCATCGCAAAATATTAGCGACGAAAATATGAATTTCATCGCAAAATGTTTGCGAGGAAAATCAAACATTTGTCGCAAACACGTTAGCGACGGGTGTATAGCAACAAATCTTGCGACAAAATTATTTCATCGCTAACTCACATTACTGACGAAAATATTAGAATTAACGACAAAATTTTTTCGTGTCTAAAATAATAATTTCTTACTTCGTTAATAATTTTTTGCGATAAATATTTTAATTTCGTTGCAAATGTTAGCAATGAAACCCATATTTTTTGTCGCTAATATTTGGCTATGGATATCCGATTTTCGAATTGTTCTCTAAACCCACTTCCGCACTCGACCAACCCGACCCGCACTCAACCCAACCCGACCCAACCGCACCCACACCCAACCGACCTAACCGACCCACACCCACACCCGCACCCGCACCCAACCCAACCCAACCGACCCGCACCCAATCTGCATACCCCTCCCCATTTTATTTAAATGAGTATTTATTTGGTGTTTGTGGGAATCGATCCCGGGTGGATGGGCACCCAGCTATGGGTGTCCACCACTCGGGCAGACAACTCTTTAGTTCAGTTTTTAATATTAATTATATATGTATTTAATTGTTACTAATTTAGTTAATTTTACTCATTTAATTAATTTATTTCACATATATTAATTGATTAATTTTTAACTTGTAACAATTATATATATATATATATATATATATATATATATTGTAATTTTTAAAACAATTTCAATTATAAAAAATCAATGTTACTTTAACAATTCCAAAAAAATAATAAATATTACATCCATTCATCATCATCTCATCTTTATATCCATTTTCATTTGCATCTTCATATTTATAAATATTTTTATAAACATTCAAACTAATTTATATAAGACACAAAATTTTGGAGAATTATTAAACATTTAAATCGATTTTCTTGATTTAATATGTATAGTTGAAGTAGTACTCTTCCCTCATCCTCTGGAAACAACAACAAATAATTAATGAAATCAAGAAAATAGAAAAATATAAAACAAAATATATATAATGAAATCAAGAAATTATACCCCAAAATAAATCAAACAAAAAACTTAATATGTCAAATTAATGAGTGTAAATGAAATTATATTGATCTTATTATATTTCAAACATGATAGTGATAGAATCGTCTCTATTATTTCACACTATGCATGCACTCAAACTTTTTTCATTTATTATGTTTAAACGACAACCATTTTTAATTCATGAGAATTAAACATGAAAATTTATATTTTATCACTAAAATATTAGAGACGAAATAGAATTTTTATTATTGTTCTGATTATTAACAATAAAATATTATTTTCCTAATAAGGTGATGAAATATTTTAATTTTCTCGCAAATATTAAATCCACAAAATTAGTCATACAAATTTCAATTTTGTCGCTAAAATATTAGCGACGAAATATAATTTTCATTGTTGTTCTGATTATTACCAACAAAATGAAGCAATTTGTTTCTAGTATAGCGATGAAATATTGTAATTTCATCGCAAAAATTAATTTCAATAAATTAGCCACGAAAATTTCTATTTCATCGCAAAATATTAGTGACGAAATATAATTTTCATTGTTGTTCTGATTATTAACAACAAAATGAAGCAATTTGTTGCTAATATATATAGCGATGAAATATATAAATTTTGTTGCAAATTTTAATTTCAAGAAATTAGCCACGAAATTTTTTATTTCATAGCAAAATATTAGCGACAAAATATAATTTTCATTGATGTTTTGATTATTAACAACAAAATGAAGCAATTTGTTGCTAATATAGCGATGAAATATATAAATTTTGTTGCAAAAATTAATTTCAAGTAATTAGCCACTAAAATTTCTATTTCATCGCAAAATATTAGCGACGAAATATAATTTTCATTGCTGTTTTGATTATTAACAACAAAATGAAGCAAATTGTTGCTAATGTAGCGATGAAATATATAAATTTTGTTGCAAAAATTAATTTCAAGAAATTAGCCACGAAAATTTCTATTTCATTGCAAAATATTAGCGACGAAATATAATTTTCATTGCTGTTTTGATTATTAACAACAAAATGAAGAAATTTGTTGCTAATATAGCGATGAAATATATAAATTTTGTTGCAAATATTAAATCTAAAAATTTAGCGACGTAAATTTCTATTTCGTTTCAAAATATTAGTGACGAAATATAATTTTCATTGCTATTTTGATTATTAACAACGAAATGAAGCAATTTGTTGCTAATATAGCGATGAAGTATATAAATTTTGTTGTAAATATTAAATCTAAGAATTTAGCGACGAAATTTTTTATTTCGTTGCTAAAAATTGTTTTTAGCGATGAAATTTAGATTTGTCGCAAAATTTTCATCGCTATCCCCCCTGTTTCTTGTAGTGTATAATGGTATTCAATTCCACGTGTTATAGTAATATGGTTTATTTTATATATATAAAGGATCAGTTCATATAAAACTTTATTCTATTTTTAATTGGGACGTGTGATTGATCTTCGGAATTAGTCAGTTTTTTGGCCAGATAGTGATACTTCAAATATATATATATATATATATATATATATAGAGTGTTTTGATATGGAATCCAATGGTGGGTTTCTTATACAGTATATGGAACCAACCACATACATAAAATAATATGTGTTAAAAGTGTACAAGTAATTTATTTTATAAGAAACTCAACATCGGTTTTATATATATATATATATATATTTAATATATATATCATGTATATTTTTTTTTATTCTATCAATTTTTAATTGAACTTGATCTTATCTTTAATTTTCTTAATTTTTTTATATATATTACCCCTCACTAGTTAATTTTGGATCCACCCCTGTTTGTTATTGCGAACAATTTTTGTAGTGAACATGCATGCTCTTATAAGTAATTATGCACTAAACAATAATTTTACCAGAGTAAGTAAATGTATATATGCAGTGATCAACATCATATATAATTGAATGTCTGATCTGTTGAAGAATTCTTACAGCTGCTTTTCTGAGTTTAATTTGTTTGTATCAACATTAGTTAATTGTTGCATGATTTTATGATGAATGTGTGTATTAATTAATTTCTGCACAAAAATACTGCTATTACATTTATAAGTAGGTAGCTAGTAAGTCGGAGCTTGTTGAACAAATATTGTTACTGACACAGTATATATATATATATATATACGGACCCCTACCTGAGTTAGGGTTAAGGTTGATTTTAATTAAATTTAATTGTTGTCAGTCAGACCTCCTCCTCTTAAATAAAAATAATTATATATCAACTAACTTGTGATGAGTCTACAACAATTAATACTCCTTCCGTTACAATAATATTTGCACCACCTTATGAACATACAAATTAAGAAAAAATTGTAATGGGTGGATTGTTGAAGATAATTTTGTAAATTTTTATGAATAAAGTAAAGTAATTGATTGAGTTGAGGGTAAAAGTAATGATATTTTGTGTAAATATGTAAATATTGTGAAGGTGAAATTTTATTTATATAAAAGTTTTCTATTTTAGATTATACAAACAATATTTTTTTTTTTTTTATGGAAGTTAAATATGACATGCATGCATGCTCTTTATTTAATCAGTCAGACTCAGTATATACACTAAATATGGGCTGTAGAGTGTACGTGGTTTAAATCTGGGGTGACAGACAATTGGGCCAGCCCATAATTTTTTTTTTTGAACGGTAAAAGAAGTATATTTCCACTCGAGTATTGAGGATACTCATCCCATAAATGTACAATGTAAATCTATTTTACAGAAACTCCTTGGGCATAATTTTGGTATCGCCTCCACTGATATTACTCAATGATACATGAAAATGGGTTTATACACCATGCTGAGATTGATGAAACTGGATGCAGCAGCTTCTCCCCTCCCAACCAATTCCATAACTTAATTTTGATGCTTTCCATTGTCTTTTTAAGGGTTTGCTGTTCATTGTTGAATCTTTTCGCATTTCTAATTTTCCAAAGCTCGCAAACGACGCACGCCTAAAGAGTGGATGTGAATCTCCTTCTCATCTTTCCAGAACCTAGCATTCCATAATGTTGGAGCAAGTGAGCTCTTATATCATTATGCGTTACCATCTGAATGTTTAGCCACCTATAACATTCGTGCCACACCGCTGCTGCGAATTTGCATTCGACTATCACATGAGATCTGATGGCCAGCCCATAATTGACGTGAGATCTGATGGCCAAAAATTTTCTTGGCACTCAATTCCACCCTAATCCAACCGTCCATGGGATGTACGTGCTAATTAATAACTTCCAACATTTGTATTTAAAATAGTATCTTTATCTAATAATGATTATTGGGATTAGTCACTAGTCATTCATTGAATAATAACAATTTTTATTTATTTGTACCTCCAAAAATTACTTGCACACTTTTAATATGAAAATAATCTACAAAATTAAGAGTTTATTAACAATAGAAGCTAAAATTCATATTTCTACTACAATTAAAACCAAAAAATTATAATAAAGCAATTAAAGTCAAATTCATACTTAAGATACCTAATATACCCTCATAATTACATTTTAATATTTTTAACCTCCCACTTTAAGTTATACCTTTCCCATCTACGTAAATTGACTGAAACCCTACCCACTGTGTGCGATTTTCACACAGTGGAGGTGTAAATCGCTCCAGGCCGCTCCTCCTCTTCCAGTCGTGCCGCCATGCTCTCTGGTCCGCCGATGGCCATCGTCGAGTCCATCTAGTCCGACGAGCCCAACCTCAATCTTTGCACGGCGCTGGAAACAGAAACCAAGGGGTTGTCCCTGTGTTGCGCTGAGAGACGTCATTGATGGCGAGAATGCCATTGACGGCGAAAAGAAGTAAGGTTGCGAGGAGCCGCCTTGAGGATGCAATTTTGAATTTATATACACATCGATCCTCCATCTTTCGATCTTCTCATTCCACCACTCGATCAATCACCGCCTAGGATCGACGACGCGAATCCCTGCTCGCCGCGCTTCCCTCATCCGCGTCGGATCTTACACCGATGAACTCATCAAAACAACTATAAGATTCCTTACTTTCGTATTAGTGTCCTTTGTGATTTTATTGAATTGTTGAATATACGTTACATAGTGAAATCAATTTTGAAGTGTACAGGGAGTTGTGACATTTATGCTGCTATGATGCATTCGAATTTTCGTCTCTGTTCTCGTTTGTTGTACCTCTGTATATATGTGGTGTTTTGCATTCTTGGACATTGTATATATTTTTCTTTTCCTTTTTATTGTCAGATTTATTTGCAATGTTCACAGTTTTTTTCTTTGTTACATGTCTGAAATCCCTTTGATAACTACTATGTTTAAGTTACCTAAATCGAATTGTTAGTTAATGCTGTCAATATTTAGTTTGAAGATGTTTCTCAGTATGAATTTCATATTTGAGATGTCCTAAACTTTTGATGGTTAAGTATATTGAAACTTTATGGGACGTGTTGAGATAAACTTTGATGGTTAAGTATATTGAAACTGGGATGTGTTGAGATCATGCTTATTCTCATATAAAACACTAAGAGATCGTCATTGTTGACCAACATCCTTTGGAATCATTTATGCAATTATATTTAAGTGATGTGCAATTTATTTGTTGTTTTATGCAACTACAATGGATTGTTTCGGAGATTATATTGTGGGGTTTAAATTTTTTGTTTGATACTGTAGGTTTCCTTTTGTTGCCTATGAAATTTTTACATGTGAAATTGATGTTATCTTGAAGACCTTGGTGGAGGAAGAGGAGGTCAGATCATCCTATTGAGTATTTAAGATATGTTGTAAACCGGTAATTTGAGGTTCAATCCCAACTAATAAGTAATTGAATTTTGTGTCTCGTTGCAGCTTATGAATTTAATTTTATTGATTAACTTGTTTTATTGTATTGTTTGAATTTCTTAGTAGCTTCTCCAGTGTGGATTCTTCAATGAATTATTTCGTAACTCCCCTTATGCCCGTTCATGGTGATCTCGAAAGGTAAGATTATCCCTAATTACTTACATAAAATATTTTGATTCCAGAGTTCTTGCTTTTGAGTGCGATTTTGAAGGTTGAGATTTTATGATTTTTCGATTTTGGAATTTCTGGGGTGCGATTCAGCGTTGGGACAGTCCTTTTACTGTTTAAAGTTTCTGGTTTTTGGTGCTTTTGGGACAACCCTTTTGCTGTTCAAATTTGCTGATTTTTTGTGCTTTTGGGACAGTCCTTTGCTGTTCAAAAGTTGCTAGGAGAGCTGTGGTGATTCTTTCGTTGTTGTTGAGGGGATAAGACTCAAATCTCAGTTCGTAGGGAAGATCCTTGATGCAAGAGGATATATGTGCAAAGGCAAGACTAAGAATGCAGGTTTTTGTGGAGCAATTTAGGCAAGAAGCTACTGGTGTGAGTGTAATAGGTTGTGAAATTCCTTTATTTGAATGTAGTTTGACATTAGTGTTGGCATAATGATGTAACAGATTAGTAATGTGATGGATTGTAATTTAGTGGCGTCGAGGTTGAGTGTATTTTGAGCAATGATACATTTACCTTTTTACGTGTTATACTCTCATGTAAAACACTTAGAGACCGTCATTGTTGATCAACACATTTGAAATCATTTGTGCAATTACATTTAAGTGTTATGCAATTTTTTTGTTACTTTTATGCAATTATGTGTTGTTCTATGCAATTAGAACATGCAATTTTCGTTGTATATGTAAAAATAACAAACAACATAAATGCAGAAGTGTTATGCAATTTTGGCGTTGTTATATGCAATTATTTTGGTGTTATGCAACTATACTTAAGTGTAATGCAATTTTTGTGTTGTTATATGCAATTTTGGTGTTATGTAATTATACTTAAATGTAGGGTTGTAAACGAATCGAAGCGAAGTGAATACCACTGTATTCGATTCGATTCGTTAAAGTATTCGAATATTCGTATTCGTATTCGTTTATTTTTCGAATAATAAATTCGATTCGGTATTCGATTCGATTAGTTTTTCTATAGTATTCGATTCGATTCGTTTATTTTATAGGGAATATTTAAACAATATTTTTTTAGTATTCGATTCGAAATATTGTAACTATTCGATTCGAAATTTTTGTGGAGTAAAACATTAATTATAATAAATACTAAAGTGACAATTTTGCTATTTAAACTCCCATTACAGACCATAAAATCTCATTACAAGTGATAAAATCTCATTACACTAACATTAAAAATAATAAATTAACAATTTTCATAAAAGTCTTCAAAAGAAGACCAATGACAACCATTTAATCATCCTCTTGCAAATTGCAAATCAAAAATCAAGTGGCTTGCAGCCTCTTTTTCCTCCTAAATAAAAATAAAAACCAAATTAAATCAAGTGAATAATCATCCTCATCGATTCACTATATCATTCTTTCATATTGATGAATAATATAATAGGGCAGTACAGCCATTAGAAAAAAATAAAGAAAATATAAGCAACAAAAAATTATACCGCTTCAAGTCTTCAAATCTTGAAATAGAAGGGGCGGCGCGGCGAAAGAGAGAGGCGGGGCGTGACGAAACAGAGAGAAGGGGCGCGGTGGGGCGTGACGAAACAGAGAGATGGGGCGCGGCGAAACAGATAGGACGGGAAGCGCGCGGCGAAACAGAGAGGACTGGGTGCAGGCGGCAAAAAAGAGAGGAGTGGCGGCGCAGTGAAACAGAGAGGACGGGGGATATGCCGGCGAAATAGAGAGGAACTTGAGGGTTTGTGGACTGGGGACTAGGGAGGCGGAGTGGGATACTGGGGGAGTGGGGGTGAAAAGTGAAATTTGAAAACATGAATTTTAGGGTTTTAGTTTTGACCGTAGACTTGTAAATAAATAAATAAATATAATTTTAATTTATTAAATAATTTAAGAATATTATATATATATATATATATATATATATATAAATCAAATCGAATAGTTACGAATATCGAATCGAATATTATAATTTTGTATTTGTATTCGTTTATTAATCGAATCAAAAAATATATTTGTATTCGAATTCGAATCATAAAATTTCGAATACGAATATCAAAATTCGAATACGAATACCGAATCGAGCAAAATTATTCGATTCATTTACAACCCTACTTAAATGTAATGCAATTTTTATGTTGTTATATGCAATTATAATCTGCAATTTTCATGCAATTATAAAATTACGAGATATACAAATTGTAAATAATTGGTATGTTTAAATGATATGCAAAAAAATCATTTATTAATATTTGCTAATAAATATTTATTTAAAAAAAATACAAAAATATTATTAACCATATGAATATGAGCTTAAAAAAATTATGAATGTAGTTGATTAATTACCGTGATTAAAAAATAAAATAAAGTATGAATATGCATTTGATTAATTTTTTAGGAATGTTTTGAATTCGATTTTTTAGGAATGTTTTGAATTCGTTTTTTTAAGGAATGTTTTGAATTTTTGAAGGTGTATTAATTATGGTTGACAAATTCTAAATGACCATGCAATTGAATGTAAAGGGTATATTGGTACAATTGCATACTAAATTGGCTGTAAAGGGTATATTGGTACAATTGCATACTAAATTGGCTCTAATTGCTTTACCAAAAGTCAATTGGATTAATTAGCTTAAACACTTAGTGAAATGTCTCTATGGGCAACTTCCCCCAAAATTAATACCCTCTCAACATTATTTTATTTTTAAAAGTGTCACCCTCTTTTTACATACTACATTTTACTCTACACTTCATCATATCCACTTTACAACTTCACTAAATAATCTAAAATACCCCTCATTTACTTAAAAATTGTACCGATCAAACCATCCAAATAATTCTGAAACGGAGGGAATAGTAAGTAGTACTCCATATAAATATATATGTGTGTTATTTTTATCATTTTATTTATCTATGGTCATATAATGCTTATTATTTTAACATTGAAATATGATATTTAATTCATCTATATTATAGTATAAAATGACAAAAAAAAAAAAAATTAATGGGGGCAGCTGAGAGGGTACAAAATTTACCAGAGTTTCTATAAGGCCATTTCACAATTAATTTAAATAAGGTCAAAATGGTTAATAAACTAAACTATCCTTATATTTAATTAATTCTCAAAAATCTGTTTTAGTTAATTAGTCAAATATTACTAAACTAATTCATCTTTCCATATTTGAAAATTTAATTGGTAACTCTTAGTTGGTAGATGAATCGCATGAATCAAGGTGGAGAGGAATTGGACTTTGAATTCAAAACTCATTTCCATGTATCATGGTGGAGATATTAAAAAAATCTATATGAATGTGAAATATTTGTATTTATATTTAAAATATATTAATAAATTTCAATTATTTATTTTAAATTATAGTAATTGAATCTGATTATGTGGATAGTGATTTTCAGAAAATTGTTACCTATTCTTGGTGACATATGCAAAAATATGTTGCATATAACTTAAAATAAGTGATAATATGCAATAGAACAATACATATATCTCTAATAAAATGTTCTAAAGTATTAATTTTATTTTTAAAAAGATTGATATAAAATATATAATTCAATAATTACATATCATTAATGACAGAGATCATTCTTTGAATTTGAACGAATCAATTTTTTATTTTTATTTTCATCCAGCTACACGCTGCTTCAAATCCATGCAAGAAAAACATAGATTTCAAACTTAAAATGCATCTACATTATTAAATTTTACAACATATCATAGAAGATTACAAATATCAATTAATTCATTTGATTTGTGTAACTTCACAATTCATAATTAATTTATTAATAAATATATTTTAAAAATTTTATTTTCTCAAATAACATTCCAAAAGAAAATAAAATATAGTATCTAATACTTTGAAAAGATAATAAAATCAATTTTTGCATATACATCTCTCCCTCCCCTCCCCCACCCATTTCATTCTCTTTCTCAAATTTTATTAGAATAAAAAAAAAAAAACTATACCAGAGGTACATCATCATCTAGCATTAAAAATAGAGATAAGATATTAAAAAATATATTTGAATTTGAAATATTTGTATTTATTTTTTAAATAGATTAATAAATTTCAATTATATATTTTAATTATAATTGATTATGTGGATAATGATTTGGTGACGACTCACTAATCTGATTCCATAAAAAAATCAGATGATTGGTTCTATATCATTACTCTATATGTAGATATGAAAACATATATGCAAAAATATATTGCATATAACTTAAAATACGTGAGAATATGCAATAAAAAAATGTGTTTATAACTTAAAATTAATATAGGATATATAATTCGATAATTACCTATCATTATCATTAGTGATAGAGATAATTATTTGGGTTTGAACAGGTCAATATAATATTATATTATAAATTAAATTAATAATATACTCCCTCCTATTCTTTTTAATTGTCGTTTTAGATTTTTTAGAATTAGCAATTTAATTGACGTTTTGTAAATTTATCTCTAATATACCCCTTTATTTCATTAATTATGTAATTAATGGATAAGAATAAGTCATCCATCATGCATTCCCATAAAATCAGACATGCACCCAATTAAATTAACAATCATTTATTTATTTATTAAGGGCATATTAGGAAAGTCGTTTATTTCTTAATATGTGTGGAGCTATAGGACGTCAATTAAAAAGAATAGGAGGGAGTAATTAATATTACTTCACAATTTACTTATATTTTTTTATGTATTGTATGTATAAAAGGGTTGAAGATTGTTATACAGTAAAACTGAAAATTTATGCATATGAAAACAAAAATGGTAGTAAAAGCAGATAATTGAACCGATACAATGTTTGATTTGTTTGTTTTTCAGTCGAGCTCAAAATTATTTATCAAATATATGGTTGGTTCACGAGCTTTTTTTTAGCTTAATTATATCTAATTGAGTTTAATATATCAATTATAAATTTATTTATTCCACAATTTATTATAAAAACAAAAATATATTTTTCTAAGTGAGTCCAATATTATATTTTAAGTCAGCTCATATATTTTCATTTTTAGTTGGGCAATCCGTCCAAGTGCCCAACATATCTACATTTTAATTAAACAAGTATCCTTGAATTAACAAACGTAAAAAGCAATTATGAATTAACCTAATTCCTTGTCTTTCTCCTCTTAGTATTTTTACGATAATTAGTTCTATATCATTACCCTATATGCAGATATGAAAACATATATGAAAAAAATTGCTACATATTCTTGTTGACATATGCAAAAATATGTTGCATATAACTTAAAATACGTGATAATATGTAATAAAACAATATATCTATAATAAAATGTTCAAAAATATTAATTTTATTTTAAAAAATTAATATAAAATATATAATTCGATAATTACATATCATTAGTGATAGGATATATAATTCGATTACATATCATTAGTGATAGAGATGAGGATGATTATTTGGGTTTGAAAGAATCAATATAATATTATATTATAAATAAAATTAATAATATAATATTACTTCACAATTTATTTATATTTTAAAATATAATTACATTTAAGAACAGACTTACTTATTAGCATATGAAAAATATGAAAATATAAATAATTTATATATTTAACAATATAGGCCAGCGTTTCAATGGCCTCAACTATTAACACGCATAATCATTATCTTTCTGTACACTCACAATCTGTGATACAATTTAATACAAATCACAAAGGGCCTCAACTAAGTTTATAACACCGCACAAAATACATAAATATAGAATTTTAAACACACCATATACAAATAAAAGTATTTGATGATGAAAAAAACTGAGTCCCTTAGATGTTCAAAATAACTGCGATCATATCCGCAATCATTACCAGTCTATAGAACTCATCATTGTTCCTCGAACATCACAATACTTAAGAAATAATTTTCACTACAAAAAATGCTTAAATTAGAGATCAAAGTTTTGAGACCGTCATAAAACGGTCTCAAATAAAGACTGGTTTAAGACCATCTTGAAAAAATTATGAATTTTGAGACCGATTTCATTTCAGTCTTTAATTTTATGTATTCAGACCGTTTAGAGACCGTATTGGCGGTCTCTAACCCGAAATTAAATTTCTGATTTAAAATTTTGTTTTGAGACCGCATTAGCGGTCTTTAATTGGTATTAAGAATTCCAATTCCCAAATTTTATTTTGACCGCTCATTTAGAGACCGTTTTGTGAATACGATCTCTAACCCGTTTATAAACCCGTTTGTAACCCGTCTATAAACCCTAGTCTTTCATTTTCACCCTATGTAATTTCTCACGGCCCTCGCGATTCTCTCTTGCAGCGACAAGAGCTGGCAAATTGGGTCGTCCGGCCCAGCCCATCTGGCCAAGCGATGTTCGTGGGTTGGGTCTGGCCGGCCCATGAATTTGTCAGGCCTATAAAATGTGAGCCCATCCTAGCCCACTAGATTAGCGGGATGGCCCAGCCCATGAAATAATTTTTTAAAAAATTATTTTTAGCAAACATTATATATATAAATGGTGTATTGGTCACATACTCACATATAATTTTTATTTATACAAATAATAATAATTAAAAATATGCAATACTGAAGTATTAACTATACATAATTCATAAACGGTCATAATCAATATAACATTACACTCTATAACAACTTCAAATAAAATTATAAATAATTCACAAGTTCAAATTTAAAAGTAAAAATAAAATAAAAACACAATAATGTTTAAATATAAAATACTTTACTTATTTTAATTATCTATTTGTTTAAAGAAAAAATATTGATCGGGCCAAACGGGCTATCCATGGGCTAGCGGGCCAAATTCAGCCTAGCCCATTAGGCCCATCGGGTCAGGTCAAATAGGAACAGTTCTATATGGGCCTCTAATTTTAGAGCCCAACCCATACTATATTTCGGGTTGACCGAGCCAGCCCATCGGATTTGGCCCAAATTGCCGGCTCTAGCCGCGACAACTCCAACTCCGTCCCTGTTCTTAAGAAGATATCGCTGACGCCGCCTGTTGGTTATCAATCGTCTCCACCGAATTTAAGTTAAGGTATTTTTTGGGTTTTTCTATTTTGAGATTTTGTTTGAAAGAATTGATACTAGAATATTAAAAGATGAGAGAAATAAATTGATGAGAAAAAATATTAGATGAGTATGAGATTAAATATAATAAAATTATAAATAAAATATAAGTGATGTGATTGAGAAAGGGAAGGAGAAGAGAAAAAATAATATGAAAAAAAATTGAATGAGAAACTTATTGTGGAATTTATAGTGGGATGGAGGGAGTATATAATAAAGAAATTAATTAATATATATATATAATTAATTTTAGAAATTATACAAGACAATTACTTGTCAAAGTGGTGGGTGCCCATTACTGGGCACCCATCCACCCGGGATCAATTCCCACCAAGACCAAATAAATGGTCATTTAAATAAAGTGGGTGTGTGTGGGTATGGGGTTCGGGTCGGTGTGGGTTCGGGTCGGGTGGGTTTGATTCGGGTCAGGTGTGGGTTTAGTTCGGCCGTGGGTCGGGGTTCGATACCGGATGTGGCGGTCTCTAAATTAAAGACCGTTTTGAGACCGTCTCACGACCCGAAAAAAGTTCGGGCCGACCAATTGTTTGAGACTGTTTGTAGACCACTACAATTTAGAGACCTAAAAAAATCGGTCTATAATTTGAGACCGATACATGAAAACGGTCTCAAAATATTTAAAACGAACCTAATAGTGACCAATCAAAAGCGGTCTCAAAACGGTCTCTAATGCGGTTAGAGACCATTTTTACGGTCTCTAATTGGTTGTTAATTGAGGTGTTTTTTGTAGTGTTTATACAAAATGGAAAGAAATTTTAAAATGAGGACTCAGATTATACGTCAAAATTGTTCAGATGGTAATTGGTAATTCCAGTTGTATAAACAATAATTAAATTATCATCGACCTCACTTTGAACAAAAAAATAAAAATTTGTTATAAGTTCTAAATAAATGTAATCGCACAAAACGGCTCAGTGGATGGATGAGAAAACCAATCCACAGATTCCTATCAAAATACGAAAGGGATTGATATTGGTCCAAAACTGACACCGCTGAATCAGAGACGGGGTGGGTATTCCGTCTGGTGGGGCGGCCGATGAGAGCGACGATATGAGCATGGAACGGTACATACGACGCTGATATATCAACGAAAGGTTGCAGACGACCGGTACAGCCGCGGCGTGATGTCGGGCGGCCATGGTGGCCGGCGCACCAGGGCGGCCATCAATGGCTTCACTTCCCATTTCCAAATCGACGTCTACGATTCCCAAACGGAGTTTCACCGCCCCTCGATCGATCTCTCCAACGACGACGTCTATGGAGGCTAGGGCTTTGTGTTCATCTTCTACGACGACGACGATGGCTTGGGTGAGGGAGATCGATGTCTTCGACGACGATGACGATTGGTGTTAATCTTCTCCGACGGCGGCCGTAGTGAAGGCGGTGGCCATGGTGGAGCGTTTTGGGAATTAGAATGAATGAAATGATGAGTATGGAAATATAGAAATTAAATTTGAAAGGTGAGATTTATGGAATTTCACGAAATTTCAGTAGTGGGATTTCAATTTCAATTATAATTATAATTTAAATTAATTATGATTTTAAAAGAGAAAGGGCCTAAAAGGTCTTTTATGTAGATTTTTGACCTTATTTGTAATAATTTAGATTTGTGTCTTCTTATATTTTTTGGTCTTTAAGATTGTCTCTTAGTGATAATAAACTCTCCAAAATATGTCAAAGTCTTCTGTACACTCAAGTACACGGTGTACTTGAGTGGACCTTGATTGGTCAACTGTTGACCGTTGACCGGTCAACAGTCAAACTTTGACTTTGTTTTTATTATTATTTTATTTCGATTTTGTTTTCGATTTTTCTTTTTAAAAAAAGTGTATGTTAGTATATTGAAAAGTGCATCTTTGTTTTTTTAATGAAAAGTGCAACATTGTTTTTAATGAAAAGTGTATGTTATTATAATTGAAAAATGTATGTTATATTAATGAAAAATGTATGTTATTATAACTAAAAAGTGTATGTTATTATAACTAAAAAATGTATGATATTATAACTGAAAAGTGTATGGTTTATTAATGAAAAGTGTGTGATTTTTTAATGAAAAGTGTAAGTTATATATTATAACTGAAAAATGTATGTTATTATAACTGAAAAATGTGTGATCTATCAATGAAAAGTGTATGTTATTATAACTTAAAAGTGTATGTTCTATTAATGAAAAGTGTATGTTATTATAAATGAAAAGTATATGTTAATATAGTTAAAAATATTATTGAAAAATTTTCTGTAAAAAAAAAAAAAAATCAAAAAAAGATTGACCGATCAACAATTGACCAGTCAAGTTCCACTCAAGTACACCGTGTACTTGAGTGCATAAGAGACTCACCCCCAAAATATATATATTCTTAGTAATACGAATATTTATTACAATAAATTAGTATGAAGTTTATAAAATACATTAAGGGGGTGTTTTCAAACTCTATAAACAGTTTAAAAGCACTTCTTAAAAGTAAAAGCTGTGAGAGAGCAGCTTTAAAAAAATGTGATTCTAAAAGCTTTTTGTAGAGTTTGAAAACACCCCATAAAATGGATAATAATTTTGGTGTACTGTACCAAGATCATCTCATTAAGCGATTAATTAAAATATAAAACGTGGTGATAATAATTCTCTAGATGAAGAAATACTCAAAGATGGAAAAGTGAGAATGACCCGATGGGATTCTAATTTATTTTTTTGGACTAATTTCCTTAATGTCACCTTGAAAATGCTTTCCATCTAGGAAGAAAAAGATAACAACATTGATATTAATATAATTTATTATTTTGATGTGGTCATGCACATTACACATTAATTCGGAAAATGCCACATTTTGAAATAGAAATTAATACATTGAACCCGTACACTCATTCTTCTCTACGAGTAATAATTAGTCATCTTCGAAAATTTAGACTTAAATCTAAACCGAAATGATTATTATATGTGGTATAGGTCTCTAAACAAACAAACGGGTTATTGAAAGACCTAATACCAAAAGAACCCTAATATCTCAAAGGTGCCTAAGCACCCAAAATTTCTAAAATAATTCAGGTAAGAAAACTTATAAATGCATCATTTTCTTGAGATAAAATACAATTTTGACTCATATATTAACATTTAGTTATATATTTCTTCTTCATATAATATATGAAAACCTACTAGAGCAAAGATGAAAACTTATAA
The DNA here is from genome assembly GCA_963675135.1 of Galeopsis tetrahit. NCBI lineage: Eukaryota > Viridiplantae > Streptophyta > Magnoliopsida > Lamiales > Lamiaceae > Galeopsis > Galeopsis tetrahit. Next base: position 93,746,782 of record OY776119.1, read on the forward strand.
ATCATTTTCGGTGTGATTTTTACAAATTCATAGGAACTAAAGTTTTGATAGAAACATTTGGAGAAATAAAAATTAGAGCCGATATTTTGGTTCGCATCACAAGATTTGATATGACTTGTTATACGTGGCCATGCTTAATTAGTTTATCACAAATTTGAATTCATTTGCTTAAACATCGACTTCCATCGGGACAATCGAATTAGTCAATACCCTAGATACGTGAATGAGAAATATACTCATTTTCCAAAAAAAAAAAAAAAAACGCATTTTTTTAATATATATATTTTTTTACCCAGTACCACTTTTAAGATTTAAAATACACTCAAAATGTGGTGGTGAATAGTGGGTATAATTATAAACCACATTTCACCCTCCTACCCAAATCCCCTTCGAACATGTCAGTCGATTTCAACTCAAAAGTAAAACAAATTTTACTAACTCCCCTCAAAGTGAAATAAAATTTGTACACCCTCGTTTCTCTCCCTCACTAACATTCTAAAAAATGTGAATGAAAAATTATATAGGTTAGAAATTGGTCGAATTAAAAAAAAAAAAAAAAAAAAAAGGAGAGAGAGACCGAACGACCATTTCTAGACCGAGCCCTTACTGGTTCCACTCGAAAAATTCAATCATTTTTTAGAAACAATGCGTTCGATGTGGGATGAATAAGGGAGTGTGGGCCATGTGGGTAAAAAATATTTTTCATACAAAATGGTATTAAAGTCATTTACTCTCAAAACGAGTAGAAAATATAATAACGTATAGACTTATAATCTTACATAAATCATGTTTTAAAGCAATGTGAGGTTTAGATATTAACCAAGACAGTCTCATACAAGAGCCTGTCACACAAAAGAATATATATATATATTTCATTTTTACACTTTACAAAGAGAGATTTTGAGAGAAGAGTTGAAGGCGATGGATGTGAAGTTAAAGTTGTTTATAAAAACAGGTCTCCTGGCCCCCTACCAAAGCTATAGTATACGATATTTTCGTTGAATCTAATTAAATACTACTCATCTGTATATAGATAGAAGAGTAGAAACCTTAACAATTAATGGGTAAAAACTGAGGATGTCCAGTCTGTCATTGTTACTGCCATGACTTTAAATCTCCCTCATGGAGAGTATTAATTCCTAAATTGGACCACACATGAAAATATATGAACAAACTTTAATGAATCATTTAAACACACACACACACACATGAAAACAAATAAATAATAATAATCCTTAAATAATTAAATTGAACGTTTCACAAACAGAAGTCAATACCCGAACCATACAGTATTATCCCTTGCAGCAAGATAAAACCAGTATGGTGCGTTCTTGACTACCCTTTCATGCTAAAAAACGCGTAAACAAACGTCGTTAATGAAGTGCAATGAGTAGTAGTAGTCTTGTTTTGTGATCAAGAAGTGGTGTAATTCAAGGAGGCTTTGATTTGGTGGATGGTGTTGGCTATAAGGTTGGTAACCGTTGTCACGGATTCAGGGCTCATTCGAGCTGAAGGCAAGTTGCTAACGAGTATTTGGAACACGACGGTTATTAGTGAGCCAGAGGATGTGGAGCTGGTGGAGGCACCATCGTGCTGCCTTGCGTCGTCTGTGATGGTGAATCCTGAGGGTAGTAATGGGATGTACGAAGGGTCCTCGCCACTCATTGCTATGTTGATGGACGATAGCTCGACTGGGCAGTAGACGACGAGTGATCCTGATGAGTCTATGCAGCTTTCTTGCAGTATCAACATGTTGTTTTGGCTAGTGTTGAATGCCTGATTATCATTGCATTAGTTCATCATGTGTATACGAATTATTATCGTCCAAACGAGAAAACGAAAAGCGTTGTTTAGTTTACCCGAAGCAGAGAGATGCAGTTTCCTGAATGAGAGCCATTAGCAATGTGGGCTACCTCTTGGACTGGATTTTGATTAGACAGAACGTCCCACTACACGATTTTTCGAATACAACATTATGCATTACAAAAACAGGTAAAAATCGAGCAAATGTATGTGTAAGTATATACCTGAGGCCTAGTTCTCTCATCCCTGAAGAAATTGAAGACATTAGTAGAAGATATGGGGAGCCAGATAGTAGCGGCTGCACTAAGGACAAGTGCGTTCGGCTGGCCAGGGTCGATGCTCTTGTGAAGAGTTGCACGAACCTCAAACTCGTATGATCCGGAATGTGTGGTCCATTGCTGGCCATTAGCAGGATTAATGCTTGAACAGAAATTGTTCACCATTCTTTGTGCAAGTTTCATCATGCTTCTCTTCCCTTCAGCAGATGGAATCACTGAAATTAACACACTAACACAACATTACTAAACAGGATTCAACGAATTAAGACGAAACAAAACCTATGATTCGTTAAACAAAGTTACCCCCTCCAAGGTCACGGGGCGTGGAAGTTCCAGAAACCATCAAGCAAGCATATCTTTCGCATATCCTCTGAAGATTCGCGAACCACCTTTCGGCTCCAAAGGCCATCCCACTATGGATAAGGTTTGTGTACAGCCTATGAATCGCGGTTTCGTCTTCTACTTCCCAGTGCTCCACCCAAGTTACCTGATCATATTCGTTATATGTCAATACAAGAAACACACATTTAACATTTTACTCATTACATTACATTACAACCTTTGAATAGCCATTAGGCAACTCCTGTATCAAGCATCCAGAAGGAAGCCTATGAGCTTTACATGGAGACGAAAGTTGGTTTTCTTGATGATGAGGAAGTTCGTACGACACATCCACAATAGCCCACGACCCTTGCTCGATCTGTTGACACATACGCAGAAAATAGAATTGCCTAGTCGGTACCAATGCTGTAAGCACCTGCAATTCTTCATGCATCTGCATACAAAGAGTTAATTTACATCATCATATCATCAAATGTGGGACTAATACATACTAAAAATGTACCAAATTCCAAACTAAAATTACCAGCTGCAACCTTCCACTCTGGCTTCCCATCCCACCAGACGATATCACTTCAATAGTCTTAGCCCTCGACACGATTGTAGGGAACAATTCCACCCACTTTTTCTACAAAATTAAACACGAAAATCATCCAACTGATAGAACAAACAACATAAATGTCTAAAACTAAAGAAAGAATGAAACTAATTACCGCGTCCATAAACATGTCGACTAATGCTAAACAGTTCATTATAACAACACCAGAGTCTCTAGAAGCTTCAATACGAACATTGGGATTCTTCATTCGAGAATAAGGACTCTGGAACAACCTATCATAGTTTTCGAGATTGAGAGTTTCCCTACCATCAGACGACGACTTCATCCACAAGGGCTCGTTTCCCTGCAACAGCCTAATCAATTCATCCATCCCATTCGTTGCAATACCAGCCATGAGGGATTTATCCATGTCCGAGATGCTCATTGGTGGGAATGCTAAACTCGGGATTACAATCGACGAACTTCCATGGAGAAGATCAAGGTCAAGAGACGGCCCCCCCATTCCGTGCCCCCCAAAACTTGCCATCGTTAAATCTAACGACGAAATGTGAACAGGTTGAACCGGTGGCAGCTGTGAAATAGGCCTCCCTATGTATTTTGCAGCAATGCTAGAAACTCTATCAAGCTACAAGCAATCCATCCATTTTTTTAAGTAAACACAACTAAATTAGAATGAAATGAAATCAGAAATAACCAATAATGACAAAAAAAGACCTCTTCCTTCAAATGGGCGTTTTCGATTCGCAGTTTTTGCTCGTCGAAGTAGGAATCTTCGGGGGACGGGGAGCTTCCACAAGAGGGACAGATCACATTCCTTAAAGCCTCTCTAATTGCTATGTTTTCACATCTAATCTTATCATTTTCTGATCTTAATGCACAATTATCTTGTCTTTCATGTTGTGCCTAAACAATTCATCATAGATTCATCATCATAGATTTTTGCAATAAATGTACACAATTTGGGGAAAAAAATACCTTCATTTGAGTCCTTCTATTCTGAAACCAAAATTTAATCTGCCGCGGATGTAAATTCAACTCTCTACTCAACTGATTTCTCGTCTTCTCATCTGGATGTGGACACTCTTTGAACATCCTAAACAAATTTAAATAAAAATAAAATCTTTATCTGCATGAAGTTGAAAAAAAGAAAAAGAAAACAGGGGACTAACGTTTCAAGCCTCTGTATCTGATGGGCGGTGTGTCGATGGTAGCGTTTATTCCTACGGTGGGAATCGGAGGCGTCGCCGCCGCTAGAGCCACCGCCGCCGCTGCTGAAGTCCATGTTTTTTCACCAGGATTGTACGAAAGCCGTACTAATAGGCCTATAAATACTGTATTCAAGAAACTCTAGCAGATTACAAGCTATTCCCATAATATAACTGTAATAACTGCGCTTACTATAATTAAAAAAATAAATAAATAAAATAGCAATAATTAAAAGGAAGAAAAATGTCTGGATTTGATATGGAAAATGGTATGAAATTGTGGGAGCTGATTTAGAGCATGTGAGTCAACCATGTTTGGCAGTTTAGCTTGAGTAACTCCCTCCTCTCAAGAACACGCCTATACATACACGTATATATATGTGTGTAAAAGTGTGTGTGTGTGTGAGAGAGAGAAGGAAATGGAAATGAGGAGAAATCTTGGGAGGAAGGTGTGGTGTAATTAAGAGAGGCAATGTATGCAACACACAAAAATAAGAGTGACCATTGCAACATTATACTTTTCACTTACCTAAGTACACACACTACTTACTGCCACCCACACTCATTTCTCTTACAACCACTCTACTACAGCCATGTATATTTGTGCCTTTTAAACTTGTAACCGACGGATTTATGGGTTTCTGATCACAAGGTGAGGAAAAAATAGGTAGCAATAAAGAGAGAAGAGAGAGGGGGATTTTGAATTCTTGTAATACGTACGCTAGTGGTCTATATTCACAAATTTAATCGAGGGTATTGTAAAGGTTACTATAGAATAAATAAGAGAAATTGGCATAATCTTGTAGTAGTAATTTTGTTTTTTCAAGTTTGAAAATTGTGCAATTAAACCTTTGACATAGTAGCTTAATTAATTTAATTCTATGACTCATTCATATTATGGATGAAGTTTGTTATTCCCTCACCCTCAAAAGAAAAAGAAAGATTGTTGTAATTATTACTTTACAATCATATGTCAGCTTGATTTTTATCTTTTATCAATTAATTATTAAAAAAAAAATATTGCTACTTTTTTTCCTTTTACAACTATTAATTAAAATGTACTAGATAAATAATGGCTGACGTGCTCAACAAATGAGGTGTGACAAGAGAATTTAGCTTATCATAGAAATTTAACGTTTAATGAGATGAAATTGACCATTTAATGATATGAAATTAAACTTTAGTAATAGAAAATTGACTTTTAACGAGAGGTCAGGTCATTAATGATCAATTTTATGTCATTAAATGTCACTTTTATGTTGTTAAAGGCGTTTATTTAAAAAAACTCGAATAATTTTTTCATTAAAGATCAAGTTTCTAGTAGTATAACATGTTCACCCGGACACTACTAACTTAAATATTTGTAAAAGATTATTTGTTAATGTTTAATTTGTTGACAGAAATCTAATAACATTTTGCTATCTACTACACAAAGTAGTGGAGTATTATGATAAAACTGATGAAACTCTATGATCATATGTGAAAATTTTGTAATCTTTGGGATTGAAATTATCCTTTTCACCCTTGGAAAGAAACACGAACATCCACTCATCCATGTACACTCTTAAATTGTCAAGTTCTTCATATTAACGATCATCGTTGTAGATTTCTCATATTAAACCTAAAAATAGCAAGACCATGAAATTTCAAAATTATATTCCACCGAAAAAAAAAAAAAAGAGGAGGGAATTTTCAATTTAGTCTCATAATTTACCAATTGTTTCAATTTTAATTTTATTTTCACCGAAAAATCAGAAATAATGTATAATCTCATCGGGTTTCCCCAAATTTCCCAATCACGTGCCAAAAATGTGAGACTAAACGACGTAGTTTTTATTTTCAACGACCAAAATCGAACCAATTGGCAAGTTATGAGAGTGAGTTGAAAATTCCAAAAAAAAAAAAAAAAAATTGGAACATTTTACGAAAAATTCTAAAGTTATGGAATGATATTAAATTTTAACTCTAATAACCGCACATCTTGGAGTAGTAATTTTTTGGGTATGAGAATTATTTTCTTCAAGAGATCTTTAATTTCTTAGAATTAGAATCATTAACTAGCCTTGTTTTTGGAGTCTCGTTATTACAAAAGGAAGATAGAAAACATTTATGTGTTTTTTTTTTTAAGTCTCGTTTTCCCCGGTTCAACAATTTACTAATTCGAAGGATCAATCTCACCGTGCATTAGTGAAGGACTCAATTGAAGTCAAATATGCGTTGGAGTTGAAATATATGAGTAGTGCAATGATCGAAGATCATAAATTCAATATCCATCAGCTAAGTTTTATTTATTAAATGTGCATTATAAAATAATAGAAGGAAATTAAAAGGATACACTATTTCATTGTGTTTTTGGTTGTTGTTGTTGGTTGGAAATGGGTAATAGTTAATGGGTCATATAAAAACCACTCGCTTATGTTGCCTATTTCGAGCTAACTCATTTATATACTCAGTTGGAAATATTTAAAAGAGAATACGAATAGTAGTAGTAGATGTTGCAGGTGGATGCAAATTAATAGATCCTACACTTTGGACCTTTATATTTAAGGATAGTTAACCACCCGAACTAATTAGTTATTGCCCGCTGGATCGGAGTAACTTAGCTGGCTGGCTGTCCATGTATATAAAATATGAGTCGGACTCTTGTGTAACTGTACGTGTAACTTATATTTAACTCAAACACTTAGTTTATTATAGTTCAAATACAAAAGTTCAGTCCACATCTTATATATTCAACTCGATCATTTATGTAAAATGAATCTAGTTGCATGAACATTATAGTTTAATTAATTACTTATAGGGAAAGTTTTATGAAAAATAATTTTACTCTTCATCTGATTTGTTTATGTGTATTTTTATGTAGTATTAGTTGATAATTTATTATATAGTAGTAGTATTTTTTAGAGTATTAATTATTTTATTATAAAATACTAGTTGTTTTTTAGAAATAATTGTAGTAAAACTGAATTACCTAATACAAAGGGTCTATTTATTTAATCCATATCGACATTAATTAATTTCTTTTAATTAGTTAATTTATTTGTCAATACTACTGTATCTTGTTTTCCTAATTTCATACTCCATTATTATTGATCGACCTAAATCACACTTTTTTTAACAATGATGAATACAATAGTTAGAATTAAGTTGTTGTAGCGTCAAAATAATATTAGAAAGTTTCTCTTAAGCTTGACTTGATTCTAGATTTAAAAAAAAAAAAAACCAATCTCACGAAAGAATCAATACAATTGTACCTTTGCATGTCGTGATCTTAAAACTGGCATGACCCATATTAGAGCCATATTAAGAAATCAAAATTAGATTTTAATAAATACTAAAAAAACATAAAAAAAGAGAAAATAAAATAAAATATATCTATAAGAGTTCAGTGGAATATAATAAATGTAAGGATGGACAAAAATTTATTTTGTCTAGTTATATAATACTACACAATATAAAAAGATGAATGACACGAACCTACCAATATTACAAACATCTCATTAATAAAAATAAACGAGAAATTAAATAATCAAATTTCGAAGTCAAGTAATTAGATATATGGTACAACCCTATTAATGGGATTGAGATTTAATTCTTTTAATTAGCTCCTGAAAATAATCATAAATAAAATAAATTTATTATTATACAAGCACACGGGGTTGGGTAATAAATTAAAATTTCAATAATTCGATATCTTAATATCTTATGATGTAAAGAATATTTGTGTAATACATTTATGTTTGATATCAATGGAGTACCATAAATTTATATTTGACATATCCCTTTAGTGATGGAAGTTCATATTCATATAAATAATTCCTTATTAATGATTCCTAGCTACAAAAAAAATTATTAATTTTGATTGTTTGTAAATGTAATTAAAAGCACTTAGGAGATTATAGTTCGTGTGCATTCATAAATTATAATGAACATCCTCAGATTTAATTATCCATTTTAAAAACCTACGTACTAATCGCCCTAGAGATTTGCTCATTATGAGTACTATTATTTATTTATTCCATAGGACACATAATACATGTGTGACTGCACCAATTAAGCAGTTCAGATTTCTATTTTTCATGTGTTTTACTTTAATTATTAATAAAATACATGAAATATAATATAAAATCTTGCCAGCCAATTAACAATTAATGCCTACTCTATATTTGGAGCAGCAATAAATAATAGTAATAGTAATAATTATATACAAATTAAACTTACAAAACGTGGAATTTAGACTTTAAATGTCCTAAAGCAGAAGACATAATTCTCATCAATTAGTTAAGTAGACTTTATTAATTTTCAAAAGTAGTAATTATAAAGAGTATATATAACCTTTTGATTTATGTATGTATGGTCATGGCAAATTTTCAACTGCGCGCTTTGCCATATGTTAGTATTCAGGGGTGTTTTGCAAAATAAAATAAAATTATAGGACTTTTTTAAGTAGTGATAGTGTTTTAAAACATTATAAAATGTATTTTAAATAAACAAACATTATAAAAGGTTGATAATTTTTAAACTGTGCGCTTTGCCATATTAGAATTCAGGGTGTTAGAAAAAAAATTATAGGACTTTTTAAAGAAGTGATAGTGTTTTAAACCATTAAAAAAAGTTGATAGCGTTTTCACTTTTCAAAAAAGATTGACGATATTTAACTAAAATTCAGAAGCTGTAAATGAGTAAATCTGTAAAAAGTGTTTCATATCCTACTTTTGGAATATTATAGTTTTTAAAAATTTGTATGTGATTAGAGTTGTTATTTGATTTAAATCAATTGGAGTATTTGAAGTTAATTATAGCTAAATTCGAGTCGAGTTCAGTTCAATTACACTGACGAGCAAAATAACGAGCTCAATTGATAAACGAGTCTATCAAATCGAGGCGAGCCTAACAAGCCTAATAAAATTAAAAGAAAATATTCAATACCGACTCATTAGTGAATTGAGTATGAGGCTATGAGCTCACGAGCAGCTCGATTCTTTTAACAACACTATATCTGATTAATAATTCTTTGTTTGTTTTGGGATGAGAAATCCGGATTTGGGATTTCGAAACTCCACCCCCGTTACAGTTTGAGATTTTGATTCAGGATTTCAAAATCCTACCCTATAAATCCTATAAAAGTCAACCCTATAAATACCTACAAACCCTATATAAATACCTATAAAACCTATAACTCTATTTAAATGATGTTTTAAAAAAATACATTAAAATCAGTATTTTTTAAAAATATTTTAATGATGTATTTTTTTTTAATTTTAAATAAAATATTTTCTGTTTATATTGGAGTTTAACTACAGATTTAAATTGGAATAAAATTTTCTGTAAATAAAATTTTATTAAAACTGGAATACAGATTTAAATAAAATCAGTATTCAATAAAACAGAAAAATAGAAAATAGATTTAAATAAAATATTTTCTTTTTGGAAGGAATAAATTATACCTTAAATTTTATTAAAATTGGAGTTTAAACTTAAAGGACTAAAATAGATTTTAAAAAGGACTAAAATTAATAGCTTGTAAGATATAGGATGTATTTTATAAAGTTAAAAACTTAAAGGATTTATTTTGGAATAACTCAAACTTAAAGGACTAAAACAAATATTTCCTCACATAAATTTCAAAACAAACACAAAACATAAAAAAACATTAGGATTTTAAAATCCACTAGATTTTGAAATTCGAATTTCAAAATTCTCAAAATTCCAAAACAAACATGCCTAGGTGATGTTCGTTTTGAATTTTAAGTGGCTTATGCAAATTGATTTTTGTAATATAGAAAATTTTAAAATTCGGATTGTCAATATTATGGACCTATGAATAACTCGTACCACTCTTCTATATATAACCTCTCAATACTTGTGATCTAAGAAGTAATGAACTATCAACTAATCTAGGGATATGCAGTTGATTACCCATACCTATTCCCTTTTTAATGACTACAAATTTTTAGGAAGGTAAAATATTGAATTGGTCTGATTTTTTTTTTTTCTGATTCATTAATTCTAATTTCTGAAAATTTTAAGAGAAATCTGATTATCTATATGAATTAGAGTGACAGTTCATCTTAAATCTTGTGTGAGACGGTCTCACATTTAGATCATTCATGAACAAACACAAATTAAGATTCAACTTTTCCAAAATGTTAAAGTGGTATTACTCAATTATACTACATCTCATAGTGAGGTCTCATACTGTCATACATGACCTACTCATAAATGTATAGGTATTGTAAGGGTAATTTTGTAAAATCGAATTTAAAAATCTAAAAATAAAGGGGATTCACTATTACATACAAAGTTGGGAGACTTATTGCAACTAGACATAGAAGAAAAAAAAAGTTGCAACTACACACAAAATGGCATGAGAAATGACGAAAATAATCTTACTTTCCCATCTGATGTCAAATCCAATTAATAGTATAAAAATGTTTTTTTGTTTTTTTACCAACCACCTACTGTGTTATTCCCCATGCATTTTATTCACTATCATTTGACCAAAAACTCTATTAACATTTGATTGACGAAGAAAATTCCATTAAAATGGATAAGAAGAAAACTACTTTTCGTAAAAAAAAAAATCAAAATGAGGTGGTATTTTTTGTTCTTTGATTTTAATTACCGTCTCATAATTATTTCCACATTTTTTTAATGGTACATTCCAAAATTATTTGCATACTCTTAATATGGAAATATCACCCAAAATTAATACCTTCTCAACATCATTTTATTTTTAAAATTGCACTTTTTTTTCATACAGTTTACTTTACACCTCATCAAATCAATTAAAATACCCCTCATTTATTTTACATCATCGATCATTTTATTTCATTTTCTTAAAAATGTTAAAGTGGGCAAAAAATGCTAGGACGGAGGGAGAAGTATTTTTTATTTTGAATTGATTAGTTGCGTATTTATGGATTGTATTTGTGGGGTAATGTTATAGTGCTTTCTGTTTTGTTTTCATTGAGATTTCCAACAAGGGTGCTTTTATTTTATTTTCATTTTTAGTTCATCTTAAGATTTATTTACAGAAGTTAATTCACACTTAATAAAATAAAATATAATATAATAGATAGATGTGGAATTAAATATTAATATGCACAATTTAAATTGAAATTTTAATCACACTTTTATTAAAGTTAAATATATAAATTAAATTTGAATATTACATAGGTTACTAAACTTAAATAGTACTCCCTCCGTCCCACGTGAATTTTCACACTTTCCATATATGAATGTCTCATACCAATTTGCACACTCCATAAAAGGAAATATCTTCACAACTATCACCCTTGAAATATACTCATATTTACCTATATGACATTACTTTTCCACACTCAATCTACTTTTTACTTTACTTTATTCATAAAAATTTACAAAACTACCCCTCAGAACATCAATCATTACACATTTCTTAAAATGTGTGCCGGTCAAAGGGTGCAAGTTCCTCCGGGACGGAGGGAGTATATAAGGTACTAAACCTAAATTGAGTTGAATATTACATCGGTTACTAACATTTACGTTGAAATTGAATATTACATAAATTACTAAAACTTAAATTGAGATTAAATATTATAGTTTAGTACCTTAGTTTAGGGTTCGATACTTATTGACATTCAATTTATATAAGAAGTATGTAATATTTAAATTTAATTTAAGGTTTAGAATTTAGTACCTTATGTAGGAGTATTTAAATTCATAAATTTTCATTGTCAAAAGAAAAATTCAAAAAAGAAAACTCTTTGTTCACATATTCACCATTTGTATTCAAATATTCGTCTTGTGTAATATTCAAACTCAATTTCAATTTAAGTTTTAGTAACTTATATAATATTCAATTTTCAATTTAAATTTTAGTAACTTATGTAATATTCAAACTCAATTTAGATTTAAAGTTTATGTTTGATACCTTATATATTTAGATTTAGTAACTTATGTAATATTCAACCTCAATTTAGGTTCAAGATTTATGTTTTATATCTTATATATTATTTAAGTTTAGTAGTTTATATAATATTCAACTCCATTTAGGTTTAAGGTTTATGTTTGATACCTTATATATCATTTAAATTTTAGTAGCTTATGTAATATTCAAACTCAATTTAGGTTTGAGGTTTATGTTTGATACCTTATCATTTAAGTATAATAACTTATGCAATTATTCAAATTTAATGTCAATTTAAGTTTTAATAACTACTTATGAAATATTTAAATTCAATTTAGATTTAAGATTTGTGTTTAATTCAGTAACTTATACATTTTAAATTTATATTCAAATTTAAGATTTGTGTTTAATAATTTATGAAATAACTTATACACAATTTAAGTTCAGTAACTTATGTAATGTTTCAATTCATTTTATATATTTAAATTTAATAAATGAATAATTTCATTTTAGTACATTATGTATAATAAGAATTTTCGATTTTGGATTTAGAGCTTAGTACCTTAGGTTAGGGTTCGAGACCTTATTGATATTCAATTTAATGTAAATTTAATGAATGAATGAATCAATTTCAATTTAAACTTAGTACCTTATGTAATATTTAAATTTAATTTAAGGTTTAGGGTTTAGAGTTTAGTACCGTATTAAATATTTAAATTCATAAATTTTCATTATGAGGAAAAAAACTCAAAAAAGTAAACTCTTTGTTCAGATATTCACCATTTGTGTTCAAATATTGAAAAATTGATACTCACCTAATAAATTTTGGAGAAGCAAAGCAAATGTTCATTAATCACTTTCCACCCTCTCAGAACAGAGATAAACCATTATAAAAAGTTGTAAAAATAAAATGTAAATCAAATTCAAGAGAAAATTATGAAGGAAAACCAATTCGTGAATTAGATTGCATCTATGAAGGTACTACATATAAACTTAAACCTAATTTGAGTTTGAATATTACATAAATTGCTAAAACTTAAATTAAAATTAAATTGGAATAATATTAAATAAATTACTAAACGTATATACTATATAATATATCAAACATAAACTTTAAACATGAATTGAGTTTGAATATTACATAAGTTACTAAAAATTAAATTGAAATTGAGTTTGAATATTATATAGGGCGAATATTTGAACACAAATGGTGCATATCTGAACAAAGAGGGTCATTTTTTAAAAAATTCTCCTTATAATAAAATTCATGAATTTAAAAATTATATAAGGTAATAAACTTTAAACTCTAAATTAAATTAAATTTAAATAATACATAAGGTACTGAACTTAAACTTAATTAAACTTAAATTGAAATTGATTAATTAAGTTTACATATATAAATTGAATGTCAGTAAGGTACCGAACCATAACCTAAGATATTAAACTCTAAATCCTAAATAGAAGATTTGAATATTACGAAAGATACTAAATTTGAATTGAATCATTCATTAAAATTAAATATATAAATTGAATATCACGTAAGGTATTAAACCTAAGATATTAGACCCTCTAAATTGAATATTAATATTATATAAGGTATACAAGTTAAACTTAAATTGAAATTGAATCATTCATTAAATTTTAAAAAATATATAAAAATTGAATACTCCCTTCGTCCCAAGGTATTTTGCAATTTTGAGCCTATCCACATTTTTAAAAAATGTGTAAGAAAAGATGTAATGACTAATGAGTGATGTTTTAAGGAATAAATTTATAAAACTTTATGAATAAAATGGTAGATTGAGTGTGAAAAAAGTAATGACATATGCGTAATTATGTGTATATTTTGAGAATGAACATACATTTTTTTTATTTTATTTTTTGAATGTGCAAATTGTTATGAGACATTCAAATATGACAAGTGTATAAATTGATGTGTAATTGAGGGAGTATCATATAAGTTGTAATATTACATGAATCACTAAACTTAAATTGTATGTAATGTACTAAGCATAAACGTTAAACCTAAATTGAGTTTCAATATTACATAAGTTACTAAAACTTAAATTGAAATTAAATTTAAATATTACATAAATTACCAAAACTTAACTTAAGTGGTATATAAGGTACCAAACATAAACCTAAATTGAGTTTGAATATTACATAAGTTACTAAAACTTAAATTGAATATTGAATATTACACAAAAACCTAAAACTTAAATTGAGTTTGAATATTACATAAAACGAATATTTGAACACAAATGGTAAATATCTTAACAAAGAGTGTCCTTTTTATAAATTTTCTCCTGGTAATGAATTTAAATTGAAATTGAATCATTGCATATTCTCAATATGTCACATAAAAGCACTATCCATTTTAAATAAGAAAATATTTCTCAATCATTCTACAAAATTTAATTTTCTTATTAAATCTTTTATTCTTCAATAAAACTAACGTATTAAACCCTAAACCCTATGGTGGCTTTTGGTATGTTTGATGGAGCATGTTAGCTGTGAAGACTTTATTCTCCAAAGAGTTTCGAGGTTGGCAAATTTTCTTCATAGATGTAAGATCTGCTTTTTTCAATGACATTCTCTCCAATTTCTCACGATTGATCTGGAGTAATAATTTTTTTAGCGGCTATAGTTTTTCTAAACACAAAGGGGAAATTATATTTGAACAAAGATGGTCATTTTTTGAATTTTTCTCTAATAATATTTTTTTTAAAAAATTTAAATATTATATAAGGTACTAAACTATAAACCCTAAACTTAAATTAAAATATTACATAACTAAAAGTAATTTAACTTAAATTAAAATTGATTCATTCATTCAATTTACACATATAAATTGAATAATGTCAATAAGGTACCGAACCATAACTAAGGTACTAAACTCTAAATTCAAAATTCTTATAATACGCAAGGTACTAAAATGAAATTATTCATTTATTAAATTTAAATATATAAATTGAATTGAAATATAATATAAGTTGCTAAAATTAAATGGTATATAAAGCACTAAATATAAACCTAAATTGAGTTTAACCAAATTCAGGATAAATGTTTGGAGTTTTCAATTGAAAATCATATTTTATGATAAACTAATGGAGATCCAAATGCATATTTTCAAATTAAATGGCAGAGGGACACTATTAATTACAACTAAATCTAACACTATTTTATCCCCTTTTACCGATCCAATGTCCCCAATTTTCTCTCTAAATCCAGTTAATAAGTATTTAATTTTGAAACTCTGAGCCTAAAATTAGATCCAAGCACAAACCCAGATTAAAGCACAAAAAAAATCTCAATAGCTCTCTTGCATAATAATTCCCCTACCACATGTATACTAATCAAGGGTGCAAAGGTGAAAAATCGCTTGACGAACATATTTGGACTCCTAACACGTAGCCGTCTAGAGACTGTCTAGGCGAATAATTATATTTTTATTTTTTTACTTATTAAATCAAACATATGTTCTTATTCCTAAATCAAGCCAATTTCTAAAATAAAACAACTCACCCACATAAATAATTAATTGGTACACCCACTAATTCTAATTATTTCACCTTTTTTTCCCTAGCTTATTAAATTCTGATATATCAAGAGGCAGAGAATTTAATAAAATATGGCTAACCAAATTACACTAAAAATGGTGGATACATAAAATTAAATTGTACTCCCTCCGTCCCACAATAACTTTCACACTTTCCTTTTCGGGACGTCCCACAATAACTTTCACACCCTTAAAATAGAAAACTCTTTATAAACTCCACCCTCACAATATACTCAATTTTACACAAATGCCATTATTTTTTCTCCACATATACACAAAAGTCAACTCATTATTTACTTTATACATAAAATTTTACAAAATTACCCCTCAAAACTCTACTCATTATTACATTTTCTTAATTTACGTGTCCACTTACCTATGAAAGTTAATATGGGACGGAGGGAGTATATAAAATATTGTACTAAAATTAAATTGTATATAAATTAAATTATGAATACTAAAATATTTGAGAGGAGCAAGCCATTTCTGCCAATTTCACTCCCCCAATTCTGCAGATGTGACATTTCTAGCTTGGTAGAGGAGGTGACATGTACGGCTCTTCAGAATTGGGTTTTGTGTGTAATTGCAATACAAATGAAGGGCACAAATGACATTTTACCAATACTTTTGTGTGTAATTGCAATACAAAATATCTCATGTGTGTAATTGCTATACTTTCTCAAATTTTGTACCCTATTGGAAAAAATCTCAAAAATAAAATCGGATAAAAATTATAAAACTCAAAAACTTGATTACAAAACCCAAAGGGCGCGGCTAAAGGCACCCAGCTTTCCTATGAGTACACCCATGCGATGAGTACACACACAAAATGGATGAGGACACCCACCTGGAAATCCCTAAATTATCCTTTCTCAATTAAAACCCTAAAATCATTCAGATTCTCAAATTCTCGTACACCCATCTCCCTTCCTCTCCCGTCTCCTCTTCCTCCGTCGCCGCCGCCCACGTCGCACCTCCCCCACAGCGTCGCCGCCCACGTCGCACCCAGACCTGGTCCTAATGTTAGGCCAACGAAGCAATCGATTCAGGCCCAGAAATATTTTAATTTTTTAGGGGCCCATATTTTAAGATATCTTTTATAATATATATATATAGTGAAGGGGAAGGAAAAATTAGGAGAAAAAATCTAGTCCTAATTCAGTTTATATCTTTTAAAAGTTTTAACTTTTTCAATTTACGTCTCAAATTAAGTGCCAAATTTACATCATTTTTTGTCCAATTTACATCACTTTCGTCAAAAACTTGAGATTTCGGGCAAATATTCCAATTTACATCCTTTAAATTTAAAAATTAAAAAAATAACATTAAAAATTTCTTAAAATTTAAAATTATTCGTATAAAAAATAAAAAAAAATTCTAAAATTGTCTATAAATAAAAAATTCTAAAAATCTCATTAAAATGTCTAAAAATTATAATAATTACATTAAAAATCTGAAAAATCTCTTAAAATTAATTAAATAAGTTAAAATCTTAAACATCTATTAGTTAAAAATTAAAAAATCTAAAACGTGTAAAAAAAATCTATATTGTTAACCCTTTAAAACTTATATATTGTTAGTCTTTTAAAAATTGTTTTACATTATGTTTTATAAGTTCGTATAAAATAAAAAATGTGAAGGGATGGACCCTTTTTTAAATTTCGATTCAGGCCCAAATATTCCTAGGACCGGCCCTGGTCGCACCTCCCCCACAGCGTCGCCGCCCACATCGCAGATCGCGTCGGCCGCCTCCCTCCTCAGCTACACAATAGCGACGCCGACTGCACCCCCCTTCTCCACTCTCCTTGCCGGCAGTTCGCGACGCCGACCGCACCCCCCATCTCCGCTCTCGTCGCCGGCGGTTCGCGACGCCGACTGCACCCCTTCCCCTCTCCACTCTTCTCGTCGGCGGTTCGCGATGCCCTTCGCGACGTCGACTGCACCCCGTTCACGACGCCGACTCACCCCGATGCCCTTTGCGGCCGCACCCCTCCCCCTCTTCTCGCCGGCACCGTCATACAAAAGGTATGTTGGTTTGAGATTTTTTTTGTTACAGATCCAAAAAAAAAAAATTAGGGTTTTGAACATTTTAGGAAAATTAGGGTTTTTAAGTAGTTCGGGAATTATTTTCGAACATATTGAGTTTGTTTTGAAATTTTTTTCGAACATATTGTGTTTGTTTTGGAAAAAATTTCGAACAACTTGAGTTTGTTTTGGAAAAATTTTCGAACAAGATGTTCGATTTTATTTTTCGGACAAATTTAAGTTGTTTTGAAATTTTTTTCGAACAAATTGAGTTTGTATTGGTAAAATTTCCGGACATTTCAACTTTGTTTTGGTAAAATTTTCGAACATATTACGATTTTTTTGTTGAATTTTTTGGATTTTTGATGTTTTGGTGGTGATGGTGTGAAATTTTTTGGATCGGAATGATTCGGGTGTGAAATGATGAATCCGGTGTGAAATGGAACAGATGGGTGTACTCATCGGGCCTTTTTTTTTTTTTTTTAAAGTACAGGAGGGTAAATACGTCATTTCGCAACACCATTGAGACAAAAAAAAATTCCTGTGGGTGTACTCATAGGAAATCCGGGTGCCTTTAGCCGCCATTAGACAAAAAAAAACTTGGTATTTTTGTTCTTTGCGAGCAGTCCATATAAAGGCCCATTAGAACTTTATTGGGCTTCTAGAATTATAGGGCACGACTATTTGCACCTCCACATTTGTTAATCTTACTCCCCCAATTGATGACTCCCCAAATTAAGAGAATGTTTTTCTATGTCTAAATTATTTTTGTCAAAAAACCGAACCGCACCCCTTTAATTTGTCTAAAGAAAGGAGTAATTTAAACTCAAAATTACCGCTTTCTTTATAAAAATTATTTACTAAACACATCACACTCAAAAATTCTAATTTATCTTATTTTTCCTTTCTCCTATAAAAACCACAACTGCCGTCGCCGCTCTCCTGTCGAAGCTTTTCGTCGCCCGCTTCTCCTTTTCTCCCATATCTGTAAAAATATATATAGCAGTAAAAAAAAAAACTTCCTTCCTTATAAGTGATCACGGTGCGGTTTTGTGATTTTTTTTGACAAAATTTAAATTGTCTTGCTAATTGCGGTTCGATTTAATTAGTATACAATTTTAAACCACGATTTATCTCGTAAAAGTGAACATGCGATTTTGAACAATTGCGATCAATTTTAAACGATTTGACGATTTATATAATGGTATACTGTATCATACAATTACAAATCAAAAACTAAAATCTACCAAACTTAATATTAATATTCAAAAGTAAAAGCAGTGATGAAGAGGAAATTGTCTTTTGTGAGATTAGAAAAATGAAACATTAACACTCATATTTTTTCTCTTTATTGATATTATAAATATATTTGTGTAGTGTAGTATAGTAGTAGTAGAAAAATGACACAACACATGATAATAGTAGTAGTGGTCCTAGTGGAGATTAGTGAAACTTGGGAGGGTAATTGACAAATTAACTTTGTATATTTACTAAATTTATTTATTAATATTAATTTTTAATATACACAGTGGAGTACTAAATTTTAATATCAAATTATCTATTAAACTAACGATGCAGTTAATTGTCTAAAATTTATATTGCCCCGTTATAGCGGTACGATTTAATATACGGAGTAATTTTTTAAACCGCGATTTAAAATGATTTTTCAAACTAACGGTGCAATGCGATGCGGTTCGGTCGGTTTTGACGGTTTTTAAAATTTTATGATTAACCCTACCCTACCCTTCCTCCCTCCCCCACCCACCGCCCAGGCACCCACTATCCCCGCCCACAAGCCCATTCTTATTTCTGCATCTGCACGGTAGCATGTACTCACTCCTCCTTCCACCAAAAGTGTAGTCATTTCTTTTTTTAGGTCCACAAAAAATGCGTTTATTTCATTTAAATGGTTCACTTTAGAATATTTTTTTTTACTTTAATAACAAGATTGAGTATCTACCAAATATATTCTTAACTCATTATCTCAAATATATTTTTTATAAATAAAATATGATTTTTTGAAAAATATGTATAAAAAAAAGTGAGCACACTTTTGTGGACAGAGGGAGTATGTATTTTTATTTTTATAAAAATAAAAATTAATAGGTAAATCTATACATTACCAACTTAATCCATTTGTAATTTGTTAATCCCTCCTTCACTTTCACGTTATATATAATAAAATAAAAAATGAAAGTTTGGGCCGAAGCAGGGTGATTAAGTAAAATAGAAAACTTAAGGGTGCAATTATAGAAACTAATAAAAATTGAAATCGATGATATTTTGGAATTAACTGACAACCATGAAATTAGATAGATTATTCAAATTGATATCTCATTATAAATAATATACACATCATTTACGATAAAATGTTGACACAAATAATTTCAATATGCTGAATTTGATATATTCTCTAGCATTTAATTCCTTTAAAAAAAAGTAACTCTTGGTTTGGTGAAGGAAAAATCATTACTCCAATTAATATGAACACAGAGCCAGCAAAGCAAACCAATAATAGTGTAGCTACTGGTAAGTATACCCAACACATCCCCTATTCTACTTTGTTGTTTTATTAATTCCTATTTCACTATTTTTAATACACGACACGCCTAAGATACATACATACATGATACATGTTATAAACAAACGAAAGATACGTATGTACATTGTATCGATGCAACTAATTACGTGGTGGGGATGAGGAATCTGCTCGATTTATTCGTTTCTTTCTGTTCCTCCATGCACGTTGTATACGTCTAGCTGCAAGTCCTCTCCAGTAAGGCGATGCATATCTGCAACAACAAGGGTCCCCCTCATTATATATTGTCACTAGTAAAAAGTTCACATTCAAGGCTTTGTATGTAAATTACCTTATGGCCCCTTGAACGCGTGGACTTTTCAAGAATCTCGCGAAAAGACTTGTCACTTGTTCAAGGTCTGCTGCTCGTAATACAAATGCTTCCACGTAAGTTACGCAAATCACTACTCTGTTGCTCAATGACTTATGCCCCGGAATCCTAATTCTCGTTCCATCTGAAGATAAGGCGCGTTACAAGTCATTACATTTGCATCCTCGACAAGAAATTAACCAGCCTAATCACAATAGAAATCTAAGATCACAAGTAGTATAAGTAGCATTTTTTTACCTTTGTTTACAGAGGAATGTTCGAGGGACCAGGTAAGAAGTTCTTCACCACAAACGTCTCCTTCAGACAAAGGAGACGAAATCCCATCTTCACCAGTGCTAACCATCTGTCCTCGAATTATAAATACCATTTTGTCGATGAGACCACCCTGACATAATATCTTACTGCCTTTGATATATGTTTTCGTCGTTAGCCTCTCGCATATAGCATCTACTATAGGCTCATCCAACAGTTGAAATATTTGAATCTGTAATTGGGAGATGCACATGATCGATTATGTTGCAAACAAATAATACTCCTATTATGGATGGATCTTACTTTCTTGATGTATTTAAAGAGATGACGCCTTATTTCTCGTTGAAGGTCTTCTGGTAAGTTCTCCATCAGCTTTTCTTCGTTCACACCCCTAGTCGCTGCCCAATTGAAGCGCTCCGAGTCTTTCACTTGTCTGCATGGAAGATCATACACCAATTTAGTATAAAAAGGAACACATGTGTAATGATAACAATTATCATCACTCTGCAAATAAATATTCCAACGTTTGCAGATCTGGAGGTAATTGGCGATGGCGCATCCACTGCTCAACATCACGGCGTTTTAAAGACATTTCGAACCTCCTGAAAATAGGGAAAATGAATATCAATTTTCACTAGTCAAATATAAGGGAAAGTCCTGTAATATTTTGGTCGACTTGAAAATAGTAACTTGGAAGTATCAGTTAAGACTAAAGTGGTACCTGCGTCCAAGGGCCTGGAGAAAATTTTGCATATTTCCAATAAGCAGAGCAAAAAGCAAGAGGCCTAATGCTATGATGGCCATTGTGAAAACAACTTCCAATGTATGGTAGCTAGGAGTTTGATTTCCAGCAAGGGTACTAATTTGCTTAGGTAAACAATCACAAGGTCGATTTGCTTCGTCAGTTGGTTGGCCTTTTAAACGGGGCTTTAAAATCGAAAAAAATACTCAAGAATTGTATACCTGGAACCCCCAAAAGAGTGAGTAGGCGTATCTTTTCCCAACACTTTGGTAGGTCGTTAGGTTGACAGCAGCTCCATAAATCCCCATGTCAAAACCGTCTTCCAAAAAACAAACAGTTGCATTTTCGTTCTTTTTCCAGGATTCCCACGTTGGATCATTTTCGAACGATCCATAACTATCTCCATGTCCGCAGTCAATGAAATCATAACAATGTTTAATGTTGCTTTGTCTGCAGGCTTTACGAAGGCATTCATTGACCCTCTATGTACATGAAAAACGAAGAAGCTAGCCTTGTGACTTTTACTATGCAACTAACTATATGAATAATAAAAATGCTGTTTACGAACCTGTAGTCCAAAGATATACCAGCACGAGCCAACCACGTGGCTAGCCAAGACGTACATAAGAATATTTATGGCAAAGTCTGCCCAAGCTGACTCGAAGATGAAGCCAGTTAGAGACGAACCATAAACCAAAGGTAAGAGTCTGTACAGCCTCGGAAAAAACTGACAAACAATTGTTACTTGAAGAAGATCTTTTGCATAATTGGCTCTGGTTGCTCTTAGGGAGCCTGGCAAGATGAATATCATGATAATCTACAGAAACGGAGTATTCATTTTAATCAATAGATATACAGCAGTAGTTCATAGGTTCACATTAACAAAAGAGCTTATGCATAAGTCATTACCTGCGGGAGGGGCAACGCAGCAAAAAAATCGACGAAAAAACATCCAGAAAAATAATTCCAGGCAATCTTTCGAGGGTTATCAACTAAATCTCCAGATCCAGCAACTGTGGATTCCGGAGCAACATAAGCTAGCCTAAACTGCAAAAGAATAATGCATATATATTGCTGTGTTAATAATACGAAAAGATTCCGAATGCAATACTAATAGCTAAAAGTACAAAGTGAGTATATGTACCTGAAGGAGGATATGAAGCATGTATATGAAATCAGTGATGGATCGGAAGGCGAAGATTGCTATAGTCATGGGCCTATTTAGAACTATGCACTTGTTCTCCTAGGAAAAGATAGTGACATATTTTCTCTCATTACACATATATTACACTAGGCCATAACTTGAAGACTACAAAGACGAAAAGAAGCTTACTTGATGCACAAACAACAGGAGAAAGAAAAACGGGTCCACAAGTACTGCAAACGAGCAAGAAATCATGAAAAACTTGTTCCACCTTTGAACAACTTTTGTATGAGAATTCATTACTCCAGGGATGTAAGAAAGCAGACATGACCACATTCTCTTTGCCCAACCTTTTGCATCTCCATAGATCATATTGTGATACTAAAATGCACGAGAATCGAACATCATAAGTTCATTAATTCACTTAACTTGTATGCAAAAAAACACAAACTAATTAGTACCTTAGCATCAAGTTCTGGTGTAGTTGATGAAGGCTTCTGGGCATTGTAGAGTCTGGGGCAAGTTGTGCAATATGGATCATTGCACACCCCCAATTGCCCTGATCTCAACAGATGTTCATTTTTCGCAATATCATTACCCTCGTTTCGATCATTTGAAATGTGTCCTTTTCTTTTGGGGGCAGGACGAGGGTATAAAGGACCAGTCACGTGCCCCCTTTGAATTCTTAAGGGACCGGTGAAGCCCACAAGATTAGGCTCATAACCAGAGGAATCTGAGGGGCTTGCAGGTATAGAGAAGGACACACTTCTATTTCTATCTGATGAAATTCGTAGCATCGGTATATCATCGCTTTCAGAAGAAGCCATTCCTCAAATATAACTACAATTGTTAACAACATGTATTCAATACTTGAGTAAAGCAATTGAAAGGGAATTCAATTTTATGCCAATTCTTTAAAAATATAAACCATATATAGCTGACATTAAACTTGCAAACACACATAGTATGCATCAAAATATCCCTACTCTTATACAATCAGAACTAAACTTAATTACAATAGATTCAAGAAAAAATCTGTTCACCAGAGTGCACATCTAAAGCACAAATCTTTAAATTCTCACACAATTAAAAGAAGACTGGGAAAGCCACAGATATAAACTTGAGAGTCAAAAAGATTCCTAAAAAATAACTACAAACAACATGTATTCTATACTTGAGTAACATCAGTGCCCCATTAATACAAACAGAACTGAACTTTATTACAATAGATTAAAGGAAAATTCATGCTAGAAAAACATGTAAAGCGAGGGAAAGAAAGAAACGACAGTTAAATAAACAAACCTGGTTTCAGCAAGGAAATGATGAAATTCAGTTCTCACCAGAGTGCATATTTAAAGAATAAAACCTTAAATTATCGGATAATATTAAAGAAAGACTGGGAAAGCAGCCACTGATTTAGACTTGAGAGTCAAAAAGATTCTTTATCTTTCAATTAGTGAAAGAAAAAAGAGTGTGGGGTTTGAGCACGTAGTCGTAGATACCGCACTTACTTTTACAATTTCCTTTTAAAACGTTTCACAATTATTTTCACACCTTTAAAATATTTTTTTTTTATATACTTCATTCTTACAATATCTTCAAATTTACAAAAATGTAATTACTTTTTATGCATACATACATAAAAGTCAACTTATTGTTTTACTTTATATATAAAAATTTAAAAATTACCTCTCAAAATTTCAACTAAATTCAATTTTCTTATTTTAGTACCATTTCACATGAGACGGAGTGATTACTTTGGTAAAGATAAAGTTATGATAAATCAGATAAAAGTAGCATAAAAGGGACTTTCTTATTATGGGGGACAGCGTAGAACAAAACTGAGAAGCAAACGTAGGTAGGTTGGTAACAACTTCAAATGATTAAGTGAGAAAGGGAAAATTCAGTGTAGAGTTTATGAGATAAAAAAAAAAAATTATTAATTTTCACACGTATTTCTTTTCGAGAATTTAATATTATCATTTTCACTCAAAGTATTATACTAAGTTCGTGTGCCAATTTCATGCTAGCTAGACCTCCTAGAATCATAATGCACAAAATTCTACTACAACTTAATTATACAAAATTTGAAATTTAGGTGCATATTTTTTTTACTTATAAACTATTTATCTATTATAAATTTGAGATTTATCTCATAATCTCAGATAAGAAGAGTTGTACTTTTTTTGATAGAATAGTCTTCTGGTGATTACAACTGTTGACGTATCAGCTGATGGAGTCAAAGTCGCCAGACAAGCTAAATATAATCGACGAGTAAAAATTGAGCACGTGTCATACTTAGATTTTTTGGGAAAAAGATACCCCACCCAAATTTTTTGGGTTGTTCTTGGTCATCAACCAACCATGGTCATGAAATAATATTGAATTTTCCTTTTTTTTTTTTTTTTTTGTCACAACCTGATCATCAAATGACCGATAAACATAGTCTTAGTGAAGTAAAAAGAGCGGGGAGTTTGTCTAAAATTAAAAAGTAATTTTATTATAACTATTTATAAAATTAAAAAATCTTTACTACCGCACTCTATTTTTCATAATATTAATAAATAATTTATATATTATAACTCGTGATAAATCAGATCAAAGTAGCATAAAAGGGACTTTCTTATTATGGAGGACAGCGTAAAACAAAACAGAGAAGCAAACGTAGGTAGGTAATAACTTCAAATGATTAAGCCTCAAAATGTCCAAAACATTGAAACTGTCGCAAAATTAAAAAGAAAAAAAATTGTGTATTTCTTTCCAAGAATTAATATTACTCCCTCAGTCCCTACTTAATTACTCATAGTTTTGCACAAATTTTAATATATAAATTATTTATTAACATTATGAGAAATAAGAGTAAGAGTAGTAAATAATTAAGTAAGAAACAACAAAAAATGAAACAGTAAATAAGGGAGTATCATTTTCATTAAAAGTATTATCGTTGTACTGTGTTTGTGAGACAATTTCATACTAGCTAGACCTCCCATAAACTAACTTTAAAGCTTAAATTAAAAATACTAGAATCATAATGCTCTAGAAATTTGTGGAAAATTACAATTTATCTCATCCTACAGGCTACAACATAGTGCAGAAGCCATACACTAAAAAGACACACCAAGTTATTACAGGGTACAGAAGGAATCTATTGCAGTTTCCATATGACTAATTATGTGGCGGACTTGAGGAATCAGCTCGATTTATTCGTTTCTTTCTGTATCTCCATGCAACTTGGATTCGTTTTGCTGCAAGTCCTCGCCAGTATGGCGATTCATATCTGCAATGCACCCCAAATTCATTTTTTATGAGCAAAATGAAGACAATTTTTTGAACAGAAGTTACCTTATGGCGCCTTGAACGCGTGGACTTCTTAAGAATCTCGAGAACAGACTTGTCACTTCTTGAATATCAGCTGCCCGCAATACCAAAGCTTCGACGTTTGTCAAACAAATTACATCCCTGTTGCTCAACAATCTATCCCCTGGAGTAATTTCTTTTCCATCTGAAAAGTTAAGAGATAGAGGTGTTCAAAAATATGTGTAGATGAGTATGACTTATGCATAATGAAAGTCGAGGCTAAGAGTTTCACTTTTTATACATAAGACTATATTGCTTGTACTCCAGTGCAATACAGTATCATGACAATTGTCTCCAAGATAAAACGACTTTAAAGCTTTCCACTCGCTGCACTATGAAACATGAGCTATCGAATGGCAAATAAGTATCCGCAAATGTTTTTGTTGGATTTGATTGATTGAAAGAAATGAACAATGTGGGAACTATATATAGAAAACAAACAAGGAAAACACTAAAAGGCATCATTAGTAGAGTCTACCTTTATTCATGGAAAAATGTTCGAGGCACCAAATAAGAAGTTCTTCCCCGCAAACATCACCTTCAGACAAGGGAGAACTAATCCCATCTGCCCCCGAGCTTTCCATCTTCCCGCGAATTATGAATAACATTTTGTCGACGAGATCACCACGATATACAATTTTACTGCCTCGGATATATGTTCTTGCCTTTAGTCTCTCGCGTATAGCATCAACGATAGGTTCATCCATCAGGTGAAATATGCGGACCTGTAATTGGCCAATGCAGAAAATTCGTCAAAAATATCACTGCATTCATCGTAACAAGTGTGCACATGGACTTAATCTTATCATTTAAACATGGTAAAATTCTCTATTAGAACTTACTCTCTTGACAAATACAAAGAGATGACGCCTAATTCGTTGTTGGAGATCTTCTGGTAAGTTCTCCAACAGATCCTTTTCCTTTACAACAGTAGTGGGAGTGGCGGTCCAATTTAAGCGTTCAGAGTTTCTGACTTCACTGCATGGAAGCACACATGCATTCAACCAATTAGGCACACTGCTTAAAATATATATATGCCTAAAGAATATAAAAGGCTTGGTGCTTGCATAAAATATTTAATCAATTCTAGCCCTGTAGCATATGTGTAACCTTCGCAGTTCTTCAGGCAAGCGATGATGGGTCATCCACAGCTCAACATCGCGGCATCTTACAGACCATTCTACCCTCCTGAAGGAAAAAAGAAATTAAATTCTTCCACTAGATATTGCATTGAAATAAAAGTAGTCAGATGTATAAACCTGCGTCCAAAAGCCTGGAGAAAATTCTGAACATTCCCAATAAGCAGAGCAAAAAGCAGAAGGCCTACCCCTGTGATGGCCAAGGTGAAAACAACTTCCCACACGAAGTAGCTTGGCACTTGATTCCCAGCCAGGGTACTAATTTGCTTGAGAATTTTAAGATGTATTAGAGAGAGAGAGAGAGGGAGAATCCATAAAAAATACTAGTAGTATAAAGATACCTGAAACCCCCAAAACAGTGAGTACACATATCTTGTTACTATACTTTTCCGGGTGGTCAGATTGACAGCAGTTTGATATATCCCAAATTCAAAACCATCTTTTCCAAAACAAGCAGTTGCATTTTCATTATTCTTCCAAGCTGAAACATCCCCACTATTACCAAACCTTCTCATGTAATCATTTCCATGTCTACAGTCGATGAACTCCATGCACCTCGTAATGTTACTGTCATGACAGGCATCTTGAAAGCACTGATATACCCTCTACATAAGAGTAAATTAAGAGATCAAGAGGAGCTACTTAAGGATCACAAAAACTATAAACAATTCAAGCAAGTGCTCTAAGAGTCAAAAGCCAACCTGTAGGCCGAACAGGTACCAACACGCGCCAACCACGTGGCCTGCAAAAACAAATGTAGCAAGATTCATGACAACATTTGACCAGGCTGACTCAAAGACGAAGCCATTTGGAGATGAACCGACGAACAAAGGTACAATTCTGTGTAGCCTTGGAACCAATTGAACAAGAATTGCTAATCGAACTAGAATTTTTGCAAAATTGGCACCAGATCCGATGGGGTCTAGTAAGATCAATAGGATGCTAATCTACAGAAAGCGAATAACACAGTATTAGTAACTATCACTTTAATCTACAGAAACACAGAGATTATTATGCAGTGGATATACTTACCTGTGACAGGGGCAGTACAATGAAGAAATCGATTATAAAAAGTCCAGAGAGATAATTCCGGGCAATCATTTTAGGGTCATCAATTAAATCTGCTGGTCCCACAACTCTGGATCCAGGAGCAACATAAGCTAGCCTGAACTGCAAAATGACAATGTTCAAAAAGCAAACAAAGCATCAGATATTAAATTGCAATGCCGGATGTGCTCTGTCATACAAAAGTACTATGTCCAAAACTTTCTCTAAAACAATTTGTGTGTTATGAATAAGTAGAAGTGAAACCTTTTTTCCTTATTATTAATATATTTCTTTTAATAAATATTATTGTTCAAGAGTTGAGCAACTCATCAACATTGGAAATACCTGTTTTCAGACATAGAATAGTTCACATGAACCAAATACAATTCACAATAGAATAACAGAAACTCTTATGAGAACTATAATATGAAAATGAATGAGTAGTCAATCGCAAGTAATGTAGTTCCAAGAGTGTATGTATATGAACCTGAAGGAGGATATGGAGCAAATAGATGAAGTCATTCATGCTTCTCAAGACGATGAGCGTTGTTGCCACGGACCAATTTAGTACGATACACTTGTTATTCTGAGACAAGACAGTCCATTAGTCACCTTCTCCAGTTATGCAGTAACTTCATCGATAAAGAGTAACAAAGATCAATCATGATTTAATAACCCATTCAGCTTTAAGAGAGAATAACCAAGGCACTAATGGAATATCACAAGAACGGAAAGAAGAAAAATTAACTTTGAAAATCTTACCTCCTGCACATATAGCAGAAAAAAGAAAAACGGATCTAGAAAAACTGCAAACGAGCAAGAAAAAATGAAGAACTTGTTCCACTGCTGAATAAGACGTGCATGAGGATTCATAACTCCAGGAATAAAAGATAGCAGAAAGGACCAGAACCTATTTGGCCAGCCCCTTATCTGCAAGAACGTGCAGTACATTTGTGACTGAATTTGTACATAAAAGCATAGAATTGCAATTGAAAAATACAGGATATTAATAACTGGTCAGTACCTTTGCATAAAATATCTCTGATGTTGTTGAAGGCAGCTTAGCATTGTGATATATTGGACAAGTTGTGCAATATGGATCATCACACATGAATCCCAGATGGGCAGGGTGTTGATTTTTCGGTGTATAGTGATCGACCTGAAGGACGAACTCGTGGTTCCTGTTAGCATACAGAGGACCACTCATCTGTCTTTCAGGGCCACTGGAACTCATTCGTCCACTTCTTGTCCTGCAGGTTGAAACACCTCTAACACTAGACCCATTCCCATCATCTGAAGGTATCAAATCCATCTCACACTACACAGTTTTATGCTAAAATTTATCAATATTCAAATCGTTTGAACAAAACAGCATTCTGGTCATTCACTCACTCACTCACTCACTGTAAAACCCATAAGTAGCACAAAACACAAGCACAATGGAAGAAATACTTGCATCATCTGAATGTATCAAATCCATCTCACACTACACAGTTTTATGCTAAAATTTATCAATATTCAAATCATTTGAACAAAACAGCATTCTGGTCACTCACTCACTGTAAAACCCATAAGTAGCACACAACACACGCACAATTGAAGACATACTTGCATCATTGCGCCCTTCCACAAACAGAGGTTAAAAATTAACAAATTGACAAGATATAATTCCAAGGAAAAAACCAAGCAAGTAAAAAAAAAGACCAACCCATTTGCACACTGATCAAGAGAGAGAAGCAGAAAAATTCACTCCCAAAAACAGTCACATAAATAGAAATGTAATAAAAGACTTATCAAGCTGTAAAAAATCAAGAAAATGAATAGGCATAGCAATGGGAAAGCCCAGAAATCACACTGTATAGGAGCAAAAGTGCCAAAGGTTTCTTGACTTATGCACATCTAAAAATCGAATCTTTAAATTCTCAGATAATAATAATAATAATAAAAGACAGGGGAAGCAGCCACGGATTTAGAATTAAAAAGATTCCTTATCTTTGCATAATTAATGAAGTTAAGCAGCCACTGATTTAGACTTAAGAGTCAAAAAAATTCTTTATCTTTGGGTACCACGTTACTGTTTTTCTCCCAAGTAAAAGAGTGTGGGGTTTGAGTATGTAGATATTTTTTAAATAGTTTAGTAAAGAAAAACGTGGGAAGCAGGTCAATACTTTACAGCATGTACTGGCCCTTATGATTAAAGAAAAAGATGATAAATCAGATTTATATAAAAGGGGCATTCGACCAAGATCCCCACTTATTATTATGGGGGACACTATATGGGGGAGAGCTTGTTGTTAATTGGGAGGAAATTGGAGTTTTGGTCCCACCCGTGCACTCTCGTTTTTTTGTCCCATTAATTTTTTTCCATTTTGGAGCGAAAATTGGCGCCAACATTGGATACTAACACAATTGGAAGGAAAATTGTCAAAAAAGGAGGGAAAATTTTCTACATCTATATATACACTCTCCAACCTCATTATTGTGCTTCATCTACACCCAAACCACACAAAAACAAAAAATCCAAAAAATCATGTCCACATCCTCCACATCCAAGCCGAAAAATGTGGTATGCCATTGTGGAATAGAGGCTCGTACGTGCATTAATTTCCAAGCCAGAAAAAAGCAAAGGTAGGTTGTTTTATACCTGTTCCGATTCACTAAGTGGTGTTGGATGCTCGTTTTTTGTTTGGGCCGATGAACTCGAAATTGCCAGACAAGGAATTTTTCCGGACATGGTGAGGAGAATTGACTCACTATTGCTTGAAAATCAAGACCTCACCAACCAACTGAAGAATGCAAAACTAGCTGAGGAAATGTATAAGGACTTATCTGACCAACTAACAACAGAGGTAAGCTTTCAAGATGAAAAAGTTGAAGACCTAAAGAAGAGAGGAACTTTCTTATCATGACAATAATATTATGTGTTCTACTCTATATATTCAAGTTCATAGGGCGAATGTAATCCTAAGTTTATGATTCTAATATGTATTCCTAAATTTCAGTTTATGATTCTAATATGTATTCCTAAATTTCAGCTTCTATGCATGTAATGTAACACAACAACAGTCTTACTTCAAGGCACTTTTCAATGAAATTGTTGTTTATCTATCAAACAGAATCACACAACACATTCACATAAGCATGAACAAACATTCAAATAACAATTCAAGTAAAAAACAGTGTCTGCATTAATCTCCATTAATAATACCAACATCCAAATAACAAAAAATAGAGTCTCCATTCCCACAAATTCCAAATACAAATCTCACACAAATTCCAAATATCAATCTGAGTCTCATAAACAAAAGCCATACCAAAGTTTCATCAATAAAACAGAGTCTCATAAACAAAAGTCATAAACCAAAGTTTCCATCTAACTAATTCTTCTTTCCCTCCCCCTTACATTTAGTCTTTTTCTGATTAGCAACCTGATGGAGATGAATACAGATGAAGAGTTACCATTTATTCCTACAAAGAAATCAACACTCTACCTTTCAAAATTCCTTTAAATTTCAGCAATTACAATTAATTCTCATTCTTGTAATTTGTCCCGCTTTTATTGAGTTATTAACTCAAACTCTTGTAATCCTCTTGTAATATGAAATTTATCTAAGGATTCTTCCTTATATTGTGTTTTCCGGCATTTCTATCGAAATCAACGGACTTCATCCTTTATCTTGTGTTTTCCGGCATTTCTATCGAAATCAACGGACTTCACCCTTTATCGTGTACGCTTCCCTGCATCACAACCTCCAATAAGCTAGACTTTGCAACAAACTTCTTACCTCCTGAAATTGTCACTCTCATTCCATCCTTGTTGGTTGTTGAACCACCACTGCCCCCCACATTCACATTACATCCAATAAATGTATTTGGACTAAAAGCCATTTTGTTGGATGGTGGAGGTTGCTTACTTGTGCCTCCAGAAGACACTAATCCTGAACCAATAAAATTTTGGGGATGAAAACCCATTGATGCAGGTGTAGGTGTACTGATTTTAACACCATTTGCACTGCTTGAATCAACATTTTCCCCACTCAATGTTTTCTGCAAATTCAAATTATGGATCATGTTTAAATCACACAAAACCAAATAAAATCACACAAGACCAAATTATAACTTCATTTAGAATAATACCTTGCCAACCTTGCCCTTTGAAGACATTGATGATGCATTTTTTCTTTTCATCTAAATAATTAACAAAACATCATAATGAGATACATATTTGAGTCAAATTCATTAAACCATGTATATCAATAAATTAAAATTTACCATGATTTTTCTCCCTGCCCTAATGCTTGGCCTAATAGGCCTTATCTCATCACCACTCTCTTCTGGCATCATGCTCTGCATTTTGTAAAATAAAATGTATAAAAATTCCACAACAAAGGACAGTATTCAAACAAATACAACACTTACAGTATCTTGGTGGTCTTCTTGTGTGTCAATTGGAGGAATATCTTGTGTTTGTGTCATCTCTTCAGGTGAGGTTCCCTGTCTTCATGTACCTCAGTAATTGACCTCTCTTCTTGTGCCATACTTGTTGAAGCACCCAACTTCCTTTCTTCTGCCTCAACCTCTGCCATATAATCTTCAGCAAGCTTCTTCCACTCACAAGTTTTTTCCATGTAACCCTCATCCTTACAAAACTTGCAAACAACCTTTCTCTCATGTTTTGGCAAGGGTGATATGTACCCTGTTTTCTGCCAGAGCTCTTCTCCATTCATTGGACTAATTGAAAACTGATACACGGCTTGATATGCCTCAACAGAATAACAATGGTTTACATAATCCTCAATGTCATGGTTCTGAGCAAGGATTGCATTTACAACATGCTTGCAAGGTATACCAGACAACTTCCATCTTCTGCAATCACAAGTATGAGACCTCAAATCCACTGCATATCTTGAACCATAAAAAACAGAAATCTCATAGTTGAAATCATTTGACTTCACTGGGATACAATCCTTTGAAGCATCCATTTCTTTGTAAATGAGAGCAGTAATCCTTCCACAAGTTTTTCTGCCTTCCCATTTTCTCTCACATTTATCTCTATTCTTCTGAAGCTTTGTCATCATGTATTCTCTGATCCATTCTAACATAGTCAATATTGGCTTCCTTCTTACTTATAAGATCACAGAGTTAAGTATCTCACACATGTTGTTCACCAAAGTATCACATTTTGCAAAGGTGGAGAAATGTGACCTTGACCATTGAGAAATTGGTTTCTCTTGAAGCCACTGAAAGCATCTAACATCTATGTCTTTCAATTTTTTCATACATCTGTCAAAATATGAGATTGTTGTTGCCTTGGCAGCAAACCACAAAGCCTTCTTGAATGCATCGCCTTTGAATCCTGCCTTCTTCATATTCCCATGCAAGTGCCTAATACAAAATCTGTTTTCCACACAAGGCAACACCTTCTCAAAAGCTGGGATCAACCCTTTTTGCTTGTCTGACATAAAAATGTATCCATCTTCCCTTCCTTCAATGAAGTCTTCTTTCAATAAGGTCAAGAACCATTCCCATTCTTCTTTGGTTTCTGATCTAACTACTGCATATGCCAATAAAATAGGTTCATTATTTGGATCAATGCCAATTGCAGTAAGCAGCACACCTTGAGCAAGTCCCTTTAGGTGACAGCCATCAACACCAATCCATGGTCTGCATCCAGCTTTGAAACCCATCTTCAATGCATTCAAGCACACATACAACTTTGAGAATCTGTTACCAGTGGGTGTTTGATCCAATTTCAGTATGACTGTTGAACCAGGATTCTTCTCCCTTAAGGTGTTGCAGTAGTCCTACAATTTGGTGTATTGATCTGTGATTTCACCCTCAATTGCCATCATTGCCTTCTTTTTTGCCCTGTATGCTTGATTGTGAGAGATGAAACATCCAAGTTTCTTCATTGCTTGGTTTTTAGCCACTGACTTCTTTGTTTGGTTCTACCCTCAGATCTTCCTCATAAATCTTGGCCAACCATCCAGATTTCACATTCTTAACATGGTAAGTCCTAGCACAAGTGTGATTTGGATTGTATTGTCTGATTTGAAATTGTTCCTCACCTGCCATCTTTAGTGCATTAATGTGCCAATCACATCCTTCTGCCTTGCATCTTGCATATAATCTCCTCCCATCATTCTTTGTTATTGTCAAACTTTTCCTTGTTTTCACACTGTGGTAGGTAATTGCATCTTTGAATAGCTTTTTTGAAGCAAATATTTTCTCAAGGAAGAAACAATGGTTTTCAACTTGAGATCTCCTGAAAACAAGATCTGGCCTATCACCATCTTCATCAGCTTCAGATTCCCCAAGACTCTCAAAATCAGATTCATTGTCTTGGTCAATTTCTTCCCCCTCACTGGATGAATCAGACTTAGAATGGTGGTCATCAATACCACCCCACTCAACTCCACTGTCAACATTCTCCTTATAAATAATATTATCTATCATTTCCTCATCACTTTCCTCTCTACCAATGAAATCAGAATCTTCATTAGAATCTGAGGTATGCATATCATCTATCATTTCCTCATCACTACAAAGCTCCTTCTTCACCTCCAAAATGTGTTGAGTTTGAGCTTCATCATCAAAGATGTCTTCATTTTGCTCAAAATTACCCCAGTCAAAATTACCCCACTCAAACTCCTTCTCAATTTCTTTCCCTCTATCTTCAGTCTGCACCTCAATCTCCTTCTCAATTTCTTTCTCTCTGTCTTCAATTTGCACCTCATTCTGACCCTCAATCTGCCCCTCAATCTGCACCTCTGACCCTCAATCTCTTCCTCTTTGTCTTCAATCAGCCCCTCAATCTGCACCTCATTCTGACCCTCAATTTCTTTTTCTCTATCTTCAATCTGCCCCTCAATCTGCACCTCATTCTGACCCTCAATTTCTTTCTCTCTGTCTTCATTATGAACCTCAATTTCTTTCACTCTTTCTTCATTATGCACCTCAGTTTCTTTCTCTTTGTATTCATTCTGCACCTCAATCTGAACCTCAAACAACTTGAACACCTCATTCTCTACAACATCACCTTCAGTGAAGAACTCTGCCTCCCCTAAATAATCATCATATTCATCTAGTATGTTTGTTTTTATGCCAACCAAGCACACTTTGAACACCATAGTTTCTATGCCTAGGTTAAGTAACTTCTGTATGTCAGACATACGTTGGACCTCCTCTAACTTTCCCTCTTTGTTCTTCCAATAGTACTGCTTATCCTCAATATAGCCTAGTTGCTCACATAACTTACCTATATAGCTAATATTTGCCCTAGTTCTATCCACAAAATCAAAAACACTCATTGACCCACCATTATATACTAAATCTCCATTATCATCTGCACTAACAGTTCCCCCATGTTGCAATAACATTGTATAATATTTCCTCATTCCAATGGCACCTATAAACATTTAAACAAGAATTTTCACTAACATAAACAAACATGCATGTGAATTCGACCATATAAAACCCAAAACACTAATGATATTTTCCAAACTAAATCAACAAATTACGAGTTACAGGGAATTCACATTTTAAAAAATGAAGAAATTTGAAAAATCTAAAATCGACTGAAAACAACAACATTCGTTCACATTTAGTTACAGTGAAAATCCATCTAAAATCGACCCAAAACAACCACATTTAGTTCATTCGCAAGAACATACTGCCATTTTCTCCAAAAATCGACCCATAAACTTCATTCTTGAGCAAAAAACGAAACAATTGTTTGTAAGAATAAGAATGGTGGAAGTGAAATCGAAACTTACAATATGGGGGTACACCTTTCTTCAACTTACGCCTTTGTCGCAACATTTCGCGTCGATTTCACACGAAATCGTTGTTTGGAATTTGGGGATTTTGAGTTTTTGACTTTGGGAATTTTTGGCACGATTTAGGGTTCTGGCACAATTTGGGAAATTTTGTTAAGTGTTGACGTTGGGGAGAGTGAAAAATAACTGACTGACGGCCACGTGATGGGCACGTGAGTCTGTCCATTAAAACTTAACGGGGCTGGGATGAAATTTCAAAATTTGCACAATACGGGGACCAAATGTGATAAAATTTAACCTATTGGGACTAAATGTGAAAGTCATGAGACCAAAAAAATGAGGGTGCGTGGCAGGTGGGACCAAAACAACTTTTTTATCTGTTAGTTGATTTATGAAAGAATTGTGTGTCTTGAAATTATTCCATATAAAATAAATATAAGTGTAATAAATTTAAAGGAGAGAGAGAGAGAGAGAGAGAGAGAGAGAGAGAGAGAGAGAGAGAGAGAGAGAGAGAGAGAGAGAGAGAGAGAGAGAGAGAGAGAGAGAGAGAGAGAGAGAGAGAGAGAGAGAGAGAGAGAGAGAGAGAGAGAGAGAGAGAGAGAGAGAGAGAGAGAGAGAGAGAGAGAGAGAGAGAGAGAGAGCAGAATGTTTAGTGAGAAAAAAATGGTTTACAATGTGGTCAAAAGACCCTTAGTACATGTAAATATGTGTATTTTTGTTGTTGTTGTGTTTGCATTAAAAGTAACTTTAAATGTTGTCAAGTGTCTACTCAGGTGTTCTTTGATGAGTTACTCTACTCTCTTAAAGCTTAATTACTACTCCACTATGACACTCGTGAACAAGGTAACTAAATTGTCTTCTTGACACATGTGACGAGCCGCTAGATTGATATAAATGGCTCTCAATTGGGCAAGGTCGTGGTTGTTCAGCTTAGGTGACCTCCATATAGACTTGCTCGTTGCTTGACCTACCATGATTGACTAGCATGAGGGTTGACCCCTAAGATGGATGGAACAACTTGATGAGGTGGTGTGATCGAGCATAATTGAACCTTTGACTACTCTTGACTCTAAGTTAATTGTCACCGTCCTATCCACCTGTCGACTGGATAAGATCATATATTTAAACTTTAAAAGTAACTTTAAATGTTGTCAAGTGTTCACTCGAGTGT
The DNA here is from genome assembly GCA_963675135.1 of Galeopsis tetrahit. Taxonomy (NCBI): domain Eukaryota; kingdom Viridiplantae; phylum Streptophyta; class Magnoliopsida; order Lamiales; family Lamiaceae; genus Galeopsis; species Galeopsis tetrahit. Next base: position 93,783,980 of record OY776119.1, read on the forward strand.
TCTATGATGTTGTCACTCTACTATTTTAAAGCTTAATGATTACTCCAACATGACACTCATGAATAAGGTGATTAAGTTGTCTTCTTGACACATGTGACGAGCTGCCAAATGGGAAGGGCTCTCCATGGGTCAAGGTGGTTGTTCGGCCTAGGTGACCTCCATATAGACATGTTCGTTACCTGACCGACCATGCATGACCGGTCTGAGGGTTGACCCCTAAAATGGGTGGAACGACTTGATGAGGTGGTGTGATCGAGCATACTTGAACTTTTGATTATTGACCAGTCTCCCTAGACTCTGAGTTGTCGCCGTCCTATCCGCCAACCGCTTCTATGACTAGACAAGATCATATACTTAAACTTTCTACATTATTGATCAGAGATAACATGTATAGATGTCATGGATGGTTGACTTGCCTTTATGTACCTTTGGGGAATGTTAGTTCGACAATAAAGTCGACCAACACCTGCCACCTGATAGTTGTTCGTTGTGCATATGTGATTCCGAACTGGCCAATTTTGATCGACCACTTGAGCAACCTCCATGTAGTGTCTGATTGATGTAGTACTTGACGGGAAGGTAGTGAGGACCTCGATTTGGTGATTGAAAATGTGAGTTTCTCCAAAGGCAAGTACCTTAGTTTGACATCTCAAAGAGCTTGACTGACACATTAGATCAACAAGTGTGTTTTTTCTTCAGCTCAAACCTTGATCGCACTGATGGCTACTCTAAGGTTGTCAAGTACAAGCACGTACAATTTCTCATCCAGTATCAGTTTTAAAAATAGACATATTGGCTAAATCTGATCACATTTTTTTTTTTAGTATGCGTGTAAAGTCAAATGTAGTAAATAATACTTCCTCTCTTCCTCCGTTCATTTTTTATAATTCACATTTTGAATGGATACAAGATTTAAAGAAAATTGATTATTTATATAAGAAGTGAAAGTTTGAAGGTGAAAATAAAGTAGAAATAAAGTAGTGTGTGAGAGTAATATTTCATTTTTAGAAAATGAGAATTATAAAAATTAATTGACAGAAAAAGTGAAAATTATAAAAATGACCGGAAGAAAAAGATTATTACTTAAATTATTAAAAAATATTTATAATAATATAAAGGATATCATTTAAGTTACTGAAACATATTAGTCACATGAAAACTTATGCAAACAAAATCTACCCTTGTTTCAATAATTGATTAAAAGATAAATATTCAGAATATTATTTAATAAATTTAAAAGAACCAAATAAATAATTTAAAAAAATGTAGAATATAAAAATAAAATCCAAAAAACATTTTTTTCCATTTTATTTTTTTCCATCTCTAGTCCTAATTTACAACTAGGAACCATTCATTCAACAACAAAATGCAGATGCTATATCGATTAAACAGATACACCAAGTTATTACATCAAATTTTCCCTCACAACCTTATCTCACCAGTACATATGATACACCTATACAATGGCTCGCTCCTACAGTGGTACAAAATAATCGAAAGATACATGTATTCTAGAATATACGAACCTATGGTAGTTTCTATATGACTACTTACGTGGCGGGCTCGAGGAATCAGCTCGATTTATTCGTTTCTTTCTGTATCTCCATGCAACTTGGATTCGTTTTGCTGCAAGTCCTCGCCAGTATGGCGATTCATATCTGCAATGCACCCCAAATTCATTTTTTATGAGCAAATTAAAATGAAGAAGTTTTTTTGAACAAAATTGATGAACAGAAGTTACCTTATGGCGCCTTGAACACGAGGACTTCTCAAGAATCTCGCGAACAAACTTGTCACTTCTTCGAGATCAGCTGCCCGTAATACAAAAGCTTCGACGTTTGACATGCAACTTACTACCCTGTTGCTCAACAATCTGTGTCCTGGAATCCTAATTCTTTTTCCATCTGAGAATTAAGAGACAGAGGTGTTCATTTTTGTACCAAATAAGTCTTTTTCCAGCTGATGCCATTAGTAGTTTTACCTTTATTGACAGAAGAATGCTCGAGGCACCAAGTAAGAAGTTCCTCCCCGCAAACGTCACCTTCAGACAAGGGAGAACTAATCCCATCTTCCCCCACGCTTTCCATCTTCCCGCGAATTATGAATACCATTTTGTCCACAAGGCCATTATGGTACAATATTTTACTGCCTTGGATATATGTTTTCGTCTTTAGTCTCTCACGTATAGCATCAATGATTGGTTCGTCCATCAGTTGAAATATTCGGACCTGTAATTGGCCAATGCAGAAAATTTCATCAGCACCTTAACAAGTGTACCTGTGGACTTAATCTTATAATTTAAACATGGTTAATTCTCTGATATATAGAACTTACTTTCTCGACAAATTTGAAGAGATGACGCCTAATTTGTCGTTGGAGATCTTCTGGCAAATTCTCCATCAGAACCTCTTCATTTACACCTCTAGTAGCGGCCCAATTAAAGCGTTCAGAGTTTCGAACTTGACTGCATGGAAACACACATGCGTTCAACCAATTAGGCCTGCATATCCTTTAAACTGAACAGGAGTAGATAAATGAAGTAATAAATATGTAACCTTCGTAGTACTTCAGGCAAGCGACGATGGCTCATCCACAGCTCAACATCACGGCGTCTTAAAGACATTTCTAACTTCCTGAAGGAAAAAGAATATAAATTCCATTAGTCAAAGCTAGATGGAGACTAAAGTCGTACCTGCGCCCAAGAGCCTGGAGACGAAAGCTGTACCTGCGCCCAAGAGCCTGGAGAAAATTCTGAATATTTCCAATAAGCAGAGCAAAGAGCAGAAGCCCTACTCCTATGATTGCCATAGTGAAAAGAACTTCCCACACAAAGTAGCTTGGCACTTGATTCCCAGCTAAGGTACTAATTTGCTTAGAAAACATTCAAAAGATGAATTTGTATCAGAGAAAGTCGTCTTTAAAAACATATATATGTAAGAACTCAATCAACAGAGAAAGATACCTGAAATCCCCAAAACAGTGAATACACATATCTTGTTAATATACTTTTATGGGTGGTTAGATTGACAGCAGTTTGATAGATCCCAAAGTCGAAACCATCTTTTCCGAAACAAGCAGTTGCATTTATATTCGTCTTCCAAGCCTCCCATTCTGAAACATTCCCATCATCCCCCCCAAACCTTCTCACATAATCATTTCCATGTCCACAATCGATAAACTTCATGCATCTGTTGTTGCGGTCCCCACAGGCATCTCGAAAGCACTGATTTACCCTCTGTGTCAAGAGAGATGAGCTAAGGAATTGAATGCTAATACAAAACAATGAAGGAAAAAAAATAGTTTTTAAACCATAGTTTGGTTTTAGTCCTGTCGACTTTCAACCGTTCTACATTTTAGTCCAGTAACTGGTTACAGGAGGTGAAACATGACGCTGACATCACAAAGTCTGATAGGTCTACCAGAGGTTTCACCTCCTATAGACTAGAGCAGGTTAAGGGACTAAAATGTTGAAAAATTGAAAGCTATTGAACTATTTTCAATTCGTGAAACCGAAATAGGAATAACTTGCCGGACTGAAAATACAAATTGGCTTGGAATCTACAGAAAAACAAGAGAAAATGCTCTAAAAGTGGAAGTCAACCTGTAGGCCGAAGAGATACCAACACGAGCCAACAACGTGGCTGGCCAAAACAAATGTAAGAAGATTCATGACAAAATTTGACCAGGCTGACTCGAAGATGAAGCCAGTTGGAGATGAACCAGAAACCAAAGGTAAGAATCTATACAGCCTTGGAATCAACTGAACAAGAATAGCTGCTCGAAGAAGATTTTTTGCATAATTGGCACCTCCGATGGAGTCTGGTAAGATCAATAGAATGATAATCTAAAGAAAGCAAATAACACAGTTTTAGTAACTATCATTCTAGAATTACAACATTATAATGCAGCAGAATGGTAAGAACACGACATATAAGTATAACTACCTGTGGTAGGGGCAGTAAAACGAAGACATCGATAATAAAATACCCAGTGAGATAATTCCGGGCAATCAGTTTAGGATCATCGACTAAATCTCCGGATCCCACAACTCTGGATTCCGGAGCAACATAAGCTAGCCTGAACTGCAAAATGACAATGTGTATTCACTTGTGAGACATAACGAAAAGACTAAGTCCAAAAGAATAGGTGAAAACAGAATAACAGAAACTCTTATGATAACTATAATTTAATGATCAGGCAATTATAAAAGAGGCTTCAATGTACCTGAAGGAGGATATGTAGCAAATAAACGAAGTCAGTGAAGCTTCTCAGGACGACGAATGTTGTTGTCAAGGGCCAATTTAAAACGATACACTTGTTACTCTGAGACAAGACAGTCCATTAGTCACCTTCTCCAGATATATATGCAGTAACTTTATCGATAAAGTAACAAAGATCACAAAATGGTATCAGCTTAAAAGCATATAAAGATAAATGAAACGAAACACATAAGCCACACTTTGATCCTAGTGTATTTTCGACAACGTGTAAAGCACATAGCATCTCCTGCACATATAACATAAGAATGGAAAGAAGAACAATTAACTTTAAGAAGCTTACCTCTTGCACATATAACAGGAAAAAGAACAAAGGATCTAGAAAAACTGCAAACGAGCAAGAAATGACGAAGAACTGGTTCCACTGCTGAACAACTTTTGCGTGAGGATTCATAACCCCGGGAATAATAGGTTGCAGAAAGGACCACATTCTCTTGGCCCAACCTTTCGCATCTCCGTGTAGCATATTGTGAATCTGCAAAAATGTGCACAACCTTTGAACATTATGACTTCATTGACTGAATTGCAATTGAAAATATAGGAAACTATACCTTTGCATCAAATATATCCGATGTTCTATTAGGCTTCTGGCGCCCCTTAACATTATAATACATTGGACAAGTTGTGCAGAATGGATCATTGCATACTCCCAGCTGCCCAGACCTCAAAAGGTGTTCATTTTTCCCCATATAGTCATCCACTGCCCATTCATTGTTTTTGGTTTGATCAATTGAAGAGGGATATCTTTCCACCTTGCGCTCGCTCGTTTTTTGGGGAGGCTGAAAGACGAACTCCTGGTTGCTGTTAGAGTATATAGGACCACTCATCTGTATACCAGAAGCTCGTCTTTCAGTTCTGAGAGGGCCGGTGAAGCCCACGAGGCTGGCCTCGTATTCGGAGGATTCGAGAGAGTGTGTGGGGATGGACATCGATGCACTTCTCGTCCTCGTTGAACGACCTCTTGACGAGCCATTCTGTTCGTCTGAGTGTAAATAAGTGCCTGGTAACATAGGTGTTTTGTCTCTTTCAGAAGCAGCCATTCCTCAAATGTACCTTAAATCAAGATATTACAGGATGAAAATCAAACACAATTGCCATCAATTCTTGAAAATTCCATCATATTTTTTCTCATTCTGCATACTCATATGATTTTTTAGTGAAATTTCTCAACAGAGAGCATAATTTCTAGGTGATATATATCAAACTTTTACAAGTCACCAATTGAGCACACACATATGAATATTCTATCCAACATTAAACAGTTTAGTCTAAAAGCTTGTAAAAAAAAAACAGAACAAAGTAGCATCAAAAGTGAACAGAAACAAACGGAGAGAAGCAAACCTGTTTCAGCAAATTGAGCAGAGAAGTAGTCAAAAACAGCAATCTTGAAACATAAAAAGGGGAAATTGACTGGAAATAACAGCAATGGGAACGCAAGAATTGAAATAGGGAGAGCGAAATGCGTTGAATAACTTGACTTGTGAACAACGGGTGAAGTGAGAGAGAATAGTCTCAGTCTGTGTGTTTATTAAAAGGGAAGACTGAAAAGCGCTGACCCAGAATTTGCACGCAACCAAGAATATGGAAACACGTATACAAATACCAATGTGTGTACAACGGCGCCGGTTGGTGTCGTTGTGGGTAACGATATCCGGCAGTACCGTTAGCTTTGGATGTTGTACTGTTACTGTTAGGAACTTGGCGTAATCTACCATGCTTCTTAGTTTTGTCGTATCTGCCCTGAGTTGACCCACCCAAAATGTCTTGGTCTTTTTTTCAATTATATGTGATAAATACAATTTGCCATGTGAAAAACATATCCATCTTTTTATTTCTAAGTACCATCGCTTTTCAATCATCTTACCGCCGGCTAAATTTTCCATTTCAAACGGGATTTATTCTTGCACAAACTTTCTCAAGTTGTAAATAACTGTAAATTTATTCTTTTATCTATTAATTTTTTTTATTAACTAAATTTTGATTCTGTATTAAACTTTTTTTTTTTTACAAAATCATCCGTAAGACTATCAATCGTGATCACGTCAAAAAAAAAAAAATACTATGAACCATTATAATGAAAATAGATAAGGAAATATTTCGACCTTTGAGAGGGACTTAGGGGTGTTTCTTTTGGGCTTTGGGTGGTTTTAAAACCAGATTTTTGAAATCCTGGTTTTTGAAATTCCAATGAATAGTAATATGGGTGTTTCTTTTGGGTTTTGAAATAGTGAAGGATTTAACTTTATGTCAAATCAAGTTGTAAGATTGAATGAATTTGAATTATTATATTATTGTTTGGTGAGATTATAATGATTAGTTGATTAAATGTATTATATTATTGTATTATTATATTATTATATTATTGTTGAAAAAGAATATAATGATTGGAGTAATATTATATAGATATAACTTTATGTCAAATCAATATGTTTGATAAGGGTGGTTTTGAGTGGATTTTGAAAACCGATTTTTAAATCCCGAAGTAAAACGGGTTTTGGATCTTGAAATCCAAAACCTGGTTTTTAAAACCAAAAGGAAACATCCCCTTATATTAAAATTAGAAAACATTTAATAGAGATGGCAATGGGACGGGTATGCTCTGTCCCAGGACCCGTCCCACCAGAAAATTCCTACACCCGGACCGTCCCGTCCCGCTTAAAAACAAAACTCGACGGGTTTTACCCGCTCCATATAATTTTTTTTTTAAAATTAATTTTAATGTATACAATATATTTATTTTGATATTATATAATTCAAATTAAATGTATAATTGTTTAAAATAACATTTCATATTCATTTTATACTAAAAAACTACATAAAAAATATTTTTTCAAACATATATATATTAATATACATATAAGTTTATAGCGGGTACGGGTACGGATAGGTGGGGCGGGTTTGACAAAAACCACGACCCGTTCCATACCCGCTTAACCGGGTCCATACCCATCCCATGCGGGTCGGGTTCAATGCGGGTCCGAGTTTGGATTCGTCCCATTACCATCCCTAATATTTAATGGGACAATGCAAGTTATTACGTAATTTAAATTTTTTTGCTGACATGACACATTTATAATGATACAACATTATTCTTTAAATCTAATCTAATTTCAAAACGTCTTATTCTGGCACAAATGAATTTGCCAAGAATTTTTTTTTTTTTTTTAATGAAAGTTAAATACCCATCCCTTTTTTCCCCTCCCCATGACTCGAACCCAGGACCTAAGGCCTAGGTAGTGGTGCTCTAACCACTTGACCTATCCCACTTTGTCATTTGCCAAAAATTCTAATTTGCAACAATATGTAAAATTGGTGATTTATTTGTAATTATCGAAAGGTTTAGATTAGATTACAAATGAATGAAATGTGGTGATTTAATTTGCAATTAACCCATTAAATATTCATATAAAATACTAATTTTAACCTTTTAGTAATATATCTTAAGATGGATACACTCCACCTAACATTTAAACACAACCTAACCCTAACCCTAAGCAGCAGCCGTCGCCACCCAACTCCCGTCACCAGCCAAACAAATTTAATTTCTTTTAAAAAGACTTAGAGATCTTTAAAAAAAAATTACATTTTTTGATAAATCAGTGTCGATCGATACTGGTTTGTCAACCATGGAGTGTATGTTCAACTATAGTTTATCGATGAAAAATGCCCTTATCGAGAACATTTTATCGATTTTTAAAAAAAAAAAAAAAATTCGATAAGATATTGTCAACCATAATATTTATGGTTGACAATATCTTGTCGAAAATAAAAAAAAATAAAAAATCCTACCTGTTTCGCCGGCGACTTGGGTGAAAACGGGCGAGCTGCCTTGGGTGGTGTTTAAGGCGGTTGGGGGAGAAGGCGACGGCGTCGCTGGGCAAGGAGGGCCCCGCCGCCGCTGCTTGTTGTAGGAAAAAAAAGATGGAGGAGGGAGAAGGGGACGACTGTTAGGGTGGGGGCAGGACGATGGCTGGGGCGGAAGCAAGGATGAAAATATCCGAAAATGTTCCCAATATATCCTTGATATATCAATTTTTTATGGTCATCGATATTGATATTAGGAAGAATCGATATTTCCACGAAAAGGAGGGAGGAGCACTAGGTGGCGAACGGGTGGTTGGGGCAGGCGGTTGGGGTAGTTGGGGAAGAAGAAAATGGTTTAGGGTTTTAAATGAGGAAGAAGAAGAAGAAAAATTAGAATTTCTTGTGGTGCCCAATTATCATACAAAATTTAAAAGAAATGCGTATAATAGGTAATTTGAGGAAAGTGCATCTATCTTACGTGTATTTTGAAGGGTGCATGTATCGGGGAGTGCATCTAACATACCTGGAGGGGCATATAACCCAAGCCGAATATATTTTAAATGGTCCTAGTTTAAGTGGGACATGCATTAAATATCATTAAGGCCACAATTATACACACACGGACCTATTGAGGACACCCATTGACTAAACACACACACTGACACCGTAAGCTGAGGACACCCACCTGGAAAGATCTAAAATACCCCTCCACTCATATACCCTAATTAAAACCCTAACTCTCTTCCTCCCTCATTTTCCAAACACACCCACCCCTTCTCCCTCCCACTCTTCTCCAGCGGCTCTCCCACTTCTCCTCCCAACGGTCGCCGCCCACCCCTCCTCCATCTCAACGGCCGCCGCCCACCCCTCCCTCCTCCATCTCATCTCGACTGTTCGCTCTCGCCGCCCCCTTCCTCCTTCGAACGCCGCCGCCGCCGCCACTGGAGGTGTGCGCGATCGCCACCGCCACTGCTGGAGAAGGGCGAATCCTACGCCGCCGCCCCTACAGAAATTCGCAACCAAGCCCTCTTCTCCTCCCTCGTCCGCCACGACCGTCGTCACCCTCCTCCCAGAGAGCGGCCGCTCGCACCACTCCTCCCTCGTCCGCCACCACCCATCTCCCCTCGTCGCCGCCCGTTTCAGGTAAGGTTTTTGAAAATGTTAGGAAAATTAGGATTTTTAGAAGTTCGGGAATAATTTTCGAACATATTGAGTTTGTTTTGGAAAAAAATTCGAACAATTTGTGTTTGTTTTGGAAATTTGTTTGAACAACTTGAGTTTGTTGAGGAAAAAATTTCAAACAAGATGTTCCATCTTTTTTTCGGACAAATTTAAGTTGTTTTGGATTTTTTTTCGAACATATTGAGTTTGTTCATTAAAAAATTTCGAACATTTCAACTTTGTTTGGGTAAAATTTTCAAACATATTAAGATTTTTTTTTGTTGTTGAAATTTTGTGTTTTTAAGAGTTTTTTTAATCAAAAGTATGGTGGTTGTTTTGGTGATGATGGTGGGGATGATTCCTGCCTGCGTGAAATGGAATGGGTGGGTGTACCCATCTTCGTTTTTTTTTTTTTTTAAATTTCACACGAGGGGTATATGGAACATTTCATATGCTCCGTAAGATGAAAAAATGTCTGGTAAGTGTCCTCAATAAATCCGTGTGTGTGTATAACCGTGGCCTATCATTAAAGGGCCAAGTATTATTGATGGGACCAATATTTGGGCCTAATTTTGGTGGTCCTTCGCCTCTTGTTACATACCCTTCCCCAATTAATTCACCCCTAAAATACTAAATACACTCCCCTAAATTATTTAAACTCCTAATTTCTCTCATTTTTCCGCTTCTTCTTCTCCTTTTTTTTAATGCTACTACAATGCCATCGCCATCCCTACCCTTTCCCCAGTCTGTCGCCGCTCAAGGCCTCCCTTGGTTTTTAGTTAATTGAAATGAACTTTCATATTTTGAATCTTGTTGTTCGAACATCTTTTCCCAAGTTTTTTTGTACTATTTTTATGAATTTGTAGATTTTTGATCAATGATATATGAAGGTTGCTTGCGGTGAAGGATGTTGGTGCACAGGGGATTGGGGATGGAGAGAGAATCAGGGACTAGGGGTGTGCATCGGTCCAAAATCGGACCGGACCGGACCGGTCGGGATCGGAATGTGTGCTAAAGGGCGGACCGGAGACCGGACCGTAATTAATCCGGTCCGGGTTTGGACCGGTTGGACCGGATTTTTTAATTTTTTTTTTAGTTTATGGAAGCAAGAACAAGATTGATGAATTTGTGTATGAAAATTAAAGTGTTTGCTCTTCATTACGTCAATGTGAATTTTATTTATATTATTATTAATGATCTTTTGACCCTAAAAATAAATTAAATATGTTTGTTAAATTATATATTTGCAAAAAATGTAATAGATTTCAATACATTTTCACCAATTACTTGTTTTGAAAAATAATTGAGAGTGCATTAGTAAAAAAATATAAAAAAAAATTAAAATAAAAATAAATTCCGGTCCAAACCGGTCCGGACCGGAAGACCGGAATTCAAAATTTATTGGACCGGAGATCGGACCAAAATCTAACCGGTCGGTCCGGTTCCAATCCGGTCCGGTTTTATTTTGAACACTCCTATCAGGGACTACGTACAAACTGCACTTTTACAATATTTTTAATTTTACATAAACTGTATTTAGTGTTGTACCTACAAATACACATATATAAGTCTAACTATTTTCTTTACTTTATATATAAAAATTTATATAATTATCCCTTAAAATTTTACTCAATATTACATTTTTTTTTTTAAATTTGTATATTTATCTATGGGGGAGTAATATATTATTTTGGTGTTGATGATGTACATATTAAAAGTGTTATATCTAAATGCAAAGTTGTTATGGGTCTTGCATGAAAATGTAATAATGGCTTCGTTGATGCGGGCGTCGCCGAAAAAACAAGATATATTATTATAATAGCTTTAAATATTTCAAAAACGATCTCGTAACTTGTTTTTGGCACGTACACACAATGGAAGTGATACATGGCGGAAATCTGAGTGCCTGAGTCACTCGGCGCCCAATCCAAACAACCACTCATACGTCTATATAAATTTGCCCCTGTTTCTCTCTCATGATCAAAATCTCTCTCTAGAAGAAAAGTGAAAAATGGTGGTGTCTACTGCAATAACCGACTCCGACGAACACATCCGCTGCACTTTCGCTTCCAGATACTCTCAAGCCTCTCTCCCCAGGTATGTTAATGTCACACACATACACACACACACAGAAAGGTGCGGTTTCAGTGATTTGTTTATCTGATTTGAATAAATTATTAGGTTCAAAATTCCGAATGCGTCGATGCCGAAGGATGCGGCGTATCAGATTGTGAAGGATGAGTTGATGCTGGATGGAAACCCTCGCCTCAACTTGGCTTCCTTCGTTACCACGTGGATGGAGCCTGAGTGCGAGAAGCTAATCATGGCTTCGATTAACAAGAATTATGTTGATATGGATGAGTACCCTGTTACTACTGAACTTCAGGTCCCTACTTTTATGCCTATTCATCAATGTTAACTTGCTAATTTCCCAAAAGAGGATGAATAGTAAACATGTGTGTTTTTAAGTAGGGGGATTTAATTTGATGTGAACTTAATATTTAACAGTTTTGAAATTGGAAAAAGTAATACTCCAGGTTTATATTTAATTTTAGGTGTGGATTGGGAGTGTAATTTGAAATCCTTTAAATGGCCAAAAGATGCTCCAATTTGATAAATTCAGTAAATTGAAGTTTGGAATTTGGAATTTTCTTTCGTTTTCTTCAGAAGTAGTTGATGAAAGTTGTGGAAATAAGTCTGATTTTGGGAGATCGTATCTTAATTCTTAAATTTAGAAATCTCAGTAAAAGAGACTGATGGATTGAAGATAATTTTGTATATTATTATTTGAATGTAAAATTCAATTTATGTTCTTGTTTTTAAAATGTGTACATATGTTGAATTTATGGGAAAAAATAGTAATTGATAAAGAGAATTGATAGAAGGAGAGAAAAAAGAATTTGTAGAAAACTGGATTGGTAGAATCAGGGAGGGAAAAGAAAAGGAGAAAGAATTTGTAGAGAATTACAAAATAATGCATAATTTTTATAAATTGAGAAAAGGTAAATAGAAGAAATTTGGAGCCTCACGTAGGAGAGAGAATTTTAAAATTAGATGTAGGAGAGATATATGGATATAAGATCTTGAATTTCGAAAGTTTAGAAAAAGAGAGATTTGGTCATTATCCTGGGATTTTTTTTTTTTTTTTTTAAATTTTCAGAACACGTTGGTTGTTTATGAAATTGTTGAGCGATTTATAATCTGTTTATCTGTTATGTAGAATCGTTGTGTGAATATCATAGCCCATCTTTTCCACGCGCCCGTTGGTGATGATGAAGCAGCCATTGGTGTGGGCACGGTGGGATCTTCAGAAGCTATAATGCTTGCAGGTCTTGCTTTTAAAAGGAAATGGCAAGCAAAGAGAAAGGCACAGGGCAAACCTTACGATAATCCTAACATTGTCACTGGGGCTAACGTCCAGGTATACGTTCCTCTCCTCTGTCATTATCTGCTGTCGATTATTAGTCAAACTCGAGTTTGTGTTATGTACTATAAGGGAGTTAAAAAGGTTTTGGACAGTAGAGAAAAAGTGGACTCTTTTGGGACCAAAATTGTATAATAGACAAGTTATATGGCCAAAAAACTTTTTAACTTGCACTATAAGTGATGTCAAGAGTTTCTAAAATTCTTATAAATTCATACTGCAATTGATATTATTAGGTCTGCTGGGAAAAGTTTGCAAGGTACTTTGAGGTAGAATTGAAAGAGGTAAAGCTAAAGGAAGGATACTATGTGATGGATCCAGCTCAAGCTGTGGAAATGGTGGATGAGAACACCATCTGTGTTGCAGCCATTTTAGGTTCTACACTTACTGGAGAATTCGAAGATGTGAAGCTTCTCAATGAACTCTTAACGAAAAAGAATAAGGAAACTGGGTGGGACACCCCGATCCACGTTGATGCTGCAAGTGGAGGGTTTATTGCCCCGTTTCTTTACCCGGATATTGAATGGGATTTTCGTTTACCATTGGTGAAGAGTATCAATGTCAGTGGTCACAAATACGGGCTCGTTTACCCGGGTGTTGGGTGGGTAGTATGGAGGAGTAAGGATGACTTGCCGGATGACCTCATCTTCCATATCAACTACCTCGGGTCTGATCAACCTACTTTCACCCTCAACTTCTCTAAAGGTAATTTTGTTTATTTTGGTTACAATGATGGTTCAGGAATCCCCTGAATTGAATCCACTATATTTTAGGTAGAAGGAAATTGTTACTACTATATATAGGATTTATAAAGTAGGCTTAGTTAATTTTTGATTTTCAGGTTCTTGCCAGATCATTGCCCAATACTATCAGTTCATCAGACTTGGCTTTGAGGTAATTTTTCCAACCCATCATCCAATTATCCTCAGTTTGTAGAATTGTTTGAAGGGTTAAGAATTGGCATCTTTAATTATCTCTACTTCAAGGTCAAATAATTTGTGGAATTTGAGACATTATTTTATCTATATATGTATCAGAATAAATGACATCCAAGACAATAAAGAGAAAGAGCAACACAATATTAGTACTAGTATGTTTGAAGGGATAACAATTGGAACCTTTGCTTTAGTGGGCCTGGTTGAGAATGTTATGTTTATTTTTTAATCTCTGTGTACGCCTCATCTTTCTGTATGTTCCAGGGTTACAAAAACATAATGGAGAATTGCATGGAAAATGCAAGATTGCTCAAAGAAGGAATCACCAAGATAGGCCGGTTCCAGATCGTGTCGAAAGACGTCGGGGTGCCGTTGGTGGCCTTCTCTCTCAAGGACAGCAGCCGTTACACGGTTTTCCAAATATCCGAATCTCTCAGACGGTTCGGATGGATAGTTCCCGCGTACACGATGCCTCCCAACGCCGAGCACATTGCTGTTCTGCGCGTTGTGATTCGAGAAGACTTCAGCCACAGCCTGGCGGAGAGGCTCATATCTGATGTTGAGAAAGTCGTAAAAGAAATGGACGAATTGCCCCCTCGGGTTTCAGTTAAAGAAGCCGATGTTACTCTTGATGATCTGCACATAGGGAAGGGAAAGTTGAAGAAGAACATTGCTGAGACTGAGAGAGAGATCTGCAATTACTGGAGGAGGATTCCGGACAAGAAAACTAGTGGAGTCTGTTAGAATTTAAAAGAGAGGATCTTATGTAAACTATAATATCTGACTACTATGTTATGTGCGAAGTGTAACAAACTAGATCATGTCAATAATCGACATGTAACTTAGGCAGTTGAGATCTTATGTTGTAATCTGAACTAGTTGAATTTCTTTGTGTCACTTTTTGTATTTCACTTTGTATTTAAGAATCATTAATACGACCTCTTTGTGCCACATTTTCGATTTTTTGTGCCACTTTTTGTCGTTCATTTTTTCATTTTATCATCAAAGTAGGACACAAAAAGCGGTATAAATGATATCCAATATATCCGAACTTCTTTTCCTATTTTAACTCATTTTTACAAGCACATGACAGGTGTTATACTTGTTAATCAATTTCTGAGACTGGCCTTTCTAGAATTATAAATAATTGTCATTAATTTGTTTTATTTATTTTTTCTTGAATAAAAAAGTGTACGTACTTACAATACATATCCAATAGCCCAACGCTTCATTATACCCCACACGTGGACGGTGAAATTGATTTCCTCGAATTAGTCGGTACTTGGACCAAATAGCCATAAAAAAAATTTGAAGTTGAGCCCAAAGATATGGTTTTAAGGGCTTATTACTCGTTATCTTCTGCACAACTTTCAAGTAAATTTTGCATACCAACAATAAGTTGTCCAACGATCACATTCAAATGCGTACATGTTGATTTTATTTTCAGGGGTTCAATTAATATTTTCAACTCATTGTCTTCTGCAAAGTTGCCAAGTCAATTTTGCCTAACAACATTATATGTTGTGCATCAAAGTCAATTATAATGTAAGGTTTCATGTTAGTTCTCTTTTCTTTTTCATTTTTATTGGTGTGAAATTGTTTGCTTATATTTTCACCTCAACATCTATATATGTGATTTGTGAAACTCCTTTGTACAGATCGAGGATCGATATCTACGTGTCCACATCGTATAGACTGAATTGAAACCATGACTCTAATATAATTACACTACTTCTTGCCCGATTTGCGACCTGAGGGTGTTCTCTAGTGTTGCAAATTGGATTAAACAAATACCAATTTATGATATAATAAAACTACGTACGTAGCACCAAAATTTAAGTGTTTCGATCAAAATGATTTACATTCACTAGTATGTAAACACTTTCTTTATTCAACTAATCAACAATAAAGAGATTACAACTAGAAATACTTCAACACTATATAAATTAGAATACACTCAATATGAAAACATCACAAATTCTTGTGTTTAACACTCAACAATCTTTGTAATAGATTGTATTAGTTCACTCCGGCCCTATCAACACTCACGTCTGATAGAGGTTGATTATTCAAGAATGGTGAACACCCATAGACTATTTATATTTGTGAAATATCCTCCAAGCTTATACGTACCGTTTGTCTGAAAAATAACTGAATTATAGTTGTAACAAAATAACGATATTAGTAATAGAAACGTAATTGTTTAACTTCACACTGCCAATTTAATCAACTAGCTAGGACGACTCAACTGATATACACCTCGATCGATAAACTCCATTGAACTAAGTCATTTGGTCATCTTCACTGAATTACCTCAACTGACCAATTCCACTTACTCAACTCAACTGATCCCAACTCACCTGAACTTGAGTTAACTTGTCTGAATCCAACTACACTAAAACAAACACAATAATTGATTTTGCTCATGATGTTTTTATTCCATCGAATTCAAGAGCTAATATTCATCCCATCTGGGATAACGTATATAGGTATATATATTTATGTATATGCAATTTAAGAGTAGAGGTTGTCATAGGTAGGAATGGAAGAAAGACTTGTTTAGGAAAATTGTAAGAAACACTAAATTATAGGAATGGTAGAGAGCATTTCAAAGGGCGTTGTTTCATCATGGTTAGTGTATAGATTTTCCTACAAAGACACAAGTTAACATCTTTATCTTATACCTACTATATATCCATAACCCCAAGAGTAAGTCACACTCAATTAATGAGCATTATAATTTTATATATCTTATACTATTAATTACTCAATTAATTATTTTTTGCTATATTTACATATCTTCATTAGTTAGCGATAATTCTAAGGTACGTAGTTTTACAATTGAATTGATCAAAAGAAAATTATTGTGGATTCAGTTGTTGGTTGAGGAAAAGGATAGTCTACCATGCATAATTGCGCTCTCTGTTTTTCACGGGCATTATATTCTTCAATATTGATTTTGAAGGAAATAATTATAAACAAATAAATGGAAGAGAAGAATGGTAGGCCAACAGTCATAATTATAACAAGTCTTAGGTAGATTTAGGAAGTTGAGAACAATGTTTTAATTTCCTTTCTAACAGTTATAACAGTTTATAGGTGTGACTAGTCAACAACAGTCGATGTGGGGTACTTATCTTTTTGGTTATTAGTTAAAGTAACATTTTGAGACTTTGTTATTTCCTATATACTCCCTCCATCCTACAATTTTATGCACACTTTGACCGATATAAAAATTAAGAAAATGGAATAAAGTGATGAGTAAAGTAAAATAAAGGAGGATTATTAATTATTATTGGTAATTAATTGACTAAATGGTAATTAATTGACTAAAGTGAAAAAAATTTGACTAAAGAGAAATGAGATTTGACTAAAGGTAAAATAAATGAGAGGTATTGTTGTTTCTTTTTTTTGAAGTGTGCAACGTCCTATTAAAAAAAGTGTGCATAAAATCGGCGAAAAAATGAGTATGCTTTATTAATATTCAATCCTTTAATACGCACCCATCCACAAAAAAACATGTTTATACTTTTAGATACATTTTTTAAAAGAATAGATAAAGTGTTTTTTTTTTGAAAAATAAATATGATGCTTTATTCCTCCATTTGAGTATAGGGGTTACTCAACAACACCCGTTTTACACATTTGTTCCTTCTATACTTACAAATACTCCCATGTTAATTTGAAAAACATGACCATGGATCTATATCCCAATCGTAAAAAGAAGATGCTGATAACTTATGAGCTCTCAACCATTTTCAAGTGTTGTATTTAATGCTTTCCGCAATCTCGTCCGGTTGTATTCTCTTCTCGTTAAAAATACCGTCATTCCGAGCTTTCCAAAGCTTCCATATCGTGCATTGCCAAACAAGGCCTAGGATTTTCCGCTTGAAGGTGTTAGTTCCTTTCCCACAGAACTCTTCTAAATGATTACTCACTGTGTTTGAGTACTCTATGTTGCTGTCCAGCCAGCAGTGAACCAGGGACCATACGTTTAAGGCCATGGGGCATGTTATGAAGGCATGATTTATCGTTTCCGTCGCGGCACAGCATCTAGAGCAGATGCTATTGAACTCGACCGGATTGATGCCCCTTTTCAGTAAATTATCCGCTGTCGCCACTCTTCCGTGTAACACTTTCCATACCAGCGCCGAAACTTTTATTGGGATGCACTTCCACCATATTTTTTGCCATTGTGTATTCTGCGTTCCGCCCATATCCGCATTGTCGGTCAGCATTTCGTACATGCTTTTGGTGTTGAAATCTCCTGTCTTTGATTCCTTCCAGATCAACCTGTCCTTCTTTGACCTTGTGATCTTGAACCTGCACACTTTCGACCATAAAGAGACAAAAGCCACAATATCATTAGCATTGAATATATTAGACCATCTAAATATCCATGTATACCCGTCATCTAAAAAGAATTCCTTAACCCTGCCGCCCTGATTTGTTGATATGTTGTATAGACTTCTGTACTTGTCTTTTAAAATGACTCTTCCATCTATCCACGGATCCTCCCAAAAACGAACAAGATCCCCATCTCCTAACTTGAAGCTTAATTTATTGTAAAATATTGCACCCACAGGCCCCTCCATTAGATTTTTCATATCTCTCCACCACAGGGAGGTTTTTGGCATGTTTGACCGACTGCGCCCGTTGTTCCCGTCATGATTGTATCTGGACGTGAGGATACGCATCCACAGAGAGTTGTGTTCTTTGGTCCACCTCCATAACCATTTGCACAATAGGGCTTTATTGAAAGCATCGATATCTCTCACCCCCAAGCCTCCTTTGGATTTACTCTTGCAAACACATTCCCATTTGACCCAAGCAATCTTCCTGTTGTTTTCGTTTCCACCCCACAGAAAATTTCTTTGCAGCCGTTTGATAGTATGTAAGACGCTCGATGGAGCTCTGAAGAACGAGAGAAAATACAGCGGCATGGCTGTGAGAACTGATTTAATTAGTATGATTCTACCTCCCATCGATAAATGTCTTCTGGCCCAACCCGAAAGTCTACTTTTAAGCCTATCGATCATCGGTTTCCAAGTTTCTTTTCTTCTATAATTTGATCCGATCGGAAGGCCTAGATAGTTGAACGGAATAGGCCCAGGAACACATCCTATGATCCCAGCGAGCGACGTGAGGGTTTCGGTACTAATTCCGATTCCATGGATTGAGCTTTTTGAGTAGTTCACTTTCAGCCCTGAAGCTATTTCAAACAGTCTTAACACTCCTTTTATTGTCTTAGCGTTTTCCACCGATGCTTTACCCAAGATGACTGTATCGTCCGCGAATTGAAGGTGGCTCACATGAACATTGTTATTTCCGATTTTTAGGCACTGGAATTTCTCCATCTCTATTGCTTTGTACATGAGACAGCTGAATCCTTCCGCGGCGATGAGGAAAAGAAAAGGGGATAGTGGATCCCCTTGTCTCATTCCTCTTTGGAGATGAAATTCCCCCGTTGGGCTTCCGTTGACCAAGATTGCCATTGTCGTCGATGATAAGCACCCTCTAATCCACTGGCGCCATTTCCAATTGAAATTCATCCCCTCCATCATCTCGTCAATAAATTCCCAATAGACCGAGTCGTATGCCTTTTCGAAATCAACTTTGAGAATGACCCCGTCTCTCTTTTCCTTTTTTATATAGTCCAACGATTCATTCAGGATTAGAATGCTGTCCCCAATTTGCTTGTTGCCTACGAATGCGCTCTGATTTTCGGAGATGACTAAGTCGATGACCTTGGTTAACCTGTTGGCTAGAACTTTGGCTATAATCTTATAGATGCAGCCGATAAGAGATATGGGTCGGAAATCCTTTATAAGGCTTGAGCCTTTCTTCTTGGGGATCAGGGTGACGAAACTTGGATTCCCTCCTTTCACTATTCTGCCCGTCCGATGAAACTCTTCAAGCACTTTGACTATATCTGCTTTAATAATATACCACATCTTCTTTATAAGTTTGAAAGTTAGTCCATCTGGGCCCGGGCTCTTGTTTCCCCCACAGCCCCATACTGCACTTTTGATTTCTTCTTCGCTAAATGGAGCAATGAGGAGATCGTTTTCTGGCCTACCAATTTTCTTTGACACTAGGTGTCTTAGTTGGATCCTTTCGCTATGAGTTTTCGAGAATTGCGATTTGAAATGTTCGAAAACTGCTCCTTTTATTGCGCTGACCTCTTCATTCCAGACGTTGTCGATCATTAACCCTTCGATTTGGTTACCTTTCCTCCTGGATTTAATACATTTGTGGTAATAGGTTGAGTTTGCGTCGCCTTCTTTTAGCCATTGGATTCTGGATTTCTGATACGCATTTCTATCGTTGATCTTTTTTGCATTCCAGACCTGACTTCTTGCTCTTTTGAGGGCTATGCATTCGTCGCTTCGCAGATCCCTTTCTTCCTGTGTTCTATCTAGAGTATTTGCTGTCCTTTTTGCTTCTTCCAAGACTCTATCCGAAATTCTTTTTTTCTCCTCGCACCATTTTTTGATGTCATTTCTTAGGAGCTTAATCTTCTCTTTGCATTTGAAACTCTCTGTTCCTTCCAGAATATATGCTGACCATGACTTCTCTATAAAAGGTATTAGGTCCTCCTGTTCTAACCAGGAATTGAAGAATCTGTACGGTTTTGGACCCCAGTTTTGAGTGAAGCTATGGAGAAAAATGGGGCAGTGGTCCGAACTATTTTTGTCAAGCCCCCTGAGTTTATTTTCGCCCCATACCGACACCCATTCGTCCGATACTAACGCTCTGTCGATCCTGCTGCATACTTTGCCATCTAGCCTGGACCATGTAAATTTTCTACCTGTAAGTTGGATTTCCACGAGGTCTGTATCTATTATAAATTCCTCGAATTTTTCACTACTAGTAGTTGACGCGTAAGCGGCACTCCCCTTCCTCTCGTGTGGCCCTCGGACTTCGTTGAAATCGCCAATCAAGCACCAGCTCGTTGTGGTGCTGTTCAACATTTTATGGCTGAGTGACGTCCAAAGGTTTCGTTTGCCTCTATAATCACATGGGCTGTACACGTTTACTACAACCTGCTTTATTCCTGAATCGACCCATGTTCCTTCTGTGCCTATGGCTCCTTCCACGCTCCACTTTTCTTCTACATCGAATTTCTCCTTGTTCCATACACTCAGTATGCCTTCTGCGTTCTTTGCTGCCCAGTCGACTTCACCATCTCCCCACACAGCGTTTACACTCAACTTATTGTGATCCGTATACTTAGTTTCTTGGATGCATACCATATCGGGATTGTACTTTAACATTAGTTCTCTAACCTCTTGTTTCTTGATTCTTCCACCTAGCCCTCTTATGTTGTAGGATATAATCTTCATTGATTAACAATTGACGGGTTGGCGTTCTTCTCACCCTCCTCCTTGTTATGCAGTTCGCTAAGCTTTTCCATGATGACTCTCTCGTTCTTATCGTGTATGACCCCCATTTGTTTGCCCAGATTCCATATGTCGCTTGGGCTCATTAATTTCGGTTGTTGTTGTTTGGTAGGAACTGGCCCTGTAGCTTGGGGGGTCTTACTGTTGGAGGCCGGTTCGACCAAACCTCGAGCAAAAGTCGACCATTGGAACTGCTTCTTGCGTTCTTCCCTTTTTCTTTTCATTTTCCTCATTCTTTTTCTTCTGGCTTTTTTGCTTTTCCCTCCATTATTCCTCTCGATTTGCCCTTTGTTTTCTGATTCTGACTCGCTATCAGTCGCTGATTCGTTCCCCATTACGTCCTTCTCGATCGTTTGTCTTTGATCACCCACTTCCAAAGTATCGTGCAAACAATTTTGTTCCCTAAAGCTCATTACGAGATTTTGGGGAATTTTATTCTTTCTAGTTGTTGCGCCATACTGGTTTGATGATGCTTCGGCCGGCTGCGTAAGGTTTGGGTCGTTTTCAGTCGGGTTCAGTCGTATCCCTATTGGGGAGTAGTATAACTTGGTCGAGTCGAAACCCAATAGGGCAGGACTACTAGGGGGCAGGGGCGATCTAAGACCCAGAGACGGATCGCTTTCGGCCAAAGGTGGATGGTAGGGCACGTTTGTAGGGCTTGGTGTCTCGATAATATGAGCTTTGTGAGATTCTGGAATGTTGGTTGGAGTAAGACCCATATATTCAATTGAACTTTGAATTTTCGTTTCTGTTGGGTTGTTTACGATGCTGGGTTTTGTTTGTATCTGGGCTATTTTGGGGGGGGGGGGGTGGCTCTTCAAGGTCTTTTGTATTAACTGTCACGGCATACGATGGGCTATTTTCCTCCATTCGATGGGGAGAAATGGTTGAGTTGCCCGAGGCTTGCCTCGTGACACGAGTCTTACCTGTTGGGTTAAAGTTCTTACCCGTTGAGGCGTCCGCATTAATGGGATTAAACGTTGCTTCGATTCCCGAGCTGGCCTCACGATTACCCGTACTCGCCTTGCTTACCGTCTTTTCTCTTTCCTCGTCATCACTCCGGTCTTCTTCCGACTTACCGGATTCCGATATTGGTCCGCTAGATGCTGAAACACTGTCTGAAATATAGCCGCCGATAGGGACGATACCAAAATCGTCAGCGGCCGTGTGGAGATTGCTGCTGCTGATATCACTCCACCCACTCCCGGATGGCATTTCCTCTTGAACTGCAATGTCCACCATTCTTTTGGACACTTCCATAGTTAGAAGGCATTCTATGTTTCTAAAGCAGCTTGTTCTGATTTTGATTCTTGCTGCATCCAACCTGATTCTGTTTGCTGTAAGAGGATCCAATTCAGTAATGATCCCGTGGCCCTCCAGAATCCATTGAAAGAAAGCTAGATTCCAGCACAAAATAGGGACACCCCTAATCTGTACCCAAGTTTCTCTGTCGTCAATTCCGTCCATTAGACCCATTGCTTTCCATTCCACAAAACACTCAGACAGCCATTCCTTTTCTTCTACAACAAAATTGCTCACGATTTCCACATTTTTTCCAAAAATTGCCCATTGGTTGCCGTTGAGGATGCTCACTGAGATGTTATGGTGACCAAGGGCACGTAAGTCGTTTGTGGCTTTTGCCCACTCGTCGGGGTTCTTTGGCTTACCTACTATAGCTCCCTGGGTCCATTTGCAGGCTTTGGCGGGTAGATTAAAAATCGTGCCCGAACCAGCGCCTCTGATACGCATGATTGTTGTGTCGGCTCTAGGACGGCTGTTAGTCGTTTCTGTCGACTCCTCAGAACCTGCCTTGCTCCGATCCTTATTAAGGATCTCAACAAAGCTCTGATTCTCCTTTATCCACGCTGGCCTAAAGACTTTTTGTGTCTTGGAGACCTTAGCTATCTCTTTGCTTATTACCTCCTCATACCTGGATAAATTGACTCTTAGTTTATAACTACCGATCCAGATGCTGTCCAGACTATGTTCCAATTTGGTTGGGTCGGGGCACTCGTCAAACCGAGCGTAGGCGAAGCGCCATCCGTGCCTATTTCGTTTTTCTGGAATCATAACATCTCTAGCCTTTCCGTATCTTGCCATTACTTCCATCAGGTCCTTTGAATACCAACTTGCCGGGAAGTTTGTGATGTAAAACAAGTGTGTACCCTTCTCTTTGTCTTCACCCTTTGGTACTGGTACCCTGTTCGTCGGCTGTTTGCTGCTTCTGGTGATGTTTTGCCTTTCGTATCTGCTCGCAGGATTGGTCTTGTGTTGTTTTCTCACGGACTCGCTCTTGGATTTACCTTGGTAGGTTTTTGGATTCCGGTGGCCCGTGGGGGACTGCTCTACCTCTCTCTCTCTCTCATATTCTCAGTATTATTGCATTTCTTTTGAATAGATAAAGTGTTAAAATAGTTAATTAAAGTGTTGTAGGGTTATTGTAAAGTATTATTTTTATTAAAAAAAAAGAGTGAACCTATAAAAATACATTTTGATATATAATTTGCACCCGAAAGCGCGCAATGACAACTTTGGCTAGTTTTTTTTTTTGACGGGAACTTTGGCTAGTTAAGTATGATAAATAAGAGACATTTAAAGTAAAATTTGCTAGAGAGATCGATTTATTTATTGAGTCTTCTCGAGCAGAACTTTTAGGTTGTGTTTGGATGAGGGAACTTGATTTGAGGAAGCATTTCAAATGAAATGATTTAAAAATACATGGATTTCAAATGACATTTGAAATTTCTCACAATTTTAACTAAAAAGTGTGTGAACACAAATCTGAGTATTTGAAATTCATTCATAATCCAAACATGTAGAATGAATTTGAGTTGTGGATTTGAAATCCATAAGTCCAAATCCACCCAACCAAACGCAACCTTAAGTTTCTCAAAATTTACTATATATTAAGTTCATGTTTTACTCACTTGTACTAGTACATAATCAAATTACACAAAATTAAATAATGGACTCGAATTAGTATTATTACAAGTTAATATCACAAATTGACATGTAACTTAAGTTGAGTCCAACCTTGGTCCTATATTTCACTTTTATCAATTTTGGTTCTTTTTGTCAAGAATATCGATTTTCCCAAATCAATTTGAGGATTTAGGCCCTTCGGCCTTTTCCTCCGACAATAGTCGCGAATGACTTTATTAGATGAACAATGATTTGTCCACCAAAAACCAAATTCTTCGAGCCACTGTAATGGGCAAAAAAAAAAAAGTTTGATGATACGAATAATTTGATATAAGACACCCACCAAAAATATGGCAAAATTCGGCCAAGAAGTACTAGAATCATGAAGCTAGGCACAAAGCTACCCAAATTAAAATTGTTGAATATTTTGTTTTAATTTCTTTCCTAAATATATATATGTTTTTAAAGAATAAGTCTTGTCTTTACTTGTACTTAATGAGGGTGAATGATAATATATCACGTGGCGTATATAGGTAACACAATATATATGGAACTCACATCATGACATTTCTCCACGGGGCAACGATCAATTCTTAGCTACCATGGAGTATTAATTAATGCTTAATTAATTTAATTATATATTCCTTATTTTAAATTTTAAATTTGAGGAAACCCATGCTTATTATGTAGTTATATATATATACCACATGAGGTTTAGTAGTAGTTAGCTGTTATTTAGGTTAGAAAAGTTGAGATGAATGAACACAAGTGTAAGAAAGTAATAAGTAGAGAGGATGTTGCATGCATGAACATATAAGGTCGGTAATGTAGGTTAGAATTTTAGAAAGTAAGACGTTGAGATCATAACTACATTTTACCACGCTCTTCTTCCCTTCATTCTTTTTTCTCACTCATGAATATTATTATTATTATTGACAAAAGAGAGAGAGAGAGAATATATAATTAAATAAATACACATAGTAGTATGGAAGTAGTTTGTTAGCCAAGATGTTGCATCAACGGGTGAAGCTAGTCTTGTCCGAATCCTCCCACTTCCTAACGGAAAACACTTGTTTATCTAATTAATTAATAATATATATCTCTCTCTTAATTTTCCTCCTTTATATATAATCTTAATTTCTTCATTATCTCCAATCTTCTTCTTCTCTCAATCTCTCCCTAGATCTTCATCGGTTTTGTGATTAATATTACATATCCCTTTTCGAGTTTTGATCGAGTTTAATTCCATTCATCAAGTAGGGTTTCTTGAATATTATCCAAATTAAATTAAAGCTAGAGAGAATTGAAGATGTGTAGTAGAGGGCATTGGAGGCCACATGAAGATGAAAAGCTTCGAGAATTGGTTCAAAAATATGGACCTCATAACTGGAATGCTATAGCTCAACACCTACACGCTAGATCAGGTATCTCTCTCTCTCTCATATATATATATATATGTTTATATAATTTATAAATTAAATTCCCGTCAAATATTAATACAAACGAAAATTTCCAAAAGTTTTGCAATATTTTTTGTTCCATGGTCATATGAGTTATTATTTATTCTAATTATGGGTTGATCGAATGTGTATATGTTATTATAATTAAGTACCTACGTACTAATTAAATGATGTCCAGACTCAGTGTCCCAATTACACTCATAAATAAATTCATACTAATAATTTGCCGATTCATATAATTTAAATTGATTCAATTAACAGAGAATGCATGTAACATTACATACGATTTTGTTTTGCCTAAAATTAAAGCGATCGAGAAAATTCTTATAGCTAAGCGTTCAATTAATTCACTCTAAAAGATCATATATGTGTATATATAATATATACACTTAAAAGTGGTTATTCAGACTGCTTTCTAAGAATGGTTATTCATATTGCATGGGATCGGATTAGGCAAATTAATTAACTTATTAATTAAAGGGATCGATGTCAAATTTAACAAGAATATGAATCCATGCATTGAATCAAGTCATAAATTCATAAATTAATTAGCTAGCCCGCATATATATATATAAGAATTTAGTTTTATATTTATTTTACCAACCCCATTCATGTCCCTAATTGGTGACTCTAATCTTGAACAACCTCGATCTTTTATGGAACTCTTGGATGTAACTTTTTGAGTACAATTGGTATTCCGTTAAAACAAGTTAAACAATACCATTTTTTCCTTTTAAAAAAAAAATCTAAATACTTGTATTGTTCTTACCATTTGAGCTATTTGTATATATCTAATTCTGAATTTTTTTTAATGACATGGCTTCTCCAAATTTCTCAGTTTTAAAATCTCTTTAATCCTGTTAATTTGAATTTAATTTTCTTTTTCTTTTTTGGTGGATTTTATAACCGTCTTTCTTCTCTCTCTTCTCCACTCATTTTTTTTTCTTTTCTTTTTTCCTTTTAATATTTTACTTCTATATAAAATTAAATAAAATTACATACATATACATTTTAAAAAATTATACTAAATTTTGTTAATTTTTTTTTTAATTCCACGTAAGGTTTTGCACTAGTAATAAGTTAATTAGCTGCAATTAATATTAAACGTAATTATTTACTTATATGCATGATTGGCAGGGAAGAGTTGTAGGTTGAGATGGTTCAATCAGTTAGATCCAAGAATCAACCGCAACCCTTTCACCGAGGAGGAAGAAGAGCGCCTTCTGGCATGTCATCGGTTGCACGGCAACCGATGGGCTATAATAGCCCGACACTTTCCGGGCCGGACTGATAACGCTGTCAAGAATCACTGGCATGTTATCATGGCCCGGAAATGCAGAGAAAGGTCCAAAATCTACGCCAAACGGGCTTCAATCAATACTCAAGAATCATCCAGCTCATCAAGGCATGATGATAGTAGTACAATCTCAGCAGTTTGCATAGGAAATAATCTAGGGTTTAACCCAGCTCCTCTATCATATAATCGTAATCAATTACTTGCATGTTGGAAGGCGCCGCCTCAATTTGATCTTCCGGATATTGATAAAGGTACGTAACTAATTAATCAGTGTGCTTAATTATATATATAGGTGACAAAAATCTTGAAAAGTACGTTATAATAAAAGATTAATTTTATAATTAAAAAAACAGTTTTTATGTAGTGAATATTGCTGGTCCATTAACGTACTTTTTCAACTTTAAAGATAGTCCTTTATATTTGTTAGGAATTAATATACAAGGATTAATTCTCACCCTCTCTACAAGTTCGAACTTTTAGATGAGACGGAATTCTTTCAATATTTACCAAATTCAATTTTCTGTACCCTTTTAAAACAAGCTAACAAATTAATTTCAACCTTTAAATTAACAAAAATGACGAAAAATTGAATTTTGTAATCTTAAAGTAATGGACTAATTGTAATTAATCAATTAAAGAACCCTTAATTATAATGAAATGGGTATAGTTAACTTAGCAATTATCTTTGTGCATGGTGCAGGGAAAAGAGTGGAGTTCTACGACTTTCTTTCATTGAATAGTAGTAGTGCAGAAGATTATTCAAACAAAAGTGAAGTGATAGATATTCATGCAATTGCAAATGCAAATGCAATGAAGATATCAGATGATGATCATGAAGTGGAGCAACAAGCTGTTCATCAAAACAAGCTGGCTAAACCATTTATCCATTTCTTATGAATCTTTTTTTAATCCAACGATCAAGATATATTAACCCGAGCTTATGGAATCTGCTGAAATATTCAAACGGCCGTACGGACCGCATGCATGCATGCATGTAGACTATAAGCTTTTATCCCTAGCTAGCTCTGTTTATAGTATAATTAATCTAACATTGGTGTACTTAATTAATCTCCTCTTTTAAAGTCTAAACCCTTTGCATCAAGCTGCAGGTTAACGAAAAGACAAATACTTATGTGTACCAGTTACAGACTATTTACACTCTTTTTTTAATAAGTCCACACTCCCTTCTTTTAGAGGCACTTATGTGTACAAGTTACATACATATAACTAAATTCAATTTTTTATTATTAGTTATTTACCTTATTTTTTTATTAATTTCACTCCCCAATTTTTTTAAAAGAAAAATACATGTAAAATACGTATATTACCATTTTATCAATTAAATTAAAATACAACTCATTAAAATTATAATTATACACCAACTATCGTGTCACCAATGAATCACCACGAAGTCAAATATTATTCTATTTTTTTAACTTAAAAAAAATAAATATAAAAACATAACGGATATAAAAAAAAATATGAAACTCAAAAATAAAATTATGAAATAAAAATTTCAGTTTTTTTTTCCTTCAAAAAATGACCAAAATTTAGGAAAAAAAAAGCGAAAACAAGCTAAACTAAAAAAATTCAATTTTTTTTTCTAATTTGGGTATAAATGTATGAATATGACATGCTCACCTTCTAGTTTTAATCTGATTTATAATAACTAAGATTATTTTGTTATGTTTTCATTATTTTTACAATGATATCTAGTTTGTTACAAGTTTTTTTAAAGTTGTAGACTATTTTTTAAGACTAATTAACAACATAATCTAATTGAAAAATAAAATTTATATTTAGAAACTTAAATGAGTGGAGAATTGGAGAAGAAACCAGCATAATATTGCATCAACTTTATTATTTTCTTTGTGGTTATCGCCGTGTTGATGCGTTCATATGTTCATTGAGTGTGAACGTATCTATTAATTGAATTGTGTGTTCAGTGTGATTCATTCTCACTTTTGTTCTTCTTACTATTTACTTAATATCAATATTTTAATATTGATGTATTAATTTGCATGGTATATATGCCTTGAATTATGAATGTGTTAAATTATGTATTTTTTATTAAATATAATATTAGTTTAAATACGATATAGTATTAATACGCATATGGTATAGTACTAGTTAATATATTGTATAATACTAGAGATTAATGTGGGTATAAAAATATTATTTAATATATGAACTAATACTATACAATATGTGAATTAATATTATACTATATTTGAACTAGTACCATAGAGTATATGAACTAATACTATACAATATGTGAACTAATACTATACAATATTTGAACTAGTACCATAGAGTATGTGAACTAATACTATACAGTATGTGAACTAATACTATACTATATTTGAGCTAGCTAGTACCATAAAGTATGTGAACTCGAAACTCGAAAACATTAATTAGAACATGTACCAATATAAACTATTATACTGTATATGAACTAATACGTACAGTACTGTATATTAACTAATAATATACCATAATAATTATCAATTGTTATCATAACACTTATAAACTAAAAATTATTATTTATAAAAAACTAAAATAAAGTGATTAAAAAATGAAAGTTCGAATGAAAATAATAATTAAACAATGTAAAACGAAGTAAAATTTGTAAGGAATGAAGTAAAATTTTGAAAGGATAAGATGAATATTATACACCAATTAATTAAAGTAAAATAGTACCAATAGAATTGAACACTTGAGCTAAAAGAGATGAGAGTTTTATTTTTTAAAACAAATTATTATTATTATACTATTTAATATTTAAAAAAACAATTAATACGGAGTATTATTTTTAAAAATTTTTTATTAGACTTTAAAATTTTAGAATAATTATTTGTGCCATAAAAAGAAAGCACGTGAAAAAAAAATCATTTGAAACACAAATGATAAATAGAAAGAAAAATAAATTTAAAAAATAATATTAAAAAGAGAAATATAAATATCAATTGAAGTAAAATAAAATAAAAAAAATAAAATGTTAAAAAATTAATGTAGTATTATTTTTTAATTATATAAAAAATAAAAAATTAATTGAAGTAAAATAAAGTCCCAAAAAATCTATGTGCTATATAGTAAATGGGTCATGTGTTATTTGTAATGAGTTATTGGATTGTATATAGTAAATTGGTCATTTGTTATTTGTAATGTGTTATTGGATTGAATATAGTAAATGAGTGAGTTATTGGATCCAGTTACATACATGTAACTGGTACACAAGAGTGCAACCCTAACGAAAATATTCAGAAATATTTCCCATATATTTTTGAGATTATTCCCTAATAGAGTCATTTCTATAGAGTTTTAAGCAAGTAAAATCTACAACTTTTAAAATTCTCTAATAGGGTCAAATTAATGTCAAAAAACCTTAAATGCCCTTAATATTCATATAACTCCTTAATTAATATATTTTACCCATTAATTCGAATTTTAAATTCAAATCTTAATTGCAGCACATCAATTCCCCAATTATAGCGCATATTCAAAAAAAATCTTGACTTTCCCAAAATCGCTGCAATTGAAAAGAACAAATCGATGCATTTTGGGAGGAACGAAAGAAGTTACAACAAAACCGAGACGAAATTTATATATAAAAAAAAAAATTAAAAAATCAAACGCTGTAACGGAAAAAGTATACAATGAATCCTCTCACAACGGAATTTCAAGTTCCGATTTGAGTAATTCGTGGAGAAAAGAGAGTAATCGGAGGGAAAATCATGCTGCGTTGACGTTTTCGAAGGTTGAGTGTTCTTCACGTGATGTCGTTTTGAGTTTTTTGGGTTTTGAGAAAAATTCAGAGATAATTGGAAATGGCGTTGGGGCGGAGAGAGAAGAGCGCTCTATCATCAGTTCGCGGATCGCGGATTTTGACGGCGTTTGGTGTCGGAATATTGGTCGGATGCGTATTCGCGCTTTTGTTTCCCTATGGATTCTTCTCTTCAATTCAGCCTTCCCAAATTCGTACCGTTTCGAATTCCAATGTTGAGGTTGATTCTGCATCATGTGATTCAAATGGGAGGAACGAAGGAGAATTCACCATTGTGTTGTTGGGCTACATAAACGATTCAATCTATGTTGCCATTGATGCGATTTGGGAAAAATCACAAACGATTAGTCCTAATTTCTGTCATTGTTGATGAGCTTTGTTCGAAATCAGGAGAAGTTTCATGGATACAGCAGCTTGACATAGAGGTGAACATTAGATATGCACATTACCGTATGCATGTATACATGCATATCGTATAGTGTATTTCACATTTGCACATATGT
This sequence comes from Galeopsis tetrahit, assembly GCA_963675135.1. Classification (NCBI taxonomy): domain Eukaryota; kingdom Viridiplantae; phylum Streptophyta; class Magnoliopsida; order Lamiales; family Lamiaceae; genus Galeopsis; species Galeopsis tetrahit. Next base: position 93,814,950 of record OY776119.1, read on the forward strand.
AAAATGCATGTACCCCGTTTTTCGTGTATATTAATATGCATATACATGTATGAACCTTTTTCTAAGCTTATAAACTCATAATTTTATTATGACCCATTTCTACATACCAAAATTCATTTCACAGTTCATATTAAACTTCATAATCTATTTTCATATATGTATGCATATTCAAATAACTGAATCCACTATGACACGCTTATTAGCGGATGAAGTGAGGTGTTCTTTGTGTGAAAGAGTTTCAGAGAGCAACAAGCATTTATTGGTAGAGTGTGACTTTGCTGCAAAAATTTGGCAGACATGCTACAAATGGATCAAGGTGAATATGGTACCCCATTCTGATTTAACTATCCACTCCCTTCAACATAGAGAGGCGCGCGGTAATGGCAAAATCAAGCGTCGATTCTTGTCAAGCCTTTGGCTTTGTGTTATTTCAGAATTATGGAGAATTCGAAACCTCAAGAGATTTAAGGGCGAAGGTCAAGACTTCAAGAAGACCTTAGAGAACATAAAAATTAGTCTATGGGTATGGTTAGGAGGTAAAAATTTACTGATTCCAAACTCATCAGTATCTGCATGGTTTCATGATCCATTTCTATGTATTATCGATTAAAGTTTGAGGCATAGGCGGCAAAAACTGAGATCTCACAATGTAAGATAGTGTATACTTGTATATTTATGGGTTGAGTACCCCGAGTACTCGTGATGCAATATATTTTCTTTACCGTTCAAAAAAAAAACTATGACACGCTTATTTAGTCTTTTTGTGATTAAATTGTGTTATGAGTCTTGTATAATTTAATTCTGGATCATAAATTAATGCAGAATTATTAAGATCATAAAAGTCAAGCTAATTAATTCGAATTGCCTTATTTTTAGGAATATTTGAATTAAGGAAGGTGATAAATTTTCGCGTTTTTTAAGACTATGCATTTATAAAAGGTAAAGTCTAGTATGCACTCGAGTGCATGTTGTGCACCCTAGTCCATGTGCACTTTTCAGTTTACTGACTTACACTTTTTGGTAAATGGTGTTGTACTTTTCAATTATTATTAAAAATATTATTATACAGTTTAATAATTAAAAAGTGCAACACCATTTACCAAAAAGTGCAATATGGACTAGGGTGCACAACATGCACTCGAGTCCATAGCAGACCAACCATTTATAAAATTGATTTGATGTTAATCTATCTAATATTAATTAATTTGAAATTATTTAAATGGAAAAAGGGTAACTTTGTCTTCTTAAGTGCCAATTTGACTCTATTGGATAAAAATTAAAAATCTATATTTTCTCGATATTTGTAAAAAATAAAAAAAAAATCGACAAATATCTTTATACAATATAAAACCTAATATTAGTAAAATATCAAGAGAATATTAAAAAAAAATTTTAAAAATCAAGAAATGTCCATAAATTAATATAATATCAGAGTATGAGATATCATTGTATATTAATATATTTTATATGATCAATTTATCACATACATAAAATTTGTTCATATTATTTTGTTATATATATATGTTTCATATTTTTTTTAGCTTTCTTAAAAAAATCATATTTTTTTAAATTGTCGATATTATATACTCCATCAAACAATATTTTCATAAATTTAAAGTGAGGATATTTTTATACTTCCTTTTTTTATGTGTTTCATACTAGTTTTCACATCCAAAAGAGAAATGTTTCTCGCCATTCTTACGCTCAAATTTTGTACTCCTTACTACTTATTTATTATTTATATCATTATGTTTTCTTACACAATATCACTTTATACTTTTATTTTATTATTTTAATAAAATTGAAATGACTTTCATTTACTTCCCTTTATCACTTATTCTTAGTTTACATGCCAAGATTAAGGTGAAAATTAATCTATATTTTAATGTTTATTTTTATTGTTTATAATTATAATATTTTAATATATTTTTTTATAAGTGGTCTTAAGTCATATATAAATGAAACCTTACTATACGGTTCAAGTAGGGTCATAAAGTTATAGACCTAAATCCGTCTTATTTTATTTTTATATTGTTGAATATTTTGATCCAGCTTGGTACGTAGGGGTGAATACCGAGATCAGACCTGAAATAAAATTGGATCCAAGATAAATACCTAATCAGACCCATGGACAAAAATATCCGGAAATTTCCCCGATATATTCTCGATATATCCATTTTTCGCAGTCATCGATATTGATATTGAGAAGAAACGATATTTTCACAATATTTGTAAAAAAAAATTGAAAATATCGATAAAAATCGATATACAATAATAATATCGAGACTAATATCGATAAAATATCGAAAGAATATCGAAAAATATCGGAAAAAATCGAAAAATGTCGATAAATTTCAAAAAATATCATATGAAATAACATTATATGCTATATTTTATATAAATTTATCATAGATATAAATTGATTTAAATTGTTTTCTTGAATTTATGTATTAAAAGTTAGTTATTAAATTTCCACAATTTTTAAAATTTACCGATATTCGATACCGATATATCCATCGATATTTTCACAAATTTATGGTTTCGATATTTCCACCGACACCGATATTTTTATCCTTGATCAGACCTGAAATAAAATTTCTACACAATACATAAAAATACACTCAATTATGTATATATCAAATGACCAACCAACACATAATTTACAATTTAATCTAGACCAGATAAAATATACATAATCATAGATATTTCATCATATCTACCTCTTATGTCACTAAAAACACACACTGATCACTGGTCTTGCGTCCTTCCAAGAACAACTTCAAAAACCTTAATTAAAATCAGAAAAATATTCTCAAATATAATCAACAAATCTGCACCAATGATATGATTTTTCCCAAGCGAACTATAACAATGGGTGGGATTCAGCAAAAAAAATTCTCACATTTGGTACTTGAAATACATTCCCAAGCAAAATCAAAATTGGATAATTAAGCAGCTAATTTCACAAGATGTTACAGCTAACATAACTAAAAAATGAATTATCACACACATTCATGTACAACAAGAGCAGAGGCTTACTTAGTTCCTCTTCACCAAACTAGACTCAAGAAATAAAGAAAAACCTACCGACACATACTGCGCAAAAGACTACATTTCAACCACGACGGGTCTTAAACAAATTCATGGGATATGTTCACCATCTCTCGAACAAATCAATCTCCCAATTGATCATTGGAGGTAGTGTTCCTCTGGTCCTGTAAAGGCACTTATATGTCTGAACAACAAGCATCGATGATTAATCATCCAAAAACCGTTTTTTCTATTTCAAGATGATATTGGTTCATAAGGATACTGTAACCATGGATGTTTTAAAGCCTCAGATGCAGAAGGCCGTTTCGTTGGGTTGACTTCTAGCAGATGAGTGACAAAGTCAATGAAGCCTTGGTCTCCCATTGGTAACCGGTGTCTCAACGATGACTTCTTTGGTATCAGATATTCTAGTCTGCTCGTCTCCTGAGAATGATTGAAACAACTATATGTAAAATAAATGCTAAATATGACCACGTGATTGAATCAAAAAATGCTAAATATGACCACGTGGATTGAATCAAGAGTAATATGAGACAGAAATACGTAAAAGCTGCTGTCATACCTGGTTTCTTTCATAAAGCATGTGGTTTTTGGTGAAATATTTGTACGTATCTCGTCCTTTAGCAAGCATCTCTTGCTCAATTGGGCCAATTATTCCAAGTACTCGAGCAAGTAAAGTGGCCGGGGAATCATTTTGAAAAAGCACCTACATGGTAAAATCACTTTTTTGCTTAAAGATTATAAAGGCAATAAAGAAAATAGGGTAAACATTTATTTTTGTCCTTTTTCACCAATTTTTTATTTTTGTCCGCTAACTTTTTCGACTTTTTGAAAATAATCTCTCAAGTTTACCAAAGTCAACCTTTTCTTCCTTTTTACCGGCTAAAACAAGTTAACAAGACGAATTTTAAAGTTGAAAAATATAGAAGACTAAAATCAAAACATATGCAAGTTGAGGGATAAAAAAACATTTACCCAGCAAACAAAAACAATCAATAGGAACCTAGTGATAAGCCGAAGTATCCATTCTTAATTCATTCTCCCAGAAATACGATTAAACAGAAATATATATATGAATCGGAAGAAACTTACATTGCCTGTACAAAGTTCAGCCAATATGCAACCAAGTGACCATATATCAATCTTTTTGTCATATGGAAGTCCTAAAATAACCTCAGGAGCACGATATGACCTAGATTGAACATAAGAACAGAGATGATCTGTTTCAAAGCAACTGCTTCCCAGATCAATGACTTTCACTTCACATCTACTGTAACTTTTCACCAATATATTCTCAGGCTTCAGGTCACAATGTATGAGGCCAAGACTGTGCAAAAATTGAAGTGCTTCCAAACACTGAATGGTAATAGACTGTCGAATTAAAACAGTAAGTCAGCAGTCAACACCGTAAAAAATATAACAGCTTAATAGTTTTTGTGCCACAAACCTGTAGTCTTGGCATCGTAAAGTAGACTTCTCCCCCAGATTCTCTGTTAAATTTGTGGAATTCATACAAGTTTGCTTTAAGCAGTTCACAAACAATCAACAGATGCTCCTGCATATAAGAACAACAAATTCAAGACAACTAAAACTTTATTGCAGTGATGCAAAACGAGAAAAACAGATTAACGTCGAGGATTTGAATCAGCGGATTATATAGAAATCAGAGCTTTGTTTCCACATCAAGAAGATGTGTTTTCAAGAGTTGAAGGTAAGCACTTTGTACACTTGATGCTAAAAGGAAAAGCATTTACCAAGTTTTTCGATTTTGAGTATTTATATAGGGTTTGATAGTCGATAAAAAAATTATTTTGATTTTATTCCGTATTTATATTTTAGATCCAATTCAAATTTTAGATCCGTATTTATATAATACGATCTAAATGCATCACACACATTGAGGTCAACATCACCCAATGCCTTAAATAACTGAGAAACAAAAGATCTTGTCGTGCTAAAATAGCATTCGTTTAGCAATTTGTTATGTCTTAAATCTACAACGTACAAAAGGTTATTCACTATGATATGAATAGTGAATACAATGTAAATTAACAATGCACGAGAGATATGAGATATCTCAAAGTGCTTTAGCAATTTACACGATTGCTTATCGTTTTAACTTTTAAATATTTAATCGGTTAAAAATCTTAATAACTAGGCATGTTTAATTTTAACACCAATACCAAATATAAAAAAATGAATGGCAGGAAACCATCTATTATAGTATCTTTTATTCTTTTGAAATACATAAAAACTTTCCATATACGCATTATTTGCCTGTAATGTGCAGAAGAATACACTCCTTTCCTTAGGTTTTAATTCTCCATCGAATGAAAACCATGCGAAAATAATTACTAATGTAAATTATTTTTTCATATTATTACTAAAACAATTTTTTATGAGGCATATTGTTATGAAAAATAGAACTTACCATTTTTTCAACAGATTCCATATATAAGGCATATTGTTAGGAATAATATGGTCTATTTGTATGGGTTATTAAATGTCAAATTTATTACTTGTGCAGAGTGAATGCTATATTCCGTAGAGTTCAAGGGGGTAAATAGAAGTTAACCGTATTGGCTAAATTGACTGAAAAACTGGTCACTTACTCGATAATAGAAATAATCATACAACCGAAGAAGATGATACTTGTCACCAGGATCATGCCTATTGACATACTTGAGTAGCTTTATTTCATCAAGGCTCTGGTCGAAAAAATCTTTATTGTTCTTTATAATCTTCACACAAACATCCATACCAGAGTGGAGGTCATGGGCCTGAACAGCTTTACTGAATGCAGCTGATCCGAGATATTCAGTCACATGATACCGCCCAGCAATTACTGAGTTCAAAGCAACATGGAAATTTTTATCCTCCTCAAATCCAGTCCTGAAGTACAGAAATAAAATAAGGTATTAATGAAAAATGTACAAGTAACAAAGCTAAAAAGGGTTTAGTGGACCCTGAATAGGACGAACATTTCTGCTTAAACTTTTTTTATTTCTTTGTAGATTTTTTAGACACTATTGACTAGTCAAAAGTGTTACTTATGATACGAAAATGACAGGAAAGGATGAAAAACAACAACATAAATGATTTACTCATGATAATTTATTCATATTTTAATCAGAACACAGGAGCAATTATGACAAATGTCATAAGTACTAAAGATTTTGAATTTAATGCACAAGGACTTAGATGCAGACCATTCTAGGAAACTTATAGTTTTTGCTAAATTTAGAAAATATAGCTTCATCACCAACTATTAACATCCCAAAGTATGAGACACAATTTCAACAAAATAGTGAAACTAAACCAGAATGAAGCTATTCAATGAGATAACAGTATTAACTAGAGGTTTGTGGTATATGAAATTATCTCGAGGAAAAAAAATTAGGAAGAAATCAGCTATCAAATTCAGGTTAACCAGCCTATTTACGTGATGAAGACAACAGCTACCAAAGTAATGCCAGAATAACAAGAATTATGCATAGCACTACATGATCAGATGAAGAAAAGCACATGCCTGTTTTTCCTGTGGACAATCTTCAAGTTGAAGGTTTCAAATTCGTCCTCTTGTGCTTTGATCTGTTTCACTTGCTCTTGTACAGCAGCAGCTTCCTCATCTTCTAGTGATAACCCAGGATCTTCTTCTCTCACACCTGCTGCTTTTATGCCGTCTTCTTTCTTTTCCTCTTCCCTTTCAATATACCCATAATTAGAAAGTGACGAAGGACTGGAATGTGCTGATTCATCATCGTTGGCATATTTCTCATCCCTCGAACTGTTCACCGGAGAAGTGTCAGTATTAGCCTTGTTTGACCACAATGATTTGCTCGAGCTTGCTTGCACCAAACGCCCATCTTTAGGTGGAGGAAAGGAGAACCCTCCATCCATATGATTGTTTCTTTCACCCCTATCATTATTCATCATATATTTACCAGAATTATGTCCCTTTGTTCTGTTTCTGTCATTTTTGGACCGTTCATCATGATCTTGAAAGTACTCTATGTCCCCTTCACTACTACCTCCAACCAAACTTTCCCTCACCTCACTGCCTATATCAGCAGCATCACTGTTGATTCCAACACCAATAGATCTAACCGAATCATGCTGATCATCATCCGTGCAAATATCGTCCATTCGGGACCTTCCATCTCTCGTAACTTTTTCATCGAGCATAAAAAGTTCATTCGTCTGAGGGACAAAACCCTGCCAGACGGGCTCTCCACGCATCAAATTCAGCTCCTCCTCATCCATCAACTGTCCAACATGATTATCTGAAGATACAACGTTTGACTGGATATACTTTTCCCCTGAGAAGTAAGAATCATCCTCAGCAAATGACTGTTCATCTTCATCATCTTTGCTCTGTTCCCTTTCTTGAGGGTCTGGAACACTCCCCTGCCCTGTCCCTTTCTCATTGTCACTTGGATAATCGATTTCATGGGCAAGAAACCAGGTTTCATCTTCGATAGGTTGTCTCATATATCCAACATCATCATCGTCTTCGTACTCATCAGAGTCCCAGTATTCATTAGGGTAGTCAATGGATTCACTCAACCCATCACCTATAGTCGCAAAACCAGAAACATGATCAGATGCATCCTCACCAATACCCTGACTCACAGAGAGCCAACTGCCTCCTGATGGCCTATTCCCTATGAAATGATGATTAATTGAAAACATAAAAAGAAATATCAGTTAAACCAACAACTTGAAACCATAAACCACTTATTAGTTTGCATTCTGAGTACATAACAATCATATGTAACTTCAGAGGCCAAGTTCAGTAAAGCATAAAAAGATTCCTAGGCCAAATCTTATAGTGATCAGAAGATAACAATGTTCATAGGAGAAAATTGTGGAAGTTTTTTTAATTGGTATCTGAATTACATTACTTTTGATCCAGAATCAGACAATTTATGTATAAATCAGAGTACAAGATCCTTGAACTCAATATAAGAAATAAATCTGACCCATTCATTGCATTGATATTAAATTATTCTTATACTGTGCATAATAATTCACTAAATGCAAAATGCAATTTCAGTTTGTTTAAATTTGCATTAAGTCATTAACAAGGTAAGCAATGTCAAGCCTTTAAATTTACAGGACAAACCTGAATTACTGATCTCTCGCCCAATAGGTACATCCAGAAATGCTCCTATCAGATATGGATTGTCAGAATCCAAGATCTTTGGACCAGGTCCATCACGTTCGTACTTTTCCTCCCAATGAATATTGAGGGGCTTCTCTTTAGACTTAAGTCTCACGGGTGGTAGCATTGGTAACTCTTCCTTTGGGTTCTCCAATGCAAATGGAAATTCTAATGCACCCAAATCCGTAAGCTCACCTCCATGAGTCTTCATATATAGAGCTCTTCCCACCTCATCCACTTGATATTTTATAGCTGTCTTAATGTCATTGAAATCTGTTTTCCTTTTTCCCTCCTTTTTATCAACATTGGAAGAAGCATTATAACTCGTTGAAGTGTCCCCCCCTGAGAAGGGGAAGACAGTTTTCAACGGACGGTCTTTCCAGGTGTCTGAAGATGTCTGGGCAGATGCATTACTTCTCAAACCAAGATTTTTGAAAAGTTCAACATCAACCTCCTTAAGTTCACTCTCCTCACTTCTCTCATGCTTCAGTTCTGCTGAATTCAATGTTGTCTTACTAAAAACATCGAATCCCGAAAAATTGTTCTGGTGAAAACCGCCACCATCATTCTGATAAGAAGCAACCGGACCATTGCTTGTACTGTATTTCAAAGAATACAAATCAAGAACTGTATCATCTGAACTCTTGGAGAAGGTGAAGTTTCTATCACTTGTTCCGACACTCGCATCAACCATGCCCTGCTTGCCCTCAGACCCTTTCCTCCCTATTTCACACTCTACCTCTTTCACAATTATCTCCTTAGAGGCCTCAACATTGCCTGAATCCTGCAGACCTTTCCCACTATTATGAAAACGTTTTTCTTTTCGATCATCTTCCAATTGTTTCACCCCAACTACTTCTTCACTAGGCCTACTACAGGATTCCTTATCATCGAGCCTAAGCTTCTGCAGAGTTCCACTTAAGTCATGTCTATTGCCCAATTCACTTCTCAAAGCAACCTCTGCTTTAGTGAACTTGTTCCTTTTAAAGAATTCAAGTATATCATCTACAGAACTTGAATCAGCCATTTATATGCAATTACTCTCCGAAACCAATTACTAAAAACACTATTCAAGTACCTGAAGAAAAACAATCAAAAGAGAAGAAACCCATTATTGTAATCCAGATTTATGCCACGTTCCTAACTTCTACACACAAATTAATGCTCGAAAAAATGAAAAATTTTGATTCATAAATTTCTATAAGCCCCAAGCTCCAATTTTTTAAGGAAATGAAAACACATTTTAACCGTTTCTTGTATCTCAACAACCCTAAAATTGAATAAAACAAATTTAAATTAAACATTCGATTCATCTTTAAAATGCTCAATGCAGAGCTAAAGAAAGACAACAAACCTAAGTAAAAACTAAAATGGCGATTCCGATAACCCCACTGCACAAAGCTGCATACATTTACATAATACAACATTTTTTACTGTTCCTCTTAACATACGAGCCTTCTGAGAAATTTCATAAAGATCTGCGCTTTAGGCGAAACCCTAAAAACCAAGATTAATTCTTAAATGAAGAAAACAGAAGGAACTAAAAACGCAAATCATTAGCGCGGCGAATCCCACAAAGAAAAGGGGGAAAACGAAGAATAATTAGAGTAAAGTGAGTGGAAAAAGAAGCTTACAGATCGAAGAATACGGTGATTCTCGAGCCAAACACGGCGCTTTCGAATTCATCACCTAAACTTAGAAATGTGAAAGAACATTAGCACTTTTTCACTTTTGTTTATGTAAGAATTACAGAGCACTGTTTGTTTGGTTCTGGTAATTTGGCTTTCCCTCTGATATTAAATTAATTTTTTACAAGAAATTTAAATTTATTTTTCATATATATAAATATAAATACATACTGGCCTGCAAATTTTCAGGTGCTGGCTTGTGATGTGATTGGATAAAGGAAAATGACATTTTATGATATCTGATTATTTCTGTTTACTAATTTTTACTCCCGTATTTTTTTATATTAAATATTTTACTTCCTTCATTCTACAAATGTTTACTCTACTTGTGTGCTCACAAACTTAAGAAAAATGTATAATGAAGGGAGCGTTAAGAGATAATTTTGTAAACCTTTATGAATAAAATAAAGTAAATGATTGAATGGAAGATAAAAGATAAAAGTAATTACATTTTGTGTAAATGTATGAATATTGTGAGGATAGAGTTTATGAAAATGTTTATTTTTTTGGATGTGCAAATAATTGTGGAACAGACGAATAAGAAAATAATACAAACAATTGTGGAACGGATGGAGTACCAATGAATGTGATTATTCCCTCTGTCCCATAATTATTTGCCCACATTTTTTTTTTATTGGGATATCCTCCCACCATCATTTTATTTTTAAAATTGTCATTCTTTTTTTTACATACATTTTACTTTACACCTTATCAATTTTACTTTACACTTTATCAAATTATTTAAATTACCACTATTTTATCTTACATCATCTTAAAAATTGTGTCTGTCAAATCGTAAAAAAAAATGGAAATAAGGAGGAAGTACTATTTTGCCATTGTTATGTTGGGAATGGGGTAAAGGATAATAGAATATCCAACAAGGGCACGAATTGGAAGACGAATATTATTTATAAGTAAATACGGAGTATAAATTTATGAAGAGATTATTAACTCCAGCATACAAAATTTGTCCCCTAAGTGTGTGCTGATACATCCGCATTTTATAAAAAAATTATTCCACTTGGTAATACAAAATTTCAGGTAAATGGTTGTTTATACCCCTTATTTGTTAATGGTCGTTTAATACAAAAGTGTGGGCCCTTCTTTTTTCTTTTTGCAAAAGCATTAATAAAACAGGTCGTTGTCTCTCTCATTAATCCCCCTGGTTCAAAATCTGTCTTCTCCTCTCTCATTAATTTCTTCCCTCTTCTCTCTCATTAATTTCCTCTCTCTTCTCCCCTCCCAGAAATTGGAGTGATCGTTCAACTCCCCTCTCCATTTTCGGCGGCCCTCCAACGGCGACGGCGACACGGGTGGTGGGTTCCCGGTCTCCTTCTTCCTCGGCCCGCTCCCGGCTTCGTCTTCTATCAGCGGCGACCATAGCGATTTGTTCAGCGCCGGAGAGATCGACGAAGACGAGGCTCTCGAGGTCCGGTCACGAACGCAGTAGATCGTTCGTCGGAGTGGATCCGAGTTATGGAAGAAGAAGCTGTCGACGAAGGCCTGATGAAGTAGATCTGATCTTTTTTCTGGCCGGATATATTGTTGAGACGAAGAAGGAGTTCAGGCTCGTTCGCCGGAGTAGATCGTCTTCTCCGATCTGCCCCGTCAAGGTGCTCGTCTTCTCCGATCTTTGCCACTCGCGTGATGACGGAGTAGATCTAGGGTTTTCTGAAAATAAGTTTTCCCAAAAAAAAGCATATTTCATGTTTGTAGTTTAACAGATTTGAAATTCATCTTAAAAGCTTGAATAGTTTAGATATTTATTCGATTCACGCTCGGTTATATATATGTTTGTAGTTTTGATGAGTGATTTCACTACTAACTCTTACAATACTGGACCCATACAATTTCCTCAGAAACGTTAAGTAAAAGAGAGCACAAGAAAGAATTTCAGAAAGTGGGGGTTAATGGCCGCAATTGCTTTTTAATTATCAAAGATTGAAATGAAGATTACAGGTAAGCCCTTCCTTCCCTCTTCTACGGATCTGTTACAGGTAAGCCCTTCCTTCTCTCTTCTACGGATCTGTTTTCGGTACACCATCTACTTCACGTATCTCATTCGACTCTGAGATGTTTTGAATTTTTTTGTGTCTGAAATAATGTGGATTTGCTTATTTGATTGTAATTCCAACTCTATCGATCTGAGCTGTAAATTCTGCGTCTGATTTTTTTGAAGCTTTCTCTCAAGTCCCAGATCTATGAGAACATAGTTTTTTACTCTATTTTCAAAAAAGCTTTTAATAAATTGTTTATTTTTAATTAAAAAAAGTTTTAAATTCGAGAGAGTCGCTTATGGTAGTTAAATGTTGTTCCAAATAGTGTTTAATTTTTTCTCAATTAGTTGAATGTTGTTCTTTCGTTTTACACAAATGGACATTGTCGAAGAGATGGAGAATACTTTGTTGGGAAGTTTAATATGTAATAATTAATATAGTATTTTTCGAGTTGTTGTGAATGGAAGGTGAATTATTTGGACAAATTTGGTTCTTGATTGTATATAAGTTTGAACTATTGTGCTTATGTCATTATCTAACTAATAGTATAATTAGTTTGAGCTCTTTGTTTAAGTTCACTGCCTTAAATTATTAAATTTTTGAATTGAACATGTGGTATTTACTGTTCATTTCTGGAAGAATAGTGTTATTACTGATGTGATTTGATCTAATTTCTCTACCTATTGAGAATAGGCTTCAACCACTTTTGGTGGCTTGAATAATACTAAAAAAAAATTTGTGTTTAAGGTGCTCCTGGTATTGGGCAACAACTATTTTAATATATATTGCAATATTCAATATTTAATTATATTCAATGTATATCGATATTCAATAATTATATTCAATATATATCGATATTCAATAATCAATATTCAAGAAAAATGTTGATATTCAGTATTTAATTATGTAAAAAAAATATAAATTAAAAAAAATTGAATATAGACAAAAGAACTAAAAAAAATTGACTTAGAAATTTTGAAAAAAAAAATTCAATAAAAAAATGAAGCAAAATATAATTTAAATTTTTGAATAAAAAATGTGTATAAAATATAAATAAAAAAACTAAATAAAAATAATTTGAATTAAAAAATTGAATTAAGTGGATAAAAATGTATGATTTGACAAGTCAAAAATTTACTTTTGAATGAAGATAAGAGAAAAAATATTTTAAAATTAATTTTAAATAAAAATATCTGAATAAAATATAAATTAAAAAATTCTATAAAAAATTAATTTTAAATAAAAATATTTGAAAAAAATATAAATTAAAAAAATCCAATAAAAAATCTGATTTAATTTTTTTGAAAAAAATGAAAAAAAAATCAAGTAAAATTTGAATTAATTTTTTTTTTTGGGGTGAATTAGAAAAACTAAGAAATCAGAATAATTTGAATAAAATATGAATTAGAAAAAACTAAAAAACTAAGTAAAACTAATTTGAATAAAATATAAATAAATGAACTGAATAAAATAGTTTAAATAATTTTGAATAAAAAAATACTCTAATAAAATTTATTTTGAATAATTTTAAATAAAATTTTGAAAAAAGAAAATTGAATTAAAAAAAACACTCTAAAATTCTGCGTTAAAATTTTAAAAAATAAAATCTTAATAAAAATTATAAAAAAATATTGAATAAAAAATCTGAATTAAAATTTGCGTAAATTAAAAAAAAAAGAAATATGAATACAATATTTTTAATAAAATAATATTTTTTAATAAAATAATGGAGGAGTTGAAAAGTTGAAGTAGTTGATTGGACATTCAATTAACTTTTAAAATATTTTTTGTCCCTTTCAAAACCAAAATTGGGTTTGATGAATTTAAGGGCCCCCTACAAAATTGTATCACCTACCACTAAATAAATGACATGTACCATTAGATTTTTAAGGGCTCCCATTTGTACTGCACACCACTTTGCCCATTTATGAATTTATGAATGAGTTTGAACTAGCATTGCATAATTGATTGTAGATTAAGTTATTCATGTCAACTGAAATATGAATTCGATACAATAATTGTTGTATTGTAAAATCCTTATGACTTAGATATAATTTGAAATGCACAGCGACACTTTGGTACTGGACACTTGAGGTAAAATGTGATTATCTGAAATTAGTTTTAACTAAAAATTAAAAAATAATTCCTCCATTTTGAAATATTTTTAACAGGTAAATGGACATTTTTTTTTAAATTGTACTCCCTCCGTCTATCAAAAGTATGTTAACTTTCCTTATTTATCTGTCTATAAAAAATATGTTCATATCATTTTATGGAAACAATCACTTTATTTTTATCTCAACATCCTTAGTTTATCTATTTTTTCTTAAAATTTGTGCCTAAAAGTATGAGCATACTTTTGATGGACAGATAAAATAATAATGAGTAGAGTTTTGAGGGATGATTTTGTAAATCTCGTGTGTATGTGTGAGTTCAAAAGAGAGAGAGGGGGCGGCTGCGCGGCCGCTGTAATTTTTTTTTCTCTTCAAAAATGGTGAGGACGAGTGGGCCGCGAGGGCGGGCGCAGGTGTGGTTGAGGTGTTTGGGGATGGGATGAGGATGAAGAAGAAATTAGAGTTTGATGTTGGGGTGAGGTTGTGGATAGTAATAGGTATTTTATGGAGGGAATGATATTTATAACAATTAAAGGGAGGTGTGACATAATTTTGGGGAGTGTATAAATTGGGGGATTACATCTCTCCGAAATGGAGGTGTAAATAGTCAAACCCATAAAAATTGTGTGAATGGGCCTATCAAAATTCAGTGAACGGGCGTGGGCTTTTTCTCCATTAATTAGGGGTTGGGGTATATACCCCTCCAGCTTTGTTTAATGCACTCCCCCATACACACACTCCCCACTTTATACCGAAAGGATACATACACTCCCCCAAAATTACCTTTTATACCCTTTTCTCTTAAAACTTTTAAGATAAATACACTCCCCCACAAAAGCCCTAATTTTACTAAACTCTAATTTTTTCCTTTAATTTCTCCCCCAACTCATTCTTTCTCCCCTCTTCTTCATCCTCAACTTGCCAGCCGCCATCCGTCCACCGTCGCCGCCCTTCATCCGTCCACCGTCGCCGCCTTTCCTCCATCGCCGCCCTTCGCCCGCCACCGCACGAAGATGCAGCAAGTAAGCTTTTTTTTATTTTTTTTCTCTGTTGCACAAGGCAGCGGCGGCGACCGATCTCCCTCTAACTAGCGCCGCCGCCGCTCTTCGCCCCTCCCCCAAGAAGCGCCGCTCGTCCTCCCCCTTCGTCCAGACTCCGCCGCTCGTCCGCCCAGATAATTTTTTTTTTCTGGCTTTTCTCTCCCGTCTCTAGCTTTTTTTTTTTTATTTCGACTATACTGAGTCTACCAAAACCACTCCCGTCGATAAATTATTGTCGATGGGAGTGTGTTTGGTCGACTCAATATTGTCAAAATTTTCAAATTTTTAATTTTTCTAAATTCTTTCAAAAAAATCTTATTGATCGGAGTGTTTTTGGTCGACAAACCAGAGTCGACCGGAGTGTTTTTGGTCGACAAACCAGTGTCGACGGGACAAATTTTGGTCGACTCTGGTTTGTCGAAAATAAGATTTTTTTTTTATTTCTAAAATTTTATTTGGGGCGGCGGTAGGTGCCGGAGGTTGGACGGTGGCGGTGGCAGCCGGAGGTTGGGCGGCGGCCAGGGACGGTGGCCCCCCACCAATTTTTATATATATATATATATATATATGTATACTCCCTCCGTCCCTTAATTATTTGTACATTTTTTTTATTGGGACGTCACAAGATTATTTACACACTTTTAATATGGAAATACCCAACAAAATTAATATCCTTCCAACATCATTTTATTTTCAAAATTGTCACTCATTTTTTACATACATTTTACTTTATAGATCACCAAATTCATTTTACACCTCACCAAATCACCCAAAATACTCATAATTTATTCATCAACCACTAAATCCACTTTTTTTTAAAAAAATTGTGCCGGTGCAAATAATAGAATATTGGAACACATTAATGTATTAATTAAAAGACATTTACATGTCGAAGAAATAAAATATTTTTTAAATTTAATATTTTAGCAATTTTTAAATTGTTTCGCTTCATTTTGAATCGAACTATCAAAACTTCAAAACAAAATGAAAGCCGGCTTGTTCAATTTAATTTAATGAAATGTATTGACAATTTTATCATATAAAATTTCGATAAGTATAATAAATACATATTATTTTATTTTTAAAGTAATGTTAAACGGGTCCCCTACCGAAATTTCCTGCCTCCGTCAAGCTAATAACTCTCAAATTAGGGTTAGGGTTATAATTAGGGTTAGGGTTAGTTTAATTTATAGAGAGTGTATGTATCTGTTGTATTTTATAAAAAAGGCAAAATAGACATTTTATATGAATATTTAATTAATAAAAGTGGAGGGGGAGTGTATTAAACAAAGTTAGAGGGTATATACCTCAACCCTTAATTAGGCAGCTGATTATTTTTTGGGCTGACTATTTACCCCTTCAATTCGATTTAGAATGCACCCCAAAAGTTTATCAGAGAATAGATGCACCCCTCAAATTGTCACCCAACCACATGCATTCTGTCCTTGCTCGCCTATTAATTGAATGCAATCTTATTCCAATTCCATATAAATAAAGTATAGTCCATTAATTAATTAGGTGGTTTCTTTTCTTTTCTACGTTGTTGATTATTCATGTTGCTCAATCCAATCATACGCGACCCGACTCATTGAGCCAATGCTGCTGGAAACCCTATCAATATTGTTTTCATTAAAACCTTTAACACTACAAAATAATGGCCAGAAGACAACGACAATTAGCAACGGCAGGCTACCGTTGCCAATTGGCAACGGCATTGATAACGGGAAGGAAAAAGACGACGGGGGCGGGTGCCGTTGCCTTACGGCAACGGATAAGGCAACGGGAGTGGGCCCCGTTGCAAAAAGCTAGGCGATGACATATAAGGCCCGTTGCCAAAAGGCGACGGCAGTGGGCCCCGTTGCCATTTGGTAACGGGCCCCCAGTCGCTAAAAGGCAACGGCAGTGGGCCCGTTGCCTTTGCCGTCGCCCTAATTCAATTAAAATTGAGTCCAGAACCTCATTCTTCTTCATTCAGCGGCGCACACACACTTCCATTACACAAATTAAACCTCCAAACTCAACATCCACGTTCGTTTGCAGATCGGACTCGGTTCTTGGCCATTTTTGTTCTACACTTTGACGGGAGCATTTCTACAGTAATTTTTTTCGTTTTAATCGGTTAAATTTGAAGTTATATGTATATATATATAGTTTAGTATATATGTGTATATATATGCATATATGTTGTATGTATATATAAAATTGTTAGGATTGTTAATTTTTATGCATGCATGCATGTGGTAATTGTTAGAATTATATTGTGTTAGACATGTATTTTATATGTATGTATATTTTAATTAATTAATTAAGTTATATGAATTTAGTTGTTAATTAGGGTGTTAGAATTATATATATAATTGTGTTATGTCTATATATGAATTTATTTGTTAATTAGGGTGTTAGAATAATTATTAGAATATATTTGGAATTATATTAATTAATTTTAATAGAGTTGGAGGAATGAGACGTTGGTTGTTAATTTGTGTGTTGTAGACGTATGTCGATTGACATGATGAATTATTCAAGTCGTAGTTGGATGTATAGTCCAAAATTAGTGAATGAGATTAATTGCTAAACAACATTATCTAAATATTAATTCCTTAATTATATTCCTTATTTATATTCTAGTGTTAATCATTACAGTGATGTTCATATATAATGTTTTTTAATTGTTACAATGTTAAACGTTAATAATGTTTTAATGTACGTTCATTTTGACAGATGAGTGGTCGTAGACATGGTTCTGGACAGGGCTCTAGTCAGGGTTCTACTAGACATGGGCGAGGTAGAGGTAGAAGTACTAGAGGTAGAGGAGAGCCGGTGGATGAGACACCGATTGTGCACACACCACATGGTTTATATATGCCCGATATGACCCAGCTACAGTTGCCCGGAATGAACCTAGATTCCTATTACACTCAGGTGCCTCATATGGTTCCACAACAACCATCCCATCCACAGCAACCATCCCCTCCATAGCAACCATCCACTCAGGCCAACATGTCTTATGATGCACCCGAGAGTCGCATTTTACTGTGGATCTACCTTGATACGTAAGTATATTCCTTATTTAATTTTCATTAGACGTATGTATAACGTGTTTATTAATAATTTTTTTTATTATTATAAAATACGTGTAACAGGTTGATGCCTTCAAATTTGATTTCGAGGACGATCAGGTCGATTATGTATAGGAATATGGAGCTTGGGGCACACACCTTTGCCAAGATATCACCCGGCACGATACAGCGGTGGTGGGAGACATTCCAGGTATAAAATCACTTTACATTAACATTTTGTTATTTTTTTATATTAATTCATTTTTTTTTTGTAGACCGAGGTCAGGTGGGACCCTCGAATCACATCTACTAAAGAGGTGTACATGCTCTTTCTTCAAAGAGCAGCAGGTCGGTACACTGGCATGTTATCAAACGTCAAGAAAGCGTGGGTGAGGAAAAAGAAGAGGCCGAGGTGGGATGTCAATGTTTGGAACGACTTAGTTCGTCACTGGAACGATCCTGAAACAATTAAGAAGAGCGAGTAGGCTCGTAAGAACCGCTTATCCGAGCCTGGAGGTCCGGGTACTGGCTGTGGTACTCATAAAGGCTGAGCTCGTGGAGCAGCAGAGGTCGCACGGCGCATTGTAAGTATTTGTGGTCAATTATACTTCATTTTAATTATACGTATATGTCTTCAATTCAAAATACAGGAGGAGAAGATGGGACGCCCTGCCCACGACTGGGAGATAGCTGAATATTACCACCGTTACGAAAACGGCACATACAGCTATGGTTATATGGGTGATATACTTGTAAGTGTGTACATATATATATACATTACATTATATAATAAATATATATTTAATTTTACTTGAAAATGTATTAACCCACTTTTAAATGTGCACGTATAGGACCAGGTACAGAAGGAGTTGACCAATCAATCAGGAGATCCGTCAGATGAACCTACTTCAGAGGATGGTTCTCAGGGCCCAACTATAACCGACATGTCTAATTTGTTCGTGAAGAAGGTCGGTAGGTCTCATGGACTTGTTAGGGGCCTTGGACAAGTAGGCAAGAACAGACGGGTCTCCTCCGGTCCTAGCGAGATGTCAAGTGGTACGACTTATGGACGATTCTCCCAGGAAGACATGGACAATGCTCTTGCCGAAGAACGGAGAATCAATGAGGAGAGAGAGCAGCGCTTACTCCTACAAATGCAGAAGACGGAGGAGCGCATAACCAAGAAATTTGAGGATCAATTGGCAGCGATGATGGGTCAGATGACAGGTCATACGATGGGTGGGATGGGTGGGATGGGTGTGATGGGTGGGATGGGTCAGATGGGTGGAATGGGTCAGCAGATGGGTGGGGCGTCGAGGCCGTCGAGGGCGTCGCACGACGTTCATGATCGTAGCCAGGTTGATCGGGATCAGGATGATACTGAGGATGATGGTGGTGATGAAGAGTGATACATTTTTATATTACTTTATTACATTGATGTTGAAAATTAATTTTTATTTTAATGTTGTGTGTGATGTTATTTTAATTAAATGGATAAGTGAATTGATATTTTTAAATGGATAAGTGAATTGAAAATTAGAATGAATTTAAATGAAGTGATTAGAATAAATTTACATGTATAATCGAAAATAATTATACTCAATGTTATATGTAATTATAATGTTGTGAATTGAAAATTAGAATGAATTTAAATGAAGTGATTAGAATAAATTTACATGTATAATCGAAAATAATTATACTCAATGTTGTATGTAATTATAATGTTGTGAATTGAAAATTAGAATGAATTTAAATGAAGTGATTAGAATAAATTTACATGTATAATCGAAAATAATTATACTCAATGTTGTATGTAATTATAATGTTGTAAATTGAAAATTAGAATGAATTTAAATGAAGTGATTAGAATAAATTTACATGTATAATCGAAAATAATTATACTCAATGTTGTATGTACGTAATTATAATGTTGTGAATTGAAAATTAGAATGAATTTAAATGATGTGATTAGAATAAATTTACATGTATAATCGAAAATAATTATACTCAATGTTGTATGTAATTATAATGTTGTGAATTGAAAATTAGAATGAATTTAAATAGTGTAAATTAATTAATGATACCGTAATTAAATTATTTAATTTGAAACACATTATAATTTAGTTAATTCTCATTTAGAAATAAATATGATATGCTTTGACAATTTAAATTTAATAAGCAACAATTAAACTTAATTAAAATGGATTGAAATAAAGAATTGAAACTAAAATTAAATTGAATATATATTAATTGTGTTCACAACATGATGACTAAAGCTCCTAGCCTAAACGGCACACAGGGGGCGCCCAAAACTCTACAGGACCGAGAGGTCCCGTGTTCGAAACCCAGCTGGAGCGAAAAATCGCGAATATTGGTGGCCTAGTGGTGGTGGAGGGGGGTGTGTTGGTTGCCTCAGAGATCTGGGTTCGAAACCCAGTGGTGGCCTAGTGGTGGTGGAGGGTATGGAGGGGGGTGTGTTGGTTGCCTCGGAGACCTGGGTTCGAAACCCAGGTTCTCATTTTTTTAAAGGTAACAAAAAGGCGACGGCCACCTGCCGTTGCCAAAAGGCAACGGTTTTCCCCAAATCCGTTGCCTATAAAATAGCAACGACCATATTGGCAACGGCCGTTGCCTTCTTGATTAGTGAGGGGGAATCCGTTGCCTTCCCCGTCGCCATTTTAGAAGTTTTTTTGTAGTGTAATTAGCTACAAAATTGAGATATATATATATATATAATGACATAGAGTTGTCATTAGATCAATTTTCTTATATATGAGTTACCGAATAAATTATCTAAAACTATATAAAAAGATTTGGTCCCACCTCCAAATCAGTATAAAAAAGCAGAAAATGCCGGAATTTTTGTCAAAAATCGACGGACATTTGCAAATACAGCTCGATTTTGATTGTATTTATAAGTTTAAACTTAATGGTAGGCTTCCGATCCCTTCTGAAACTACTTGATTTTTGTTGCATTTATACAAAATGTAGCTACATATATAATATTTTGGGGCAGCAAGAAAATGAGTATAGTGCATATATGAAAGTCGACAAATTAATTAAAAAATACCTCATGAGTACTTTTCATAAATTAACCAGCTGAAAATAGTGCAGGGACATATATAGTCCTTATTTAATTTATAATGTCACATAAATCAGACATATTGTGGAATGTAGGTTTTGTGGTCGAGCTGGTTAATGTTGGCGCCGTCCCACATGAGGGAGGAAGAGAAATACCAGGCGCTGATGTCATGAAATGCAACCCATGAACCAGTTGTAGCAGAGATTCCAACTTGAACCTGCTTTGGAAGAATTGTTTTCAAGTCAAACACGTAACTGAGTGTTGATGTTTCCGATCCGTAGGTGGCAACAACACTTATGGTCCTTGTGGGGGAGAAGTAATATATGCGTGCAGTCACCTCTTGTCCCACCCCTGAGAAGGCCGACACATTTTGAGACACTCTGGAATTTATGTTGATTCCGACATGTGTGTATTTCGGATCCCAAGGATTGGGGGCGGGGTCAAATTCGACCGAAAACACTGAGGGGGCGAGGCCCGTTTGAGGATTGTAGAGTCCAAAATTCCCCTCAGCTGAACCTGGAGGGATGGGAGAGTTAACGGGTGCGATGAACAAGGCCAATCCTTCCCCTGGTGGATTTGGGTTATAAGGAGTGCTCGTGATTTTAAACTTTATGGTAGTTTCGAACGTTGCTTGAACTCCTTCATCCCAGAACTTCACCCGCGGGAAGTACACTAGCCGCCCGATGCTCCCTCTTGTGGGCATACCCGAGCAATTGACACCTGTGAGACGTGCAATTGACGAAGACGATGGAACAAATGCATCACCTTGGTAGATTAGCGATGGTGAAATCGAGCTGAAGGTATCGTAGGTGAAGCTGGACATTGTGTCTCCTTGAGACACCACCTTATTTGCTAGTACGAGGACGAGGAGGAAGACGAAGAAGGAAAGTTGGGTGTTTGAGAAAGCCATGCCTTAGGGTTTTCTTTAGGTGTATTTGGATGTTACTATAAGATTTGCTTCTACCTTCTCCCTTATTTATAGTACTCCCTCCACTTGTCTCCACCTGTAAGTTTCTCATACCCTTTTTGATAAATTTTTTATTCTTACATTTTACTTTATATTTACTACTTTTTCTCTCTAGCTATCTCTCCCATTCTATTAATCACATCACTTGTACTATATCTATTATTTAATCACTGATGTGCCAAAATTTGCACGGGAGGATTGTGTATCCTCGGGATTAAATGTCCTACTCTTCGAACACGTATAATTGCTTCGAGTGTGCTGCCTTCGCTCAAAATCTTCAAGAACCTGCAAAGAACACGCCGGAGGGGAGTCCGACGTGGACACTCCAATGCCTAAGTCAGTATAGGGCTTATCAATCTCTCCCAAGGATCTCAAGATCCTTGATGTATCGAAATAGTTCTCAAAGAATTTCAGAAAGGTATTTCGTATTTAGTATATCAAGTTTGTAGTATAAGAGTGTCTAACCTGGAAATCTCCTCGAATTTACCTATTTATAGAGATACTTTCTGGAGAGGAAGTCAAGTCTTCCTCCTTTTTCGGAACTGCCCATAAGACTCGGTCCTGCGGAGGGGACGAAGCCTTCTCTTTCCTCCACTTCCCGAAGACTCGGCCGTATTCCTTCTCATTTGACTTGGTTCCCAAGATAAAGGAGGATAAGGTCTACCTTTTATCAAGTCTAAGCCGAAAATGGCGGAACTTCCCTATATTCAAGGCTCACGACCTTTCATCAAAACTGATTCTTCTTGAAGCTTCTCTTCAGCCGAAGCTCCCTCCAAAGGGATCTCCCGAGAGGATTTCCCATCAGAGAGTATTACATAATCTGATCCTTCCACTTTTATCTTATCCCCTATACACGTGTCGACTTCTTATTAGGTGACATTTTTAGGCCGCATCATCTACTCCCCCCTACTCTCGTAAAAGGGAGACATCTTTTGTGAGAGTAGAAAATTTTTCCTAGAACTTATTACAAAGGTCGTTCTGGAGAGATGTGTATTGTTCCTGCTTCGGAGAGGAAGTTTTAAAACATGTCCTTCTCCAAGGGCTTTTCTCGCCTCCGATTCTGGGAGACTTCTCGGCTTCTGCGCGTGGGCTCCACGCGATCACTTTTCTCTCTCCTTTGTTATCCTCCCGAGGAAAACCCTCGATTCTTCCCCCTATCTCTCCTCATTTACTTCACGCAACCACCCCCTTTTCCTCTCTTCACTTTTCAAATTTCATTCTTCCCAAAAATTTCTCATCGCTTCATCCTTCTTCTCCGGTGTTCTTCATCTCGAGTTTCTGCCGTCGCCAGCCGCCTCGTCTGATTCCATAGCCCTTCCACTCAAGGTAACCCAGCTATCCTTCTGTTCTTCTTTTATTAACACTGTAAATCGATGTCAAATCCTCTCTCTCCACCGGAAGCCGCTAGCCAAAATTCCTCTGAAGTGACTCCCTCTCTGATGGGGAGTCCAGAGAATAGGATTTCCCCCGCTTCCCAAATCGACCATACTCACCTAGTTAACCTCGCTCATGCCTATGGTTTTCCATCGGAGTACGCCTTTCGCGCTCCTCGCTCAAATGAACGCCCAGATATCTCCCAGCCTCGAACTCTTGCTTTTTTCGAAGCACATCTTAGGGCAGGACTACGATTTCCGATTCATCCCTATTTGGCTTCCATATCCACCCGCATGCAGATCCCTCTTAACCAGTTTACTCCGAATGCTATCCGTACCATGATAGGTTTTTTCATCTTGGTGAAGGGGAATGGGGGTGACCCGTCTGCCGAACTATTTCTGAGCCAACATTCTTGTAAGGTGAATGATGGTTTTTTCTATGTTAGTGGGCGAAGGTCCCGTGTTTGTAAATTTCTGAAAAAACTCCATGAAGAAGACTCATCTTGGCGAGATTATTATTTCTTTGCTACCAGCCCCACTGATTGGCCATTTCCTCACGGGGATTGGTTATTCCACAATCCCGGGGTAATTCCTCCTCCTCTGAAAGCTTACTCTGTTTCCAATCACATTATTATGAGCAATCTCAATACTCATATCCGTTTTCACGACTATTTCGATGTTATTGGCATTTGCAACAATCCTCGCATCCTCTCCCACTTCGGCTTTTGTCCTCAAGATTTTTTCTTAGATTCTCGAGATGGTAAAAAATCTTCTATTGCTGTATTTTATTTCTTGCGCGTGGCTGTTTTCTGAGTTCTGAAATTTTTCTTGATTATTTGTAGCAATGAGTTGGTTAACTCATATCTCCCGAGATGCCCCTGCTCTCAGCATAGTGAAGACCCCTGTGCTATCCGCTCCAGAAGATCCTCCAAAGGCTCCTCCGTCTCCCGCTCTCGAGAGCTCTGCAAAGACTCCGGCTCCAGAGGGTTCTTCGAAAATTCCTCCTCTCCCTAGTTCTTCTACTTAGGTCCCAGGTTCAGTTGCCAAAAGAACCCGTTCCTCTGCCAATGCTTTCTTTTCTGACTGTGGTACATCTAAGAAGAAGAAGGGGAAAGCTACCCGTGCTGATAGGGGAACTCCTCCTTCTACTGTATACGAGCCTCTCCACCGCCTCATTGACCGATATCCTGCTCCTCCG
This sequence comes from Galeopsis tetrahit, assembly GCA_963675135.1. NCBI lineage: Eukaryota > Viridiplantae > Streptophyta > Magnoliopsida > Lamiales > Lamiaceae > Galeopsis > Galeopsis tetrahit. The sequence continues at coordinate 93,839,683 of OY776119.1, forward strand.
GATGCTGAGTTATCCGACACGCCCCTTCCTGAGGATCGACTGATCCATGACGCTCATCTTCTTTTTGAGGTATTTTCTGGTATTTTCCATTTTTATAATCTTTGCCTTCTTCATACCTTCAAGCGTTATTTCCTTTTCCCTTTGTAGTTTGGTCTTACCTATGCTAAGATACTCGACCAAGGCGTTGAGATGGTAGCTGAGCTTGAACTTCTCCGGGCTGAAGCGTCCTCTTTCCAGTCAACCCTCAAGGGTATCACCACGGAGAAAGATAAAGCCCATAAGCGAGCTCAAGCTTTGTCTGAGGAGTTGTCTCTCTTACAGACTCAGAGCAAGCAGGATGTAGCCAGGATTAAGCGTCTGGTGCTGGAGGTGGAGCGGATAGAGCGCGAGCTGCCAGATGTCGGAGTGCAGGCTTGCATGAAGTCCTTGTTCACTTCTTCTTTGGGTCAAGAGTTCTTGGAAACTCTTCATACTCAGTGGCTGTCCAGCTTCTTAAAGAGCTCGAGCTTCCTCTGTGCCATGGGGCCGCATATCCCTCACTTCATCGACCACGGCTTCAGCAATGCCGTAGCCGAGCACTCAGCCCCGGGGTTTAATGGAACTTACTCTCGTGAATTCCACTTGGATCGACTCGCTACTCCTCCCAAATTCTTGGGGGATCCTAAGGAGAGCCCTGATAGTCCTTGGTGGCTACCCGGAATGAGTCAGGCTATCACCAAGCTGCAGGCTGGTAAGATGGGTATGGCTGAGCTAAAGCCTCTGGAACGTCTGATTTATCCTTATGACTCCGCTCTAGCCGTGACAACCGCAGTAGATGGAGGAACCGGCGTTGCAGACACCATGGGAGGTACTACGGGTCCAGAGGAGGGCAGAGGATCTAGCAACCATGTTGCTGAGGAGGGTGGCATTGTTGGAGGAGTTGAGGTCGAGGGGACTGTTGCTGAGGAAGCTGCTGTTGAGAAAACAGTTTAAGTTTCACGTTTCTATGATCACATCAAACAATTTATTTTTCTGTTGTTTTGCTACACTCTTTATTTTCAGCTCATAATACTTGCTCTCCATACTTTATAGGGGACCCCACACTCCTGGATATGTGGGGGCTTTTTGTAGTAATCGTATTAGCTTGATGTTGGATGTTTTGTTGTCTTTCTCTTTCGTGCATGAGTAACTTACAAGACCAGCAAAGAATGTGTTGGAGGTGTGGCTCTCTTCTTCCCCCCTTTTTGTTGGTCTTGTAGGCTACGTTGAAATCACTCCTTAGCTGTACAGTTTTTGTTTTTGATTTCGGGTGACTTGGTTGTGGGAGGTCATCCTCCCTCTTCTCTTGACTCCTGGATCATAAAACCTGTCTTCTTCATCATCTAGTCTTTGTAATTCTCAAGCATGGTTAGGGCTTTCTGGAGGGCTTCGGTTTTCTAAGCCTCTACGTCTTTCTCTTTCTTTTCACCTTCTTGTACTTGAAAGACCTTGATTCACAAAAATCGTCTCCTTTCATCAATTAACCCTCTTGGGTTTCAACTAAGATGAGGGCTCTCTGGAGCATCTTGGCCTCTAGGCCTCTGAGTGTTTCTTACTCTTATTCTTAAAAGATTTTAATTCATAAAATCTTCTCATTTCAGTAACCCACTTGGGTCTCAAGTAAAGTGAGGGCTCTCTGGAGCACCTCGGCCTCTAGGCCTTAGAGTGTCTCTCACTCTTATTCTTAAAGGATTTTAATTCATAAAATCTTCTCATTTCAGTAACCCACTTGGGTCTCATATAAAGTGAGGGTTCTTTGGAGCACCTCGACCTCTAGGCCTGTGAGTGTCTCTCACTCTTATTCTTAAAAGATTTTAATTCATAAAATCTTCTCATTTCAGTAACCCACTTGGGTCTCATATAAAGTGAGGGCTCTCTGGAGCACCTCGGCCTCTAGGCCTTTGAGTGTCTCTCACTCTTATTCTTAAAAGATTTTAATTCATAAAATCTTCTCATTTTAGTAACCCACTTGGGTCTCAAGTAAAGTGAGGGCTCTCTGGAGCACCTCGGCCTCTAGGCCTTTGAGTGTCTCTCACTCTTATTCTTAAAAGATTTTAATTCATAAAATCTTCTCATTTCAGTAACCCACTTGGGTCTCAAGTAAAGTGAGGGCTCTCTGGAGCACCTCGGCCTTTAGGCCTTAGAGTGTCTCTCACTCTCGTTATTGTTATATTCATACATCGCATGTTCAAATATGAGAAGGATAATCAAGACACAATAATTCTGAATAATTCTTTCTTCAAAAAGGGATAGGGCTTCATTGCTTTATTGTCAATTTTCAACATAGGCCATAGATAACCTACGCCGGTCTCATTAAAAACCTCTTTACGGAAAAACCCCAAAGGGGAAACCCGTAGAGAGGGAAAAAGAGCTCCGGTGAAGCCACAAAATACATCAAGCAAAATATGAATCAATTCAAAAAATCACAAAACAAAAGTTATAGATGGTCTCAAGACCTTACACTGTCTTCAAATAAAGAATCTCTTCAAATGGCAAACGTTCCAGGGTCTAGCTATGTCGACCCCTTCCATACTCTGCAGTCTATATGCTCCTCCTTTCAGCACCTGTGTGATTTTATAAGGTCCCTCCCAGTTGGGCTCCAGCTTTCCTGTATTTTTAAGGGCGTCCGCTCTTCTTAGCACTAGATCTCCCGCTCTGAAGGACCTCGGGATCACCCTTCGATCATATGCAGCTTTAATTCTGCTTTTATATCTTTCAGCACGTACCCTAACCATCTCTCTTTCTTCTCCCATCAAATCTAGAGCCTCTCTCATCAATCTTTCATTCTGATGCTCTTCAAATTGGGCAACTCGGTGCGATCGTAAAACGGCCTCTGGAGGCATCACCGCCGTAGCTCCGTAGACCAACTGAAATGGGGACTCTCCGGTTGCTGTCTTCGGACTAGTTCTATATGACCATAATACATTATCTAGCTCGTTTACCCATCCTCCTCCTATCTTTGTCAACCTTGTTCGAATCCCATCTACTATTGTTCGATTAGTAACCTCCACTTGTCCGTTAGCTTGAGGATGAGCTACAGAGGTGAATCTCTGTATTATGTTCAGTCTTGCACACCATCCTCGCACGTTTTCGCCGTTAAACTGTGTTCCATTATCAGAGACCAATATTCTGGGTACTCCGAACCTACAATAGATTTGTTTTTTCAAGAATTTAATCACATTTTCTTCATCTATCGTAGCTAGGGGAGCAGCTTCCACCCATTTGCTAAAATAGTCCACTGCTACTATCAGAAATTTTCTCCCTCCGGAGGCTGGAGGGAAGGGTCCTACCAAGTCTATTCCCCACTTAGCAAAGGGACAGGGAGAGTGCATCGCTCCCATCTCTTCCGCAGGGGTCCTTATCAATGGACCATTTTTCTGACACTTGACACATTTTCTCACAAATTCTCTAGCGTCTTTTGTCATGGAGGGCCAATATAATCCAGCCCTTAAAACTTTCTTCACCACCGCTTTGTATCCTTCATGACTGGCTGCATCACCTTCGTGGATCTCTCTGAGTGTGTACATAGCTTCTCTAGTTGATATACACCTCAAATATGGGTGCGTGAATGATTTCTTGTATAAGTGCCCTCCGATAATACAATATTTGATCCGAAGGGCTCGGGTCTCTCTGGTGGTAGGGGCGTCTGCTCCCTTGGTGAGTTCTATCCATATTGCTCTTCTCCAATCATCTTCTTCTTCAATGGAGCCAATGGGGTTCTCCAAAGTCTCTCTTTCTGCAACTACTAGAGTTACTGTTCCTTGTCCATCAAACTCTGTGGAGCTAGCGAGTTTGGAGAGGCTATCCGCCTGCATGTTCTTCTCTCGGGGTATCTGGACTACCTCGCACTCTTGGAATTTGCCCATCACTACTTTGGCTCGTTCCAAATAGGCAGCCATCCTGCTATCTTTGGCTACATATTCACCATTCACCTGTTGAACAACTAATTGGGAGTCTGAGTACAGAGTTACCTTTGGAGCTCCCAATTCCAATGCCATCTCCATCCCTCTGATCAAAGCTTCGTACTCTGCTCCATTATTTGAGGTCATGAATTGAAACCTCACTGCGAATTGTAGGTCCTCTCCTCGAGGGCCTGTCAACACAATCCCTGCTCCACATCCGCTCAGGGTCACTGAGCCATCTACATACACCTTCCATCCCTCGACTTCTTCTGGTTTGGTCGACTCTTGGATGAAATCTGACAAAGCTTGGGCTTTTATAGCCTTCAGTGGCTCGAAATCCACGTCATATTCTTGGAGCTCGATCGCCCACTTCACCATCCTTCCGGAGAGGTCTGCTCGCCCTATAACCTGTTTCAACAAGTAATTAGTGCGGACCAGTATTTTGTAAGAAAGGAAATATGGGCGCAGCCTCCGCGCTGTAACTACCACAGCCAGAGCAGCCTTCTCAATTTCTGAGTATCGATTTTCGGCCCCCTAAATGACCTTACTGACATAATAAATAGGGTGCTGCAGAGATCCCTCTTCTTTGACTAAGGCGGTGCTTAGTGAGAATTCCCCTACGGAGAGATACAAAATGAGGGTATCTCCTGGAGAAGGCTTCGTCAGCTTCGGCAACTGAGACAAATGATGCTTCAGGTCTTCAAAGGCCTTTTGGCATGTTTCGCTCCATTCAAACTTGGTCCCTTTCTTAAGAATTTTAAAGAAGGGATGGCTCTTTTCGGCAGACCTGGCTATGAATCTGCTCAGTGCTGTAATCCTTCCATTGAGTGTCTGGAGCTCCTTTATATTTCTTGGTGGCCGCATGTCCACTACAGCCTTTACCTTGGCTGGATTCACTTCTATACCTCTTTGAGTAACCATATATCCGAGGAACTTCCCTGATTTTACTCCAAAAGAGCATTTGGTTGGGTTCAACTTGATGCCGTTTTCTCGAATTACTTGGAAAATTTCTTCCAGATCCTCTATATGTTGATCTGCTTTCACACTCTTAGCCAACATATCATCTACGTATATCTCCATGTTCCTTCCTAGTTGCCTTCGAAAGACAGCATCGACCATCCTCTGGTATGTTGCTCCGGCATTAATTAATCCAAATGGCATCCGAACATATCCAAACGTACCGCAGGCTGCTATGAAGCACACTTTGGGGACATCTGCAGGGTTCAGTTGGATTTGGTGGTACCCTTGGTATGCATCCATCATGCTTAGCAGCTCGAAGCCTGAAGTTGCATCTACTAACTGGTCTATCCTTGGTAGCGGATAGTGATCTTTGGGGCATGCCTTGTGGAGGTCCCTGAAATCGATGCACATTCTCCACTTTCCTCCCCCTTTAGGCACTAGCATGGCATTGGAGAGCCATTCTGGGAATCGGACTTCCACCACATGCCCTGCTTTCAACAGCTTCTCGACTTCCTCTTTCACAATGTTATTCTTCTCGATCCCAAAATTTCGTAGTTTCTGTTTCACGGGCCTTGCCTTTGGATCAACATTAAGGCAATGCATTGCTATCTCCAGAGGGACTCCTGTCATGTCAGCTGGAGAAAATGCAAATATATCGGAATTTCGACGTAATGTAAATATTACCTTCTCTGTGAGTTCAGGCCCCAGTTGGGTACCTATCTTAGTAACAAAGCCGAGTTTCCCTGGGAAGAGCTCCACACTCATCAGTTCCTCGTCTGTTTTAACACTCACCTGTTCAGGTGCTGCTCCCTATACTTTCTTCCTCTTGATCTCAGGGTCATCTCCTCTCGTCCGCTCCAGGCCCCTAGTTAGGGCCCTATCCGCCATCTTCACAGACTCTGCATAGCACTTCCGTGCTTGGTACTGGTCTCCTCTCACTTCTCCCACCCCTGTGGCTGTAGGGAATTTCATTTTCATATGAAATGTAGAAATGATTGCCTGAAAGAGATTCAGGTTGGGTCGTCCCATCACAACATTGTATGACGAGGGAATGTCTACAATAAGGAACTCCACCACGTGGACCTTCCGAGCTGGAGCGTCCCCCAATCCTACATGCAACATTACTGACCCCAAAGGTTGGATTGCACCTCCAGAGAAACCATACAGAGAGGTATCTACAGGGCACAACTTCACACTCAGCTCCATTCTCTTAAAACATTCAAAAAACATGATGTCAGCCGAACTCCAAGTATCTACGAAGATTCGAGCAACATCGAATCCCGCTATGTCGGTAGTGATCACCAGTGCATCGTTGTGATCTTCCTTAACTCCCTTCACATCCTCCGGGCCAAATCGGATATTGGGCGTCTCCGTCATACGCCCCACTTCTCTTAACTGGCTTCCTTGCTCTACTTTTAGAGCCCGGACATTCTGCTTTCTCTTCCGAAAGGAACCTCCATCAGCTGGTCCTCCCACAATCATGTGAATCACTCCTCTCTTCGGCGGTGGAGGGGGCATATCTTCGGTCGCCTCTCTGGTTTCCTTCTCTTCCGGTTTTCTTTCATGATCTTTTCGCTTATGCCCTCGAGGGCCTTGTCTGTCTCTAAATATAAATTCTTTTAGATGACCCGCTTGGATCATCCTCTCGATCTCGTCTTTCAGGTGGTAGCACTGATTTGTGTCATGCCCATATTCATTGTGAAATTGGCAGAATCGATCAGACTTAGGCTTCTGAGGTCCCCGACCTCTGGAATATGGAAATTTCAAGTCTGGATGATCTCCGGCTACCTCCAGTACTTCAGCAGGCTCAATCCTCAAGGGCGTGTATTTCTCAAACCTCCCACGAGGGCCAGACAGGGGACCTCCAAAGGGATTGCTATCTCTTGTTGATCCAGAGGTCCGAGGGACCTCTGGGCTGGATCGTCTGGAGGGACCTTCCATTCTTCTCTCTCGATCCTGTGGCCTAACCTCCAGCCTTTTGGCCTTACGGACCTCCTCCAGAGTGAGGTACTTCTCTGCTCTGTGCAGCAGCTCATCGAAATTCTTAACTGGCTTCTTAGCTAAGGAGGAAAAAAAATCTCCATCCCATAATCCGTTGGTGAGGGCGTTGATCTTCACCTCCGGAGAGGCTGTAGGGACCTCCAGAGCTGCCTTGAATTGAACCTCCGGAGAAAAGCTCTTAAGCTTTCGCTCTCCCCCTGCCTCAGATTGAAGAGGGTCAAGGTGGCCCGTGGCTGTCTCCGGGCACTTGCAAATTGATGGAGAAATAACTCACTGAATTCCTCCCAGGATCGGATAGTATTAGGTTCTAGTTGAGTGAACCATTGCTGCGCTGCTTTCGCCAGGGTGGTCAGGAACACCCTGCACTTAATTCCTTCTCCGTAGCGATGTAATAGCGCAGCGTTCTCAAATCTTACTAAGTGTTCGTAAGGGTCAGCTGTACCGTCATATTCGAAATTGAGAGGTTTGAAATTGAACGGTAGTTCATCCTGTAATATGTTAGGGGAGAACTGGCATCCAGAGGCATGAGTGGATCTACTGGTTCGGTTGCTCATTTGCTTCCTCATATCTCTCATCTCTTTCTGTAGGGCCAGTAGTTGGTCGCTGACTGGCCCTCCGTAGGTATCATCCGTGCTTTCTTCTGTCTCAAGGGGTTCTGTCCCTCGGGGTGTTGGATCTGCATTCCTTCTAGTACTCCGAAGGGGAATACTTTTTTCCGCACGCGAGGGCACCTTATCGTCTTCCTCCCCTCGTATCCCCATTTCCTTGGACAACACTTGGGAGGCTCCAGGTGCTTCATCCTGGGGTCTAGGGGCCGGTACCTCCGGATTTCCCGGTACAGCCTTGGGAATCTGGTCCCTTTGATCTGCAAAGGCTTTCTCTACAGCTTGCTTGATGAGGGCGTCCAATTGATCGGGAGAGATCAGGAGTGGTCCTGAGTCTGGAATATCCTCTCGCTGAGGATCTGCAGTCTGGAACTCTGGGGTTTCAAGGTTCCCTGTTATCCCCTCCCCGACCGGTAGGGGATGATTTTCGTCACCCAAACCTGGAGTGGGTGCCAAGGGCTGATTTGATCCAGAAGGAGTATGGATTGGGTTTTTCCCCCGGCCTCCCCTTGGTGGGGGATCAGTTGGCAAAGGGGAATTTTCCCCTGGAAGATTCTTCTTTCCAGAAGTAGATGTTTTGTCTCCGCCACCCATTTGCTCGGATAAGTAGAAACTCGTGGGAAAATCTTTCACTTCTTTCCCACAGACGACGCCAGTTGATGTGCCAAAATTTGCACGGGAGGATTGTGTATCCTCGGGATTAAATGTCCTACTCTTCGAACACGTATAATTGCTTCGAGTGTGCTGCCTTCGCTCAAAATCTTCAAGAACCTGCAAAGAACACGCCGGAGGGGAGTCCGGCGTGGACACTCCGATGCCTAAGTCAATATAGGGCTTATCAATCTCTCCCAAGGATCTCAAGATCCTTGATGTATCGAAATAGTTCTCAAAGAATTTCAGAAAGGTATTTTGTATTTAGTATATCAAGTTTGTAGTATAAGAGTGTCTAACTTGGAAATCTCCTCAAATTTACCTATTTATAGAGATACTTTCTGGAGAGGAAGTCAAGTCTTCCTCCTTTTTCGGAACTGCCCATAAGACTCGGTCCTGCGGAGGGGACGAAGCCTTCTCTTTCCTCCACTTCCCGAAGACTCGGCCGTATTCCTTCTCATTTGACTTGGTTCCCAAGATAAAGGAGGATAAGGTCTACCTTTTATCAAGTCTAAGCCGAAAATGGCGGAACCTCCCTATATTCAAGGCTCACGACCTTTCATCAAAACTGATTCTTCTGGAAGCTTCTCTTCAGCCGAAGCTCCCTCCAAAGGGATCTCCCGAGAGGATTTCCCATCAGAGAGTATTTCATAATCTGATCCTTCCACTACTTTTATCTTATCCCCTATACACGTGTCGACTTCTTATTAGGTGACATTTTTAGGCCGCATCAATCACTTTTCTTAATTTTTGAGTAAAAAAATAACAGGAATCTTAGTCTCTTATACTCCCTTTGTCCTGGGAGAACATGCATAGTTTGACTGACATGTTTTTTAAGAAAAATAAATTTAGTGGTTGATGGTGTAAGATAAAGAAGGGATATTTTAGGTGGTTTGATAAGGTATAAAGTAAAATGTATGGAAAAAAAGAGTGACAATTTTAAAAATAAAATGATGTTGTGAGATTATTAATTTTGTGAGTTATTTCAATATTAAGAGTGTGCAAGTAATTTTGGTTCGTTCCATTAAACAAAGTGTGTAAGTAATAATGAAACAGAAAAATTATACATTAATGGAATGGTGTAGAAACCGGCTACATGTTGCAATTCTATTGGTTCTAAGTAAATGACAAATACTGTAACTAATTGTCCTCATTGCAGCTGTCCCTCTTGCTTGGTACATCATGTGCCTTTGCAGGATATATAGTGGTCAACTACATGGATATTATGCTTTAGTATTCACACCCATGGCATGCTTTCTCTTCACACTCATGGGAACATTGATTTCAGTTTGATTCCTTCCTTACGTTTTTTTATATATATATTTCAATTCATTGTAAAAAAAAATAAAAAATTCAGAAGTTCAATTATTTAGTCGTTATAATTTTCCTTATGTTGCGTTTATTATATATATTTTGAGCTAGTTGGCCGGGTGACCAATATTAATAGGTCGAAATATTTTGAAGAAATTAATTGAAAACTTGAGAATTAGAGTAACACACTTTTAAATTTTAAGCCTGCGTGCACCACCGAGACAACTTGTTATTTGTTGAAATTTAATTAAATCCCAATGATTTGGCCTTTTTATTAATTCTTCATCCAAATGCATACAAATTTAAAAAGTCTATTAATAACTTTCATACTTTCCCTTTTCAAATATCTCAAAATAACACAATATTATATACATTTTTTTTAACACACATACACAGAATATAACACATTTCTTTACTTTTTATATAATAATTACGAAATTATTCCTCGAAATCCTATTCATTATCCTACCATCTTAATTAATTGTATGCCCAAGCTCCTATGAAAGCTTTCATGAGATAGAGGGAGTATATATTTTTGCATGATTATTTGATATAGTGAAAGACTAAAGTTTAAAAAGTATCACAATACCCTGCCAAAGAAATGGTTTAATTAAATGCATTAGGTTTCACGGAAGGTGTTACGGAATTGTATTCACAAAGCAACTCCTTACAAATGATAAATCAAGACAACTAGAAACGCAATGAATTGAAATGTATAAAGAACTCAAAGAAAAACACGGGATTTACGTGGTTCGATCAAATGATCTACGTCCACGGAGGATAGAAGACTCTCTTCACTAATCACAAATGAAAGTTACAGATTACAAGTATTCACTAAGCTTGATCTCTCAAAACTCTCAAATTCAGTAACCCACAACCTATGCACTAGATGGTGTATTTATAGATGTACAATGCATTGGATAACCGCCACTAACCAACTAACTAACTAACAGAAAAACCAGAATTAACTAACTCTGAAAATCTAGACTTCAGCGGAGTTGTCTCAGCAGACTTGTCTCAGCAGACTTGTCTCAGCAGACTTGACCCCCAACTCTCCTGAACTGACTTCAGATAACTTGTCTAGCAGAGTTGTCCAAACTCATAAGCAGAGTTGTCCAAACTCATCAGCAGAGTTGTCCAAACTCAATAATTTCAGATTAGTTGACTCCTAACAAGACCACTAAACCTTATCAGTTGAATTACTCCTTAACTCAACTTTGCTGAACTCTAAGATCAGAACAATAGCAACTCTTCTGATAGATAGAATTAGATGACATCCAATATTGCATTAATCCTAACAATTCTCCACCTTAATGCAAGATTGCCTTCTTCCCAGCCCTCCTCAAGGCTGTTTGTCCATTCTCTTCTTAATGAACATCCCAGGTGCTAAGGTTTACCAACTCCATGCAATGGTTGAACTTATTGCTTGGTAATGCCTTAGTCAACATATCAGCTGCATTCTCTTCTGAAGCTACCTTCTGAACTTTAACAATGCTCTTCTCCAAGATGTCTCTAACAAAGTGTAACTTCACATCAATGTGCTTTGACCTCTCATGAAACACTTGATGTTTTGCTAGATGAATTGTACTCTGATTATCACACAGCACAGGAACACTTTTCTGAAATATGCCAAAATCTCTCAGAATGCCCTTCAACCACATTGCTTCCTTCACAGCTTCTGTTAAGGCTATGTATTCAGCTTCTGTTGTGGATAAGGTCACCATAGATTGTAAAGCTGCTCTCCAGGTGATAGCAGTGCCATACAATGTAAACACATAACCAGATAAAGACTTCCTTGTATCTATGTTTCCAGCAAAATCAGAATCCACAAATCCAATCAAAGGTCTCTTGGTATCAACTGATTTTTCAAACAATAATCCTAAGTCTTCTGAACCATTCAGATATCTTAGAATCCACTTCAAAGCTTCCCAATGTAGCTTTCCTGGATTTCCCATGAACCTACTCACCATACTAACAGCATAGGCAAGATCTGGTCTGCTACAAACCATAGCATACATGAGACTTCCTACTCCATTTGCATAAGGAACAGTAAGCATCTGCTTCTTCTCTTCAGCTGTTTGAGGAGATTGCTTGGCTGACAAATTAAATTGCTGGCCAAATGAGGTACTAACAGGTCTGGACTGGTGCATAAGGAATCTTCTCAACACCTTCTGGATGTAACCTTTCTGGGACAAGAACAGCTTCCCTGCTTTCCTGTTTCTGAGAATATCCATGCCTAATATTCTCTTGGCTTCACCCAAATCCTTCATCTCGAACTTGCTACTCAGCTGCTGCTTCAGCTGGGTAATCTTTCTCATACTCTTGCTAGCTATTAACATATCATCTACATAGATCAGTAGATAGGTGCTCTCTAGATAATCTTGTTTACCAATATATACACATCCATCATATTTGCTTCTTAAGAAACCAATAGAAAGCATGAATGTATCAAACTTTCTATACCATTGTCTAGGACTCTGCTTGAGCCCATACAATGATTTCTTAAGCAAGCATACCTTACTTTGAGTTTCAGGCATGATAAACCCTTCTGGTTGATGCATATATATTGTTTCAGCTAGTTCTCCATGTAGGAATGCAGTTTTAACATCTAGCTGATGTAACTCAAGATCATCTTGAGCAACCTTAGACAAAAGTAATCTTATTGAACAGTGTTTAACAACAGGAGAGAATATCTCATTGAAGTCTATGCCTTCTCTTTGTGTGAATCCTCTTGCCACCAACCTAGCCTTGAATCTGATCTGCTCTCTAGCACCACCAAATCCAACTTCAAGCTTCTTCTTGAACAGCCATCTACAGCTGACCAACTTCTGGTTGTCTGGCTTCTCCACAAGGATCCAGGTCTCATTCTTCTCTAAGGATTGCAACTCTTCTGACATGGCTGCTATCCACTGCTCTCTTTCAGGACTGGTGATAGCTTCCTTATAGTTTCTTGGCTCATAATGCTCCACCTCTTCTGCTGTGATCAGAGCATATGACACAAGATCAGCCTGACCAAACCTAGATGGGGGGTGAATCTGCCTCCTGAGCCTATCTCTTGCAAGGCTGTAATTTCTCAGATCAGCAGGGTTGTCCTCCATGGCCTCATCTTCTGAATGATCTTCTGGATCATCTTCTGGGACCTGTTCTGGAACAACCTCATCAGGGGTGTTGTCTCCTGTATCAGCAAAGTTGTCCACCTCCTCTGGGGTCAACTCTCCTGATGTGGGAAACTCCACCTCAGCTGAGAAACTCTCTTCTGACTCATTTACAATTCTTCCATCTAGGTCATGGGAGTTTCCATTATGAGGATATCCCATTACCTTCTCATTAAAATCAACATCTCTGCTGATTATCACTTTCTTATGACCTGGTTCAAGGCACCACAGTCTATAGCCCTTGACACCTATTGGATAGCCAATGAATATACATTTCAGAGCCCTTGGCTCAAGCTTATCCTGTCTAATATGTGCATATGCCTGACATCCAAACACTTTAAGTTTTGAATAATCAGACAACTTGCCATACCAGATCTCATCTGGGGTTTTACCTTCTAAAGCATATGAGGGAGTTTTGTTTATCAAGTAACAGGCAGTACATACAGCTTCTCCCCAAAAGCTTTTAGGTAATTTAGCATCAGCTAACATGCATCTGACCCGTTCTAGAATAGTTCTATTCATTCTCTCTGCTAATCCATTTTGCTGTGGATTAAGAGGGACAGTTCTATGTCTAGTAATGCCCTTCTCTTTACAAAATTCATTGAACTCAGCTGATAGATACTCAAGGCCATTATCTGTCCTCAAATGTTTTAAGGACTTTCCTTTCTTGTTCTCTATCTCAAGTAGCCATTCTTTGAATTTTGTAAAGGCCTCACTCTTCTGTTTGAGAATGAACACCCAAACTTTTCTAGAATAGTCATCTATAATTGACATGAAATACTTACCTCCACCAATGGTTTCGGTTCTTGATGGCCCCCAAACATCTGAATGAACATAATCCAACAGCTCCTTGGTAGTGTGCTCACCCTTCTGGAATGACTTCTTCTTGGCCTTGCCAAGAATGCACTGCTCACAGAACTCCAGGCTTTTGAATGTCTTCTGGTGGAATGCCCCCTTCTTGGATAACTCCATCAGACCTTTCTCACCCACATGTGCCAGCCTCTTATGCCAAAGCATAGCATCTTCAGAACTCATGGTAACATCAGCAGCACCTGTGATTGTCTCACCAATTAAAGAATATAGACCATTAGACTTCTTCCCTTGCATCACTATTCTATCAGCTTTGGTGACAAACAAACATCCTTTTTCAGTCTTGAATTCATAACCCAAAGCATTTAGTGTGCCATGAGATATAAGGTTTCTCTTCAAATCTGGAACAAATCTGACATTGGTCAGGATCACATGCTTATCATTAAACATCTTCACCCTCACAGTGCCAATACCCCTCACATTGCAGCTTTCATCATTACCCAACAGAACTGATCCACCATCCATCATTTCCAGGTTTTGAAACCAAGATTTGGTGGGACACATATGGAATGAACATCCAGAATCCAACACCCATTCATTAACAAGTTTGCTATCTGTTATGCTCATGACTTCTGCACTATCATATCCTTTTGCCTCTGCTACATCAGCTTTGGCAGGATCAGTAGACTTCTTATGCTCAGGACAGTCTTTAAAGAAATGTCCTTCTTTATGGCATTTGTAGCAAGCTCTGCTCTTGGCTACAAACCCATTCTTCTTTTGATTTGGCTTGGCATGAAACTTCTTGCCTTGCCCTCCTTTCTTGTCATTCTTGAGTTTGATATTAAGACCCTCAGCTTGGTTCTTGGTCTTCTTGGTTGAGTTTGCTACATGTAAACTCTTAGTTTTCAGAATGGACAAGACTTCTTTGAATTTTGCCTTACCCTCCTTGGTAATCAGCAAAGCATCCTTGAAGCTATCATATGAAGGTGGTAAGGACTCCAATAGTAGAAAAGACTTCTTGTGATCATCTAAGGTGACTCCAACATTTTCAAGATCATCAACAGCTTGCATGAACTCTATTAACTGCTCATCAAGGGTCTTATCATCTGTCATCTTGAAATTGTTGAGCTTCCTCTCCATAAACATCTGGTTTGACAAAGATTGTGTCAAATACAGATCATCAAGGGTCTCAAATACAGCAGCAACATCCTTCTCCTTCATAACTTCCCTGAACACATTGTCTCCCAAACTCAGGACAACAATGTTGTAAGCTTTTTCCATAAGCTCTTCTTTCTTGGCCTGGTCTGCATCGGATGCAGCAGGATCAAGAGGAGTGAGGGCCTCTTTCAGCCCATGGTGTGACAGCAGAGCCTTCATCTTGGCTTTCCATAAGCCAAAATCTGTCTTACCATTGAATTTCTCTATCTCCAACTTCACAGAGCCCATTTCTGATTCTTGATTTTATCTTCGACTTCCCACAGACGGCGCCAATTGTTACGGAATTGTATTCACAAAGCAACTCCTTACAAATGATAAATCAAGACAACTAGAAACGCAATGAATTGAAACGTATAAAGAACTCAAAGAAAAACACGGGATTTACGTGGTTCGATCAAATGATCTACGTCCACGGAGGATAGAAGACTCTCTTCACTAATCACAAATGAAAGTTACAGATTACAAGTATTCACTAAGCTTGATCTCTCAAAACTCTCAAATTCAGTAACCCACAACCTATGCACTAGATGGTGTATTTATAGATGTACAATGCATTGGATAACCGCCACTAACCAACTAACTAACTAACAGAAAAACCAGAATTAACTAACTCTGAAAATCTAGACTTCAGCGGAGTTGTCTCAGCAGACTTGTCTCAGCAGACTTGTCTCAGCAGACTTGGCCCCCAACTCTCCTGAACTGACTTCAGATAACTTGTCTAGCAGAGTTGTCCAAACTCATAAGCAGAGTTGTCCAAACTCATCAGCAGAGTTGTCCAAACTCAATAATTTCAGATTAGTTGACTCCTAACAAGACCACTAAACCTTATCAGTTGAATTACTTCTTAACTCAACTTTGCTGAACTCTAAGATCAGAACAATAGCAACTCTTCTGATAGATAGAATTAGATGACATCCAATATTGCATTAATCCTAACAGAAGGTAGCTTCGAGTCTACCTACTACTCTGAAAGCTAATAAATACGGAGTAATAATTAATTAATATTAATTATTTTGTTTATTTAATCCACACATGAAAGTGGATAATTAGAGGAGCGGTTATTTAGATAATCTCCTACATAAGAAAATTCAACGAGATTTTCCAATACGATTAACGCTGAGAGAATTCCATTCTCTTCTCCACTCCTAACACAGAAACAAGAAAACATATATTTCTGAGTATTCTGTACAATACGCTCACACACACTTATACATGGAGGGCACTTAGATTGTGGATATAAGAAGCGATTCGTGCAATTCATGTGATCGTGTTCTGACTACGAGGATTACAGTATGTATGTGGAATTCAACCGGGTTCTACAATCTTCCGCTGCATTGAGAATTACAGGTTGGTAATTCTAATTCTGATTATTCAATTAATTAATTCCAACATTGGTATCAGAGCCAATGTGTTGGATTCTCGTACGTATGATTATATGCTTGTATGTGTTATATGTTTTTGGCAATGATTTGACATTACACACGGCATAGATGAACAATCTGTATTTTTTAAGATTTTCAATTTTTTCAAACGGTTGAATTAGGGGCTGAATTTTTTACTGTACATGCGTAGTATAGTGTAGATGATATCTGGAAAATTTCAGATTTTTTGGCCTTACCGTTTGGGAGAAAAAAATCGGTCTTTGGAAATTTACAGAAACTTTGACTGGAAATTACGAATGATATATAGGGAATCGTGATTAATTATTGTTACTGGGTTGAAGTACGTTGAATGAGGATTCCATCGATATAAAGTTCGTTAATTTTGGCCAAGAAACGAGTGAGTTATGAATTTTTGAAAAATTCACGTTTTTGGGGTAATTCTGAAAAGTTTCAGAAACTTTGTGGGTGGCTAAATGAGAATTAGATATTCTCTAGGGACCATTCTGCAATTAGTAGTTGTGCGCTCTTTCAAAATCTTGTTTTGGCTCGTTTAGGCTCGTTATAACTCCGTTTTTAGTTCTGAAAATTCCTGTGAACTCCGTTTTTCGTGTAGATTCTTAATTTTCATAGTATGGGTGTATTTGAACAATGAAAAGTTTAAGTACTTATTTATCTATAGAAATGAGAACCTTGGTATGGACTTATTTCACTTGTGAATTAGCTATACGCATTAAATTAAATTTCTTTGCGTAATTATGGGCTTGAAATTCATGTGTTCGAGTTTGTAAACATTAAATTAGTTTTAATAGTTGCTCGTTTTATGGGTATGACTCGAAAGAATAAGAACATTTAATGTTCAATAAATTCGAGATAATAGAGTTAAGCTCCGTGATTTTAAGAATTACATGATTAAAAGTCACTAATTTTTTTTTGGAACTTTACGTTGATTAATGGAGATTTATAGTTTGTCGCTCTTCTATTATCACGTAAGGATATTCCGATTGCAAAGCTCGTGATTTAATTGGAGTTAAACTCGAGCTAAGACAATTCTAAGAGAACTTATTGTAGTTTTCTGAGATGAATTATGTCTAGATTGGAAAGTGATAATTTTATGAAAATTGTTGACATGATTGGGTAAAAAAAAAAAAATAATAATAATAGTGAACTAGTTGTTGGAACGACTTGTTTACGTGTTGAAAAATGATTTCGGGGATCCGACGTTCTTAGCTTGAAAAGTTGGAGCAACATTCGGATGGAGAACCGTGATCTGTAATTTTTCCCATTATTTTTTCATAATATTGGTACTAAAGTAGTACTACAAGAGTGCATAAAATACATTGAAGGTTATCCGAAATCTTCAAGTTAATTTCCTGATAGTGTAGCTGAAACAAGATTTTTCTGAAATAACCATTGTAGTTGGTTTATTAGACTTTCAATAGTTTTATGATTACCTGGACTACTTTGGGTTGTTTTAACTTATGACATGATTGTGCTTTATTGTGTTTATATTGATAAATGTTTAAGCATGCAGATTCATGTTGTTGAGTGGGAGTTTTAGCTAATTTTTGGATTAAATGCTAGAACTAATTTTGTTCATGTTTTGGAGTTGAATCTGTTAAATGCGGATACTTAGTGAGATTGATGATTAATAGCTCTAAGTTATTTTTCGATATCAAATTTTGTATCAGATTTTTCTGATGTCAGTTAGCTTAACATTGAACATAATGATGCATAAATTAACATTAACTTGTTGAATCACTTCGATTAAAAACCAGACAAACGCAATGATCGCTGAGTTAATTAGATAAAACCTCAAAAGTGATAATAATGACACATGGTGTCATAATTTTTTTTTTAATGTTCTTGGAAGAACATGATTCATTGGATATTATCAACCATATTATGGATGATCCTGAAGTTAGGATGGAGACTCAGATTATTAAGGTTCAAGAGATTTACCATAATTGAAAGGTATTCACATAGGTTGTGAAATACTGGTAAACTCGGTCATTGACGACATGATCTATAATTGTGAACAACACCGTACTGCCTATGATATTTGTGAATATTTGAAGGAGAAATATGGTGATACTTCATTTTTGAGAAACATCAGATTCGGGATCGAATCCGTCACTTCGTGAAAATTGGGAACACTTGAGGTTTATTACGTTATTTGATGAAAGTGTTGAGACTTTCACTTAGACAACTCAAAACATTGAGTTATATGATGAGTGACTTGAAGTTGATTAAGTCTACATCTTATGTTCTCATTTCTGAATCCAGTTCTAAACATAACAGATATTGAGAGAAGGGACATAGCTAGTAGCCTAAGATTGGGCACACTGCTAGAAATATAGATATCAATCTTAATGCTAAGAAGAATAAGGATAAAAATATGCTAAACTGAAAATGGATAAGAGTGAGATGACATGCTACAGATGTAACAAGCTTGATCATTATACTCGTGAATATCCTGAGTCCATGATGGACAAGGTAGTTCATTCTGATTTTTGGCTGTGGCATAAATGTCTTTAGTACTGTATTTCCGTCTAAATCTTATGATTGAGGATTATAGACACTGTAATGACAGGCCATTGACTAAAGACCTATGAGCATTTGTAAATCTCTGTCTATTTTCCAAGAAAGGCGAGATTGAATTATGTAGGAAACCGAGCTCGAGTTAAAGTCTACAGACTTGTAAGACTTGAGATTGACAAAGGCCAATGTTTCATAAAGCATGATGTCTAGTTTGCTCTAAAGATCACTCAGGATCTTCACTCCAGACCTGTTCTTCTATGATTGAGATGTGATTTATTATTTCCTTTAGAGATGGTTGTGAATAGTATAAACAATGTAGATTATGGTACTAAACATTTATATGACTATGGTTTGTATGAGAACAACAACTAGTTTTATGAAGTGTAGGTCCCTAAGTTGAGTTAATATCGAGGGAAGCTAAAGAAAATGTCTAGAGGGGGGTGAATAGACTTTTCTAAAATCTTTCGATATATCAGAATTACAATGTGCGGAATACGAAATTAATAATGAGCCCAATTCAAGATTATACTCAACTTATTTTCGAGAACTCTGTTCTATACTCAACTAGTCTAGATCAGTTATGTAATTCAAACAATTAAACAATTTAAACAATCAAAACAGTAAAGTAAATCAAACACGAGATTTATAGTGGTTCGACAACTTGTCTACATCCACTCTCACAAACCCAGTTGTGAAATTCTTATTAACTCGTCCAATGGAGTAATATGTTCTTGTAGCTTTAAGTCCCAAGAAATAAGACTTAGATCTTCTCGATAACACTTCCAAGTGCCTCTTCGATCTTACTAGCGATTTACAAGTATCTAGCAACTTGAAACAACAAAAGAAAATAAAACTTCTCTTCGCTCAGTAGTAGCCTTCTTTGATCTTCACTTGACTTGTGTAGCTTCACTTTCTGAACTTCAATCTCTGAGAGAAATTTCTTCACTTGAATCTTCAATAATGATTGCAGTATCAATATCTCAGTAGTCGTATCAGTATCTTAGTAATCAGTAGTCTTCAAATGATAAACTCCTTCAAGTATTTATAGACTTCGAACTTCAAGAACTTAGGTAGTTGTAACCAACCTTTCTTGATAACTAATTTCAACTGAATCTTCTTATCCATAAACGCGTTTCTTGTTACGAATTAGTTATTCCATAACTAACTTCTCCATCCTTATCTTTCACGCGTATTTGTAACTAACTTCATGATAACTTGTCTTGTGTAGTCTAGTAGATGCACTTGTCTTGTAGTCCACTTGTCTTGAGTAGTAGACTGGTCTTCTCTTCTTGTGCAGTAGACTTCTAATAGAACTAATCTAGCCCTATCATCTAACCTAACAAGACTATTACATTACATTAAGCTTTTATAACAAAGCTTAGTCAACTTATAACGATACAATGAATCTATCTATTACATATAAAAACATGAGCTCTATACAACAATTATAGCTCAATAACAATCTAACATATACACTCAAATATGAAGTACTTATACATCGTACTTATCTTTCAATAATACTTGTATTATAAAACTGTACTTGTTTTGTGAATTCTACTGATCTGTACAAGATGACTTCAACTCAACTAGACTAGATCAATCAATACTTAGAAAATATTCAAGTCTTCTTTTGGCTTATCAAAACTTCATCTTTTATCTTTTATCATCATTTAGGACTTGTTCTAGGATTCATATCCCAACAATTTCCCCCTTTTTGATGAAGCCAAAACTACTTGAATCTTTTCTTATAAGTAGACTAGTTAAGTAGTTACCTTGTCTTTTAATCATCAAATAGTACTTATCTTTCATTCATTCAAAATAGATCAGTAGATTACACATACTAATTCAGAATACGAACTATGAATTAAAGCAAACAAAAAAACTAAGTACTAAAAAAAATCTAATCTGAAAGAATACCTCCTTCTGGGTTTGGAACACAGAATGCATCTAGGAGTCTCTTGTGAATTAGACTGATATGATCTTCATCTTTAATCTTCTCTTTATCTAACAGCTCTTCTTCGTATTTCTTGATTTGATTAACATCAACCCTTTTACCTGAGCTTGTCATGGGACATCTCCATTTAGGAAATTCAGGAACAAGAATGTTGAAATTAGCACTAGCAGAAATCCTCAGGATTAAATGCCATAACTTCCTGTGTTGTCCTTCCATGAACCTGTCAAATAAAGAATATAATTCATCTTGGCTTTCAGCATCACCATATTTCCTGATGATCCAATGATCAAGTTCCCATTGACTCTTTACTTCAATCCATTCAGCTCTATGCTCATTATCTATGAAGTGATCAATGAACTTGTCTTCCATCGTGTCTTCATCAGCTTTCAACTTTTGTAGCCTTTCAATATGTTTCGTAATTTTCTTCTTGCTTGCATAATGAATCTCATCATCTGCAATTCTTTGTTTCTTCTCAACTACAGTAGTAGCAGTAGGTTCTTCAATACTCAGCTTCCTCTTAACTCGTCTGGTCTGAATCTCTGCTTCAGGAGACGATGCAACAGCTTTACCTTTCTCTAATCTTTTCTGCTTTTCAGTTTCAGCATGCTCTAGATCTGCCTTCTTCACTAAACTGCCTCTTTTAGGCCTTCTTAGTTCTTCAATTGCAGTAGCAGCAGCTTTCATCTCCGGTTCAGCACTAGCAGATTTTACAACTATATCTTCAATTCTACTTGTCTCTTCCCCCTTTTTGGCTTCATCACTTGCCTTAAGAGTGAAAAGAGAAGTAAACCGAGTCATCTCTTCTTTCAAAGCTTCCTTCATTGCTTCAGCAGCTGACTCAATGTGCTTCTGATGTGATTCCGCATAACTCATCTTGTCTAAGCGATCAGTAACCAGTTCCAACTTCTGTGTACATGAAACTAGTTCATCTTTCAATTGAGTAGCCGTCTGTCTAAGAAGAGTATTCTGTTCAGTCAACTCATGTAGAACAGCCCGAGAACGCACCAACTGATCTTGTGCCTCTCTTCTCTGTTCATCAGCAATAGCAACTTTAACACTGTAGAGTCTCTCCATTTTTCTTGACTCCTCAGCTAGCGATCGAGCAAAAGAGATTGATCTCTTTTCTGAAACATCAACTTGTTTCTTCAGAAAATCTTCAACTTGAGCAAACAGCTCTTCTCGGAAATTTGAGTCCATCTTGTTGATCTCACCAACAAATAAGTCTCTGGATTGGTCAACAAGTGACTGATTCTGTGCAATTAGCACATCCTTCATGTTCAAGTTCAAGAACTCGTCTATGGCAGTATGAACAACACTTCTCAGATCAGTCTTTAAATCATCCAGAAATCTGTCTGGCACAGCTTGAGTAGAACTGGAAGTTCCAACAACATTATCAACGGCTTTGAGTTCTTCTTCATCAAACATCTCAGCATCCAAGAACTCATCATCTTCTTTACCAAGCATGAGTGAGTCGACTTCATCTTCATCACTTTCAACAATTTCTTCCAATTGTTCTGAAGTCTGGACTGCTATCTCAGCTACTTCCGGCTTGATCTCGTCTTCCACCAGATCAGTCTGGGTTCCGACGTCAAAAGCAAATACATCCTCAATAACACCATCTGGAATATTCAGAAGCTTCTTGACTAGATCAACCAGGGCTGTGCGCGGGAATAGCTCGGAGTGATCCTTAACTCCACTATTTTCTTTCTGTTCCATCTCCCAATCCATAAAATTGGAGATTCCGCCCATGCCTTGAATGACTTCAAAAAGATCATCCGTAGAAGACTTCTTCAAAGCGAACCATGTGCAAATCCTGACTAGCTTTTCAAACTGTTCAGAAGCTGTGTCGATATCAAGAGTTGAGAGCGTCTTCTGAAGATTTCTTGAAACTCGAGCACGAATCCTCTTCTCTCTTAGACACATTGGATAATATACTAGGGATTCAAATCTAACATCAGACGGGTCCTGAGTAGATGAGGTCTCCAACTCAGCTGTTGCAGTGGCAACTGACGTCTTGTCTGAAGTAGATGGGTTAGAGGGTTCACCATATTCTGGTGAGGGAGAGGGAGTAAAGGCTGTGGTTTCTGTGGGCTTTGATGTGGCTTGGTCAGGTATGACAACTGTAGGAGTATCAGTTGTATCTTGTTTGGGAGTGATTTCGGGTAGGCTGACCCTCAGCGGATATACTGGCAGCACTTGTGAGGTTGAGAGAATAGGTCTAGGCCTAGATCGATGTGATCTTGCCTTGGTTCGAACAGTAGAGAGAGAGAGAGAGAATTGACAAAGCTTGTGAAGAGGTACCAACCTGGTGACTCGACTCTTCTGGTGGAGGTGGAGTACCAATTCTCATTAGAGTTTACATCTCAGGAACTTGGTCACTCGACTCCTTCTCTTGATTTGACTCCTCTTCTGATTGAGTCTTCTCCGAGTCGTCTGCACTGGACTCAGCTTCCTTAGACCCAGCTTGTGAAGAACTATCTGAATCCGCATACGGCAACACTTCAGATTCATCAAATTGAACCTGCCTAGGAGCAGCTGGCCTTCCAGCAACCTGCTTCTTCAGAGCCTCTTTCTTTAGATAGAACTTAAGAGGATGAAACGGCTTTCCCTTGATCCAAGTGGTCTTGTTGGGCATCAACAGTGGGAGTAAGATGCTCAGCTTGTTTCCATATCCAACTGCTTGAGAGACTACCCAGTTCCGAGTATCAACATCCACCCTAACACTTCTTTCGAAGTGCATCATCCTGTCAGCTATTAACTTAAACCAATTACCCTCAGTAATTCCATCATAGATAGCTGCCATAATCCTTGTTTTGACTTGGGTGACTGAGTCATGAGACCCAGTGGCACATAGAAGCATCTTGCTAGCTATGTCCAGTAGAGTGCGATATTTTTCTAGGAGCTCACCCTTCTTGGCTGTAATAGCTTTACCATCTGGTTTCAACTTCATCTTCCTTCCACAGAAAATGCTTAAATATCTCATCTCTTGCCCTTCCGCATACTTCTCCACATCAATCGTTCCGATGGGCAACCTTAATCTTTCAAAAAGAGCTTCACGAGTGATTTCCACTCGATTTGAACCGATAAAAGATTCGATGACATCTCCTCTTCTGCTGGCATTAGCATAGAATTCCAGAACCTCCTCCTCCAGAACAACCTGAGGAAACGCCTCCAAATAGGGTTTTAGCCCGCATCTTGTGCACTTGGTCAGGATTTCTTCATTTCCGACTGTGTGATTTCCACCAAAAAACAGGGACGGTTCAACATGCACCTTGTTGTCATTAATGTATCTGCCTAGATCAAACGGTGCCTGTATGTTGGTACTAACATCGAAGATAGATCGAATCGACATGTTAAAAGATTTGTAATGAACACAAACAACGGATTATGCAGGAAATCACTGTTAGGCGAGTAGAAGAGTTATGAAAAATGTGAGGCAAGACGTATGCAAGTGTTGGGTTTTGTTTAAAACTGAATTTTTGATCCAACGGTCAAGATTGAAAAATTAGATCCAACGGTTGAGACCTTTGGCATTCGGTTACGGAACCGAAAAAAAAATGTGAATTAATTTTGTACAAATTGAAATCCGCCTCTCTTATTTGCAAAATTAAAGAGTGTACTCATCTGACCTATCTAGGTCGTGTTTTGGCATGAATTGAATGTGTACACCTCATTAACTAGTGGTGTATAAATCCAATTCTAAGATTTCCAAATTTTAACACTATCACATTACTTTAACATCGTTAATTTGTTTCGAGTAAACACTTTAACACATATCCTATTTAAATCAAAGAAAACTTAGCTTGTCTGTTCGAGTCCATCCAGAACAGATGAGTAGGACTAAGCTTCATAAGGCGAGTAGGCTTAATGGCACAAGACGAGTAGTCTTATGTCCACCAGATGAGTTCCCCCTTCGACTGTGCGTATCTGTCTGAACGTCGAACAACTTTATGTACCTGTCTTATTTAGTACGACAGATAGTCGAGTAGAATATATAGAATGAATATCAATTTAAAGCAATGATCAAGGTTCAAACAAGATGACTGTAACCAAACTAAAGAGTCAACACAAGGATTTTTAAGAAATCAAAGATTCCCCCTTAAATGTTTATTCCCTTAGTATTACCCTCAGCTTTACCAGCTTCCTCATCGGGTTGTTTGGTCAACTTGTCTGACCTTGTATACCTGTCTGTTGAGTGAGTAGATGAGTGCTCTGTGCCTTTTGTGGTAACTTGTCTATTTCTCCTTTCTTCTTAGGACTGTACCTGTCTGGTTAGTACATCTCTACATACTAGTAGGATCAAGATCAATTAGTCCTAGACTAATGCATAAATCACGAAATCGGGCCTCAGCTAATGGTTTTGTGAAAATATCAGCTCTTTGAAACTCAGTATGAATCTTTTCCATGCAAATATCCTTCTTTTCTACATGATCACGTATGAAATGGTGTTTCACATCAACATGCTTACAACATGTGTGCAGAACAGGATTTTGTGTAATGGCAATAGCACTATTACTATCACAGAATATTGGAACATTTGATTCACAAATATTATAATCTCTAAGCTGTTGAATAAGCCATAATAATTGACTACAACAACTACCAGCAGCCATGTACTCGGCTTCAGTAGTAGATGTAGCAACACTTGTCTGCTTTTTTGAAAACCATGAAATGAGTTTTGTGCCTAAGAATTGACAAGAACCAGATGTAGATTTCCTATCTATTCTACAACCACCAAAATCAGAATCAGAGTAGCCACTTAGAGATAGATCATCATTTGAAGGATACCATATACCACGATTGATGGTTCCTTTCAAATATTTCAAAATCCTTTTAGTGGTTTCCATATGACTCTCTTTTGGATTAGCTTGAAAACGAGCACATACACCAACAGAAAATGCAATATCAGGTCTACTAGCAGTCAAGTAGAGTAATGAACCAATAAGACCACGGTAATGAGTTTGATCAGTACATTTACCATTCTCGTCTGGATCCATCCTGTAAGTAGGTTGCATAGGTACTCCAGAGGATTTACATGTCTTAATACCATACTTGTCTAGTAGATTACGAGTATATTTTGCTTGATTTATGAAAATCCCTTCTGGGGTCTGTTTTACTTGAAGTCCAAGAAAGTAATTCATTTCACCCATCATAGACATCTCAAATTTACTTTGCATGAGTGTTGAGAAACTTTCACTCAGCTTTTTGTTAGGTGAACCAAAAATGATGTCATCTACGTAAATTTGGACGAGTAAAATGTCTTTCCCTTCTTGTCTTCTAAACAAGGTTCTATCTACCTTGCCTTTAGTAAAACCATTTTCTAATAGAAATTGAGAAAGAGTATCGTACCAGGCTCTTGGAGCTTGCTTTAGTCCATATAAGGCCTTCTTTAATTTGTATACCTGATTACCTTTGACTTCGAAACCTGGGGGTTGTTCAACATACACTTCTTCCGCAAGAATACCGTTAAGAAATGCACTTTTAACATCCATTTGATATACAGTAAATTTCATGTAAGCAGCATATGCAAGAAACAATCTAATGGCTTCTAGTCTAGCAACAGGAGCATATGTTTCATCATAGTCTATGCCTTCAGCTTGTGAATAGCCTTGGGCGACTAGTCTAGCCTTATTACGAACAACTACATCATTCTCATCTTTCTTATTCTTGAAAATCCATCGAGTGCCAACTACATTATGATGTTTCGGTCTATCGACAAGTTCCCAGACGTCGTTTCGAAAAAACTGATTCAACTCGTCTTGCATAGCAATGATCCAATTACTATCAGCCAATGCCTCATTAATGGTTTTAGGCTCGATAGATGAGAGGAAACAACACCAGCAAAACAGAGATGGACTAGATTGTTCTTGCGACTCAAAGAGTTGTCGTCTAGTCTTAACACCAACAGTAGAGTCACCAATAATATTTTCAGTATTATGCGCTGATTTCCATGTATTTCTATTCTTAACAATAGTACTATCATCTATATCATGTACAACATCATGCATGTCAACATCATTATCATCAGAAGATTTAATGGGAGTAGACGAGTCGACTAGTTTAGGCATGTCAACTGGTCTAGTAGAGTTACCTTGAGCACTTACCTTCTTCTGGTCATCTGACTCGAGAGCTTTCATAAATGGATTGTATGCTTGAACGGATTCATATACCTCTGAGTCTTTGTCAGATTCGATAGTTAGCTCAATAACTTTCTCACTGATCTTGTTGGTAGACGAGTCCTGTTGAGATTCTTCGAAAACCACATGTGGTGTTTCTTCCACACAAAGGGTTGAGTAGTTGAATACTCTAAATGCTTTGCTAGTCGAGGAGTATCCTAAGAATATCCCCTCGTCTGCTTTAGCATCAAATGCATTCAACTTGTTTTTCCCATTGTTATGGATGAAACACTTACATCCAAATATATGAAAATATGAAACTCTGGGTTTTCTACCTTTCCATACCTCATAGGGCGTCTTACCTAGTGCTTTATTGATAACACTTCTATTTTGTGAGTGGCATGCAGTATTGATAGCTTCTGCCCAAAATTTCTGAGGCGTATTATACTCTGTCAGCATGGTCCTGCAGGCCTCCTTAAGAGTTCTGTTCCTTCGTTCTGCTACTCCATTTTGCTGTGGTGTCCTAGCTGCACTAGTAAGGTGCTGGATGCCACGCTTAGAACAAAATTCTTTAATATAGCAGTTAATGAATTCAGTACCCTTGTCACTACGGATCTTGACAATTGACTGATTCTTCTCAACCAGTAACTTCTTCAACAGATCAGGCAAAAGTGTTTGTGTATCACTCTTCTTGTGTAAGAAGACTACCCAAGTGAACTTAGAATAGTCGTCTACCACAACAAGTGTGTACCTTCTACCGTTCAAAGTTGGAGGAGTTATTGGGCCATGTAAGTCCATATGTAGAAGTTCAAGAACTCTACTGGTTGAGAGGGATGGAATAGATTTAAAAGAACCCTTTACCTGTTTACCTTTTTGACAGGACGTGCATACATGTGACTTATAGTAGACTTCATTGAGAATACCTTCCACAAGGTAGTCTCTGGCTATCTTATTAAGAACCTTAAAGTTTAGATGACAGAGGCGTCTATGCCAGAGCCAGCCAAGTTCTTTAGAATTCTTAGTAAGTAGACAGGTGTCCCTCGGACAACTGTTCCAGTTTACTATGTACACACTTCCTTGTCTAATGCCGACCAGTAAGACTGTGTGTGTTCTTTTGTCAATGATTTCACATTTCTGACTCTTGAACTGCACCTTGTATCCACGATCACAAAATTGTGAAACAGAGAGTAAATTGTATTTCAAGCCTTCAACATAAGAAACATCTTGAATCTCTATGTCTCCATTCCGAATGTAACCAAATCCTTTAGTAACAGCAATGGAGCTATCACCAAATATTACTTTTGGTCCTTCTTGCTCATGATAGCTTGATAAGAGAGTCTTGGTACCAGTCATGTGGTACGAACAGCCACTGTCTATGTACCAAGTTTCTCCTGTTGAGCCACCCTTCTTGTATAGATCGAGTCGACCCTGCAATAGATGATATTTCATAATTTAGGTACCCTCCTTGTTTATTGGGGTCCTGGGGGGTTAGTCGAGTTCAATGGAATCCAAATGTACATTGGAGTCCTGAACAAGTTTGATCTTCTGAGCTTACGACCATATTTGTTGCAAAATAAGACTTTGTTGTCCTTATCTGGCCTATCAGATGAGTTCGGGTCTACTCTTTGGAGATAGCCTTTTGACTTAATCTCTACTTGAGCAGGCACTTGTCTATGATAGTCAGAGTAAGGTTTATATGCATTAGGTCCATACGGTTTATAGACATGTTTAGGTCTTTCTTCTCCTTTGATATCATATGACAAAGGTGGAGGATATAGAACAGCTTGTGTACGATATTTTGGACCTTCCTGTCTAGGTCTAGACGAGTAGAGTTGAGACTACCTTATGAAAGGAGGTCTAGACTCTTGTCGTCTAGTTTGTACTAGTTTAGTACTCGTCTCCTCAGGATACCAATCCTCGTATCTGACCTGATTTGGTCGTCCACGATTCCTAGTCCTTTGTTGACTTGTCTTAAACGGAACAGGCTTGTTGTTAACTTTCTTTTTACCTCCCTTGGTAATAGGAATGTTAACTTGAGCTTGTTTTGGTACAGTACCTTTAGATGAAGTTCCAATATCGTATATTATTGGTTTTTTTCCTTTATCATTAGTCAAAGAGCTTGAGATGAAAATAGTAGGGTTCTTAGGAACTTGAGTAGACGAGCTGGGTGTCTCAGCACCTATGCCTGTCTTGTCAGCAGGAGCCCTATACCTATCTGACAATTCAAGGTTAACCTTAGATGAGTTAACCAGGTCAGTAAGTTTAAGGTCTAAAGTGACAACCTCAGTTTCTAAGAACTTATTACGTTCTTCAAGCTTTTTGAACTTGTTTTGTAAAACATTGAATTCATGTTTCTCAGTAGCATGTGTCTTAAGTAGGTCTTGATACAACTTGTCTGTCAATGCACACTTGTCTTTGAGTTGACTCAACTCTTCTTGCAAGCGTTCATTTAGGACTGTTATATTAGGATCTACTTTAGACTGAGCTTCCTTAAGATCGATGATTTCTTTTCTTAAGATGATGTTTTCGTCACTGACTTCAATGAATGCCTTGTTGGCAAGTAGGAGGTCGTCTTCAACTGCACTAGTAGAGTGCTGAAGACTACTCCCTACTTTGCTACTGGCAGTGTCACTTTCATCAGAATCTGATTCATCACAAGATTGAAAGGAAGTAGCAGATGATACCTCTTGGTCGATTTTAGCCATGTAGCAAAGACCATCATCTACTATGAAAGCTTCATCGTGATCTGGTTCAGACGGGTAGCTAGATGAGGATGATGGCAACTCGTCTGAGTCAGAGTCAGAGTCATCATTGGCCATCATTGCCTTCTTACCACGGTTGTATCTTCTTTCCCTTCGTGCTTTGCGTTCTTCTCGATCATCAGTACTCAGGTCTGGACATTCATATATGTAGTGACCTGGCTTTTCACAGTTATAGCACAAGAGATCATTAGTAGCCTTTTTAATAGGAGAGTTGTTCCTTCGTTTATCACGTCTATCAGAACGAGTGATCTTCCTACCATCAGACTCTCTATCTTGTCTGTTACCTTTCGAGACTTCGTCTCTCCTTTCGGACGAGTTTCGGTCTCGTCTGGTCTCAGACGAGTTCTTAGAAGCAGACCCTCTATGCTCTCTATAGAACTTCTTATATCTTTCGAAACGTTTATTCAGCCTATCAAACTTTCTAACCATGAGGCTTACCTGATCCTTCAGACTAAGATCAGTATCTAACTCGTCTTTCACAGAAGCAGACCTAGTCTTAGTCTTAGACCTGTCTATCTTAGACGAACTAGCCTTAAAAGCAACGTTCTTAGATACAGCATATTCTCTGTCACTACTTACTATGGGTTCATCTTCGTCTAGATCAAACTCATGGGCCTTTAGAGTTTGAAACATGGTTTCTGCTGTCCATACGTCTATATCTTGGGTATTCTTAACAAGCATTTTTACCATTTTCCATCGACTATCAAGGCTTTTGAGAATCCTAAGATTGATTTCACGTGGAGTATAAGATTTACCAAGGACTTCCAAGTCATTCATGATTTTAGTAAGACGAGTATCCAACTGGTCTATTGTTTCACCAGCTTTCATATGAAATGATTCGAATCTTTGGACTGCAGTAGAAAGCTTGCTTTCTTTGATTAGGGATGTCCCTTCACAAATGATAGCTAAGCGATCCCACATTTCTTTGGCAGTTTTACATTTTAACACTTTTCCCAGATACTCGTTAGGAAGAGTGTGTAAAATGTAATTCTTGGCCAAGCTATCCAAATTATTCTGTCTCATTTCTTCAGAGGTTAGTTCTGACCTTGGTTTCTTGACGAGAGTACCCACTGGTTGATTTGGGTCAAGGGCAGCAGTATTGGGGATCATGGTCACAATTGGACCTTCAGTGACGACGGAGATCATTAAGTCGTGAGTGGAGCTGAAGATGGCTTCCATCCTTAGCTTCCAATAGTCGTAGTCTTGTACCTGGAACTTAGGTAGCTTGTTAGCGCTGATCTCAAGAGACATGATTTCAAGAAATAAGTGCTAAGTAGAGTTATGATCAAGAATAACAGATAAGTCAAGAACAGGGAGCACGAAGCAGATATAACAGGAGTATTTGATCAAGAACACGTATACAAGAACAATCAAAGATCAAGACTTCACCCTAAGTCTTAAGTCGGTTATCAAGAAACAGCAGTTCGTAAACTACTGCTCTGATACCACTTGTAGGTCCCTAAGTTGAGTTAATATCGAGGGAAGCTAAAGAAAATGTCTAGAGGGGGTGAATAGACTTTTCTAAAATCTTTCGATATATCAGAATTACAA
The DNA here is from genome assembly GCA_963675135.1 of Galeopsis tetrahit. Taxonomy (NCBI): domain Eukaryota; kingdom Viridiplantae; phylum Streptophyta; class Magnoliopsida; order Lamiales; family Lamiaceae; genus Galeopsis; species Galeopsis tetrahit. The sequence goes on from OY776119.1 coordinate 93,870,617, forward strand.
TGTGCGGAATACGAAATTAATAATGAGCCCAATTCAAGATTATACTCAACTTATTTTCGAGAACTCTGTTCTATACTCAACTAGTCTAGATCAGTTATGTAATTCAAACAATTAAACAATTTAAACAATCAAAACAGTAAAGTAAATCAAACACGAGATTTATAGTGGTTCGACAACTTGTCTACATCCACTCTCACAAACCCAGTTGTGAAATTCTTATTAACTCGTCCAATGGAGTACTATGTTCTTGTAGCTTTAAGTCCCAAGAAATAAGATTTAGATCTTCTCGATAACACTTCCAAGTGCCTCTTCGATCTTACTAGCGATTTACAAGTATCTAGCAACTTGAAACAACAAAAGAAAATAAAACTTCTCTTCGCTCAGTAGTAGCCTTCTTTGATCTTCACTTGACTTGTGTAGCTTCACTTTCTGAACTTCAATCTCTGAGAGAAATTTCTTCACTTGAATCTTCAATAATGATTGCAGTATCAATATCTCAGTAGTCGTATCAGTATCTTAGTAATCAGTAGTCTTCAAATGATAAACTCCTTCAAGTATTTATAGACTTCGAACTTCAAGAACTTAGGTAGTTGTAACCAACCTTTCTTGATAACTAATTTCAACTGAATCTTCTTATCCATAAACGCGTTTCTTGTTACAAATTAGTTATTCCATAACTAACTTCTCCATCCTTATCTTTCACGCGTATTTGTAACTAACTTCATGATAACTTGTCTTGTGTAGTCTAGTAGATGCACTTGTCTTGTAGTCCACCTGTCTTGAGTAGTAGACTGGTCTTCTCTTCTTGTGCAGTAGACTTCTAATAGAACTAATCTAGCCCTATCATCTAACCTAACAAGACTATTACATTACATTAAGCTTTTATAACAAAGCTTAGTCAACTTATAACGATACAATGAATCTATCTATTACATATAAAAACATGAGCTTTATACAACAATTATAACTCAATAACAATCTAACATATACACTCAAATATGAAGTACTTATACATCGTACTTATCTTTCAATAATACTTGTATTATAAAACTGTACTTGTTTTGTGAATTCTACTGATCTGTACAAGACGACTTCAACTCAACTAGACTAGATCAATCAATACTTAGAAAATATTCAAGTCTTCTTTTGGCTTATCAAAACTTCATCTTTTATCTTTTATCATCATTTAGGACTTGTTCTAGGATTCATATCCCAACATGAAGCGAGTTCATAGTTACTAAAAGTTTGTTCCACTGGAAATACTTGAGTCATTGATAAAATTCGGTATGCTAGATTAGGTCATGTTGTGAAAGATTAGGAGAACTGGCTTGTGAAATAAGGACTACATTGTTCGTCTTTATAAGTTGAGTTTTTAACCCGTTGATATTGTCTTGCTCACAAGTGACTGAAAAACCATTTGATCATTGTTAATTCTTTATTGCATATATTTCGTTATGATAAATGTGATTTTGTAAATGTCAAATAACATGGAGCTGGTTGTTTTCACTTCTTACGTCGATAATTTTTCACGTGTTGGACTTGTCCATACAATTTGTCAAAGTCTAGGCATTTGGATTGCTTTAGACATTACCTAATTGAGGTTGAGAATAAAATACATTTTTTTTTAAAGGTTTTAAGAACCTATAGAGCGTGAATGTTTATCCAACAGTTCAAGGAACTGTGTAATGAAAAAGACATAATCCGACAATTATCAAAACCTAATACTGTTACACAAGGATGTGACTGTAAGAAAGAGTACACGTTGTTGGATATAATAAGATCCATGATGGCAAAACTTTAACTATCATCTTTGGGAGATGAGTTGTTAATAATTGTCAATGTTTTATGAATAAAATTATTCGTAGATAATTTACTTCAACTCCATTAGAACTCTGAACGAGTTGAATACCTGTTCTTGAGTAATTTTATGTATCTGAATATCCGCGACTTATATATTGATTCTACGAGTCAGTATGAAAAGTTGGGTTTGAGGGTTTAGAAGCGTATCTTCATAAGGATATTGTGCTAAATCTAAACGATACATGTTGATCGAAGATCGAGGAGTTGGGAGTGTGACATGAGATAGAATCATATAATACCATTTTTTGAGAATTTCCTAGTATTGGAAGCATTTGGGATGCTAAACCATTTTTATGATTGAAATAATCACTCTCTATCAGATCCAAGTGGGAGTGATTTACTAAATGTGATATTTGATAGAAGTTTACCCATTAAAGATCGGATGGATCTTGATGAGAGTAATTATCTAGAGAATATGTCACAGAGTTCAATCTGAAATTTTTAGGAAACGTGTGTCTAAGAGACATCATGATATTGAAGGACATGCCTTCTATGTATCTTCAGAAGATAAAATAAGTTTTAGTGAATGAGGAAAAACCTACAAACGTTTCAGAGGTTGTAGCTCGTTCTACAAGAGACTAATGAAAGAAAGCAATGGAAGAAACGAAGAGTCGATAAGGTCAAATCAAGTTTAGAAACTCGTCGATCTTTCGTCGAGACACAAATAAATTGAGAATAAATGGATTCTCAGATTATTAAAGAGACTGATGGGTCTATAGTGAGGTAGAAAAGTTCACGTGGTAGAAAATAATTATACTCAGGTGTGGGTATATAACCTTTCTTCGCGTGTTGTGAAATTTACCTTGATTCGTCTACTTCTGGCTAGATTTAGAATTATATTAGAATGGACGTTTAAACTATGTTCTCTCAGTGGAGAATTGGAAGGAGAAATCCACATGTTGAAAAAAGGTGGGATTCATTTTTCAAAGAAGAGGATAATGTTTGTGAATTGATGAGATCGATTTACGAACTTAAACAATCCTCAAGATAGTGGTACTTGAGACTTCATTGAATGAATGTCTCATGTAACTTTGTGATGATAGACAAAGACCACTGTGCTTACGTTAAACGGTCCTAAGTAGTTTTGTAATTCTATCCTATGTATGTTGATACTATGTTAGCTGAAAAACGATAATGAGTATGTTTGGTGAAAATATTCATAGAGATAGTTCAAGGAAGTTACTTGGGTTGTCTCAAGAGACATATAAAGAGACTTCTAGAACAAAATCAAAATGGATGCATGAAAGCCTGTTGATACTCTTGTTGTAAAAGATGAGTTATTAAACTATTATGAGTGCTTGAAGACTCAAAGATGAAATGTTAGTAGTACTATATGCGAATGTAATTGAAAGTCTGATGTATGCTAAGATGAGTGAACATCCAGATGTATGATGAGTTGTTGGTTTGGTTAGTAGATATCAATTCAATTCAGTATTGACATTGGTGACAGTGTAAGGGATTGTAAGATATCATAAATGTACTACATATTAATTTGAACCTGAAAGGGTATATAGACATGTACTATCCACTGTACGAGTAGAGCTTGTGGCAAGTGCATCTGTAAGTACGAGGAATAGTTTGGGTAAGAAATTTATTGAAACTTTAGAAAAAAGTAAGCAGTTCCATTAGGAGTTGTAACGATTCATTGTAGAATTAAACGCTCTAGTGGGAGTTGTAGCAATTCATTGTGGAATCAAACACTCTAGTGGGAGTTGTACCGATTCATTATTGAATCAAACACTCTAGTGGGAGTTTATACCGATTTATTGTTGAATCAAACACTCTAGTGGAACCTGTAACAATTCACTGTGGAATCAAACACTCTAGAGGGAGAGTTGTAACAATTTACATCACCTTAGGAGTTGTAACGATTTACATCACCTTAGGAGTTGTAACGATTCATTGTTGAATTAAATGCTCTAGTGGGAGCTGTAGCAATTCATTATGGAATCAAATACTCTAGTGGGAGTTATACCGATTCATTGTTGAATCAAACACTCTAGTGGAAGCTGTAACGATTCACTATGCAATCAAACACTCTAATGGGAGAGTTGTAACGATTTACACTACATTGGGTGTTGTAATGATTCACACTCCAGTGGGAGTTGTGTGGATTTACTATAGAATCAAACACTTCAGTGGGAGTTGTAGTGATTCATTGTAGTAATCAAACTAGTTAAAGCTTACACTCGAGATTCCGAGTTTCATGAAAAACCAAACAAATGAGATACAAAGTTTTGACTTTGTGGAAACTTTAAAAGAAGAAAAGGTGATTCTTAAATGCATGACTACTCACTTGATGTTTGCAGATCCTGTTGTCAAACATATTCCTGAGAGATGTTTTGACATCTAAGGTTTTGGGTTTGTGTGGATTTGAACATAGTGCTTTGTAGTTGTTAATGTTGTTGAACATTTATGTATTGTAAATTATATGATGTTTCATATAATAGTATGTCGACAAGTAAAGATTGGCTCTCTCATACGAGCAATCGCCTCTGACATCGAGGAATGTGCAGAGATGAGATTATTTAGGAATAATCTTAATAGATCTTACCACAAATCTATTTAACTTGTTACGAAGCTAAATCAACGGATTTTCTGGACAATAGTGGGAGAAAATTCAAGTTAAGTGTCGAGAATACACTTGAACTGTGATTTACACGATGTCAAATAAAAGAATGACATATGCTTCCATTTTGGGAAGTTAAGATATCGTGACATGTGTTTCATACCACATGTGCTAAGATGACCATAAGGAAAATGAGAAAGATATCCCTATTTTCTCATTGTATGAGGCCTTGAGGGTTAAGAAATCCTCTAACAAATACCCTTAAGACTTTTTATTGTATTCTTAAGTCTTCATTGTAGTGTTGCTACTTTAGCATGTTACCAATATGTATAAGTTATATGGCAATGCGGTGCATGTCTAGGAAATCAGCTATAGTGGGAGTCTAAAGATATTAGTGTAAAAGGAAGGACGTCTTTATTAACATGTTCTATTGTGATTCATTGACCGGTCAATCAAGTTCGGAACTTGATTATGAATACATAGATTTGATAAAAGGTTGAATATGCTCTTATGTTCAAGGGATTGAAAGAGATATGTCAACTCATGTTAAATTAAAAGAGTTCTGGGGTATAACGAGTTTTGAAATCTTCATATAAAACTGGTTGAGTTGCTATATATCCTTAACAAGTGTATAGCGTGAAAACTCATATTCTCGAGGGTCACACGATCTATTTGTCTGTATGAAAATGTGTTGTGTGATGATATATATAAGTGAAGTAAAAGAGTGTAAGACTCAAACTTCATGTGTGAGTGGGAGATGAAAGCTAATAAATACGGAGTAATAATTAATTAATATTAATTATTTTGTTTATTTAATCCACACATGAAAGTGGATAATTAGAGGAGCGGTTATTTAGATAACCTCCTACATAAGAAAATCCAACGGGATTTTCCAATAACGATTAACGCTGAGAGAATTCCATTCTCTTCTCCACTCCTAACACAGAAACAAGAAAACAGAGATTTATGAGTATTCTGTACAATACGCTCACACACACTTATACATGGAGGGCACTTAGATTGTGGATATAAGAAGCGATTCGTGCAATTCATGTGATCGTGTTCTGACTACGAGGATTACAGTACGTATGTGGAATTCAACCGGGTTCTACAATCTTCCGCTGCATTGAGAATTACATGTTGGTAATTCTAATTCTGATTATTCAATTAATTAATTCCACAAACTGTAAACTAATAAATAGATAATTAATTAATATTAATTATTATTTATTTATTCCACACATGAGTGGATAATTATAAGGAAGGAAGTTATTTGGATAACTCCTTATATAAGAAAACCCAACGGGATTTTCTATAACAACAGAATATGGAATTCTGTTCTCACCCGCTCCAAAGACAAAAGACAGAATATACAGAAACAGGGATTTCTATATTCTGTACAATACGCATCATACACACATATACTTGTAAGGGCACTTAGATTGTGGATATAAGAAGCGATTCGTGAAATTCATGTGATCGTGTTCTGACTATGAGGATCACAGTACGTATGTGGAATTCAACCGGGTTCTAGAATCTTCCGCTGCATTGAGAATTACAGGTTGGTAATTCTAATTCTTATTTATCGATTAATTAATTCCAACATTGGTATCAGAGCCAATGTGTTGGATTCTCGTACGTATGATTATATGCTTGTATGTGTCATATGTTTTTGGCACTGATTTGACATTACACACGGCATAGATGAACAATCTGTATTTTTTTAAGATTTTCGATTTTTTCAAACGGTTGAATTAGGGGCTGAATTTTTTACTGTACATGCGTAGTATAGTGTAGATGATATCTGGAAAATTTCAGATTTTTTGGCCTTACCGTTAGGGAGAAACAAATCGGTCTTTGGAAATTTACAGAAACTTTGACTGGAAATTACGAATGATATATAGTGAATCGTGATTAATTCTTGTTACTGGGTTGAAGTACGTTGAATAAGGATTCCATCGATATAAAGTTCGTTAATTTTGGCCAAGAAACGAGTGAGTTATGAATTTTTGAAAAATTCACGTTTATGGGGTAATTCTGAAAAGTTTCAGAAACTTTGTGGGTGGCTAAATGAGAATTAGATATTCTCTAGGGACCATTCTGCAATTAGTAGTTGTGCACTCTTTCAAAATCTTGTTTTGGCTCGTTTAAGCTCGTTATAACTCCGTTTTTAGTTCTGAAATTTCCTGTGAACTCCGTTTTTCGTGTAGATTCTTAATTTTCGTAGTATGGGTGTATTTGAACAATGAAAAGTTTAAGTACTTATTTATCTATAGAAATGAGAACCTTGGTATGGACTTATTTCACTTGTGAATTAGCTATACACATTGAATTAAATTTCTTTGCGTAATTATGGGCTTGAAATTCATGTGTTCGAGTTTGTAAACATTAAATTAGTTTTAATGGTTGCTCGTTTTATGGATATGACTCAAAAGAATAAGAACATTTAATGTTCAATAAATTCGAGATAATGGAGTTAAGCTCCGTGATTTTAAGAATTACATGATTAAAAGTCACTAAATTTTTTTTGGAACTTTACGTTGATTAATGGAGATTTATAGTTTGTCGCTCTTCTATTATCACATAAGGATATTCCGATTGCAAAGCTCGTGATTTAATTGGAGTTAAAACTCGAGCTAAGACAATTCAAAGAGAACTTATTGTAGTTTTCTGAGATGAATTATGTCTAGATTGGAAAGTGATAATTTTATGAAAATTGTTGACATGATTGGGTAAAAACAAAAAAAAGATATTAGTGAACTAGTCGTTGGAACGACTTGTTTACGTGTTGAAAAATTATTTCGGGGATCCGACGTTCTTAGCTTGAGAAGTTGGAGCAACATTCGGATGGAGAACCGTGATCTGTAATTTTTTCCATTATTTTTTCATAATATTGGTACTAAAGTAGTACTACAAGAGTGCATAAAATACATTGAAGGTTATCCGAAATCTTCAAGTTAATTGCCTGATAGTGTAGCTGAAACAAGATCTTTCTGAAATAACCATTGTAGTTGGTTTATTAGACTTTCAATAGTTTTATGATTACCTGGACTACTTTGGGTTGTTTTAACTTATGACATGATTGTGCTTTATTGTGTTTATGTTGATAAATGTTTAAGCATGCAGATTCATGTTGTTGAGTGCGAGTTTTAGATAATTTTTGGATTAAATGCTAGAACTAATTTTGTTCATGTTTTGGAGCTGAATCTGTTAAATGCGGATACTTAGTGAGATTGATGATTAATAGCTATAAGTTATTTTTCGATATCAAATTTTGTATCAGATTTTTCAGATGTCAGTTAGCTTAACATTGAACATAATGATTCATAAATTAACATTAACTTGTTGAATCACTTCGATTAAAAACCAGACAAACGCAATGATCGCTGAGTTAATTAGATAAAACCTAAAAGGCGATAATAATGACACATGGTGTCATAATTAATTTTTAATGTTCTTGGAAGAACATAATTCATTGGATACTATCAACCATATTATGGATGATCCTGAAGTTAGGATGAAGACTCAGATTATTAAGGGTCAAGAGACTTACCATAATTGAAAGGTATTCACATAACTTGTGAAATACTGGTAAACTCGGTCATTGACGACATGATCTATAATTGTGAACAACATTGTACTGCCTATGATATTTGGAAATATTTGAAGGAGAAGTATGGTGATACTTCAGTTTTTTGAGAAACATCAAATTCGGGATCGAATCCGATCACTTCGTGAAAATTGGGAACACTTGGGGGTCATTACAAATATTTGATGAAAGTATTGAGACTTTCACTTAGACACCTCAAAACATTGAGTTATATGATGAGTGACTTAAAGTTGATTAAGTCTACATCTAATGTTCTCATTTCTAAATCCAGTTCTAAACAAAAGAGATACTGGAGAGAAAAAACATAGCTAGTAGCCTAAGATTGGGCACACTATTAGAAATATAGACATCAATCTTAATGCTAAGAAGAATAAGGATAAAAATATGCTAAACTGAAAATGGATAAGAGTGAGATGACATGCAACAGAAGTAAAAAGCGTGGTCATTATACTCGTTAATATCCTGAGTCCACGATGGACAAGGTAGTTCGTTCTGATATTTGGTTGTGGTATAAATGTTTTTAGTACTGTATTTCCGTCTGAATCTTATGAATGAGGATTATAGACACAGAAATGACAGGCAATTGACTAAAGACATATGAGCATTTGTAAATCTTCGTCTATTCCAAGACAGACGAGATTGAATTGTGTAGGAAACCGAGCTCGAGTTAAAGTCTACAGGCTTATAAAACTTGAGATTGACAAAGGTCAATGTTTCATAGTGCATGATGTCTAGTTTGCTCTAAAGATCACTCAGGATCTCACCTCCAGACCTGTTCTTCTATGATTGAGATGTGATTTATTATTTCTTTTTAGAGATGGTTGTGAATAGTATAAACAATGTAGATTATGGTACTAAACATTTATATGATTATGGTTTGTATGAGAACAACTAGTTTTATGAAGCGAGTTCATAGTTACTAAAGGTTTGTTCCTCTGGCAATGCTTGAGTTATTGATGAAATTCGGTATGCTAGATTAGGTCATGTAGTGCAAGATTAGGAGAACTGACTTGTGAAAGAAGGACTACGGTGTTCGTCTTTATAAGTTGAGTTTTTAACACGTTGATATTGTCTTGCTCATAAGTGACTGAAAAACCATTTGATTATTGTTAATTCTTCATTGCATATATTTCGTTAGGATAAAATGTGATTTTGTAAATGTCAAATAACATGGAGCTGGTTGTTTTCACTTCTACGTCGATAATTTTTCACGTGTTGGACTTGTGCATTCAATTTCTCAAAGTCTAGGCATTTGGATTGCTTTAGACATTACCTAATAGAGGTTGAGAATAAAAGACACAACTTTAAAGGTTTTAAGAACCTATAGAACGTGAATGTTTATCCAACAATTCAAGGAATTGTATAATGAAAATGACATAATCCGACAATTATCAAAAACCTAATACTGTTACACAAGGATGTGACTGTAAGAAGGAGTACACGTTGTTGGATATAATAAGATCCATGATGGCAAAACTTTAACTATCATCTTTGAGAGATGAGTTGTTAATAATTGTCAATGTTTTATGAATAAAGTTATTCGTAGATATTTACTTCAACTCCATTAGGACTCTGAACGAGTGGAATACTTGTTCTTGAGTAATTTTTTGTATCTGAATATCCGCAACTTATATACTTGATTTTACGAGTCAGTATGAAAAGTTGGGTTTTGGGGGGTTTAGAAACGTATCTTCATAAGGATATTGTGCTAAATCTAAACGATACATGTTGATCGAAAATCGAGGAGTTGGAAGTGTGACATGAGATAGAATCATATAATACCATTTTTCTGAGAATTTCCTAGTATTGGAAGCATTTGGTATGCTACACCATTTTTGTGATTGAAATAATCACTCTCTATTAGATCCAAGTGGGAGTGATTTACTTAATGTGATATTTGATAGAAGTTTACCCATTAAAGATCGGATGGATCTTGATGAGAGTAATTATCTAGAGAAGATGTCACAGAGTTTCAATCTAAAACTTTTAGGAAACGTGTGGCTAAGAGACATCATGATATTGAAGGACGTGTCTTCTATGTATCTTCAGAAAATAAGATAAGTTTTAGTGAATGAGAAAGAACCTACAAACGTTTCAGAGGTTGTAGCTCGTTCTACAAGAGATTAATGAAAGAAAGCAATGGAAGAAACGACAGAGTCGATAAGGTCAAATCAAGTTTGGAAACTTGTCGATCTATCATCGAGACACAAAGAAATTGAGAATAAATGGATTCTCAGATTATTAAAGAGACTGGTGGGTCTATAGTGTGGTAGAAAAGTTCACATGGTAGAAAATAATTATACTCAGATAGGGCTGAAAATCAAACCAAGCTATTCGATACTCGATTCGAGATCGTTTGGTAAAAGCTCGTTTGAGCTCGGTTCGACATAGATATCAAACAAGCTTGAACATAAATTTACGTTCGGTATGGTCCAAAGCTCGGCTCGAGCTCGAGCTCGAGCTCGATAAGTAAAAAAGATAAATTTAGTGTAAAAATGTCAAACTACTCGAGCTCGGCTCGAATAAAGCTCGTTCGAGTTCGGCTCGTTTAATTATCAAACAAGCTCAAACACTAATTTCAAAGCTCGATAATATTTCAAACAAGCTTGAACAACATCGCGTTCGGCTCGGCTTGACTCATTTACAGCCCTATACTCAAATGTGGGTATATAAACTTTTTTCACCTATTGTGAAATTTATCTTGATTCGTCTACTTCTGGCTAGATTTAGAATTATATTATAATGGACGTTTAAACTATGTTTTCTCAGTGGAGAATTGGAAGGAGAAATCCACATGTTGAAAAAGGTGGGATTCATTCTTCAAAGAAGAGGATAATGTTTGTGAATTGATGAGATCGATTTACGAACTTAAACAATCCTCAATATAATGGTTCTTGAGACTTCATTGAATTATTGTCTCATATAACTTTGTGATGATAGACAAAGACCATTGTGCTTACGTTAAACGATCCTAGGTAGTTTTGTAATTATATCCTATGTATGTTGATACGATGTTAGCTGGAAAACGATAATGAGTATATTTGGTGAAAATATTCATAGAGATAGTTCAAGGAAGTTACTTGGGTTGTCTCAAGAGACACAGAAAGAGACTTCTAGACAGATTCAGAATGGATGCGTGAAAGCCTATTGATACTCTTGTTGTAAAAGATGAGTTATTGATTTTTTATAAGTGTCCAAAGACTCAAAGATGGAATGTTAGTAGTACTATATGCGAATGTAATTGAAAGTCTGATGTATGCTAAGATGAGTGAACATCCAGACGTATTATGAGATGTTGGTTTGGTTAGCAGATATCAATTCAATTCAGAATTGACACTGGTGACAGTGTAAGGGATTGTAAGATATCAGAAATGTACTACAAATTAATTTGAACCTGAAAGGGTATATAGACATGTACTATCCACTGTGCGAGTAGAGCTTGTGGCAAGTGCATCTGTAAGTACGAGGAATAGTTTGGGTAAGAAATTTATTGAAACTTTAGAAAAAAGTAAGCAGTTCCATTAGGAGTTGTAACGATTCATTGTAGAATTAAACGCTCTAGTGGGAGTTGTAGCAATTCATTATGGAATCAAATACTCTAGTGCGAGTTATACCGATTCATTGTTGAATCAAACACTCTAGTGGAAGCTGTAACGATTCACTGTGCAATCAAACACTCTAATGGGAGAGTTGTAACGATTTACACTACACTGGGTGTTGTAATGATTCACACTCCAGTGGGAGTTGTGTGGATTTACTATAGAATCAAACACTTCAGTGGGAGTTGTAGTGATTCATTGTAGTAATCAAACTAGTTAAAGCTTACACTCGAGATTTCGAGTTTCATGAAAAACCAAACAAATGAGAAAGTTTTGACTTTGTGGAAACTTTAAAAGAAGAAAAGGTGATTCTTAAATGCATGACTACTCACTTGATGTTTGCAGATCCTGTTGTCAAACATATTCCTGAGAGATGTTTTGACATCTAAGGTTTTGGGTTTGTGTGGATTTGAACATAGTGCTTTGTAGTTGTTAATGTTGTTGAACATTTATGTATTGTAAATTATATGATGTTTCATATAATAGTATGTCGACAAGTAAAGATTGACTCTCTCATACGAGCAATCTCCTCTAACATCGAGGAATGTGCAGAGATGAGATTATTTAGGAATAATCGTAATAGATCTTACCACAAATCTATTTAACTTGTTACGAAGCTAAATCAATGGATTTTCTGGACAATAGTGGGAGAAAATTCAAGTTAAGTGTCGAGAATACACTTGAACTGTGATTTACACGATGTCAAATAAAAGAATGACATATGCTTCCATTTTGGGAAGTTAAGATATCGTGACATGTGTTTCATACCACATGTGCTAAGATCACCATAAGGAAAATGAGAAAGATATCCCTATTTTCTCATTGTATGAGGCCTTGAGGGTTAAGAAATCCTCTAACAAATACCCTTAAGACTTTTTACTGTATTCTTAAGTCTTCATTGTAGTGTTGCTACTTTAGCATGTTACCAATATCTATAAGTTATATGGTAATGCGGTGCATGTCTAGGAAAACAACTATGGTGGGAGTCTGGAGATATTAGTGTAAAAGGAAGGACGTCTTTATTAACATGTTCTATTGTGATTCATTGACCGGTCAATCAAGTTCGGAACTTGATTATGAATACATAGATTTGATAAAAGGTTGAATATGCTCTTATGTTCAAGGGATTAAAAGAGATATGTCAACTAATGTTAAAATTGAAAGAGTTCTAGGGTATAACGAGTTTTGAAATCTTCATATAAAACTGGTTGAGTTGCTATATATCCTTAACAAGTGTATAGCATGAAAACTCATATTCTCGAGGGTCACACGATTTATTTGTATGTATGAAAATGTGTTATGTGATGGTACACATATGTGAAGCAAATGAGCTTGAGACTCAAACTTCATGTGTGAGTGGGAGATGTAAACTAATAAATAGATAATTAATTAATATTAATTATTATTTATTTATTCCACACATGAGTGAATAATTATAAGGAAGGAAGTTATTTGGATAACTCCTTATATAAGAAAACCCAACGGGATTTTCTATAACAACAGAATATGGAATTCTGTTCTCATGACCCGCTCCAAAGACAAAAGACAGAATACGCATCATACACACATATACTTGTAAGGGCACTTAGATTGTGGATATAAGAAGCGCTTCGTGAAATTCATGTGATCGTGTTCTGACTATGAGGATCACAGTACGTATGTGGAATTCAACCGGGTTCTAAAATCCTCCGCTGCATTAAGAATTACAGGTTGGTAATTCTAATTCTTATTTATCGATTAATTAATTCCAACATTAACAGTCACACTTCACATATGTCTTTTTTTTTTTTTTTCTTCCATCACTGTACATATATTATATATATATGATATATTCAAGAATTTGAACTTATGTGAATCAAATTTTCGAACAGATAAAGTAACTACTCTCTATATGTTTTTTGAATGCAAGTTCAAGGTGTCAAATGTCAATGTGGCAGGTGTTGCGCTCATTATTACGAGTCGTAGATAATTTTCCAACATGATACTCCACAGGACAATGAAACACTAAAACTAACACACACGTACAATCTTATACCAAAATAAACTCATGCCAACTTTCAGATTTTCTGGCAACATTTCATAGAACAATTACAATGATTATAGAGGGTAGGAAGAGGAAAGACTTTCTCATTCGCCGGAAATTTTTTCCTCTGCGGCCTAAGAAAACATAGCAGATTCTTACATATAAGACGCACACAATTTTCTCTGAGATATTCAACTTCTTTGCATTGATTTTTCAATCGGCAATATATCAATTACTGAGTAAAATCTTGACATTGATGGCAAAAATTTGTGTGAGACCGTCTTACGATCTCATTCTGTGAGACGGATCTTTCATTGACCCATTAATATATAAATTGGGCCCAACCATCTTTCCTCATTTTACTCCAGCCCATCCCACTCCCTTCAACTTCAACAGACACAGCTCGCTCGGGCAACATTAGATATGTAGCTTCACTTTCCAAGCCCATTATTAACCATAAATTTATACCATTATTAATTTTTTTAATAAATTAATTAAAAAGTATTTTTTTTCTCTAATTTTTTTTTTTTTTAAAAAACGATATGTACAAACCATTGAAGGGTGGACTTTTTATTAAGAATTGATTAAAAAAATTGATACACGATTGACAATGACTAATTTTTTAGTGGTCATGATTATTTTTACTAATTACATCGATTTTCTAAGTTCATTGTCATTTTTACTTGAAAATATATCATTATTAAAAAAAAGTGATAATAGTTTAGTGAAATAGTGATAATGTTTTTATGAAAAGTGACTATCATTTTTTATTTAAACATTATCACTTTCTGAATTAATAAACATTGTCACTTTTTAGATCTAAGTTACTAAATGAGATTTACTGACATGATTATTACTCAATTCGTTCACCTACTATTTGTGAACCCATATATTATCATTTTGATATTAATTGTATTTTATTGTATTATGTTGTCAATTAGTTTTCATCAACCATTATTTAATTGTATTTTGTCAATATTGTTACAAAGATGTCATTTCACCTACTATATTTGAACCTCATAGGTCATTATTTTGATATTAATTTCATTTCATCATGTATATGTTTAATCATTTTATATTGTATTATGTTATCAATTAATTTTCGTCAGCCAGTATTTATATAATTTATTATCTATATGTTTGTTTTAAACATATAATTTTAATGAATTTTGAATGGAATACATGTCTAATAGTAAGTTTTAATAATTCCTAAAATTTCATGTTAAATTTTCAAGATTTTAATAAGATTTCCGTCATTTTTTCAAAAAAAATTGCGATTTCGATATGCGATTTCGATATGCGATATTTGTTGCGATAGCGATATTTTCCTAGTATGTGATGGTTTGAGAGAAAATAATAGATGAATATTAGATAAAGTATAATAAAATAATACATAAAATATAAGTGATATGATTGGGATAGAGAAAATAATATGACAAAAATAGAATGAGAAACTTATATGGAACATATATAAAAGGGAAATGAGAAACTTAAAATAGTACGGAGGGAATATAACAGAATATGTAGAATACATATTTTGGAAAAGAATAATTGAGAGGAAAATCACCGTAATCTGGTGATTGAGTATTTTGAAATATATAATAGTGAGATTTACAAAGTCTACAACAAACTTCCACAATTATAGGAAGACCAAATCATAAAAGATATATTCTAAGAATACAATAAAATCTCTAACAAATAATACTATTTCACATTATCTCTATTACCCCCCGTCAAGCGCTGCGTGGGGTGAAGACACACGCAAAGCTTGGAACGTAAAAACTCAAAGGCTGGACGCGGAAGACTCTTAGTGAAGATATCTGCTAGCTGTAGATGAGATGGGACAAACCCGGTAGAAATTCTGCCCAAAGACACTAGCTCACGAACAAAGTGATAATCCAAATCTATATGCTTGGCTCTCTTGTGTGCAACAGGATTTTGACTCAGAAAGATGGCGCTTTTGTTATCACATAACAAAGTAGGCCGAGTAGAAGGAAGAGCTCGAAGTTCCTTCAGAAGATTGATAACCCAAACAAGTTCGGCCGCAGCATTGGCCATAGCACGGTACTCAGATTCACAACTAGAGCGAGAAACAGTCGGTTGTTTCTTGGCACTCCAGGATACAAGATTACCTCCAAGAAAAATAGAGTACCCATATGTCGAACGACGAGTCTCAATGCAGCGAGCCCAGTCTGCATCAGAATAGGCCAGAATGGAAATATCCGAGCGCTTAGTGAAGGATAAACCGAAATGAATTGTACCTTTCACGTAGCGAAGGATACGCTTAACTGCCAGAAAATGGTCCTCCGTTGGAGACTGGAGGAACTGACTCACAGAGCTTACAGCATACGAGAGATCAGGTCTAGTGATAGTTAAATACTGCAAAGCACCAACAAGCGATCGATATAGGGTGGGATCCTTGAACGTAGGACCTGTGCTGACAAGTGATTCACCTGTTGCTAAGGGAGTTGAGACAGGTTTAGCCTCGACCAAGTCTGCACGCTCAAGGATGTCAAGTGCATACTTGGTCTGGCCAACAAACAAACCAGCGTCAGTGGAGGAGACCTCAAGGCCAAGGAAATAACTCAAAGAGCCAAGATCCTTGATAGCAAATTCGTCACCAGTACGAGCAATAAAGCGACGAAGGGCAGCAGAATCATTGCCTGTAACAATGATATCATCAACATACAAAAGGAGATAAATAATAGAATTACCCTGATGCAGATGAAAGAGAGACGAGTCAGAACGACTCTGAGAGAAGCCCAAGCTGAACAGAAATGTGCTAAAACGCTGGTACCAGGCAAGAGGGGCCTGGCGAAGGCCATATAGAGCCTTCTTAAGGCGACAAACATGATCAGGATGTTGAGGATCAACAAAGCCAGGAGGCTGAGACATGAAGACAGGGTTGTCAAGAACTCCATTAAGGAAAGCATTCTTGACATCAAGCTGATGAAGAGGCCACCCATGCTGAACCGATAATGCCAAGACTATCCGAACTGTAGCTGCCTTCACAACAGGACTAAATGTATGATGAAAATCCAAACCAGGAATCTGAGTGAAGCCCTGCGCCACTAAACGAGCCTTGTGACGTTCAATCGAACCATCTGCCAGAAATTTCGTACGAAAAACCCACTTTGAACCAACTATGTTCGTTCCAGATGGACGAGGCACCAGATCCCAAGTGGAATTCGAACGAAGTGCATCAATCTCCTCTTGCATAGCAGCAATCCAGTGGGAATGCTTAGCAGTAGACTTGAAACCACGAGGCTCAGAGGTGGTAACAAGTGCAGAGAGTAGAGCCGAAGAAGCGAAGTCGACTGGATAACGAGGTTTAAATGTCCCAACACGAGCTCGGGTGATCATGGGATGAGTGGATACAAGTGGCAAGTCCTGAGCTGGAGGCGGAACAGGAGGCCCAACGTCGGGAACATGCGCTATAATAGGATCAGGCACATGTGGCGGCATAACCAGTTCATCATGAACCAGCGAGGGAGGACGAGTATCATGATCAACAGAAAACCGATGCGGTTGTCTGATAGGTGCCGAAACAGGAGCCAAAGGGGAATCAGAGGAGATGTCGAGAAAAGTCGAGATATCCAAATCAGTGACCTGTGTGAGAGATGGAGCTCGAGAAAATGGAAAATAGAGCTCATCAAACTGAGCATGGCGAGTGATAAAAACTCGAGAAGACTCTGGATCAAAGCAACGAAACCCCTTCTGAGTACTACTATACCCAAGAAAGATGCACGGCCGACTGCGAGGTTCTAATTTGTGAGCAACATAATCCCGAAGATAAGGATAAACACGACATCCAAATGGTTTAAAGGTATCATAACTAGGCGAGTATCCAAATAATACCTGAAAGGGAGAAATATTATCAAGTATCGCAGATGGAAGCCTGTTAATAACATATACTGCAGTAGCAAAGGCATCAAACCAAAGAGAAGCTGGAGCATGTGCATGAAAAAGCATGGACAACCCAGTTTCAGAGATGTGACGATGTTTACGTTCAGCCCTGCCATTTTGTTGAGGTGTATATGGACATGAAATTCGATGATGTATACCATGCTCGTGCATAAAGTGACGAACCCTCCCATTTACAAACTCAGTACCACCATCAGACTGAAATATCTTCACAGTTCGAGAAAATTGATTGCAGACAAAGGCATGAAATCGAACAAATACATCATAAAATTCTGACTTAGCACGTAATGGATATATCCAGGAAAAACGTGAAAAATCATCGACAAAGGCAACATAATACTTAAAGCCATCAGATGTAGAAACAGGTGCTGGACCCCACAAATCACAATGAATTAAATCAAGAACAGCAGTAGCTCGTTTTTCATTCAACATAAATGGTAAACGTTTGCTCTTGGCCAACTGGCAAGAAGAGCATAAACGAGGGTTTGGTAAAACTGAAGTAACAGATAAACAACCCTGTTTATGTAACAATGAGATAACTGAAAACGGGACATGCCCCAAACGCAAATGCCACAAGTCAAAGCTAGCTTTCAATCTCCTGACCCGAATTGCTGTAACCAAAGCTGGAACACCCCGATCAAGTAGGTAAAGCCCCTGATTACACCTTCCCTGAGCCAGTATTTTCTTTGTGAGTCGGTTCTGGATCGCAAAGAATTTATCAGAAAAAATAACATCGACAGGATAATCCGCAGTTAATTTACTGATAGATAGGAGGTTCTTTGTGATATGAGGTACAACAAGTACATCTAACAACTTAACATCGTCTGAAAGTTTAGTAGTGCCAATATGAGAAATATTCAACGCATTACCATTACCAACTATAACAGAACCGTTACCAGAATAAGACTCATGAGAGTCAAGGGCGGACAGTTGGTTCGTCATGTGAGCGGAGGCTCCGGAATCGAGATACCAATCAGGGGTAGAGTTTGAGACGTTGCAAGTCGAGGTGAAAGCTTCAGCAAGATTTGCAGCAGAGTTCGAACCAATAGCATTCAGATACCTGGGGCATTTATCTGCGTAGTGCTCCCCACGACAGAGTTGGCATTTAGGCACGAAAGGACGACGGAAACCACCTCCAGAGGGCTGCCCATCACGCCTGCCAGAGCCACCCGCATTACCAGAAAAACCTGACGGCCTGGACTGCTGCTGGGACTGAGATTGGCCACGGTTCTGGGATCGGGACACCTGCCTGGACCCAGCCGAAGAAGGCTGCCCATCTCGAGTAGCAGAAAACGCCGCAGGTGCATGAGAAGGCCCTTCCATCGACTTCATCATCATGTCGAATTGCACAGCCTGGTGCAAAAGGTCACGAAACGCGGGGATCGGAGACATAGCCATACGGGTATCGGCAAAACCCGCAAACTGAAGTCCTAACCCACGTAAAAACAAGTGAGCTTTATCAGATGAATCAATCGGACGATCAATTGCTTGGAGCTGGTCACAGAGATGTTTAAACTTGCGCCCATACTCCTCCACAGGCAGATCACCGCGACGGAGAGATAACAATTCTTCACGTAATTGATGCGATCGTGAAGATGAGGCATAAACAGATTCGAGCGCCACCCATGCCTGATTTGCAGAGGTGCAATCAATCACTTCAGACGCGGCATCAGGGGATAGAGAGGTGTACAAAACGCTGAGCAACCGTTTGTCCTTGAGTCGCCATGTCGTATACTCCGGATTCGGTGTCGGATCAACAGCAGGTGCAACCGCCGGTACAGTGGCCGCGGGAGAGGGAGAAGTGCCGTCAAGATGCCCGAGTATATCGAAGCATTCGGCCATGTGAATAGTTTGACGACGCCACATAAGATAAGTGGACGCCTCAAGCTTGATTTGCATCATATTAATCATCGTCGTCACCGGAAGAGGATCGGTGGCGGAGGATGTCATCTTGTCGATCGAGAGAGATGAAGGAGGGGACCAGTCCTTGATATAACACTCGACGAGAAGGAAAACTGGACGGAGGCTACCAGTGCAGTGGGAGGAAGAGAGAATCGGATGTAGAAGCGAAAGAAAAGAATTAGGGTTTAGGATCGGTAATATTAGGCTGATACCATAACAGAATATGTAGAATACATATTTTGGAAAAGAATAATTGAGAGGAAAATCACCGTAATGTGGTGATTGAGTATTCTGAAATATATAATAGTGAGATTTACAAAGTCTACAACAAACTTCCACAATTATAGGAAGACCAAATCATAAAAGATATATTCTAAGAATACAATAAAATCTCTAACAAATAATACTATTTAACATTATCTCTATTAGAATACAAAGTTGAATATTATACAGTCGAGTATGAAACAACTTATGTCAATTGAATTGAATCTGCGAATTCAATTCAGGTATAGGAATCAGACAATATATAAACTTATATTGAATCTGCAGACATATTGTGGAATGTAGGTTTTGTGGTGGAGCTGGTTAATGTGGAGGAGAAATACCAGGCGGTAATGTCGTGAAATGCAACCCATGATCCGGTTGTAGCAGAGATTCCAACTTGAACCTGCTTTGGAAGAATTGTTTTCAAGTCAAAGACGTAAGTGAGGGTTGAAGTTTGTGATCCGTAGGTGGCAACGACAGTTATGGTCCTAGTGGGGGAGAAGTAATATATGTGTGCAGTCACCTCTTGCCCCACACCCCCGAGAAGGCCGACACATTTTTAGACACTCTGGAATTGATGTTGATTCCGACGTGTGCGTATCTAGGATCCCACGAATTGGGGGCGGGGTCGAATTCGACTGAAAATACAGACGGAGCCAGCCCCGTTTGAGGATCGTAGAGTCCAAAATTCCCCTCGGCTGAACCTGGAGGGATGGGAGAGTTAACGGGTACGATGAAAAAGGCCACTCCTTCCCCCGGTGGATTTGGGTTACTAGGAGTGCTCTTGATTTTAAACTTTATGGTAGTTTCGAACGTCGCTTGAACACGTTCATCCCAGAACTTCACCGGTGGGAAGTACACAAGCCGCCCGATGCTCCCTCTTGTGGGCACACCCGAGCAATTGACACCTGTGAGACGTGCAATTGAAGAAGACGATGGAACAAATGCATCGCCTTGGTAGATTAGCGACGGTGAAATCGAGCTGAAGGTGTCGTAGGTGAAGCTGGTTGTGTCCCCTTGAGACACCGCCTTTTTTGCTAGTACGAGGATGAGGACGGAAAAGAAAAGCTGGGTGTTTGAGAAAGCCATGCCGGCCGGCCTTAGGTGAATTTGGATATATGTTAGATATATTTGGTGCAGCTACCTTCTCCCCTATTTATTTATTTATAGTAATCTAGTACGGACACACAATTAATTAGTACGGAAACAGAATATTTAAATTATAAAAAAATTAACACTAACATTGGATACCAGTACTCTTACTATAACAATAATGATTAATTAGTTCGGATTTTTTTTAAGCTAAGCAACAAATATTTATTAAAGCGTCTCTCTTACAACGAACATAATCTCGTTTATGTTAATCCGAATATTTTACATCATTTCTCTTTTTTCAATTATATCACCATTAATCCATCTATTTATTAATTTTATTATTTCTTAATCTTCGTGTCTAAAGTTTCTGGATATATAGATGGAGGGAGTATTTTTTAATTCACATATATATATTGTGACACAGACACTCCACAATATTCTCATGCACAGTACTCTGTATATATATTGTGGTCCAAAATGTTAGTACTACTCATTATTCACGGGGTGAACTAATTGAATAATAAAACAATGAATTTGTGGTCGATAGTAGTCCAATTGTTGCCCATATCCGATGTATATGGGTGGTTCGGTACGGTAAACCGATCGATTATACCGAACCGAACCATATCCTTCTCATACCGAAAATTTCGATATTGAAAATATTTATACTGTTATCGTACCGAAAATTTCGGTATACCGAAATTTCAGATTACCTCATTTCGATTTAGTTTATGTCTTGGTGATAATTGTTTCTAGTGTTGTAATTTTTAAGATTCAATTGGTTGATCAGTGAGCCTTCATTAATTAAGTGAAGTTAAATAGTAATTAGCTTAATCGAGAAATGGTGGATTGCTTAGATCGACAACATTAGACATTAATTAATTAGAAGTCGTCTAAGAGATTAGTGAGAGGGCGAGTCGTAAACATTACTAATCGTGTTGAAAGTGTTTACGGGTCACTATCCTAGGAGCTTATGGTACTAATTAATTAGATCCCATAATTGTTAATTAGTTCACGTGTTCACCTAAGTCTAGCCTTTAGCATTCAAGACATTAAGTTTAATTATTGTAATTAGTTTGTTAATTCATTAGTGATTCCACATAAGGAAGACACCCGAAACAATTCTTTTCCTTGCACTTTCATCTTTGAGAGTTAGTTTTAGTTGTTTACTTAATGTTTCTTTTTCTTATTGATATTTGTTTTATCCTCTCATTTAGCTTCAATAACACAATTTCGACGTATAGTTTTGGGGCTCCACGCTCTCCTAGGTTCTTGGACGATAACTACTTGATCGTATACTTGCAATATTATAACGAACCCATACGCTTGTAGGGATTGATATTATTGTACTAAAAAGTGTGCAAAATACATAACAAGTCACTCGGGACCCGAAGGTGAATTTTCCCCCCGAATCCGACCCGAACCCCGATGAGGATATTTTTTATTTAAAACTCCATTCCGACTCGAAAACCGAATTATTAGTTTTTTTTTTTTTATTTTAATAATTATTATATCTCCCTAAAAAACTATTATGTTATTGAGAATAATTATATTATAAAACTATTTATTTAAAATCAATTTAAAAGAATAAAATATAAATAATTAAATAATATTTAAATATAAAAAAACATGTATGTATATACATAAATATAAAAAAAATGTGTATGTAATGTATATCGGGGCGGAGCATATAAATAATGTCCCCGCCCCGTCCCCAATTTAATTTTTTTGATTTTCTCAAAAAACTGAATCAAACCCGACAAATATATCAATAAACCGTTCCAATAATCGAGGCGGGGGCAGAGCGGATCACCACGGGTTCAGTATAAATTGTCATCTCTAGGTGACAGCGGCCAGAAGTGATGGCTGTAATTGGGGTTTATGTTAAATGTTGAAAGAGGAGTGTAGTTAATATTGAGGATGTATTTAGTGGTGATATTTTACTTAAAGAGTATTTTTTAGGGTGCATTTATTCTAATCAAATTTGGAGGAAGGGGAAGGGGGAGGGGAGTGCATCAATCGAGAAAGTGTCCTTAAACAAGTCGGAGGTGCACATAGCCGTACCCTATACAATCATTCATTTCTTCTGATGCAAAATAGACCGTGTAACATTAACATTACGGTTATTTGCATATCCGTGAATGTCATACACCACTTACAATTTTTACTTTTTAGTAGATACACTCTAATGCAAAAAGACTATATTAGTCTTTACATTCAAACCCTAATTTTTTATTTAGTAGATACATCACCTTCGTCCAACAAATTCCAGCCACTACCATGCACCACCACCTCCACCGGCCACCCAATTAATGTCTAAAAAAAATTCAGAAAATTTTAAAAAATCTTAGAAAACCTCATATTCTTTTTTTCAACGTGATAAATATATATTGTTGTAGTCCAATTATTGCCCATGGTGGTCCAACGCCTAGGAGAAATATTGAATCCAGTTCAATACAATCTGTTTCATCGTATTGAATTATTAACGTATGTCTGTCGGCAGTGTAATGTACGTATATTGCTTATTGATTATATTCATCATTCACTAAGCTAGTCATTCATTATGAAACAACTTTTTTCAATTGCATTGAATCTGCCAGTTCATCCTAGGACCACTACCTTAATTCGAATTTGGATTGCTTGCCTATAGAATGCAAAATCTATATCCCAATTGTCCCTTTTTTTTTTTTTTTAATTACATTAAATACCCATCCCTTTTACCCTTCCCATAACTCGAACCCAGGATCTAAAGCCTAGGTAGTGGTGCTCTAACCACTTGAGCTATCCAACTTCGTCACCAACTGTCCCTTCTTGTATATGTGTCAAAATACATAAGTACACTTATAATAAAATGGACCTTTAATAACAGAAATGATCTAATTATAGTTTATCTAACTAAGGTTGTGTTTGGATGAGGGGATTTGATTTAATTTGAGGAGGTATTTCAAATGAAAAGATTTAAAAATAGATGGATTTCAAATTAAATGACATGATTTTAGTGAGGATTTAAAATAAAATCCTCTCAATTTTAACTAAAAATTTAAAACCGATCGTCTTTCAATTCTATCTTTGTGCACGAATGTTTATACAAAATGTAGCTACATACCCTCTTCATTTTTTTAATAAATATCACTTTCTATTTTTTAGATTTAACCATTATACCCTTATTTATTTATCGCAAATATTTCTTATAATTGACACTACAAGAAAATTGACTTTTAGTGACAGAAATCCTGTCGATTATTATTATGTAAGAGGCCGTGATAATTTTAAATTGGTTGAAGGGGTTCCCAACAAGATTAGAGATTGGAAAACCAACTGGTGGTGGGTAGCCGGGGACTGGAAAAGTCCAGTGAGGCCGGATGGGTCCTCTGCTCGCATTCCCATCGAGACTGAATATCAAAGAATTCGTGGTAAGTCTTTTTATTTCTGCTCGTTCTTGTCTATACTGAATAACTCCTCGCTCTTGTAGGTGAAACTGTTCGCAAGAAGACTGCCGATTACCGTCTCACGCCCCTCTTCCAATACCATGTTTGCTGCGTTCTCAATCGTCGCTACCTGGAGAGGTCCTGCCGATTTCTGAACAGGGAGTGTATGCGTGAGCGAGCAGGTCTACGAGTACCTCCTCATCATTTCACTCGAGAGTTCCCTCCAGGTATCAAAATATTTCTAAGTTTTTTTTTTTTGAAATTACTCTTCGTAGACACTAACTTCTCATTTTTCTTTCTAGTAGTGGTTCCACAAAGGGTTGTTACTTATCTTCCTCCCACCGTTGAAGTCGATCGCATAAAATCGAACAGGATGCTTCAACAAGCAAGAATGCTCCGCGAGCGCAAGATCGTTGATGGCTCTGGCAAGAAAAGGAAGGGAGCGGAGACCTCGGGGGCTCCACCCAAGAAAATTGCTAAACCAACCCGGAGGGGTTCTTCTCGCCCACCTGCTACCGAGCAGAGGGCCGAGCCAGTTGGCGAACCAAGGTTCTCGCCGAGGAGATCTCCTCCGTCGAGGGGTAACTCATCTCCCCCCACAAAGGTCGTATCCCCTCCTCCCCGAAGCACTCGGTCGCGAGAGACTGCAACGAGCTCGTCGGCCGGGGAGAGGGCTCAGGGAGACAACACCCTTCTCGGCTGGGATGCCGCAAGGGTTGCCAAGTAAGTTTACTATCAACAAGACTTTAGAATATTTTCAAGTACCTTTTTCTAATTTTTTCCTTCTTCTCTAAATAGTGTTGCCGACTGTCCGATCGCCCAACCTTTCAACGAGAACCTTCTCGGCTTCTACCGGTCGCGGGATCCGGTCGATAGAGAGTTTTTGAATCCGATCGCACTGAGGGCCGTGAAGCACCTGCCTCGATCGTTGACAACCACTCTGGTTGATGAGGTCAACAACCACAACGCCTTGGAAAATGCGCGCCTGGTCGCCATTGATCTGAGCCGGGCATCTTACACCATAGAGAAACTCGCTTGCCAGATCGCTGAAGGTCGCAAGATCAGCGAAGACAGGGGTGCGAAGCTTGCCCAAATGGTCAAGGCTAAAGCTGTCGTCGAAGGGCAGCTGGTCGCCTCTGAGGAGAAGGTGGTCGACCTTGAGACAAAACTGGCCGATGTCGAGGCAAAGTTGGCCGATTCTGAGGCCCAACTTGAGACGGTTCGAAAGAAGGATCAAGAAGATCTCCAAGAGATCGAACGTCTCCGTGCTCGCCTCAAGACTGCCGAGGACGAGGTAAGAACTCTTGCAAACAAATCTGCAAATGATGAGGAAGAGTTGGCCACTCTTCGGCAAGAGCTGGTCGACATGACGGATGAGCGAGATGAGATCACTGATCTCGCTGGGAGTATGGCTATTCTAACGGTGGCGCTCACTGCCCACGGGCTTATTCATAGCCTATTGGAAGTTCATCCGGAAGTGGACGTGACTCCGCTCGGGGGGTTTTTGGACGACCTCCTTATGAAGGAAAATCCTCAACCGGAAACAGAACTCCCTTTGCTCCCTTTAATGAAACTGGGACTTCAGTTCCCTAGACTTTTGGGTGTTCCGGTATTTTTCACGGACCCTCCACAAGAACGCCCAGCTCAACAAGGCGAGCAGTATGCTGTTGCTGAGGGGAAAGTTGTCGGCGAGCATGATGCTGCTGTCGAGGGGAATGTTGCCGGCGAGCATGATGCTGCTGCCGAGGGGAATACTGCAGAGACTTAGTTTCTCTTTTTTTCTTATTTTGTTTGTTTAGGACTGCTCGGCCACTAAGGCCTTTTTTTTGTAATTTCAGCCTCTAAGGCTTTTCAATGAATGGAACTTTTGCTTGTATGAAGTTTGATTTCAATTTGTGTTATGATAATTTTTTGCAAGTACTTTTAATAAATACTTCTTATTTTTCTTTCATTGGTTTGCGTTCGTCGTTGTTATCTTGCGAGCATCTTTAAGAAATAGTGCTCGTCTTTCCTTTGCGAGCCTCTAAGAAAGAGTGCTCGTCTTTCCTTTGCGAGCCTCTAAGAAAGAGTGCTCGTCTTTCCTTTGCGAGCCTCTAAGAAAGAGTGCTCGTCTTTTAGAGTTAACCATTCGTCGGTTGAACTCTTTTTCTTAGGTAGTGATCGTCGTTGCCACTACCCTGCGAGCATCTTTTAGAAAGAGTGCTCGTTTTTCACAGCTGGCTACGCAGAGCCTTATCTAAAATTTCTAAAACTACAACACCTTGATGAAATTTACATACTTTCTGATAAACACTTGGTACAAAAGATTTGATGAATTGACTAGATACAATTTACACAAATATAAAGAAATTAAAAACTTAATGATAAAATTTCTTCAACTTGACCGCATTCCACGGGTACTTGCTTGGTTTGCCCTCGAGATCTTCTAGCTCGTACGATCCGTTCAAGAGTGTGCGCGTTATTCGGTACAGACCCTCCCAAGTCGGGCCAAGTATGCCAATGGATTTCTCCGTCGCTCGCCGAAGTACGAGCTGGCCGATGGAGAATTGGCAAGCACGTACTTTGGTGTTGTAGTAGCGCTCTGACCTTTGTTTGTAGACCACATTCTTCTCGTCCGCTGTTAGTCTTCGCTCTTCTAGGAAGTCCAAATCGGAGAGCTGTGCATCGTTATTTAACTGCTCGTCGTAATTTGCTACTCGAAAGGTGGCGACCTGCCCCTCTGCTGGTATGACAGCTTCGGTTCCGAACGCGAGCGCGAACGGTGTCTCACCTGTAGAATTCCTCGTGGTCGTCCGATATGCCCACAGAACCATGTGCAGCTCGTCCGCCCATTTGCCCTTCAATCCATCTAGCTTAGCTTTCAAGGTGTGCTTGATGATTTTGCTGATTGCCTCTACTTGCCCATTTGATTGTGGATGATAGGGTGTTGAAATTTTTTTCTTGATGTTCCATTTTGAGCAGAACTCCAGCATGTCTTGACTCGTGAACTAACGTCCGTTGTCGGTCACTATTGCTCGTGGTAGGCCGAACTTGCAAATTATATTCTTCCAAATGAAGCTTGTCATTTGGCCCGTTGTGATGGTCTTCAATGCCTTTGCCTCTGTCCATTTGGTGAAGTAATCGACTGCTACGACTACGAAAGTTACTCCCCCAACATCTGGTGGGAAAGGTCCGATGATGTCGATCCCCCACTTCGCAAATGGCCACGAACTATACACCGAGATGAGCTCGTCTGGTGGTGAGTGAATGGCGGGAGCGAAAGCTTGACATCTCTTGCAGGTCTGCGCGTAGTGGATTGCATCCTTCTTCAGTGTTGGCCAAAAGTAGCCTTGCCTTATGATTTTTAAAGCGAGCGCTTGCCCCCGTGTATGATTTCCACACACTCCGTCGTGGATTTCATACATGACGATCTTCGCTTCGTCTTCTCCGAGGCATTTCAATAAAGGCATTGAAAAACCCCGTTTGTACAGCTGGTCGCCAATAATAGTGTACCTTGCGGACCTGAGCTGCAACCTGGTCGCTTTCACCTTGTCTGCCGGGAGCTCGCCGATCTTGATGTACTTGGTGATCGGCGTCCTCCAGTCCTCGTCGCTGGTCGCTTCAATCTGCAAAATTTGCCCTCTGTTCACCGATGGGGAAGAAATTTTAGTGATGGTTGCTGACTTGAACGAAAATTTTTAGTCACTATAGGTTGACTAACTACTTCCCCTCAAGCATAAGGGATCGTAGTAGTATACACGTAAGTATTTCGACCAAGTAGTATCGAACCACGGGAGGTGGGCTAGTGCAATGGATCCCTAGAGTTGTTTGTCGTCATACTAATGTAGCTACGGTTTCGGGAGCAATTTGAACTAAAACTAAGAGACTATCGAAAGATAATAAATTAAGCTAAACGCAATGCTAGTAAGTAAAATTAACTACTAAACTAAGAAAACGAGAAAAATGACAATTAAAGTAAAGAACAACTACGAATCTAAATTCGGAGAAGTGCAAAGGTTGGGAATGCTTCGGGTGTTCTCTACCTAGTGAAATCGAGTGGGATTGTTTATACTTTTTTATGCTTCAATTTGGACTTGCTAGGAGCATCAAGATGCTAGGATGAAAATCGTTTCCCTTCGGGTACTATAGCCTTACGTCTAAGGTGTTCCCAAACCCGGTAATAAGACCTCTTCCTAATCCTCATCAACTACCTAAATAACCATTCAAGTAATTAATGTCTCCTAATGAGGTTCTAACACGATTAACTCTCTCTCGACGAATTAAAAATATAATAAACACATTTGTATACCAACAACTCACACCATAAATTTAAACATTTTCATGTAACTCTCGTCTACGCTAAACATGCCTCAAAATATGGATTAATAGAAGTTAATTCACAAAGCACCAATAAAACCCAATAAGAGAAGTAATAATCCAAATATCAACAATAATCGAAGCATAAACAATTTGAACACTCAATATTCACATGGTTTCAAACACCCAAAGCATAAAAAGCTTAGCCCATGGTGTTTGAGAAAACATCCATGGCTAAAACAACAAAATAAAACATGAAAATGAAATTTACCAAACAAAAATTAAATAAAAGAAAAATAGCACCTTGAGAGTCTTGAAATTCTTCCATTCTTACATGAAAATGAAATACTCAAATGATTCTAAACTAAAAAGCATAAAAACTATCTAATGTGTTTGAGGAGAGAAGCTCCTCAAACCTAAGCTATCCCATTGTGTGTGTGAATATATGAGTTAGGGTTTGAGTGGGTAAAAGTGAGGCAAAACTCCTCAAAAATCTGATTTGGGGAGCTATTTATAGTTGGGAAGAGTGTTGGAGACGAAATTTGCACTTAGGCCCTTGAAATCCTTTAAAATTCTCGAATTTTCGCGCAGAAACGGGCTCAAACGGTCGACCGAGTGACCTCAAACGGTCAACCGAGTGAGATGGAAGTCCAGAAACTATTATATTATAAAACTATTTATTTAAAATCAATTTAAAAGAATAAAATATAAATAATTAAATAATATTTAAATATAAAAAAACATGTATGTATATACATAAATATAAAAAAAATGTGTATGTAATGTATATCGGGGCGGGGCATATAAATAATGTCCCCGCCCCGTCCCCAATTTAATTTTTTTGATTTTCTCAAAAAACTGAATCAAACCCGACAAATATATCAATAAACCGTTCCAATAATCGAGGCGGGGGCAGAGCGGATCACCACGGGTTCAGTATAAATTGTCATCTCTAGGTGACAGCGGCCAGAAGTGATGGCTGTAATTGGGGTTTATGTTAAATGTTGAAAGAGGAGTGTAGTTAATATTGAGGATGTATTTAGTGGTGATATTTTACTTAAAGAGTATTTTTTAGGGTGCATTTATTCTAATCAAATTTGGAGGAAGGGGAAGGGGGAGGGGAGTGCATCAATCGAGAAAGTGTCCTTAAACAAGTCGGAGGTGCACATAGCCGTACCCTATACAATCATTCATTTCTTCTGATGCAAAATAGACCGTGTAACATTAACATTACGGTTATTTGCATATCCGTGAATGTCATACACCACTTACAATTTTTACTTTTTAGTAGATACACTCTAATGCAAAAAGACTATATTAGTCTTTACATTCAAACCCTAATTTTTTATTTAGTAGATACATCACCTTCGTCCAACAAATTCCAGCCACTACCATGCACCACCACCTCCACCGGCCACCCAATTAATGTCTAAAAAAAATTCAGAAAATTTTAAAAAATCTTAGAAAACCTCATATTCTTTTTTTCAACGTGATAAATATATATTGTTGTAGTCCAATTATTGCCCATGGTGGTCCAACGCCTAGGAGAAATATTGAATCCAGTTCAATACAATCTGTTTCATCGTATTGAATTATTAACGTATGTCTGTCGGCAGTGTAATGTACGTATATTGCTTATTGATTATATTCATCATTCACTAAGCTAGTCATTCATTATGAAACAACTTTTTTCAATTGCATTGAATCTGCCAGTTCATCCTAGGACCACTACCTTAATTCGAATTTGGATTGCTTGCCTATAGAATGCAAAATCTATATCCCAATTGTCCCTTTTTTTTTTTTTTTTAATTACATTAAATACCCATCCCTTTTACCCTTCCCATAACTCGAACCCAGGATCTAAAGCCTAGGTAGTGGTGCTCTAACCACTTGAGCTATCCAACTTCGTCACCAACTGTCCCTTCTTGTATATGTGTCAAAATACATAAGTACACTTATAATAAAATGGACCTTTAATAACAGAAATGATCTAATTATAGTTTATCTAACTAAGGTTGTGTTTGGATGAGGGGATTTGATTTAATTTGAGGAGGTATTTCAAATGAAAAGATTTAAAAATAGATGGATTTCAAATTAAATGACATGATTTTAGTGAGGATTTAAAATAAAATCCTCTCAATTTTAACTAAAAATTTAAAACCGATCGTCTTTCAATTCTATCTTTGTGCACGAATGTTTATACAAAATGTAGCTACA
Source organism: Galeopsis tetrahit (assembly GCA_963675135.1). NCBI lineage: Eukaryota > Viridiplantae > Streptophyta > Magnoliopsida > Lamiales > Lamiaceae > Galeopsis > Galeopsis tetrahit. The sequence goes on from OY776119.1 coordinate 93,901,404, forward strand.
TACCCTCTTCATTTTTTTAATAAATATCACTTTCTATTTTTTAGATTTAACCATTATACCCTTATTTATTTATCGCAAATATTTCTTATAATTGACACTACAAGAAAATTGACTTTTAGTGACAGAAATCCTGTCGATTATTATTATGTAAGAGGCCGTGATAATTTTAAATTGGTTGAAGGGGTTCCCAACAAGATTAGAGATTGGAAAACCAACTGGTGGTGGGTAGCCGGGGACTGGAAAAGTCCAGTGAGGCCGGATGGGTCCTCTGCTCGCATTCCCATCGAGACTGAATATCAAAGAATTCGTGGTAAGTCTTTTTATTTCTGCTCGTTCTTGTCTATACTGAATAACTCCTCGCTCTTGTAGGTGAAACTGTTCGCAAGAAGACTGCCGATTACCGTCTCACGCCCCTCTTCCAATACCATGTTTGCTGCGTTCTCAATCGTCGCTACCTGGAGAGGTCCTGCCGATTTCTGAACAGGGAGTGTATGCGTGAGCGAGCAGGTCTACGAGTACCTCCTCATCATTTCACTCGAGAGTTCCCTCCAGGTATCAAAATATTTCTAAGTTTTTTTTTTTTGAAATTACTCTTCGTAGACACTAACTTCTCATTTTTCTTTCTAGTAGTGGTTCCACAAAGGGTTGTTACTTATCTTCCTCCCACCGTTGAAGTCGATCGCATAAAATCGAACAGGATGCTTCAACAAGCAAGAATGCTCCGCGAGCGCAAGATCGTTGATGGCTCCGGCAAGAAAAGGAAGGGAGCGGAGACCTCGGGGGCTCCACCCAAGAAAATTGCTAAACCAACCCGGGGGGGTTCTTCTCGCCCACCTACTACCGAGCAGAGGGCCGAGCCAGTTGGCGAACCAAGGTTCTCGCCGAGGAGATCTCCTCCGTCGAGGGGTAACTCATCTCCCCCCACAAAGGTCGTATCCCCTCCTCCCCGAAGCACTCGGTCGCGAGAGACTGCAACGAGCTCGTCGGCCGGGGAGAGGGCTCAGGGAGACAACACCCTTCTCGGCTGGGATGCCGCAAGGGTTGCCAAGTAAGTTTACTATCAACAAGACTTTAGAATATTTTCAAGTACCTTTTTCTAATTTTTTCCTTCTTCTCTAAATAGTGTTGCCGACTGTCCGATCGCCCAACCTTTCAACGAGAACCTTCTCGGCTTCTACCGGTCGCGGGATCCGGTCGATAGAGAGTTTTTGAATCCGATCGCACTGAGGGCCGTGAAGCACCTGCCTCGATCGTTGACAACCACTCTGGTTGATGAGGTCAACAACCACAACGCCTTGGAAAATGCGCGCCTGGTCGCCATTGATCTGAGCCGGGCATCTTACACCATAGAGAAACTCGCTTGCCAGATCGCTGAAGGTCGCAAGATCAGCGAAGACAGGGGTGCGAAGCTTGCCCAAATGGTCAAGGCTAAAGCTGTCGTCGAAGGGCAGCTGGTCGCCTCTGAGGAGAAGGTGGTCGACCTTGAGACAAAACTGGCCGATGTCGAGGCAAAGTTGGCCGATTCTGAGGCCCAACTTGAGACGGTTCGAAAGAAGGATCAAGAAGATCTCCAAGAGATCGAACGTCTCCGTGCTCGCCTCAAGACTGCCGAGGACGAGGTAAGAACTCTTGCAAACAAATCTGCAAATGATGAGGAAGAGTTGGCCACTCTTCGGCAAGAGCTGGTCGACATGACGGATGAGCGAGATGAGATCACTGATCTCGCTGGGAGTATGGCTATTCTAACAGTGGCGCTCACTGCCCACGGGCTTATTCATAGCCTATTGGAAGTTCATCCGGAAGTGGACGTGACTCCGCTCGGGGGGTTTTTGGACGACCTCCTTATGAAGGAAAATCCTCAACCGGAAACAGAACTCCCTTTGCTCCCTTTAATGAAACTGGGACTTCAGTTCCCTAGACTTTTGGGTGTTCCGGTATTTTTCACGGACCCTCCACAAGAACGCCCAGCTCAACAAGGCGAGCAGTATGCTGTTGCTGAGGGGAAAGTTGTCGGCGAGCATGATGCTGCTGTCGAGGGGAATGTTGCCGGCGAGCATGATGCTGCTGCCGAGGGGAATACTGCAGAGACTTAGTTTCTCTTTTTTTCTTATTTTGTTTGTTTAGGACTGCTCGGCCACTAAGGCCTTTTTTTTTTGTAATTTCAGCCTCTAAGGCTTTTCAATGAATGGAACTTTTGCTTGTATGAAGTTTGATTTCAATTTGTGTTATGATAATTTTTTGCAAGTACTTTTAATAAATACTTCTTATTTTTCTTTCATTGGTTTGCGTTCGTCGTTGTTATCTTGCGAGCATCTTTAAGAAAGAGTGCTCGTCTTTCCTTTGCGAGCCTCTAAGAAAGAGTGCTCGTCTTTCCTTTGCGAGCCTCTAAGAAAGAGTGCTCGTCTTTCCTTTGCGAGCCTCTAAGAAAGAGTGCTCGTCTTTTAGAGTTAACCATTCGTCGGTTGAACTCTTTTTTCTTAGGTAGTGATCGTCGTTGCCACTACCCTGCGAGCATCTTTTAGAAAGAGTGCTCGTTTTTCACAGCTGGCTACGCAGAGCCTTATCTAAAATTTCTAAAACTACAACACCTTGATGAAATTTACATACTTTCTGATAAACACTTGGTACAAAAGATTTGATGAATTGACTAGATACAATTTACACAAATATAAAGAAATTAAAAACTTAATGATAAAATTTCTTCAACTTGACCGCATTCCACGGGTACTTGCTTGGTTTGCCCTCGAGATCTTCTAGCTCGTACGATCCGTTCAAGAGTGTGCGCGTTATTCGGTACAGACCCTCCCAAGTCGGGCCAAGTATGCCAATGGATTTCTCCGTCGCTCGCCGAAGTACGAGCTGGCCGATGGAGAATTGGCAAGCACGTACTTTGGTGTTGTAGTAGCGCTCTGACCTTTGTTTGTAGACCACATTCTTCTCGTCCGCTGTTAGTCTTCGCTCTTCTAGGAAGTCCAAATCGGAGAGCTGTGCATCGTTATTTAACTGCTCGTCGTAATTTGCTACTCGAAAGGTGGCGACCTGCCCCTCTGCTGGTATGACAGCTTCGGTTCCGAACGCGAGCGCGAACGGTGTCTCACCTGTAGAATTCCTCGTGGTCGTCCGATATGCCCACAGAACCATGTGCAGCTCGTCCGCCCATTTGCCCTTCAATCCATCTAGCTTAGCTTTCAAGGTGTGCTTGATGATTTTGCTGATTGCCTCTACTTGCCCATTTGATTGTGGATGATAGGGTGTTGAAATTTTTTTCTTGATGTTCCATTTTGAGCAGAACTCCAGCATGTCTTGACTCGTGAACTAACGTCCGTTGTCGGTCACTATTGCTCGTGGTAGGCCGAACTTGCAAATTATATTCTTCCAAATGAAGCTTGTCATTTGGCCCGTTGTGATGGTCTTCAATGCCTTTGCCTCTGTCCATTTGGTGAAGTAATCGACTGCTACGACTACGAAAGTTACTCCCCCAACATCTGGTGGGAAAGGTCCGATGATGTCGATCCCCCACTTCGCAAATGGCCACGAACTATACACCGAGATGAGCTCGTCTGGTGGTGAGTGAATGGCGGGAGCGAAAGCTTGACATCTCTTGCAGGTCTGCGCGTAGTGGATTGCATCCTTCTTCAGTGTTGGCCAAAAGTAGCCTTGCCTTATGATTTTTAAAGCGAGCGCTTGCCCCCGTGTATGATTTCCACACACTCCGTCGTGGATTTCATACATGACGATCTTCGCTTCGTCTTCTCCGAGGCATTTCAATAAAGGCATTGAAAAACCCCGTTTGTACAGCTGGTCGCCAATAATAGTGTACCTTGCGGACCTGAGCTGCAACCTGGTCGCTTTCACCTTGTCTGCCGGGAGCTCGCCGATCTTGATGTACTTGGTGATCGGCGTCCTCCAGTCCTCGTCGCTGGTCGCTTCAATCTGCAAAATTTGCCCTCTGTTCACCGATGGGGAAGAAATTTTAGTGATGGTTGCTGACTTGAACGAAAATTTTTAGTCACTATAGGTTGACTAACTACTTCCCCTCAAGCATAAGGGATCGTAGTAGTATACACGTAAGTATTTCGACCAAGTAGTATCGAACCACGGGAGGTGGGCTAGTGCAATGGATCCCTAGAGTTGTTTGTCGTCATACTAATGTAGCTACGGTTTCGGGAGCAATTTGAACTAAAACTAAGAGACTATCGAAAGATAATAAATTAAGCTAAACGCAATGCTAGTAAGTAAAATTAACTACTAAACTAAGAAAACGAGAAAAATGACAATTAAAGTAAAGAACAACTACGAATCTAAATTCGGAGAAGTGCAAAGGTTGGGAATGCTTCGGGTGTTCTCTACCTAGTGAAATCGAGTGGGATTGTTTATACTTTTTTATGCTTCAATTTGGACTTGCTAGGAGCATCAAGATGCTAGGATGAAAATCGTTTCCCTTCGGGTACTATAGCCTTACGTCTAAGGTGTTCCCAAACCCGGTAATAAGACCTCTTCCTAATCCTCATCAACTACCTAAATAACCATTCAAGTAATTAATGTCTCCTAATGAGGTTCTAACACGATTAACTCTCTCTCGACGAATTAAAAATATAATAAACACATTTGTATACCAACAACTCACACCATAAATTTAAACATTTTCATGTAACTCTCGTCTACGCTAAACATGCCTCAAAATATGGATTAATAGAAGTTAATTCACAAAGCACCAATAAAACCCAATAAGAGAAGTAATAATCCAAATATCAACAATAATCGAAGCATAAACAATTTGAACACTCAATATTCACATGGTTTCAAACACCCAAAGCATAAAAAGCTTAGCCCATGGTGTTTGAGAAAACATCCATGGCTAAAACAACAAAATAAAACATGAAAATGAAATTTACCAAACAAAAATTAAATAAAAGAAAAATAGCACCTTGAGAGTCTTGAAATTCTTCCATTCTTACATGAAAATGAAATACTCAAATGATTCTAAACTAAAAAGCATAAAAACTATCTAATGTGTTTGAGGAGAGAAGCTCCTCAAACCTAAGCTATCCCATTGTGTGTGTGAATATATGAGTTAGGGTTTGAGTGGGTAAAAGTGAGGCAAAACTCCTCAAAAATCTGATTTGGGGAGCTATTTATAGTTGGGAAGAGTGTTGGAGACGAAATTTGCACTTAGGCCCTTGAAATCCTTTAAAATTCTCGAATTTTCGCGCAGAAACGGGCTCAAACGGTCGACCGAGTGACCTCAAACGGTCAACCGAGTGAGATGGAAGTCCAGAAACTGCTCTGGAAGCAGATTTCACTCGGTCAACCGAGTGGGTTGACTCGGCTGCCCGAGTGGAATCTGTTACAGTTTCACACTTTCTTGTTTCGATCATATCTTGAGCTCCCGACCTCCGATTGACTTGATTCTTTTTTTCATTCCACTCAATTTTTCGAGACGCATCTAATGGTGCAGTTGTCGTCTTGACTTCATGAATTTTCAGGCACGTATTTTGCTTCCAAATAAGTTCAATTTACCTAAAAAATAGCAAAACACATACTTTTCTCATTTCAAGTGCAATTAGTCAATTTAGTGTGAATAATGCAACAAAATCCTCAAAATTATGCAAAATAAACACATGAATTTCAAGCAATTTTCACACTAATCAACCCCCCCAAACTTAAAGTGTTGCTCGTCCCCGAGCAACAAAAGAAATATAGAACAAGTGGGAGGATTGTGAAGAAATTCAATCTAAATTGAATGAGTGATTGTCAACTTTCCTCAATCTAGTCAAGCCAAGAGGTAAAAATATCAACAAACAAATTCACAAGTTATGCTCAAATTCATGCAAGATTAAGTGCTCAATTCACAATTTCCTCACAAGTAAGTGTATCTCTCATCACTCAAAGTGTATATTAAGGAAATGTATGTTCTCAAAATCAAATCACACAAGTGCACCACCATATGCTTGCCAAATGTCTAAGTTCTCCACCACATGAAAGTGTTCAATCAATGAATCAATAAGGACTTCACATTTGGTTGTAATGTAGGCTCTTTGGTTAAGGTAGGGAAGATTTGGATAAAGTGACTCGTAAACTAGTGGAGCGAGGAGTAAAGACGCCTAGGAACGTCTCTAAATCTCAAGAGGAAAATTGCAATTAGTCGATTGCAACTAAATTCCAAACTCCCATAATTCATTTGATCACTCCTTTAAGCACATTCTTCATCAACAAAACTTTTTTTTAGCACTTTTGATCTTCAAGCTCTACCAAATGTTTGTACACAAGAGAGTTTTCTTTTTCAATGTTTTTCATTTTTCATCAACTCAATCTTTTTCATGTACAACTCACAACTCACAATTCATCTTTTCTCTTTTTTTTTTTTTTTTTCAACCAAACAAATCCACCAAATTCACATTACACTTCAATTCAACCACATTTGTCAACTTCAAGCTCCACTAGTTCATAGGAAAATTTAGGCTCACAAAAAATAGACAAATAGGCTAAATTTGTAGGTTGCCAAAGAATATAGGTCAATAGGCTCAAAGTGGCTAACTACGAAAACATTTCATTTGGTATGGAAAATTTGGTCAAGTGACTATTCAAAACAAAGATGGCCTTATATCACTTCCAAAGATTTCACACAAATAGTAGCCTCAAACAAGACAATTGGCAAGTTCTAGAGCACACAAGCATGAATGATACTCACATGAAGGAAAATAGACCATAATATATGAAAGTCTAAGGCTCTAAAGCTCACGAGCTTGTCTAATCATGAATCAAAAGCACTAAACCAAGCACAAATTTTCACAAAATCAAGTGAACAAGCAAGCATCAATCAACACCAACAAGCTCAACCAAATCTAAAAAACTAACAATCACCATCAATTACGCCTCAAATACCAACAATCACAAGATATTTCATCCTCCAAAGCTCAAAACATTATGACAAACGGTGCAAAAAAAATGAAAGTAAACACACGAAATCCCCCCAAACTTAAATGAAACTATCTAGTTGAATGCAAAGTTTGGGAATGAGTGTGTTACCTTAGATTTTTGCCACCAACTATGCTCACTAAAGAAGCAAGCTATCGTCACCAATTGTCCCTTCCACCTTTAGCACCAAAACACCACTACCCTTGAGCTCCACCATGCGTATCTTTCATCCTTGACCACCAACACAACACTCAACCTACAAAACAAAAACTAAACAAAAGATCAAACAAGCTACAAATCTAAAAATAAAAGAAAGCAATAAAGAATGGGTTGCCTCCCATTTAGCGCTAAGTTTAACGTCTTCAAGCCGGACGGAAATAAAAGAACTCATCGGAAAGGCCATGGATATCGGTCCTCCTTCCCATTGTATTTCAACTTTTGAGCTTCAAAATCATGGAGGCTCTCATGAATGGAAGACCAATCCCTTGCATATTTCTTGCATATTTCTCTCAATGACCGTTCTTCTTGCTCTTCCTCCATCCTCTTTTTCCATTGCTCTCCCTTTTGCTCAAGAATGCCCAAGTACTTCTCATTTTCTTTCTTTGGATCAAAGTGATCAAGAGGCAAAATGAAATCAATAGAAGCATCAATATCAAAGAAATAGTAAATTGAAGAGTTTAAAGGTTTAGAAATGCTCATTTCGCTCTTCAACTCGTCTTTTGATGCTTCTAGATCTTCTTGCTCATTTTTGCTAATGTCCATCAAGGGACATTCCTCTTTGTCTCTTTTGTCAAAAAGTTTGGCATCTTCAATCTCATCCTCAATTGGGTCCTCCACTTCTTGTAGTTCTTTAATGACGATGGTCAACTCCCCAACGAGTGTGGCAAGTTTCCCAATTACACACTCAAGTGATTTGAGTCCCCTTGCATGTTGCTCATTTATCTTAGCTTGTTCTTCTATTTGCTTTTCTTGTTGCTCTATCGTCCTTTTCAAGATATCTTCCATCCTTGTCATGGCATCTTCTATTGTGTGCTTCTCTTCATCATTTGGTGGCCAATATTCATTGCTTCCCCACTCTTGATAATGAGAGGAAGTTTGTTGCATTTGGTAATCGTACTCAAAGCTTCTCTCATTATCGTAATAATTTTCTTCCGGAGCTCCATGGAATTCAAATCCATCTCGTGGATCACTTTCTTGATCATAATGCATATCCATGTAGACCGGGGCCATCTCTTGAAAAGTGGATGCATCATTATTACTCCAATCTTGATAATAGGAGGGAACTTGTTGCATATGATAGTTATAATCAAAGTTCCACCAATTATCGTATCCCATATCTACATGTTGTGGAGGATAAATCATACCATGTGGATCATAACAATGATTCCACGAGTATTGATTATACCCATCCATCTAGTCGATGAAGTTCACACCTACAAAATATCAAAGTATCAAAATTCTCAAAATAAAAAGAAACAAAATAAAACATGTAATGTAGCTAACACTAGTACTCAACTAACTCTAAGTCCCACTTATAGCATTACGTCACCTCCCCGGCAGCGGCGCCATTGACTTGAACGAAATTTTTAGTCACTATAGGTTGACTAACTACTTCCCCTCAAGCATAAGGGATCGTAGTAGTATACACGTAAGTATTTCGACCAAGTAGTATCGAACCACGGGAGGTGGGCTAGTGCAATGGATCCCTAGAGTTGTTTGTCGTCATACTAATGTAGCTACGGTTTCGGGAGCAATTTGAACTAAAACTAAGAGACAATCGAAAGATAATAAATTAAGCTAAACGCAATGCTAGTAAGTAAAATTAACTACTAAACTAAGAAAACGAGAAAAATGACAATTAAAGTAAAGAACAACTACGAATCTAAATTCGGAGAAGTGCAAAGGTTGGGAATGCTTCGGGTGTTCTCTACCTAGTGAAATCGAGTGGGATTGTTTATACTTTTTTATGCTTCAATTTGGACTTGCTAGGAGCATCAAGATGCTAGGATGAAAATCGTTTCCCTTCGGGTACTATAGCCTTACGTCTAAGGTGTTCCCAAACCCGGTAATAAGACCTCTTCCTAATCCTCATCAACTACCTAAATAACCATTCAAGTAATTAATGTCTCCTAATGAGGTTCTAACACGATTAACTCTCTCTCGACGAATTAAAAGTATAATAAACGCATTTGTATACCAACAACTCACACCATAAATTTAAACATGTTCATGTAACTCTCGTCTACGCTAAACATGCCTCAAAATATGGATTAATAGAAGTTAATTCACAAAGCACCAATAAAACCCAATAAGAGAAGTAATAATCCAAATATCAACAATAATCGAAGCATAAACAATTTGAACACTCAATATTCACATGGTTTCAAACACCCAAAGCATAAAAAGCTTAGCCCATGGTGTTTGAGAAAACATCCATGGCTAAAACAACAAAATAAAACATGAAAATGAAATTTACCAAACAAAAATTAAATAAAAGAAAAATAGCACCTTGAGAGTCTTGAAATTCTTCCATTCTTACATGAAAATGAAATACTCAAATGATTCTAAACTAAAAAGCATAAAAACTATCTAATGTGTTTGAGGAGAGAAGCTCCTCAAACCTAAGCTATCCCATGGTGTGTGTGAATATATGAGTTAGGGTTTGAGTGGGTAAAAGTGAGGCAAAACTCCTCAAAAATCTGATTTGGGGAGCTATTTATAGTTGGGAAGAGTGTTGGAGACGAAATTTGCACTTAGGCCCTTGAAATCCTTTAAAATTCTCGAATTTTCGCGCAGAAACGGGCTCAAACGGTCGACCGAGTGACCTCAAACGGTCAACCGAGTGAGATGGAAGTCCAGAAACTGCTCTGGAAGCAGATTTCACTCGGTCAACCGAGTGGGTTGACTCGGCTGCCCGAGTGGAATCTGTTACAGTTTCACACTTTCTTATTTCGATCATATCTTGAGCTCCCGACCTCCGATTGACTTGATTCTTTTTTTCATTCCACTCAATTTTTCGAGACGCATCTAATGGTGCAGTTGTCGTCTTGACTTCATGAATTTTCAGGCACGTATTTTGCTTCCAAATAAGTTCAATTTACCTAAAAAATAGCAAAACACATACTTTTCTCATTTCAAGTGCAATTAGTCAATTTAGTGTGAATAATGCAACAAAATCCTCAAAATTATGCAAAATAAACACATGAATTTCAAGCAATTTTCACACTAATCAGTTGCTTCTGAAAATATTGCCTCCCCCTCTGAAGTGGCCAGCCGAGCTAACGCATCTGCTTGCGTATTGTCCTCCCTAGGGATTTGCTCGATGTGGAATTGATCAAATTGCTCGAGTAATCCTTTCACTAGGTCTTGATACTTTATCATTTCATCGCCGCGAACCTCGTAGTCGCCCGTAATTTGACATACAACCAGCTGAGAGTCAGAATTTTTTTTTTCAGTTTTCTGGCGCCCACGGCCATAGCCATCTTGATTCCTGCAACTAGAGCCTCGTACTCTGCTTCGTTGTTGGTCGCCCGATACTCGAACTCGATCGCCGAAGCAAACGTCTGTCCGGTTGGGCTGGTGAGGACAACTCCTGCCCCTGCTTTGGTGCTCGTCGACGAGCCATCGACGAACAGTGTCCAAGGAAGTTCGATTCCCTCGTCCAATTTCTCTGGGAAAGTGAGCTCTACAATGAATTCTGCCAGCACTTGTCCCTTGATTGCCGTTCTGGGTGCGTAGGTGAGACCAAATTGCCCGATCTCCACCGACCATTTCAAAAGTCTTCCAGTGGTATCCGGACGATGCAGTGCTCGTCGGAGAGGAAAAGTGGTGAGGACGACCACCTCGTGGTCGAACAGGTATTGCCTTAATTTTCTAACGCTCATGACTAGTGCGTACGCCAATTTTTCCATTGGAGTGTATCTCAACTCCGCATCTCTCAGTGTTTGACTTACGTAGTAGATAGGCAAATGTGTGCTCCCCTCAGCTCGGACGAGCACTGAACTGATCGCACAGTCAGTGGCCGCCAAGTATAGATACAAAATTTCGCCGGGGACTGGCTTAGATAGGACCTTCGGATCCGGTAGATATTCCTTCAATTTTTCGAAAGCTTTCTCACACTCATCGGTCCACTCGAAATTTCCTTTTTTTCAGAGCGTCGAAAAAAGGTTTGCAACGATCGCCCGTTCGTGCAATGAATCTATTCAGCGATGCAAGGCATCCTGTCAACCTCTGTACTTCTTTCACGTTCCTTGGGCTTTGCATATTGATGACTGCTTGAATTTTACTCGGATTCGCCTCGATGCCCCGCTGGCTAACCAAGTGCCCCAGAAATTTTCCTGAGCTAACTTCAAAACTGCATTTCTTTGGATTTAATTTCATGTTGTATTCTTTCAGAATATCGAATGTCAAGGAGAGGTGGTGTAGGTGATCTTCCTTTCGTAAACTTTTGACAACGATGTCGTCGATGTAGACCTCCACCATCTCGCCGATGTGTTGCTCAAACATCTTATTTACCAGTCTTTGGTATGTTGCCCCCGCGTTTTTTAAACCGAAAGGCATTCTCTTCCAACTGTACATGTCCATTGCGATCTTGAAAGCAGTATGTCGCTGGTCGTCGGGATGCATAGCAATCTGATGGTATCCTGCGAAAGCGTCCATGAAAGTTAACATCTCGTGCCCCGCTGTATTGTCTACTAAGTGATCGATGTGGGGCATCGAAAAGTGATCTTTTGGACAGGCATCGTTTAGATCTGTGAAGTCTATACACAATCTCCACGACCCGGTCGTCTTCTTGACGAGCACTGGATTTGCCAACCACTCAGGATCAGTTCCAGTTTTCTCAATTAATTTATTGTCGATCAATTTCTTGACTTCTACTGCCATAGCCGCATACTTATCTGGCCCAAATTTTCTTCATTTTTGGGTGATGGGTCTTTTTGTTGGATCAATGTTTAACTTGTGGCAGGCGTGGCTTGTTTTGATACCTACCATGTCCTCATGCGACCATGCGAAAGCTCCGACGTTTTCTTTCAAAAATGCGATTATATCGGACCGCAAGTGTGCTGGTAAATTTGAACCTATGCATACCTCGAGTTCCGGACGAGCATCGTTTAAATGAATAGTCTCAAGGTCCTCCGCTGAAGTTTCCCGCTCCTTAGGCTCCTTCCAACGAGGATCCTCAATTCCGAATTTTGGCTCAAAACCTAATCTAGGCTCCAGATCTGGAAAGTTTTCTGGAAACTGGTTGTCGGGGATCTGGTCGCCCGAATCTGTCTGCTCATCGATTTCCATTGGGGTGTGGTCGTCCACTTCCATGGAGGCGTGCTCGTTCGCCTCCACTTGGTGGTCGTCGGATCTACGACTGCACTCCCCAACTTTGATCTTTCGGTACTTGCAAGGAAGACCTTCTAGGTAGCTTATTTGTTCTTTTTGTTTTTGACACTCAATATACTGGCCAATCATAGGAGTTTCTTTAGAATGGCGTTTAGCAAAACGGACGAGACACTCCCTCGCCCGAGTCTGGTCGCCCTTGACGGATATAACTCCCGCCGGGGTCGGAAACTTAATACAATAATAAAAAGTAGAAGCGGCCGCCTTGAACTCGTTGAAGAAAGGTCGGTCGAGGAACACATTGTAGGACGATGGCATGTCGATGATCAAGAAGTCGAGCTGCCTAGTATGGTGCATCTCAGGCTCTTTTGACGATGCCAACTCTAGAGACAGTCTGATTTTCCCAATGGGAATGTTGCGTGTGTCCCCAAACCCTACGATTATATTATCGCAAGGCTCGATGTATTCTGCATATCCACCGAGAGCATCCAAGGTATGCTTGAAGAGGATGTTGGTGTATGCCCCAGTGTCGACCATCATTCGATGGACGATGGTTCCCATTATCTTCCCCGTGATGACCAAAGCATCATTGTTTGGGTGCACCATGCCGTTCAGGTCGTCATCCGAGAAAAGGATTTGCTGAGAAGGAGGCTTCTCGGCAGTCAGAGCGATGCACACCTGGTGCACGTTGTTGAGTGCTCGTTGTTCACTCTGAGCCCGGCGAACAGACAGAGCGACCCCGGACTGAGTTCCCTCTAAGGGGCCTTCTATCATATTGCAGGCTCCGCCCACGTTATCGATGTCGCCACCAAGATTTTTTGGCATGGGAGGAGTTAGCTTGGGACGATTCAGTTGTTGGCGCAGGTCATCGCCGTCGTCGCGACGTTTCTTTCCCCTGTTGTCGCCATTGCCAAGGGGCTTGATGAACTGGGCAAGCTTTCCCTCATTGTACAACTTAAAAAGATTTCTCACCAAGTCCCGGAACCCATTAGTGTGGTGGCCAATAGAGTTGTGGTAGTCGCATAATTTGCTACCATCGAGGTTGTCATCACTTGTATGCATTGGCTTAGCATGGGAGAGCAGATTCTTTCCCCTGACTGCATTGAAAATGCCCCTGGGATCAAGAGAGAGAGATTTTCTGAACTGGATGATCTCAGGAGACTCCTCGAAAGGCCTGAAGTTCGCTGGGCGAGCACTGCCAGCTTGAGTGGTCGCCTTCTTGGGCTGGAAAGATTCCCCAGTGTTGGTGTTTTTCTTGGGCCAGACCCTCTTGGACGTGTCAGGCTGCTCGTTAGCCTTGGCAGCGTCCATGATTTCCTCCATTTGGATGAAGTTCCCAGCCCTCGTGCGGAAGTCCTCATAAGAAACTGGAAAAGTAAGATGGATAGATTCCCAGAGCTTGGTACCTATCCTCAGACCAGAAACAGCCGAGATCAGCTTTGTCTCATCATTTACGGCCTCCCCATCGATTACCAGCCTATCAAAGCGCTCGATGAAGTCCTTGCCTGACTCATTTAGAGATTGGCGAACGTTTGCCAAACGTTGCTTTGAGGCTGGGCGAGCAGCAATGGACCCGTAGTAGGTCAGAAAGTATTGTCCCAGCTCATGGAATGAGGTGATAGATCCGACACTCAAAGTTGTGTACCAACGATGAGCCCGATCTCCCAAGGTTAGGGAGAAGTTTCTGCACTGGGTGGCATCCGTTGCCCCGATTGAGGCCATATAGTTGGAGTACTTGGACAAGTGTACTCTGGGGTCGGACATCCCATCGTATGCCGCCATGGAGGGCATTTGGATCTTCCTTTGAATGGGGGCGGTAAGGATTGCAACACTTAGTGGAGGTGCGGGCAGAGTGATTGGCGGAGTGGCCCCTTGCTTCGAGGCGACCACCTCTGCTCGCAGAGCATCCATCTCTAGCTTCATCAATTTTTGGGTTTCGAGGAACTGGGCGATTTGCCCCTCCTCGGCAGTCTGTGCTCGGGGGACGACGACCTCGTCGTGTCGGCTCCCTTGGGATGCGGCCGGGCGATCATCATGACGTGATCGCCTGGGAGAATGCCTATTAGAGTGGTGGCTGCGATAACTCTTTGCCGGAGCTCGCGAGCCCTTCCCTGGTCCCACTCGATCTAGAGCTGAGACTCTGTCGCCCTGATCTCTCTTGTCAGCGCGATCCCGGTGGTTGGCTTTCTCTGGTCGGCCGTCCACATTGAAAGACACTCGGCGAGGAGCCCTTCCATCGTTATCGTCCATCCGGTTGAAAACCGAATTTCTTTGGCGCGAGTCTCCCATGTGGCTATTGTGGGAGTGCTCGTCAGCTTTGTTTTTGCCTTTGTCTTGGGGGCGAATAGGGTGTGAGTGATAGGAGCGGTCATCCTCATTCCCCCTGGCTTTGCGAGCTTCGTCGAAGGCCCGATCCTTGGCCTTCTCAAGCTCTTCATTCTGCCTCTTCCTCTCCGTGAGGTAATCACAGAGATCTTTCAAATGCTGGGGATCATTCAGAATGTCCCCCATGTTCAAGTTAGCAAAAGGGTTTGCCGGCGGAACCACCGGCGGCGGAGGGTGCTCGTTCCCTCCGTGCGGTGGGATTCCGTTATGATTCGTATGTTGAGACATTGTTTAAAGAGTTTGCTTTACTTAGATTACAAAGTAATGATCTTAAAAAACGAAAGATTAAAGTTCTTACGCAGAAGAATGTGCTATTACAACTACTAGATTTAGCAAAGTAATAACAACATAAGCTTGAAAACACAAATACAAGGAGATCAAACTCCAAAATATGCTATAAAAACTGAAAATGTTCAAGAACACGAAGAACACTAACAATCGTAAATAAAGCTTTAAAAGGTCGATCTACCGATTAAAACTTAAAAAACAAGAGTTTGCTAGCCGATCGCTCGATGATCGGTTGAAACCTTGATGATGAACACGCAAAAGTTCCCCTCCTTCTAGCGCCAAATGTTGTATGCACTTTTATCGGATTGATTCGGATGTGGACTATTCTTTAGTACGATACAAACATGTATTATGATCGGGGGTTATTACGTGTTTAAACGGATTATTATGATGATCTTGATGATCTTAAAGAAGAACAAAACAAGAAAGATCAAGAACAATGATCTAGCTTCTTGGAGAAGCTAAAGCTTTTCAAGCTTGGGAGTTTTTATTGCTTGGGTTGGGAGTGATTTGTAGGAATGGTGTAACTTGTGTACAAATGAGCCCCTTTTAGGCATTATATAGTGGTTTCTGGGGGCTGCCCGTCCTTTACACGTGGCACGCCCTCGTTGGACCTATCTTCTGCCCGAAAAGGTGATTTGATGGCGCATTTAATGCTAAACCGCCTTAGGTGCTCGTCCTCGCCGAGATGCCGAGGAGCTGGGTCACGGTGGTCGCCGAAGGACCTCCGAGGTGTGTGGTCGCCACGCTTTATGCTGTCTCCCAAGGCTTCAACACTTAACTTATCTAGCAAATAATAGGCGAGTGCTTGCCACACATTTGGGCGAGCAGCTAACTAAACATGTGCTCGCCAACATCTTTGGACGAGCACTTAAATATATTATATACATTTATTCTATTACATTTTCTTGGTCTTGTTGACTAGTCGTCGCACGACTTTGTTGACTGGTCCTCGCCACGTAAGCTGGTGACTAGGTTGATTAGTCAAAGATTGACTTCTTTGACTAGGTATAACAAAGGCGTTATCGTGGGTAAAGACCATGGGCCACACGCGAGTTATGGTTGAAGTGGACGCCCAACTGATAGCATATGGAATTAATGGAACGGAGGAAGCCAACAAGGCATTTGGCCGGCGATATTATCACGGCTTGTCGAAGAGAGATGTCTTTTTTTCATTCTTGTTTGGTTTCTCATGCATATTTCTCGTATGATCAATATTATGGCACACAGCTTTGCTCGGACAGCTAGGACGTTTCCGACTCCTCATGAGTGATATGACCCCCAGTCTTTATGGTGGACATATCTAGTGGCGTTTGCAGTTGGGAATAAAATGAAAATTCGCCTTCAAAAAAATAATACATATATGTATTGTGACACTCCAAAATACTTTCATACACAATACTTACAAGTTGCAACTTGACAAGTACTGCAGTAGTCCAATTGTTGCCCATATCCGAGACGGGTACGGCTATCTCCACCTCCGACTTGTTTAAATGCACCCCTCCTTTTAATTTATTAATTTAATAATGATGTAAAAAATATAAAATACCCTTTAAGTAAAACATAAGCACTAAATGCACCCCCACTATTAACTACACCCCTCTTTCAACATTTAAATTCTAACCCTAATTGCACCCACCACCACCACTTTCGACCACCAACTGCATCCAAACCGTGACAAAATCTCAGAAATTCAAAAAAAAAAAAAACTTAAAAATTTCAGATTTTTTTTAAAATTTTTTCGACAAACCAGTGTCAAACATATACACTTTCATCGACAAATTGTTCAACGAGAGTGTATATTTTCAACTTTGGTTTGTCAAAAAAAAAATTTGACAAACCAGGGTCGAAAATATACACTCTTGTCGACAATAATTTATCGACAAAAGTGTATATTTTCGACCCTGGTTTGTCGAAAATTATAAAAAAATAATAAATAAAAAGAACAAAAAAACAAAAAAGACAAACAAACCTGGGTTAATTTTTTGCGCCGCTGCTGCATGTGGGTTTGAGGGTTTGGGGCGGTGGGTAGGGTAGAGGGGGTGTGGGGAAGGGCGAGGGTGGGGGTGGGGGGGGGGGGAAGGTTTTTTTTTTTTTTTCTCTGCGTAAGTCAGGGAGAGAGGGAGGGCGGCACAGGGGGCGGTGGGCGGCAGGGGAAGGCGGTGGTGAAGTTTGTGGAAGGAAGGAAGAGAAGAAGAAAGAAATAAATAAGTTGAAAAAAATTAGAGTTTGGGTGAGGTGCATCTAAGACAGAGGTGAAGATAGCCGTACCCATCCGAGAAAGATATGGTGGTCCAACGCCTGATAGGAACATTGATTTCATTTTGATTCCTTTTGTTACTTTTTTTGTATTTCATTTAAAAAAAAATTGTACTTAAGTTCAATTATTTTTTTTTGAAAGGAAAATTTAAAGAATTATATTATCGGAGTACCATAATGTTGGGAATAAAATGAGCTATGTTTTGATTGAATACCAAAAACCCCCTGAGACATGCCTAAGTTATAAATGAATATGTTCTAGAAATGTTAGAACATATAGCATAAGGCTAGATGAGAAGCTGAATTGTTAGGCAGCTCTTAGACAATTAGATGCACAATTTGAGGGGGAACCTATGCTTTGAAGATGATCAAGATCAAGTCCCCCCAAGGCTCAAATTCTGGAACAATCACTTAAGAGTAAGAACACTCTATGAAATCTAAGATGCTCTTATCAGGAGAGTTGTCCACAGAAGATGTTCTTATACAAAAACAAGATTGTAAAGCTCAAAAGGACAAGTCAAATGAAGATGATTTTATCAGGAGAGTTGTCCAGAGAAAATGTTCATAAAGCTCTGATCAGGAGAGTTGTCCAAAGAAGCTAGCCATATGCAAGAACAAACCTACCTAGCTCAAAAGGACAAGACTACTCAAAGGTTTTGGTCAGGAGAGTTGTCCAGATAAGCCAACTCTAAAGTAGAAAGTGCTCTGATACAAAAAAGACCAACCATGCTGATCAGAAGAGTTGTCCAGAGGAGTTGTCTCAGCTAAATTGATCAAGATGAAGTGCTCTGAAAGCCTGAAGACAACTATGCTGAAGAGATTGAGACAACATGTCCCTAAAGGTCCTCAAAGGAATGAGCTAAGACCATACACAAGAGAAATAAAGGGAATGAGCCAAGTCATCTGAAGAAGAGCAAGCCAACCATGCTGAAAAGCAAAACTACTGATAGTGATAAGGAGAGTTGTCCAGATGATAAGGAATGTTGTCCTATCATTGGATCAACCTTCAGAAGCCATGTCCAAGTCCTAACAAGAAGTCAAACATTGGGAAAAGTGCTGCAGAATGAAGACAAAACTGTTACAGCCGTTTATTACCCAAATGAGGACATGTCACTATCAAGAATCTGTCTTCCAGTTTGAAGAACTCAAGGAAGACATTTATAGCAATTTGGGGCTGCCTCTCCAACGGGCAAATCCTCCATTTTGTCTATAAATACAGAAGTGTGAAGACCATTTGAAAGGACCTCAACCTTGACAAGAAAATCCAACAATCCTACAAGTTGACAAGTGCTCTCAAGCTTTCAAAGAGACTATCTTAGTCTTTATACACTTCTTCTAAGCTGAACTCAATTGTATACTTATACACAAGCTTAGAGAGATATCCTATCCTTATACACTGATCTTCATTGTAAAGGATATCTCATTAGTTGGAACCTTACTTCAATCCTTACCCCTTTCAAGAGTGAAAGTGAGAAGATTGTTGTAGTAGAAGTGGTAGGAGCTGACTGTTGAGAGAAGAACAGTTCAGTTCTGAGTTGAGAAGAGGGTACTAGGACTCTAGACATCCTAGGGATCAATTCACCAAGGAGTGGTGTTCTTGATCAAGTGCACCTTGGCACTATAAAACAAGTTAATTCCAAGAGTGAAGGAATTATCCTGTTAAATCAGGGAAAGTGGATGTAGGAGCTTGAGTCTCTGAACCACTATAAACTCTTGTGTTGATTTACTTTACAAGTACTTACATTCCTTCAACACTGCACACAAAACTGATCTTTCAAAGATACATATTCAAAGACTGTGAAAAACTGATTTGGACAAGTTCCCTGAAGCTAAACTGAACTGTGTTGCATTGACTAAGTGATTTCAGAAATTAAAGGAGTCTAAACTTAAAGGGCCAACCATAATTCCGCACATATAACTCCCCTAGATAGTCAATCAACTAAGTACTCAATAGTACTTAGTAGTCTGATTATCTCAGAAGAGTTAATCTTCTTCAGCAGAGTTGTCCAAGACAACCTTGCTGACTTCTGGTTTGATCAAAGTTAGAAAAGAATTGAATACAAGTGTATTCCCCCCCCCCCCCATACACTTGTTATATACTCCTTTCAGGACCAACAAGTGGTATCAGAGCAGGGGTTCAAAGACCACTGCTTCTGAAAATCCATCTTGATTTTCAAAACTCTCACATTTGTGTGGTCACTGAACTGATCTCTTTCTGAAATCCATCATTTAGTAACTAACTGATTATTTGTGAGATATGGCCAACAACAATGCTGTTCCCCCACCTGCTGTTCAAGGATTAGACAACATGGCCACAAATCCAGTCAATCACATTTCTCATCACAAACTGCCCATGTTTTCAATAGACAATTATGAATTCTGGAAAATTAGAATGAGGGCTCATCTTGCATCTCTTCATACAGACATGTTAAGAGTAATCACAAGAGGACCTTTTGTGTTTACTCAAACTAACCCCAGGGTAACAGATGCACAAAAAGCTGATGTAAGGGAACTGATTCCCAAGGATGAGGATGACTTCACTGCTGATGAAAAGAGGAAAGATAATCTGAAGTATCTTGCCATGAATACCCTTTATCAAACAATTCCAGATGCAATCATGGGAAGAGTCTACCACTGCACAA
Source organism: Galeopsis tetrahit (assembly GCA_963675135.1). Lineage (NCBI taxonomy): Eukaryota > Viridiplantae > Streptophyta > Magnoliopsida > Lamiales > Lamiaceae > Galeopsis > Galeopsis tetrahit. The sequence goes on from OY776119.1 coordinate 93,921,227, forward strand.
CAGCCAAAGAAATTTGGGATACCCTTGCTGAAATGTGTGAGGGCACTGAAAAAATCAAGGAGAACAAGCTCCAAGTTGCTGTGCAGAAGTTTGAACAATTCTCAATGGAGTCTGAAGAGTCCATTGACAAATTTGCTGGTAGATTCACTGATGTGATGAATGAAATAAACTCATTGGGCAAGGTCTACACCAAGAGAGAGGTTGGATTAAAGATTTTGAGAAGTCTCACTCAAAAGTGGGATGTCTATGCTGTGATGATGCAGAATACCAAAGATCTCTCCACTATGCCCATGCAACAAATATTCTCAGAACTTAAAGCCTATGAGTTTGACCTCAATAGAAGAAAGCCTGTTGAGGAACCTTCAAATCCTACCAAGGGAGTGGCATTCAAAGCCAAAGTTGCTGAACCAGAAATGCAACCCACTCCCAGATCATCAAAGTCAGTCTCTAAGACTGAAATGAAGGAAGAACTAGCCTTGATGGCTAGAAGGTTTGACAAGCTCAACACAAGGTTTGGTAGATACAAGAAATTCTACCAAGACAACAAATTCAGGAGAAGATACAACTCCCCTGAAGATCAGGCTGAGGACAAAAACCTGAAGAGAAAAGATCAGAGGACAAGTCCTCTGATAGGAGAAGATCCAGTAGAGCTGAACCCTCATCATCTAAAAGAAGAGATGAATCCAAGAAGGATGATGATGAAGATCTGTGTTACAACTGCAAAAAGAAAGGGCACTTCCAATATGACTGCCCTGAATTGAGCTCTAAAGAAAGAAGAGAGAGACAAGCTAAAAGAGACAGAAAGTTCACCAATAGAAAGGCCATGATGGCTGGTGAAGAATCTGATAGTGCTGAAAGCTTCAACTCTTCTGATGGACTATTCTCCAACAGTGATGATGAAGATGATGTTTGCAACATGGCTCTTGAGGATGATGAGGTACCATTGGGCCACAAGAAGAGGAGCATGAACAAAAAGACAGCATGGTACCTTGACAGTGGATGCTCAAGGCACATGACTGGAAACAAGGAACTCCTCTCTGATTTTATTGAAAAAGAAGGCCCAAATGTCACCTTTGGAGACAGCTCACAAGCAACAACAAAAGGTTATGGTACTTTGATGATTGGTAACATCAAAGTAACCAATGTATCTTATGTAGCTGGTCTCAAATATAACCTCCTGAGTATCAGTCAATTCTGTGATAAAGATTTTAATGTTGAGTTCTCAAGTGGAAAGTGTCTAATTAAAGATAAAACTCAACAAACTCTATTGACTGGAACTAGGAAGGGAAATGTGTATTTTGCAGACTGGGACAAGTCTACTGATGCTGCATGTTTTATTGCTAAAAGTTCTAGTGAACAAAGTTGGTTATGGCATAAAAGGCTAAACCACCTGAACTTCAAATCTATGAATAAACTTGCTAGAAATGCATTAGTTAAAGGACTACCTAATGAGGTTTTCATTAAAGAACATGTGTGTAAACCATGTCAAGAAGGAAAACAGATTAAAGCCTCATTCAAAGGAAAACCAGTCATATCCACTGAAAGGGTACTTGAACTTCTACATATGGATCTGTTTGGACCAATTACCCCTTCAAGCATAAATGGTAGAAAATACACATTAGTGGTAGTAGATGACTTCTCTAGGTTCACATGGGTAGTATTTCTCCTTAATAAGAAGGAAACACAAGTCAAACTACCTGAACTTCTCAAGAGATTGTCAAATGAGAAAAGCCTTAGCATTATCAAGATAAGATCTGATAAAGGCACTGAGTTCATTAATTCATACATCAATGAGTACTGCACATCAAATGGAATAGCTCATGAAACCTCAGCAGCTAGAACTCCCCAACAAAATGGAGTTGCAGAAAGAAGGAATAGAACTTTAAAAGAAGCTGCTAGAACTCTAATTGCTGACTCAAATTTACCTAAGAGGTTTTGGGCTGAAGCTATAAACATTGCATGCCATACTCAAAATAGATGTTTGATCACTAAGGGGCAAGGCAAAACCCCCTATGAACTATGGAAAGGAAGAATGCCTAAAGTGTCATACTTTCATATATTTGGTTGTAAATGTTTCATTCACAATAATGGGAAAGAACAGTTGAAAGCCTTTGACAGCAAAGCTGATGAGGGAGTATTCCTTGGATACTCTCAAATCAGCAGAGCTTTCAGAGTCTACAACAAGAAATCCCTTATAGTGGAAGAAACACCTCATGTTGTGTTTGATGAATCTATCTTTGAGATTAGGAATGACCATTTGGAACCTGAAGAAATCACACAGAGGACAACCAGATTAAGCCTAAAAGACAAAGACACTGAATTCATAGATGTTGTCCAACCCAATCTACCTGAACACACAATACTGGACAACCATCCTGAAGGCAACCTTCCTGAAACAAATCCCACAGATGGAAATGGTGAACTGAATGAACCAATCCCAGTTCACATCCAGGTAACAACTACCAATGAAGAAGCAGTTCCTGCTGAGGTAGTCAATGGATCAAATAATCAAGGGGGAACTCAAAATGTTGAAAATGCCAAAGTCCCTGACATTGAGGACAACATCCCTGATTATGATCCTGAATTAGATCCTGCATTAAATTATCCTGAATTCTATGATCAAAATGACTCAACTTCAGTAGAGGACAACTCTACTGAAGAGATCAGAAAAAGAAGGACTTGGTTATCTGACCATCCTACTGATCTAATACTTGGTGACCCAAGTATTGGAGTCAAAACAAGAAGATTCCATGGTGAAAGTGCTCTTTTCTGTTGTTTCTTGTCAGAACAAGAACCAAGTGATGTTGAGCAAGCACTTCAAGATGCCAATTGGATCACAGCCATGCAGGAAGAACTAAACCAATTCACCAGAAATGAAGTATGGGAGCTGGTGGATAGACCTTCACATCAAGATGTTATTGGAACAAAGTGGGTGTTCAAGAACAAGAAGAATGAAAATGATGTGATTGTCAGAAACAAAGCAAGACTAGTGGCAAAAGGATACTGCCAACATGAAGGCATTGACTGTGATGAGACATTTGCACCTGTGGCAAGGCTAGAAGCAATAAGGCTCTTTCTAGCCTATGCAGCCCACAAGAGGTTCAAAGTATACCAAATGGATGTCAAGAGTGCCTTTCTGAATGGAGTCTTGAAAGAAGAAGTCTATGTGGAGCAACCACCAGGTTTTGAAGTTGGAAACCAAGTTTACAGACTAAAAAAGGCTCTATATGGACTCAAACAAGCCCCTAGGGCTTGGTATGATACACTGTCACAATTCCTCTTGGATCATGGATTCACCAAGGGAACTGTGGACAGAACTCTCTTCAGAATCTCTGAAGGAGAGGACATCTTGCTTGTCCAAATTTATGTGGATGACATAATTTTTGGATCTCCTAATGAGAAGCTGTGTGAGAAATTCTCCAAGCTCATGCAAAGCAAATTTGAGATGTCAATGATGGGGTTGATGAACTTCTTTTTGGGTCTACAAGTCAAGCAATCTAAAGAAGGAATCTTCATCAACCAAGCTAAGTACACCAGAGAGATGATCAAAAAGTTTGGGTGTACAACTAGCAAGCCAGTAAGGATCCCAATGAACACAAATTGGAAGATGGATCCTGATGAGAGTGGTATTCCAACCAACTCTACTGAGTATAGAGGAATAATTGGTTCACTCCTCTATCTCACTGCCAGCAGACCTGATATCACCTTTGCAGTAGGTGTTTGTGCCAGATTTCAAGCAAATCCTAAGAAAAGCCACCTTGAGGCTGCAAAGAGGATTTTGAGGTACCTCAAAGGCACTGAGAATCTAGGCCTTTGGTACCCTGCTGATGACAATATTGAGCTAACTGGCTACTCAGATGCTGATTATGGAGGATGTAGGATTGACAGAAAGTCCACTTCAGGGACTTGTCAATTCTTAGGCAACAAGCTTATTTCATGGTTCTCCAAGAAGCAGAACACAGTGGCCACTTCCACCACTGAAGCTGAATATGTTGCTGCTGGAAGTTGTTGTGCTCAAATCCTATGGTTAAGACAACAACTAAGAGACTACAAAGTCAACTCTACTGAAGTGCCAATATTTTGTGATAACAATAGTGCCATTGCTATATCACAAAATCCTGTCTTACACACAAGATGCAAGCATGTGGACATCAAGCACCACTTCATTAGAGACCATGTGGAGAAGAAGGATATCAAGCTAGTGAAAATTCACACAGACCATCAAAAAGCTGATATATTAACCAAGCCACTTGCAGAGGCAAGATTTCTGGAGCTATCAGCAGAGTTGGGATTACTTGATCCAGGGAAGTTGGACAAATAAGTCCAAAGAAGCTCATTGATTAAGGGGGAAACAAAATCAAACTTCAGCAGACTTGGTCAAGTCTACTGAAATTCAGAAACATGACCTTACCTCTTCAGGACACTTGTCCATTAACATTCAGGACCTTTGTCCACCTTTCTTCAGGACACTTGTCCATGTAGGGTCAGATAAGTTGTCCTGGCTATCAAACAAATTCCTTGGTTTGATAAGCACCTATTTTTGGTGATCAATACCTATTCCGAAATCTGTCCCTTTGAAATACAGTTTTCACCTTTTTGGGATTTAATTTGTCTCCCACCCAAAAGGTCACTTTCCATGCATTAAATGCCAAGATATAACTCTTGTTTGCATTAAACTTTTTGGGACATGATCTATCTCGAAAAATCCCCAGCCTTAAACAAACATTTAAAACCACCCACGTTTTGAATAAAACAGTTATTTCACTGTTTCATTGGTTTTTGACCATTGGATCAAAAATGGACAACTCCCCTGAAATCAATCCTAGCCGTCCATTTTGGATTTCCATTTTTGTCCACCTTTGAATTGTATCAAGACCTTACCAAATCATTGACAAACATTCTCTTTAGAACATTCACAAGTCTTAAGATACCCACAAACACTTCTTCCCCAAGCATTCGAAACCCTAACTCAAAAGTTCTTCAAACTCTCTCACTCTTCATCAAACTTTTTTCTGCAAATTTCAAATGACCCCCAAGGACCTGGTGGAGATGCGGGGTAGTATACTTTTGAAAGTATGCTCAGAGGAGGAGCCAAGGCTACTGTGGACAGTTTGTATCCACAACTTGCTGAATTTCCAAGAATTCAGAAGGCCTTTCATGATTTGAGGATGCTTGTTGATGTAAAAGATAAATCTATGATGGAGATATCACAAGTCATCCAAGATAAAGGTGCAAACTGGTGGCAAATAGAGGAGAACAGATTGCTACACTTTGCTGGAGTTTCAAAGACAAGATTCCTCATTGATGAGGAGATTTTTGCAAAGTTGGTAGCCAATAAGATTGAAGAGGAGAAAGAAAGAAAAGCCAAGGGAATCAAACACCCTGACAGTGGTTCTAATGATAATGATTCCCCTGATGATCCCTCAAACCCTTCAAATCCCAACCCTCCTGAAACCCCTCAAGCCAACCTCCCTGAATGAGCAAGGAAGGACTCTAGCATCTGTAGAAATGAGGCTCACTGGCTCTGAAGATGTTGTGCTCCCAACTCTTGAGGCAAGAATCAGTGGTGTAGAATCTGGTCTCCAAACCATCTCCACTGAAGTTCAAAGTGCCAAATCAACCATGGAAGCCATCTCAGAGGAGGTCAAGAAAGAACAGAAGCTGCTGAGAGACAATCACAATGCTAATGTCAAAGCTCTCAGGCTAACTGTCAAGCAAGCTCTTGGAAAGAAGACAGCACTACAAAAGAGAAGAGCTGAAGAGCAAAGGCTAGCTATGGTCAAAGCTGCCTCAGAAAAATTTTCCCAAGAAGTGTTGGCCAACATTGCTGAAGGTGCAGTGGCCAACCTCACTGAGCTCTTAAAAGACAAACTGGATACATCTCTCAAAGCAACCTTGGAGGAGGTTGTCCAACAAAAGATGAAGCCTGTTCTAGCCTTCCTTAGCTTGAGCAGTGATAGGATGCAAAATATACATGATGAGAATGTATATCTGTTGGAAGAGATGAAGTCCCTAAACCAGGCCCAATCCCTGATGGCCTCAACCATGAGTGACCTAAAGCCCCAGTGCTTTGATGCTGCCAAAAAGGGGGAAAGGGAAAGAGCTAGAGCAAAAGGTGCCTTGGTGATTGGGAGTCCAGTGAAAGGGAAAGACAAAGTCCCTGAAGGAAAGGGAAAAGAGCCAGAAATGCTGAACTTGGAAGATTTGGATGAAGAGGAGCAGTTAGCATTGGCATTGAAGAATTCAATGGCCTCAGCTCAAGAAGAAAGGGCAAGGAAACAGCAAAGACCAGGTGGTGAAGTGTCAGGTTTGGACAAAGATGCTGAAGGTGTCCAAACCAGAGGAAAGATCAAGAAGGCCCAAGGAAAGAAGAGACAAATTGAGAAATTCACTGACTTTCCTAGCAGCCTTGATCTTCCACCTGAATTCAGAATTGATGAGGATGAGCCTACATCAAAGAAAGCCAAAACTGCTGAAGAGCCCAAATCCACTGAAGAGGACAAATCTTCTGAAACTGGAAAAACTGCTGAAGGTACCAAGTCCTCTGAAGACATTGAAGAGTTGTTTGCTGAAGGATTTGGACCTGAACCTAAGAAGAAGACAACAGTCCTAGCTCTTGATCCATCAAAACTGTTTCATGAAGGATATGGCAAAGATCCTGAAACACAACAAAAACTGGCCATGATGAGGGCCCAAGAGAAAATGGATATGATGGAAGAAGCCAACAGAGCAAGAGATGAAAGAAGAGCAAACTTTCAGAAACCAAGAAGGAGAAGAGCAACATACAGCAAGATGAAGCCTCAGCTTCTAATCCTAATGGACACCAAATATCCACACTTGGATAAATGGGTGCCAATTCAACTGAATGACACATGGGAAGAAGCCAAAAGGGAGTTTGTCTATGACTATTATGTCATTGACAGATGGAATGGAGGAGATGCAAACTCTGCCTTCACTGAGTTCATGTTGGAATACTACAGAGAGTTGTATCAACAACTACTTGCAGCTGCTGACATTGCAAGATTTGAACTCACAGCTCCCAAGCCAATCATTTACATGCCTCCAAAGCTTGAAGGATGGATTGACCAAGCAAGAATTCTGAGGGAATTCACTGAGATCCTTAAGCTGAACAAGATGGCTCTTGGACCTAAGGGAACCAACCAAGAAGCCATGGCACTAAAAAGAAGAGTGTGGGCACAGTATGGAATGCTGCCACCTCCTGAGGATGATCTTTGAAATGGCTAAGTCTTCTGACCTTACTTGAATGATCAACTATGCTGAAATATGGTCAAGTTTGCTGATGTGTTAATCTGTTCGCTCTGATCTGATTATGGATTGCTCTGATACAAGATTGGTGCTCTGATTTTTGTGCTTATGCTCTGATATGCTTAGTAGAGTTAGAATATAATGCTCTATTGTATTTAGTGTTGATGATTCATGCTCTGATATGTTAAATTCAACTATCAACATGCCTGTAATGATCTCTTATATGAATGATAGTTGAACTACTTTTGAATCAAGATACACTTTTACAGAAAATCTCTCTATGCCTATCTTGAAACCTACTTGCAACAAAAACAGTGAATACACTAACACATTATTTTTCAGGAATATTGACCTCAGTCATGTCTTCTGAAGATACATGAAATAGGTGTAGACAAGTCACTTTTGCTTAAGTTGTATAGGTTTTGGCATCATCAAAAAGGGGGAAATTGTTGGGAATAAAATGAGCTATGTTTTGATTGAATACCAAAAACCCCCTGAGACATGCCTAAGTTATAAATGAATATGTTCTAGAAATGTTAGAACATATAGCATAAGGCTAGATGAGAAGCTGAATTGTTAGGCAGCTCTTAGACAATTAGATGCACAATTTGAGGGGGAACCTATGCTTTGAAGATGATCAAGATCAAGTCCCCCCAAGGCTCAAATTCTGGAACAATCACTTAAGAGTAAGAACACTCTATGAAATCTAAGATGCTCTTATCAGGAGAGTTGTCCACAGAAGATGTTCTTATACAAAAACAAGATTGTAAAGCTCAAAAGGACAAGTCAAATGAAGATGATTTTATCAGGAGAGTTGTCCAGAGAAAATGTTCATAAAGCTCTGATCAGGAGAGTTGTCCAAAGAAGCTAGCCATATGCAAGAACAAACCTACCTAGCTCAAAAGGACAAGACTACTCAAAGGTTTTGGTCAGGAGAGTTGTCCAGATAAGCCAACTCTAAAGTAGAAAGTGCTCTGATACAAAAAAGACCAACCATGCTGATCAGAAGAGTTGTCCAGAGGAGTTGTCTCAGCTAAATTGATCAAGATGAAGTGCTCTGAAAGCCTGAAGACAACTATGCTGAAGAGATTGAGACAACATGTCCCTAAAGGTCCTCAAAGGAATGAGCTAAGACCATACACAAGAGAAATAAAGGGAATGAGCCAAGTCATCTGAAGAAGAGCAAGCCAACCATGCTGAAAAGCAAAACTACTGATAGTGATAAGGAGAGTTGTCCAGATGATAAGGAATGTTGTCCTATCATTGGATCAACCTTCAGAAGCCATGTCCAAGTCCTAACAAGAAGTCAAACATTGGGAAAAGTGCTGCAGAATGAAGACAAAACTGTTACAGCCGTTTATTACCCAAATGAGGACATGTCACTATCAAGAATCTGTCTTCCAGTTTGAAGAACTCAAGGAAGACATTTATAGCAATTTGGGGCTGCCTCTCCAACGGGCAAATCCTCCATTTTGTCTATAAATACAGAAGTGTGAAGACCATTTGAAAGGACCTCAACCTTGACAAGAAAATCCAACAATCCTACAAGTTGACAAGTGCTCTCAAGCTTTCAAAGAGACTATCTTAGTCTTTATACACTTCTTCTAAGCTGAACTCAATTGTATACTTATACACAAGCTTAGAGAGATATCCTATCCTTATACACTGATCTTCATTGTAAAGGATATCTCATTAGTTGGAACCTTACTTCAATCCTTACCCCTTTCAAGAGTGAAAGTGAGAAGATTGTTGTAGTAGAAGTGGTAGGAGCTGACTGTTGAGAGAAGAACAGTTCAGTTCTGAGTTGAGAAGAGGGTACTAGGACTCTAGACATCCAAGGGATCAATTCACCAAGGAGTGGTGTTCTTGATCAAGTGCACCTTGGCACTATAAAACAAGTTAATTCCAAGAGTGAAGGAATTATCCTGTTAAATCAGGGAAAGTGGATGTAGGAGCTTGAGTCTCTGAACCACTATAAACTCTTGTGTTGATTTACTTTACAAGTACTTACATTCCTTCAACACTGCACACAAAACTGATCTTTCAAAGATACATATTCAAAGACTGTGAAAAACTGATTTGGACAAGTTCCCTGAAGCTAAACTGAACTGTGTTGCATTGACTAAGTGATTTCAGAAATTAAAGGAGTCTAAACTTAAAGGGCCAACCATAATTCCGCACATATAACTCCCCTAGATAGTCAATCAACTAAGTACTCAATAGTACTTAGTAGTCTGATTATCTCAGAAGAGTTAATCTTCTTCAGCAGAGTTGTCCAAGACAACCTTGCTGACTTCTGGTTTGATCAAAGTTAGAAAAGAATTGAATACAAGTGTATTCCCCCCCCCCATACACTTGTTATATACTCCTTTCAGGACCAACACATAAGTACTCAAAGGAGTGAAATTATTTTTTACAACAAAATTTATATATTTCATCGTTATATTAACAACAATTTGCTTCATTTTGTTGTTAATAATCAGAAAAACTATGAAAATTATATTTCGTTGCTAATATTTTGCGATGAAATAGAAATTTTCGTGGCTAATTTTTTTAAATTAATTTTTGCAACAAAAATTATATATTTCATCGCTATATTAGCAGCAAATTGCTTCATTTTGTTGTTAATAATCTGAACAAAAATGAAAATTATATTTCGTTGCTAATATTTTGCGATAAAATAGAAATTTTTGTGGCTAATTTCTTGAAATTAATTTTTGCAACAAAATTTATATATTTCATCACTTTATTAGCAACAAACTGCATCATTTTGTTGTTAATAATCAGAGCAACAATGACAATTATATTTTCTTGCTAATATTTTGCGATGAAATTGAAAATTTTGTGGCTAATTTCTTGAAATTAATTTTTGCAACAAAATTTATATATTTCATTGCTATATTAGCAACAAATTGCTTCATTTTGTTGTTAATAATCAGAACAACAATGAAAATTATATTTCGTCACTAATATTTTACGATGAAATAGGAATTTTTGTGGCTAATTTATTGAAATTAATTTTTGCGATGAAATTAAAATATTTCATCGCTATACTAGCAACGTATTGCTGCATTTTGTTGTTAATAATCAGAACAACAATGAAAATTATATTTTGTCGGTAATATTTTGTGCCTAATTTATTGAAATTACTTTTTGCGATGAAATAAAAATATTTCATCGCTAAACTAGCAACAAATTCTTTTATTTTGTTGTTAATAATTAGGACAACAATGAAAATTATATTTAGTCGCTATTATTTTGCGATAAAATATATTTTTTGTGGCTAATTTCTTGGAATTAATATTTGCAACAAAATTAAAATATTTTATCGCTACACTTTTATCAAATTATTTTATTTTGTTGTTAATAATAAGAACAACAATGATAATTATATTTCGTGGCTAATATTAAATAATCTATGCTTATTAAATCAATAAAATCGATTTATATAATTAAATGTTTAATAATTCTCCAAATTTTATATCTTATAAATCAGTATGAATGTTTATAAAAATATTTATAAATATGATGATGCAAATGAAGATGGGCATAATTAAAGATGGGAGAATAAAGATTGGTTGTAATATTTATTATTTTTTTTAAAATTGTTAAAGTAACATTGATTTTTTACAATTGAAATTGTTTTAAAAATTACAATATATATACACATGTATATATACATATATAGTTGTTACAAGTTAAAAATTAATCAATTAATAAATGTGAAATAAATTATAAAAGAGTAAAAATAACTAAATTAGTAACAATTGAATACATATATAATTAATATTAAAAACTGAACCGAAGAGCTGTCTGCCCGAATGGTAGGCGCCCAGCTATGGACGCCCATCCACCCGGGATCAATTCCCACTAAGACCAAATAAAATATTTATTTAAATAAAATGAGGGAGGGGGTATGTGGGTGCGGGTTGGGTTGAGTTGGGGTCGGTTGGGGCGGGGCGGGTGTGGGTTGGGTACGCGTTGGGGCGGGTCGAGTGCAGAAGTGGGTTTAGAGAACGATTGAATTGGTTCGGTTGGGGTGGGTCGGGTGTGGGTGCGGGTTGGGTTGGTCGAGTACGGAAGTGGGTTTAGAGAATGATTCGTAAATCGGATATCATAGCCTAATATTAGCAACAAAAATTCTAATATTTTTGTCGCTAATGTGAGTTAGCGATGAAATAATTTTGTCACGGGATTTGTTGTTATACAGCCGTCGCTAACGTGTTTGCGACAAATGTTTGATTTTCCTCGCAAACATTTTGTGATGAAACTCATATTTTCGTCGCTAACATTTTGCGATGAAACTTATTTTTTCGTCGCTAATATTTTGCGATGAAACTCAAATTTTCGTCGCTAATATTTTGCGATGAAACTCAAATTTTCATCGCAAACATTTGCGACAAAATTAATTTTTTTGTCGCAAACACGTTAGCGACGGTCGTATAGCAACAAATCCTGCGACAAAATTATTTCATCGCTAACTCTCACGTTAGCGACGAAAATATTAGAATTAGCGAAAAAGAATTTCGCGGCTAAATTGCAGTTTTCTTGTAGTGCCGGTTTGGGTTCTTCATTCGCAAAGGCTTTTCTATTTCAAGCTTTCCAAATGAACCAAACTATCATACTCCAGGATGGGAGTGTTTCGTTTGGCTCCAAGCAGCCGACAAAATTGGAGGAGATGCGCCGCCGGTCTGGATTGAAGGGCCGAGTTGATGCTGAACCAAGCGCAGCAGAGGCTCCATAGTTTACCTAAGAATCTGCAACTGAAGAAGGGGTGCTGAATGGTCTCCTCTTCTTGGCCACATAGAACACATAAGATATCGTCGCCGTCGCCAAGGATATTTCGCTTCTTTAGCTCGGTCCGTGTAGCCAACCTTTCTCTGATAAGCTTCAATGCTAACCCAGAAAATTTGGATTGAGTTAGGCTATTCCAGATTCTTCGAAGGGAATAACGAGTATCGTTTTGGAGAACTTGAGTCGGGGCAGGGGTTCCTTATCCTTCGTATGCTGATTTGACTGTGTATATGCCATCTTTGGACCGTCTCCACTTCCAAGAATCGTGTGAGTGCTCCTGCAATTTAGTAGTTTCTAGCAAACGAATTAAATGATTAGTAAGATTTTCCTCACATGTGAAAAGCTCTCTCCTCCACAGTAATTTCCATTTTCAAATACCATTCTCCCATTCACCACACTCACTGATATATCCATAGTCTCTGTTGGGTTTCGGTGCCGCCGGCCGCCACTCCTACTCGGGTTACACGAACGGGCTCAGACATGTGTCGGGATTCTATCTGGATGTAGTGGAAATAAACAAGACACTAAGATGGGTAGCACTTCACCCACACTGTTCTCCACTCTCTAATCTCACGTTTACATCACGCGTCTTATCTCATGGTTAATGGAAAGGGTGACTCAATATATGGAAAGGCTCCCAAGAACTAGGGCACCAACAAGTTGGGCCCTTGTGTGTAGGCCCAATGGCCAAAACCACACTTGGGCTAAAATGAACTAGATCATGTTGTCAGGTTTAGGTCGTATTTTGAGTCGAGTATCCTTACCCAAAATGAATTGGGTTCAACCCGAATCCTCCATGCCCACCTGCCAAGAAGAGATTTGTTGTTAAACAGTTCAATATTTTTCACACCTAAGCCCCCATCTACTTTTGATCTACTAACATCGTTCCATGAAACCCATATGATTTTTGTAGAGTTCACTCCTCCCCCCAAAAAAAATTCCATTGAAGTTTAATTTTATGATCTCACTCAATGCTTTTTTTGGAATTTGGTAGAAGTATAGATAATAAATGGGTAACGAGGTGAGCACCGCATTGAGAAGAGTAATCCTACCCCATAGGGAGATTTGCCAGTCCTCCCAAGATTTAATTCTGGTTTTCACTTTCTGAATCACGTCCCTCCATGCATCGAGCTTATGGTGATTAATTCCAACTTGGATACCAAGAAAATTTAGTGGGATCGATCCAACTCCACAACTAAGAAAAGTCGCCACATCTCTTTGAATTTCTGAATCCATGTTCATGCCAAGAATAATACATTTGGAGAAATTAATTTTAAGGCCCGATAGGCTTCAAAATTAATTAACAAACTCTTTAACGCCCATATATTCTTTGTAGAGGCCTCACCCATTAATATTGTATCATCGGCGTATTGAAGGTGGGAGACCTGAATGTTTTTTCGGCCAACTAAGACGGGATCGTAGAGCCTAGAGAGAGATGCTCTATTCATAAGGACGCTTAACCCTTCGGCTGCAATAATAAATAATAACGGGGAGAGGGGGTCCCCTTGTTTTAGACCACGTTCCAATTTGAACTCTTTGGAGGGGCCGCCGTTTACTAAAACGGAGGCTGAGGTGGTTGAGATGCGCTCCCATATCCATTTACGACATTTAAGGTCGAATCCCATACTTCCCATCCACTACAAAAAAAAGCTTGATTTTGATACCGAAATTTTGAGACGGACACCTAATCTCCCTCTAATAGATACGAATTAGATACGGATTTGTTAAAAAATCGAGATTTGAAACCGAAAATAAAATTGTCTCTCATTATAAACAGATTAGATACGGCTTTTAGTTTCAAGAGTTTTATATACAAATTAGATATGCGACTTTCAATTTCGAGAGTTTTAGATACGAGATACGTATACCACCGTCTCTAAACAGTCAATTTTTTCTACCTGATATAAAACGAGACAAGGTGGTACACGAAATCTAACCATCTCTAAAATAAAGAAACAAACCATTAAATTGTTCAAAAAATAAACTTAAAGACGAAGGAAAAGGCAACGACACAATAGAGCGACGACACGACATGAGGAGGTATCCTATGTACACGAGGATCCTCAATCGGAGGTCACGGGGATCCTCAATCGGAGGTCTGAGTGAACAACGACGCGCCCTTCCTCGTAAGTTACGAGTGATGCCACACGAGGAGTATTTGAAACAAAAACCGACACTGAGAGAGAGAGAGAGAGAGAGGATTCTTTTCTTGAAAGAGTGAATTCTTTTTTTAGAGGTAATTTGAGAGATAGAAATCCTTATATATATATATATATTATATATATAGAGAGAGAGAGAGAGAATTGAGAATATGAACGGGTGAATTGAGTTATATTAATTAATTTATTACTCTTTTATAATTAATAAATAGTAAAAATAAAAAAATCAATTAATATATATTCTATGTATCGGAAAAACATTAATGTTAGAATAATACTATGTAGATATATTTTAGGATAGCCATAGATATTATAATAATAATACGGAGTATTATATTATATCTTCAATTCCATATGACAATATATATATTAATTGATTCTCTAATGAAAATATTCCAAGAATGGATTCTCTAATCATATATCAATTTTGTATGATGTCAAGAGACGTTAAATTAAAAAAAGGAGGTGTACAGTGTCATTTAATAATTTTTAAAAGTTTTTAAATATCTTGACCATTAAGACTTATAAAGAAATTTGTATAGTATTTTTTAAAAAGTTATATCATCCATTTAGAAAAAAGTATAAATACGTGAAGCATTGCTAATTGTAAAAGTCATTGTTTGAAAGTGATATAAGTTAGTCTAAAAGTAAAAGTTGTTTCATTTAAATTTACTAATTTTTAGAGAGATACAAATTAGTCTAAAAGTTGTTTGGAAAAGATACAATAAGTTATCTAATTTATAGAAATTGAATTCATTTAATTTTACAAAAAATTTAAAAATATATCATTTCGTGTCAAAATAAACTTAAAATTAAAAAGTGTCAAAATGAACGGAGTTGTGGGTTGTTTGGAAGAGATTCAATAAGTTATCTAATTTAATTTATAGAAATTGAATTCATTTAATTTTAAAATATTTTTAAAAATATATCATTTCGTGTCAAAATAAACTTAAATTAAAAAGTGTCAAAATGAACGGGGTTGTGGGGTTGTGGAGTTGGATCAACGAGCCTATAGGGGAAATTAAGGATTTCAGGTGTTTTAGACCTACGATATGGGGAAATTAAGGATTTCAAGTGTTTTAGGCCTACTTGAAAGGGCTCAGTGTGGAGTTGGTAACGGACGAAGAAATTAAGGATTTCAAGTGTTTTAGGCCTACTTGAAAGGGCTCAGTGTGGAGTTGGTAACGGACGAAGAGTAAAAAATTACACATACGTTATTATTGAATTGTGCAGAAGTTCAACCTTACATTGTTATTGAATTGTGCAGAAGTCCAATCCTAAGTAAGTAAGTAGTTTCATCCATGTTTATTCCATGTATAATTATTATTGATAATAATATATTTTTGTGAATTAGGATGTATATTCAACCATTAAGACAAGAAGAATAAAATATCTCAAATGCAAACATAGATGCTAGATATTCAACATATTTTTTTCATATGGTTCCAAAAATATGTGAGTACCGATTCAATTATTATTAGTGTTAGTGTATATATATAAATAATTAATTTAAAGTTATTTTAAATTACAGGTGAGGTGAAAATCGATATTTAAGGGATCTTAGCAAAGTGCCAGTTATTGAAATGTCCAAAGTCCAACCCTATTTCATCCATGTTTATTTAGTCTATAATAATATATTTTTTTGAATTAGGATTTATATTCAATAATTAAGACAAGAAGAACAAAATATCTCAAATGGAAGAACAAAATATGCATAGATGCTAGTATTCAACCAAATGCAAACATAGATGTTAGTATTCAACATATTTTTTTTATATGGTTCCAAAAAAATATGTTGTGTTATTGGAATTATTATTAGTGTTAGTGTATATATATAAATAATTAATTTAAAGTTATTTTAAATTACAGGTGAGGTGAGGTCACACGACGTTGAGAATCGATATTTAAGGGATCTTACTATTATTCAAATGTGATTGGTTTGATCACACCTCATTAGAAACAAAAATCCATAAAAGTTTGTAGATGTTCATCACCACAAGATCGTTGTTTGTTTGCAAAGTAAAGGCAAAATCCTCGGTGGAAGGCACTGCAAAGAAGTTAAAAAAAAAAAAAATAGATACTGAACTGAACTAAAGTGTTTGCGGAGATTTCAATCTTTTTGTAGATTTAACTATTACAAATAGTGATTTGATCGGAATGGAAAACGACGACGATGAGAATAATAACAAGGATGGAGATGAATATGATGAAGAAAGAAGATGATGACGACAATGATGAAGGGAAATATGAAGATTAAATGTAATTTAATTAATTTATTTGAATTTATAAACTTTTACAATTGAAATTATTCAATAACAATTTTTTTTATATATTTTTTAAATTTACAAATTAATCAATTAATTATATATGTTAAAATATTATGCATAGTTCTTAAATCTTAATATTTTACCACACTTATGCTTTTGACGGCTGTGAGTAATTACAATTTTTAGAAATTAATAAAAAAAAATTACATTTACAAATTTAAAAGTTATAATTTAAATACACGTAAAAGAAATAAATTAATATACATATACAATTAATATTGAAAGATAAAACAAAAGAGTTATATGTCCTAGTGGCGGGCGCTCAATAATGGACACTTACCCACCTGGGTTCAATTCCCACATAGACCAAAATAATGGTCAATTTAATAGTTGGAGAGGGGTTTGGGGGTCGGGATTAGGATTCGGTTGGGGATGGGGATTCGAATGGGATTCGGTTTGGGAATGGGATTGGGATTCGGTTGGGGATGGGGATTCGAACGGGATTCGGTTTGGGATGGGGCGGATTTAGAGACGAGAAAATGTCGTTTTTAATTAGGAACGAAACTATAAACGGAATTAATCTGACGGGTCGTTCATTGTTTAGATACAAATTAAAAACGAAACTATAAACGGAATTAATCTGACGGGTCGTTCATTGTTTAGATACAAATTAAAAACGAAACTATAAACGGAATTAATCTGACGGGTCGTTCATTGTTTAGATACAGGAATATACAGTGTCAAATTCCGTCTCTCATTATAAATCGAAAAAAATAGGTCAGTTTTTTTGTAGTGATCCTGTCATCGAGGAAATTCCAATCAATCGAATCGAAGGCCTTGGCAAAATCAATCTTGAATAAGAGTTTTTCAATTTTTTTCTTTTTTGCCTCATCGATGATTTCATTGAGAATGAGTACCCCATCCAAAATCTGGCCTCCTTGAATGAAAGCAGTTTGAACTTCAGAAATAACACTGCCAAATGACCTTCGAAAGCCTACGAGCTTACACTTTTGCTACTACTTTATAATAGCAATTAACCATACAAATAGGCCTGAAGTCCCCAATACAGGTTGCATTTAACCGTTATAACTTTCCTTATGTACCCCCTCAATTTTCTTTTTTTCCTTATGTTGCGTTTATTATGTAGTTTGATCTAGTTGGGTGACAAATATCAATATCCCCTTATATACTAATATACTAATAGGGAGTTTAAATTGATGATGTGTCATGTTTTGGTTAATTTATGTGTCATTTTGTGGTTAATCCCCTTATATACTAATAGGGAGTTTAAATTGATGATGTGTCATGTTGTGGTTAATTTGGCTTATGTGTCATTTTGTGGTTAATTTGACTTATGTGTCATAATTTAAGGAGGTTGTTAATTTTAAAAAGTATGATGTGTAATTAAGTTATTGGTTAAGTAAGATATGATCCATAAACTATTTCAAAATATTATATTCATATTAACTATTGAACTTTCTTCCTAATTAATTATTTATTTAAGGTGATTTTTATTATATTGACTAATTAAATTATTTTTTATTTTATTTACTTAACTTTATTGTAGTATTCATTTTATTCTTTAGCTTTGTTTATTTTTAAATGATTTAATGTACTTCTGAGTAAAATACAATCTAAAATATATTTTTATTGGTGTGTATTGGATTTTATTTTATAATTACTTTTATCTTATATCTCAATTAATTTTTTTCTGTAATTATTTTAAATCCCCTTATATACTAATAGGGAGTTTAAATTGACCTTATCTCTCACGTTCGTGGCACGACACCTGCTCTGGCGAAGTCGATCACTACTTCTGGTGAATCGGCTCCAAACCCAGCCTACACCGCTTGGTTTGAGAAGGATCAGAAGATCCTTAGTCTTCTTCTTTTCTCCCTCTCTGAAGAAGCCATGGCTGAAGTAATCGGCTGTGACACATCGCGCTCCATCTGGGTCACAATCGACGCAGCCTACAGTCACACTTCGGTCTCCCGCATCACTCAACTGCGGAATCAACTCCTCTCTCTTCTTTGCGGATCCTCCTCCGTCGATGACTTTAGCAAGAAGTTTCGTGCTCTCTGCGATTAACTCGCCTTCATCGGTAAGCCTGTTGATAATGAGGACAAGTGTCATTGGTATGCTTCCCCACCCCACCCTACCCTACCCTACCCTACCCTACCCTAAATTCCTAATTTCCCTTCTTCCTCTCTTCTTTTCTCCTTCCCCACTCATTTTCCTCTTCTCAACCGCCGCCACTGTCCGATGCCCTTCCTCTCTCCCTCCCCCTTCCATCTCGTAACAACTGAACAAAAAAAAAAAAAACCCCTTACCCCCAACCAATCCATCTCGCCCCCAACCTCCCAAAAAAAAAAAAAAAAGCAGCGCGCCGCACATAAGTTTGTTTTATAAAAAAAAAAATTAAATTTTCGACACACCATGGTCGACCATATACACTTTCGTTGACAAATCGATCATATACACTTTCGTCGACAACAATTTATCGACGAGCGTGTATATGGTCGACCAACTGTTGTCGAAAAATTAATTTTTTTTATATAATTTTCAACACGCCAGGATCGACCATATACACCCTCGTCGATAAATTGTTGTCGACGAGAGTGTATATGGTCGAACCTGGTGTGTCGAAAATTATAAAAAAATTTGAGATCTTGAAGATTTTTTTTTTTTTTTTTTTTGAGTATTTTTGTTGGTTTGGATGATGTTGGCGCCGGAAGTGGTGTCGACGGCGTCCGAAAGAAGTGGTGGTGGCGTCTGTAGTTAGGGTTAGTGTTTAAATATTGAAAAGGGGTGTAGATAGTAGTAGAGGTGCATTAGTAGTTGTATTTTATTGAAGAGTGTTTTAGATTTTTTACACTATTATTAAATTAATAAATTGAAAGGGGAGTGTTGTCAATCGAAATGGAGGTGTAAATAGTCAGACCCTATACAAGCATTCACGCCTTCTGAAGCAAAATAGACCCGTGTAACATTCATTAAGGTCACGGTTATTTGCATATGCGTGAATGTCATACACAACTTAAAAATTACCAGAAATTTTAAAAAAAACTTAGAGTATTTTTTTTTTTTTTTTTTACAACGTGAGTAGTCCAATTATTGCCCATATCGGAGAGATAAGGTGGTCCAACGTCTAGCGGGAACATTGAATCCAATTCAATTTCAGGTGTTTTTCTTTTAGTATTTCACTTATTAATCTCTCTTATTTAAGATTTAAGGGACAATTTTTTTTATCAATTTCAGGTGTTTTAGTATTTTTTTTTAAGGGTACACAGCATGCACTCGAGTGCATACTAGACTTTACCATACTAGACTTTACCATATAAAAATGATCATCTTTTTATCAATAATAGTCTCAAACATATAAAATATAATTATTTTGAAATTAATTATACAATTAAAATACGTACAAGATAATAAATTTACTACATATAAGTACAGAAAGTGTAATAAAAAAATTATTTTGAGACAATTCTTGCAATAATTCTACTATCACAATGACTTATTAAATTAATTAATTTAATATATAATTAATTTTACTTCATACCGCCCCTGGGTAGAGGTACTTTAAAACAGGGTTACATATAGAATTTCAGAAAGAAGCACGTACACCACGTACAACACAATGTAGCTAGGATTAGAGCACCAATCTTGAAATATATATAAATGAATTGATCAGGCATGATATTGTCGAATGTAGGTTTTGTCGTCGAGCTGGTTAATGTTGGCGTCCGAGAAGAGAGTGGAGGAGAAATACCAGGCGCTGATGTCCTGAAATGCAACCCATGACCCGGTTGTAGCAGAGATTCCAACTTGAACCTGCTTTGGAAGAATTGTTTTCAAGTCAAATACGTAACTGAGGGTTGAATTTTGTGATCCGTAGGTGGCAACGACAGTTATGGTCCTAGTGGGGGAGAAGTAATATATGTGTGCAGTCACCTCTTGCCCCACCCCTGAGAAGGCCGAAACAACTTTAGAGACTCTGGAATTGATGTTGATTCCCACGTGTGTGTATCTTGGATCCCACGCATTGGGGGCGGGGTCGAATTCGACTGAAAACACAGACGGAGCCAGGCCCGTTTGAGGATCGTAGAGTCCAAAATTCCCCTCCGCTGAACCTGGAGGGATGGGAGAGTTAACGGGTACGATGAAAAAGGCCACTCCGGCCCCTGGTGGATTTGGGTTATAAGGAGTGCTCGTGATTTTAAACTTTATGGTAGTTTCAAACGTTGCTTGAACTCCTTCATCCCAGAACTTCACCGGTGGGAAGTACAAGAGCCGCCCGATGCTCCCTCTTGTGGGCACACCCGAACAATTGACACCTGTGAGACGTGCAATTGAGGAAGAAGATGGAACAAATGCATCACCTTGGTAGATTAGCGAGGGAGAAATCGAGCTGAAGGTATCGTAGGTGAAGCTGGTTGTGTCTCCTTGAGACACCGCCTTGTTTGCTAGTATGATAGGACGAAAAAGAAAAGTTGGAAGAAGGAAAGTAGGGTGTTTGAGAAAGCCATGCCTTAGGGTTTTCTTTAGTTGTACTTGGATGTTAGATTTGGTGCTACTATTCCTTATCCCCTATTTATAGTAGTATACTCAGCACTAACATTGGATACCAGTACTCTACCATAATAATATTTAAATTAATAGCTAGCTAGGATTTTTTTTGAAGAAGCAAATTAATATTCCTTTGAACATAATCTCGTTTCTGCTAATTCAAATATTTTCAGATTGTTACGTATGACAAATATTAATAGCTCGGATTGTATATGTTGCACGGGTGCGAAGGCGATATACAATACGCACACAGTGATGAGATTTTTTTTTTGAAAAAAAATAATAACAATGCAATTCGCCCAAGATGCGTGTATTTATTATACTCCATGATACCTATATAAGCATATATAAATATATCAAATTCAAATAAATATATAAATTAAAAAAAAAATTAAAAAACACTAGAACATTTCCCAAATAATATAAATTATTAAAGAGACAAAACAATTAAGGACCACACACGTGTATTTATTTACTTGGTGTACATTTTGAATCAATATCTCTCAATAATCAGGATATTTAAATTCAAATAAATATATAAATTTAAGACCCTAAAAAATTTGCCAAATAAAATAAATTATTAAAGAGACAAAACAGTCAGGACCACACGCGTGTATTTATTAACTTGATGTACATTTTGAATCAATTTATAATCTCTCAATTATCAGGAGATTTAAATTCAAATAAATATATAACTTTAAGATCCTAAAACATTTCCTAATTAATAAAATAAACTATTAAAAAAAAAACTTCAGAATTAGTCCAATTATTTAATAGTTATAATTATCATTTTCTGCTTTTATTATACTCCCTCCATCCATAATAAATAGTCTCATTGAAAGGGACACATGTTTTAAAAAAAATGATAGATAAAATAGATAAAGTAAGAGTATTGTGCGGTATTGTGAGGTCCATTGTAAATAAAGTGATTGTTTGTGAATAAAAATGATGACAATTTGAATAATTAAATGATGGTTGGAGGGTGATGATAAAATAATAGTTGAAATAAAGTGTATGAGATTATATTTTTTGAATGGAGAATATAAGGTAAATGAAACTAATTTATATAATGGACAAAGGGAGTATTGTTTTTTAATAGCAGGTGTGTATAACTTGTAATTAATGGATCGAGTATAAAATGTTAGTACTACTCATTATTCACGGGGTGCACTATTTTGAATATTAAAATAATGAATTTGTGGTCCATATATAGAAAGGGAGATAATTTGTTCTTTTATATATATATATATATATATATATATATATTTGGAAGCAAATTCTTTTATATATTTTTAAATTGTGACACTTCAAAATACTTCCATACATGCAACTTGAGATATGGTGGTCCAACGCCGGATGGGAACATTGATTTCAGTTTGATTCCTTTCTTACAATTTTTGTATTTCATGTACGTGGTTCGATCAAATGATCTACGTCCACGGAGGATAGAAAACTCTCTTCACTAATCACAATTGAAAGTTACAGATTACAAGTATACACAAAGTTTGATCTCTCTCGAAACTCTCAGTTTTTGTTAACTTGCAACCTATGCACTGGATGGTGTATTTATAGATGTACAATACAAGTTGAAACTGCTACCAACAAACTAACTACCTAACAAACTAACAGAAATAAACTAATTTTGAAACTGGAAATCAGCACACTAGACCTCAGCCCAGTAAGCTTCAGCAGACTAAGAACACTACTCTTCTAATCAGACCAGATGAGTTGATACCTAAGATCAGAACACTAAACCTTATCAGCAGAGTACTCCTTACTCAGCTTGTACTGAAAATCAATATCAGAACTCTAGTTACTGTGCTTATAGTAAGAATAGTTCTGCTAGTAAGAACACTTCTGGTAGTAAGAACACTTTTGATACCAGAAACAATTTGACATTCCAATATTGTATTTTAATCCTATCAATTCTCCACCTTAATGCAAGATTTACCAACTCCATGCAATGGTTGAACTTATTGCTTGGTAATGTCTTAGTTAACATATCAGCTGCATTCTCTTCTGAAGCTACATTCTGAACTTCAACAATGCCCTTCTCCAAGATATCTCTAACAAAGTGTAACTTCACATCAATGTGCTTTAACCTCTCATGAAACAGTTGATGTTTTGCTAGATGTATAGTGCTCTAATTATCACACATCACAGGAACACTCTTCTGAATTATGCCAAAATCTTTCAGAATGTCCTTCAACCACATTGCTTCCTTCACAGCTTTTGTCAATGCTATGTATTCAGCTTCAGTTGTGGATAAGGTCATCATAGATTGTAAAGCTGCCCTCCAGGTGATAGCAGTGTCATACAATGTAAACACATAACCATATAAAGACTTCATTGTATCTATGTTTCCAGCAAAATCAGAATCCACAAATCCAATCAGAGGACTCTTGGTAACAACTGATTTCTCAAACAATAATCCTAAGTCTTCTGATCCATTCAGATATCTTAGTATCCACTTCAAAGCTTCCCAATGAAACTTTCCTGGATTTCCAATGAACCTACTCACCATACTAACATCATAGGCAAGATCTGGTCTGCTACAAACCATAACATACATGAGACTTCTCACTCCATTGGCATATAAAACAGTAAGCATCTGCTTCTTCTCTTCATTTGTTTGAGGAGATTTCTTGACTGACAACTTGAATTGCTGACCAAATGAAGTACTAACTGGTCTGGACTGGTGCATAAGAAACCTCTTCAAGACCTTCTGAATGTAACTCTTTTGGGATAGGAACACCTTGCATGCTTTCCTATTTCTGAGAATATCCATCCCTAATATTCTCTTGGCTTCACCCAAATCCTTCATCTCGAACTTGCTACTCAGCTGCTGCTTCAGCTGGGTAATTTTTCTCATACTCTTGCTAGCTATTAACATATTATCTACATAGATCAATAGATAGGTGCTCTCTAGATAATCTTGTTTACCAATATATACACATCCATCATATCTGCTTCTTAAGAAACCAATAGAAAACATAAATGTATCAAACTTTCTATACCATTGTCTAGGACTCTGCTTGAGCCCATACAATGATTTCTTAAGCAAACATACCTTGCTTTCAGTTTTAGGCATGACGAACCCTTTTGGTTGATGCACATATATTGTTTCAGCTAGTTCTCCATGTAAAAATGCAGTTTTAACATCTAGCTGATGTAACTCAAGATCATGTTGAGCAACCTTAGACAAAAGTAATCTTATTGAACAGTGTTTAACAACAGGAGAGAATGCCTCATTGAAGTATATGCCTTCTCTTTGTGTGAATCCTCTTGCCACCAACCCGGCCTTGAATCTGATCTGCTCTCTAGCACCACCAAAACTAACTTCAAGCTTCTTCTTGAACAACCATCTGCAACTGATCAACTTCTGGTTGTTTGGCTTCTCCACAAGGATCCAGGTCTCATTCTTCTCTAAGGACTGCAACTCTTTTGACATGGCTGCTATCCACTTCTCTCTTTCAGGACTGGTGATAGCTTCCCTATAGTTTCTTGGCTTATAATGCTCCACTTCATCTGCTGCATTCAGAGCATATGAAACAAGATCAGCTTGGCCAAACCTAGATGGGGGATGAATTTGCCTTCTGAGCCTATCTCTTGCAAGACTATAATTTCTCAAATCAGCAAGGTTGTCCTCCATGGCATTATCTTCTAAATGATCTTCTGAATCATCTTCTGGTACCTGTTCTGGAACAACCTCATCTGGTGTGTTATCTCCCAGATCAGCAGGGTTGGCCACCTCCTCTGGTGCCAACTGATCTGATGTGGGAAACTCCACCTCAGCTGAGAAACCCTCTTCTGACTCATTTACAATTCTTCCATCTAGGTCATGGGAATTTCCATTGTGAGGATATCCCATCAGCTTCTCATTAAAATCAACATCTCTGCTGATTATTAGTTTCTTATGACCTGGTTCAAGGTACCACAATCTATAGCCCTTGACACCTATTGGATAGCCAATGAATATACATTTCAGAGCCCTTGGCTCAAGCTTATCCTGTTTGATATGGGCATAAGCTTGACATCCAAACACTTTAAGTTTTGAATAATCAGACAACTTGTCATACTAGATCTCATCTGGAGTTTTACCTTCTAAAGAAAATGATGGGATTTTATTTATTAAGTAACATGCAGTACATACAGCTTCTCCCCAAAAACTTTTAGGTAATTTAGGATCAGCTAACATGCATCTAACCCGTTCTAGAATAGTTCTATTCATTCTCTCTGCTAATCCATTTTGCTGTGGATTAAGAAGGACAATTCTATGTCTAGTAATGCACATCCTCTTTACAAAATTCATTGAATTCAGTTGATAGATACTTAAGGCCATTATCTGTCCTTAAATGTTTTAAGGACTTTCCTTTCTTGTTCTATATCTCAAGTAGCTATTCTCTGAATTTTGTAAAGGCCTCACTCTTCTGTTTGAGAATGAACACCCAAACTTTTCTAGAATAGTCATATATTATGGACATGAAATAACATCCACCAATAGTTTCAGTTCTTGATGGCCCCCATACATCTGAATGAACATAGTCCATCATCTCTTTTGTAGTGTGCTCACCCTTCTGGAATGATTTCTTCTTGGCCTTGCCAAGAATACACAGCTCACAAAACTCCAGGTTTTTTAATGTCTTCTGGTGGAATGCCCCCTTCTTGGATAACTCCATCAGGTCTTTCTCTCCCACATGTGCTAGCCTCTTATGCCAAAGCATGACATCATCAGAACTCATGGTAACATCAGCAGCCCCTGTGATTGTCTCACCAATTAAAGAGTATAACCCATTAGACTTCTTCCCTTGCATCACTATTCTATTATCTTTGGTAACCAGCATACATCCTCTTTCTGTCTTGAATTCACAACTCTAAGCATTTAGTGTGCCAATAGATATAAGGTTTCTCTTTAAATCTGGAACAAATATGACATTGGTCAGGATCACATGTTTATCATTAAACATCTTCACCCTCACAGTGCCAATTCCTTTTATAGTACAACTTTCATCATTACCTAACATAACTGATCCTCCATCCATCATCTCAAGGTTTTGAAACCAAGATTTTGTAGGACACATGTGAAATGAACATCCAGAATCTAACACCCATTCATTAAAAAGTTTGCTATCTGTTATGCTCATTACTTCAGCACTTTCATATCCTTTTGCCTCTGCTACATTAGCTTTAGCAGCATCAGTAGACTTCTTATGTTCAGGACAATCTTTTATGAAATGTCCTTCTTTATGGCATTCGTAGCAAGCTTTGTTCTTGACTACATATCCATTTCTCTTCTGATTTGGCTTGGCATGGAACTTCCTGCCTTGCCCTCCTTTCTTGTCATTCTTCAGTTTGATATTAAGACCCTCAGCATGGTTCTTGGTCTTCTTGGTTGAGTTTGCTACATGTAAACTCTTAGTTTTCAGTATAGACATGACTTCTTTGAATTTTGCCTTACCCTCCTTGGTAATCTGCAAAGCATCCTTGAAGCTGTCATAAGAAAGGGGTAATGCCTCCAAAAGTAGAAAAGACTTTATGTGATCTTCCAAGGCAATTCCAACATTCATCAACTACCTGCATGAACTCTACTAACTGCTCATCAAGGTTTTTATCATCTGACATCTTGAAATTATTGAGCTTCATTTCCATGAACATCTGATTTGACAAAGATTGTGCCAAATACAGATCATCTAGGGTCTCAAATACTCCAGCAACATCCTTCTCCTTCATAACTTCTCTGAAAACATTATCTTCCAAACTTAGAACAACAATGTTATAAGCTTTTTCCATAAACTATTCTTTCTTGGCCTTATCTGCCTCGGATGCAACAGTGTCAAGTGGAGTAAGGGCCTCTTTCAGCCCATGGTGTGACAACAGAGCCTTCATCTTGGCTTTCCATAAACCAAAATCTGTCTTACCATTGAATTTCTCTATTCCAACTTCACAGAGCCAATTTCTTGATTCTTGACTTAATCTTTCGACTTCCCACAGACGACGTCAATTGTTATGGAATTGTATCCACTTAGCAATTCCTCACAAATGATAAACTAAGATCACAAGAAATGCAAAGAATTGAAACGAATAAAGAAAACAAAATATGACTCGGGATTTATGTGGTTCGATCAAATGATCTATGTCCACGGAGGATGGAAGACTCTCTTCACTAATCACAATTGAAAGTTATTAGATTACAAGTATACATAAAGCTTGATCTCTCTCGAAACTCTCAGTTTTTGGTAACCTGCAACCTATGCACTAGATGGTGTATTTATAGAAATAAACTAACTACCTAACAAACTAACATAAATAAACTAACTCTGAAACTGGAAATCAACACACTAGACCTCGGCACAGTAAGCTTCAGCAGACTAAGAACACTACTCTTCTGATCAGACCAGATGAGTTGATACCTAAGATCAAAACATTAAACCTTATCAGCAGAGTACTCCTTACTCAGCTTGTACTGAAAACCAATATCAGAACACTAGTTACTGTGCTTATAGTAAGAACAGTTCTGATAGTAAGAAAAAAAATGGTGAACTCAGTACCTAATAACTTTCCTACTTTCTTCTTTCGAATGTTTCAAAATAATTTTCATCATTCTCTCCGGGTAGGGCGCGATTCGCCCTCGAATCGCAACGAGCTTGATCCCCAATCGGCGACACACGATGATTGACGTTAAACACCATCGACCCATGCCGTAAAACAGCTGGAAGACGTAGCCGATTGGTAATCGAATTAAAATGCAATAAAACATACCCGACGAAATGCACCCAAATGAAACCTTGTAAGATGAACCGAATGCGAAAGACACCAAGACGAGTGTCTTAATAATGATGACGGTACTTTGTTGCAGCCAAGAAAATGCGTATGGAGCAGAATGAGGCTCAACCGTTAGGGACAGTTTCTGAACCGCTGACTCCGCGCCAACGGTTTCACAAGACACGGACTCAATGATGTATCGACATATCTTACCCGTGATGGTGCATGATGAATGGACGAGAGATGTCCGCTGCACGGCCGAATCCTCGTTCTTGGGGGCCAAACACGTACGCCGAGACAGCAAGGCTGGGCCATCGTCCCCATAGAGCTTCACCTCGCCGTCCAAGTCATTGGGCTCTTCATAAAATCCGGGGGGGGGGGCCTTCGTACACTGCCTCCTCCGAGAATAGGGAGCGTTTGGGGCACATAGCGGATTCGTGACCCGGGGCACCGTAAGAAAAGTATGCACCCGGCAGGCGCGCGATGGCTGTCGGCGCAGGGGCGGCCATAGGCATAGAGAACCCAGCTGGCGGGGTCGGTTGCTGATTCAGGTGGAATTTACACATTTTAGAGGCACATTTGAAGCATGTTTTTGATGATATTTCATTGATTTATGCATTGATTATGATGATTTGAGCCAAAATGAGGCAAAGGTTGTGTTTTGTCGATTTTGTAGGAAATATGATGGAATTTGGAGCAAAACACCAACCATACTTTACTGGATCAGGAAAAGGAGTGCACGGTTGGATTCGTCTCGAAACACTGAGTGGAATAACCAAAAGAATCGAGTCAATCGGACAACCGAGGCGAGAGATATGTACAAAACAAGTTTGGAGTGGCCAGCAACTCGACTGAGCTCCTGATTGAGGCAGAAACTGGAATGCTTTTCCATTCGGACGAGTTCGAAGACAAATTTTGAGAGCCAATTCGGCCGAGCTGCCTGACTCAGCCGAGCTACTGATCGAGGCAGAATCTGGAACAACCTTCCACTCGGCCGAGCTCCCTTACTTGGCCGAGCTGCTGAACAAAGTTTGAAATATGGAACAATTAATCACTCGGCCGAGTGACCGAACTCGGCCGAGTCGTGAGGTAAAGTTAGAAACTCCCTAACTCGGCCGAGTCCTGAAGAAGGCAGTCTCCCATTCAAACACTCCAACTCGGTCGAGTTGTCCCACTCGGCCGAGTCTCCCCTGCTCTCGGTGCCTTTTGCATATTTTGTCCAATTTCCAAGGACCCTAAGTGCAATTTTCATCCTTAAGCCCTACCCCAACACTATATAAAGCCTCATTCTTAAAACCTAAGAGATTCTTCCCCAATTCCTCAAATTCCACACATAGTAACACATACTTGGAGGTGTTTTGGCCATTTCCTCTTCATTTCTCCATATCAAATCAAGCAAGGAAGGATGCAATAGCTTTAAAATTCAATTATCTACCACATTTTAGACTAAACTTTCTCTTTCTCTTTCTTTTTACTTAGTTATTTCATTTGATTTTATAATTTGACTATGCTAGTTAGTGGCTAGAACACTTTTGGTTCTAGAGCCTTTTAAATACTCTTGTTGAAGTTTATGAATTAATGTTTTGCTTATTTGGGGTTTGTGTGGCTTAATTTCTATTTGGATGCTTGATTTTCATTGCAAAGCATGTCATTAGTATACAATGATGATATGTTAATCCTAGTTAATTGAATTAGGTTGAGAAATCTACTTTGATTAATTGATTGCAAGCATTTGACCTAATTTTATTGTGAGATTGAAAGATGAACAATGATTAGGAAGATGTGTGATGATCTTAGAAGCTTGATTGGGTTTTATTGTGCAATTTAGGTAGAGATACTAAGTTGTGTGATATTTCCTTTGGATTACTTGGATCGAAAGAACTTTTAATTCATTATTATGTGATCAATCTTATAGACAAAGCATGAACACCACTTAAGTAGATAGTTAATTAATCATATATGGATTCATTAGTATTGCATGTGCTTTAGAACCTACTTTCTCATACTTGAGTTTTATTCGTTTTACTTCTCGTTTTCTTGATTTGCATGTTAGTTGATCGATTCTTCATTACTCTTTATTGCTTATTTGTGACAATTTGGTAGGCAATCTTAGGGTAATTCAATTCCTTCACTTAATCGATCGCGTCTAAATAGAATTCCATTAACAAAATACATTTTTACGCTATACCTCCTCGTGGGATCGACCTCGTACTTACATCGCTACGACCGCTGCGGCAAAATGGATTTCATGGCTGCGATAAAGTGTGACTGTTGTTTAGCCAAGAGATCTTGCCGAGTGCGCAATGCGGCAAAATCTGTCACAAGCTGGTCCAACTGTTGCTTCATCTGTGTAACGTCAAGCTCGACCTGTACGGTGTCCTGTTTCTTCGGAGGCATCGTCCAAGATTTTTCCAACTCTAGATACCAACTGATGTAGCACAGCCTTTACAATATGACGAACACATACAAGTACACACGAATCTGTATGAACAGTTAAGAGAAAACCCTCAATACTTGATATAACCCGAAAACCCTCAATACTTGATATAACCCACAATTAAACCCTCAGCCTCTAACCAACAATTTGTTTTAAAACTAATTCCTCCCTCAGAATGATAACTATAGGAGTATATATAGTACTCCTAAAATGATAACAGCTAACAGACTAATCCAAACTAACAACTAACAGCAACACAACCGCCAAATGAAATTACACAATAACCAATTTTGTCAAAAGGACCAAAATTGATTACAATTTATATTTTCGAACTTGAAGTTTGATCTTCATCAGTATGTCCAAGCTCCTATGAAAGCTTTAATGTGATGTAGGGAGTATATATATATATATATATATTTGGCATGATTATTTGATATAGTGAAAGACTAAGTTTAAAAACGTCGCAACTATATATAAACCCTGCTGATTCTATTGCACACTGACTTTTTCGTATTTTTACACTTTTTAATTACAAAAATATATCTAAAATTATATGAGTTCGTTAGTACTGCAAGTATACTATCAAGTAGTTATTGTTTAAGGACATAGGAGAGCGTGAAGCCCTAAAACTATACGTCGGAATGGTGTTATAGAAACTAAACAGGATAAAGCAAATACAAATAATAAAAAAAGAAATACTAAGTAAACAACTAAAACTAACTCTAAAAAATGAAAGTGCAAGTGGAAGAATTGCTTCGGGTGTCTTCCTTATGTGGGATTACTAATGAATTAACGAACTAATCACAATAATTAAGCCAATGTCTTGAATTATGCTAAATGCTATCACATATATGTGTAGATAAATTTCTCGTGAGGCTCAGGTGAACACGTGCACAAAATAACAATTATGAGATCTAATTAGTGCTATAAACTCATATGATAGTGACCCGTAAACACTTCCAACACGGTTACTAATGTTTACGACTCGCCCTCTCACTAATCTCCTAGACGACCTCTATTCGATTAATGTCTAATGTTTTCGAAGCAATCAACCCTCTCTCGGTTAAGCTAATTACTATTTAACTTCAATTAATTAATCAAAACTCACACCCACACCCTAATCATGCAAACCCAACTCTCGTTGCAATTAACATAATAAAAAATGCTAGCTGTTTGGATTGATCAACCAATTAAATCATACAAATCACAACATTAGAAATAATTTAATCAAGACATAAACTAATAGAAAAATTAATCCATATATCAACTAATTACCCTTATAATTCCAACACCCAAAGCAATAAGAGATTACCATATATCTAAATTAACAACTAGAATAACACTCATGTAAGATAAACTACAAAACATGAATGAAATAGAAATTACCAAACAATATTGAAATAAATGAAATTTATTACTTCCGGGTCTTCAAATCCTCCAATACTTACAATAAAATAAAATACTTCATTGAAACTATCTAAAAAATGAAATTAAACTAAGCTATTGAGTGAAAGTGTGGAGGGGAGGAGGGTTTTCCCCCAGCTGCTCTGTTTTTGCGTCTTCTGTGTTGTATTGTTCCGCATAAAAATGGGTTTGACTATTTACACCTCAATTTTGGAGAGATGCACTCCCCCTTTCTATATATTAATAAAATAATAGGATAAAAAATACCCTTTGATGTGCCAAAAATTGCACGGGTGGATTAGATATCCTTGAGGTTGGATATCCGAATTCCCGAACGCCTATGAATGCTTCGGGTACACTACTTCAGCTGGAATGATCCTCCAAGAACCTGCAAAAGACACATCGGACGGGACTCCGGCGCGGACACTCCGACGCTCAAGTCAGTCTCGGTAGTTTTGTGTATGGCAAGGACTAAAGAGTCCTTTAATTATCAATGAGGTTCTCACAGGAAATCAAGATATTATTCGTAAGAAGCGTAGTAAATCAAGTAAAGTTAGAGATCGTAACTTGAAAATGTACCTCGATTTACCTATTTATAGAAAGTCCTCACCTAAGAGGAAGTTAGGGTTTCCTTCTATTTCGGAGCTGCACGTTGGACTCAGCCCTGCCATGTTGACAAGGTCTTCCACTCTCTTACTTCCTGGAGAACCAGAACCACTCCCCCTAGTGGACTTCGCTCGCTGGGATAAAGGAAGAATGAGTCTCCCTTTACCCAGTCCCAGGCCGTTTCGTACGGGGCTCCTCCAAGATCTTTAGACTACTAATTCTTATCCAGACTAGGTCTTCCTAATATTTCTCCCAGGTGAAGCTCCCTCTGGAGGGACCTCCGGAAGAGATTCTTTATCCAGAGAGTATTCCTTAATCCTATATCTCTCTTTTATCTTATCCTCTATACACGTGTCGTCTTCTTATCGAATGACATTTTTAGGCCGCATCACCCTTCATTAAAATACAACATACTAGATGCACCCCTTACTGAACGCACCTCCTATTGTCATTTCTTTCACCTTCCCCTAAACCACTACTTCCGACCGTCGTCGACACCATTTTCGACGACCATCAAACAATTTTTTTTACAGAAATTTCAAAATATACTTAAAAAAATCACAATTTTTTTTTTTTATAAATTTCGACCAACCATTGTCGACCATATACACTCTCGTCGACAAATAGTTGTTGATGGGAGTGTATATGATTAAAAACGATTGGTGGAAAAAAATTATTATTTTAAAAAAATCCACCATATAATGTCGACCAAATACACTCTCGTCGACAATAATTTACACTACAAAAATAAATGAAAATCACTCTCTAATCGTACCTATTAGAGACAGATTGGATATCCGTCTTTAAATCAATGGTATCAAAATCAGACTTTTTTTTGTAGTGTTATCGACGAGAGTATATTTGGTCGAAATTATATGGTCGATTTTTTTTTATTTTTTTAAAAAAGAGGGTTTCTTTCAACAAAAGTAGAAAACCCTTACATTTGGGCGGATAAACCTGGGGTGGGGGCCGCGCCGGTTAAGAGAAGGAGAGAAGAGAGAGGGGGCGGCCACGCATAAGTTTTTTTTTTTCTTACAGAAATGGGAGCGTGGCGGCGGCGGCCGAGAGAGGGGCCGCGCCGGTGAAGAGAGGGAGAGAAGAGAGAGGGGGTGGTTGCGCGGCCGCTGTAATTTTTTTTTTCTTCAAAAATGGCGAGGACAAGTGGGCCGCGAGGGTGGCGACGAGGGTGCGCGCTGCGAGGGCGGGCGCAGGCGTGGTTGAGGGGTTTGGGGAAGGGACGAGGATGAAGAAGAAATTAGAGTTTGATGTTGGGGGAGGTTGTGGATAGTAATATGTATTTTATGGAATGAAGGGTATTTATAACAATTAAAGGGGGGTGTGACCCAAGTTTGGGGAGTGTATAAATCGGGGGATTACATCTCTCCGAAATGGAGGTGTAAATAGTCAAACCCATAAAAACGGTGTGAATGGGCCTATCAAAATTCAGTGGGCGTGGGCTTTTTCTCCATTAATTAGGCAAGCTGATTATTTTTTGGGCTTACTATTTACCTCTTCAATTTGATTTAGAACACACCCCCGACTGATGCACCCTCAAAAGTTTATCAGAATAGATGCACCCCTCAAATTGTCACCCAACCACATGCATTCTGTCCTTGCTCGCCTATTGAATGCAATCTTATTCCAATTCCCAACTGCATGTACTATATAATATATATATATATATATATAAATAAAGTATAGTCCATTAATTAATTAGGTGGTTTCTTTTCTTTTCTTTTCTACGTTGTTGATTATTCATGTTGCTCAATCCAATCATACCCGACCCGACTCATTGAGCCAATGCTGTTGCTGGAAATCCTATCAATATTGTTTTCATTAAAACTTTTAATTAGCTACAAAATTGATATATATATATACATATATAATGACATAGAGTTGTCATTACAGATCAATTTTCTTATATATGAGTTACCGAATAAATTATCTAAAACGACTTATATATAAAAAGATTTGGTCCCACCTCCAAATCAGTATAAAAAAAGTAGAAAATGCCGGAATTTTTGTCAAAAATCGACGGACATTTGCAAATACAACTCGATTTTGATTGTATTTATAAGTTTAAACTTAGAAGGATATATTCAATTGAGATTCTGTTTGATTTTTTTGGACTTTAAAAAGTCAGTGGATTTAGAAAATCCATAGACTCTATACAGAGTTTAACTGACTTTTTTATTGATTTATATGGATTTTCATAGATTTGACAGAATTCAGAAATACACATTTTTTTATTTATTTAAATGGATTTCCATAAACCACGCCCCTAAAACTATTGATGCAAGCGTATATCGAACACACTTGTATATAAAAAAAATTATCTAAATTATTTAGAAAAAATATCAAAAAATATATCTTCATTGTTATTAGCAATACTTGTTCTCAATGCATTAGCTTGTTTTGGTTGGCTTCGAGAAAGCAATTCCAAATTTTCCTCTTTCACAGATGCGGTGTGTAATCTAATCCAAGCTAGTACTAACTCTGCTTGTGTTTGAAATGGGAACTTGTGATTTGAAAATTACCAAAAATTCTCTCAATCACATTTCTTAATCATGCATGAGGAAGAAGAAAGATTGAATAATTGCATTTCTGGAGTGGGTTTGAAATGGGAACTTGTGATTTGAAAATACCAAAAATTCTCTCAATCACATTTCTTAATCATGCATGAGGAAGAAGAAACATTGAATAATTGCATTTCTGGAGTAACGACCTTGACCACCAAATTTTTTTTAGATGATATCGAACACCACGCAATGGGGAGTTGACGTCGATTATTGGAGTGACGACCTTGATATTGCTAACATAACGATATACTATAATTTTTAAAGAAAAAAATATAATTTTAAAATACAGTTTTCACGATAATAATAATGGTAGTGAAGAATATGTGATGCTTATCGAAGAACATGGTTAGATTTTATTTTGTTTGAAGAAAGAGTAGGAAGATTCGTTTGAAGAAGAGCAGGAAGATGGACAGTTTTTCGAATTTGTACACTATGAGGCTGTGTAGAATTTTGTGGTTCGAAATACACTACTTTCTTCTCTTTCAGAGTTTTTGAGAGAATCCATTGAAATCTCTACTTTTTAGAAGAGATTTTGAATAGTGAAATTAATTTATATTTTTGAAGGAGAATCCAACTAAATCTATAGAGTATTAAAATCCATAGATTGTTGAATACCTAAAAATTTCTAAAGACTTTTTAAAATCCGTATTGAATACCTCAAAATTTTGAAAGACTTTTAAAAATTCGGATTGAATACCCCCTGATTTTAAAAGTCCAAAAAAATCCAACAGAGTCTCAATTGAATACACCCCCCTTAATGGTAGGCTTCCGATCCCTTCTGAAACTAGGGAAAAATTCATTTTATGTCCTGTAATTTAGGCATAATCCAATTTATATCCTTTAAGTTTTCACTTTTTCAATTTACATCCTTTTTGGTCTAATTTATATCCTTTTAGTCGAAATTTTTTTAAACTCACCGGAATGTGAGAAATAAATTGGGATTCCGGCCAAATAGTCCAATTTACGTCCTTTAAGTTTAAAAATTAAAATTTAATAAATAATTTTTTAAAAAATATCATTAAAATTTTTAAAATATTATTAAAAATCCGAAAATATCATTAAAATTAAAAACTATAAAATGTGTAAAATAAAATTCAAAATATCTTATTTAATTTTTTAAAAATCTCACTAAAAATTTAATATGT
Source organism: Galeopsis tetrahit (assembly GCA_963675135.1). Taxonomy (NCBI): domain Eukaryota; kingdom Viridiplantae; phylum Streptophyta; class Magnoliopsida; order Lamiales; family Lamiaceae; genus Galeopsis; species Galeopsis tetrahit. The sequence goes on from OY776119.1 coordinate 93,957,215, forward strand.
GTAAAATAAAAATAAAAAATTTACAATTCAAAAAATCGAAAATGTTTTACTTAAAATTAAGAAATTCAAAAATCTCATTAAAAATTCTAAAAATTCAATAAGGAAAATAAAAATTATTAATATTTCATTAAAAATCTGACTTGCACTACAAAAAACGCGCGGTTTACCGACGGAATTGTGGTCGGTGGGCGTGGTTTTCGACGGAACTACCGACGGAATAATTCAGTCGGCTCTAGTCTCGTCGGCCCGGTTTACCGACATAATTTTTTTTTCCGTCGGTAGTCCCGACGGATTCCCGACGAAATAAATCAGTCGAGTCTGCCGACGGATCTCATTCCGTCGGTAGACCGAATGACCCGTTTTGAAACCAGGTCTGATTTCTGTCGGTAATTTCGTCGGCCGTCCGTCGGTAGTACCGACGGACTTACCGACGGAAATTTATTTTAGAATTTTTTTTAACAACAATATATCCGTCGGCTTCTGTCGGGAATTCCGTCGGTACCTTCCGACGGATCTGCCGACGAAACTCGATTTTATATTTTTTAAATTCGGAATTATATTCAGTCGGTGCCCGTCGGGGGTTCCGTCGGTAAGTTAACCCAAAAAAATAAAAATTGGCGTGGATCGGACCCGACCCCGCCCCGGTCCGCCCCGCCCCGACCCGTGATCTGTTATTAAGGCCACCATTTATTTTGGCCTTGCCAGGAATCGAACCCGGGTGTGTGGGCGCCTAGTGAGGGGCGCCTACCACGCAGACAGGTGTGTTACTTGTTCGTAATTGTAATATTAATTGTATATGTACTCATTTTCGGCCCATTTTTTTTTTAAATTCACAAAATTAATTTCTTTCATATATATCAAATAATTATATTTTAAATCTATAATTTATATTTTTATAATTTATATATTTTAAAATACTAAAATATTCATATTTTAACTAAAATACTAATATTTTTTAGTAAAAAATTCTTTTTTTTTGCTAATTATTTTTTAAAAAATTTCAAAAAATTAATTTCATTCACATAAATTAAATAATTAAATTTGTAATCTATAATTTATATATTTTTAAATACTAAAATATTCATTTTTTTTACTAAAATATTCATTTTTTTGCTAATTATATTTTAAAAAATTAAAAAAAATTAATTTCTTTTCACAATTTTTAGTTGTAACTTAATGATAAATAAATATTTTTAAATTATACTTCTAATAAAATAATTAGCTTAAGTTCTAGCCTCTATTTGTTCCGTTTGAAACGGAGAATCATCTTCATCACTCATGTCCTTTGTAGGGACTTCTACCATTGATCTTGCCTTTACTTTGCTAATAGCGTGTCATTCAATTTTACTACGTGATCGTACTGGATACTTGCAGTAGTATACTTGAGATACTTGATGGGCAAATACAAATGGATCATTCCCGATATAGCTCCTTTTCGAATTAACATCGACGAGTTTGTACTCCGGATGAATCCTTGTTCCTGAAGGGCCTGAATCAAACCAATGACACTTGAACAACGCTATAGTCTTTGCTGGATATCCTGGATATTCTACTTCAACGACTTCGTGCAACACCCCATAGTAGTCACTTGCATCTGCATTGTAGTTTGCACTGCTAATGCAAACACCACTGTTGGTAGTCGCTTTTCTTGATGCATACTCAGATGTATGAAATCTGTAGCCCTTCACAATATAACCGTTGTAAGTCTTTACACGACGTAGTGGTCCTTTGGTGAGATCCTTTAAGAATCGATTCTCAAAATCGTTTGACCGTCCCTATACAGTTCAAATAATTAACATTAATTATGAATCATATTTATTTACGTAAAATTTAAAGAAATGGTACTCACACAACGTTGGAACCATCGGGCAAAATCACGTTGAAGACGAGCATCTATATTTGTATCTGAGATGTTTTGTTCTATTCGTCTTAGTTCTTGAGTATACATCCTAATTCACAACATCCAATCACAATTAATATTAAATTACATAAATGAAGTAATGATAAAAATATGAAATACTTACTCAGTGTAAGGCTGAACTTCATCACAATTCAATAACACATACGTTTGTGCTATTTCTGCCTCTCTGTTCGACTCCCACTCTCGTTTTGTGAATTTTCCTATTGGTCGTCCCTTAGACTTGAATATAGACAGCATTCCATCGACCTCTTCACCGATATTGTCTATATCTCTACCACCGTAGTTGCGTGGTTCGCTTCTCAACCGAGTGTTGACATGGTCTTCAAAATAATAAGAACAAAACATGCCAACCTCTTCATTCAAATATGCATTAACAATCGATGCTTCCACATTTGCCTTTTGTTTAGCATTGCGTTTCAAGTTGTGGAGATATCTGATTTATAATAAAAAAACATATATTTTAATTCAGTGAACATGCATGTAGTATATATAAAAAATGAAAAATGTAAGAGTTTACCTTTCAAATGGGTACATCCACCTGTACTGCACTGGACCACAAATTCTGGCTTCATACGCTAAATGAACGGGTAAGTGTTCCATGGAGTTGAAGAAGCTAGGTGGAAAAATTTGTTCCAACTTACACAAAATCACTGGAATGTCTTGCTCCAAACGAATCATATCATCGATCTTGATCGTTGAAGATGTTAAATCTCTAAAAAAAAAAAGACTTAATTCAGTGATAGCCCTCTACACATTGAGAGGAACAACGTCTCGGAACGCAATCGGTATCAAGCGCTGCATAAAAACATGACAATCGTGACTATTCATCCCTGAAACCTTACCCCTGTTTATGTCTGCGCATCGACTCAAGTTTGACACGTAGTTGTCTGGAAAATTCAACTCGTGAATCCAACGACACAGTTGTTGTTTCTGTGGCTTATCCAGTGTGTAGCAAGCCTTCGGATATTTACCTGTACTGGGATCCATTTTCAACTCTTCACGACGACAATAAATGTTCAACTCTTCCCGGGACTTTGGAGTATCTTTCGTCTTGCCTTCTGTGTTCATCATTGTGTGGAACACACTATCAAACACATTCTTCTCAATGTGCATCATGTCCAAATTGTGTCGGATAAATAGTGAACTCCAGTATGACAAATCCCAAAAAATACTCTTTCTATTCCATCCACCTGGGATTCGACCGTTGTGTTCAGCTGCATTTTCCTTAGTAGATTTTTTCAAACCCGTCCACTGAATCTCATGTAACAACGTTTATCCTGTACGGTAACATTATACTAGAAGAAATTAATAAAACATATACGTATAACATTATACTAGATCAAATAATTGTATAATTAAAATACCGTTTCGAAGGGGCGGTCGATTGTGTGTAACTGTTCTGTTCTTCAAGAAGTTGTTCTTATTTCTTCTAAATGGATGATCTCGAGGTAAGAACTCTCGGTGATTATCGAACCATGTAACATTCCTACTCTTCTCAAGACTGAAAGCTTCAGAAAAATCCATACAATACAGACATGCTTGAAACCCAGCCGTTTTCCACCCAGACAACATAGAATATGCAGGAAAGTCGCTAATGGTCCACAATACAGCAGCACGCATCGTGAAATTTTGTTTTCTGAACACATCATACGTTTGGACACCACTTTCCCATAAAAAGATCAAGTCTTTTATAAGAGGCTGGAGATAAACGTCAAGTTTATCCTTTGGATTCGACGGACCTGGCACCAATACAGTTAGAAACATTGTTTGAGGTTTCAAGCACATCCATGGAGGAAGATTATACGGAGTCAAAATCACCGGCCACAACGAATACTTCTTTCCAAAGCTCCCAAACGGTGCAAAACCATCAAGTACACAAACCTAGCCTCACATTCCTCGGTTCAGAAGAAAAATTGGGATACACGTTGTCAAGATGTTTCCAGGCCTCCGAGTCCGCCGGATGTCGCATCTCCCTAGACTCGGTCGAAGACGAATCTGTTGCATACCATGTCATGTGTTGTGTTGTGGCAGTAGATTGATACAATCTCATTAAACGAGGAATGATTGGAAGATAATACATCTTCTTGTGTGCCACTTTCTTCTTCGACGACTTCGATTGACCAGCGGGCCCCTTCCGACGTGCCTCTTTGTAACGAGGATGACCACACATCCTACACATTTTCAGATTGCTATCTTCATCACCCCAATATAACATGCAACCGTTTATACAACAATCAATCTTCTCAACCGGCAATCCCATATTTTTCAGCATTTGCTTGCTTTGATGATACGTTGTAGGCACCTTATTCTCAGGAGGGCAGATCTCACTGCATAATTGTGTCATTTGCTCATATGCCCTGTTAGAAAGCTTGTTCTCGGTCTTGATAGCCATAAGTCGGGCATTAAATGACAGTTGAGAGTGTGAATCACAACCCGAATACAAATCTTGATCGAGAAATTTGAGCATTTCATAAAACTGAAATGCTTCATCCGTCGGCCCCTCTTCTACATTTGAAAAACCGGCTTCCATTATCATTGTTTGATACATATTGGGTTCTCCCTTCCCAAGTTGTTCTTCCCCACCAAATTGTTGTTCCCCACCAAACTGTTGTTCCCCACCAAACTGTTGTTCCCCACCAAATTGTTGTTCATTACTCGTGCCGACTTGATTACCATATATTTGTCTTTCATAGATACCAGCAGTGTAATAGTATAAAACTTGATCAAAGTTATAAGGCCAACGTACTTCGCCGTGAAATGTCCAATTATAATAATTAACAGTGAAACCATTCTTCAGAACATGTACCAAAACCTTATTAATCGACTTAAATATTTTATTCTGACATTTTTTGGCATTACACGGACACTTGATACAATCCCCATGCATGTAATGTGGGTGGAGCTTTGCAAATTCAACAAATGACACAAGTTCATTGTAAAATTCACTATTCACATTTCCTAAAATGAACCTAGGAGTTTCGTACATCCATCGACGATCCGGCAATTCCATCTGTTAAACATTTAACATAAAATTCTTACAAACATATAAAAAAATGCACAACTAATTAAACTACAAACAATATAATTAAAATACACAACTAAACTACAAATATATAAAATGCACAACTAATTAAACTATAACCATATAAAATGCACAACTAAACTACAAAATTTAACCAAGTAAAAAAGAAAAACGTACCGAAATTTGCTTGCTCTCATACAATTTCCACAATTTTTTTCGACTGAGTGAGAAAGGGGAAAAAAGTTTCTGTAAATATTACGCGCTACCGACGGATTTTGAAATTCCGTCGGTGCGTACATTTTGAATCTACCGACGGATTCTAAAATTCCGTCGGTAGGGTGCCGCCCAAAATTCCGTCGGTAGAGTACTTGGCCGACGAAATTTCCGTCGACAAACTTTATTTCCGACGGAATGTTTATTTCCGTCGGTAATATTGGCGGGATAAAATAAAAATCGAAAAAAAAATAAAAAATACTTTACTTTATACCAAAATCTAACGAAAAATTATGTATTATGTATAAATTAAAAACAATAACATAAATAAACAATCTATTGACAAACAAGCATCAACCGAAATAAATATGTCCAACAGAAAATTAAATAGTTTGACAGAAAAAATAAATAGTTCGACAGAAAATTAAATAGTTCGACAGAAAAATAAATAGTTCAAACATCAACCATTATACTAAAAAAAGTCATCACCACCAATGAAAACCAAGCTGTCGTCTGCGGCTGCATCTGGATTTGGATCTGGAGCATTGAAAGGGGGAACTGAACCAACCGGAGCATCGAAAGGCGGAGGGGGAACGCTCATCGCCTGTTCAAAGCATGTATTTATTTGTTCAGAAGACATCCCCAACGATCGACCCATAGTGTCAGTTAGCTGTCGTAAGTAGTGGTTCATCATGTGTACTACGTTCGGGTCCGGAACAGTAGTGGAGGATACAGAGGCCTGCGATGCACGCTGGGACGAACTGGACGACGCAGCTCTCACTGAGCGGCTCATCCGGCCAAGGCCAAGGACCCGTCCTCGATCAGCCGGGGCAACGTCCAGGTAAATCCGATTAAGATCAGGCGGAGAGGGAGCGCTGGGCCCGGCTTCAGCAGAAGCCTGTGTCGACTCCATTTTCGTTCGTACCCAACGTCTACACCACGCCACGACTACGCCAAGCAGTCCTCCAGGTGTACATTACCTCATTATACCTAGATTGACATGAAGCGGCCCAGTGCTTGTGAATATCGTCGTCCGAAAAAACTCCCTAAGCCAATAAGCATGTTTCTGCACATATTCGATCAGCATATTTATCAAATAATATATATAATAAATTGTTTATTAATATTTAATTGAATGCACTCAAATACATGGAATTCCTCCCAGTATTCATCATTTTTCGTTTGCGGCACCTTCAGCCAAGAGTAGGCATTCGCAGCAACCTTGCACTTAATAATCGCCTCAGTGCAAATCTTCGACACCTCATTACCAGGAAGTGAGTTGTGACATTATATATTAAGAAAAAATTACATTATAAATTAAAAAATGTACAAAATTGATGCTATTAAATATTGTTAAACCTTAAAATTATTTAATTAATTACTTACTATATTCCATCCTCAATCCATACTCTCAGTCTGGTTTCTCGAGCCCGCGTGAGATGTCGATGAGCTGCTGACGACTGAGATGACGGCGGCGAATACTGTGGAACGGATGACGACGATGTCATCATAGGAGGCTCAACAGGCGTAAGTGAGCCTCTCCTACGACGTCGAGATCTTGAGGCCCCACTAGCATCTTGACTCATCTATTTTAATAAATAATATTTAAAAGTATAACAAATAAATTAATAATTAATATAGTAATGAAATCAATAATTACCTAATTTAATTAATAACATTTTGGTAATTTAAGTCAATAATTTCCTAATTTAATCAATAACAAATCACGTTACTAATGAAATCAATAATTTACCAAACTAATTAATAATGACTTAATTTAAACAATAACAATAATTACTATATTAATCAAACCGTACAACACCCCTACTTATAAGAATAATTACTAATTTAATCAACAATAATAACCTAGTTTAATTCTAAGAATAATTACTAATTTAATCAACAATAATAACCTAGTTTAATTATCAAAACGAACTAACAAGAACTACATTATATATTTGAACTAACATACATTAATTAATTACAATTAACCAATAAAAAACATATAATCCACGTACTAACATATATTTGAATTAATTATACATATATATTCATCAACTACGTACATGAAATTTTATAATAATTAACATGCAATTTATAATACAATAACTTAATTAAAATTAATTAAGAATTTATAAAACGTACCGTTTAAATTGAAGAAAATTGGAGTAGATAATCGTTATGCCCTTTGTCGATCAATCCACGCACAAGAAAATCCAATCCACGAGGAGAGAACAGGAGACGAACAGGGAGAGGGGGACGAAAGTCAAATTTTTTTTCCTTCGGCAGTTCTTATAAAAAAAAATTGTGGCTACCGACGGATATTTCCGTCGGTAGCACGCGAATATTAATGCCAGTCAAAGCGGGTCGACTACCGACGGATATTTTCCGTCGGCAGTCGAAATTTGAACGACCGACGGAAAAAATCCGTCGGGAAGCAAGGCTAAACGACACCGTTTGGCCGCGGAACTGAATTCCGTCGGGAAGTCCGTCGGACGGTCCCGACGGATCTTGGATTCCGTCGGGATTCAATCGATTCGAAAATTCCGTCGGCGATCCGTCGGTAGTCTTCCGTCGGTAAACTCCACGTTTTTTGTAGTGTTGATTCGGACTCATCCGCCATTAAAAATTTTCTCGAACTCCTAAATTTTTTTGTATTCCACGCCTTGATTGGTTGTAGAACCATGTCAAATTCATTTTAATGAGGTTTTTAGAATTTCATAATTTTTAATTTTATTTTTAACATTTTTTAATTTTTAATTTATAGATTTTTTATATTAAAAATTTTATGTTTTTATGAGATTTTTAGAAATTTTTTATTTTTAATTTACAAATTTTTAGAATTGTAGATTTTTTAATTTTTTTAGAATTTTAGAATTTTTTGAATTAAAGGACGTAAAATGGACTATTTGACTGATATTCCAATTTTCCGGCGAAAAGGATATAAATTGGAACTAAAGGACATAAATTGGACACCCTATGACGTAAATTGAAAAAGTGGAAACTTAAAGGATATAAACTGGATTAGGTCTAAATTACAAAATGAAATTTTCTCTCTGAAACTACTTGATTTTTGTTGCATTTATACTTAATGGTAATGGTAGGCTTCCGACGGAGTTATATTTTGGGGCATCAAGAAAATGAGTATAGTGCATATATGAAAGTCGACAAATTAATTAAAAAACACCTCAGGAGTACTTTTCATAAATTAACCAGCTGAAAATAGTGCAGGGACATATATAGTCCTTATTTAATGTATAATGTCACATAAATCAGACATATTGTGGAATGTAGGTTTTGTGGTCGAGGTTAATGTTGGCGCCGTCCCACATGAGGGAGGAAGAGAAATACCAGGCGCTGATGTCCTGAAATGCAACCCATGAACCGGTTGTAGCAGAGATTCCAACTTGAACATGCTTTGGAAGAATTGTTTTCAAGTCAAACACGTAACTGAGTGTTGATGTTTCCGATCCATAGGTGGCAACAACACTTATGGTCCTAGTAGGGGAGAAGTAGTATATGCGTGCAGTCACATCTTGTCCCACCCCTGAGAAGGCCGACACATTTTGAGACACTCTGGAATTTATGTTGATTCCGACGTGTGTGTATTTCGGATCCCAAGGATTGGGGGCGGGGTCGAATTCGACCGAAAACACTGAGGGGGGGATTGTAGAGTCCAAAATTCCCCTCGGCTGAACCTGGAGGGATGGGAGAGTTAACGGGTGCGATGAAGAAGGCCAATCCTTCCCATGGTGGATTTGGGTTACTAGGAGTGCTCACGATTTTAAACTTTATGGTAGTTTCGAACGTCGCTTGAACTCCTTCATCCCAGAACTTCACCGGCGGGAAGTACACAAGCCGCCCGATGCTGCCTCTCGTGGGCACACCCGAGCAATTGACACCTGTGAGACGTGCAATTGAGGTAGAAGATGGAACAAATGCATCGCCTTGGTAGATTAGCGAGGGTGAAATCGAGCTGAAGGTATCGTAGGTGAAGCTGGACGTTGTGTCTCCTTGAGACACCACCTTGTTTGCTAGTACGAGAATGAGGAGGAGGACGAAGAAGGAAAGTAGGGTGTTTGAGAAAGCCATGCCTTAGGGTTTTCTTTAGCTGTATTTGGATGTTACTATAAGATTTGCTTCTCCCTTCTCCCTTATTTATAGTACTCCCTCCGTCCGTATTCACCTATAAGTTTTTCATACCCTGACTTTTTTATAAATACTTTAAATTTTTTATTCTTACATTTTACTTTATATCTATTACTTTTTCTCTCTAACTATCTATCCCATTCAATCAATCACATCACTTGTACTATATCTATTATTTAATCACTTTTCTTAATTTTTGTGTAAAAAAGTAATAGGAATCTTAGTACTATCATTTAATTTAGAGAAAATTTATAAAAAAGACCATTTAGACACCTAGCTTCTTAATAAAGGACAACTATTATAATCTTTTTAAAAAAGGACAAAAACGCATGTTAATAACCCATTATACCCTTATATTTAAATATGGAAATTAATTTATTAATTTAATAATTAAATAACAAGTCTTCATCTTCCTTATTTGTCGCCATAGATTCAACCACATACCTCTTCAATTGATTATCAACATTGGCAAATGTTACCTGATCCAGGCGCTCATAGTTTCTGCTAGAATCCCATACGGGTTTCTTGGCCGGAAAACTCAAATCTTCAAGCTTTTTTGGTTAATCCATGATGAATCAAACATAATCCCGCTGCATCTACAAACGATTGGCCATAGATTTCAGATTGGTGAAGCAACAATCCTCGATTTCCTCTTGAAATCGAGGGATCTTTTTCTTCTTTTAGTTTCTGTTTCAGTTTTGGGTGACCCCTCACGCCCAAAAACGGATTTCCGATGATTCTCAAAGTTTCTGCTGCTTAGAGGCTTGTTCCTCTCTTTCAACGACGGCCATGGCTATAAGGTCTCGTCTCCTTTGCTCTTCCATAATTGTTTCCTCGATCTGTTCTTTCGACTGCACATGATCAAGAGACTTTCCACGCGATCGTTTCTTTATATTACTAGGGGATTCAAACTTCACCGATTTCTTCATTATGGATGACGGACGCGAAGCCGCCGGAGATACAGTAGAAACTTTTAATTCCAAGGGTCAGATGAAGAGTTTTGCCAAGGGTATGATTTTTAATTCCACACGTACACACATAATTTGCAAAGAATTTAGGATTTTTTGAGATGATTTTAATTTAGGTTCAATTTGCTCAGTTTTCGTGTAATTGTGATGATTTACGTGCGCGTTGCTGAAATGTAGTTCATGATTATTTGTTATTGGTTTAGTAAAGGGATAATGCAGATCTTATTTTGCATATGTATACGTATTTTTGCATTATTCATTTTATTATGCAGTTTTAGATTTCATTGTTCTGCATTATTCATTTTATTATGCAGATTTAACTTTTATATTACTTTTCCAACAATGGTCTAGGGAGAAAAATGTTCTTCTCACTTCTCACTTCGTCTTCTTCCGTACTTCACGGTTTCCAACAAATTGAAAAACCCCAAAATTCTGCACAAAATTAAGCTCTTCTGACCGGTGTTAATTAATTTTAGGAAGGATTTTAATTAATTGCGTAATTCTTGGAATTAATGAGCTAATAGAGTCAGCTTTAAATTTCAAACATAAGGTTTTAATTAATTGCGTAATTCTTAGAATTAATGAGCTGATAGAGTCAGCTTTAAATTTCAAACATTTAAAGAATTTATCCATATTAATTCCGAATTTTATGTATTAAGGGCATGATGGTACATTTATATGCCATTTTGTCCTTATTCTGAAACTATTTTGAATCATGTCTTTATTTAAAAAAACACTAGGTGAAATGACCTTTTATGTGAAATCCCCTTTAATTTAATTTATGCTGCAATAGTGCTAATTTTCGGATGATTTGCTATTTACCACTCTCTAGTTTCTTATACTCCCTCTGTCCTGGGAGAATTTGCATAGTTTGACCGACATGTATTTTAAGAAAAATAGATTTAGTGGTTGATGGTGTAAGATAAAAAATGCATATTTTAGGTGGTTTGATAAGGTGTAAAGTAAAATGTATGAAAAAAAAGAGTGACTTAATTTTAAAAATAAAATGAATTTGTAAGATTATTAATTTTGTGGGTTATTTCAATATAATATTAAGAGTGTGCAAGTAATTTTGAATCGTTCCATTAAAGAAAGTGTGCAAGTAATAATGAAATAGAGAAAGAATACATTAATGGAATGACGTAGAAACTAGCTACATGTTGCAATTCTATTGATTCTAAGTAAATGGCAAATACTAGTAACCAATTGTCCTTATTGCAGCTGTCCCTCTTGCTGGTACATCATGTGCCTTTTGCAGGATATAGCGGTCAACTACATGGATATTATGCTTTAGTATTCACACCCATGGCATGCTCTCTCTTCACACTCATGGGAACATTGATTTCAGTTTGATTCCTTCCTTACGTTTTTTTTATGTATTCCAATTCATTGTAAAAAAAAAAAATTCAGTTCAATTATTTAGTCGTTATAATTTTCCTTATGTTGCGTTTATTATATATTTTGAGCTAGTTGGCCGGTAATATTGGTTGAAATATTTTGAACAAATTAATTGAAAACTTCAGAATTAGAGATTAACACACTTTTAAATTTCAAGTCTGCACCACCCGAGACGTGCAATTGAGGAAGAAGATGTAACAAATGCATCACCTTGGTAGATTAGCAAGGGCGAAATCGACACACTACAACACTCAATGGCAATATAACTATTAACTGTTCATAATTTTGTAAAATAGACATTTTCAATAATATATTTTAAAAGTTATCTTGAATATTAAACCGGTATTAAAGGCCCGGTTAAATGCCCCCTTCTTATTATGTTTTCACTCTATTTTCATTTATTTTTTAAAGTATAATATAAAAAAAACTGTATTACCCCCAATGATGAGTTCACCCTACCCCTACCCCTACAAACACAAAAACAAAAAACCAAAAAATTTAATAAAACAAATAAAAAATTTGAAATCTTGAAGCAATTCACTAAACTTGAATATACACGGTTTGAGTTACACTAGTCGGAAATTTGAGTTTCGATACATATATGTAAATGTCGTTTATATATATATATATATATATATATATATATATATTTGAAGTATTGGATAATATTTGTTTATATTTAGTTATTTTTTTATGTTATTATTGTTTTTGGATAATGTTTATTTAAATTTAGTCATATATCACTACAAGAAATTGTTGAATTGCCTACAAAATTTTTAACGAAAATAATTTCATCTTTAAATATTGAGAATCACTACAAAAAATGCTTTGATTAGACACCAAAATTTTGAGGCCGACATAAATCAGTCTCAAATAGATAATGATTTGAGACCTTAATCCCAAAAAAAATCAAGTTTTGAGACTGTTTTCAATTCGGTATTTAATATTATGTTTTCAGACCGCTTAGCCACCGAATTTCAGTCTCTAACCCTAATTATTAATTATATATTACATAAGGTTGGTTGAGGGTATATTTGTCAAAATTTGATTCTTAATTCAAGCTCTAAAACAATCTAATTACTCCATCTCAATTTACAATCTAATTCAAGAATGTATCTAAAAATAATTTCTAAAGCTCCATATATTAAAATTGTGATTACACTACAACACTATACCATACAGATACTCCTTCAATGCAAAAAATGCATATAATTATGAGGAAAAGGAATAGAAATTAATAAACCTGTGTTATTTTGGCAGAGAAAATCAGCACAGTCAGCCATTCTTGGGCTTCCCATATTAGGCGCTTCCATTCCAACTTCATTGCAGAAATTCCAAGCTTCAAATGCAAATCTTGAATTAGGGTTCTTCATTCCTGGGTCTCCCACCACTGAAACATATGAATTTTCATCTCGAATTTGTACTATTGAAATTGAATCATGTCCTTGGATAAGATCAACATAGATGACAAGAACAAGAAGAAGAAGAAATTTCATAATTAATTTTTCTTTAAATTCTCAACAACATTGATGGATCCTAATTCTTGATTTTCATTATTGGGGCTTTGTGTTATTGAGAATATTTCCCACGCTTCCCTAATTTTCTCTCTTATCTTTCTTCAACAAGAAATCGGTCACAATCTCTTAAATTCTGTAATTTTAATTTATTTTTAAAAATATTTTTCTCTTTCCTCCCTCTTGCAGTTTACATAATTTTCTCTCTCCTCTAACTTCTCTTTTTTATTTTTATGAAACTTAATTTTCTGTCTCCTCTAACTTCTTTTTTTTATTTTTATAATGTCGCGTAATTATTTACGCGAGTCTCATACTAGTATATATATATACATACGGTTTAAGCTTTAATTTTCAATTGAAAGATATGAAATATGAATTCCTTATTATTTCTATCAATGAAAAAAGTGATAATTGTTGTTACTGAAAAAGTGTAGGTCTTTCTAATTGAAAAGTGGTGACTATTAAAACAATGCATATTTCATATCTTTTAATTGAAAATTAAAGCTTAAACCGTATATATATATATATATATATATGCATTGCTTATTATTTCTATCAATGAAAAAAGTGATAATTGTTGTTACTGAAAAAGTGTAGGTCTTTCTAATTGAAAAGTGGTGACTATTAATATTAAAAAGTGGTAATTTTATTACTGAAAAGTGAATTGAAAAGTGGTGACTATTGTTATTGAAAAGTGACGACTATTATTATTGAAAAATGGTAATTTTGTTATTGAAAAGTGTTAATTTTGTTATTGAAAAGTGACTACTATTATTATTGAAAATTGGTAATTTTGTTATTGAAAAGTAATTTTTTTTTACTAAAAAAAGTATTTAAAAATTATTTTACTGATATTTTTTTTAATAAAAAAATTATTACTAATACGGTCACAAGGATTCGAAACTGTGATCTCATGCCATTATTGAAACCGCTTGAAGAAAAGTTAATTTGACAAAAAATTTCAATCTAAATTATACATATTGATTGACCTGTTCGTGCACTGTGCACAGTATGCACAGAAGACCAACTAAATAATGATATGTTAGAACTAGAATACATATGTTAAGCTATAATACCTTTCGATTAGGGCTAAAACTTGTTACAGAATTGTATCCACAAAGCAACTCCTTACAAATGATAAATCAAGACAACTAGAAACGCAATGAATTTGAAACGTATAAAGAACTCAAAGAAAGAACACGGGATTTACGTGGTTCGATCAAATGATCTACGTCCACGGAGGATAGAAGACTCTCTTCACAAATCACAAATGAAAGTTACAGATTACAAGTATTCACTAAGCTTGATCTCTCAAAACTCTCAAATTCAGTAACCTACAACCTATGCACTAGATGGTGTATTTATAGATGTACAATGCATTGGATAACCGCCACTAACCAACTAACTAACTAACAGAAATAACAGAATTAACTAACACTGAAAACTAGATTTCAGTAGACTTGACCCAGCGGAGTTGTCTCAGCAGACTTGGGATAAGCAGACTTGTCTTCAGCAGACTTGGCCCCAACTCTCCTGAACTGACTTCAGATAACTTGTCTAGCAGAGTTGTCCAAACTCATAAGCAGAGTTGTCCAAACTCATCAGCAGAGTTGTCCAAGCTCAATAATTTCAGATTAGTTGACTCCTAATAAGACCACTAAACCTTATCAGTTGAATTACTCCTTAACTCAACTTTGCTGAACTCCAAGATCAGAACAATAGCAACTCTTCTGATAGATAGAATTAGATGACATCCAATATTGCATTAATTCTAACAATTCTCCACCTTAATGCAAGATTGCCTTCTTCCCAGCCCTCCTCAAGGCTGTTTGTTCATTCTCTTCTTAATGAACATCCCAGGTACTAAGGTTTACCACCTCCATGCAATGGTTGAACTTATTGCTTGGTAATGCCTTAGTTAACATATCAGCTGCATTCTCTTCTGAAGCTACCTTCTGAACTTCAACAATGCTCTTCTCCAAAATGTCTCTAACAAAGTGCAACTTCACATCAATGTGCTTTGACCTCTCATGAAACACTTGATGTTTTGCTAGATGAATTGTACTCTGATTATCACACAACACAGGAACACTTTTCTGAAATATGCCAAAATCTCTCAGAATGCCCTTCAACCACATTGCTTCCTTCACAGCTTCTGTTAAGGCTATGTATTCAACTTCTGTTGTGGATAAGGTCACCATAGATTGTAAAGCTGCTCTCCAGGTGATAGCAGTGCCATACAATGTAAACACATAACCAGATAAAGACTTCCTTGTATCTATGTTTCCAGCAAAATCAGAATCCACAAATCCAATCAAAGGTCTCTTGGTATCAGCTGATTTTTCAAACAATAATCCTAAGTCTTCTGAACCATTCAGATATCTTAGAATCCACTTTAAAGCTTCCCAATGTAGCTTTCCTGGATTTCCCATGAACCTACTCACCATACTAACAGCATAGGCAAGATCTGGTCTGCTACAAACCATAGCATACATGAGACTTCCAACTCCATTTGCATATGGAACAGTAAGCATCTGCTTCTTCTCTTCAGCTATTTGAGGAGATTGCTTGGCTGACAACTTGAATTGCTGGCCAAATGAGGTACTAACAGGTCTGGACTGGTGCATAAGGAATCTTCTCAACACCTTCTGGATGTAACCTTTCTGGGACAAAAACAACTTCCCTGCTTTCCTGTTTCTGAGAATATCCATGCCTAATATTCTCTTGGCTTCACCCAAATCCTTCATCTCGAACTTGCTACTCAGGTGCTGCTTCAGCTGGGTAATCTTTCTCATACTCTTGCTAGCTATTAACATATCATCTACATAGATCAGTAGATAGGTGCTCTCTAGATAATCTTGTTTACCAATATATACACATCCATCATATTTGCTTCTTAAGAAACCCATAGAAAGCATGAATGTATCAAACTTTCTATACCATTGTCTAGGACTCTGCTTGAGCCCATACAATGATTTCTTAAGCAAGCATACCTTACTTTGAGTTTAAGGTATGATAAACCCTTCTGGTTGATGCATATATATTGTTTCAGCTAGTTCTCCATGTAGGAATGCAGTTTTAACATCTAGCTGATGTAACTCAAGATCATCTTGAGCAACCTTAGACAAAAGTAATCTTATTGAACAGTGTTTAACAACAGGAGAGAATACCTCATTGAAGTCTATGCCTTCTCTTTGTGTGAATCCTCTTGCCACCAACCTAGCCTTGAATCTGATCTGCTCTCTAGCACCACCAAATCCAACTTCAAGCTTCTTCTTGAACAGCCATCTACAGCTGACCAACTTCTGGTTGT
The DNA here is from genome assembly GCA_963675135.1 of Galeopsis tetrahit. Classification (NCBI taxonomy): domain Eukaryota; kingdom Viridiplantae; phylum Streptophyta; class Magnoliopsida; order Lamiales; family Lamiaceae; genus Galeopsis; species Galeopsis tetrahit. The sequence goes on from OY776119.1 coordinate 93,973,713, forward strand.
CTGGCTTCTCCACAAGGATCCAGGTCTCATTCTTCTCTAAGGATTGCAACTCTTCTGACATGGCTGCTATCCACTGCTCTCTTTCAGGACTGGTGATAGCTTCCTTATAGTTTCTTGGCTCATAATGCTCCACCTCTTCTGCTGTGATCAGAGCATATGACACAAGATCAGCCTGACCAAACCTAGATGGGGGGTGAATCTGCCTCCTGAGCCTATCTCTTGCAAGGCTGTAATTTCTCAGATCAGCAGGGTTGTCCTCCATGGCCTCATCTTCTGAATGATCTTCTGGATCATCTTCTGGGACCTGTTCTGGAACAACCTCATCAGGGGTGTTGTCTCCTGTATCAGCAAAGTTGTCCACCTCCTCTGGGGTCAACTCTCCTGATGTGGGAAACTCCACCTCAGCTGAGAAACTCTCTTCTGACTCATTTACAATTTTTCCATCTAGGTCATGGGAATTTCCATTATGAGGATATCCCATTACCTTCTCATTAAAATCTACATCTCTGCTGATTATCACTTTCTTATGACCTGGTTCAAGGCACCATAACCTATAGCCCTTGACACCTATTGGATAGCCAATGAATATACATTTCCGAGCCCTTAGCTCAAGCTTATCCTGTCTAATATGTACATATGCCTGACATCCAAACACTTTAAGTTTTGAATAATCAGACAACTTGCCATACCAGATCTCATCTTGGGTTTTACCTTCTAAAGCATATGAGTGAGTTTTGTTTATCAAGTAACATGCAGTACATACAGCTTCTCCCCAAAAGCTTTTAGGTAATTTAGCATCAGCTAACATGCATCTGACCCGTTCTAGAATAGTTCTATTCATTCTCTCTGCTAATCCATTTTGCTGTAGATTAAGAGGGACAGTTCTATGTCTAGTAATGCCCTTCTCTTTACAAAATTCATTGAATTCAGCTGATAGATACTCAAGGCCATTATCTGCCCTCAAATGTTTTAAGGACTTTCCTTTCTTGTTCTCTATCTCAAGTAGCCATTCTTTGAATTTTGTAAAGGCCTCACTCTTCTGTTTGAGAATGAACACCCAAACTTTTCTAGAATAGTCATCTATAATTGACATGAAATACTTACCTCCACCAATGGTTTCAGTTCTTGATGGCCCCCAAACTTTTCTAGAATAGTCATCTATAATTGACATGAAATACTTACCTCCACCAATGGTTTCAGTTCTTGATGGCCCCCAGACATCTGAATGAACATAATCCAGCAGCTCCTTTGTAGTGTGCTCACCCTTCTGGAATGACTTCTTCTTGGCCTTGCCAAGAATGCACTGCTCACAGAACTCCAGGCTTTTGAATGTCTTCTGGTGGAATGCCCCCTTCTTGGATAACTCCATCAGACCTTTCTCACCCACATGTGCCAGCCTCTTATGCCAAAGCATAACATCTTCAGAACTCATGGTAACATCAGCAGCACCTGTGATTGTCTCACCAATTAAAGAATATAGACCATTAGACTTCTTCCCTTGCATCACTATTCTATCAGCTTTGGTGACAAACAAACATCCTTTTTCAGTCTTGAATTCATAATCCAAAGCATTTAGTGTGCCAAGAGATATAAGGTTTCTCTTCAGATCTGGAACAAATCTGACATTGGTCAGGATCACATGTTTATCATTAAACATCTTCACCCTCACAGTGCCAATACCCCTCACATTGCAGCTTTCATCATTACCCAACAGAACTGAACCACCATCCATCATTTCCAGGTTTTGAAACCAAGATTTGGTGGGACACATATGGAATGAACATCCAGAATCCAACACCCATTCATTAACAAGTTTGCTATCTGTTATGCTCATGACTTCTGCACTATCATATCCTTTTGCCTCTGCTACATCAGCTTTGGCAGGATCAGTAGACTTCTTATGCTCAGGACAGTCTTTAATGAAATGTCCTTCTTTATGGCATTTGTAGCAAGCTCTGCTCTTGGCTACAAACCCATTCTTCTTTTGATTTGGCTTGGCATGAAACTTCTTGCCTTGCCCTCCTTTCTTGTCATTCATGAGTTTGATATTAAGACCCTCAGCTTGGTTCTTGGTCTTCTTGGTTGAGTTTGCTACATGTAAACTCTTAGTTTTCAGAATGGACAAGACTTCTTTGAATTTTGCCTTACCCTCCTTGGTAATCAGCAAAGCATCCTTGAAGCTATCATATGAAGGTGGTAAGGACTCCAATAGTAGAAAAGACTTCTTGTGATCATCTAAGGTGACTCCAACATTTTCAAGATCATCAACAGCTTGCATGAACTCTATTAACTGCTCATCAAGGGTCTTATCATCTGTCATCTTGAAATTGTTGAGCTTCCTTTCCATAAACATCTGGTTTGACAAAGATTGTGTCAAATACAGATCATCAAGGGTCTCAAATACAGCAGCAACATCCTTCTCCTTCATAACTTCCCTGAACACATTGTCTCCCAAACTTAGAACAACAATGTTGTAAGCTTTTTCCATAAGCTCTTCTTTCTTGGCATGGTCTGCATCGGATGCAGCAGGATCAAGAGGAGTGAGGGCCTCTTTCAGCCCATGGTGTGACAGCAGAGCCTTCATCTTGGCTTTCCATAAGCCAAAATCTGTCTTACCATTGAATTTCTCTATCTCCAACTTCATAGAGCCCATTTCTGATTCTTGACTTTATCTTCGACTTCCCACAGACGGCGCCAATTGTTACGGAATTGTATCCACAAAGTAACTCCTTACAAATGATAAATCAAGACAACTAGAAATGCAATGAATTTGAAACGTATAAAGAACTCAAAGAAAGAACACGGGATTTACGTGGTTCGATCAAATGATCTACGTCCACGGAGGATAGAAGACTCTCTTCACTAATCACAAATAAAAGTTACAGATTACAAGTATTCACTAAGCTTGACCTCTCAAAACTCTCAAATTCAGTAACCTACAACCTATGCACTATATGGTGTATTTATAGATGTACAATGCATTGGATAACCGCCACTAACCAACTAACTAACTAACAGAAATAACAGAATTAACTAACACTGAAAACTAGATTTCAGTAGACTTGACCCAGCGGAGTTGTCTCAGCAGACTTGGGATAAGCAGACTTGTCTTCAGCAGACTTGGCCCCAACTCTCCTGAACTGACTTCAGATAACTTGTCTAGCAGAGTTGTCCAAACTCATAAGCAGAGTTGTCCAAACTCATCAGCAGAGTTGTCCAAGCTCAATAATTTCAGATTAGTTGACTCCTAATAAGACCACTAAACCTTATCAGTTGAATTACTTCTTAACTCAACTTTGCTGAACTCCAAGATCAGAACAATAGCAACTCTTCTGATAGATAGAATTAGATGACATCCAATATTGCATTAATTCTAACAAAACTCATGGAATCCAATTCGAGTAGCACTCAACAGTGTGGCACTTCAATTCGAGTAGCACTCAACAGTGTATTGGCGTGGATCAGGGTCCGTTGGGCCCTTTCCACAACCCCAAATGGTTGCGTATTCATCATGCTCACCCACATAACACTCCTTTTCAATTTTTTCCACTTTAACTGATTATATATTAAAATTCACATTAATCAAACTTGTCATTTAAACTACAATTTTTTTCACTTTAACTGATTATATATTAAAATTCACATTAATCAAACTTGTCATTTAAACTACAAAAGTGTATTAGCGTAGTTTAGGGTCGTTGGCCCTTTCCACAACCCTAAATGATTGCGTAATGGCCATGCTCATCCACATAACACCCCTTTTCAATTTTTTCCACTTTAACTGGTTATATATTAAAATTCACACTAATCAAACTTGTCATTTAAACTACATTTTTTTCCACTTTAACTACAACAGTGTATTAACGTAGTTTAGGGTCCGTTGGCCCTTTCCACAACCCCAAATGATTGCATAATAGCCATGCTCATCCACATAACGTCCTTTTTCAATTTTTCCACTTTAATTGATTATATATTAAAATTCACATTAATCAAACTTATCATTTAAACTACATAACCAAATTCAACATAACTTTTCTCATATTAATTAATTTATGAAGTGTTCGTTCATAATTTTATTTTCAAATAACTTTAGATCCTTTTACAATTAGCAATGCCTCTTCTATTTGTAATAACTCATTTTTAAATAGATGATAGAAATTATATTTATATTAACTCATTTTCTAAATGAATGATATAATTTTTTTTTATCTAAAAAACTTTAGGGAACTTTTTAAAATCCTTATGCAAAATTATTTACAAGTATTGTTTAAATATATATAGAAACTTTAAAAAAATTATTAAATGGCACAATATCATGTTGGGAATAAGGAGGACATTTCATACGTATTAAAATGTCAGTAAATATATATATATATATATATATATTCTCATATAAAAAGATATGAAAGATATAACATAATATTATTATGGTGACATATAGAAGATATATTTGATTTTTACTATTTATTAATTAAATATAAGAGTAAATAAATTAATATAACTAAATTCACTTGTACATTCTACAACCCTATTCTCGATTCTTAGTCTTCTACGGTTTCAATATACTGCCGGTTGCTTGGTTGATATAATAATTATTGATTCCTAAATATTTTAATGTACATTTAATACGCAGAAAATACTCCTCAGTTAGAGCATTATGCCTAAATTAATACATGTCAAAATTATGTATTTCCTTAAATTTTTTACAATAATTCAATGATTTTTATCAATTAATATATGTGGAAATGATTATTTTATTTGAGAAAATTATTTTGGACTTCTTAAATTAACGTTGATTTTGAAAATTTATTATTTATAACATATACAATAAAAAAATTAATTATATATGTATATAATTATTTTTAAAATTTACACAAGACAATTACTTGTCAAAGTGGTGGGTGCCTAGAAATGGACACCCATCCACCAGGGAACAAAGGCCAAAATAAAATGGCCAAATTAAATAAAAAGTGTAGGTGTGGGTGTGAATAAAGAAGGTGGGTATGGGTGTGGGTGTGAATAAAGAAGGTGGGTATGGGTGTGGGTGTGAATAAAGAGGGTGGGTATGGGTGTGGGTCAGCGGGTCGGGTCTCGTGGGCGAGTGCTGGTCGGGTTGGTTTTGTATTTTATATAATATCTGGATTTAGGGACCGAATATTCAGTCCCTAATTATATAGACCCATTAGAGACCGTATTTGACTCGAATATTAAACGGGTCGTGTTCAAATTAGAGACTGTTTTATGATCGTCATGTGTGGTCTGTAAGTTTGTAGACCATTTTTTACACAATTAATAAACGGGTTAAAATTTAAATTAAGACCGTTTAGTGACCGAAAAAATGGTCCCTAAATTTAAGACCGATTTGAGCCTGTTTTAGGGCCCGAAAATAGTTCGGGCCGACTCACGTTTAGGGACCATTTTAAGACCAAATTGTTAGTCTGTTATTTAGAGACTGACAAAAAATCGGTCCCTAATTCAGAGACTGTGTCATAAATTCAGTATCTGAATATCAGGTACTAAGCGAATAAGGACCACTATAAATCGGTCCCAAATCAGTCTCTAACGTGTGTTGAGACTGCCTTTACAGTATCAAAATCGGTCTCTAATCGATGCATTTTTTTGTAGTGAATTGCCTACAAATTTTCCTACCGAAACGGTTGTAGGTGATTTTTTTTATTTACCCACGAAAACGTTCCAAGCTATTTATATGTGTTGGTCCTGAAAGGAGTATATAACAAGTGTATGGGGGGGGGGGATACACTTGTATGCAAATCTTTTCAACTTATGATCAAACCAGAGCTCAGCAAGGTTGTCTTGGACAACTCTGCTGAAGATGATAAACTCTTCTAAGATAATCAAACTACTAAGTACTATTGAGTACTTAGTTGAATAACTATCTAGGGGAGTTATATGTGCGGAATAGTGGTTGGCCCTTTAAGTTTAGACTCCTTAAGTTTCTGAAATCACTTTGTCAATCCAATACAGTCCAGTTTAGTTTCAGGGAATTTGTCCAAGTCAGTTTTGCACAGTCTTTGAATATGTATCTTTTGAAAGATGAGTTTTGTGTGCAGTGTTGAATGAATGTAAGTACTTTGTAAGGCAAATCAACACAAGAGTTTATAGTGGTTCAGAGACTCAAGCTCCTACATCCACTTTCCCTGATTTAACAGGATAATTCCTTCACTCTTGGAATTAACTTGTTTTATAGTGCCAAGGTGCACTTGATCAATAACACCACTCCTTGGTGATTTGATCCCTAGGATGTCTAGAGTCCTAGTACCCTCTTCTCAACTCAGAACTGAACTGTTCTTCTCTCAACAGTCAGCTCCTACCACTTCTACTACTACAACCTTCTCTCTTTCTCACTTGAAAGGGGTAAGGATTGAAGTAAGGTTCCAACTAATGAGATATCCTTTACAATGAAGATCAGTGTATAAGGATAGGATATCTCTCTAAGCTTGTGTATGAATATACAGTGAGTTCAGCTTAGAAGAAGTGTATGAAGACTAAGATAATCTTTTGAAAGCTTGTAAGTTCTATGAACTTCAGAATACTTGCTCAGTTGGATTGGTAGTTGGATGCTTTCAAATGGTCTTCACACTTCTGTATTTATAGACAAAATGGAGGATTTGCCCGTTGGAGAGGCAGCCCCAAATTGCTATAAATGTCTTCCTTGAGTTCTTCAAACTGGAAGACAGATTCTTGATAGTGACATGTCCTCATTTGGGTAATAAACGGCTTGTAAGACTTTGTCTTCTTTCTGCAGCACTTTTCCCAATGTTTGACTTCTTGTTAGGACTTGGACATGGCTTCTGAAGATTGATCCAATGATAGGACAACATTCCTTATCTCCTTATCACTATCAGCAGATTTGCTTATCAGCAAGGTTGGCTTGCTCATCTTCAGATGACTTGGCTCTTTCCCTTTCTTTCACTTCAAGTTGATCTTTGGAAGTTGTATTGAGATTCTTTAGGGAATGGTTGTCTTTAACTCTTCAGCATGTTTGACCTTCAATCATTTGAATCTTTGTTCTAGTTCAAACTTGCTGAGACAACTCTTCTGGGACAACTCTCCTGATCAGCATATTTGTTCTTTTAGCTTCAGAGATGATGTTTTTCACAGAGTTAACTTCTCTGGACAACTCTCCTGATCAGAGCATTTGACTAATCTTGTCCTTTTGAGCTTTGCAATCTTGTTCTTGCATAGAACTAACTCTTCTGGACAACTCTCCTGATAAGAGCATGTGGTTTTAAATGGAGTATGCTTGTTCTTAGTGTTTGTTCCAGATTTTGAGCCTTGAGGGGACTTTATCTTGATCATTTTTAAAGCATAGGTTCCCCCTCACATTGTGCATCTAGTCATCTAAGAGCTGCCTAACATATCAACTTCTCATCTAGCCTTATGCTATGTGTTCTAACAATCTTAGAACACAATCATCTTGACTTAAGCATGTCTCAGGGGGTTTTAGTATTTAATCAAAACATATATCATTTTATTCCCAACAGTTTCCCCCTTTTTGATGATGCCAAAACCTACACATTCTAAGCAAAAGTGACTTGTCTACACCTATTACATATATCTTCAGAAGACATGACTAAGGTCAATATTCCTGAAAAGACAATGTGTTAGTGTATTCACTGTTTTTGTTGCAAGTAGGTTTCATAGATAGGCATAGAGAGATGAGTGTTTCTTGATTCAAAATAAGTTCAACTATCATTCATTCAAAAATCATTACAAGCATGTTGATAGTTGAAATTAACATATCAGAGCATGAATCAATAACACTTAAATACATCAGAGCACTTCATTCTAACAGTTCAAGACATAAACAAGATTTTCAGCATTAGAGCACAGAGCTTGTATCAGAGCAATCCATAACAAATCAGAGCAAACAGATTAGCACACCACATCAGCAATCTTGACCATATTTCAGCATAGTTGATCAATCAAGAAAGGTCAGAAGACTTATCCATTTCAAAGATCATCCTCAGGGGGTGGCAGCATTCCATACTGTGCCCACACTCTTCTTTTTAATGCCATGGCTTCTTGGTTGGTTCCCTTAGGTCCAAGAACCATCTTGTTTAGCTTAAGGATTTCAGTGAATTCTCTCAGAATTCTTGCTTGGTCAATCCATCCTTCAAGCTTTGGAGGCATGTATATGATTGGCTTGGGAGCTGTGAGTTCAATTTTTGGAATGTCAGCAGCTGCAAGCAATTGTTGATAGAGTTCTCTATAGTATTCTATCATGAACTCAGCAAAGGCAGAGTTGGCATCTCCTCCATTCCATCTGTCAATGACATAATAGTCATAGACAAACTCCCTTTTTGCTTCCTCCCATGTGTCATTCAGTTGAACTGGCACCCATTTATCCAAGTGTGGATATTTGGTGTCCATTGGGATTAGAAGTTGAGGCTTCATCTTGCTGTATGTTGCTCTCCTTCTTCTTGGTTTCTGAAAATTAGCTCTCCTTTTGTCTCTTACTCTTTGTGCTTCATCTAACAAGTCCATTTTCTCTTTAGCCCTCATCATGGCCAGTTTCTGTTGTGTTTCAGGGTCTTTGTCATACCCTTCATGAAACAGTTTTGATGGATCATGAGCTAGGACAGTTGTCTTCTTCTTTGGTTCAGGTCCAAATCCTTCAGCAAATAGTTCTTCAATATCTTCAGTGGACTTGGAATCTTCAGTATCTTTGGCAGATTCAGAAGGCTTTTCTTTTTCAGTAGTCTTGGCTTTCTCAGCAGTTTTGGCCTTCTTTGAAGTAGGCATATCATCATCAACTCTGAATTCAGGTGGAAGATCAAGGCTGTTAGGAAAGTCAGTGAATGTCTCAACTTGCCTTTTCTTTCCTTTTGCCCTCTTGATCTTTCCTCTAGTTTGGACACCTTCATCACCTTTGTCCAAACCAGACATCTCACCACCTGGTCTTTGTTGTAACCTCACTCTTTCCTCTTGAGCTAAGGCCATAAAATTCTTCAATGCAAGTGCTAATTGCTCTTCTTCATCCAATTCTTCCAAGTTTAGCACTGCAGGCTCTTTTCCTTTTCCTTCAGCAGCTTTGTCTTTTCCTTGAACTGGGCTTCCAATTACTGTTGGGATATGAATCCTGTAAACAATATTCTAGTTGATGAAAGTATGTTTTGATGGCCAAAAGCAACTTAAAGTTAGTGATATATGTGGTTCTAAGTCATCTTAACTAAGTCATCTGAATATAAGCTTACTAATCTGATGAGAAACTTAAATTGAGATTACTGATCTTAATGCTAACTGAAGTAAGTTTACTGATCTTATTTAGTAATACTAAGAATAAAATTACTGATCTTAACTGAGTCATGTGAAATAAGATTACTGATCTTAGTGTGGAAACTGAGAATAATTTTAGTGATCTTATATGAGATATTTGAAATTTGAGTTACTGATCTGATATACTTACTGATCTTATATGCTTATTGGTCTTATATGTAAGTTACTGATCTTAAGTGTTTACTGATCTTATATAAAAGTTATTGAACTTACATGAGTTACTGATCTTATTGTTTACTGATCTGATATATGAACTGTTAGGAACTAAGCTGATGTTTTGTATTGTATAGACAGCTTATAGTATACGACTTAGATATACTCATCTGTATATAGTTCAGTTGATGTATAGATAGGTTTTATAATTGTAAAGTTGTATTTTATTGTATTCAGCATTGTAAAACTTCAGAATAGTAGATTAGGAATGGATTAGAAGAAGACCAGAAGACTAATGAAGACTCAGAAGACTACTTCAGACTAAGAAGACTTCAAAGAAGAGTTGAAGAAGAGCTTAGAAGAAATCTGGAGAAGTTTTGAAAAGTTTTAAGTTACTGTGCTGACTGACTCAGCAGAGTAAAATCCGAAGAGTAAAAAATCAGAACAGTAAGTTACTGTGCTGATTTGGTGAAATTGAAGAATAAGTTTGGAAAGCTTATTTAAGGTGTAACTGAAGATATTTGATGAGATGCTGACTTGGAAGGAAGTTACAAAGTCGGTTACAAAGAAGAAGTTACAAAAACAGTTAAGAGTTAGTTGAGAGTTAGTTCACAAACTGCTAACTGTCATACTAAGTTCTATAAATACTGTGTGATCTCCTACTGCTAAGACTACTGAACATTTATTGATCTTAAAGCAAGCAAAGTCTACAGAGCACAAGAAGAACTCACAGAGTTGAAGGAGATTAAAGAAGAGAACAGCCACTGAATTGAAGAGAAGAATCAAAGACTATTCAAAGAGAAGTTTTACTTTTCAGTTTTAAGTTTGTATTTTGTAAAACAAGTGTGCTAGTTACTTGTAGAATTACTAGTAGATCGAAGATATACCTGGAGGTATAAACGATAAGATCACAGTCTTAATCTTGGGACTTTAAGCCACAAGAAACTCAAGAAGGAAGAGTTAATAAAACTTCACAACTGGAGTTGTGAGAGTGGATGTAGACATTTGTCGAACCACTATAAAATTCTGTGTTCTTTACTTTACTGTTTGATATTTGTTTGAGTTGTTTAATCAAGAACATTAAGAATTAACAAAGATAAAGATCTATAGAAAAGTTGAGTATAAAGTTGATTGGGCTCATTAGTAATCTGATTATTCCGCATTGTGTATTCTGATATATTGAAAGATTTTTGAAAAGTCTATTCACCCCTCCCCTCTAGACATTTTCACTAGCTTACTTAATATTATTAACTCAACTTTGGGACCAACAAGTGGTATCAGAGCAGTAGTTCATTGGACTGCTGTTTCTTGATAACCTTACAGATCTTGAGGGATATTTTACTGATCTTACTGTTATTTCTTGATACTTGTTACTATCTGAATACTTGAAATCTATCTGCTATACTACTGATCCTATTTGTCTAATCAAACATGGATGACACTAATGTGAACAAGCTGCCTAAGTTCAAGATTGCAGATTATGACTACTGGAAGCTTAGGATGGAGGCCATCTTTAGCTCAACCCATGATCTAATGGTGTATGTGGTGACTGAAGGACCAATTGTCATCATGGTGGAAAACACTGCTGTTCTGGATCCATCAAAACCAGTTGGAGCACTGGTCCCTAAACCAAGGTCAGAACTGACTTCGGAAGAAATGAAACAAAACAATTTGGATAGTCTTGCCAAGAACTACATTTTACATACCTTACCAAATGAGTATCTTGGTAAAGTACTAAAATGTAAGACTGCAAAACAGATGTGGGACAAACTGGCTATTCTTTGTGAAGGTACTACACTGATCAAAGAAAGCAAGTTATCCACTGCTGTCCAAAGGTTTGAATCATTTAAGATGAAGCCAGGAGAATCAATTGATGAGTTGGATACTCGATTTACCAAAATTATGAATGATCTTGATGTATTAGGAAAGACTTATACTGACAGAGAAGTTAACCTGAGAATCTTGAAAGCCTTGGATGAAAGGTGGAAAATGGTCAAGATGATCATTAAAACCACACAAGACATTGATTCTTGGCCAGCAGAAACTATGTTCCAAACACTTAAGGCACATGAGTTTGAGTTAGATGAAGAAGATCCTATTACTGTGATTCATAAGGATAAGGATGCCTCTAAGGACATAGCTTTCAAAGCCTCTACTTCTAAGGGGTCTAGATCATCTAAGACTAAAGCTTCAAGCATAAAAGATGAACTAGATAGTTCTGATCTAAGTCTGAAAGATCAGATGAGCCTTATGATCAAAAGATTTGATAAACTGAACAAGAGATATGGCAGGTACAAGAGATTCTATAAGGAAACTAAGGGTTCTAGTAACAGGGACTCTTCTGTGAACAGAAGGGATCAAAACTCTTCTGAAAGAAGGGATGAGATCTCTAATGAGAACAGGAGAGATAGGAACTCATCTGAAAAGAGAGACAGAAAGTATTCTGATAAGAAAGACAGGAACTCAATTGACAAGCATGACAGGAACAGAAAGCATTCTCCTCCTAAAAGAACTTCTAACAATCCTGTTTGCTATAATTGTGATAAGCCAGGTCATTATGCTTATGAATGTCCTGATCTGAGTTCTGAAGATCGAGAAGAAAGGAAAGCCAGAAGAGATCGAAAATATGCAAAGGGTAAGAAGGCAATGATGGCTTACAATGACTCTGATTCGGAATCAGAAGAGTTACCATCGTCTTCATCTGACTACCCCTCTAGCAATGAAGATGAAGCTTTCATAGCAGATGATGGACTGGTAATGATGGCCAAAATAAATGATGAGGTATCATCTGCTAACTCATTTCAATCTTGTGACAATTCTGACACTGATGAAAGTGATGCTGCTGTTAGCAGTGTAGGAAGTAGTCTTCATCATTCCCAAGGAGTGACTGAAGAGGACCTTCTACAAGCTAACAAAGCATTCATTGAAATTAGTGATGAGAATATATCTTTAAAACAAGAAATCATTAAGCTAAAAGAAGCTCAGTCAAAAGTGGATCCTAATATAGCTGTCATCAATGCAAGACTATCAGAAGAGTTGTCTCAACTCCAAGAAAAGTATGCATCCATTGACAAACTATATCAGGATATGCTCAAAACTCAAGCCAAAGAGACTAATGAATTCAATGATTTAAAGATTAAATGTGAAAAACTTGAAGAGCGCAATAGATTCTTAGAATCTGAAGTAGTGAGCCTAGATCGAAAGCTATCTGGGATGATTAACTCTACTAAGATTAATCAAACAATCTCAGACAGATATAGAGCTCCAAATGATAAAAGAGGAATAGGTACTGATCTGCCTAGTCCATCTACTTCAGAATTTAAGAACACTAATGAAGCTAGTACAAGTTCTTTGCAACTAGATAAAGGAAAAGAACCTATGACTTATGATGATGATCCAAAACTCAAAGTACAGTCTAAATACATCCCTCCTACTACCAAGAATGGTAAAATGAAGAATGTATTAAGACCAGTACAGTCAAGACCATACCAGAAGAGTTATACTCCTCTGACCAGATCAGATCAGTCCTGGAATCAGAAGAGACAAACTCAGAACAGTAGGTCAAGACAAGCACAGGCAAGTTGGGAACAGCCTAGACCTCCTTTTATAAGGCAGTCTCAGCTGTATTCAACTAAACCTAGGAGATTTGTGCCTCATTATCATAACAAACCTGTTCTTTATCCTCCTCCTTTATCCTACAATATCATTGGTGAGGAAAGACCAAAACGCATCTATAAGTCGTATGGTCCACATGCTTTTAGACCTTATTCAAACTATTACAGGCATACTGATCTTACTGAAAAAGAGATAGAACCAAGGAAAGGCTATCTCAGAAAAATAGATCCTAAGTCTGCTGATAATTCTGAATTGGTTAATAAAGTACTGTTTTGTGATAAATATGGAAGAAAATTAAAGAGGTCTCATTTATTCAAAACTTCAATGTTTATTTGGGTGCCTCTTACTGCTACTAACACTCAAGGACCCCAATAAATAGTGGGTACCTAAATTACATGTGTATAGAGATATGTACTAACATTTCAGGTACTGATCTTACACCAAGAAGGACATGAAGCAGAAATTAAGAGTTGTACATCAAAACTCAACATTCAGAAGAGACAACACTATGTCAGATCACTTAAAACAGGTAACAAGGTTACTAAAGTGACCTTAATCCCAATGAGGAAGCTGGTAAAGCTGAGGGACACTGAGAACATACATTAAGGGGGAATCTGTGATTCCTTAAAGATCCTTTTGTTGACTCAGATCACTAAGTCATTTTAGCATAAACCTTGATGTGATCATTAAGTTAAACATATAGTTACTAATCTGTACTGTTTTACACTTATATCTCATGAACTCTCATGAACTAACACTTCTACCAAGGTGAAACAGGCACAGAAGAGGAATTCTCCATTGAAGGGGGAACTGATCTGATTACAGATTTGAAAAGTCTACTAATCTGATCTGATTACAGACTATGGCAGTCTACAGATATATTCTGATTAATAAATTGACTTGTCTACAGAAGTGTACTGATTACAAAATCTATTTGTCTACAGTACTGATCTGATTACAATTCAGTTATTCTACAGAACTAATCTGATTACTGACTAATCTGTCTACAGAAAGACTTGTTTACTACTAATCTGTCTACAAGAAATCTACTGATCTGACACAGTACTGATCTGAGGATTACTGTGCTGATATCAAAAAGATGAAATCAGGAAATTTGGGTACTGATCTGAGGATTACTGTGCTGACCCATCTACTAATCTGAAATCTACTGTGCTGATTCATCTACTGATCTGATTTCTAAAAAGGTTACTCAGCTGATCACAGTACTCAGCTGATCCAGATAAGTAAAATTTTCTTTATATACTTGTAAGAAAATGAAGTGAAATAGTTTTGGAAACTACTGTGCTGATTTGCATCAGAACAGTCTTTTGGTTTAGATTACTCTAAGTCAAAAATTGTTCAAATTTTTAGATTACCAATAGAGAAGATTAATACACTCTTCTATTTCTAACCTAAAAATTGTGGTGTATTTATCAAACACTAGTTGGCTCCAAAAATTAAGAATGTTACTAGAATGTGAACAGTTATTGTTTAACTCGAATTTCGAGACTTAATCCCAACCATTCTTTGTAATAATCTAATTCAATCCTAGCCCTAGATTGGTTTTGAATTATAACAAAAACAATCACACTTCATCTTCTTCGTTCTTACGAGCTCATTTCTGGAAATATCTTACCTTCATAACTTCTGAAAATCTGATTTCTACAAAATTCTCAAATGGCAACTATCAATATTATCAATGAAGCTAACCAAGTAGCAGGAACTTTTGATTCGAATTTGTGGATGCGCAAGAAGGGAATTTTTGTGGAGAACGCTGTGTATTTCAATGGCCGACACAGTGCTGAAAATCAAGCCATTTTAACTATGTGTGAAGAGTGCGGGCTACGGAAATTTCTGGAGTCGTTTCCCATGAATGTCTATGAACCAGAAGCCGTGGAATTTTATTTACAACTTCAAGGTGATAAAAATGGTGTTCACTCCATGCTTGCTGGACACAAGGTCACCATTACTAGGGACATCCTCGAAGTAATGTTGGATTTACCGCAAGGTCCGGTGGATATTTTGACCTACAAAGCTGGAGAAGAAAAGGAGTGTGTGGGAAGATGGTCAGGTGTTGAGACAGAGACCTTGACTAATATGAAGGAAAGTGCTTGTTAGGGCAACATCATAGCCATGATGCCTTATCGAGTTTCAAGATTAGAATTATGGCTGCAATCATCGACAGAGTGCAAGGTGATTGGCAAGGATTCTTCCTGGAAAGGCTAATGACTGAAAAGGAAAAAGTTTTATTTGATGAGGATACAATGGAATTCTCACTTAAATCAAAATTAGGGTTTGGAAGCAAGCTGAGTTTTTGCTGCCTCAGCTGGTGAAAAAGCCATATTGGAGTAATCCCAAGAAATTCCATCATGGGAAGTTCTTGATGAAGAAGGAGTCTGTTCAATTTGAACAAGAGAACCCCTTGGAACACTCTCAAGAAATTGAAGCAGAAGAGTCTGGAGCTTCAATGTACCAATCGGAGGACGATCAAACTGAGGTTAGATCAAAATCAAGGCATGATCCGAGCAGTACTACACTAAGGAGAGGAAGGTCTGCTACAGCTGCCTCAGAACCAACAGTTCGTTTTGTGGAAACTGTGGTGCAATCAAGCTCAGATGAGCAAGAGGTTAGTGTTCCTAGTTCAATTGCTGTTCATAAGAGGACTAAGTCAAGGAGTGCTAGGAGGAAGTTAGTTGTTGTCTCCCCTACCCCTTCAAACTCTGAATCAAACCACACTGAAACCCAAAACCCCCAACCTTCATGTTCTGGGCAATCAGAACACTATTTTTCTGAAACTCAGAACACTCCCCATTCATCACCTCAGCACACTAACTTTGAGCCTACCCCAATTTCTACCCCTCAACATCAAACTTCACATCAACCTTCACCACATCAATCCCCAATACAAGTTCATGTTCACTCTACTGAACATGAATTTGAACCTTCTACTGAGCCAATTGATATTTCATCATCTCCTGAACCTGAATTTATTGCTCCTAAACCTGTTGATTTGATGGAGTACACTATCTGTGACAAAGAAGATAGAATCAGGATAGATCTGAGGATAGCATTGTTGAAACAATTTCCTGGATTAGATGAAAGCTCTGTTGAGTTTGAGAAACTCCTTAGGATAGGCACTTGGGTGTATCTTAAGAGGAGTACTTTGAAGGAGAATTTAGCCATCATGGAAGGAATGGGAGGTGCTTCAATCTTTGATGATTGGGAAGCAGAGCAGATGCAAGCAGCTGGTGTTAACTCTTTTCTTGAGTTAGTCACTCCAGAATCCGTGGTACTTCTTGTTGAGAGATTAACAGAAATCAAGTACACTGTTGAGAAGATTACAACTCCTAATTCTGATGAGGATTTGTTTAGTGAAGACAAAGGTCTTGATGAAACTGAAGCTGCTGAGACAGATTTTATGGAAATTGATGAAGATATTGTCAATGCAACAGAGGTGTTTGAGAACACTGTTGTGATTGAGGAGACTGAAGTTGTTGAAAATCAGGATGTAAATGCTGAAGAATTGGAAAGCATTCCAATTCACTCTACTGATCCTATTGAGGATGTGCAAGAACAGATCAGAACAGGTTCTGTTGAGAAGGAGTCTGATATTTCTGAATTTGAGATATTGAAAAAGCAGAATGCAGAGCTTCAAGCAAAGTTGGAAGCTGCTATCCAAATGTTTCAAGAAGCTACTGAAAGGATGAACAAGATGCATTCTGAACACTCTTATGAAAAGGTAATGGAGCATACAATGTCCAAAATTTTTGACCTTCATAGAGTACAAGAAAGGAACCTGTCTCAGGTGTTGCATAAGAAGCTGGAGCAACACATATCTTCCCTGAAGGAGTGGCATGATGAAGCCAAAAAGGGGGAAGATAGGACAAGACAAGTGATGGAACAAACACAGTCACAACAAGCTCAGCTGGTTGTGAGTCAGGATGAATTAAGAGCTGAAATTGCAATGTTGAATGAAAAGCTGAAGCTAAGGAAGCAACAGAAGCAACAAGGTCAAGATATTGTTGAGAAGAGACCTGAAATTGCTGGAAGTTCAAGTCAGAAGAAAAGGAAGCTAGTTTTGTCTGATGAAGAACAACAAGAGGAAGAAGCTGGAAGAATGACTAGATCAAAAAGCAAAATGAAAGCTGTTATGACAAGAGAAGAAGAAGAAAACTTGAAAAAGAAGAAAGAGAAGGATGTCAAGTTCTTGAAGACAAGATTTGATAATCGAGTTACAGCTTTGAAGAAAAAGATGAATGCTCAAAAGAAAGCTGAAGGAAAACAGTTTGACAAAGATTTTCAAGATGAAAACTTTGTGGATTTCATTGTTTTGACAGAACATATGGAATACTGGAAGAATTTAAAGAAGAAGTGGCAGATTGCTAACTTCATTGTGAAGAAGTTTGGTGATCATTCTAGCAAGGAAGCAGAATTTATTGATTTTGAAGAATTCATGCTAAATATTGATCAAGAGTTCTGGGAAGACATAGCACAAGTTGAAAATCGTGCTGGAACAAAGATTTTGTGCCCTGAAGAACCTAATTGGGAACCTCCAAGACTGGAAAATGGAGAACCTGATTACAAAGAGATCAACAACATTATTGCTGAGATCATCAAGGAAGAAGGAATCACTGATCATCAACACATGATGGATATCAAGGCAAGAATGTATGTGGCATTTAGAATCTGAAGATGTAGAATGAAGATGAAGGACAAGCTCAGAAGATAACATTTCTATCCTTAATCTTTATTTTTATATTTTGTGATCATTTCATATTCTGTTAGTATGTGTAATATGTGAAATACCTGATCTGATTGTGAATATGATATGAATTTTGAATTGATGAACTGTTATGATTGACTACATACTTAACTACTGATTCGTTAACATTTAAGTAGTTTTGGCTTCATCAAAAAGGGGGAAATTGTTGGGATATGAATCCTGTAAACAATATTCTAGTTGATGAAAGTATGTTTTGATGGCCAAAAGCAACTTAAAGTTAGTGATATATGTGGTTCTAAGTCATCTTAACTAAGTCATCTGAATATAAGCTTACTAATCTGATGAGAAACTTAAATTGAGATTACTGATCTTAATGCTAACTGAAGTAAGTTTACTGATCTTATTTAGTAATACTAAGAATAAAATTACTGATCTTAACTGAGTCATGTGAAATAAGATTACTGATCTTAGTGTGGAAACTGAGAATAATTTTAGTGATCTTATATGAGATATTTGAAATCTGAGTTACTGATTTGATATACTTACTGATCTTATATGCTTACTAGTCTTATATGTAAGTTACTGATCTTAAGTGTTTACTGATCTTAAGTGTTTACTGATCTTATATAAAAGTTATTGAACTTACATGAGTTACTGATCTTATTGTTTACTGATCTGATATATGAACTGTTAGGAACTAAGCTGATGTTTTGTATTGTATAGACACCTTATAGTATAGGACTTAGATATACTCATCTGTATATAGTTCAGTTGATGTATAGATAGGTTTTATAATTGTAAAGTTGTATTTTATTGTATTCAGCATTGTAAAAGTTCAGAATAGTAGATTAGGAATGGATTAGAAGAAGACCAGAAGACTAATGAAGACTCAGAAGACTACTTCAGACTAAGAAGACTTCAAAGAAGAGTTGAAGAAGAGCTTAGAAGGAATCTGGAGAAGTTTTGAAAAGTTTTAAGTTACTGTGCTGACTGACTCAGCAGAGTAAAATCCGAAGAGTAAAAAATCAGAACAGTAAGTTACTGTGCTGATTTGGTGAAATTGAAGAATAAGTTTGGAAAGCTTATTTAAGGTGTAACTGAAGATATTTGATGAGATGCTGACTTGGAAGGAAGTTACAAAGTCGGTTACAAAGAAGAAGTTACAA
Source organism: Galeopsis tetrahit (assembly GCA_963675135.1). Classification (NCBI taxonomy): domain Eukaryota; kingdom Viridiplantae; phylum Streptophyta; class Magnoliopsida; order Lamiales; family Lamiaceae; genus Galeopsis; species Galeopsis tetrahit. Next base: position 93,992,670 of record OY776119.1, read on the forward strand.
AAACAGTTAAGAGTTAGTTGAGAGTTAGTTCACAAACTGCTAACTGTCATACTAAGTTCTATAAATACTGTGTGATCTCCTACTGCTAAGACTACTGAACATTTATTGATCTTAAAGCAAGCAAAGTCTACAGAGCACAAGAAGAACTCACAGAGTTGAAGGAGATTAAAGAAGAGAAGAGCCACTGAATTGAAGAGAAGAATCAAAGGCTATTCAAAGAGAAGTTTTACTTTTCAGTTTTAAGTTTGTATTTTGTAAAACAAGTGTGCTAGTTACTTGTAGAATTACTAGTAGATCGAAGATATACCTGGAGGTATAATCGATAAGATCACAGTCTTAATCTTAGGACTTTAAGCCACAAGAAACTCAAGAAGGAAGAGTTAATAAAACTTCACAACTGGAGTTGTGAGAGTGGATGTAGACATTTGTCGAACCACTATAAAATTCTGTGTTCTTTACTTTACTGTTTGATATTTGTTTGAGTTGTTTAATCAAGAACATTAAGAATTAACAAAGATAAAGATCTATAGAAAAGTTGAGTATAAAGTTGATTGGGCTCATTAGTAATCTGATTATTCCGCATTGTGTATTCTGATATATTGAAAGATTTTTGAAAAGTCTATTCACCCCTCCCCTCTAGACATTTTCACTAGCTTACTCAATATTATTAACTCAACTTTGGGACCAACAATTACCAAGGCACCTTTTGCTCTAGCTCTTTCCCTTTCCCCCTTTTTGGCAGCATCAAAACACTGGGGTTTTAGCTCACTCATTGTTGTGGCCATTAGGGATTGGGCCTGGTTTAGGGACTTCATCTCCTCCAACAAATATACATTTTCATCATGTATATTCTGCATCCTATCACTGCTCAAGCTAAGAAAAGCTAGAACAGGCTTCATCTTTTGTTGAACAGCCTCCTCCAAGGTTGCTTTCAGGGATGCATCCAGTTGGGCTTTAAGAAGCTCAGTGAGGTTGGCTACTGCACCTTCAGCAATGTTGGCCAATACCTCTTGGGAAAATTTTTCAGAGGCTGCTTTCACCATTGCTAGCCTTTGTTCTTCAGCTCTTTTCTTTTGCAATGCGGTCTTCTTTCCAAGAGCTTGCTTGACAGTTAGCCTGAGAGCCTTGACATTGGCATTTTGATTGTCTCTCAGCAGCTTTTGCTCCTTCTTGACCTCCTCTGAGATGGCTTCCATGGTGGATTTGGCTTTTTGTACTTCAGTGGAAATGGTTTGGAGGCCAGTTTCCACACCACTAATCCTTGCTTCCAGAGTTGGTAGCACAACATCTTCAGAGCCAGTGAGCCTCATTTCTACAGATGCTAGAGTCCTTCCTTGCTCATTTAATGCTCCTGAAGTTTCAGCATGAGCAGATTGGACTTGATGAGCCAAGGAGTCCAACTTCTCTGATTGCATTCCAAGCAGGGCTTGAGCTGAGCCTGTATCTACTTGGATAGGTGCATCTGTTAAGAATTCATAAAAAATTTGGTCAAGGGAAATACCTGCAACATTAGACAGATCAAACAAGTTAGGAAATAGACACTCATCACCCTCAATTTCTTTTATATAAGACTCTGATACATCAGCAGCCTTCTTCTCATTTTCAACTCTTTCTTTTCTCCCTTCTTTAATAATTTCCTCACTTAAAGAAACAGGCCTCCTCTCATCAAGGGATTCCTGAAGTTCAGATTTGACTTCAAGAATAGCCTGCCCTTCCTCACTTATATCTCCCTCATTTGGTGGTACACTCACTATTCTAGTGATCACCACATCTCTCTCATCTACTACTCCCTCTGATTTTTCCACTAACTTCTCCTTTTCAACACCTTCTCCTAAACATGCAACATCTCCACCTTCATCAAGGTTCAAAGATGGCAGTTGTGGGGAGATCACAGTGCTTATTTCAACAGCCACTGAGTCATCCTGAATGATTAAGGGCTGATCAGTGTCCAACTCTTCTGACACTGAATAGGCCTTAATCAAACCAGCCTCTAGCATAGGAACCTCAACATCTTTAGGCTGTGCCTTGGGTTCAGAAGAACCTTCATTGGCAGATGTGTCTTTGGTTGTGTTACCACCCTTGGTCAACACCTCTGAAGATACAGAGCCTTTCCTATGATAGATTTTAGGAGGGTTTGATAGTCTATCTGCTATAGAAGACTTGGGTTGAGAAGGTTCAGGGAGGTTGGCTTGAGGGGTTTCAGGAGGGTTGGGGTTAGAAGGATTTGAGGGATCATCAGGGGAATCATCATCATTGGAGCTACTGTCAGGGTGTTTGATTCCCTTAGCCTTCCTTTCTTTCTCCTCCTTAATCTTATCAGCTACCATCTTTGCAAAAATTTCCTCATCAATGAGAAATCTTGTCTTTGAAACTCCAGCAAAGTTTAGCAATCTGTTCTCCTCTATTTGCCACCAGTTTGCACCCTTATCTTGGATGACTTGTGATATCTCCATCATAGACTTGTCTTTTACATCAACAAGCATCCTTAGATCATGAAATGTCTTCTGAATTCTTGGAAATTCAGCAAGCTGTGGGTACAGACTGTCCACAGTAGCCTTTGCTCCTCCTCTGAGCATACTTTCATAAGTATACTCCTCCTCATCTCCACTTGAATGGGGACTTTGGGTTATAGGGGAGTTGGCTCTGGGGTTTCCTAAAGTGGCTTCAGGGAGGTTTAATTCAGGGATGTTGGCTTCAAAAGGGTTTGGTGCAGTAGAAGGTGCTTCAGTTGCTTTTGAGAGCAATGAATCTGAAGGGGCTTTACTCAGGGGGGTTGGCTCATTGAGTGCATGTTCTAAGAGCTTTGAATAATTGAGCATGGATGAGTCAAGGGGAGACAGGAGTCTTGGGGAAGAAGTGTTTGTGGGGGATCTTAAGACTTGTGAATATTCTAAAAAGAATGTTTGTCAATGAGTTGGTGAGGTCTTGATGCAATTCAAAGGTGAACAAAAATGGAAATCCAAAATGAACGGCTAGGATTGATTTCAGAGGAGTTGTCCAGTTTTGATCCAATGGTCAAAAACCAATGCAACAGTGAAAAACTGTTTTGTTCAAAAACGTGGGTGGTTTTTAATGTTTGTTTAAGGCTGGGGGTGTTTTCGAGGTAGATCATATCCCAAAAAGTTTAATGCAAACAAGAGTTAAATCTTGACATTTAATGCATCGAAAGTGACCTTTTGGGTGGGGGACAAATTAAATCCCAGAAAGGTGAAAACTGTATTTTCAATGGGACAGATTTCGAAATAGACAATGATCACTTAAAATAGGTGCTTATCAAACTAAGATTTGGTTTGATAGCCAAGACAACTTATCTGACCCTACATGGACAAGTGTCCTGAAGAGTTGAGGACAAGTGTCCTGAGGAAGTAAGGTCAATTTCTCTGAATTTCAGTAGACTTGACCAAGTCTGCTGAAGTTTGAACTTAGTTCCCCCTTAATGAATGAACTCCTTTGAACTCATTTGTCCAACTTCCCTGGATCAAGAAGACCCAACTCTGCTGATAATTCCAGAAACCTTGCCTCTGCAAGTGGCTTAGTTAGTATATCAGCTTTTTGATGATCTGTGTGGATCTTCACCAACTTAATATCCTTCTTCTCCACATGATCTCTAATGAAGTGATGCTTGATATCCACATGTTTGCATCTTGTGTGCAATATAGGATTCTGTGATATGGCAATGACACTGTTATTGTCACAGAATATTGGCACTTCAGTAGAGTTGACTTTGTAGTCCTTGAGTTTTTGTCTTAGCCAAAGAATTTGAGCACAACAACTTCCAGCAGCAACATATTCAGCTTCAGTGTTGGAGGTAGCAACTGTGTTTTGCTTCTTGGAGAACCAAGATATAAGTTTGTTGCCCAAGAATTGACAAGTTCCTGAAGTGGATTTTCTGTCAATTCTGCATCCTCCATAATCCGCATCTGAGTAGCCAGTTAACTCAATGTTGTCATCAGCAGGATACCAAAGGCCTAGATTTTCAGTGCCTTTGAGATACCTCAAGATCCTCTTTGCAGCCTCAAGATGGCTTTTCTTAGGATTTGCTTGAACCTTGCACAAACACCTACTGCAAAGGTGATGTCAGGCCTGCTGGCAGTGAGATAGAGGAGAGATCCAATGATTCCTCTATATTCAGTGGAGTTGGTTGGTACACCACTCTCATCAGGATCCATCTTCCAGTTTGTGTTCATTGGGATCCTTACTGGCTTGCTTGTTGTACACCCAAACTTCTTGATCATCTCTCTGGTGTACTTAGCTTAATTGATGAAGATTCCTTCTTTTGATTGCTTGACTTGTAGACCCAAAAAGAAGTTCATCAACCCCATCATGGACATCTCAAACTTGCTTTGCATAAGCTTGGAGAACTTTTCACAAAGCTTCTCATTAGGGGATCCAAAAATTATGTCATCAACATAAATTTGGACAAGCAAGATGTCCTCTCCTTCAGAGATTCTGAAGAGAGTTTTGTCCACAGTTCCCTTGGTGAAACCATGATCCAATAGGAATTGTGACAGTGTGTCATACCAAGCTCTAGGGGCTTGCTTGAGTCCATATAAAGCTTTCTTCAGTCTGTATACTTGGTTTCCAACCTCAAAACCTGGTGGTTGCTCTACATAGACTTCTTCTTTCAAGACTCCATTCAGAAAGGCACTCTTGACATCCATTTGATACACTTTGAACCTCTTGTGGGCTGCATAGGCTAGAAAAAAGCCTTATTACTTCTAGCCTTGCCACAGGTGCAAATGTCTCATCATAGTCAATGCCTTCATGCTGGCAGTAACCTTTAGCCACTAGTCTTGCTTTGTTTCTGACAATCACATCATTTTCATTCTTCTTGTTCTTGAACACCCACTTGGTTCCAATAACATCTTGATGTGAAGGTCTATCAACAAGCTCCCATACTTCATTTCTGGTGAATTGGTTGAGCTTTTCCTGCATTACTGTGATCCAATTGGCATCCTGAAGTGCTTCCTCAATGTCTTTTGGTTCCTGTTCTGACAAGAAACAACAGAACATTGCACTTTCACCATGAAACCTTCTGGTTTTGACTCCTATACTTGGGTCACCAAGTATCAGATCAGTAGGATGGTCATACAACCAGGTCCTTCTTTTTCTGATCCCTTCAGTAGAGTTGCCCTCTACTGAGGTTCAGTCATTTTGATCATAAAGTTCAGGATAACTCAGTGCAGGATCTAAATCAGGATCATAATCAGGGGTGTTGTCCTCAATGTCAGGGACATTGGGATTTTCAACATTTTGAGTTACCCCTTGATTATTTGACCCATTAACTACCTCAGCAGGAGCTGCTTCTTCATTGGTAGTTGTTACCTGGATGTGAACTGGGATTGGCTCATTCAGTTCACCATTTTCATCAGTGGGGTTTGTCTCAGGAAGGTTGCCTTCAGGATTGTTGTCCAATATAGTATGTTCAGGTAGATTGGCTTGGACAACATCTATGAATTCAGTGTCTTTGTCTTTTAGGCTTAATCTGGTTGTTCTTTGTGTGATTTCTTCAGGTTCCAAACCATCATTCCTGATCTCAAAGATAGATTCATCAAACACAACATGAGGTGTTTCTTCCACTATAAGGGTTTTCTTGTTGTAGACTCTGAAAGCTTTACTGATTTGAGAGTATCCAAGGAATACTCCCTCATCAGCTTTGCTATCAAAGGCTTTCAACTGTTCTTTCCCATTATTGTGAATGAAACACTTACAACCAAATATGTGAAAGTATGACACTTTAGGCATTCTTCCTTTCCAGAGTTCATAGGGGGTTTTGCCTTGCCCTTTTGTAATCAAACATCTATTTTGAGTATGGCATGCAGTGTTTATAGCTTCAGCCCAAAACCTCTTAGGTAAGTTTGAGTCAGCAATTAAGGTTCTAGCAGCTTCTTTTAAAGTTCTGTTCCTTCTTTCTACAACTCCATTTTGCTGAGGAGTTCTAGCTGCTGAGGTTTCATGAGCTATTCCATTATATGTGCAATACTCATTGATGTATGAATTTATGAACTCAGTGCCTTTATCAGATCTTATCTTGATGATGCTAAGACTTTTCTCATTTGACAGTCTCTTAAGGAGTTCAGATAGTTTGACTTGTGTTTCCTTCTTATTAAGGAGAAATACTACCCATGTGAACCTAGAGAAGTCATCTACTACAACCAATGTGTATTTTCTACCATTTATACTTGAAGGGGTGATTGGTCCAAAAAGATCCATATGTAGAAGTTCAAGTACCATTTCAGTAGAAATGACTGGTTTACCTTTGAATGAGGCTTTAATTTGTTTTCCTTCTTGACATGGTTTACACACATGTTCCTTAATGAAGACCTCATTAGGCAGTCCTTTAACTAATGCATTTCTAGCAAGTTTGTTCATTGATTTGAAGTTCAGATGGTTTAGCCTCTTATGCCATAACCAGCTTTGTTCACTAGTGCTCTTAGCAATGAAGCATGCACCATCAGTAGACTTGTCCCAGTCTGCAAAATACACATTTCCTTTCCTAGTCCCAGTCAATAGAGTTTGTTGAGTTTTATCCTTAATTAAACATTTTCCACTTGAGAACTCAACTTTAAAGTCTTTGTCACAGAATTGATTGATACTTAGGAGATTATATTTGAGACCAGCTACATAAGATACATTGGTTACTTTGATGTTACCAATCATCAAAGTACCATAACCTTTTGTGGTTGCTTGTGAGCTGTCTCCAAAGGTGACATTTGGGCCTTCTTTTTCAATGAAATCAGTGAGGAGTTCCTTGTTTCCAGTCATGTGCCTTGAGCATCCACTGTCAAGGTACCATGCTGTCTTTTTGTTCATGCTCCTCTTCTTGTGGCCCATTGGTACCTGTAATTAGATAGGTTTAGGTACCCTTTGAGTTTTGGGTCCTGAGAGGTTAGTTGTACCTTTAGGAACCCAAACTTGCCTAATTACCCTGATTGATTCAAGGTGGCTAAGTTGTTTTCCTTGTGAATCAACATACACTGTCTTTCCTTTAAATGCCTTGGGGAAAGTATGTGTAAATGTGTTAACTCTGTAAGTTTCAGGGGAGTTGTCAACTCTCCTGAACTTATGAGTTCTTTGTGCAGCTTGATGAAATCTTTGAGGAAAGGCATTTTCATGACCATTACCCTTTGGCATGAGGGGTTTTGGTTGTCTCATTTTATTCTTCCTTTGAGGATAGTTGTCCTTAGGTCTATTCAGCTGAGGCTTTCTCAGATGAGTTGGCCTAGACTGATTATACCTTGGATAACTCCTCTGAACATTGTTCAGTAGAGTTGTCCTCCCATTGGGTCTACTCTGCTGACCAATATTCCTCTTATGTTCAGGAGCCTTGACCTTTTCCAAATGTTTAGGCCTAGTCTTCTGAAACACTTGAGTAGGTATTTCAGTTAATTTGCCCTTTCCTTTATTCAGTGGCTGAATTATTTCATTCTCAGCTTGTTGTGCCACTGATTTAACAAAGATTTTCTTAGTGTTACTTGTAGAGGCAACACTAAGACAAGGTGAAGATTCAAATGGATCAAAACCCAATCCACTTCTTTGAGCCATAGGTCTTTGATAACTCTGAATTTCCTCTATTGCTCTAGAGGATTTATTCAAAGCAGACATCTTTAATTTCAGGCTCTCTTCACTTGATTTAAGAATATCATATTCATGTGAGAGGTTTTCAAACTTGGCATTTAGAATTTTTAGTTCAAAATCTTTTCCCTTCTGAGAGAGTAGTTGATCATCAATCTCTCTTTGTTGGTCAACTATCCTGAGATTTGCTTCCTTAAGTTCTCTCAAGACTTGTTGATACAACTCAGTAGATTTGATATCAACAGCTGCCTCAGAGTTTTTGGTAAGTTCAACAGCCAATCTTTCATTTTCTCTCACACAGTTATCATGAAATTCTTGTAATCTAGTGAAATCTTCCATCAACTTCCCAAAGGAAAGTTTCAAGTTGACTTCACTAGTGTTCTGTGATAAAAATGATGGTGAGCTAGAAGTGGAGGATACCTCATCATCCTCAAGAGCCATGTTGCACACATCATCATCATCACTCTCTCTTCTTTCTTTAGAGCTTAATTCAGGGCAATCATACTGGAAGTGCCCTTTCTTCTTACAGTTGTAGCATAGGTCTTCATCATCATCCTTCTTGGATTCATCTCTTCCTTTTGATGATGAAGGGTCAGCTTTACTGGACCTTCTCCTATCAGAGTACTTGTCCTCTGATCTTTTCTCTTCAGGCTTTTTGTCCTTGGCCTGATCTTCAGGGGAGTTGTATCTTCTCCTGAATTTGTTATCTTGGTAGAATTTCTTGTATCTACCAAACCTTGTGTTTAGCTTGTCAAACCTTCTAGCCATCAAGGCTAGTTCTTCCTTCATTTCAGTCTTAGAGACTGACTTTGATGATCTGGGAGTGGGTTGCATTTCAGGTTCAGCAACTTTGGCTTTGAATGCCACTCCCCTAGTAGGGTGTGAAGGTTCCTCAACAGGTTTTCTTCTATTGAGGTCAAACTCATAGGCTTTGAGTTCTGAGAAGATTTGTTGCATGGGCATGGAGGAGAGATCTTTGGTATTCTGCATCATCACAGCATAGACATCCCACTTTTGAGTGAGACTTCTCAAGATCTTTAATCCAACTTCTTTCCTGGAGTACACCTTGCCCAATGAGTTGATTTCATTCATCACATCAGTGAATCTACCAGCAAATTTGTCAATGGACTCATCAGCTTCCATTGAGAACTGCTCAAACTTTTGCACAGCAACTTGGAGCTTGTTCTCCTTGATCTTTTTTGTACCCTCACACATCACAGCAAGGGTATCCCAAATTTCTTTGGCTGTGGTGCAGTGGTAGACTCTTCCCATGACTGCATCTGGAATTGTTTGATAGAGAGTGTTCATGGCAAGATAGTTTAGATTATCTTTCCTCTTTTCATCAGCAGTGAAGTCATCCTCATCTTTGGGAATCAGTTCCCTTACATCTGCTCTTTGCTCTTCTGTCACCCTGGGGTTAGTTTGGGTAAACACAAAAGGTCCTCTTGTGATTACTCTTAACATGTCAGTGTGAAGAGATGCAAGATGAGCCCTCATTCTAATTTTCCAGAAATCATAATTGTCTATTGAGAATATGGGCAATTTATGATGTGAAATGTGATTGACTGGATTTGTGGCCATGTTATCCAATCCTTGAACAGCAGGTGGTGGAACAGCATTGTTGTTGGCCATATCTCAAGAATATACAGTCAGTCAACAAGTAATAGATTTCAGATAGAGATCAGTTCAGTGACCACACAAATATGTGAATTTTGAAAATCAAGATGGATTTTCAGAGGCAGTGGTCTTTGAACCCCTGCTCTGATACCACTTATTGGTCCTGAAAGGAGTATATAACAAGTGTATGGGGGGGAATACACTTGTATGCAAATCTTTTCAACTTATGATCAAACCAGAGCTCAGCAAGGTTGTCTTGGACAACTCTGCTGAAGATGATAAACTCTTCTAAGATAATCAAACTACTAAGTACTATTGAGTACTTAGTTGAATAACTATCTAGGGGAGTTATATGTACGGAATAGTGGTTGGCCCTTTAAGTTTAGACTCCTTAAGTTTCTGAAATCACTTTGTCAATCCAATACAGTCCAGTTTAGTTTCAGGGAATTTGTCCAAGTCAGTTTTGCACAGTCTTTGAATATGTATCTTTTGAAAGATCAGTTTTGTGTGCAGTGTTGAATGAATGTAAGTACTTTGTAAGGCAAATCAACACAAGAGTTTATAGTGGTTCAGAGACTCAAGCTCCTACATCCACTTTCCCTGATTTAACAGGATAATTCCTTCACTCTTGGAATTAACTTGTTTTATAGTGCCAAGGTGCACTTGATCAATAACACCACTCCTTGGTGATTTGATCCCTAGGATGTCTAGAGTCCTAGTACCCTCTTCTCAACTCAGAACTGAACTGTTCTTCTCTCAACAGTCAACTCCTACCACTTCTACTACTACAACCTTCTCTCTTTCTCACTTGAAAGGGGTAAGGATTGAAGTAAGGTTCCAACTAATGAGATATCCTTTACAATGAAGATCAGTGTATAAGGATAGGATATCTCTCTAAGCTTGTGTATGAATATACAATGAGTTCAGGTTAGAAGAAGTGTATGAAGACTAAGATAGTCTTTTGAAAGCTTGTAAGTTCTATGAACTTCAGAATACTTGCTCAGTTGGATTGGTAGTTAGATGCTTTCAAATGGTCTTCACACTTCTGTATTTATAGACAAAATGGAGGATTTGCCCGTTGGAGAGGCAGCCCCAAATTGCTATAAATGTCTTCCTTGAGTTCTTCAAACTGGAAGACAGATTCTTGATAGTGACATGTCCTAATTTGGGTAATAAACGGCTTGTAAGACTTTGTCTTCTTTCTGCAGCACTTTTCCCAATGTTTGACTTCTTGTTAGGACTTGGACATGGCTTCTGAAGATTGATCCAATGATAGGACAACATTCCTTATCTCCTTATCACTATCAGCAGATTTGCTTATCAGCAAGGTTGGCTTGCTCATCTTCAGATGACTTGGCTCTTTCCCTTTCTTTCACTTCAAGTTGATCTTTGGAAGTTGTATTGAGATTCTTTAGGGAATGGTTGTCTTTAACTCTTCAGTATGTTTGACCTTCAATCATTTGAATCTTTGTTCTAGTTCAAACTTGCTGAGACAACTCTTCTGGGACAACTCTCATGATCAGCATATTTGTTCTTTTAGCTTAAGAGATGATGTTTTTCACAGAGTTAACTTCTCTGGACAACTCTCCTGATCAGAGCATTTGACTAATCTTGTCCTTTTGAGCTTTGCAATCTTGTTCTTGCATAGAACTAACTCTTTTGGACAACTCTCCTATTAAGAGCATGTGGTTTTAAATGGAGTATGCTTGTTCTTAGTGTTTGTTCCAGATTTTGAGCCTTGAGGGGACTTTATCTTGATCATTTTTAAAGCATAGGTTCCCCCTCACATTGTGCATCTAGTCATCTAAGAGCTGCCTAACATATCAACTTCTCATCTAGCCTTATGCTATGTGTTCTAACAATCTTAGAACACAATCATCTTGACTTAGGCATGTCTCAGGGGGTTTTGGTATTTAATCAAAACATATATCATTTTATTCCCAACAATATGTATAAATTATCTAATTGTATTACCTACAAAATTAGCTAGGAACTTAAAAAATATTGATTCACCTACAAAATAATTCGTAGGCAAAATCACATTTCCCTACCGAAACGGTTGTAGGAGATTTTTTTTTATTAACCCACGAAAAGTTTCCTAGCTATTTATATGTATAAATTATCTAATTGTATTACCTAAAAAATTAGCTAGGAACTTAAAAAATATTGATTTACCTACACTACAAGAAAACTGCAATTTAGCCGCGAAAAAATTTGTCGTTAATTCTAATATTTTCGTCGCTAACGTGAGTTAGCGATGAAATAATTTTGTCGCAGGATTTGTTGCTATACGCCCGTCGCTAACGTGTTTGCGACAAAAAAATTAATCTTGTCGCAAATGTTTGGGATGAAAATTTGAGTTTCATCGCAAAATATTAGCGACGAAAATTTGAGTTTCATTGCAAAATATTAGCGACGAAAATATAACTTTCATCGCAAAATGTTAGCGACGAAAATATGAGTTTCATCACAAAATGTTTGCGAGAAAAATCAAACATTTATCGCAAACACGTTAGCGACGGGTGTATAGCAACAAATCCCGCGACACAATTATTTCAGCGCTAACTCACATTAGTGATAAAAATATTAGAATTTTTGTTGCTAATATTTGGCTATGATATCTGATTTACGAATCATTCTCTAAACCCACTTCCGTACTCGACCAACCCAACCCGTACCCGCACCCACACCCGACCCGCCCCAACCCACACCCGACCCACCCCAACCGAACCAATTCAATCGTTCTCTAAACCCACTTTTGCACTCGATCCGCCCCAACCCGCACCAACACCTGCCCCGCCCCACCAACCCATACCCAACCCACACTCACACCCGCCCCGCCCCAACCGACCCCAACCCAACCCGACCCGCATGCCCCCTCTCCCATTTTATTAAAATAAATATTTTATTTGGTCTTAGTGGGAATTGATCCCGGGTGGATGGGCGCCCATAGCTGGGCGCCTACCATTCGGGCAGACAGCTCTTTGGTTCAGTTTTTAATATTAATTATATATGTATTCAATTGTTACTAAATTAGTTATTTTTACTCATTTAATAATCTATTTCACATTTATTAATTGATTAATTTTTAACTTGTAACAACTATATATGTATATATACATGTGTATATATATTGTAGTTTTTAAAACAATTTCAATTGTAAAAAATCAATGTCCATCTTCATTCTCCCATCTTTAATTATGTCCATCTTCATTTGCATCATCATATTTATAAATATTTTTATAAACATTCATACTGATTTATAAGACATAAAAATTGGAGAATTATTAAACATTTCATTATATAAATCGATTTTCTTGATTTAATAAGCATAATTGATTTAATATTAGCCACGAAATATAATTATCATTGTTGTTCTTATTATTAACAACAAAATAAAATAATTTGATAAAAGTGTAGCGATAAAATATTTTAATTTTGTTGCAAATATTAATTCCAAGAAATTAGCCACAAAAAATATATTTCATCACAAAATAATAGCAACTAAATATAATTTTCATTGTTGTCCTAATTATTAACAATAAAATAAAAGAATTTGTTGCTAGTTTAGCGATGAAATATTTTTATTTCATCGCAAAAAGTAATTTCAATAAATTAGCCACAAAAATTTCTATTTCATTGTAAAATATTAGTGATGAAATATAATTTTCATTGTTGTTCTGATTATTAACAACAAAATGAAGCAATTTGTTGCTAATATAGCAATGAAATATATACATTTTGTTGCAAAAATTAATTTCAAGAAATTAGCCACAAAATTTTCAATTTCATCGCAAAATATTAGCAAGAAAATATAATTGTCATTGTTGCTCTGATTATTAACAACAAAATGATGCAGTTTGTTGCTAATAAAGTGATGAAATATATAAATTTTGTTGCAAAAATTAATTTCAAGAAATTAGGCAAAAATATTTCTATTTCATCGCAAAATATTAGCAACGAAATATAATTTTCATTTTTGTTCTGATTATTAACAACAAAATGAAGCAATTTGCTGCTAATATAGCGATGAAATATATAAATTTTGTTGCAAAAATTAATTTCAAAAAATTAGCCACGAAAATTTCTATTTCAACGCAAAATATTAGCAACGAAATATAATTTTCATAGTTTTTTTGATTATTAACAACAAAATGAAGCAAATTGTTGCTAATATAGAGATGAAATATATAAATTTTGTTGTAAAAAATAATTTCAAGAAATTAGCCACGAAAATTTCTATTTCATCGCAAAATATTAGCGACGAAATATAATTTTCATTGTTATTTTGATTATTAACAACAAAATGAAACAATTTGTTGCTAATATAGCGATGAAATATATATATATTGTTGCAAATATTAAATCTAACAATTTAGCAGCGAAAATTTATATTTCGTTGCTAAAAATTGATTTTAGCGATGAAATTTAGATTTGTCGCAAATTTTTCGTCGCTATTCTCCCCATTTCTTGTAGTGCTACAAAATAATTCATAGACAAAATCACATTTCCCTAACGAAACGGTTGTAGGTGATTTTTTATTTTTTTTATTTACCAACAAAAATTTTCCTAGCTATTTATATGTATGAATTATCTAATTGTATTACCTACAAAATTAGCTAGGAACTTAGAAAAACAATTGTGTTACTAACAAATAAACATATGAACTTTATTGTGTCCCACATTGAAAAAGTAGAAAAAACATAAGAGAAAATACAATATAAAAGTAGTAGTATTAGTAAGTTAGTAACCAACAAATATAAATTTTTTGTCCCACATCGAATAAGGAGTATAAGAAATATGAGAGAAAAGCATTATAAAAGGGGCCTAATGTGCACCTAAGTTTGTATTTTAAAAATGTTTATATAATATTTGAACACTTTTTGAACCGATTTTGAATGAATTTATTTTGTAAACTAATGCCAAAATTTTTTTTATTAATACAAAATTTTAAAAATATATATTAAAATTTTTTCCACCGAAATGTTTGTTGCCAAATTTTCCTACAGAATTACCAACGAAATGTTTCGTAGTTGATATTTACCTACGTAATTTCATTTATTATGGTAATCATATTTCCTACCGAAATGTTATGGATTTGCTAAAAAAATGTGGTAGGTAATTGCCTACGGATTAAATTTTCGTGGGCAACCAAATTACCTACGAGCGAATTCCATAAGAACGGTTTTTGTTGGTATTTCGTAGGTAAATATAAATACCTACAAAATTGAAATTATTGCCTACAAAATATTCTCTAGCCAATTAATTATTTTCTTGTAGTGTATATTGTTGCATGATTGTGTAGTTGAAATGAATATAGGGAAAATTGCACTTTTAGTCCTCTAAGAATGTGTTCAAATCACTTTTGATCCTTTTTACTACACTTTTGGTCCTATAATAAATTTCTGTCAATTTTAACGATGGAAAATGCTGTATTATACACGCGCCGTTAAAACATATAGAAAAAAAAAAGGAGATTAACAAACCTTTACAAAAAATCACAAACTGTCTCCCACAAAATCACAATAAATCAAACCCAAATATCAAACTCAAATCGCACAAAAAAATCGAACCCAAATCTTCCATCCTTTCATTTTCTCACGAAATCGCAGAATGGGAGTAAGTGGAGAAAAAAATCGCATGGAGGATGGGTACCAAAAATTGAAGATTTACAGAGATGGAGGAACCCTGCACACCGGTGGTAGTCGTAACCCTTACCTCCGCCTAGCGCCGCCTTCGTATTATCTCAATTTAAAAAAATGAATACGCTACTCGTCGCCGGTCCTCTTCCACGGTGGTGCTACCCTGCTCGTTGCCCTTCCCTCTGTCTTGCGCTGCCGTCGAATCAGATGTGTTTGTTCTTATGATTCATAAATCGCGTCTGACAGGATATTGGGTTAAGAAGGTCGGTGGCTTAGGCGGTGGGTCTTTTGATTTTAGGGAAGAATGTGAGTTTAGATGGTGAGTTGATTTTTTACTGTTTTAAATCTCCCGATTAAGTATTATTTGGAATATTTAAAGTATACGTCATTTTCATTTTGACCCTATTTTTTAGATTTTTAAAATTATTTAATAGTACATACAGGGTATTAGTTTTTTAAATATTTCATTTCTGAATTTAAATTATTTTTATTAGATATTTAAGAATTAATGTATTATTTGATTTTAAGGTATTTTTTATTTGACTTTAAAAATAATTATAGTCTTTTCTTATTTTTGAGAACCTTAAATTTAAGTTTTAATGTAGATTTTTAATTCATAAATTAATTAGAGTAATTTCACAAAATTTATTAAATTATTATTTGGTTTTAAAAATAAATAAATTGTATTCAGATTATATATAGTTTTTTTAATTTTTTCAATTTTACATAAATTATTAGTACTATTTTGTTTGAAAAAAAAAATCCTTTCATTTTCAAATAATATTTAAGTTAAATATATAAATTTTCAATTAATTAATAATTTGAGAATATATTTAATTATATAATTTATTTATTTGTGATATTACTTTTCAAACTAACGGTCAAACTAATGTTTCCATCCAAAAATTAACTTATAGGACCAATTGTGCATGAAAGAGGACCACTTTCAAATTTCAGGACCCAAAGTGATTTTAAAATATTCTTACAGGACTAAAAATGAAATTTTCCCAATGAATATACTGCTCCTTCTCTCGATTTATTAAAAAAACATTGCGAATGCAAAAACTCGACACTGGTTGACCAAGGTTTTTAAAAATATTTGACCTTTTTTTCCACAAAAATGTCATTTTTTTGAAAAAAAGTTCCACAAAAGTTGATATTTTTCGAAAAAAAATTCCACAAATGAGCATTTTTTTGAATTTTTTTCCCACCAAATGTGCATTTTTTAGTTTTTGTCAAAAACTAGAAACTTTGCGTCGAGTTTAATCATATGAATCTTAGTTTGAATACAATGAATCTAGAAATTCACCCTTCTTGTAATCTCACCTATATATAGGTGATATTGTATTCAGAAAGAGATTCAATCATATTTTCAAGTTCTAAGAAAATACTTTCATCTTTCGTAAGAAGAACGTTTGTCTTCTACGTACCACTCCCGTGTCAGTTGGTATTCAGAGCCAAGCTTTCCTTGGTGATGGCTAACAACGGCGAACCCACCCTCGCTGACGTGATCAGAGAGATGCAGCGTTTGACTACAGCAGTCCAAACGTTAACTACTCGCGTAGAACAAATAGAGGACACTCAGGGCGGTCGTGAAGAACATCTTGACAACACAGAGAACGATGAAGGAACCAGGAGATTTGCTCGTGGCCCTCAACGTGTAATTCCTCAACAGAATCCCAGGGGACAGACCTATGAAGAGGAATCGTCAAATGAAGAAGCAGCGAATATATTCCAGGAAAATCATAATATTCCTGATCGTAGGGACAATCGACAACACAGGCATGATGAATTTCGATTGAAGGCGGATCTCCCTTCCTTCAATGGAAATTTTAATATTGAGGGATTTCTTGATTGGGTCGCTGAAGTTGAGAGATTCTTCGACTTTGCAGAAATATCAGAAAATAAGCAGGTGAAGCTCGTAGCCTATCGCTTGAAAGGAGGAGCATCATCGTGGTGGAAACAAGTCCAGAACCAACGACGACGATTGGGCAAGCAGCCGGTCCGATTGTGGACCAAAATGAAGAGGATGATGATGGCACGTTTTCTCCCTCCAGATTATGAACAATTTCTATTCCAACAATACCAGACATTAGTTCACGGACAAAAATCGGTGGCAGACTATACCTCAGATTTCTTACGCCTCTCCTCGCGTAACAACCTGATGGAGACTGAGGGGCAGCAGGTAGCAAGGTATGTCCATGGACTCAAACCCATGATTCGTGAGAAGATCGGGTGTCAAATCATCATAACCCTCAGCGAGGCAATCAATATGGCGCAACGAGCTGAATCAATGGGGTTTCGAAATTTTTATGGGAGAGAGGAACCTCGTAAGAATTTCGTTGATTCACAGAAACCCAATCCCAAGCCCAACCTGGAGGCTTCTAGTTCTATGAAGCGTGGGGTAGAGAGAGAGGCCGCAAAGAAGGCGGAAAACCCATACGCAAGACCAACGGGTGATAAATGCTATAGGTGTCACGAGGTTGGACACCGATCAAACAATTTCCCCCAACGTCGTCCGATCAACATGATCGAGCATACTGGAAATAATGATGACGAATGGGAAGGGGAGGATGGAGTCTGTGAACCGGATGGTGAGGAGTATGACGAACAACAAACAATGGTTTTCGTAAGGTCCTATTGGCGCCAAAGAGAGATGATTCCCAACGAAAGACATTGTTTCGAACCAGGTGTACCATTTCTAATCAAATTTTCGAATTGATTATTGATAGTGGGAGCTGTGAAAACATTATTTCTCATAACTTGGCTAGGACTTTAGAACTGTCTGTGGAGAAACATCCCGAACCTTATAGTATTGTGTGGATTACTAAAGGGGAAGGAAATAAAGTAAAAGAGAGGTGTCGCGTTCCCTTATCCATTGGAAAATTTTATAAAGATGAAGTAATGTGTGATATTGTGGATATGGATAAGCAAGTCAATGGTTCAGTTAGATTACAAGGAGAGAGTTTTGAGAGGAAGAGAGAGAAAGCTGAATATGCTGAACGGCCCCATCCGAGAGTGGGCCCGATCCCAAGAGCTATTGAAGGGGAGCAGATTGTAGCTGGATGGCCGCCTTGGTTGGCTGCAGTAGCTGGCGAAGCTATCAAAGGAAGGGAGCCGAAGAGGTACGGACCTTAAAAAATCACTCATAAAATCAATGATAATGCTTATGTGGTGGGCCTTCCAGACTCGATGGGAATCTCAATGACTTTTAACGTAAGTGATTTATACTGTTACTTTCCTGAAGAGCCTTCATCCTACCCAGATCACTCGGGGTCGAGTTTCTTTCAAGTGGGGGAGACTGATGTGGTACATGCATGACTAATCACCTTCCATAGTCAAATTCACTCATTTTCTCTTTTTCCTCAAGTTCTCTTAATTACATTTAATTCTTAGTTTGAATACGTACAATGAATCTAGAAATTCACCCTTCTTGTAATCTCACCTATATATAGGTGATATTGTATTTAGAAAGGGATTCAATCATATTTTCAAGTTCTAAGAAAATACTTTCATCTTTCATAAGAAGAACGTTTGTCTTATACGTACCACTCCCGTGTCAAAACGTTTAAACCTAAATATTTAAATAAAAAAAATTAAAAATTATCTTTGTCCATGGAGGTGGAATATATCAAGTATATTTATTTTTGGCCATCATTAATTTCCTTTGACCACTTTTAAATGTAATAAAAATAAATAAAAAAGAAAAAAGAACCACTTATTCAAATCTCATATTCTCTCATTCTTCTTTTCAATCTCAACACTTAAATTCTCTCATTTTTTTTTCTCATAATGTAATTGAAAGTTGAATTGAAGGTAAGAAACATATTTCTATTATATTTTTTTGTTTGATTTTGTTGGTATTTGATGTTTTATCATAGTGAATTCAAGTGGAATTTTTTTTAGGTTTACACCCAAAATTCTCGTTCAAGTTGTTTAAGGTCGTTTACTAGGCTTGTTTTGGGTTGTTTAAGGTTGTTTACTGGACTTGTTTGATGTTTTTTTAGGGTTGTTTAAGGTTGTTTAGGGTTGTTTAATAAAGTTGTTTAGGGTCGTTTAATGTGATTATTTATGATTGTTTAATGTGGTTGTTTAAAGTTGTTTAATGTGGTTGTTTATGGTTGTTAATTAGTGTGCTTGTTCTTTTTTTTTTTTTTAATTCAAATAAAATAAGGCAATTTTTGTATATTTGGTATAAGTAAGGCCATTTTTGATAAGTAGTAGTTTGACTAGGCCATTTATAAAATTCTCCTGTCATGGAGTGTGAGAGGTGAGGCGGTACAGTGGTGCGACGGCGGTGGATCGATTATGACAAGTTTTTTTAAAATTGAAAATGGAGAAGGAAGGCGAAGGGATGAAGTTAAAAAAATTATGAGTAGTTATGACTTATGAGAGAGTGGAAAGGTGGGTAGGGTATTTGTGGTATTTTACAGGGGTGAACTTAAATTGGGGTAAAAACATAATAAGAAGGGGGCATTTTGCCGTTACCGATATTAAAATAGTGAGAGTGATCTAGTTCTTAGATAGCTTCAAATCCAATCCACGAATGATTCACATATGCCTCTCGTGTGAAATAATAAAAAAAAAAGCGAAGATGAGTACATTCACCCATTCCATTTCACACCAAAATCATCCCATCGTCATCATCATCATCAAAAAAACCACCATTCTTCAATAAATAAAAAATAAAAAAAAACTTAAGACATGTATTTCAGGATTTTTTTCGCGTAAGACATGTATTTCAGGTTTTTTTTCGGACAAATCAATATTGTCCGAATTTTTTTTTACAAACAAACTCAATGTATTCGAATTTTTTTTCTGAATAACATTCATTTGTTCGAAAAAAAAGATCGTACATCTACTTTTCCCAAAAAGTACAAATTTCGAAGAAAAATAGCAAAAAAATTGAAAAATAATTGCGTGCACAACCTTAAACCCATAATAGATAAAAAAAAATCCAAATTGCATGCACTTATTGGAAGGCGGCGGCATGTGCGATATGGGAGGGGCGGACGCGGGTCGGCGAGTGGAGAGGGAGGGGGCGGTACGAACGATCGCAAAGAGGGGATGCGAACGACCACATGACCTCCCTTTGGGCTATCTTTTTTCAGCCCACATGACCTCCCTTTGGGCTTGGTCCCAAATTTTACATGTAATATGCCAACTGCCAAGTAATTGCCGTGGGTTATATGGCACTCCAACAATGTTAGGTGCACTCTCCCTTTATATTTATTAATTAAATATATATATAAAATACCATATTTGTCCTTTTAATAAAATATTATAAATATATACACTTCCCTTAAAACTCCAACCCTAATGGATTAACTCTAATTTTGCAGCTGACACCGCTCCTTCGGCAGCCAGGTGCCGCCGCTCCTCCGCCACCACCATCACCTCCTCTGACAATCACACAAATTTCAATAAAAAAATAATAATAATAATAAATTCAACAACAAAACTTAGAAATAAACTCCGGTTGACTCGTCCCTCCCCCAAAACTTAACAAAACTCAACAACAAACCCTAAACTTTAAATCCAAAACTTAGAAATTATTTTTGACAAACTAGAGTTGACCAAAAATATTCCTGTCGACACTGATTTTTCGACCTAACACATTCCCGTCGACCAAAAATACCCCATCGGTAAGATATCGTCGAAATTAATTTCTTTATAAAAAAATTGAAATTTTCGACAATACAAGTTCAACCATAAACACTCTCCGACGTCATCGTCGCTGGGAGAGGAGGAACAGTGACGCCGTGGGAGGGAAGAGGGGCGAGTCAGGCGAGGAGGGAGGGAGAGGGCGGCGATGATGGGAGGATTTACAGAAGAGAAAAAAAAACCTTAATATTTTGGGAGCCTCTCCCATTTTTCAATTTTTTTTTTAAAATAATTTTTTAAAAATATTATTTAATAAAACAATTAAATAAAAAATAATTACCATTAATTTATATATATATTTAATAAATATAAGTGATATGTTTGGGATAGAGAAAATAATATGACAAAAATGGAATGAGAAACTTATATTGAATATACTCATATAGAAGAGGGAAATGAGAAACTTAAAATAGGACGGAGGGAATACAGTTGAGTATGAAACAACTTATTTCAATTGAATTGAATCTGCCAATTCAATAATTCACATATAGGAATCAGACAATATATAAACTTATAATTTCAATTGCATTGAATCTGGCAATTAATTCTCGTACCCTAGGAATCTGCAGACATATTGTCGAATGTAGGTTTTGTGGTGGAGCTGGTTAATGTGGAGGAGAAATACCAGGCGCTGATGTCGTGAAATGCAACCCATGATCCGGTTGTAGCAGAGATTCCAACTTGAACCTGCTTTGGAAGAATTGTTTTCAAGTCAAATACGTAACTGAGGGTTGAATTTTGTGATCCGTAGGTGGCAACGACAGTTATGGTCCTAGTGGGGGAGAAGTAATATATGTGTGCAGTCACCTCTTGCCCCACCCCTGAGAAGGCCGAAACAACTTTAGAGACTCTGGAATTGATGTTGATTCCCACGTGTGTGTATCTTGGATCCCACGCATTGGGGGCGGGGTCGAATTCGACTGAAAACACAGACGGAGCCAGGCCCGTTTGAGGATCGTAGAGTCCAAAATTCCCCTCCGCTGAACCTGGAGGGATGGGAGAGTTAACGGGTACGATGAAAAAGGCCACTCCGGCCCCTGGTGGATTTGGGTTACTAGGAGTGCTCGTGATTTTAAACTTTATGGTAGTTTCGAACGACGCTTGAACTCCTTCATCCCAGAACTTCACCGTCGGGAAGTACACAAGCCGCCCGATGCTGCCTCTCGTGGGCACACCCGAGCAATCGACACCTGTGAGACGTGCAATTGAGGAAGACGATGGAACAAATGCATCGCCTTGGTAGATTAGCGACGGTGAAATCGAGCTGAAGGTGTCGTAGGTGAAGCTGGTTGTGTCCCCTTGAGACACCGCCTTTTTTGCTAGTACGAGTACCAAAAAGAAAAGCAGGGTGTTTGAGAAAGCCATGCCTTAGGTTAGATATATTTAATTGGTGCAGCTACCTTCTCCCCTATTTATAGTAATCTACTACGGACATACAAAATTTAAATTAAAAAAAAAAAAAAAACACTAACATTGGATACCACCAGTACTCTACTATAACAATAATGATTAGTTCGGATTTTTTTAAGCTAAGCAACAAATATTAATTTATTTTTAAGCTAAGCAACAAATATTTATTAAAGCGTCTCTCTTTCAACATAATCTCGTTTATGTTAATCCAAATATTTTAGATCATTTTTCTTTTTTCAATTATATCACCATTAATCCATCTATTTATTTTATCATATTCTTAATCTTCGTGTCTAAAGTTTGTGGATAGATTGAGGAGTATTTTTTAATTCATATATATATATATTGTGACACAGACACTCCACAATATTCTCATGCACAGTAGTACAGTACTTTATATATTGTGGTCCAAAATGTTAGTACTACTCATTATTCACGGGGTGAACTAATTGAATAATAAAACAATGAATTTGTGGTCGATAGTAGTCCAATTGTTGCCCATATCCGATGTATATGGGTGGTTCGGTACGGTAAACCGATCGATTATACCGAATCATATCCTTATCATATCGAAAATTTCGATATTGAAAATATTCATACTGTTATCGTACCGAAAATTTCAGTATACCAAAATTTCGATATGTAAATATTCATACCGATACCGTACCATAATTTCAATATACCGAATTTTCGGTACAGTATACTAATTTATATCGAAAATATTGAACCAATAACATTTCATATCTCGAAATTAATTATTTAAGTTTATTTTATTTAAGTTTTGATAATTAAAGTTATTTTAATTTTAAAATAATATAAAATTATATTATAAAATTATTATTTTATTAAGGTTTCGGTATATCGATATACCGTTTCATACCGAATACCGAAAAAATTTCGGTATATCGAAATACTGCGCGGTATGATCATATTCCATACCGTTATTCTACCGAAATTTTCGGTACAATATCATACCGTACCGAAAAATTCGATATACCGAAAATTTCGATAATTTTGATATTTTTTCAGTACGATAAGCTCGCTATATCGAAATTTCGGTATATTGACCCACCACTATTCCTTTGTTACGTTTTTTGTATTTCACTCGTTATAATTATTCTTCTGTTGCGTTTATTATATATTTTGTGCTAGTTGGGAGACCAATATAGATATGTTAGAAATATTTTGAACAAATTAATAGAAAACGTGAGAAGTAGAGAAGAACTCACTTGCTTGACATTTATGAGTGTACGTGTTCTATGTCTCAAGTTCCACTACAAAAAAATTGAGATTTAGAGACGAATTAGATACCATAATTATTGTATCTAAACAGGTTAGAAACGGATTTTGAAACCATTTTCTATCTGTTCCTAATCGCATGGTATCTAATGTTAGGAACGGTTTTCTAAATTCCGTTTCTAATAAGAGACGGATTTGAGACCGTTTTTTTCGGTTTATAATGAGAGACGGAATTTGACACCGTATATTCTCGTATCTAAACGATGAACGACCCGTTTTATATTCGGGTCAAAATTTCGTTTCAAATGTCGTTTCGTCTCTAAATTCGTATCTAAACGATAAACGACCCATTTTACATTCGGGTCAAAAATACGTCTATAATTTCGTTCTTAATTAGAAACGACATTTTGTCGTCTCTAAATCCGGATCACAAGTAGACTTGTCAAAACGGGCCGACGGGGCGGGGCGGGCCAACCCGTTTGCAAGGCGTGCTACCAAAACCCCAACCCAAAAATTGGCGGGCCGCGGATTTTGGCAGGCCAACTTTTTTTTTTTTTTTCAAAATATTTATTAAATTATTCAAGAAACATAAAAAAATTACTGTATATATATTTATTTGTATAATATATTATAAATAAAGTAATTATATACCTATATATTAAAGTAATATACTTATATTTTATATACGATATAAAATAAAATACGGTATTATGAGTACAGAAAATGAAGAAAGAAGAAAAAAAATGAAACTGCTTATATAATCTGTATATATATTTATTTGTATAATATATTATAAAATTTCGATAATATTTTTTTTTCAGTACGATAAGCTCGCTATATCGAAATTTCGGTATATTGACCTACCACTATTCCTTTGTTACGTTTTTTGTATTTCACTCGTTATAATTATTCTTCTGTTGCGTTTATTATATATTTTGTGCTAGTTGGGAGACCAATATCAATATGTTAAAATATTTTGAACAAATTAATAGAAAACGTGAGAAGTAGAGAAAGAACTCACTTGCTTGACATTTAGAAGTGTGCTCTATGTCTCAAGTTCAAATCGTTTAAGGTGTAAATAATTTTTATGGGATCAGTTCATACAATGAGAGAAATTTTCATTTTACGTCCTGTAACTTAGGCCTAATCCAGAATATATTCTTTAAGTTTTCACATTTTCAATTTACGTTCTAGGGTGTCCAATTTACATCCTTTTCGGTCCAATTTACGTCATTTCCACCGGAAAATTGAAAATCCGATCAAATAGTCCAATTTACATCCTTTATGTTTGAAAATTAAAAATTAATAATTAAAAATTTCTGAAAATCTCATTAAAAATTTAAAAATCTCATTAAAAACTTATAAATTGTGTAAAATAAATATAAAAAATCTAAAAAATTTTATAAATTGTACAATTCAAAAAATCTGAAAATGTGTAAATTTAATTTTTTTTTTCTTTTAAAAACTCATAAAAATAAATAAAAATCTATAATTTCTACAATTCAAAAAAATCTGAAAATGTGTAAAAAAAAGTTCTTTCTAAAAGCTCATAAAAATAAAATAAAAAATCTATAAATTAAAATTTTAAAAATATTTAAAATACAAAATTTCACAATTTTAAAAATATCGTGAAAATGAATTTGGGACGGTTCCAAAATCGATCAAGGTGTACATGGAACTTCCACTCAACCTCGTCGGTGAGTTGGAAAATCTCGTGGGACCCAAATTTTTAGGAGTTCGAGCAAAACTTTAATAACAAACGAGTATGAATCAAGTCTGATTTTTAATGAAATTAATGTTAATAATTTTTATTATTCCTATTAGATTTTTAGAATTAGTAATTTATAATCTACACATTTTTAATAAATTAATGAGATTTTTTGAGTTTTTAGAAATTTTAATGATATTTTGAATTTCTTAATTTTTAAATTACACGTTTTTCATTCTTTCAATTGTAGAATTTTTTATTTTTTGTATTTTCAAAATTTTAGAATTTTTTGTTTTTGTTTTACACATTTTATAATTTGTAATGATATTATTCAAAATTTTATTGATATATTTTGAATTTTATTTACACATTTTATTTTATTTTAATTTTAAGGAGATTTTTGGATTTTTAATGATATTTTAGATTTTTTAAATCTTTAATGGGATTTTTAGAAAATTTTAATTATTAAATTTTAATTTTCAAACTTAAAGGACGTAAATTGGACTATTTGACCGGAATCCCAATTTATTCCTCACATTCCGGTGAGTTTTAAAAATTTCCGGCGGAAAGGACGTAAATTGGACTAAAAAGGACGGAAATTGAAAAAGTAAAAACTTAAAGGATATATTCTGGATTAGGCCTAAGTTACAGGACGTAAAATGAAATTTTCTCCAATGAGAGATGTTGTTTCGACAACTCTTCTATCCAAAGGTTGGAATAACCTCTGAACCACCCTCCCCTGCCTTAATTTCTGTGAAAATATAAAGAATGACAAAGGGATTGAGAAAGTTCGAAACTTCATTAATCATGTTCTCTACGGTGGAAAGGGACCAAGATTTTGAAATTTGAAATTAATAACAACCGTTACTATACATCATTAGCTGGTGACATTGATTTATGGGTGCATTTTTCTAGAAGTAAAAGAGTTGAATATAGATTCGATGAACGAAGGTGACGATATTTATTAGGACGATTCACCGGAAGGTATGAAAGATGTATACGTGGCTCCACAGTTGCTGAACACTTGATAAACCAAATTTTGTTGGGTAGTCCTCGGTTGGAAGACTTTGTGTTGCGCCCTTTGGTAAACTCTGAGAACTTGAATATCCAATCTACAAGTTTGAAGAAGCTAAAGATCGAGAAGTACTTATATTTAGAAGGTGGTGATAATGTAACACTGGATGGAGGGCTAAGAATCTGTTGTCCGAAACTTGAAACTATGGAACTCTCCGGAGTTTTCTTTCGTGATTATATGCTTACAAATGTGTCATCTTTAACTGATGCAACTCTTGGCTTTCATGATATTGTATATGATGATATACCCGGTGTTGGGAATAAAATGAGATATGTTTTGATCTAATACCAAAACCCCCTGAGACATGCCTAGGTCAAATTGATAGTGTTCTAAAAATGTTAGAACACATAGCATAAGGCTAGATGAGAAGCTGAAATGTTAGGCAGCTCTTAGACAATTAGATGCACAAATTTGAGGGGGAACCTATGCTTTGAAGATGATCAAGATCAAGTCCCCTCAAGGCTCAAATACTGGAACTATCACTTAAGAGCAAGGACACTCTATGGAAAATCAAATGCACTGATCAGGAGAGTTGTCCAGAGAAGATGTTCTTATGCAAGAACAAGATTGTAAAGCTCAAAAGGACAAGTCCAATAAGATGATCTGATCAGGAGAGTTGTCCAAAGAAAGTGTCCATATGCAAGATTGGCAAAATCAAAAGGACAAGCTTAATGACTCTGATCAGCAGAGTTGTCCAAAGAAGCTAGCCATATGCAAGAACAACTTTACCTAGCTCAAAAGGACAAGGCTACTCAAAGGCTTTGGATCAGGAGAGTTGTCCAGAGAAGCCCACTTTGTATGAAAAGTGCTCTGATGCTAAAAGACCAAATATGCTGATCAGAAGAGTTGTCCAGAAGAGTTGTCCAGAAGAGTTGTCTCAGCATGATTGAATCAGAACAGATACTCTAAAGGTTGAAGGTCAACTATGCTGAAGAATTAAGGACAACCATGCCCTAAAAAATGCAATATGCCAAGATCATCTTGGAGTGAAATAAAGGGAAAGAGCCAAGTCATCTTAAGAAGAGCAAGCCAACCTTGCTGAAAAGCAAAACTGCTGATAGTGATAAGGAGAGTTGTCCAGTTGATAAGGAATGTTGACCTATCATTGGATCAACCTTCAGAAGCCATGTCCAAGTCCTAACAAGAAGACAAACATTGGGAAAAGTGCTGCAGAATGAAGACAAAGTCTTACAAGCCGTTTATTACACAAATGAGGACATGTCACTATCAAGAATCTGTCTTCCAGTTTGAAGAACTCAAGGAAGATATTTATAGCAATTTGGGGCTGCCTCTCCAACGGGCAAATCCTCCATTTTGTCTATAAATACAGAAGTGTGAAGACCATTTGAAAGCATCCAACTAACCTCAACAGAATCAATCTACTCAAGCTTTCTAAAGCTCACTGAACATTCAAGCTTTCAAAAGACTATCTTAGTCTTCAAACACTTCTTCTAAGCTGAACTCATTGTATATTCATACACAAGCTTAGAGAGATATCCTATCCTTATACACTGATCTTCATTGTAAAGGATATCTCATTAGTTGGAACCTTACTTCAACCCTTATATCTTTCAAGAGTGAAAGTGAGAAGGTTGTAGTAGTAGAAGTGGTAGGAGCTGACTGTTGAGAGAAGAACAGTTCAGTTCTGAGTTGAGAAGAGGGTACTAGGACTCTAGACATCCTAGGGATCAATTCACCAAGGAGTGGTGTTCTTGATCAAGTGCACCTTGGCACTATAAAACAAGTTAATTCCAAGAGTGAAGGAATTATCCTGTTAAATCAGGGAAAGTGGATGTAGGAGCTTGAGTCTCTGAACCACTATAAACTCTTGTGTTGATTTACTTTACAAGTACTTACATTCACTCAACACTGCACACAAAACTGATCTTTCAAAGTACATATTCAAAGACTGTGCAAAACTGATTAAGGACAACTTCCCTGAAGCTTAACTAAACTGTTTTGGATTGGGAAAGTGATTTCAGAAATTAAAGGAGTCTAAACTTAAAGGGCCAACCACTATTCCGCACATATAACTCCCCTAGATAGTTATTCAACTAAGTACTCAATAGTACTTAGTAGTCTGATTATCTTAGAAGAGTTAATCTTCTTCAGCAGAGTTGTCCAAGACAACCTTGCTGAACTCTGGTTTGATCAATTTAGCAAAAGAATTGCATACAAGTGTATTCCCCCCCCCCCATACACTTGTTATATACTCCTTTCAGGACCAACACCCGGGAATGAATTGGTTAGAGAAACATTGAGGCAAATCAATGTCACCAGCTAATGATGTATAGTAAGGGTTGATATTAATTTCGAATTTCAAAATCATGGTCCCTTTCCAACGTAAGGGAACACGATTAATAAAGTTTCGAACTTTCTCTATCCCCTTGTCATTCTTTATATTTTCACAGAAATTAAGGCAGGGGACGGTGATCCATAGGTTATTCCAACGTTTTGACAGAAGAGTTGTGTAAACAACATCTCTCATTCGCAACAATGACAGGATGCAAATAATTAACGAACTGGGTAACTCACTGAGTCGATCCACGAGGTCACTGCTTATTGATTCTTCTTCCTCCTCGTAATCATCCATGGTTCCAGCAATCGAAAACAAAAAAGTTATTACACATACATAATATTGAAAACTAATTAATAGATTGTTATATCCAGCAATCGAAACGCTACTCAAAAATTCAAAAGTAATTAACGGATTGTTATATCCCGCGGCCGCCAGGGTAAACTGCAATGTTTTTACGAATAAACAGATCAAAATTCAAGTTAAGGTAAACTTTTTCCCGCCAGACAAATACGTCTGTACTAGTGCTCACATGATTGACGTAAAGGTAAAAGTAATTACACATGCACAATATTGAAAACTAATTAACAGATTGTCATATCCAGCTAGGGTAAACTGCAATGTTTTTACGAATAAACACATCAAAAGTCGAGTCAAGGTAAACTTGTTCCCGCCAGAAAAATACGTCTTAGCTTGACTAGTGCTCACATAATTAACGTAAAGGTAAAAATAATTAAACATACAGAATATGAAAAATAACAACCCATTTCGAAGGTAATAACTAAATAATGAACTATGGATAGCAAATTAGCAATCGAAAGAAACATTAGTAAAAAATTCAAAAGTAATTCGAACAATTAAACAAACAAAATATGAAAACTAATGAATTAAGCACGCTATGGAAAGCAAGAAAATTACCAGGACTCGGGCTGCCGGTTTAGATCTGTTACGGAATTGTATTCACAAAGCAACTCCTTACAAATGATAAATCAAGACAACTAGAAACGCAATGAATTGAAACGTATAAAGAACTCAAAGAAAGAACACGGGATTTACGTGGTTCGATCAAATGATCTACGTCTGACTTGAATAGAATTTTTGCACTTTCTAAAACTATACGATCCCCACAAGCGTATGGGTTCGTTAGTAGTACGATAAGTGTTGGGATATGAATCCTATAAACAATGTTCTAGTTGATGAAAGTATGTTTTGATGGCCAAAAGCAACTTAAAGTTAGTAATATATGTGGTTCTAAGTCATCTTAACTAAGTCATCTAAATATAAACTTACTAATCTGATGAGAAACTTGAATTGAGATTACTGATCTTAATGGTATATGAAGTAAGTTTACTGATCTTATGAAGCAATATTGAGAAGAAAATTACTGATCTTAACTAAGTTATTTGAAATAAGATTACTAATCTGAGTATGAAAACTGAGGATAATTTTAGTGATCTTATATGAGATATTTGAAATCTGACTTACTGATCTTATATGCTTAACTGATCTTAAGTGTTTACTGATCTTAAGTGTTTACTGA
The DNA here is from genome assembly GCA_963675135.1 of Galeopsis tetrahit. Taxonomy (NCBI): domain Eukaryota; kingdom Viridiplantae; phylum Streptophyta; class Magnoliopsida; order Lamiales; family Lamiaceae; genus Galeopsis; species Galeopsis tetrahit. The sequence goes on from OY776119.1 coordinate 94,022,436, forward strand.
TCTTAGTATTTACTGATCTTATATGGAAGTTATTGAACTTACATATGTTACTGATCTTATTGGTTAACTGATCTGATATATGAACTGTTAGGAACTACGCTGATGTTTTGTATTGTATAGACAGCTTATAGTATAGGACTTAGATATACTCATCTGTATGTAGTTCAGTTGATGTATAGATAGGCTTTATATATGTAAAGTTGTTTTCTATTGTATTCAGCATTGTAAAGTTCAGAACAGTAAATCAGAACACTAGATTAGGAATAGATTAGATGAAGATCAGAAGACTGATGAAGAATCAGAGGACTACTTCAGAATAAGAAGACTTCAAGAAGAGTTGAAGAGAAGCTTAGAAGAAATCTGAAGAAGTACAGAACAGTTTCTGGAGAACTGTGCTGATTGACTAAGAAGAGTAAAAATCAGAGCAGTGAGATACTGTGCTGATTTGGTAAAGTTGAAGAATAAGTTTGGAAAGCTTATTTAAAGTGTAACTAAAGAGTTATTGAAGATATGCTGACTTGGAATAAGAAGGAAGTTACAAAGTCGGTTACAAGAAGAAGTTACAAAAACAGTTTAGAGTTAGTTGAGAGTTAGTTCACAAACTGCTAACTGTCATACTAAGTTCTATAAATACTGTATGATCTCCTACTGCTGAAGACTACTGAGCAATTACTGATCTTAGAGAATTCAAGAGCAAGTCTACAAGCAAGAACTTACAGAGTTGAAGGAGATTGAAGAAGAGAAGAGCCACTGAATTGAAGAGAAGAATCAAAGGCTACTCAAAGAGAAGTTTTACTTTTCAAGTTTAAGTTTGTATTTTGTAAAACAAGTGTGCTAGTTACTTGTAGAATTACTAGTAGATCGAAGATACACTTGGAAGTGTAATCGAAAAGATCACAGTCTTAATCTTGGGCCTTTAAGCCACAAGAAGCTCAAGAAGAGTAATAAAACATCACAACTGGGATTGTGAGAGTGGATGTAGACATTTGTCGAACCACTATAAAATTCTGTGTTCTTTACTTTACTGTTTAATATTTGTTTGATATTTGTTTAACTAAGAACAGTAGAATTTACAAAGATAAAGATCTAGATAAAAGTTGAGTATAAACTAGTAAGGCCCATATTATTCTGAAAGTACTGATCTGAGCTGAGTAAGCACAGTATAGTACATAAGAAGACTAAATTTCGCATTGCATATTCTGATATTTTGAAAGATTTTTGAAAGTCTATTCACCCCTCCCCTCTAGACTTTCTTAGCTTACTCAATCTTAACTCAACTTTGGGACCAACAAGTGGTATCAGAGCAGTAGTTCTCTGGACTGCTGTTTCTTGATAAACCTTGTAAATCTTGAAGGTTATCTTTACTGATCTTACTGTTAATTCTTGATACTAGTTACTATCTGAATATTTGAAATCTATCTGCTATACTACTGATCCTATTTGTCTAAACAAACATGGATGACACTAATGTGAACAAGTTGCCTAAGTTCAAGATTGCAGATTATGACTACTGGAAGCTTAGGATGGAGGCCATCTTTAGCTCAACCCATGATCTTATGGTGTCTGTGGTGACTGAAGGACCAATTGTCATCATGGTGGAAAACACTGCTGTTCTGGATCCATCTAAACCAGTTGGAGCACTGGTCCCCAAACCAAGGTCAGAACTGACTTCGGAAGAAATGAAACAAAACAATTTGGACAGTCTTGCCAAGAACTACATTTTACATACCTTACCAAATGAGTATCTTGGTAAAGTACTAAAATGTAAGACTGCAAAACAGATGTGGGACAAACTGGCTATTCTTTGTGAAGGTACTACTCTGATCAAAGAAAGCAAGTTATCCACTGCTGTCCAAAAGTTTGAATCATTTAAGATGAAGCCAGGAGAATCAATTGATGAGTTGGATACTCGTTTTACCAAAATTATGAATGATCTGGATGTATTAGGAAAGACTTATACTGACAGAGAAGTTAACTTGAGAATCTTGAAAGCCTTGGATGAAAGGTGGAAAATGGTCAAGATGATCATTAAAACTACACAAGACATTGATTCTTGGCCAGCAGAAACTATGTTCCAAACACTTAAGGCACATGAGTTTGAGTTAGATGAAGAAGATCCTATTTCTGTGATCCATAAGGATAAGGATGTCTCTAAGGACATAGCTTTCAAAGCTTCTACTTCAAAGGGGTCTAGATCATCTAAGACCAAGGCTTCAAGCATAAAAGATGAACTAGATGGTTCTGATCTAAGTCTGAAAGATCAGATGAGCCTTATGATCAAAAGATTTGATAAACTGAACAAGAGGTATGGCAGGTACAAAAGATTTTATAAGGAATCTAAGGGTTCTAATAACAGGGACTCTTCTGTGAACAGAAGGGATCAAAACTCTTCTGAAAGAAGGGATGAGATCTCCAATGAAAACAGGAGAGATAGGAACTCATCTGAAAAGAGAGACAGAAAGTATTCTGATAAGAAAGACAGGAACTCAATTGACAAGCATGACAGGAACAGAAAACATTCTTCTCCTAAAAGAACTTCTAACAATCCTGTTTGCTATAATTGTGATAAGCCAGGTCATTATGCTTATGAATGTCCTGATCTGAGTTCTGAAGATCGAGAAGAAAGGAAAGCCAGAAGTGATCGAAAATATGCAAAGGGTAAGAAGGCAATGGTGGCTTACAATGACTCTGATTCGGAATCAGAAGAGTTACCATCGACTTCATCTGACTACCCCTCTAGCAATGAAGATGAAGCTTTCATAGCAGATGATGGACTGGCAATGATGGCCAAAATAAATGATGAGGTATCATCTGTTAACTCATTTCAATCTTGTGACAATTCTGACACTGATGAAAGTGATGTTGCTGTTAGCAGTGTAGGAAGTAGTCTTCATCATTCCCAGGGAGTGACTAAAGAAGACCTTCTTCAAGCTAACAAAGCATTCATGGAAATTAGTGATGAGAACATATCTTTAAAACAAGAAATCATTAAGCTAAAAGAAGCTCAGTCAAAAGTGGATCCTAATATAGCTGTCATAAATGCAAGACTATCAGAAGAGTTGTCTCAACTCCAAGAAAAGTATGCTTCCATTGACAATCTATATCAGGGTATGCTTAAAACTCAAGCCAAAGAGACTAATGAATTCAATGATTTAAAGATTAAATATGAAAAACTTGAAGAGCGCAATAGATTCTTAGAATCTGAAGTAGTGAGCCTAGATCGAAAGCTATCTGGGATGATTAACTCTACTAAGATTAATCAAACAATCTCAGACAGATATAGAGCTCCAAATGATAAAAGAGGAATAGGTACTGATCTGCCTAGTCCAACTACTTCAGAATTTAAGAACACTAATGGAGCTAGTACAAGTTCTTTACAACTAGATAAAGGAAAAGAACCTATGACTTATGATGATGATCCAAAACTCAAAGTACAGTCTAAATACATCCCTCCTATTACCAAGAATGGTAAAATGAAGAATGTATTAAAGCCAGTACAGTCAAGACCATACCAAAAGAGTTATACTCCTCTGACCAGATCAGATCAATCTTGGAATCAGAAGAGACAAACTCAGAACAGTAGGTCAAGACAAACACAGGCAAGTTGGGAACAGCCTAGACCTCCTTTTATAAGGCAGTCTCAGCTGTATTCAACTAAACCTAGGAGATTTGTGCCTCATTATCATAACAAACCTGTTCTTTATCCTCCTCCTTTATCTTATGATATCTATGGAGAGAAGAGACCAAAGCAAATTTATAAGCCTTATGGTCCACATGCTTTTAGACCATATTCAAACTATTACAGACATACTGATCTTACTGAAAAAGGGATAGAACCAAGGAAAGGCTATCTCAGAAAAATAGATCCTAAGTCTGCTGATAATTCTGAACTGGTTAATAAAGTACTGTTCTGTGATAAATTTGGAAGGAAACTGAAGAGGTCCCACTTATTCAAATCCTCAATGTTCATTTGGGTACCTCTCACTACTAACCCCCAAGGACCCCAATAAACAAGGGTACCTAAGTTATTAAGATCACTACTTTGCAGGATCGACTGGACTTATACAAGAAAGGTGGTTCAGTTGGTGAGACCTGGTACATAGACAGTGGGTGTTCACACCACATGACTGGTACCAAGGCCTTACTTACTGACTATCATGAGAAGGAAGGACCTAAAGTCATCTTTGGTGATAGCTCAATAGCAATCACAAAAGGATTTGGATTCATCAAAAATGGAGATGTTGAAATCCAAGATGTATCCTATGTTGAAGGTTTGAAGTATAATTTATTATCTGTATCTCAATTTTGTGACAGGGGATACAAGGTTCAGTTCAAGACCAGAAAATGTGAAATAATTGATAAAAGGACTCACAATGTTCTACTTGTTGGCACAAGACAAGGAAGTATATACATTGTGAATTGGAATAGTTGTCCTAAGAATGCCTGTCTTATTACTAAGAGTCCTAAAGAAAACAGTTGGCTCTGGCATAAACGCCTCTGCCATCTAAACTTTAAGATAATCAACAAGATTGCTAGAGAACATCTTGTTGAGGGCATTCCTAATGAAATCTATTCCAAGTCACAAGTATGTGATTCCTGTCAAAAAGGTAAACAGGTAAAGGTTTCATTTAAGTCCATTCCAACTCTTTCAACAAGCAGAGTTTTAGAACTCTTACATATGGATCTTCATGGTCCTATCAATCCTCCTACATTGAATGGAAGAAGGTATACTCTAGTTGTTGTAGATGATTACTCTAAGTTCACTTGGGTAGTCTTTCTACACAAAAAGAGTGATACACAAACACTACTTCCAGATCTATTGAAGAAATTGCAGGTTGAAAAAGGTCATCCCATTGTCAAGATTAGGAGTGACAAGGGGACTGAATTTATTAATTGTTACATTTCTGACTACTGTTCTAAGTCTGGCATACAGCATTTGACAAGTGCAGCCAGAACCCCTCAACAAAATGGTGTTGCAGAAAGGAGAAACAGAACACTAAAAGAAGCTTGCAGAGCCATGATTGCAGAATTCAACACACCTCAGAAATTTTGGGCAGAAGCTATTAACACAGCTTGCCACTCCCAAAATCGAAGTGCTCTTAATAAGGTACATGGTAAAACACCTTATGAGGTATGGAAAGGTAGAAAACCAAGAGTTTCTTATTTTCATATTTTTGGTTGTAAGTGTTTTATACATAACAATGGCAAAAGTAAATTAAATGCTTTTGATGCAAAAGCTGATGAAGGGATATTCTTAGGATACTCTTCTGTAAGCAAAGCATTTAGAGTGTTTAATTACTCTACCCTATGTGTGGAAGAAACACCCCATGTTGTCTTTGATGAGAATGTACAGGACTCTGCTGATCATCAGCTCAGTAAGAAAATAGACAAATTACAGCTCCAAAACAACAATGAAGATGATGATACAGGAATATATGAATCTGTACAAGCATATAATCCTTTCCTAAAAGTCCTAGATCAAGATTCTGATAAAGAAAAGGTAAAAGACAAAGGTGAGTCATCTAAAACTTCTGAAATACAAAAATTGAATGACTGCTCTCCTGTGAACAAAACTGCTGATATGAAAGATACTGATTTGGATGATAATTTGCATGATGAAAAAGATGATAGCATTTCTGTTAAGAATAGAAGGACATGGAAGTCTGCTCATTCTACTGATCTGATTCTAGGTGATTCTAGTATAGGTGTTAAAACAAGAAAACAATTGTTTGATTCAAAGGAAGAACCTAGTAAGTCTTTATTTTGCTGGTGTTGTTTTCTATCATCTATTGAGCCTAAAACTGTGATTGAAGCTTTAAGTGATAGTAATTGGATTATAGCCATGCAAGAAGAACTTAATCAGTTCACTAGAAATGAAGTCTGGGAACTTGTTGATAGACCTAGTAATCATAATGTTGTAGGCACTAAGTGGATTTTCAAGAACAAAAGGGATGAAAATGATCTTGTAGTTAGAAACAAAGCTAGATTAGTTGCTCAGGGCTACTCTCAAGCTGAGGGTATTGATTATGATGAAACTTTTGCTCCTGTAGCTAGACTAGAAGCTATAAGATTATTCCTTGCTTATGCTGCACATATGAAATTTACTGTATATCAAATGGATGTGAAAAGTGCATTTTTGAATGGTATACTTGCTGAAGAAGTTTATGTAGAACAACCACCTGGTTTTGAAGTGAATAGTCACCAAGTATACAGGTTAAAGAAAGCACTCTATGGATTAAAACAAGCCCCAAGAGCCTGGTATGATACTCTTTCTTTATTCTTACTGGAAAATGGTTTTACAAAAGGCAAAGTTGATAGAACTTTGTTTAGAAGACAAGAAGGTAATGATATATTACTTGTTCAAATTTATGTGGATGATATTATTTTTGGATCACCCAACAAAACCTTGAGTGAAAGCTTTTCTACACTCATGCAAAGTAAATTTGAAATGTCTATGATGGGAGAAATGACATATTTTCTTGGTCTTCAAGTAAAACAAACTTCAGAAGGTATCTTTATAAATCAAGCAAAATACACTAAGAATTTGCTAGATAAGTTTGGTATTAAAACCTGTAAGACAGTTGGTGTGCCCATGCAACCTACATACAGAATGGATCCTGATGAAGGAGGTAAGTCTTCTGACCAACCTCACTATCGTGCTTTAATTGGCTCTTTACTCTATCTAACTGCCAGCAGACCTGATATTGCTTTTTCTGTTGGAGTATGTGCAAGATTTCAAGCAAACCCCAAGGAAAGTCATCTGGAAGCTGCTAAAAGGATATTGAAATATCTAAAGGGGACCATTAATCGAGGATTATGGTATCCTGCAGATGATGATATATCTTTAAGTGGTTATTCAGACTCGGACTTTGGAGGTTGCAAAATAGATAGAAAATCTACTTCAGGTTCATGTCAATTCTTAGGAACTAAGCTCATTTCATGGTTTTCAAAGAAACAAACAAGTGTGGCAACTTCTACTACTGAAACAGAATATATGGCTGCAGGTAGTTGTTGTAGTCAGCTTCTTTGGCTAATACAACAACTCTGAGACTACAATGTTGTAGAATCTAATGTACCTATATATTGTGACAGTAATAGTGCCATTGCCATCACTCAAAATCCCGTTCTACATACTAGATGCAAACATGTTGATATTAGGCATCATTTTATTAGGGATCATGTTGAAAAGAAGAATATTAGAATGGAAAAGATTCATACTGATATTCAAAGAGCTGACATTTTTACAAAACCATTGGCTGAAGTGAGATTCAGAGAATTGTGCATTAGTTTAGGATTAATAGATATGGATTCTGTTTGTATATAGAACTGTGCTAACATTTCAGGTACTGATCTTATACCAAGAGGAAGATAAAGCAGAAAGTAAGAGCAGTACATCAAAACTCAAAAGTCAGAAGAGACAATCCAATGTCAGATCACTAAAACAGGTAACAAGGTTACTAAAGTGACCTTAATCCCGATGAGGAAGCTGGTAAAGCTGAGGGACACTGAGAACACACATTAAGGGGGAATCTGTGATTTCTTAAAGATCCTTTTGTTGACTCAGAACACTAAGTCACTTTAGCAAAAACCTTGATGTGATCATTTAATTAAACATATTGATACTAATCTGTATTGTTTTACACTTATATCTCATGAACTAACACTTCTACCAAGGTGAAACAGGCACAGAAGAGGAATTCTCCATTGAAGGAGGAACTGATCTGATTACAGATTTGAAAAGTCTACTAATCTGATCTGATTACAGACTATAGCAGTCTACAGATATTCTGATTAATAAATTGACTTGTCTACAGAACTGTACTGAGTACAAAGCTTCTTTGTCTACAGTACTGATCTGATTACAATTCAGTTATTCTACAGAACTAATCTGATTACTGACTAATCTGTCTACAGAAAGATTTGTTTACTACTAATCTGTCTACAGAAATCTACTGATCTGACACAGTACTGATCTGAGGATCACTGTGCTGATATCAAAAAGATGAAATCAGGAAATTTGGGTACTGATCTGAGGATTACTGTGCTGACCCATCTACTGATCTGAAATCTACTGTGTTGATTCATCCACTGATCTGATGTCTAAAAAGTTCACTCAGCTGATCACAGTACTCAGCTGATCCAGATAAGTGAAATTTTCTTTAAATATAAGTAAGAAAATGAAGTGAAAAAGTTTTGGAAACCACTGTGCTGATTTGCATCAGAACAGTCTTTTGGTTTAGAATACTCTAAGTCAAAATTTGTTCAACTTTAGATTACTAATAGAGAAGATTAGTACACTCCTCTATCTTTAACCTAAGTTGTATGGTGCATTTATTAAATACAATTTGGCTCCAAGTTTCAGAATGAGTTTTAGAATTTGAACAATTTTTTTTAATCACGAATCTCAAGATTCGATCTAAACCATTAAACTCACAAAAATGATTCAATCCAAGCCCTAGATTGATTTTGTATTCCATAAACCCACGAACTTCATCACTTCAACTTCTTTACTTTACATATCTGGAAATACGAACTAAAGAAAATTCAATCATCTTACTCTCAAACTCTTCTACATTCAATTGCTTACATACCTATAATGGCGATTGTTAACATCATTGATCAAGATAAACAGGTAATAGGTACGTTTGATGTAACGAAATGGCAAAGAAGGAAAGGCATCTTCGTTGAAAACGCAGTTTACTTTGCCGGACCTCAAAATGCTGAGAATCAAGCAATTCTCACCTTCTGCGAGGAATGCGGACTGCGAAAATTCTTGGAATCATTTCCCGAAAAGGTGTTCGAACCGGAGGCAATTGAATTCTTTCTTCAAATCGACGGTGATCAGAACAGTGTGCACTCGATGCTTTCTGGTCATAGGGTTACGATTACGAGAGAAATCTTAGGTCTTGTTTTTGACCTACCTGAAGGCCTAGTTCATATTTTAAGCTATATGGAAGGACGAGAGAAGGAATGTGTTGGAAAATGGACGGGTGTTGAGCCAAAATCCCTCCACAATCTCAAGAAGGCAATTCTTCCATCCCCTGGAATGAAATTCTTGATGGATATTGCAGGAAAATGTTTGTTAGGGCAACACTACAGTCAAGACGCCCTCACAAATTTGAAAATTCGTGTTATGGCTGCAATAATAGATCGTGTCGATGGTGATTGGCAAGGATTCTTCCTTGAAAGACTTCTGGGTGAAAAAGAAAAGATCTTGTTTGATAGAGAGTCAGAGGAGTTCTCTCTCAAGTCAAAACTTGGATTTGGAAACAAGCTTAGCATACTGCTACCCACCTTGGCTGAGAGAAAGTCAAATTGGAGCTCTCCCAAGAGGTTTCATCCGAATAAGTTTCTACTCAGGAAGGAGTCGTTGGAATTTGAGCAATCTCAACAAGCTCCTGAAACTCAACTACAGGAATCTGGAGGTTCTATGTATAGAACAGATGATGAAACTCCTGAAATTCGATCAAAAGCAAGAAATGATCCGACCAGACCCAGAGCAAGAGGAGTTAGGAAGGCATTTTCAAGTGCATCAGACCAGTCAGAGTCTGCTGAGAATCAATCTCTAGAAGAAGAGGTAAGTGATTCGAGCTTCATTGGTAGATTTAAACGAACCAAGGGTGTAGATATTGTTGGTTCTAGTAAGAGACGAAAAACCATTCTTGCTACCCCATCTCCTTCTAACTCTGAATTTATGTCTGTTCAACCCCTTGATAATCAACCTACCCTTTCTGGTGAGTCTGTTCACTATTCTCCTTTACATCAGACCACTTCCTTTCATGAACCAGAACAAGTGACATCTCCTCATAAATCTCCAAGCCCGATTCATGTACACTCTACTGAACATGGATTTAAACCTTCTTCTGAACCCATTGATATTTCATCCTCATCTGAAACTGATTTTATAACCCCTAAACCTGCTGATTTGATGGATTATTCTATATGTGATAAAGAAGATAGAATAAGAGTTGATATAAGGATAGCTTTGTTGAAGTTGTTTCCTGGTCTGGATGAGAGCTCTGTTGAGTTTGAAAGACTGCTTAGGATAGGCACTTGGATCTATCTTAAGAAATGTGATCTGAAAGAGACTCTAGCAGTTATGGAAGGTATGGGTGGTTCCAAAGTCTTTGATGAGTGGGAACAAGAACAGAAAATTGCAGCTGGAGTTAATTCAGTTACTGAATTGTTCACTACAGAATCTATAGTTCAACTTGTAGAGAGGATAACTGGTTTCTCATATCTTGTTAAGAATGTGAATCAAGCTGATCCTGAAGCAGAGGATGTGGTGAATATGAACATTTCAGAAAATGATATTGGAGTTCAGCAACATAAATCTTCTGAGGAAATGGAGACTCAAGCTCACACTGTTGTACCTGGTGATAATCAAGAGGTAGATGATATTCTGCTGACAGGAATTGCTCATGATGATAAAGAGTCTACTGATACTGAAGTTTTTAAGGACACAGATGTTCTTGAAAATACTGAGGTTATTGAGGAAGATCAAGATGTTTGTGCTGAGGAAATTCAGAGTACACCAAGAGTTGTTGATGAAGTTGGTGTTTCAGATCCTATTGTTCAGGAAACCGTTCGCCCTGTTCCTCAAACAGCCACTCTAGATCATTCTCATTTTGATGCTTTGAAGAAGCAAAATGATGAACTGAAGGTTCAATTAGATGCTGCTGTGAAAATGTTTCAGGAAGCCACTGAAAGGATTAACAAACTGTCTTCTGAAAATATGTTTGAAAGAGTGATTGATCATACAATGTCAAAAATCTATGATCTGCATAGATTGCAGGAAAAGAATCTTTCAGCTACTCTTCACAAGAAACTGGAAGATCATCTCATTCCTCTAGGCCTTTGGCAGGATGAAGCCAAAAAGGGGGAAGAGAGGTTAAGCAAGCTAATGGAAAGGACTCAGACACAACAAGCTCAGTTGGTTGTGAGTCAAGATGAGCTTAGAGATGAAATTGCTAGCCTAAATGGAAAACTCAAGAGCAGAAAACAGCAGAAACACCAAGCTGAGGGTGTTATTGAAATTGCTGAATCAGGAAAGAAGAAAAGGAAATTGATTGTTAGTGATGATGAAGAACAAGAAGAATCTGGTAGGATTACTAGATCAATAAGTAAGTTGGCTGTTGGAAGTAGTCAATCTACTGAACAAGAAAAGAAAAGGAAAGAAGAAGCAGAGCTGAAGAAGAAAAAGAAGAAAGATGTAGAGTTCTTGAGTAAGAGATATGATAATAGAGTTGCTAACTTGAAAAGGAAGTTAAAAGCTCTAAGGAAAGCTGAAGGAAAGAAACTGGATGAAAATTTCAAAGATGAAAACTATGTTGACTTCATGATTTTACCTGAGAATGAAGAGCACTGGAATGAATTAAAGATAAGATGGCAGATTACTAACTTCATTGTGAGGAAATTTGGTGATCATGCTAGCAAAGAAGCAGAGTATGCTGACTTTGATGATTTCATGATGAACGTAGATAGACTCTTCTGGGAAGATGTGTTGTCTATGGCTGCTGCTGTTAATCTTGTGATTTTATGTCCTGAAGAACCGGTCTGGGAACCTCCAAGACTGGATGATGGAACACCTGATTATAAGGAAATTGGAAACATCATTGAGAAGATCATTAAGGATGAAGGCATCACTGATCATCAACACATGATGGATATCAAAGCAAGGCTGTATATTGCTTACCGGATTTGAAGATGAAGGACTGAAGCTCAAATAGATAACATTTCCTATCCTTAGTCTTTATTTCTATATTTTTTTGTGTGTTTCATATTCTGTGATTATTTGTAATATCTGATCTTATTTGAATATGAATTTGGAATTTTGGAATTGATGAACTGTTATGATAGACTACATACTTAACTACTGATTTATTGACATTTAAGTAGTTTTGGCTTCATCAAAAAGGGGGAAATTGTTGGGATATGAATCCTATAAACAATGTTCTAGTTGATGAAAGTATGTTTTGATGGCCAAAAGCAACTTAAAGTTAGTAATATATGTGGTTCTAAGTCATCTAAATATAAACTTACTAATCTGATGAGAAACTTGAATTGAGATTACTGATCTTAATGGTATATGAAGTAAGTTTACTGATCTTATGAAGCAATATTAAGAAGAAAATTACTGATCTTAACTGAGTTATTTGAAATAAGATTACTAATCTGAGTATGAAAACTGAGGATAATTTTAGTGATCTTATATGAGATATTTGAAATCTGACTTACTGATCTTATATGCTTAACTGATCTTAAGTGTTTACTGATCTTAAGTGTTTACTGATCTTAGTATTTACTAATCTTATATGGAAGTTATTGAACTTACATATGTTACTGATCTTATTGGTTAACTGATCTGATATATGAACTGTTAGGAACTAAGCTGATGTTTTGTATTGTATAGACAACTTATAGTATAGGACTTGGATATACTCATCTGTATGTAGTTCAGTTGATGTATAGATAGGCTTTATATATGTAAAGTTGTTTTCTATTGTATTCAGCATTGTAAAGTTCAGAACAGTAAATCAGAACACTAGATTAGGAATAGATTAGATGAAGATCAGAAGACTGATGAAGAATCAGAGGACTACTTCAGAATAAGAAGACTTCAAGAAGAGTTGAAGAGAAGCTTAGAAGAAATCTGAAGAAGTACAGAACAGTTTCTGGAGAACTGTGCTGATTGACTAAGAAGAGTAAAAATCAGAGCAGTGAGATACTGTGCTGATTTGGTAAAGTTGAAGAATAAGTTTGGAAAGCTTATTTAAAGTGTAACTAAAGAGTTATTGAAGATATGCTGACTTGGAATAAGAAGGAAGTTACAAAGTCGGTTACAAGAAGAAGTTACAAAAACAGTTTAGAGTTAGTTGAGAGTTAGTTCACAAACTGCTAACTGTCATACTAAGTTCTATAAATACCGTATGATCTCCTACTGCTGAAGACTACTGAGCAATTACTGATCTTAGAGAATTCAAGAGCAAGTCTACAAGCAAGAACTTACAGAGTTGAAGGAGATTGAAGAAGAGAAGAGCCACTGAATTGAAGAGAAGAATCAAAGGCTACTCAAAGAGAAGTTTTACTTTTCAAGTTTAAGTTTGTATTTTGTAAAACAAGTGTGCTAGTTACTTGTAGAATTACTAGTAGATCGAAGATACACTTGGAAGTGTAATCGAAAAGATCACAGTCTTAATCTTGGGACTTTAAGCCACAAGAAGCTCAAGAAGAGTAATAAAACATCACAACTGGGATTGTGAGAGTGGATGTAGACATTTGTCGAACCACTATAAAATTTTGTGTTCTTTACTTTACTGTTTAATATTTGTTTGATATTTGTTTAACTAAGAACAGTAGAATTTACAAAGATAAAGATCTAGATAAAAGTTGAGTATAAACTAGTAAGGCCCATATTATTCTGAAAGTACTGATCTGAGCTGAGTAAGCACAGTGTAGTACATAAGAAGACTAAATTCCGCATTGCATATTCTGATATTTTGAAAGATTTTTGAAAGTCTATTCACCCCTCCCCTCTAGACTTTCTTAGCTTACTCAATCTTAACTCAACTTTGGGACCAACAATAAGTATACCAAGTAAAATTTCGTTCCAAGGACCTAATTGAGTGCTAGTGAATCCCTAAAGTTACGAGTATGCATGCTATTGTAGTAACTACACGTGTTTGTTTGGATTTTTGGGAATAAGAACAAAAATGTTAAACTAGATTAACTAAAGTAATGAAAACTAGTGACAAAAAAATAACAAGCTATCTAACTTTCGTTGGAAAGTGCAAGGGAAGGGTATTGCCTCGGGTGTTTCCGTTTTGTGAGCAATTAAGTGAACTAGTGAACCAATTACATGATTTTACGACAAATTTGGATCAAGCTAAAGGCTATCACATAAGTGTGCAAACCCCCTCGAAAGGCATAGGTAAACATCGTGCATTGATTAGCAATTATAGGATCTAACCAAATACCATAAGCTCCTAAGATAGTGTTGCATAAGCACTTTCAACACGGTTACTAATGCTTATGAAACGCCCTCTCACCAAACTCCTAGACGACCTCTATTTGTTTAGTGTCTAAAGTTGTCGGTCTAGCCATTAACACCCCTCTCGGGTGAGCTAATTACTAATTAACTTCTATTCAATTGACCAAAGCTCACACTCACACTCCCAATCATGCTACCCAACTCTCGTTGCAATAAACATAATCGAACATGCTCGCTAATAGGGTTAATCAACCAAATGAATCAATCAAAGTACAACTCTAGAAACATAAAAACCCAAATTATAAGCTAATCATGCAATTAATCCACAATTACACTAAATTCTCATCAAAACATCCACACCCAAGGCAATTTAGGATTAGCCCATGGTTCTAGAAGAGAATCCCATGGCTACAATGCAAGAATTCACAAAACCCATAACAATTAAGAAATAAATGAAAGAAATAAGAGATTTACTAAATTGAAATGAGAATTAAAGAGGTATCACCTTAAAACTTGAAATGTAGCTACAAACTTCAATTACTTACAAAGCCCAATGGAAATCTTCACTTGAATTGTCAAATTAAACAAGAATCTAAGCTATCTATCAAAAGGAAAGTGCAAAATATCAAAAACACCTATTACTGTGTGTGAATTCTCTCCAATGTGTGTGATATCCTCTAAAACTGAAAATAGGGCTCCTTTTATATGTTGCTAGGATTTCAAAAATTGAGTTTTTGCACTTTAGCCCTTCGAAATTGGAGAAAATGGCCGAAATACCCCGAACTCGATGCGACCCGGCCGGGTGGCTCCCACCCGGGCATGCCACCCGGCCAAAACACGAACCAACTTAACTTTTGGACCTTGCCCGGGTCGAAACCACCCGGCCGGGTGGGTTTCACCCGGGCACAATACGAATGTCCATAAAAATCGGCCTAGGCCGAGCTGAAGCTACCCGGCCGGGTGGGTCTTACCCGGCCTAAACGCTTGCTCCTTGTTGCTTCGTCTTCCTCCCGTGTTGAAGCTACTCGGCCGGGTTGATTCCACCCGGCCGGGTGATGTCTACCCGGCCATATGGTTTCTACCCGACCACTTGTCTTTTTGGCTTGTTCTCTCGTTTCCTTGTCCAATCGCTTTGTATCATGGCCCGTTTCTTCCAAATTTCCTCATTCCAGTTCATGTTGCTCGTCGTTTTTCCTCATACGAGTATCAATGATGATCGATCACTCGTTTCTCGTGATCTTTAGCCCCAAGTAGGCTCATATTCCTACAAAAACACCTCACAAACCTTTCTCAACCAATATACACCAAATCAAGTGATAATGAGTGAAAATTGCATGCAAACAAATCAATTTGGATCAATTATGCATGTGAAATATGAGCAATTGACAACCTAATCAACGTCCACGGAGGATAGAAGACTCTCTTCACTAATCACAAATGAAAGTTACAGATTACAAGTATTCACTAAGCTTGATCTCTCAAAACTCTCAAATTCAGTCTTTTAGTAACCCACAACCTATGCACTAGATGGTGTATTTATAGATGTACAATGCATTGGATAACCGCCACTAACTAACTAACAGAAATAACATAATTAACTAACTCTGAAAACTAGATTTCAGTAGACTTGACCCAGCGGAGTTGTCTCAGCAGACTTGGGATCAGCAGACTTGTCTTCAGCAGACTTGTCTTCAGCAGACTTGGCCCCAACTCTCCTGAACTGACTTCAGATAACTTGTCTAGCAGAGTTGTCCAAACTCATAAGCAGAGTTGTCCAAACTCATCAGCAGAGTTGTCCAAGCTCAATAATTTCAGATTAGTTGACTCCTAATAAGACCACTAAACCTTATCAGTTGAATTACTCCTTAACTCAACTTTGCTGAACTCCAAGATCAGAACAATAGCAACTCTTCTAATAGATAGATATTAGATGACATCCAATATTGCATTAATCCTAACAATTCTCCACCTTAATGCAAGATTGCCTTCTTCCCAGCCCTCCTCAAGGCTGTTTGTTCATTCTCTTCTTAATGAACATCCCAGGTACTAAGGTTTACCAACTCCATGCAATGGTTGAACTTATTGCTTGGTAATGCCTTAGTTAACATATCAGCTGCATTCTCTTCTGAAGCTACCTTCTGAACTTCAACAATACTCTTCTCCAAGATGTCTCTAACAAAGTGTAACTTCACATCAATGTGCTTTGACCTCTCATGAAACACTTGATGTTTTGCTAGATGAATTGTACTCTGATTATCACACAGCACAGGAACACTTTTCTGAAATATGCCAAAATCTCTCAGAATGCCCTTCAACCACATTGCTTCCTTCACAGCTTCTGTTAAGGCTATGTATTCAGCTTCTGTTGTGGATAAGGTCACCATAGATTGTAAGGCTGCTCTCCATGTTATAGCAGTGCCATACAATGTAAACACATAACCAGATAAAGACTTCCTTGTATCTATGTTTCCAGCAAAATCAGAATCCACAAATCCAATCAAATGTCTCTTGGTATCATCTGATTTTTAAAACAATAATCCTAAGTCTTCTGAACCATTCAGATATCTTAGAATCCACTTTAAAGCTTCCCAATGTAGCTTTCCTGGATTTCCCATGAACCTACTCACCATACTAACAACATAGGCAAGATCTGGTCTGCTACAAACCATAGCATACATGAGACTTCCAACTCCATTTTCATATGGAACAGTAAGCATCTGCTTCTTCTCTTCAGCTGTTTGAGGAGATTGCTTGGCTGACAACTTGAATTGCTGGCCAAATGAAGTACTAACAGGTCTGGACTGGTGCATAAGGAATCTTCTCAACACCTTCTGGATGTAACCTTTCTGGGACAAGAACAACTTCCCTGCTTTCCTGTTTCTGAGAATATCCATGCCTAATATTCTCTTGGCTTCACCCAAATCCTTCATCTCGAACTTGCTACTCAACTGCTGCTTCAGCTGGGTAATCTTTCTCATACTCTTGCTAGCTATTAACATATCATCTACATAGATCAGTAGATAGGTGCTCTCTAGATAATCTTGTTTACCAATATATACACATCCATCATATTTGCTTCTTAAGAAACCAATAGAAAGCATGAATGTATCAAACTTTCTATACCATTGTCTAGGACTCTACTTGAGCCCATACAATGATTTCTTAAGCAAGCATACCTTACTTTGAGTTTCAGGCATGATAAACCCTTCTGGTTGATGCATATATATTGTTTCAGCTAGTTCTCCATGTAGGAATGCAGTTTTAACATCTAGCTGATGTAACTCAAGATCATCTTGAGCAACCTTAGACAAAAGTAATCTTATTGAACAGTGTTTAACAACAGGAGAGAATACCTCATTGATGTCTATGCCTTCTCTTTGTGTGAATCCTCTTGCCACCAACCTAGCCTTGAATCTGATCTGCTCTCTAGCACCACCAAATCCAACTTCAAGCTTCTTCTTGAACAGCCATCTACAGCTGACCAACTTCTGGTTGTCTGGCTTCTCCACAAGGATCCAGGTCTCATTCTTCTCTAAGGATTGCAACTCTTCTGACATGGCTGCTATCCACTGCTCTCTTTCAGGACTAGTGATAGTTTCCTTATAGTTTCTTGGCTCATAATGCTCCACCTCTTCTGCTGTGATCAGAGCATATGACACAAGATCAGCCTGACCAAACCTAGATGGGGGGTGAATCTGCCTCCTGGGCCTATCTCTTGCAAGGCTGTAATTTCTCAAATCAGCAGGGTTGTCCTCTATGGCCTCATCTTCTGAATGATCTTCTGGATCATCATCTGGGACCTGTTCTGGAACAACCTCATCAGGGGTGTTGTCTCCTGTATCAGCAAAGTTGTCCACCTCCTCTGGGGTCAACTCTCCTGATGTGGGAAACTCCACCTCAGCTGAGAAACTCTCTTCTAACTCATTTACAATTCTTCCATCTAGGTCATGGGAGTTTCCATTATGAGGATATCCCATTACCTTCTCATTAAAATCAACATCTCTGCTGATTATCACTTTCTTATGACCAGGTTCAAGGCACCACAGTCTATAGCCCTTGACACCTATTGGATAGCCAATGAATATACATTTCAGAGCCCTTGGCTCAAGCTTATCCTGTCTAATATGTGCATATGCCTGACATCCAAACACTTTAAGTTTTGAATAATCAGACAACTTGCCATACCAGATCTCATCTGGGGTTTTACCTTCTAAAGCATATGAGGGAGTTTTGTTTATCAAGTAACATGCAGTACATACAGCTTCTCCCCAAAAGCTTTTAGGTAATTTAGCATCAGCTAACATGCATCTGACCCGTTCTAGAATAGTTCTATTCATTCTCTCTGCTAATCCATTTTGCTGTGGATTAAGAGGGACAGTTCTATGTCTAGTAATGCCCTTCTCTTTACAAAATTCATTGAATTCAGATGATAGATACTCAAGGCCATTATCTGTCCTCAAATGTTTTAAGGACTTTCCTTTCTTGTTCTCTATCTCAAGTAGCCATTCTTTGAATTTTGTAAAGGCCTCACTCTTCTGTTTGAGAATGAACACCCAAACTTTTCTAGAATGGTCATCTATAATTGACATGAAATACTTACCTCCACCAATGGTTTCAGTTCTTGATGGCCCCCAGACATCTGAATGAACATAATCCAGCAGCTCCTTTGTAGTGTGCTCACCCTTCTGGAATGACTTCTTCTTGGCCTTGTCAAGAATGCACTGCTCACAGAACTCCAGGCTTTTGAATGTCTTCTGGTGGAATGCCCCCTTCTTGGATAACTCCATCAGACCTTTCTCACCCACATGTGTCAGCCTCTTATGCCAAAGCATAGCATCTTCAGAACTCATGGTAACATCAGCAGCACCTGTGATTGTCTCACCAATTAAAGAATATAGACCATTAGACTTCTTCCCTTGCATCACTATTCTATCAGCTTTGGTGACAAACAAACATCATTTTTCAGTCTTGAATTCATAACCCAAAGCATTCAGTGTGCCAAGAGATATAAGGTTTCTCTTCAAATCTGGAACAAATCTGACATTGGTCAGTGTTGGTCCCAAAGTTGAGTTAATAATATTGAGTAAGCTAGTGAAAATGTCTAGAGGGGAGGGGTGAATAGACTTTTCAAAAATCTTTCAATATATCAGAATACACAATGCGGAATAATCAGATTACTAATGAGCCCAAACAAATTTATACTCAACTTTTATCTAGATCTTTATCTTGGTTAATTCTTAATTTTCTTGATTAAACAATTCAAACAAATAACAAACAGTAAAGTAAAGAACACAGAATTTTATAGTGGTTCGACAAATGTCTACATCCACTCTCACAACTCCAGTTGTGAAGTTTTATTACTCCTTCTTGAGCTTCTTGTGGCTTAAAGTCCCAAGATTAAGACTTTGATCTTGTCGATTATACCTCCAGGTATATCTTCGATCTACTAGTAATTCTACAAGTAACTAGCACACTTGTTTTACAAAATACAAACTTAAACTTGAAAAGTAAAACTTCTCTTTGAATAGCCTTTGATTCTTCTCTTCAATTCAGTGGCTCTTCTTCTTCAATCTCCTTCAACTCTGTGAGTTCTTGCTTGTAGACTTGCTCTTGAATTCTCTAAGATCAGTAATTTCTCAGTAGTCTTCAGCAGTAGGAGATCATACAGTATTTATAGAATTTAGTATGACAGTTAGCAGTTTGTGAACTAACTCTCAACTAACTCTAAAACTGTTTTTGTAACTTCTTCTTGTAACCGACTTTGTAACTTCCTTCCAAGTCAGCATATCTTCAAATATATCTTCAGTTACACTTTAAATAAGCTTTCCAAACTTATTCTTTAATTTCACTAAATCAGCACAGTAACTTACTGTTCTGATTTTTACTCTTCTGATTTTACTCTGCTGATTTTTACTCTTCTGATTCAATCAGCACAGTAACCAAAAACTTGTTCAAAACTTCTCCAGATTTCTTCTAAGCTCTTCTTCAACTCTTCTTTGAAGTCTTCTTATTCTGAAGTAGTCCTCTGAGTCTTCATTAGTCTTCTGATCTTCTTCTAATCTAGTTCTAATCTACTGTTCTGAACTTTACACTGCTGATTACAACAAAATACAACTTTACAATTATAAAACCTATTTATACACCAACTGAACTATATACAGATGAGTATATCTAAGTCCTACACTATAAGCTGTCTATACAATTCAAAACATCAGCTTAGTTCCTAACAGTTCATATAACAGATCAGTAACCAATAAGATCAGTAACTTACACATAAGATCAGTAAGCATATCAGATCAGTAAGTACATCAGATCAGTAACTCAGATTTCAAATATCTCATATAAGATCACTAAAAATATTCTCAGTTTCCATACTCAGATCAGTAATCTTATTCCAGATAACTCAGTTAAGATCAGTAATTTTACTCTTAATATTACTTCATAAGATCAGTAAACTTATTTCAGTTAACATTAAGATCAGTAATCTCAATTTTAAGTTTCTCATCAGATTAGTAATCTTATATTCAGATGACTTAGTTAAGATGACTTAGAACCACATATATCACTAACTTTAAGTTGCTTTTGGCCATCAAAACATACTTTCATCAATTAGAACATTGTTTATAGGATTCATATCCCAACAGTCAGGATCACATGTTTATCATTAAACATCTTCACCCTCACAGTGCCAATACCCCTCACATTGCAGCTTTCATCATTACCCAACAGAACTGATCCACCATCCATCATTTCCAGGTTTTGAAACCAAGATTTGGTGGGACACATATGGAATGAACATCCAGAATCCAACACTCATTCATTAACAAGTTTGCTATCTGTTATGCTCATGACTTCTGCACTATCATATCCTTTTGCCTCTGCTACATCAGCTTTGGCAGGATCAGTAGACTTCTTATGCTCAGGACAGTCTTTAATGAAATGTCCTTCTTTATGGCATTTGTAGCAAGCTCTGCTCTTGGCTAGAAACCCATTCTTCTTTTGATTTGGCTTGGCATGAAACTTCTTGCCTTGCCCTCATTTCTTGTCATTCTTGAGTTTGATATTAAGACCCTCAGCTTGGTTCTTGGTCTTCTTGGTTGAGTTTGCTACATGTAAACTCTTAGTTTTCAGAATGGACAAGACTTCTTTGAATTTTGCCTTACCCTCCTTGGTAATAAGCAAAGCATCCTTGAAGCTATCATATGAAGGTGGTAAGGACTCCAATAGTAGAAAAGACTTCTTGTGATCATCTAAGGTGACTCCAACATTTTCAAGATCATCAACAGCTTACATGAACTCTATTAACTGCTCATCAAGGGTCTTATCATCTGTCATCTTGAAATTGTTGAGCTTCCTCTCCATAAACATCTGGTTTGACAAAGATTGTGTCAAATACAGATCATCAAGGGTCTCAAATACAGCAACAACATCCTTCTCCTTCATAACTTCCCTGAACACATTGTCTCTCAAACTAATTAGAACAACAATGTTGTAAGCTTTTTCCATAAGCTCTTCTTTCTTGGCCTGGTCTACATCGGATGCAGCAGGATCAAGAGGAGTGAGGGCCTCTTTCAGCCCATGGTGTGACAGCAGAGCCTTCATCTTGGCTTTCCATAAGCCAAAATCTGTCTTACCATTGAATTTCTCTATCTTCAACTTCACAGAGCCCATTTCTGATTCTTGACTTTATCTTCGACAATTGTTACGGAATTGTATTCACAAAGCAACTCCTTACAAATGATAAATCAAGACAACTAGAAACGCAATGAATTGAAACGTATAAAGAACCCAAAGAAAGAACACAGGATTTACGTGGTTCGATCAAATGATCTACGTCCACGGAGGATAGAAGACTCTCTTCACTAATCACAAATGAAAGTTACAGATTACAAGTATTCACTAAGCTTGATCTCTCAAAACTCTCAAATTCAGTCTTTCAGTAACCCACAACCTATGCACTAGATGGTGTATTTATAGATGTACAATGCATTGGATAACCGCCACTAACCAACTAACTAACTAACAGAAATAACAGAATTAACTAACTCTGAAAACTAGATTTCAGTAGACTTGACCCAGCGGAGTTGTCTCAGCAGACTTGGGATAAGCAGACTTGTCTTCAGCAGACTTGGCCCCAACTCTCCTGAACTGACTTCAGATAACTTGTCTAGCAGAGTTGTCCAAACTCATCAGCAGAGTTGTCCAAGCTGAATAATTTCAGATTAGTTGACTCCTAATAAGACCACTAAACCTTATCAGTTGAATTACTCCTTAACTCAACTTTGCTGAACTCCAAGATCAGAACAATAACAACTCTTCTGATAGATAGATATTAGATGACATCCAATATTGCATTAATCCTAACAAGATCAGTAGTACTTGTTCATCCAAAGCATTGCAATTAAATGAAAACATGTGGGGTAGAAAGAATACGAGGGGTTTCGTATTTAAAAATTATTTAACTTAAAAAGTAAACACAATTTAATTTCATTGAAACAGCACACCAAATTAAATTGCATAATGCATCACAATACATATTAATAGTAAGAAATGCAATACTTAATTAAATATTCGTATTATTTATATTTAATTTCTATTTTCTTTATTTAGTTATGTTTGTGGTTGTTGTATTAAATTTAGCGTGTTTGTTATGTTTTCATTAATTTTTTATTTTATCTTTTAAATTTAATTCGTAGTATATATATTTTATTTTCTATTTTAATTTAAATTTGTAGTATGTATATTTTATTTTCTATTGTATTTTTGTAATTAAAATTATTAATGGTGTCTTAAAATTAAATTACGTCCCATAACTTTTCAACTTTTTCAAAAACGTCCCAAAAAAGTTAAGTTTCCAATTACGTCCCAAATTTTAGCTAACTTTTTCAATTACGTCCCAAGTCGCCGGAAACATCAAAACGACGTCGTATTACGTCATGATTACGACGCCGTTTTGATGTTTCCGGCGATTTGGGACGTAAATGAAAAAGTTAGCTAAAATTTGGGACGTAATTGAAAAACTTAACTTTTTTTAAAAAATAGAATAGTTATGGGATCTAAAAAAATATTTTATTGAAATTGTTTGTATATGTTTATATACTTTTTAAAAAATTTATATATTTGATATTTATATAGTTTAAAAAAAAAAATCTTTGTAATATTTAAATCTAAACAAATAAATTTACTTATATATTTTATTATCGGTATATTATTTATATGAATAAATTAGTAAATATAATTTTTGGATAGTACGTATTAAGTAGTAAGTTATCACATTTATTTATTTTATAATAATTTTAGTCTTTATTTTTTTCAATTTTAGAATATAAAATTATACTAAATAGAATTACATGATATTTTGTTAACATATTATATTTATGGTCATTAATATTAGCATAATTCCTTATAATTATTATTAATTTTTATATATATTGTTTTTAATTTTTTAAAGTTAAATCGATTCATAATTTTTAATTAATACGGAATGTGAAATTTTATTATATTATTATTTATTTATTATAATCATTATTTTAAAGTAAATGATTATAATTTTAATATTAATTTATCTTATACCATTCAAAAAATTTAACTTTTTATTTCGTTGAATTTTAGAACATAAAATTATATTAATAGAATTACATTATATTTTGTTAACATATTATATTTATGGTCATTAATATTAGAATAATTCCTTATAATAATTATTAATTTTTATATTTATTGTTTTTAATTTTTTAAAGTTAAATCGATTCATAATTTTTAATTAATACGGAGTATATGAAATTTTATTATCTTATTATTTATTTATTTATTATACTCATTATTTTGAAGTAAATGATTATAATTTTAATATTAATATATCTTATACAATTCAAAAAATTTAACCTTTTATTTAGTTCAATTTTAGAACATAAAATTATACTTAATATAATTACATGATATTTTGTTAAATATTATATTTATGGTCATTAATATTACCATATAATTTCTTATGATAATTATTATATATTTTTTGAATTTTATTAAGTTAAATCCATTCATAATTTTAATGTTAAATCGATTTATAATTTTTAATTAATATGGAGTATATGAAATTTTATTATCTATTTATTTATTATTACTCATTATTTTTAACATATTATATGTGTATGTAATAATTCAATGTAATATTATACGGAGTATATAATATTGTCATGTTTATTAGTGTTAAAAATTTATTAGTCCCATATTTTTTAAAAAAAAATTCAAAAAAGTTAAGTTTTTCAATTACGTCTCAAATTTTAGCTTACTTTTCCATTTACGTCCCAAATCGTCGGAAACATCAAAACGACGTCGTAACCATGACGTAATACGACGTCGTTTTGATGTTTCCAGCGACTTGGAACGTAATTGGAAAAGTTAGCTAAAATTTGGGACGTAATTGAAAATTTTAACTTTTTTGGGACGTTTTTGAAAAAATTGAAAAGTTATGGGAGGTAAAAAAATTATTTCCCTTTAATTCGTAGTATATATATTTTATTTTCTATTTTAATTTAAATTTGTAGTATGTATATTTTATTTTCTATTGTATTTTTGTAATTAAAATTATTAATGGTGTCTTAAAATTAAATTATACTATATGTTTAATTTTAAAATCAAAATAATTATTAGTTAAAATCAAAGTATAAATAAAAAACTATTCATTTGTGGCAAATAGGTAGCCAACAAATTTGAGTCTCCCTTGGAGACGTCTTATACCACTTTAACCACCAAAAATTTCTCATTAGCCTCTTCAATGGAGGTGGTCATAAACGTAGTATCAAATCTATATTATCAATAATTCCATCGAATTCAAAAAATGTTAATTATGTGCAATAACACCTGATTCACACGTGATATGACATAATGGTGTCATATGATTCAGAACTGATCATGATTCTTATAATAAGAACATGTCAGTGATTAAACAGATCTTTATGATCTGAATCAGATCTGATTTTTCCATTTTGGTAAGCAATTCATGAGATTCCAGTTATGAAATCTTAATTATCTAGGTCTGATACTTAGAATTTGTTCGGTAATGATTCATTATTTCGATCCAGATACGAATTAGACTAGAGATAGATGTAATTCGTATCAAACCTCT
Source organism: Galeopsis tetrahit (assembly GCA_963675135.1). NCBI lineage: Eukaryota > Viridiplantae > Streptophyta > Magnoliopsida > Lamiales > Lamiaceae > Galeopsis > Galeopsis tetrahit. Next base: position 94,047,551 of record OY776119.1, read on the forward strand.
TCAACTCTTGACAACTCATCCAAATGGGCTCCACTACCGTACCAGGGTACTATTTCTGCAAATAACCAAATATCTCTGGAGGGAAATATTTTGTCTTCATTCAAATTAATATACGAATGTGTATGACTTGTATGTCCCGTAGTCTTGAAATGTTTCAAGATATGACCTATTTATAGATGAAGCAAACTTATCCATAAATTTGAACTTTCAAATTGTTCAAGGGTCTGCATGCAAATAGTACATGCATTCACGTCCATTCTGAATTTTGCATTCTATTCTCATAATTTGTTATGCGCAGTGACAGATGACAATAATCTGTAGGCTATTTTGGAATAATTTTGTCCTTCCAGCTAACGGCTTCGTACTGGGTAAATGCCTTGTCATCCATCATCTTTGACCAAAGTATATGAATATCCAAATTCATCATACTTGACTTTTGTCCTTCAGCATACTTGTCTTCATGAGTCCTTGTCACTTTTTCATAACACTTCAGCTTCTTGTCTTCAATGCTACTTGTCTTCATGCTCTTTGTGCTTTCAGGTCATTTGTCATAAATTCAAGAATAATCTATCTAATTAAAAATTAAAGCTCCCTAACATATATGAGCTTTTCTAACCTGAAAATCTAAACTTGGAAAATCATAATACTTGGGGTTTTACTTAGGGTTTTGGTATCGATCTAATCAAAATCAAATTTTCTTTTATTAATATAAACCAAATCCCAACAATTTCCCCCTTTTTGATGATGTCAAAACCTACTTACTTCAAAAGAACCACGGAGATTTCTTTTTCAGTAGATTTGATAAAACAAAAGGACAACTAGCATGTAGTTTCTACCTTAGAAAATTTTACAGAATATATTCAGATTATTAACCTAAGAGGGCTAAGTTCTCTGAGTTCTATAAAACTTAAGCTCAGCTTTTGCAGATTCAACAGCAGTTTCAGGAGAAGCTCTCCTGACAGGCAATTTTTCCTCCCTTCTCACTAAGGTCAAGGTCTCCATCTCTTCCATTTCTTCTTCATCATCAAGTTCACTCGACTTGTACTTCTTGCTCTTCTCATATATAGTCAGACAGTTCTGCAAGCTTCTTTCTCTTCTGAGTGGGTTTTCTTAGTTTTCCACTTCTGATTTTAGGGCAATCCTCCTCTTTAGTAACATCAGTAATCTCTAGAGCTTTAGCTTTCCCTTTGCCAGTGCCTTTGCTTCCTTCCCCCTTACTCTTCTCTTCCCCCTTTTCGGCATCATCATACCTCAAGGCTAATGGGGTCAGCAGGGTTGGCATCAATCTTAGCCACAATAAGTGATAACTCTTGTTGATAAATGTCCATTCTCTTCATGTGAGCAGAAATATGATCAACATGGCTTAGCAAAAAGGCAGAAATAGTGGAGCTTACAGATTCATCCACTTTCTTCTTCAAAGCTTGATCAACTTGGTTTCTCATCACTCTTATCACTTTCTCCAAGTGGCTTTGAAAAGATCAAAAGCAGCATCTAGTGAACTCTTTATGGTCTCCCTAATCAGTTGATCTCTCTGACTTCCCATAGACTGAGTGAGTTTGTTAATATCCTTTGACAGCACTTGAGAGATCTCTTCCTTCTCCTTTGCAACTTCTTCCTTCATTTTCAGAATTTCCTCTCTTTCCGTCTTTATCAGATCTTTCTCAGTGTGGAAGTATGTGGTAACAGCATCTTGATGATACGATGTTCATGTGTAACGGAAGATGGGAGGATATAAAAGTTACTCCCTCCGTCCCTGAAAAGTTTTCATACTTTCCTTTTTAGTTTGTCCCCGAAAAGTTTGCATATCCCAAAATAGAAATAATCATTACAATGCTCACCCTCACAATATACACATATTTACCCTTTATGCCATTACTTTTGGGGCCCACCATACACTCAATCTACCTACTTTATTTACTTTATATATAAAAGTTTACAAAATTACCACTCAACACTCCCATCATTACAATTTTTCTTAAACCATGTGCCCAAGATTCCCCGCAAACTTTTCGGGGACGGAGGGAGTATTACATATACTCTAAGGCTGTTTAAATTGGCATCGGGGCTGAAAGTAAACTTCGAAAAGTGCAGACTCACATGAATCCATATGAAGGAAGAGGTAATTAAGGATATGACAGATTTTATGAATTGCAAGGTGGAAGGTATTCCAATGGTGTTCCTAGGAATTAATATTGGCATAAATTCACAGAAAGGCTGCATGGAATGACCTACTACAGAAGATTCGGGGGAAGTTGGAAAAATGGAATGATCGTCACATCTTGTTGGGTGGAAGAGTCATCACATTAGTCCAATCGGTCTTAGCTGCTGTGCCAACCTATTATTTGTCCTTCTTTGAGTTATACATAAGTGTGTGCTGAGTGCTATTATCAAGATTCAAATTGAGTTCCTATGGGGTGGAGGAAATAATAAAAAAAAAATTCATAGAGGGAGGGAGCAAAAGGTATGAGTCGGGGTGGTGGAGGGAGATATGTAATCTTTATATGGGAGTCGAGGGCAAAGGGTATATATAAAACGGGTATTCGTATAGAGGTGGGTAATGGTGAGAAAACAAAGATGGAACGACATTTGGGGATGGGAATTCGCACCCAGAGGAAATTATTCAACGAGTTCTGCATACAAGGCACTGAAACAGAGGTCCGATCCGAGGAATGCAACGGTTGAAACGGGGGAGGAGTTCAAAATTATGTGTATATTGTGAGGATGAGTATGCAAACTTTTCAGGGACGGGGGTAGTATAAATGATTTATGAAGGTTTTTCAAAAAATAACTCAATTATCTTTTTTTTTTCTTGTTGAAATCAATATTACCACAAATCTCGTCTTTAAATTTTCTTATTATTGTAAGAATTTATGGTGTATAATTTATTTGTGTTAGCATATTTTGATATTGTATTTATATAAAAAAATATTATTTAATGTATAAAGTAATACATTGAACACAAGAAATATAATAAAGGGGGAGATTGAAAGTTTTTTTCAAATTGATCCTTCATTTGATATACGGGAGCATTCCCTTCTATTGAAATTTAAGTCATTTTGAATGAATGCATATATATTAAATAAATAATTAATTTCTATTTTACCTCTAATTAATGCTTAAAGTTTTCATAAAAAAAACCCTAAATATTTATTGACTTTAAGAGTAAATTTGGAATAAATACAATTAGTTTGCATTGAAAAATGTAAAACTGTCAAATAATTTGGAATAACTTATATTATGAATAAAATGAATTATTTTATTAGTATAAATTAATAAAATATTAATTAATTAATAAATTCGATGAGTATTACGGCCAATTCCTCGAAAATCCTTGTCTTGTAATCTCATCAATCGATTTTGTTAACTCTTTACTCCAGCCAATATTTGTTCCTGGTCAATATTCCGTTTAAACAAAAAATAATTATAAAAGAAAAAAAAAACTGCCACTAAAAAGAAATGTTTACTGCAAAACAACCGTATATTGAATTTGGCTCTTGGATCATAATTTTATAATCTTTAATAACAAAGTAATTTTTACATTAAAATTCGTGTAAATAGTAAAATCGTATTTAATAGTTAGGTGTTTAATAGTTAAGAGTAAGGGTAGATTAACTTCATCTCCATCCTTATAAATTATTTAATAATTAAGATTAAATGTAAATTATACTTAAATGTGTAAAATTTAAATATATTAATCGTAATCTCAACCTAATCATTTTTAACTATCATGAAGTAAATATTCAATTAATAAAGAGATGGATGAAAATAAAGTACTAGTACAACTACTCGTATCAAACATATTGTTATAGTTGTAGGACATATAGGCTTCCTAAAACACCACCTCCACTATAAGTTCTAATTTTTTATTTTTTTTTATTACTTTGCACACTTTTCTTATTGAAATATTTAAAATATTATTTGTACACCCTCAATGTAAAATATTCCACAAAATTGATATTCCCCAACATTATTTTATTTTTAAAATTATAGCTCAGTTTTACATCCATTTCACTTTACACCTCATCAAATCACTTAAAATATCTCTCATTTATCTTATACTCTAGAAACTCCATAAATTAATACTTGATTATTTAATAAACTCTCTAAAATAATATCTTTTGTCATTTTCAATTCGAAGATATGGTGTTAAATTAATAATTCGCTAAATTAATAAGTCGAAGTGACCCGTTCAAATTTAACATAATATATATTAGACATGTCATCGATAAATTACATAATTTCTAACCAAATGTTCAAGTTTGCAAATATAGCAATGTTTAGGAAGTGAAGGATGTCACCAAAATGCAATTACCTTTCACGAAAGATCGAGAACTTTTACTTGAAGTGATATGATATCGTTATGATTGATCAATTTGTGTTGAAAATCACCTTTGCAGTTGGTGACGATCTTGGCATGCTCATCAGTATCTTTGCAGCTCGAGAAAAAGTCTCCAGTACTAGTGAATATGACATGCCACATTCGGGCTGGATCACCAACTTTTCGAGTGTGCTTGCATATTTCAACAAAAACTCAATAATCTGAAATAACAAGGAGTTATTCAAATGTGAAGTAATTTGAACTGTCTTCAGTTGCATCAGGAAGGACTTAGAGAAGTTAGTTACAAAGTCCAAGTCGAGCGGTGGTGGATACTTGAAACAAGTTGGTTCCACGTCTTCAATGACTAATATCTTTAGATTAGGGAAGATCCCAAGAAGATATATACATTGTGTCTTTGAATTCAACTTCAGAGAGTTCAATAACAGTACTTATAAGTTTTAGAAACTTGAGATTTGGTAATGGTGAAAGCGTAGCTTCCTTATGCGACATGCCAAGCTCCTGTTATAACAATAAGATAGAATGTAGAGTAACTAATTGAACGAAAAACAAGTATGAATAAAAGGCAAAGTGCCAAATCTATTATCCGTAATTCCATCAATTTCAAAGAATGTTAATAGTTCCATGGTCATTTATGGGGTCACCAATAAGTAATTATGTACAATACCAACACTCAGTTAACAAGTATGGAAGTTAGAACAAATTAAGCAGCAATGCACCAAATATATTAACAACTACTCTGAAATTAAAGAATAAATCTACATCAAGATCTTTAAACAATTTGTATAATTATCTGTTCAAATAATCATCTAATGCACAAGTATTGAAAAGAAACTAAACCTTAGTAGACAGAGCTGATAAAATGAGTCTTTCAACATGTTGAATAGTTGGTAAGATTTGCCTCAATGTTTCTCCAGTAATTTCACCAGTAATTTCATCCCCAAGCAAACCACTATATATTGCATTATTAAAGCCAAGAGTTGCATCAGTTAAAGATGACACATTTGTAAGCAAACACCTACGAAATAATTGTCCAAAGAGTTCCAATGTTTCAAGTTTCGGACAGCAGATTCTCAACACTCCTTCCAGTGGTACATTATCAATATCATAATACTGAGAAATCATCAGCTTTCAAACTTGTAGATCTGATATTCAAGTTCCCAGAGTTTACCGAGGACTACCCAACAGAATTCAGTTCATCAAGCGTTCACTGAAGTAAAAACCATTGATTCTTAAACTCTTGAGCTGAATCCAGACAGGAATTACAGGGAATCGAAGATTGCATCCCACGAGTGATAATTTTTTTATCGACGAACACGAGTTCAGCAACTGTGGAGGCCTGTACACATCTTTCGTACTTATTACTTCATCTTATCCTCTTCGTACATTAAATCTATACTTAACTCTTCTACTTCATTTCCCAGAGCAAAATGCACCCACGAATCAATGTCTCGGGCTAATGATGTATAAAAGTAAGGCCTGATATTAATTCCGAATTTCAAAATCTTGGGCCCTTTCCACCGTAGGAGAGCATGATTAATAAAGTTTCAACTTTCTCAAAGGGCAGTGATCCAGAGGTTATTCCAATCTTTGGACAGAAGAGTTGTCGAAACAACATCTCTCATCGGCAACAATGAGAGGATTCGGAGGATTAACGAGTGGGGTAACTCACTGAGTCGATCCACGAGTTCACATTCATCCATGGTTAATTTCAGCAATCGAAACACTACTAGTCAAAAATTCAAAAGAAATTCGAGTATTAATTACACAAACAAAACATGAAAACTATCAATTAACCCATTTCGAATCAAGGTAAAAAGTAACAAAAATTACCAGGACTCGGCTTCTCTAACTACCTCTTACTAACGCGGGTGATTTTAGGGGTAGATTGAGTTAGGGCTTTTGTAGCTCTAATTGTGGGCTTTGTTTTGGTATATGGATTGTGGGGAAGCCTAATTTATAATAAAATAATTAGGTATATCAAATGAACGGATCAATTTGAAAGAAATCTTAAATCTTCCCCTTTATTATGTTTCTTGCGTTCATGTATCACTTTTTGTGGACATTAAATAATATGTTTGTATAAATACAATATCAAAATATGCTAACACACATAAATTATACACTATAATTTTTTTACAATAGACGGGATTTGTAATATATAAAGAATTATTAATTATATTTTATATAGGGTTTATACCAATTATAAAATACTCCCTCCATTTTTTAATAAGTGGCCCTTTAACTTTTTAACTAATTTTAAAATAAATGTGAATTTTTTTCTTTAATTTTAACAATTTAATTTACCTTTATTCATATACCATATATATTGTTCATAAATAAATTCCATAAATATTGTTTATACCAAACAAAAATTTTATATCAAAATTAATTATAATTAATGAAAGGTAATATAGACCATAATTTATAATCTTAATATGTTGAAAAAAGTTAAAATGACACTTATTAAAAAAATGGAGGGAGTATATTATCTTATAATTTTTAACAAATTACACCCTATTACCGAATCGAACCACCCAAAAATATTATCTTAGAGAGAGAGAGAATTAAATAATCGAGTACGCTAAATTATAAAAATAAAAATTGTTTAGTAAAATTTAAGATAATTTATTATAAAAAATAATTTTGGATCCGTCGGCAATTTTTGTACAGAGTAAATGTGCCTACTAAAGCTTTACAAACACATAATTTCCATCTACTTCTTTCTTAAGTAGATGCTCAATTCAAAACAATTGTGAATTCCAAATAGGTTGATGAATTGAGAGGAATAGAAAATGCCAGACTCTTTACAGTAATTTTATGAAATTAAGATGTAAATGCATGCATTCATAGGAGTATTGCAAGGCTTACCCTTGTTGTATATAACCAAAGTGATACACTAAACAATCAGCAAGTTGCTAAAACAAGCCATAAATACCCTTATTCAACTTACAAGTTACAAACTCTAGCATCAAGTTGATGTATATGCAATTCTTATCAGATGTAACTAAAAGCAAAACTATCACAGTCAAGTATGTAACTAAAAGCAAAACTATCACAGTCAAGTAGATAGCTTCCTGAGTGTAACCATTAACTTTATGCTTAATTTCTTAAACTCATTACATCCAAAAAACTATCACAGTCAAGTATGTAACTAAAAGCAAAACTATCACAGTCAAGTAGATAGCTTCCTGAGTGTAACCATTAACTTTATGCTTAATTTCTTAAACTCATTACATCCAAAATACAGTGTTAAAATATAAGTCGAAATGACACCATTCAAATTTACCATTAAAATATAAGTCGAAATATAAGTCGAAATGACACCAAGTACTAGTAAACTTGTACTAAATTACATATTTCTAACCAAATGTTCAAGTTTGAAAATGTAGCAAATTCCTGGTAGTGAAGGATATCACCAAAATGCAAGTACCCTTTGCAAAGGAGAACTTTTACTTGTGAAGTGATATGATATCGTTATGATCGATTTGTGTTGATAATCACATTCGCAGTTGGTGAGGATCTTGGCATACTCAGCAGTTTCTTTGAAGCTAGAGAAAAAGTCTCTTGTGAATATGTCTGGCCGCATTCGGGTTGGATCACCAACTTTTTGAGTCTTCTTGCATATTTTAACAAAAACTCAATAATTGGAAATATTGAGGATTTAGTCAAACATGAAGTGATTTGAACTATCTCCAGTTTCATCAGAAAGGACTTGGGGAGACTAGTTACGAACTCCAAGTTGAACATTGGTGGTTTCCAAAAACTAGGCATTTTCACGGCAATGACTAACATCTTTAGATTAGGGAAGATCCCAAGAAGACTCATTGTGTCTCTGATTTGTACTTCACCGAATTCATTATCAGTAGATGTAAGTTTTAGAAACTTGACATTTGGTAATGGTGAAAGCTTAGCTTTCTTATGTGACGCGCCAAGCTCCTGGTATAACAATAAGATAGATTGCATTAAAAATGGAGAGTAACTAATTGAATGTAAAACAAGCACGAATAAAAAGGTAAAGTACCAAATCTATTATCAGTATTTCCCTCGAATTTAAAGAATGTTAATTATGTACAATAACATTCACAAGTATGGAAATTGGAATCCAATTAAGCTGCAATGTAGAAAATACATTTGAAACTATAGACAAATATGATATATAAGGTAACAAGATTAACAACTACGTACTTCTAAATTAACGAATAAATCTATACTAAGGTTTTCAAACAATTCGTATTATTACTACTTCATGTAAATAGTGAAGAGAAACAAGACCTGAGCAGTCTGAAATGATAAACAGAGTCTTTCAACATGTCGGAGAGCTGGTAAGATTTGCCTCAATGTTTCTCTAACCAATTCATTCCCGGTTATATCATGATATATTTCATCATGAAAGCCAAGAGTTGCATCAGTTAAAGATGACACATCTGTAAGTATATACTCAATAAAGAAAACTCCTGAGAGTTCCATAGTTTCAAGTTTCGGACAGCAGATAGTCAGCCCTCCATCCAGTGTTATTTCATCATCATTTTCATCAAAAATTAAATACCTATTGATCTTTAGCTTCTTCAAACTTGTAGATTGGATATTCAAGTCCTCATAGTTTAGCAAAAGGCACAACTCAAAGTCTTCCAACCGAGGACTACCCAACAAAATTCGGTTTATCAAGTCTTCACTGAAGCGAAACCCATCAATTCTTAAACTCTTGAGCTGATTCCAGGTCGGAATTCCAGGGATTCGAACAATGCATCCCACAAGTGATAATTTTTTTATCCATGAACACGAGTTCAGCAACTGTGGAGCCACGTATACATCTTTCATACCTTCTGGTGAATCGTCCCAATAAATATCATCACCATCGTACATCGAATCTAGATTCAACTCTTCTACTTCATTTCCAATAGCAAAATGCACCCAGCCATCAATGTCACCGGCTAATGATGTATAGTAAGGGTTGATATTAAGTTCCAATTTCAGAATCTTGGACCCATTCCACCGTAGAAGAAGAGCACGATCAATAAACTTTCGAACTTTCACTACATCTTCGTCATTCTTTATATTTTCACAGAAATTAAGGCAGGGGACTGTGCTCCAGAGGTTATTCCAACCTTTGGACAAAAGAGTCGTCGAAACAACATCTCTCATTGGCAACAATGAGAGGATTTGGAGGATTAACGAGTGGGGTAACTCACTGAGTCGATCCATTGTTTCAGCAACTAGACAAAAATTCAAAAGTAATTCGAGTAATTACACAAACAAAACATGAAAACTAACAGTTAAGTAACACATTTCGAATCTAAAGGTAAAAAGTAACGAAAATTACCAGGACTCGGCTTCTCTAGCTAGCTCTTACAAACGCGATTAGGAGCAACAGGGTGATTTTAGGGATAGATTGTGAGCTCTAATTGTGGGCGGCGAATAAAGAGTGAGAGCTGAGAAAATGGAAGTGAGGAAATTGCATGTGAGCTCTCTGCTTTCTTTTTGTGATAAGAGTAGAAATTACTCCTACTCATACAACTTATTAATTAATAAAAAATTGAGAATTATTAATTAATATTTTATAATTTATAATAAAATACTTACTTATAACAAATGACAAAATCAATTTGAAAGATTTCAATTTAAGCATAGTTATATCCATAATTCGCAACTATTTAAGAGTTCTATTCAAGTGCGAATATGTCAGACATTACACGACAATACAACTATGTGGTCTTTCCCTTCCCGAGGTTTTACCGACTGTTGTGATGTGTCCTTCTCAACAATTAAATCTTCCTCTTCCCTCTTTCATAGTTTTCTATCCCTACTTCTTCTCTTCCATTCATCTCTCTTCTTATTTCTTTCTTTTTATCTTCTAAATTTTTCATAAAATTCTCCTAAAAAAATATTAAATTCGAAAATTCTGAAAAAAAAAAATATATTTTTTTTCTTCCAAAATTTTAAATTTTAAAATACTCATCACTCAAAAATTTAAAATTCCTAAAAAAAATCAAGATTTCAAACTTTTCTTTAATTCGAAAATTTTGGAAAATTCGATCAAAATTTCAATCTTTATTTTTTAAATTGAAAATTTTGGAAGATTTCAAAACTGAAAATTCGAAAATTTTGGAGAAAAAAAAATATCAAAAACTACCGTCAAGTTTATTATATTTGATTCATATTTTGTAGTATTATATAGTTATAGATTATTATATTTGATTTAATTTTTTTTATTCTTTCCTAGATAATTTAATTTGATTGGAGTCAACACAAAAAGACTTCGTGCAGGTTTTACCGAGTCTTCAAACAAAGTTTTTTCTTGGTAGGCGCAACTATGTAGTTTTTCGAGGTTTACCGAGTCTTCAAACAAAGTTTCTTCTGGGTAGGCGCGTCTTTCCCAAAGTTTTACCGACCTTTGTAATGTGTCATTCTCAACAATTATATCTTTCTCTTTCCTCTTTTCTCTTTCATTCATCTCGGTAAGTTTTTTATCCTCCTTCTTCTCCTTCATTCATCTCTCTTCTTATTTCTTTCTTTTTATCTTTCTAAATTTTTCATAAAATCTTAAACAAAAAATATAAAATTAGAAAATTCTGAAAAAAAAAAAAAAATTCTTTCAAAATTTTAAAATTTAAAATACTCATCACTCAAAAATTTAAAATTCCCAAAAAAAATCAAGATTTCAAACTTTTCTTTAATTCGAAAATTTTGGAAAATTCAAGATTTCAATCTTTATTCTTAAAATCGAAAATTTTGGAAGATTTCAAACCTGAAAATTCGATAATTTTGGAAAAAAATAAAAATAAAAAACTACCTTCAAGTTTGTCATATTTGATTCATATTTTGTAGTACGGAGTATTATATAGTTATAGTTTATTATATTTTATTTAATTTTTTTTATTCTTTTCTAGGTAATTTAATTTGCTTGGAGTCAACACAAAAAGACTTAGTTGGAGAATTGAATTTATGTATATGCTATTGTTATATTATGGTGTATTATAATGTCTCTAAAATATGGAATGGGTTTATAAAATAAATTAGTTATTTTAATTTTGAAATGAATTGATTGAAGTTGTGTTGTCGCTAGTGTAGTGACTTTATGACAATGTGTTTTTGCTACATTTATTTTATATAAAAATTAAACAATAGTTGTTAATGTGAGTTGAGAACACACTCCCACACAAGATTGTTTCAATTCGAGTTATCAATTTCATTATTCCCAATTCAATTTGAGTTATCAATTTCATTATTCCCACTTCCCTGGTATGGTTACCCGGACAAAGTTTTTTATATATTGCAATTTTGAAATGAAATATTGCAATTATGGTAAAAACTAGATTTATTTTCAATTTAAGCATAGTTCTATCAATAACAACTCGCGACAATTTAAGAGTTCTGTTTTCAACCTACAACTATGAAATTGTTTAATTTAAAAAATGAAAAAAAATATATAAAAATTGAATTTCTAAATTCCTTCTACCAAGTGCAAATATGTCGTCATGACAATACAAATTTTGTCTTCAAACAAAGTTCTTCTTGGTAGGCACAACTATGTGTTTTTTCCGACATTTATATCTTCCTCTTCCCTCTTTCATTCATCTCGTTAGTTTTCTATCCCTACTCCTTCTCCTTCTCCTTCTCCTTCATTCATCTCTCTTCTTATTTCTTTCTTTTTATCTTCTAAATTTTTCATAAAATTCTACTCAAAAAATATAAAATTCGAAAATTCTGAAAATATATATATATATATATATATATATTTTTCTTCCAAAATTTTAAATTTTAAAATACTCATCACTCAAAAATTTAAAATTCCAAAAAAAAAAATCAAGATTTCAAACTTTTCTTTAATTTGAAAATTTTGGAAAATTCTTGATTTCAATCTTTATTTTTAAAATCGAAAATTTTGGAAGATTTCAAACCTGAAAATTCGAAATTTTTGGAAAAAAAAAAATCAAAAACTACCGTCAAGTTTATTATATTTGATTCATATTTTGTAGTATTATATAGTTATAGTTTATTATATTTGATTTAATTTTTTTTATTCTTTCCTAGGTAATTTAATTTGTTTGGAGTCAACACAAAAAGAAGCAAGGTATTTTTGTCGTTTTTCTTTTATTTTTATTTTTATAATATTTACTTTGATTATTTTCAATCTTATGATATATTAAAATTTATGTATATGCTATATTTATTTTATATAAAAATTAAACAATAGGTGTTATTGAGAACACACTCCACAAGAATCGTGTTAATTAATTCGAGTTATATTCTAGGAGATATGAATTTTTGAAAATGACAAATACGTGCATATGTGCATATTTTTGTAGCAGTATTGAAAACGAACTTTGCTCAAAAAAAAAAAAAATTGAAAACGATGTATTACTAACTTTAGGACAACCTTCTGTTAGAAATTTAGAATTTTTTAAATAGTTATAATATTTATAATAATTTTTAAAAGTTGGATATAAGTAGTTGATTGAAAATGTGTTATTTTGTGTTAATGGAGTGAATTTATGGTAAATTTATGGTAATGCCGTTTTTGTAAAATTTATTTTATGTAAAAATTAAACCATAGTTTTTAATCTACACTGAGTTAAGAACACACTCCCACAAAAATCGTGTGAATTCGAGTTATATCGTAGGGGATATGAATTTTTGAAGTTTATATGACAGTACATATTATTTTGTAGCAGTATTGAAAACGAATTCAAAACCCTCATTTTCAACTACTAAAACTCATGGAACAAATTTTATATGTATTACTAACTTCAAGAACAACCTACTATTAGAAATTTAGAATTTTCTAAATAGTTATAATATATATAATAATTTCTAGAGGTTGAATATAAGTAGTTGATTGAAATTGTGTTATTTTGTGTTAGTGCAGTGCAATGCTGTTTTTGCTCCATTTATTTTCTGTAAAAATTAAACCATAGTTATTACTGTTTTTGCTCCATTTATTTTCTGTAAAAATTAAACCATAGTTATTAATCTACACTCAGTTAAGAACACACTCCCAGAATCGTGTCGAGTTAAATCTTAGGAGGAGATATGAAATTTTAAAATTTATGTGACAAATACGTGCATATTTTCAACTACTAAAATTCAGGGAATAAATTTTATATGTATTATTTAAAAATTTAGAATTTTCTAGACAATTTTAATATTTATAATAATTTTTAGAAGTTGGATGTAAACTAAACTGCATAACAAAATTTTCATAAATATTTATTTTTGTACATTATATATGTTTTTACCAAATTTTATATTTTTGTGTTAGATATTTATGTACACAAATTTTCAGGATGGAAAACGAAAATAATCGTATAGGGCCGGAGGATGATTCAGTATTGAATGAACAAGCCACACATCGTTCTGACACAATTTTCGTCAACAACAATCAAACTGAGAACTTGTTGACAACTTATCATGGAGGTGGAAATATTTTCTGGACAAATAGGAAAAATCCTGATCCAGAGGACATACAACTCCACCCTCGAGTTGTAGACGTATTAGAGCGAATGGGCTTTTACGGTCCTTTTAGGTGTGAACCAATGAAATTGGATCGTCATCTTATCACTGCACTAGTGGAGAGATGGCGCCCAGAGACACACACCTTCCACTTTTCGATCGGGGAGACCACTATATAACGTTGCAAGATGTGGCTATCTTATGGGGGTTATCGATCGAAGGAGAGCCTGTTATATGTACGGAATATACGCTAAATTAAACAACAGAATGACAAGAATATATTCAAACTTGGCTAGGGTTCTCGCTAGTACCCGGAGAGATGAGAACTAACAATGCGATCAACATTAGTTCAATTACAAAGCATCTCAAACGTCAACATATTGATTTGGATACACCACAAGTGCGTGTTGATCAATATGCACGAGGATGTGCACTTACATTATTGGGTAGTTTTATGGTGCCCGACTCCACTCGGTCTTTTGTTCGATTTTTATATTTAACTTTTTTAGAGGACGTGAACCTATAGCTGGGGAAGTGCAGTATTAGCCTTTCTATATAGAGAGCAATGTAATGCATCACGCGCTACTGTGAATTCTATTTCTGGAGCATTGTCCTTATTACAGGTAATTGTTAATATATAACTATTTTTTAAACATTCATTGTTATAATATATATTTGTCAAAACATTTCATTTTTATTGCAGATTTGGGCATGGACGAGAATAAACGTTATTCAACCATTGAATATACGTAACATGGTTGTAAGAGGGCCAATGTTCGGTGTGAACGAACGCTACTTGGGGCTTGCTCCACATGGATCTAGGTGGAGTAGCTATCATGACCACACTAGAAGTGTGAGAAACTTTATCCGTGTATATAGAGACATACTTAATCGTTTGTTGGACTCAAATCAGTAGAATAATAATAATAATAATAATAATAATAATAATAAAACTATTATATTCCATATTTCATATTAAAGTCGAAATAATACAATTATCGAATTATGATGTCCACCATTCTATGCACATTATTACATTAAAATTCAATCTACTACTTTTCCTATCATATCTTATTTTGCATAATCAGAAGGATTTTAAGTATGACACATTTTACATTAAAATTCAATATACTATTTCTATAATGCATGCTTCAATAATAATAATATAACCACACAACATATTAAAAATATTATAGAAATAAAATTACTAATCTTTTTGTGGTTTCTCCTAATCTTCCAAAATCAAAATCGTCCTACTCAACAATTGAAATCGTAACGTCCACATCCAATAACTGAAAAAAAAACAGCATATTAATATATTAAATAAAAACCAAGTAACTAATAATTATGAATATGAAAATTTAATTAGAATTATAAAAAATTATCTTTGTGGAAGATGAGAGGATAAGGCTGAAATTTTCAATGGTTAAACAAGTAGCAAAAAGGAGAGGATAAGACTTTTTTTTAGTGTTAAACAAGTAGTAAAATGTATTGGTAAAGTCTAGTATGCACTCGAGTGCATGCTGTGCACCCTAGTCCATGTGCACTTTTCAGTTTACTGACTTACACTTTTTGGTAAATGGTGTTACACTTTTCAATTATTACTAAAAATATTATTATACAGTTTAATAATTGAAAAGTGCAACACCATTACCAAAAAGTGTAAGTCAATAAACTGAAAAGTGCAACATGGACTAGGGTGCACAACATGCACTCGAGTCCATAACAGACCAACCCAAATGTATTTGTGTGGAAGAGGAGAGTGTAAACACAAATTCGTGAATTAAATATAAAAACGCGAAAATGGTAAACGATTTTATTTAATTTCGGATTAAAACCGAGTATTTGCGGGTTACAATCTCTAATTTCTCTTCTGATTCTCTCTTCTTGAACTTCACTTGGATTTCTTGAGCTTTTGGAGCTGGATCCGCAGCCGAATCCTTTCCGATCTTGTATTTGGGGCTTTTATAACGTTAATCCAAAGGTTTAGCACCGTATTTTGGATTAACAAACGAATTTAGGGACTTTTTGGATGAACGTCGTTGAAGATCGTTCTTGAATTTGGGACTTTGTAACGTTAATCCAAAGGCTTGACGCCGTATTTTGGATTAAACGTTGATTTTCGGGACTTTTCGGGACTTTTCCGTTGAAGATCCACTAAGAACTTTGAAGAAACGTTGAATCGAAGAGGCTTAGCACCTTGATCTCCACTCGAACACTGTTTCTTGTTGCTTTTCCCCAAGAACGCCTTGAAGAAACGCCGAATCGAAGAGGCTTGGCACCTTGATCTCCACTCGAACACTGTTTCTTGCCGCTTTGCACGAAGAACGCCTTTGAAGATCCTCCCCTTGCTGAAGAACACTCTAAAATCTCTGCAGAGAATTTTAGAGCCTTGAATGCTTCTGATTTCTTGATCATGAAAATGAATGAAATGAGGCCTCTATTTATAGGTGTAGGCCTGGAGATTTTTGTGCAAGTAGTTAGGATTTCGAATTTTGAATTACTTGGGCTCAATTTGATTTGGGCTAAGAATACCCTATTTGGGCTCAATTTGATTTGGGCTCAATTTGATTTGTTGGACTTTAGAGGCCCATCTTCATTTATGGGACTTTAGAGGCCCGTCTTGTTTTATTGGACTTTAGAGGTCCGTCTTGTTTTATTGGACTTTAGAGGTCCGTCTTGTTTTATTGGACTTTAGAGGTCCGTTTTAACTCATTGATTTTTCAAGGCCCAAATTAATTTAGAGGGAACAATTAAATATTAATTAATTATATCTTTATTTTAGAAATTAAATTTATTCCAACAAATAAATAATAAATTTAATTAATGTTTAACCCGTAATTTCCACGCGTCGCAATTTAATTCGTAATTGAATTTTCCTCGTCTACAAATTGCCCCCTCGTATTTCATCCACAAGTACATTTGTCTTTGAAGTGGATGAATTGCGAAATTACTTCAATATTTTCCCCATACCTAAATTTTGTGTTATTGGACTTTATAAATTGTCACAATTAATAAAATTAATCTCATGGGCTCAAATAGTGTAGTCTTTTGGGCCAAAATGAACAAACAAGTTCATGAGTGTATGGAGTGTTTCAAAGCCCAATTCTTTTCTTCTTACAATTAGTCTAGTCCAAGAAGAAGGCCCAATTGTATTTGAATATCTTTCATCCGTAAATCACAAAATATATATCACCAAATCTTTGAAATATGATTTTCCAAGAATTGTGGAGATTTAGTTGAGATATACCAAAATATGTGCTTGTTGATCCTTATCTTTTCACCCTTTCATGCCTATATAAAGGATGCCTTCTTCAATCATCACTTCATAATTTATCACATTCACAAAGAAGCAAAGTAATTATCAAAGCTCAATTGTTACGAAGCAAAACAATTATCAGAAAGCAATTGTCAGAGACTCAGAGTTCACGAGGTAACCTTTCCTGCAACATTCTCTTGATTTTTTTTTTTTTGGCACGTATATGTATGTATGTATCCGTATCAATTTGTTAAAACTATTCTGCTTTTCCTTTCATTGTTTTGTACTACATATATGCTTTGTCCAAAAAATATATTATGTTCATGCACTGTGATCCGATTACTTCATACCCCTGTGACAAATTCTTATCGATTTCACTGTTTTCAAACGAGAGATCCAAGGGACAAGGGGTCTTTTTACTCTCTTTGAAACTTGTGAATCTAAAAAAAGGATTTCTTAAATATTCACAGAATTCGAAAGAGAATGTGAGTGTCCCGTGGGTCTTTTTACTCTTTCGATTCTGTGGATTTTAATGAACTGGAAAAATACACAACTTATTTTCGCCCAAGTCAATTTTTTCAATAGCCCTTCTTAATTAAATTGACCAAATTCGAAAGAGAGTGGGTTTTCGGTTGTCGGTGTATTAATCTCTTCGGATTTGGACAGTTTGAAAAGGAAGGGGATTTTGAAATTACTTGTTTTGAGCCTGCGAGGGAGGCGGTGCCGCTTGTTTTCTGGCGACGGAGCTTCGGGGCGCGGCGGCTAGACTTCTGTCGGCGACAAACTTCAGGCGGCGCGTGAATAGGTGTCGCGACGGCTGGCTTTCAGGCGGCGTTGGCTTTGAGGCACGGCGACGACTGAACTTTGGGGGGCGGCGGCAGGAGGCGCGCGACGGCAGATGGCTTCAGGCGACGCGCGGTGTCGGCCATTACAGTGGCGACTGGACTTCAGGCGGAGCGTGGCGGCGGCTTTGGAGACGCGGCGGAAGGAGGCGCGCGACGGCAGATGGCTTCAGGCGACGCGCGGTGTCGGCCATTGCAGTGGCGACTGGATTTCAGGCGGAGCGTGGCGGCGGCTTTGGAGACGCGGCGGAAGGAGGCGCGCGACGGCAGATGGCTTCAGGCGACGCGCGGCGGCGGCGGCCTTCAGGCGGTGCGCGACTGGAGTGCAGCATCGGCGTTGGAGTTTGACCGAACGCGGCAGCGTAGAGCGCAGCGGCACTGGAGGCGACGGCGGCGGCGAACAGGCGTCATGGCGGTCTCCGGTTGTGGACGACGGGCTTCAGGCGACGCGCGGCGGTAGTGCTCGGTTTCCGACGGAGGTTCGCCGGTGATGAGGCAGCCGACGGGAGACACATGATGGATTTGGTTTATGATTTCTGCCCTTTTTAAGTGAAGAAAATAGGGCAACATATGATGGATTTGGGCTTGACTCATTAAGGAAATGGGCCCATGTTTTATTTATTTAATTAATTCAAAATAGCCCAATGTGTGAGAAGGAATAGTGGGCTCTCTGGGTAAAATTAATTAAAACAGGCCCAACTCCTTATTTGTCAAATTAATTTAGGATAAATGAGTTTTCTAGATTTAATTAATTGTCGTCTCTTTACGATAAATTTCCTAATAATTTTATTCTTCTCTTCCCAGGTTTTTCAAAAAAATGGTTCACTTCAAAAATACCGCTACTTCTTCCGGAGCTCGTCATTTGGTGATCCTTAATGACAAACGCCAACCTTTAGAGAAAGGGACCCATCTACGTGTAGAAATGCCCCTTATTGGTAACTCTGCACAACCTTGGCCCTTAGTGAATCCTGGACTTCACTTGGATAATTGGTCGCATGAGATATCTTTGAACAAATCAACGAAAGCATGGGTTCTTGACAACACTTCCCATCGCAATGAGATTGAAGAGGATGTAAGTCATCTACCAACCTTGGGGAGGCGTATAGTTATGGGCAAGGACAATTGTAGAGGAGCTATAGAGTTTTCTAGAGAATTCAATTATCACAAAGGATATTGGGAGTGGACTGAAGACGTTTTGAGCCGATGTGAACATACTCTCAGGGACGCCAGGATTTATTATGCTGTCTTTGCCTCCCTTTTCACTTACGACTTTAATTCTGAAATTATCAAAGCTTTCTGTGAGGCATGGTGTCCATCTACAAATACGTTGCTCACTACCTTTGGAGAGATGTCCATCTCATTATGGGACGTGCATGAGCTAACGAATCTTCCTCTAGATGGTTGTCTATACGACGAGGTGACACCTGACGCACCCGAACTTTTCGACGAGACTGGGGATTTATGCCTTCCAAAGAGTTGCAAGTACCTACTCCACGCTTACCACATACTTCGTGGGGGCGTTTCTAGGGGTGGCGTATCGATTGATCAATGGATCGCATTTTGGTCAAGGAAAACTGGAAAGTATCGTCAACCTCCCACACGGAGTGAGAAAAGGAGAAGTTGTCGTCCTAAGTCGACTCATAATCCTCTTGGGAGTCTTGGAGTCCATAAGCCATGGTCCGATGCAGAAGTTACTTTGCTCAAAACACTCAAGATTGAACCGGCCCAACAAGAAGAGACATATCTTGCTGCTCATTTAGCTTGTTGGCTTTGCATATTTACCCTTCCTAATGGTGAAGTGAATATGATACGTCCTGCTACTTTCAAAATGGCTAGTTTGATGGCTGTGGGTAAGACAGTTAATCTTGTTGTACCGGTCTTGGCTAATATTTACAGAGGTTTGAATCGGATTTCGCTGCACCCCGAACCGTCCCGAGCCCGATCTGCCTTTCCGGTTCATTTTGTGTACGTTTGGTTAGCCCGATATTTTAGGACTCACTACCCTGCTGTTCATGATCACCGTGCCCCTATAATGGTAAAGTATTCTGGAGAGAATGGTGCTAAGTACCATAACCCTGCGGAGGCTCGTAAACGGATTCATAGAGGAGAGTCTGCCGAATGGACATGCAATATGTTAAATCGGAAGCAAGTTATCTCTTATGTTGATACCGGAACTGGTCAACGGGCTAACTGGAGTTACTTTGTCGCTATTCGATCCAATTACCTTACTTGGAGGCAAGGCAATCGTTTTATTGTTGAACCCTACAGTCCGCACCGATTTAGCCGTCAGTTTGGCTTTTACCAAGAAGTTCCGGGAGAGTTGATTTTTGATCTTCGTGAAACCCCATTGGATAATGGGACGCATTATTGGCAGTCTTGTACTTTGCGTGGGTCTCGTGCTAAAGTGTGTTTACCGATTCCCTCCGTAAATGCTAAGTCGTATTCTTCGCCAGATTACAAGAAGTGGTGGGCCCAAGCCCACGGTACTTACTTAGAAAATTATGTCGACGACTTGATCAACTCGAAGCATGACGATATCTTGGAAGAAGATGTGCTAGTTATTGATAGTCATGATCCTTGTGGAGAGCATGATGAAGATACTTCTCGAAAGCCGGCTGATCCTCCCTTGATTCCTGAAGTTGCGCAAGTGGTTGAGACTAACAAGAGAAAGAGTGTTTCTCAGTGCTCGGAAGAGAGTCAAGGTAACAACGATGATCGCCATTGGAAACGGGCCAAGAAGGTTACCAAAGCTTTAGTACCTTTGGAGGAATCGGTTAAAGACTCCTTGAAGAAAGAGGTTTTCGTCACTCACTCTTCTCTTACTTTCCATTTTTATACCACTACTTTACTAATTATGTTCATATGTCTACTTTTTCAGGCGATGGTTGACATCTTTGGTAGTAATTATGGATCAGATGAGGAAGAGGCATCGTCTTCGGTGAAGATTTTGAAAGCTTCTTCCCCTATTAACGTTGGGAAGCAGTGTACTCAAGCAGTTTCAGTATTTCAATGTGATAAGTTCTTTTTTGATCGTGAACGAGACTTTGTTTCTTCTACATGGAAAGCTCTTCAAACAAGAATCATGGAAACCCCTATTAACTTCTTATATTCTATGAAGGAGGAAGTGTTCATTGCATTCATGAGGTTACAGACTTATGCCCAAACTGAACTCCCGACTATAGAGGCGTCTTTGATATCTTTGTTTGAGAGAGCCGATGCTAATGATACGATGAGGTCTAAATCTTCCGATGGACGTCCTAAGGAGGCTCTTAATCAACGGTTGACTGAAATTAAGCATGCCCTTCACGAGGTTGAGGAGAAACGTGCTGAAAATATTTCTCAAGCCGAGGCTATCCAAACAAAGCTTCAAAAAGTCAAGGATAAGGTGCGACGCTTGAAGGAGTTGAAGAAGGAGAAGAAAGTATTGACCCAGTCTTTGGAGGAAAAAGAAACATTAGTTCAAGGTTTTGATACCGAGATCTTAAATTTTCAAGACGAAATCTCCACTATCAACAATACGCCCCCAATAGAAGATGCTGTAATTGAAGGCTTGAAGAAGACGAAGACCGAGCTAGAGGAGGCTTTAGAAGAGTTTAAGGGTT
This sequence comes from Galeopsis tetrahit, assembly GCA_963675135.1. Taxonomy (NCBI): domain Eukaryota; kingdom Viridiplantae; phylum Streptophyta; class Magnoliopsida; order Lamiales; family Lamiaceae; genus Galeopsis; species Galeopsis tetrahit. The sequence goes on from OY776119.1 coordinate 94,069,043, forward strand.
TAGGCCTCTTTATTTAGTTGCTTTATGACCTTTATGTTTTTCCTTGTTTTATCTGTTGTTTTTCATGGATATTTTGCTTCGCACACTCCATGTATCTATTCCATTTTTGCTTTGGCACTTTGATTAAAATTTTCTTTTCTTCGTCTATATCTCACATGTTCATATTCTTCAATGCTTGCTTTTGTATATTCATCGAGATAAATGAATTGGCCCTTTTTGGAGAATAAAGATTCTCTATTAAAAGAAAACCCTAAAGCCATAAGTTCACATGTCGAACCAGAGGCCGGAGCGCCGTTAAAACCTTGCCTTGGAAAACCCTCCTTAGGGACAAAACCTGGGTCAAGGGAAAAGGTACACCCCTCTACAAAATTGAAGTACAAAATCAGAAATACAAGGCAAAATAAGGTTTGGGCATTGCCCCCTTCACTTTCTTCCTTCTTTATTTTCTTCATGCTTCATATGTTCATCACTTTTGTGTTCATCGATCCGACTTTAACTTATGACTGTACTTAGAAATATACTAAGTTGCCTATGTACCTCTTTAAAGAGGATCAAGTCATGACGTAGTTCAAGCAAAATATGATTTATATTTGGGGGGGGGGGGGGGGACCGTTCACAGTTTATACTCATGCGGGCCAGGAGTGACTATTCTTTAACTACTGTAGACAAAGTAGGGATTTAAGTATTTAACCACTTAAAATGCCTTTAGTGGAGTAAGTTAACAGTTTAACCACATGTATTTACCTTTGGTGGTTGTCGTACACAGTTTATACTCGTGCGGACCAGGAGTAATAAGTAGTTTAGTCTCGTACATCATGGAGTAACAAGCAGTTTAGGCTCATGCGTTCTTGGAGCGACAAGCAGTTTAGGCTCATGCGTTTATGGAGCATTCTTGTTTTCTTTACGCGTAGTAGCGTTTCAAAAACTTCCCGTTTATAGGACCAACGTTCACGCCATCTTCAGAAATCAGCTTGTAGGCACCGTTTGTGTAAACTTCTTTAACAACATATGGGCCGTCCCACTTAGGCAAGAATTTATTCCCAACATGGTGAGTTACTACGATAGGCCTTCTTACAGCAAGAACCAAATCACCAACTTGAAAAGAACGTATCCTGACTTTCTTGTTAAACGTTCTGGAAAGGCGGGCTTGATAGCATTCGAGCCTTTGTTGTGCTTCCAATCTTTTCTCATCTAGCGCTTCCAACTCTTCAAGACGCAAACGTGCATTCTCTTCTTCCGTCAGCCCTTCTTGTATTGCCATCCTTAGAGATGGAATCTGCTTCTCAAGGGGAACAACTGCTTCAACACCATACACCAACGAATAGGGAGTAGCTTGTGTAGGCGTTCTGTAAGTAGTTCGATATGCCCATAGAGCTTCATTCATCTTTTCATGCCAATCTCGCTTTGACTTGGAGATTACTTTCTTCAAGAGGTTGCACAAAGTCTTGTTGAAAGCTTCAGCGAGTCCATTAGCAGCTGCGTTGTACATAGAAGATTTCCTTTGTTTGAAGTCAAACTTGTCACAAAGTTTGTCGATGTGACTGTTACTGAACGATCTTCCATTATCGGTGATGATGTACCGAGGGACCCCGTATCTAAAAATGATATTGACTCGAATAAAATCAACAACATTTTCTTTCTTCACTTCTCTCAAAGGTATGGCTTCCGCCCATTTAGAGAAGTAATCGGTTGCAGCTAGGATGTACAGATGACCGCCTGATGACTTCGTTAGTGGTCCCACCACATCTAGACCCCAAGCATCGAATGGCCACGAGGCAACGGTTGGGTGCAACAGTTCTGGGGGTTGATGGATAAGGTTGGCATGAAACTGACAAGCTTGACATTTTCGTGCGTAATCCATACAGTCTTTCACCATTGTTGGCCAGTAATAACCCATCCTCTTCACTCGAAAGTGTAACTTTGGCCCTGACTGATGAGCGCCACAAATTCCGGCATGCGCTTCTTCCATTGCGTGGGCGGCTTCACCATTACCGAGACACCTTAAGAAGACCCCATCAAATGATCGTCTATAAAGCACACTCTTGTAGTATATGAATCGAGGGGCTCGACGTCTGATATCCACTCTTCGCTTCAGATCACTTGGCAACTTATCGTATTTCAAGTAGTCGACAAATGGTTGTCGCCAATCTTCTTCTTCAATTTCGAATACCTCAATAACATGACTTTCACCTTCTTTATCACCGTCATCCTCAAATATAGGGGGCACAACCCAACTTTTACATATTGGGATACGGGCTTTACTTTCGGGCAATGCTATTGCTGAAGCAAGTTTTGCTAAAGCATCAGCTTGTTTGTTGTCTTTCCTTGGAACATGCTCAATTTCCACGTCTCCGAGATAATTCATGAGTCGGCGAGCGTACTTATGATAAGGAAGCAACTCCGATTTCCTAACCTCGTATGATCCAAGCATCTGGTTCACTATCAACTTTGAATCTCCATACACCCTGAGATGTAGTTGCTTAATATCGACTGCCATTTCCAACCCAAGTATGAGTGTGTTGGGAATAAAATGAGCTATGTTTTGACTGAATACCAAAAACCCCCTGAGACATGCCTAAGTCAATGAAAAATATGTTCTAAGAATGTTAGAACATATAGATTATAGGCTAGATGAGAAGCTGAAATGTTAGGCAGCTCTTAGACAATTAGATGCACAATTTGAGGGGGAACCTATGCTTTGAAGATGATCAAGATCAAGTCCCCTCAAGGCTCAAATTCTGGAACAATCACTTAAGAGCAAGGACACTCTATGAAATCTAAGATATTCTTATCAGGAGAGTTGTCCAGAGAAAATATTCTTAAAGCTCTGATCAGGAGAGTTGTCCAAAGAAGCTAACCATATGCAAGAACAAATCTACCTAGCTCAAAAGGACAAGACTACTCAAAAGTTTTGGTCAGGAGAGTTGTCCAGATAAGCCAACTCTAAAGTATAAAGTGCTCTGATGCAAAAAGACCAATCATGCTGATCAGGAGAGTTGTCCAGAGGAGTTGTTTCAGCTAAATTGACCAAGATCAAGTGCTCTGAAAGCCTAAGATCAACTATGCTGAAGAGATTGAGACAATCACTCCCCAAAGGTCCTCAAAGGAATGAGCTAAGACCATACACAAGAGAAATAAAGGGAAAGAGCCAAGTCATCTGAAGAAGAGCAAGCCAACCATGCTGAAAAACAAAACTGCTGATAGTGATAAGGAGAGTTGTCCAGATGATAAGGAATGTTGTCCTATCATTGGATCAACCTTCAGAAGCCATGTCCAAGTCCTAACAAGAAGTCAAACATTGGGAAAAGTGCTGCAGAATGAAGACAAAACTGTTACAGCCGTTTATTACCCAAATGAGGACATGTCACTATCAAGAATCTGTCTTCCAGTTTGAAGAACTCAAGGAAGACATTTATAGCAATTTGGGGCTGCCTCTCCAACGGGCAAATCCTCCATTTTGTCTATAAATACAGAAGTGTGAAGACCATTTGAAAGCATCCAACTATCCAACTGACCTCAACATAATCCAACCTAGCTCAAAGTTCTTACAAGCTAGAGTGCTTTCAAAGCTTTCAAAGACTATCTTAGTCTTCAAACACTTCTTCTAAGCTGAACCAAATTGTATATCCATACACAAGCTTAGAGAGATATCCTATCCTTATACACTGATCTTCATTGTAAAGGATATCTCATTAGTTGGAACCTTACTTCAACCCTTATATCTTTCAAGAGTGAAAGTGAGAAGGTTGTAGTAGTAGAAGTGGTAGGAGCTGACTGTTGAGAGAAGAACAGTTCAGTTCTGAGTTGAGAAGAGGGTACTAGGACTCTAGACATCCTAGGGATCAATTCACCAAGGAGTGGTGTTCTTGATCAAGTGCACCTTGGCACTATAAAACAAGTTAATTCCAAGAGTGAAGGAATTATCCTGTTAAATCAGGGAAAGTGGATGTAGGAGCTTGAGTCTCTGAACCACTATAAACTCTTGTGTTGATTTACTTTACAAGTACTTACATTCATTCAACACTGCACACTAAACTGATCTTTCAAAGATACATATTCAAAGACTGTGCAAAACTGTTTTGGACAACTTCCCTGAAGCTTAACTGGACTGTTTTACATTGACTAAGTGATTTCAGAAATTAAAGGAGTCTAAACTTAAAGGGCCAACCACTATTCCGCACATATAACTCCCCTAGATAGTTATTCAACTAAGTACTCAATAGTACTTAGTGGATTGATTATCTTAGAAGAGTTAATCACCTTCAGCAGAGTTGTCCAAGACAACCTTGCTGAGTTCTGGTTTGATCAAAGTTTAAAAAAGAATTGCATACAAGTGTATTCCCCCCCCCCCCATACACTTGTTATCTACTCCTTTCAGGACCAACAGAGTGCTTGGTACTCAGCAACATTGTTTGAGCAATTCTCTATTAAAGTGAAAGAATAGGGCAATACTTCTCCATCAGATGTTACAAACACAACTCCAGCACCAGCTCCTTCTTTATGGGCGGACCCATCAAAATACATCTTCCATAGAGGGGTTATTTCAACATTTAGGACATCTTCGTCTAGAAGGTCGTCACATAACTCCCATTCTGCAGGCATTGGATGATCGGCTAAGAAATCGGCCAGAATTTGTCCCTTGACAGCCTTTTGAGGGACGTAAATGATCTCAAATTGTTGCAACTGGAGATACCATCTTGCGAGTCGATCCGAGAGAACTGGCTTAGACATAACATACTTCAACGGGTTTGCTCTCGATACAAGATGGATGGTATGGGCTTGGAAATAATGCTTTAACTTCTGGATCACGAATATAAGAGCCAGACACAACTTCTCAATTGGTGAGTACTTCAATTCATTTGTAGTCATCATTCTACTCAGGTAGTACAAAGAATTTTCCTTCCCCGACTCATTTTCTTGCGCCAGCAAGGCTCCAACTGAACGCTCTTGAGCAGCGATGTAAAGAATCAACGGACGTCCGGGCACCGGAGCGATCAATACTGGTGGCTTCATCAAATATGACTTGATGCTTTTGAAAGCATTACTGCAAGATTCATCCCATTCAAATGGTGTATCTTTCTTCATGAGACGACTAAATGGTTGACATCGTCCGGCTAAGTTTAAAATGAATCTTCTGAGGTAGGCCAACTTTCCTTGTAGGCTTTTAAGCTCGTGAATGTTTCGAGGTTCCGGAATCTTTAAGATTGCATCAATCTTTGCTTGCTCGATTTCAATCCCTCGCTGGCGAACCACAAATCCAAGAAACTTTCCTGATTTGACTCCGAATGCACACTTCAAAGGATTCATCCTAAGCTGGTAACGCCTCAAGCGTTCAAAAACAACCCTCAGGTCTTGGAGGTGATCATTCCTCCTCTTTGATTTTATGACTAAGTCATCAACGTAACATTCAACATTCTTGTGAAGCATGTCGTCGAAAATCCTTTGCATGGCTCTTTGGTATGTTGCGCCTGCATTCTTCAAACCAAATGGCATCACTTTGTAGTAGTATATTCCTTTTGGGGTACGAAAAGCAGTGAGCTCTTCGTCTTTTGGCAACATGCGAATTTGATTGTAACCCGATGACCCATCCATGAAACTTAGAGCTTCATGACCCGTCGTTGCATCAATCATAAGTTCGGGAATAGGTAACGGAAAATCATCTTTGGGACATGCAACATTCAAATCCCGAAAGTCAACACACACACGAATCTGTCCGTTCTTCTTTCTCACCGGGACAATGCTCGTGATCCATGTAGGATACTTTACTTCTCGGATGAAACCTACTTCAATAAGCTTGTTCACCTCAACTTCAATTAACGGAACAAGATCTGGTCGGAATCGGCGTTGAGTCTGCTTGACTGGTCGAACTCCCTTCTTTACTGAGAGATGGTGTACTGCTACTTTCGGGTCCAGTCCCGGCATCTCTTTATACGACCATGCGAATACATCTCTGAACTCACGTAGTAGTTCAATGTAAGTTTCTTCCTCATCATCGGACAATAAAGCACTCACATAGATTGGTCGCGGGTCGTTAACATCGCCCAAGTTAATTTCTTTCAACTCATCAATAGTTGTCTTGACACCCTCTTCGAGTTCTGGAGGAGCATCCTCTGCATCCACTTCCTCCACTTGAACATCTTCGCATTCGGTGATGTAATTCACAGTTGTGATGTCTTCATTGTATTCATTTGTTTTCGTAAGGTCCACACGTGATCTTATTCGACCATCTCTTCCTCTAACTTGGATGGTTTGCATAGTGTTGATAACATCAAAGACGTACCCTTCTCTGATCATTCGAGTGATCCTTCTTTGTGCCCTTTCCATATCTTGTGGCACTTGCTGCTGAATGTTGTAGGTACTGACAAAATTGGAAGAAGCTACACTCTCTGTATCATCTTCTTTGTCGCTATACTCAAGAACAATGGTTTGCCTTCTGGCTTTGGATACACCCCCATATGCTATTGTCAACATATGCTGCCTCTTCATGTGGGATTGCTTTGAGCTCCGAACTCTAGAAACACCCAACTTTTGATGATGGGTTTGTGGCCCGAGTCTATCAAAGACTGAGGGGCGTTTCATCTTCTTACTCTTCTTGCTAGCAGACTTCCCAAGTCTCTCAAAGACCGAAAGTCGTCTTACCTTCTTACCATCTTCATCGAACGCATCATTTGTCGATGAGTATTCTTCTTCAGAAATGTGGTTGGCATTGGCTCTTTTAATTGCAATGCGAACCGGATTCTTTGTGGTATAACCGAGTCCCATTTTGGTACTCTATACGGCATAGCCGCTCTTTCTCAACATTTTCTGGGTGTCATTAAGTCCATGTTCTGACTGACTAACAACCTTCCCCAATGCACAGTTTTCCCGTGTATCATACCCGGCTTTGACTAAGAGCTTGTAAGCTTTAGGACCGTAAAACTTTGTAACATCATGTCCCATTACCTCTCCATGTTCCACCTTAGGTCCTTGAGTAGGACGAACAAACCCCTTAATTGGCTGTGAAGATGGCTTCTTTCCATCCAGTTTAGTTAACGGCAATGTTAACTCCTCCAATGCCTCAACAATAGAGGGAACTGATTTGTTCTCTTTGAGGCGAGATGTTGATGCCTCCTTGCAGTCCTTCCGTGTTGGACCTTCCTCGTTCTTTGTTTCTTTCGCACCTCGAAAGAAGTATTTGGCATCAGCAAAGTACGACTCTGCCTCTGTGAAAGGTTTATCATCTCCGACCACTGTTTTCACAACCCCTTGACTAAAGTATTTGAAGCATTGATGTAGGGTAGAAGGAACCACGCCATTTTCGTGCAGCCACGGGCGCCCTAGAAGCATGTTATATGAAGTCCTGGCATCTATGACGTGGAGAGTTACAGTCGATGTCATCCCACCAATTAGCAAATCCAACACTATGGTGCCAAGGGCCCTCTGTCCTTCCTGATTAAACCCGTGTATCATCAGCCGACTGCCTGCGAGTTCATCCATATGTATCTCCATCTTTTTCATCACTCGTAAGGGTAAAATGTTTACCCCGGAACCTCCGTCAATCAATATCCGATTCAATTTCTGCTCTCGAGTATGGCCAACTACGAATAGTGGCCTGTTATGGGATTCTGAACTAAGCATTAAGTCTTCATCTGTAAAAGCTATCGTTGAAAAACAACCATTAACTTTGTCATCGAGACCATCGTTGGTCTGAGGTCGTTCATCATCTTCCTCGCTGGTTATATGGCAAGAGAGGTCTCTACATGCGCTGTTGTTCTCAACTGTGACAGCATTTGCCGTTGTCTCACTATCCACTAGCAAGATCTTTCCTTCCTTGGCTAGCTGCATAACTTTCTCCTTGAATATGAAACAGTCTTGGATTGGATGCCCTACCAACCGATGGTATTTGCAATACTTTGGGTCATCCGTTCGCCCAGCTTCATCCGGTCGTTTCATTTCTGGTAATTCGATGAGGTCATTCTTGATCAGGTCATCGAACATTCCGGGGATGTCAGAGTCTAGGAATGGATACTGTTTTTGTTGTAATTCCCTCAGACTTGTTCTCCTTTGCCCCCATTCTTGGGCGACGCCTTTTCCTTTACTCCCCGTATCAGTTTCACCCTTTTTGAATTTGACAGTAGTAGCGGTCACTGCCATGGATTCTTTATTCGAATCTTTAGTGAAAGGTTTGCCCCCTTTCTTAACTTCCTGCTTGTCTTTGAACTTCCAAGGCTCCTGAGTTGGCGGCCCTCCAGCTCTGGTTGTAGACATACTCAGCTCCATATCGTGAGCTTTAGTCGCCAAATCTTCAAACGACCTTGGCCGAATTGCCTGTAGGATATATCGAAGACCCCACTGCATTCCTTGAATACACATCTCGATTGCCGAAGCTTCGGTCAATCTATCCTTACAATTCAAACTTAAGTTCCTCCATCGGTTTATGTAATTTATTACCGATTCCTCCTTTGATTGACGAGTGTTTGTCAATTCAATCATGCTCACCGTTCTACGAGTGTTGTAGAACCGGTTGAGAAATTCCTGCTCCATTTGCTCCCAACTGTCAATCGAGCTAACTTCCAAATCGGTATACCAGTCGAATGCATTGCCCTTTAGAGAGCGTACAAATTGCTTTACCCAGTGATCTCCGTAAGTGCCGGCATTGTTGCAAGTCTCTACGAAGTGAGCAATATGCTGCTTTGGATTGCCCTTGCCATCGAACTGTTGCAACTTCGGAGGTTGATAACCAGCTGGCATCTTCAAACTGTCAATCCTCTTCGTGTAAGGCTTGCTGTAGGTGAATGAGGACTTAGGATTTTCCTCCAACTTATCTTTGATTGCCCCAAGTATGATTTCTTTCAATCGGTCAACGGGCACCAAACCATCGGGAGAAACTTGTAAATCTTTAAGAGTTTGGTCAACTTCCATTGGCTGGCGTTCGCCAGACGTCTCAGCATCATGCCCTTCGACTTGCTTTCCTTTGTCTGTATTGCTCATCAATTTAGCAATCCGAGCATCTTGTTCGTGGACATGTTTCGTGAGTCCTTCTATGGCTCGAGTTAAGCTTGACAATTGCTCCTCAATAGTCGTAGTGTCTGTTGCCATTGCTGAGGCTGTGCTTGAATCTGATGAGCTTGCTGTGGAACGAGTAGGGGAATATGCTGGATCGTTCTCCTCATTCACAGTGTTGGGTGGTGGACCCTCTGCAGTAGCCTCCTCTGAAGAAGACGATGACTTCGAGCTTCTTGACATACTCCTCGTGACTACGTTCACGTCTTCAAAGTCAAGACCAGCTGATCCGGATGCAACACCTCTCTTAATCTTAATCTTGATTGGTGTCATCGTCGAGACTTGATTTGTTTGAAGAGTAGAGATGAGAGGTAGAGATTGTCCCACTGGGCGTGCCAATTTGTAAACACAAATTCGTGAATTAAATATAAAAACGCGAAAATGGTAAACGATTTTATTTAATTTCGGATTAAAACCGAGTATTTGCGGGTTACAATCTCTAATTTCTCCTCTGATTCTCTCTTCTTGAACTTCACTTGGATTTCTTGAGCTTTTGGAGCTGGATCCGCAGCCGAATCCTTTCCGATCTTGTATTTGGGGCTTTTATAACGTTAATCCAAAGGTTTAGCACCGTATTTTGGATTAACCGCCGAATTTAGGGACTTTTTGGATGAACGTCGTTGAAGATCGTTCTTGAATTTGAGACTTTGTAACGTTAATCCAAAGGTTTGACGCTGTATTTTGGATTAAACGTTGATTTTCGGGACTTTTCGGGACTTTTCGGGACTTTTTCGGGACTTTTCCGTTGAAGATCCACGAAGAACTTTGAAGAAACGTTGAATCGAAGAGGCTTAGCACCTTGATCTCCACTCGAACACTGTTTCTTGTTGCTTTTCCCCAAGAACGCCTTGAAGAAACGCCGAATCGAAGAGGCTTGGCACCTTGATCTCCACTCGAACACTGTTTCTTGCCGCTTTGCACGAAGAACGCCTTTGAAGATCCTCCCCTTGCTGAAGAACACTCTAAAATCTCTGCAGAGAATTTTAGAGCCTTGAATGCTTCTGATTTCTTGATCATGAAAATGAATGAAATGAGGCCTCTATTTATAGGTGTAGGCCTGGAGATTTTTGTGCAAGTAGTTAGGATTTTGAATTTTGAATTACTTGGGCTCAATTTGATTTGGGCTAAGAATACCCTATTTGGGCTCAATTTGATTTGGGCTCAATTTGATTTGTTGGACTTTAGAGGCCCATCTTCATTTATGGGAATTTAGAGGCCCGTCTTGTTTTATTGGACTTTAGAGGTCCGTCTTGTTTTATTGGACTTTAGAGGTCCGTCTTGTTTTATTGGACTTTAGAGGTCCGTCTTAACTCATTGATTTTTCAAGGCCCAAATTAATTTAGAGGGAACAATTAAATATTAATTAATTATATCTTTATTTTAGGAATTAAATTTATTCCAACAAATAAATAATAAATTTAATTAATGTTTAACCCGTAATTTCCACGCGTCGCAATTTAATTCGTAATTGAATTTTCCTCGTCTACAGAGAGGATACACCAAAATGTATTTGAGAGGGTTAATTATGATGAAGTATAGAATATATAGCTTGAGAAGAAAAGTTAATATGGGTAGAATATATAGTTGAGAAGGAGAGGATAAGGGTTTTTTTGTGTGTCACGCATGGTAGACAAATTAAATTCTGACATAGTTGCATACTAAAAGACGAATTAGTCAAATTTTCTTAAAAATATACACAGGACCCTCATTCTCGATCTGACATAGTCACACCTTGTGAAAGGAACTTTACTAAAAGACAAAATTGAAAATATTTATATTTTTTTTTCGTTTTTAAATTAAATAATTCCATAGCAGCGGATTGAAAACAGAACTCTTAAATAGTCACAGGTCGTAGATAGAACTATGCTTAAATTGAAAATAAATCTAATTTTTACCATAATTGCAATATTTCATTTCAAAATTGCAATGAGAAAAAATCATTTTACGTCCTGTAACTTAGACCTAATCCAATTTATATCCTTTAAGTTTTCACTTTTTCGATTTACGTCCTTTTTGGTCCAATTTACGTCCTTTTCGTGGTAAAATTTTCAAACTCACCGGAATGTGAGGAATAAATTGGGATTCCGGCCAAATAGTCCAATTTACGTCCTTTAAGTTTGAAATTTTTAAAATTTAATAAATAAATTTTCTAAAAATATCTTTAAATTTTTTAAAATATTATTAAAAATTTGAAAACATCATTAAAATTAAAAACTATAAATGTGAAAAATAAAATTCAAAATACCTTATTTAATTTTTTAAAAATCTCATTAAATATTATAAAATGTGTAAAATAAAAATAAAAAATCTTACAATTCAAAAAATCGAAAATGTTTAACTTAAAATTAAGAAATTCGGAAATCTCATTAAAAATTCTAAAAATCTCTTTAATTTTTTTTAAATGTGTAGATTAAATATTAAAAAATTTAAAAACCGAATAAGAATAATAAAAAATATTAATATGTCATTAAAAACACGACTTGATTCGAACTCATCCGCCATTAAAGTTTTTCTCGAACTCCTAAATTTTTTTGTATTCCACGCCTTGATTGATTGTAGAACTATGTCAAATTCATGAGGTTTTTAGAGTTGTATAATTTTTAATTTTATTCTAAACATTTTTAAAATTTTAATTTATAGATTTTTTATATTTAGAATTTTATGTTTTTATGAGATTTATAGAAATTTTTTATTTTTAATTTCCAATATTTCAAATTTTAGAATTGTAGATTTTTTAATTTTTTTTTTGAATTTTAGAATTTTTTTATTTTTATTTTACACAATTTATAAATTTTAATGATATTTTTAGTTTTTAATGAGATGTTTAATTTTTTAAAGAATTTTTTAATTATTAATTTTTAATTTTCAAACTTAAAGGACGTAAATTGGACTATTTGACCGGAATTCCAATTTTCCGGCGAAAAGGACATAAATTGGACCTAAAAGGACATAAATTGGACACCTTAGGACATAAATTGAAAAAGTGAAAACTTAAAGGATATAAACTGGATTACACCTATGTTACAGGACGTAAAATGAAATTTTCTCAAATTGCAATATATAAAAAAAATTGCCTCAAATTTTATTATTCACATACCCCTTTTTTAAAACAATACTATTCATACTACTTTATCTCAACCCTCCTACCATCATTTATTTACCCATAAACAATCATTTTATTTACAAATGGACCCCACAATACCTCATCATACCCTCAACTTATTTATTTTATGAATAAACTAATCAATATTCATTAAAATCCGTGTTCGGAGAAGTGAGCATTTTAAAATTGAACGGAGGGAGTAGTAAGTATATAAGAAATTATTAATTTATAAGTATTTTTTAAGAGGTGTAGATAAATTATAAAAAATGTATTATCTTATAATTTTAGTGAATTATTAATTTAGTACCCTATTTTCGAATTGAAAACGGCCAAAAATATTATCTTAAAGAGTTTATTAAATAATTAAGTATTAATTTACCGAGTTTCTGCTGTATAAGATAAATGAGGGATATTTTAAGTGATTTGGTGATGTGTAAAGTGAAATGTATGTAAAAATGAATGACAATTTTAAAAATAAAATAATGTTAGGTGAATATCAATTTAATTGTGGGATATTTCATATTGAGGGTGCACAAGTAATTTTTTAAATATTTCAATAAGAAAAGTGTGTAAGTAATCACGAAAAAGTAGAACTTAGTGGAGGTGGTGTTTTAGGAAGCCTATATGTCCTACAACTATAACAATATGTTTGATATATGGTTGTAGTAGTTTATTTTTCATCCGTCTCGTTATTAATTGAATATTTATTTCATGATAGTTAAGATTAATTAGATTGAGATTATGATGATATTTAAATTTTACACATTTTAAAACATAATTTACATTTAATTTTAGTTATTAAACAATTTATAAGGATTGAGATGGAGTTAATTAATCTACCCTTAATCTTAACTATTAAACATAATTTTACTATTTTCACAAATTTTAATGTAAATATGATTTATTAGTATTAAATGTTATAAAATTATGATCCAAGGCCAAGTTCAATATACGGTTTTTTGTGGTTTAAAAAATGTAATCATTTTGCATGGGTTCAAAAAAAAAAGTGTATCGTTTTCACTATTATGATTTTTTCTGCAGTAAACATTTCTTTTTAGTGCATTTAAAAAAAAAAAAAAAATGTTTTTGTTTAAAGGTAATAGAGGCCAGGAACAAATATTGGCTGGGTTAAAGAGTTAGCAAAATCGATTGATGAGATTACAAGACAAGGATTTTCAAGGAATTGGCCCCATTTCGTAATACTCATCGAATTTATTAATTAATTTATATATCAATTAATATTTTATTAATTTATACTAATAAAATAATTCCTCCTACTCATAATATAAGTTATTTTAACTTTTCATTTTTTTGTAAATTATATGACGACAATTTTACATTTTTCAATGCAAATTAAGGAGGGTGTATTCAATTGAGATTCTATTGGATTTTTATGGACTTTAAAAAGTACGTGGATTTATAAAATCCATAGAGTCCATGCAGAGTTTGACTGACTTTTTATATTGATTTTTATGGATTTTCATACACTTAACAGGATTGTAGAATATATTTTTTTATTGATTTATATAGATTTTCATAAATTTCCTATATTGATGTAAAGAGTTTTTTTAATATGAAGTGTTTTTTTTAAAAAATAATATTATATATATATTATATAAAATATTTTACCAATAATATATATATATAAAGTATTTTACTAATTAAAAAAATATATATATATATAAATGTTTATATATTAATTCGGGCGGGTCGGATACCCGCGGGTCGGGCATAAGAACCAAACCCGACCCATACTTAATACGGGACGAATTGAATCTGACCTGACCCAAAGCTCGCGGGTGGGGTGGGTATCCGCGGGTCGGGTCAATATTGCTATTCCCAAAGCTCGCGGGTGGGGTGGGTATCCGCGGGCCGGGTCAATATTGCTATTCCTACTTCTGATCTTTCGTCTTCATAGTTCTCTGAGAGAATCCGTTGTTTTTAGAAGAGATTTTAGATAGTGTAATTTATTTATATTTTTGGGGGAGAATCCAACAAAATGCACAGAGTATTAAAATCCACTTTGAATACCTAAAGATTTTTAAAGACTTTTTTAAATCTGTATTGAATACTTCAGACTTTTTAAAATCCGAATTGAATACACCAAATTTTGAAAGTCCAAAAAAAATCCTACAAATCTACAACCAATACACCCCCTCCCTTAATTGTATTTATTTCAAATTTACTTTTAAAATTAATAAATATTCAGTGTTTTTTTTTATAATGAGAGGTTAAATGAGAAATTAATTATTTATTTAATATATATTCATTCATTCAAAATGAATTAAATTTTGAATGGAAGGGAGTACTCCGTAAAATATCAAATGAAGAGATCAATTTGAAAAAAAACTTTCAATCTCCCCCTTTATTATATTTCTTGTGTTCAATGTATCACTTTCATTAAAGAATATTTTTTTATATAAATACAATATTAAAATAGGCTTAACACAAACAAATTATACACCATAAATTCTTACAATAATAAGAAATTTTAAAGACAAGATTTGAGGTAATATTGATTTAAAAAAAAACAAAAATAATTGAATTATTTTTTAAAAAACCTTCATAAATCATTCATGTACTACCTCCTTCCCTAAAAAGTTTTCATACTCATTCTCACAATATACACATATTTATCTTTCAAATAATATCTCTAGAGATTCACCATACACTCGATCAAACTCTTTGTCTACTTTAAATATAAAAGTTTACAAAATTAATTATCCATAAGACTCTAATTATTACATTTTTTCCTTAAATTCCATTTCAGCAAATACAAACTTTTTAGGGACGAAAAGAGTAGTATATAAAAAATTATTAATTTATATTTTATATGGAGTTTATACAAATTATAAAAAATAGATTATCTTATAATTTTAGCAAATTACTGTATTAATTTAGCATCATATTCCCGAATCGTGTAAATAGGCTAGTAGGTAACTTTTCTTCCAATTCAGCCAGTCCAAATTCATTTACAATACATTAACTCAAGTTTTTAAAAAATAATTTTAAAAAATAAAGAATCAATCATATTGTATATAACCAAAGCAATCAGCAAGTTGCTGAAACAACAGTCTTGACACTTGCTTTAAGCCATAAATACAAAGAAAGACAAATAATAGGTTGGCACAGCAGCTAAGACCGATTGGACTAATGTGACGACTCTTCCACCCAACGAGATGTGACGATCATCCCATTTTTCCAACTTCCCTCGAATCTTCTGCAGTAGGCCATTCCATGCAGCCTTTCTGTGATGATTTATGCCAATATTAATTCCCAGGAACACCATTGGAATTCATAAAATCTGTCATATCCTTAATTACCTCTTCCTTCATGTGGATTCATGTGAGGCTGCACTTTCCGAAGTTTACTTTCAGCCCCGACGCCAATTCAAACAGCCTTAGAGTATATGTAATGGCTTTTATATCCTCCCATCTTCCGTTACACATGAACAGCGTATCATCAGCATATTGTAGGATAGGGACCTTGATGTTTTTATGGCCGATGGCTGCTGGTTCGAGTACGCCTATATCATAGAGGGTTCCCTACTTAATGACCAATTTTGCCATTTTGGGCGTTCAATTCAACACCCAAAAAATCAAAGGATTACCGCGCACGAAACAATTGTGAATTCCTCAACACAAGTTAGGGAATCAGATTCTTCATATTCTTTCCAATAGGTTTATGAATTAAAGGAATAGAAAATGCCACAGATTCTTTACAGTAACTTCAAAAATTTCTGCTTAAGATAAATTTTCTAAAATATATATTTATGTTTACAAATTGACATTTAAGTGCAGGATTATTTCAGTTTTTACATGGACGCAAGATTTAGAATAAGCAGACTCTCTAGTTCTAAATTTAGAGATGCATGCAGATATGTCTCTAAAGGACAGTTGTTCTTTTTAAGCCGAAAATGGAAGCCGGAAATTTTATGAAATTCAGAGGTAAATGCATTCTTTTTTTTGATGGAAGTTAAATACCCATTCCTTTTTTCCCCTCCCCATGACTCGAACCCAGGACCTAAGGCCTAGGTAGTGGTGCTCTAACCACTTGAGCTATCCCACTTGAGGTAAATGCATTCATTGAGCTATTTTTGTACTATTTTGTTAAATTACACTTTTTTCTCAAGCTAACACAATACTTGCACCTCAAAAATATATTCAACACTTCAAAATTTGGCATCATCTTAATTTAAGAGTTAGGAAAATCGATTGATGAGATTACAAGACAAGGATTTTCGACGAATGGAATCAAAACTTGCACTAAATTACATATTTCTAACCAAACGTTCAAGTTTGCAAATGTAGCAAAGTTCAGGAAGTGAAGGATGTCACCAAAATGCAAGTACCTTTCGCAAAAGAGAACTTTTACTTGAAGTGATACGAGATCGTTATGATCAATTTGCGTTGAAAATCATCTTTGCCGTTGGTGAGGATCTTGGCATGCTCATCAGTTTCTTTGCAGCTCGAGAAATAGTCTCATGTGAATATGACATGCCACATTCAGGCTAGATCACCAACTTTTCGAGTGTGCTTGCATATTTCAACAAAAACTCAATAATTGGAAATATTAAGGAGTCACTACAAGAAACAGGGGGAATAGCAATGAAAATTTTGCGACAAATCTAAATTTCATCGCTAAAATCAATTTTTAGCAACGAAATATAAATTTTCGTGGCTAATTTCTTGAAATTAATTTTTGTAACAAAATTTATATATTTCATCGCTATATTAACAACAAATTGCTTCATTTTATTGTTAATAATCAGAACAGCAATGAAAATTATATTTCGTTGCTAATATTTTGCGATGAAATATAAATTTTTGTGGCTAATTTCTTGGAATTAATTTTTGCAACAAAAATTATATATTTCATCGCTATATTAGCAAAAAAATGCTTCATTTTGTTGTTAATAATCAGAATAGCAATGAAAATTATATTTCGTCACTAATATTTTACGATGAAATAGAAATTTTTGTGGCTAATTTATTGAAATTAATTTTGCGATGAAATTAAAATATTTCATCGCTATACTAGCAACGTATTGCTTCATTTTTTTGTTAATAATCAGAACAACAATGAAAATTATATTTTGTCGCTAATATTTTGCGATGAAATAGATTTTTTTTGTGGCTAATTTATTGAAATTACTTTAACTAGCAACAAATTCTTTTATTTTGTTGTTAATAATTAGGACAACAATGAAAATTATATTTAGTCGCTATTATTTTGCGATGAAATATATTTTTTGTGGCTAATTCTTGGAATTAATATTTGCAACAAAATTAAAATATTTTATCGCTACACTTTTAACAAATTATTTTATTTTGTTGTTAATAATAAGAACAACAATGAAAATTATATTTCGTAGCTAATATTAAATCATGAATAAAAGGCAAAGTGCCAAATCTATTATCCGTAATATTCCATCAAATTCAAATAATGTTATGGTGTCACCAATAAGTAATTATGTAGAATACCAACACTCAGTTTTTTTTTTTAGAGGAAAAAATGTTGTATTTTATTAGATTAGAGTACCAGTGGTACTCATGAGAATTAAGCTAGGTACAACTGCCAAAGCTATTACAAAACAATAAATTGAAGCAACACCAGCAGATATTATAACGAAGGACCAGGCTCATGAGCAGATTGCTGCTCTTGGACTGGCGCACCAATCATGAAACGAGATCGTAATTGGACATACGTTATGAAGACAAAAAATACTCCAGGCCTTTGCTCTGATATCATCAAACAACTTTTCCGGTTTCGACTCTTTATGAGAGAATATCTTCTTATTTCTAGCGTTCCACACATACCAAACCGTCAGGCACCAAATGCATTCCAAGGTGTTCTTTGAACGCTTAGGTCCAGCGATGCCACAGAATTGATGGAAATGTGAAGTAATATCATTCGGCATTGGAGAACTACTATCAAACCAAGAGAAAATCAGCCTCCAAATCTTATTAGCCATTTTACACCCAACAAACAAATGCTGCATATTTTCCTCACTTGAACCACAAAGCGCGCAATCCAGATCCGCGTCGGCACTCAAAATTTTTCGCTTATGAAGTTCACTCCGTGTGGCAAGACGTCCTCTTAGAACCTTCCAGGCCAACCCCGAAAATTTCAGAGGAGTCAATTTATTCCAGATCCTCTTGATTGCAGCATGAGCCTCGGTACTAAGGATCTGCGTCTGATCTGGCAACTCGAAACCTCCGTAGGCAGAGTTGGGGCTGTACTGACCATCGACAGAAGATTTCCAACGCCACGAATCCGGGGACGAGGCCTGCAAATGCAAGTTGGCCAGCGAGCACCCCAGCTGGTCTGTTAATTGATTTTCCCAATCGAAGAGGGCCCTCCTCCAATGTATATCCCAAGACCAAGCGCCATTAACCCAAATACCCGATTCACTGAGTCGTGCGTCCTTATTGACACATAAAGAGTAAAGCCTAGGATAAATATCTTTCAGAGCTGGTTGATCCGTCCATCTATCATGCCGTAGGAATGTATCGCTGCCGCACCCGACAATCTTTACCATGTTATTGGTGAACCAAGGATGTTGCCCATTTTCAGCAAACAGAGCAGAAATCATACTCCACCACCTTGAGTGATTTCTCTTGTTCACCGGTACAACTGCATCACATGCCAAAGATATGTCATACTTAGAATCAAGAATTTTGATCCATAGTGCCTTTGGTTCCGTACGCAGCCTCCACGCCCACCTGCCAAGAAGAGAAACGTTAAATAAATCAAGATTTCGGACACCAAGTCCCCCGACTGGCTTAGGTCTACAAATATCCTTCCATGAGACCCATGGAATTTTTGTAGTGCTCACACCACCCCCCACAAAAAGTTACGTTGCAATCTAACTAGCTCACTCAAAAATTTTTTAGGAATACGATAAAGGGATAGATAATAGATAGGCAACGATACGAGGACCGCGTTGAGCAACGTGATCCTTCCACCGAAAGAGATTTGGCGATCCTCCCACATTTTAATTCTATTTTTCACCTTTTCCACCACCCCTTTCCAAGCTAATGTTGTTTGATGATTAATACCCACTTGAATTCCTAGGAAATTCATGGGAAGCGACCCAACACAGCAACCTAAAAAATCAGCCATACCCTGCTGCACTTTTGAATCCACGTTAAGCCCAATTAGACTACATTTTGAGAAATTAATTTTGAGCCCGGATAATCTCTCAAAATTAATCAGTAAGCACTTGAGAGCCCATATGTTTTTTGTGGTCACCTCCCCCACCAAAATAGTATCATCGGCATATTGAAGGTGTGTTACCGGAACCTCCAATCTACCCACTTTGACTGCATCGTAAATGCCAATAGAAGAAGCTCTAGAGATGAGAGCGCTTAATCCTTCAGCCGCAATAATAAAGAGTAGCGGGGATAGAGGATCCCCTTGCCGAAGCCCCCGTTGAAGATGAAACTCGGCGGAAGGGCTGCCATTGACAAGGACGGACGCCGAGGCCGATGAAATACATTCCCGAATCCATTTACGCCATTTAGGAGCAAATTCCATGCTTCTTAACATGTCGTCCAAGAAATTCCAGCCCACAGAGTCAAAGGCCTTTGCAAAGTCGATCTTAAAAAAGAGCCTCTCTAACTTCTTCTTTTTCGCGTCATCAATAAGTTCATTGAGAACAAGCACGCCATCTAAAATCTGCCGCCCCTGAACGAACCCAGATTGCGTCTCCGATATCACCGACCCAATTACCTTTGAAAGCCTTCTCGCTAAAACCTTTGCAATAATTTTGTAGGAACAATTAATCATGGATATAGGCCGGTAGTCATTAATGCATTCCGCGTTCAGTTTTTTCGGAATAAGAGTTATGAAGGACGGATTGAAGCCTTTGACGAACTTTCCATTTACGTGAAATTCATCAAACAACCTCTGAAAATCAGCCTTCAAAACATCCCAATTGGCTTTGACGAAAGCCATCGAAAATCCGTCCGGACCAGGCGACTTTGAGGATTCACAACTCCACACGGCTTCCTTAATTTCCTCAGGAGTGAAAGCTGCAGAAAGCATCAAGTTATCACATGCACTGATTTTTTTCATGGCCAGATCATGAGGGATCACTGGACGAATTGTAGTGGGTGCCCGAAAATGATTTTTAAAATGCTCCGCAACTACCCTTTTTATATCCTCCGGAGAAGACAGCTATACACCATTCACACGGATGTTAGAGAGGTCATTGATTTTTCGTCTAACATTTATGCACTTATGAAAGAATTTGGAGTTGATATCGCCCTCCTTTAACCATTGGGCCTTCGCCTTTTGACTAAGAATGCTATGCCTCGCCGTGCAATCTGTGAGAATGTCAGCCATAATCGACCTTCTTTGGTCAATCTCGTCCGCATCCAGCCCCAAGGCATCATCTATAAGATCCAGTTCCAAGAGTTTCTGTTTTTTAGTCTCAATTCGGGCATCCAGATTACCAAAGTGCTCTTTACTCCATTCTCGAAAAAATGTCTTGGCCATTTTGAATTTTTCCTTGATGACAAAGCTTCCTCTACCTTCGACGTGCAAGTTATTCCAGAAGTTCGACGCATCAGATTTGAAGGAGGGGTGTTTTATCCACGCGTTGAAGAAGCGAAAAGGCTTGGGCCCCCAATTGATGATAATGTCTTCAAGAATGAGAGGGCAGTGATCCGAAATAGACCGAGGAAGCCTTTTAGCCTTGTGGGAGGATCCGCTTGCAACCATTCTTCATTAAGAAACACCCGATCCAGTTTACTTTTGCATGAACCATCAGCTCTATACCAAGTAAAGCTTCGCCCAAAGAGGGGTAATTCTACAAGATTAGCATCTATGATAAATTGATCAAAGTCCTCCATCTCTTTCAAGTTATAGCAGTCCGACCTCCCCACTCTCTCAGATTGATGGCGAATGGCATTAAAGTCACCCGCAAGACAAATTTGTTTACCCCTATTCTGTTGTAATACCAGTGAAAGAGTATCCCATAATTGTCTCTTCTCCCTAGGGTGACACGGAGCGTACACATTTATCAAGCAGATATCCTCATCATCCTTTTTACGATGCCCATTTACCACCAGAAATCCAGTAGCGTGCCAGGCACTAACACATTGAAGGAACTCATCATCCCAAAATGTCGCAATACCACCAGAACGACCTTCAGAAGGTCTGAAAACGAACCCACATTTCCGATTACCCCAGACTCCAGTGCTCATAATTGGGTCAATATTTTCTAACTTAGTTTCTTGCAAAAAGCAAACCTCTGATTTATTTTTTGATATCAACTCTTTTACTTCCTTCCTCTTGACACTGCTACCCAGCCCTCGAACATTATAACTAAGGAGACGCATAGAAACAGAATAAATCACCTGTATATAGCTGCGGACAAGAATATCAATTCTGCCGGCCGGAGCCTTCAAGCTCGGAACTTTCCATGATACCCAACTGGCATCCAAAATTACGGATATTAATAAGAGAAGCTTCCTCGCCATTGACCTCAAAATCTCTTGCAAACGACTCCCATTCTTTCTTGGCCAATTTCTTTTTAATACTTGGAGGTATCTTGGGTTTTTTGGGAGGCTTGGGCGGACGGGGAGGGAGAGGGGGGATGGGAGACATGGGAATCGGTTCCAAAGAGGGAAGGGTGAATGATTAAGGCTAGGTGAAGGAGCGGGGACAGATCGATCAGGGGGTGTATGGGTGCGGATGGTGCGGTCAGGGAGTGTATGAATCATAGACGGGGAAAGGGTAGGGGATCTGGAAATCGGGGGTGAGAAATTGCTATTAATTGCACCATCAATGGAATTAATAGTATTAATATGGGATGCCTCAAATGCCGGGTCAAGAATTGGAGAAAATGCCGGGTCATAATCAGGAGTAATCTTAGGGTCAAGGCAATTAAAATCACCATTAAAGCCACCATTTATGGAATTAAATTGGGGTACCACAATCGCCGAAGCATTAACTTCATCATTAATGTCCCCATTTATGGAAATAAATTGGGATACCTCGATCGCCGGAGCATTAACTTCACGCGTGCCATCCTCCTCGACCCATGCAGAATTAACCACCCCCAATGAATTCGGAACGAAAGACGAGGAGCCATTTACGGAGGATGAATCATGAGCCCCACCGCCCGCTGAGTCTCCGGTTCCGGCATGATGATCAGGAGTCTCCGGTACGCCGGAAAATTCCGGCTCCACTTCCACTACAGCCCATTTTTCCTCGGAATCGGAATCGGAAAATTCCGAGTCGGAGGATAGCACCTCATCCGGATAAATTACAACCTCTTGCTCCTCGAAAATTCTGATGATAAAAGGGACATTATCAATGACAAGAGAGATGGATACGTTTGTAAGAATTGGGCCTGATCGCATAATACGAATTCTTGCGAAACCAAAGGATAATTTTGCTTCCGTATGCTTATCAACATCCACCAGGCTTCCGAAAAGAAGAGCAAGACGTTTGAAGAAACGCCTATTCCAAACATGAAGGGGGACACCGTATAATCTGATCCAAACGGATCTGCAGTTGCTAATATCCTTTGTATCCCAGGGAGTGATGGAATCAAACCAATGCCCCGACCAATCCTCCAAACCAGCCAACAAAGAATCGAGAGGGTCATCACCTGTTGGCTTGAGAAGAACAAGGTTTCCCCCCATGTGAAATAGATTGAGAATTTGACCACATTCACTTTTAATATCCTCCCTATGTGTAACCCAATCGATGTGCTTTTTTAGTTGGCCTGTGTAACACCCCACCACCCATGCACCCTCTTCTGGGGTTGATTGAAATGTGAAACTTGCGTTCTGCCTCCCAGCAAGAGGAGCATGAATAGGATTGACTTGAATAGGGTTGGCTGATACACCCTGTTGCACCGAGTTTTCTGAACGCTGCCCTTGCAGAACTCTGTTCGCATACGTTACACCCACCTGAATCCTATTGGGAGAGGATACCACGAATTTTCTAGCCGTTTCCTTACTCGCCATACCTTGTCTATTGAACTTAGAAAGATTAGCACGTAACTTGTAGCTATCGAACCAGATAGAATTCAGGCCTTCTTCAATCTTCCGCCAACTACCGCTGTCGGAGAACCTGACGAAACCGAAGGCTTCCCCCCTCCGGTTCGTCTTCTTGGAAATATATACGTCTTTGACCATGCCTAATGTATTAAATCTTTCCAATAGGATGGGAATGGATATTGTCACCGGAAAATTACTGAAAAAGAAGGAGAAAGTGGAAGACTCAATCCTTCGCAACCACTCCGGAGATTTACCCACCTTTCTTAGAGGAACACCACTGCTCAATTTGGAATCTCGCGACGGTACCCATCGATCATCTATCCTAATGGGCCAAGGTTCTTTCTGCCTCACCGGAAAACGCTCGGAAGGAAATGTATGGTTGACCCTATAATCTACCCCTCTCCGCCTCACCCACTCCTCTCTCTTTCTCTCTCTAACTCTCATCTTTTTGATTATTCTATACCAACACTCAGTTCATTATACAACTACTCTGAAATTAAGCTGCAATGTACCAAATATATTTATGGAACCAATTAAACTTTTAAGCTACAATGTATCAAATATATTAACTACTCTGAAATGAAATTAATGGATAAATCTACATCAAGATCTTCGAACAATTCGTATTATTACAACTTCATTATACTAAATAATTCTCTGTTCAAATAATCATCTAATGCACAAGTAAGTATTGAAAAGAAACTAAACCTGAGCAACAAGAATTGATAAACCGAGTCTTTCAACATGTTGAATACTTTGTAAGATTTGCCTCAATATCTCTCCAATAAATTCATCCCCTACTTCATTAAAGCCAAGAGTTGCATCAGTTAAAAATGACACATCTGTAAGCAAACACTTACGAAATAATTCTCCAAGGAGTTCCAATGTTTCAAGTTTCGGACAACAGATTCTCAGCACTCCTTCCAGTGGCATATAATCAATATCATAATACTGAAAAATCTTGAGCTTTTTCAAACTTGTAGATCTGATATTCAAGTTTCCATGCCAGAGGTTACCAAAAGTCGCAATTCAAATTCTTCCAACTGATGACTACCCAACAGAATCCGGTTTATCAAGCGTTCACTGAAGCAATTACCGACGGAATTACCGACATAATTTTTTTTTAATTTTAAATTTTGTGATTAGGGACGGAAATTTATGTCGGTAATCAAAATTTTTTTAATTTTTTTTTTAAATTTTTTTAATTTTTTTTTAATTTTGTGGTTAGAGACGGAAATTTCCGTCGGTAATCATTTTTTTTTTTTGTGATTGCCGACGGAATATCCGTTGGTAATTACCGACGAAAAACAAATTCATCGGTAAATCGATTGACTTTGGTACTTCGTATTATTTTACCACATAAACAAAACTATATGACGATATGATCAAATTATTGTTACTATAAGACCAAAAGTGAAGTAACAATATACTGGTCATGTAGTAAACCGCCTGCTTGCGACCTGCAAAATTTTTGAGTGACCTGGATCCAAGCTCTTGACCTGCACATTTTTAAAAATTATCTTAATTAGGCATATTTAACGTATGAAATATTTCACATAAGTGTTTCTCTAATTAATTACGCCCTCCGACTTTTGTGGTTTAATTAATTACTCTCTCCATTCCGCAATGACTCGCACGGTTTGACTAACACATTAAATAAATGAATTATTGGTTGGTGATGTAATATAAATAAGGAGTATTTTAAGTGATGGTGAGATGTAAAGTAAAACGTATGTAAAAAAGAGTGGTGATTTTGAAAATAAAATAATGTTGGGAGGGTATTAATTTTGTGGGGTAATTCCATATTAAGAGTGTAAATAATCTTGGAACGTTTCAATAAAAAAAAATAGTGCAACTAATTAATCACAGAATCGTATTAGTGATGGAGTGGGATTTATATGTGGTTAAATGAACCGAGCTGCTCGTGAGCTCGGCTCGATAAAGCTCGAGCTTGACTCATTCGTTAGATACTCGATTTACTAACGAATCGGCTCGAGCTCGACTTGTTAGGCTCGATATTTAAACTTTTTTCTTTTAATTCCATTAGGCTCGACTTGGTTCGATAGGATCGTTAGACTCGTTACTGAGCTCATTTCTTAGCTCGTCAATGTTAACGAGCTGAGACAAGCTCAACTCGATAAGAGCTCGAGCCGAGCTCGAACATCAAGTACTCGGCTCGACTCGAATAACATCTCTACCTACAACAATAACAATAGGTAATACAAGAAAACTGACTTTTAGTGACATCATCTTCTCATTATTGCTTCTCTTGCTAAAAGTCTTTAGTGAGTGACAGAAATTTGAGAATTAATGACAAGTCAATTACCCTCACAATATTAATATATGTACATGAAATGTCATTACTTTTACCCTCAACCCAACCATCTACTTTAATTTATTCATAAAAATTTATAAAATTACTTTTCAACACTCCACTCATTATACATTTTTCTTAATTAATTATGCGTCTATAAAGTAGTGCAAACATTTTTAGGGTGGAGACGTATATGGATTACGCGTTTACATTTAATGTATCATTAATTAATATGGCAACACAATAATCATAAATTGCCAAAATCATTTATGGTTTAAAATTAACTTGCAAGTGACTGTACAGTGCCAGTGGTAAAATATTGTATTGTATTATTAATAGTAGCATAATAATTATTTAAAAATGTGGTATCATTTACCTATTTATACGGCAACAAACCAATCATAGAATCTAACGTTTAATCTAATTTCATAAATTTAATTATATAAGACAATAATGATAAAACTAATTATTTTTTAATTAGGGTCACAAATATTCTTAATTAAGGAAATAATTATTATTTCATAAAGAGCGAAAACATGACTGGTATTAAAGTAATCAAATAAAATATTTTATATAAAATAAATTAATTATATAATTTTTTTCAACTCGTGCAATACACGTGGTTTTATAAATAGAAATGAAACTGCTAGATTTACTTTATATCGAGCAAGGTCAAACGGTCATTAAGGATAAAAAAGATGATTAAGGTGTTTAATGCTTTTTTACAGGTTAATTATAATGCAAAAAATCATTAATATTTTTCACATATAATCAGATTTGCTTTTGTATATAGGACAAATTAAAAGAATAAATACCTACATATTCATTTAATATAATTTACCAAAATATATTATTCTTAATTCTTTTTAACAGAATCATTTCATATTTTAATTGAGGTTTCATCTCATATTTAATTTTCTTTAATATCCACCATTTGTTAAATTTTTTTAATAATTTAAGGAACATAATTTGTTATTTTATACTTAAAATTAAGGAACATAATTTTTTGACATATTTATCCCTCATTAATATTTATATTTTAAGACAAAAATTAATATAAAAAGAGTGGAATGTCAACTTACTTTAACAGCATTCTAAGAAATCCATAAGAGCAAGTGTTTGCAGCTAGAATTCATAAGAGCAAGTCCATTCAGATTTTCTCAAGGAAAAAAGAATTGAGATTAATTCTTTACTTTAACAGCATTCTAAGAAATTTTTTGGTGATTTTTCAGTATTTTTTGTTTAATTTCTCAAAGAACTTATTGAATTTTTGTGCAGGTTATGGTCTTAAACTGTTTTTTCTTGAATTGATAAAAATTAAGTGGAATGAATATTTATCAACTTGTTAGATTAAGTTTTTTTTTTTTGAATGACAGATGTATTCAAAGAGGCCTCTGGGAGATTGCAGCATGGAGAGGCAAAGAGAGATTCGTCGCGAAATGGGCTATGATGCATTCGAAGCAGCCCTTGCAAGCCTTATAGTGAGCCTACAACATGATTTAATTTCCTTTGTTTTTTATTTTTTTGGGGTGCTAATTAAGCTATTCATATCTTTATTAGGAAAATTCTTTGCAAAATTTGTTGTCGAATGGCGAGGGAGAGAGGCGATTAATAAGGTATGCATTATTTTTAGTTAATGAGATCTTGCAAGTGAAAATCATGCATGTTTCAATTTAAGTGTGGACTTTTGGAAAAATAAGTGATTCAAAGAGTATTTTTTATAGTTTGCCAAAATCAGTTTCATTACTCAGAACTTCCTTATTTACAGTGTGGAGTTGCTCCCGAGCAGTATCTCGATTTTTGATTCTGGTCCGGGCATGGATGGCGCTGCTGGAAGCCTAGAGAAGTGGTATGATGTTACATTATTGTGAATTTGTCAATATTTTTGTTCTTGCATATACAAACCACTAATTAAGAAGATTAAATGGTTCTGATTTTACTGTTCTGTAGGCTGTGAGGTTTTTTGTACGGGCTGGAGTACCCCTTGTACTCATTTTCGATTATTAAGTTTTTTACCGTTGACAAATGAATCAGTTGCTTCTTCATTTGAAGAGTATTAGGGATTTATAAAACAACTTATTTTATTTTATTTGTAGGGGGAAAATATTAGCATCATTGCACCAATCAAAAGAGGGCGAAACTCCGTTCTCAATGGTATTACTCGACTCTCAGTCGACTTTCTTTTGATAAATTTTTGTTGTAGTTATGAATTCATTTGCATTTTTATGTTGTGATCATCACAGCCTTTCTTCGGCATGTTTGGATATGGAGGTCCCGTTGCTGCCACGTGTTTCGTAAAGTATGTGAAGTATCTCTTTGTTTATATATACTCATAAACAGATGGAGCTTCTGTAATTAATCACATCTCTAATTCTGTATGCAAATGTACGTACTGCAGGCGCGCTGTCATTTCATCGAAGACTAAAAATTGTGACAAAGTGTTAACAGTAACTCTGGAAACAGAACCATCAGAAAACTGCTGGAGGGTAATTTACTATTGCCTTCTTTTTCTTTTGTTGCTTTGCCTTTATTTTTCCATATATAGTTTCTTAATCTCGACTTTCTGATCGATGTTATTCACAGACGAAAGGGGGAATGAGAGATTCTCTGAAAGATGAAACAGAGAAGTCACTGCATGGAAGCTTCACGAAGGTATGTTTTCTTCGTATTTGTTTCTTTAATGGCGCGTTTATCTCCCTAAATTGTTTATAACGAAAATCGTCTCCAAAATATGGTTCATAAAATGTTACGATTTCTGATATTTTTCTCCATCTTGCATTATGCTATATATGCATGTCGAACTAAACAGCGTATCCTCTATATCTAGCCGTTGTGCCACGTGCTCCTTCCTTTTATTATCTTCTCCTATTTATAAGGCTAATCGACGAAATCTATGGTCTTATTATTTATCCTACTTTTGTAATGAAAATATTCGACATGAATCAAATCATTTGACTAAATGTTGATGTCTATTGTTCTTTAACTTCTGTCAGGTTGAAATTTTTGACCCGAAGGTAAAGAATCTGGATATCAAACGTTTACGACGCAAACTCAGGGACATTTTGTTTCCCTATATCAAGGTGATCTGCCTTCCATTAGTACTTTTTTGTCATCTATCAGAAATGAGTTGCAACAATAAATTTACATGAATGATTTTTTTTTTGTACTAATTAGATTATATTTGCATTGTAGTATAGATTTATTCACTAATTCCTTTTTAATTGCCAGTGTGCTGAAGTGTCTGGCACAAAAAGCCCTCCCATCGAATTTCAGGTGATTTTTATTTCACGTTGTGAAAAAAAGCCTTCGTAATAAGCTGCAAATACGAACTGATTATATGTCTTGCTTAGTTTTTTTATCATTTGATTTAAAATATGGGATATTTTGCAGGTGAATGGGATCGATTTATCAGAAGTTGAAGAAGCCGTCGCAAACTTGCACTCTTGCAATGGTCGCGACTTAACATCATATGCTGCAAGATGGAAAATTATGAATCATGATAAAGATATACTGTATAAAATCAGGTTAGTCACCTTCTATGGAATGGTTTTTTACTCTGTTTTTCTCTGTAATCTTACATTAATTGCGAAAAACAACATTTTGTCGAATCTGAACATCATTGTTAAATTTCACAGGGTCGGTTCTTATTTAAGGCCACTGTATCTATCATGCGTCGATAGATACAATAACTGTGTCCAGTTCACGGAAGTACCAAAATTGAGCATCGAGCTCAATTCAAATGGCAAGGTTTTGGCGCATGTACACCGAAAGAAAGTGGAGATAGAACCTGGAAACTCAACAACAAAAATTAAGGTACATGTAGTTTTAATGTAATGTGCTTTTTTTTTTTTTTTGTGCTATTCCATCGTTTCTCGGCTCATAAGTTGTAAATTCCGCAGGATTTCTTCATTAAAAGCACTGGATTGGATGATATTCGACCAAACTATGAAGCTACCTTAACGATAACCAGTGCAGATAAGATGTACTCTGCTGAATTCCCATGTCGAGGTATTTTGTACAAGCCGAAATTGTGTCCTTTTATTTCGCATTAATTCTTGAATTTTGTACTCACTTGAACATGTTGCTGTCGACAGTTATACCTGGAACTCCGGAAAAAATCACTCTATGTCCACCAACATTAACGCGATTGATTCCAGGCCAGATTATTAAGGAGCTATCATTGGAGGTATATTTGTTCGTCATCTTCGTCCCTTTTACTTAATACGGATTATACTTTTTTTAGGCCTGTAACTTTAATTTTTATTTTTGGTCTAGACCATTTTCACTTTTTGGAATTGGTCCTGTAAATTTACATATTCGGCCTTTTCGTCCTGCGACTGGCAAGTGTGGTTAACCCAAGCGGTCACTCGACGAAAAAGTCAAATATGGTAAACTTACGTGTGAATTAGACTAAAACATCGTATAAATGGAGATGAACATGACATACAATGCAGGTGCTCGATGTATATGGCAACCACGTCAGAGAAGGTGAAATCATTATATTGAGAGTCGAGGGGTTGACGTTCCAAGATGGAAATAACAGCACTGATTGTACGAAAAAGGTTTGTTCAGTACTTAAAATATTGAGCTTACTAAATTAAGCTCGATTAGCGTTTAATAATTCGCATAAATTTGTTGAGATTCAAATCATGCTAGATTCTTTTTTATACATTAATGTAAATCCATTTAAACTGAACTTTGTGCTGAATATTGTTCTTCAATTTACAGGTAGATACTCATGGATTTGTCGATTTGAGAAATTCTCTCAAAGTTTCCGACGGATATGGCAAAAATGGTACTCCTACATCTTATTCTATTACTTCTGTGTAGCAGATTTTTTTTCTTCTAAAGTAATTTTTTGTTTTCTTTGTACAGTTTCCCTTAGTGTAATTTTCAAGGACAGAGTCATTTTCCAGCAGAAGTTTCAGATTGAACTAAGAGACATAACATCTGTGCGAAAGGTGCGTATATATCTTTTCGTTCATAATCGCAAATTCGCACAACATAGATATATATCATGCATTTTTTTATGACGTAAGTTGTTCAATATGTATAGGAGCTCGAAGACGATCTTATAACAAGCGCATGTGCGATGAATGATCTCAAGAGGGAATTAGAGTACTGTCTACAATATAAACAGTTACATATCCAAAAGGAAATAAAATATTTAAAAGGTTTTCTCATTCCCTCTCTTTTAGCTATATCAATTTTGCCGTTTTCAAAAAAAAAAAAAAAGTTAAACTTCTCAGG
The DNA here is from genome assembly GCA_963675135.1 of Galeopsis tetrahit. Lineage (NCBI taxonomy): Eukaryota > Viridiplantae > Streptophyta > Magnoliopsida > Lamiales > Lamiaceae > Galeopsis > Galeopsis tetrahit. The sequence goes on from OY776119.1 coordinate 94,099,770, forward strand.
TTTGGGTAAATTGCAATTTTGGTCCCGTGAATTTGGTATCACGAAAATGGTCTCATACAAAATTACAGCTAACGGAATTTTGGGACCAAAACTGTTTTTAGAAAATTCTCTTGCGACCAAAATTGCAATATACTCTCCCAGGTTTAGAAATTCTGTAGAAACAATAATTTCCAAAATTTATTAGTTTTACCAATGGATTTGTGATAATTTTCTTAGTGGGTGAAATTTTAACTACTTGCAATACTTTTAACAAATATTGGTCTACATTACTATTTCTCATCTATGTAAATTATTGTTGTAATTAATTTGAAAAAATATTAATTTCCAGGGGAACCGCGGCAGCTCTTTTTTGAAGCCTCGCCGGCTTCAAAATTGGCAGAGAAGAAGTTGGAGCTTGCAAAGATTAACAAGCATATTGAAGAGACGAACAAGGCCTATACGCAAGCCACTGAGAAGTTCCTTATGACTCGAGATAAGTATAACAACTTATCTTGAATAGGATCATCTTCCGTATCAGGGACGAGGAAATGAAATCAAATTAACTACAACTTATTGTTGTAAAATTACACCTTTTTTTTTTGTTTTGTATAATAATTGAAGGCACTTCAATTTGAAGCATTCTTGTATTCTTTTTTGTTTTAATTCAGTGTTGTTAACTTAATTCACCAATGCACCAAGCTATATAATTAAATTCGATCAAAAAAATTCAGAGAATTTTGAAAAATAAGGAATCAATTTAGAATGAATATTATTGCTAGAGACAATATTTACAAGCAAAAAATTGCACCCAAAGAGAGATCAATTCTTACCGGGTAGTTTTCGCACCCAAAGAACTGTCGGCTAACATTCCGAAATTCCCCTCCTTCCATGAGGTGGCGACGACAGCTCCCCTTTGGCAATAGCATTTGACCAGTCGCAATTGGGTTTACGTGTCTTTTGATTTAGAAAAGAACATTAACAGATAAAATATGATATGTTTCCATTTTCAGGAAATAAAAGTTTTATTTTAATTAGGTTTTTCCAACAAAACAATGATGTGATATTTTTTAGGTTTCTCGCCAAAAGAGAACAAAAATATGCCAAGCGCATGACCAAAAACAACAGTACATTTTTTCGTAGATTCCGGCAACCATGTGACGAAAAATGTACAATTCATGAAAAACTGGGACTATATTCGTACAATTAACTTTCTTGAACCATTAGACTAAAGGTGAAAAGTTCTGTGAATAAAATAAATTGCATCCATCTAATCAGCCTATAATTAAAATAGATTCAACCATTCATTAAATTTTTACATGATTTGAAATACTCCATAAAAAAAAAAAAAAACGTATATCATGCAAAATTCTAAAATATAGAAGAAGCAAAACTCTTTCATCCAAAATTCAGCGAAATCCTTTCTATCTTATTATGAACGACTAGGTCCTTCGTTAGATGGAACATGATCAGATCTTTCCCGAGTTAAGTTGTTATACTTATCTCGAGTCATAATGAACTTCTCAGCGGCTCGTCTGTATTCCTCGTTCGCCTCGTTAAGACATTCGCCAATCTCTGCAAGCTCCAATTTTTTCTTGGCCAATAATTGCGGAGCCCAGGCATTTTCAAAAAATAGGTGTGGCCCCACTGCAAATATTTGTTAAAATAATTTTATTCAACAAGAGTTTGAGTTAAAAAAACACTAATTAATGAATACAAAATATAGGAATTAAACCTTGTAACCGTTCTATTTCATGCTGGAGATTTGATTGTGCAAGTTGTAGACTCTCCAACTTCCTACTACAATCACTTGTCTCAAATGCCGTTGATACAAGATCATCCTCGACCTCCTACGTGGAAAAACTTTTGCCGTAAGAAAATGCACGATATCTAAGTCATGTGAATTTCGCAATTATAATTGAGCTTAATTACCGTTAAGTAAATGTCATTTTCTACCTCCAATTGTGGAGTCTCTAAACTTTGCAATGGCTGCAAAAGAAGTTCGGACAACATTCTTAGTTTGATCAAAAATTGAAAAATCGAATGGAAGTACATAATCACAAAATTACTAGACCTTCATATCGAGAATGTATATTTTGGTGGAGAACTCAAATGGATTTCTTAATTTCTAAATGTCAAGTACACGCGGTATTTATAGGTACAAAAATACAACATTAATCTAATCTAATAATGGTGAATCTTGAAAGTCAGTTTGAATACATGAACCAAATTAATTCTAGAATCAAAAGACACAATTTAAAAAAAAATATTATATTCCAACATATATATATATATATATACCTGCATTCAAATTAATGTATTTAATTAAGCCGTGATTTAAATACATTCTACTTCTATACTAAGATATTTAAATCCATTCTATTTCTATGTCAAATTAATTAGTTTAATGGATTTTAGGCTTAACGATTCAATCTAAACATATTAACAAAAATTACAAACCTAATTAAGTCTATTAGTCCCAATGTGATACGTACTACTAGTTTTCTAATATTTGTTCATCCATATTCAGAAGATAATTTAATTAGCTCTATATGTTTTGCCCAAGAAAATGCAACATATTTATGTTTTGTGAACTTCGCATTTATGATTGAAGTATTGAACTTACATTTTGGTGAAGAATAGCCGATTCCGTTGGAAGATCATCTTCTAGCTCTGATTTTGGAGTCTTTAAAGTAGACAATACCTGCAAAAGAAGTTCAAACAATATTCTTAGTTTGATCAAAATCTAAAAAACCCATATGGAATTACAAAATCGGAAAATTACTAGGCGTCAACCTTCTTATCGTTAGAGGTAGAGAGCATATATTTTGGTGGAGAACTCATATGGATTTCTTAATTTTCAAATACAAGTACATGGGGTATTTATAGGTACAAAAATACAACATTAATCTAATCTAATAATGATGAATCTTGAAAGTCACTTTAAATACATGAACTAGAAATTAATTCTGGAATCAAGATACAGAGCCTAGAAATTTCAACACATATAACTGCATTCAAATAAAAGTATTTAATGCATTTAAATATATTATATTTCTATACTAAGATATTAAAATACGTTGTTATTTAGAAATAATCAGTGTTGCGTCGCTTCCTTAGGTAGGGTTTTTATGTATGTCAAATTAATTAGTTTAATGGATTAATGCTAAACGATTTAATTAAAACATATTAACAAAAATGGAACAGAGGAAGTAATATTTTATTGAACTAGAAAACACGTTAAGTGGATATATATAGATTTTTTTTTTTCTAAAATTGTTTTAATTTTTAAATTTAAATTAAAAATTCTAAAAATCTCATTCAGATTTAAAATATTTGACTAAATCCCTCGTATCTACCCATTAGAGAACTAAAAAGACGCATTGAATGAAGAAGTGGTGATCTAAAGCAGCAGCCGAGTTCTGGTAATTTTCATTAGTTTTTACCTTGGATTAATTCGAAATGGGTTAATTGTTAGTAATTTTGTGTTTTGTTTGTGTAATTGTTCGAATTTCTTTTGAATTTTTGCCTAGTGTTTCTTTCTATTGCTGAAACTATGGATGCTAATTTTCATTAGTTTTTACCTTGGATTAATTCGAAATGGGTTAATTGTTAGTAATTTTTATATTTTGTTTGTGTAATTGCTCGATTATTTTGTTTTTTTGAATTTTTGCCTAGTGTTTCTTAGGTGGATAGTAATTTTCATTAGTTTTTACTTTGGATTCGAAATGGGTTAATTGTTAGTAATTTTCATGTTTTGTTTGTATAATTGCTCGAATTTCTTTTGAATTTTTGCCTAGTGTTTCTTTTTCTATTGCTGAAACTATGGATGGTAATTTTCATTAATTTTTACCTTGTATTCGAAATGGGTTAATTGTTAGTAATTTTTATGTTTTGTTTGTGTAATTGCTCGAATTTCTTTTGAATTTTTGCCTAGTGTTCCTTTCTATTGCTGAAACATGGATGGTAATTTTCATTAGTTTTTACCTTGGATTCGAAATGGGTTAATTGTTAGTAATTTTCAGGTTTTGTTTGTGTAATTGCTCGAATTTCTTTTGAATTTTTGCCTAGTGTGTTCTTTGATTGCTGAAACCATGGATCGACTCAGTGAGTTACCCAACTCGTTAATTTTCCGAATCCTCTCATTGTTGTCAATGAGAGATGTTGTTTCGACAACTCTTCTGTCCAAAAGTTGGAATAGCCTTTGGATCACTCTCCCCTGCCTTAATTTCCACGAAACTATAAATCAAGACAAAGGGATAGAGAAAGTTCGAAACTTTATTAATCGTGCTCTCCTACAATGGAAAGGGGCCAAGATTCTGAAATTCGAAATTAAAATCAGGCCTTACTTTGATACATCATTAGCCGGTGACATTGATTTGTGGGTGAATTTTGCTATGAGAAATGGAGTAAAAGAGTTGAATATAGATTTGATGTGCAAAGAGGATAAGATGAAGTTGGAAGATGCAGCAATAAGTATGAATGATGTGTACAGGCCTCCACAGTTGTTGAACTCATGTTCGTCGATAAAAAAATTATCACTCGTGGGATGCAATCTTCGAATCCCTGGAATTCCTGTCTGGAGTCAGCTCAAGAGTTTAAGAATCGATGGTTTTCACCTCAGTAAACGCTTGATAAATCGAATCCTTCTGGGTAGTCCTCGGTTGGAAGACTTTGACTTGCGACTTTTGGTAACCTCTGGGAACTTGAATATCAGATCTACAAGCTTGAAAAAGCTCAAGATTTTTCAGTGTTATGGTAATGATTATATACCCCAGCTGGAAGGAGAGCTGAGAATCTGCTGTCCGAAACTTGAAACATTGAAACTCCTCGGAGAATTATTTTTTAAGTGTTTGCTTACAAATGTGTCATCTTTAACTGATGTAACTCTTGGCTTTAATGATGCAATATATCACGATTCGCTTGGGGATGAAACATTGAGGCAAATCTTGACAACTATTCAACATGTTGAAAGACTCGGTTTAACAGTTCTGTCTGCTCAGGTTTAGTTTCTTTTCATTACTTGCTTGTGCGTTAGATGATTATTTGAACGGAGAATTAATTAGTATAATGAAGTCGTAATAATTTCAGAATAGTTGTTAATATAGTTGGTACATTGCAGCTTAATTGTTTTCCATTCAAGAAGTTACTCTCCATTTTTAATGCAATCTATCCTATTGTTATAGCAGGAGCTTGGCACGTCGCATAGGGAAGATACGCTTTCACCATTACCAAATGTCAAGTTTCTAAGGCTTATAGGTACTGATATTGAACTCTCTGAAGATGAATTCAGAGACACGATGAATCTTCTTAGGATCTTCCCTAATCTAAAGACGTTAGTCATTGAAGACGTGGAACCGACTTGTTTTAAGTATCCACCACCGCTCGACGTGGAGTTTGTAACTAGTCTCCCCAAGTCCTTTCTGATGAAACTGAAGACGGTTCAGATTACTTCACATTTGAATAACTCTTTATTATTTCAGATTATTGAGTTTTTGTTGAAATATGCAACAACACTCGAAAAGTTGGTGATCCAGCCCGAATGCGGCTGGACATATGCACAGGCGACTTTTTCTCGAGCTGCAAAGATACTGCTGAGCATGCCAAGATCCTCACCAACTGCGAAGGTGATTTTCCGATCATAACAATCTCAATCACTTCAAGTAAAAGTTTGATCTCTCTCGCAAAAGGTGCTTGCATTTTGGTGATATCCTTTCACTCCCTGAACTTTGCTACATTTGTTTAGATGTTTATTCCATAACTGCTATCTCGCCCGAATCAAGTGTTTGGATTGATTTGTTTATGTGAATTCACCAATTTAGTTTCATGCGTCGAAATAAGTAATTTTAATTAGTGTAAGTTTTATGGCAGTTAGTACCTGAGATATATTAAGTAATTTATTGTGGAAATTCACATAGTTTTCCAACTAAATGTTTAAAGAAACGGATCAGGTTAACAAGTATTGAATTGAAAACTAGAAAAGATAGGGATGAATAGAATACCTCCAAAGAAATCTTCTCAACAATTAGCTCCGGTGAATGTACGAATTCCAGGTATTTTTTTTATGTTTCGATATTCGGTCTAAGGACCAATTAATTTGAGAGATCAATTCCACCGTTCACTTGCGGGAGCTCCGTTTAAAACCATAATTTTATGATCTGTATGAAATTCAAGATATTTACTGGCAACATAAAAGTGCTCTAGTGAAAAAAAAAATGCTCTGAATTAATGCAGCGAAGAAATGAACTTACACATACTATTGTATGAAAAGGCAAAGTAAAGAAACAGTTTAGCATAGTGAAAAAAAAAAAAAAAGAGTATTTGACATCAATCTTGTTTTATTTTTATGTGCAAAATATGTGTGTATAAGATAATTAAGCATACAATAGTGTTTTATGTACAACGCATTTCTTCTTTCTTTAATCATTGTTTAAAATGAAATTAGCAAAAAAGAAACAGAAGTGTCGATATGTCCGAGTGGTTAAGGAGACAGACTTAAAATCCCGCGCAGGTTCGAACCCTGCTGTCGACGTTATTTTTTTTTTCCATTCTAAGTGCAAAATTTGTATATGCATGATTAATAACCATGATATTTATGAAATTATTTTTCCCATTCTAAGTTCAAAATTTGTATATGCATGATTAATAACAGTGATATTTATGAAACAGTTCAGATTATTTCACATTTGACTAACTCTTTAATGTTTCAGATTATTGAGTTTTTGTTAAAATATGCAAGAACTCTCGAAAAGTTGGTGATCTAGCCCGAATGCGACATGTCATATTCACAAGAGACTTTTTCTTGAGCTGCAACTGAGCATGTCAAGATCCTCACCAACTGCGAATGTGATTTTCAACACAAATTGATCATAACAATATCATATCACTTCAAGTAAAAGTTCTCTTTCGCAAAAGGTACTTGCATTTTGGCGATATCCTTCACTTCCTGAACTTTGCTACATTTGCAAACTTTTAACATTTGGTTAGAGGTTTATACCATAACTGCTATCTCGCTCGAATCAAGTGTTTGGATTGACTTCTGTATTTGAATTCATCAATACAGTTTCATGCGTTGAAATACGTAATTTTAGTGCAAGTTTTCTGGCAGTAGGTACCTGAGATATATTATGTAATCTATTGTGGACATATCTAATATATTATGCTAAATTTGAATGGGGTCGTTTCGACTAATACATTACGCTTAGATGAAACGGGGCCAGTTCGTCAAAAATCCTTGTTCGGTAAGCTAGGTTTTTTTTTTGATGGAAAGTTAAATACCCATCCCTTTTTTTTCCCCTCCCCATGACTCGAACCCAGGACCTAAGGCCTAGGTAGTGGTGCTCTAACCACTTGAGCTATCCCACTTTGTCTTTGTTCGGTAAGCTAGTAAGCTAGGTGATATGCTTTTTAAACCAGCTCAAAGTAATATTTTTTTGAAAGGTTATATTGAACTTGTATAGTTTAATGTATATCCTATTTGGTAACCGTACATGTGATGGAGATACGGCCCTCTTGACCTTCTTTTTGATAAGTTGACCAAATCAAGAGGAAGAATCACGGCAAATTAATTGACTGAAGAATTTATGTAGTATTTCCTTTTATGCTCTAGTTTACCAATAATACATTTAGTATAATTACACTCCTCCTTATTATAAAAGGGAGAAAAAATAAAGTTGTAAGAGGAAGAAGTTTTTGAATAATAAAGAACAGAGTTCTTTTGAATTGCATTTACGGTATTCTTCTTGAATCAACGTATTTGAAATCGTGTCACTTTTTCGGGTATTCGTAGAATGAATGAAATCGTGTGTTTTTCGTATCATCACTTATACGCTTCCGCCGTCTACATCAACATGCAACAACCCCTATATACCTGACTAATTGTTGTGCTAATTATCTCAATCTATAAAATGACACTATGCCCGACTCTCGTCGTGAAGTAAATGTAATTGTAAAATGTTGAAATTAAATTGGTACATTTTTTATTTTTATTTTAATCAAAACAGAATAAATTGCAAAAAAAAAATGGATTAAATTGATACATTAATTTATTTAACTTTTTTGAACAAAAATATAACAAATTTCAAAAATTTATAAAACCAAATATACATTTCATTTTTTTGTGATCATTTTTTTTTTTTTTAAATGTTGAAAGTTATGAGATTACTTATATCTCTAATTATATCTTAATTTGAAGGAATTACTTGAACTAAAAATCACGTTATGCACGATCGATTCATGAACTACAATTAGGGCAAACGAAATTATATTTCTATCTCAATTAAAATTAAAATAATTAATTAACAGTAGTTTGATACCATACTCGTTTGATTTCGGATTTGCGTTGGATGTGGTAAGTACGGATGAAGTTTTATGTCAATTGTCAAATTAATAGAGTACTTTTAAGTAATAATGATATATTGTTTAATTATTGTTAGTCAATATGGAGTAATAATTACTCATTTCGTTCTACTTTAAATTTTAGAAAAAAAATATATCTTTCTTAGTTTTTTTGTAAGGGGCATTTAATACAAGAAAAAAATCATTACTTTCCCTGTTTCATAAAGTTTATCGTATTTTGTGGTTTTTATTTTTGTTTCAAAAAGTTTGTCGCTTTTACTACCACGAATCTCCCTAAACTACTACTCTCTCCATTTTTTAATAAATGCCACTTTGATTTTTTAACTAATTTTAAAATAAGTGTCATTCTAAGATTTTTTCTTTAATTTTGACTATTTTACCCTCATTCATTTACCATAAATATATTTCATAAATAAATTCCACCAAAATTGTTTATACCAAAATTAGTTTGATTTATGAATACTAGTTACATTCTTGACCACATTCTTTATCAAACAATTTTTCTATATTAAAATTAGTTATAATTAATGAAGAGTAGTATAGACCACAATTTATAATCTTAATTTGTTGCCAAAATGACACTTATTAAAAAATGGAGGGAGTATTATTTAATTTCTACAGTATCTCTTTTGTATTGGAAATATATTAATTTTATCCTTTTTTCACTTTTTTGATAAGGTAAGTTGACATCCTATTCTTTCTATATTAACTTTTGTCTTAATTAAAAAGATAAATATTAATGGGGTAAATGTATTTAAAAAAGAACATAATATTAAGTGATTTTCTTAGTATGTGTGAAAATTTAAAATTGACCATTAAAGTGGAACATTGTATGTGTGGGAAAAATAAAGAATATATAATGAGTAATAATGAATTAGCATAAGTACTAGTAAGTTTGTAATAAAAAAAGTAAGAATTAATGAGTAATTTATTGACAGGATATTAATAGGGATGCACCTATATTAAATATAAAAAAGTTATTGAGCTTAATTCCCAGCCAACATTTCTAATTTTATACAATCACATTCCTAATTTTTTATCACTAGTACGTTTCTCATTATCCTACTTATTAACAATATTATTCCTCTCATTTCAAATTAGATTGTGCATTTATTGTTTATGCGTAGTTTAATGTGAGAGTTGTTTATATTAGTATTAAAGGAATAAAGTAAAGGGTATAAAAGTACCAAAACAAATCAAATTGAGTCTTAATCAGACGAATGAATTCAAATCGAGGGAGAAAATAATAAATTTTGGGTGAGTAAGGTGGTAATAAATTCGTTGTGAACAAGTGAGGTGAGTACATGTGGAATCCACTACCAACTTTTGACGGTATTTTAGTTCGAATAACAATTTGGATCCTTCCTTATCCCAGTGTATATGTCGATATTTCTTTTCCGATCAACATTCTCCTACTTCATTTTTTATTGACATTTTTCTAGATTATAATTTTTTTTTCAGATGACTTTCATCTAAAATGATAAAATCAAAATAAAGCAAATTGAACCTCAATTAAACGAACGAATTCAAATGGAGAGAGAAAATAATAAATTGTAACCGAGTAAAGTAGTGGAGTAATAAATTATGAGTGGACAATGAGCTAGATGAATACAGGTGGAGTCAACTACCAACATTTAACGAGAATCCTACCTTACCCATAGTGCATATGTCGATATTTCTATTCCGATCAACATTCTTCTACATCATTTTTATTGACATTCTTCTAGATTATAATTTTTTTGAACAACTTTTTAAAAAAAATGATAAATCCAAAATAAATTAAAAGAATAAATTTAAATGGAGAGAGATAAAATAATAAATAGTAGGTGAATAAAATGGTAAAAATTCTGAGTAAACCGTGAGGTAAGTACAGGTGGAATGAAAGAGAGAAAATAATAAATTAAAGGTAACTGACAATCAGGTGAATATAGATGGAATCAACGGTCAACTTTTAAGGGTATTTTAGTCCAAAAAACATTTTGAATAATCCTTACCCACAATTTACATTTACTTTAAGGGTATTTTAGTCCGAAAAACATTTTGGATAATCCTTCCCCACAATTCACATTTATTTATACATTTAAATTGCACACCGCGCAACTTAGCGCCACCTTCTTGCTATTTCATGCAAAGACTTTTCACATCCTTCCTGCTTGTACTTATACTCGCTCTGCTGCTTCAACTTGTACGAGCTTCAGTTTCTTCTTCGTCTAATTCGCGAATGGTTTTCAATTTGTGTTAATTGTGTATGATCATTCATCAACGTGTTTATTTTAGCTAAATTGATTAATTCATATAATACATTTTGGGAATTTTTACCATTTTCGTTGAAGAATCCTATTCCATTTACCATTTTGGGAATTTCTCTGGTTTAGGGCAAGGAATCGAAAAATTCCTAGCCACATTTGTTTTTTTCCGGGAGGGTTTTGGTTTCCGATTTTCAGATGAGCTCGACGGCTCCCCCAAATGGATTGAAAAAGCGGCCGCTGGCGGATTTCTACTCCGATAAGCCGCGAAAGGTTCCTTGTAGGGAGGATGTTTTCCTGTTTCGGGTTCTTCTCCTGAATTCGACTACAATTGAGCTGAAGTTGCCGGAGAATCGAAGAGTAATCCCACTCAGGGAGCTGATAAATGAAATCAGGGAGAGGTACGAGGCTTCAGTGAAGCAGAGTAGGTTTTCGGAGTCGAGGCGAATCGAATGGGACAGCAAGGACATTCACTTGACTGATGCTGACTCAAGGATGATGAAATTCAACTTTTATCTTCACGATTTCGTGCCGAACAAGTGGCAATTTCTGTGGCTGCATGTAAGTTACCACAATTGCATTTGTTTTCATTTTGGTTCAGTAATGAGTAATAACCTTATGTAAATGGTGTGTTCGTCTTGCTGTAGGATGGGTCAGCCGAGGCGGATGTATACGAGGTGTGTGATGTTTCGAGTTGTCGATTTTAAATGAATGTTATGGATGCAGAGTGGTATGGTTGCTTATTTTTGTTTTTGCCCATGATTTGCAGGGTATGTGGGGATCTCACTCCTGATACCGATTTGCTAAAAGAGCTACCGGATGACTACACCTATGAAACAGCTCTAGCAGATCTCATTGTGAGTTTGTGATATTATTTTCTTGTGTATTTTATATTGATAATTGGTTACTAAAGGTATTTATATGTTTATCAGGACAATTCGTTGCAAGCTCTGTGGTCAAATGGAAAAGATGAGAACAGATTTATAAGGTATTGCATAAATGAGTTGCTAACTTGACTGTGAGTGAATAGACTGTCACCTTTTTCATTGATTTCTGACTGTGTTTTTCGTTTTTCGATCAAATGAAGTATAATGTTTCAACTTAATTAAGTTTGGAATTGTGGAGAAATGTGTAAACACTTCCTCATATATTGAATGTAGTGTGGAGTTAAAGTAATGTAAAACCGTTTCCTGACAGAAGTAATTCCGTAATTTGTAGACAGCGTGACCATTTTTGTATGTGCATGCATAAAATCATATGTTGTTGGGTACATTTTCCAATTACTGTCTTTGTCGTTTTTTGATGTCGAATTAATTGATTCTGATTGAATTTAATAACCAAGTTTAGTTTTCATTATCCAGAACTTCCTTTATTGGAATCCTCCGTAGTTAATTGACAGTTGCCTTATTTACAGCTTAAAGTTGAGCCCAAACAGAATCTCGATTTTTGATTCTGGGCCGGGAATGGATGGCTCTGATGGAAACCTGGTGAAATGGTATGAGCTGCTGGATGTATTTTCTTGTTCTGCTTTTAACTTTAGTGATATGAGGCTCGTGTTCGCATCAGTGAACTAAGGGATAAGTATCTATATCTGGTGATGCTTAACCAACATTTGACATTAGTTCTACTCTATCTTTAACATGCCTTATTGTTCCTCATTCTCATTATTCATCAGATTTTAACAGATTTACAGAACCTTCTTATTAATCAGTAAGGGCTTCATTGAACATATAATGAAACTGTGAATATAGATAGCTTGATGGACAATATTTATACTCTTTATATGCTTTATTTCGTACTTTCTACATTCTGCTTGATTTTCTCACCATCTTTTTGCTTTTGTTTTCTCTTTTACTAGGGGCAAGATGGGAGCATCATTGCACCGAGAAATGAGAGGAAAGGCAGTAGGGGGTAAACCTCCATATTTGATGGTATTGATAACCTCTCAATCATCTTATTCTTAACAAATTTCTTGCTGATTCGTATTGATGTTTTAATATCTTTTTTATTTCAGCCTTTCTTCGGCATGTTTGGATATGGGGGTCCTGTTGCTACCATGTGCCTGGGAAAGTATGATAACTGTCTTTTTTATTTACGACCACAAAATTGGAGCTTCTTTAATCACATTCCTTTTATTTTTGCGTCTATACTGCAGGCGTGCCATCGTTTCGTCGAAGACAAAAAAGTGTAAGAAAGTGTTTACATTACACCTGGAAAGAGAAGCGTTAGTGAGTGCTTCACGTTCAGAAAACTGCTGGAGGGTACGTACTATTGTCTATTGATCTTCATTTACTATGTTTGGCTTCCTTTATTCTGTCATAGTTCTTTATTTTTAATTTTCTGCTGTTTTCATCAAACTAAAGGGGGAATTAGAGATCCTACCAAAGGAGAAAAGGAGGATTCACCTCATGAAAGCTTCACAAAAGTACCCTTTCTTCGTAAAATTGAAATTTACTAATTCTCCTTTAGCTCGTTGCATTGCATCCATTGTTTAGCACAAATTCTGAACTTTGAGTAAAATTGTCCGACAACCATGGCTTTTGATCTTTTTTGTTTCTTCTATTTGATCATTGAACCTAGATGGAGGTCTTTTTGAATGCAAAGCCTTATTTATTAAGATTTTGAATTGATGTTGGGCAGACAAATAATTGGTTAAAAATGCAATATATTTATGAGTAGTTGAGGGACTTTAAGCTCATGACATGCATATAGAACTACCCTTATTTTCATGCACGCATGCATGCACGTGTTAGCTGAAGAACGTCAACCATTAATGGCATGGGCTTATTTTTATAACCGCTAACCTTATAAGAATTACAAACATATTCTTTATATCAAGCGACTGTACCACATGCCTAACCTTCCTTTTATTCTCCTTTTATGCTGAAGTAAACCAAAATATTAATAGAACTTCGTGGAAGTTTTAGCTTTTACTATTTATAATCAAGTGCAAGATTAATTATAGTTCTAACTACTTTTGCCTCGACAACATTTCATATGCATGAAATTATGTTACTCAGTGCTGACAGTGACAACTACTGTTGTTTTACCTCGTATCAGGTTGAAATTTTTGAGCCTTATGTTAAAAGTTTGGACATAAAGCGCTTCCGATGCAAACTGAAGGACATTTACTTTCCTTATATCCAGGTTAATTTGCCTGTGTTTTGTTAAACTCCTTTGGTTATTTTTGTCATCTACCAGACACAAGTTATGAGCAACACAAATGATTATAGAACTACTTCTTGTCATTTTTCTTCTAATTGATATGACTAAAATGTTCTAGTACTAATTAATATATATTTGTAAAATGAATGGTCTAGGTTATCCCTTATAAATTTATTCACCCTTTTCTTTTGTTTGTTTAACCAGTGTGATGAATTGTCCGGAAAAACAAGCACTCCTGTTGAATTTCAGGTGATTTTTAGGATTCTCTTCCTAGTATTGGTACTTTTTCTTGATTATCATATGACATTGGGCATCTATAAAAAATATATTAACCAGCTATCTTCGATCTGTAAGTTTTGTTGTTGCTTTACAGGCCTAGTAATATGTTTTAGCCGGTTGTTGTTGAAATTGCTGCGACTCTTGACAGTTCAGAAGGAAAGAGAATAATTCAGGCGCATGTTGCAAGAAAAGAGCCTGTAAAGCTTTTCTGCATGCAAATTAAACACGGAAAACAACTGTATACAAAACGATGCCACTTAAACATACAAAATATGTTCTTTTGTTTGTTAGGAATTTAGTTTCACTCATGTTTGGCTCATTAACACTAGTTCTCACTTTATTTCCAACTTTTGCAATTAAAGTTAATTTATCTCTGTCGTCTGACTGAGTTGGACTTAATTATGCAGCAAATTTACGCCATTTTAACATCAATGCATCACTTCCATTCATGAAATCAAGAGAACTAAAAAGAATATCATTCTACGTTGAAAATATGCTCTGATAATTTATGTTGCTTAGTTGTTGATTATCAATTTTGGAATATTATCATAACTAATTTATCACACTATGAAAGAGACATGGGTGAGGATGTTACACATTCTTTTAGTTTAATTTAAAACATGGGGTAATTTTCAGGTCAACGGGAAGGATTTAACAGAAATACAGGGTGGGGAAGTTGCAACGACCAACATGCACTCTTGCAATGGTCCCGAATTTGTTGTTCAACTTAATTTTAGCCTCAATCAGGACTCTCCGTCAATGGCTGGTCAAGGTAAGCAAAATGAGAATATAAAACTGAATATTATTCTCTTCATGTTAAGATATCAGCGTGATCGTAATGTGAAAATATTCGTTCATATATGATGAGCTCTGATAATTTTTTCATATAATACTCCACTCTCCAGATCAAAGAGTGTTTCTAGAAGCAAATGCAAGGGTAAAGTGTGTTTACTTTCCCATGGTTGAGGTATTCACATAACTTTTCAGACTATTGGCATGAATATGGATCATTAATAGATTCTTTGTAGATGAAAAATCCGTGTTTGGTTGATTTCAGGGGAAAGAGAGTATCCAGAGAATAATAGATGCGCTAGATGCAGATGGTTGTGGTATCCGAGAAAGCTTTGAAAGCTTTTGTCGTGTATCTGTTAGAAGGTTGGGCCGTCTCCTGCCCGATACTCGCTGGGTTAGTAGAAAAATCTGCGCTCCATCTCATTTTAAATTTAGTTTTATTATTATTATTATTTTTTTTTTTTAACTTTTATCAAATACGAAAGATATGCATTTCGGGGGTAATATTATGCCAATTCGTGTCTGCTTAAATTATATGAACTTTCCTTTCCCATAGGCTTTGCTTCCTTTCATGGAGGCAAAACAGAAAAAGGGCAATAAGGGCCATACTTTGAAAAGAATCTGCTCCAGAGTTAAATGCTTTATAGGTAACTTTACGCTCCCTATATTCAGTGGCGGATCCAGGATTTAGAATATGGGGGTACAAAAGTTATTAAATTTAGAATTGGGGGTACAATTTTGATTATCAAATTTTTTTTTGAGGCATTATTAAATTTTTTTTTTTTTTTTACATAAGAAAAAATTAAAAAATAATCAATTTGGGGGTACAGGTGTACCCCCAAATTGTATGCTGGATCCGCCACTGCCTATATTTGGCATCGAATATATACACACACTGATGCATCTTAATCGTGCAATGTTTGTGCTTGCAGACACTGATGCTGGCTTCAATCCAACCCCCCATAAGGTATATAGTACGTTTTGTATGGACTATGTTTATCATAAGCTCATAATATATGTTTCTGTTTATTTTTATGTATACACTATAATATTCAATGCACACCTTCATTTATATATTCAAACGAAGGCACATTTGTAGTTCAATATATACTTGTTTGTTATATTTGTTTACATATTGGCTCATGTACAAATAGTGTTACTTTTTTAAATCACGATATATGCTAAGATTTCAACAAAATAAATCTGGATTATAAGTTTTTTTAATATTAATCTAAATTACTAATCCACATTCCATAATTGTTTGGTGTCTGCACGTACACACATGACACACATATGTATTGCAGTTTATAACTAAACAAATTCTTTAAGCGCAATTTGAGTATTTACATTTCATTCGGTCGAAGTATTAGAAAGACTTATATATTATCTGAGATCTCAAGTCTCATAAAATTTTGTTTTTCAAATAAAATACATCTATGTTTCAAAACTGTTTCTTTGTCAGTCCTACGCGTGGTTGACTTGTAACTCGTGACTTAATAACTTTTCCTTTTCAACGTCAGTTGTTAATTTAATACAGTTGTAATTTAAATATTGTAGCTCAAATTGAATCTTGTGCTGTTTGTTTGAGTATTTCAGACAGACTTAGCTCAGCATCACCCGTACACAAAGGCCTTAAAGAATTTTGGCAACAGGGCACCTGAAAATGAAAAAGGTATAATTATTGGTTTATTGTTATATTGGAAGTGAAAGTTTTTAGCTTTTAAAACCTCTGAAGATAGTCGAAAGAATTAATTATGCATTTTTATGATATGTTCTAAAAAATCATATTGCCATGCAGAGGTGCAAATTAAAATCTTTAAAGATGGGAAGGAATTGACCATCAGCGATCTGGAAAAGCAATACGATGAATGGACTTCACAAATGCATGGAACTTATGATGTGGAAAGTGATTGTGGTGTAGGCAAGCCCACTATTGTTGTTGTTTCTTCAAAGATTAAAAACTCGACACAACTTCTGATGGTAAGCTTAACAGGATGAAGTGTGTTATCTCTGGTGCATGTTAAGAAAAGCTGGCAGCGCAGGTTAGCATGTGAATTTTTGTTGTAATTTCTATACTAATGTAGAATATTTTGAAATTTCCTATTACACTTAATTAATTCAACACATTGTTCTTCCAAAATAAAAATAAAAAAAATCAACACGTTGTGTATATTAAAATTACTTTTTTTTTTTTTTCAATTCTTAAATTTAAGATTATAAACTAAAGATTACATTTTGCACATATTTTGCACTTAGAAATATAACAAGATATATAGATGTCTCTTTACGCCTCCCAATTTACTGTTTTTTTAACTTCTTTAACTAATTTAATTTTAACACTGTTTCCTCTTTTTGTTGAACGATCTTGCTCTGTTTACCATTGCTTACGGCAATGAATTGAAAATTTACTAATATTTTATATTTTAATTGCAGTTTTTTTTGTATTTTAAGTGCAGAATTTTTTTTTGTTCCTCTTGTATTTTTCAAGGATTTTACTAAAATCTGTGTGTCTGGAGAGTACTCTCATTTTAATCCTTTCTTTTCTCACCATCAAAGAAGCAGCCATCGCTTGTGTGCTGTCCAGACGATGGCAGTTTCTCTGGTGCAATGTCCCCACCCTCGAGTTATGGGAATCCACACATAGCTCACCGCTTTGTACCTCTTTGGATAACTCGACGCTTTGTAGCGTGGGTGAACCGGATTCTAGCTGTTCGTACCACTTGTGAAGTCGACATTGATAAGTGGATTGCGTACGCTGTCCGAAATAGGGCCATCCAAAAGCTTATAATTATGCTGATCCACTTTTGTATAGGGTCGACTTAAAGAGGTGTTATGGCCCATTCCGCAATTTGGAGGTCAAATCTCAAAATCTTCGTATACATGCAGTGCAAGACTCAGATGACGATGACCGACCAAGCGCCACTCGCAAGCTCAGTTACCTATCTACATTTTATCCTCATATAAGATTGTTGAAGCTGTAATTTAAACGATATTTTGAAACACCTCCAGTGTGACCGCGGGAAATTATATGGTATGCATCATACCTGTTTATCATCTGATTAAGAAATGAGAAGTGATTAAAATGTTAAGAGGCTATTCTGTGCGCTCATCGTTGTTTGTTCAAAACTTGGGATATTTTGCAGGTTAATGGGATCGATTTATCAAAAGTATGTGGCGGGGAAGAGGCCGTCACAAACTTGCACTCTTGCAATGGTCCCAACTTCAAATCATATGATGCGAGATGGAGTATTATAAATCATGATAAAGATATATTGTACTATTGATTGATCTTCTTTGGCATGATTTTTTTCTCTGTAATCTTAGATTATTTGCAAAAGTTAATATTTTGTCGAATCTCAACATGATTGTTGAACTGCACAGGATTGGTTCTTATTTTAGACCTCTGTATCTATCATTGCGTCGATGGATACAATAACTGTGTCCTGTTCACAGAAGTACCAAAGCTGAGCATCGAGCTCAATTCAAATGGCAAAGTTTTTGCACATATGCACACTAAGAAAGTGGACGAAGAACCTGGAAACTCAACTATAAAAATTGAGGTACATACAACAGAAGTGTAAGTTAATTTCTACGCAGCAAGAATTGAGAGCATGTTTTTTGTTTGATTAGTTTTTTATGTTGTTTTTTAATTCTGTAACATTTGTCAGAATTTATATTTTTTATATCTCAGTATGGTGGACGTGGCAGCTTCATGGGTTGATATTTAGAAGAATGCTTCAGTCTTGTATGCACCAGCTGCATCGTGCAACTCATGTGCATTTTATGTATTTTACCAACTACAACTCTTCAAAGAAAACAATTGATACCATTTAAAAGTGAATTTGAGTTGCACGTGTGCATCGAGTGCACAAGAGACTTACTCAAGAAATGTGTTGGTTGATTCAGAGAACACGTTTTTCCCTTTTCGTAGAATGATCTTTGCCATGTTAATCATTTTGGGGAATTTTCTGGCTTAGAGCAAGGAAGCAAAAATTTACTAATATTTATATGACTATTGCCTAACTGACATTCGGTGTCTTTATTTCAAAACATGGGATATTTTGCAGGACAATGGGATCGATTTATTAGACGTACATGATTGTTGAACTGCACAGGGTTGGTTCTTTGCCGTTATACCCTTCACACCTCACCCTTTAGTCCTTTACCAATACCCAAAAAAAGAGATAATACTTTTTTTATATCAATTTTTTTTTCTTCCAAAAATCAAAAGAATTTCAATATAAGAGGAAGTGTTTGCAGCTAGAATTCATAAGAGCAAGTCCATTCAGATTTCTCAAGGAAAAAAGAATTGAGATTAATTCATTAGTAATATTTATCAGCATTCTAGGAAACATTTTGGTGATTTTTCAGTATTTTTTGTTTAATTAATTTCTACTTTTCATTTCCGGAATTAATTGAAGTTTTGTGCAGGTTGTGGTCTTAAATTACTTTAGATTTTCAGAATTTCTCTGTCCCCACTGTTTTTCTGAAAATTTAAAAATAAAAAATTAATCTTTAATGTAGATGCTAATTATATTCTTGAATCGGTAAAAAATAAGTGGAATGAATTATCAACTTGTTAGATTAAATGATTGTTTTTGAATGACAGATGAATTCAAAGAGCCTCTGGGAGATTGCAGCATGGAGAGGCAAAGAAAGATTCTTTGCAAAATGGGCTATGATACATTCGAAACAGCCCTTGCAAGCCTTATAGTGAGCCTACAACATGATTTTCCTTTGTTTTTTGTTTTTTTGGGGGGTGCTAAAGCTATTCATATCTTTATTAGGAAAATTCTTTGCGGAATTTGTTGTCGAATGGCGAGGGAGAGAGACGATTAATAAGGTATGAAAGTGAAAAGATCGTTGAAACTAATATTTTTCGAGCATATGAACATATGCAACGTAGTTTTGATCGAGTTAATCTCCAAACATGCTTGTTTCAACGTAGTATTTTATGTTTGCACTGAACAATATAGTTTAGCAACTGCAATTCTTGTTCAATGAAAACAACGTATAGCGTTTAAAAATGCACACATTGCACAGTGCACGCTCCGAGTGCACAAGAGATTTATTCAATAGAAATTAGCTAATTTGATAATTTAAAATCAAATTAAAAACGAAAAATTTCATGACTCACACCAAATAATTTCATGATTAATTTACTATACATGCTTTTAAACACATAATAGACCATATACATATTAGTCTGTTCAATGCTTATCCTAAATTCACATATTTTGCACTTAGAAATATAACAAGCAGTTAGATGTTACTTAGGCCTCCCAATTTTCTGTTTTTTAATTTCTTTAACACTACTCTAGTTTTTCTACTTAAGCGTTGCCTTCTTTCTGTTTCGATTTATGTCTTCTTAATTTTACTTGAGCATTGCCTTCTCAATTTTAGTCCTAACGATATCAATTTTAGTGTAAAGTTACAGGATTATCATATCGTTGGACTTGGCCTAAGTAACAAGACCAAAATTAATCATATACACACATATATTATTTATTGATTTGTCTCAAATTATACTCCACTTTCCTTTTATTTCAATTTTTTTTTTATCTAAAATACACTTATTTAATGATTGTTGGGATTAGTTAATAGGATTCATTAACATTAAATAAGGGTAAATTTTAGAATACAAAATTGTTAGGATTCATTAACTAGAATACAAGAGTAAATTTTATATGTATAAAATGTTGGCATTGGCGTATGTGAAAAAGGACATACACACATATTGTAGAAATAAGAAAGACATATTGTAGAAATTAAATAGGGGTAATTTAGGGAGATTCGTGGTAAACATAGCAAAAACGACAATCTTTTTAAAATAAGATTTTAAAATCAAAAGCGACAAACTTTTTGAAGCGGAGAGTAAATTTCTGTATTTTTTTTAAACAGATCCTCCGCCTCTGATTTTTTTTGTTTTTAACTTGTTTTGCTAGTCTAATTTAACCTACACCCTTTTAAACACATTATTGATCATATACACATTAGTTCATTCGATGATTATCTATTACACACATATTTTGCACATGAAAATAAAACAAGATTGATGTCAATTACTGTTTTTTTTTTTTTTTTGACTGCTATACTATTTCTTTACTTACAAGAGTATGTGTAAGCTAATTTCTTCGCTGCAATAATTCGGAGCAATTTTTTTATTAACAAGTTCTAAGTTTACAGGAACTGTCGACATTAAAATAAAGCCGTAAATTAGATGATCTTCGCCCAATTTATAAAGCCACATTCAGCATAACAGGAGGGATAAAGCATTCTCTTCGTGTTGAGGTATTCGTACTTGTTCGATATTTCTATTTGCATTTCCGTCGATTCAAAAGAAGAGAATTATAAGTCTATTCCCTTTTGTTTTCACTGAATTTTCTCAGTGGAGCAATTTTATGTTGCCAGTAATACCTGGAATTCCAGAGAAGACCATTGTACATTCACCAGAGCTAAGGAATACACTGTGTCTTTTCTAGTTTTCAATTCAATACTTGTTAACCTGATTAGTTTCTTTAAACGTTGAGTTGGCGCACGAACTACGTGAGGGTTACTACACACGATATCTGCTCAGCCCTCGGGTATGTTTTTTATTTGGGTTTTAAAAGCTGGATTTGGGATTTCGTATTCTAAATCCGATTCTACTTTGGGATTTTAGATTCCGATTTTCAAAATACCCAATAACTATAAACTCTATATAAATAAATATAAATCCTATAACATATAAAAAAGTTGAATTATAACTTAATTCCAAAAACAAACACATAACATTACAAGTCATTAGGATCCCCATTAAGGCCAACTTCGTTGGAGCTTCAGATATTAATTAAGATTTTGTGTTTTCCAAAACATACAACTTTACAAAAGTCAACCCTATAAATACCTACAAAATTTATATAAACATTTATAATCCTCTACTATAAAGTTAAATCTTCTTACCCTATGATTACAGTTGAACTCCACTTAAGTAACATGACTAAAATTGATATACGTAGAACTAAAATTGAGAAAGTGTAAAATTACATGACTAAAGTTGGACTCGACCTATGTTACAAGACAATCATATATACACACACATATTTTGCACATAAAAATACAAGAAGATAGATGTCAAATACTATTTCTTTTAACAGCTCTTCAAAACAAAAATATACACTTCAATTCCTCTACGTCTCAAAAACCTAAGTTTTAAGCTAATAATAATGTCTATGCCGAGTATCATTCGCAAATGTTTTTTGTATTTTTGTATGATCATTCATCAACTTTTTTCTTTAGGTGTATTGGTTGATTCAGATGACACATTTTCCCCTTTTCGTTGAATGATCTTGCTGATCTTTTTCCCATTTTGGGAAATTTTCTGGCTTAGGACAAGGAATCTAAAATTTACTACTCTCTCTGTCTTAAAAAGATTGTTCACTATTATTTTCGATTTGTTTCAAATTATAGTCCACTTTTCTTTTATTTCAATATTTTTGTCTAAAATACCCTTATTTTATGATTGTTGTAATTAGTTAATAATAGTGTTCATTAACATTAAATAAGGGTATAACAAGAATACAAAAGTAAATTTTATATGTCTAAAATGTTTGCATTAGTTTGTGTGAAAGAGAAAAGCTAACTACTCCTTGAGATTGCCTAGCGACATTTTTTTTTAGTATTTTTCGTCGTTATCTTTATTTCCGAGAGAGGTCATAGCCGGTTTTCCATTTCCGAAGTGCATATTTTTTTATTTTTTTTTCTCTTGTTTTTTTGGGATTTTACTAAAATCTTTGTGTCACACTCCGTCTCTTTACACTCCAATTCCTTCACAATGGTCTTCTACTCTTCCTCAAATACATTTGAAGCAGCCCATCGTTGGCGAAATACCTGAAGTTCTGATTGTTGATGGTCTTGTGCAGTGACTGACCCAGAAATTTTCGATAGGGGGTCCGATTAACATTATTATAAAAAAAAAAATATGTACTCATTATTTTCATCAAAATTTCACATTATAAAATTGTCAATACGTCACATTTCATTAAATTAAATTGATCGGATAAGTTGACTTTTGCTATGTTTTGGTACAAGTTAATACTCCCTTCGTCCCGTGATAACTTGCACATTTTAACCGATTCACTTTAAAAAACAATTGAATTTAGTGGTGTACAGTCAAATAAGAAAGTGTATTTTGAGTGATTTGATAAGGTGTAAGGAAGATTTAGTAGGATGTAAAATAGATTTAGTGAAATTTAGGATAAAATGTAGACCCAAAATGAGTTGCGATTTTAAAATAAAATGATGTTCAGATATATTTTAATTTTATGGATTATTTTTATATCAGAAATGTGCAAATTATTATAAAACAGAGTTATTAATTATAATAGGCGTGAAATTACCAAAATACCCCTAATAAATTTATAAAATTAGTGGGGGGCCGTGGGCATCATGTAGGTCCGGCAGTGGTCTTGTGCATCCACCCAATATGCTCGAGACTACTCTCTGATTGGCCATATACACATTACGTCGTTTAATTCTTATCATAAACTCCATCTTTTTCAAAAAGTTAGTCGCATTTGTTATTTTGTATAGAATTAAGAAACATATTTTTTTGACATATTTACACTTCATTGATATTTATCTTTCTCATTAAGTCAAAAATTAATATAGAAAGAGCTAGAATTTCAACTTATCTTCTCAAAAGAGAGAAAAAAGAGTGTCATATTAATATATTTCCAATAAAAAAGAGGTATTGTAGAAATTAAATAGGGGTAGTTTAGGAGGATCTCGACCTCTGATTTTTTTGTTTTTAATTACTTCTTTTCTTTTGCTAGTCTAATTTAACCTACACCCTTTAAAACACATTATTGACCAATACACACATTAGCTCATTCAATGATTATCTATTACACACATATTTTGAACATGAAATAAAACAAGATTGATGTCTAAATTTACAGGATACTGTCATTAAAAACCGTAAATTAGACGATCTTCGCCCAACTTATAAGCATAAGCATGATGAATAAAGCATTCTCTGTGTATTTGCACATGTTCGATATTTCTATTTGCATTTTCGTTGTTTCGAACGAAGGGAACAATAAATATGAGAAATAGAAGTCTATTCCCTTTTGAATTTTCTCACTGGAGCAGTTCTATGTCGCCAGTAATATATACCTGGAATGAATTCCAGAGAAGATCATTGTCATTCACCAGAGTTAATTGTTGAGAAGCTTTCATTGGAAGTAGTATTCTATTCATCCCTGTCTTTTCTAGTTTTCAACTCAATAATTGTTAACTTGAACAGTTTCTTTAAACATTGAGTCGGCGAAGTACGCGATGGTTACTTATCACGATATTTCTTTGGGGTTAATCGCACGAAATCCGCTTGGCCCTCGGGTATGTTTTTTATTTGGATTTTGTATTTTAAATCCGGTTCTACTTAGAGATTTTACATTCCCATTTTCAAAAACCCAATACTTTCAACCTTATAAATAGCTATAATTAAATTCTATACCATAAAGTTGAATTATAATCTACTTAAATACCAAAATAAACAGATATCATTACAACTCATTAGGATCCCCACCAAGGCTGCCAGCTCCATCGGAGCTTCAGGTATTAATGAAGATTTTGCGTTTTTAAAAAAAAAACTGAACAATTTTTTAAGTTGTTACACATAACAATATAGTTTACCAGCTGCAACTTTTCAATAAATACAATTGATATTGTTTAAAAATGCACTTGAGTTGGAGGGTACGTGCTCAACATATATAATCGAATTTGAGATAGTTAGCAAACCAATTGATTAGTTAATTAGGGGTTTAAAAAGTGTATCATTTCCACTATGATTTTTGTAAAATCGAATTAAGGATTTTTCAACGAACTGTCCCCGTTTCATTTTAGCATAACATATTAGCCGAAATGACCCCATTTAAATTTAGCATAATATATTAGAAATGGCAACCAAAAAACATGCACTACTTAAAATTACGCATGAAACTAAACTGGTGAATTCAAATAAACAAATCAATCCAAACACTTGATTCAAGCGAGATAGCAGTTATGGAATAAACATCTAACCAAATATTAAAGTTTGCAAATGTAGCAAAGTTCAGGAAGTGAAGGATATCACCAAAATGCAAGTACGTACCTTTCACGAAAGAGAACTTTCACCTTAAAATCACCTTTGCAGTTGGTGAGGTTCTTGGCATGCTCAGCAGTATCTTTGCTGCTTGAGAATGTGACGTGCTGCGTTCGGGCTGGATCACCAACTTTTCGAGTGTTGTTGCATATTTTAACAAAAACTTAATAAACATAAATATTGAGGAGGGCTGGTGCAAATATGAAGTAATCTGAACCGTCTTCAGTTGCATCAGAAAGGACTTGGAGGGGCTAGTTACAAACATTTGTGGATATTTAAAACAAAACTGTTCCTCGTCTTCAATGACTAATATCTTTAGATTAGGAAAGATGTTGAGTAGATTCATTGTGTTTCGGAATTCTACATCACTGGGTGGACGTCTTTCAGTTACAAGTTTAAGAAACTTGACGTTTGGTAATGGTGAAAGTGTAGCGACGCACCAAGCTCCTGCTATAACAATAACATAGATTGCATTAAAAATGGAATGAAACTATGGACAAATATGAAATATAATTAGGTAACAAAGATTAACAACTACTCCGGAATTAACGAATAAATCTATATCAAGCTCTTCAAACAATTCGTATTAATTGTTACTACTTCATGTAAGGCATAAGTAAATAGTGAAGAGAAACAAGACCTGAGCAGATCGGAGTGATAAACCGAGTCTTTCAACATGTTGGAGTGTTGGTAAGATTTGCCTCAATGTTTCTCCAACCAATTCTTTCTCAAGATATACATCAGCATTAAAGCCAAGAGTTGCATCAGTTAAAGACGAAATACTCACGAAAGAAAACACCCGAGAGTTCCATAGTTTCAAGTTTCGGACAGCATATTCTCAGCCCTCCATCCAGTTTCACATTATAATACAAAAATAAATACTTGTTGATCCTTAGCTTCTTCAAACTTTTCGATCGGATGTTCAAGTTCCCTGAGTTCACATGATCGAAGACGCAACACAAAGTCTTCCAACAACAGAATTCGGTTTATCAAGCCTTCACTGAAGTGAAGACCATTGATTCTTAAAATCTTGAGCTGAGTCCAGACAGGAATTACAGGGATTCGAAGATTGCATCCCACAAGTAATAATTTTTTTTATGGACGAACACGAGTACAGCAACTGTGGAGGCCAGACAGTAATGATCTTTCATACTTACTTCTGGATTTTCCCTTTCCATCTCATATTCGTACATCAATACTATAAACAACTCTTGTACCTCATGTCCCAGAGCAAATTAAAATGCACCCACGAATCAAAGTCATATCAAAGTGAGACCTGATATTGATTCCGAATTTCATAATCTTGGTCACTTTCCACCGTAGAAGAGCACGATTAATAAAGTTTCGAACCTTGTCTGTCCCTTTGTCTTTATTTAAATCTTCATCGAAATTAAGGCAAGGGTCCAGAGGTTATTCCAAGCTTTGGACAGAAGAGTTGTCGAAACAACATCTCTCATTGGCAACAATGACAGGATTCGGAGGATTAACGAGTGGGGTAACTCACTGAGTCGATCCACGAGTTCACATTCATCCATGGTTCCAGCAAACGAAACACTGGTCAAAATTTTAAAAGTAATAAGTATGAGAATTACACAAACAAAATATGAAAACTTACAACCCATTTCGAAGGTAATAACTAATGAAATGTATGAGACTTGAATTAAGTAGCCAGTATGGATAGCAATCGAAGAAACACTAGTCAAAAATTCAAAAGTAATTCCACAAACAAATTATGGATGGATGGATATCAAGAAAATTACCAAGAATCGATCGGCTGCTTCAGATCATTACTTCATCCAATGCTTAGCTTGTTCTCGTTCAGCGTCTTTTCAGTTCCTTAATGGGGATTATTATTCTCACTATTTCAAATTTATGGGTTTCTTCGATCGGGAAGGTGAAAAAGGTGAAATTAATTAATGAATGTGGGGAGAAATTGAATACGAGGGGTTTCATCTATACTCACTTTTTTACTCTCCCATCAAATTTTATTACCGCCTCCTCACCCACTTAATTACAATTATGGGTTTCTTCGGGAAGATGAAATTAAATGAATACCACGAGTCTAATTCCAGGTTAATTACAATTATGGGTTTCATCTATACTCACTTAATTACTGTCCCTAATAGTCACACTACATACTTGTCTTTTTATAGAGTTTTTTTCCTTCCATCACTGTCCACGATACACATTAATTGTATTTACAACGTTATAAATTAATATTGTAGTACAATTATTGCCCATATCCGAGAGATAAAGGTGGTCCAACGCCTGACGGGAACATTATTGTATATTTTTATCCCCCAACTACCATTCATTTATTCAATTATCACAAATTCACGTTATACCCCACATATATCCCCTATATACATAAACTATCATTTTCTTCTTAAAATTAACTCGTCGTGCCCAACAAAAATAAGAATTATAAATTTAGACCTGGGAGTATATTTAAAAAAGAGATACAAAAATACTGCAGGGCATATGAATTGAACTAATGAAATATAATAGATTAGTCCTTAACAATATGTTTTATTTCTTAACCATCTTATTGATACATCAAACACAAGCTCACTCGAAACATTATAATCACACAAACTGATCAATCGATGGTCATCGATCGACTTGTAGCGCACAATTGAAGTGGATCAAGCAACATATTGTTTAATAATAACGTTGTTATATATCCGCCACCATGGTGGAAGTGAAATACCACGAGAAAACTTGGAAAATGGCGACAATTTCTCCAGTGGAAGCAGAGAGCCCAACCTGAACCTGCTGTGGAAGAAGGGTCTTCAAGTCATACACATATTCAACCTGGGAACTCCTGGATCCGTAGGTGGCGTAGACACTTATCCTTCTAGTGGGCCCATCGTAGTTTATGCGTGCACTCACAATTACCCCGATCGCATTATTGAAGTTGCTAACATTCCTCGATACTCTTGAGTTGATGTCGATGCAAATTTGGATCGTCGCTGTTCACAAAGGTGTTGAATTCGACTGCGAATATGGGGGACCCGTCAGTGACTGCGCTGAAGATTCCGTGGTATCAATCTTAGGTAGCTTGAACCTGATGGTACGGTTCGTACGTCAGGCCATCGGACCATGGTTTGAAAGAATCAATCTGGAATTTGTGAGTGCACCGTGTTAGCTAGGAACAAGGAAAGGACAACAAATAGGGTGTTGAATATTAAGGCCATGGCTCACTTGATACTTTTAGTTGGATGTGGTGGATAAAATATGTTACATGCACTTCTATTTATACTAGTATATTGCAATTAGAAAAATAAATACACATGTAATTAGTAAAACATTAATTTATGTACGATGGGCAAAATTAAAGTTATTAGTTGCATATTTGAGTATGGCAAACATGCATTTACTATTTGCAACTACTTGATTTTGATTGTATTTATGACCTCGATCCTTTCTTAGTGTACAGCTACTTGATTTTGATTGCATTTATTCAAAATCTAGCCGCATAATATATAAATGATTCACGCCCTTCCCCAGTAAGAAAATGAGATTTTTAGCCAATTCATAAGAAATTCATTTTTTTTAACCTAATTTGTACAGGACGCAATTAATTAATATAATTAAATGTTGTACTCATTACAATAAATTTACGAATGAACTAATTTGAATATTAAAATAACAAATTTGTGGTCGGAGGTAATTTGTTCCTTTAATATATATATATATATTGCGAGTTGCGACGTACACTTCAAAATATTTTAGCAACTTGATAAATATTGTAGTAATTCAGTTGTTGCCCATATCCAAGAGATAAGGTGGTCCAATGCCTGGCAGGGACAATAAATACCTTCTCATCTATATATGTTGCACGGCACGTACACCACACGTGTGAGCTTCATGCACAAATTTCCGGCAAATTTATAATTTCAAGTAAAAAATGACGTAAATTGAACACCTTAAAAAAAAGGAAATAGTTAATTAAAGTTAAAATATATATGCTGACGTTTTATATATATATATATATATATATATGAAAGAAAAATTAAAAAACACAGGGACTTTCTTCCAATAAACCAGAAAATGAAGTAGGCCTCAATTAATGGCTACAAGTGGAACTTCTTAAGACAGTTATGGTTATTTGCCCCTCCATGAATGTTAGTTACACTCCATCAATATCACTCACCCTAAAGTTGGCGTTTTATAGATGCTATAAAATGCTCTCTTCAAATTATCTAAACTACTATTTTCTCTTTAGAACTCTCGATCCTTAATAAATACACTTCCTAAAACTCTAATTTCTTATCTCTTTCCCCATATCTTTCTCCTCTTTCTCCCCCATTTCGACCGCCCATCTCCCTAACCCACCGCCATGCCACAGCTTCCTCCCACACGCCACCCCCACCGCTGTGCGCGCTTAATTTTATCCACCGCAGCTTCCTCCCACACGCCGCCGCCTGCTCCCACGCCGTGCTGCCCCATCTTTTTTTTCTCTTTAAAATGCCGTGCACGCACTCCGTCCCCCTCCGCCATCCCACACTCCCCTCAACGGCAGCCCCACGCCCATCGTCCCCCTCGTCGGCCGCACGTAGCGCCCCCCAACATAATTCTTTTGTTTTCTTCTTTTTAAAAATTAAAAAAAAAAATTCTACGAATTCTTGTCAATCAAATGTCCATGGAAATTGACTACACTCACCGTTGAAAAGAAGTTCGTCTGCTCGAAATGGGTCTATAAAATTAAATACAAATCTAACGGTGAGGTAGAGCGATATAAGGCTCGATTGGTCACCAAAGGTTTTACTCAGGTGGAGGGCATTGATTTTCATGAAATATTTGCACCCGTTGCACAAAACTTGTCACAGTTCAGTGCATGTTGATTGTTGCAGCTAAACGAAATTGTGAAGTTTACCCGTTGAACGTGAATAACGCTTTTCTTCATGGGGATTTGCATGATCGAGACGTTTACATGAATGTTACGCAAGGGTTTGCTAAAGAAGGTATCAGAGAATATAGTATTTGATAAGTACTGCCAACTAGTAGATTTGAAGCATGGAAAGCACTAATTTAGATCATGTTCTATATAGTTTCTAAGTCTATTACTCTACAAGTCTGATACTTTGCAAACATAAGAACAACATTAATTTGATGCTAAATTATTATGAAAAAAGAAAAGAATAAAGAACTACCCTAAATGCTTCATGTGTGACAATTAATGAACTAAGTTGCAGTTCAACCAGAACAATGTTACCAAGTGAAAATTGCTGCAAAATTATATGGTCTACAACTTCTCGCAACTGAGACATAACACTTTTCACATTCAATCAAAGAATTCAGAATAACAAGATAATTCATCATGTTAAATATAAAATTCTGAAGAAAATACTTTAAAACAAAAATTCACAAAGATTCATAATTGATTGGGTGTGAGATTTTGGTCGTAATTGATAGAAATGGTGCTACTAACCTTGTTGTCAAGAAATGTGTTCAAAGTGTAGGAAATAAGGTGAAATAGTCCATTTTAGAAGGAAAATGAGCATTGGCGCATGGGAATTGATGTTCGGTTGAAGGACGAGCAAGGAAAGCCAAGAAAAATAGAAGAAAAAGTCCAAGGAGCAGAAACCAAACGGGCGGTCGAGTGAGCCCACACTAGCGGCCGAGTGAGGCCGAGTTACAGAAGATTTCGAGGGAATTCATCCCACACTGGCGGCCGAGTGACTCCCACACTGGCGGCCGAGTGAAATGATTTCACACTGGCGGCCGAGTGAGCCCACACTGGCACCCGTTTGGGATTTGGAACCCTGTTTTGTACTGTAATCCATTTTCACTCAGGCGGTCGAGTGAACTCACTCGGTTGGCCATTTGAACTTACGTTTTTTTGGAGAATTTCGCGAATTTTGAAGAACTTTAAGGACTCAAATGCTAATTTCGTCTCACACACTCTTCCAAGCTATAAATAGCTCTTCAATCAGATTGTTTAGGAGTTTTTTTGGCGTCACTTCTACACACTCAAGCCCTAGTTCATTTTCCTCCAACATGTGAGAAATAGAGGAGCAATTAGCTTAGGGTTTGAGGAACTTATCTCCTCAAACACACTCTTCATTTTTATGCTTTCTTAGTTTAGAATCATTTGAGTAGTTTATTTTCATGTAAGAATGGAGGAATTACAAGACTCTCAAGGTGATATTTTTATTTTATTTAAGCTTTGTATGGTAAATTTCTTGTTTATTTATATTTCTTTTGTTGTTTTAGCCATGGGTGTTTTCTCAAACACCATGGGCTAGGCTTTTTATGCTTTGGGTGTTTGAAACCATGTGAATATTGAATGTGTGAATTGTTTATGCTTTGATTATTGTTTATATTTTGATTATTGCTTCTCTTATTGGGTTTTATTGGTGCTTTGTGTATTAGCTTCTATTAATCCATATTTTGAGGCATGTTTAGCGTAGACGAGAGTTACATGAACATGTTTAAATTTATGGTGTGAGTCGTTGGTATACAAATGCGTTTATTATACTTTTAATTCGTCGAGAGAGAGTTAATCGTATTAGAACTCCCATTAGGAGACATTAATTACTTGAATGGTTATTTGGGTAGTTGGTGAGGATTAGGAATAGGTCTTATTACCGGGTTTGGGAACACCTTAGACGTAAGGCTATAGTACCCGAAGGGAAACGATTTTCATCCTAGCATCTTGATGCTCTTAGCAAATTCAAATTGAAGCATAAAAATGGTATAAACAATCCCACTCGATTTTACTAGGTAGAGAACACCCGAAGCATTCTCACACTTGCACTTCTTCGAATTTCATTCGTAGTTGTTATTTATTTTTAATTGTCATTTCCTTGTTTTCGTGATTAGTAGTTAATTTACTTACTAGCATTGCGTTTAGCTTAATTTATTATCTTTCGATTGTCTTTTAGTTTTAGTTCAAATTGCTCCCGAAACCGTAGCTACATTAGTATGACGACATGCAACTCTAGGGATCCATTGCACTAGCCCACCTCCCGTGGTTCGATACTACTTGGTCGAAATACTTACGTGTATACTACTACGATCCCTTATGCTTGAGGGGAAGTAGTTAGTCAAAAACACATTGACCTAAAATTTCGTTCAAGTCAATAATCAAGGTCAATTATCCATTAAATTCATCTACATTATTCCAAAATAACAAAAGAGTCTTACCAAATGACCTCCTCTAGCTCCAACAACCGGTCCACGAATCAAAACCTTACGGAGTATCCCACGGCCTAGGTTCAGGGACTGCAACCACCATACCTTGCAATTCCTGAGTCAAAATAACTTGACATCCAAGCCTCAAGCGCTTGTTCAAAACTCGATTCCTAGAATTACTCTTCAACACATGGAGACAATGCTACAATAAAATCTGATTATAATGCTACAATGGAGAAGCGAAGAAGAAGATGATGAAGCGAAGAAAAAGATGAAGAAGTGTTTGTGCGCAGAAGCTTTAGGAAGAAGAAAAATGGGGTTTTTCGATCGGTGCGATGGGAAGGAAGAAAGGGTTTTTCTGTTTTTTTATTTTTTAATTTTTTTTATTGCAATTAAATTTGGTCAAAGGGGATAAGGCCAAAATTAAATAAGCAATGGGTTATCCATATAAGAAATGTAAAGGATGCGAGGGATCGCAGGTGGTGGAAGGCCAAGCTTGGCAAACAAGTGATGCAACCAACACACTTCGGAGGCAGCAACAGCAAGTGCCCGGTATTCCGCCTCCGTAGACGGCCGGGCAACACCACGCTGTTTACTAGAACGCCACGAAATAGGATTGTTCCCCAAAAAAACAATGTATGCCGACGTAGACTTTCCATCTGTTAAGTCTCCACCAAAATCAGAATCAATGAAGGCGGTCAGATTGAGTATCGAAGAACGCCGTAGGAGAAGACCATGGTGAAGGGAGCCCTTGAGATAGCGAAAAAGACGTTTAACGGCCTCCCAATGAGTGGCAAGAGGAGCAGACATGTGTTGTGCTAACCAGTTCACCGTGAAAGCGATATCAGGGCATGTCAGAGTGAGATATTGCAAGCCACCAATCGCACTTCTATAATCTGTGGCATTAGCCGGACCTTTCACGGTTAAGAATTTAGAGGCCATAGGTGTCGAAACTGGTTTGCAACCATCCATGTTGAAGCGACAAAGGAGATCAGTGATATATTTATGTTGAGAGAGAAACAGACCTTCTTTACAATGCGTGACTTCGACCGCAAGGAAATATGTAAGAGGGCCAAGGTCCTTTACCAGGAAATGCCGCATAAGATGTTGAGTAATTGTAGAAATCAAAGGTGGCGATGAACCAGTAATAATAAGATCATCAACGTATGCTAAGACAAAGGTCCGAATAGAGCCCTGGTTGTAAATGAAGAGGGATGTGTCGGCAATCGACTGTACAAAGCCAAAGGATAGCAAGGCGGAACTTAGAGCAGTAAACCAAGCCCTAGGTGCTTGCCGAAGGCCATAGAGAGTACGCTTAAGTAAACACACAGCGGAAGGAGCAGCGGGATCAATGAAGCCAGGTGGCTGAGTCATATAAACGGGAGTATCCAGTTTCCCATGTAAGAAGGCATTACTGATGTCAAGTTGACGGAGAGGCCAGTTAAACTGGAGAGCAATGGACAACACTGTTCGTATAGTAGCCGGTTTAACTACCGGACTGAAGGTCTCCTGGAAATCCACTCCAGGACATTGTTGGAACCCTTTTGCTACGAGACGGGCTTTGTACTTATCAATTGAGCCATCTGGTTTGCGTTTAACACGAAAAACCCACTTACATCCGACAATATTAGCACCGACAGGTGGTGATACAAGATCCCAAGTGCCGAACTGTTGTAAAGCCGTGAATTCATCTGTCATGGCGGCACGCCGGAGAAGGGAGGACATAGCTTGCTTAACGGTTGAAGGCTCAATGTCTGTGGGCAAAGGGTGCTTAGTTGCAGAATTAAACTGCTTCGGCCTGAAGATATTATTACGACTCCGTGTAATCATAGGATGCGGACAAGAAGAATCAGGCGGCAGTATTGCTGGTGGAGGTACCGAGGCTGGGGGTACCGAGACCATAGGGCCAGGCGGTGCTAACGGCGGTGCAATATGCAGTGTCGGCGATGGTACCGCTACCAAAGGAGCAGATTGTGCCGATTGTGGGACCGTAGCAGGTGGATGATAGTGTTGCCGTGTGGGAAGCGACAAGACAGATAACCTGGGCATAGGTAGAGGTGTAGTATCGGGCAGATTTGTTGAAGATGAAAATAACTTTGGAAAGACATCCTCCAGAAAAGTCACATGCCGAGAAACATAAATGCGCCCGGAATTCGGATCAAGGCAGCGATATGCATGCTGCGAAGACGAGTACCCAATGAAGATACATGGTAAAAAGGGCGGCGTTAGTTTGCCAGGAATGTATGGACGTAGCCATGGAAAACACTGGCAACCAAAAGTGCGGAGTTTGGAGTAATTTGGCGGACGACCAAAGAGTGCAAAAAATGGACTTGATTTGGCAAGCGTAGAAGCAGGCTGGTGATTAATTAAATATACCGCCGTTTGAATTGAAAATGACCAGAACGAGGAGGGTAGCGAGGTAGCGTGAAGGAGGGCCCGAGCAACCTCCAAGACATGGCGATTACGCCGTTCTACCATCCCGTTTTGTTGCGGCGTGTGAGGCGCCGTGGTTAACCACGAAATACCGTTCTGAACAAAAAATGAGCGAAGAGTAGTGAATTCTCCATCATTATCTGAATACAAATTTTTAATGGAGTGCCCAAACTGTTTCTCGACCAAACAACGAAACTGAGAAAATATATATGCCACTTGTGATTTTGCATTCAAGGGAAACACCCAACAGTATCGAGTATATAAATCAACAATCAACAGGAAATATTTTAACCCATCAAGAGACACAACAGGGGCCAGCCCCCAGACATCAGTATATATATAATGTAAAGGATGTAACGCACGAAAATATGACGTATGAAAAGGTAAGCAATGACATTTGCTCAACTGGCAAGAAACACAATGTTTGTCCAAACCGGACTTGTTCACAACAGGTAAACCAAAAGTATTAATAATGAAATTACTAGTCTTAGACGATGGATGCCCAAAGCGAGCATGCCAACGAGAAGGAGAGGCCCTAACACCAACAGAAGAAGCCACTTTATTTGAAAGACCAGCTCGAGCGGGAGGAAACAAACGGTAAACACCATCTTGACAAGGAACCTTAAGCAGACGCGCCCCCGTGGCTAGATCCTTAATCAGATAAGAGTGTGGAAAAAATTCCAGTGAAACATTATTAGCCCTCGTAAATTGACTTACAGAAAGAAGAGTTTGCCTCGCAGACGGGACGCACAATATATCATTCAAAACAAAAGTGCGAGACGGAAATAATAATTCTTATTTACCAATGTGAGTAATCGAAAGGCCCGAGCCATCAACAATGTGAACCTCATCGGTGCCGTTATACTTAGAGTGAATAGACATGTTGCTAAGATCAGATGTGAGGTTATGGGAAGCACCAGAATCCAAGAGCCATGGATTGGAAGGCGAATTGGAAACAGAGTTGGCGTAATTTGCTGAGACAGGTCGGCGGCAAGTGGTTACTATGTGACCTGGTGTGTCACAGAGTTGGCAAACAACAGGTCTAGGGTTATTATAATTTTGGTTACCTGAGTGTCGGTTACCATGGAATGATCCACGATTGTTTTGCTGCCCGAAATTGTTACCACGACCATTGTTACCTCCCTGGTGCGAGATGGATCGACCATGTGAATTATTTCCCCTGAAGTTGTTGCGATTAGTATTGCCACGGTTGTGATTGTTGGTGTTGCCACGATTTGATGATGCCGCATTAGCAGTGGCGAGGAGCGAGCGCTGAGCATCTTCCTAGTGTTTGAGGGATAGCTCGTGTTCAAAGAGCAAGTCATGGAGCTCTTCAAAGGTAAACGGAGTTTCACGAGCACGGATCGGGCCGACGATAGGCACGTATTCAGGCCCTAATCCATTGATGACAAAGATGGTCAGATCATCGGCGCTTACTGGTTCATCAAATGAGGGCGAGTTCGTCAGATTTGGCCTTCACATAGCGAAGGTAGTTGGTAATAGAACGGTCCCTGATCTGCATTCGGTACAGTTCGTGTGAGTGTTATCTCATAATCTCATAGTCAGCACACTAAGTGAGTTGTGAGCTGATAGGATCAGATAAGATGACTTAGGCCGAAATCAGATGAGTGGAATGGTTTCAATCAGCTGAGGAGGTGATGCTTAGACTCCAGCAGAGTTGTTTAGCAGAGTTGGTCAGCAGAGTTGTTCAGCACAGTATGGAGTCTATCAACAGAGTTAGCTTTTGATCATTAGAGCAGAAGAGTTGGGTATCAGAACACTAAGTAGTGATATGATCTTTATGGGCAAGTCTTCTGGTTCGAAGTTAGTTAGTTTAACTAACAGTTTTACAGTTACAACAACTTGAGGGCATAACTACCATTTCAGTTGGGCAATAACAGAGCACATGGGTTGTTACAAGCGGTTGCAAACGGTTGATAACTACTCAAAACAGTTCCTAACAGCAACAACTACCTTTGGTCTTTATAAACTCTTGTTTTGTACATTGTAAAGGTTGGAAGAGAGATTTAGTACGTTATTGTATTCTTTGAGTTGTGTGAGTTCACGAGTGAAGAGAGGAAATAGCCTATTCCGAGTGAATGAGTGTGTAAACATTCTTTATCAATCAAAGAAGTACTAATCTGGTCCAGTGGATGTAGATCACGTTGATCGAACCACTTAAATTCCTGTGTGCTGTTTGTCTCGTTGATTACTTTTCTGAATT
The DNA here is from genome assembly GCA_963675135.1 of Galeopsis tetrahit. Classification (NCBI taxonomy): domain Eukaryota; kingdom Viridiplantae; phylum Streptophyta; class Magnoliopsida; order Lamiales; family Lamiaceae; genus Galeopsis; species Galeopsis tetrahit. Next base: position 94,136,506 of record OY776119.1, read on the forward strand.
ACTATCCTAAGAGCAGTTATTTCTTCTATATTCAAGTGTTCTAATTAGTTGGAGACGTCTAGTTGATCGGAATCATCTTGACAATTGGCGCCGTCTGTGGGAAACCGAAGTAGCTGCAGATCTAAAGATGGGGAATTCTACCAAGTACAACATAGAGAAGTTTACAGGCACTGGAGATTTTGGGTTGTGGAAGGTCAAGATGCAGGCCCTCCTTGAACAACAAGGATTATTCGAGGCTCTCGAAGAATCCGAAGAGATTGTAGAAGAATCTGCAACAGCTGCGGCTGAAAGGAGCAAGTTGCTCAGGAAAGCTCGAAGCACGATCCTACTCTGCCTTGGAGATAAGGTCTTGAGGGAGGTTGCTAAAGAGAAGTCAGCGAAGGAGGTTTGGGATAAGCTTGAGAAGCTATATATGGTGAAAACTCTTGCTAACCGAGTCTATTCGAAACAGAAGTTGTATGCCTTTAGAATGGGAGATGACAAACCCATTACGGAGCAGCTAGATGAGTTCAACAAGATTCTTGATGATCTGGAGAATTTGGATGTCAAGTTAGAGGAAGAGGATAAGGCTCTGATCTTGTTGAGTGCTCTGCCTAAGTCCTTTGAAATCCTAAAGGACACCATCTTGTATGGTAGAAAGGAAGAAATCACATTGGAGGATGTGATCTTGGCTGTCAAGTCCAAGCTGTTGCATAATAAGACATCTCAAGGAGATAAAAGTAGCAGTGGGGAAGGATTGACAATCAAGGGAGGTCAGAAGAAGTCTGTCTCCAAGAAGGGGTCTAGTCAACCCAAGGGAGCTGATAAGGGAAAATCAGCAGTGTCAAATCAAGGGGAAGTAGTGTGCCACCACTGCAACAAACCTGGGCACTTTAAGAGTACTTGTTACAAGTACAAACAACTTATGAGAAAATCTGGTCCTAAGAACCGTGTTGATAAGAATCAAGCAAATCAAACCCAAGATGATAAGGAGCAGAAAGGCTATGAGTCAGCTCAGTCCCTATCCATCACTTCCACTAAAGAGCAGCAAGATTGGATTTTAGATTCAGGGTGTTCTTTCCACATGACTCCAAGAAGAGAATGGTTTCATGATTTTAAGCATCAGAATGGAGGTTCTGTGTTGTTAGGGAATGATCACACTTGCAAAGTCAGAGGTGAAGGTACAGTACACTTGAAGATGTATGATGGAGTAGTGAGGATTCTCAAGAGGGTCAGGTATGTTCCTGAACTCAAGAGAAATTTGATATCTCTTGGTATGCTGGATTCATTGGGCTATAAATTCCAGTCAGAAGATGGAGAGCTCAGAGTTTCAAAGGGGAAGCTTACTGTTCTTAAAGGTGAGAGAAGAAATGATCTCCACTTTCTTAAGGGGGGAACAGTTATTGGCAGATCAGATGTGGCAAGGGTGCAAGACAACTCAATGTTGTGGCACAGAAGACTAGGTCATGTAGGAGAGAAAGGCCTACTTGAGCTAAGTAAGCAAGGATTGCTATGTGGTGACAAGATCACAAAGCTTGATTTGTGTGAGCACTGCATTCTTGGGAAATCCAAGAGATTGAAGTTTGGGAAGAGTTCACACTCTACCAAAGGAATTTTGGACTATGTCCATTCAGATTTATGGGGGCCAGCTAGGAATCAGACCAGAAGTGGTGGGAGATACTTCATGTCTATCATATATGACTACTCAAGAAAGGTATGGATCACTATCCTGAAATCCAAGTCAGAAGCATTTGAAAATTTTAAGGAATGGCTCACTGAGGTGGAGAATATTTCTGGAAAGAATCTCAAGCATTTGAGAACTGATAATGGGCTGGAGTTCATATCAGAAGAGGTCAATGTTTTCTGCAAGAAGAAGGGTATAGTGAGGCATAGAACAGTACCAGGTACACCTCAGCAGAATGGAGTAGCTGAGAGAATGAACCAGACTTTACTTGAGAGAGTTAGATGCATGTTGAGCAGCTCTGGATTGCCTAAAGTATTTTGGGGAGAAGCAGTGTCAACAGCAGCCTACTTGATAAACAGAAGCCCTTCCTCAGCTGTGCAATTTAAAACCCCAGAAGAGTTATGGTTGGCCATGCAGCTGAGTACAGTAATTTGAAGGTGTATGGTTGTTCAGCATATGCCCATGTCAAGCAAGATAAGCTTGAGCCTCGAGCCTTGAAATGACGTTCATAGGATATCCTTCAGGTGTGAAAGGATACAGATTGTGGTGCCTAGAAGCTGGAATGCAGAAGTGTATTATCAGCAGAGATGTAACTTTTGATGAGAATAGAATGCCATTGAAAGAGGAGGCAAGCTCCAGTACAGCACACAACAAACCAGATGAGACACAGGTGGAGGTGGAGCATGGTGACATCAGAACACTAACTCAAGAGCAGATTGATCCAGATGAGGAGGAAACTACTCATAGTGATACTGAGCTTCATGACTATCAGCTGACTAGGGACAGAACCAGAAGAGAAGGTATGGTCAAGCTGACATAGTATCATTTGCATTATGTGCAGCTCTTGAGGTGGAGTCTTTGGAGCCTAAAACTTACACAGAAGCCATCAACTGCCATGACAAAGAGAAGTGGTTAGTTGCTATGGAGGAAGAACTGTTATCTCTTAACAAGAACCAGACTTGGGAGATTGTTGAGAGGCCTATGTTGGGAATAAAATGAGCTATGTTTTGATTGAATACCAAAAACCCCCTGAGACATGCCTAAGTCAATGAAAAATATGTTCTAAGAATGTTAGAACATATAGATTATAGGCTAGATGAGAAGCTGAAATGTTAGGCAGCTCTTAGACAATTAGATGCACAATTTTGAGGGGGAACCTATGCTTTGAAGATGATCAAGATCAAGTCTCCCCAAGGCTCAAATTCTGGAACAAAGAGCAAGGACACTCTATGAAATCTAAGATGCTCTTATCAGGAGAGTTGTCCAGAGAAAATATTCTTAAAGCTCTGATCAGGAGAGTTGTCCAAAGAAGCTAGCCATATGCAAGAACAAACCTACCTAGCTCAAAAGGACAAGACTACTCAAAGGTTTTGGTCAGGAGAGTGGTCCAGATAAGCCAACTCTAAAGTATAAAGTGCTCTGATGCAAAAAGACCAATCATGCTGATCAGGAGAGCTGTCCAGAGGAGTTGTCTCAGCTAAATTGACCAAGATCAAGTGCTCTGAAAGCCTAAGGTCAACTATGCTGAAGAGATTGAGACAACCAGTCTCTAAAGGTCCTCAAAGGAATGAGCTAAGACCATACACAAGAGAAATAAAGGGAAAGAGCCAAGTCATCTGAAGAAGAGCAAGCCAACCATGCTGAAAAGCAAAACTGCTGATAGTGATAAGGAGAGTTGTCCAGATGATAAGGAATGTTGTCCTATCATTGGATCAACCTTCAGAAGCCATGTCCAAGTCCTAACAAGAAGTCAAACATTGGGAAAAGTGCTGCAGAATGAAGACAAAACTGTTACAGCCGTTTATTACCCAAATAAGGACATGTCACTATCAAGAATCTGTCTTCCAGTTTGAAGAACTCAAGGAAGACATTTATAGCAATTTGGGGCTGCCTCTCCAACGGGCAAATCCTCCATTTTGTCTATAAATACAGAAGTGTGAAGACCATTTGAAAGCACCTCAACCAGCACCTCAACACAATCCAACTAAGCTCAAGTTCTTACAAGCTAGAGTGCTTTCAAAGCTTTCAAAAACTATCTTAGTCTTCAAACACTTCATCTAAGCTGAATTTCATTGTATACCCATACACAAGCTTAGAGAGATATCCTATCCTTATACACTGATCTTCATTGTAAAGGATATCTCATTAGTTGGAACCTTACTTCAACCCTTACACCTTTCAAGAGTGAAAGTGAGAAGGTTGTAGTAGTAGAAGTGGTAGGAGCTGACTGTTGAGAGAAGAACAGTTCAGTTCTGAGTTGAGAAGAGGGTACTAGGACTCTAGACATCCTAGGGATCAATTCACCAAGGAGTGGTGTTCTTGATCAAGTGCACCTTGGCACTATAAAACAAGTTAATTCCAAGAGTGAAGGAATTATCCTGTTAAATCAGGGAAAGTGGATGTAGGAGCTTGAGTCTCTGAACCACTATAAACTCTTGTGTTAATTTACTTTACAAGTACTTACATTCACTCAACACTGCACACAAAACTGATCTTTCAAAGATACACATTCAAAGACTGTGCAAAACTGTTTTGGACAACTTCCCTGAAGCTTAACTGGACTGTTTTACATTGACTAAGTGATTTCAGAAATTAAAGGAGTCTAAACTTAAAGGGCCAACCACTATTCCGCACATATAACTCCACTAGATAGTTATTCAACTAAGTACTCAATAGTACTTAGTGGATTGATTATCTTAGAAGAGTTAATCACATTCAGCAGAGTTGTCCAAGACAACCTTGCTGAGTTCTGGTTTGATCAAAGTTCAAAAAGAATTGCATACAAGTGTATTTCCCCCCCCCCCCCCCATACACTTGTTATCTACTCCTTTCAGGACCAACAGCCTAAGAACAAGAAACTTGTTGGGTGTAAGTGGATCTACAAGAAAAAGGTGGAGGCTCAGAGAGGTGGCAAGATTAGGTACAAGGCAAGACTTGTAGCTAAAGGATTTACACATAAAAAAGGTATTGACTTTAATGAAATCTTCTCACCTGTTGTAAAGCATTGTAGCATCAGAATCTTGTTGGCTATGGTTGCTCAATATGAATTGGAGCTGCATCAGATGGATGTGACCATAGCATTTCTTCATGGGACTTTAGATGAGAAGATCTACATGAAAATACCAGAAGGGTTGGACATAGAAGATGGAGAAGACAAAGTGTGCTTACTCAGAAAATCAATCTATGGACTCAAACAAAGCCCTAGACAATGGTACTTAAGGTTTGATGAGTACATTTGCTCAGCTGGTTTTGCAAGAAGCTTGTATGACAGCTGTGTTTACTTCAGGAGGGTTCGGAGTTCAGTTACCTATCTTCTGCTGTATGTAGATGATATGTTAATAGCTGGGGAATCTATTAACAGTATCAATCAAGTTAAGGAGATTCTCAAAAGGGAGTTTGAGATGAAAGATCTTGGTGAAGCTAAAGTGATTCTTGGGATGGAGATCGGTAGAGTTGAGGGAACAATTCAGCTTAGTCGGCCTACCTATCTGAGGAAGGTGTTAGAGAGATTCAGGATGAATCAAGCTAAGTCAGTTTCTACACCAATTGGTCAGCATCAGAAGCTATCAAATCAGATGTGTCCCAAGAACAGCCAAGAAAGAGCTCAGATGAGTAAGGTTCCTTATGCCAGTGCAGTAGGGAGTTTAATGTATGCTATGGTGTGTTGTAGACCAGATTTAACTCATGCAATGAGTGTAATCAGCAGATACATGAGTGATCCAGGCTTAAGTCATTGGGAGACAGTTAAGTGGGTCATGAGATATGTTCTAGGATCAGCTGAGAAAGGTCTGAAATTTCAGAAGATATCAGATGGGGGAGAAGCACTTGTAGGATATGTTGATGCCGACTATGCAGCCAATGTAGACACAAGAAAGTCCTTAACAGGGTATGTATTCACCTTATTTGGTACAACTATATCATGGAGGTCAATACATCAGTCCGTAGTTGCATTATCTACTATAGAATCAGAATATGTAGCCTTGACTGAAGCAGTAAAGGAGAGCATGTGGATTAGGGGGATCTTGAAGGAGTTTGGTATATCACAAAGAAGTGTGACTATCTTCTGTGATAACCAAAGTGCAATACATCTTGCAAAGCATCAGGGGTATCATGAGAGAACTAAACATATAGATGTAAAGCTGTACTTTGTAAGAGATATTGTAGAGAAGGGGTCAGTCCAGGTAGTGAAGATTGCTACAGAGGAAAACCCTGCTGATGCATTCACTAAGGCATTGCCAGAAGAGAAGTTTGGCTTGTGTCTTAGACTTATTGGACTGCATTAATTCCTCTGAGGAGAAGGCTACTGTTCTTGTGGCAGAAGATCAGTAGTGGAGGCTATTCTTTGAGGAGAATAGTGTTGGTGTTTTGTTTTTGGTGGAGATTAGTTCGATTATGAGCTAAAGGTGGAGAATTGTGAGTGTTATCTCATAATCTCATAGTCAGCACACTAAGTGAGTAGTGAGCTGATAGGATCAGATAAGATGACTTAGGCCGAAATCAGATGAGTGGAATGGTTTCAATCAGCTGAGGAGGTGATGCTTAGACTCCAGCAGAGTTGTCCAGCAGAGTTGTTCAACAGAGTTGGTCAGTAGAGTTGTTCAACACAGTATGGAGTCTATCAGCAGAGTTAGCTTTTGATCATCAGAGCAGAAGAGTTGGGTATCAGAACACTAAGTAGTGATCTGATCTTTATGGGCAAGTCTTCTGGTTCGAAGTTAGTTAGTTTAACTAACAGTTTTACAGTTACAACAACTTGAGGGCATAACTACCATTTCAGTTGGGCAATAACAGAGCACATGGGTTGTTACAAGCGGTTGCAAACGGTTGATAACTACTCAAAACAGTTCCTAACAACAACAACTACCTTAGGTCTTTATAAACTCTTGTTTTGTACATTGTAAAGGTTGGAAGAGAGATTTAGTACGTTATTGTATTCTTTGAGTTGTGTGAGTTCACGAGTGAAGAGAGGAAATAGCATATTTCGAGTGAATGAGTGTGTAAACATTCTTTATCAATCAAAGAAGTACTAATCTGGTCCAGTGGATGTAGATCACATTGATCGAACCACTTAAATTCCTGTGTGCTGTTTGTCTCGTTGATTACTTTTCTGAATTACTATCCTAAGAGCAGTTATTTCTTCTATATTCAAGTGTTCTAATTAGTTGGAGACGTCTAGCTGATCGGAATCATCTTGACAGTTCGCTTTTCAATTGGTTAACACGTGAGCGAGATTTACCCGCACATAAACGAACAAGCGTGGACCATGCATCAAGAGAGGTCTCCTTAAGAGACACCACCGGAAGTACATCGGCGGAATGTGAGCCAATAATGGCAGCCAGCAAAAGCTGATCTTGACGGGTCCAATGGGAGACATCCTCGGCATTAGAGCGATCGGCAAGGAGAGTTGGACAAGGCAACGAGCCGTCAATATAGCCGAGTAGGTTATGGCCGCGAAGGAGTGCAAGCAAATGAGCCCTCCAAGAAGGGAAATTCTGGAGCATAAGTTTAATGGGAAGATGATGATGCGCCGTGATCGGGACGATCGGTGGGCGTGTGGGACCATCAGTGACGGCGCGGTTGGCGGAGGAGGAGGAATTATCGACGCCAGACATGACTTAAGATTGCGATGAGAAGGAAGAAGGAATAAGGGTTTTTACAGGATTTTGATCGAACCCTCTCGTGATACCATATAAGAAATGTAAAGTATGTGTTATTTGAATTTATGATTAATCCCGGAATAAATAGGGAGAATACAAGAGTAAATCAAGGAAAAATATCTACACAATTTACGCAAATCTAATCCCATAATTTAGGGATTGATTACAACAAATAAGGAAAAGATCATGTTGACTCTTTCCTAATAATCCAGTCATATTTTACAATTCCCACGTAAAAATTATGTGAATTATTTTCTTTTTAGAGTGTCAAAGTAACTTAGAGACGTCTTATTAAGAAAAGTGTGCAAATAATCACGGAGAGTACATAATATTTTGGGGCAGCAAGAAAATGAGTATAGTGCATTGAAAGTCGACAAATTAATTAAAAAACACCTCATGACTTTTCATAAATTAATATCCGTATAGTGCATAATAGTAGAAGGAACTTATGTGAAATATGGAACTTATGTGAGTATAGTGCATTGATTACACATCACTTTATTTTATTTTCTTAATATCCGTGTCGGTCAAAGTGTGTATAAAATCATGGAACGGAGGGAGTATATAATAGTAGAAGGAACTTATGTGAAATATTTCACATGAAATATTATAATATATTTAAGGAAGGACAAAAAAATTACGGATCTTTTGCGGGTCATATCCATGGTCAAATGAATCCTTCCAAAAAAATCACGCAAAAGTCGCGCAAAAGTCGCGCAAAAGGCTAACAGAAAAAAAGGTTCTAGGTCGGTGTTACTATGAAGATAATTATATGTTACTGTAAGGGCAAATATGTGTTACTGTAAATACAAATAACACATAAATAGACTTTTTTCACATTAAATATTAGTACACTTAAAAGGTGAACTGGGTATGTTGTTTCTCTCTTTCTTCTGGTCTTTGCAGAATATGAAAAATGTGTTGGGTATGGTGGATCTCACGATAGTACTAATATAAAATATTTCATATTTTTTTTTCATAACAATAATAATTCGACATAGATTACTACTTTTTTTTTTCACAAAAACTTATATGCAATATTGCATACATGCATTTCAGTTATTCACACACATATTTTTTATAAATACACCCACAAGCTTAATTCACACACATTTTTTATAAATACACCCACAACCTTAATTCACACACACATTTTTTATAAATACACACACTGACAGCTCAATTCACACCCAATTTTTTTATAAATGCACCCACTGACAGAAATTGAACATGGTCGTCTTCTCCGAGCAGTTTTCGATCACCTCAGGCCGCGGTCGGACGCTGTAATTTACGATGACCTTAATCCTTAAATATTTTATATTTCTTTAAATATTCTTTAATACTAATCATTATGTGTCAATGTTATTTTGTATTACGTGCAATAATATATCTTACTACATGCAATAATATATGTTACTATATATTATAATGTGGGTTACTTAATAAATAAAAAAATATAAAAATATAAAAGAATCAATATTACTATATAAAATTGTGTTATTACTACATGTAATAATTTATTTTACTACATAAAAAATTACTCCCTCCACTTTTAATTAAGTGTCATTTTAACAATTTTCAACAAATTAAGATATATATTCATGGACTATTTTATCCTTCATTAATGATAACTAGTTTTAATATTAAATTTATGTTTAGTAATGAATGTGGCCAATATTGTAGGTGATATTCATATATACAATAATTAAGATTTATCCATAATTTATGCTATAATATTATATTCAAAAGGGAAAAGACTTAAATCAAGGTAGGGAGTATAATGTATAAGGGTAAAATTGTCAAAATTAAAGAAAAAAAATGTAGAATGACACTTATTTTAAAAATATTAAAAAAGGCAAAGTGACACTTAATTAAAAACGGAGGGAGTATATGTTACTACATACTACAGTTTGAATTACTACATTGAATAGACGTTTGTTACTATATGTAACTTTATCAAATGATCTAATATTTTTCGCATCATCCTACAATAAAACATTTTGTATTACAACATGATTATTGTGTTTACTACATTCGATAATATATGTTACTACATATTATAATGTGAGTTACTACATCAATAAAAACAGTAGAAAAAACGTGTTACTAAATAAAAGAATTTGTATTATTATATAAATAGTTTGTGTTATTACTTCATAAAATAATTTGTATTACTAAATATTACAATTTGAATTACTACATTTAATATCCCGCGTTCGACAATAAAATAAAAGATAAAAAAATCACAGAAACGAGTAAAATAAATGGATTAAAAATTTCGAATTAAGCTGTCAGTGGGTGTATTTATAAAAAATGTGTGTGTGAATTAAGTTTGTTGGTGTATTTATAAAAAATGTGTGGGTGAATTAAGCTTGTTGGTGTATTTATAAAAAATGTGTGTGTGAATTAAGCTTGTGGGTGTATTTATAAAGAACATGTGTGTGAATGACTGAAATGCAATATATGCAATATTTCATATAAGATTAGCTTTTTTTTTTTTTTTTTTTTTTGTATCATTTTAAAAAAGGTAAAGTCAATGGTAAAAAAGTAAAAAGTTACTAGACTTAAAAATGTTATATCCTGAAATAATGGACCAAATCCTAACCGAACACCATGAACGTACTTGTTGTTTTTAAATTCATACATTTTGACACTTGAAAATATTTTCATACATGTCACACCGTCCACCATACACATTGTAATTGCAACGTGATAAATATTGCAGTAGTCCAATTGTTGCCCATATCCCAGAGATATATATGGTGGTCCAACGTCTCGTGTCGTGGGAACATTAATTGAATCCAGTTCGATTACGTACTGTATTTTATTTTAAGTTTTTCACTTGATGTTCTATTTTGTTAGCACTGAAGTTTAAGTATTTATGTTAATTATGATTAACAAAGTGGAACAAGTATGAAACAATTGATTTCAATTGCATTGAATCTGCCAAATCACCCTATGACCACTAAACTTCGAATTTGGATTGCATGAGAACCTCTCATTAATATTGTCACCCAACCATTCTCTCCTTGATGTTTTATTTTGCACGATTATAAATTTTTTATTTTAATGAATTTTTTATTCTCGTTCGTGCCAAAAGCTCCCGTAGCTTTTATCGGGACGGAGGGAGCGTGTATATATATATATATATAGAGTTGGTCTGCTATGGACTCGAGTGCATGTTGTGCACTCTAGTCCATGTTGCACTTTTCAGTTTTACTGATTTACACTTTTTGGTAAATGATGTTGCACTTTTCAATTATTAAACTGTATAATAATATTTTTAGTTATAGTGATTTACATCCTTTAGTAATATTGTGTTGTACTTTTCAGTTTAATAACTTACACTTTTCTTTAGACTAGAGTGCACAATATGCACTCGAGTGCATACTAGACTTTACCATATATATATATATGCTGAAGTGCTACAAATATATTAAAAAAAGCATATATGTGAAAGAAAAATTTAAAAACACAATTACATACCGACTTTCCATAAATTAACCCGAAAATGAAATAGTGTAGGGACCTCTAGTCCTTATTACATAAGATAAAAGAAAAGTGGACACATATCTTACTAAGAGACATATTTTCGAATGCAGGTTTCGTCCGAGACGAGTGTGGAAGAAAAATACCAGTAGAGGAGGTCATGAACTGCAACAGAGGATCCGGTTGTAGCAGAGATTCCAACTTGAACCTGTTTAGGAAGAATTGTTTTCAAGTCAAACACGTGACTGAGGATTGAAACTACTTGTGATCCGTAGTTGGCAACGACACTTATGGTCCTAGTAGAGGAGAAGTAGGTTATGTGTGCAGTCACCAGGTGGCCCACCACTGGCATTGCCGACACATTTCTAGAGACTCTGGAATTGATGTCGATTCCGATGTGTTGGTAACTAGGATCCCACCGATCTAAGGCGGGGTCGAATTCGACAGCGAAGACAGAGGGGGCTAGGCCCGTTTCAGGATCAAAGAGTCCCAAATTCCCACCGCTTGAACCTGGAGGGATGGTAGAGTTAACGGGTACGATGAAGAAGGTCAATCCTGCCCCTGGTGGATTTGGGAAGTCTCTACTGGGCCTGATGGTAAACCTTATCAAAGTTTCGAACGTCGCTTGAAGTCCTTCGTCCCAGAACTGCACCGGCGGGGAGTAGAGCACTCGCCCGATGCTCTCTGTTGTGGGCTCGTCAGAAGAATTAACTCTTGTGAGGCGTACAACAGGCGAAGAAGATGGAATAAATGCATCACCTTGGAAGGTAAGCGAGGGTGAGCTTGAGCTGAAACGATTGTAGAAGAAGGTGGTTCCGTTTTCTTGAGACACCACCTTGTTTGCTAGTACGAGGACGAGGAGGAGGACGAAGAAGGAAAGTTGGGTGTTTGAAAAAGCCATAGCCTTAGGGTTTTCTTAATTAGCTATATTTGGATGTTAGATATAGTTGGTGCTACCTTCCTTCTCCCCTATTTATAGTACTCATCGATCATAATTACGGCAACCAATTTTAATTCAAATAAATAAAATGCCTTTCCCGAATAAAAGAAACTATTAAAGAGACAAAATAAAGGACCACAAACGTGTATTTCATTTTTTAAATATCAGAAGATTTAAATTCAAAGTAAATAAATACAGTATATATATATTTAAAAACCATTTCCCAAATAAAAGAAACTATTAAAGAGACAAAATAATTAAGGACCACAAAACGTGTATTTCATTTTGAATTAAAAAAAAATGTTACTCGTTATTCACTGAGATGAACTAATTTGAATATTAAAATAACGAATTTGTGGTCCATGTATGGGAGATAATTTTTATATTTTTAAATACATATATTGTGACACTTCAAAATATTTTCATCCACATTGTACTTGCAAATTGACGAATTCGTAGTAGTCCAATTCTTGCCCATATCTTTGAGATAAGGTGGTCCATTGCCTGGTGGGAACATTGGTTTAAGTTTGATTCCTTTGTTTCACTAATTAATTATAGTATTTAACTTAGTATTCTACCATGTTGAATTATTAACGAATGTCGATGGTGTAGTTTATATAGTCTATTGAGTATTTTCATCATTCATGTGTCATTCATCTGCATTCTGAAACACAAAGTAGAATACAGTATGAAACAATTGATTCCAATTGCATTGAATCTACCAATTCACACTAGGAACACTACCATCTTCTCTCGTGGTTTTTGGATAAGTATTTTAGAGAGACGGAGAAAACATTGCAGGACTTCTATTATAAAAAATCAAGCAAAGCTAAATAAAATCTAAAAAATATTTTAAAAATTAATTAATTAAATATTCAATAATCAATTAAAGCTAAATAGAAATCTGGAAATATATATAAAAAAAATCAACTGAATCTTCTTAGAATAATTAAATGAAAACAATCAATTAAAAAAATTAAAATATCTTCGTATATGCTTTATTCAAAAGAGTTCAAGTGGGCTATGGGCCGCTGACAATGGGCTGAATTAGGCCTCAATTAATGGCTAAAAGTGGGTCTTCTAAAGAATGGGTTTGACTATATGCACCTCCATTTCGGAGAGATGCACTCCCCCGATTTATACACTCCCCCTAAAATTTGACACACCCTCCCTTAATTGTCATAAATGTATTTTCCTCTATAAATTCCTATTACTACTTACACCCCTCAAACCTAATTTACATATCAAAATCCTAATTCCTTCCTTCATCTTCATTTCTCTCATTTCCTCCCCAACCTCACACCAACTGCCACCGCCGCCAGCCCAGCGACCACCGCCCCTCCCTCTTTCCCTCTTTTTTTTTTTCTGTGATTTTCCCCCTCTCCCTCTCCCCGTCGCGGCCACCCCTTCCCCCGCCCCAGCCGCTGCGGCCCCTCCCTCTCCCCAGCCCAGCCCATCGCGGCATCCCTTTTTTTTTTTCTCTCCAATCATGGCGGCCCCCTCCTCCGCCACTGCCCCCATCCACTGCACCACCGCTGCGGCCTCCTCCACCGCACCCGTACCCGCTGCCGCGGCCTCTGCTCTGCACGGTAAGTTTTTTTTTTCTTTTTTCCTTTTTTTGTCCAGTAAGTAAGTTTTTTTTTTTTTAAATCAACACTGTATTGTCGACTATATACACTTCCGTCGACAACAATTTGTCAACGAGAGTTCATATGGTCGACAATACAGTGTCGATTTTTTTTTAAATTTTTTCGACATGTGAAGGTCGACCATATACACTTTCGTCGACAACAATGTATCGACGAGAGTGTATATGGTCGACACTGGTTTGTCAAAAATTTAAAAAAAAATCTGAGATTACAAGTTTTTTACTTTTTTTATGATCGACACTTGTTAGGGCTTTTTTTTTTGTTTTTTTATGAGATTGTGGTGGTGCTTGTGGTGGTGCTGGTGGTGGTGTCGGTGGTGGTGCCAACGGAAGTTGTGTGGTAGTTGTTGAATGGGGTGTAGATAGTAGCAGAACTGCATTTAGTAGTAGTATTTTACTTAAAGGGTATTTTAAGTTTTTTACACTATTATTTAATTAATAAATTAAAAGGGAGAGTGCATCTCTCAGGTTCATATAGTCAAACCCCTTAAGAATATATTCAATTTTTTTTTTTTTGAGCCACATAAATATCTATTTTGTTGATAAAAATTTATACTTGTCGCAAAAAAAAATATTGTTATTTCTCTTTTCTCTTATAGTGCCACTCATACTCCCTCTGTTTAAAATATACGATCTATTGACCTTTTTTTTTTTTTTTTTAAATTATATGAAGTTTTGTCCTTTTCAATGCAAATTAAATACACATTTTTTCGACTTTCCTTTTATTCAAACCAAAAAAAGACCAAGTTTAAAGGGAGGTCACGTGTAGCATTAATGTTATGGTTATTTTTTTAGTCAGATACACCCCTTAATTATTTTTTTAGTAAATACACTCCAATGCAAAAAGACAATATTAACCTTTACATTCATACTAATTTTTTGTTTAGTAGATACACCATCTTTGTCCAACAAATTCCTTCCACAGCTGTCACCACCTCCACCCCCACCCAATCAATGTCTAAAAAAAATTATCATAAAATTTTAAAAAATCATAGAAAATCTCAGGTTGTGTTTGAATGGAGGAATTTAGGTATGCATTTTAAATCCATAATCTAAATCCACTCTACTTGTTTGAGGTTAAAAAGTAAATGAATGAATTTCAAATACTTAACACTTTTTTTAAGTTAAAATTAAGAAGATTTTAAATTATTACTAAAACGTCCTTTGAAATCCATCTATTTTTAAATTCTTTCATTTAAAATACCTCTTCAAATCAAATCACTCGTACAAACACAATCTTAATTTTTTCTTTTTTTTACAACGTGATAAATATATATTGTAGTAGTCCAATTATTGCCCATATCCGAGAGATAAGGTGGTCCAACGCCTAGCAAAAATATTGAATCCAGTTCAATTTTATAATCTGTTTCACCCTATTGAATCATTAACGCACGTCGGCAGTGTAATAATGTATATTGCTTATTGATTATTTTCATCATTCACTTGTCCTTCATTATGAAACAACTCATTTCAATTGCATTGAATCTGCCAGTTCATCCAGCTAGCTCGCCTATTGAATGCAATCTTATCCCAATTCCCAACTACATGTACTGTGTATTGTATAGTCCATTTGGTGGTTAATTTCTTTTCTTTTCTATATACTTTGTTGATTATTCGTGTGTTGCTCAGTCCAATCATACCCGGCCCGACTCATCCAGCCAATGCTGTTTCTGGAAATCCTGTCAATATTGTTTTCATTAAGACTTTTAATTAGCTACAAAATTGATCTATAATGACAATGCTAGAGTTGTCATTATAGATCAATTTTCTTTATATATATATATTAAAAAAAAAAATTTGTTCCCACCTCCAAATCCGGCCCAATAGCATAAAAAAGCAGAAAACGCCGGAATTTCTTGTAAAAATTTGACGGACATTTGGATTTCTGATCATCAAATATTTGTATTTATAACTCGATCGCCTTTCTATCTTTGTGCACGTATGTTTATACAAAATGTAGCTACATACTCTCTCCATTTTTTAAAAAATGTCACTTTGTATTTTTCTGTAAATTTGACCATATTACCCTTATTTATTTATCACAAGTATTTCTCATAATTTATATCTAGCTACAATTATCTTTTTGTAATTTAGAAATTTTGTCTTTTGAGTCTTAATTTGGTTTCTGGTTTCTGAATATTGGCTACAATCTCGACCAGATTATTTATTAAATAAATTTTCTATATCGAAATTAGTTACTCCATAAATTAATCAGATCGATAGAAAATAGTGCAGGGACATATATAGTAGTCCTTATTAATGAATGTGACATGAAATATATATAAATGAATCAGACATATTGTGGAATGTAGGTTTTGTCGAGGGTGCAGTTGGCGGCGTCCCACATGAGGGTGGAAGAGAATTGCCAGGAGCTGATGTCATGAAATGCAACCCATGATCCAGTTGTAGCAGTGATTCCAACTTGAACCTGCTTTGGAAGAATTGTTTTCAAGTCAAATACGTAACCGAGGGTTGAAGTTTGTGATCCGTAGGTGGCAATGACACTTATGGTCCTAGTGGGGGAGAAGTAAGATATGCGTGCAGTCACTTCTTGCCCCACCCCTGAGAAGGCCGACACAATTTTAGAGACTCTGGAATTGATGTTGATTCCGATGTGTGTGTATCTAGGATCCCATGCATTGGGGGCGGGGTCAAATTCGACCGAAAACACAGAGAGAGCAAGGCCCGTTTGAGGATTGTAGAGTCCGAAATTTCCCTCGGCTGAACCTGGAGGGATGGGAGAGTTAACGGGTGCGATGAACAAGGCCAATCCTTCCCCTGGTGGATTTGGGGCACTAGTACTGCGCCTCATGTTAAACTTTATGGTAGTTTCGAACGACGCTTGAACTCCTTCATCCCAGAACTTCACTGGCGGGAAGTACACAAGCCGCCCGATGCTCCCTCTTGTGGGCACACCCGCACAATTGACATCTGTGAGACGTACCAATGAGGAAGAAGATGGAACAAATGCATCACCTTGATAGATTAGCGAGGGTGAAATCGAGCTGAAGGTATCGTAGGTGAAGGTGGTTGTGTCTCCTTGAGACACCACCTTGTTTGCTAGTACGAGGATGAGGAGGAGGATGAAGAAGGAAAGTAGGGTGTTTGAGAAAGCCATGCCTTAGGGTTTTCTTTAACTGTATTTGGATGTTAGATATATTTTTGGTGCAACCTTCTCCCTTATTTATAGTACCCAGGATAATGAGATTACTTACTCTTAGATACAATTTTCAACTCTCATGTACTCTCCACTACAATTACTTTTCAACATTACTTATCAATACAAATTTGAACCTAAAATTACTTATATACCCTCATTTCTTCATTCTCTCCACAGAACACACGTTTGATGTATTCATCTCTCCACCCACTTTCTCTCATTTTCAAAAACCATTTTCTCTCTCCACCCTCACGACCGTCAAAATTTCTCTCACGACGAAGACGACGGGTTGAGGATGAGAAGTTGAGGGCTCTGTCTCTGTCGTCACTTTAGTCACTAAAGGGGCTAGAATGAGACCGGAAAAAGACAAAGACAGAGAATGGAAGACAAATTATTTTTTCAGGACAGTAACTTAGGGAGGTTTGTAAAAAGAGGACCTCTTTTAGCCAACCCATAAAAATTATACTCCCTCCGTCCGCTTATAAGTTTTTCGTAACTTTTTGGCACAGAGATTAAGAAAAGTGATTAAATGATAGATATAGTACAAGTGATGTGATTGGAAGAAGGAGAGAGATAGAGAGAAAAAGTAAAATATAAAGTGATGTGTAAGAAAAAATACTTACCAAAAAGGGTATGGGAAGCTTATAGGCGGACGGACCAAAATGGTAAAATGGGAAACTTATAGGCGGACAGAGGGAGTATATTATATTGGGACTGAAATTGCAAGTAAAAAAGTTACGTTCTTCATTTAGCAAACTCCCAAAGTTTAGCTCAAAAAAATGGGTCTCACGTGACCTTCATATGCAAAATCTACCCGAAATTAGGTTGATATATCAATATCAGACCAATTTAGCTTGAAATTGCAAAAAAAAAGGTTACATGTCTAATTTTGTCAGCCCGTAAAGTTACGATCCTCCTCTTATAAATTCTCTAAATTGCGGTCCTAAAAAAATAAATTTGCCTTAATTTTGGGTAGTTGTGATTGTAGAGATGATAGAGTGATAATTTTAATTTTTGAGTAGATGTGATTGTTGACATGATAGAGACTTGTAAAAATTTAGATTTCTTTGATGTTTGCGTGTATTTATATTCCTGGTGTTGCAAGTTAGATGCTGTGACTTTTTGTTGAATTAGTGTGGATAGGTTTTTGTTGAAATTCAAATAAATGTCAAGCTCTCATATACACTTTTTTTTCTAAGTCACTATATTGAAAAATATAACACAGATTTTAATGAAAAATGTAATTCGTTATAACTAAAAAGTGACACAATATTTAGTAAAAAAGTACAAGTCAATATAACTGAAAAGCGCAACACGAATTTTTTACTGAAAAATGCAACACACTATTATTAAAAAGTGCAAGTCAATATCACGATTTATAATGAAGTTATTATAACTGAAAAGTACAACACAATATTACTAAAAATTATAAGTCACTATAAATGAAAATATTATTGTAAAGTGTAACACACTACAATTGAAAAGTGCAACACCGTATAATTAAAATGTGCAATATAACATTACCAAAAAATGTAAGACAATATAACTAAAAATATTATTGAAAAGTGTAAGTCACTACAATTGAAAAATACAACACCAAAAAAAAAAAAAAAAAAATGTCAACCGACAACTAAAAAGTGCAACACCATCTATATATATATAATAACAGGATAGTCTGCTATAAATAGTTTCCCGCCCATTTTCACATTCTATTTCTGGAAAATTATTTTTTAAATCATTTTATTCTGTACGCGTTCTACTTTCTTTGTTGGCTTTAATTCTTTTATGTAATTCATTTTTTCAAAATCACATTCTAAAAAGTAGTGTATTCCCATTTTTCAAGAAAACTTTTGGCTTCCTCACTCTTCAAATTCCATCTCTTTATTTTTTATTTTAACAAGAGAAGAGTAGTGTCGCTGTCTTCTTCCTCTCAATCTTTGAGAACACCATTTTCATCTCGCTTGATATTTGTTTTTATGGAAGATCAATCCTGCTAGAGTAGCTCCTTCCCCTTTCTATACAATTACTGAGGAACATTTTGTCTAGGGAAGTGGACCCTTTCTAATTCCCTTGTTAAATGCATTGGCAAGCGAATTTTCCTCCCTAAATCCCTTGCTATTGGGAGCAAATTTTGTAGTGTTTACTGGCTCTGTTTTTTACTTTTCGTTGGACTTTGAATGGAAATTTGTTCTTTATATTTTAGTTAGTTTTCTAATAGAATGAGTTCAGGTTGAAGTTATGTTATTTCTTGAGTTAACAAATTAATTACAAGTGTGTTATAGTTCATGTGTTGTTCTTAACTCATAATTTAGATGTTTAATTTTCTGATAATTGTAAGTTCATTAATTCTTAGTTTGATTTAAATTCAATTTTTAACGTGATTGAGATAGATTTTCTTTTGAAAGGTAATGGTGTTACTTAATAAATAGAGCATAAGGTGTGCTCAAACCTAAGAGTACAATTTACAATTATCTGCAGGAGCTTAACCGAAGGTAGATAGCCGCATGCATCATGGGACATCCATGAGAAAATTGGTGGCTTTAGATTTTAATTTTGGTTTACGTAAGTCTGTTTTAGAATTCAATCTTAATTATGTGATTGTTAATAGTTATCTATCTCACTATTGTCGTCTATACTAACAGTCTACCTGGAGAATGCTTTGCAATTCAACTTATTTTACAACACTTTCATCCCTCTTTAATTTGTTAATAATATATCTTCCTCTTATTTTTTTATACAATTTCTATTGCATTTAAGTACTTTAAAATTATAATGTTATTGTGGTTATATGTTTGTACAAATAATAGTAATATATGTTAATTCTTTTACTGCATTATTAATGATATAATTATTTCTATTTATTTTTTGGGTGTGGATGGTCGAAACACTTGCAAGTGACGTAATTTTTTTTTTATTAATGGTATTTGCAATTTTCATTGAAAATAGTTACTATAAAATAAAATTGTAATTTAGTGGAGTGAGTAAGACATTTAATAATATAAGAAAATATTTAAATAAATTAATTGTAATTGTGAATAATTATAAAAATATATATTGTTGTTAAGAAATTATAGATATTGTTAGATATATTTTAATAAATTTAATTTTCTTTTTGAGGAAAAAAGGGATTACAAAAAAAATATGATTGATGTAATTTCTGTTGTTGAGTTTTCAACGTGATATATAAGTTTGACTTCAGTTCTTATAAAAAAAAATTGAAATCGGCAAAATTTTATTAATGGGTATAAGAAATACACGAAAATTTTAGATCACAAACAATACAAAATTAAAAGCATATTCTATCTCTATCACTATAACTATTTCACACATAATTTAGGTTCCCTATCCAAATCCTGAAAAGAATTCTAAGAGTTAAGCATATTTTTAACTTTCAGCCATCTAAAGGAAGAAATTTTGATATTCTCCACAACTCTACTTGCTAAAAATATGAAGGGGAATTGTCAAGCTTCACCCAGCCATAAAAGTAATATGTTCTGCTTAGTAATACAATTATCGTTAGGTTGTGTTTGAATAAGAAGATTTAATTAGACATTTTAAATAAAATAACTTAAAAATACATGAATTTCGTGAGGATTTAAAATCACATGTTTTAGTGAGTATTTAAAATTCTCTCAATTTTAACTTAAAAAAAAAAAGATTAAAATCAAAGTATTTAAAATCAATTCATTTATTTTTTTAATTCAAACAAGTAGAGTTTATTTTAATTGTAAATTTAAAATTTATAGCCTAAATCTCTTCATTCAAATGGAGCCTTAGTGAAATGTTTAAGGGTGTGTTTGCAAAACATAGTGATTGCTTTAAAGTGATTAAAATTGATTTTTACATTAAAATAGAAAATAGATAGTGTTTTAAAATTAAGCACTTTAAATCAATTGTGTATATGTTGTGTTGTTTACAAAACAAATCACTTTTTTTATAAATTTACAAAAAACACCCTTATTACATTTGGATAGGTAATGTGTAAAGATGAAATATTATTTAAATTGTGAGGGTAAAATTGTAAAATTGATTGTTGTAATGATGAAAAGCACATAGAAGCTATTAGAAGTAGGTGGAGGGGTGCTTCACCAAAATCACTTTTAACAAATTAACTTAATCACTTTGTTGTGTTTCCAAACACTTCAAAAGTGATTCTATTTAAAATAAAAGTGCTTTTAAGCAACTTCTAGTGTTTCCAAACACACACTAACTATTACTTACCCACCTCAAAAATGTAAAGTATTTATGAACTGGAACCTTACAGTATTTACCGTTTTACAAAAATATTATTTTTTATATTTTATGTATACATGTAATTTAATTCATTTTCTATTATGTGTGCAAAAGATGGAGTGTAAATATATGGAGGATGGAGGGAGGAAATATTATTTTAAAAAAATGTTATACATATATATATATAATTCTCTTATACTAAATCTTTTTAAAATACATTTCCGTGCATCGCACGGGTAAAATACTAGTATAACTAAAAAGTACAATATTACATTATCAAAAAGTGTAAGTTAATCTAACTGAAAATATTATTAAAAAATGAAAAAAAAAGTCAACCGTTGACCGATCACAGCCGTTAGTAATACCGACGACTGGTGACGGTCGGTAGTTGAAAATCAGTCGGTAATCATTAGCGACGACATATTTACCCACGGAATATATCTGTCGGAAAACAGTGACTTTTTTGTAGTGTCTATTTACCGATGGAATATTAAAATGAAAAAAAAAAGTAAAATTTATTTGAATTTGTGAATTTATCTAGAGAAAAAAAATACTATATAATAAGTTATGAAAAAAGACAAAATTTTGAGTACCCATGAGAAAAACAATCCTGTGTAGTCTTTATCGAGATACAGGTACCTCTGTACCTCTTGTGACCACTTCATCTGTAGCAATTAACTCCATTCATAATTTTGCTTTTCTCTCTCGTGTAATAGTACAAAAATTAACTTGTATCGGTGCCGACACTATTTATAATGAGTTGTGAAAAACATTTCTCTTGTGTAACAACTTGTATTTATATATATATATATATATATAATATGTTGGGTAACAACTTGTATTTATAATTTGAACAAGCCTGATCCGGCAGACCCTTCTACGACTGCCTTTCATGCTCGTGGACAGCCATCTGCTCGCCCTCAGCCACGCGACCATGCTAGTGGTCGCCCGTCTGACTCTTCTCGTGGCGTCCAAAATAACTTTTCTGGTGGTCGCGGGCGGAAACCTTACGTCCCTCGTTGCCACATTTGTCGTGGCGACCACTATGCCAACAAATGCCCTCAGCGATTTGTTCGGGGACCAGATGCTCGCCAGCTTGCTCGCCCATCTGCCCGCCCATCCGAGGACCCATCCGCTAACCTTGCACAGGCTTTCCACTCGGCCTGCACCATC
Source organism: Galeopsis tetrahit (assembly GCA_963675135.1). NCBI lineage: Eukaryota > Viridiplantae > Streptophyta > Magnoliopsida > Lamiales > Lamiaceae > Galeopsis > Galeopsis tetrahit. Next base: position 94,158,469 of record OY776119.1, read on the forward strand.
TCATCGCCGGCCTCCTCGGATTGGTATGTTGACTCAGGAGCCTCGACCCATATGACTTCCAGTACCTCGCATCTGGACTCCTCGACTCCTTATTCTGGTAATGGTCAGGTTATTATTGATAATGGCAATTCCTTACGAATTTCTCATGTTGGTTTGCATTCAATCTCTAAGGATATTGGTCTTCTAGATGTTCTTGTTGTTCATCATATCACCAAAAATCTTTTATCCATTAGCAAGCTCACGTCTAACTTTCCATTTGATGTTTGCTTCTCTGACAAGAAAATTGTTGTTCAGAATCGGGCTACCAAGGAAGTGGTGGCACAGGGCCGATGTGAACAGGGGTTGTACGTGTTGGAACGGGCGCTCCAAGCTTTGGTCGCTACTTTGAAGAAGCCTGGTGTTGCTCGTGCTTCTTTTGATTTATAGCATTCCCGTTTAAGTCATGTACCTTTTGATATCATTAAAGACTTGAATAGATTAGGGCATCTATCTGTTAGTTCAATTTTACCAAGTCCGAATATTTGCACCATTTGCCAATTGGCTAAAAGTAAACGATTATCATTCACTATAAATGAAAAACGTGCCTCTGTAGTTCTTGATTTAGTACATTGCGACCTTTGGGGTCGTGCTCCCATTACTACCTCTTCTAGTTTTCGTTATTATGTTGTATTCCTCGATGATTTCTCTCGATTTTCATGGTTATATCCTCTCCGAGTAAAGTCGGATTTTTTCACAACCTTGTTTGTTTTTCACAAGTTTGTATGCAACCATTTCTCCTCGACAATCAAAGTTTTTCAGAGTGATGGTGGTACGGAGTTCGTCAACAAAGTTGTTCGCTGTTTTATGGCCGAGCATTGCATAGAGCATCGTATGTCATGCCCATACACCCCTCAACAAAATGGCCGCACTGAGCGAAAACATCGACACATCACTGAAACTGGACTCTCTATGCTCTTTTATGCTCGCGCTCCATCAAAATTTTGGTTTGATGCTTTTGCCACTGCCGTTCACCTCATCAACCGAATCCCGTCCTCGATTTTGGGCGACCTATCTCCATTTCACGTCTTATTCGGTACTGTGCCCATTTATGGAAATCTTAAGACCTTTGGTTGCCGGGTGTTCCCTTACCTCCGAGACTATGCCTTGAACAAGCTGTCTCCTCGCAGTCGACCATGTATCTTCTTGGGATACAGTGGCCAACATAAGGGTTTCCGGTGTCTTGACCTTGGTTCATCAAAAGCCTTCATTACTCGTCATGCTATATTTGATGAAGAATGCTTCCATTTTTCAGGTTCCGCTCAGCCCATGCCGACGAGTGCAGTGGTCTTATCTTGCTCGCCTGGTCCCTCACCTGAGTCTATTCCTCCCTCTACCACCATACCTTGCTCGGCATGCACCTCTAATCATGGCGAGGACCCCCTTCCTCTGCCAACCCCTATTGCGGAGTCGCCTGCTCCCCCTGAACCGGTCGAGCAACCCCTGCCGACCATTGACCCTACGATGCAGCAACTTGCGACCAGGTATCAAATGGTCACGCGTGCGAAATCTGGAATCTTCAAGCCAAAGTATCCGCTAAACTTACCCTCCACTACCTTGCTTAGTGCTCTTACTGCCTCCTCGGAACCCCGTGGTTTCAAATCTGCTGCCAAGTCCCATGAATGGTTGGCCGCCATGCAGGAAGAAATTGATGCTCTGCGAGTCAACAACACTTGGGATCTTGTTCCTCGCCCTCGGGATGCGAACATCGTTGGTTCAAAATGGGTCTTTCGAATCAAGGATAAATCGGATGGTTCCATTGAGCGGCACAAGGTCAGATTGGTCGCTCAAGGATTTACCCAAATTCTTGGCACAGACTTCTCTCACACTTTCAGTCTGGTCGTTAAATCGACCACAGTCCGTGTCATCTTGGCTCTCTCTGTTCGCTTCAACTAGCCCCTGGCTTGAACGAAATTTTTAGGCAAATTTATTTTGATTAACTACTTTCCCTCAAACATAAGGGTTCGTAGTAGTATAAACGTAATTATTTCGACCAAGTAGTATCGAACCACGGGAGGTGGGCTAGTGCAATGGATCCCTAGAGTTGTATGTTGGCATAACTAATGTAGTTACGGTTTCGGGAGTTGGATGCAAAACTAAAGACAATAAATTTAACTAAACACAATCCTAATAAGTAAATTAATTACTAACCAAGAAAACAAGGAAATGACAATTAAAAGAAAAGAACAACTACGAATCTAAATTCGGAGAAGTGCAAGTGGGAGAATGCTTCGAGTGTTCTCTACCTAGTGAAATCGAGTGGGATTTTTTATACCATTTTTATGCTTCAATTTGAATTTGCTAAAAGCATCAAGATGCTAGGATGAAAATCATTTCCCTTCGGGTACTATACACTTACGTCTAAGGTGTTCCCAAACCCGGTAATAAGACATCTTCCTAATTCTCACCAACTACCCAAATAACCATTCAAGTAATTAATATCTCCTAATGGGGTTCTAATACAATTAACTCTCTCTCGACGAATTAAAAGTATAATAAACGCATTTTTATATCAACAACTCACACCATAAATTTAAACATGTTCATGTAACTCTTGTCTACGCTAAACATGCCTCAAAATACGGATTACTAGAAGCTAATACACAAAGCACCAATAAAACTCAATAAGAGAATCAACAATCCAAATATCAACAATAATCAAAGCATTAACAATTTCAACACTAAATATTCACATGGTTTCAAACACCCAAAGCATAAAAAGTTTAGCCCATAGTGTTTAAAGAAACACCCATTACTAAAACAACAAAAGAAATAGAAATAAACAAGGAATTAACATTATTATATCAAAATAGATGATGGGTGGAAGTCACCTTAATGATTCTTCAACAATCTAGAATATTACAAGTGAATGTAGCCAAAATATTCAAGAACCCAACCTAAATACTAAACCTCAAAGCTAATCTATGGAATTAAACTTGCAAAAAAATATGTTAAAAATCCACCTAAGAGTGAAACTAGGGTTTGAGTGTGTGAAAGTGAGGTTAAAACCTCTCAATAATCTGATTTAGGGAGCTATTTATAGCTTGGAAGAATATGCTTGAGACGAGATTTGCACTTAGGCCCTTGAAATCCTTTAAAATTCTCGAATTTTCGCGCATCAGCAAGTTGAATCGGTCAACCGAGTGGTTTGACTCGGCCAACCGAGTGAGTTGGAAGTCTAGAAACTGACCTGGAAGCAGATTTGACTCAGTCAACCGAGTGGGTTGACTCGGCTGCCCGAGTGGAATCTGTTTCAACTTCACACTTTCTTATTTCGATCATATCTTGAGCTCCCGACCTCCGATTGACTTGATTCTTTTTTTCATTCCACTCAGTTTTTCAAGACGCGTCCAATGGTGCAGTTGTCGTCTTGACTTCATGAATTCTCAGGCACGCATTTTGCTTCCAAATAAGTTCAATTTGCCTAAAAAAATAACAAAACACATACCTTTCTCATTTCAAGTGCAATTAGTCAATTTAGTGTGAATAATGCAACAAAATCGTCAAAATTATGTAAAATAAACACATGAATTTCAAGCAATTTTCACACTAATCAGCCCCTCATCAACTGGATGTCAAAATTGCCTTTCTCAATGGCTATCTTCAGAAATCGGTCTTCATGGCTCAACCTCCTGATTTCATAGATCCCCGGCTCCCGGATCATGTTTGCAAGTTGAAAAAGGCTTTATATGGTTTTCGCCAGGCTCCCTTGGCTTGGTTCCAGCGATTCAGCTCCTTTTTGCTCGACATTGGCTTCAAGGAGTGCAAGTCTGATTCCTCAATGTTTTTCTTATTTCAGGGCTCCTCGGCCGTCTATCTACTCTTATATGTGGACGATATCAATGTTACTAGAATTGACCCTGCCACTCTTGCTCGCTTCATTACTCGGGCGAACAAGGAGTTCGCACTCAAGGATCTTGGTCGCCTCAATTACTTTCTGGGTTTGGAAATCTCTTACACCTCTTCTGGACTATTCGTCGGGCACTCTAAATATGCTCGCGAGATTCTTGAGCGAGCAGATCTTCAAGATTCCAAACCTATTGCCACTCCCTTGGCCGCGGGAGAGACCTTGGTCAGCACTGGTGACCAATTCTCAGATCCGACCCTTTATCGATCATTGGTGGGTGACCTCCAGTACCTCACCATCACTCGACCTTATCTATCCTTCTCGGTAAATCATGTCAGTCAGTTTCTCCAGGCGCCGACGAGCGACCACTTCTCGGCAGTGAATAGGATTCTTCGCTATGTCAAGCATACCATCAACTACGCCCTTTCCTTCACTCACTGACCTGACTCCTCCGTGGTCGCCTACTCAGACGCTGACTGGGCTCGTTGTGTGGAAACTCGCCGATCCACCTATGGTTATTCGGTTTTGTTAGGTGGAAATCTAGTGTCTTAGAGTGCCAAGAAACAGTCCACTGTTGCTCGCTCCAGCTGTGAATCGGAGTATCGTGCATTAGCCAACGCAGCTGCCAATGTTGTTTGGCTAACCTCTCTGCTCCGCGAGCTCCGCGTTCCGTTGCCTGCTCGCCCTGTTCTCCTTTCTGACAACAATAGTGCCCTTTCTCTCAGCCAAAATCCAGTGGCTCACAAACGGGCGAAGCATATTGACATCGATTGTCACTTTGTTCGCGAGCTCGTCACATCTGGCAAGCTGTCCACACAGTTTGTACCCACTCATCTCCAGCTCGCCGACATCTTCACGAAGAGCCTTCCTCGCCCGATGTTCGAGTTCCTTCGCTCCAAGCTCTGCGTTTTTCTTCATCCCACGCATCACTTGACGGTAAGGAATAGTCAAACATTCCTTGTATATAGGCCTTGATTGTTGTAGTTTACCTTTTGTACTTATCTTTTCTTAAATTCATGTAATTAGATTAAATGTAATTACCACTATAAATACAAGTCATTCCTCACTCACCAATTCAATGGTGATCATATCTCATTGTTCACAGTTTTGATCACAAAATAGTTAAATGTACATATCGTCCCATTTTTTATTGCTAACGTACATTTGCAATAAAATCTATATTTTATGAACTACTGTCTACTTGTCCGAGCGCCTAAACACGCTGGGTTCGAAACAAATCAAGATTGAATTTTGGCCAGAATTAATACAACCCGACCAACTGGTTTTATTTTAATTAAACATTATTTTTATAATATTTACCAACAAACATGCCGAAGGATATCACCGACGAATGTACCGACGGATATTTGACCCGATAGGCTAAGTGTCGTTGGAATACACCGATGGTTTACATCCGTCGGTAATACCGAAGACCGGTGACAACATATTTACCCACTGAATATATCCGTACAATGCCTTTGTAGTGTGAAATATTAAAATGAAAAAGAAAAAGAAAAGTAAAATTGTATTTGAATAAAGATACATTTAAATTTGTGAATTTATCTAGAGAAAAAAAATACAATATAATAAGTTATGAAAAAAGACAAGATTTTGGGTACCCATATATGAGAAAAACAATCCTGTGTAGTATATCGAGATGGGTACCTCTGTCTCTCTTGTGACCACTTCATCTGTAGCAATTAACTCCACTAATAATTTTGCTTCTCTCTCTCGTAATAGTACAAAAATTAACTTGTATCGGTGCCGACACTATGTATAATGAGTTGTGAAAAACATTTCTCTTGTGTAACAACTTGTATTTATATATATGTGTGGGTACGTAGAGTATACAGCTGCAGCTACCAGAAATTAACTAATTAAGCTAGCTAGGTGGCATGGGCGCGATTTGGTTGATATGCAGTTTGGTGACGTTGCTGTTGCTACCCAAGAAGCTACACTCCCAATCTGGAGACTTTACCGAGTTCAATTTCACTTCCTTCACCGAAAACGAACGGGACCTAATTATCTACCAAGGTGATGCTTATCGGGACCCAATTGACAGAATAAGGCTTACACACTTTCTCCGTCCAGATAGTGTTGGCCGAGTGTTGTACTCCCCGGCTATCAGACTCTGGGACCGAGCTGGACGCCGACAAGCTACTTTCCAAACTGTATTCCGAGGCTTCATCGGAAATTCCAACCCGCACATGGATGGCGAAGGAGTCGCCTTCTTCATCGCACCCGTTAACGCTACTTTCCCTGCAGGCTCCAGCGGAGGGAACCTCGGGCTCTACAATCCTTCGTCAGGATTTAGTCCCGTCCCTGTTGTTGCTGCGGAGTTCGACGTCTTCCACAACACGTGGGATCCAAATTACCCTTACCACTTGGGAATCAATATCAACACTAGAACGTCCATTGCAGTAGCGAAGTGGGGGGAGGAGGCTGCTGGTGAGCGCCCTTGGAGATGGAGAGAGGTGGATTTCAGAATCACGTACGACTCGCTCGAAAGATTGATGACTCTTGATGTGACGAACACGGTTGCGCCATTTACAAGAGCAAGGGTGGAGCATGCGATTGACTTGAAGACGCATCTTCCCGAGTGGGTTCAAATTGGAATTTCAGCTTCCACGGGAAAGGTCACAACTGGATTTAATGAAATTCTTTCCTGGTCTTTCATTTCATTGATGTTCCATGATGACATTCGCCAATACGCGTCTGATTAATTCAATTTAACAACCTCTTTCGTGTTACATATATGCATGTACGCTTATAAAATTATAATAAGTGTGTTGGCTTTTAATTTGTTTCTTGATTTGCTCCAGATTAATTGGCTTCGCCTCAAATTATAAATGGACCTTAAATCACGCGGTAAAATACAATTAAGTCCAATTTCAAAATTATTACGAGTGGGATTTTGAACAGAAGATAAAAGAGTCAGAATAGATCGATGAGAGTGTATCGGGAGAGAGATAGATATGACATATAAACAATTAAGAATTAGGGGTTGAGCAAATTCCATCATTAATGGGCCCAAGGGTGTTTGATGCATGGATAATTCTTAAATGAGCTGCTTCTTGAAAAAAAAAAAAAAAATCACAATGGTCCAGATTCTTCTTCTTTTTAATTCCCAAGTTTGGCCAAAAAAATGAGCCAGCACTTTAATCATATATGAGCTGCCGTATTGGACAGATGATAAGTATCAAATGGGCTGCAAATGTACGCTTAATGGGCCTTCAATTTCAGCTGGTTGCTTCTTTATCAAATTAATTAATAATAGGCCAAAATGTAGTTCATTTTCCATCATTCTTTTATCGATTTATTTCTTCAATTGACTTCACAAAATAATCGAAGCATGTTTTGCTCTAAAAATGCTCATTTTCATAAAAAAACAACAAACCACAATCTTTCTCCAAATCAAGTGCAATAAGTCAATTTAATATAAATAATGCATAAAATCATGACTACAAAAAAAGCTTCCATTAGCAATCGATAAAATACGTTAGAGACCGATTTGGGACCGTTTTATGGCGGTCTTTATAAACATGATACCTAATATTTAGAGACCGTATTCATGAAACGGTCTCAAATTAGAGACCTTGTTTTTATCGGTCTCTAAATTATAGACCAGAAAAGCAGTAAATAAACGGTCCCAAATTGTGAGCCGACCCGACTTTTTTTTCGGGCCCTAAAACGGTCTCAAATTGATTTGAAATTTAGAGACCACATTTTACGGTCACTAAACGAACTCAAATTAAATTTTGACCCGTTTATTAATCGGGTCAAAACCAGTCTAAAAACGGTCTACAAATTAGAGACCACAATTATCGGTCTCTAAACAGTTTGTACTTCAGTACTTGTGGATCGACCCATGTGTATTTGGTTTACAAATCGGTCTCGAACACGAACTCACGCCCACCCAAACACCCGCCCACGATCACCCAACCCGACCGAATCCACGCCTGCCCGAACCCAACCCTAGGACACCTTAGGATGTAAATTGGATAAAAATGATGTAAATTTAATTTGACACCTTAGAACGTAATTTGATATTTTCCCACCTTTTTATTCATCATCAATTCCATTCTATTAGAAAATTAATGTATAAGAATATTTAATTTCACATCTCTTTACAAGTTTGGACTTTATAATGAGCCTTAATTAAGTTAAGGCTCACGCCCACACGTTCTGGGTTCGATTTTTGCTGAAAGCAACTCGGTCCATTTACACGAGTAAAGGGGAGTATTAATTAGAAAATTAATATACAAAAATTAATTTTACAAATTTACACTTTTAGATGAGATAAAATTCTTTCACATGCATTCAAAAATTCTAGTATGAAATCTTCTCACGATACTCCTTCTGCCCTCCACAATATAATCACTTTCCTATTTCAAATGTTTCAAAAATAACTTTTATATCCAGAAAATTAAATGTCTTTCATATCATATGCTATTCCATCACAATATATATTACACTAAATGTCCTACTTTTTGGAGCGCACATACATCCAATATAAGTCATTTCTTTACTTTAATGTATAGAAATTTAAAAATTACCCTTCAAATCTTATTCTTTCATTATTTTAATTTTTATGCCCAAACTCTTCTGAAAGCTCTGTGAGAGTATATTTTTGCAGGATTTTTTGATATTCTTAAAGAATAAAGTTTTAAAAATTATGAAAAGATGACCATCTTATTAATTAATACATACATACATACATGAAATAGAAGCACACTCGATACATAATTAGATCCTGCGCGCAAATTAAAGTGATGGTCATATATCGATCGACTTGTAGTCGAAATTAAGCTCTCGATCAGGCAACATATTGTCTAATGTAGATATCTTCTTCATCGACTAAATTGTTGCCATCCCTCACCATTGTGGAAGTGAAATACCATTGGTACACGTCGAAACCGGCAACAAGAGTAGGTCCCGTAGAAGCTGAGAGTCCAATTTGAACCTCCTGAGGGAGAAGGCCCTTCAAGTCATACACATACTCAACACTCGCAGACTCCGATCCGTAGTTGGCGACGACACTTATCCTTTTAGTCGGCGCATCGTAGTTTATGCGTGCCGTCACAATTTGCCCGATTGAATTCTCGAAGCTGGTACGTAGCATTCTGGGATACTAGTGAGTTGATGTCGATGCCAATGTGCCTAAATTCTGGATCTTCGATGTTTAGATGGACATCGAATTCCACTGCGAAAATGGGGGACCCTTCACTCACTGCGTCGAAGATTCCGAGGTTCCCGCCTTCTCCCCCTGTGGATTTTGTAAAGTTGACGGGCACGATGAAGAAGGTCATTCCTCAGCTGGATTGTTGTTTACTGTTTTTATGCGAAGTCTTATGGTGGTCTCGACGGACGCTTGTCGCCCTTGGTCCCAGAATTTCACGGGTTTCGAGTACAAAACTCTTCCAACGCTTGTCGCCCCTATCATAGCAATGAAATATTTAAATTTTGTTGTAAATATTAAAATTAATATTATTCGTAGAAAATAGATCGATTTATTTATTTCACTTTTTGTTTTCTATGCATTTAGGGTGTGTTTGCAAACTCTATAAACAGTTTAAAAGCACTTCTCAAAAGTAAAAGCTGTGAGAGGGCAACTTTAAAAAAAGTGATTCTGAAAGCAGTTTGTAGAGTTTGAAAACACACCCTTAGTGTTTTACTTTACTGAATCTTTTTGCATCATTTTTTTTTTATTATTATAAAACGTTGATAATTTTTAACATGATAGGTTAATAAATCAGATGGCCCTCCAATAAAGGATGCATAAAAAAAATTTGCGAATGACATTAATAAATTTTTGTACAAAGCGGCAGAAATCGGATGGGAAAAAATTAAAGTCACACATTTACAGTTTGCGGATGACACGATTCTCATGGAGGACGCAAGCTTGGAGAATGCCTGGATTATGCGACGAGTGTTGAGAAACATGGAACTGATGTTCGGATTGAAAATAAATTTCAACAAATGCTCGATTATGGGTGTGAATGTGGAAGGCAATGCCCTCAGTGAAATGACGGAGATTCTTGGGTGCAAAGTCGACACCATTCCCTTCACATACCTGGTAATGAAAGTAGGATCAAACCACATGAAAGCAGTGGAGTGGGTTTCGAGTGTGGAGAAAATAAAGAATAGGTTGGAAAGATGGGACGACAAGAAGATCTCGATGGGGGGTAGGATCACATTGTTGAATTCGGTTATCTCTTCTCTTCCGACATACTAGCTATCTGTCTTTCTACGATATACCAAAGAAAACCTTGAGTGAGATTGTGAGCCTACAACGCAACTTTCTTTGGGGGGGGGGGGGGGAGCAGTGGGAAGAGAGTGGCATGGATCAAGTGGAAAAGGCTATGCAATATGGAACATCTAGATTGGCTAGGAATTAGAGATGTTGGAATTTTTAACGAAACATTACTGGGGAAATGGGGCTGGAGATTCTTAAATGAGAGAAACAGTCTATGGGTGAGGGTTCTGCGGTCTAGATACGGGGTAGCCTGGGGAGATGGTTTCGGCCTCTTCCCAACATGAAGGGATGGAAGAGAATCCTTATGGTGGAGGGACGTTCTAAAGGTGATAGGTGAGAGCAATGGGGGATGGTTAAATGGAAATTTGACTAAGGTTCTAGGGGATGGGAAAAATTCTTTCTTTTGGGAGGAAAATTGGACGGGGGAAGGACCTCTTAAGGATAGATTTAAGAGACTACACCTGATTAGCGTAGACAAGGGGAAAACAGTGGGGGAAATGGGTGTTTGGGAGGGGAATACTTGGAGGTGGACTTGGAGATGGAGAAGATCTCTCTTTGATAGGGAACAAATATCTTTTAACGATCTCTTATCTGTGATGGACAGGTTCCAACCAAAAGAAGGAATCGAAGACTCATGGAAATAGATTGCATCGAATACAGGGAAGTTCTCCACAAAAGAGACTTACTCGACCTTATTCAACCAAAAACAAGACACTCGACCGGAAGTCAAGCTGATCCAAGGTTTCAAAAACATTTGGAAGAATTTTGCACCCTCCAAAGTTAAGGCTCATGCATAGAGGCTTCTATGGGGAAGACTGCCGACACGGTCAAACCTTAGAAGAAGAAACATCCTCAACCAAAATGACGACTTAAGGTGCGTACTATGTGGTGATAGTGAAGAAACCGAGAAACACATATTTTTGGAATGTCCCAAAGTATACCAAGTATGGATGGAATGTCTGTCTTGGCTCAAGATCCGTACGGTACTCCAGTCAGATATCCTAGATAATTTCTTAGGCTTTGGGGGCATGATAAAGTGCAGAAATGGGAAGAAGATTGCCACTTGTATATGGTTATGTGTGGTGTGGCTCATATGCAAATGGAGAAACACAGTCTTCTTAAAAAACGAGACCTTCTCGATCACAAAAGTCAAGGAGGAACTAAGAGCAAGAATGTGGAGCTGGTTCACGATCAAATATCCCACTCAAAATATTTCATCCTTCAAGTCATAGGTATAGGTGTTAGATCCACTTAAGTGCATGTGTTGATTATGTGTAGTATAAGAGTTAACATTTCTCTCATTTAATAAGCATTGTACACTGACTTTCTCGGGTATTCCTTATACCCAATTTTAATATAATCCTTTTACCATAAAAAAAAAAAAAAAAGGATGGAGTATATATGAGTCAATCGTAGAAAGGATATATATGAGTGGATCATTAATGGCCCTTGCCAAACCCATGCTTATAATATTATATAGTGTGCATATGGATCTACAAATATAGTAGTACTGTCTCCCAGGGGTTGTGTTATATATTGGTGTGCGCAATTCAAGAACCATCAGCTGGTTGCAAGTCCCAAAGTGTCGTCGTGGACGGTGTGATCACATTGTTGGCATATACAACACCTAACAAAGAAGTTTATCCAAATTTTAGATATTCATCTATTCTTTTGAAGAGTTATCTACAACAATAACATTATGCCGAAAAAGTTATGATTTTAAAAAAGAGTGTCACACGTGTGTGTATGGGGAGATGGAGACACATGTGCTAGTGAGTTTAAATTTTTTTTGCAAAGATTTTAACACAATAGTGAAAAACTAAGTTGTTCAAAGTTTTGTGGAGTTTGGACAAGATAATAATCTTATCGAAGACTAATAAGCCATTCAATTGGGAAGCTATCTAATTTGTTAAAATGCGAAAGTGATAGACCCGTTTCTGTCCCATAAAATTAAGTTATCAGGGAACTTTGAACACAAAAATTAAGAAATATGTTAGAATAGGAGATGATGTGTTAAAAGTAAATAATATAATTAAATGTAAAAGATTGAAAGTAGTTTATCAAAAAGATCAAATTAAATTAATGAATAGATTTTAATATTGAAAAGTACTTTTCTTTACGTACAATTTATTTAGTAACTCTTTTTAAAACATTTAGTTCTAGACATTTATCAATCCCTCTTATACTCAGGATTGATCTGGCTCCCTGTGTTGATTTACTGATTTTATCTTTATAAATTCTTACTGTAAATTGCAATTTAATTTGGTCACATGAGAATTTTTCAAAATCCCATAAGTTTCCAACGGTTTTCGTTAATTTTCAAATTCTATTGTTAAAATCAATTAATTATATATATTATCAAATTAATTATAAAATTATGTATAGAATTTAAGTATAACTAAAAATACAAAAAATTATTTTTCACTTAATAATAGTGTAAAATCTGAAATTAAAAAAAAATTATTTGAATAAAATTTTAAAAAAAAATTATTTGAATAAAATTTAAAAAAAAAAAATCTGGAAAGAATTAACAAAAAATATATACATATCACTATATTACTGCGTGCGTGCCCATATATATCTACCCCTTCCCCTCCCCTGCTTTTCATCCCACCGCCACCCTGCTCCACCCCGTCGCGGCCAATGTCACCGCCACCATCGTTACTCCACATAGTTACAAACAATCCCCCGAAAAAATCCCGCTACGGAATCTGAATATGGCCACGAAATTTGTCGAGGCTACTCGTTCTAGCCTCGTTTTTCTGTTAGACATTTAACGGATATATCTCATGGGACCAAAAGTGTTTAAAAGTGGTCCACTTTGAATAGGAGACATTCTCATGGAACTAAGTTTGCAATTTAACCAAATTCTTAACAATACACAAAAATATAAGAAATTAAAGAAAAGATCATGACCATCTTATTAATACATAATTTTTAAATGCAATTAAGCAAACGTACTCTCGATGGATACTGATACGACATAATGGTGTCACATCTCAGAAGAGGCTTCCCTCTACATTTTCGCCACTGATCACATCCGCAATGAATGATAGAATGTCAGGGGACCTCTTATGCTCAGGATAATCTCATATAGTAAAGAATATAAAAACAATAAGTGCAGATGAGACATCTTCCCGACCTCCTCTACTCTGATTTAAATCGGTTATTTTATTCAATGATAACTTTTTATTCCTCATCTGGCGTGTCAAAGGAGAGAAGATTGATCTATGAACTCATATTTGTCGACTAGATAAGATATGTCATTATCGTATTATGACGTGATATATTAAACTACAAACTCTAGAGGAGAATGGTCATTCACACCATTTAGAAATAAAAGGTATAAAACCCCTTCCCTATCCACTATAAGAAGGTAACCCTAATTCTCGAAATGACTATTTTACCCCCAAATGAGTAAGGTATTTAAGATCCCCAATTTTACTTTCTTGGGTTTAAAGTCTATATTATTACTCCATTACTCTCTCTCTAAAAGATTCAACTCTTTCATATTATATCCTGATTATTCATAAGAATCAGACTGACTTGAGCGTTGGAGGGTCGTCGCCGGACCCCCCTCCGGCCCGGTTTTCTGTGCAGGTCAACCAATCTGAAGATCGAGATGTCCGAGGTCCGTCTCTCAACTACGAACGGGACTTGGTCACATCAAATGGCGCCGTCTGTGGGAAATCTGAGCAAAGACGTGAGGATTTCCGGTAGCTTGGGGATATGTTCTGACACGTAATCCCAGGATTCAAGGCTGATTTGAGAAAATGAAAAGAAACAAAAAGGACGACAAGTCTCCGCCGCTGCCAATCGCAACCTTCGAGCAGCCCCTAAAACTGCTATCAACTTCTGATTCTTCACGGCGACCACCGATCCATCCATTGGAGCCGTAGCTTTGTTGTTGTGGTGCCTCTCTGCTGCCGTCGCTCACCGATGTGAAACCTAGCAGCGCCGTCTCGCCCGTTTGCCAGAAAGCCCCAACAAAGGCCTACTCCGATGAGCTTAGTGCCTCCTCGATTTTATGCTCCAATCATCTCCAATTTCTGGACCCACCGAACCAACTCACTCCGATTTAGGCGAGTCGAGCCACTGCAGATCCTTCGCTGGTGACGCCGCCCTCATCGAGTCTTTGGACGCTCGTGCACGAACTGCCAGTGTAGCTTCACCATTGAATAGCTGCGCACAGGGGCGAGTCTCGATCGTCCCCAAAACCGAAAGCCCGAATTCTGAATCTGCATTCTAAATATCCAGAAAACTTCCAAATCCAGAGGACAGGGATAATTTCTTTCTCAGATTTTAATTTCTAATTTTTCGTTTAGCGGGGTGTTTGGAATCTTAACCCCTGGTCTCTTCTTCATATTCGTGTATCAGGTTAGGTTTATTCGTTACTGAGTACAACCTGAATCTCAAGAAAATTGAGCTCTGTCTATACACAGAAACATTATATTGTGGACTGGGATTTAGTCTACTCTTATGATAGACGTGAACCACGAGGAAGCCCTTTGATCCTATCACTTGATGAAGCTCATAAGGAAGCAAGTGGTGCTTCTGCCTTGGTAACTCGTCGAAGTATGAAAAGTTTTTGGATAGGCGAATCAAAATTTGAGGTGCTATCTCTTCAAACCCACTTACTACTTTTACATATAACTATGCTTTCACAAGGCAACTGAGCTGAATTGATTTTGTGAATGCGTGGATATGCAATTTGGATTGTGTGTGTCAGCCAAGTTTGTTGATGTTGTGATAGCTTGATCTTGGATTTTCTAATATATATTCCCCTATTGGAAGACTAGAACATGTATTGCTTGATAAATTTGATTGTGCCATGAAAATGTGTTATATCTATGTTGAGAAACTTCATATCGTGAAGTTTCGATTGGAAATCAGTCGTATTTTTCACAATCCTAATAATAAACTTAATAGTTTATTGTACTACCATCAGAAGGGATAGGTATAGTTATCATTTCACTCCCAACTGAACGAATATTAATAAAGGAAATCAAAGCCCTTGCACAATTTCCCAAATGTTCAGTGAGTAAGCAATTTAATTTGAGTTTACTATTGATTATGGCAGATCAACTTTTTATAAGGACTAGGCAATTTATCAAGTAAGCGAATGTGCATCAGTGAGTTTACTAATCAAGATGTTCAAATTTTGCAACTTGAAAGATTTAAATTCAGCTTTGAATTGGAATGATAATTGTGTAATAGAGATGATTCTTACCTATGAGTTCAAGATTTTGAACAGAAGTGTGCAATGAGAAGAGATGAGTTATGCATGTTAGGTGTTTTGAGATTATGAATGATTGACAGGATGGAATCTTATTCTTTATAAAAAAAAAAAAAAGATTTTATTAGCATAAGAGCTCAGTTCAATAATTTGGACAAAATCAAAATTTGAGCAGTGAACCTGTGCAAAGAATCAAGATCTGAGTAAGGTGTAAACACCCTACTCCCAATCTAGAGTTGTAGCTCGTATAACACTGAGTGAGTTGGGGGCAATAGAGAGGTTCAGGTCCTTTATTTGATTCTTAATTTCTGCCACGACCAACAAGAGGTAATCCCTTTTTCATGCTAGAATGAGATTAAGAGGCCTTGTTTAGACAAAAATATTAAAATGATTGGTAAATTGCTTGCCTCTATGACTGAGTTTTATTGAATAGTCTGAATGGTGAATTTACTGTGATATGATGGCATTCGTATATTTGGCTTCATATATGAATATTTATATCCTTGTTTGATGTATGGTGTCATACTCACCACTTGCTTGATGAAATGCCCGAGAGAGTAGAAGTTTTTTTTACTTTACTTTTCTTGGAGAAAATTTTGATGGTGAGACAACAAATTTAGAATAAATGGTGTAAAAACTGGATCTTGATGGGTTCAATCCAGTAATGTGTCCTGATTTCTATTATTTGGGTTCATGTGTTGTGTTTGTGTAGGATTTTGAAATCTGTTTTTCAAGTGTAGTGAAGTTTAGATTCTTTGCTTCAGGCTTAATTCTGATTTCTAGTATTGATTAGAGATCTGATTTATTTTGTGGCTCGAAATTATGTTAGCAGCTGAATTGTTAAATGGCAATTGCATATGAATTGGTAAGCATATGAATGGGTTTTGGATTCTTGATGAAAAGAAGTACTCTTGAAGCTGTGTTTTTCGAAAGTAAAATGTTCCAAAATTTCATCATTCTCTCATGATATGAGCTTTCACTAATCATTGTCCTTGTGTGATTCATTCAAGGGGGGAAACCATCATCAATGAGGTAAGATTGAGTGAAAATGGAAATGATCTCAAGACAACAAATTTAGAATTTTTGTACCTTAAATTAATTATTAAGATTGAATGTAAATAGTTTGACACCTAATGATTTATTTACTTTTGTTGAGGAAAAACACTTGTGACTCTGATATTGAAAAAAAAAAAAAAAACTTCAATACTCGAGGGAAGTCCGTTGAAAGATGATTTTTTCTTCACAAAGATGACGGGGAATGGAGTCTGCGGATAAAATGATTCAGACAATTCATGCTGGACAACTTGAGGGAGGTATCACTACTCTTAATTTCTATATGAATCAAAATTGAAATATGGCTTGAAAATGCACTTATGATTGATGGACTAGTCATAATTACGTCTGATAAATTAGTCCGTATGAGAAATATAAATCTAGCATGAGGATATGTAAATATTTGCATCAATAGTCATTTCTAAACTATTATGTTTCGAGAACAAATCAAATATGCACTAATATTTGCGGTAGTGTTAATCTCTTAGTCATTATGCTATGAAAAAATGTGAGATATGAGGTAGCATGCAATCTCTTGGCTAATTGATTGATACTAATCATATACTTGAATGGTGTTGTGAGGTTTAATAAAATCCTTTCGAGATTTATGAACTCATACTCTAATAATGCACCTTCTCTAACTTAGTTAATGATTGCATTGAGCATATGCATATGCATGATGTAACTTAACATTCTTTCAGCATTAGAATTGGCATTGAAATGGTGATTGAGTCATGATGGATGATATTTTAGAAATGATTTTTATTTATGAGTTCAGGAATTTGAGCAGGAGTGTATAATGAGAAACTTAGTCCAATAATTTGGACACTAAATTTGGGATTTATATTTAAATGCGAATATATCTTTTGGTTTCTTGATATGCTTAATTCGATTATCAAGGTTGAATAATGATTTGTTTCTTTTGCTGAGGAAGAACACTTGTGTCTTTAATATTGGAAAATTTTCAATATTAGAGAGAATAGCGCGAACAGATGAATTTCGCTTCACAAAAAGGATGGGGAATGAAGTCCGCAGACAAAGGGACTGAGTCGATCTATGTTTGACAACCTAAGGGAGGTATCTCTACACTTTTCATGTGAATTGAAATTGAAATATTGCTTGAAAATACATTTTTGATTGATAAGCTAGTGTTAAGTACTTCTGAAAAATTAGTTTGTATAAAAAACAAAAATCTCTAATGAGAACATGTGTTAAGTCTGATAAGAATGATCATCTCTCTAATCAATATGCCATGCCAAAAAGTGATTGTGTTAATATTTGCATCAATAGTCATTTATTGACTATTGTGTTGAGAGGGTAAGTAAAATATATGCTAAGGTTAGCAGTAGTGTTCATCTCTTAGCCATTATGCTGTGAAAAATGTGATATGTATTGAGTATGTGATAAGATTCACACGAGAATGCACTTTTTAACGATGTGCACAAAAATATTGGAAAAGCATGTATTAAATCCATGTATAAATTGTTGTTTAACATTTTTGTTGTGAGATGTGTTGTTGAAAGGTCATGAGAAAGAATTCTCGGAGGAGAAATCTCGAGAATATTGCAAACTCTCTTGCGAAAAGGAATGCCAGATCCATTGCAGAAGAATGAAAACAATCTCGCCTGTAGAGCAATGTTCGATATTGAATTTTCAACGAGAAAAACAACTCCCCGAGGAGTATAAACAACTCAGTGAAGAGTATAAAATCGGACTCTGACAAGAGTGTTGATCACTCGCTTCGGAGTATAAACAACTCCCCGAGGAGTATAAACAACTCAGTGAAGAGTATAAAATCGGACTCTGACAAGAGTGTTGATCACTCGCTTCGGAGTATAAACAACTCCCCGAGGAGTATAAACAACTCAGTGAAGAGTATAAAATCGGACTCTGACAAGAGTGTTGATCACTCACTTCGGAGTATAAACAACTCCCCGAGGAGTATAAACAACTCAGTGAAGAGTATAAAATCAGACTCGATGAAAAGGGAGAAACACTTGATCCGGAGTCTAAGGAGCAGATCCACCTCATACCTGGGGGGACAACCTGGGTGGATGCAAACCCTAAAATCAAATGAGAACTCTAAAAATACCACGAGGTATGAGATGAATCCTCTCTGAACATTTTAGTGTTGAAAGATATTCAACTCTGAAATAAATTACGATCTAAATATTTTCATGACTTAGAAAATATTTTGAATGCTAATAGGGTTGAAAGATGTTCAACTCTGAAATGAATTATAATCTAAATATTTTCATGACTTAGAAAATATTTCAAGTGCTAATAGGGTTGAAAGATGTTCAACTCTGAAGATATGATCTAAAATATTTTCATGTGTTTGAAAATATTCTGAATGAATTTGGATGTGAAATATTTTCAAGTGTTTGAAAATATTTTGAATGATTGAACGTTGATTAATTTCAACTATGAAATGAATTGTTGCATGAAATATTTTCATGTGTATGAAAACATTTTGATTGATTGAGTGTTGAATTAATTCCACTCTAAAGTGAATTTGGATGTGAAATATTTTAAAGTGTTAGAAAATATTTGGAATGATTAAATGTTGATTAATTTCAACTATGAAATGAATTGTTGCATGAAATATTTTCATGTGTATGAAAACATTTTGATTGATTGAGTGTTGCATTAATTCCACTCTAAAATAAATTTGGATGTAGAATATTTTCAAGTGTTTGAAAATATTTTGAATGATTAAATGTTGATTAATTTCAACTATGAAATGAATTGTTGCATGAAATATTTTCATGTGTATGAAAATATTTTGATTGATTGAGTGTTGAATTAATTCCACTCTAAAGTGAATTTGGATGCGAAATATTTTAAAGTGTTAGAAAATATTTGGAATGATTTAATGTTGACTATGAAATGAATTGTTGCATGAAATATTTTCATATGTTTGAAAATATTCTGATTGATTACGTGATTGAATTACTTCAACTCAGAAATGAATTTGGATGTGAAATATTTCCAAGTGTTAGAAAATATTTTGAATGATTAAATGTTGATTGATTTTAACACTGAGATGAATTTCCCTTGAAATGAATCGTTACACCAAAATATTTCCAGACGTGAAATATTTTTACTTATGAGAGTAGAAAAATTTTCGACTGAGATGTGAATTCAAGAAGTGAAATATTTTTTAGTTTTTTAAAAATTTTCAACTCACAAGAGATATTATTCTGACCAATCGCATCAGAGACGACGATAGTCCAGAATAGGGGGGAGTGGATGATACGACATAATGGTGTCACATCTCAGAAGAGGCTTCCCTCTACATTTTCGCCACTGATCACATCCGCAATGAATGATAGAATGTCAGGGGACCTCTTATGCTCAGGATAATCTCATATAGTAAAGAATATAAAAACAATAAGTGCAGATGAGACATCTTCCCGACCTCCTCTACTCTGATTTAAATCGGTTATTTTATTCAATGATAACTTTTTATTCCTCATCTGGCGTGTCAAAGGAGAGAAGATTGATCTATGAACTCATATCTGTCGACTAGATAAGATATGTCATTATCGTATTATGACGTGATATATTAAACTACAAACTCTAGAGGAGAATGGTCATTCACACCATTTAGAAATAAAAGGTATAAAACCCCTTCCCTATCCACTATAAGAAGGTAACCCTAATTCTCGAAATGACTATTTTACCCCCAAATGAGTAAGGTATTTAAGATCCCCAATTTTACTTTCTTGGGTTTAAAGTCTCTATTATTACTCCATTACTCTCTCTCTAAAAGATTCGACTCTTTCATATTATATCCTGATTATTCATAAGAATCAGACTGACTTGAGCGTCGGAGGGTCGTCGCCGGACCCCCCTCCGGCCCGGTTTTCTGTGCAGGTCAACCAATCTGAAGATCGAGATGTCCGAGGTCCGTCTCTCAACTACGAACGGGACTTGGTCACATCAGATACATAATTAAGTAAGATTGTAGCTAGGTAGCTAGGTAGATGCAATTGATGAATCCTCATTCATAGCGGACATGAAAAACCACTGGATGACGTCAACATTTTCTCCCGTGGAAGAAGCTGCAGAGAGCCCAACCTGAACCTCCCGAGGGAGAAGGGTCTTCAAGTCATACATATATTCAATACCCGCTGAATCCGGTCCATAGTTGTTCACGTACACCCTTATCCTTTTAATCGGCAAATCGTAGTGCACGGTTGCCGTCACTATTTCCCCTGTCGCAATATCGTATTTCGTAACATTCTGTGATACTACTGAGTTCACGTTGATCCCAACATGCCTAGAATCTGGTTCTCCGCTGGCGTCGAATTCCACTGTGAAAAACGGGGACCCTTCGTTGAGTGCGTCGTAGATTCCCAGGTTCCCGCCTTCTCCCCCCGTGGATTTTGTAGAGTTGACCGGCACGATAAAGAAAGTCATGCCGCCAGAGGGATTGTTGTCTACGGGTGTTATGCGAAAAGTTATGGAGGTCATGAAGTTTGCTTGAATTGGTTGCCCTTGCAGCTCGTCCCATAATAACATGGGCCTCGTGTACAAAACTCTTCCGACGCTTGATGTCTTTGGATTACCCGATGCGGTCAAACTTAGGTAACTCGAACCTGCTGGTACGAACGCATCGCGTTCGTATATCAGGCCGTCAGAGGTTTCGTTGAAAGTGTTGTTAATATCGAACCTCAATGCTTGTGTGTGCACTAGCATCATCATTACCATGTACAAGGAAAGGACAAGAAATTGGCTACTCTTGGAAAAATTAGCCATGATTTGGATGGATGTGGTGGTGAATACCTAATATTTATTACCTTCACTTCACTCCTAGATTAACCAAAAATATTAACACTTGAAAATTTCCCCATATATATATATATATATGAGTCCATCATATAATGGCCCCTAGTCAAACCCATGCAATCAAATGCTTTTTTTAAATATATCTACATGCAATTAATATATATAGATCCGTAATTTAAGATCATACAGTATTCCATGTGATGTTCTCCTGCTGTGGTGCGTAACTCAACAACCATATCCACTTAGATATTAATTAGTAATATTTTAAGATGAATCTGAATCTCACAACTTCTTTATTTCCATTAGTTAATGTGATTTACTTCTCAAGTTCTCATGTGCATGTGTAGACGTTCATAGAAAAAACTATTATCGGGAATATATAAATATTTGTTAAGTAATTTCAGTCGATTAGACGTCTCCAACCAAGTAGAACACTTGAAGATATAAGAAATAACTGCTCTAGGATAGTAATTCGAAAAGTAAGCAAAGAGACAAACAACACACAAAGAATTTAAATGGTTCGATCAATATGCGATATCTACATCCACTGGACCAGACGAGTACTTCTTTGATTGATCAAGAATGTTTACACACTCATTCACTCGGAATAGGATATTTCCTCACTTCACTCGTGAACTCACACAACTCAAAGATTACAATCGTACTTGCATCCAAAATCATAAAAATCTACCTTTACAATGTACACATACAAGAGTATATAAAGACCAAGATAGTTGCTGCTGTTAGGAACTGTTTAAGTAGTTATCAACTGTTTGCAACCGCTTATAACAACCCATGTGCTCTGTTATTGTCCAACTGAAATGGTAGTTATGCGCTCAAGTAGTTGTAACTGTAATACAGTTAGTTATACTAACTAACTTTCATATCAGAAGACTTGTCCATAAAGATCAGAACACTACTTAGTGTTCTGATACTCAACTCTCCTGTTCTTGTGATCAAAAGCTGACTCTGCTGATAGACTCCATATTGTGCTAATCTTTTACTGTGCTGATAGTACTTTGCTGATATACCCTGCTGCAGTACTGTGCTGATATACTCTGCTAAAGTACGGTGCTGATCCAGTATTGTGCTGACCCAGTACTGTGCTGATCTGACCAACTGTGCTGAACTCTAAGTATTACCTCCTCAACTGATTGAAAACCTTCAACTCATCTGATTTCGGCCTAAGTCATCTTATCTAATCCTATCAGCTCACTACTTACTATGCTAACTATGATATTATGAGATAACAATCACAATTCTCCACCAAAAACATAAACAACAACACTATTCTCCTCAAAGAATAACCTCCACTAGTGATCTTCTGCCACAAGAACAATTGCCTTCTCCTCAGAGGAATTAATGCAGTCCAATAAGTCTAAGACACAAGCCAAACTTCTCTTTTGGCAATGCCTTAGTGAATGCATCAGCAGGATTCTCCTCTGTAAAAATCTTCACTACCTGGACCACCCTCTTCTCTACAATATCTCTTACAAAGTACAGCTTTACATCTATATGTTTAGTTCTCTCATGATACTCCTGATGCTTTGCAAGATGTATTGCACTTTGGTTATCACAAAAGACAGTCACACTTCTTTGTGATATACCAAACTCCTTCAAGATTCCCCTAAGCCACATGCTCTCCTTAACTGCTTCAGTCAAGGCTACATATTCTGATTTTGTAGTAGATAATGCAACTACGGACTGATGTATTGACCTCCATGATATAGTTGTACCAAATAAGGTGAATATATACCCTGTCAAGGACTTTCTTGTGTCTACATTGGCTGCATAGTCGGCATCAACATATCGCACAAGTGCTTCTGCCGCATCTGATATTATCTGAAATTTCAGACCCTTCTCAGCTGATCCCAGAACATATCTCATGACCCACTTAACTGTCTCCCAATGACTTAAACCTGGATCACTAATGTATCTGTTGATTACACTCATTGCATGAGTTAAATCAGGTCTACAACACACCATAGCATACATTAAACTCCCTAACACTTGAATGGATAGCTTCTGATGCTGACCAATTGGTGCAGAAACTGACTTAGCTTGGTTCATCCTGAATCTCTCTAACACCTTCTTAAGATAGGTAGGCTGACTAAGCTGAATTGCTCCCTCAACTCTACTAATCTCCATCCCAAGAATCACTTTAGTTTCACCAAGATCTTTCATCCCAAACTCCCTTTTGAGAATCTCTTTCACCTGATTGATACTGTTAATAGACTCTCCTGCTATTAACATATCATCTACATACAACAGAAGATAGGTAACTGAACTCCCAACTCTCCTGAAGTAAACACAACTGCCATACAAGCTTCTTGCAAAATCAGTTGAGCAAATGTACTCATCAAACCTTAAGTACCATTGTCTAGGGCTTTGTTTGAGGCCAGAGAGTGATTTTCTGAGTAAGCACACTTTGTCTTCTCCATCTTATATGTCCAACCCTTCTGGTATTTTCATGTAGATCTTCTCATCTAAAGTCCCATGAAGAAATGTTGTGGTCACATCCATTTGATGCAGCTCCAGTTCATACTGAGCAACCATAGCCAACAAGATTCTGATGCTACAATGCTTTACAACAGGTGAGAAGATTTCATTAAAGTCAATACCTTCTTTCTGTGTAAATCCTTTAGCTACAAGTCTTGCCTTGTACCTAATCTTGCCACCTCTCTGAGCCTCCACCTTCTTCTTGTAAATCCACTTACACCCCACAAGTTTCTTGTTCTTAGGTCTCTCAACAATCTCAATATCACTATGAGTAGTCTCCTCCTCATCTGGATCAATCTGATCTTCAGTTAGTGTTCTGGTGTCAGCATTCTCCACATCAACATGTGTCTCATCTGGTTTGTTGTGTACTGCACCTGAATTTTCCTCTTCTTTCAGTGACATTCTACTTTCATCAAAAGTTACATCTCTGCTGATAATACACTTCTGCATCCCAGCTTCTAGGCACCACAACCTATACCCTTTCACACCTGAAGGATACCCTACGAACACACATTTCAAGCTGGGATCAAGGCTCAAGCTTATCTTGCTTGACATGGGCATATGCTAAACAACCATAAACTTTCAAATTACTGTACTCAGCTGCATGGCCAGACCATAACTCTTCTGGGGTTTTAAATTTCACAGCTGAGAAAGGGCTTTTGGTTATCAAATAGGCAGCTGTTGACACTGCTTCTCCCCAAAATACTTTAGGCAATCCAGAGCTGCTCAACACGCACCTGACCTTCTCAAGCAAAGTCTGGTTCATTCTCTCAGCTACTCCATTCTGCTGAGGTGTACCTGGTACTGTTCTATGCCTCACTATACCCTTCTTTTTGTTAAAATCATTGAACTCTTCTGATATAAACTCCAGCCCATTATTAGTTCTCAAATGTTTGAGCTTCTTTCTAGAGACATTCTCAACCTCAGTGAGCCATTCCTTGAACTTTTCAAATGCTTCTGACTTGAATTTCAGGATAGTGATCCATACCTTTCTTGAGTAGTCATCTATGATAGACATGAAATATCTCCCACAACTTCTGGTATGATTCCTAGATGGCCCCCATAAATCTGAATGGACATAGTCCAAAATTCCTTAGGTAAAGTCTGAACTCTTTCCAAACTTCAATCTCTTGGATTTTCCAAGAATGCAGTGCTCACACAAATCAAGCTTTGTGATCTTGTCACCACATAGCAATCCTTGCTTACTTAGCTCAAGTAGGCCCTTCTCTCCTACATGGCCTAGTCTTCTGTGCCACAACATTGAGTTGTCTTGCACTCTTGCCACATCTGATCTGCCAATCACTGTTCCTCCCTTAAGAAAGTAGAGATCATTCATTCTCTCAACTTTAAGAGCAGTAAGCTCCCCCTTTGAGACTCTGGGCTCTCCATCTTCTGACTGGAATTTGTAGCCCATTGAATCCAGCATATCAAGAGATATCAAATTTCTCTTGAGTTCAGGAACACACCTGACCCTCTTGAGAATCCTCACTACTCCATCATACATCTTCAAGTGTACTGTACCTTCACCTTTGACTTTGCAAGTGTGATCATTCCCTAACAACACAGAACCACCATTCTGATGCTTAAAATCATGAAACCAATCTCTTCTTTGAGTCATGTGGAAAGAGCACGTTGAATCTAAAATCCAATCTTGTTGTTCTTTAATGGAAGTGATGGATAGAGACTGAGCTGACTCATAGCCCTTCTGCTCCTTATCCTCTTGGGTTTAATTTGCTTGATTCTTATCAACAGGGTTCTTGGGACCAGATTTTCTCATAAGCTATTTGTACTTGAAATAAGTACTCTTATAGTTGATTCGGTTATAAAATGCATAAGATTTCATGTGTTTTAGTGATAAACTTTGAGGGGTTTTCATGCATTTTCAAACTAATATGCTTGATTTGATTGAGAAAGGTGTTTGAGCTCGTTTTGTAGGAATACGATGTGAATTAGACATTAAAATCGCAAAAATGAGTGGTCAATCATCATTTACACTCACTGTACTGAAGAAAGAATTGCATTATTGGATTCGTCTCGAAAAATGGAGTGGAATGGAAAAAAGAATCAAGTCAATCGGAGGTCGGAAGCTCGAGATATAAAGGGACGAAGACAGAGGATATAAAGGGACGAAGACAGAAGATCTGCACCCACCTTTTTGATAAGTGCACCCCCTGCGCGTATTTTTGGCCAAAAATAACTTACGAAGTTTTGGCCTGGCCGGGCCACTTGTTCCAGCCCATTTCGCGCAAACAACTTGTCCGCCCGGCCACGCCACTTACCCACCCGGCGGAGTGGACCCATTTTCGGGGTTTTTAGCTAATTTTCTCCATATTTCAAGGGCCTAATTGCAAAATTAATTCAAGACTTCTGCCCCAACTATAAATAGACCAAATTTGAGTTTTACAAGGGAGTCTTACTCCTTTTACAAGCTTTCTTCACACACATTCACATAGTAGTAGGTGTTTTTCATAGATTAGTTTAATTTCTTCATTAGATTAGATAGATTAGTGGTTTTTACTTCGAATCAAGCTACGATTATCATCGGGCATCGTCTATTACATCGGTTTGTAGCTAAATTCTCATGATCAAGGTGATATTATTTTATTTTGCAATTCAATTTAGTATTTTCTTAGTTACTTCAATCTTTTTCTATTTTACCAATAGTTTGGTGTTATTTGTTGTTTTAGCCATGGATTCCTATCATATAACCATGGGCTAAGTTCTAATTGCCTAGGGTGTGGAAGATTTGGTGGTTAAATGGTGTAATTATGGATTGATTACATGATTAGCTTAGGAATTGGGTGTATATGTTTCTAGTGTTGTAATTTCCATGATTCAATTGATTAATTCACCCTATTAGCTAGCATTGTTAGTTTTGTCGACTTCAACGACCGTATTGGGTTGCATGATTAAGAGTGTGTGTATGAGCTTGAATTAATCGATTAGAAGTAACATAGTAATTAGCTACACCGACCGGGGGTTGATTGCTTAGATCGACGACACTAGACACTAGTCGATTAGAGGTCGTCTATTAGATTAGTGAGAGGGCGTCTCATAAACATTAGTAACCGTGTTGAACGTGTTTATGAGACACTATCCTACGAGCTTATGGTATTGATTAGACTTTATAATTGCTAATTGATGCACGTGTTCACCTAAGCCTCACAAGGGATTGGTCGACACACACGAGTGATAGCCTTTAGCTTTACCCAATACCTTAAGTTTAATTTATGTGATTTAGTCCATTAATTCACCACACAACCTACAAAATGGATACACCCGAGGCAATACTCTCTCACTTTGCACTTTCGAAAGGAAGTTAGATATCTTGTTATTTCATTTGTCCATTTCTTCTTGTCTTAGTTCATCTAGTTTCGTACTTGTGTTTTAAATTCCCAAAAATCCAAACAAACACGTTTAGTTACTACAATAGCATGAATACTCATAACTTTAGGGATTCACTTGCATTCAATTAAATCATTGGAACGAACAAACTACTTGGTCATGCTTACGTACTACAATCGGACCCATACGCTTGTGGGGATCGTATTGTTAAGTTCTTTAAAAAGTGTTGAAAAACGACACAAGTCAATAGTGCCCAGGTTTGTTGCAGTGGTGACACACTACTTCCCCTTGATTTGACATTGCTGATTTTCCCTCATCTGCTCCCTTGGGTTGACTAGACTCCTTCTTGGAGGCAGATTTCTTCTGTCCTCCCTTGATTGCCAATCCTTCTCCACTGCTACTTTTATCTCCTTGAGATGTCTTATTATGTAGTAGCTTGAATTTGACAGCCAAGATCACATCCTCCAATGTGATTGCCTCCTTTCTACCATACAAGATGGTGTCCTTTGGAATTTCAAAGGACTTAGGAAGAGCACTCAACAACATCAGAGCCTTATCCTCTTCTTCAAGCTTGACATCCAAATTCTCTAGATCATCAAGTATCTTGTTGAACTCATCTAGCTGCTCCGTAATGAGTTTGTCATCTCCCATTCTAAAGGCATATAGCTTCTGTTTTGAATAGAGTCGGTTAGCAAGAGTTTTCACCATATAT
The DNA here is from genome assembly GCA_963675135.1 of Galeopsis tetrahit. Lineage (NCBI taxonomy): Eukaryota > Viridiplantae > Streptophyta > Magnoliopsida > Lamiales > Lamiaceae > Galeopsis > Galeopsis tetrahit. Next base: position 94,186,247 of record OY776119.1, read on the forward strand.
AGCTTCTCAAGCTTATCCCAAACCTCCTTCGCTGACTTCTCTTTAGCAACCTCCCTCAAGACCTTATCTCCAAGGCAGAGTAGGATCGTGCTTCGAGCTTTTCTAAGAAACTTGCTCCTTTTAGCCGCAACTGTTGCAGTTTCTTCTGCAATCTTTTCGGATTCTTCGAGAGCCTCGAATAATCCTTGTTGTTCAAGGAGGGCCTGCATCTTGACCTTCCACAGCCCAAAATCTCCCGTGCCTGTAAACTTCTCTATGTTGTACTTGGTAGAATTCCCCATCTTAGATTTGCAGCTACTTCAGTTTTCCACAGACGGCGTCATTTGTCAAGTAATTCAAGTCGATTAGACGTCTCCAACCAAGTAGAACACTTGAAGATATAAGAAATAACTGCTCTAGGATAGTAATTCGAAAAGTAAGCAAAGAGACAAACAGTACACAAAGAATTTAAGTGGTTCGATCAATGTAATCTACATCCACTGGACCAGGCGAGTACTTCTTTGATTGATCAAGAATGTTTACACACTCATTCACTCGGAATAGGATATTTCCTCACTTCACTCGTGAACTCACACAACTCAAAGATTACAATCGTACTTGCATCCAAAATCGTAAAAATCAACCTTTACAAAGTACACATACAAGAGTATATAAAGACCAAGGTAGTTGCTGATGTTAGGAACTGTTTGAGTAGTTATCAACCGTTTGCAACCGCTTGTAACAACCCATGTGCTCTGTTATTGCCCAACTGAAATGGTAGTTATGCCCTCAAGTAGTTGTAATTGTAATACAGTTAGTTATACTGACTAACTTTCATATCAGAAGACTTGTCCATAAAGATTAGAACACTACTTAGTGTTCTGATACTCAACTCTCCTGTTCTCGTGATCAAAAGCTGACTCTGCTGATAGACTCCATACTGTGCTGATCTTTTACTGTATTGATAGTACTGTGCTGATAGTATTGTGCTGATAGTACTGTGCTGATATACTCTGCTGAAGTACAGTGCTGACCTAGTACTGTGCTGATCTGACCAACTGTGTTGAACTCTAAGCATTACCTCCTCAACTGATTGAAAACCTTCAACTCATCTGATTTCGGCCTAAGTCATCTTATCTGATCCGATCAGCTCACTACTTACTGTGCTGACTATGAGATTATGAGATAAGACCCACAATATTAATACCAATAACATAATTATACAAAAATAATAGAGATTATTACGCCTGGAATTCGATGAGAAGCTTTAACACTTCAAAAAAAATCACAAAAAAAATACTCCCTCCGTCTAATTTTATTATTCCCACTTTTCGTTTTTGGTTGTCCAATTTTATTATGCCCATACCCTTTTTGGAAACAATACTATTCATACTATTTTATCTCCACCCTTCTACCATCACTTATTTACCCACTTTGCAATTCACTTTATTTATAAACAGTCATTTATTTATAAATGGACCCCACAATACCCCCATCATACCCTCAACTTATCTACTTTATGAATAAACTAATCAATATTCATTAAATTAAACCCGTGCCAGAAGAAGTTGGCATAATAAAATTGGACGGAGGGAGTATTTTAGTCCTGTAACTTAGGTTGAGTCCAATTTTAGTCCTGTAATTTTGTACTTTCTCAATTTTAGTCTCGAAAGATATTAATTTTAGTCCTGAAAGTATCGAATTTAGTCCTGTAATTTGAGCAAAGTTCAATTTTAGTCATGTAACCTTGCATTTCCTCAATATTAGTACTGCAACTTTGCACTAAAATTAGAGAAAATAAAATATTTAGGTCCCAAAAAAGATACCGTTTAGCCCATAATTTCGTAACTTGGTTCATTTACGTTATTTTTCTTTATTATGCAAATTGTAAATAATGACAATTGTAATTTTTTTGTATCCACATGACATTTGTTTTTTCACGCTATACAAGTCAAGCTCGGCCAAGTTACAATTTCAATCAGTTAACCATAATTTTTATGCCCACATGAGTGAAACGATGCCGTTTTGGTGTTTCTATTAAAAATTGGACGTGAATTAATGAATTTACAAAATTATGGAATTAAAAAAAAAATTATCTTTTTCGGGAAGTTTTTTAAAAATGTGAAAGTTAATTAAGGGTCGTAAATAAAAAAAATTCTCCCAAAATTGATACCGTCAAGATTAAAACTGGGAAAGTACACTATTACAGGACCAAAATTGATATCTTTAGAACTACAATTGAGAAGGTGCAAAGTTACGGAACTAAAATTGATACCTTTAGGAATACGTCTACGTACAATTGAGAATGTACTAAGTTACATGACCAAAATTGGATTCGACTTGAATTACAGGATTAAAACTAATATTTTCTCTCGATAAATCTGTATATAACTTTTTTTATTAGTTCAACTAAACGCATTAAAATCAAAATTAATGAATATATTGAATATAGTATAAAAGAATTCAAATAGAAATTTTATGTAATCAATTCTAATTTATCCCATGACTCATTTTAAGTAATGAATTGTATATTACCATTTCTGTCCCAAAAACAAAATTATCAGCACATGGCAATCGTAAGATGCATATGGTAATAAATTTGATCTTATCAATAGCATAGGAAACATCAAACAAGCTATATTTTTCTTATTGAAAATGAGAATCCCAATTTTCAAATACTGAGGCACGCATTTCAAAATAAATAAAAAATTTTGGGACTGTTATTATTCAGAGCAAAGTTTTTCAATTTTTAATAGGATTCTGAGCAAAGTCAATACATGGAAGTTAGTGGTTTTGCGTCCTTCTCAATATACTCGATGATACATGATCTTTCATGTACGTCTTTTTCCACGTACTATATTTAGTATATACCTATATATAAGAATGGATATTATAGATCGAAATTAAATAATAAATTTACCCTTTTCATTTATATTCTAATTTTTATAGTCTAGGTAGAAAGAAAAATAAATAAAGTAATAATATATATATATATATATATTTTTAATTTATATCTATATGTGACGGGTCTGAAGCGGGTTTCGGCAATAACATTACTAGTTGCAGACCGGACGGATCTATACCCAGTTTGACATAAGTTGCAATTTCCCCAAAGTTAAATTAAATATTATAATAAAGCATTAATTATAAAAATACAGATAATGTCCTGATAATTGGACAATTAATATCAATTGTTGGAATCATATCTGTTGTAGTATAGCTAGAGAATGAGCCTCTGTCCTGCCCTTTGGAATATTAAAACAATACAAATCTCACCAACCTCACCAACGGTACCCTTTCAAAGATCTTTTAATTTATATATATATATATATATATATAAAATAAAAAAATTGCACTTTTGGTCCGTTAAAAATGTTTCCGTAATTTTTCATACACTTTTAGTCCTATATTAAATATTCATTAATTAACGGGTGAAAATTGTGTGAACAGTTAAAGACGGCACATTTGATCATGTAAGAATGAGATAAATAGTAGTAAATTTATATTTTCTCTATCTGATTCTCACTTTCCTTTCTTGTCTGTTCAATTTTTTAATTTCCATTTGTGAAAAATGAAATATTACTCTCTTTCACTACTTTATTTCTACTTATCTCTATCCACAATCTTTCACTTTATTTACATAAACAATCAATTTTTTTTAAAACTCGATCGTGTTCAACTTAAATGTGAATTATATAATTGGACGGAGGAAGTATTTCGTTTGAGTAGGATGCAGTAGGAGTGATCGAAACTCACGTGAAATCAATATTTTTTTGTGATGATGGTTATTATTTTATTATTATTATTTGACAGGGTAATAATTAGGTGAAAGAAAATGAGAGTAAATGAATAAGTGGGACAAAATAGGAGAAAAATGGTCTTTGATGAGAGCTGGTGAGTGCCTAAACAACACAAATATATAGTTTGCAAAGGTTTTTGTGAGGTTTATTTCATAATCTTAGATCAGCAGAGTTTTAGTCTGCTGATGTACTCAGCTTGTTGGGAGTATCAGCTGATGGTAATCTGCTGGTGAACTCAGTTGTTGGGCGTATCAGCTGATGATGGAGTCAAGCAAGCTAACTTTGGCCTGATCAGATGAGTTGGAAGTTTCCAGTCAGATGAGACGGTGATGCTTAGAGTCTCATCAGATGAGGTGATCAGACGATGTCATATCAGTTGAGAAGATGTCTAGTAGCGGGGTTAGTCTTTTGACTAAGTGTTTGGATATCAGAAGAGAAGAGGGAGATCTTCTAGTTGTCTTCTGATCGATGTCATCTATTACGAGAACAAGTGACATTGCGATCAATTTAGATTGGACAGTGTTGGAAACGTGAGTTTGTTAGGCAGTTACAACAACCTCAATCAACCCTCGATCTCTATAAATACTCCATAACTTTTAATTGTAAAGTTTGACGCGTACTAGCATTCGTTCTTGAGTTGTTAGTTCACGAGAGAAGTGAGGATAAATCCCTTTTCGAGTGAATGAGTGTGTAAACATTCTTTTATCAATCAACATTGAAGTCGTGTGTCCAGTGGATGTAGATCAAGTTGATTGAACCACTTAAATTCTTGCGTGCTCTGTTTTCTGTTCTCGTTTATATATTTGTGAATTGCTATTTTTATTGGAATGTTTCTGGATCGTTTTCTGTAAGGTTTAGAGACGTCTAATCTTGCGGATTACATGACAGTTTCTATAACATCTTTAACAACAATGTTAATTTTTCAAATGCTCGGGAGATAGATTTTGGAGCATTTGATATTGTAGCTAGCTACTCCAAAACTAGCTATTAGAAATGGACTTGAAACTTAATTATGATCAATGAGAGACTTATTAATAACTGTTAGTAATCACAGAAGTTTATTTATCTGCCCTACCGAAAGACACTCCTTACCAGAATTTTGAGCAGACGTAATAATGATCTTTGTGATTTTTTTAAAGTTAAAGTGCACGTACATCTCAAATTTAATTTACTTTTAAAGAACAGGGAAATACATATACTATGCTAAAAGAGTCCAGAAGCTTACACTTTTAGGCTTCTTAAGGTTTCCGATTTACTGATCTTCAATCTCTCAGCAAGAACCGGCCCGGAAAAAACGAAAGCCTTGTCGTTAATGGAGAAAGTTTCACCCCTGCCGCCATTGAAGCACTGCTAAAAAGTTATGCAAGACAAACAAATTAAATTACAATTAATTAAATACATGACACAAGTATTTTCTCCATTATGATGTTGTCTCACATAAAGCCGCACATCAAAAGTATATTAGTCATTTTATATGAAACATCTTAATAAAATGACAATTAATTAAATTAAAGTTATTATATACATTGTGTAATGATTGTTTAGTAAATAAGTTTTGACATTTTTGGGACTGCATGGGGTGGGGGGAAGAAAGGTCACAAAATAAGAATAGATGAAGCTAAGGGGAAAAATCTTCCATCCGGGATATCTGCTCCGAGGAATTTATGAGGCTGCAGGGCATTACAACTTGTAGAAATATATATAGGAGACCTTTTTTTATATATATATCCAATTCTTACCATGATTTTATCTTTATATTTATATCGCAGATATATAGAGCAAATTAAAGAAAAGATGACCATCTTATTAATAGTACATAAAATTGACGATACAAAGTGATGGTCATCGACTTGTAGTCGAAAGATCTCAGGCGACATATTGCCTAATAATATTGGTATTATCCTCGGCCTCGGGCCACATAAAGGACGAGAAATACCACTGGATTACGTCGAAATTGGCAGCAAGATCAGGCCCCGTAGAAGCAGAGAGTCCAACTTGAACCTGCTGAGGAAGAAGGGTCTTCAAGTCATACACATATTCAACACTCGCACCACTCGTAATATAGTTTTCGACGAGCACCTTTATCGTTCTACTGGGCGCATAGTAGTTTATGGTTAACATCACAGGTAGCCCTGTCGCCATATTGTATGTCGTAACATTCTGTGATACTGCTGAGTTCACGTTGATCCCAACACGCCCAGCACGGGCGTCCAATTCCACTGCGAAAAAGGGGGACCCTTCCTTCAGTGCGTCGTAGATTCCCAGGTTGTCGCCTTCTTCCCCCCGTCGATTTGGTAGAGCTGACAGGTGCGATAAAGAAGGTCATGCCTTCAGCGGGACTGTTGGGTGATATGCGAATATTCATGTAGGTCATGAAGGATGCATGTCGCCCTGGGCCCCATAATGTGAAGGGGGTGGTGTACAAAACTCTTCCAACACTTGATCTCTTTGGATCAAAGGGTGATGTCCCCTTCCCTATCAAACTCAGGTAACTCGTACCTGGGGGTACGTACGCGTTCGTATATCAGGCCGTCGGAGATTTGGTTGAAAGAGTTTTTAATATCGAACATCAATGGTTGTGACTGTGACTGCACCACCATCATCATTGCCATATTGGACAAGCTAGAAAGGACAATAAATAGGTGCAGGCTACTGTAATTGCAGGATAAATTAGCCATCTTTGATTTGGATGGATGTGGTGGTGAATATATACCTAATCTTACCTTCACTTCACTCCTATTTATACTAGTACTATTTCAATTAACCAAATTAATATATATAAAATTGCAATTATCCATATATAGAAAGGATATATATATATATATGAGTCAATCATATATTAATGGCCTGCCCTAGTCAAACCCATGCAATCAAATGCTTTTTTAAATATCTACAATATATTAATATAGATCCGTAATTTAAGATCATATATACAGTATTGCATGTGTTCTCTGTTGTGGTGCGTAACTCAAGAACCATACCCACTTAGATTATAGATATATATCGTAGAATTAAATTTATAATATTTTAACATGAATCTGAATCTCACACTTAGTTAATGTGATTTACTTCTTCTTAGGGTATATATCATTCAAAATAGAATTTATACCACTACATAATATCCTTGCATAAAACTCCAATTTTTCTTGTAAAAAGAGAGGTTTAACACAGAAATTATTTACATCACAAAAAAGATAAAATTTCTCATAAATTGGTAAATTTAAGTCCAATTTCGCATTTTTTTTTACGTCTAATAATGAGAAAAAAAAAATTATTTACTGTCTCATAACTTTTACCATATTAGAAAAATGTCCTAAAAAGAAAAAAAAAATTATGTTCCATAATTTCGTAAATTGATTAATTTATGTCATTTTTCTTCATTATGCAATTATAAATAGTGTCTTGTAATTATTTCTTATTCCACATTGCCGTTGTTTTTCCACGCTATACAAGTCGACCTCGACCACATTACAATTTCCATCGATTTCTCATATTTTTATGCACACTTGACAAAAGTGTGAGGTAAACAACGTCGTTTTGGTGACTCGGACAAAAATTGAATGTAAATTAATTAATTTACAAAATTTTGGGACATAAACTAATTATTTATCTTTTTAGGACGTTTTCATAAAAGATACTCCCTCCGTCCAATTTTATTATGTCCACTTCTTCGGGCACGGGTTTTAATGAATATTGATTAGTTTATTGATAAAATAGAAAAGTTGAGGGTATTGAGGGGTCCATTAGTAAATAAATGATTTTTTATGAATAAAGTGAATGACAAAGTGGATAAATAAGTGATGGTAAGAGGGTGACCATAAAGTAGTATGAATAGTATTGTTTCAAAAAATGGTATGGACATAATAAAATTGCACAACCAAAAAAGAAAAGTGAGAATAATGTGACAGAGGAGTAAAAGTTATGTAACATGAATATTTTTTTATCAAAAGAGTTCTATAAACATAATGTGTACCTATCGTTTTGTTGATCAGATCTATTGGAAGAATAGGCGCGACTCCAACGCACCCCTAGCATATGTTTAAATTTTAAAAACTTTGATTTTTAAATACTACCACGTTTCAAATTACAATATTTAAATAATATATATACCATTAAGAAAAGATGGTGAAGGTACAAGGAGTACCTAGTCCAACTTGAAAAGGAGCAACTTTACGCTACAATAAACCAAACAATCATAATCTGGATGGTTTTATCTGTAACTCTATATATATATTGTGAAAATAGATTATGCCATCTTCTCTTCTCTAGCTAAAAAAAGTATTTATAAAATTTATAATTACTGGATTTCTAAAAATAATTTAGTCATATACTTCCTGCATCCTTTTAAAAGTACGTTGTCAATTTATTTTTTCGTACGTACTTTGATTACATGAAAATATATATAGTTTTATTTGTGTAGGAAATTGTTGAAGTAGGAAAGAGAAAAAGTAGAGAGAGAAGAAAAGGAAAAAGATAGAGACATATAGTGGATTTTACAAAAAAAAAAAAAGGGTAAATAAGTAACTTTTGATAGAACATCAAAATGAAAAAAATAGTAACTTTTGAAGGTACGAAGAGAGTATAAATTAGCAACAACATTGACTCGATGGTGTTATACCTAGTCAAAGAGGTCAATCTTTGACAAGTCAATCCTAGTCATCATCTTACGTGGCGAGGACCAGTCAACAAAGTCGTGCGACGACTAGTCAACAAGACCAAGAAAATGTAATAGATTTAATGTATTTAATATATTTAAGTGCTCGTCTAAAGATGTTGGCGAGCACTGTCTTAGTTAGCTGCTCGCCCAAATGTGTGGCGAGCACGTGCCTATTCTTAGTTAAGAGAAGTTTTAGTATTGAAGTCTTGGGAGACAGCATGGCCCAGCTCCTCGGCACCTCGGCGAGGACGAGCACCTGAGGCGGTTTAGCATTAAATGCGCCATCAAATCACCTTTTCGGGCAGAGTGAAGGTCCAATCTGGAGGCACCACGTGTAAAGGGCAGGCAGCCCCTAGAAAACAGTATATAATGCCCATTTGGGCTCATTTGTAACACAAGTTAGAATTTCACACAATCACCCTCAACCCAAAGCAATAAACACTCCCAAAGCTCTCAAGCTTTTAGCTTCTCCAAGAAGCTATATCCTTGTTCTTGATCTTTCTTGTTTAGTTCTTCATTAAAGATCATCAAGATCATCATATTAATCCATATAAACGCGTAATAACCCCCGTATAAATTATATGTTTGTATTGTACTAAGAACAGCCTACATCCAAGTCAACCCGAATTAAGTGCATACAACATTTGGCGCTAGAAGGAGGGGATCTTTTACGTGTTTTATCATCAAAGTTTCGTCCGATCAACGAGCGATCGGTTAGCAAACTCCTTGTTTCAAGTTTTAATCGGTGTATCTACTGTTTAGAGCATCATCTACGATCTTTAGTGTTCTTCGTGTTCTTGAACATTTTCAGTTTTCGTAGCATATTTTGGAGTTTGATCTCTTTGTATTTGTGTTTTCAAGCTTCTATTGTTGTTACTTTGCTAAACTAGTAGTTGTAATAGCACGTTCTTCTGCGTAAGAACTTTAATCTTTCGTTTTTAGATCTTTCCTTTGTAATCTAAGAAGAGACACTCTTTAAACGATGTCTCAGCGTACTCCGCAAGACGGGATCTTGCCATCCGGAGGGAACGAGCACCCTCCGCCACCGGCAAATCCTTTTGCAAACTTGAACATGGGGGATATCCTTAATGACCCCCAACACTTGAAAGACCTATCGGACTACCTCCTGGCGAGGAGGAGGCAGAACGAGAAGGAAGAGCTCGAGAAGGCCAAAGATCGGGCTTTCGTCGAGGCTCGCAAAAACAGGGGGAACGAGGATGACCGTTCCTATCACTCACATTCTGCTCATCCCCAAGATAAAGGCAAAAACAAAGTCGGCGAGTCCTCCCACAATAGCCAGACGGGAGACTCACGACAAAGGAATTCGGTTTTCGACCGAATGAACGACAATGATGGAAGGGCTCCTCGCCGAGTACCTTTCAACGTGGACGGCCGACCAGATAAGGGCGACCGCCACCATCGCACTGATAGACAGGGTGGGACCGGCGAAGGGTTCGCGAGCTCCAGCGAAGAGTTATCGCGGCCACCATTCTGACAGGCACTCTCCCAGGCGATCACGTCATGATGATCGCCCGGCCATATCCCATGGGAGTCGACGTGACGAGAACGTCGTTCCCCGAGCTCAAACTGCCGAGGAGGGGCAAATCGCCCAGTTCCTCGAAACACAAAAGTTAATGAAACAAGAGATGGACGCTCTGTGAGCAGAGGTGGTCGCCTCGAAGCAAGGGACCACACCGCCGATCAGTCTGCCCGCACCTCCACTAAGTGTTGCAATCCTTACCGCCCCCATTCAAAGGAAGATCCAAATGCCCTCCATGGCGGCATATGATGGGATGTCCGACCCCAGAGTACACTTGTCCAAGTACTCCAACTATATGGCCTCAATCGGGGCAACGGACGCCACACAATGCAGAAACTTCTCCTTAACTTTGGGAGATCGGGCTCATCGTTGGTACACAACTTTGGGTGCCGGATCAATTACATCATTCCACGAGCTGGGACAATACTTTCTGACCTACTACGGGTCCATTGCTGCTCGCCCGGCATCAAAGCAACGTTTAGCTAACGTCCGCCAATCTGTGAATGAGTCGGGAAAGGACTTCATCGAGCGCTTCGATAGGCTGGTGATCGATGGAGAGGCCGTAAACGATGAGACGAAGCTGATCTCGGCCGTTTCCGGTCTAAGGATAGGTACCAAGCTGTGGGAATCTATCCATATTACTTTCCCAGTTTCTTATGCGGACTTCCACACGAGGGCTGGGAACTTCATCCAAATGGAGGAAATAATGGACGCTGCCAAGGCTAACGAGCAGCCTGACACGTCCAAAAGAGTGTGGCCCAAGAAAAACACTAACACTGGGGAATCTTCCCAGCCCAAGAAGGCGACCACTCAAACTGGCAGTGCTCGCCCAGCGAACTTCAGGCCGTTCGAGGAGGTGCCTGAGATCATCCAGTTCAGGGAGGCCCTCACCGTGGATTCTAGGGGCATCTACGACGCAATCAGGGGGAAAAATCTGCTCCCCCAAGCAAAGCCCATGCATACGAGCGATGCAAATCTTGATGGTAGTAAATTTTGCAACTACCACAACTCTGTCGGCCACCACACCAATGGGTGCCGAGACTTGGTGATAAATCTCTTCAAACTTTACAATGAGGGTAAGCTCACCCAATTCATCATGTCCGGAGGTGGAAACGGCGACAACAGGGGCAAGAAGCGTCGCGACGACAGCGGCGGCGACCTGCGCCAACAGCTGAACCGTCCCAAGCTAACTCCTCCCATGCTAACACATCCTGGTGGCGACATCGATAATGTGGGAGGAGAATGCCATATGATAGAAGGCCCTTTGGGGGGGACTCAATCCGGAGTCGCTCTATCTGTTCGCCGGGCTCAGGGCGAACAGCGAGCACTCAACAACGTGCACCAGGTGTGCGTCGCTCCAACTGCCGAGAAGCCTCCTTCTCATCAAATCCGTTTCACGGACGACGACCTGAACGGCGTGGTGCAGCCAAACAATGATGCTTTGGTCATCACGGGAAAGATAATGGGAACCATCGTCCATCGAATGATGGTCGACACTGGGTCATACACCAACATCCTTTTCAAGCAAACTTTGGATGCTCTTGGTGGATATGCAGATTACATCGAGCCTTGCGACGATATAATCGTAGGGTTCGGGGACACGCGCAACCTTTCCATTGGGAAAATCAGACTGTCTTTAGAGTTGGCATCGTCAAAAGAGCCTGAAATGCACCATGCTAGACAGCTCGACTTCTTGATCATCGACATGCCATCATCCTACAATGCGTTCCTAGGCCGACCTTTCTTCAGCGAGTTCAAGGCGGCCGTTTCAACTTTTTATTACTGTTAAGGGCGATCAAACGCGGGCGAGGGAGTGTCTCGTCCGTTTTGCAAAACGTCATTCTAAGGAAGAAGCCATGGTTGGAAAGTATATTGAGTGTCAAACACAAACAGAACAAATGAACTACTTGGAGGGTCTTCCTAGCAAGTACAGAAAAATTGAAGTTGGGGAGTGCAGTCATCGTTCCGACGACCACCAAGTGGAGGCGAACGAGCACGCCTCCATGGAAGTGGACGACCACACCCCAATGGAAATCGACGAGCAGTCTCCAGAAAACTTTCCAGATCTGGAGCCTAGGTTAGGTTTTGAGCCAAAATTCGGAATTGAGGACCCTCGTTGGAAGGAGCCTAAAGAACGGGCGACTTCAGCGGAGGACCTTGAAACCATCCATTTAAATGAAGCTCGTCCCGAACTCGAAGTATTCATAGGTTCAAATTTACCAGAACATCTGCGATCGGACATGGTCGCATTTTTGAAAGAAAACGTCGGTGCATTCGCCTGGTCGCACGAAGATATGGTGGGCATTCCCACGAATCATGCCTGCCACAGACTAAATATTGATCCAACAAAAAGACCCATCACCCAAAAGCGAAGAAAATTTGGGTCTGATAAAAGTGCGGCTTTGGCAGTCGAAATCAAGAAATTGATCGAAAACAAGTTAATAGAGAAAACTGGAACTGATCCTGAGTGGTTGGCAAATCCAGTGCTCGTCAAGAAAACGACCGGGTCGTGGAGATTGTGCATAGACTTCACAGATTTAAACGACGCCTGTCCAAAAGATCATTTTCCGATGCCCCACATTGATCACCTAGTAGATAATACAGCGGGGCACGAGATGTTAACTTTCATGGATGCCTTCGCAGGGTACCATCAGATTGCAATGCATCCCGACGACCAGCGACATACGGCCTTCATGACGGAACTTGATATGTATAGCTGGAAGAGAATGCCTTTCGGTTTGAAAAACGCGGGGGCAACGTACCAAAGACTGGTAAACAAGATGTTTGAGAAGCACATCGGTGAGATAGTGGAGGTCTATATCGACGACATCGTTGTCAAAAGCTTACGAAAAGAAGATCACCTACACCACCTTGCCATGACATTCGATATTCTAAGAGAGTACAACATGAAGTTAAATCCAAAGAAATGCAGTTTTGGAGTTAGCTCAGGAAAATTTCTGGGGCACTTGGTTAGCCAGCGGGGCATCGAGGCGAATCCGAGTGAAATTCAAGCAGTAATCAATATGCAAAGCCCAAGGAACGTGAAAGAAGTTCAGAGGTTGACAGGATGCCTTGCATCGCTGAATATATTCATTGCACGAACGGGCGATCGTTGCAAACCTTTTTTCGACGCTCTGAAGAAAGGAAAGTTCGAGTGGACCGACGAGTGCGAGAAAGCTTTCGAGAAATTGAAGGAGTATCTATCGGATCCGAAAGTCCTATCCAAGCCAGTCCCCGGCGAAATTTTATATCTATACTTGGCGGCCACTGACTGTGCGATCAGTTCAGTGCTCGTCCGAGCTGAGGGGAGCACACATCTGCCTATCTACTACGTAAGCCAAACACTGCGAGATGCGGAGTTGAGATACACTCCAATGGAAAAATTGGCGTACGCACTAGTTATGAGTGTTAGAAAATTAAGGCAATACCTGTTCGACCACGAGGTGGTCGTCCTCACCACTTTTCCTCTCCGACGAGCACTGCATCGTCCGGATACCACGGGAAGACTTCTGAAATGGTCGGTGGAGATCGGGCAATTTGGTCTCACCTACGCACCCAAAACGGCAATCAAGGGACAAGTGCTGGCAGAATTCATCGTAGAGCTCACTTTCCCAGGGAAATTGGACGAGGGAATCGAACTTCCTTGGACACTGTTCGTCGATGGCTCGTCGACGAGCACCAAAGCAGGGGCAGGAGTTGTCCTCACCAGCCCAACCGGACAGACGTTTGCTTCGGCGATCGAGTTCGAGTATCGGGCGACCAACAACGAAGCAGAGTACGAGGCTCTGGTTGCAGGAATCAAGATGGCTATGGCCGTAGGCGCTAGAAAACTGAAAAATTTTTCTGACTCTCAGCTGGTCGTATGTCAAATCACGGGCGAATACGAGGCTCGCGGCGATCAAATGATAAAGTATCAAGACCTAGTGAAAGGATTACTCGAGCAATTTGATCAATTCCACATCGAGCAAATCCCTAGGGAGGAAAATACGCAAGCAGATGCTTTAGCTCGGCTGGCCACTTCAGAGGGGGAGGCAATATTTTCAGAAGCAACCATCACCAAAATTTCTTCCCCATCGGTGAACAGAGGTCAAGTTTTGCAGGTTGAAGCGACCAGCGACGAGGACTGGAGGACGCCGATTACCAAGTACATCAAGACCGGCGAGCTCCCGGCAAACAAAGTGAAAGCAACCAGATTGCAACTCAGGTCCGCAAGGTACACAATTGTGGGCGACCAGCTGTACAAACGGGGTTTTACAATGCCTTTGTTGAAATGCCTCGGAGAAGACGAAGCGAAGATCGTCATGCACGAAATCCACGATGGAGCATGTGGAAATCATACAGGGGGGCAAGCGCTCGCTTTAAAGATCATAAGGCAAGGCTATTTTTGGCTAACACTGAAGAAAGATGCAATCCATTACGCGCAGACGTGCAAGAGATGTCAAGCCTTCGCTCCCGCCATTCACTCACCACCAGACGAGCTCATCTCGGTGTATAGTTCGTGGCCTTTTGCGAAGTGGGGGATCGACATCATCGGACCTTTCCCACCAGCTGCTGGGGGGGTAACTTTCGGCGTCGTAGCAGTCGATTACTTCACCAAATGGACAGAGGCAAAGGCATTGAAGACCATCACAATGGGCCAAATGACAAGCTTCATTTGGAAGAACATAATTTGCAGGTTCGGCCTACCACGAGCAATAGTGACCGACAACGGACGTCAATTCACAAGTCAAGACATGCTAAATTTCTGCTCAGAGTGGAACATCAAGAAAATTTTTTCAACACCCTACCATCCACAATCAAACGGTCAAGTAGAGGCGATCAACAAAATCAATAAGCACACCTTGAAAGCTAAGCTGGATGGATTGAAGGGCAAATGGGCCGAAGAGCTGCACATGGTTCTGTGGGCATATCGGACGACCACGAGGAATTCTACTGGTGAAACTCCGTTCGCGCTCGCGTTCGGAACCGAAGCTGTCATACCAGCAGAGGGGCAAGTCCCAACTTTTCGAGTAGTAAATTATGACGAGCAGTTGAATAACGATGCACAGCTCTCCGATTTGGACTTTCTAGAAGAACGAAGGCTAACAGCGGACGAGAAGAATGTGGTCTACAAGCAAAGGTCAGAACGCTACTACAACACCAAAGTACGTGCTCGCCAGTTCACTATCGGCCAGCTCGTACTTCGGAGGGCGACGGAGCAGTCCATCGGCATACTTGGCCCGACTTGGGAGGGTCCGTACCGAATAACGCGCACACTCCTAAACGATCGTACGAGCTAGAAGATCTAGAGGGCAAGCCGAGCAAGTACCCGTGGAACGCGGTCAAGCTGAAGAAGTATTACCAGTAAGTTTTTAAATTATTTCATATTTGTATAGTTTGTATTTAATCATCATTTCAATTCAAGCAAATTTTTAAATTTCCATCAAGTGTTAGATAAATTTGAAAGTTTAAACAAGGCTCTGCGTAGCCATCTAGGAAACAAAAGACGAGCACTCTTTTCGAAAGATGCTCGCAAGGTAGTGGCAAAGATGGTCACTACCTATCAAACAAAGAGTTCAACCGACGATTGGTTAACTCTAAAAGACGAGCACTCTTTCTTAGAGTCTCGCAAAAGGAAAGATGAGCACTCTTTCTTAGAGTCTCGCAAAAGGAAAGACGAGCACTCTTTCTTAGAGTCTCGCAAAGGAAAGACGAGCACTCTTTCTTAGAGTCTCGCAAAGGAAAGACGAGCACTCTTTCTTAGAGTCTCGCAAAAGGAAAGACGAGCACTCTTTCTTAAAAAGAGGCTCGCAAAAGGAAAGACGAGCACTCTTTCTTAAAGATTCTCGCAAAGGAAAGACGAGCAATCTTTTTTAAAAGATGCTCGCAAAATAACAACGTCGAACACAAACCAATGAAAGAAAAATAAGAAGTATTTATTAATAAAGCACTTGCACAAAATTATCATAAAACAAGTGGAAAAACGAACACATCATAAGTGGAAAAACTTCTATTCATTAAAAAAGCCTTAAAAGGCTGGAATTACAAAAAGGCCTTAATGGCCGAGCAGTTCCTAAACAAAAAAAAAAAGTGGAAAGAGACTAAGTCCCTGCAGTAGTAGTCTCCTCGCCGGCAGCATCCTGCTCGCTGGCAACTCCCCCCTCGGCAGCAGCATCCTGCTCGCCGACAACTACCTCCTCGGCGACACCCTGTTGCTCATGAGTTGGGCTTTCTTGTGGAGGGTCCGTAAAAAATACAGGCACACCTAAGAGCCTAGGGAACTGAAGTCCCAATTTCATTAGAGGAAGCAGAGGGAGTTCCGATTCCGGCTTAGGATTTTCCTTCATAAGAAGGTCGTCCAAAAGTCCGCCGAGCGGTGTCATATCCACCTCAGGATTAGCCTCCAACAATTTATGAATGAGCCCGTGGGCAGTGAGTGCCACAGTGATACTGGCCACACTCCCAGCGAGCTCAGTGATCTCGTCCTTCTCATCCGTCAGGTCGACCAGTTGCTGCCGAAGAGTGGCCATCTCTTCCTCATCATCTGCAGTCTTGTTTTCAAAATTTCTTACCTCGTCCTCGGCAGTCTTGAGGCGAGCACGGAGACGTTCGATCTCTTGAAGATCTTCTTGATCCTTCTTTCGAACCATCTCAAGTTGGGCCTCAGAATCGGCCAACTTTGCCTCAGCATCGGCCAGCTTGGTCTCGAGGTCGACCACTTTCTCCTCGGAGGCGAGCAGTTGCCCTTCAACAACAGTTTTTGCCTTAGCTATTTGAGCAACTTTCGCAGCCCTGTCCTCGTTGAGCTTGCGACCTTCAGCGATCTGGCTGGCGAGCTTCTCTATGGTGTAAGAGGCTCGGCTCAAGTCAATGGCGACCAGGCGCGCATTTTCCATGGCATTATGGTTGTTGACCTCTTCGATCAGAGTGGTCGTCAACGAGCGAGGCAGGTGCTTCACCGCCCTCTGTGCGAACGGGTTCAAAGACTCCTTATCGACCGGGTCCCGCGACCGGTAGAAGCCGAGAAGGTTCTTGTTGAAGGGTTGGACGACCGGATAGTCGGCAACTCTGTTGGAGAAGGAAAGAATTAGAAAAAAAAGGGGTACTTAGAATTTTTTGTGAATCTTTTCGATAAACAAAACTTACTTGGCAACCCTTGCGGCTTCCCAGCCGAGAAGGGTGTTATCTCCCGGAGCCCTCTCCCCGGCCGACGAGCTCGTCGCAGTCTCTCGTGACCGAGTGCTTCGGGGAGGAAGGGATACAACAGGTTTGGGGGGGGGGGCGAGTCACCCCTCGGCGGAGGTGATCTCCTCGGCGAGATCCTCCTTTCGGCAGCAGGTGGGCGAGAAGTACCCCCTCTGGTCGGTCTGGCGACCTTTTTGGGTGGAGCCCCCGAGCTCTCCGCCCCTTTTCTTTTCTTTCCAGCGCCATCAACGATCTTGCGCTCGCGGAGCAGTTGTGCCTGTCGAAGCATCCTGTTCGCTTTTAGGCGATCGACTTCAACAGTGGGAGGAAGATAGGCAACAACCCTTTGAGGAACCACTACTAGAAAGAGGAGCGAGAAGTCAGTATCTTCGAAGAGTACATTTAAAAAAAAAATTGAAGTTAGAAATATTTTACCTGGAGGGAACTCTCGAGTGAAGTGATGAGGAGGTACTCTGAGACCTGCTCGCTCACGCATACACTCCCTGTTCAGAAATCGGCAAGACCTCTCCAGGTAGCGGCGATTGAGGACGCAGCAAACGTGGTACTGAAAGAGAGGAGTGAGACGGTGGTCGGCAGTCTTCTTGCGAACAGTTTCACCTACAAAAAGCGAGGAGTTATTCAGTATAGACAAGAACGAGCAGAAATTAAAAGACTTACCACAAATTCTTTGATATTCGGTCTCAATGGGAATGCGATCAGAAGATCCATCCGGCCTCACTGAACTCATCCAGTCCCCGGCTACCCACCACCAGTTGGTTTTCCAATCCCTAATCTTGTTGGGAACCCCTTCAACCAACTTGAAATTATCTCGGCCTCGTACATAATAGTACCCATGGCCTACTTTCCCTCCGGCCTCGGCCGCCTGAAGAAGATAGTTAATCTCTTTCGGGCTAAGCCATGTATTCCGACATCCATTCTCGGCCGCCACCAGGCCGAACAGTGTAAGAATGTCGATCAGGTTCGACCAACCGTTCGGTAAAATTTGTGAAGGGGCAACATTCAGGAAATGTAGAAAATTTGAGATACTGGGATGAAGGGGGAACCTCAACCCCGCCTCCATCATGCCGATGTTGACGGCGACCATGCCTTCTGGCGGCTGGTCGGCCCTCTCATCCGGGTGAGGAACAAAAAAGCACACATCGGCCGGCAGTTGATACTTCTTTCGAGAATTCTCTAGCTGCGCCGAGGAGACTTTGCTCGCATAATTGCTTGCCTCATACATCGTTTGGAAAGCTTCTCGATGCGGGCGAGGAACCTCTCGAGGAAGGTATTCGCTGTAATACTTATAATAGGCCTCCCTCGAGACCTCGTCGCCATCTAAATTCTCCCTACCACTCAAAATGTCCTTTATGCTCTCTGCATATTGAACAACTTCTTCATAGTCCTCGCGGAGACTCCTCGTCAAGGTCTCCTCGACTTGGGCGACTTCTATCTGGTCGCCCATCTCTCGATCCAAACCCTGATCATGCAAATCAGAGTCCGTCTCACTGCCACTCTCCTCGGCATCACCCTCCTCGGCATCATTGCCGACATCATCCCTTTCAGAATCATCGAGCTCGTCGACGTCTACGACCACTGCCTTTCCTAGGTTGCGGACGTTAACATTTATGGGGTCAGGGGAGTGGATCCTAGAGTCCGACGAAGATGCCCTCTCCGACAAAACTAAGGCTAATCGATCAGCCTCGCCGGAACCAACGGCACCACCATCCAACGGCGGCGAACCACCACCGGAGCCACCACCAACCTCCATTTTTTCTTAGAAATAGGGGAAGAAGAAGTTTTAAAAGAAGAAAATGAGAGTTAAATACCTTTATATCAATCGAAAACCACCCAAACACGCCGGAAAAGCTTGAAGTAGAAAGCTTGGAAGAAAGCTCGAAAGGATTTCAAAAAGTGCAAAGTGAAGAAAGAGTGTTTGTGAGGAAGGAAGTCATATTTATAGGCGAAATTCGTGCAGGGACCTAATTGCAAAAAACGGGGTAAAATCCGTAATTTTCCCAAAAATTTGGGGCCATTTCCGAATTCGAATCCGGAGAGTGACCCTCACGCGCGACCTTTGAGGTCGGCACGCGCCCCACGCGCGCTTTTCAAATTTCGAGCGCCGCCCACGCGCCTGACACAAGTCACATCATACGTCATCAAAGTGCCTCGGAAGGCGAGCTCAGCGTAGGAAACGAGGCGACCGCCTCCATCTCACGTCATCAAGATCTCGAAATTGATTCTGTTGTCGAGAGCCATTTTCACCATCGGAAAAGACGATCGAACTGCTCGCCTTACCATTCTACGAATACGAAGTAAGGCGACCAGGGGGCAAATGTTATACCTAGTCAAAGAGGTCAATCTTTGACAAGTCAATCCTAGTCATCATCTTACGTGGCGAGGACCAGTCAACAAAGTCGTGCGACGACTAGTCAACAAGACCAAGAAAATGTAATAGATTTAATGTATTTAATATATTTAAGTGCTCGTCCAAAGATGTTGGCGAGCACTGTCTTAGTTAGCTGCTCGCCCAAATGTGTGGCGAGCACGTGCCTATTCTTAGTTAAGAGAAGTTTTAGTATTGAAGTCTTGGGAGACAGCATGGCCCAGCTCCTCGGCACCTCGGCGAGGACGAGCACCTGAGGCGGTTTAGCATTAAATGCGCCATCAAATCACCTTTTCGGGCAGAATGAAGGTCCAATCTGGAGGCACCACGTGTAAAGGGCGGGCAGCCCCTAGAAAACAGTATATAATGCCCATTTGGGCTCATTTGTAACACAAGTTAGAATTTCACACAATCACCCTCAACCCAAAGCAATAAACACTCCCAAAGCTCTCAAGCTTTTAGCTTCTCCAAGAAGCTATATCCTTATTCTTGATCTTTCTTGTTTAGTTCTTCATTAAAGATCATCAAGATCATCATATTAATCCATATAAACGCGTAATAACCCCCGTATAAATTATATGTTTTTATTGTACTAAGAACAGCCTACATCAAAGTCAACCCGAATTAAGTGCATACAACAGATGGGTGTGGTTGTACTGAGCAACACGAATAATAAACAATATATGTTAACACCAAATCGAAAGATATTCGAGCACGAGTTGTACTCCACACTCAACCCCGGGCAAGACTTTCCATCCATATTAATCAATAGACGACATACATCAGTAGCCATATAGATTAATAATTCAGTAGAGTAAAATATAAAGTAAATTATATATATGAAAAATAAAGGAGAGTAATCGAACTGCATATGCATATAATGATCCAAACCCCTAAAGTATTACTTCAGGTAAAAGTATATAAATTAATTAAAGAATAACTTTAGTTATGCAAATAAGCCGATTAAGTATTTTATTCAGTTCAAGTAAGCTCTTAAAGTATTTTATTGTTGCAAATAAACCTTTTTATCTTTTTCTTGAGTTGAGGGTATGAATTTACCTTATCCCTTAAATTTTTTAAACATGAATCGGGTTGTAATTAAGTTCCAATGTGTTTGTTTGTATTATATATATACTGTATATTAATTGGGAAAGTCAAATGCCATAAATGTTCATAACTCTTCTGAAGTATGGTGGACCATGCACGTGCATGTCATCGTGGACGGGTGTGATCAAATCGGTGGCATATATCAGCTAGCAATGATGTTTATCCAATTTTTATATATTCAAAAGATAAATCTATCAGACATACTGTCGAATTTAATTTGGAATTTTGAGTCTGTGATATCCTCAATTTTTTTTTTGGAACAAATATTTATGAGTATCTAATTGTTATGGGACGTATATAAAAGAAAACATTAATTTGAAAAATGCTGTAGAAAAACAAATAAAAACATAAGTCCACAAAACAGTTATTATTATGTGAGAGTCATTGTTCAGTAGAAAAGATAAATGTATATATGATCAGACATATTGTCGAATGTAGTTTTCGTCGAGGGCGTCGTCGACGAGGGTGGAAGAGAAATACCAGGCGTTGATGTCATGAAACGCCACATATGCACCGGTTGTAGCAGTGATTCCAACATGAACCTCTTTAGGAAGAATTGTTTTCAAGTCAAACACGTAACTGAGTGTTGACATTTCCGATCCGTAGGTGGCAACGACAGTTATGGTCCTAGTAGAGGACACATAGTTTATGCGTGCAGTCACCTCCTGGCCCACCCCTGAGAAGATAGTGACATTTTTAGACACTCTGGAATTGATGTCTATTCCGATGTGTTGGCTTCTAGGATCCAACCCATTGGGGGCCGTGTGGAATTCGACTGCGAAGACAGACGGAGCCAGGCCCGTCGCAGGATCAAAGAGCCCCAAATTCCCACTCACTGAACCTGGAGGGATGGGAGAGTTAAAGGGTACGATGAAGAAGGCCAATCCGTCCCCTACTCTGTTTGGGTAGTTTTTACTGGGAGAGATGATAAACTTTATTGTAGTCTCGAACGACGCTTGAACTCCTTCATCCCAGAACATCACCGCCGAGGAGTGCACCACCCGCCCGGTGCTAAACATTTTTGGCTCACCCGAATCATCATCCACTTTTGTGAGACGTAGAAATGACAAAGAAGTTGGAACAAATGCATCACCTTGGTAGGTTAGCGTCTCTGGATTCGAGCTGAAGGTATCGTAGGTGAAGGTGGTTGTGTCTCCTTGAGACACCACTTTGTTTGCTAGTACGAGGATGAGGATGAGGACGAGTACGAGTGAGGAAAGTAGAGTACTGTTTGAGAAAGCCATTGGGGTTTTCTTTAGCTTTAGGATGTTAATTAGATATATTGGTGCTACCTTCTCCCCTATTTATATAGTACTCGATCATGACCAATAAAAAGGTATGTAATATAGTACTCAATCATGATAATTATAGGGCAACCATGATTAAAATTATAAAAACTACACTTGCACTAACTTTGGATACCAATTAATCCATCTACCCTAATGTTTAATTAATAAATAGCTTGGATTATATATCTATGAATATCGTAGGGGCAGATAATATTTAGATTAATTTATGATCAGATCTCAATGGATAATATTTGAGATCAGATCTCAATAATATATAATATGGTATTTAAATTAATATAACTCGTGTGCCAAGAAGTTGACTTAAGCGACATCCAGGATCATACAGGTGCGAGTGCGAGTATTTACAGCATAATAAATACTACCTCTGTTCACTCAAAAGTTTCTTTTTAGTTGGTCTTCAAACGTTAGCATACCCCTAAATAAAAACAAACGTCAAAATCTCTATCCTTTTAATATACACACATTTACCCTTCATGTCATTACTTTTAAGATCAATTATATACTCAATCCAACTACTTTATTTACTTCATATTCATACGAAAGAAGCAGTTGATCGAGTAGTTACATTAAAAAAATATATAATTTTCCAAAATAAAATAAAAATTGAAATCTGGTGCATGCGTGGAGGGGTCCCTCCCTATTTTCTTCATTCCAAGTATGAGATATCATAATATTTAAATCACTGTTTTAGGAACCGGATTGAGCCGGCTAATTCAACCGGTTGAATCGGGGACTGGCCATTGATCCGGTTCAATATTTGTTCATGAAATTTTTTCGGACATCTTAACTTTTGTTCACATTGAGTTTGTTCGTGAATTTTTTTTCGAACAATATTGATTTGTTCAAAAAAAATCCCGAAATTAATACATGTCTTACGCAAAAAAAAAAAAAAACAAATTCTGAAATACATATCTTAAGAGTTTTTTTTTTAATTAAAGGATGGTGGTTGTTTTGATGACGATGGTGACAGTGGGATGATTCTAGTGTGAAATGGAATTGGTGAGTGTACACATCTTCACTTTTTTTTTTTTTTTAATTCCACACGAGGGGTATATGTGAATCATTTGAGGAAAAAGACTGTAAGATTTGAAATTGGATTGGATTCGTTGATTAAATTGGTAAAATCGTTATAAAGGAAGCTATCTAAGAACTAGATCACTCTCACTATTTTAATAAGAACTAGATCACTCTCACTATTTTAATATCGGTCACGGCTAAATGCCCAATTTTTATTATGTTTTTACCCCAATTTGGGTTCAACCCCGTAAAATACCAAAAATACCCTACCCACCTTTCCACTCTCTCATAAAGTCATAACTATTCATAATTTTTTTTAACTTCACCCCTTCTGCTTCCTTCTCCCTTTTCAATTTAAAATTTTTTGTCATAATCGATCCACCGCCGTCGCACCGTTGTACCGCCTCACCTCTCTCACTCCATGGACAGAGGTAAGTTTTAAATTTTTTTTATTTAAATATTTAGGTTTAAAAGTTTCAAGAAAAACGTAATTTTTTCAAAAAAAATTTCCACGAAATTTGCATTTTTTTCCACGAATGTGCATTTTGAATTTTTAACAAAAACTCAATTTTTTTTCGAGTTTTTTTGGTTAAACTCGGTGCAAAGTTCCTAGTTTTTGACAAAAGCTAAAAAATGCACATTTGGTGGAAAAAAATTCAAAAAAATGCTATTTGTGGAACTTTTTTTTCAAAAAATATCAACTTTTGTGGAACTTTTTTTTCGAAAAAATGACATTTTTGTGGACAAAAAGTTGAGTTTTAGCATTCGCGATGTTTTTTTAATAAATCGAGAGAAGGAGCAATATATTCATTTCAACTACACAATCATGCAACAATATATATGACTAAATTCAAATAATTAAACATTATCCAAAAATAATAATAACATAAAAAATAACTAAATACAAACAAATATTATCCAATACTTCAAAATATATATATATATAAAAAAAATATTTACATATATGTATCGAAACTCCATTTTTTAATCGATGTAACTCAAAACGTGTGTATATTCTAGTTCAGTGAATTGCTTCAAGATTTCAATTTTTTTTTTTTTGGTTAAATTTTTTGGCCTTTTATTTTTGTGTTGGTAGGTGTAGGGTGAACTCATCGTTGGGGGTAATACAGTCTTTTTATATTATACTTTAAAAATAAATGGGAATAGGGTGAAAACATAATAAGAAGGGAGCATTTAACCGTGGCCTTTAATACCGGTTTACAATTTATTAATTTTTGTGTTTTCTTTAGTAATTTATTAATCAACAAATCAACCTCTCCTTTTAATTTCTTTTCATTAATATGAACTAGTTTTTTGCCCGTGCGATGCACGGGTCAGTTGTACAATTCGAATGAGTCAATTAAACAAATAGAAGTTGACGAACAAAAGTGAAGGTCTTCATTCCAATGTTTAAAAATAAAACATTAAAAATTGGATAAGTTGAACGTATTTTCCCTGTCGCATGAGCTTTCATTGAAATATATCAACAGGGACGTCCGATCTACACACATTCTACATAGCTAATTAAAGATTGATTCAACCACAATTTGTAACATGAATGGAATATGCTAAAACACGAAACACTATTACACAATCATTTTAATTTGTATGCATACGAATTGTGCAATAAATATCTGCTTAAGCAGCAAATAACTTGTAGATGGTAAGATCTGATGAATATCTGCTTGAGCACCAAAAAACTGGAATTGCAGCAATAATTACTTACCCACACAATATTTCTCAAAATATATGAAAGACGATGCCGTTAAGTTGAATGACAAGTTAAAAGTTTACCTGGATCGAGTCACATGTGCAATACAAATAGATGATCATGTATACTGCTCTTGAGTTGGAGAGAGAACCATGGAAATTGTTGGGAATAAAATGATAAATGTTTTGATTAAATACCAAAACCCCATGAGACATGCCTAAGTCAAGATGATTATGTTCTAAGAATGTTAGAACATATATATAGAATAAGGCTAGATGAGAAGCTGATATGTTAGGCAGCTCTTAGATGATTAAATGCACAATGTGAGGGGGAACATATGCTTTGAAGACCATCAAGATCAAGTCCCCTCAAGGTTCAACTTCTGGAACAATCACTAAGTCTATTGAAGACCAAGTATGCTGATCAGAAGAGTTGTCCAGAGAGGTTGTCTCTGCTCAATTAAAACAAGAACAAAGGTTCTGAAGTTTAAAGGCCAAGTATATTCAAATGCTCTTATCAGAAGAGTTGTCCAAAGAAGGTGTCTCTGTGCAATTAAAACAAGAACAAAGGTTCTGAAGCTCAAAGGCCAAGTATGCTGATCAGGAGAGTTGTCCAAAAGAGTTGTCTCAGCACAATTAAACCAGAGCAAGAGTTCTGAAGCTTGAAAGTCAACTATGCTGAAGAGATAAAGACAACTACACCTTAAAAGACTTCATTGAATCATGCTGAGATCACATCTACATGAAGCAAAGGGAAAAAGTCAAGTCATCTGAAGAAGAGCAAGCCAACTATGCTGATAAGCATGAATGCTGATAGTGATAAGCAGAGTTGTCCATTTGATAAGGAATGTTGTCCTATCATTGGATCAACCTTCAGAAGCCATGTTCAAGCTCTAACAAGTGAATCTTAAAGTCAGACATTGGGAAGAGTGATGCAGAATGAAGACAAAGTCTTACAAGCCGTTTATTACCCAAATGAGGACATGTCACTATCAAGAATCTGTCTTCCAGTTTGAAGAACTCAAGGAAGACATTTATAGCAATTTGGGACTACCTCTCCAACGGGCAAATCCTCAAATTTGTCTATAAATACAGAAGTGTGAAGACCATTTGAAGCACCAACTACTAAGCCAACTATCCTACAAGTTATGAAGTGCTCTCAAGTTTTAAAAGAGACTATCTTAGTCTTCATGCACTTCTTTTAAGCTGAACTTCATTGTATATCCATACAAAGCTTAGAGAGATATCCTATCCTTATACACTGATCTTCATTGTAAAGGATATCTCATTAGTTGGAACCTTACTTCAACCCTTACCTCTTTCAAGTGAGAAAGTGAGAAGGTTGTAGTAGTAGAAGTTGTAGGAGCTGACTGTTGAGAGAAGAACAGTTCAGTTTTGAGTTGAGAAGAGGGTACTAGGACTCTAGACATCCTAGGGATCAATTCACCAAGGAGTGGTGTTCTTGATCAAGTGCACCTTGGCACTATAAAACAAGAAAATCTCAAGAGTGAAGGAATTATCCTGTTAAATCAGGGAAAGTGGATGTAGGAGCTTGAGTCTCTAAACCACTATAAACTCTTGTGTTGATTTACTTTCAAAGTACTCTCATACATTCAACACTGCACACAAAACTGATCTTTCTCAGAACATATATTCAAGACTGTGCAAAAACTGTATTGGACAAGTTCCCTGAAAACTGGATTACATTGCTTAAGTGATTTCAGAACTTAAAGGAGTTTAAACTAAAGGGCCAACCACTAATTCCGCACATATAACCAACTTAGATACTCATTCAACTAAGTACTCAATAGTGCTTAGTGGCTTGGTTATCTTTGAAAAGGTTATACATCTTCAGCAGAGTTGTCTAAGACAACATTGCTGGTCTCTGGTTTGATTAAAGTTTGAAAAGAATTTGCATACAAGTGTATTCCCCCCCCCCCCCATACACTTGTTATATACTCCTTTCAGGACCAACAGAAATGTATGAACTTGTCAAATTAAAGAAGTTGAAAGTTGAAAGTTCAAATAAATCAGGCTACTCGGATCTATACGATCCTTGTCAATATGGATTCTGACTCGGTGACCCAGTTATTTTGAACACAAACAAAATTGTAAAAGAAGTGCTTATACATACCAGACCAACCTAATTATATGATGCGACTTCGAGCTTTTGTCCTTAATTGAGTGAAATTTCACCCACCTACCTTGGCTGCATGTATTTGTAACTGATCTAATGCCAGGGTTGTTACCTGGTAAGTATTTGTAACTGATCTAATGCCAGGAATACACATATGTAGAGAAAACTCGAAAGAATTTTTTATTCTGTGCTGCTGTTTTAAGAACAGCCAGCACGACCCGAGAGAAACCATGCACTAAAATGGTACAACCATCTGAAATAAAATCTTGACTAAGCATTGTTATTATTTTCCGATCCTGACATGAGAAAGTTTAGTTAATAGCTTATAGCGTACTTTTAGTAATGCGCAAAGACAAGAACAGTGAAATAATACTATATGATATCTCCCCAAACTTCTCAGCTTGTTCACAAAGTCGGGCCTTTGCTGAACTAAAGTCTTCATATTCTAAAGTTGAAGTTCTTGTCACATAACGCATGAACAAATCACATCCAGTTGTTAAGGAAATAGAGGTAGTGTCCCATGACTGCATGAACAAAATTGCAGGTTCATTCATAAGATTACCTCATTTAATCACTTCAACATTCCTAAGGCATTAAAAAATAAGGCAATAAAAACAAACGAATGTACTTAACAAGAACCTCAAATGTTTATCATCCTTGACTACCCCTTTAATCAACTTTTGTTTTTTATAAGAAACATATACTTATATTGCAAAAATATGGATGAGAATTCCCCTTCTCTCAGCCCATATAAGAATTTTTTTGAAGACATTAATCTAAAGAAACAAACACTGTATCAAAATATTAACACATAATGTACCAAACATTTTGACATAAGACACAACACACAAGTGAAGAAACAATGAAAATGTTCCCAAATCTAAACCGACCAAAAGCCCTTACACACTAATCTCTAGGAAATGAGAGAAGGCTAGTTAAAAACTAAAATCCAAGTTAAGTGAATCGGAAACAATCAATATTAGAAGTTCATCATCAAGGTAAAGATGGTTAAGAAACAAAGAATAGCCACTATATAAGATGGAAATAACATGGAGATGCATCTGAAGCAAAAGACTATTATTACCTGTTATCAACTGATCACATTCTTTGATCAAGTTACTAAATCTGGAATCTCTAGATGCCAAAGACGCGCCAATTTCCAAGGTGGTCTTGGCAGCCTGGTACTCTTCAAGCTTTATGCACGCGATGTTCTATGCATAAGATAAAAAAAATCAATTGGCATACATTTACACAAAAATAAGCTTAGTTTCTATTTCAGTCAGTTATTTCTGCAATAATACGTCTTCCTGGCCGTTGGAAAAATCAAGATAGGATGCGGGAGAATCAAGAAGAACACGTGTAATCATAGTTGTTATTTTTATCAATTTGTGGTAAGATATAATTATTCATAACAAAATTAAAATAGGAATGTGGATCCGTAGACCTGAACCACCCCTCATCCCAAGCAGAAGAGCCTAAAGCCAAAGCTTCTTCTCTAAAAGTAATAATTGCAGTGTAACTCTAATCAAATTTTGGAGCAGGAGATTCTGATTTGTCATTTTGGCTCAAGTTGTTCATATCTGAACACATCTCATCTAAAATTCGAGGAAAAAACATATTTCAAATGAAAAGATAGAGAAACAATTATCAATTAAATGGCAGATGCCACAAAATTCTATACCGCTTGAATATTGTTGCAATCATTATTTTTAAGAGAAAACTGAATGAATCTTTTCTATTACAAATTATATTACATCGCCAACGTGGTACTGCTCAACATTCTCAACGAAGATGGTGTATAGATCTTTTGAAAAAATCATCATGAAGCATAATGGGCATTTTTTTACTATTTTTTCATAAATTAAAATAAAAAAGTAAATACCGAAGAAGTTGAAAACTGAAAATGCTGCAAAGAGATATAGATATGGACATCTTTCATTATCTGGCTCCTCAATTTTTAAGGTCTCTAATTACAACTAACACACATTAGAAATTAAAATTTCACCTCCTGAAAAAACAAAACAATCTTACACAGTTACACACATCTTCCATTTGCAACACATCAATAAACACTCGATTAATATATTGAACATAAAACCAAATAAATTAAATTTGCATAAACAGTTAGGCTTTAACAATAGCAAAAGATTCAGAAATTCGGTCTTGAACGAGAAAAAAACTATTTACGTCCCATAACTTTTACCTTTTTTGAAAAACGTCCCAAAATAGTTAAAATTTTAATTTACGTCCCATAACTTTTTCAATTGCTTAATTTAAGTCCAATTTTCACTAGAAATCCCCAAATTTATGTTAATGGGACGTAAATTGAGCAATTAAAGAAGTTATGGGACGTAAATTAATTTTTTAATTAAAATGGGACGTTATGCGAAAAAGATAAAAATATTCAACAAATATGTACAATTCACTATAAAATTAATGTAGTTTATGTTATACAATCAAATAGAAAAATAATTCATAAATTCACAAATTAATTAATTATTATACAAATCAATTAACTTACCTAATTCTTGAACGGAGGAAATCAACAATTGTTGAATAATAATTAAAAAAAAAGAATGCATTAACCATTGTTAAATAAATAATTCGACAATAGGCTGACGCATATAGCAGACGGATTGGAAGTTGAAATTGCTAGAAGATGAACGACAATGATAAAGATAAAGATTTATGGCGTTTTCTGTTTTTGTGGAGAAGAAGCGGTTCAATATCGTGGGAAAACCAAGAGATTACATGTGGGCTGAAATGGCATAAGGTGGCAGATGACAAATTGACACATGACAGGAGGTTTGCCTCAAATTGACACTTGTCAAAACCTAGAAAGAAACATCCTCAGCTACCTGTCCATTAATATCCAGCTTACGGAGGCCAAGAGCTGCCGGCTCGAACCCAACCCTTAGCGGAAGATGCTCTATCGGCCTGTAGACTGATATGGAATAAAGCGACACCCACCAAGTACTCAGGTCTGGCTTGGAAGGTGATTAGGGGTCGGATCGCCACCCGACTGGAACTGCAAAAGAGGAGAATTCTTAGAGACGATGACGATTTATCCTGCCCTCTATGTGGCGCAGTAGAGGAATCCCACCATCATTTATTCTTCGACTGCCCTTTCTCGTACACCATATGGAGGTTGCTCAAAAAATGGTTTAACATTAGCTCGCCTCTTCAACCATGGCCTGCAGCTCACTTTCTCCAATTCTGCGGCATCCTTGGAGATAAGCGCAAAAGGTACGTCTTAGAATGCATTTGGAGTATAACTGTTTGGTTCATTTGGGGCGCCCGAAACAGGAAGATATTCGCAGACGAAGATCCGAAACCGGAGAGAATTTTCGATGAAATCAGAGCCAAAGCTTGGAATATTTTCTACCTACAGAAAGGCTGCTCGACAACAGCAACGTTTAACGACTGGTGTGCAAATCCAAGACCCATTAGCATCTAGTAAAATGCAATGCCTTTTGTTAATTTTTGCCTGGTGTTCTCTGTTCCTCACTTTTTGAAGTGATTCTAAGATGTAACTCAACAAACTTCATTTTGAGTACTTCTGGTACTCTACTACATCAATAATAATCTTTTTCTTTTCAAAAAAAAATATCCAATTTCAGCAACTCTTAGGGCCAGAAATAAGGTTGTGTAGTAGAGATGTCATTTACGAGTGACATAAGCTATATGCTCATCTTTATAGTTGTACATTGCACCTGTTATCGTATCAGTATGACCTTTCAACCATTTGACATGTAGCTTGTTCTGCAAATCCCATATTCGTACAACTTGACCAGTTGCACCGTAGCAAAGATATTTAGACCATTTATTGTTGATAATTGATATATACTCTAAAGGCTAATATATTAAAGAACAATTATGAGACAAAGAAAAATATCAATTGCGTATGTCAGGTCACGTGAATCATAGCTGAATCCACACCATGGGTCCATGGCGCTATACAAACACAATGAATCCATGCTATGGCGTTATGCATCATAACCCGATCACACTATTATATCGAAACATGTGCTACCATCTTACTAATTTTAAGGAATATAACTTACTGCAAGCATAAATAGGCAACAAATGACAAACTTCACATCCTCACATTCACAAGGCAGTGTGTTACATACTAATGTAGTTAAAAATTCTAGCACACACAAAACTCTTCTTAATCTAGGCAATGTACCTCGACAATTTCCCCCGTGGCATTCCAAAGGTCCAATGTTGCATATCTCCTTTGTATTTTGGCCCACTAATATTGTTCTGCATAAAATCCCTGTCAAAAATAAAATGAATAGGAAGTCATAGTAAGAGGAAGTAAAAGCCACCATATCTTAACCAAAAATTGTCAATATAAATATGCAAAAGTCTGTTAATGCATATTGCAAAATTATTGTACTCGCAATATCATCAATTGAGATAAATGTCCCAATTCTGGAGATAAACTTCTCGAAAGATTCTTACCTAAAAACCAATTGTAGTAGAAAAATGATAGATACGGAAGGCGTCATTTAAAATATGCCCATAAAATAGCAAAGGCTTAAAAAATTATGATTGAAGAAAGCATACAGTTAAAATTTATCTCGGTTCAGTGACGGTAACCACACTCCACAGCAAACTGACGGTGACGAAGTTCGATCAGCAGAAACTTCAATAATGCAGATCGACCACTAAGACTCTTTATTTTTAAATGTTGATTCCATATGCCTCTTCTAGGACTGCAACAACGATGCTACCACCTGAATTCAGTTCTACACAAAAAAATAATCAAAAATAAAAAGAGAAAGAAAGAAAGAAAGAGAGGGAGAGAGAGAGAGAGAAATATTTCTCCTCAAATTCTTTCAGGTTGTGTTTGGATGAATTTAAAAATAGATGAATTTCAATTGACATGGTTTTAGTGAGAATTTAAAATCCTCTCAATTTTAACTAAAAAATTGTGTGAGCAAAAATTTAAGTATTTGAAATCCATAGATCAAATCCCTCCATCCAAACAGAGCCTCATAATCGCTCTACAAATGCGTTACCCACTTATCTCACACCAAAATGCAAAGTCAGTTTAAATTTAGCAATACTAAAACCTCAAAATAAGAGAAATAACAGAAAATAAAGAAAATTTACGCCAAAACAGAGAGAGATGGAATGGTAGGAAGATAAAAACCATGACTGCACAAGGAGCGACGACGACACAGGGACACAGGGATGGCAGTGACGGTGTCCGATCAGATACCGACAGTAAAAGACTATACACAGAAATCAGAAGATTTTAGAATTAATTAAATATCATAAGATAAAATGAGAGTGCAATCTATGCGTGAAGGAGTCTAATAAGGAAGGCAAGGGAGTTGGGATTCCAAACCGTTGTGGGTCTCTTGTTCAGAGGATGTCGGCATGCCGCCATTGATGGAAGCACGTTTTGAGAACTGGAAAGGCACGTAATGGACATTATGTCAAAATGACATGGCAGGAGAACCTTACCTAGCTATGTGGCAAAAATAGAATCCACGTGTCAAGAGTTGAGAGTCACGTGTCAACATCAGGGGAGAGCTACATGTCAACATCAGGAGAGAACTTTCCACCTTTTATTATATAAGATTGTTGAATAAATTCATTATATTAGTGAATTATTTAAGATATTTTTATTTGAATATCGGCAACAACACACCAATAAAATTACAATTATACTATTATGCCATAACTTTAAAAATATATTGTTGAAAATGTCTATTTTACAAAAATTATGAACAGTTAATAGTTATATTGCCATTGAGTGTACGTTGTAGTGTGTCGATAACTAATCACCTCTTCTCCAATCGCTTTTACATCGTTTGCAAGTGTTTTTTTAAACACACAATACAAGAAATGTCATTTTCTATAGAAAAATTGGTATTACATATGTATTTACGGATAAGAAATCTTATTATTTTGTACTCCATACTCCCAATTGCTTATGACACTATCTCCATTGCTTATGATACTATCTCCATGGAAAGAACACCCTGAATCTAAAATCCAATCTTGCTGCTCTTTAGTGGAAGTGATGGATAGGGACTGAGCTGACTCATAGCCTTTCTGCTCCTTATCATCTCGGGTTTGATTTGCTTGATTCTTATCAACAGGGTTCTTAGGACCAGATTTTCTCATAAGCTGTTTGTACTTGTAACAAGTACTCTTAAAGTGCCCAGGTTTATTGCAGTGGTGGCACACTACTTCCCCTTGATTTGACACTGCTGATTTACCCTTATCAGCTCCATTGGGTTGACTAGACCCCTTCTTGGAGGTAGATTTCTTCTGTCCTCCCTTGATTGCCAATCCTTCCCCACTGCTACTTTTATCTCCTTGAGATGTCTTATTATGCAACAGCTTGGACTTGACAGCCAAGATCACATCCTCCAATGTGATTGCTTCCTTTCTACCATACAAGATGGTGTCCTTTAGGATTTCAAAGGACTTAGGAAGAGCACTCAACAAGATCAGAGCCTTATCCTCTTCTTCAAGCTTGACATCCAAATTTTCCAGATCATCAAGTATCTTGTTGAACTCATCTAGATGCTCCGTTATGGGTTTGTCATCCCCCATTCTAAAGGCATACAACTTCTGTTTCGAATAGAGTCGGTTAGCAAGAGTTTTCACCATATATAGCTTCTCAAGCTTATCCCAAACCTCCTTCGCTGACTTCTCTTTAGCAACCTCCCTCAAGACCTTATCTCCAAGGCAGAGTAGGATCGTGCTTCGAGCTTTCCTGAGCAACTTGCTCCTTTCAGCCGCAGCTGTTGCAGTTTCTTCTGCAATCTCTTCGGATTCTTCGAGAGCCTCGAATAATCCTTTCTGTTCAAGGAGGGCATGCATCTTGACCTTCTACAGCCCAAAATCTCCAGTGCCTGTAAACTTCTCTATGTTGTACTTGGTAGAATTCCCCATCTTAGTTCTGCAGCTACTTCAGTTTTCCACAGACAGCGCCAATTGTCAAGTTATTCGGGTCGATTAGACGTCTCCACCCAAGTAGAACACTTGAATATAGAAGAAATAACTGCTCTAGGATAGTAATTCAGAAAAGTAAGTAACGAGACAAACAGCACACAAGAATTTAAGTGGTTCGATCAAAGTGATCTACATCCACTGGACCAGATTAGTACTTCTTTGATTGATAAAGAATGTTTACACACTCATTCACTCGGAATTGGATATTTCCTCACTTCACTCGTGAACTCACACAACTCAAAGAATACAATAACGTACTAAATCTCTCAATCCCAACCTTTACAAAGTACACAAACAAGAGTATATAAAAACCAAAGGTAGTTGATGCTGTTAGGAACTGTTTGAGTAGTTATCAACCGTTTGCAACCGCTTGTAACAACCCATGTGCTCTGTTATTGCCCAACTGAAATGGTAGTTATGCCCTCAAGTTGTTGTAACTGTAATACAGTTAGTTAAACTAACTAACTTTCATATCAGAAGACTTGTCCATAAAGATCAGAACACTACTTAGTGATCTGATACTCAACTCTTCTGTTCTGTTGATCAAAAGCTAACTCTGTTGATAGACTTCTACTGTGCTGATCTTTTACTGATCTGATGTACTGATCTGATAGTACTGTGCTGAAGTACTGATCTTGGTACACTCTGCTGAAGTACTGATCTTGGTACACTCTGCTGAAGTACTGATCTGACCCAGTACTGTGCTGATCTGACCAACTGTGCTGAAATCTAAGCATAACCTTCTCAGCTGATTGAAACCATTCAACTCATCTGATTTCGGCCAAACTTATCTTATATGATCCTATCAGCTCACTACTCACTTAGTGTGCTGACTCTGAGATTATGAGATAACACTCACAGATATACTGAAATTTTTCAGTATAATTGAAAAAAGAAAAATGATCTAAAATATTTGGATTAACATAAATGAGATTATGATCAAAGAGACACGCTTTAATAAATATTTGTTGCTTAGCTTAAAAATAAATAAATATTTGTTGCTTAGCTTAAAAAAATCCGAACTAATCATTATTGTTATAGTAGAGTACTGGTGGTATCCAATGTTAGTGTTTTTTTTTTTTTTTTAATTTAAATTTTGTATGTCCGTAGTAGATTACTATAAATAGGGGAGAAGGTAGCTGCACCAATTAAATATATCTAACCTAAGGCATGGCTTTCTCAAACACCCTGCTTTTCTTTTTGGTCCTCGTACTAGCAAAAAAGGCGGTGTCTCAAGGGGACACAACCAGCTTCACCTACGACACCTTCAGCTCGATTTCACCGTCGCTAATCTACCAAGGCGATGCATTTGTTCCATTGTCTTCGTCAATTGCACGTCTCACAGGTGTCAATTGCTCGGGTGTGCCCACGAGAGGCAGCATCGGGCGGCTTGTGTACTTCCCGACGGTGAAGTTCTGGGATGAAGGAGTTCAAGCGACGTTCGAAACACTCATAAAGTTTAAAATCACGCGCAGTCCTAGTGCCCCAAATCCACCGGGGGAAGGATTGACCTTCTTCATCGTACCCGTTAACTCTCCCATCCCTCCAGGCTCAGCCGAGGGGAATTTTGGACTCTACGATCCTCAAACAGGCCTGGCTCCGTCTGTGTTTTCAGTCGAATTCGACCCCGCCTCCAATGCGTGGGATCCAAGATACACACACGTGGGAATCAACATCAATTCCAGAGTGTCTAAAGCTGTTTCGGCCTTCTCAGGGGTGGGGCAAGAGGTGACTGCACACATATATTACTTCTCCCCCACTAGGACAATAGGTGTCGTTGCCACCTACGGATCACAAAATTCAACCCTCAGTTACGTATTTGACTTGAAAACAATTCTTCCAAAGCAGGTTCAAGTTGGAATCTCTGCTACAACTGGTTCATGGTTTGCATTTCATGACATCAGCGCCTGGTATTTCTCGTCCACGTTAACCAGCTCGACCACAAAACCTACATTCGACAATATGTCTGCAGATTCATAGGGTGAATTGGCAGATTCGATGCAATTGAAATTATAAGTTTATATATATATTGTCTGATTCCTATAGGTGAATTATTGAATTGGCAGATTCAATTCAATTGAAATAAGTTGTTTCATACTCAACTGTATTCCCTCCGTCCTATTTTAAGTTTCTTATTTCCCTTTTATATATGTTCCATATAAGTTTTTTCATTCCATTTTATTCCAATCATATCACTTCTATTTTATATATTATTTCATCTATTATTTTCTCTCTAAAAATCACATTCTACATTTATTATTTTATCATACACCTTAATCAAAATCAAAAGGAAAGGGAAAACTTATAATAGAATGGATGAATGACAAGTGATGGATAAAAATAATCAATAAGCAATATACATTAGGTACACTGCCGACAGCGACGGAGCCAGAACTTAGTCGATAGGGGCCCAATTATGAATAAGAAATTTCATTTTTTATATCATATAAATATTTGTAAAACATATACGGAGTAATATATTACTAATCAAGTTAAGTTTTAATATATTTCAATAAATATTTCATTAATTCCGCTCGTTACTTACAAAATAATATTTATATCGTCTATATGCAAACATCTTTTAATTTTTATGTTTTAAATTGTTATATATTTCAATCGTTTCATATTGTTTGACACTATTAGTCTTTATTTTTATCTTTAAAAAATTGTCATTTTAGCTATTTTTACCACGTTTCTCCATATAATTTTCCTTTTCCTTCTAATACTTTTTTTAATAGCTCTTTCTTGATAATTGAAGCAAAATATTTCACTTTCTTTTATTTTCCTTCATTTTTCTCTCATTCTTTCATGATATATGATAATGAATGGTAAATTTAAATTTAAAAAAAAAATTATTTAATTATACACAAAACAACATACATTTTGAGACGGAAAAAATAATAATTGTACTACTAATATTTTACTAATACACTTAAAAATTGTTATATAATTATTAAATATATATAAAAATTAATGGTAATTATTTTTCATTTAATTGTTTTATTAAATAATATTTTAAAAAAATTATTTTAAAAAAAATTGAAAAATGGGAGGGGTCCGGTGCCTCCTGGGCCCCTCTCCCTCCTTCCCTGACTCTTGACATACGTTAATAATTCAATGAGATGAAACATCAAATGAAATAGTAAATTGAACTGGATTCAATGTTCCCGCTAGGCGTTGGACCACCTTATCTCTCGGATATATATGGGCAATAACTGGATTCAAGGTTTTCTAAGATTTTTTAAAATTTTCTGGTAATTTTTAAGTGGTGTATATCTTACATTCAATCATATGCAAAATAACCGTAGAGAGAAAATAATAGATGAAATAATATATAATGTTTATATATTATTTCATCTATTATTTTCTCTTTAAGTGGTTGGTAGAGCTCTATTGCAGTGTTATTCATTATTTAATGTTTGAGTTATGTTTACTATGCGAATTCATTCCTATTTTTATTCTATTGGCAAAGTTTGTGGCAAAGTTATCTAATAGCCAGGGACTTCAAATAGGGTCCGGGGCCGATGGGTCTTCGGGTGTAACCCGCTGTGCTCACTGCGTGTGGGAATACCTTAGTCATTAATTTGGCTTGGAGAAGGTCCACAATCATGCGAAGTCTACGTGTGAGAATACCTTAGTCATTAATTTGGCCTTGGCAAAGTTTCATTTGCAAAGTTGGCAAAGTATATGTGGTAATGTGAATGTTATTTATTAAGTTGCAATT
Source organism: Galeopsis tetrahit (assembly GCA_963675135.1). Taxonomy (NCBI): domain Eukaryota; kingdom Viridiplantae; phylum Streptophyta; class Magnoliopsida; order Lamiales; family Lamiaceae; genus Galeopsis; species Galeopsis tetrahit. The sequence continues at coordinate 94,223,759 of OY776119.1, forward strand.
ACTTGATTATTTATTTTTAGCATTAAATATTGAATGACTTAATCCCACTGAGTGTGCTTGCATGCTCACCCCCAACAATTTACAATTTCAGGTTGAAGAGTTGGATGGCGAGGAACGGTGATGGGAGACGATCGATATATATTTACAGAATAAATGAATATTTTATGTTTATTTAATTGGATTGTGATTTTCTTTAAAGATTCTTAGTTAAATAATTAAATGGTAATTTCTAGTTGAATTATATTACAATCGTTTCCGCTGCAATAGTTAACGTTTTAAATTATTAGCCATTACGTCCCTCTATTTTGACGTTGCAAAAATTAAGATTCAATTTTTGGGGTGTTAAAGGGAGTTATTTTAACTAATTTTTTAAAAGTAATTATATTTAATTTTGGGTATGACAACTATGGACTAAGGGTACACTCTCTCAAAGGCCACACGCGTGCCCTGCCTATCCAGTTGGCTCGGCTTTGGCAATTGTAGTCTTTATGACCCACCTATCTTTTTACTGAACTAAAAAATCTGAAGGTCCACCTGAGCCCAACCTGCACTGGGCCGCAGGGCCGACCCATTCAGATATGGGTTGTGAGCCAAGCCCAACATGATGAATATAATTCGGATTTTCTCCTCTATACCACGTTTCTAGGCCTCAATCTGAGTGCACCGTCCACGTTTTCCTCAACCTCCCTGGGTGAGACTCTGCCTATATATATCAGAGCTTCCCCTTTAGAAGAAACATAATTTTTGCCTTTAATTTATTTTTCCTCCCTCTCAAAATATACGAACCCTTGCGTTCAGTTCATTGAAACTTCCCTTACATTTGTTGTTATCTTTTACAGTGGTGCTACTATAATTTGTTTATTTCCAGAGACATTTTAACAGTTTATTTATTTATTTATGCATACATTTAAATTATAAGAATTTGCCTTGTTTTGAAAATATGAGTAAATACATTTTTATGTCTCCTAAGTTGTACTACTAATTTTAAATTTTACCATCTATATTTACGAAATTTATAGTTTTAGTCCATTTACTGGCAAACAGAGGCAACATTAATTGGGGATGAATTCGATCGGGATTAAAATTGATTTGCAGCAACAAAGTTAAAATGAATTTTTCTATAGATCGATCATTTTGGGATTTAGGAATTTTGAGTATGTGATATCCTCAATTTATTTGGAACAGATTATGAGTATCTAATTGTTATGGGACGTAAAATAAAACATTAATTTGAAAATACATTAGAAATACAAATAAAAACATAATTCCACAAAACAGTTAGAAAATAGTGCAGCAGCGGGGAGATAGAGATCCTCTAGTACGACCTTATTATTATTATGTGAGAGTCATTGATCATCAGTAGAAAAGATAAATCTATGATGAGACATATTGTCGAATGTAGGTTTCGTCGTCAGAGACGAGGGTGGAAGAGAAATACCAGGTGCGGAGGTCATGAAACGCCACCCATGAACCTGTTGTAGCAGAGATTCCAACTTGAACCTGTTTTAGAAGAATTGTTTTCAAGTCAAACACATAACTCAGGGTTGCAGTTTGCGAAGATCCGTAGTTGGCAAGGAGCCAAGGACAGTTATGGTCCTAGTGGAGGAGATGTAGTTTATGCGTGCAGTCACCTCTTGGTTTTCCGCACCGAAGTTGGTTACATTTTTAGAGACTCTGGAATTGATGTCGATTCTGATGTGTGAGCTGCTAGGATCCCAGGGATTGGGGGCGGGGTCGAATTCGACAGCGAAAACGGAGGGAGCGAGTCCCGTCAGAGGATCAAAGAGCCCCAAATTCCCACTGTTTGAATTTGGAGGGATGGGAGAGTTAACGGGTACGATGAAGAAGGCCAAGCCCTGGCCTATTCGAGTTGGGGAGTGTTGAGAGGAGTGAATGGAAAATATGATTTTATTAACAATGAGCATGAGTATAAATAGACTACATAATGGGCTTTATACAAGAAAGCTAACTTGTGTGGAACAAGATAATTTGTGAACCAAGATATACATAATATTCCTAATACGCCCCCTTAAGATGAAGCACCATTGGTGATTCCAATCTTGTTCACAGGTGGTTGAAGACAAGAACGAGATCGGTAGACGACACATGATCTACTGTTAGAATCGAGACGAAGGATGCCAAATGAACAAAGCGGTTATGTGGAATTTGTTGGGGGAGAAGAAGAAGATTTATCTTCTTGGATTTAGAAGAACGTGGTCTCGTTCTTGATGAGTTGTTGCAGAAGAGGACGAAGCTCTTGGGCGTATGCAACGACTTGAGGAGAAGAGAAAGATTCATCTTCATGGTTTTGAAAGAACGTGGTCTCGTTCTTGATGAGTTGTTGCAGAAGAGAGCGAACCTCTTGGGCGTATGCAACAACTTGAGGAGAAGAGAAAAATTCATCTTCTTGAGTTTGGAAGAACGTGGTCTCGTTCTTGATGAGTTGTTTGCAGAAGAGAGCGAAACTCTTGGGTGTATGCAACAACTTGAGGAGAAGAATTGGTAGCAGTATTGCTAACCAAATCTTGGTGTATTTTGGTGATCCCGAGATCAGAAAAGAAAAATAAACGAGGCATAAGCCTTAGTATCGAAGGCAAACAACAGAAGGAGTTGATGTATGGAGGGATGTGTGTGAATATATATATATATATATATATATATATATATATATTTTGGTGTAATGAAGAATAGATCAAATAGACCTAATCTTGAAAAGGTAGAAGAAAAAAAAATAGGATCTAGGAGATGGGAAAATATTCCTGAATCTTGGAGATGGAGGTGTGATCGTGAGGATCGAAAAAGAGGCGTTAGCCTGAAGAAGAAGAAAAAAAGGATCTGGGAGATGGGAAAATATTCCTGAATCTCGGAGATGGAGGTGTGATTGTGAGGATGGAAAAAGAGGCGTTAGCCTGAAGAAGAAAAAAAAACTAGGATCTGGGAGATGGGAAAATATTCCTAAATCTCGGAGATGGAGGTGTGATCATGAGGATCGAAAAAGAGGCGTTAGCCTGAAGAAGAAAAAAAATAGGATTTGGGAGGTGGGAAAATATTCCCAAATCTCGGAGATGGAGGTGTGATCGTGAGGATCGAAAAAGAGGCGTTAGCCTGAAGAAGAAAAAAAAATAGGATCTGGGAGATGGGAAAATATTCCTGAATCTCGGAGATGAAGTTGTGATCATGATTCGTAAGGATCGAAAAAAAAAAAGGCGTTGGCCTGAAAAAAAAAATAGGATCTAGGAGATTTGAAAATATTCATGCATCTCGGAGATGGAGGTGTGATCGTGAGGATCGAAAAAGAGGTGGCATAAATAAGCTCTTGATACCATGTTGAGAAGAGTGAATGGAAAAGATGATTTTATTAACAATGAGCATGAGTATAAATAGACTACATAATGGGCTTTATACAAAAAGCTAACTTGTGGACCAAGATAACTTGGGGGCCAAGATATACATAATATTCCTAATACAGTAACTTGTGGGCCAAGATATACATAATATTCCTAACAGGGAATTTCTACTAGGAGAGATGATAAACTTTATCGTAGTCTCGAACGTCGCTTGAACTCCTTCATCCCAGAACTCCACTGGCGAGGAGTACACCACCCGCCCGATGCTAATTAAATTATGTTGGCTCACCCGAACCATCCACTTTTGTGAGACGTAGAAATGAGGAGAAGTTGGAACAAATGCATCACCTTGGTAGATTAGCGAGGGCGAAATCGTGCTGAAGGTATCGTAGGTGAAGGTGGTTGTGTTTCCTTGAGACACCGTCTTGTTTGCTAGTACGAGGAGGAGGACGACGACGAGGACGAGCGACGAAAGTAGGGTGCTTGAGAAAGCCATGCCCTCAGGGTTTTCTTTAGATATACTATTAATTTGGTGCAGCTACCTACTTTCTCCCCTAGCTATTTAAAGTACTCGATCATGACCAAGCTTAAAATTAAAAAAACTACACTTGCAATAACTTTGGATACCAATCCATCTACGTACCATAATATTTAAATAAATAGATTGGATTATCTATGAATATCATAGTGGCAGATAATAATTAGAATATTTATGATCAGATCTCAGTGGATATATTTGATCAGATCTCAATAATATAGATATAGTATTTAAATTAATAACTCGTGAGATCTCAATAATATTTAATTAATTAATAACTGATCAGATGGAAAAGATGAACGAAATGCCAACAAGTTGACTTAAGCGACGTCATCCAGGATACGTGTATTTATTTACAGTATACTCCCGTCGTCCCTTCCAAGTTAGAGAGTTAATAAATACTCCCTTCCACGACCCACAAAATTTTCAAACTTTTCTTTTTAGGTTGTCCCTTAAAATTAGTTTATATATCTCTTAAATTAAAACAATCATCACAATATACACATCACTTTTGGTACGACATACACTCAATCTAACGCATACTACTTTATTTATTTTATATATAAATATTTATAAAATGTCCCCTCAACACTCTAATCATTATATTTTTTTTTTTAAACGCGAAAATATCAAAATACGTCCTGTAATTTAGATCGATTCAATTTTAAATCCTTTAAATTTTCACTTTTTTAAAATACATCCTAAGGTATCCAATTACATCGTTTTTTGTCCAATTTACATCCTTTTGATCATAAAATTTTAGTTTTTGCCGAAAACTGACATGTGCGACTCGAACGTTTGTTTAAAATTGAGGCTTCCGATAGATTTGGTGACTGAGTGTCATATGTAATAAATTTTGACATTTTTTGGGCTGGGGTGGGGGAAGAAAGGTCACAAAAATCTTCCATCCGGGATATCTGCTCCGAACCAAACTCGAGGAATTTATGAGGCAGGGTTGTAGAAATATAGGAGACCTTTTATATATATATCCAATTATTCTTACCATGATTTTATATATCTTTATATTTATATCACAGATCATATATAGAGCAAATTAAAGAAAAGATGACCATCTTATTAATAGTACATAAAATAGACGATACAAAGTGATGGTCATATATCGACTTTTAGTCGAAATTAGATCAGGCGACATATTGCCTAATAATATTGGTATTATCCTCGGCCTCGGGCCACATAAAGGACGAGAAATGCCACTGGAGCACGTCGAAATCGGCAGCACGATCAGGCCCCGTAGAAGCAGAGAGGCCAACCTGAACCTGCTGAGGAAGAAGGGTCTTCAAGTCGTACACATATTCAATAACGGCGCCATAATTCTTATTATAGTTTCGGACGGTCACCCTTATCAATCTACTGGGCGCATAGTAGTTTATGGTTAACATCACAGGTAGCCCTGTCGCCGCATTGTACGTCGTAATATTCTGTGATACTGCCGAGTTCACGTTGATCCCAACGTGCCCAACACGGACGTCCAATTCCACTGCGAAAAACGGGGACCCTTCGTTGAGTGCGTCGTAGATTCCCAGATTCTCGCCTTCTCCCCCAGTCGATTTCGTAGAGTGGACAGGTGCGATAAAGAAGGTCATGCCTTCAGCGGGACTGTTGTTTGATATGCGAATATTCACGTAGGTCATGAAGGATGCTTGTCGCCCTGGGCCCCATAGTGTGAAGGGGGTGGTGTACAAAACTCTTCCAACACTTGATCTCTTTGGATCAAAGGGTGATGTCCCCTGCCCTATCAAACTCAGGTAACTAGTACGTGGGGGTACGTACGCGTCGCGTTCGTATGTTAGGCCGTCAGAGCCTTCGTTGAAAGAGTTTTTAATATCGAAATCGAGCGTCAATGGTTGTGACTGTGACTGCACCACCATCATCATTGCCATATTGGACAAGGAAAGAACAAGAAATAGGTGCAGGCTACTGTAATTGCAGGATAAATTAGCCATCTTTGATTTGGATGGATGTGGATGTGGATGTGGTGGTGAATACCTAATCTTACCTTCACTTCACTCCTATTTTTATACTACTATTTCAATTAACTAAAAAATATATATAAAATTGCAATTATCCATATATAGAAAGGATATATATATGTGTACAATTAATATAGATCCGTAATCTAAGATCATATATACAGTATTGTCTCCCACGGGAATTAACTAGCATGTGTTCTCCTCTGTGGTGCGTAACTCAAGAACCATATCCAATTAGATATATATCGTAGAAATTTATACTCCCTCCGTTCCACAAAGATAGCCACATTTGACTTTACACACAGATTAAGAAAAATCAATAAATGCAGTTAAAATTAGCTAATGTGTCAATTTTGCCCTTGAAATTTCATACTCTAAAATCTGTTAAGCATTAATTACTTTTATTAATTAGGGGTAAAATTGACAATAAAGCATTTAATGCTAAAGTAAAAGAGGAAATGTGGCTATAATTTGGGACATCCAAAAAAGGAAAACGTGGCTATCTTTATGGGAGGGAGGGAGTAATATTTTAACATGAATCTGAATCTCACACTTAGTTAATGTGATTTACTTCTTCTTAGGGTATATATCATTCAAAATAGAATTTATACCACTACATAATATCCTTGCATAAAACTCCAATTTTTTCTTGTAAAAGAAAGAGGTTGACACGAAAATTATTTACATAACAAAAAGATAAAATTTAGTTTACGTCTCATAAATTGGTTAATTTAAATCCAATTTTCGCATTTTTACGTTCAATAACAAGAAAAAAAAATTATTTACGTCTCATAACTTATCATTTTAGAAAAATACCCTAAAAAGAAAGAAAAATTATGTTCCATAATTTATGTCATTTTTCTTCATTATGCAATTATAAATAGTGACTTGTAATTTTTTTAATCCGCATTGCCGTTGTTTTTCCACGCAATACAAGTCAATCTCGGCCACAATTTCCATCGATTTCTCATATTTTTATGTGCACGTGACAAAAGTTTGAGTGAAACGACGTCATTTTGATGTCTCCGATAAAAATTGAACATAAATTAATTAATTTACGAAATTTTGGGACATAAATTAATTCTTTATCAACCCCAAGGAGTTGGTCTAGTGGTGTAGGTTTGGGAATTAGGAGTGTGCTCATTTCTATATATGTCTCAGGTTTGAACCCTCTAAGGTGCAAACAATTTTTATGGGGCCGCGGTGGAATTGATCCCCCGGAATTAGTCGGTCCCTAGACCGGATATCCAAGATTTAAAAAAAAAAAATCTTATTGTAAAAATTGATTATGACATCTTCTCTTCTCTAGCTAAAAAAGTATTGCGGAGTAATAATAATTATAATTACTGGTTTTCTAAAAATAATTTAGTCATATACTTCCTACATCCCTTTAAAACCCTTTAAAAGTTATCAATTTATTTTTTCGTGCGTACTCTGATTACATGAAAATATATATAGTTTTATTTGTGTAGGGAATTGTTGAGGTAGGAAAAGGAAAAAGTAGAGTGAGATGAAAAGAAAAAAAGATAAAAAGAAATATATATAGTGGGTTTTGCAAAAAAAAAAAAAATAATAAATAAATAAGTAACTTTTAGTGGGACATTAAAATGACAAAATTAATAACTTTTGAAGGGAAGGAGAAAGTATAAATTAGCAACAACATTAATTGACTCGATGAGTTGGGTGTGGTTGTATTGAGCAACACGAATAATAAACAACGTTAACACCGACTCGAAAGATCGAGCACAAGTTGTACTCCACACTCAACCCCGGACAAGTCTTTCCGTCCATAGTCAATGGACGACACACATCAGTACACCATATAGATTAATAATTCAGTAGAGTAAAGTAAATTGTATGAAAAGTAAAGGAGATCGAGTAATCGAATTGCATGCATCCAATGATCCAAACCGGTCCCTAAAGTATTACTTCAGGTAAAAGTATATAAATTAATTAAAGAATAAATTTAGTTATGCAAATAAGCCGATTAAGTATTTTATTCATTTCAAGTAAACTCTTAAAGTATTTTATTGTTGCAAATAAACCTTTAATCTTTTTAGAAGACACATTGGGAGTAGTTAATATTTACTTGAGTTGAGGGTATTGTTACACCGGGTCAAAGAAGTCAATCTTTGACAAGTCAATATTTGACAAGTCAATCCTATATAGTCACCAGCTTGCGTGGCGACGACTAGTCAACCAAGCCATGCGACGACTAGTCAACATTATGAAGAAAATGTAATTGTGTGCTCGCCCAAAGATGTTGGCGAGCACATGTAGAGTTAGCTAGATAAAGACAAGTATAAAAGCCTTGGAAGAGAGTATGGAGCGTGGCGAGCACGGCGAGTGCGACCACCATCCATGAAGATGACCGGACGACCAGTTCCTCCGGCGACCACCGTGGCCCAGCTCCTCGATTCCGGCGAGGACGACCACCAAAGAGGCGGTTTAGCATTTAATGCAGCGTCCCATCACCTTTATGTGGTGGGATTTCAGGTCCAATATCAGCCCGCCACATGTAAAGGCCGGGCAGACCTAAAAAACTAGTATATAATGCATAAATGGTTCATTTGTAAAGTTAAGTTAGATTTTTCCCTACACACCCCAAGCTCAAAGCAATACACTCCCAAGCTCAAAGTTTTTAGCTTCTCTAAGAAGCTACTTCTTGTGTACGTTCTTCATTGTTCTTCGATAAGATCACAACAAATCATCCGTATTAACACGTAATAACCCTGACAATAATTAATGTTTGTTTAGTGCTTACGAAAGTCCACATCCAGATCAACCATCCAAAAGCACGTACAACATTTGGCGCTAGAAGGAGGGGACCTTTTACGTGTTCTTCATCAAAGTATCAACCGATCATCAAACGATCGGCTTGTAAACTCCTTATTTTAGGTTTTAATCGGTAGAAATACCTTTTAGAGCATCGTTTACGTATTTCATACTTATTTTAATTATCTTCGTGTTCTTGAATATTTTCGGTATTCTAGGCATATTTTGGAGTTTGATCTCCTTGTAATTCTGTTTTCTCTTTTGTGTTGTTACTTTGCAAATTTGTAGCTGTAATAGCACGTTCTTCTGCGTAAGAACTTGAATCTTTGTTTTTTTAGCGTCGAAAGCTTAGGCCAAGTTCATATCTTTGTAACCGTTTACCGGAAATCACTCATAAAGATGTCTCACCACACCAATCGTGATGGAATTCCGCCTCCCGGAGGGAACGAACCCCCTCCACCAATAGCTCCGGTCAATCAAACGGCCAACATCAACCTTGTGGAAATCTTAAATGATCCCCAACATCTGAGAGATTTTACAGACTAACTCAACAAGAAGAGGAGGAAAAATGAGGCGATGGAACTTGAGAAAGCCAAGGATCAGGCTTTTGAAAAAGCTCGAAAGGCGAAGGCCAATGCCAACAATAATGACGAGGACGAGCACTCCTATCACTCGTACTCGGTACATCCCCGCGATAAAGGCAAAGAAAAAGCCCGCGACCACTCCCACCATAGTCACACAGGAGACTCGCGAAATTCAGTCTTTTATCGGATGGGCGTCAAGGACGGTAGAGGTCCTCGCCCACTGAATTTCAATATCGATGGTCGACCAGACAAGGACGACCACCGAAGAAGAGGTCAGGGAGGTAGAGTCTCCGCCCTCGAGCGTGTAGGGGATAAAGCGCGAGGACCAGGGAAAAGCTACCACAGCTATCGGCTTGAGAGATCCATGCATCACTCGCCCGAACGATCGCACCGGAACCGATTCGATCGGTCGGTCGCATCACACCGAAGCCAATGTGACGAGCACGTTGTGCCTCGACCATAAACTGCCGAAGAAGGGCAGATTGCTCAGTTCGCCGAAATCCAGAAACAGTTGAAACTAGAGGTTGAAAACTTGCGGGCAGAGGTGGCCGCATCTAAGCGAGGAAACATTTCGCCGATCACTCTGCCCATCTCACCCCTAAACATCATGGTCCTCACTGCCCCCATCCAAAGAAAAATTCAGATGCCTTCAATGGCGGCGTACGATGGCATGTCCGACCCTCAGGTGCACTTGTCAAAATACTCCAACTACATGGCCTCAATCGGGGCAATAGAGGCCACACAATGCCGAAACTTCTCCCTGACTTTGGGAGACCGGGCCCATCGTTGGTACACAACTTTGGGAGCCGGGTCCATAAGCTCCTTCATCGAGCTGGGACAACAATTTCTGACTTACTACGGGTCCATTGCTGCTCGCCCAGCATCCAAGCAGCGTTTGGCAAACGTTCTCCAAAACCCAACCGAGTCAGGAAAGGACTTTATCGAACGCTTTGATAGGTTGGTGATCGTCGGGGAGGCCGTGAATGATGAAACCAAGCTGATCTCAGCCGTTTCCGGCCTAAGGATATGTTCCAAGCTCTGGGAATCTATGCATACACTTTTCCCGAAATCTTACGCAGATTTCCGTAACCGGGCCGGTAATATCATTCAAATGGAGGAAATTTTGGACACCGCCAAAGCTAACGAGCAGCCTGAAGCGGCCAAAAAAGTGTGGCCAAAAAAGAACTTTACAACTGGGGAGCCCTCCCAGCCAAAGAGGGGAGTAAATCAGGGGAACAGTGCTCGTCCGTCGAACTTCAAAGCTTTTGAAGAGGCACCGGAGATCACGCAGTTCAGAGAGACCCTTGTTTTTTATCCTAGGGCCATTCTCGATGCAATCAGAGGAAGGAATCTGCTACCCCCGGCGAGGGCGATGCACACCAATGAGAACAATCTGAATGCAGATAAGTTCTGCAACTATCACAACTCCATCGGCCACCAGACGAATGGGTGCCGAGATTTAATGAAAAATTTGTACAAACTGTACATAGATGGCAAGCTCGTCGAGTTCATCAAGCCCAGGGGTGGGAATGACGACCACCGTAGGAAGAAGCGTCGCGACGACGGCGAGGGCGACCAGGATTTGCGCCAACAGATTAATCGTCAGAAACTACTCCCCCCTATGCCGAACGGTCCTCCTGGCGACGTAGACTTCGTGGGCGGAGGCTGCTTCGTGATAGAAGGCCCATTGGGGGGTACTGAATCTTGAAATGCTCTGTGTGTTCGCCGACAGCAGAGTGAGATGCGAGCACTGAACAATGTGCACCAAGTGTGTGTCGCAGCGGCTGCCGAGAAGCCCCCATCCCACCAAGTCCTTTTCACGGACGATGATCTGAACGGCGTGGTGCAACCGAATAACGATGCTTTGGTTGTCACCAGAAAAATCATGGGAACCAATGTCCATCGCCTGATGGTCGATACCGGGGAATACACCAATGTCCTATTCAAACATACTATGGATGCTCTCGGTGGATATGCCGCATATATCGAGCCATGCGACGATATCATAATGGGTTTTGGAGATACCCGCTCCCTTCCTCTGGGAAGGATTAGGCTATCACTGGAACTGGCATCGACGAAAGAGCCAGCAATGCATTACACCCGGCAGCTCGACTTCATGATCGTCGACATGCCATCTTCGTACAATGCTTTTCTCGGCCGACCTTTCTTCGACAAATTTAAGGCGGCCGCCTCTACTTATTACTATTGTATTAAGTTTCCAACCCTGGCGGGAGTTATAACCGTCATGGGCGACCAGACGCGGGCGAGGGAGTGTCTCGTCCGTTTTGCTAAGCGTCATTTTAAAGAAACTCCTATGATTGGAAAGTATATTGAGTGTCCTAACGAAGAAACCAAATTGAACTACTTGGAGGGATTTCCCAACAAGTATAAAAAGATAGAAATTGGGGAGTCAAGTCAGATTTACGACGACCACCAAGCAGAGGTGGACGAGCACACCCCAATGGAGATTGACGAGCACGACCAAATCAAAATGAACGATCAGCCCCCCGAGGTAATCGACGACCAGAAATCGGAATTGAGGATCCTCGTTGGAAAGAACCCAAAGAACGGGCAACTCTAGCGGAGGACCTTGAAACCATCCATCTAAATGATGCTCGTCCAGAACTAGAAGTGTTTATAAGGTCAAATTTGCCAAAGCGGTTGCGGTCAGAAATGATCACCTTTCTGAAAGAAAACGTCAGGGAATTTGCCTGGTCGCACGAAGATATGGTGGGCATCGACATGGATCATGTCTGCCATAGATTAAAAATTGAACCAACAAGAAGACCCATCACTAAAAAACGAAGAAAGTTTGGGCCTGATAAATATGCGGCGATGGCGGTCGAAGTTAAAAAGTTGATCGATAACAAGTTAATCGAGAAAACTGGAACTGATCCCGAGTGGTTGGCAAATCCAGTGCTCATCCGAAAAACGACCAGATCGTGGCGACTGTGTATAAACTTCACATATCTAAACGATGCTTGTCCCAAAGACCATTTTCTGATGCCCCACATTGATCATCTGGTGGACAACACGGCGGGGCATGAAATGCTAACATTTATGGATGCTTTCGCGGGATACCATCAAATCGCAATGCATCCCGACGACCAGAGACATACAGCGTTCATGACAGCGACAGACATGTACAGCTGGAAAAGAATGCCTTTCGGTTTGAAAAACGCGGGGGCAACGTACCAAAGACTGGTAAATAAAATGTTCGAGAAACATATCGGTGAGATGGTGGAGGTCTACATCGACGACATTGTCGTCAAAAGCTTGCGGAAAGAAGATCACCTACACCACCTCGCCATGACATTCGATATCTTGAAAAGATATAACATGAAGCTGAATCCAAAGAAATGCAGTTTCGGAGTTGGCTCCGGAAAATTTCTTGGGCACTTGGTTAGCCAGAGGGGCATCGAGGCGAATCCTATGAAAATTCAAGCAATCATTAACATGCATAGCCCGAGAAATGTAAAGGAAGTACAGAGATTGACAGGATGCCTAGCATCGCTGAACAAATTCATTGCACGAACAGGTGATCGTTGCAAACCTTTTTTCGACGCTTTGAAAAAAGGAAGGTTCGAATGGACCGATGAGTGCGAGAAAGCTTTCGAGAAGCTGAAAGAATATCTATCGGATCCGAAGGTCATATCTAAGCCAGTCCCGGGTGAAATTTTATATCTATACTTGGCGGCCACTGACTGTGCAATCAGTTTGGTGCTCGTCCGAGCAGAAGGGAGCACACATCTGCCAATATCCTATGTAAATCAGTCACTGAGAGATGCTGAGCTAAGATACACCCAAATGGAAAAATTGGCTTACGATTTAGTCATGAGCGTGAGAAATCTAAGGCAGTGCCTTTTCGACCACGAGGTGGTAGTTCTTACGACATTTCCTCTGCGACGAGCACTGCATCGGTCGAATACCACTAGAAGACTTTTGAAGTGGTCAGTGGAAATCGGGCAATTTGGGCTCACCTACGCACCAAGAACGGTGATCAAGGGACAAGTTTTGGCAGAATTCATAGTGGAACTCACTTTCCCAGATAAATTTGACAAGGAAATCGAGCTTCCTTGGACACTGTTCGTCGATGGCTCATCGACGAGTACAAAGGCAGGGGCAGGAGTTGTACTTACCAGCCCATCCGGGCAAAATTTTGCTTCGGCAATCGAATTCGAGTACCGGGCGACCAACAACGAGGCAGAGTACGAGGCTCTGGTCGCTGGAATCAAGATGGCAATGGCCGTGGGCACCAGAAAGCTGAAAGTTTTTTCAGACTCCCAGCTAGTGGTGTGTCAAATTACGGGTGAGTACGAGGCTCGCGGCGACCAGATGTTGAAGTAGTGAAAGGATTACTCGAGCAATTCGACCAAATCCACATCGAGCAAATCCCTAGGGAGGAGAATACGCAAGTAGACGCTTTAGCTCGACTGGCCACTTCAGAGGGGGAGGCAACATTTTCCGAAGCGACGATCACAAAAATTTCTTCCCCATCACTGAGTAGAAGTCAAATTTTGCAGGTTGAAGCGACCAGCGACGAGGATCACGAAGTACATCAAGACCGGCGAGCTCCCGAAAGACAAAGTTAAGGCGACCAGACTGCAACTCAGGTCCGCCAAGTACACCATCATCGGCAACCAGCTGTAAAAACGACGTTTTTCAATGCCTTTATTGAAATGCCTCGGAGAAGATGTGTTGGGATATGAATCCTAGAACAAGTCCTAAATGATGAATAAAAGATAAAAGATGAAGTTTTGATAAGCCAAAGGAAGACTTGAATATTTTCTAAGTATTGACTAATCTAGTCTAGTTAAGTTGAAGTCATCTTGTACAGATCAGTAGAATTCACAAGATAAGTACTCATTTTAAAAGATAAGTATTATTGAAAGATAAGTACAAATTATAAGTACTTCATATTTGTTATTTGTATATGTTAAGATTGTTATTGAGCTATGAATAATTGTTGTATAGAGCTCATGATTTTAGATGTAATAGAAAGATTCTTTGTATAGTTTTATATGTTGACTAAGCTTTATAACAAGAAGCTTAATGTAATGTAATAGTCTTGTTAGGATTAGTTGATAGGACTAGATTAGTTCTGTGTTGTAAATCTGAAGAAGTCTACTACACAAGATAAGTAAAAGACGCAGTCTACTACACAAGACAGGTACGACTCAACAAGACAAGACAAGAACACTAAAGTTAGTTACAGAAACGCGTATTGGAGATAAAGATTGAAGAATTAGTTAAGGAATAACTAATTAACTGAAGGAACGCGTGAAAGGATATGAAGAATCAGTTACAAGTTAGTTTTCAAGAAAAGTTGGTTACAACTAACTGAGTTCTTGGAATTTGAAGTCTATAAATACCTCAAGGTATTTAGTATTAAAAGACTACTGGAAATACACATACTAAAGCTACATACTGAAGAATTGTTCGAAGTTTCTCTCAGAGATTGAAGTTCAGAAAGTGAAGCTACACAAGACAAGTGAAAATCGAAGAAGGCTACTACTGAACAAAGAGAAGTTTTATTTTCGTTTATTGTTTCAAGTTGCTAGTTACTTGTAAATCGCTAGTAAGATCGAAGAGGCACTTGGAAGTGTTGTCGAGAAGATCTAAGTCTTATTTCTTGGGACTTAAAACCACAAGAACATATTGCTCAATTGGAAGAGTTAATAAGAATTTCACAACTGGGTTTGTGAGAGTGGATGTAGACAAGTTGTCGAACAACTATAAATCTCGTGTTTGATTTACTTTACTGTTTTGTTTGTTTGAATTGATTAATTGTTTACTTGTTAAACATACATAACTGAACTAGACTAGCTGACTATACATAAAACAGAGTTCTCGAAATAGGTTGAGTATAAACTTTAATTGGGCTCATTGTTAATTTCATATTCCGCACATTGTAATTCTGATATATCGAAAGATTTTAGAAAAGTCTATTCACCCCCCTCTAGACATTTTCTTTAGCTTCCCTCGATATTAACTCAACTTAGGGACCTACAAGATGAAGCGAAAATCGTTATGCACGAAATCCACGATGGAGTATGGGGAAATCATGTAGGGGGGCAAGCACTGAGGCAAAGGCACTGAAGACCATCACGTCAGCTCAAATGACAAACTTCATTTGGAAAAACATCATTTGCAGGTTCGGCCTACCACGAGCTATCGTGATGGACAACGGACGCCAATTCACCAGTCAAGACATGCTGGATTTCTGCGCAAAATGGAACATCAAAAAGCTTTTCTCGACGCCCTATCATCCACAATCAAATAGTCAGGTAAAAGCGATAAACAAAATTATCAAACACACACTTAAGGCAAAGCTGGAAGGATTGAAGGGCAAATGGGCGGACGAGTTGCACATGGTTCTGTGGGCATATCGGAGGACCACAAGAAACTCTACAGGTGAAACTCCGTTCGCGCTCGCGTTCGGAATAGAGGCTGTCATACCAGCAGAAGCACTGATCGCCACTTTCCGAGTGGCAAATTTTGACGAGCAGCTAAACAACGATGCACAACTCACCGATTTGGATTTCCTTGAAGAGCGAAGACTAACAGCGGACGAGAAGAACGTGTCTACAAACAAAGGTCGGAACGTTATTACAACACCAAAGTACGTGCTCGTCAATTTACTATTGGCCAACTCGTACTTCGATGGGCGACGGAACAATCCATAGGCATACTTGGCCCGACTTGGGAGGGTCCGTACCGTATAACGCACACGCACTCAAACAGTTCGTACGAGTTAGAAGATCTCGAGGGCAAGTCGAGCAAGTACCCTTGGAATGCGGTCAAATTGAAGAAATATTATCAGTAAGTTTCATTTTCGTACATTTGTATAGTTTGTATTTAGAATCATGTCAATACATGTCTAGTTTTAAATTTCATCAAGTGTTAGATAAATTTTAGAATTTTTAGATGAGGCTCTACGTAGCCAACTAGAAACGAGTTCAACCGACGAATGGTTAACTCTAAACACATACGGACGTAAACCAACGAATGGTAGAGGTCCGGAGACGAGTTCAACCGACGAATGGTTAACTCTAAACACATACGGACGTAAACCAACGAATGGTAGAGGTCCGAAAATGAGCACAGACCAATGAAAGGTTTAACTCTAAAGACAAGTACTCATCGAAAGATATTTGCAAAACAGTGACGAGGACGATCACTATCAAAGTACGAGCTCAAACCGATGAAAGGTTGAACTCGAAAGACAAGTACTCATTGAAAGATACTTGCAAAAAATAATCAAACATAAATTAAAAAGCAGTAACGAAGATGATCACTCAAAATAAACGAACACAAGTCATAGCAAAAAGTTCATTCATATTAAAAAAGCCTTGAAGGCTGAGATTACAAAAAAAGGCCTCTAGGGCCGAACACTACAAAAAAGGGCCTTATGGGCCGAGCAGAGTTTAATCTTGATCAACATCAATAACCTCTTCCCCGGCCGGAGCATCTTGCTCGCTAGCAGCCACCTCCTCGACAGGAGCACTCTGCTCGCCCTGGACCGATGGAAGTTGGGGCGGACACTCAAATAAAACTTTCTTCGCCAAAAGGCGAGGAAACATGAGACCCATGTTCACCAGGTCGAGCAGGGGGAGGACGGAGCCTTCTTCAGGTTCTTCCTCAACAAGATGATTATCAATAAAATCACCAAAGAGGGACACATCTGCCTCCGGATGAGTATACTTGAAATGGCGAACAAGCTCGTGCGCGGTGAAGGCCGCCGAGTAGCAAGCTCCAGATCCAGCGAGATAAGCTTGCCTATCTCGATCTTTCTTCACAGCGGTCAGCTCTCGCCCTAGAGAAGCCAACTCGCCCTTAGCAGATGTTAGACGAGCCTGCAGAGTGGCCGCCTCCCCGCGAGAATCAGCGAGATCATTGGATTTCTCTGTCCTTTCATCCTCGGCAGCTTTGAGGCGAGTACGGAGATCTTCAATCAGTTGATGATCCTCTTGATCTTTCTTCCGAACAGCTGCAAGTTGGGCCACCAAGTCGGCCACCCTTTTCTCGAGGCCATTGTTAGCCTTTATTAGACGGACAAAGTTGCTCGGCCGCATAAGCTTGGCGACAAGCGCTGATGGCGATCTGTCGAGCGTTCTCGGCAGCATTGTGACAATCAACCTCCTCGATGAAGGGTTTAGTCAGCGACCGGGGCAAGTTCTTCATAGCCCGGATCGCGAGCTGGTCTAGCATGTCGTCGTCGGTCGGGTCCCGCGATCGGTAGTAGTTGAGAAGATATTCGCTGTAGGGAGCGGAACACGGGTGCTCGGCAAGCCTGAAAAAGAACAGATAGCGATCAGAAGAAGATACTTCTAGAAACATTCAAAGGCATTTTAGAGGAAAGCTTACTTGGCAACCCGGTCAGCACTTCAGCCGAGCACAGTGATGTCTTCGGGGGCCCTCTACTCGGCCGACGAGCTCGCGGTAATATCCTGCGACCGTTTGGTTTTGCGAGCAGGAGATGGCTTTTTGAGAGGTGGTGAATTCCTCCTCGGCGGAGATCTCCTCAGAGAAGTTCTCCGGTCGGCAGCAGAAGGGATCGGTTAACCATCACTTCTTGCAGTTCGATGGTCGGAGGAAGATAGGTGATGACCTTCGCAGGAACCACTACTAAAAACGAAGAGTCAGCATTTTGAGAAGAAGAGATTCAAAAAAGATACTTAGAAATTTCTCGATACCTGGAGGAAACTCTCTGGTGATGTGGTGAGGAGGTACTCGAAGGCCTCCTCGCTCCCTTATGCACTCGTGGTTCAAGAAGCGACAAGATCTCTCTAAGTAGCGACGACGAGCGACGCAACAAATATGGTATTGGAATAACGGTGTCAGACGATGCTCGCCTACCTTCGCGCGAACAGTCTCACCTACAAAAGCGAGGAGTTATTCAGTATAGACAAGAACGAGCACAAAATCAAAGGACTTACCACGAATTCTTCCGTAGTCGGTCGCAATGGAAATGCGATCAGAGGACCCATCGGGTTTTATAGCACTCTTCCAGTCCCCGGCGACCCACCACTAGTTAGTCTTCCAGTCTCGAATTTTGTTAGGAACACCCTCGACCAACTTGATGCAATCGCGGCCTTTCACATAATACCAGCTCTTTCCCACCTTCTTTCCGGCTTCGGCCACTTGAAGGAGATAGTTGATCTCTCGAGGACTGAGGCAGGTATGGCGACAACCGTTCTCGACGGCCTCCAGACCGAACACTGTGAGGAGTCCTATTATATTCGACCACTCGTTCGGCGTCACTTGAGAAGGTGCCACCCTAAGAAAGTGCAAGTAGCGAGAAATTTCGGGGTGTAGTTGAAACCTCAGTCAGGCCTCCATCATGCCAATATTTACGGCGACCATCCCTTTAGGAGGCTGGTCGGCCCTCTCGTCTTCTCATGGAACGAAGAAGCAAACATCTTGAGGCCGAGGAGTTTGCAAGTTGGGCCGAGGAGACGGTGCTCGCATATTCGCTAGCTGCATATTCTGATTCATATGCTTCTCGGTATGAGCGAGGAATCTCTCTAGGCAGATACTCGAAAACATATTGATAATATGTTTCCCTCGAGAGCTCGTCCCCATCCAGCTCTTCCCGCCCGCTCAAAATGTCCTTGATGCTCGCCGCGTAGCGAGCAATCTCCTCATACTCCTCGCGGAGAGTGTTCGTCAGAGTGTCCTCAACTCGGGTCGGGTCAATCTGGTCGCCCGCCTCTACATCCAAGTCCTAGTCGCCCAAATCTGAGTCGACCTCCTCTATATCGTCCTCGGCATCATTGCCGGCGTCTTCCCGTTCAGACTCATCGGTCTCATTGGCGACCGCGACGCCGACCACCTATAGCATTTCCTCCCAACTGTCTGTCGGTTGGTTAGGAATTCCTACGCTAAGAGGATTAGGCGAATGTACGCCAGAATCAGAGGAGACCACCCTTTCTCCTATGTCCCGGCGAGGACTATCGCCGGAAGGTCCAGCACCACCACCAAACGGCGGCGAACCACCACCAGAAGTCCCAATAACCACAATTGTTTCCGGTGAAAAGGAGGGAAAGTGGAAGAACAAAAAGAAAATGTAAGATATTTACCTTTACGCTGATCGAAAAACACCCTAAGTCGCCGGAAAAGCTTGAAGAAACTTGCTTGGAAGAAGACTCGAGAAGGAGTTAGTAAATTGCGAAGTGAGAAAAGTGATTTCAAGAGAAGAGAGGTCCTATTTATAGGCAAAACATCCGAGGACCAAATTGCAAAAAACGGGGTCAAAATTGTAATTTTTCCAAAAATCTGGGGTCGTCCCCGAAATCGAGGCGCGAAAGTGGGCGTCACGCGCGACCTTTGAGGTCGTCACGCGCCCACGCGCAAAATTCAAATTATTCGCGCTTCCCCACGCGCCTGACATTGGCGGCTGCTGACGTCATCAAAACGCTTCGCAAAGCGTGCTCGGTGCGGGAAACGAGACGACCGCCGACAAATCTCATCATCAAGATTTTGTAAATGATTCAATTTTCCACGAAGACGATCACATTGCTCGCCTTCCTAACACGAACACGAAGAAAGGTGACCAGGGGGCAAATGTTACACCGGGTCAAAGAAGTCAATCTTTGACAAGTCAATCCTAGTCACCAGCTTGCGTGGCGACGACTAGTCAACATTATGAAGAAAATGTAATTGTGTGCTCGCCCAAAGATGTTGGCGAGCACATGTAGAGTTTGCTAGATAACGACAAGTATAAAAGCCTTGGGAGAGAGTATGGAGCGTGGCGAGCACGGCGAGTGCGACCACCATCCATGAAGATGACCGGACGACCAGGTCCTCCGGCGACCACCGTGGCCCAGCTCCTCGATTCCGGCGAGGACGACCACCAAAGAGGCGGTTTAGCATTTAATGCAGCGTCCCATCACCTTTATATGGTGGGATTTCAGGTCCAATATCAGCCCACCACGTGTAAAGGCCGGGCAGACCTAAAAAACTAGTATATAATGCCTAAATGGTTCATTTGTAAAGTTAAGTTAGATTTTTCCCTACACACCTCAAGCTCAAAGCAATACACTTCCAAGCTCAAAGCATTTAGTTTCTCTAAGAAGCTACTTCTTGTGTTCTTCATTGTTCTTCGATAAGATCACAACAAATCATCTGTATTAACACGTAATAACCCCGACAATAATTCATGTTTGTTTAGTGTTTACGAAAGTCCACATCCAAATCAACCATCCAAAAGCACGTACAACAAGTATGAATTTACCTTATCCCTTAATTTTTTTAAACATGAATCGGGTTGTAAGTTCCAATGTGTTTGTTTGTATATACAGTATATTAATTGGGAAAGTCTAATGCCATAAATGTTCATAACTCTTCTGAAGTATATTGTGGACCATGCACGTGCATGTCATATATCAGCTACCAAAGATGTTTATCCAAATTTTATATATTCAAAAGATATATAAATCTATCAGACATACTGTCGAATTTAGGATTTTTGAGTCTGTGATATCCTCAATTTTTTTTTTGGAACAAATTATGACCTCTAGTCCTTAATATGTCAGATTGACAAATTCAATACATAAGAAAATTAATCTATTTGACATATTGTCGAATGTAGTTTTCGTCGAGGGTGTCGTCGACGAGGGTGGAAGAGAAATACCAGGCGTTGATGTCATGAAACGCAACATATGCACCGGTTGTAGCAGTGATTCCAACATGAACCTGTTTAGGAAGAATTGTTTTCAAGTCAAACACGTAACTGAGTGTTGACGTTTCCGATCCGTAGGTGGCAACAACACTTATGGTCCTAGTAGAGGACACGTAGTTTATGCGTGCAGTCACCTCTTGGCCCACCCCTGAGAAGATAGTCACATTTTTAGACACTCTGGAATTGATGTCTATTCCGATGTGTTGGCTTCTAGGATCCCACCCATTGGGGGCCGTGTGGAATTCGACTGCGAAGACAGACGGAGCCAGGCCCGTCGCAGGATCAAAGAGCCCCAGATTCCCCGAGGTTGAACCTGGAGGGATGGGAGAGTTAAAGGGTACGATGAAGAAGGCCAATCCGTCCCCTACTCGGTTTGGGTAGCTTTTACTAGGAGAGATGATAAACTTTATCGTAGTCTCGAACGTGGCTTGAACTCCTACATCCCAGAACTTCACCGGCGAGGAGTGCACCACCCGCCCCGTGCTAAACATTTTTGGCTCACCCGAATCATCATCCACTTTTGTCAAACGTAGAAATGAGGAAGAAGTTGGAACAAATGCATCACCTTGGTAGGTTAGCGTCTCTGGATTCGAGCTGAATGTATTGTAGGTGAACGTGGTTGTGTCTCCTTGAGACACCACCTTGTTTGCTAGTACGAGGATGAGGATGAGGACGAGTGAGGAAAGTAGAGTAGTTTTTGAGAAAGCCATTAGGGTTTTCTTTTCTTTAGCTTTAGGATGTTAATTAGATTGGTGTTACCTTCTCCCCTATTTATATAGTACGGAGTACTCATGATAATTAGGGCAACCATGCTTAAAATTAAAAAAAAAAAACTACATTTGCACTAACTTTGGATACCAATCCATCAACCATAATATTTAATTTAATTAATAAATAAATATATATATATATATATATAGCTTGGATTATCTATGAATATCATATGGGCAGATAATATTTAGATTTATGTTCACATCTCAATGGATAATTATACTTGATCGGATCTCAATAATATACTATACATATATATTATTTAAATTAATAATTCTCGTGTGCCAAGAAGTTGACTTAAGCGACATCCAGGACCATACCGGTGCGCGAGTCCGAGGGTGATGCGATCCGCCCTGTATTTACAGCATAATAAATACTATCTCCCCGTTGCTCAAAAATTTTGATGCTTTCCTTTTTAGTTGGTCCTCAAAAGTTTGAACATTCCTAAATAAATATAAACCTAACAATCTCTATCCTTTTAATATACACACATTTAACATTTATGTTATTACTTTTGAGGTTAACCATATACTCAATCCAACTATTTTATTTACTTTCATATATAAATTTATAAAATTATCTCTCAACACTTTAATTATTACATTTTTTTTCTTAAATTATGTATTAAAAAAATTGATGGTAAAAGGAAAAAAGAAATGAAAGAAGCAGTTACGTTAAAAAAATATTTTCAAAAATAAAATAAAAATTGAAATGAGGTAATTTTGTAATGTAGGTTGGAGTGAGAAGATTGTGAATAAATGTAATAATGATATATAACTACTGCGTGGAGGGCCCCCTCCCTATTTTCTTCATTCCAAGCATGAGATATCATAATATTTAAATCACTGATCCAAGAAGTTAACTAGTGATTTAGGCTTTTGACTTAGGGGTATTTTCTCTATAGATCTCAGGTTTGAAAAAAATATTTATTCCCTTCGAACCTAATTGAGGTTGATTCGTAAAAAATCGCCTAGAACTGAAAAATCGGTTGAACTGAATTTTTTCTTTATTTATTTAAGATTTAAGTTTAATTTTGTTACACGTTTTTTTTATATCATTCTCATGCGTAAAATTTTAGATTTAAAAATGTTTTTTAACTTTTTTTTTCCTCATAATATTCTTCTTTATTGTTGCAAATAAACCTTTATATTTTTTTAATTAAACAAAAAGACAATCTATGAACAAAATCATATTTACATGAGTTGAGGGTATGAATTTGTCTTATCACTTAAATTTTTTAAACTTGAATCGGGTTGAAAGTTCCAATGTGTTTGTATATATAATGGGAAAGTCAAATGCCATAAATTAATGTTCCATCACGTTGCAAGTCCCAACGTGTCATCGTGGACGGGTGTGATAAAATTGGTGGCATATATAACAGCAACCAAAGATGTTCATCCAAATTTTATATATTCAAATGTAGTAATTTTAATTTTTTCTCCACCAGTTCTAAAGAAATATATTTATTTTAAAATATATGTAGGTTGAACGAGCAGTATAATTAGCGGTGGGTGCATTTAGCAGTGTAATTTTATTTAAAGGATATTTTAGAGTTTTCAAAGAGAAAAATTTATAAATGGTCCGGTAAATTTGTCAAAATCCGCAAAAGATTCTGTAATTTTTTACTTTATCAATTTTGGTCCTGTCGGTCTCAATTTTGGTCCTTTCAGGCTCAATTTTGATCATTTGAATCCAATTTTAGTCTTTTCAGTTCAATTTTAGACCTTTCAATTCAATTTCAGTCCTATTAACTGGAATATAACATATGCATTTCACGTGACAAATTTTTTCGACGTTTTTAATTACACATAATTCGCCACGTAAACTTTTATGAATAGAAATAAGAGTGATATATTTAATAAAAAAAATTAATAAGTATTTCTTTATAATCAAATGTACATAATTTTATCAAAATCTTAATTTTATCTTTTTTTATATTTCATATAATAAAATATTTTTTTATAATAAAATATATACTTTTGATCGTATTTTCATTTAAATTAAATAAATTATAGAAAAAAATTGATATATTTAATAAATAAATTAAAAACTATTTCATTGAAACAAATTAAAACATCAAATTTATTTACATATTAATACTAAAAATATGCATATTTTAATATTTAATAATTGGAAATTGTTTTAAGTTGATCTTATGTATTTTTAGACTCATTAATTATTTGAGACTTTGTAGGTTAGACAACTCGCAGTGTCATATTCTTGTATTTTGATGATAGAGTTTAGATCCTAATTATATAAAATATTCTCAATATATATTAAATTAATTAATTAAAAAATCATATTAACATAAATGTCACTTTTATTTTCTACATAACTTCAAATGTGTTGGATGATGTGTTAAAAATGTCAAAACAAATTGTCACGTAAAATACATATGTTCTACTCAGGTGAGAATGACATTGAATTAAAATGACTGAAATTTAATCCGAAGGACTGAATTTGAACCTAGAAGCCTGAAATTGAACTTTGAGGATCAAAACCGAGAGTAAAAGGACCAATACTGAAACCGATCATAAGTGAGACTAAAAAGATTAAAATTGATTAAGTAAAAAGTTATGGACCTTTTGTGGATTCGGGCAAAGTTTACTGGACCATTTGTAATAAAGTGTGTGGAGGGAGTGCAGTTAACTAAGTCTGAGGTGCAAATAGACAGACCCTTTAAAATACATGAGAGCCCAGTACTATAATAAGGCCCAACACAATAACAAGTCCATTTATATTTATATGGGCCTATCTTCTGCCCCTCGCAAAATTTGGGGTGGGACTATTTACACCTCCATTTCGGTTTAGAACACTTTCCCTATGAGTTTAATAATAAAATAATGATGTCAAAAATCAAAAATATTCTTTAAGTCATATGACACTACTAAATGCACCCCCACTACACTACTGTATGCAACCCACATTCAACTTTTAAACCCTAAACCTAATTTTTACTATTTGTCGTCGCCGCCACCACCAAACACCAAAATTTCAGATAGAACTTAGAAAATTTTCAATTTTTTTTTAGTTTTCGACAAACCAGTGTCGACCATATTCAATCTCGTCGACAACGATTTATCGACGAGAGTGAATATGGTCGACCTAAGAAGGTCGAAAAAAATAAAAAAACTTAAGAAAATCGACAATGTAATGTCGACCATATAAACTCTCGTCGACAATAGGTTGTCGACGAGAGTGAATTTGATCGACCTAAAATGGTCGAAATTTAAAAAAAAATTGGGGGAGACGAGACGATGGGGAACTGTAAAAAAATGAAGAAAATAAAGAAAAAAATTCACAGAAAAAAAAACGACAGAGAACTGCAAACCTGAACGGCGTGGGGCGGCGGCGAATGGGTGGGAGGCGACTAATTCACGTATTCTACAACACTAGAATAAACGACCGCAAGTATACGGTGTCTATCGTAGAGAAGTAAGTACGAGGTCGATCCCACGAGGAGGTATAGCGTAAAAGCGTAGTTTGTTAACGGAATTCTAAATAGACGATGATCGATAAAGTGATTGTGGTGAATTGCCCTAAAGTTGCCTATCAAGTGTCACAAATAGACAATTAAAAGAGTAATAGAAAATCGATCAAATAGCATGCAAACTAAGGAAACGAAGTAAAACGATTGAGAACTCAAATATGAAAGGGTGGGTTCCAAGGCATTTGTAATACTTAGATATCCGTTTATGATTTGTAACTCGTTCAAATGGCCATTAAGGTTGTCTCATATAGGGTTAATCACACAAGAAGAATTAATCAATCTCTCGATATAACTAATCCAAAGGAGCATGTGACATAAGTTCGTATTTCTACCTTGCAAACATCACACCACCTAAAATAGCACCAAAGATCATTCAATTCCCTCTCCGATAACTAATCCTCTCTCGAGATCATAATAATATCGGGTTGCATGCTTGCATACGATTAATGGAATAAATCTCTCGATCTTACCCCAATTAACAATGAATTAAGCAAATCACCATGGCCAATATAACAACATGCTTGCAAAGAATAATTAAGCATCACAAATCTGTTGGGATTTTATGGATTTAGTGTTTGGAAAGATAGATTTGTTTAATATTGAAAAGATAAAGGAAGCTTATGCAGTAGAGCTTCTGAAAAGTTTTTCTTGATCGATTGTGTTAATCAGCAAGATTACAAGTGCTTATATAGGCATACAATGATAAATGCATAACTAATGTGGTCAAGTTAATTGACCATCATTACATATTCCAATGGATATAATTTTTGACTCATGAAGACAAAGAGTCATATGCATGAATGAGAATTATGAAGAACCTTCTGGAATTACAAATTACTTTTCAACACCCCCTCTTAATTTGTAATCCGAACATGATTCCGGAGCTGCTCAAATTTTTCCGAACTCACGGCCTTGGTGAAACCATCAGCTAGCTGCTCATTTGTGCTGACAAACTTCAACTGAACTTTTTGATCATTCACAAGATCCCTTATGAAGTGATGACGAAGTTCAATGTGCTTCGACCTTGCATGAAAGACGGGATTTTTCGTCATTGCAATAGTAGACATATTGTCGCAAAAAATTGTTGTGGGAGCCTCCTGCTTTTGCTCAACATCACACAAAATTCTTCTCAACCAAATTGCTTCACAAGCAGCATCAGTAGCAGCCATGTATTCTGCCTCCGTCGAAGAAAGCGCAATCGTATTTTGCTTTTTCGATGCCCAAGAAATGATTTTAGAGCCCAAGCAAAAAATGTAGCCTGACGTACTTTTTCGATCATCCAACGATCCAGCCTAATCACTATCGGTATATCCAACAAGCTTACTTCCTTTCTCTTTGACATATTTAATGCCAAGTTTCCTCGTACCTTCAAGGTATCGCAAAATTCGCTTTGCCGCTGCAAAATGCAACTTGCTTGGATCGTGCATGAACCTTGATATTAGGCTAACTGGATACATAATATCAGCCCTTGTGTTTGTCAAGTAGATCAAAGAGCCTACAAGACTTCGATAAATTTTTGCATCAACTTTATCAGCACCATCATTCAATTGCAATTTCTCATTGACTGCAAGTGGAGTCGAGATAGGTTTGCAATTAAGCATCTGAAATTTTTTCAACACTCCTTCAAGATATTTTTCTTGAGAAATTAAAATTTCTCCTTTTGATTGACGGACTTGAATCCCAAGAAAATATTTCATCAATCCCAAATCAGTCATCTCAAATTCCGCCATCATTGCCTTTTTGAACTCTTGCACCATGACTGGATTCGTCCCTGTGTAAATCAAGTCGTCAACGTAAAGGCAAACAATAAGGAGATCTTGCGCACCTTTCTTTACATACAACGACGGCTCATTTTGACTTCGCTCGAATCCATTTGATCGAAAGTAACCGTCAATCTTGCTATTCCAGGCTCGAGGTGCCTGTTTGAGCCCGTACAATGCTTTTCTGAGGCGATAGACTTTATCTTCTTTTCCTTGAACAGTATAGCCTGCCGGCTGCTCCACGTACACTTCTTCCTCTAACTCGCCATTGAGAAAAGCGGATTTAACATCTAACTGGTAAATAGGCAGCTCCAATTGTGCAGCAACAGCTAGAACAATGCGAATTGTCTCCATTCGTGCAACCGGTGCAAATGTCTCCGTGAAGTCGACTCCGGGTTGTTGAGAATACCCTTTTGCAACTAGGCGAGCTTTATGCTTGTTAATTGAGCCATCTTCCTTATACTTTGTCTTGTATATCCATTTGACCCCGATCACATTTTTTTCTCCTGGATGGTCTACAAGATACCATGTATTATTTCTCTCGATGCTAGCAATTTCTTCATCCATTGCATTTTGCCAAATTTCTTCTTTTGCAGCTTCATCATAATTTTGCGGCTCACCAGCAAAAAATGCAACATCAGATGACTCATAGATGTCTCTTAAGCTTCGAAACTTTCTTACAGGACTCTCCGACTCCGGATCAAAATCTCCATCACTTGAGGTTCTTGCTCCACCACTTGTACTTGGTTGATCAATCGGTTGTGGTGGTGTAGGCTGAGATGTAATGTTTTGATCATCGCCCCAGTTCCACGACTGCATTTCATCAAAAATAACATCTCGAGAAATTGTGAGTTTATTAGTCCTCGGGTCCAATAATCGATATCCTTTGGACTCATCACTATAACCAACAAGGATAAGCTTTTCTCCTTTGTCATCAAATTTTTCCCTCCGTTGAGATGGGATATGAGAGTAAGCAATGGAACCAAAAACTTTAAAATGATTTACCTGAGGCTTTCGTCGATGCCACGCCTCATATGGAGTCTTATTTGGAACCGCCTTTGTTGGTGACCGGTTCAAAATATACACAGCTGCATTTACTGCTTCTGCCCAAAATGTTTTGGGGAGTCCTTTGCCAGCCATCATGCTTCGACTCATTTCCACAATGGTGCGATTTTTTCGCTCGGCAACACCATTTTGTTGCGGGCTGTATCGAACTGTCAACTGCCTTTGGATCCCCCTTTCTTTGCAATAATCCATGAATGCCTTTCCAATAAATTCTCCTCCATGATCGGTGCGGAGAATTTTAATTTTATTGCCCGACTGATTTTCCACTAGCCTCTTGAACTCCAAAAATTTGGGAAATGCTTCTGATTTTTGATTGAGAATGTACACCCACATCATCCTGGTGTAGTCGTCTACGAACAAGACAAAATACATGTAACCATTGAGAGATGGAGTTTGCGTCGGCCCACAAATATCAGCGTGCACCAACTCAAGAGGGACTTTGGCTCTATAAGATATCTTCGGAAATGGTAGGCGGTGCATTTTTCCGAAAATGCACCCTTCACACGGACGATCTTGATCTGGGAAATTCGGAAGCCCGAACACCATGTTCTTTTTCTTCAGCAAACTTAAGCCTTTGTAACTCATATGTCCATACCTCAAATGCCAAAGATTATGGTCTCCATCTGTTGTGTTATGCAAAGCAACTTTCTGGGATAGTGGCAGATTGAGAGGGAAGACTTGGTTCTGACTCATCTTGATTTTTGCAACTGTCAACTTCTTTTGTTTGTCAATAATGATACAAAGATCATTATCAAATTCCACCTTATAGTTTTTCTTTAGCAGCTGGCCGACACTCAACAAGTTTTGAGTCAATTCTGGCACGTAGAAGACATCTTTGATGATGTTGGACTGCCCTTCTTTTGTCTGGACTGCAATGGCTCCTCTTCCACTGATTTTGAGAGATTTGTTGTTTCCAAGTTTCACTTGAGATGAAAAAGATTCATCGAGATCCACGAACATATTTTTATTTCCTGACATGTGATTGGTGCAACCGCTATCCACATACCAAATATTCTCAAATTGCTGTTGAGAATTTAAACAAGAATAAAATACCTGATCACCTTCATTCTTTTCCGTGAAATTTGCTTCCTTTGTCTCACCATCATCTTGATACCAGCAATCTCTTTGAGAGTGAGTTGCATTCCTGCACCTTTTGCATCTATACCAACAACTATTGGTGTCATGGGTATTTTTCCGGCAAATGCGGCAATAAGATTCTGAGTTTTGATTATTAGATCTCAAGTTAGAGTTGCTTCTTCCTCCTCGACCTCGGCCACGAAAATTTTGAAGTCTGCCACGTCCTCTTCCTCGTGGTTGTGCCGACATATTCCTTTTATCTTGCGGTTCGTCTTTCTGTTTTTGTGAGATATTCACTTTTCCTTGAAAAGCTTGCTCCATTGCTTGAGTCGTGAATCTGCTCATCCTCTTTTCATGGGCTTCAAGAGAACCCATGAGTTCATCCAAAGTCAATCTCGATAAATCTTTGGATTCTTCAATTGCCGCAACAATATGCTCGAACTTCGCCGACAAACATCGTAGGACTTTCTCAATGATTTTCTTCTCTTCTAGAGTATCTCCGTATCCCCTGATTTGATTCACTACGGATGAAACTCGAGAAAGAAACTCTTGTACATTTTCGGAATCTTTCATGGAGAGATTGTCGAATTCTCGCCAAAGATTTTGCAGCTTGATTGTGATTACCTTCTCATGTCCTCCAAACTGATTTTTCAGAATTTGCCATGCCTCTCTTGCAGTCTTGGCAATCGTAATACGCGGAAGGATTTATCGATTCACCCCATGGTGCTCGGCCGTGCTCGCTCGATCGTCTTCGGCCCCTTTCTCGTTTCGTGCATAACTTTCGCCTCGGGTGTCCGATTGACTCGATTCTTTTGGCCATTCCACTCCGTTTTTCAAGACGAATCCAACCGTGCAATCCTCTTCCTTATCCAGTAAAGTATGGTTGATGTTTTGCTCCAAATTCCATCGTATTTCCTACAAAATCGACAAAACACAACATTTCTCTCATTTCGGCTTAAACAATCATATTCAATGCATAAATCAATGAAATCGACATCAAAATATGCTTCACATGTGCCCCTAAAACGTGTAAATTCCACCCGAATCAGCGACATCGGTGGATGGGTGAAGGAAGTCGTCGGACGGGGGAGGGGAGCAGTCGGACGGGGTGGACACAGAAAAAATGAAAAAAATGGGGGGGGGGGGGGAGAGGAGTGGGAGGGGCCGCGACGGCCCAAGGCAGTAGTTGAGCTGCCGCGGAGGATGGGAGCCATAGCGACGGGGGCGAGGGCATGTCGGCGGGTGGACGGGGAGGGGGGCGGTCGGACGGGGCGGGTGGGGAAAAATTCACAGGAAAAAAAAGTGGGAAGAGGGGAGGGGGCGCGGCGGCTGGGGGCGTGGCAGAGGCTGGCTGCCGATGGCTGGTGTGGTGGAGGCGGCGGCCGGCGTGGATTAGGGTGGGGCGGCGACTGGAAAAAGAAGGGAAAGAGAAGAGGAGGAGAAAATGAAGGGAGAGAAAGTAGGGTTTGGAGGTGTGTGTTTAGTAAATAGTTTTTTTGTGTTAAAAGGGTAGTTAGGACAATTTTAGGGGTGCCTCTATCCTAGTAAATTTTAGGGGGTGCATCAATCGGGGAGTGTTCTAAACCGAAATGGAGGTGTAAATAGTCAGGCCCAAAATTTGGTGTACCTATTATTGATTGGGCCCATAAAATTAAAATTGTTTGTGATCTAACTAGAAAAATGGCGACAAAGTGGGATAGTTCAAGTGGTTAGAGCACCACTACCTAGGCCAGGTCCTGGGTTCGAGTCATGGGAAGGGGAAAAAAGGGATGGGTATTTAACTCCATCAAAAAAAAAAAAAACTAGAAAAATGGCGTGAGGCAGCAAGCACCAAGCGTCCAAGCATCCTGATATTTATTTATTTTTTATTATGTTCACTCTCTATTTTTATTTTATTTTCAATTTCATTATATTCATTTATTTTTTTTAAATCCTTCAATCATTACTTATTTATTCACATTACCTCCATCTATACTTTTATACATAAACTAATCGATATTCATTAAAACTAATAAATATTTCTATACTTGTATACATAAACTAATCAATATTCATTAAAACTAATAAACATTATAAATTTAAAAGGAGGAAGTATATTTTCCATACAACTTTTTTTTAATCGGCAAAACAATATACTTTCTAAAATATACTTAATTACTCATTTTGTTATTTTTTTTTGTTGTCCATCACTTGTTTTACTTATACCTAAAATAGCAAAAAAAAAAAACATTATAAACTATCCCTTAAAACATCACATGACATTACTCTATTAC
This sequence comes from Galeopsis tetrahit, assembly GCA_963675135.1. Classification (NCBI taxonomy): domain Eukaryota; kingdom Viridiplantae; phylum Streptophyta; class Magnoliopsida; order Lamiales; family Lamiaceae; genus Galeopsis; species Galeopsis tetrahit. The sequence goes on from OY776119.1 coordinate 94,255,113, forward strand.
AATTAAAAAAAAAAAAAAAACAAATTTTATCGTTCATATACAGTAAAACCTCTATAAATTAATACTCTATAAATTAATAACCTCTCTAAAATAATAAAATCTTCCGGTCCCGACTTGGACCTTTGTAAAAAAACATCAAATTCGATAAGATAATAAGATAATAATTTTTCGGAAAATTCTTTTATAAATATTAGGTCCCATTAAAACTCTAAATTAATAATTCATAAATATTACAATTATAAATATTATGGTAATTTTCTAAAATATGAATCTATTGTTACTTGATTTTTCTTAAAATTTAAATCTAATTGAATTTCATCCCTAACTTTTTTAATTGCAGCCAAGAGTTCTGGTGTCGAGTTCTCTAGCAGCAACAAAAAATTGTGAAGAGTTGTTGTCGCGCACAAAGCATCAAATTTGAAGCAACGTGGCTTTGCATATTTTTCATCAATCCACTCTTGTAAATCTTTTTGAGTGCATGTGGGATGATCTCTCTTATACTCACATAATGTTTTACGCATTTGACCATTCATGGATGATTTTGCGATGCCTTTTAGATGAGAAGACATGTTGGGTGTTATGAATTATTTTATTTCTATATTGAGATTTATATAGTATATATTTCCTTCATCATGCATGAATATGTTTAAGTGCAACTAATTAATTGAAACATGTATACAATGAATATATTTAATTAGTTACAAAGAATTGGTTGATATGCATGAATATAATCAATGAAACATTTATGAATTCATTTATTTTCAATACATATGTATTAAATTTGATGAATTCAAAAAATCTCTCTTTTAATTAATAAATATTAATTTATCGATAAATTAATACCTCTTTAAATTAATAAAATTCCATGGTCCCAAGGTTATTAATTTAAAGAGGTTTAACTGTAGTTGAAATTTTTTCCACCATTACCTTATCTCTTATAATACTAACAAATAATTTATGCATTAGAATTTGTGCAAAAAAAATTATGAATAATTAAATAGAAGACGGTACTGGCTCGATGAGTCTGGTGTGATTGGACTCAGCAGTACAAATAATCAACAACATATATAGAAAGAAAAGGAATGAAAAGAAAGCCTCGATTAATGGACTATACTATATACCTCGACACAAATGAACATGATTTTCATAACAGGTGTAAGCATACAAGCTTCATGCATAATTTATATGGTGTTTTATATCTTATATACTCCCTTTTTACGCCTATAAGCTTCACGTTACTTTTTGGCACAGAGATTAAGAAAAGTGATTAAATAATATATATAGTACAAGTGATGCATGTGATTGAGAGAGAAAGATGGAAAGAAAAATTAAGATATAAAGTGAAGTGTAAGAAAAAGTACTTTTCAAAAAAGGTATGGGAAGCTTATAAGCGGACGGACCAAAATGGTAAAATGGAAAACTTATAGACGGACGGAGTATTATTTGATGAAATTAAAGCATTAGCACTTTAGTGTGTGGTGTATATACTAGAAAATAAAATATACTCCCTCATTCCCAAGATTTTATGCACACTTTCCTTAACGAGCGTCCCAACATTTTTTGCACACTCCAAAAAAGGAAACAACTCACATAAGTTTTACCAATAATACCCCTCTTTTATTTTACCTTCCCTTCCCTTTAGTCAAATATCCCCCACTTTAATCAATGAATTACCAATAATACTCCTCCTTTATTTTACCTTACACATCATTTTATTTCATTTTCTTAATCTCCGTGCCGGTCAAAGTGTGCATGAGTAAAATGGAATATTTATATATGTAAATAGATGATTTATTTTTCCATGGAGATTTCATGAATTATAGTTGAAGTAGTTCTTACCATTGAACAGAGTACTCAAGAAAACGTGTAGCTACAAGGCGATTAAGGCAGGCCGAGTAATCGACTCGGCCAGGACTGGATATGGAGTGAAACTCGGTCCACTGCTCGATCGATTGAATCGAAAGAACACGATCGAGTTGTACTCCCTACTCAGCCCCGGCCAAGTCTTTCCGCCCATAATTATATATATATATATATATAATCCACTTCATCAGATGGATTCGATCTCAACAATTGAAAATACACACAATTAAGGGTCAAGAGATTCTTGATTTTTTATTTTTTTTAGCTGAATTTAAGGTTCTAGCTATTTGATGACCTCCTATTTGCCACAAATATGAACATATTTATACACACATATACACATTATATTTCTTTTAAGAACTACTACTGAATGATGATGATGTATGCAGATTATGGGAGTACTCGTGAAAGAGTCCACATTCATGGGAAGGGCCATTTTCTGAGTTGATTAATTAAATAATTAATACTGATGTCTTTTTGTCGTTTAATGTTATGGAAATATTAGGAGGGAAGAATATTGTGACATTGAGAAAGTGTATGTGACAGAAACTTGTGCTGGCAATCGAGGGTTCATTAATTTGAATGTGTTCTCGGTTGATCAATTGATTATATCAACATCAGCGTAAATCAACTCAATTTAATTTTTCTGTTCCATTTTTCGAATTTTATTGTGTGTATGATCCGCCTTTTAAATTTTTAACATGTATTACACAAGTCAAGTTATAATATATATAGATAGTGAAACACAATGTGGAATATAATTCATAATCAATAAGGATAGGTGATCAAAAATATGATGCATAATGCAACCTATATATAGAGGGCTTTCAACAAAAAATTCTATTGCTACCTCACATTTATTTATATTTTAAAATTCAATTAATAAATATATATATATATATATATATATATATAGTTAAATAGTCAGGGAATATATATATTTGCAAAAGTAGCATATTCTTGTAACAAAACAAATATCGCTTATACATTTGATGTGAGAGATTAACAACCCTATATACATGCGCGCATCTTCATAAAATTAGAAATTTTTACTTATATGAGAACCACTACTCATATCCCGTATTATTTTAAGCACACCTCGTAAATTTTAAGATAAAAATAGATATACATAAAATTACAATGATCGGTACTCCTTTTAAATTTCAATTAGAAATTGTTCGGGCAAAATGGTGGTTCGATAAACATTATGTTCGTGGAAGTAGTCTAAGGTGTAGGGTGTGATTTGGGGTTGTGACTAGTGACATTTAACTATAATACTTCTGAAAATATTAAGTCACATCATGATATATGCTTAATGAAACCAATCGAATTGTTTTCTTGCAAAAATCTTAATTTTTTAGACATCATGAGATCATCAAATTAATTGCTAGATGCTTGAGCGAGGCGCTTCAAATTAGCTTGCTAATAAAATAATGAAAATATTCAAGAGAACTTTTTGATAAATCGATGAATTTTGACGGATTCACTAGATATATAGTGTATTATATTATTAATTAATTTCTAATATGGTTTGTGAGCTGTTTTATTATAACATTATTTATCTAGTGTGCATGCATGTTCAAATAATTAATAATTGTGCGCCCGTTATTTAAAAATAAAAAATTGAAAGCATATATTCGAATATCCCTTTCGAACAATTAATAAATTTAAGTTTATCTTTGACATTTGGATCAAAGACTACCCTATTAGGAATTTTTTTGTACTTAATTATTTTCATACCTGCCCCGCCAAACTAAAATCCAACCGGCTATTCTTTTTCTTTTGACCGATAAATAATTTTAAAACAATGAAATTTTGTATCTTGAAAAAAGTAACACTTCTACTTTGCTCAAAATTAATTTTCTAAATAATATATTAAATAAATAATTGAAGATGGAGTAGGCCGGACAACGTTACCATGAATTGTGATAGATTTAATCTGACATATATCAATGCATATAATTTGAATTTGATTGGTCTATTTTCAAGTCATGAAGTGTGATCATAACATATCTATTTCATTCATTCATATACGTTCTTACTCAGTCCAATGAAATCTTCTAGATCTGAATTCTATATAAACTCACTATTTGATATACAAAAATAAATGACATAGTTCAAATAGTTAGATCAATACTACTGCTTAAATCGTGAGGTCATGACTCATGAAAGGGATTGAGAATATTCAAAACCTAGCTATATTATACGGAGTAACAAATTTACTCAAGCATTCATTAATCATATCATGATATATAATAACGAAATTGATTCATTTTGTATACATGTGTTTGTAAATAAGAACTTATACCCTCGCCTATTTAAGATGCATGGGTACAATTAATTATGCATTATTTTAAAATAAAAAAATCACATGCAACTTCTTATAATTTTAGTAAATCTACACCAAATAAGGTGCATTTTATGTGGACAAGAATCATCTCATGTACTATACACGAGGACGTGTGTAAGATGTCTACGAGTGTGTGATCCAGGAATCACATCCTGCACAGAACTATATTGTTCAAGAAGTGATTCATATATCATATATATTTGATCGATTTCTGAAATGTCTTCAATCATAAATACATGTCCATTAAATAAGTGATAGAAGACAAATATTTCGCCTCAAAGTATTAGTTGATGGAGAAGTCATTACCATTTTCATTCAAATGGATAGGAGAGTTTATGATTAATTCTTACCTAATCACCTAATTAAACAACGTCCATACAACACTCCAGATTTGCTTATGTTTATGAAGTACATTATTGCATTTATGCATTAATTAATAAATCTGTATATTACTATATGCCAAGTTGAAAATTAGTTAATATAGATTCTAAAATTGATTGATTTTTTTTATTTTTTATTTTGTTTATCTCCATTGGTTACTCCTATAACTAATTTCAATTTACATCTTATTCGATCTGCTGATGAGATTTGGTCTCAACTGATCTCAACGATGGCAATGAAATCACATGCATTTTTTTTTTTCCATTATATATTTTACTATCTGAATTATTGACACGTGTAAAGTGAAAAAATAATCAACGTCCAATAATAATTATGACGACACGTGTTAAAGATACAAATAGTTAAACATATATATAATGAAACATGAAGAATAATCTAAAGGGAATGAAACTGATAATTGAAGGATTGTGATTGAAGAAATATTAGAAAATTTATGGGAACCGTTGGTTTGAATAAATAAGAAATGAAAGATCTCCCATTCAATCGGATGGTATGTAAATTGAGAAATATGTCCGAATGAAAGACACTTGTCTTGCCTAGGGATCTCTCCCCACATCACCACAAGCTTTATCATTGCATGTGCCTTGGGTAATCCAACCAATTTAAAAATTATTGATGTTACACCCAGTTATGATCACAAATTTAGTGAAGTTTATGATGAGCGCATCCATGTCACCACGATGACTAGCGAATAAGACGAGTACACTTCAAAGTCAAAAACCAGTTAATGACTCGAAGATTGTTCGTCCATGCCACCTCAACAGTTTGGTTCGCCCAAACTTAATTAGAGGCCACCACTAATTACTCGGTCACCCTAACCAGCCAAGTCAACGAGGTCATTCCATGTGGCTGTCTACCAAGGACGAACAACCAATTGGGTTGGGACTTCAATCCACATAAGTCAGTCAATCTTACGCGTGAAGAAAAGAAGAACAAGTCAACTCTTTTGATCAATTATTGTAGTTTACTTAGTCATTATGTCTTAAGGGTCCAAGTGCCACATAGATAAGCACATATCCTTCTCTAAGGACACGAATAATGAATTAATAAATGTAGTTTATGTTTGCATGTACTATTTGAAAGACCTTTAATTAATAAATAATTTACACAATCAATCTGATTTTACAAACCGAATACGCTCTCTTCTTAAACTCTTTCAAACTAATTACTCAAGAACATTTGATATCACGTTGTTAGCCTTCATCATAAATACATATTTGAGTAGTCAACTAAATCACATATCATATACAACTCTCTCCATTCCTTCGAAAATTAATTTTGTCATTTTGGACATCCAATTGATAGTAACTGATCATTTTATTTTTTATCTTTTCTATCTTTTCTTTTTTCTATCTCTCTACTTTTTTTTTTCTATATATCTCTTTACTTTTTCCTTTTTCTTATTTTTCTATTATTTTAACAACTCACTACATATATAACGCCATATTCCTTAATTAATGTGAAAAAAAAAATAACTTTTGAAGGTTGAAATGGAGTATAACCTAAAAACTTAGTAACTATCAACAATTGCGAACGGATGGGATACATACACGCGCTAATTAATGTCTCTGTCACAAACGAAACAACGTTGGTGATCAGGCGCCTGTCATATATCTTCATCGATCTTTACAATGCAAATAATTAACATATAATATGGAAATAATTAATCTTGATGTCATCAAGGATATAAGTTAATTAGAATAAAGCCAAAAATAAAGAGGCATAATAAACATACAAAGAAACACGGCTCAACATAAATGAAATTACATATAACTCCGTGTAGTTATATTCTTTTCACTCTTGTCCCCCAACATTTGTATTTTACATTATTTTCCCTTTTTGTTTTCTATAATTTTGTCTTCATGCTTTTATTATTTGTTTCCATTTTTTTGTTCCTAATTAACAAAAATGATCAAGAATTATAGTTACATATATTAAAAGTGGCAAACCAAGTGAAATAATTTTGTCTCATATCTCTAGCAGCTCAGATACACAATTTAGTCTTTTTTTTTTTTTTTTTTTTTTTTTGTAATTTGTTATATTTTGGTTTCAAAAAAATTAAATGTACCAATTTAGTTCCAATTTTTTTACAATTGCGTACATTAATTTAACTTCTTTGAAACCAAAACAAATCAAATTGTGAAAAAATGGGACTAAATTGGTACATTTAACTTTTTGGAACAAAAACAAAACAAACTGCAAAAAAAATAATGAGATTAAATTGGTACATTTAACTTTTTTGTTACCATTTCAAAAAAAGGTAGAAAATTATGAGACGAAATTAGTTTATATTCCATTTCTGTAGCTCACCTAAGAAGAAGAAAAAAAGGAGAAAAAAACATACACAATCAATAATAGAGATTAGAAATAGTAACAAAAATAACAAACCACCACAATCAATTAACGAAACCATACATATTCTTGCACATGAATACAACACCTTATTTCACCCTACATGTCTGATCTTGCAAGTCATGTACAATCTTATAATATGTAAAAAAAAGTAACACACCCTTTTATTAGTATACATTGACAAACCTTATAATTGGATCAATATCGATCCGAATCAACGGTAGTTTTCCCAATTAATTAGTTCTCTCAAACGATCGATTTCAGCCCTAAGCTCGATTTCCACACTTCTTCTCTCTTCAAGCTCTCGTTGAAGCTCCGGGATTCTTCGTTCCAACGTCCTCCTCGCCTCCCTAGCGCGCTCGCGTGCTCGTTTTCTATTAAACCAACTCGTGATCTGCTCCACATCCAGTCCTGTTTGCCTCGCTAGCTCCAATTTCGTCTCTCTTGTTACGTGTTGACCGTATTCCTCGTAGGCGAACTCGAGAACACGGATCTGAAATGGGTGAAATCGATTCATCTTTTGATGCCTGAATTAAAACCATGTTTTTTTTTTCTTGGTGTAAAGGTTTATGCTTATATTTATAGATTAATTCATCACAAAGGTAAATTTTAGGGGTTTAATTAATTATTAAGACAAGAAGATGAAGTTAATATAGCTACGATGAACACTAGGAGCTAGGTTAAACTTCAAACCAATCAGAGGGTTATAATTTAGGTCATTTTCCTTACACCCTGGAAGTGAAAATAATGTTTCATGGACATTGGACAAGCTTCTATAAAACAAAATTTTCCTCTCGAAAATTCCTTCGTTTCGATTTCATGTAGCACTCGAATATTCTTTTTGAATATCATATAAATCAATGTATATATGCCGTATGGGTTGATCAGGCTAGCTACATGAAATTGATAAAAAAGATAAAGGTAATATAATCTTTTCAAATGGAAATTGCATTGCAATGACATCATTCCACAAGGAAAACCAATTATTATGTAAGTATTTAATTGAAAACCACATGACTATATAAATTGATAGTTTTGAAATGAAAAAAAAAAAAAGGCCAAAACATTTGGATTATTTTGGGATTAAGCATACTACATTTTATAGGCATGATATATATTGATGAAACAAAGTGTAGGTTGTGTTTGAAGCTTATTAATATTTGGATATAGGTACTATATTTCTTTATACGTGCAATGTTTTAGCAGTCAAGAAAGGAAATTGTATTACAATGTGTGTATTTTATTTTGTCAGTGATAGCTTGTTTAATTGTGTGTACGTACGGTATGTGTTCGGTTCTTAATTAGTTTTTAGGAATCAAAAGTGTAGTGTAATTTTAACAGCACACTATAATTTTGATATTCTTATTTTCTAAATTTTCAAAACCCTCACAAAGAACCTCTAATTAAGACTATGCGTCTGACAATGTGTATTACTACAATATATATATGTGCATGATTATGAGGCAACATACACAAGAAGAGAAGGGTTTTAATGACTACGTTTATAGTTTATCTAATTCTAATCTATAAAAACAAGATTAAAACTCGTTTGAAAAGAAAGAAAAATATAATTTTATTTCAAACAAATTTAACAAAGACTCATTCTTAAAATTCATAGCTATGGGGGTCAAATATATATACTTGAATTTTAAACTCAAACATGCATGCAATGCATCTTATGAAGGTCTGGATCTCTCCCATTATTTAATCCTAAATGGACTTAGGCCCAATAATTTATATAGATGGGCTGTTTAAGGGAGTTGTCAATCCCATAATTAGATTACTTAACTAATTAATTAAAGTTACACCTGGCCTGAGCTGTCAGTTCAAAAAGTGACGGAAGACAATTTAGTCTCATAGCTTTCAACTTTTTTTTGAAATAGTCCAAAAAAAGTTAAATGTATCAATTTAGTCTCATTTTTTTGTAATTTGTTCTATTTTGATCTCAAAAAGTTAAATGTACTACTTTAGTCCCAATATTTCACAATTACATTTAACTGTTTTGAGACCAAAACAAAATAAATTGTGAAAAAATGGGACTAAATTGATGCATGTAATTTTTTGGGACCAAAACAGAACAAAATGCAAAAAATGGGATTAAATTGATACATTTAACTTTTTGGGGACCATTTCAAAAAAGGTAAAAAGTTATGGGACTAAATTGATTTATATGAAAAATTAGGAGTATATATTTTTGGGATAATGCAATTGAATTTTTTTCTTCAAGCTAAAAAGGTTACTTCAAGTTTGATTTTGTAAATCATAAACTTTGTACCCTATGGCCCATGGGCCGGGCACCCAATGAATAATGTAATTAAAGCTCTCGATATCTCAAGAATATGCATGTGTTTTCGTTCAACTACACCATTTTATATACTGCGGTGTGTATGCACACAAGATTTCAAGCAATATCCCACGATCTTAATTAATAAAAATCAAGCATATAGTTTAATTGAAATTCTGCCCCATTATCGGTTCTTAATCTTTCCATATGTTTACCAAATTACGTTTTGACTTATCTTTCATGAGATACACACCAATTAAACACCACAGCAGGATTAACAACTCTTATCCACGGTCGGATTAACACCTCTTACCCTTTTTGGGAAGGAGGCCCATCGAGTGGACAATTTTAAATGGGTGGAGTGTTTTGAACAGGAATCGAACCCAGATCGTTTTTGCCCGATTTGCTCTCATACCATGAAATAATTCCGTCTCATCTAAAAGTCCGAACTTGTAGAGAGGGTGGGAATTAATTCTTGTATATTAATTCCTAACAGTATGTATAATACAAAACATTACAAGAAAATTGAATTTTAGTGACAGAAATTCTGTCATTATAGCTTTTCTAGCTAAAAAATTTTAGTGACGGTAATTGACTTTTAGGGAAATGTCCTGTCATTAATTCTTAAATAAATTTATGTAACTAGAGACTTTTAGCTAGAGAAAAGCAATAAATTTATTGTCACTGGCTAAAAGTCAGTTTCGTAGTGAAAAGTGAAAAAGGCTTATTACGTACACATTCATGATATATGACTAAAACAGCGCACAAGTTACAATTACGGGGAGGGAGTTCGAATAACATTGCTCTTAATTAAAATTGGATGAAATTTCCTTTGGCTAGCTCTCAATAAACATGATAAGGAGCTAGCTAGCATTTTTATGATATATCAGTTCTTCATAAACATAATTATCACAAAATAACTAGTGTTTTATTAGTATCCAGTAACAAATTAAACCTCCTTCCTAGCTAGCTTATATATAATTGGATTGGATCAATATTCGAATCAACGGTTAATTAGTTGATCTCTCAAACGCTGGATTTCAGCCCTAAGCTCGATTTCCACCCTTCTTCTCTCTTCAAGCTCTCGTTGAAGCTCCGGGATTCTACGTTCCAACGGCCTCCTCCTCGCCTCCCTAGCTCGTTTCCTATTGAACCAGCTCGTGATTTGCTCCACATCCAGTCCCGTTTGTCTCGCTAGCCCCAACCTCCTCTCTGTTGTTACGCGATGACCATATTCCTCGTACGCCAACTCCAGAGCATCCATCTGAAATGGCTGAAATCGACCAATCATTGTTAATTTGATGCCTGAATTGAATTAACCATATATATATGTTTTTTTTTCTTGGTGTAGAAGCTTTATGCTCATATTTATAGATTATTTCATCACGGATTAAAGGTTATAACTTCTAAGATGAAGTTAATAGCTACGATGAACACTAGGAGCTAGGGGTTAAACAATTCAAACCAATCATTTTCTTTACACCCTGGAATTAACGAGTTTGTGAAAATAACGTTTCATTGGACAAGATCCTCCGATCCTTCTAGAAAAAAAAATTAGTTAATTTTCCTCGTAAATTCCTTCGTTTCGATTATTTTCATGTAGCACTCGAATTTTTTTTTAATTTTTTTTTGTATATCACATAGATCAATGTATACCCAATTAAGTACATTTATGTCTTGAGACCGGCTACATGAAATTTGATCAAAAAGATATGTAGTCTTTTCGAATGGAAATTGGATTTTTGTCTTCCACAAGCAAACCAATTAAGTATTTAATTGAAAGAATCCCAATTATTATACATATATAAATTGATAATTTTGAGAAAAAATTAAAAAGGCCAAAACAGTAAACTTAATTCACTGACATTTGGATTTTTGTTTTGGCAATTAAGCTTTCTGCATTTTATAGGCATTATATATATTGATGAAACAGCGTGTAGTTCACGTGCACATATGTTTAATGACAATAGTTTTTTTTTTTTTTGACGGTGACAATGTTATAGTTTAACAAATCTATAAAAACAAGTTTAAAAGTCGTTTAACAAAGTCATTCAGACTCATTCTTAAAATCAAAGCTATATTCCGGAACCAACCATAAATTAAATTTTAAAGGTCTCGACGGAGAAAATATCGATGTTAGTCCTGTAATTTAGGTCGGGTTCAATTTTAGTCCGATGATTTTACATTTTTTAAATTGTAGTTCTGAAGGTATCAATTTTAGTCCTGTAACTTGCACTTTCTCAATTTTAGTCCTATAGGTATCAATTTTAGGAGAAAAACAAAATTATTTACGGCCCGTAATTTTCACTTCTTTGAAAAATATCCCAAAAATATAAAAATTTAATTTACATCACATAATTTTGTAACTTGATTAATTTGCGTCCATTTTTTACTAGAGACGCTTGAACAATATCATTTCACTCACACCTTTGTCACATTCGCATACAAAATATGGATAACCGATGGAAATGAATGTAGGCGAGTTTGACTTGTATAGCGTGAAAAAACAATGACTATGTGGATTAAAAAAATATTACAAGTCACTATTTACAATTTGTAGAATAGAGAAAAATGATGTAAATTAACCAAGTTACGAAATTATGGGAAGTAAATAATTTTTTTAAATATTTTTTTGGACTTTTTTTAAAAAAAGGTTAAAGTTACGTTACGTAAAAAAATTTCGTTATTGGACGTAAATTAACTAATTTAAGAAATTATGGGATATAATTGAATTTTTTTTTTTCAAATCTTTTTTTGGTACTTTTTTAAAAATTGAATCTCGTTATTGGACGTTTTTTCAAATCTCGTTAGTGCAAAGTTACCAAATTAAAATTTAACTCTGCCCTAGTTACAAGACTAACATTGATACAGTTAAAACAGGACTTAAATTTGATACCATCAGTTTTAAAATTAAAAAAATGCAAACTAAAATTGAACAAGGCCTAAGTTGCATGAGTAAAATTGATATTTTATCGACTCAATGTCTCCCATGGAGGCCGAAAAAGCAATATAATTCTCATAAGGGCTTAGCCCCAATGAGTTATATTGATGGGCTGTTTAAGAGAGCTGTCAAGCCCATAATTAGATTACTTTACTAATTAACGTTACACCTGAGTTGTTAGTTAAAAATTATGGACTGTGTATTTCTGGGATAATGCAGTTGAAGAAAGTGGCAACCTTGTTGATGCAACACACTAAGAATGAAATAGTACGTACGCTCGGGGGGCGTTGTAAAGGAAAGAAATATGTCGTTCTTTGAGAAGTCGCCACGTGGAAACGGGATAATTATGATTAAGTTAATACACCGAAGATGTAACGTTAATATACCCCTGGGCTTAAACAGGGAAATTAGAGAAATCAGGGTGATTGGGTTTTTGGCCCATATTTGGAAAGATTAATAGCCCTTGGGCCTGGAAGGATCCGGCCCAAATAAGGGACGAATAATCCATCTTTTCTGGTCAAGTCAAATGAGTGGGTCAACCCACGAAGATAGGGGGCGGGTATGTTGAAGAACCAAGTCTCCAGGTAAAGTGAGACTGATTCTTTAGGGAATGCGCCAAAGATATAGGGAGAACGAGTCTTTTCCCCTCCGGAAAGGGGGGCCAGGTATAAAAACAGGTTATTTCCATATTCTTACTTACGTTTTTACAGAATACATACATTTTCTTATGAAATACATACTGAATTGAGAGAAACAAAGAGATATTCGCCGAAATTTCCCTAAAGATACAGGGGAATTCCTCTTCGATTTCGCCTACAATCGATTCTGACTTGAGCGTCGGAGTTTCTACGCCGGAGCCCCCCTCCGGCGTACTTTTGCAGGTCATTTTCGGATCCTCAAGGAGATTTGCTTGAAGATTGCCGAAGATAAAACGAGTGATTTGATTCGTGACTAGCAGTGCTCGTAGAGGAACGGCTGATATCTCAAGGCGTTCTTTTTCGACGCATCACTTATATTATTAAATATTAATGGGACTGACTATTTACACCTCCATTTGCTTTGAGAACACACCCTCGATTGATGTACCTCAAAAATTTGTCAGGATAGATGCACCTCCCTCGAATTATCCTAAATACCCTTTTTATTTTAAAAAATTATTTACTAAACACACTCCATCCCAAAACTCTAATTTATCCCCTCCTCCTTTTCTCCTTCCCCTTCCCCACACCACCCACCCACTCGTCGCCCCACCCCGATTCACGCGGCCGCCGCCGCCGCCGCCCCCTCCCTCACCCTCTAGCCCCCTTCTCTCATCCCTCCCTCTTTTTCTCCCTTTTTTATTCTTTTTCTTTTCTACGTTCTTGGCCGTCACTCCCACCCACTCACTCGCCGCCCCACCCCGATCGATCCAAGATGATGGATGACGCCCCCTCCCTCTCCCTTCTCTCTTTCCTCTCTCTCTTTCTCCTTTTTTTTCTTTTTTTTCTTTCTGTGTTCTTCGCCATCGCCCACCCCCCACACACCCCCTCGAATTATCCTATATACCTTTTTTATTTCAAAAAATTATTTGCTAAACAAACTCCATCCCAAAACTCTAATTTATCCCCTTCCTCCTCCTTTTCTCCTTCCCCTTCCCCACACCGTATTTTCTTTCCATCTGTCTTCGCCCCACCCCGTTTCACGCGGCCGCCGCCCCCTCCCTCACCCCCTCCCTTCTCTCATCCCTCCCTCGATCTTTTTCTCCCTTTTTTATTCTTTTTCTTTTCTACGTTCTTGGCCGTCACTCCTACCCACTCACTGACTCACTCGCCGCCCCACCCCGATCCAAGATGATGGCTGACGCCCCCTCCCTCTCCCTTCTCTCTTTCCTCCCTCTCTTTCTCCATTTTTTTCTTTCTGTGTTCTTGGCCATCTCCCCCACCCCCACCCCCACCACCCACTCGCCGCCCCACCCCGATCCAAGACGTTGGCCGCCGCCTCCACCCACGGTCGTCGTCCCCTTCCTCTCCCTTCTGTCTTCCCTCCCATCTCTTTCTCCCTTTCTTTTCTTTTTTTCTCCCCCACCCACTCGCCGTCCTACCCAGGTTTGAATTTTAGATTTAGGGTTTTTTTACTTTTTGTTCTTCATTTTTTTCCCTTCTCCCCTGCATTTTTTCTATTTTTTTTTTATTTTCAATCATTTGTGGTCGACCATATACACTCTCGCCGACAACAATTGAGAGTGTATTATGTTTATGGTCAACCACAAATTTGTCGACAAGAGTGTATGTATATGGTCGACCACAAATGATTGATTTAAAAAAAAAATTACATTTTTTCGGTATACTAGGGTTTACCATATACACTCTCGTCGATAACCATTTGTCGACAAGAGTGTATATGGTCGACCCTGGTGTGTCGAAAATTTAAAAAAAAAATTCTGAGTTTCTGAGTTTTTTTTTTGGTTTGGATGATGTTGGATGTCGGAAGTGGTAGTGACGGCAGTGGTCGGAATTAGTGATGGTGGTTGGGAATTTTTTTCGATCACTTCTTCAGAAAGTGGGTTTCGTTCAGTAAGGGTGTGCATATAGTATAATAGTAATGATACCTTTTATTAAAATTATGCGCCTAAAATTTCCCACAAATTTTTGGGGGATAGAGTGGGTAATTGATAACGTATAAAAAATAATAAAATGCAAAATAAAATATTAAATTAATTAAGTAGAAGCTATATAGATCCAATATTTGGCCGCGGGTGTACCAGGACAGAAACACATCAACATTCAGGAATAATCCAGTTGTCAATATACTGACTAGTGATCACGTATAGATTAAATATATATATATATATATATATATGTGTGATATTGATAAATGAATAATATTATTTTCCCGTGATCATGTCTCAATAAGTAAAAGTCCAATAATAATAAATAATTATAGTATGTTTCCCATGATATCACATTTTAATATTAAATGACACGTTCAATTGTTTGGGTTGGGACTTGGGGGCATGAATCATCGCCATTTAACGAATGTAACGTTATTTTCTTTGTTAATCTTCCTCATTTAATTTAATTAAATATTAATTTGCAATTTTTTAATATTAATTAATTATTTATATTCTCAAATTACAAAACAATTAATTAAATCTTTAGTAAAAAGTCTTTTTTTTTTTTGTTAATGTGACGTGCATCAATGTAAAATGGCATACATTTGTCAAATGAGAGAATTAAATTATTGCATTATCTTTTAAATTAGAAAGAGAAAAAGGACATAATTTATTTTACTTATGCTAGACTCGCTAAAACCAAATGGAATATAATAAATGGATTAAATAATTTTAAACTAAATTTAAAATTAATAATGCTAAGTCAATAAATTTATACTTGAATCATTATATGTGCACTACCATCACTTTGCAACTCTCAAGGCATCATCGTGGGCTGTGGCATGTGTATTGGGAAAATTAATCAAATGCCATGAATCTAGGGGCTTCTATTCTTGTTTATTTTAGTTTCATTGACTTTTTAATTAATTAAGTACTCTATTTATAGTATTTATTTATGGATTTGATAATTAATGCAGCAATGCCCTCACCCTTAACTAATCGCATACTTTGGACTTTTTAAAAGATACTGTATTATGATAATACTAATACTAAAGATAACGTATTTCTTGGTTTTTTTTTTTATATATAGTGATATCGCATTCTACGTGCTTTGATCTCATAAACTAATGATTGATGGTTAAATACAATATAATGGTACTAATTTCAAGTTTGGAGATTTAAAAGTATAAGTATTCTGCACAAAATAAATAAATTGTGCGAACCTAATTTATACACAGATTTTAAATTCGTAAACTTTATTGATCCTACTCAAAAAATTATAAATAAATTATGTATACAAGTCTTACTCTTATACGGAGTATTAAGGAAAAAACACTTTTAATCCCAAAAAAAAAAAAATATGAGTTCACTTTCATCCCTACTTTTTTAAATCAATTCTTATATTCACGAGGGATTGGAATTGCTCCTCCCACACTTATTTCATGATTAATTTCTTACCTTCAACCATTTGACCGGCCTATAAAAATAATTACCTAAAAGAAGATCCAAGCCCATGGTCTTTCATTTTCTCCATTCATTAGGGATGACAATGAGACAAGTTTAAATTCAAATCCGCATTAAACTCATTTTTTGCATTGGTTAGGAACACGATTAAATGAATATGGGACATAGTCATAATTTTTGTCAAATTCATTCCGCTAACCCGTACCAAGACCTCATCTTATATATAAATATAGTACTTTAATATATATGTTTCTATTTATATATATAAATTATATGCATATTAGTATATATATATATATATATATATATATATATATTTGTAAAAAAAATAAAATTTATGTAATATTTTTAATATAAAATGAATATGAAATGCTATTTTAAACAATCATATATTTAATTTAAGTTATATAATATTAAAATAAAAATACTGTATATATATATTTAAATTAATTTAAAAATACCTAAAAAAATATGCGAGGCAGGACGAGTTCTGAGACAAGGCAAACTTAACTCGTTCCAAACCCACATCGTTGTCATCCCTAGTGCTAGTTGACCTTCCTTAATTTTGAGGTTGCTTTCATACCTCAGTTTTAGCCATACAGTAGATTGCAAGCTAGACACGTTCATAAATATTTGTGATGACAATTCTTTTTTAGACAAATTCACAAATGGTTCTATATTATGTTATTAATTTTAGTCTTTTTAGTTTTAATTTTGATCCTTTGGTCTCAATTTTGGCCATTATAGTCTCATTTTTGGTCCTTTGAGATAGCCTAATAAATAAATATTTATTAAAATTTTGTATTAAATATATCACTCTTATTTTCATCTAAAACAACTTATGTGTCAAATGATGTGTTAAAAATGCTAAAAAAAATTGTCACGTAAAATACACACGCTCTATCCGGTGGGTAGAATGAAATTGGATTAAAAGGACTGAAATTGAATTAAAATAACTGAAATTGGACGCAAAGGACTGAAATCGAACTTAAAGGATCAAAATTTAGACATATAGGACCTTTTCTGGATTCAGACAAAGATACCGAGCCATTTATGAATTTTTTCATTCTTTTTCGGTGGAGTTCAAAAGCTTTCTTTGTGGATGAATATAATTTGTGTGTCTTGTGAAGCTTTGCGAAGGGAGAGAGAGAGGAGGAATTAGTCCATGTGCGTCTACACTGTCGCATGAGCTCGTAAACGACCCATCTTCCCTCGGCGGTCCACGAACCACGATGGCTATACCCTACACACTACAAATTGTTTTTGTTAAATACTACTCCCCCTGTTCCATAATGGAACAATTACTGTTTACATGGAATTTAATGTAAAAATTATTTATTGGTA
This sequence comes from Galeopsis tetrahit, assembly GCA_963675135.1. Classification (NCBI taxonomy): domain Eukaryota; kingdom Viridiplantae; phylum Streptophyta; class Magnoliopsida; order Lamiales; family Lamiaceae; genus Galeopsis; species Galeopsis tetrahit. The sequence continues at coordinate 94,272,703 of OY776119.1, forward strand.
TTAAAGGTGATAAAGTGACTTTTTAGGAGGGATATTTTGGGTAATTCAACTTTATTGAAGAGAAAATTTTTAGTTAATGGGTAAAAAGTAATGATGTAAATAAGAGATGTTTGAGGAAATTTTTTAAAAGTGTAGAAAATTGTTTTTTCCAAATTAATAAGGAAATGTTGCATTAATAATGAAACAAATGCTTTTGACAAATGTTCCATTAATAATGAAACAAAGGTAGTAACAAGTTCATTAAATTAAATTAGAAATTGTCAAGTAAATCCAGTCAGTTAGACGTCTCCAACCAAGTAGAATACTTGAAGATATAAGAAATAACTGCTCTTAGGATAGTAATTCAAAACGTAAGCAACGAGACAAACAACACACAAGAATTTAAGTGGTTCGATCAATGTGATCTACATCCACTGGACCAGACGAGTACTTCTTTGATTGATAAAGAATGTTTACACACTCATTCACTCGAAATAGGATATTTCCTCACTTCACTCGTGAACTCACACAACTCAAAGATTACAAAACGTACTACAATCCAAAATCAACCTTTACAATGTACACAAACAAGAGTATATAAAGACCAAGGTAGTTGCTGCTGTTTGGAACCGCTGAGTAGTTAACAACCGTTTGCAACCGCTTGTAACAATCCATGTGCTCTGTTATTGCCCAACTGAAATGGTAGTTATGCCCTCAAGTAGTTGTAACTGTAATACAGTTAGTTAAACTAATTAACTTTCATATCAAAATACTTGTCCATAAAGATCAGAACACTTCTACTGTTTTGATACCCAACTCTTCTGTTCTGATGATCAAAAGCTAACTCTGCTGATAAACTCCATACTGTGCTGATGTACTGATCTGATAGTACTGTGCTGAAGTACTGATCTTGGTACACTCTGCTGAAGTACTGATCTTGGTACACTCTACTGAAGTACTGTGCTGACCCAGTACTGTGCTGATCCAGTACTGTACTGATCTGACCAACTTTTTGAAATCCTTCAACTCATCTGATTTCGGTAAAAGGAGACATTCAAAATATAAACATTTTAATGGTCATGGATAAAACCTTTATATAAGAAATGGACTAATAATGTAGAAGGGCAAATCTGAAATATTTATAAAGATAAAAAGTACACGAAACGTGCAAAGAATAAATGGGGAGCGAGGCCAATATTTAATAATCAAGAATCATGGGCCACCATTAGCTGGATGCATCAGGGACCATTTTTGAAAACTTCAAATCAATATCTTAATTATTAATAAAATTTTAGAAAAGGGTAACATTACTAGTTTTTTTTTTAACGATAATGAGATTCAGGGAAAAGCTAAAATAATTGGACGAAACTCAAATATCAGGATTATGGTAAAAAAAATTAATAGTAATACTTTTATGTAAAAATTGACTCAAGATAAATATCTAATTAAATCTAAAATTATTGTTTTTATTCGATACATAAAAATACTCTATGGTGTGCATATAAAATGTTTAAAAAATAAATTATGTACGATTTAATTTTAACCCGTTAAAATATTTGGATTTATATCCACATTTTGGTTAAAGAAAATGTGTGGGCAGAACTTTGCACGATCTATCACGTTCACACAGAATCAAATGGGTCACGTGTTGTTTGGCTTCACTTTCACGGTTCCAACTACCACCATTCACAAATCACAAACCCCAAATAATCGATACGATCCTTTTTTCATAATTGGTTTTGTATAATAAATAAATTTGAATATATATATTTTATATTTAAATTAAGATCAAACATACAACTAGGTTATAAAATAGTATTTGGATTTTAACTTATTAGTTCATATTCATATTACAAATATGTGTTGGGTCCGTGTTTACATGAGCTGTAAATATTTTATTTAATAGTAATATCTTGGTGGACGAAAACGAAGCAACGAATGCATATACATGTTTCATATCTTTCCCTGATCTCTCTTTTGTCATGTCATCATCATATTTTAATTTTTTTCATATTTCGATATCCGATCTAAATATGGATTCATTAATGGAGGCTCGATTAAAAAAAAAAAAGAAACAAACTAAAAAATCTATTTCCTCCGTTTCACAATCATTTACCGTCTTTATTTGTACACAATTGTTTGCACATTTCACAAATAATTTTTTTTTCATAAACCCCCTCACAATATTCACATATTTACACAAAATGTCATTATTTGTACACTCAATCCAATCATTTACTTTACTTTTAATACAAGTTTACAAAATTACACATCATCACTCCGCTCATTACACTTTTTTCTTAGTTTGTGTGACCACAATGTGGTGCAAATATTTATGGGACAGATCGAGCGAGTACAAACTATAACAAAAAAAAGAACGAAAAGAAAAAGAGTTAACGAATCGATCTAGCAATCGACCACCAAAAGAATGGACATTTTAGAGAGATCGAACTCGTTGGCCCGAACTACTACACATACAAAAAAACTGTGGCCATGAGAGCGCTGGTAGTAAATGACGGTAAGACGATGGTGCAGCGGCGACGAATTTGGATACGGGAGAGACGGTGGTGCGGCTACGACGGGGAGGCCAAGAAGAGGAGGGGTGGTGGTGGTGGTATATATGTGAGGAAGAATATAGTGCGGGGATGAAGATTAGTTAGAGAAATAGAGAGAATGAGGAGTCTACCTCTAACACAAATTTTACTCCTGAAAAAATTTGTGTATAGTCGCAATTGTAGACGATTTTCATGATATGAAATAGACATTTTAAACGGCATGATTGGTATGATGGAATGAAAATATGGATGAAAGGTGGGAAAGGAATAAAATACGAATGACAATTGTTATGATTGGTATGAACAAATTAAAGAATGAAAAATTGGTGTTATGTAAAATTACCTAAATTATTATTATTGTTAATTTTTATTATTGTGATGGTTTGTTATTATTACTATTTATTATTTAAAAATTATTATTATTATTAAATATTATAGTATTATATATAAATATATATATTATTATTAATATATAAAAATATTATTGTTGAGTGTTTAAATTACTATTATTAAATAAGGGCCGCACTTATGTGCAATATTTCACGTGAAATATTAGTATATTTAAGGAATGCTTAAAATTCGTGGATCTGTAGCGGGTTTAACCGGTCAAACGAATATTTCCTTAAAAATCGCAGAAAAGTCGCGCGCAGGAGGCTAACAGGATAACGGGTTTCAGGTCTTTGTTACTATAAAGGTAATTATATGTTACTACAAGATCAAATATGTGTTACTGTAAGTACAAATAACACATAAATTGACTTTTCACAGGAAATATTAATACAAATTAATTTAAGAAAAGATAAAATAGAAAAATTTGCTCTTAATCCGCGTTACTATAAATACAATTATATGTTACTGTACGGACAAATACGTGTTACTGTAAGGACAAGTAATACACAATTGACTTTTGAGTAACACATATTTGACCTTAAAATAACACAGAAAAATGTGTTACTATATAAACACAAGTGTATTACTGTATTAAGAAAGATGTGTTATTGTATAACTAAAAGGTCATTACTGTATACCCACATTAAAAAAGACGAAGAACAATAATTGAAAACACGAAAAACACAACTATGTTGAATAGTTTATCGATCTGCTATAATTACAAAAACAACAATTAATTGGAATAGATTTGTTGTTGATTTTTTTCTCATTAATTCATTCAAAAAATAAAAATAATAATTTCTCCGCTTGTTTCGTGATTAGCAGATCAGAAATCTGAACAGTTTCTGATTTTTTTTATTGAATCTGCAGATTTCTCGCAGCGCGCAAAAGATAAGGCATCGCAAAGAAGGAGAAATCTGTCCCGCCCAAAAGATAAGGCATCGCGAAGAAGGAGATCGACGCAGAAAAGAAGGCAGCACAGAGAAAGAAGAGGAGTGACCGGGTGGCGGCGCAGAAAACAGAGGAGAGAAGAAGATGGATACCGGATAAAAACATAAGAATAGATCATATTGCAGCATAAGACTATGGTGAAATATTGTATATAAGTTTTTGACATTAAATAATAAATATTTTTTAATTTAACGGTATGTATTATTAATATTTTTATAACTATTACTATATATTAATGTATATTAGTATTATTTAATTTTTAAATTCCTTATTTTTATTATTGATTTTCAAAATTTTATTATGAATAATAAATTATTATGTAGTATTTAATAGTTATAATATTAAATATTAATTTTTTTTAATTTTTTAAATTATTATTATTGAAAGTGAAAAATAATATATGAAAATGAAAATAAATAATAGGAGTAATATTTTATATAATAATAATAGTAATAATAATAATAATACTTAAAACTCAGGAATACATAATATTATGGGGTATGGAAAGAATGATTATTCCTTAATTTTTGGTAATTATTATTCCATTTTTATCATTCCTAATAAATAAACATATCAATCATGGTATTTAGAATGAATTAAGGAATGATCATTTCATTCCTAATTCAGTCCTTCGTACCAATCATGCCATTAGTATATTGAGGTTATAGTATTATGAGTAATTTTTTTTTAGATATTTAACCAATATTGATTGATATGTTTTTGTACAAAAATATACTCACCTTTTTTCAAAATCTTCCTTCTTCAAAAATATTTATCGAACATATTCTAAAATTTAGTATATTGAGGTCATAGTATAATAATATTTAAATTTTTTTATCGAACATATATTAGTTCCATCCCCTTCTTCAAAATTCTGACTCTGTTCCTTCTCGACCCAACAATAAAGACTGGAAAATTTCCCAAAATTCCTAGTAAAACGACGAGCCAAATGAGCATTTGAATAAATACCATCAACATAATTTTTGCATCCACTTTAGCAATAACTCGCCGGAGACCGTACTTAGCCCCTTATTCAGAAAAGAGTCTCATGCAAGTGATGCAACTCCTTAATTTAATTTATGATTGAGTTGAAATCATATGCCCACGACTAATATTTGATACGCCAATAAAATATTTGATACCTCAAGTAAAAATAACGACTAATTGCACTTTATTCAACTCATTGAACTAATCAAATTATCATTAAAATTACATTAAACTATCGAACGTCTATTTTTTTTCTTTGTACTGAACTATATATATAAACCATCAAATTTTTACACATATAAATCGTTGAACTAATTTTCAGATCAAAGTTCTCCCGAGTTTTTTTAAATGTGTGTTGCATGTGATTTTTGAAAGGGGTATTTTATGTCAATTGTTGTATAATAAGTCTGAACTTTTTTTCCTCACCAAATTTGTGATTCTTAGGCCGTATTTGCTTGATAAGCGGTAATGTGGTGGGTTGTATAAATCTTAAGTTTATACGAACTCATTTCATATTTGTTCAATTTTTCACGTATGAATATAAAAGTCAAATGTTATCAAACATGAAGGTAGATATATTTACACACCAAACTCAATCATCAAACTTTCAAGCAAACAGAGCCTTAGGCCTAGTTTGGTTTGCTTGATTAGGTTGGATTAGGCTTGATTGACTTTTTATTCCCAACCAATTAAACGTTTGGTTTTATTGATTATGGCCCGAGATTAATGCAAGGCCCGACAATTTTGTACTATTTTTTATGCACATGTGGAATTCTTAATCATAGGGGAGGGTGAGTTAATTTATCCCACATTATCCCATACACAAATCCAAACCAGCCCTTAGAGTTTAAATAAAGATTTAAAAAACTCAATTACAGAACACATAGGGGAAAAAATAGGCTTCGTATACAATATTTGATGATTTAAGAGATGTGATACACATATGTCAAAAAAAATGGAAGAAGTTAGCTTGAAAATTAATTTAATAATTTATGTGTAAAAAATATCGACAGTTTATATAATTTCGGTGCCAAAAATACAGCTCAGTGACTTGAGTACAATTTAATTTGATGATAATTTAGTAGTTTCAGTGTAATTACAACTAAAAATAAGAATTTAATTCATTGACATACACAAACTTAAGAGTGGAATACTGAATTATACTTGCTACATCCCTCAATAATTGGTTCGTTTTTTTTTTTATTACCAAATTTTAAGAAATATAGTACTCCCTTTTTATCTAAACCCATAATGCTCATTTTTCGGAAGATTTTAATGAAGTCTTAATTAATTTGTGTATAAGGTAGATATATTGAAAGATATATTGAATGTATGATGAAATATTATAAAGTTCATTTATGAATAAAATAAATAACAACATAGATAAATAAATGATGATCGAAGGGTAAAAATAAAAGAGAGTGAATAATATTATTCTAAAGAAAAAGAACGAACCTAATAAAATTGTGTAACCAACACTAAGGTAGATCAATTAAATTGAAACAATAAAAATAATCAAATGTGTTAAAATTTTAAAGAGTGAGTGGAGTATATTTGAAGAATATATAAAATGTAAAGCAATATAATAAAATAAAAAACTCGCACTCACCATGTCAACCACAACACGTCGAGAAATTGATAAATTAATGATCCCATATGCTAAGGGTGCAGAATAAATTATTAATTTAAAGATTATTTTATAGATAGGTGACTTCGTGAGTGATGTCATACTCTCAATATCTTATTACAGCCCATTTTTTAATATTTAATATTTTGCAGGCTCGCACATTTCTTAATACCCATCTCTCATATTTTTCTCTACAATACAAAAGGGACATAGCATTCGTTTCTTTAGTTTCCCATCTCAAAAAAGATTTGATTTTTCTCTGTTTCTTGAATTGTTTTTGAGTTGAAGATGGAGAGAGATTTCATGGGCGTAGCTGTGAAGCAAGAGTGTTCTGAAGAAGCCATTGATGCAGGTAATTATACTTCAAGACTTTGTATGCTTTTTAGCCCCTTTTTACTAATTATTGATGTTAGAATGGAGAAATAGATTGAAATTAATAGTCTTTACACATTTTTTTAGCAGAATTTATGAATCTGTACTTAAAGTAGAACTTCAAATGGAAATAATTCTGATGTTGAAGGTTCTTTTTCAAATGGGCTTTTATTTCTCCCTATTTGGTAAGAATTAAAATGGAAACATGGGCTTATTTGCTAGATTAGATATTCTTGAAAATATTTCAAGAATTAATTTCTTGAAAATTTATACTACCTTCGTCTAGATTGAACATTTGATTTAATGTCGTAGTTATTTATTAGGAGTAATATTAAAGTGATAAAATTACTTGAAAGATATCATGGTCAATTGAAGAGAATCCGAACAATTTAAGGAAATTCTATAAATGTTTTTGATAAATGTTCAATCGGATTAGTGAGTACTGTTTATTATTGCTGATACTCCCTCCATCCGCCAAATATAGTCTTTGGAGTGGGTGTTTTAAGGAAAATGTAGATATAGTAAATAAAGAAAGCGTATGGTAGTGTATTGTGGGTATTGTGGGCTTTATTGTGAATAAAATGATTGTTTGTGAATAAAGTTGATGATAATTTGAGTAATTAAATGATGGTTTTCATAAGGTGTTGGGACTATATTTTGTCGACGGAGAATATAATAAGGCAAATGACACTACATTTCATGAAAGGTATGAGTAATAGTTATTGAATGAATTGAAACGGGGTGGGAGGTTCATGTTTTGCAAGAAAAGTTCAAATGAGAGAGAAAATGATATTCTTATTTAAATATAGTGTGAGTTGTGCAAACATGAGCAAGTTGTGGCTTTCAAGTCATTAAATTTTCGAATCTAGAATAGTCGTATGAATTTTATAATACATTTTGTTGATTGCACAATATATGTTGACAGGCTTTAATTATTCTATTTATTAAAGCATCATTTTAAAATTAAAGTTGTGCCTCCCAAGAACTCACCACCCTGTATTTCTAAATAAAATATGGATGTTTTTTTAATTCTAATAGCCTGAATGGCTATATTTAAAATTGTATTGACCAAGTGGGATGCCCATATTCTTTGCTTGTTGTACACTAATCAACAAAACAATCATGTTATTGTATTACTATAATGCACATGAGGAGGTACTTACCATTAAAGTTTATTCAAGATTCCACTGTTTACCCTCTTTTACATCTGTTACTGGGAGGCATCTTGAGTTATTTAATTGCATATACATATTATATTGTCATTATTGATATTATTATATTCAGATTTTGATTAATTCGGTATCATTTTGCGTTGTGTTTCGATTCTGTAGCTCCATTGAGAAGTTCAACAATGCAGTGGCCACTTTCGAACAAGGCTTGTGCTGTTCCTCAGCCCTTATCATCCTATCATGGTGCTCAAAATGATAGGCCTATGACTGGTTTCGATTCCCTTGCATCGTCTGGATTGGTGACGATAACCACTACCGAGACTTACGACTCTGCTGCTATGCAGGTTTGTACAGCTTCTGTTACGATGTTTAGCCTCTGGTTTAGAAGAATTATTAAAGTTAGACAAAAAATTGTATACACCATGTGCACCGTGCAACTTGAATGTATTTTTAAATGGTATTAGTTGAACTGTACAACTGGTGTGCAAAGAGTGTTACTCTTGAAGTTAATATTTTTTGGTTTCTGGTAGCTGTTTGGATAGAATTCTTTTCTTTCTAGCTTGTTTTATGCTGATTGTGTTGCATTTTTGGCGTACTTAGAAAACCAACTTCCGAGAAAATCAAGGTGGATCGCGTTACAGAATGACAAACTTTCCCACAAAGCATCTCGATGCATATACGATCCATCACCCAGTCACGACTCCGACCAACTTGACAGTTTCATCACCTATGGCTGCCTCCGCCCACCACTCATTTATGTCTCCGTCTGCACAGAATCTGATTGTTCCGATTAGCCCACAACCGATTTCTGCAGTTCCAATGCCAAATTCTGTCCCTTCTAACAGCCCTGTTGTGGGAACTACCGATTTAAGGTATACTGCATACCGTAAAAGTAGCCTTTTACTTTTAAGAGAATAACTTCAAGACTGAACTCAATTGCATCTGTTTTCCAGATATACCCCCAAGAGCTCAGGTGCACCTGCTCAGTTGACGATCTTCTATAATGGTTCAGTTTGTGTTTACGACAACGTGTCTGCTGATAAGGTACCACCTTATATATATTAAGGGGAAAGATTTTATTAGTCTTGTAAGATTGCCTATTTTTTGTCTCAAGATTTCACATTTCCAAATTGAATTTCGTTCGGTTAACTTTCAAAATTCAAATTTTTAGTCCTTTTTAGTCTTCTGAATTTTCCGAATTTTGAATTTTGAATTTTGAATTTTGTCCCGTTAACTTTCAAATCGGTGACTAACCTGTTGAATTAAAAAAATTATATAACATGACGAAATTCAACTGAGGAAAGTGGAGTGTTCTGAAAAAAAAGGATCAAACTTATTAAGAGTGTTGTCTTGATATTTGCCTGTAAACCAGTTGTCCTAACTTTTTTTATCAATGGGTGTATAGGCTCAAGCTATAATGTTATTGGCTGGAAACGGGCATCCCATGACTCCTAACACAAACATCCCTGCAGCTCCAGTTCAAGCATCCGCACCCAATAAACCTTCGATTCTTGAGAGCTTTGTTGTCAATCGTCCTTATGGCACTACACCACATCGGCCAAGCCCCGTAACCTCTAATAGTGCTCCTCAGTCTCTTGGTTGGTCGGGTGCTATAAAAACTACGCCCTCTCCAAAACCAGGGGGTGTTCGTGTATCCTCGAGCAAAATCGAGCCTCAGAAAGTAGTAATTTTGCCAAGATCTGCTTCTGCAACACTCCTTCCATCAAGTATGTTCCAACTTCTTAAAATCAAAATTTTCCATTTGGTGTTTTGGTTCATTATTACTTGATTGTAACAGCCCCAGTATGTACTTATATGTAAACTTTATACTGTGATCAGGTGGCACTGTACCTCAGTTTCGAAGAAAATCTTTGGCTCGGTTCTTGGAGAAGCGCAAGGAGAGGTAAAATTTCAGTCATTGTGCTTTATAAATATCTTTATGATGCAAATATAACATGCTTGAAACTTGTAAAATTTGCCCTCAAATTGATGACATGGATACTTGTATATTCATACTCATAGCTAAAGAGTTGTTGTTCTCAATTTTAGGGTAATCAGCACGACGCCATACGCCAACAACGAATCACCAGACTGCAACTCTTCAGGCTCGTGCCCTGTGCAACCGGTCAACTAATCGAGGAGCTAAGTTGCTAATATAACAGATGTATTATTTCTTAACTTTAAATCGTCTCTCAGATGTTTGATGTTAGTCCAGTTTTGTTGTAGCTGGCAAAGAATGTTTTAACGCCTCTACAGTTTCTCAATTACAATATATACAAATGTAAATATTGCTGTATAAGAACGGTAGTATTTACTTGTTTTAAAGTAGAAAGATTGTGTAATCCATCCTTTTGAGGTAGCTAGCTGTTCATTCTTACATAGACAAGACAATGTAATGCACTCAAAACCTTTGTTTTCTGACGTTATGGGAATAAAACCTGCGAACGAACAAGAGTCGAAGCAGAATACATAGGCTGATGATAATATATACTCCTTCCGCTCCTTTGTTAAGTTACTCATTTTGTCATTTTAAAAACTTTGAGAAAAACTAAGAGACTTGATAAAAGTGATGTTAATATGGAAGCTTCAAGAAATCAATTTAACTTTGAACACCAGAAGATAACAGAGACTTGAACACACCTAAGTATAATGTACTGCTACAAATTACAAGAGCTACATTGGGATATTTGGAATTAGCTCATTGTCCTATACTAAGAAAATAGTGAACACTGATATAGGGCGTAACACGGGGTATCTATAATTAATGCATAATTTAATAGTCTCTTATACACTGTATTTCTTTTCATTTCAAGGCATGCGGTTTTTCAGATACACTGTACTAACAAAAATATTACTACTACTATTGTAGTATACATCCTTCATTTTCTGTCATTCTTGGAATAAAACCTGCGCACGAACAACACGAGTCGAGAAAGAAGCCACCATACAAGAATCATACACATATTGTAGACAAAATACTCAATCTTATAAGCATCAATCGTTACCAAAAGATCTTCACTAGTCAATCTCCATAATTTAGGATTCGGAGCTACTGATGTTTTCTTGGCTTTGTTGATCTCTTGAGGCTTGTCTTTTACACACTTATTTGTGCCCTTGAATAGATTTATCACCCTGGGAATTTTCAGTAATTCCATTATCACAGCAGTTGAGGCTATAATTACTAATATTGCCAAAGCATGATTTTGAAAGTTGAGGCCTTGAATCACCAAAAATGAGAGGCAGGGTATCAGAGAGGAGATGAAATGACGACAGTTCTTTTCGCGTGAAATGATGAAACTTTCGTTGGAGTTCACTGCTCTATTAGGCTCCATGATGGGCACGATCTTACCTCGATAAGATACATCATTGGGAAGATGAGCCTCCCTGATGATCGATGCCCAGTTTTTTCTCTGTTTGTTCAGAGCAGTATAAGATGATTTCTTGAATCTACTGCTGCTGTTGCTTAAGATGATGATTCGTGTAGGCTTGTAAGCCATGATTTTGTCCAACTTCAGTAGGGGCTCGATGCGCATACTCATCACCATACGCGTGAACTTCATCATGATTTAATTGTTCTATCTTTTGTCTTGAGCAGCAGAAGTGATCGAGATGGAGAAGTGGACAAGATGAAGGGTTGAAAACCAGGAAGGTGGAAGTAAAATAAATGGATCATCAGAAGTTGAATAGAGTGTTGTCTTTGGTGTTTCCGATGTTTTCTGCCTTGATGTTTCAGGAAAAATTGTTTCTTGTTTGTTTGTTTCTGCATTTCAAGGCATTCTTTTCTTGTTTTTGTCTGAATGATGTTTTGGTCATCTGAAATCCTATTATGATAATACCATATTCCTGTTTGATGTTGTATTGTCCTTAATACAGGTTATGGTACCAGAAATTGATAATAATTCTGAATTAATTGTGGAGAAATAAGCTTCATTATTTGACATTAATGTTGAAAAGAAACATGCAGGGAACAAGGTGATTCGACAAAGAAGCTAGACATCATGACATATTGTGTCGTGCACTCGTATGATCGAGTCGATCACATGACATATTGTTTTATGTAGGTGTTGACATCAGGCAGCATGGTTGAATTGAAGGACCAAGTGAATGCGTCGAAATTGGCACCGAATGTTCCAGAGGAAGCAGACAATCCAACTTGAACTTGCTGTGGAAGAAGGGCCTTCAAGTTAAACACATAGCTCACTGTCACAGTGCTCATTCCGTATGTAGCCACCACACTTATCTTTCTTGTTGGTACATCGTACGTTATACGTGCAGTCACAACTTTGCTGTCTGCATCATCGAATAAGTATTGGTCGACCAAACAACGTTTCGTCGACAAGACATGGTCGACCAAACTCATTTCCTTCGACAACCCTTTGTCAAAAATAGTATGACAATAAATAATTAAGGGACTCAATGTTCAACACATACATGTCGACAAAACAGAGTTTCGTCGACATTGTCTTATCGACGAAAAGCGTTCTCATCAACAAACCAGAATCGACAGTTTTAAAATGGAGAAGACGATATTTTTTAGTGCGCCAAGTAATCCACATATCATTTTCATCTCAGTTTAAGTCCTACAATACAAAAAAAAAAAAACATGTCGAGAACAAAAAACCAGTAACAAAAACATTAAATTAGATTCTTGTATTTCCACATTTCATAACTTAAACCATAAAAAAATAAAAGGAAAAGCAACTCAACGTATCTGTAACCCCCATCACGTTTTTGAACCATATTGGTGCGCCTTTCTCTGGAAGAAGAATGAACAACATTCTCCTCCAACTCGAAAACAAAGAAAAGACACAAACGAATGATCACCTGAGAAGAGTGTATCAATCCGAGTAAATATTGCTTCAGGGTAGAATAGGTTATTGACATTATTATTATATTAATAAATGAAATGTGGGTATATTTAACAAGGTTGGAGGGGTATATAGCCTGACCCTTTTTAAAATAAGGCCACGGTTATACACATGCTTTATTGAGGACACCTACTGCTAAACACAAACACACCGTGGGATGAGGACACTCAGACCTTTGCAAACAATAGTAGTTGATTTAAAGTGATTAAAATTGATTTTTGTAGTAAAATTGAAAGTAGACATTGTTTTAAAAATAAGCACTTCTAATCAATTTTTTAAATGTTGTGGTTAATGTCATACAAATCACTTTTTTATAATTTTATAAAAAACACCCTTATTACATTTGAATAAATAATGGTAAAAATAAAATACTCCCTCCTATTTTTAATATAAGTCGTTTTGACCTTTCGTTTTCTTTGCAAAATATAATTAAGTCGTTTTGCACTTTTCAGTGCACATTAATTGCATTTATTTCAAATTTACCCTTAAAATCAATAAATATTTACATACATGTATTTTTTTTAATGAGAATTACAAGCATTGATTAAAAGTAAAACGAGAAGTCAATTATTTTCTTAATATGTGTGCACATATATTTTGAATAGGAGGGAGTATTGTTTAAATTGTGAGGGCAAAATTATAAAATTAGTGAGTGTAATGATTAGAAGCACTTAGAAGTTGTTAGGAGCATGGGGAGGGGTGCTTGACCAAAAATGCTTTTAAGTAATTAATCACTTACTTGTGTTTACAAACACTTCAAAAGTGATTCTATTTAAAAAAAAAAATTCTTTTAAGCACATAGTTTTATTTGCAAACACTCACCCACTCACGCCGCGAAAAGTTCTAAAATACCTCTCCCCTTCTAAACCCTAATTTAAACTCCCTCCCTCTTTCTCTCCCACTTTCCACGCACACCCACCCACTTCTCCCTCTCACTCTCCCATTGGCGCCCACCCCCTCCCCTCTCCCCACGTTTCTGCCAACGCCTACGGTGTCGCTGAAGAAGGCGGTCGACGACTCTTCTTCCCTTGGAGAAAGGCGTGGCCCACGTAATAGATAGATATATGTAAATATAGTAGGTGCATATCTTTAGTGATTTGATTAGCTTGATTAGAGGACAATTGCAGTGTATTTAACTTCCTTTGTGAATAACGAAAGACACGGAGATATTATTTCCTACATGGTATCACGAGATTAGGGTTCAATTCCTTTCCTTCCGCTGCCTATCTCGCTGATTTCGTTTTCATCTCCACCGGCACTTCCCTGAGTTGCCGTCTTCTTCCCTGAGTTGCTGCCATGGCTTCTCAAAAATCTACCTTCCATCCGGCACTTGCTGTAAACAACATCAAGAACCACATATCCATAACCCTTGAATTGGAAAACGTCCAATACGGCATGTGGGCGGAACTGTTCAAAGTTCATGCCCGATCCAATCGTGTGTTGCACCACATCATCCCCACGACACCTCCGACTCCGATACCCACAGAAGGAGACGAGAAAGAATTGTGGCAGACCCTTGATGCCACCGTTTTATCTTGGATTTATGCCACAATTTCTTCCGATTTGTTGCACACGATTTTGGAATCAGATCTGTCCGCTCAGGCCGCTTGGGATCGTCTCCGGGATATCTTCGAGGATAACAAAAACTCGCGTGCTCTCTCTCTTGAACAAGAGTTCTCTCACACTGTAATGGAGTCCTTCTCCTCCGCGTCCGCTTACTGCCAGCACGTGAAGACTCTTGCTGACCAACTTAAGAATGTGGGTGCGCCGGTGTCTGACGACCGACTGGTATTGCAGATGGTTTCGGGCCTATCTGAGGCATATAGTAGCGTCGGTACGCTGATTCGGCATCGTGATCCTTTGCCGGCGTTCTACCAGGCCCGCTCTATGGTCGTTCTTGAAGAATCTGCGTTTGCGAAGAAGGCTGCTCATGGGGCTGCTCTTGTTGCCACAGCCACTGCCTCCGTAGCATCCATGCCATCGGTCCCTAGCTCAACTCCCACTGGTCGCGGCAGCAAGCGCAAACCCAAGGCCAAAAACTTTCGTGGCCAGGCTTCTACTCCAGCAACCAGGTCAGCCGCCTCTTGGCCTGGGCAATGGATGGCCCCGTCTCCTTGGCAGTGGGGCTGGCAGGTTCCGCCTTGTCCTTACCCCACAACACCGTGGCCTGGACAACGGCCTGCTGCTCCTGGCCGCCAGCCCTCGCCTCAACAGGGTTTGCTTGGCCCTCGTCCTCAGGCTTTTTCGGCCCAAAACAGCCCATCTCCAACCGATATAGAGGCTGCTATGATGACTTTGGGGCTCACTCCACCGGACGCAAGCTGGTACATGGACACGGGTGCTACGTCTCACATGGCCTCGGGTTCAGGTATTCTCTCGTCCTATCGCAATTTGAGTAGTAACAATTCTATACTTGTGGGTAATGGTCAACAAATTCCTGTTATTGGTACTGGTAATGCACACTTTTCACATTCCACTCGACCTCTCACTTTAAATAATGTGCTTCATGTGCCCAATATTATAAAAAATCTTGTGTCTGTTCGCCAATTTACTCGTGACAATGCTGTTTCCATAGAATTTGACCCATTCGGTTTTTCTGTTAAGGACTATCTGAGGGGGACCCTAATTCTGAGATGTGATAGTACGGGGGAGCTATATCCTGTTTCTTCTACCACTCCGACATCTCTTGCTGTGTTGTCACCTGGGGTATGGCATGATCGGTTAGGGTATCCTGGTGCATCTATTATTTCTGCTCTTCGTACAAATAGAGCTATTTCGTGTAATAAAGTGCTTGAGCACTCTGTTTGTTCTGCATGTTCTTTGGGCAAACATACTAAACTTCCATTTCAGTTATCTACGTCTGTCTCGTTGTATCCATTTGATATTGTACATTGTGATTTGTGGACATCGCCTCTTCTGAGCTCTGCAGGTCATAAGTATTACATTATTTTTTTGGATGATTTTTCGAATTTCTTATGGACTTTTCCTCTATCTAGCAAGTCACAAGTGTTCTCTGCTTTTATGTCTTTTCGTAACTTTGTTCGCACTCAGTTTGAGCGTGATATTAAGTCATTTCAATGTGACAATGGTCGAGAATTTGACAATAAGATGTTTTGGGATTTTTGTAGTTCTTCTGGTATGGTAATGCGTTTTTCTTGTCCATACACCTCCTCTCAAAATGGAAAGGCTGAACGGCAATTTCGTACCATTAATAATATGATACGTACACTATTATTTCGGGCTACTATTCCTTCCTCGTTCTGGCATCATGCCTTACATATGGCTACATATCTTCTTAATATCATTCCTCGTCGTCATTTCTCCTATGACACTCCTCTATTTCGACTCTATCGCAAGCATCCGACTTACACACATCTTCGTATTTTCGGTTGCTTGTGTTACCCCCTCTTTCCTGCCTCCACCATTAATAAACTCCAGCCCCGTTCTACGCCTTGTGTCTTCCTGGGATATCCTACTAACCATCGGGGATACAAGTGCAATGATTTTGCTACCAAAAAGATTATCATCTGTCGGCATGTGTTGTTCGATGAAAGTCGTTTCCCGTTTCTCGAGGCTCATCCCCCTTCTTCATCCTCCTACACGTTCCTGGATGATGACTTGTCCCTATATGTTCTTCATCATTTTTCTCAGTCCCCAGATGATCAACCGGTGCCACGCACCCCTCCCCAACCCGTGGTGGTTCCTCCTCATCTTCATAATGATCCTCCTCCCCCTGCGGATGCTCACTTACCAGCCCCGTCTCGCCCGGTTACTCGAAGCCAATGCGGTATCTTTCAACCTAAACGTCTGTTTAATCTCCACACTTCTGTCTCCAACAATACTCCTCTCACTAAATCGCCTCTTCCCAAAAACCCAATCGCTGCATTGTAGGATCCGAACTGGAAATTGGCCATGCAAGAGGAATTTACTGCTCTTACTGCTAATAGGACGTGGGAGTTGGTTCCCCGTCCACGTGATACTAACATTATTCGTTCCATGTGGATTTTTACTCATAAGGAACGTGCTGATGGTACATTTGAACGACATAAAGCTCGCCTTGTTGGAGATGGCAAGACCCAACAGGTGGGCATTGATTGTGGGGAGACCTTCAGTCCAGTTGTCAAGCCAGCCACCATTCGCACGGTACTCTCTCTTGCACTCTCCAAAAGGTGGTCTTTACATCAGCTCGACGTGAAGAACGCCTTTCTTCATGGCACTTTGACAGACACAGTGTACGTATATGCATCAGCCCGCAGGCTTCCGGGATCCTAACTATCCTGATTATGTATGTCTCTTGAAGAAGTCTCTCTATGGCCTGAAACAGGCTCCACGCGCTTGGAATAAGCGTTTCACAGAGTTCCTCCTCACTCTTGGGTTTGTTCGCAGCACCTGTGATCACTCACTTTTTGTCTATCGCAGGGATAATTCTATGGCATACTTATTGTTATATGTTGATGACATTCTGTTGACTGCTTCTTCTGATTCTCTCCGAAAGTCATTTGTTTTTCAACTCAGCTCGGAATTTGCGATGAAAGATCTGGGCCCCGCTCACTACTTCTTGGGCATTGCCATAACTCTCTATTCGGATGCCTTATTTCTCTCTCAGAAGAAGTATGCCTCAGAAATCTTGAATCGGGCAGGTCTACGTGATTGCAAACCTTGTGCTACCCCTGTGCTCTGATACCATGAAAGAATTCCGTCTCATCTTAAAGTCCGAACTTATAGAGAGGGTGGGAATTAATTCTTGTATATTAATTCCTAACACTCCCCCTCACTCGTGGGCCGGATTAACACCTCTTACCCTTTTTGGGGAGGAGGCCCATCGAGTGGACAATTTAAATGGGTGGAGTGCTTCCAATAGGAATCGAACCCAGGTCGTTTGCCCGGTTTGCTCTGATACCATGAAAGAATTCCGTCTCATCTAAAAGTCCGAACTTGTAGAGAGGGTGGGAATTAATTCTTGTATATTAATTCTTCTGTTGCTATTGCACCTTAGTCGTAGATCTAGTCGAATTTGTGTGTCTGCTGTTAATTTGTTTGATTTACTTCTACTTGCTGCTCTTCTTCTCTGTGTGTATTGTGTTCACCTTACTGTTTGGGGTTACATTAACTCACAATTTTGCAGATATCGATTCTTTCTAGTTATCAGCAAGTTCCTTTTAGATTAGTAGATTACTCATTGCTGAAATAGCTAGAGCTTTCTCATTAAGTTTGACAAGTTCAAATTTATGTGCTGGAGTTGTTATTTACAAATTTAGTTGCTTGTGATTAATCATATCTCGTGATGATATCATTTCTCTGATCCAGAATTGGTACTGTCTATCCTGTATTTTGTATTGGTTTACAAATTTACTCTCTTTGATTGGATGTATATGCATAAAAATACATTGTATAAACTATGGGTGAAGATTTATCTTAATGATGCGATGAACTGTATATAACTTTGATGAAACAGCAGCAGCTTCAGACAAGGGTTGTTCCTCCTCCAGAGAGATTGAAGCAGCAACTTTGTTTAACCACCAAATTATAAGCATCTCTTTGATTATGGTAAAACCCCATGGCGGGCTTATAGTGATGAAAGGAGCATAATCAACATCATCATCATCATCATGCAAGATGTTGTCTATATCTTGAATGTAGTCCTCCTTCATCCCCAAGAATACTGAAGCGGCTTTTGTTGCAAACCAACTCACAAACTCACTTCTGCTTACAATTGGCCCAGATTCTTCTTCTTCTTCTTGTCCAGACCAGGGGTTGAGCAGGTTGTCCAATTCCATAATCTTTTCTACAAAGGCATCAATATCTTTTTCCACTCCCTCCAGGTTTAGTGAAGTAGCAGCTGGAGATTCAGATTGTGAAAGATGGGAATCCAGCACATCCTCCAATTTAAGTGCTGCCTCAATTATCTGTGCTTCAACACTCTTGATCCTCCAATCCATGGTAAACGATTGCAAGTATTCCAAAAGTATGAGGGCCTCATTCACACCGTAGTCTGCAAATATTAGAAACTCTCGACTGCGTGAATCCATTGAAATGGGATGAGATGAATTTAGAAGGTGGTAAATTGTGAGGCAAAGAGGATTCACGCCAACAAAACCCATACTTTTAATCCTATCTTTCTCTCTCCTCCAGAGGAAGCAGACAATCCAACTTGAACTTGCTGTGGAAGAAGGGCCTTCAAGTTAAACACATAGCTCACTGTCACAGTGCTCATTCCGTATGTAGCGACCACACTTATCTTTCTTGTCAGTACATTGTACGTTATACGTGCAGTCACAACTAAGGGCATCCACAGTGCTGGTGAGGAATTTTGAGTTTTAAGTTTAACACATGTGCGCCACCTCAAAAATTTCCTACTCCTATCTCAAAAAACTTCTACCCCTCCAATGCATTCTACCTCAAAAAAATAATACAAATAAAAAATAGTTGGGACCACAT
The DNA here is from genome assembly GCA_963675135.1 of Galeopsis tetrahit. Taxonomy (NCBI): domain Eukaryota; kingdom Viridiplantae; phylum Streptophyta; class Magnoliopsida; order Lamiales; family Lamiaceae; genus Galeopsis; species Galeopsis tetrahit. The sequence goes on from OY776119.1 coordinate 94,292,039, forward strand.
TAAAACCCACTCTCGCAAGTGAGTTACACTCTCCAAATTGTTCTCTTATTTTTCTCATGTGTTGTTCACTCTCCCTCTATTCCACTCTCTTTTTTCCTAATTTTTTACTTCTACCCAATTCCTCCTCTCTCCTCCACATAAGCACTCCCACAACCCCTTCTACCCTACATTTGAGGTAGGAGTAGAAATCCACATGGGACTTCTACCCCCATTGGAGATGCTCTAATTATTGGACCTATATTAGTAAATACACTCTTCTTCTTATTTATTGTATAGGCCCATCTTAGTTTCCTATGGGCTCTCTTATAAAGCCCATTAGGGTTAGGTTAGACCTAAATGTCTCTTGTATAAATACCCATTGTAAATCATTCCTACAACTAATCAAGAAATCACATTTTCCACATATTTGTATTCTCTATATGGTATCATCGAGTCATTCGGCTCACGCCTGATCCAAACCTTAGCCGCCGCCGCCGCTGCAAACTCCAGCCGCCGCCGCTGCAAACTCCAGCCGCCGCCGCCGCTCCTCCCCCACGCCGCCGCAGCCTTCGTTTCTGAAGAGCCGCCGCCGCCGTCCGTCGCACGACGCCCAGCCTGTTCTGCTCCTTCACTCTCTCCGCTGCTCCACTCAATACAATGGCCACCTCCTATCCGTTGCCGGCACCAATCACCTTTAAAGGCCTTGCAAACATGTCCTTGAAGCTCACCTCCACCAACTATGGTGCTTGGTCATTTCAGCTTCGTCTTCTTCTTACTGGACACAACCTCTTTGGCTATGTCTTGGGCACGCACCCATGCCCACCTTCCACCATCCCAGCTGTCGGCGCCACCGACACCACCGCCACTGTTCCCAACCCTGCCCACGATCTGTGGGTGTGTCAAGACAACCTTATCTTTTCGGCCATGGTTGGATCCATGTCTCCTGAACTTATTCCCTTTGTTGCATCCACCAAATCCTCCTGTGAAGCCTGGTCGTTGCTTGAAAGTATGTTTGGTAAACCCTCCAGAGGTCGCATCCTTGCCCTCAAAACCAAGTTTCGCTCTCTGTCCAAAGGTGCTCGCCCGATCTCTGACTTCCTTATGGAAGTTCGCTCCGTGGTCGACGAACTTGCACTCCTCGGCATTACCTCTGATGCTGAGGACGTCACCCTTCAGGTCCTAAACGGCCTTGATGAGTCTTACAATGATATCGCAAATGCCATCCAAGCTCGCGAACAGCCCATCTCGTTTGCCGAGCTCTGCGACAAGCTCCTCAGTACCGAGGTTCAACTTGCCTCGCGATCAGCCTCGGTCATCATACCTGCATCTGCTCTCACTGCTGGTAAATCTCATCATCGCTCCTCGCGACCTGACTCGAGGTCGAAAACTGTTGACACTCGTCCTCGCCAGTCCTCGCAACGGCCCTATCTTGGCACATGTCAATATTGTCGTACACCGGGGCACACTGCTCGCACCTGCCCTGAACTTCCCTCATCGCCCACTGCTCCACCTACTGGTCCTCGCCGCCCACATGGACAGTACCAACCGACCCCTCGTCACAATCGACCAGGTGCTCGCCCGGCATACTCAGCTCACTCAGCCTCCTCGGCACATCCTGCCGAGCACTGGATTCTTGACTCAGGTGCTTCGCATCACATCACCAACGACCTCGCCAACCTCTCGCTTCACTCACCATTTAATGGGCCTGACAATGTTGAAATTGGTGATGGTAAATGTTTACACATATCGCACACTGGCTCTATGAGCTTCCCTCACCTTGAGTCTCTTAATTTTTCGAATGTCCTGGTTGTCCCACACATCTCGAAAAACTTGATTTCGGTCTCTAGCCTCTGTCGTGATAATAATGTTAACATTGTCTTTGATCGATCTTCCTTTCAGGTGCGGGATGGTCACTCGGGGAGCATTCTCCTCGTTGGGAGTCGTATCAATAACTTGTACGTCTGGCCGGCACACATGTCCAACACCTCCCCACAAGCCTTCACCACTCAACACCTCACAGCGACCACCTGGCATGCTCGCCTTGGCCACCCATCGACAAAAATCCTTGCTCACACCCTCTCCAAGCTCAGCTTATCCAGTGCACCTTCCAAACACTTCAACTGTAACTCTTGCTCTTGTATCAAAAGTCACAAATTACCTTTTTATGATTCAAGCATTGTGTCTACTAAACCACTTGATGTTATCTTTTCTGATGTCTGGTCGTCGCCTATCTTGTCGCCTGACAATTTTAAATACTATGTGCTATTTGTTGATCACTTCAGCAAGTACATATGGGTTTACCCTCTAAAACGAAAATCAGATGTTCTCCCCACATTTATAACATTCAAAACTCTTGTTGAAAACAACTATCAAAACACAATCAAAACTTTCTACTCCGACAATGGGGGAGAGTTCATTGCTCTTCGCCCCTTTCTTCAAACTCATGGCATTGCACATCTCACCACCCCACCTCACACTCCAGAACATAATGGCATGTCTGAACGTCGTCATCGCCATGTGGTCGACACAGCCCTTGCTCTCCTTCACCATGCTTCTATTCCCCTCACCTATTGGCCCTATGCCGTCTGCTCGGCAGCCTACACCATAAATCGCCTTCCCAAAGTTAACCTTGACATGATCTCTGCCTTTGAAAAACTCACTGCTCGCCCTCCGAATCTGACCAAACTCCGTGTATTTGGTTGTCTCTGCTATCCTCTGCTTCGCCCCTACACCACCCACAAACTTGATCCTCGCTCTACTCCATGTGTCTTTATTGGGTACTCGCCCACACAAAGTGCTTACCTCTGTCTTGATCGCTCCACAAACCGAATCTACACCTCGCGGTATGTTCAATTTGTTGAACATACGTTTCCCTTTTCCACTCCTCCCATTATTCAACAATCTCCCTCGCCGACCTCCACCTCCTCGCCGCCTACTTCCTCCGACCTCAGCTCCTCGCCCACTCTTCTAACACCTTCGCTGCCTCTCTCTGTCGCGACCGTCCTCGACCAATTGAACATCACCCCGCCAACCATACCCACACCTACCTCCCCGCTGCTCGCCACCACATCCGACATCCCTGTGCCGACCGATGCTCCCTCACGACCTCCTGCACCTCGCATGGTAACTCGAGCTCAGAACAACGTGTTCAAACCAAATCCGAGGTATGGGCTTACTTCTGTCCTCACTTCTGACATTGAACCGAGTTGTGTGTCACAGGCACTCAAGGACAAAAACTGGCGAGCAGCCATGTCGGCTGAGTTTGATGCACTCCTTCAAAATGGTACTTGGGACTTAGTTCCCCCCACTACATCGCAGAACGTAGTTGGCTCCAAGTGGGTCTTTCGCATCAAACGAAAACCTGATGGATCCCTCGATAAGTACAAAGCTCGCCTGGTTGCCAAGGGTTTTCATCAACGCCCAGGTGTTGACTTCACTGAAACCTTCAGTCCGGTCGTCAAGCCGGCCACTGTGCGAGCAGTCCTCAGCATTGCTGTCACTCAGCAATGGCCTCTTCGGCAATTCAACGTCAATAATGCTTTTCTCCATGGCACACTCTCCGACACTGTCTTTATGGCCCAGCCTCCTGGCTTTGCAGATAAGACTTTTCCCACCTATGTCTGCAAATTACACAAATCCATCTATGGTCTGAAGCAAGCTCCTCGCACATGGTACTATGCTCTTCGCTCATTTCTCGAAGAAATTGGCTTCAACCCCACTCACTCTGATGAATCACTGTTCGTCTACAACAACACTGGAGTGGTCGCCTATTTTCTTGTCTATGTCGACGACCTCATTTTAACAGGCAACAACTCGCCTATGCTCACCCGTGTCGCTGCCGACCTCAGTGCCAAGTTCTCAGTCAAGGATCTTGGTTCTCTTTCATATTTCTTGGGGGTGGAAGTTCTTCGCTCCAAAACCTCTTGCTTTCTCTCTCAACGCAAGTACATCACTGACCTGCTCGCCCGGTACAACATGGTTACCTCGAAGCCTGTTCGCACCCCACTACCGACATCTGCTCGCCTCTCTATCTCGGATGGGTCCCCGCCTGCAGATGCCACTCAATATCGACAAGTCCTTGGTTCACTCCAATACCTGCAACTCACCAGGCCAGACATCGCCTTTGCTGTGCACAAGCTGTCCCAATTTATGCATGCACCCACCACTACTCACTGGGGTGCTGCTAAACGTCTTCTAAGGTACCTAAATGGTACAAGGAACGTTGGAATCTCCCTCACCTCCAGTCCGTCCTCGTCACTTCACTGCTTTACTGATGCCGACTGGGCTGGAGACACGGATGATCGGACCTCCACTAGTGCCTACATTGTCTTCCTAGGCTCCAACCCTATCTCCTGGTCGTCCAAGAAACAGAGGTCCGTTGCTCGCTCCTCGACCGAGGCTGAATATCGAGCTATTGCTGCCGCTGCCTCTGAAGTACAGTGGCTCAAAACTCTTTTGCAGGAACTCCACTTCCCCACCTCGCCTACACCAGCCCTCTACTGCGACAACATTGGTGCCACCTACTTGTGCTCGAATCCTGTGTTTCACTCACGAATGAAGCACATTGCAATTGATTTTCACTTTGTTCGTGACCTCATCAAGACGAAACAACTACGTGTGTCTCATGTCTCCTCTGCCGATCAACTTGCGGATGCTCTCACGAAACCTCTCTCCAGCACTCGCCTACAACTTCTCATGTCCAAGATTGGACTCACCGATGGTGCTCCATCTTGAGGGGGCGTATTGGACCTATATTAGTAAATACACTCTTCTTCTTATTTATTGTATAGGCCCATCTTAGTTTCCTATGGGCTCTCTTATAAAGCCCATTAGGGTTAGGTTAGACCTAAATGTCTCTTGTATAAATACCCATTGTAAATCATTCCTACAACTAATCAAGAAATCACATTTTCCACATATTTGTATTCTCTATACTAATATGCTCAAACTAAAGTACTGGAGTATTATTTTTTATTCCATACATCATCCAACACAATGAGGTTTTTCCTATAATTCTGTATATCCTTGAATATCTTACACAGCCAGCCCTGTTTTGAAACACAAAGACAAATCAACAACGTACATGTAAAAAATCGATATATGGATTAACTATTCCAAAAAATAAGTCAGTTAATTAGGAAAGAAAAGAATACATTCAAGCATCCAACATGCCACACAATTGTCACTATTCATTCATAGGTGAAAAACAATACTCCACTACAAAACAACTTAAATACAGAACGAACAACTTATGAAAGGATATAACTAATGGCAGCAGTACTCTTTGCCTTAATTCTTTTGTAACAACAATAAATAAATACAAACAAGTTCACCATTATCCATTGTCCCAAATTACTTACTGAATACTAAAATGACATAAATCTGTTGTATTGTTTGATCCGCCACGCTTCCTAACAAGTCCAATTCCTCAAGGACAAACACAACTGCTAATGGGGGAGAAAAAAAAAATATCAGTAAAGGAATAAGAAGTCATGTCATACTTTGAGCTATATACATGGAGGTAACCAAGAAAAACATCAATCAATAGTACATAACATAATGAGTTTGTAACGATGCGCGAAAGATTTGATACGATTCAATTTATTTGATTTATTTTCTCACTAGACTCTTTTCCTACTTAGCATATAATTGCAATGATTAAGCGTAGAATTCTAATTCCCAATATTAGAGGGATTTTGTTGTATCTCAATTTTGTATATATTTACTGCTGTAATCTCCTATCATAATACAAGAAAACCATTCTAGACTTTCTGTGTGTTCAAGAAAATTAACAATGCGAGAACTCATACGAGCAAATAACAATATATACATATATATAACGAACACTAACTTTGTTGATTATACTCATGTTTTAAAAGTATTACAACAAATTCATAGTAAAACAAGACAGTCTTATAAATTTAAAAAACGTGGATAATTAACTAGAGAAGATAGAGAGTGTGTGTTTGAGAGAGAGGTTAAATATGGCTAACCTTATGTCAGTCATAAAATGAAGATTCAACGTAAACACTGCAATTGATATCTGCCATTTGGTTTGCACAAGTCACAGCTGAAGGGTTGCAATCCACTAGCCGGATCTCTCTTTTAAGTGAATCTTCATTTGGTAGAAAATTAGGGATCTCTTGTAATTTGTAACAGTTTTTAATGGTTAATTTCCGAAGGGGTGAGCTTAGGATGCCAGTCCACTTCACAAGGTCAGTGTCTTCAATTGAAAGACATTTAAGGCAGTCGAATTCCCCTTGTTTTACTTGCCACTCTTCCCCCCGAAAGGCATAACATTTCAGTTTGAGCACTTGAAGATTTGTCAATTCAGCAATGTTGCTCATGTCTTCCCAAGGATATCCAAAGCCACTCAGAGTTAACTTTATAAGATATTTTGGGAAGGAAAATAAAGGAGCTGGAGCAAACATGAGTTCAGGATTCACGACGACAAATTGGACTGACCTTAGTTCTTGGAGATGGGATATATCATCACAGAAGCTCAGGGGCTCAGCAGAACCAGGCATCAACTCAATTTGAACTCTTAACTTCTCGAGATTAGGGACACTTCCAAGAACACGCTCAGTACAAGTGTGAGCACCCACATCTAAAAGTATCATCAGGTTTGTTAAGACAGTGCCAGGAGGGGGATCTGGTAAGTTTCTACCCATGATTTGAAGATGCTCCAACTCTAGCAAGTCCCATATCTCCACCGGAAGATATGACTCAGATACAGAGGACCTGATGCTCTCATGTGGATGGACTATCAAGAATCGAAGGCTCCAGAGTTTGGATATGCTAGGAGGGAGGTTTTCATTGCAAGTGAGAGCAAGGTACCTTAACTGAAGTAGCTCCAGTACATCTTGGGGGAACTCATAGAAACGGATGGTAAGAGCATATAGTAGCTTGAGGAATCTTAAGCCAAAACATATAGGTACTTGATATTGATGATATGGGCCTGTACACAGGAGTGAACGTAGACCCGACATGGATGCAATTGAGTCACGTACATCTTTGATACTGAGAATGGTGTTCTTATAGATGGAAAGACGCCGTGCACTTTGTATACCTTGTGCCCCAACATCTTTATAACTATTTAAGACAAGGAGAAACTTTTCATTCCAAGCTTGTCTTTTGCTCAGATACCAGAACACGGAATGAAGACTACAAGCTTTAGGTTTTTCATAAGAGTAGACACAGCTCCACTGGGTTCCCAAAGCAACATTATCAGACACAAGTCCATTTAATAAGTCATCAATATATCCTTGTAAAAGTATATGTGTAACACCAAGAAATCCGTCAGCACTCCACAAGCTGAGAAGCTTGGAAACGCGAACTTCATCATTTTGAGGGAAAGCTCCGAAATATAGAAAGCATGCTTTAAAACGTAGAGGTAAGTTGGAATAGCTTGGACGTACTACCTCTAATATTTGCTCATATGCTTCCACGAATGTGGAATTTGTTTTGTTTGCTGCAACATGCTTCCAGTGCTGTGGCGTGATCTCAGCTTTGGATAGGAGGTCTGCAACGGTGAGGATCAAAAGAGGAAGGCCTTCACAATTCTCAGCAATCTTCTTTCCAGCTTCCACAAGTTCACGGGGGCACCTCTCCTTTTCACCAAATATCTTCCCTAGAAGAAGATCCCAACTTTCTTCTTTATTCAGGAACGGCACTTGGTAAGTTGTACCGTATCCATATGTGGTTTCGTTTATCCTAGTTGTCACCAAGACATGACTATCTCCACAAAATGGAAATAATTTAAAAAAAAAGTATTTACTCCAGAGGCGTCGGTCCCATACATCATCCAACACAATGAGGTATTTCTTAACCTCGAGAGTCTTGCGCACATATTCAGCAGCTATATCCTCCTCCTCCTGTCCAGCTGCCATTTCCCCATCGGGCATTTGAGCTAGAATAGCTTGCACAATTTGATTGGGGTCATATTTTGGGCCCATCCTGACAAAGATGCGACATTCGAACTTGGCGGAAATGAATGGATCATGTAAGATCTTTTTAGCAAGAGTAGTCTTACCTATACCTGCCATACCAACAATACCGACCAATCGTTGTACCCGAATATGTTCACGAAGAAGGTTATTTCTTATTTGGAAAAACAGATGAGTTGATCCAACCATATTTGAGATGGTGAGAGGATGATGTCCTCCTCCTCCAGTTGTTGATGAAGCAGCAGCAGCAGCAGAAGAAGAAGATTCCTCCTCCTCCACAGAGATTGAAGCAGCTGCAGCAACTTTTTTTAACCACCAAATTATAAGCTCCTCTTTGATTTTGCTAAAACCCAATGGGGTGCTTTTAGTGATTAAAGGAGCATAATCAACATCATCATCATCATCATGCAAGATGTTGTCTATATCTTGAATGTAGTCCTCCTTCATCCCCAAGAATACTGAAGCGGCTTTTGTTGCAAACCAACTCACAAACTCACTTCTGCTTACACTTGGCTCAGATTCTTCTTCTTCTTCTTCTTCTCCTTCTTCTCCTTCTTCTTCTTCTTCTTCTTCTTCTTCTTCTCCTCCTCCTCCTCCTCCTCCTCCTCCTCCTCCTCTTCTTCCTCCTTCTCCAGACCAGGGGTTGAGTAGGTTGTCCATTTCCATAATCATTTCTACAAAGGCATCAATATCTTGTTCTATTCCCTCCAGGTTTAGTGAAGTAGCAGCTGGAGATTCAGATTCTGAAAGATGGGAATCCAGCACATCCTCCAATTTAAGTGCTGCCTCAATTATCTGTGCTTCAAGACTACTTTTGAGCCTCCAATTCTTAAACGATTGCAAGTATTCCAAAAGTATGAGGGCCTCCTCCACACCGTAGTCTGCAAATATTAGAAACTCTCGACTGCGTGAATCCATTGAAATCCGATGAGTTGAATTTAGAAGGTAGTAAATTGTGATGCTAAGAGGATTCACGGCAACAAAGCCCATACTTTGAACTTCATCTTTTTTTCTCCTCTGCCTCAAATGTCTACTTGTTATTCTCTCCCTCTCCTCTCTGTCTATCATTTTTTTTCTTGATGAAATTATGACAACAAACTAAGCATCTACATAATCATATCAACATAATAGTTATATATATTTTTTATTTTTAAGTTTGGGAAATCAATCTCCCATCCCATGGATCAATATTTAATTCGAGGCTAGCTGCAGCAGGTTCATTGATTTCAAAGGTCTTAATTAGCTGTGCACTGCAGGCTCTATATAAAACATGCAAGTTGTTGTTTCAATATTACTACTTTCTCACAACAATTAATGTTTACACTACTTACTATATAGTAATTTGGATCTAGGTGGTATCTTCAATGGTGCATGGGAGATATGACTAGATCATTGACTCTTAAGTTTTAAAAATAATTAAACCAGATTATATATATGTCATATGATTGGGGTGGGGGTGCATCCGGCTTAGGTGGTGTCTGCAAACAAAATTATATATACACTCAAAATTACTTTTTTTTTTCCTCCTTAAAAATAGAGTCTACAAGCTTTAATAAAAAAAAAAAAAAAAAAACCAAATTGAGTTTGAAAACATCTGTGCTTGATCAATGGAAAAATTGGTACCTCGAGTTTGGACGGATAACTTAGGTTTTTCGAAAATATTTTTTAAACTATAAAGGGTTAGTTAGTTCACACCCTAGTTAAAACCAATACACCCTCAGTATTGGTAGATACACTCCTCTATCTTGTATTATTGAAAAACTAGTTGGTTAGGCACTTAAGAGAGGTTAATTAACTGTTAAAACTTGATTAGTTTATAAAGACTATCAAGGGACTGCTGTATTTACACACTTTCAATTTCGATGAATTCTATTTTCCTAATTCCATTTCAAGCTCTTCTTTGATTGTTGTTTCTTTGAATCTCAAGAATGAGAATGGTTTTAGGATTCTACATGGTATCAATTTCTTGATGATATTGCCGAGAATCGATCCATTTTATCTTTCTCCTCTTTTCACTCTATTCTGATTACGAGCGATTTCGCTCTTGTTTCTTGATTGATTCGTGTTTCATCACGTCTTGCCAAGTTCCGCGCTTCGTCCTTCTGTCTTTGATCAATGGCTCCTACGGTTACAGACCCTGATTCGTTGAATCCAACAAAGAATCCCTTTTCCCCTTTGGCGCTTCATCAGAACGACAACCCTGTCGTCTCGATCGTTCTTGAGCCGCTCGACGGCATTAATTTTGTCTCCTGGAGCCACGCCGTCAAACGAGGCCTTAGCGTGAAGAACAAAGCCCGATTGATCGATGGTTCATTGGAGATCCCATCTGAAGAAGAAGAAGATCCAACCATCTTGATTTGGGTGTCGATTGCTCATATTTCACATGCATATTTGATCCAAATTGATTCGTTTGCATGTAATTTTCACACATAATTACTTGAATTGGTATATATTGGTTGAGGGAGGTCATTGAGGTGTTTTTGTAGGAATTGAGAGCTTATTTGAGGCTAAAAATCACAAGAAACGAGTGATCAATCATCATTGATACTCGCATAAGAAGAAAGACGATCCACATGAGCTAGAGCGAGGAAATTCAGAAGAAAAGAGTCGAGATACGAGAGGAAAAGACGAGAGAATTAAGAGACTGTGCTCAAGAAAGAAATAACAAAGTTGGCCGGGTAGAATCAACCTGGTCGGGTAGTTTAACCCGACCATGGTCTGTGCACACAAGACATTCGTATGTTGGCCGAGTAAAACCACCCGGCCGGGTGGTTTGGCCCGGCCTAGCTCTGTCTGCATGAATGGTTCATATTTTTATCGGGTGAGTCTACCCGGCCGGGTGACTTCACCCGGCCAAGCCCTATTTCACTCAAATGCTACGTATTTCGGTCGGGTGACATGCTCGGGTGGTGCCACCCGGCCAGGTGACAATCTTCTCGGGGGGTTTTTGACCATTTTCTCAAATTTCGAGGGACTAAAGTGCAAATTTCATCTTGGGATTTCTCACAACATATAAAAGGGGTCCTATTTCAGATTTTAAAAGGGGAGTCTTCTTGGAGAGCAATTCTTACACACAATCACACATAGTATTAGATGTTCTTGCTATTTTGCAATTCCATTTCATAGATAGCTTAGGTTATGGTTTAATTTTACATTTCAAGCATAGATTTCCATTGGGCTTTGTAAGTACTTCAAGTTTGTAGCTACATTTCAACAATTAAGGTGATATCTCTTTCATTTTTAAATTCAATTTGGTAATTCTCTAATTTCTTGCAATTTACTTGTTAATTGTTATGAGTTTTATGTTTGCTTGTATTTTAGCCATGAATTTCTATCTTAGAACCATGGGGTAACTTCTAATTTCCTAGGGTGTGGAAGTTTTGGTGGTGAATTGGTGTAATTATGGATTGATTAGTGAATTAACCTAGGTTTTTGGGTGTTTAGGTTTCTAGTGTTGTGATTTTCATGAATCAATTGATTAATTCACCCTATTAGCTAGCATTGTTGTTTTTGTCGACTTCAACGACTGTATTGGGTTGCATGATTAAGAGTGTGGGTGTGAGCTTGAATTAATTGATTAGAATTCACATAGTAATTGACTACACCGACCGGGGGTTGATTGCTTAGATCAACGACACTAGACACTAATCGATTAGAGGTCGTCTATTATATTAGTGAAAGGGTGTCTCATAAACATTAGTAATCGTGTTGAACGTGTTTATGAGACACTATCTTAGGAGCTTATGATATTGATTAGACCATACAATTGCTAATTAATGCACGTGTTCACCTAAGCCTCACGATGGATTGGTCTACACACACGAGTGATAACCTTTAGCTCAATCCAACACCTTAGGTTTAATTTGTATAATTGGTTCGTTAATTCACCATATCACCTACAAAATGGATGCACCCGAGGCAATACCCTTCTCTTGCACTTTCTCTCGAAAGTTAGATAGTTTGCTATTTCTTTTGTGTTATTCTTGTTATCTTAGTTAATTTAGTTTAATACTTTTTTTTTTCTAATTCTCGAAAATCCAACAAACAAGTTTAGTTACTACAATAGCATGTATACTCTTAACTTTAGGGATTCACTAGCACTTAACTAGATCCTTGGACGAACAAACTACTTGATCGTACTTACGTACTACAAATGGACCCATACACTTGTGGGGATCATATTGTTATGTACTAAAAAAAAGTGTTAAAAAATGAGACAAGTCAATGGCACCGCTGCCGGGGATGGGAACTCATTCTACACATCAAGAAGGATTCGTGGATGCAATTCATAGTGGAATTCATGTCCACTATTGAGTTGAAGGAGGGGAGAAGAGGAACTCCAATTGGAATAACATTTAGGATGGGGAATGAAGATCACCAACTTTCATGTGAGGAGATAAATGAAATGTTTGGGACCCCGATGAATGTTGACACCACACTTCACGAAATGAAGGGATTTGGTGAAAATTACTTTTGGATAAAACTGACTCGGAGGAACATGAATGATAAGCCAAAATATGATCCTAGTCACTCAAAGGCATCATTCATTCAGAACCCTATGTTCCGATACACTTATCGGATTCTATCAAACATTGTGTTTGGAAGATTTGAGGTGGGTTCAGTTAGAAGAGATGAGCTTTGTGTGCTTTGGTGCATGACAAGGGGAAGGCCTCTTAACATGAGTGCTTTCGTTGTGGAACAATTGGTAAGGCATGCAAATAGGGATATCTCTAACTTCATGTTAGGAGGTGTTGTCACCACAATTGTTGAGAATTATGGGATGGAGCTAGAGAGGAAGAAAGCTCTTAAAGGAGCATCACTCCTTGACTTGGCATTGATGGAGAAGATGAAAGTGGCGAAGTTTGACGAAGAGAGAAGAACTTACGTTTTCTTGCAAGAGGATGAAAGTGTATTTCCACTTCCATATCCGGGATTGACGTCGTATCGGAGGCCCGAAAATTGGGATATGGGGTCCCCAGAACACCACCAAGTCGTGGAAGCCTTTGCAAATGGACGAAATGTCATTGATATATTTATACAGTTACCTCCAAGAGGGGTCAATTTTCATGCATTGGATGCTCCACCAAGTCCTCACCGTCGTGATAGAGGTGAATCGTCTTCCGGTCCGTTTGTTCATTAAGCTCAATTTCCTACTCAAAATGTGCCTAGGAATCTTGGACAAGTCTACACTAGGGGGACAAGTGGTGTAGGGAATCTCGTAAGAAGCATCGATGGTTGAGCGCATCAATGAGGGATATGAGAACGAGCTTCGATGTGAGGTGCACAAACTTGGAGAACGAAGCAAGAAGCATGCGCACCACCATTGAGGATGGGATGAGAGAGATCAGAGATCAGCAGCAACCGTTCAACTCTTGAATCATGCAATATGGATTCCTGGGAATGCAACCACCACCTCAATGAGAGGAATGTGTGGTTAAGTTCTCCTTCCTCTTTTGCTTTTCCATTTCCTTTATGCTTTATGTTCTATGTGTGCTCTTGTTCTTTTATTTGGGATTTGTAATGACTTGATGGATGATTTTATTTTGATTGTGTGTGGGGAAGGATTTATGTTTTCTTTGTTTGATTGTGGGAAGTGTGATGTAGTGATGAATTGATGGAAGATTGGGTTGGAATGAATGTTTTTAGTTTGGGTAATTTTTGGTGATTCTTGAAGGAGTGATGAGTCAGTGATTGAATGATTTTAATCCCTGATGACTTGTTATGTGAAACTTGGGGTGTGAAGAACACTTGAATTCACCAAATTGAGCCGGAGAGATTTGAGCTATTTTGAATTGCAGATGCCATCCAATTCAATCCTTTTTGTGTGAGTCATCTATATATGTTGCATGCTAGAACTTGCTTGTTGACTTATTTAAACCATTGATTTGGGAAGAGGTTGTCAAAGTTGATAGGAGGCAATTCTTTGAATTTGAGCTACTTGGCCAAATGAATCCCACCAAACGTAACATTTTCGTAGTTAGCCCCATTGAGCAGTAAAACCTTTTTCTTTGGCAAGCTACAAAATGTCACAACATAACCATATTTTTTTTTACCTTAATTGTACCTATTACTTGTGGAGCTTAAATGTTGGTTAAAGGTGAGGAAATTTAAAGGGAGTGGATTTGTGTTGAAAACGGGAAGGGAAGGAGTATGAAAGAAAAGAAAAGAGTGAAATGAGAAATGCATGAGCTTATTCTAAATGTGAAAAGCAAAAAGGGTAAAACAAAATATCCCAAAAAGCTCAAGAAAAAGTGGAAAGAAAATGGCTCTTGAGAGCAAAAAAAAAAAAAAAAAAAGGAGAGAGCAAATGTTGAAGGAAAGTGAATGAAAAGAGAGAAAATAACCAACAATTTTTGCTTTACAAGTAAAAAACTCACTATCTCCAAATGCTCCCCTTCCCGTCCAAAGAGCCTACGTTACAACCTTTAAAGACCTCTTTGATTGACGACAGATGCCCAATTGATCGGTAGAGAATTGAGTTGGGAAGCAAGCCTATGGTTTTTGCACTTTTGTGGATTGACATTTGAGAGCATACACTACCATGGATACTTGTGTGTTGAGAGAAACACTTGAAGAAAGGTTCTCTAGAATATATTCGTACTCTTCTGTTTCACATACAATGCATTCTAAGTTTATATTTACAACTATGCTACACTAAATAAGGAAAGTCAATAATCATAATCAATTTCCTAAACTATATGACAAATCATTAATCCCTAATTCTCTACACTATCCCTGAAATTCATCCTGAGATTATTCATATGGGATTTCCTACACTCCCCTTCAAGCTGGTGAATATAGATCTTCCATTCCCAGCTTGCTAACATTCTCATGGAACCCGCTATTACACAATGTAGGTCCCTAGTTGAGTTAGATAATATTGAGTAAGCTAGGAAAACGTCTAGAGGGGGGTGAATAGACTTTTCAAAATCTTTCAATATATCAAAGTACACTATGCGGAATTATCAGATTAACAACGAGCCCAACAAATTATACTCAACTAATTCGATGAACACTGTTCTTGTCTAGTCTAGATGTCAATTAATCAATTAAACAATTAATCAAGTAAACACAAATAAAACAGTAAAGTAAACAACACACAACGATTTATAGTAGTTCGACAACTTGTCTACATCCACTCTCACAACTCCAGTTGCGAAATTCTTATTACTCTTCCAATCGAGTAGTGTGTTCTTGTGGCTTAGAGTCCCAAGAAATAAGACTTTGATCTTTTCGACTACACTTCCAAGTGTATCTTCGATCTAACTAGCTATTTTACAAGTAACTAGCAACTTGAACAACAATAACAAAAGTAAAACTTCTCTTTAGTCTAGTAGCAGTCTTCTTGAAATCTTCACTTGTCTTCTGACTTGAACTTTCTGAACTTGAACTCTGTGAGTTTTATTTGCTTCGAATATCTCTTTAGAATGCTTCAAATCTCTTGGTAACAGTAGTCTTCAAAATGTAGAATCCACCATGATATTTATAGACTTCCAACTACCAAGATAAGTTAGTTATCCAACAAACTTTCTTGATAACTGACTTATAACCGCTTCTTCTTATCCTTCACACGTTTCTTTAGTTAATTAGTTATTTCGTAACTAACTCTTCAATAAAACGACCTTATCTTCATATGCGTTTCCAACTTAAGCAGTTTCTTCTTTCTTAACTTCTGCACTTGTCT
Organism: Galeopsis tetrahit; assembly: GCA_963675135.1. Taxonomy (NCBI): domain Eukaryota; kingdom Viridiplantae; phylum Streptophyta; class Magnoliopsida; order Lamiales; family Lamiaceae; genus Galeopsis; species Galeopsis tetrahit. The sequence goes on from OY776119.1 coordinate 94,307,648, forward strand.
AGTCTCCATACTTAGACAAATCTTCAGTCTTCTTGTCTTGCGCGAGTCTTCTTATCTTCAATAGTAGACTTCTCCAGTAGACTTCGATATAGAACCATTCTATACTAGTCCTATCATCTAATCCTAACAAGACTATTACATTACATTAAGCTTTATAACTCAGCTTAGTCAACTTATCATCTATACATTAATAAACAATTACAAATCAATATGATTAATGAGCTTCTATACAATGATTCAAATAGATCAGTACACAAACATATACAGTACTTATAATTCGTACTTGTCTTTCAATCATACTTAAACTTTCCATACTTATCTTTTTGTACTCTACTTTTTGTACTCTACTGATCTGCTTAAGACGACTTTATTAACTAGACTAGATCAGTCAACACTTAGAAATTATTTAAGTCTTCTTTTGGCTTATCAAAACTCAACTCATTTTTTCATCATTTAGGACTTGTATCAGGATTCATATCCCAACACACAATCCCTTTGTCATCACATCTGCAAGTTGAAGTCCCGTCGGGACATATGGAGTACAAATCAGTCCACTATCCAGCTTTTCTTTTATAAAGTGTCTATCTATCTCTATGTGTTTTGTTTTGTCGTGTTGCACAGGGTTGTGAGCTATACTTATAGCAGATTTGTTATCACAAAATAGCTTCATCGGGTTGTTCCATTGAATCTTCAGGTCCTCTAGGATAATTTTGACCCACAACAATTCACATATTCCTTCTGCCATAGCTCTAAATTCTGCTTCAGCACTTGACCTTGCTACCACACTTTGTTTCTTGCTTCTCCAGGATATTAAATTTCCTCCTAGAAAGGTACAATAGCCTGAAGTTGATCGTCTATCAACTACAGATCCTGCAAAGTCTGCATCTGTGTAAATTGCCACATCAATTTCAGATCCCTTTTTGAATAAAATCCCTCTCCCTGAATGTGCTTTCAAGTAATGAAGCACTCGGTACGCTACTTGTAGGTGAACTTCCCTAGGTTCATGCATAAATTGACTGAGAACACTAACTGAGTAAGCTATATCTGACCTAGTATGTGCAAGATAGATAAGTTTCCCAACCAGTCTTTGGAACATCTCTTTGTCCACTGCCTTATCTCCAAGAGCCTCACTTAATTTGTGGTTTTGTTCAATGGGAGTTCCAACTGGTTAGCTCGCCATCATGCCTATTTCCTTGAGCAAGTCTGTCACATACTTCTGCTGAGAAATAAAAATTCCTTGCTTTGATCGAGCCACCTCAATTCCAAGGAAATACTTCAGTTTTCCTAGATCTTTTATTTCAAATTCCTTGGCTAGACACAACTTCAGAGCTTCCTTCTCTACTTCATCACTTCCTGTAACTATCATGTCATCCACGTAAACAATTAAAATCGTGACTCCCCTTGAGGCTGAATGCTTGATAAAAAGTGTGTGATCTCCTTGACTTTGCTTGTAGTCACTAACTATCATCACTTTGAAAATTCGATCAAATGTTGTCGATCTGATTCGGGTGTAAATTACACGACTTTAGTGCATATTTAGATATTATATTTCTTGTATTTTCACATTATATTGGTCAATTGTGGATAATTTGATTTAACTATTAGAAAGGTAGTGTGTTGTTGATGTTTTAAGGAAAAACGAAGCTTTTAGGAGCAAATCACGTGCATATATCTCACTGTAACAAAACTGTAATTTTACAATTGGATTCGTCTCGAAAAATGAAGTGGAATTAAAAAAAGAATCGAGTCAATCGGAGGTCGGAAGCTCGAGATATGAAGAGACGAAAAATCTGGCCGGGTGACACCACTTGGGCGAGTAGAATGACCCGGCCACGACCATCAACTCCTATTTCTTCATATTTTAGCCGGGTAGAACCACTCGGCTGGGTGGTTTCACCCGGCCACGCCCTGCTCGCTCCGTTCCGTTCGTATTTTGGCCAGGTGGCATGCCCGGGTGAAACCACCTGGCCGGGTGAGATGAATTTCGGGGGTTTTGACCCATTTTCTCCATATTTCAATGGTCTAATTGCAAAATTGATCTAAGACTTCTACCCCAACTATAAATAGATCCAATTTTAGTTTTGAAAAGGGTCTTCCTCCCTTTACAAGCAATTTCACACACACAAACACATAATAGTAGGTTTTCTTATAGTTTTAGTTGAATTTCTCATTAGATTAGCTAGAATAGGTGTTTTTACTTCGAAACAATCCATGATTCACCACAACAAGCCTACTATCCGCCACCTCCACCACATCAATACCAACAACCTCAACACCCTTACCCTCCTTACCAATATCCTCCACCTCACCAAATTCAAGAAGAATACATCCCTCCACCTCACCAAATTCAAGAAGAATACATCCCTCCACCTCCACATTTAGAGGAGCCTCGTCATGCATATCAAGGAAGGCCGATGAGGGAGTATTTCGAGCCTCAACTAAGAGAGTACTATGATGGGTTGATAAAGCCAATAGTGGAAGCAAGCAACTGTGATATTAGTGCTTCTTTGCTCCGGATGTTGACAGAGAAGCAATTTGAGGGGAGAACAGAGGAAGGATTTGAGAAAGATCCCAATGATCATCTTGCTCAATTCTTAGAGATCGCCGATACTCTAAAGCAAAATGGAGTGTCAGAATATGCTAAGAGGTTGAAACTCTTCCCATTCACATTGTCGGGTAAAGCAAAGGCGTGGTTGCAATCTAGCATTCAGCCCGGAGAAGTGAGGACGTGGGAAGACTTGAAGAAACGCTTCCTTTTGAAGTATTTTATACCCACCATCCAAGATCATGGAGGCAAAGCAAAATATCTCCCAATTTAAGAAAGGAGTAAATGAATACATCAAAGAATCTTGGGAGAGGTTTACAAATTTGTTGATCACTTGTCCTCAACACGATTTTCGACACGAGCAAACAACGTGTTGGTTCTTTTGGGGATTGAGAGAAGAGGATCAAAATCACTTGAATGTTTGTGCGGGTGGTTCTATTTTGGAATACCTCAAACTTATAGGACTAAAATAAAAAAATTCCCTATATTGTAGTATTATTATATTATTGTTGAGAAATATTATAACGATTGGAGTGATATTATACTCCCTCCGTCCGACAATAACTTTCACACTTTCCTTTTTAGAACGCTCCACAATAACTTTCACACCCTTTAAAAGGAAAATCTTTTATACACTCCACCCTCACAATATTTTAAATTTTATACAAATGACATTACTTTTTCTCCACACAAACACAAAAGTCAATTAACATGGGACGGAGGGAGTATAGATTTAACTTATGTCAAATCAATATGGTTAGAACGTGACAAACTAAGTTATCGATCTATTTTTATTCAATATGGGAATTGCGGTTAACAAAGACGGGGGTGCAAATAGCGGTACCCCATTCTACAAATGAGTCTGGTACAATAAAAACTACGCCCTCTCCAAAACCAGGGGATGTTCGTGTATCCTCGAGCAAAATCGAGCCTCAGAAAGTAGTAGTTTTGCCAAGATCTGCATCTGCAACACTCCTTCCATCAAGTATGTTCCAACTTCTTAAAATCAAAATTTTCCATTTGGTGTTTTGGTTCATTATTACTTGATTGTAACAGCCCCAGTATGTACTTATATGTAAACTTTATACTGTGATCAGGTGGCACTGTACCTCAGTTTCGAAGAAAATCTTTGGCTCGATTCTTGGAGAAGCGCAAGGAGAGGTAAAATTTCAGTCATTGTGCTTTATAAATATCTTTATGATGCAAATATAACATGCTAAAGAGTTGTTGTTCTCAATTTTAGGGTAATCAGCACAACGCCATACGCCAACAACGAATCACCAGACTGCAACTCTTCAGGCTCGTGCCCTGTGCAACCGGTCAACTAATCGAGGAGCTAAGTTGCTAATATAACAGATGTATTATTTCTTAACTTTAAATCGTGTCTCAGATGTTTGATGTTAGTCCAGTTTTGTTGTAGCTGGCAAAGAATGTTTAACGCCTCTACAGTTCCTCAATTACAATTACAATATACAAATGTATATATTACTGTATAAGAACGGTAGTATTTACTTGTTTTAAAGTAGAAAGATTGTGTAATCCATCTTTTTGAGGTAGCTAGCTCAGCTGTTGATTCTTACATAGACAATGTAATGCACTCAAAACCTTTGTTTTCTGACGTTATGGGAATAAAACCTGCCAATGAACAAGAGTCGAAGCAGAATACATAGGCTGATGATAATATATACTTCTTCCGTTCCTCGTTAAGTTACTCATTTTGTCATTTTAAAAACTTTGAGAAAATTAAGAGACTTGTTAAAAGTGATGTTAATACAGAAGCTTCAACAAATCAACTTTAACTTTCAACACCAGAAGATAACAGAGACTTGGAACACCTAAGTATAATGTACTTCTACAAATTACAAGAGCTACATTGGGATATTTGGAATTAGCTCATTGTCCTTCCGCGCTTGCTAGTCTAAACCAAATGCGATCTAGAACACATGGTTTTCGTTCTTCGTTGGATGATTGGAAAGTGGACACTCAAGTCATGACTCTACTTTGTTACTCCAATTCAAAATAAAGTGTTGTTTTGGATCAATGCACCGGGTATCTATAATTAATGCATAATTTAATAGTCTCTTACTACTATTGTAGTATACATCCTTCATTTTCTGTCATTCTTGGAATAAAACCTGCACACGAACGACACGAGTAGAGAAAGAAGCCACCATAGAAGCAGCATACACATATTGTAGACAAAATTCTCAATCTTATAAGCATCAATAGTTACCAAAAGATCTTCACTAGCCAATCTCCATAATTTAGGATTCGGAGCTACCGATGTTTTCTTGGCTTTGTTGATCTCTTGAGGCTTGTCTTTTACACCCTTTTTTGTGCCCTTGAATAGATTTACCACCCTGGGAATTTTCAGTAATTCCATTGTCATAGCCGTTGAGGCTATAATTACTAGTATTACCAAAGCATGATTTTGAAAGTTGAAGCCTTGAATCACCAAAAATGAGAGGCAGGGTATCATAGAGGAGATGAAATGACGACAATTCTTTTCGCATGAAATGATGAAGCTTTCATTGGAGTTCACTGCTCTATTAGGCTCCATGATGGTCATGGTCTTACCTCGATAAGATACATCATTGGGAAGATGAGTCTCCCTGATGATCGATGCCCAGTTTTTCCTCTGTTTGTTCGAAGCAATATACGATGAATTCTTGAATCTACTGCTGCTGTTGCTTAACATGATGATTCGTGTAGGCTTGTAAGCCATAATTTTGTCCAAGTTCGACAGGGGCTCGATGCGCATACTCATCACCGTACGCGTAAACTTCACCATGATTTAATGGCTCAATCTTTTGTCTAGAACAGCAGAGGTGAGATGGAGAAGTGGACGAGATGAAGGGTTGGAAACCGGGAAGGTGGAAGTAAAAGAAATGGATCATCAAAATTTGAATAGAGTGTTGTCTTTGTTGTTTCCGATGTTTTCTGCCTTGATGTTTCAGGAAATTCTGTTTCTTCTTGTTTGTTTCTGCATTGCATTTCAAGGCATTCTTTTCTTGTTTTTGTCTGAATGATGTTTTGGTCCTCTGAAATCCTGTTATGATAATACCATATTCCAGTTTGAAATCCTGTTACTCCTATAATATGCTCAAACTAAAGTACTGGAGTATTATTTTTTATTCCATACATCATCGATCCAACACAATGAGGTTTTTCCTATAGTTCTGTATATCCTTGTTGAGCTATACAACTCGACTGAATATCTTATACACAACCCTGTTTTGAAACACTAAGGCTGTGTTTGGTTGGGTGGATTTGGGGTTATGGATTTCAAATCCACAGCCCAAATCCATTCTACATGTTTGGATTATGAATGGATTTTAAATACTTAAATTTGTGTCCACACACTTTTTAAAATTGAGAAAGATTTCAAATCCTCACTAAAATCTGTCATTTGAAATCCATGTATTTTTTATTCCTTTCATTTGAAATACCTCCTCAAATCAAATCACTCTATCCAAACGCAACCTAAGACAAATCAACGACGTACGTGCAAAAAATCGATACATGCATAATGGATTAACTATTCCAAAAAAAAAAAGTCAATAAATTAGAAAAGAAAAGAATACATTCAAGCATCCAACATGCCACACAATTGTCACTATTCATTCATAGGTGAAAAACAACTTAAATACAGAACGAACAACTTATGAAAGGAAATAACTAATGGCAGCAGTACTCTTTGCCTTAATTCTTTTGTAACAACAATAAATAAATACAGATAGCCACAAACAAATTCACCATTATCCATGTCCCAAATTACTTACTGAATACTAAAATAACATAAATCTATGGTATTGTTTGATCCGCCACGCTTCCTAACAAGTCCAATTCCTCAGGAACAAACACAACTGCTAATGGGGGAGAAAAAAATATCAGTAAAGGAATAAGAAGCCCTGTCATGTCATACTTTGAGCTATATATATGGAGAAAATAAAAGATCTTTCCAGTAATGATTGCACCATATTACAGGCATTTAACTTAAAATAATTTATAATTAATGAATGCGGAAGTTTATTATACATTTGAAACACCAGACACAAAATCAACATCATGCAAAAATCTCCAACTATAACTCCAAAATTACTGAATACTAATATAACATTAATCCAGCTTGCTTCATTCTTTGGTTAAGGAATATGCTCTGACATGCATTAACATTAATTCTTTACGGCTCAACAATTTGCATTCATAATCAAGGAATATTCAGTCATATCAAGTGCAAAATTACAGTCCCCGGTCAAATAAATACAGTATGCTAGCAAATGGATATAGGTAAAAAAGAAACACATCAATCAATTATACCTAATGAGTTTGTGACAATGTGAGAACTTATATGGACGAACAATACATAAATAGCACACAGGTTTTGTTGATTCTACACAAATTTTAAGTATTACAAAAAAAGCTTTCAAAAGTATAACGAGGCAGTCTCATACATTTAGACAAATGTGGGTAATTAACAAGTGAAAGATAGAGAATATGGCTAACCTTATGGCAGTTTCCCATCACTCATAAAATGAAGAATCAACGTAAACACTCCAATTGCAAGGTACCATTTGCTTTGCACAAGTCACAACTGACGGGTTGCAATCCACTAGCCGGATCTCTCCTAGAGGAGAATATCTAAATGGTAGGTCAGGGATCTCTTGTAATTTGTAGCAGTTTTTAATGGTTAATTTCAGAAGGCCTGACGGTAGGGCGCCTGTCCACTTCACAAGGTCAGTGTCTTCAATTGAAAGATATTTAAGCCTCTGGAATTCCCCTTGTTTTACTTGCCACTCTTCCCCTTGAAAGGCATAGCATTTCAGTTTCAGAACTTCAAGATTCGGTAATTGAGCAATGCTGTTCATGTCTTCCCAGGGATATCCAAAGCCACTCAGAGTTAACTTTCTAACAGAATTTGGGTAGGAAAATAAAGGAGCTGAAGCAACAGTTACAAACATGAGTTCAGGATTCGCGACTACAAATTGGACTGACCTTAGTTTGTTGAGATGGGATACATCATCACAGAAGCTCAGTGTCTCAGCAGAACCAGGCATCAACTCAATTTGAACTCTTAACTTCTCGAGGTTAGGGATACTTCCAAGAACACGCTCAGTACAAGTGTGAGCACCCACATCTAAAAGTTCCACCAGGTTTGTTAAGACAGTGCCAGGAGGGGGGTCAGGCAAGTTTCTACCCATGATTTGAAGATGCTCCAACTCTTGCAAGTCCCATATCTCCACCGGAAGATATGACTCAGATACAGAGGACCTGATGCTCTCATGTGATTGGACTAACAAAAATCGAAGGCTCCAAAGTTTGGATATACAAGAAGGGAGGTTTTCATTGCAAGTGAGAGCAAGGTACCTTAACTGAAGTAGCCTCAGTACCTCTTGTGGGAACTCGTAGAAACGGATGGTAAGAGCATATAGTACCTTGAGCAATTTTAAGCCAAAACATATAGGAACTTGATATTGATGATATGGTCCTGTACATAGGAGTGAACGTACACCCGGCATAGATGCAATTGAGTCACGTACATCTTTGATACTGAGAATGGTGTTCTTATAGATGGAAAGACGCCGTGCACTTTGTATACCTTCTGCCCTAGCATCTTTATAACTATTTAAGACGAGGAGAAACTTTTCATTCCAAGCTTCTCTTTTGCACAGATACCAGAATACGGAATGAAGACTACAAGCTTTAGGTTTTTCATAAGAAATGCAGCTCCACTGGGTTCCCAAAGCAACATTATCAGACATAAGTCCTTTTAATAAGTCATCAATATACTCTTGTAGACTAATAAACGTAACACCAAGAAATCCGTCAGCACCCCACAAGCTTAGAAGCTTGGAAACGCGGATTTCATCATTTTGAGGGAAAACTCCTAAATATAGAAAGCATGCTTTAAAACATAGAGGTAAGTTGGAGTAGCTTGGACGTACTACCTCTAATAATTGCTCATATGCTTCCACGAATGTGGAATTTGTTTTGTTTGCTGCAACATGCTTCCAGTGCTGTGGCGTGATCTCAGCTTTGGATAGGAGGTCAGCAACGGTGAGGATGAGAAGAGGAAGGCCTTCACAATTCTCAGCAATCTTCTTCCCAGCTTCCTCAAGTTCACGGGGGCACCTCTCGTTTTCACCAAATATCTTCTCTCGAAGAAGATCCCAACTTTCTTCTTTATTCAGGAACGGCACTTGGTAATTTATTCCGTCAGGATGTGCGACTTCGTTTATCCTAGTTGTCACCAAGACACAACTATCTCCATAGCGTGGACATAATTCTCTGAACATACTAGTACACCGGAGTTGTCGGTCCCATGCATCATCCAACACAATGAGGCATTTCTTAACGACGAGAGTTTGGTTCAGATACTCAGCCATATCCTCCAATCCTGCCATTTTCATTTTATCCCCATCAGGCATTTGAGCTAAAATAGCTTGCAAAATTTCTTTGGGGTCATATTTTGAGCCCATCGTCACGAAGATGCGACATTCGAACTTGGTGGAAATGAATGGATCCTGTAAGATCTTTTTTACAAGAGTAGTCTTACCTATACCTGCCATACCAACAATAGTGCCAATTCTTGATACCCACCCATCTCCAAGAAGGTTATTTCTTATATGGAAAAACAGACGAGTTGATCCAACCATGTTTGATACGTTGAGAGCATATCCAGTTGTTGATGAAACAGAAACAGCAGCAGCAGAAGATTGTTCCTCCTCCTCCTCCTCCTCCACAAAGATTGAAGCAGCAGCTTTTTTTAACCACCAAATTATAAGCTCGTCTTTGATTTCGTCTAAGTGATCCTCTGGCTTGCTTCTGGGAAAAGCACTAGTGAATAGAAAAGCATATTCATCATGCCCTTCGTCTTGAGGCAAGAGGTTGTCTATCTCTTGAATGTAGTCCTCCTTCGTCCCCAAGAATCTTGAAGCAGCTTTTGTTGCAAACCAATTCATAAACTCACTTCGGGTTACACTTGGCCCAGATGATGATGATTCTTCTTCTTCTTCTTTGTCTTCGTCTCCCTCTTCTCCTCCTTCTTCATACCAGGGCCAGGGCCATGGGTTGAGTAGGTTGTCCATTTTCATAATCATTTCTACAAAGGCATCAATATCTTGTTCCACTCCCTCCAGGTTTAGTGAAGCTAGAGATTCAGATTCTGAAACGTGGGAATCCAGCACATCCTCCAATTTAAGTGCAGCCTCAGTTATGTGGGCTTCAAGACTACTTTTGAGCTTGACGCAATCCGTGAACTGTTCCAAGGACTGCAAAAGTTTGAGGGCATCCTCCACAGCGTAATCTGCAAATATTAGCAACTCTCGAGTGCGTGAATCAATTGAAATCGGATGAGATGAATTTACAAGGTTGTAAATTGTGAGTTTAAGTGGATTCACGCCAACAAAACCCATACATTTTATCACATCTACCTCTCTCCTATGCCTCAAAAGTCTTCTTGCTATTCTCTCACTCTCTATGTCTCTCATTTTTTCTTTCTTGCATCACCAAATTAATTTTGACAACAAACAAACCATCTAAATAATACTACTCCCAATTCACTTTATTTTTTTAAGTTTCGGAATTGATTTCAAAGGTCTTAATTACCTGTGCACTGCAGGCTCTCTCTCTATATATATATAAAACATGCAACTTGTTGTAATTTCAATATTACTTACTTTTCTCACAACAATTAATGTTTACACTACTTACTATATACTCCACTAGCTAGTAATTTGGATCTAGCTAGCTGGTATCTTAATTCAATGGTGGGAGATCGAGATTTGACTCATTGACTTTTAAGCTTTTAAAATAAACCAGATTCAATGGTGAGTCTATATAAGAAATTGATTGACTTTCCTTTTTTTATTGTTATATTTTGTAATTGTAGTGATTTACACTTTTTAAAATATTTTTTTCTGTTTTATTGACGTACATTTTTTTTAATTTAGACGTGCACTTTTCAGTAATATTGTGTTACACTTATTAGTTATAATGACTTACATTTTTCATTAAAAACTTTGTTGCATTTTTTAATTATAAATTGACTTTTAATCAACTCGATTCCTTATACCTTATAAGAAATCGAGTCTATACAAGACCTTGGCGATTATATATATGTCATATGATTGGGGTGGGAGTGTGTGTCTGCAAAGATTGTACACTCAAAATCACTTTTTTTTTTCCTTAAAGAATAGAGAGTCTACAAGCTTCTTCTTTTTTTTTTTTTAAATGAATCAAATTGAGTTTGAAAACATCCTGCTTGATCAATGGAAAACTTGGTACCTCGAGTTTGGACTGATAATTTGGTTTTGTTTGAAATCACTTTTTTAAAAATAGTGGAGTAGTTGTTTCATTCACATTGTTTTCACTGTATTAGTTGTTTTTACTAAATTGTACTCCCTCTGTCCTAGGATTACATTCATAGGTTGATGGACACACATATTAAGAAAATATAATATAGGTAGATGAGCATGCATATTAAAAAAGTGTAATAATGTGTAGTTTTTTTATGGGTAATTTTGTAAAACTTTATATATAAAGTAAATAAATGAGTTAATTTTTGTGTATGTTTAGAGAAAAAGTAATTGCATTTTTGTAAAATTAAGAATATTGTGAGAATGGAGTTTATAAAAAAATTTCATTTTAAAAGTGTGAAAGTAATTGTGGAACACAGTGACGGAGAGAGTATTAGCTGTTTAACTAAATCAAAATTTGTTTTCCGTAGCGGGGGTTGCATGTTTGGTGGCACGTTTCTCTTTTTCAACCTTTGATTGTATTTTCTGGTCTATATCTTTAACTAGATTAGCACCCGCGTATTACGCGGAAAGTTAATAAAATAAACATTTATATTTTAAATAATTAAATATTTTAATAGAGTAAATTTCAAATAAAATGTGTGAGAAACAAACGAAATGAGACGTTTAATTTTTAATATTTAATAAAAAACAACTTTTAAAAAAATTATAAAATTTCGAAAAAAAAAATTAAGTAATAATAAAATAACTCTTAATAAATTATAAGTCACCCTTCAATATCAACCACACCACCTTAAATAAATAAATATTTTGGTTAATTGCTAATTAAATCACAACCTTTTCCTCATTTGCAATTTAATCTAAACTTTAAAATAATTGCAAATAAATCACAAACTTTAAATATTGTTGCAATTTAGTCTTTTTGACAATTTCAATTGTGTTCGGATCTAACATAATTTAGAGTTTTTAATGACATAACAACACCTTAATAAAAAAAATATTATTTTTTAAACAAACCAAATATCATAAGATATAATTTAGGGACAAAGTAGACTTCTAAGAAGTCTAATTTGCAATAATATTTAAACTTGGTAATTTATTTGCAATTATTTTAAAGTTTATATTAGATTGCAAATGTTCGAAAGGTGGTGATTTAATTTGCAATTAACCCTTTTTAAAATTAACAACCTCCTTAAATTATGACACATAAGCCAAATTAACCACAAAATGACACATAAGTCAAATTAACCACATGATGACACATCATCAATTTAAACTCCCTATTAGTATATAAGGGGATTATATATTGTAGGAGTAGTGTATTATGTATAAAATTTGTTAATCTTGTAAGATAATATAATTATTTATAGGGAAAATTTCAAAATACATCCTGTAACTTTACGTGATTCCATTTTAAATCCTGTAATTTTTCACTTTTTCAAAATACATCCTAAAGTGTAGGGTTGTAAACGAATCGAATCGAAGCGAATACTGCAGTATTCGATTCGATTCGTGAAAATATTCGAATATTCGTATTCGTATTCGTTTAATTTTCGAATAATAAATTTGATTCGATATTCGATTCGATTGATTATTCGATACTATTCGATTCGATTATTCGATTCGAATTTTTTAATACATATTTTAAAAATTATTTTTCAAGTATTCGATTAGAAATTGGTTCGTATTCAATACTATTCGATTTGACTTGAAACTATTCGATTCGATAATTTATGGAGAATTTTTTTTAAATAATAATTTAAATAATATTATAGGACATGAGACAAATATACATTTAAAAATATATTTATGTATATATATTATAAATATAATCGAATACTTACGAATATCGAATCGAATATTATAATTTTGTATTTGTATTCGTTTATTAGTCGAATCAAAAAATATATTTGTATTCGAATTCGAATCATAAAATTTCGAATACGAATATCAATATTCGAATACGAATACCGAATCGAGCAAAATTATTCGATTCGTTTACAACCCTACTAAAGTGTCCAATTTACATCATTTTTTGTCCAATTTACATCCTTTTCGTCGGAAAATTAAAAATGTCACCGGAGCAAGGGTTTTAAATTGGGGATTCCGGCATATACGATGATTAGGCGCCACGTGTGTAATAAATATTGCCACTTGGATTTCTAGAAAATTTAATCTCATAATTAAAATAAGTAAATAAACAAAAACATAAAACAAAAATAAAAACTTAAAATCACAAAAAAAAGAAAGCAGGAGAAGAACGCAGAAAAAAAACTTTCAAAGTCCCAAGTCCAAAGCAGAATCGCTGAGCCTCAATCGCACAAGAGTGTTGCTGCTAATCCATGAAAACCCCGAAGATATCGAAGGTTCTTCAGTCTCATGAGTGCCATGATCGAACTGGGAACAAATCGCAGAAGAGTTTTACTATTCGAGAGAAGGAAGGGAAACACGATCCACCGCCTCTATATTGTAAGTCTTTATGGGTATTTTGTGGTAGTGGTAGAGTTTTTTTACATATGGGCTTTGCTTGGGACCGTTTTGTTTAGTTTTATTCTGTGAACTATATAGGGGTTTTTTGTGTGAACAAAGTTAGGGTTTATTGTTGCCGACAATGAGTGAGTGGTGGAATGAGTGAGTGGTTGAAGGGTTTGGTCTACTTTTATAATGTTTGGTCTATTTTTTTAAAGTTAACTTTATAGGGTTTACGCCCTTTGTTCTTCTGTGTATGTGTGGTCCACCATGTGTATTGTGTTAAATGTATTTCCATGTGAGGTCCACCCACGTGTTAGTTTGAAACATTTATTGTTATTTAATTGTGGCTAAACATTTACTGTTATTTAATTTTACAGCTGTGAATTCTGGTTATATTACTGTAGTGTTGCACTATGGTGGAACATTTGTGAAAAACCCGACTACTGCATACATTGGAGGTGATAGGATAGTTTATGACTACGTCAACATAGCTAAAGATACCACTGTTTCTAATTTAAATAGATGGTGTGAGGGTGTAGGCATTCTGAGTGATAAGAAATACTTTGTCATACTTAAAAATGAGGTTAAGTTGTTGTGGGATGACTTTGCCTTTGGGGAGGAAGCTTTCAGGGGTGAAGATTTGGGTAAGATTGATGTATATGTTGATGTTGTGGGCAGTGAAGGGGTGCAGGAACATGGAAGGGATGATGGGGTAAGAACAAATGTTAGGAATGAAGTGCACAGAGAGGGTGATGAGGGTATGATTAAGATGTTTGAGGATGTTGAAGTGTCTGATTACAGTGATAAAGGTGAATATAATAATGCTAGGGGAAATGGTAATCTGATAATGTCTGATTTGGTTGATAGTGACTATGAGTTTGAGCTTGAGAGCACAGATAATGATGATATAAATGTAGATGATGTTAGTGATGAGAGGGTGAAAGAAATGGGTGATGATGATACAACTGAGGATAGTGGGGATGAAGATGTTGTTGATGGGGACGAGTTTGATGAATACAGGATTTCCGATGATGAGGGCCAAGAGAAAAACATAGTGTTCAACCCTGATGTGACTTTTAACCCTAGTTTTGAGATAGGAATGGTCTTTGGGACTAAGGATGAATTTAGAAAAGCTGTCCAATCTCATGCTATACAGACTAGAAGGTCACTACACTTTTCAAAGAATGACAAGATTAGGATTTATGCTAGATGTAGGGATGATGGTTGTGATTGGGGTATAAACCTTTTAAAAATGCAAAATCATGAAACATTCCAGATTAGAAAATATAAATCTAGTCACAAGTGTGCACCGAGTTTTGAAGTAAAAAATGTAAAAAGCACATGGCTAGGTGAGAAATATGTTCCTGACTTTCAAAATGAACCCCAAAGAAAGGTAGATGGTTGGAGAAAGCTTGTAGTGAAAAATTTGAATGTTAATATCTCTAGGCAGCAAGCTTATAGGGCGAAGAACAAAGCTCTACAGCTTATACAAGGCAATCCTAATGAACAATACTCCAAGTTGTGGGATTATGCACAAGAATTGAGAAATTCAAACCTCAATTCAACCATTGTTTTAGACATTGATGAAGAAGGCAGATTTAGGGGGATGTATGTGTGCTTTGATGCAGTGAAAAAAGGGTTTAAAAGTGGGTGTAGACCATTTATAGGGGTGGATGGATGTTGGTTAAAAGGCCCACATGGTGGAGTGTTGCTTTCTGCTGTAGGTGTAGATCCAAGTAATGCAATATACCCTATTGCTTATGCCATTATTTCTGCCGAGAACAAAGATACATGGAATTGGTTTTTGATAATGTTAAAAGCTGACTTGAACATTACAAGGCCAATTGAATACACCTTTATGAGTGATAAGCAGAAAGGGTTGATCCATGCATTTAACATTGTTTTCCCGGGGGCTGCACACAGATTCTGTGTAAGGCACTTACACAACAATTTTCAGAAGGCAGGATTTAGAGGTTTGGCTTATAAGAATGTTTTGTGGAAGGCTGCTAGGGCTACTACAATTGGGAGATTTAACCAAGCAATGATAGAAATGAGGGAGATGGATCAAGCTGCAGTTGATTGGTTTAACAACAAGCCACCTAATGAATGGTCAAAGTCTCATTTCACTGTGAGTTCGAAGTGTGATATGCTTTTGAACAATGTGTGCGAGAGTTTCAATGCTTGCATTTTGGAGGCTTGAGAGTCTCCTATCATTACAATGCTTGAATGGCTTAGACAGTGGATGATGGGCAGATTACAGATTTGTAGGGATACGGCTGCTAAGAGTTGGAAGGGAAAACATCCGCCTAATATCAAAAAGATTTTAGAGAGACACATGGAGAAAATTGGTGATTGTATTCCTATAAAGTCAAACAACAGATATTACCAGGTTGAGTGTTTTGATGGAAGTCAGTTTGCTATTGACTTGGAACTCAGAAAATGCTCATGTAGAAGCTGGGAGTTGAGTGGTATTCCATGTAAACATGCTTGTTCAGCAATTGTGAATCGTAAGTTACACCCTGCAGACTTTGTGGATGAATGTTATTCTGTAGAAACTTATAAGAGAGTGTATGAGCCAGCTATACTACCTATTTCTGGTCAGAATGAATGGGCGCCATCATTGTTCATTCCACCAATGCCACCTTCATTTGGAAGAAAAGTTGGAAGACCAGCTACAGCCAGAAGAGTAGAACCCGGTGAGCAAAGGAGTAGGAAAGGTAAAGTGAAGAAATTGAAGAGGAGGCAAACAGGCATTAAGTGCAGTAGATGTAGAAGAAATGGCCACAATGCCAAATCATGCACACAAGAACCTGTGCCACAACCTGATGTGCCAGAACATATTGCTCAAGTATTGTTGTATATTATGTCTCAATTGTGTTTTTTGTATTTTGATAATATTTCTGAAATTGTGACTTTACATACTGTAATTGTGACTTTACAAATTTATTTGGTTTTTTTAGCTGAGTGTGCCTCCTGCAAAAATCAAAAGGAGAGGAAGACCACCCAAAACTGCAACAGAAAGACCTGAAACTGCTCCTGTAAGTTTTAATTTTTACAATTTTTTATAATGTTAGAATGAAATCAAATCTCTATGGATTAGTAAAATTAATTACTGCAGACTAAAACTCATGGAGACACAAGGAAAAAGAGAGGAAGACCTCCCAAAACTGCAACAGAAAGACTTGAAACTGTTGCTGTAAGTTTTAGTTTTTACAATTTTTTATAATGTTAGAATGAAATCAAATCACTAAAGATTAATAAAATTAATTACTGCAGACTAAAACTCATGGAGATACAAGCAAAAAGAGAGGAAGACCTCCAAAATCTGCAATAGAAAGGCCTGAAACTACTACTGTAAGTTATAGTTTTTTACTAAATAGTATTATAATGTTATAATGAAATCAAATCAGTAATGATTAATAAATTCAATTGTTGCAGATTGGATCTCATGGAGACATGAATTTAATTTTGCCACCGAATCCAAGACCAAGTCTAATAGATGAAGATGATGGGGTGTTTGAGGCTCTACTCAGTCAAGCTCATAGCCAAACAAGCTCTGGAATGAATTTTCAACCTTTCGGAATGACTTCTGCTCCTACCTCTCGTGGTCCTACTCCATTTCAACAATTGCATAATGATTTCACATCTCCACCTATGCCGCGTATTCTTAGCGGACCTAGCATTAGAGCTCCTCCAACCTTTGTTGGAGGTTTGAGGCCACAATTTACAACACAAAGCAGACAAGAGAACATATTGAAGAAGATAGTAGTTGATGGTGGCAACAAATTTCTTGACTTATCTCAAGAGAGTCATGTTAGTGACAAGGGAAAAGGCAAAATTAATTAATACTGAAGATGATGGTTTATGCTATGATCATTTTGTTACTTTTTACTACTTAATTAGTGGTTTTTGGTTGATGGTTTTTGCTACAATTAGTTGGTTAATTTTTGCTACTTAATAACATTGTTTGGGAACAATTGACAGTTTTTGCTAGTTTGGTGCCTTTTTTATGTTTGGCTTTTGTGAAGTTGTTCTCAATCTTTAGGTGAAATGTTATTATTTTGAGAAGATTGGTGTACAACTTCAATTGATCTTTAGGTGAATGTAAACATAGTCTCCTTCTGAAATGCAACTTCCATATTATCTTTACAAATTTCATTGTGTAATAATATCTTTTATTTTATCTTTCTGCAATATTTTTTGTATGTAACTTGTTCTACTGTCACTATTTGGTGACTCTTGAGACTTGAGAGATAGGTTTGGTATTTCTTATACCCAAATTCCTTTAAGATTACATTAACACTAAATAGTATGACTAACAGAAAAGTAATTAGAATTACAAAGTTATAACTATAGTTAATAGTGCCACTAGAACCATTAACACCAGAATTCTCCATTGCAAAAATCATACAGTACACTTCATTACAAAAATCATTTCATTAATTGCAATTCTACTTCATTCTTTGTAGATTTGCTTCAAAATTTTCTTCACTTCGATTTGAGTTCTTTCTTGACTTATCATCAGGTTGTTTCTTCGATGCTATCACTACCTCCATCCTCTTCATTTATCGGATTACACCAAGAATCGAGTGTATGCACATTACAATAGTAATACAATTTTTGGTAATTTCTAGATTTTGTCGAAACCACTCTAATCTGAAGTCTTGTAGACACTGTACACAAGTCTTTTCTTCCGAATTTCTGCGACATTGTGAAACTGAACACGACCGGAGTATCAAATGCAGACTCAATCAACCTACATGATAAAAAAAATCATAAACAGTAAAACAAAACCTACAAGAAATTTTTATTCAATCAAACTTATAACCATGAGCTCTATTACATTCCAACCCATGAAAATCGTGTTATAAATGAGATTTTAAAAATCTAAAAACACATATTTGATTCAATAGGCATGAAATACCTTAAATCTTCTTCGCGGATTTGCGTTTGTTATCGAAATCCAGCATTGTTTCATGGATTAGCAGAGGCTCGCGATTTTGCAGTTGGTGTTTCCCCCAATTTTCACGAGCTCTGGACTTGAAAGTTTTTTTTTCTGCGTTCTTATATTGCTTTTTTTTTTTTTGTGTGTGTGATTTTAAGTTTTTGTTTATTTACTTATTTTAATTATGAGATTAAATTTTCTAGAAATCAAGTGGCAATATTTATTACACATGTGGCGCCTAATCATCGTATATGCTGGAATCCCCAATTTAAAACCCTTGCTCCGGTGACATTTTTAATTTTCCGACAAAAAGGATGTAAATTGGACAAAAAAGGATATAAATTGAACACTTTAGGATGTATTTTGAAAAAGTGAAAAATTACAAGATTTAAAATGGAATCACGCAAAGTTACAGGATGTATTTTGAAATTTTCCCATTATTTATATAATAAATATGTATAAAATTATATAATAAGTTTTACATATATATTTTTGAGCTTTATTTTTTAAATACATTAAAGTTATAAATTTAAAATAATTACAGGAAAAAATTAATTGAAATATAAGATAAAAGTAATTATAAAATAAAATTCAATACACACCAATAAAAATACTACATTTTAAATTGTATTTCACTCAAAAGTACATTAAATCATTTTTTTCGAACTTTGAGTACATTAAATCATTTAAAAATAAACAAAGCTAAAGAATAAAACGAATACTACAATAAAGTTAAGTAAATAAAATAAAAATTAATTTAATTGAATTAGTCAATATTAATATAATAAAAATTTCAACATTTCATATCAACCATAACACCTTAAATAAATAAATAATTAATTAGAAAATAAATTTAATAGTTAATAGGAATATAATATTTTGAAATATATAGTTTATGGATCATATCTTACTCAACTAATAACTTAATTACACATCATACTTTTTAAAATTAACAACCTCCTTAAATTATGACACATAAGCCAAATTAACCACAAAATGACACATAAGCCAAATTAACCACAAGATGACACATCATCCCTTTTAGACTTTCAAAGTTTGGAGGTATTCAATTCAAATTTTCAAAAGTCTTTAAAAATTTTGAGGTATTCAATACAGATTTTAAAAAGTCTTAAAAAATCTTTGGGTATTCAACATAGATTGGGTAGGTCTCTTGTAGAATCGATTCCATGTAAGAAACTGAGTTGACTAGTCAACGGTCAACCATTGACCGTGACGTACACTTTTTGGTAATGTTATATTGCACTTTTTAATTATATAGACATGCACTTTTTAGTAATATTGTGTTGCACTTTTCAGTTATAATAACTTACATTTTTCATTAAATATTGTGTTGCATTTTTCAGTTATATTGACTTGCACTTTTTAATAATATTGTGTTGCACTTTTCAGTAATATTGTGTTACACTTTTTAGTTATAATGACTTACATTTTTCATTAAAAATGTGTTACACTTTTCAATTATAGTGACTTACACGATTTTAGAGTTGATGTTGATCCCTATGTGTGAATAATTTGGATCGTATTCAGGATTAACAACGGGGTCAAATTCAACCGTGAAATAGGGGGACCCGGAGACGAGTGTGTCGTATATTCCGAGGTTGCCCCCCAATCCACCGGTTGTTAAAGTAGAGTTGACAGGTATGATGAAGAATGTCATGCCGTTGAAGGGTGACCTGACAGGCGTGATCTGTAAAGTTATGGTGGTTTCGAAGGACGCTTGTTGGCCTTGTTCCCACAATTTGATGGGCGCGGAGTACAAACACTTTCACTACCCGACGAGTCAGCTGGTACAAGCCGTACGTAAGTGTTGTCGGGAGGAACGAAGGCATCGCGTTCGTAGGTGAGCAGCAGGGAGTGCGGGGTAAAGGCATTGATGTTGAAAGAGGTCTGAGATTCCACCATTTTGGCTAGCACTAGCAGCATCACCAGAGGAAATAAGGTGTTGAAGGGAGCCATGCCTGATTTTTGAGTATTATATGTATTGATATGACATAATGATGTCATATCTCAACAAGGGATATGATACATCAAAAACCTCTTCCTTGCATTAGTCTGAGAGAAGGGCCCCTGAGTTTGCCTCCTCCGACTCCCCAGAACAGGAACAGGAATAGCTCGTCCCAAAAGGTTTTCGGCACCAGGTCTGATCCTGATAGAAGATTCCATAGTGATGTAACATAATGGTGCAGGTCCAGGAAAGAAGAGCTATTGACTAAAACCTAAAATAAGAGCTGATCACTTTCTTTTGGGATCAGGACCAGAAAAGTCTCTACCTATGATATGGGTCATGATCTGACCAGATCCCTCCGAGATCTGATCTGACATTAATACCTTCATCTCGGACATGACCAGATCTGACGGACATGGACGGAAGAGTAAGGTCCTCATTCGGTCTTCCTCACGTAACCAGAGCCAGGACGACAAATTGTCCTGGTTGATAAGGAGGAGCAAGCAATCTGGGTGTGTCAGAATATCTCTGAGTATCCCTGCAAATGTATGCGCATTATCTGAACAATTAGTTGTGTGTCAGGGTTGTACAGTGACGTGGCACTGTTTGTAACAAACCCTAGAGGCAAATTTACTTCCCTATCCTTCAAGAACAAGGTATAAAAGCATTCCCTTTTCATTTTAAAGGGGGTGAAGTCATTTTTCCATTACTATTCACTCTCATCAATATACACTTTCTCTCTTTATTATTCATCTTCTCAATCGAGCTCGACTGACTTGAGCGTCGGAGGTCCGTCGCCGGACACCCCTCCGGTCCGGTTTGTGTGCAGGTCCTCAGCTCATCAAGGACGTGCATCATTATTCAACATCCAAAGATTTGCAAAGGCCTCATTTAGGTATTTCTTATTTCTATCTCTTTTTGATTGTGTTCCTTATCATTCACCCCTGTGAATTCGATAAGGTCACATCATGTATATATATAGCTTTGGTTTGATTATTTTGGATATACACCTAAAGCTAAATCTCTCCTATTTATAGTACTGGGAGGGATATGTTAACAATAACTTGAAGAAAATAAAATAAATTTCTCGTAATAATTGAACCATATTACAGGCATTTCACGTGGTAAGGGTCTATATCAAAATGACGCCTATGAATTATAATATGCTCAAACTAAAGTACTGGAGTATTATTTTTTATTCCATACATCATCGATCCAACACAATGAGGTTTTTCCTATAGTTCTGTATATCCTTGTTGAGCTATACAACTCGACTGAATATCTTATACACAACCCTGTTTTGAAACACTAAGGCTGTGTTTGGTTGGGTGGATTTGGGGTTATGGATTTCAAATCCACAGCCCAAATCCATTCTACATGTTTGGATTATGAATGGATTTTAAATACTTAAATTTGTGTCCACACACTTTTTAAAATTGAGAAAGATTTCAAATCCTCACTAAAATCTGTCATTTGAAATCCATGTATTTTTTATTCCTTTCATTTGAAATACCTCCTCAAATCAAATCACTCTATCCAAACGCAACCTAAGACAAATCAACGACGTACGTGCAAAAAATCGATACATGGATAATGGATTAACTATTCCAAAAAAAAAAAGTCAATAAATTAGAAAAGAAAAGAATACATTCAAGCATCCAACATGCCACACAATTGTCACTATTCATTCATAGGTGAAAAACAACTTAAATACAGAACGAACAACTTATGAAAGGAAATAACTAATGGCAGCAGTACTCTTTGCCTTAATTCTTTTGTAACAACAATAAATAAATACAGATAGCCACAAACAAATTCACCATTATCCATGTCCCAAATTACTTACTGAATACTAAAATAACATAAATCTGTGGTATTGTTTGATCCGCCACGCTTCCTAACAAGTCCAATTCTTCAGGAACAAACACAACTGCTAATGGGGGAGAAAAAAAATATCAGTAAAGGAATAAGAAGCCCTGTCATGTCATACTTTGAGCTATATATATGGAGATAACCAAGAAACACATCAATCAATAGTACATAACATAATGAGTTTGTGACGATGCGGGAACTCATATGAACGAAAAACAATATATACATATATATATATAACGAACTCCAACTTTGTTGATTCTACTCAAGTTTTAAAAGTATTACAACAAATTCATAGTAAAACAAGAGAGTCTTATAAATTTAAAAAAACGTGGATAATTAACTAGAGAAGATAGAGAGTGTGTGTTTGAGAGAATTTAAATGTGGCTAACCTTATGACAGCTTTCTCATCACTCATAAAATGAAGATTCAACGTAAACACTGCAATTGATATCTGCCATTTGGTTTGCACAAGTGACGGCTGAAGGGTTGCAATCCACTAGCCGGATCTCTCTTTGAAATCGATATTTAGGTGGTAGAAAATTAGGATCTCTTGCAATTTGTAGCAGTTTTTAATGGTTAATTTCTCAAGGCGTGATGGTAGGGCGCCTGTCCACTTCACAAGGTCAGTGTCTCCAATTGAAAGATATACAAGTCTTGTTATGGAATTGTATCCACAAAGCAACTCCTTACAAATGATAAATCAAGACAACTAGAAACACAATGAATTGAAACGAATAAAGAACTCAAAGAAAGAACACGGGATTTACGTGGTTCGATCAAATGATCTACGTCCACGGAGGATAGAAGACTCTCTTCACTAATCACAAATGAAAGTTACAGATTACAAGTGTACACAAAGCTTGATCTCTCTCTTAAACTCTCTATGTGTGTAACCCACAATCTATGCACTAGATGGTGTATTTATAGATGTACAATGCAAGTTGTAACTGCCTCTAACAAACTAACTAACTAACAGAAATCAACTAACTCTGAAACTGGAATATCAGCACAGTAGAACTCAGCGCAGTAAAACTCAGCAGACTAAGAACACTATATCAGCACAGTACTCTTTAGCAGACTAAGAGCAGTACTGTTCTGACCCAACCAGCAGAGTTGATACCTAAGATCACTAAACCTTATCAGCAGAGTACTCATTACTCTACTTGTACTGAAATAACCAAATATCAGAACACTAGTTACTGTGCTTATACTAAGCACAGTTCTGAAAATCAGCACACTACCACTTCTGATAGTAAGAACAGTTCTCCAATATTGCATTAATCTCAACAATTCTCCACCTTAATGCAAGATTGCCTTCTTCCCAGCCCTCCCCAAGGCTGTTTGTTCATTTTCTTCTTAATGAACATCCCAGGTACTAAGGTTTACCAACTCCATGCAATGGTTGAACTTATTGCTTGGTAATGCCTTAGTTAACATATCAACTGCATTCTCTTCTGAAGCTACCTTCTGAACTTCAACAATGCTCTTCTCCAAGATGTCTCTAACAAAATGCAGCTTCACATCAATGTGCTTTGACCTCTCATGAAACACTTGATGTTTTGCTAGATGGATAGTGCTCTGATTATCACACAACACAGGAACACTCTTCTGGAATATGCCAAAATCTCTCAGAATGCCCTTCAACCACATTGCTTCCTTCACAGCTTCTGTCAAGGCTATGTACTCAGCTTCTGTTGTGGATAAGGTCACCATAGATTTTAAAGCTGCTCTCCATGTTATAGCAGTGCCATACAATGTAAACACATAACCAGATAAAGACTTCCTTGTATCTATGTTTCCAGCAAAATCAGAATCCACAAATCCAATTAAAGGACTCTTGGTATCAGCACACTTCTCGAACAATAATCCTAAGTCTTCTGATCCATTCAGATATCTTAGAATCCACTTCAAAGCTTCCCAATGAAACTTTCCTGGATTTCCCATGAACCTACTCACCATACTAACAGCATAGGCAAGATCTGGTCTGCTACAGACCATAGCATACATGAGACTTCCTACTCCATTTGCATAAGGAACAGTAAGTATCTGCTTCTTCTCTTCATCTGTTTGAGGAGATTGCTTGACTGACAACTTGAATTGCTGACCAAATGAAGTACTAACTGGTCTGGACTGGTGCATAAGAAACCTTCTCAAGACCTTCTGAATATAACTCTTCTGGGATAGGAACAATTTGCCTGCTTTCCTATTTCTGAGAATATCCATTCCTAATATTCTCTTGGCTTCACCCAAATCCTTCATCTCGAACTTGCTACTCAGCTGCTGCTTCAGCTGGGTAATCTTTCTCATACTCTTGCTAGCTATTAACATATCATCTACATAGATCAGTAGATAGGTGCTCTCTAGATAATCTTGTTTACCAATATATACACATCCATCATATTTGCTTCTTAAGAAACCAATAGAAAGCATGAAGGTATCAAACTTTCTATACCATTGTCTAGGACTCTGCTTGAGCCCATACAATGATTTCTTAAGCAAGCATACCTTACTTTCAGTTTCAGGCATGATAAACCCTTCAGGTTGATGCATATATATTGTTTCAGCTAGTTCTCCATGTAAAAATGCATTTTTAACATCTAGCTGATGTAACTCAAGATCATCTTGAGCAACCTTAGACAAAAGTAATCTTATTGAACAGTGTTTAACAACAGGAGAGAATACCTCATTGAAGTCTATGCCTTCTCTTTGTGTGAATCATCTTGCCACCAACCTAGCCTTGAATCTGATCTGCTCTCTAGCACCACCAAATCCAACTTCAAGCTTTTTCTTGAACAGCCACCTGCAGCTCACTAACTTCTAGTTTTTAGGCTTCTCAACAAGGATCCAGGTCTGGTTTTTCTCCAAAGATTGCAACTCTTCTGACATGGCTGCTGCCCACTGCTCTCTTTCAGGACTGGTGATTGCTTCCCTATAGTTTCTTGGCTCATAATGCTCCACCTCTTCTGCTGTGATCAGAGCATATGACACAAGATCAGCCTGGCCAAACCTAGATGGGGGGTGAATCTGCCTTCTGAGCCTATCTCTTGCAAGACTATAATTTCTCAAATCAGCAGGGTTGTCCTCCATGGTATCATCTTCTGAATTATCTTCTGATACCTGTTCTGGAACAACCTCATCTGGTGTGTTATTTCCCAGATCAGTAGGGTTGACCACCTCCTCTGGTGCCAACTGATCTGATGTGGGAAACTCCACCTCAGCTGAGAAACTCTCTTCTGACTCATTTCCAATTCTTCCATCTAGGTCATGGGAATTTCCATTATGAGGATATCCCATTACCCTTTCATTAAAATCAACATCTCTGCTGATTATTAGTTTCTTATGACCTGGTTCAAGGCACCACAATCTATAGCCCTTGACACCTATTGGATAGCCAATGAATATACATTTCAGAGCCCTAGGCTCAAGCTTATCCTGTCTAATATGGGCATAAGCTTGACATCCAAACACTTTAAGTTTTGAATAATCACTCAGCTTGCCATACCAGATCTCATCTGGGGTTTTACCTTCTAAAGCAAATGATGGGGTTTTATTTATCAAATAACATGCAGTACATACAGCTTCTCCCCAAAAGCTTTTAGGTAATTTAGCATCAGCTAACATGCATCTGACCCGTTCTAGAATAGTTCTATTCATTCTCTCTGCTAATCCATTTTGCTGTGGATTAAGAGGGACAGTTCTATGACTAGTAATGCCCTTCTCTTTACAAAATTCATTGAATTCAGCTGATAGATACTCAAGGCCATTATCTGTCCTTAAATGTTTTAAGGACTTTCCTTTCTTGTTCTCTATCTCAAGTAGCCATTCTTTGAATTTTGTAAAGGCCTCACTTTTCTGTTTGAGAATGAACACCCAAACTTTTCTAGAATAGTCATCTATAATTGACATGAAGTACTTACCTCCACCAATGGTTTCTGTTCTTGATGGCCCCCAGACATCTGAATGAACATAATCCAGCAACTTCTTTGTAGTGTGCTTACCCTTCTGGAATGACTTCTTCTTGGCCTTGCCAAGAATGCACTGCTCACAGAACTCCAGACTTTTGAATGTCTTCTGGTGGAAAGCCCCCTTCTTGGATAACTCCATCAGGCCTTTCTCTCCTACATGTGCCAGCCTCTTATGCCAAAGCATAGCATCTTCAGAACTCATGGTAACATCAGCAGCACCTGTGATTGTCTCACCAATTAAAGAATATAACCCATTAGACTTCTTCCCTTGCATCACTATTCTATCAGCTTTGGTGACAAACAAACATCCTTTTTCAGTCTTGAATTCATAACCCAAAGCATTTAGTGTGCCAAGAGATATAAGGTTTCTCTTCAAATCTGGAACAAATCTGACATTGGTCAGGATCACATGTTTATCATTAAACATCTTCACCCTCACAGTGCCAATCCCTCTCACATTGCAGCTTTCATCATTACCCAACAGAACTGATCCACCATTCATCATCTCCAGGTTTTGAAACCAAGATTTGGTAGGACACATGTGAAATGAACATCCAGAATCCAGCACCCATTCATTAACAAGCATGCTATCTGTTATGCTCATAACCTCAGCACTATCATATCCTTCTCCTTCTGCTACATCAGCTTGGGCAGGATCAGTAGACTTCTTATGCTCAGGACAATCTTTTATGAAATGTCCTTCCTTATGGCATTTGTAGCAAGCTCTGTTCTTGGCTACAAATCCATTCTTCTTCTGAGCTGGCTTGGCATGGAACTTCTTGCCTTGCCCTTTCTTCTTGTCATTCTTAAGTTTGATGTTAAGACCCTCAGCTTGGTTCTTGGTCTTCTTGGTTGAGTTTGCTACATGTAAACTCTTAGTTTTCAGAATGGACAAGACTTCTTTGAATTTTGCCTTACCCTCCTTGGTAATCAGCAAAGCATCCTTGAAGCTATCATATGAAGGTGGTAAGGACTCCAAAAGTAGAAAAGACTTCTTGTGATCATCTAAAGTAACTCCAACATTTTTAAGATCATCAACAGCTTGTATGAACTCTATTAACTGCTCATCAAGGGTCTTATCATCTGTCATCTTGAAATTGTTGAGCTTCCTCTCCATAAACATCTGGTTTGACAAAGATTGTGTCAAATACAGATCATCAAGGGTCTCAAATACAGCAGCAACATCCTTCTCCTTCATAACTTCCCTGAACACATTGTCTCCCAAACTCAGGACAACAATGTTGTAAGCTTTTTCCATAAGCTCTTCTTTCTTGGCCTGGTCTACATCGGATGCAGCAGGGTCAAGGGGAGTAAGGGCCTCTTTCAGCCCATGGTGTGACAACAGAGCCTTCATCTTGGCTTTCCATAAGCCAAAATCTGTCTTACCATTGAATTTCTCTATCTCCAACTTCACATAGCCCATTTCTTGATTCTTGACTTTATCTTCGGTTCCCACAGACGGCGCCAATTGTTATGGAATTGTATCCACAAAGCAACTCCTTACAAATGATAAATCAAGACAACTAGAAACGCAATGAATTGAAACGAATAAAGAACTCAAAGAAAGAACACGGGATTTACGTGGTTCGATCAAATGATCTACGTCCACGGAGGATAGAAGACTCTCTTCACTAATCACAAATGAAAGTTACAGATTACAAGTGTACACAAAGCTTGATCTCTCTCTTAAACTCTCTATGTGTGTAACCCACAATCTATGCACTAGATGGTGTATTTATAGATGTACAATGCAAGTTGTAACTGCCTCTAACAAACTAACTAACTAACAGAAATCAACTAACTCTGAAACTGGAATATCAGCACAGTAGAACTCAGCGCAGTAAAACTCAGCAGACTAAGAACACTATATCAGCACAGTACTCTTTAGCAGACTAAGAGCAGTACTGTTCTGACCCAACCAGCAGAGTTGATACCTAAGATCACTAAACCTTATCAGCAGAGTACTCATTACTCTACTTGTACTGAAATAACCAAATATCAGAACACTAGTTACTGTGCTTATACTAAGCACAGTTCTGAAAATCAGCACACTACCACTTCTGATAGTAAGAACAGTTCTCCAATATTGCATTAATCTCAACAATTCTCCACCTTAATGCAAGATTGCCTTCTTCCCAGCCCTCCCCAAGGCTGTTTGTTCATTTTCTTCTTAATGAACATCCCAGGTACTAAGGTTTACCAACTCCATGCAATGGTTGAACTTATTGCTTGGTAATGCCTTAGTTAACATATCAGCTGCATTCTCTTCTGAAGCTACCTTCTGAACTTCAACAATGCTCTTCTCCAAGATGTCTCTAACAAAATGCAGCTTCACATCAATGTGCTTTGACCTCTCATGAAACACTTGATGTTTTGCTAGATGGATAGTGCTCTGATTATCACACAGCACAGGAACACTCTTCTGGAATATGCCAAAATCTCTCAGAATGCCCTTCAACCACATTGCTTCCTTCACAGCTTCTGTCAAGGCTATGTACTCAGCTTCTGTTGTGGATAAGGTCACCATAGATTTTAAAGCTGCTCTCCATGTTATAGCAGTGCCATACAATGTAAACACATAACCAGATAAAGACTTCCTTGTATCTATGTTTCCAGCAAAATCAGAATCCACAAATCCAATTAAAGGACTCTTGGTATCAGCACACTTCTCGAACAATAATCCTAAGTCTTCTGATCCATTCAGATATCTTAGAATCCACTTCAAAGCTTCCCAATGAAACTTTCCTGGATTTCCCATGAACCTACTCACCATACTAACAGCATAGGCAAGATCTGGTCTGCTACAGACCATAGCATACATGAGACTTCCTACTCCATTTGCATAAGGAACAGTAAGTATCTGCTTCTTCTCTTCATCTGTTTGAGGAGATTGCTTGACTGACAACTTGAATTGCTGACCAAATGAAGTACTAACTGGTCTGGACTGGTGCATAAGAAACCTTCTCAAGACCTTCTGAATATAACTCTTCTGGGATAGGAACAATTTGTCTGCTTTCCTATTTCTGAGAATATCCATTCCTAATATTCTCTTGGCTTCACCCAAATCCTTCATCTCGAACTTGCTACTCAGCTGCTGCTTCAGCTGGGTAATCTTTCTCATACTCTTGCTAGCTATTAACATATCATCTACATAGATCAGTAGATAGGTGCTCTCTAGATAATCTTGTTTACCAATATATACACATCCATCATATTTGCTTCTTAAGAAACCAATAGAAAGCATGAAGGTATCAAACTTTCTATACCATTGTCTAGGACTCTGCTTGAGCCCATACAATGATTTCTTAAGCAAGCATACCTTACTTTCAGTTTCAGGCATGATAAACCCTTCAGGTTGATGCATATATATATTCGGTTCCCACAGACGGCGCCAATTGTTATGGAATTGTATCCACAAAGCAACTCCTTACAAATGATAAATCAAGACAACTAGAAACGCAATGAATTGAAACGAATAAAGAACTCAAAGAAAGAACACGGGATTTACGTGGTTCGATAAAATGATCTACGTCCACGGAGGATAGAAGACTCTCTTCACTAATCACAAATGAAAGTTACAGATTACAAGTGTACACAAAGCTTGATCTCTCTCTTAAACTCTCTATGTGTGTAACCCACAATCTATGCACTAGATGGTGTATTTATAGATGTACAATGCAAGTTGTAACTGCCTCTAACAAACTAACTAACTAACAGAAATCAACTAACTCTGAAACTGAAATATCAGCACAGTAGAACTCAGCGCAGTAAAACTCAGCAGACTAAGAACACTATATCAGCACAGTACTCTTTAGCAGACTAAGAGCAGTACTGTTCTGACCCAACCAGCAGAGTTGATACCTAAGATCACTAAACCTTATCAGCAGAGTACTCATTACTCTACTTGTACTGAAATAACCAAATATCAGAACACTAGTTACTGTGCTTATACTAAGCACAGTTCTGAAAATCAGCACACTACCACTTCTGATAGTAAGAACAGTTCTCCAATATTGCATTAATCTCAACAATTCTCCACCTTAATGCAAGATTGCCTTCTTCCCAGCCCTCCCCAAGGCTGTTTGTTCATTTTCTTCTTAATGAACATCCCAGGTACTAAGGTTTACCAACTCCATGCAATGGTTGAACTTATTGCTTGGTAATGCCTTAGTTAACATATCAGCTGCATTCTCTTCTGAAGCTACCTTCTGAACTTCAACAATGCTCTTCTCCAAGATGTCTCTAACAAAATGCAGCTTCACATCAATGTGCTTTGACCTCTCATGAAACACTTGATGTTTTGCTAGATGGATAGTGCTCTGATTATCACACAGCACAGGAACACTCTTCTGGAATATGCCAAAATCTCTCAGAATGCCCTTCAACCACATTGCTTCCTTCACAGCTTCTGTCAAGGCTATGTACTCAGCTTCTGTTGTGGATAAGGTCACCATAGATTTTAAAGCTGCTCTCCATGTTATAGCAGTGCCATACAATGTAAACACATAACCAGATAAAGACTTCCTTGTATCTATGTTTCCAGCAAAATCAGAATCCACAAATCCAATTAAAGGACTCTTGGTATCAGCACACTTCTCGAACAATAATCCTAAGTCTTCTGATCCATTCAGATATCTTAGAATCCACTTCAAAGCTTCCCAATGAAACTTTCCTGGATTTCCCATGAACCTACTCACCATACTAACAGCATAGGCAAGATCTGGTCTGCTACAGACCATAGCATACATGAGACTTCCTACTCCATTTGCATAAGGAACAGTAAGTATCTGCTTCTTCTCTTCATCTGTTTGAGGAGATTGCTTGACTGACAACTTGAATTGCTGACCAAATGAAGTACTAACTGGTCTGGACTGGTGCATAAGAAACCTTCTCAAGACCTTCTGAATATAACTCTTCTGGGATAGGAACAATTTGCCTGCTTTCCTATTTCTGAGAATATCCATTCCTAATATTCTCTTGGCTTCACCCAAATCCTTCATCTCGAACTTGCTACTCAGCTGCTGCTTCAGCTGGGTAATCTTTCTCATACTCTTGCTAGCTATTAACATATCATCTACATAGATCAGTAGATAGGTGCTCTCTAGATAATCTTGTTTACCAATATATACACATCCATCATATTTGCTTCTTAAGAAACCAATAGAAAGCATGAAGGTATCAAACTTTCTATACCATTGTCTAGGACTCTGCTTGAGCCCATACAATGATTTCTTAAGCAAGCATACCTTACTTTCAGTTTCAGGCATGATAAACCCTTCAGGTTGATGCATATATATATTCGGTTCCCACAGACGGCGCCAATTGTTATGGAATTGTATCCACAAAGCAACTCCTTACAAATGATAAATCAAGACAACTAGAAACGCAATGAATTGAAACGAATAAAGAACTCAAAGAAAGAACACGGGATTTACGTGGTTCGATCAAATGATCTACGTCCACGGAGGATAGAAGACTCTCTTCACTAATCACAAATGAAAGTTACAGATTACAAGTGTACACAAAGCTTGATCTCTCTCTTAAACTCTCTATGTGTGTAACCCACAATCTATGCACTAGATGGTGTATTTATAGATGTACAATGCAAGTTGTAACTGCCTCTAACAAACTAACTAACTAACAGAAATCAACTAACTCTGAAACTGGAATATCAGCACAGTAGAACTCAGCGCAGTAAAACTCAGCAGACTAAGAACACTATATCAGCACAGTACTCTTTAGCAGACTAAGAGCAGTACTGTTCTGACCCAACCAGCAGAGTTGATACCTAAGATCACTAAACCTTATCAGCAGAGTACTCATTACTCTACTTGTACTGAAATAACCAAATATCAGAACACTAGTTACTGTGCTTATACTAAGCACAGTTCTGAAAATCAGCACACTACCACTTCTGATAGTAAGAACAGTTCTCCAATATTGCATTAATCTCAACAAGTCTCTTGAATTCCCCTTCTTTTACATGCCACGTTTCCCCTTGAAAGGCATAACATTTCAGTTTGAGCACTTGAAGAGATGTCAATTGAGCAATGTTGCTCATGTCTTCCCAAGGATATCCAAAGCCACTCAGAGTTAACTTTCTAAGAAGACTTGGAAAGGAAAATAAAGGAGCTGGAGCAAACATGAGTTCAGGATTCACGACGACAAATTGGACTGACCTTAGACTTCCGAGATGGGATATATCATCACAGAAGCTCAGGGGCTCATCAGAACCAGGCATCAACTCAATTTGAACTCTCAACTTCTCGAGCATTCGGATACTTTTAAGAACACGCTCAGTACAAGTGTGAGCACCCACATCTAAAAGTTCCAACAGGTTTCTTAAGTCAGTGCCAGGAGGGGGGTCAGGCAAGTTTCGACCCATGATTTGAAGATGCTCCAACTCTTGCAAGTCCCATATCTCCACCGGAAGATATGACTCAGATACAGAGGACCTGATGCTCTGATGTGATTGGACTAACAAAAATCGAAGGCTCCAAAGTTTGGATATACAAGACGGGAGGTTTTCATTGCAAGTGAGAGTAAGGTACCTTAACTGAAGTAGCCTCAAGAGTTTTGCACAAATAGTCAGCTATATCCTCCTCCTGTCCTGCCATTTCCCCATTGGGCATTTGAGATAGAATAGCTTGCATAATTTGATCGGGGTCATATTTTTGGCCCATGCTGACGAAGATGCGACATTGGAAGTTGGCGGAAATGAATGGATCATGTAAGATTTTGATAGCAAGAGCAGTCTTACCTATACCTGCCATACCAACAATTGCATGTGCCCCATGATCATGATGAAGAAGGTTATTTCTTATTTGGAAAAACAGATTTGTTGATCCAACCATATTTGAGATGGTGAGAGGAGGATGTTCTCCTCCAGTTGTTGATGAAACAGCAGCAGCAGAAGAAGATTCCTCCTCCTCCTCCTCCATAGAGATTGAGGCAACAACTTTTTTTAACCACCAAATTATAAGCTCCTCTTTGATTTTGCTAAACCAATCCTTTGAGGTGCTTCTAGTGAATAGAGGAGCATAATCATCATGTTCTTCGTCTTGAGGCAAGAGGTTGTCTATCTCTTGAATGTAGTCCTCCTTCATCCCCAAGAATCTTGAAGCAGCTTTTGTTGCTAACCATTCCATAAACTCACTTCTCGTTACACTTGACCCAAATATTTCTTCTTCTTCTCCTCCTCCTCCTCCTCCTCCTCCTCCTCCTTCTCCTTCTTCTTCTCCTTTTCCTTTTCCTTTTCCTTTTTCTTCATACCAGGGCCAGGGGTTGAGTAGGTTGTCCATTTCCACAATCTTTAGTACAAAGGCATCAATATCTTGTTCCATTCCCTCCAGGTTTAGTGAAGCTAGAGATTCAGATTGTGAAAGATGGGAATCCAGCGCATCCTCCAATTTAAGTGCTGCCTCAGTTATCTGTGCTTCAAGACTTTTGAGCCTCCAATCCATGGGCAACAATTGCAAGGATTGCAAAAGTATGAGGGCCTCCTCCACACCGTAGTCTGCAAATATTAGAAGCTCTCGACTGCATGCATCCATTGAAATCCGATGAGTTGAATTTAGAATGTAGGTAATTGTGATGCAAAGAGGATTCACGCCAACAAAGCCCATACTTTGAACTTCATCTTTCTCTCTCCTCTGCCTCAAATGTTTATTCTCTCCCTCTCTCTCTCTCTCATTTTTTCTTAGATGAAATTATGACAAGAAACAACACCATCTAAATAATCATATCAAAATAACGCTCTAAAATCAGTTGACCTTTTTTATTTTATTTCTTAACTTCAGTGTGGAAATTTAATTTTATTTGACGTTTTCTAAGCTTCAATGGGAAATCATGGATCAATATTTATACATTTATAAATGCTGTATTAGTATAATTAGGTGAGTGAAAGCCAACAGCTCAACAACTTATTAACATTCTTTATTAATTTTCATAAATTTATTGCACCCGCTATTAAAAAAAAAAAAACTCCAATAGTACTAAAGTAGTATTCATTATTCTACTCTTCAAACATTATTGTCATTCTCGTTATTCAAACAAACACTTTATTTATAAATTGACTCAACATTCAAAAAATGAATATAATAAATTGACTCAACATTCAAAAAATGAATATATTGGGTTTCAAAACAAGCCAAATATCCAAAAAAAAAAAAAAAAAAGCTTAAACAACAATCATTTTAAAATAAAATTTAAGCACGAAAGCAACAAACAATGTAAAATCAGAGAGGAATAGTCTTAGTAATACCAATACCACTTGGTATGAATATTGGTGGTTTCTATGTGGTGTAACTCAAATTAGTTGACCTAAAAATGTGTTAGCTGTAATGACAGTAGTTAACATTTAATTAATATAAGTTTCATGTGTTTACCTTTTGATTAACATCTATCTATACATGAATAAATTACAGTATATATTTAATTAATTCGATCGAGGCTGCAGGTTCATTGATTTCAAGGTCTTAATTAGCTGCACTGCAGGCTCTATATATAAAACATGCAACTTGTTGTAATTTCAATATTACTACTTTCTCACAACAATTTGGTGATGTTTACTCTACTTACTATAGTAATTATTTGGACCTAGGTGGTATCTTCAATGGTGCATGAGAGAGATGACTCATTGACTTTTAAGTTTTAAAAATAAAGCTAATATTGTTTAATACTGAAAATGCATAATTAACACCTTGGGCCAAATTCTCATTTTGACAATTGGGCTGGAGTCACAATTGGCCCAGATGGGTGGGTGAAGTCATAATTAAAGGGGGGGTCCGACTATTTACACCTCCATTTGCGTTGAGAACACTCCCCCTTACTTGTTTTATATTATAATAATCATGTGAAATACCAAAAAAATACCCTTTAAGTCATATTAAACTACTAAATGCACCCCACCTTTAAACCTAAGTTTTATCCATCCTCCGCCGTCATTTGCTCGACATTTGTTGATCGGAAAAAAAAAAAATTAAAAACTCGTCGACAACTTTAGGTCGACCAAAAATACACTCGTCGACACCCTGTTGTCGACGTAGTGTATTTGGATCGACCTAAAGTGGTCGAAAGGTAAGAAAAAGAAGGAAAAAAAAACAAAAAAAAAAAAACAAACCTGGATTTGGCCGATGGACGGGAGCGGGGGCGAGGGCCGTTGGGCGGGGTCGGGGGCGGCGGCGGCCGATTACTGTAATTTTTTTTTTTTTTACAAATCGAGATGGGAGAAGGAGGGGGGAGGGAGGGGACTGGCTCGGCGAGGGAGGGAGGGAGGAGGAGGGGGAGGGAGGGGACGGCCGCGGCGGCCGATGGACAGGGCGGCCGCGCGCGGCCGCGATCTGTTCTGTTCTTTTTTTTTTTTTTTTAACAGGCGGGGGGGGGAGGGGGGGTCGACGGGCTCGGCGAGGGAGGGAGGAGGAGGGGGGAGGGAGGGGACGGCCGCGACGGCCGATGGGCGGGGCGGCCGCGCGCGGCCGCGATCTGTTCTTCTTCTTTTTTTTTTTTTTTACAGGCGGGGGCGGGGTGGGGCGACGGGCTCGGCGAGGGAGGGAGGGGGTGGCGTCGCCGACGACGGGTGGTGGAGGGGCAGGTCGCCGGCGGTGGTGGTGAGGGGTGGGGGAGGAGATGAAAGAAGAATTGGTGGAGGAGGAAGCAATGGAGGAGGAAGAAGATGGAGGATTTGGGGGAGAAAGTAGGGTTTAGGGGGGGTGTGAGTAGTAATTGGAATTATATAAAAGAAGGGCATTTATGACAATTTGAGGGGGGTGCATCAGATTTTAGGGGGGGTGCGTCCAGAGGGGGAGTGTTCTCAACGCAAATGGAGGTGTAAATAGTCGGACCCTTAAAGGGGGGACATTTAAATATACCCCCACGCTCCTTAAAATGGCTTACGTTAGACTCCCCCACGAAATAGTACCTAATCTGCCCTTTTACACATTTAATTCAAATTATATATACACTCCCCCCATTTAAATTTCCTAAAACCCTAATTTCATTTCTTCCACATTCTTCATCTTCTTCATTTTTTTTTTAATTTTTGGTCGTGGCGGCGGCGGCCCCTCGCCCAGCGCCATCCGCCGCTCTCTCGGCCCCCTTGCGCCGCCTCCCCCTCCCTCGTCGACTCCTTCTTCCTCCTCTTTCTCGCGAAACAGGTAGGGCTCATGTGGGTTTTTTTTTTCATTTTTGACAACAAATTGTCGATCATAAACATTATGGTCCATAATGTTTATGGTCGACAACTTCTTGTCGAAAAATGTAATTTTTTTTTTAAAAAAAATCGATTAAATGTTGTCGATCGGATGGTTTTTCGCCGATAAATTATAGTTGATCGTATGCTTTATGGACGACAAGACAAACCAGTGTCGATCGACACTGATTTGTCGAAAATGTATTTTTTAAAAGATTTCTAAGTGGTGGCGGCGTTTGTTGCCGGAATTGGGGCGGCGACTGTCTCCTCTCATATTAGGGTTAGGGTTTAGAAATTAAGGTTAGGATTTAGGATTGAAAAGTGAAAGGGGAATGTATTTATCAGTGTCATTTTAGTATAAGGGTAGTGTAGATATTTTACATGATTATTAAATTAATAAAAGAAAAGGGAGAATTTACATAACAAAGCTAGAGGGGTATATATCCAAAACCATTTGGTTTGAGTTGGGACTTTGGGATCTGAAAAAAAAATGTTATTTTTCTCTCTCTTTTTTTTTTTTTTTTTGGTTAATTCTAAATAATTACTTTACCTTTAGTTTCAGTATCAATTTAATCACGACATTTACGATTATTGTAAAAAACTCCAACCTTTCATCGTATTACAATTAGATACACATTTTTTTCTCCGACTAACAATTGATGATGTGGCTTGCTGGAGCTTGCCGCATCAGATTACACATATTCTTTTTTTTTTTTTTTAATTTTTCAAATCAGATTACACTTTATAGAAATAAAAATAAAACTCCCGCTTCTTCTATAGTCTTCTCAACTTCTCAAACTCAATAGAGTTCTTCTTTTGCATCTTTCTCACTTCTCAAACTTAATCAAGTTCTTCTCATCTAACCCTAAAAATCAAAATTATAAGGGATAGAACCTAACACTAAAAAACGCAAAAAAAGAAAAAAAAAAAGTTGTCTAGAATGTATCCTCAAAAGATGTGTCGTTTGAAAGTGGAATGAAGTTTGTAAACTTTAAACCCTATGAAAACTTCAAGTGATATTTTCTGACTTTGTGTATTTGAGTGTTTTGCGTATAAGCACTTGAAATACATAAACATTCTTTTTGTCCTTTTATATTTTTTTTATTTTTGTAGATGGAAGACTATTTTTCTATATATTGACAACATGGTGAAAAGTTTGACACTGTGGATGGTAATTTATTGTACCAAGGGGGAACCCTTAGACCTCAACATTGCATAAATACAGATAGAGTTGAGTATTTTGATTTAGTTGATGGAGTAGAGAATATGGGATACAAGTTGAAAAAGATGTGTTACAAAGCATCTATAGTAAATAATTTGAAACAGATCGATTGACATGAATATTATTCAAGTCGTAGTTGGATGTATTGTCCAATATTGCTCAATGGGATTATGAACCCCGAATTTATTAGTGGAGTAAATGGATTTATTGAAGATGTCACTAGTAATCCGAATTCGATTTGGGAAGGAAAAATTAGGTGTCCTTGTTCGAAAGCTGGATGTCGAAATCAAACTTATAGAGATCCTAATAAAGTGAAATCTTATTTATATCGAAATGGTTTTACACTAAATTATTATGATTGGATTTATCACGGTGAATAGAGTTGGGGTCCACGTCCATTTCAAAACACTAATGAATTTGCGTCAACTTCAAACGAAGTTGACTCTACGGGACCTAGTTCATACCACACTATGGTAGAAGACTTAATGGGTGGCCCAAAAATTGATTTTGGAATAAACGTGGAAGAGGAGGCAATAATTAAGAACCCCCTAACGAGAATGTGGCACAGTTTTACGGCATGCTTCGTGCAGCGGATCAAGACTTGTATCTTGATTGCGAATCTCATTCGTAGTTGTCATTCAATTCCAGATTGTTGAACATTAAAACGGAAAACAAATTGTCTGAAAGGGGATACAATAAGGTCGTTGAGTTGATTCGTGAGATTTATCCTCGCGAAAATAAGATTCTCAAGAAATTTAACGACACCAAACAATTGATGAGTGGGATGGGTCTTCCGATAGAAATGATTGATTGTTGTGCACAAAATTGCATGTTATACTGGGCTGCAGACAGTGAACTAGATTTTTGTAAGGTTTGTGGTGGATCACAGTATAAGCCGAGTAGGGTTGATGCAGATGGTCGGTTGAAAAAGAAACGCCCGGTTAAGGAGATGTTCTACTTCCCGATAATTCCTCATTTGCAAAGATTGTACATGTCCAAGGCCACTGCGAAAGATATGACATGGCATGCCTCATGCACTTCTGATGACTCTAGTGTTATGCGTCACCCTGCAAACTCGTTGGCTTGGAAACATTTGGACCGTTTGTATCCTAATTTTGCATCTGAAATTAGGAATGTTAGGTTGGGTTAGAGCACAAACGATTTTCAACCGTTTGGAATGACGGGGAAACAATATTCATCTGGCCAGTTATACTTACTCCGTACAATCTACCCCGTGGTTGTGCATAAAAGATCAATTAATGTTCCTTTCGATTCTTGTGCCCGAGCCTAAAAGTTCGAAGGACAAGCTTGATGTGTTTTTGCAACCACTCATAGAAGATTTGAGATTTTTATGGGAAAATTGGGTGCAAACTTACGATGTTGCTAGAAAGTTAAACTCTTTTATGCGAGCTGCACTTATCTGTACCATTAGTGACTTCCCAGCATACGCAATGTTGTCTGGTTGGAGTACAGCCGAAAGGCTTGCTTGTCCATATTGTGGAGAGTACACCGATGCATTCTCTTTGAGGCTCAGTCGAAAGCAGTCGTGGTTCGACAACCACCGAAAGTTCTTACCACCGAATCACACGTGGCGAATGAATAAAACTGCATTCATGGCCGGAGTAGTAGTCACAGATGATCCAAATTCGATTTGGGAATGAAATGGATTTATTGAAGTTGTCAGTAGTAATTCAAATTGGATTTGGGAAGGGAAAATTAGGTGTCCTTGTTCGAAAGCTAGATGTCGAAATCAAACCTATAGAGATCCTAATAAAGTAAAATCTCATTTATATCGAAATGGTTTTACACTGAATTATTATAATTGGATTTATCACGGTGAAGAGAGTTGGGGTCCACGTTCATTTCAAAACACTAATGAATTTGCGTCAACTTCAAACGAAGTTGACCCAACGGGATCTAGTTTGTACCACACTGTGGTAGAAGACTTAATGGGTGGCCTAAACATTGATTTTGGAATAAACGTGGGGAGGCACATAATGAAGAACCCCCTAACGAAAATGTGGCATAGTTTTACGGCATGCTTCGTGCAGCGGACCAAGACTTGTATCCTGGTTGCGAATCTCATTCGCAGTTGTCATTCAATTCCAGATTGTTGAATATTAAAACGGAAAACAAATTATCTTTACAATTAGGTCGTGAAGTTGATTCGTGAGATTTGTCCTCGCGAAAATAAGATTTCCAAAAAATTTAACGACACCAAACAATTTAAGCATCCAACATGCCACTCAATTGTCACTATTCATAGGTGAAAAACAATACTCCACTACAAAACAACTTAAATAAAGAACAAACAACTTATGAAAGGAAATAACTAATGGCAGCAGTACTAATTGCCTTAATTCTTTTGTAACAACAATAAATAAATAAATACAGATAGCCACAAACAAATTCACCATTATCCATGTCCCAAATTACTTACTAAATACTAAAATAACATATATCTGTGGTATTGTTTGATCCGCCAAGCTTCCGAACAAGTCCAATTCCTCAGGAACAAACACAACTGCTAATGGGGGAGAAAAAAATATCAGTAAAGGAATAAGAAGTCCTGTCATACTTTGAGCTATATATATGAACACATCAATCAATAGTACATAACATAATGAGTTTGTGACGATGCGAGAACTCATATGAACGAATAACAATATATACATATATATATGCCAAATACTTGTATGCACTCGCATTTATGATGCGTACTTCAATTTTAATATTAAATTTTAATTTTAATTCATCAATTAATTTTAATTTTATCTGCACCCGTTCATTTAATGAGTTCACCCTCAAATTATTTTTTACTATTATTATATGCACTCGCTCATTTAATGAGTTCACCTCCAAATCATTTTTTATTATGGTTATCTGTACTCGCTCATTTTATGAGTTCACCCCCAAATCATTTTTTTACCACGATTATCTACACCCGCTTATTTTATGAGTTCACCCCCAAATTATTGTTTTACCACGATTATCTGCACCCGCTCATTTTATGAGTTCACACCCCAAATTATTTTTTAAAAAATAATCACATTTAAAAAACTATATTATCATTTTATTAATTTACACAATCTAATTTATATATTTACAATATGCAGCCGAGTTACCGTCGATTCAACACCAACTCACCCATATTTAAAAAAAGAATTGTAAAAATATATTTAATAAAAAACTATCGAAATTAGCCACAATTTTTTTTCTTTTTAATTTTTCTTTTTCTTTATTTCTTCTCATTTTCAGTTTATTTTTCAATTTTTTTTTTTATTCATTTTTTTCCTTTTACTTTGATGCCTTTCTTTTCCATTTTTTTATGTGTATTTTTTAAATTTTAATACAAAATAATATTATAGGTATGATTTTATTATAGTCGATCGACGGTGCACCTGAATTTCAATTTTATTTTGATGAGTAAAGGACCTGCCGGAAATCCATGTCGTTCGGCGGGTGACTTTGCCACCACCATGCCCGACCACCCCCTCGACGGCGATGCTTCCGCCCCGGCCATTAAAGCGCGAGACCCCTCCTCGAATCGCAATGACGATTCTTCACTTACATGACAATTGACATCATCTTCCATCTCGGTCGAAAACCTCTACTCATTTCGACCACCGACGCGACTACTTCCATCAATCTCCCTTGTGTTCGCGATCCAGGATCTTCTCCGGCATCAATGGATCTCGCCTATAACACTCGGATTGACGCCGCCTCGCTCTCGTCGTTCATCTCTTTCCAAATCGAAACTACATTGATTCGTCTTCTTCACCCTGGTCCTGCACAACCTCTTCCTCCGGCTGACGGCGAATGGACGGAGGAATGTGAGTATGTTGCTGATGGATCTCTAATCGGCCGGTACTCGGAGCCGGTGACCTTGCCGATGAAATCTCAGGCGCGACTGCTGACCTAGTGTGCCTTCCCATTGGGCTAAGGTTCCGTTCAATTGAGCTTGGTAATGTGCACCCCCTATTTTCTTCAGTACACCTCGATTTGTACTCCCTCCACTTTTTTATGGTATTATTGTTAGTGGTATTGGTATTACTAGTTATTGATTGTGGTATTACTATTAATACACTATTGAATTAATATTAATGATTATTGATTACGGTATTATTGATTATTTATTGTGGTATTATTGGTTATTGTTTGTGGTATTAATGATTATGTGGAATTATTTATTATTGCTTAAGGCATTACTGATTATTATTATTGTTTATGGTATTACATATTATTATTGTTTATGGTATTACTTTTTTTTTTTTTGATGGAAAGTTAAATACCCATCCCTTTTTTCCCCTCCCCATGACTCGAACCCAGGACCTAAGGCCTAGGTAGTGGTGCTCTAACCACTTGAGCTATCCCACTTTGTCTTTATGGTATTACTGATAATTATGTTTTGTATTACTGAATATAATTAGATTTGTGGAATTATTTGTTATTGTGTAAGGTATTACTGATCAATGTTCATGGTATTACTAATTATTGTTCATGGTATTACTGATAATTGTTTTTTGTATTATTGAATATAATTAGATGTGTGGAATTATTTTTTATTGTATAAAATTTTACTGTAATTAGATGTGTGTAATTATTTGTCATTGTAAAGATATTACTAATTATTGTTAATGATATTACTGGTTATTACTTATTGTATTACTGACTATAATAAAATAATAAATATAATATTATTTTGTATTAAAATTTTAAAAAATACTAATGAAAACAAACCGGAAAAAAAATGAAGAAATAAAAAGTATGGAATAAAAACTGAAAAATGAGAAGAAAAAAAAATCGAGATCTGTGCCTAATTTCGATAGTTTTTTTAATTATGTTTTTACGATTTTTTTTCTAAAAATATGGGTGATTTAGTGGTGAATCGACGGTAACTCGGCAATGACTCGACTGCAAAATTGTAAATGTATAAATTAGGGTTGATTTTATTATTATATTTTGTGTAAATTAATAAAAAGATAATATAATATTTTTAATGTAATTATTTTTAAAAAAATATTTGGGGGTGAACTCAAAAAATGAGCGGGTGCGGATAATTGTGGTAAAAAAATAATTTGGGGGTGAACTCATAAAATGAGCGAGTGTAGATAACCGTCGTAAAAAAGAAATGATTTGAAGGTGAACTCATAAAATGAGCAGGTGTAGATAACTGTAGTATAAATATGATTTGGGGTGAACTCATAAAATGAGCGGGTGCAAATAACTGTAGTAAAAAAAAATTTGGGGGTGAACTCATAAAATGAGCTGGTGTAGATAACTGTTGTAAAAAATGATTTGGGGGTGAACTCATAAAATGAGCGGGTGCAGACAACTGAACTAAAAAATGATTTTGGGTGAACTCATAAAATGAGCGAGTGCAGATAATTGTACTAAAAATATAATTTGAGGGTGAACTCATTAAATTAGTAGGTGCAGGTAAAATATAAATAAAAAATTAAAATTAAAATTAGGGGGTACGGTGCATACGAGTGTACGCAAGTGTTACCCTCATATATATATATGGGAAAATCTTAAATGCACAGGGTGCACCTATCAAATTCCTGTGCACACGGTTTTAACCCATTTGCGCATATGACCCGCTTCGGCCCGTATACTTATATTCGGGTCAGTATATAAAGTCAACATTTTATTTTTTGTATTTTTTATTATATTGTTCACGCCCTTTTGTATTCCCGCTCTCTATCATCTTCTTCCTTCTTCGATAAGTTAGCACGATTACTCTCGCTTGTTATCTACTGTTTTCCGGCGATTTTGGTCTCTTTTTTCTCGTTATTCTCGTATTTCCGACGGTTATAGTGTTTTTCCTTATCGTGTTATCGTTTTCTGGCGGTTATATTGTTCGTTCACCACCACCGCGCCACCACTGTTAAGCTCTGTATCGGTTTCACTCTGTTCCTCTCCTTTTAACACTAGGTACTATGTTTTATTCTTATTTTTACTCTCTATTTCATTTTTATTTTATTTTTAGGGTTTAGATTTTTGTTTTACAGGTTTTTAATGTGAGTATGTTTCATCTGTTCTTTATATCTGTTGTGTTGTAGTTCATATCTCTTTTGGTTGTTGCTTATATCATCTTCTATATTTCTGCTTTGTTTATTTCTATTTTTTGTTGTTGCATGTGTTCTTTCATTTTTGAATTTTGTTAAATGTTAGATATAGTAATGAAATTCGTAGATAACCGCCGGAAAACCGTAGATAATATCCTGAAATTTGTAGATAATGTCATCTGAAAAGCGTAGATAACGATATGAAATTCGTAGAAAACCGTCTGAAATTGTATTATTACTGAAAGAAATTCGTAGATAACTGCCTGAAATTGCATGCTCTCCTTTGTTACGTGTATTTTGTATTCTAAATTTTGTGTATTTGTGGATATATTACTGAAAAGTGGTGGTTATATTACTGAAAAGTGTAATTGTGGATATTGAAAAGTGTTGTTATTCTTACTATTTTTTTATCAGTATTTTTTTTACTTTATCTGTTTTTTATAGTATTAGTGATCTTTCATCTACTAAATTTTGTTTTTGTTGTTGTTTTATGTAGTTTGATATGT
Organism: Galeopsis tetrahit; assembly: GCA_963675135.1. Taxonomy (NCBI): domain Eukaryota; kingdom Viridiplantae; phylum Streptophyta; class Magnoliopsida; order Lamiales; family Lamiaceae; genus Galeopsis; species Galeopsis tetrahit. The sequence goes on from OY776119.1 coordinate 94,351,662, forward strand.
TAAATTTTGTAAAGTGTAAGATTTTGGTTACTGTTTTATGAAAACTGTTTGTTTCATGTTGTTTAAAGTTTAAATGTGGATATTGAATACTTTTATTATTCTTAATTTATTTTTTTATGAGTTTATGTTTTTGTTATTTAATGTTTTATGTAGTTTGTTACTGAAAAGTGTTGTTTATTACTAAAAAGTGGTGGTTATATTATTGAAAAGTGTAATTGTGGATATTGAAAAGTGTTGTTATTCTTACTATTTTTTTATCAGTTTTTGTTTTCATTTTATCTGTTTTTTATAGTATTAGTGATCTTTCATCTACTGATTTTTGTTTTATGTTGTTTGCTATGTTAAATTTTTGTAAAGTGTAAGATTTTTGGTTAGTTTTATGAAAACTGTTTGTTTATTATTAGTTTGCTATGAAAAGTGTTGTATACTTAATGAATTTTTATTAATAAGTGTTGTCATGCTATTTGTTGCAGTCAAATTTCTGAAATGAGGACAAAAGAGTTTGCCTCTAGATCAAGTGCTAAGAGGAAATGCCAAGATATACTTTATTCTAGGAGAAAGAAGAGTAATCAAGTTCTGAATGATCCATTACCTGTACCTTCTGTTCCATTACTTGAACCGAATCCTGTTTCTAAGAAACAGAAATCTATTTCAAAGGATTCTTTGAAAGTATATGTGAATGTTAAAAAGGAGCCCAGGTAAATTTATTTAATTTATTTTTCAATTTTTGTTTTTTTTTTTTTTGTTTATTCTTAACTAACATTTATTCCTTTTTTTTTTTTTTCAGTCCTCAGTTTGACTTTACATGTAGGCCAAAGGGACTTATTTCTTTAATTGAAACTTTTAATGAAAAACAGAAGAATGATATAAAAAGTGTTGGATTTGGAGGGTTGTTGAAGCTGTATAATTCTTGTATGGATAGGGGGATTTTGAAGTGGCTAGTTGATAATTTTAACGATGTCAGTCAAATGTTTGAATTAGACAACTTCCGTTCTTTTTCTATTACTGCAGATGACATCTATGATGTCTTTTGTATCCCCCGGATACCTTGTTGTCCAGTCCCTTTTTTTAAAAGGAATGATGAGAATGATTATTTAAAACACTTTAAAACTTCATACAATATCTTTCCTGGATCTTCTCTTCCATCTATGGAAAAAGTGTTGCGTAATCATTTTCCGAATGGGGGTGCTGATTTCATTAGGGTGTTTATTCTCTATTCTTTGTTAAGCTTTCTTACTCCTACCCCCAATCGGATGGTTTGTACAAAGTATTTGAAAGCTGTTGAGGTTATTGAGAATATCCCTAAGTTCGATTGGTGTACCCTTGTACTCGAAAAGATTTGTGAAGGAGTTAGATCCTTTAAGAGTGGGAACACAGTAACAAGTGGTTGTTTGATGGCTCTTAAGATTATATATTTTCATAGAGTTAAATGGCAGGGGAGAGCAGCAAATTATAAAATTCCGTTGATTCAGCATTGGTTAACTTTTGAAGTAGAGAAGAGGTGTAAGGAAGAGTCCCGATCTGGAAAGTATGGTTCAGGAGAACTAATTGTTGGTCTGTATCCTTTTACCAATAATGGTTTTTCTCGGAATATGTTCTTTATTCATACTGAACCAAGTGACAATAAATGTAAGTTTTTTTCTGAAGATCATCCTAAAGATAAGGAATCTGTTGAGCATATTTTGAAATCAGCTAAAGTAAGTGGTGGAAAATTCAAGGTATGTTTTTCTTCTGAAATTTGGTGACTTGTTTATTTTTATAGTGTTGTTTATTATTATTGAAAAGTGTTGTTTATTATTATTGAAAAGTTGTGTCTATTATTATTGAAAAGTGTTGTTTTGTATTACTAAATTTTTGTTAATTCAAAATAATTGAAAGTGGTAACTGTTTATTACTAAAAAGTGGAAATAGTTATTAGTGAAAAGTGGTGTCTATAATTAGTGAAAAGTGGTAACTGTTATTACTGAAAAATGGTAACTGTTATTACTGAAAAGTATTTTGTGACTCTTGTTTATTTTTAACTGTTATTACTGAAAAGTGGTAACTGTTTATTTTATTTTTTTTGTATTTTTGTAGGATGTACATGATTTCTTGACATCTTTTAAGAAAGATGCCAATGAATTCAGTAACAAGTACTTGTCTGGTTTTATTGATATTAGTGAAGAGAATCCTGTGAAAAAAGATAATCCTGACACTCCTTCACCCCCTATGGATGCTGGTTTTTTCAAAGTTGTTGATCAAATAGTTGCCAATTTCTTATCTAACAAAGAATTGGCAGAAAAGATGGAGGGTTTGAACAAGGAATCTAATTTTTCTTTCGACACTTCAAGATATGGATGGGATTCGTCCACACTTGAAGATGTTGTTGCTAATGATTTTTTGAATGAGGCCGATTTTTGTGGTGGTGACATTGTTTCTGATTTTGGAGCTGGTAATGTAAGTGAAAAAGTTACTGAAAAAAACAGTGTTGGAGTTGGGTGTGTCAATGAAGAAGTTCCTGAAAAGGACAATGTTGGAATTGGTTGTGTGAATAAAGAAGTTCGTGAAAATGATAATGTTGAAGTTGGTTGTCTTAATGAAGTAATTGATGACAAAGATACTGCTGCTGAAAAAGATGATGCTGGTGTAAAAGATAATGTTGCAGAATGTTTTGAAGAAGATAATGTTGCAATAGGTGCTGTTCTGAAAGAATGTGCAGATATGGATAATGAGTTTGTTGGTGATTGTGTGAGAGACAATGACACTGATTATGATGTTCTTACTCCTGAGTTTTCTTTCATAACTGAAGATGTGGGATATGTTTCTGATTTTATGAATAATCACAAACGAGAGCTTTCTGGAATGCAACAATATGAAAAAGAGTTGGTGGATTTGTGTTTTTGTTCATTAGATGACAAGGCTGTTCAGTTGTAAGTATATATTTATGTTTTTATGAATTGATATTATATTAAATTTTGTTATTATAATCTAATTTGAGTTTTTTTTTTTTTTATGTTTTGTCAGGGAAAATTACTTTTTCTTTGATTTGAATAACTTTGTGTTGAAGGAAGATGTTGTAACACTTATTCCGCCTCAGTGAGTTGTGAATTGTGTTATTAATGCATGGGCAATCATTTTAAATGAAGATGGTGTTGTAGGCAACGAGAAGAGTCGTTTTGTTTTTAATCTTGATCACTCTGTAAGTTACTTTTAATTCTGTTTTTATTTTATCTATTAGTGAAAAGTGGTAATCTATATTACAGAAAAATGGTAATCTATATTACTGAAAAGTGTTGAGTATTGTTATTCATAAACTTGTATATTTTTATAGAAGTGTTGAGTATTGCTATTTAAAAGTGGTAATATATATTACTGAAAAGTGGTAATATATATTACTGAAAAGTAGTATTATGTTTTATTGAAGAGTGTTACAATCTGTAACTTTTGTTATTTTACTTTTAATTTTTCAATTTGTAGGGATCTTTGCAAAGCTACATGGAGAAAAAGATTACTAGAGAACAAATGATTGTGGATATTCATGAATCTTGGAATCAGTGGCTTACTGTGACAAGAAGAAATATTGATACTGTTGAATTGGTAATTTTTTTCTTTTCATTTTAATATTTTGTATAATTTAAGATTAATTGTTTATTTACTAATAAATTTATTGTTGTTATGCAGATTTTCATTCCCTTTGTTATTAGTGATCACTTTTCATGTATATGCATTAACTTTCCTGACAAGAAGATCCAGTTCTTAGATAACAGGAAGTATACTGAAGAGAAAGCTTTAAAGCCTTTCTTAACTTGTTCAAAAATGATGGTAAATTTATGTTTAATCTATTTCTTTAATATTTTATATTTTACTCATTTTGGAATAACATAAATGTTTTTTGTTTTTGTTATTATAGGTGGTTGAAATGTCTAAATTATTGAAGAAAAGGAATCGCAAATTTGCAAGTGCTATTGCAAAATTTGAATATGAACAAGTTAAATTCACCTGGAAAGCTTCAAAGACGAGTTTTGATTGTGGTATCTTTTTAATGAATCATTTGAAATACTTCGATGGGACTGTTTATGAATCACCAAATTTGTTGAAGGTATGTTAATTTATTTTTTTACTTAACATTTGTTATGATTTTTTTATTTATTTATTTAATACTGATTTTAAATTGTAGGCTTGTGGTAGACGACGTCTGCGTGCAGAGTATTGTGTTAGCATTATACTTTCCCGTCACAATCAGAGCAGAGGTGATGTAATTTTAAAGCTGAAGGAGTTTTATGAAAACAAACCTCGTTTGATAGATTCAATATCTGCAAAAAGGAAGCATAATGCCAAGAAGAAGAACTGTGGAGAATTTTTATAAATAGTCTATATTAGTTGTAGGGATGTTTTAGTATAAATTTGAAGTTATGTATGTTGGTAATGTTAGTTTAATGTTGAATACTAAAGATTAGTTTTGTGTTTTAAATACTTTTGAAAGCATTTTGTTAATTAAAAGTGGTAATATTTTGTTTGTTAAATTTTTTAATCTCTGAAAAGTGGTAATTTATTTGAAAAGTGGTAATTTTAATTACTGAAAAGTGGTAATTTATTAAAAAAAACTTTTTTTTTTAAATTGGTAAATTTTATTAAAGAAAAGTTTTTCTATTTGTAATACAAAAGTGATTTTTCGTGTCACAGAAAAGTGTATTTCCTTTTTGGAAGTATAGATATTATAAATTTAAATTATATTTAATTCGTATTAGACCAATTTATAAAATATAAATGATTTTTTGTAACTTGTTATGTTGTAGCGTAGTCGGTATTAGTTAAGTATGTTTTGTCATATAGATACACAGTTCGAGTCTAATTGTTGACTTTTTTTTTATATTTATTTTCCCGCACTTTAATATACTCATTATTTTACTTTTGAGGCTTTTAGGTTGTCATTCATATTACCTGCGCGATTTTCAATTTTCTTTTTCTACACGCAACACGATCGCTCCTTTCTGTGAATATCAATTGTATACAGTGATTCAATTTTCACCAACGATCGGGGTAGTTTTCTGTGATAGACTGATTGTTTCATATACAGAAGTTTATTCAGGATGTTTGATGAAATTGAAAAAGGTATCGTTCACTGTTTTTTACGGTTTTTGATTAAATACACTGTTTTTTTTGTTGTTTTTCAGATTTTTTGATTATAATTTATTTTATTTACCTATTTATCTTATTTGAATTACTTTGTAAGAGTACAAGGTTGATGAAGTTCATCGATATATACTTTAGTTTGATTCCCTGTTTTTTATATTCTGTTTTTTTGTGTTTTCTGATTCGTATTAGTAGTTTACTGTAGTGTATTTGATTGTTCTTATGTTTTCTTACTTTATCATTGTTTTTTCATAAATAACATTCAATACTTTTCAGTAATAACATTCAACACTTTTCAGTAATAACATTCAACACTTTTCTATATTGAATTACACTTTTCGTAATAAACAGATGTAATTTCAATTTTTTTATTTAATTTTGCTGCAGGAAAGAGTATGATAGATTCATCAGAAAGAAGTGTTGATCAGCAGACTGATCAGTATCAGATAACTTACGATGAAGAAGATATATGCGACTTGACAATGATTAGAGATGATACATATGATGAAGAAAATATTGATTTAAGTAATGATCAAGGTATTTCTTATAACACCTTTTAATTATATAATAAAATCATTTATTTTATGTTAATTATTTTTCTATTTTTTATTACAGAAATCAACTCTGAAACAAATAGTGTTTGTAGTTCTTTAATTGGTATGAGAAGAAACACTGTAGATGAGGTTTATGAGCTTTACCGTATTCATTCAAGAGCTTTGGGTTTTAGTGTTCGAAAGTCTAGTTGTAGATTTTCTAGAGATAACAGTACTATACAGTTGTCGAAGCAGTATGTGTGTTCTTGTCAAGGAAAAAAATTGGAAAAGACTGATAGTTTAGGAAAAAAGAAAAAAAACTCACTGATTACTAGGACAGGTTGTAAGGCAATGATGAGGGCAAACTGGAATCGTGATGGTTTCTATGAGGTTGTTAAACATGTAGTTGAGCACAATCATCCATTGACAAGAGCTGAATGGAGTCATCTTCACAGATCTGAGCGTAAGATCACCAATGATAAGGCTAAAGCAATAGAAGACATGGTATCTTCGGGAATGAAAGCTACAGAGTCTTTTCGCTACATGGCACACACTGTTGGTGGAGAAGATAACATTGGTCATACTATAAAAGATCATATCAATTTTGTAACACGATGGAAAGCCAAAATAATCGAGGGTGGTGATGCAGCAAAACTGATTGAGATGTTAAGAGAACAAGCTTCAAAAGAGACTGATTTCTTTTATAAGGTTAGAATGGATAATGAAAGTAGGTTAGCACATGTTTTTTGGAGAGACACTATGATGAAGGAAGATTACAATATTTTTGGAGATGTCATGGTATTTGATACCACATACAGAACTAATAGATATGAGCTGATATGTGCTCCATTTGTTGGAGTAAATAACCATTGGAAGAATGTAATGTTTGGTTGTGCCTTTATTTCCGATGAGACGGTTGAAACGTTTGAGTGGCTATTTGATGTATTCAAGAAATCTATGTCTGGGAAAACTCCTGTTACAATTTTTAGCGATCAGGATCTTGCAATGTCAAAGGCTATTGAAACGGTATGATTTCTTGTTTTTAATACTGTAAAGGGTTAGTATTCAATACTGAAAAATGGTATATTATTGTGCTTTTTGTTTTTCTAGTTTTTGTTGTGTGTTTGGAATTCTGGTTTCGTCTTTAATTTCAGTTATTGCTTTCTTTCATATTTTGTTACTGTAGCTAGTCAGTTAATAGCCAGAGTAAAACCTCCCCTTATATATTCATCTTATGCTTAATTTAATATACTGAAGGAAACATAATACTGAAAAGTGGTAGTCTTTAACTCTAGAAAGTGTTTGTTTCATAAGACTGAAAAGTGGTAGTCTGTAATAATGAAAAGTGTTGTCTCATAATACTGAACAGTGTTGTTATTTCTTCAATTTTGTTTCAGACTTTTCCAAGAACAAGGCACAGATTATGCATTTGGCACATTCAAAAAAATGTTGTATCACAGTTTGGAGATTTGAAGTCTGATGAGGAATTCAAGAAAATTTTCAACAAGTGTTTGTTAGGTTGTAAAAATGAAGAATAGTTTGAAAGTTCCTGGAAGTCTATGGTTACCAACTATAACTTGGAGAATAATGATTGGTTTAATAGACTATACAGCTTGAAATTGAAGTGGTGTACTGCATTGAATAGAGATTTTTTTTCAGCTGGGATTCGATCTTCTCAAAGGAGTGAAAGTACAAATCATTCTATTGGTCTTAGTGCAAGTTTGACCACCAGTTTGACTGACTTTTATTCAATCTTTAAGGATGTAATTAATAGATGGAGAAGAGCTGAAAGGCAAGATGAGTTCACATGTTCAAGAGCACGTCCTGATAGTCTTTTTGCAATGGCTGGACTGTTGAAGCATGCTTCAGAGGTATACACTCTTACACTTTTTACAAATTTTCAGAAAGAATTCATGAAGGGTGTTTCTTCTACTAGTTCAGTGGTTTCAGTACTACAGGACACTACTACAGTATATAGAGTGTTATCACCTCATGGGAAGAAAGTAAATGAAGTCATTTTTGACAGCAGCATGAATTTAGTAACCTGTGACTGTTTGAAGTATGAAGGATTTGGTATTTTGTGTTACCATTCTTTGAGGATACTTATTATAAATTCTGTTCAAAGAATATCAGATCTTTATATTAGTAATAGATGGACAAAGATGGCCAAATCAGAAGTGTGGGAAAAATTTGGAAAAGAAGGACAGATTAGTGGTAAATTTTTTATGTCTGTACCATGGAGTCATGAAGTTACAAGGATATTCTATAACCTTGCTTTGAGAGCAGAAGGTAATGAGGAAAGTATGAAGATAATTGGAGAAGGTCTTAAAAGTTATTCATCTGCTATTGATGCAGTGAATTATACAGGAACTGTAAAAGGTGCAAGTTCATCATCAAAAATACTTGATCCACCTCGTATAAAGACCAAAGGCAGAGGAAAAAGAATAAAAGGACACTTTGAGACAAGTAAGAAGAGTGGAGAAAAGAAGAAGAAGAAGAAGAAGAAGAAGAAGAACAATGATCAGAAAAAAGAAAATATTTATGTTGTTCAATTTCAAGAATTTGGATCTAAAACTCCTAGTCCACAGTTATTTTAATTTTTAATTTTTTATATTTTTATGTTCTTTTTTACACGTATAAACTGATAAATATTTTTCATTTGTTACAGTGCTTTGACTTTAGTATTCTTAGTAATTTTATTCAAGTTAATGAAAGTGGTAACTAGTATTTATAAAAAAATGAAAATTAATATTATTGAAAAGTGGTAACTATTTGTATGAAAAGTGGCAGTCTTTAATACTGAAAAGTGGCAATAATTAAAACATGGTAATAAGAATAACTTTTTTTTAAATTTGGAATTATTAAAAAACAAAATAAGAATAACATGTTTTAGTTCTTTATTAAAGTGTCAATAATGGAGACGTTTTTTATTAAAATAATGAAAGCGTGTTTTTACTTTAATACAATGAAAGGTGGTAGTTGATAACAATAATATCTTCCGGACGATTCATATTCAAATCATCTCCCTCGTTTTTCGTTCCTTCTTCTCTTTTGAAGAATCATTCAGTTTCTAGAGTTTTCTTGTATTTTCGAATCAATTTTCATCTCCGATCTTCTACAAGTATTCTATTTCCACAAGTTCATCTACAAGTTTTCATCTCCGATCTTCTTCTTTGAGGTCAGTATTTATTTTCTCAAACTATTTCTTCATTTCTCTGTTTTAAAAAATTTTACAGTTCCTTTTTCTATTTCTTCAGTTAATGTTCTTTTCTATTTTTTGATCCAAATAACAGTCAAGTTTTATTTTAGTTCTGAGTTTATGTTTCTGATTGTTTACGAGGTTTGTATTTTTTTTTTTGCGAAATGTTAATAATTCGTGGAAAGATATATGCAATTTAGGTTAATAAAGTGTTTTGTGTTTGTTTTTTCGTTCGATCCACAATAATCATATTTTTCTGATTTTTTTTTTTAATTATAGGAATTTATTTTTGACAGTAAAAATTGTGTTCTGTAATGTTTAATAAAAATAAAAATGTATTTGAAATGTATTTTTTTTTTAGATATGAGGACTAAAAATTCTGCTGGGAGATACAGCATTGAAGAAAATCATGTTGTTGCATCTAGTTCTAAACATCCAGTTCCAAAGAAAAGAAAGGTTAATCAAATTGATGGTGCTGAGAGGTATATATTATTTTATAATTTCAATTTTTTAGTTATTTTAAGTTCATGTAATCAATTTTTGTATGTTTTTGTTTGTTTGTTTTTTTGCAGCTTGTTTGATTGTACATGTTGCCCAAGTTGTCTTCTTACTGTTATAAATTCTCTAAATTCTAAACAAAGGGAAGATATTACAAGGATAGGTTTTGGTGGTCTTTTACACTTGAAAACAAGTTATTTAGATAGAAATATGGTTTCGTGGTTAGTTCAAAATTTCAATCCCATTAGCCATATGGTAGAGTTAGACAGTCTCCGTTCCTTTCCAATAACTGCTGATGATGTCCATGATGTTTTCATGCTTCCCCATAATCCTATACTTCCTCTTTCTTTTTACAAAAGAAATGATGAAAGTGCCATTATTGAAAGTTTTAAGAGTTATTATATTATTTTCCCTGGTCAGTCAATTACATGTATTACAGATGCTATGATGCACAAATTTCCTGATGGTGGTGATGATTTTATAAGAATGTTCGTTTTTTATGCTTTGTTATCTTTTCTCACTCCTCCATCAAATAGACTTATTTCCATGAAATATTTAAAACCACTTGAGGTCATTGAAGATATAAATAAGTTTGATTGGTGCTCTTTTGTTCTCCAAAAGATGTGTGATGGAATTAAGTCTTATAAGTCTAGAAAAAGCAAAAAATTTGTTTCTGGTTGCATGTTGCTCCTTCAAGTAGTATATATGCATAGGCTTAAGTGGCAGGGATTCCCTGAACCTATCACACTTCCTTTGATTCAACACTGGGCAACTGAGAGAGTGAAAGAAAGAAGCAAACAAGAATCTGAAGCTGGGAAGTATGGATCAGGAGAATTAGTTATAAATGTTTATCCAATTTCTTCAAATGCTGTGAAGTTTGATGAAGGTTTGAAAGGAAAGCAGACTGTTGGTCAACCAAAGTTTAAGGTAATTTTCTTTTATAAAGTATAATTCTTCTTTTTTGAAAAGTGATATATATGTACTTGTTGCAAGTTAAAATTTGTATACTGGAAAGTGGTAATCACTGAAAAGTGTTAATTTTAACACTGAAAAGTGTTGACTCTTAACACTGAAAAGTGTTGACTATTAACACTGAAAAGTGTTAATTTTAACACTGAAAAGTGTTGCCTCTTATTACTGAAAAGTGTTGATTCTTAACATTAAAAATTGTTCTTTTTTTAGTGAATGTTAATACATTATTTTTATTTGTAGAATGTTGATGAGTTCTTTACATCGTTGAGGGAAGATGCAAATGAATTCACTTCCAAATACATGAATGGTTTGATTGAAATTAGCAAGGAAAATCCAGTGAAAAAGAAAGGAACAGATTCAAACAATTCTTGACCTCCAATGGATGAAGAATTTTTTAAAGCTGTAGATGAAATGGTCACAAACTTTGAAATGACTAGGAAATTGGCAGATTACATGCCTTCTTTTAGGCTCTTGACACCGTCTCCTGAAGATATTTCAAAATATGGATGGACCGAGTCTGTTTTGAAAGATCTTTTTGCAGATGAGAATAGGAAGGATTGTGGTACCTCAAATGTGGAGGATGTTCACGATAGCGGGGATTCGACTGATGAATGTTCCGATGAAGATTTAAATGAAACTTTGATCTCCATTTCTTCAAAATACAAAAGTGTTGTTTCTGAAATCGATGATGAAGAGTTTTCATTTTTGAAAGAAGATCATGGTTATATTTCCGATTTCATGATTGGACATCAATCTTCTCTTATTAATATGAGAAAGTCTTACAAGGAGATTGTTGATTGGTGTTTCTGCAATTCAAATGAGAAAGCATTTTCATTGTGAGTATATGTTTATTTTTTATTTTTTATTATTAATTACTGTAATATATACTGATATTTTTACTTTATTTTTTCAGGGAAAATTTCTTCTTCTTTATTGATGATTACTATCTTAAAAAAGAAGATATTCAATCTCTTTCCCCATGTCAATTTGTTAAGCAGCCTGTTATAGATGCGTGGGCCATAATTCTGAATGCAGATGAGTGCTTTGATGGTGTACGCAGTCGCCTCATTTTCAATTTGCAGCACTCTGTAAGTTTTTTTTTTTTTTTTTTTAATTACTTTTTTTTAGAGTACTATTTTATATTATTTTTAACTATTAACGATTTCTTTATTATTTTTCAGTCTACTATTCAAAGATTTTTTGACAAGAACATCAGTAAGACTGTGTTCATTTCTGAAATACACCGATTCTGGAATAAGTGGCTTGGTTTGTTCGATCTTAATATTGAACTTGTTGAAATGGTATATATTTTATTTTTTTTAGTATGCAAAGATTATTATTTTATTAAATAGTAGATTTATTTTATGTATACTAACATTTTGTTTTTCTGTAGATTTTTATTCCATTTTGTTTGAATAGCCACTATGCTGCTGTAGTAATAAATTTCACAGATCAAAAAATACAGTTTTTAGACAATATTGTCTATAAAGATGCAACAATCCTGAAGCTTTTCACTGATTGTGTTGATTTGCTTGTAAGTTATGAAATCAATTTTTTTTTTTTTTTTAAATTATTATATCATTATATCTAAAGTTTAATATATTTTTTTTTAATGCAGGTTCATGAAATGTCTTTCTTCTTAAAGTTAAGGAATCACTACAAAGCAGATGAAATGAAGAATTATATGTTTGAAGAAGTTAATTTTGAATGGAAAGGTTCAAAGGGGAAAAATGATTGTGGAGTGTTCTTGATGGACCATTTGAAAAATTTCAATGGTGTGCCTTACTATTCACCATCTTTGAAAAAGGTATTTTTTTTTTAAATTTATTATTTTAAATCTGCTGTTCTTCTTTCAATTTCAGTGTTTAATATTTTGTTTGTCCTTTAAATATAGGCAAGTCTAAGAAGATGTTTAAGGGCTGAATTATGTTCTAGCATTCTACTGTCTGACATGAATCACTATAGAGTTGATGTCATTAAAAATTTGAAGGTGTTTTATGAGATGAAGCCTCAGTTGATCAAAGGAAAAGGAAAAGTTTAGAAAAGAGATGTTGGTGATATGATGTTGGAGATGAATTTTGTGTGCTTTGAAGAAGATTTTACTATTCAGTGTGCTATACTTTTATGATGAATACCTATTTTATGATGTTTTTTTATGTTGATTTTGGACAATTTGTTATTTAGTTTCATTATTAGTGAAAAGTGTTGATGTTGATGTTTTCGTATGAAAAGTGTTGTTTATTATTACTGAAAAGTAGTGTCTATTATTACTGAAAAGTGAAAATAGTTATTAGTGAAAAGTGGTGTCTATAATTAGTGAAAAGTGGAGTCTATTATTAGTGAAAAGTGGTTTTTATTATTATTTAAAAGTGTTACTAAATTTTTTTAATTCAAAATAATCAAAAGTCGTAACTGTAATTACTGAAAAGTGGAAATAACTATTAGTGAAAAGTGGTGTCTATAGTTAGTGAAAAGTCAGGTCTATTATTATTGAAAAGTGTTTTGTAATACTAAATTTTTTTAATTCAAAATAATTAAAAGTGGTAACTTTAATTACTGAAAAGTGGAAAAAGTTATTAGTGAAAAGTGGTGTGTATTATTTGTGAAAAGTGGGGTGTATTATTAGTGAAAAGTGAGGTCTATTATTATCGAAAAGTGTTGTTTATTATTACTGAAAAGTGGAGTCTATTATTAGTGAAAAATGGTTTTTATTATTATTTAAAAGTGTTACTAAATTTTTTTAATTCAAAATAATCAAAAGTGGTAACTGTAATTACTGAAAAGTGAGGAAAAAAAAATGTTTAAGGACACAGGGTTCGAACCTGTGACCTTATACTCCTTTCAAAACATTGTAACTGCCAGTCCAGCGGTTACTTTGTTTGTCAAAATTCGCGTTTGTATCTTATATTTTATTGACTGGTCGCATAGTGTGCACGTGCACACTATGCACCAGAGACCAACCCTATATATATATATATATAACGAACACCAACTTTGTTGATTCTACTCAAGTTTAAAAGTATTACAACAAATTCATAATAAAACAAGAGAGTTTTAAAAATTTTAAAAACGTGGATAATTAACTGGAGAAGATAGAGAGTGTGTGTTTGAGAGAGAGGTTAAATATGGCTAACCTTACGACACACAGTTTCCCGGCCATCACTCAAAAAATGAAGATTCAACGTAAATCAGTTGACCTTTTTTATTTTATTTTTTAAAAGTTTGGGAAATCAATCTCCCATCCCATGGTTCAATATTTATATATTTAATTAATTCGAGCTGGCTGCAGGTTCATTAATTGACACCATGTTTATCCATGCATGGTCATGACCGAGTCATCAAATATAAAATTCATTTCTCACTCCTCCATCTACTCATTTTACACCACAATCCAAATTTATCTTTTTTCACACTTTATCCATAACCACCACAACCACAAACAACCTTTAATAAATTATTTCTTTTATAATATAATAATTATATCTATTATTAATTCTTTATAATATTTTCACAATATTTAAAAAATATATACAGTTATTTAATATTAAAAAATTCATAACTACAATAAAAAATTACCATAGACTTAAAAAAAAAATTACAACATTCAATAATAAAATTTCCATTACAAAAATTGAAATACAACTGAAAATAAATAAATCGAACTACAAATAATTACATAATTCCTGTTAGCGTTTCACGTAAACCTGTAACAGTTTCACTTAAGCTTGTTACCGTTTCACGTAAACCTGTAACCACTTAAGCTTGTTACCGTTTCACATTGCCCTGTTACCGTTTCACTTAAGCTTGTTACCTAGGGCTGAAAACAAGCCCAAATAAACCAAACACTACTATGTACAAGCTCGGCTCGAATTTCAAGGCTATGAAACTCGGCTCGGCTCGAGCTGAAGCGAGCCACAAATCTGGTGTTTGAACTCGGCTCGAATGAAGGTGATTTTGTTCATAAGCTGCTCGGCTCGGCTCGATGGTGACACAATGTTGCAGTCAACTAAAACCTTCAGGCTGTAGTACACTTTTTCTGCACTTTGTTGTCCTTTTTTCTGCAATGCTGCTGAGCTGTTGTACTTTTTTGCTGCAATGTTGCAGCTGCAGTCCCATTTTTCCTGCTATTGTCCTGTTTTCTTTATTTTTAATCAGTAAACAAGCAATATATTAAAGGGGTATGTGAGAAATTGCTATAAGGCATGTCCCAAAATACAATAGTTGAGAGCAGAAGCAAAAGGTATGAAAAAACCAAAAGAAAAAGTTACAGCAACCTTACCTTATTCCTTTAAACTCCTGGATTGATAAACCAAAAGAAAAAGTTACATTCTGGGTTGATAAATCCATTTCTATAATTGAAGTTTGAGCACCTAAGCTCTTTTAAATCCAATCAGCTCCAAAGTCAAATGACACAATGCTTATAAATGGTAATTAAATCTAGCACAAATTGCACAATCGGTAATAAAATAAGTAAGCAACTCAAATATTCTATTTAATTGAGAAACAATGAACAAATCTGATAATTAAACAACTCCAAAATTTATTAATAAAACTGAGTCTCATTACACCAAAGAAAAAAAACTGCATAATCTAATAAAAAGCTTAATATATGATACTCCAACTTGTTGAACACGTTCATAGAGATTACCTACAAAAAATAAGATGACAAAATTAAGAATATTGTTTTTATTGTATAATTGTATAAGTAAAACTAGATTACCTCCAACTTTACTTTATGTAGCATCACTTAAGTTAACTTTTTGCATGTCCTCATCATCAAGCTACATATATATAAAAATTTATGTTATTTAACATAATTTCATTCTTTAAAAATACAATTGTGTATAAAGTAAAAATACCTCTTCAAGTTTTGTAACCTTCCACTCAGAACGCAACCAATCCCCTGTACATATAATTGCTTGAACAGTCTCAGGCTTTAAAGAACTTCGATATTGATCAAGAACTCTTCCCCCAGCACTAAAAACAGATTTCGAAGCAACAGTTGTTATGGGAATAGATAATATATCTCGTGCCATATTAGATAGGGTCCGAAACTTCAAAGTATTCATTTTCCACCAATCCAAGACATTGAAATCAACATCCAATTCTTTATTGCAAATATACAGGCCTTCTTCAAGGTAGATATCCAATTCAGATTTGTTAGGAACAACAGAATCTAATTCTTGTGCCCACAAGTCAAATTCTGTTCTACCTTTAGTTTTACCCCTTATTCTTCCTCCACCAGAATTTTCAACCAAGAACCTTGCCTCTTTTGTATTATTACTTGATCTTGTTTAATTTTATGAATTTTAGTTTTTTTTTTGTTAAGTAGATAAGTGAAAATCAGAAATTATCTAAATAAAATATAACATACGAGTAAAATTTTGACAAGTGGCATGTTTGGATTGTTTTGGGATAAAAAATTACCTCCATGGGGCCCACACTGGAGCCCACAATGCTTGATTATCCTTGGTTGTCCGTCTACCAAGGTCATCCCAATTAAAATCATTTTCATTTTTTTTTTGTCCGCATATGTATGACCTAGGCGTGAATTGACCGATAAACATGGTCTCAAAGGTCCTAATTAGCTGTGCACGGCAGGCTCTATATATATATAAAACATGCAACTTGTTGTTTCAAATTTCAATATTACTACTTTCTCATAACAATTAATGTTTACACTACTTACTATATAGTAATTTGGATCTAGGTGGTATCGATATGACTAGATCATTGACTTTTAAGTTTTAAAAATAATTAAAGCAGATTATATATATCACAAGATATGATTGGGGTGGGGGTGGGGGTGCATCCGGCTTAGGTGGTATCTGCAAACAAAATTATATATACACTCAAAATCACTTTCTTTTTTTTAAATGAATCAAAAAATTGAGTTTGAAAACATCTGTGCTTGATCAATGGAAAACTTGGTACCTCGAGTCTGAACATTTTTTAAACAATTTAGTTTTTCATTCACTATATATATAATTAGTTGTTCTTACTGAATTGTACTATTAGTTGTTTTCATTGATCTGTGTTAATTAGTTGTTTAAACTAAATCAGAATTTGTAGTTTGTAGTGGGGGTTGTGCATGTGTTTGGTGGCACATTTCTCTTTCTGAAGATTTGATTGTATTTTCTGGTCTATATATATTTTTTCTGTTATTGGACTAAAAAGTCAAATATGTTAAATTACGTGGAGAGTACAAGCACCTTATAATATTAGCTAGCTAGAAATGCTCCATCAATTGAAATACGATGGAGATGGAAATCTCTACTAGTTGATATGGCAGCTCCACATTTTCTGAAATTAATGTTGGAAAAAAACATGTAAAGAAAGAATCTAAACTATAAATCGTCTCTCAGATGTTTGATGTTAGTTTTGTTGTAGCTGGCAAAGAATGTTTAACGCCTCTACAGTTTCTCAATTACAATTACAATTACAATATACAATACTACTATTGTAGTATACATCCTTCATTTTCTGTCATTCTTAGAATAAAAACTGCCCACAAAACGACTCGAGTAGAGAAAGAAGCCACCATAGAAGCAGCATACACATATTGTAAACAAAATACTCAATCTTATAAGCATCAATAGTTACCAAAAGATCTTCACTAGTCAATCTCCATAATTTAGGATTCGGGGCTACCGATGTTTTCTTGGCTTTGTTGATCTCTTGAGGCTTGTCTTTTACACCCTTTTTTGTGCCCTTGAATAGATTTACCACCCTGGGAATTTTTAGTAATTCCATTATCACAGTAGTTGAGGCTGTAATTACTAATGTTACCAAAGCAGGATTTTGAATAGCCAAAAATGAGAGGCAGGGTATCAGAGTGGAGATGAAACGTGGACGATTCTTTTCGCATGAACAGACGAAGGTTTCGTTGGTGTTCCCTGCTCTATTAGGCTCCATGATGCTCATGATCTTACCTCAATAAGACACATCATTGTTTTTCCTCTGTTTGTTCAAAGCAATATACGATGAATTCTTGAATCTACTGTTTCTGTTGCTTAAGATGATGATTCGTGTAGGCTTGTAAGCCATGCTTTTGTCCAAGTTCGACAGGGGCTCGATGCTCGCACTCATCACCATACGCACAAACTTAACCATGATTTAATGGCTCAATCTTTTGTCTGGAACAGCACAAGTGAGATGGAGAAGTGGAAGAGATGAAGGGTTGTAAACCGGGAAGGTGAATAGAGTGTTACAGTCTTTGGAGTTTCCGATGTTTTCTGCCTTGATGTTTCAGGAAAATTTGTTTGTTTCTGCATTGCATTTCAAGGCATTCTTTTCTTGTTTTTGTCTGAATGATGTTTTGGTCATCTGAAATCCTGTTATGATACCAGCAATTGATAATAATTCTGAATACATTGTGGAGAAAGAAGCTTCATTATTTTGATGGGCGCGGAGTACAAACACTTTCACTACCCGACGAGTCAGCTGGTACAAGCCGTACGTAAATGAAGGCATCGCGTTCGTATGTGAGAAGCAGGGAGTGCGGGGTGAAGGCATCGATCCTGAAAGAGGTTTGATATTCCACCATTTTTGCTAGCATCACCAGGAAGAGCAGAGGAAGTAAGGTATTGAAGCTAAAGCTAAATCTCTCCTATTTATAGTACTGGGAGGGATATGTGATGGAGAGTGAATCTGGGATTTGAATATTATTAAATAATTATTCTTCATTGTATCAAGATTCGGGTATTTTGTGAATCACGGCACGCTGCATCAATGTATTAATTTCCTGTAATGATTGAACAGGCATTCACATGGTAAGGGCCTATATCAAAATGCCGCATATGAATTATAATATGCTCAAACTAAAGTATAATTAATTAATGGGAGGGATTAAAGTTTTTGGTTGGACGTTTTTTGATATGGATTCAATTGAGTCATGCACATCTTTATATATGTGTCTCCCCTACATGTAAAAGTTATTATCGAATGAATATCTTACACAACTCTATTTTGAAACACGAAAAATAATTCAATTAATTAGAAAAGATAAGAATACATTCAAGCATCAACACTATTCATTCATAGGTGAAAAACAAAACAAGAAAAGAGCTCAATGGAGACGAAAAGCTATTCAACAAAACATTAAGTTATGAAATAACTGATGGCAGCAGTATTTGCCTTAATTCTTTTGTAACAACAATAAATAAATACAAACAAACAAATTCACCATGATCCATGTCCCAAATTACTTACTGAATACTAAAATACCATAAACCTGTGGTATTATTGGATCCGCTTTGCTTCCTAACACCTCCAATTCTTCCATCAGGAACACAAGTACTGCTAATGGGGGAGAACAGAGTATTAGTAAAGGAATAAGCCCTGTCATATGCTTTAATTTGAGCTATATATATATGGAGGTAACCAAGAAACACATCAATCAATAATTACATAACATAATGAGTTTGTCAACTCGTATGAATGAATAACAATATATAAATGCACACTAATTTTGTTGATTCTAATCAAGTTTTAAAAGTATTACAAAAAATCAATGAGACAGTCGCATGAATTTAGACAAACGTGGGTAATTAACTAGAGAGTAGAGAGTGTGTGTGTGTGTGTGGGTGTGAGAGGTTAAATATGGCTAACCTTAATTATGAGAGTTTCCCATCAGTCATAAAATGAAGAATCAACGTTAACACACCAATTGCTAGGTGCCGTTTGCTTTGCACAAGTCACAACTGACGGGTTGCAATCCACTAGCCGGATCTCTCTTTTAAGTGAAAAACAAAAAAAAGGTAGGTCAGGGATCTCTTGTAATTTGTAGCAGTTTTTAATTATTAATTTCTCAAGGCCTGACGGTAGGGTGCCTGTCCACTTCACAAGGTCAGTGTCTTCAATTGAAATATATTCAAGCCTCCTGAATTCCCCTTGTTTTACTTGCCACTCTTCCCCTCGAAAGGCATAGCATTTCAGTTTCAGCACTTTAAGACATGTCAATTGAGCAATGATGTTCATGTCTTCCCAGGGATATCCAAGGCCACTCAGAGTTAACTTTTGAAGATATTCTGGGAAGGAAAATAAAGGAGCTGTTGCAAACATGAGTTCAGGATTCGCGACGACAAATTGGACTGACCATAGTTCGTTGAGATGGGATATATCATTACAGAAGCCCAGTGGCTCAGCAGAACCAGGCATCAACTCAATTTGAACTCTTAACTTCTCGAGATTAGGGACACTTCCAAGAACACGCTCAGTACAAGTGTGAGCACCCACATCTAAAAGTTCCAACAGGTTCATTAAGACAGTGTCAGGAGGGGGATCTGGTAAGTTTCTTCCCATGATTTGAAGAGACACCAACTCTTGCAACTCCCATATCTCCACCGGAAGATATGACTCAGATATGGAGGACCTGATGCTCTGATGTGATTGGACTAACAAAAATCGAAGGCTCCAAAGTTTGGATATACAAGAAGGGAGGTTTTCATTGCAAGTGAGAGCAAGGTACCTTAACTGAAGTAGCCTCAGTACCTCTTGTGGGAACTCGTAGAAACGGATGGTAAGAGCATATAGTACCTTGAGCAATCTTAAGCCAAAACATATAGGTACTTGATATTGATGATATGGGCCTGTACATAGGAGTGAACGTACGTGGGGCATGGATGCAATTGAGTCACGTACATCTTTGATACTGAGAATGGAGTTCTTATAGATGGAGAGACGCCGTGCACTTTGTAAACCTTCTGCCCCAGCGTCTTTATAGCTATTTAAGACAAGGAGGAACTTTTCATTCCAAGCTTCAATTTTGCACAGATACCAGAACACAGAATGAAGACTACAAGCTTTAAGTTTTTTATAAGAAACGCAGCTCCACTGGGTTCCCAAAGCAACATTATCAGACACAATGCCATCTAATAAGCCATCAATATATCCTTGTAAAAAATTATGCGTAACACCAAGAAATCCATCAGCACTCCACAAGCTGAGAAGCTTGGAAACACGAATGTCATCATTTTGAGGGAAAGCTCCCAAATAGAGAAAGCATGCTTTTAAATGTTTATCTAAGTTGGTGTAGCTTGGACGTACTACGTCTAATATTTGCTCATATGCTTGTACGAATGTGGAATTTGTTTTGTTTGCTGCTACCTGCTTCCAGTGCTCTGGCGTGATCTCAGCTTTGGATAGGAGGTCAGCAACGGTGAGGATCAGAAGAGGAAGGCCTTCACAATTCTCTGCAATCTTCTTTCCAGCTTCCACAAGTTGATGATCAGTGCACCTCTCTTTTTCACCAAATATCTTCTCTCGAAGAAGATCCCAACTTTCATCTTTATTCAGGAACGGCACTTGGTAAATTCTACCGCCATAAGATGTGATTTTGTTTATCCTAGTTGTCACCAAGAAATAGCTATCTTCAGAGGTTGACAATAATTTTTTTAAAATATTAGGAGACCAGGGTTCTCGGTCCCATACATCATCCAACACAATGAGGCATTTCTTAACCTCGAGAATGTAGCGCAAATAGTCAGCAGCTATATCCTCCTCCTGTCCTGCCATTTGCACTTTATCCCCATTGGGCATTTGAGCTAGAATAGCATGCATAATATCTTTGATGTCATATTTTGGGCCCAACCTCACAAAGATGCGACATTGGAAGTTGGCGGAAATGAATGGATCATGTAAGATTTTGATAGCAAGAGCAGTCTTACCTATACCTGCCATACCAACAATAGCGGCAATTCGTGATTTCCCAGATTCACGAAGAAGGTAATTTCTTATTTGGAAAAAGAGATGTGTTGATCCAACCATATTTGAGATGGTGAGAGGAGGATGTCCTCCTCCAGTTGTTGATGATACAGCAGCAGACAAGCTGGGTTCCTCCCCCTCCTCCACAGAGATTGAAGCTGCAGCAACTTTATTTAACCACCAAATTATAAGCTCCACTTTGGTTTTGACAAACCAATTTGATGATGAGATGCTTCTAGTGAATAGAGGAGCATAATCATCATCTTTATCACGACCACGACGTTGAGGCAAGAGGTTGTCTATCTCTTGAATGTAGTCCTCTTTGATCCCCAAGAATCTTGAAGCAGCTTTTGTTGCTAACCAAACCTTATACCCACTTCTCGTTAGTCTTGCCCCAGATTCTTCTTCTTCTTCTTCTTCAGACCAGGGGTTTGTTAGCTTGTCCATTTCCACCATCTTTAGTACAAAGGCATCAATATCTTGTTCTATTCCCTCCAGGTTTAGTGAATTAGCTGGAGATTCAGATTGTGAAAGATGGGAATCCAGCACATCCTCAAATTTAAGTGCTGCCTCAATTATCTGTGCTTCAAGACTCTTGAGCCTCCTATCCTCGACGCAATCCCTGAAGTAGTCTTGCAAGGTTTGCAAAATTTCGATGGCCTCCTCCACACCGTAGTGTGCAAATATTATCAACTGTCGAGTGCGTGAATCAATTGAAATAGGATGATGAGATGAATTTACAAGGTAGTAAAGTGTGAGTCTAAGAGGATTCACAGCAACAAAACCCATCCTTATAGTATTCTCATATATTCTATCTCTCCTCTGCCTCAAATGTTTACTTGTTATTCTCTCCCTCTCTCTCTCTCTCATTTTTTCTTGATCAAATTATGACAACAGAACAAACAACACCATCTAAATAATCATATCAAAATAATACTCCCCAATTCAGTTTTCACCTTTTTTTTTTTTTTTTTTTTAAGTTTGGCAAATCAATCTCGCTCCCTCCCATAGGAGTACTACTATTTAATTCGAGCTGGCTGCAGGTTCATTGAATTCAAAGGTCTTAGCCGCCCTGCCTGCACTGCAGGCTCTATAAAACAAACAATTGTTAAAAAAACATGCAAGTTGTTGTTTCAATATTACTTTCTCAGAATAATTAATTATGTTTACGCTACTACTATATGCTATATACTAGTAGTAATTTCGATCTAGAATTTGTCAATGGTGGGAGCGATCCAGATACTATGACTCATTGACTTTTAAGTTTTAAAAATAAAGCAGATTATACATACATATATATATATATCAAAAGATGCCATATGATTATAGGATTAAAATTTGTGGATCCAACCTAACCCATATTTGACAATTTTAGCTGATTGGGATGGAGGTGGTGGTCTCTACAAACAAGATCATAGTCATAAATGATAAAATCTCTTAGCCGCATTTTCACAAACAGTTTATAGGCATTCTTCAAACTGTCATAATTTACACGATCTGCAAGCATTATGTTGCCCCTACATAATTCAGATTCTGGAAGTTATCGAAAATTGATTTTGCACACGAAAAAACATGATAAGAAATAAGAATTGGAAACAAAATTTTTAAAAATTTAAACTAGTATTATGTTGCACCCAAATCATATTTCATTAACTTTTAATCATTTGCTCTATTTGATTCCTTAATTTCTCTTTTCAACAAAATAGAAAACAACTCGTTTTGATCGCGCGTGTTCTTCCTTTTTGGTTCTGGTTTGGTCGTGCTTCCCTCATTTTCCCTGTTGCTCTTCATTGGTTTGGGCATTTGTTCTCATGGAGTTTAATCCAAATTTTATTAGATGGGTCAAAATTAGTACAGTGGAAGGTGCAAGGGGGGTCGTCTAATTATGTGTAAAACTTTATATAATTCGCTGGGTTGGGGTATGAAAGCTAATAAATACGGAGTAATAATTATTTTGTTTATTTAATCCACACATGAAAGTGGATAATTAGAGGAGCGGTTATTTATTTTCCAATAACGATTAACGCTGAGAGAATTCCATTCTCTTCTCCACTCCTAACACAGAAACAGAAACAGAAAACAGAGATTTCTGAGTATTCTGTACAATACGCTCACACACACTTATTCATGGAGGGCACTTAGATTGTGGATATAAGAAGCAATTCGTGCAATTCATGTGACCGTGTTCTGACTACGAGGATTACAGTACGTATGTGGAATTCAACCGGGTTCTACAATCTTCCTCTGCATTGAGAATTACAGGTTGGTAATTCTAATTCTGATTATTCAATTAATTAATTCCAACATTTGGCACTGATTTGACATTACACACGGCATAGATGATCAATCTGTATTTTTTAAGATTTTCGATTTTTTCAAACGGTTTAATTAGGGGCTGAATTTTTTACTGTACATGCCTAGTATAGTGTAGATGATATCTGGAAAATTTCAGATTTTTTGGCCTTACCGTTTGGGAGAAAAAAATCAGTCTTTGGAAATTTACAGAAACTTTGACTGGAAATTACGAATGATATATAGGGAATCGTGATTAATTCTTGTTACTGGGTTGAAGTACGTTGAATGAGGATTACATCGATATAAAGTTCGTTAATTTTGGCCAAGAAACGAGTGAGTTATGAATTTTTTAAAAATTCACGTTTCTGGGGTAATTCTGAAAAGTTTCAGAAACTTTGTGGGGGGCTAAATGAGAATTAGATATTCTCTAGGGACCATTCTGCAATTAGTAGTTGTGCGCTCTTTCAAAATCTAGTTTTGGCTCGTTTAGGCTCGTTATAACTCCGTTTTTAGTTCTGAAAATTCCTGTGAACTCCGTTTTTCGTGTAGAGTCTTAATTTTCATAGTATGGGTGTATTTGAACAATGAAAAGTTTAAGTACTTATTTATCTATAGAAATGAGAACCTTGGTATGGACTTATTTCACTTGTGAATTAGCTATACGCATTGAATTAAATTTCTTTGCGTAATTATGGGCTTGAAATTCATGTGTTCGAGTTTGTAAACATTAAATTAGTTTTAATGGTTGCTCGTTTTATGGGTATGACTCGAAAGAATAAGAACATTTAATGATCAATAAATTCGAGATAATGGAGTTAAGCTCCGTGATTTTAAGAATTACATGATTAAAAGTCACTATATTTTTTTTGGAACTTTACGTTGATTAATGGAGATTTATAGTTTGTCGCTCTTCTATTATCACGTAAGGATATTCCGATTGCAAAGCTCGTGATTTAATTGGAGTTAAAACTCGAGCTAAGACAATTCCAAGAGAACTTATTGTAGTTTTCTGAGATGAATTATGTGTAGATTGGAAAGTGATAATTTTATGAAAATTGTTGACATGATTGGGTAAAAAGATACTAGTGAACTAGTCGTTGGAACGACTTGTTTACGTGTTGAAAAATGATTTCGGGGATCCGACGTTCTTAGCTTGAGAAGTTGGAGCAACATTCAGATGGAGAACCGTGATCTGTAATTTTTCCCATTATTTTTTTTTCATAATATTGATACTAAAGTAGTACTACAAGAGTGCATAAAATACATTGAAGGTTATCCGAAATCTTCAAGTTAACTGCCTGATAGTGTAGCTGAAACAAGATCTTTCTGAAATAACCATTGTAGTTGGTTTATTAGACTTTCAATAGTTTTATGATTACCTGGACTACTTTGGGTTGTTTTAACTTATGACATGAGTGTGCTTTATTGTGTTTATGTTGATAAATGTTTAAGCATGCAGATTCATGTTGTTGGGTGGGAGTTTTAGCTATTTTTTTTGGATTAAATGCTAGAACTAATATTGTTCATGTTTTGGAGTTGAATCTGTTAAATTAGGATACTTAGTGAGATTGATGATTAATAGCTTTAAGTTATTTTTCGATATCAAATTTTGTATTGAATATTTCAGATGTCAGTTAGCTTAACATTGAACATAGTGATACATAAATGAACATTAACTTGTTGAATCACTTCGATTAAAAACCAGACAAAAGCAATGATCGTTGAGTTAAACTCAAAGACGATAATAATGACACATGGTGTCATAATTAATTTTTAATGTTCTTGGAAGAACATGATTCATTGGATACTATCAACCATATTATGGATGATCCTGAAGTTAGGATGAAGACTCAGATTATTAAGGGTCAAGAGACTTACCATAATTGAAAGGTATTCACATAACTTGTGAAATACTGGTAAACTCGGTCATTGACGACATGATCTATAATTGTGAACAACATCGTACTGCCTATGATATTTGGGAATATTTGAAGGAGAATTATGGTGATACTTCAGTTTTTTGAGAAACATCAAATTCGGGATCGAATCCGATCACTTCGTGAAAATTGGGAACACTTGAGGGTCATTACAAATATTTGATGAAAGTATTGAGACTTTCACTTAGACACCTCAAAACATTGAGTTATATGATGAGTGACTTGAAGTTGATTAAGTCTACATCTAATGTACTCATTTCTGAATCCAGTTCTAAACAAAAGAGATACTGGAGAGAAAAAACATAGCTAGTAGCCTAAGATTGGGCACACTATTAGAAATATAGACATCAATCTTAATGCTAAGAAGAATAAGGATAAAAATATGCTAAACTGAAAATGGATAAGAGTGAGATGACATGCAACAGAAGTAAAAAGCGTGGTCATTATACTCGTTAATATCCTGAGTCCACGATGGACAAGGTAGTTCGTTCTGATATTTGGTTGTGGTATAAATGTTTTTAGTACTGTATTTCCGTCTGAATCTTTTGAATGAGGATTATAGACACAGAAATGACAGGCAATTGACTAAAGACATATGAGCATTTGTAAATCTTCGTCTATTCCAAGACAGACTAGATTGAATTGTGTAGGAAACCGAGCTCAAGTTAAAATCTACAGGCTTATAAAACTTGAGATTGACAAAGGTCAATGTTTCATAATGCATGATGTCTAGTTTGCTCTAAAGATCACTCAGGATCTCACCTCCAGACCTGTTCTTCTATGATTGAGATGTGATTTATTATTTTTTTAGAGATGGTTGTGAATAGTATAAACAATATAGATTATGGTACTAAACATTTATATGATTATGGTTTGTATGAGAACAACAACTAGTTTTATGAAGCGAGTTCATAGTTACTAAAGGTTTGTTCCTCTGGCAATGCTTGAGTTATTGATGAAATTCGGTATGCTAGATTAGGTCATGTTGTGCAAGATTAGGAGAACTGACTTGTGAAAGAAGGACTACGGTGTTCGTCTTTATAAGTTGAGTTTTTAGCACGTTGATATTGTCTTGCTCATAAGTGACTGAAAAACCATTTGATTATTGTTAATTCTTCATTGCATATATTTCGTTATGATAAATGTGATTTTATAAATGTCAAATAACATGGAGCTGGTTGTTTTCACTTCTTACGTCGAAATTTTTTCACGTGTTGGACTTGTCCATACAATTTCTCAAAGTCTAGGCATTTGGATTGCTTTAGACATTACCTAATAGAGGTTGAGAATAAAAGACACAACTTTAAAGGTTTTAAGAACCTATAGAACGTGAATGTTTATCCAACAATTCAAGGAATTGTATAATGAAAATGACATAATCGGACAATTATCAAAACCTAATACTGTTACACAAGGATGTGACTGTAAGAAGGAGTACACGTTGTTGGATATAATAAGATCCATGATGGCAAAACTTTAGCTATCATCTTTGGGAGATGAGTTGTTAATAATTGTCAATGTTTTATGAATAAAGTTATTCGTAGATATTTACTTCAACTCCATTAGGACTCTGAACGAGTGGAATACTTGTTCTTGAGTAATTTTTTGTATCTGAATATCCGCAACTTATATACTTGATTCTACGAGTCAGTATGAAAAGTTAGGTTTTAGGGGTTTAGAAACGTATCTTCATAAGGATATTGTGCTAAATCTAAACGATACATGTTGATCGAAAATCGAGGAGTTGGAAGTGTGACATGAGATAGAATCATATAATACAATTTTTCTGAGAATTTCCTAGTATTGGAAGCATTTGGTATGCTACACCATTTTTGTGATTGAAATAATCACTCTCTATCAGATCCAAGTGGGGGTGATTTACTTAATGTGATATTTGATAGAAGTTTACCCATTAAAGATCGGATGGATCTTGATGAGAGTAATTATCTAGAGAAGATGTCACAGAGTTTCAATCTAAAACTTTTAGGAAACGTGTGTCTAAGAGATATCATGATATTGAAGGACATGTCTTCTATGTATCTTCAGAAAATAAGATAAGTTTTAGTGAATGAGAAAGAACCTACAAACGTTTCAGAGGTTCTAGCTCGTTCTACAAGAGACTAATGAAAGAAAGCAATGGAAGAAACGACAGAGTCGATAAGGTCAAATCAAGTTTGAAAACTTGTCGATCTTTCATCGAGACACAAAGAAATTGAGAATAAATGGATTCTCAGATTATTAAAGAGACTGGTGGGTCTATAGTGTGGTAGAAAAGTTCACCTGGTAGAAAATAATTATACTCAGATGTGGGTATATAAACTTTTTTCACCTATTGTGAAATTTATCTTGATTCGTCTACTTCTGGCTAGATTTAGAATTATATTATAATGGACGTTTAAACTATGTTTTCTCAGTGGAGAATTGGAAGGAGAAATCCACATGTTGAAAAGGGTGGGATTCATTCTTCAAAGAAGAGGATAATGTTTGTGAATTGATGAGATCGATTTACGAACTTAAACAATCCTCAAGATAGTGGTACTTGAGACTTCATTGAATGAATGTCTCATGTAACTTTGTGATGATAGACAAAGACCACTATGCTTACGTTAAACGGTCCTAAGTAGTTTTGTAATTCTATCCTATGTATGTTGATACTATGTTAGCTGGAAAACGATAATGAGTATGTTTGGTGAAAATATTCATAGAGATAGTTCAAGGAAGTTACTTGGGTTGTCTCAAGAGACATATAAAGAGACTTCTAGAACAAAATCAAAATGGATGCATGAAAGCCTGTTGATACTCTTGTTGTAAAATATGAGTTATTAAACTATTATGAGTGCTTGAAGACTCAAAGATGAAATGTTAGTAGTACTATATGCGAATGTAATTGAAAGTCTGATGTATGCTAAGATGAGTGAACATCCAGATGTATGATGAGCTGTTGGTTTGGTTAGTAGATATCAATTCAATTCAGTATTGACACTGGTGACAGTGTAAGGGATTGTAAGATATCATAAATGTACTACAGATTAATTTGAACCTGAAAGGGTATATAGACATGTACTATCCACTGTGCGAGTAGAGCTTGTGGCAAGTGCATCTGTAAGTACGAGGAATAGTTTGGGTAAGAAATTTATTGAAACTTTAGAAAAAAGTAAGCAGTTCCATTAGGAGTTGTAACGATTCATTGTAGAATTAAACGCTCTAGTGGGAGTTGTAGAAATTCATTGTGGAATCAAACACTCTAGTGGGAATTGTAACGATTCATTATTGAATCAAACACTCTAGTGGGAGTTTATACCGATTTATTGTTGAATCAAACACTCTAGTGGAACCTGTAACAATTCACTGTGGAATCAAACACTCTAGAGGGAGAGTTGTAACGATTTACATCACCTTAGGAGTTGTAACGATTTACATCACCTTAGGAGTTGTAACAATGCATTGTTGAAATAAATGCTCTAGTGGGAGCTATAGCAATTCATTATGGAATCAAATACTCTAGTGGGAGTTATACCGATTCATTGTTGAATCAAACACTCTAGTGGAAGCTGTAACGATTCACTATGCAATCAAACACTCTAATGGGAGAGTTGTAACGATTTACACTACATTGGGTGTTGTAATGATTCACACTCCAGTGGGAGTTGTGTGGATTTACTATAGAATCAAACACTTCAGTGAGAGTTGTAGTGATTCATTGTAGTAATCAAACTAGTTAAAGCTTACACTCGAGATTCCGAGTTTCATGAAAAACCAAACAAATGAGATACAAAGTTTTGACTTTGTGGAAACTTTAAAAGAAGAAAAGGTGATTCTTAAATGCATGACTACTCACTTGATGTTTGCAGATCCTGTTGTCAAACATATTCCTGAGAGATGTTTTGACATCTAAGGTTTTGGGTTTGTGTGGATTTGAACATAGTGCTTTGTAGTTGTTAATGTTGTTGAACATTTATGTATTGTAAATTATATGATGTTTCATATAATAGTATGTCGACAAGTAAAGATTGGCTCTCTCATACGAACAATCGCCTCTGACATCGAGGAATGTGCAGAGATGCGATTATTTAGGAATAATCGTAATAGATCTTACCACAAATCTATTTAACTTGTTACGAAGCTAAATCAACGGATTTTCTGGACAATAGTGGGAGAAAATTCAAGTTAAGTGTCGAGAATACACTTGAACTGTGATTTACACGATGTCAAATAAAAGAATGACATATGCTTCCATTTTGGGAAGTTAAGATATCGTGACATGTGTTTCATACCACATGTGCTAAGATGACCATAAGGAAATGAGAAAGATATTCCTATTTTCTCATTGTATGAGGCCTTGAGGGTTAAGAAATCCTCTAACAAATACCCTTAAGACTTTTTATTGTATTCTTAAGTCTTCATTGTAGTGTTGCTACTTTAGCATGTTACCAATATCTATAAGTTATATGGCAATGCGGTGCATGTCTAGGAAAGCAGCTATAGTGGGAGTCTGAAGATATTAGTGTAAAAAGAAGGACGTCTTTATTAACATGTTCTATTGTGATTCATTGACCGGTCAATCAAGTTCGGAACTTGATTATGAATACAT
The DNA here is from genome assembly GCA_963675135.1 of Galeopsis tetrahit. NCBI lineage: Eukaryota > Viridiplantae > Streptophyta > Magnoliopsida > Lamiales > Lamiaceae > Galeopsis > Galeopsis tetrahit. The sequence goes on from OY776119.1 coordinate 94,381,503, forward strand.
AGATTTGATAAAAGGTTGAATATGCTCTTATGTTCAAGGGATTGAAAGAGATATGTCAACTGATGTTAAATTAAAAGAGTTCTGGGGTATAACGAGTTTTGAAATCTTCATATAAAACTGGTTGAGTTGCTCTATATCCTTAACAAGTGTATAGCGTGAAAACTCATATTCTAGAGGGTCACACGATTTATTTGCCTGTATGAAAAATGTGTTGTGTGATGATATATATATAAATGAAGTAAAAGAGTGTAAGACTCAAACTTCATGTGTGAGTGGGAGATGAAAGCTAATAAATACGGAGTAATAATTATTTTTTTTATTTAATCCACACATGAAAGTGGATAATTAGAGGAGCGGTTATTTAGATAACCTCCTACATAAGAAAATCCAACGGGATTTTCCAATAACGATTAACGCTGAGAGAATTCCATTCTCTTCTCCACTCCTAACACGGAAACAAGAAAATAGAGATTTCTGAGTATTCTGTACAATACGCTCACACACACTTACACATGGAGGGCACTTAGATTGTGGATATAAGAAGCGATTCGTGCAATTCATGTGATCGTGTTCTGACTACGAGGATTACAGTACGTATGTGGAATTCAACCGAGTTCTACAATCTTCCGCTGCATTGAGAATTACAGGTTGGTAATTCTAATTCTGATTATTCAATTAATTAATTCCAACAGGGTATACACCCCTCCACCTTTGATAAATGTACTCCCCCGATACATGTACTCCCTTCAAAATACATGTCAGATAGATGCACTCCCTCTAAATTATCTATTATACTCTTATCTCTTACAATTGTGTGGATAAATACACACCCCTAAAAATCCTAATTTTTCCTACATCTTCCCCAACCTTCATCTTCTTCATTTAACCCAAACCCTACATCTTCTCAAACAACCCACAGTCCCAGCCGCCGCCCACTGCCCCAGCCACCGCCCACTGCCTACCGCCCCAGCCTTCCCCACTCTCTTTCTCTATTTCTTTTTTTAATTTTTGTTCCTCTCTCTGCGCATGGTGGTCGGCCATGGAGGTGACGAGATATTGTCGACCATAAACTTTGTGGTCGATAAATTGTTGTCGACCACAATGTTTATGGTCGACAAGATCTTGTTGAAAAGGAAGATTTTTTAAAAAAAAAAATCATTCGGTAAAATGTTGTCGACTGGAGTGATTTTCGTCAACAATTCATGGTCGACGATATACTCTATGGTCGACAAACTAATGTCGATCGACATTGGTTGGTCGAAAAAAAATGTTGTTTTTTTTTTTCATTTTTTAGATTTATTTGGCCGTCAACGGTGGCGGAGGTGGAGGGATGGCTGTCGGCGACGGTAGGAGGTGGAGGGATTGCCGGCGGCGGCGGCTTCGACTGCTGTTTTATTTGAAATTAGGGTTATGGTTAAAAATTAGGGTTAGGGTTTAGGGGAGTGTATCTATCTAATATATTTTACTAAAAGGGCAAATATAGTATTTTACTTATTTATTTAATTAATAAATGGAAGGGGGAGTGTATTAAACAAAACTGGAGGGGTATATCCGTATATACCCCAACCCTAATTCGCTAGACGTGTGCTTTTGTATGTAAAAGCTCCAATATGAATTATTGAATGGGTGGGATTATTTACACCTCCATTTCGGTTTAGAACATTTTTCCTTTCAGTTTTATATTATACTAATAATACTGTAAAATACCAAAAATGTCATGTTAATTATATTACACTACTTAACGCACCCTTGTTACTAACTGCATCTCTCCTTCACATTTAAACCATAAACCTAATTTTACCCTGCCACAACCACCATCGCCGCCGCCACCACCACCACCAAACACCAAACAAAAAAAATTCAGGAACTTAGAAAAATTTCAATTTTTTTTTTTAAATTTTCGACAAACTAGTGTCGACCATATTCACTCTCATCGACATTGGTTTGTCGACCAGAATGCATATGGTCGATCTAAGTTTGGTCGAATTTTTTTTAAAAAAAAAATCTTTAAAAAGCTGTAGTGTAATGTCGACCATATAAACTCTCGTCGACACCCTGTTGTCGACGAGCGTGAATATGGTCGACATTTGTTGGTCGAAAAAAGATTAAAAAAAAATTTGAAAAATTTCGACAACTTTAGGTCGATCAAAATACACTCGTCGACACACTGTTGTCGACCAGAGTGTATTTTGGTCGACCTAAAGTGGTCGAAATATAAAAAAAAATAAAAAATCAAACCTGGGAAAAAATGACGGGCGACGGGAAAAAAAGAGAAGGTCGGTGGCAAGCGGCCGCGGCGCTGCTTCCGTTTTTTTTTTTTAACAGAGAAGGGGAGAGAGGCTGGCACTACAAGAAACAGGAGGAATAGCGATGAAAATTTTGCGATAAATCTAAATTTCATCGCTAAAATCAATTTTTAGCAACGAAATAAAAAATTTCGTCGCTAAATTCTTAGATTTAATATTTACAACAAAATTTATATATTCCATCGCTATATTAGCACCAAATTGCTTCATTTCGTTGTTAATAATCAAAATAGCAATGAAAATTATATTTCGTCGCTAATATTTTGAAGCGAAATAGAAATTTGCGTCGCTAAATTTTTAGATTTAATATTTGCAACAAAATTTATATATTTCATCGCTATATTAGCAACAAATTTCTTCATTTTGTTGTTAATAATCAAAACAACAATGAAAATTATATTTCGTCGCTAATATTTTGCGATGAAATAGAAATTTTCGTGGCTAATTTCTTGAAATTAATTTTTGCAACAAAATTTATATATTTTATCGCTACATTAGCAACAATTTGCTTCATTTTGTTGTTAATAATCAAAACAGCAATGAAAATTATATTTCGTCGCTAATATTTTGCGATGAAATAGAAATTTTCGTGGCTAATTACTTGAAATTAATTTTTGCAACAAAATTTATATATTTCATCGCTATATTAGCAACAAATTGCTTCATTTTGTTGTTAATAATCAAAACATCAATGAAAATTACATTTTGTCGCTAATATTTTGCGATGAAATAAAAAATTTCGTGGCTAATTTCTTGAAATTAATTTTTGCAACAAAATTTATATATTTTATCGCTATATTAGCAACAAATTGCTTCATTTTGTTGTTAATAATCAGAACAACAATGAAAATTATATTTCGTCACTAATATTTTGCGATGAAATAGAAATTTTCGTGACTAATTTATTGAAATTAATTTTTGCGATGAAATTACAATATTTCATCGCTATACTAGCAACAAATTTCTTCATTTTGTTGTTAATAATCAGAACAACAATGAAAATTATATTTCGTCGCTAATATTTTAGTGACAAAGTTGAAATTTGTATGACTAATTTTGTGGATTTAATATTTGCGAGAAAATTAAAATATTTCATCACCTTATTAGGAAAATAATATTTTATTGTTAATAATTAGAACAACAATAAAATTATATTTCGTCTCTAATATTTTAGTGATGAAATATAAATTTTCATGTTTAATTCTCATTAATTAAAAATGGTTGTCGTTTAAACATAATAAAGGAAAAAAGTTTGAGTGCATGCATAGTGTGAAACAATAGAGACGATTATATCACTATCATATTTGAAATATAATAGGATCAATATAATTTCATTTACACTCATTAATTTGACATATTAAGTTTTTTGTTTGATTTATTTTGGGGTATAATTTCTTGATTTCATTATATATAATTTGTTTTATATTTTTCTATTTTCTTGATTTCATTAATTATTTGTTGTTGTTTCTACTGAGCATGAGGGAAGAGTACTACTTCAACTATGCATATTAAATCAAGAAAATCGGTTTAAATGTTTAATAATTCTCCAAAATTTTGTGTCTTATATAAATCAGTTTGAATGTTTATAAAAATATTTATAAATATGAAGATGCAAATGAAAATGGACATAAAGATGAGATGATGATGAATGGATGTAATATTTATTATTTTTTTGGAATTGTTAAAGTAACATTGATTTTTTACAATTGAAATTGTTTTAAAAATCACAATATATATATATATATAAATAATTGTTACAAGTTAAAAATTAATCAATTAATATATGTGAAATAAATTAATTAAATGAGTAAAATTAACTAAATTAGTAACAATTGAATACATATATAATTAATATTAAAAACTGAACTAAAGAGTTATCTGCCCGAGTGGTGGACACCCATAGCTGGATGCCCATCCACCCGGGATCGATTCCCACAAAGACCAAATAAATATTCATTTAAATAAAATGTGGAGGGGTATGCGGATTAGGTGCGGTGCGGGTCGGTTGGGTGTGGGTGTGGGTCGGTTGGGTTGGGTGTGGGTCGGTTGGGTCAGGTTGGGTGCGGGTCGGGTTGGTCGAGTGCGGAAGTGGGTTTAGAGAACAATTCGAAAATCGGATATCCATAGCCAAATATTAGCGACAAAAAATATGGGTTTCATCGCTAACATTTTCAACGAAATTAAAATATTTATCGCAAAAAATTAGTAACGAAGTAAGAAATTATTATTTTAAGGCACGAAAAAATTTTGTCGCTAATTCTAATATTTTCGTCGCTAATGTGAGTTAGCGATGAAATAATTTTGTCGCAAGATTTGTTGCTATACACCCGTTGCTAACGTGTTTGCGACAAATGTTTGATTTTCCTCGCAAACATTTTGCGATGAAATTCATATTTTCGTCGCTAATATTTTGCGATGAAACTCAAATTTTCATCGCTGATATTAGCGATAAAATTAATTTTTTTTGTCACAAACACGTTAGCGACGGGTGTATAGCAACAAATCCTGCGACAAATTTATTTCATCGCTAATTCACGTTAGCAACGAAAATATTAGAATTAGCGACAATTTTTTTCGCGGCTAAATTGCAGTTTTCTTGTAGTGTGGGGATGGCGGCGGGGCAGGAGAGGGCGGTGGCAGACGGCGGCGGCGCAGCTTATGAGTTTTTTTTTTTTTTTTAAAGAGAAGGGATAGGGGGGAGAGAGCAGAAGGGAGAGAGAAGGGGGAGAGCGGCGGTGGATGGGTTGAGCGGTGGCGGGAGGCAGGCAGCAGGTGGAGCTGTAGGAGGTGGCAGTGGAAAGGAGAAGGGGAAAGAGTGTGAGAAATTAGGGTTTAGAAGGAGTGTGTGTTTAGTAAATAGTTTTTATAGACAAAAGGGTATTTAGGACAATTCAAGGGGGTGCATCCATCCTAACATATTTTAGGGGGCGTGCATCAATCGGGTGAATGTTCTAAACCGAAATGGAGGTGTAAATAGTCAGACCCTTATTGAATTGGTCAAGATTGGTTTGCTCGTCCCACACACACACATTATTCATGATAGTGGTACTAGTCCCAAATTTCTTTAAAATGTGTCAAACTTAGCATTCAACAACATTTCTTATACATTAGGGATGACAACTTCAAGTTAAAAAGAGTATAGGATACCGAACAAAAAGTATACGATACAAAAAAAAAAATTGATTACAATTCTTCTTATAAAGTTGTTGATGCTCCCCCCGAAGTGATAAGAATCACCTATATGCCCTAATCTTTGGTCCATTGTCATTTCTAATCTAGTAACAAATGACTAATATCAATCACAAAACAGAAGCCTAATACATGCATATATGATTCCTCTTTTTTTTACTTTTTTATTTAAAATTAAATATGTAATAACGATTCTTGTAACAACCGCATATTTTAAGTTACAAAAATAAAAAAATGCATAAGGTATTATATAAAAAAAAAAAAAAAGATATTTTCTTAAAAGAGATTATAATAAGTATAGATATAATTATTATTTATTATAAACATATACAAGTATTTTTGAATCATTATTATCCTTATGGAAAGATTGTCTAAAATATATATACACGTAATAAGGTATAGGTATATATAGGACAAATTGACTAATTAATTTAGGCATCTCACATGAAAATAATTTTCCTTAAAACTTCTTCCTATTCCTCTAACTATTCAAAATCTTTTTATCTCATTCCATATTTCTTAAGGTATATCAATCACAGTCCCCAATTATCTCAGTTAACAATTTTGAAGATTTGATTTTTCAAAGCAGATTCCTAGTGCAAGTCTTATTTCAATCTAAATTATTCTCATCCTTTTAAATATATTCCTATCGTAATTGTAAACCCTAGATCAAAGAAAAGAACTCTCTCCCTACACAAAATCTCTCGCCTCAAACACTTTAACTCTACCACGCATATTGATCGAGCCATTCATAGCTGCGTTGGCGTCTCGGGATCGAAAAGTTTCTGCGTCTCCTTTTCTCTTCAACAACTGTAACGTTTATAATTATCCCTGTCCTTATTCTTAATTTCTGCATTCTTTAAATTTCTATCTTCTAGTCATGTTTGAGTTCTTTCTTTTTTATTATTAACGTTCACGGATGATTTTCTTTTAAAACCAAAACAGTTGTTTTATTATTGTATAGGTTAATGTCAACTATATACCGATCAATACCCCCATATGTTTCTAAGGATTAGGCATTTAAACCAACTAAATCGGGAGTGATTCTAATTTAATGTTCTGTTGATGATTAATTTAGTTAAAACTCCTCTTAAATCTTATCTACTCAATAGTACCCTCCCATGTTTCCAATTAAATATAGGTTAATTAGAGGCGACTGTTCATATATTTTTATTTACAAACTCATATTTTTCTTGTTTATGTCTAACTCAAAGATATGCGCTATTACTACTTAATTATTTAACTATATTGATGTAAGTATTGCTCGATTAATTAATCAAAATACTAACATAATAGATTAATTAATAATTTTCTAAGAGAATATTTATTATGATAGGTGACGAGGAACTCTCACATTAATTCAACTTACGCCTCTACGAGGTTAACCAAGACTTTAAGGTGGGATTTTCTTACTTACGTATTCACTTTGTCACCTTTAAATGTTATTTGTGAATTTAATTGTTGCTTAGCTACATGATCTTATGTTTATGATTATTATGGGTTATTTCGACGGAAAGGTCGTTATAGCTGGCGGGGACGACGGTCCGGGATGGTAAGATCCTTGGGGGCAACTCCACCGTATACAGATTGGCCAATTTAATTGGTCAATATATGGAAGACTTATGTTATGGAAGACTTATGTACGCATGTTTGTGAGTGTATGATTTTATTTGCATTGATATTTAACTGTGACAAAGAGGATCCCACTGAGCTAGTTGTTTGCTCACCCCACTTAATTTAATATTTTACAGATTGACGGAGTTGGCGTGGAGGGACGGTGGAAGTGGATGTCTTGCCATGCAATGCTTCCCTTTATATTATTTTTACTTTTAATTAGTTAGTTGCATCTTGAGTTAGACTAAAATTTTCATCAATGCACTATTTTATTTCTTTAATACAAGTATTTGAGTATTACTTGAATTAAAACTTGGTAATTATTTTATTTATGAAATTTGAGTTTCTTTATATAATTTGTGTTTTATTTAAATCTTCCGCTGTAAATTTTTTTATAAATTCGTAAATTTGATTTACATTAGCATTCAAAGTATGTTTTCACCTAGGCCCTAAAATCGGGATGTGACAATTCTTCATATAAAGTAGTTGATACTTGACAACTTGTATACATTCTTCTATATATTCTTGTACATCTATTCAGTAAAGCATATAGCTACATTATTCTTGTAACTTGTTGATTCTCTCTATATTAGTCTCTAAATGAGTTTAGTTTCTACTAATTAGGTTTACAATTTCAATGTTTGATTTTAGATTTCAGAAAACTCAGATTTAAAGATTCTATAATTTCATATTGTGTAATGGATCTAGTTCCATCAAGTTATACTTACACACATGACATGTATTTGATGAATACATTCAAGCATCCAACATGGCACACAATTGTCACTATTCATTCATAGGTGAAAAACAATACTCCACTACAAAACAACTTAAATACAGAACGAACAACTTATGAAAGGAAATAACTAATGGCAATGGCAGCAGTATTTGCCTTAATTCTTTTGTAACAAGAATAAATTAGTGAAAATAGCATAAATCTGTGGTATTATTCGCTTCCTAACACCTCCAATTCTTCCATCAGGAACACAACTGCTAATGGGGGAGAACAAATATTAGTAAAGGAACTTATTAACTGTTTATATTTTGGCTTTCACTCACAAATCATCCCATGGATCAATATTTATACTTTATAAATGCTGCATTAGGTGAGTGAAAGCCAACAGCTCAACAAATTATTAACATTCTTTATTAATTTGGATATTTGTTTTGGAACGCAAAATATAAACAGTTAGAATCACTTTTTGTGAAATTAAGGAAGGTGCATGGAGTGTGCTTTGTAAAGGGCTTTTATAGAGAGATTGATAATAATTCTGAATTAAATGGGGGAGAAAGAAGCTTCATTATTTGACATTACTGATGAAAAGAAACATGCAGGGAACAAGGTGATTCGACAAGGAAGCTCGTATGATGGAGTCGATCATCGATCACATGACATATTGTTTTATGTAGGTGTTGACATCAGGCACCATGGTTGAATTGAAGGACCAAGTGAATGCGTCGAAATTGGCACCGAATGTTCCAGAGGAAGCAGACAATCGCTGTGGAAGAAGGGCCTTCAAGTTAAACACATAGCTCACTGTCAAAGTGTTCATTCCGTACGTAGCGACCACACTTATCTTTCTTGTGGGTACATCGTACGTTATACGTGCAGTCACAACTTTGCCGTCTTTATCATCAAATCTAGTTGATGAAACATAGTTGTGTTCAGAAGTGAAACACAACATGAATCAGTAAGAATAGGGCAAAACTTAGCTTAATCCCTTGAGAAATCCTACCAAATGAACAATGAGGGGTAGATGACTTTGGAACTGGATGACCTGCAACAAAACCGGGCCGGAGGGGGCTCCGGCAACCGCCCTCCGACGCTCAAGTCAGTTGAGATCAAGAAGGTTACAATGAACAGTGATAATATTAGAAAGAGAGAGAGAGAGAGTTATATGTGTAGAAAGAATAACTTAACCTTTACAAATGATAAGAATGAGTCTTTATACCTTCATAGCTTGAGGGTAATATCGTAATTACTAAGTCTAGGGTTTAACTTTGGGGACCACGCCACGTCGTCGTACTGTGCTGACATTCGGTTATTAATTTTTATGGAGGTGGTATATTTTCTCTGGAGATGTTTTGTTTAGTTGCAACAAATGTATAATAGTACAAGGGGACCATTTGGATAAGCTGTCAATATGAGCTTTATTAGATAAAATCAGATGAGAGAGATTTCAGAACTGAGGTTCGATAAGTCAGGCTCCCGAATGGAAAGTCAGTTCTGATTCCGATCTATATCTTCTCTTATGAGATCAGACCTTAACTAAAGCAACTCTTGATGATCCTATCATTTGGAAAAGTTAGCTCTGAATGATATGACATCATTATGTCCTATCATTTGATTCAGATAAGAGAGATTCCAGAACTGAAATCCCAAGGGTTGCCCACCGAAATCCCATTTTCAGGTCTGATTCAGATCCTAAAGGTGTCTCCTCTAGTTCAGTTCCGAACTAGATTGAATATAAGTAACTCGTGTTTTTTAAGGAGACCAGTTCTGAATGATATGACATCATTATGTCTTATCATCTACTCCCCCCTATTATGGACTATCGTCGTCTCTGATGCGATTGTTCAGAATAATATCTCTTGTGAATTGTGAAACATATCACAAAATAACTCAATTTAGAGTTAAACATCTTTCAATTCAAATATTTTCTAAAGCTTTGAAATATTTCACTTCTGAAATTTATTTTCGAGATTCTCATGCGGAATTCACATCTGAAATTCTCATCCGAAATTTACATCAGGAAATTCACATCCGAAATTTACTTCTGAGTTGAAAACCTTTCAACTTCTAAAAATTAAAATATTTTGAACACTTGAAAATATTTCAATTCTCAAATCAATTTAGAGCCGAAAGATCGCTGAATATCTTTCAGCTCTCTATGCTAAAAATATTTTCTAAAACATGAAAATATTTCAGTTCTCACGTTTATTTAGAACTGAATATCTTTCAGCTCTTAATACTTAGAATATTTTCCATTGCACGAAAATATTTAAGTTCCAAATTAATCTAAAGCTGAATATTTTTCAGCTCTCAATGCTAAAAATATTTTTCAAGGCATGAAAATATTTCAGCTCTACTTCAATTTAGAGCTGAAAGATTTTCAGCTCTCAATGCTTAAAATATTTTCTAAGTCATGAAAATATTTTAGTTCTCATATCAATCTAGAGCTGAATATCTTTCAGCTCTCGATACTTAAAATATTTTCTATGTCATAGGAACATATCAATTTCATACTTGAATATTTCTACTCAACTCGTATTCATCCTTTGATATAATTTTACAAGGAAAATTATTTCAGTATTCACTTCAGATCTGAGTTGAGTATCTTCTCAACTCGTATTCATTCCTTGAAATAATTTTCTAAGAAAATTTATTTCAGTATTCACTTCAGATCTGAGTTGAGTATCTTCTCAACTCGTATTCATTCCTTGAAATAATTTTCTATTTCAGTATTCACTTCAGATCTGAGTTGAGTATCTTCTCAACTCGTATTCATTCCTTGAAATAATTTTCTAAGAAAAATTATTTCGGTATTCACTTCAGATCTGAGTTGAGTATCTTCTCAACTCGTATTCATTCCTTGAAATAATTTTCTAAGAAAAATTATTTCAGATGTTAATTCAGTTCTGAGTTGAGTATCTTCTCAACTCGTATTCATTTCTTGAAATAATTTTCTAAGAAAAATTATTTCAGTATTCACTTTAGATCTGAGTTGAGTATCTTCTCAACTCGTATTCATTCCTTGTATTTACTTCAGATCTAAGTTGAGTATCTTCTCAACTCGTATTCATTCCTTGAAATAATTTTCTAAGAAAAATTATTTCAGTATTCACTTCAGATCTGAGTTGAGTATCTTCTCAACTCGTATTCATTCCTTGAAATAATTTTCTAAGAAAAATTATTTTGGTATTCACTTCAAATCTGAGTTGAGTATCTTCTCAACTCATATTCATTGAAAATTATTTTCTAAGGCATGAAAATACTTCGGTTCTCAAAATATATCAGAGCTGAACATTCTCTAGCTCGTAATCTTTGAAGCTCAGAGTTGAACATCTTTCAACTCGACGTTTAAAATATTTTCAAGGGTCTCATTCAGATCTCAATTCTTTTGAGGGAGTTCATCTCATACCTCGTGTAATTTTCGAAATTATTTTCTCATTTTATTGCCTTTATCTACTTATGTTACTCCCCTTGGTATGGGGTGAAGTTGAAGTTCACGAGGATTTGCTCCTTCCAGATCACCAATCTCTTCTATGCGAAGGAAGTTTTACATTCCTTGGAGAGTTGTTTATACTCCGGGGAGTTTTATGTTCTGAATTTTATACTCCGGAGAGTGTTAGTTCTGAATGATTTATACTCCGGAGAGTGTAAGTCTTGAATAATTTATACTCTGGAGAGTTATTTATACTCCGGAGAGTGTAAGTCTTGAATAATTTATACTCCGGAGAGTTATTTATACTCCGGAGAGTGTAAGTTCTGAATTTTATACTACGGAGAGTTATTTATACTCCGAAGAGTTCGTAGGGATTATACTCTCCCAAAAGTGATTTATACTCCTAAGAGTTCGTAGGGATTATACTCTCCCAAAAGTTATTTATACTCCTAAGAGTTCGTAGGGATTATACTCTCCCAAAAGTTATTTATACTCCTAAGAGTTCTTCTTGTAATGAAATCCATCGATTTTTCTCTGATCCAGGCTCAGTTCGTATTGAGGTGATTCACGTGTTATGCAACACTAAATAAACAACCGCAAGTGTACGGTGTCTATCGTAGCGTGATAAGCACGAGGTCGATCCCACAAGGAGGTTAAGCGTAAAAGGGTAGTTTGTTAATTGATTTCTATTTAGACGTGATCGATAACTTGAAAGTGTTGAATTACCCTAAATTATCTACCACAATTGTCACTAGTAAACAATGAAAAGAGTAAATACAAAGTCGATCAAATACCATGCAAATCAATAAAACGAAAATAAAGTGGGTGAAGATGCAAAGAAAGAAGGTGGGTTCCAAGGTAATTGTAACACCTAGATATCCGTTTATGAATGTTATCTCGTTTAAATGGTCATTAAGGTTATCTCATATAGGGTGATCACACAAGAAGAATTAATTAATCTATCGATCTAATTAACCCAAAGGAAAACACAATATAAGTTCGTATCTCTACCTCACAAATATTGTATTACCTAAACTAGCCCCAAAGATCATTCGATTCCCTCTCCGATAATTAATCTTCTCTCGAGCTCATAATAATACCGGGTTGCATGCTTGCATACGATTAAATGGAGTAAATCTCTCGATCTTAACCCAATTAACAATGAATTAAGCAAATCATCATGGCCAATAACAACATGCTTTACAATAGATAATTAATCATGCAAATAAGAGACAAACACCAATTAAAGCAAGAAAGTAATCATAAACTTCAATCCAAGTATCTACAATGCCTTAGAACCACAATTTGTTTAGCTACTAACTAGCATAATGAAATTACAAAATCCAAATGAAATAACTAAATAAAAAGGAAAAGAAAGAGAAAGCTTAGTCTAGAATGTGGTAGGGAATGGAATTTGGGAGTTATTGCATCCTTTCTTCCTTGATTTGATGAAGAATTGGGAGAGAAATGGCCAAAACACCTCCAAGTATGTGTAACTATGTGTGGATTGGGGGAGAATGGCTTGAATTTCAAGAAAAGGTGTTTATATAGTGTTTGGGTAGGGTTTGGATGGCATAATTGCAAGTTTGTCCCTAAAAAATGGCCAAAATGTGAAGATGGCACCGAATTTGGGATGACTCGGCCGAGTTGGGGTCACTCGGCCGAGTGGAGCACTTAAAAAGCGTGCCACGATTTTGTCTAGCCGAGTTGGCTCACTCGGCCGAGTGTGCAGAAATGTTGAAATTCGCAGATTCGGCCGAGTTGGGTCACTCGGCCGAGTGTGTAGAAATGTTGAAAATCTCAGATTCGGCCGAGTTGGGTCACTCGGCCGAGTGTGCAGAAATGTTGAAAATCTCAGATTCGGTCGAGTTGACTCACTCGGCCGAGTTGCCTTGTTCTTCGATTTCGGCCTTTTCTTGTTTCGTGCATATCTTCCACCTCGGGTGCTGGATTGACTCGATTCCTTTGGCTAATCCACTCCGTTTTTCGAGACGAATCCAACCGTGCACTCCTTTTCCTGATCCAGTAAAGTATGGTTGGTGTTTTGCTCCAAATTTCATTGTATTTCCTACAAAATCGACAAAACACAACCTTTCTCTCATTTCGGCTTAAACAATCATATTCAATGCATAATTCAATGAAATCCACATCAAAACATGCTTCACATGTGCTCCTAAAACGTGTAAATTCCACCCGAATCAAACCCCCCCAAACTTAAAATGTTGTTTGTCCTCAAACAACTAAGCACTTAAGGCAATGAGGGTGGAATGATCACAATGGAATATTCAATGTAATTCACACATGCAAAGTAAGATGTAATGATATCTCTTTCTCAAAGTGCATCTCTCAATGAAGGTCATAGGCTCATTATTGCAACTCACACTCATGGATCAAAGAATGCACAAGTGCACAACACATTGTGATGGGAAACATAATCCAATTGCTCAAGTCCTCTACTCACATGACAAAGTGTTTCTCTCAAACACACAAACAAATTGAGGATATTAATGCACTCATCAACCAAGTTATGCTATGCAATCACCATATGCTTGCCCAACTTCTACTTTTCACAACACTCAAATGCTCAACAATGTGATCAATAGGACTTAATCAAGGATGTAACATTGGCTCTTTGGTCAAGGTAGGGTAAATTTGGATGAAGTAACTCATAAACTAGTGGGGAGCGAGAGATAAAGATGCATAGACACATCTCAAAAACTTCTCAAGATAAAGTTACAATTGCGCGGATTGCAACTCAAAAACTCTAACTTCCACAATTTATTTGTTCTTTTTTAAGCACATTCTACACCACAAGACCATTGAACAATTTTTTTTTTCTTTTCAAGCTTTTGGGGCTCTTTGTCCCTCTTTTCTTTTCCCTTGATTTTCTTTTCATCTTTCAACTTTTCCACTTTCTCCTTTCACCAAAGATATTCATTCAAGCACATGCTTTCCACTTTGTCTTTTATCCCCCACTAGATGTAGGTATCAAAGGCTCAAAAAGGCTAAGTGGTTAACATTGTAGTTTGCCAAGAAAATGAGGAATTAAGCTCAAGGGGCTAACTACGGAAGATTACTTCGATTTTGGGAAATTTTGGCTAAGTAATGAGTCGACATTATTGTATACTTTTGTGCTGTAATTAGATATTATTTGAGAATTTATTTGAGATTTTCTTGTGTTTTCTGACTCATTATTTTGTGACTTTAAATTACCTTGATATTTTATTTTCTTATTTAATTCAGGTAAAATAGAGTATTTTTAGAGTACAATTGGTGAGGGATGGTGTGAGAAGAAATCGACTCCGTTTTAAGAGGCCAATATTTGGGCCATGACATAAAATAATTGAAGAAGCCCTATTAAAGAGATAAGCAGGCCCATTAATTCAATTAATGTTTTTGGGCCCTAATACCTATTAAGGGCACACCAGTCGTGGAGAATGGGATTAACAAGAATTGGAGGCAGCTGTGAGATCAAGTAGAAAATAGGCAGCGTGAGTTTTGAGAGGAGAGTTTTAATGAGAGTCTACCGTGAGAATTTTGTAGCCATGTTCGGCTAATTTTGTTTTCTAGTTCGAGGAGGCGCAAACCTATGTTATGATTTGATTTCTCATTTATTTAGTAACGGATTTCTTAACTCGATCTCTTTGATTTCTTCGTTATTTGTTTTATGCTATGCATGTGATGTTTAATTATTTTGTGAGCCTGATCAACTTGCATGATTAATTATTTATTTCTAGCTATATTGCACGTTATAATCCGTAATTGTTATAATTGTGTAATTGGAGTAGCAAATAGGGCAGAACACTCTAGGGATAGCGAAGTCTAGGTTGTATGAAACGAGCGTCTCGTATTCATAGTCTAGTTTACTCTATTATTTTGGTTCGTTAATGCATTCTATGAGTTGAATCTCGAATACATGTTTTGGGGTTATTCATTAGAATAGGTTAATTAGAGGTCGTACCTTTTAATTAATTAAACTTAAGAAATAATTCGAACTAGTTTGGTCGTACCACTGGTTTAGGGGCAAGATTCAAAGAAGAGTTGAGATATTTGTGAATTTTAATTGTGCGTGAAAATTATTCAAGGGGAAGCAAATCCGAGAACTAGAATTCCATTTTATTTATTACTTTTATTTTTTATGCTTTATAGTAGTCAGTTAGAAACCACCAATCCAACTACCCCCATTTTTACTGCTTTCGTACACGAATTTTTCAATTGAGTTTCACCATTCTCTGTGGGATCGACCCTTACTTCCCTACTGCATAGTGGTTAGTTAAGGTATTTATTTTTGGGTGTCGGCGACAGCACACCAAATTTTGGCGCCGCTGCCGGGGAATGGTTGTATATTTGAGATTTGATGAGTCGGATTTATTGTATATTTTTGTGCTTTAATTGAATATTATTTGTGAATTAAATTGATATTTTAGTGCATCTTTTCGACTCATTATTTTGTACCATCAATTACTTTGATATTTTTATTTTCTAGTTGAATTCAGGAAAAATTGGAACATTTCAAAAATACATTGATGGATTTTTTTGTGGCTGTGACGTTGGGCTCATTACAGCCGCATACTGAGGAAAGGAAGACATGGGCCATTATTTTGTTGCTGGGCCATTTTGGTTTTGGAAGGAGAATAAAGCCCAACTATATATAAGTTGATGGCCCAAGTGAAGTTAAGGGGAATTGGATTGAAGAGGTCAAGGCTGATTTGTTTTGGAGGGATTATCTGGGAATTTGGTTGGGATTGGAGAGGGACACGCACGGCAGCCGCCAGAGAGGGGAAAACTGGATGTGACACGGTGATTGGAAGAAGGATTCTCATGTTTCGTTTGATTTATTTTATATACTCTTTCTTTAATTGAGACTGAATATTGTGAATTCATCAACTATTTGTATGGTTTCGTTGATTATGCTTGACTAATTTCTTCATTCTAGCCCGAGGACGTAAAACCTCATATTGATTATGCCTGTTTAATTAAACAATTCCTGGTTGATTTTGATTTATTTCTCGATTTTGTTATTACTTGAGTAGATGCTATGCGTGTTTGAATTAGGAGTTTAATATGCTTGATCACCCAATTTTATTCCTCCTTCAATTCTAGCTATCCCATAAATTGTAATCCGTAATTGTTATAATATTTTGGGAATTGTAGCAACTAAGGCAGAACACCTTAGGGGGTAGTAACATTTAGGTTGCATGAAACGAGCGTCTCGTATTCATGGTCTAATTTATCCTATTGATTTAATTCTTGAATGCGTCCCTCGAGTTGAACCTTATATACATATTTTAGGGTTATTCGTAGGGATAGATTAATTGAGGGTCGTACCTGCTGATTAATTAAACGTAAGAAGCAATTCAAACTAGTTTGGTCGTACCACTGGTTTAGGGATAAGATTCGAGAATAAATTGAGACAACTGGGTTTGTTGATTAATTTGATATAATTAATTGAGGGGACACTATCAGAGGGTTAGATCGTTCTTATTATTTGAATACATATTAATTTACCTGCTCTTTATTATTATTTCTTTGCTATTTAGTAGATTTTAGTTCACCAATCCAACCCCCCCTCTTTTATTGCTTTCGTACACAAATTAATTCGATTAAATTACACCATTCTCTGTGGGATCGACCCTTACTTCCCTACTGCATAGTGGTTAGTTAAGGTATTTATTTTTGGGTGTCGGCGACAGCACACCAAATTTTGGCGCCGTTGCCGGGGAATGGTTGTATATTTGATTGAATTTTTTGTGTTTTTAATTTCTGTCAAAAAATTCTAAAAATTCCAAAAAAAATAAAAAATTCTGAAAAAGCCCAAAAAAATATTTCACGTTACTGCTGTTTTGTGGTACTCAGCAGACTTCTACTAACACTGACCCTCTCAGTGTCTCCTTGTTCAGGTTCTAGAAATTATTTGCAGGTTTATTCTCTCTACTCTTTGTGCTATGTATGATTTCAGGTGTGAAGATTATCAAAGCACTTACTCGGTTCATGAGTCAAAGGATGATGCATTGGAGAAAATTGCAAGTATGATGCTAATGATGATGAAGGGAAAGACTCCAGAAATCCGACCATGCCGAATTTTCTCCACCACAGATCACACCACTGATGACTGTCAAATTTTAAATGATGCAATAGGGCAACAATACCATGATTATAGGTTTCGACTATTCAGAAATTATGAGAGGACTTATGATAATGGTGGATGGATTGCCTCAGAGCAAAAGTCTGAATCCGCATTGAAAGATATGGTGAAATCTTTGGCTTCAAACATATAAAGTTATCAAGAGAGTGTCCAGTTAAAATTTAAGATCATGATTGAGGAACAAAAGAATATGGAGTCTAGCCAAAAGCGTATGGAGGTTCAGTTGAGCCAAATGACGAATGTCATAAGCCAATTGCAATCACAATTGGGTGAAAATCTAGTGGAAGATGTTGTTGAGCTTACCCAAATCGACATAGAGGAAAGTCTCGAGGAACTTAGTGAGCAGATTGAGACACAAGACGAACATGTTGTTACTGAAAAATCAGTAGAGAAAAATTTGGACGCAAAAGCAGACACTGACCCCCTCAGTGTCAGCGTACCAGAACAAAAAAGTAAGGCAAAATCTTGTGCATCAATTCCTGTTATTACTAATGTAGTTCTCTTTTCCTCCAGGCTCAAAAAGGTGGAGAAAGATGCTAAGGAGCAGCAACTAGTCGATGTCTTTCGAAGGGTTGAGAACAACATACCACTAGTTGAGCTGATAGAGCAAAATCCTAGATATGCCAAATTATTGAACGAGCTTTACCCTGACAAGCAAAGGATATTTTGGAATGAGAACTTGATTGGAGAGAACATTGTTTCGCAATGTAAAATGCCACTACATAGAGAGGATTATTTTACTCTGATTACGTGAAAGAGAAGTCGATTGTCGAGCCAACGACGTTAAGAAAAGGCGCTTATTGGGAGGCAACCCAATGTTTATTTAGTTTTTATTTTGCTATTTTTGCTTTTAATTTCGTTTTTTTTGTGTGTTTGTGTTTAAGGAGAGGATTTAAGATAAGGCGTGGGCACGCCTTAATGAAACACTTCTCCTGGAATTTTATTTGCATTAATTTCTTTTGCTTGATTTTTTTTTTAGTTATCTTATTTGATTTTATTATTTCTTTTCTCTCATCCTTATCGCAGGCCCATACTAGAGCCCAATACACTATTTTTGGCTGCACAGAAACCCTACCCCACGTCGTACACTTGCCGTTCCACACCCCCTCTCGCCGGAAACCAGCAGCAGAACTACTCCAGCGGCGGCCTAACCTGAGTAGCAGCGGCACCATGTCGCTCCTTTTCACCGGCGCCGCGCGACTCCACCGCCGCGTCGCACACTGCTCATCCACCGGAAACTCTCTCTCGCCATCGGACCACCTGGACACAATTCCGTCGGAATTGCAGCGGCGTGAAGCCTAGCGCCGTGCGACTCCACCGCCGCGTCGCACACTACTCATCCACCAGAAACTCTCTCTCGCCGTCGGACCACCTGGACACAATTCCGTCGGAATTGCAGCGGCGTGAAGCCCAGCTCCGCGCGACTCCTTCGCCGCGCCGACGTGCCCAATTCCAGACCCGCTGTTGAGGACGCCACCCTCCCAAATTTTTTTGCCCTAATCCGAAGGCAGGACTGCACATCAAGCTTAAGCTTAACAGGACCGATTGCCGTCGCCTCTAGTAGCAGATCTCCTACGCCTCCCCGTTCGAAAAAAAAAATGGGGCAGTATGGCTCATCCTCTCGAGCCCTAGTTCTAACAGATGCAGCTGAGCCCGAATCACCTCTGGACGACACCAACTTAGAATCAGGTACCCCCGTTCCACTCTGTTTTTAAGTTCGATATGTTATGTTTGCCTTTTGTACCTCTTACTTCAGTGCTAAGGGACTAGCATCTATTTTAAGTGTGGGGGATGATTTATTGTTAGAGGATTTTATGCAGATTGGAATTATGTGAAAAATGTGTTTGTTGTTTGAAGCATGTTTAATTGGTTATTTGTCTATATTTTTAATTATTGGGTTTTTATTAAATTGCTAAAATCATGAGTTGTGAGTCTTGATTAGTGGCCCGATTGATATTCATATCTTATGCCTTGAAATTAAATTGGTTCTTCGTCTATTCATGCCCTGAAATGGTGTATCTGATTGTTTGATTTTGGTGAACTTGTATTGATTTTCTTGAGAAGTGAAGAATCCTATTTGGTATCCTAAGTTGAAAAAAAAGTAATGAGAAAAATGAGGGGCTGAAACAGCTGCCTAGTGTAGGGGGCTAAAGGGTTCGTAAACGAATAAACTTAGCTAAAACCCGAAAAGTAGAGAGGAGCTGCGGACCTCATTTGAAAAGAAAAAAAAGGCAGAAACAGCTACCTACTTCAGGGGGCTTAAGTGTTCAAAAATGAATAAACTTAGCTAAAACCCGAAAAGTAGAGAGAAGCTGCAGACCTCTTAAAAAAAAAAATTTGAAAAATTCCAAGGTGGAATTAAAGCTGAAAAAAAAATGCAGCTTAAAAAAAAAATGATTGGAGAAGGGTACCATGGGTTTTGAACTTCGAAGGAGAATTGAGTCGAGTGATCTGAAGTCAAGGTTTTTAGGGGATCATGAATGTGGTGTGAGTAACCGAGAGTTGATGAGATTTTGTGGTTAAATGTGAATTGAAATTTGTGGTTCATTGAGATAGGCAAGCAACTTATGGATTTGGCTCAAAAATCTAGTTTTGAGAATCATAGAAGAGTAATCTAATTTTTCTGCTTTGAATTTTCAAAGTACTACATGCATTCCCTTATTATTCTTGAGGTCGGTTGTCCATTGAAAGTATTCCTTGTGCATTTTGATTCTCTTTGCTTGAGGACAAGCAAACATTTAAGTGTGGGGGGATTTGATGAGTCGACATTATTGTATACTTTTGTGCTGTAATTAGATATTATTTGAGAATTTATTTGAGATTTTCTTGTGTTTTCCGACTCATTATTTTGTGACTTTAAATTACCTTGATATTTTATTTTCTTATTTAATTCAGGTAAAATAGAGTATTTTTAGAGTACAATTGGTGAGGGATGGTGTGAGAAGAAATCGACTCCGTTTTAAGAGGCCAATATTTGGGCCATGACATAAAATAATTGAAGAAGCCCTATTAAAGAGATAAGCAGGCCCATTAATTCAATTAATGT
Organism: Galeopsis tetrahit; assembly: GCA_963675135.1. Taxonomy (NCBI): domain Eukaryota; kingdom Viridiplantae; phylum Streptophyta; class Magnoliopsida; order Lamiales; family Lamiaceae; genus Galeopsis; species Galeopsis tetrahit. The sequence goes on from OY776119.1 coordinate 94,401,969, forward strand.
TTTTGGGCCCTAATACCTATTAAGGGCACACCAGCCGTGGAGAATGGGATTAACAAGAATTGGAGGCAGCTGTGAGATCAAGTAGAAAATAGGCAGCGTGACTTTTGAGAGGAGAGTTTTAATGAGAGTCTACCGTGAGAATTTTGTAGCCATGTTCAGCTAATTTTGTTTTCTAGTTCGAGGAGGCGCAAACCTTTGTTATGATTTGATTTCTCATTTATTTAGTAAAGGATTTCTTAACTCGATCTCTTTGATTTCTTCGTTATTTGTTTTATGCTATGCATGTGATGTTTAATTATTTTGTGAGCCTGATCAACTTGCATGATTAATTATTTATTTCTAGCTATATTGCACGTTATAATCCGTAATTGTTATAATTGTGTAATTGGAGTAGCAAATAGGGCAGAACACTCTAGGGATAGCGAAGTCTAGGTTGTATGAAACGAGCGTCTCGTATTCATAGTCTAGTTTACTCTATTATTTTGGTTCGTTAATGCATTCTATGAGTTGAATCTCGAATACATGTTTTGGGGTTATTCATTAGAATAGGTTAATTAGAGGTCGTACCTTTTCATTAATTAAACTTAAGAAATAATTTGAACTAGTTTGGTCGTACCATTAGGGGCAAGATTCAAAGAAGAGTTGAGATATTTGTGAATTTTAATTGTGCGTGAAAATTATTCAAGGGGAAGCAAATCCGAGAACTAGAATTCCATTTTATTTATTACTTTTATTTTTTATGCTTTATAGTAGTCAGTTAGAAACCACCAATCCAACTACCCCCATTTTTACTGCTTTCGTACACGAATTTTTCAATTGAGTTTCACCATTCTCTGTGGGATCGACCCTTACTTCCCTACTGCATAGTGGTTAGTTAAGGTATTTATTTTTGGGTGTCGGCGACAGCACACCACTAAGTGACTCTTTTAGAACAAGATGGCCTATATCACATCACAAAGTTTCACACAATCATGCTTCCAAACAAGAACTTAGGCAAGTTCTAGGATTACTAGCAATAACATAGTCCACTCTCAAATGAACTAAACCGGATTATATGCTCAATTTATGGCTCAATTCTCACCGGTTTATTCAATAGAACTCTCACATTCATCAAATGTTCCCAAGCAACAACACATCATGCATCCATGCTATCAAAGATTCACAAATATGAACACAACATGATACTACACTCCAACACCAATCATGCCTACATTCAAAGCAAATAGACATCACCACAACTACTCAACAATGGATCCCAATGACTATTCATGCTCACATTTCACCAAAAAAAATCCACTACCCAACATATGATCAAAACCGACTTAAACAATATAAGCATGTGAAAGCCAAGTGTGTGCCGGTGCAAAATGTGACACAAGTAAAATGACGAACCGGTGCAAGGGTAACAACTAGTAGAAAAATAAAAGAAAAATAACTCCCCCAAACTTAGAATTTTACTATGTATAAATTCTAAGTTTGGGGCTACAAGTTGTTACCTCCCTCCTTGCACATCCAATGCTCCTTCAAAGATCACCATTGCAACACTTGCTTCTACCTTCCAAAGTTGGTTTTGCTTCCTTCTTCATTCTCCAAAATATGATGTCCATAGTGCTCTTCATCCATACCTACAAAATAAACCAAGCTATCAACACTACTAAAGCAATAAAAACATGAAAGCAATAAAACCTTGGGTTGCCTCCCAAGAAGCGCTATTTTTAACGTCCTATGCCAGACGGTTCTTCCTTGAGATGACTATCAAGTCACCCCCTTGTCATCCTTGCTCTTAAACTTCTTTGCCCATGCAACTTTCTTAAGTCCACCAAAACATCCACTAGCTAGCCCATCCGGCTCTTCAATCATGTCATAAGAAGTTGATGCTTCATTCACTCCCAAGCTTGCATATGTAGCTTTTCTTAATTTGGGGGAGTTTTCTTCAAAAACTCCCCCAAACTTGGCCTTCTTGCCCATCTTCAACTCATTCTCTTCCACTTGGGGGTCCTCTTTCACAACATTGACTTTCAAATCTTCTCCTACCTCCTCTTTCATGGGCATTGGAGGGTACTCTCCCTTGGGAAACCCATACTCTCCATTCTCATCATTTCGGAGTTTGATAGTTCTATACATGTCAATCGTAACTATCTCTTGGTTCATTCGAAGCTCCAACTCTCCATTCCTCATATCAATTATGGCCCCTCCGGTTGCCAAAAATGGCCTTCCCAATATCAATGGAATGCTTTTGTCTTCCTCCATATCCAAAATCAAAAAGTCTACCGGAAATAGAAACTTGTCGATTTTGACCAATACATCCTCCGCTATACCCAAAGGGTATGTCATAGACCTATCCGCCAATTGGAGGTTCATTGTGGTTGGTGTGAGCTCTCCTAAACCAAGTGATTTGAAGAGTGATAATGGCATGAGGTTGATGCTTGCTCCCGAATCACATAAGGCTCTTAATGTACCTCCATCTCCAATGGTGCATGACAAAGTGAAGGATCCGGGATCCCTAAACTTTGGAGGTAGCTTAGCTTGAATTATGGAGCTACATTGTTCGGTTAAGTGCACCGTCTCATACGCCTCCATTTCCCTCTTGTGTGACATTATTTCCTTCAAGAATTTGAAGTAATGTGGTATTTGTTCAAGAGCTTCGGCGAAAGGGATATTGATATGGAGCTTCTTGAACATCTCCGCAAACTTGACAAACTTGCTATCTAAACTCTTCTTCTTCATCCTTCCCACTCTTCTTCTCCGAAAGGGATTCTTGCCTTTGTTTTGTGGAGGGATTGCCTCCCCACTCTTCTTCTCCCCTTCTTTCTCTTCTTGCTTCTCTTTCACTAGGCCATCTCCTTTGTCAACATCCTTGGGTATACTCACCATTTCCTCCTCTAATGGCATCTTTGGCCCCTCGTAGCTTGTCCCACTTCTTAGCTTTATAGCCTTGCAATGCTCCTTGGGGTTAAGCTCCGTGTTTGAAGGAAATTGCCCCGGAGTGTGTTGACTTCCGATGACATTAGAGAGTTGGCTCACTTGCTTCTCTATGGCTTTCATGTGAGTGGTCACATCTTTGATCATTTCTCCTTGTTCCTCAAGTCTTTGCCAAGTCTTGTTTGCATTGTCCCTAGTCTCTCTCATGAAGTTTTTGGTTTCCCCCATGAAGGCACCAAATATATCCTCCAATGATGGTTTTGATGAAGACTCCACAATAGCTCCATCTCTAACATTGAAATTTGGAGGTGGGATGATGGCATTCCTTGTGTTTGCATAAGAGAAATTCTCATGTTGCCTCAACCCGGGATGATATTGATTCGGGTTAGGAGGATTTTGCCTCTTATTCCAACCTCTTTCTCGGAAATGACGGTCCCTTTGATTGTTCATATAATGGGCCTCTTCATATTGATCGTCACTAGGTCCCATTAATGACTTGGCCGCCATCATCGAAGTCAATTTATCCACCTTGTTGGATAGAGTAGCAAAATCATCTGATTCTCTTGTGGAGGCAACTTTCCGGGTTTGCCTTCTCTCGGATGGCCATTGGTTCCCGTTCTTTGCCATCTCTTCCAATAGCACATAACCCTCCTCCGTTGTCTTCCCCAACAAAGAACCTCCACCCGCCGAAGCATCCACCATTCCTCTTGTTCGGTGGTCCATTCCATTGTAGAAGTAGCAAATGAGTTGGTCTCGTGAGAAACCATGTTGTGGGCAACTTCTAATCAAATCTTTGAAGCGCTCCCATGCTTCGGCTAGGGACTCATCATCATCTTGCATAAATGAAGATATTTCTCCTCGGATTTTGATAGTCTTGCTTGGAGGGAAATACTTCATCAAGAATGCATCAACAAGATCATTCTAATCTTCAATGGTCCTCAAATCAAGGGAGAGGTACCATTGTTTTGCTCGATCTCGGAGGGAGAAGGGGAATAGTTGCAAACAGATGTAGTCTTGTGGAACTCGATTGATCTTAACCGTTCCACTTATCTCGAGAAATTGAGACAAGTGGAGGTTAGGATCCTCCTTGGAAAGTCCTCCAAATTGATTGTTTTGCACCATAACAATCAAGGCCGGCTTGAGCTCGAAATTATGAGCAACTACGGGTTCTCGACCCGCTGGATGGGACGGAAGTGGTCTCTCAAGACTCTTTGATTCCCGTTTTCCTCATTCCCTCGTTGCTCTCTATCTCCTTCCCCATTGATATTCTCTTCCATCCTCCGGTTGAGGTTATCTCTCAAGCCTCCTTGTGGTCGATTACCACCATTCCCATTTGGCTCTACTATGCCTCCAATATCCTCTTGATTTCTTTCTTCTTCCATAATCGGATTATCCCTTCGATTCATCTCTTCCAATTCAATCCTTCTTCTTTCGGCGTTCCTTCTTCGACAATTGGCTTCGATCTCCGGATCCAAGGGCAACACTTCTTATTGATTCCTCATAGATCGTGTGATCATAAACCATGTCTAGACAAAAGTTCAAAAGAGAGTAAGAATCACAAGTGAAATCAAGGTAGAACAAACAAATATTTTTGGATTTTTGCAAATAAAGAAAGCAAGTAAAATGTCTAAACTAAAACTCTATTAACCTACACTCTAGAGCTATAAGACCTCCCCGGCAACGGCGCCATAAACTTGATTCACATGTTATGCAACACTAAATAAACAACCGCAAGTGTACGGTGTCTATCGTAGCGTGATAAGCACGAGGTCGATCCCACAAGGAGGTTAAGCGTAAAAGGGTGGTTTGTTAATTGAGTTCTATTTAGACGTGATCGATAACTTGAAAGTGTTGAATTACCCTAAATTATCTACCAAAATTGTCACTAGTAAACAATGAAAAGAGTAAATACAAAGTCGATCAAATACCATGCAAATCAATAAAATGAAAATAAAGTGGGTGAAGATGCAAAGAAAGAAGGTGGGTTCCAAGGCAATTGTAACACCTAGATATCCGTTTATGAATGTTATCTCGTTTAAATGGTCATTAAGGTTATCTCATATAGGGTGATCACACAAGAAGAATTAATTAATCTCTCGATCTAATTAACCCAAAGGAAAACACAATATAAGTTCGTATCTCTACCTCACAAATATTGTATTACCTAAACTAGCCCCAAAGATCATTCGATTCCCTCTTCGATAATTAATCATCTCTCGAGCTCATAATAATACCGGGTTGCATGCTTGCATACGATTAAATGGAGTAAATCTCTCGATCTTAACCCAATTAACAATGAATTAAGCAAATCATCATGGCCAATAACAACATGCTTTACAATAGATAATTAAACATGCAAATAAGAGACAAACACCAATTAAAGCAAGAAAGTAATCATAAACTTCAATCCAAGTATCTACAATGCCTTAGAACCACAATTTGTTTAGCTACTAACTAGCATAATGAAATTACAAAATCCAAATGAAATAACTAAATAAAAAGGAAAAGAAAGAGAAAGCTTAGTCTAGAATGTGGTAGGTAATGGAATTTGGGAGCTATTGCATCCTTTCTTCCTTGATTTGATGAAGAATTGAGAGAGAAATGGCCAAAACACCTCCAAGTATGTGTAACTATGTGTGGATTGGGGGAGAATGGCTTGAATTTCAAGAAAAGGTGTTTATATAGTGTTTGGGTAGGGTTTGGATGGCATAATTGCAAGTTGGTCCCTCAAAAATTGCCAAAATGTGAAGATGGCACCGAATTTGGGATGACTCGGCCGAGTTGGGGTCACTCGGCCGAGTGGAGCACTTAAAAAGCGTGCCACGATTTTGTCTAGCCGAGACTTGGCTGAGTTGGCTCACTCGGCCGAGTGTGCAGAAATGTTGAAATTCGCAGATTCGGCCGAGTGTGCAGAAATGTTGAAAATCTCAGATTCGGCCGAGTTGCCTTGTTCTTCGATTTCGGCCTTTTCTTGTTTCGTGCATATCTTCCACCTCGGGTGCCGGATTGACTCGATTCCTTTGGCTAATCCACTCCGTTTTTCGAGACGAATCCAACCGTGCACTCCTTTTCCTGATCCAGTAAAGTATGGTTGGTTTTTTGCTCCAAATTTCATTGTATTTCCTTCAAAATCGACAAAACACAACCTTTCTCTCATTTCGGCTTAAACAATCATATTCAATGCATAATTCAATGAAATCCACATCAAAAGACGCTTCACATGTGCTCCTAAAATGTGTAAATTCCACCCGAATCATGAGGCTAATAGGATGTGATTCTCATGTGTTTTCCTCAACAACAAACAAGCACATGATTAGAACTCCAATCCTTTTTGTTCGATCAGTTCCCTGTTTTCCTCAACAACAAAACAAGCACATGATTAGAACTCCAATCCTTTTTGTTCGACCAGTTCCCTGTGTACTCTTGATTGAGTCTTCAAGAAGTTTTTATTGTGTTTTCATGCATAGGGTCACCAACACAAGAGAAAATATGAACATGCAATGAAGAGTGCTCTTCTGCAAATTCTCACAAGTCACATAATCAAAATAATAAACAGCATAATGACATGCATTTATGGAGTCTTGGACAAAGTTCCATCAATTATGATTTCCGTTCAAATAGTGTTTCAAGAGCAAAACTAAGCTGCAACACTAACATTTTCTTCGCTAATCACTGTGGTAAACCAGGTCTTTTAATTTAAAAATATACTCCAAGTCTCCAACCCTCACACTACGGTTAAAAGTTTTTGTTTTCGAAATGCCCTCAATAATCAATTTCTTTTTACATGTGCATCAGATCAGACTCTTAGTTCAAGAAAATTCCAATAAAGTGATGACAAATATCTCCAACATAACACCAAACACCTCTCAAACATACATGTTCAGTTTTAATTTAAAGAATCAAAGATTTTTCACCTTATTTGAAAACGGTATTGTAGTTTATTCCTCTATTTCAACAGAATCTCACAAACTTCTCACAAACTTCAGATGTATGAATTTCATAAATTTCAGGAGCAAGAACAGTATCGATTTGAGTACCTGATTAGAGTTGAATTAGAGAATGGGGTTAAAATAAGCACACCTTTGCCCAAAATCTCATAAACAATCGGATATGTATAAGCTTCTTCAAGCAATCAAATCGAACTTCATAGAGCCTACTCAGAGAGTCTGATTGAGGCAGAGCTCGTCAGCTCGTTTTCATTGAAATTCTGGTCGTGCTCAACAGCGAGCAGACCTAGCCTGATACACGAATAAGAAGAGCCAAGGTGTTAAAATTCCAAACATCCAGCTAAACGAAGAATTAGAAATGGAAAACTGAGAATGAAATTCTCCCTTTAGCAGATTTGGAGTTTTCTGAGTTTTCAGACGGTAGATTCGCGCATCTTAAAAATTGGGGATTTCCAATTTGGGGGCGATTGTGTCTTCCCCTTGCCCGCGCACGAGGCTCTAACAACTCGGAGAGGACAGTGCTCCCAACAAAGGATCTGCAGTGGTTCGACTTGTTTAACTCGGAGTGAGTTGGCTCGGTGACAGTGAGGCGTGCAACGGTTCAGGTTCTCGCAGATCAGATGCGGCGGTCGCGATCAGTGGTTAGAGACGGCTTTATGGAAGCGTGAAATAGCAACATAAGTGCGCCGCGGTGAATGGGCACTCAATCGGGCGGCAGCGCAGATCTGGACAGGGTCTGCTTCTGTGCGAAGCTTCAATGTCACTATGGGGGCAACGGAAAAGGTAATGCAAGCAAGGAATACCGCCACCGCAGTCATGATTGATGCTCCACTAAATTTTACACAAGAGTTTTCAAATGATTGGGGCATTTGCAGTATCGTGGAGACAGGATTGATTTCTTTCAATTTCTTTAAAACTTCTGGGATCAACACTCATGTATATAAGTATATCCCCAAAATTTGGAAATTATCACGCCCTAGCTCGAATTTCCCACAGACGGCACCATTTGATGAAACATAGTTGTGTTCAGAAGTGAAACACAACATGAATCAGTAAGAATATGGCAAAACTTAGCTTAATCCCTTGAGAAATCCTTCCAAATGAACAATGAGGGGTAGATGACTCTGGAACTGGATGACCTGCAACAAAACCGGGCCGGAGGGGGCTCCGGCGACGGCCCTCCGACGCTCAAGTCAGTTGAGATCGAGAAGGTTACAATGAACAGTGATAATCTTAGAAAGAGAGAGAGAGAGTTATATGTGTAGAAAGAATAACTTAACCTTTACAAATGATAAGAATGAGCCTTTATACCTTCATAGTTTGAGGGTAATATCGTAATTACTAAGTCTAGGGTTTGCCTTTTGGGACCACGCCACGTCGTCGTACTGTGCTGACATTCGGTTATTAATTTTTATGGAGGTGGTATATTTTCTCTAGAGATGTTTTGTTTAGTTGCAACAAATGTATAATAGTACAAGGGGACCATTTGAATGAGCTGTCAATATGAGCTTTATTAGATAAAATCAGATGAGAGAGATTTCATAACTGAGGTTCGATAAGTCAGGCTCTCGAAAGGAAAGTCAGTTCTGATTCCGATCTATATCTTCTCTTATGAGAACAGACCTTAACTAAAGCAACTCTTGATGATCCTATCATTGGGAAAAGTTAGCTCTGAATGATATGACATCATTATGTCCTATCATTTGATTCACATAAGAGAGATTCCAGAACTGAAATCCCAAGGGTTGCCCACCGAAATCCCATTTTCAGGCCTGATTCAGATCCTAAAGGTGTCTCCTCTAGTTCAGTTCCAAACTAGATTGAATATAAGTAACTCGTGTTTTTTAAGGAGACCAGTTCTGAATGATATGACATCATTATGTCTTATCCCTAGTATAATTCTGGGATCTTTTAGAGTTGATGTTGATCCCTATGTGTGAATAAGACGGATCGTATTCACCATTAATAATGGCGTCAAATTCAACAGTGAAAAAGGGGGACCCGGAGACTAGTGCGTCGTATATTCCGAGGTTGCCACCGGATCCACCGGTGGTTAAAGTAGAGTTGACAGGTATGATGAAGAACGTCATGCCATAGGTGGACACCCCGATAGCCAGCCGTGATCTGTAGAGTTATGGTAGTGTCGAAGGACACTTGTTGGCCTTCTTTCCACAATTCCACGGGGGTGGAGTACAAGACCCGCCCAACAGTTATAGGCCTCGACATGACGTCACCTGCTGCAAGACGTACGTAAGTGTTATCTGGAGGGACGAAGGCGTCGCGTTCGTAGGTGAGCAGCAGGGAGTGCGGGGTGAAGGCCTTGATGTTGAAAGAGGTTTCAGATTCCACCATTTTGGCTAGCACTAGCAGCATCACCAGAGGAAATAAGGTGTTGAAGGGAGCCATGCCTGATTTTTGAGTATTATATGTATATATATAGCTTTGGTTTGATTATTTTGGATATACACCTAAAGCTAAATCTCTCCTATTTATAGTACTGGGAGGGATATGTTAACAATAACTTGAAGAAAATAAAAGAAATTTCTCGTAATGATTGAACCATATTAATTACAGGCATTTCACGTGGTAAGGGTCTATATCAAAATGCCGCCTATGAATTACTATAATATGCTCAAACTAAAGTACTGGAGTATTATTTTTTATTCCATACATCATCGATCCAACACAATGAGGTTTTTCCTATAGTTCTGTATATCCTTGAATATCTTACACAGCCCTGTTTTGAAACACAAAGACAAATCAACGACGTACATGTAAAAAATCGATATATGGATTAACTATTCCAAAAAATAAGTCAGTTAATTAGGAAAGAAAAGAATACATATTCAAGCATCCAACATGGCACACAATTGTCACTATTCATTCATAGGTGAAAAACAATACTCCACTACAAAACAACTTAAATACAGAACGAACAACTTATGAAAGGAAATAACTAATGGCAATGGCAGCAGTATTTGCCTTCTTTTGTAAGAACAATAAATAAATACAGATAGCCACAAACAAATTCACCATTATCCATGTCCCAAATTACTTACTGAATACTAAAATAACATAAATCTATAGTATTATTCGATCCGCTTTGCTTCCTAACACCTCCAATTCTTCCATCAGGAACACAACTGCTAATATATATGGAGGTAAACAAGAAACGCATCAATCAATTATACATAACATAATGAGTTTGTGACGATGCGACAACTTATATGAACGAATACAAAAAAATGTATATATATATATACTAATTTTGTTGATTCTATTCACGGTTTAAAAGTATTACACCAAATTCATAGTAAAACAAGACAAGTCTTATAAATTTAAAAAACGTGAATAAATAACTAGAGAAGATAGAGTGTGAGTTTGGGAGAGAGGTTAAGTATGGCTAACCTTATGACAGTTTTCCATCAGTCATAAAATGAAGAATCAACGTAAACACTGCAACTACTAGGTGCCATTTGCTTTGCACAAGTCACAACTGAAGGGTTGCAATCCACTAGCCGGATCTCACTTGGAAATGAATACCTATCTGGTGGATAAGGGATCTCTTGTAATTTGTAGCAGTTTTTAATGGTTAGTTTCGCAAGGTATGGGGCTAGGGTGCCTGTCCACTTCACAAGGTCAATGTCTTCAATTGAAAGATATTTAAGGCTCCGGAATTCCCCTTTTTTTACTTGCCACTCTTCCCCTCGAAAAGCATAACATTTCAGTTTGAGCACTTCAAGAGATGACAATTCAGCAATCCTGCTCATGTCTTCCCAAGGATATCCAAAGCCACTCAGAGTTAACTTTCTAAGAAGTCTTGGAAAGGAAAATAGAGGACCTGGAGCAACAGTTGCAAACATGAGTTCAGGATTCACGACGACAAATTGGACTGACCTTAGTCCTTGGAGATGGGATATATCATCACAGAAGCTCAGTGGCTCAGAAGAACCAGGCATCAACTCAATTTGAACTCTTAACTTAACGAGATTTGGGATACTTTCAAGAACACGCTTAGTACAAGTGTGAGCACCCACATCTAAAAGTTCCAACAGGTTTGTTAAGACAGTGCCAGGAGGGGGATCAGGCAAGTTTCTACCCATGATTTGAAGATGCTCCAACTCTTGCAAGTCCCATATCTCCACCGGGAGATATGACTCAGATACAGAGGACCTGATGCTCTGATGTGGATGGACTATCAAGAATCGAAGGCTCCAAAGTTTGGATATACAAGGAGGGAGGTTTTCATTGCAAGTGAGAGCAAGGTACCTTAACTGAAGTAGCCTTAGTACCTCTTGTGGGAACTCGTAGAAGCGGATGGTAAGAGCATATAGTAACTTGAGGAATCTTAAGCCAAAACATATAGGTACTTGATATTGATGATATGGGCCTGTACACAGGAGTGAACGAACACCCAACATGGATGAAATTGAGTCACGTACATCTTTGATACTGAGAATGGTGTTCTTATAGATGGAAAGACGCCGTGCAGTTTGTATGCCTTCTGCCCTAGCATCTTTATAACTATCTAAGACAAGGAGAAACTTTTCATTCCAAGCTTCTCTTTTGCTCAGATACCAGAACACAGAATGAAGACTACAAGCTTTAAGTTTTTTATAAGAAACGCAGCTCCACTGGGTTCCCAAAGCAACATTATCAGACACAATGCCATCTAATAAGCCATCAATATATCCTTGTAAAAAATTATGCGTAACACCAAGAAATCCATCAGCACTCCACAAGCTGAGAAGCTTGGAAACACGAATGTCATCATTTTGAGGGAAAGCTCCCAAATAGAGAAAGCATGCTTTTAAATGTTTATCTAAGTTGGTGTAGCTTGGACGTACTACGTCTAATATTTGCTCATATGCTTGTACGAATGTGGAATTTGTTTTGTTTGCTGCTACCTGCTTCCAGTGCTCTGGCGTGATCTCAGCTTTGGATAGGAGGTCAGCAACGGTGAGGATGAGAAGAGGAAGGCCTTCACAATTCTCAGCAATCTTCTTTCCAGCTTCCACAAGTTCATGGGGGCACCTCTCCTTTTCACCAAATATCTTCCCTCGAAGAAGATCCCAACTTTCTTCTTTGTTCAGGAACGGCACTTGGTAAGTAGTGTCATGTGAACCGTAATAAGATGTGAGTTCGTTTATCCTAGTTGTGACCAAGACACGACTATCTCCATGCATTGGAAATATTTTTATTCTTAAATTAGTAAACCAGAGTTGTCGGTCCCATGCATCATCCAACACAATGAGGCATTTCTTATCATTGAGAGTTTTGCGCACATAGAAACTTATATCCTCCTCCTGTCCAGCTGCCATTTGCAGCATTTTATCCCCATCGGGCATTTGAGATAGAATAGCTTGCATAATTTGATTGGGGTCACATTTTTGGCCCATGCTGACGAAGATGCGACATTGGAACTTGGCGCAAATGAATGGATCAAGTAAGATGTTGATAGCAAGAGCAGTCTTACCTATACCTGCCATACCAACAATACCGCCCAATCGTTGTACCCCATTATGTTCACGAAGAAGGTCCTTTCTTATTTGGAAAAACAGATCATGTGTTGATCCAACTATATTTGTGATGGTGAGAGGAGGATGGCCTCCTCCTCCAGTTGTTGATGAAACAGCAGCAGAAGAAGAAGATTCCTCCTCCTCCTCCTCCTCCTCCAGAGAGATTGAAGCAGCAACTTTTTTTAACCACCAAATTATAAGATCCTCTTTTATATATCTATACCAATCCCATGAGTTGCTTCTATTGAATATGGAAGCATAATCACTTTTACCATAACCATGTGTTAGGTGTCGAGCCAAGAGGTTGTCTATCTCTTGAATGTAGTCCTCCTTCGTCCCCAAGAATCTTGAAGCAGCTTTTGTTGCAAACCAACTCATAAACTCGCTTCTCGATAGTTGTCTTGCCTCAGATATTCCTTCTTCTTCTTCTTGGGGCCAGGGGTTGAGCAGGTTGTCCATTTCCATAATCTTTAGCACAAAGGCATCAATATCTTGTTCCATTCCCTCCAGGTTTAGTGAAGTAGCAGCTGGAGATTCTGATTCAGATTGCGAAAGAAACTGATCTGAAACGTGGGAATCCAGCACATCCTCCAATTTTAGTGCTGCCTCATATATCTGGGCTTCAACACTCTTGAGCCTCCAATCCTTCAACAATTGCAAGTATTGCAAAAGTATGAGGGCCTCCTCCACAGCGTAGTCTGCAAGTATTAGAAACTCTCGACTGCGTGAATCAATTGAAATGGGATGGGATGAATTTACAAGGTAGTAAATTGTGAGGCTAACAGGATTCACCCCAACAAAACCCATACTTTTAATCTCATCTTTCTCCCTCCTCTGCCTCAAATGCCTACTTGTTATTCTCTCCCTCTCTCTGTCTCTGTCTCTCATTTTTTTCTTTCTTGATCAAATTATGACAACAAACAACACCATCTCATCATATCAAAATAATACTAGCTACTAAGAAACGGGCCGGTGATTCCATCAACGCTAGCTCTAAAATCAGTAATTGACCTTTTTTTATCAACTAACAAATTTGACGTTTTCTAAGCTTGGGAAATCAATCTCACATGGATCAATATTTTATACTAAAATGTTGTATTAGGTGAGTGAAAGGAAGCCAACAAATTATTAACATTCTTTATTCATTTTGATAAATGTGTTACAAAACTCGAAATATGCAACGTGTTTTAAATTTTAAAAGTTTAATTAGTTAGCAATTCTTGTCTTACCAATTTTAAAGTTTAAATTTTAAAACTCGAAAAAATGAACATAATAAATTTTAACTGAGGGAGTATTTCGCAATTCTTGTCTTACCAGCTCCTTAAAAGTGATTCTAATTGTTTATATTGGCTTAAACAACAATCATTCTAAAATAAAATATACATAAAATGCAGCAAACAATGTAAAATCAGGGAGTAGTATTCTTAGTAGTACAACTTGTTATGAATATTGGTTGTTGACATTAAAAATGTCTTAGCTGTAATGACTGGGCTTAACATTAAATTAATATAAGTTGCATGTGTTTACCTTTTGATTGACATCTATACATGATCCCATTATATATTTAATTAATTCGAGGCTGCAGGCAATTCATTGATTTCAAAGGTCTTAGCTGCACTGTAAAACATGCAAGTTGTTGTTTAAATAGTACGGAGTACTACTTTCTCAGAACAATTAATGTTTATTTGGGCCAGGCTATATACCCCTCAATACTTGTTAAATATACCCCCTATTCATACACTCCCCCACAAAATAGATTATGTTAAATGTACTCCCCTAAAATACCTAATATGTCATTTTACACATTTAAATGAAATTATACATACACTCTCCCCCAATTAAATTCTTACCCTAATTTGGACACTTTATAGTGAGTGCATCTAACATTCTTGGGAAAATATCACTTTTGATCACTGAACTATACCACTTTTCAGTTTTAATCACCCACATTTAATCACTATCAAAATTGGTCACTCACTTATTCTTTACTATCAAAATTGGTCACTCACTTATTCTTTTTTTATCAATTTTGATGCTGTTGTTAGTGAATTCGTCATTTACTAACGGAGAAGAGGTTTTGAGCGCAAACTTTTATTTTCCCTCTTTTAATTCCTTAACCCTAAACTCCCAAACCCTTTTTTTTTTTTTTACTAAATTTATCTCCAATTAATATTACTACTGTTTGGTTAAGAATAGATTATCAAGTCCTAATAATTATAATTTGGGAAATGAATTCTAATAATTAACTATTTTGAAATAATTTTATACAAATTCAATATGAAAATCAGTAATTGAAATATTATTCAAAAAAGTCTGAAAAAACAGAGTACAAAAGCAAGTCTGAATAATTTTCAACCACAGTGAATACAATAATTATAAACCATCGAACTACACACTATAATTATAAAAACATAGTACATAACTAGTACATGACCAACACAATTTAACTAATTATTAGGACTTGATAATCTATTCTTAACCAAACAATAGTAATATTAATTGGAGATAAATTCAGTAAAATTTAAAAAAAAAATGGGTTTGGGAGTTTAGGGTTAAGGAATTAAAAGAGGGAAAATAAAAGTTCGCGCTCAAAACCTCTTCTCAGTTAGTAAATGACGGATTCACTAACAGCAGCATCAAAATTGATAAAAAAAGAATAAGTGAGTGACCAATTTTGATAGTAAAGAATAAGTGAGTGACCAATTTTGATAGTGATTAAATGTGGGTGACCAAAACTGAAAAGTGGTATAGTTCAGTGACCAAAAGTGATATTTTCCCAACATTCTTTTAATTGGAGAAATTGTGGTTAACAAAGACGGAGGTGCAAATAGCGGTACCCATTCTACAAATGAGTCGGGTATAATAAAAACTACGCCCTCTCCAAAGGGCCTGACTATTTACACCTCCATTTTGGAGGGATGCACTCCCCCTTTTAATTTAATAATATAATAATGATGTAAAAAATCAAAAATACCCTTTAAAAATATGTTATTCTAAATGCACACTCCTTATTAGGAGGTGTTTGTGTATCGGGCCCATGCTATATACCCCTCTATACTTGTTAAATATACTCTCCCGATCCATGCACCTAGAGCCATCAAAACTGGCTAGGCCCGTTGGGCCAGCCCGCCCCGCCACTAAAAAGAGTGGGTTGGACCAGAATTTTTCAAGACCGCCAGAAGGTGGGCCCCGACGGGCCGGCCCGTTTGGGCTGCGAGCTTGGGCGGGACGGTCTTTGGCGGGCTGACCCGCCATTTTTTTTTTATATTATATTTAATTTTTTTTTAAAAAAACTAAAGGTAAAAGGGTAAAACCCTTGCGCAACATAACATAACTCAGTAAGTCAGTATCACTGCTGCTCTCCTTAATCTATTTTTTTTTTTTATGAAGCAGCACTTTTTTTCCTTAATCTATTCCAATAAAAAAAAATCTTCTCCTTTCCCGTTGCTCTCCTCCAGTTCTATGCCTGCGCCGCCTAAAAGGTGAATTGTATATATTCCACAATTAATTTATATTTGATTTTTTATTTTTATAAATTCACATTTCTAATTAGTAATTAGATTTTTTGTTCTTATGTTTAATATTTTGTAGGTTGATATAACTATGTTTCATTTAATTGATTTTGTTAGATGAACTTTATTGATGAATTTATTAAATATTTTTGTTAAAAAAAAAAAAAAAAGTTGGGCCGCCGAAACCCGCGGCCCGCCAATTTTTGGGTTGGGTTGGGTTGAGGTTTTGACAGCCCACTTGGAAAACGGGCTGGTCTGCCCCGCCCCGCCAAATGGCGGGCTTTTGCGGTTTTTGGCCCGTCTCGCCCCGTCGGCCCGTCTTGACAGGTCTACATGCACCCCCAATCAAAATGGATTAGATTAGATGTACTCCCCCTTCTCTCAAAATTGTACCTGATAAATGTGCTCCCAAATAAAACCCTATTTTTTTTTCTTGTCTCCCCCTACTTCTTCTTCCTTCTCCCACCCCTTCATCTTCCCCTTCAACCCACCGCCTCCATCGCCGCCTATCGCACCCAGCGCCACCCGTCGTTTTCTCCTTTTTCTTTTCTACAATAGTTCAGCAGCTCCCCTCCCCCTCCCTCGCGTCATCCTGCCTTCCACCACCCAAGCCGCCCCCTTCCATATGTGTAAGATGCACACAATATGTGCGATCTTTTCTGTTAGAAGAGAGAGAAGCCAGAGAGAGAAAGGGAGATAAAATTGGTTTTAATTTCTGCATATCCTTCCAATTCGAATTACAATGGGCATTTAAATGAAATGCCCAGGCCAAAACGATGCCGTTTAGGGAATTTAAAGAAATTGAAAATGCGAATCTAACATAAGAAACACGATTTTGACTAAATCATAACAACTCCCCCCCCCCTCTTCACATTGTACTTGTCCTCAAGTAAACAAGTGAGGGTACTTGGTCTGAATCTCCAAGAAGTCTTCCCAAGTAGCCTCATCATCTGGCATGTGGGCCCAACGAACCAGAACCTCCGTCGTCGGCGAGCCCCCCTTCTTGACCAATCTCCAGCTAAAATTTCTACAGCTTGTAGCAGAACCTTGCCCTCTTCGTCGAACTCAGGTATGTCTCGAACTAACCCTTCATTGTTCCTAATTTGACGTTTGAGCAGTGATACATGGAATGTTGAATGGATTTTTGCAATTGGTGGCAGCTCCAAGGTGTAGGCGACCTCTCCAATCTTCTCCAAGATCTAAAAAGGCCCTGCGTATTTCAGACTGAGTTTCCAGATGTGTTTTCCATGGATTGACTTCTGGCGATAAGGTTTGAGCTTAAGGTAAACCCATTCTCCCACTTGGAAAACCTTCCCACTTCTATTTTTGTTGGCGAACTGACGCATTCTGTCTCTGGCTTTCTGTAGTAATGTTTTGAGTTTTTGAATGATGGCATGTCTGGCTTGAATTGCATCTATTACCCCTTGAACTTGGTTCTTTAGATAAGGGCTTAGTGTAAGAGGAATAGGCATGTGCCTATACAGTGCTTCAAATGGGGTGATATTAAGGGTGGTATGAAAATTGGTGTTGTGCCAATGTTCAGCCAAGGGTAACCATTGTGCCCAGTGTTTTGGTGTAGCTCCACACATACATCTCAAGTATGTCTCTAAACACTGGTTCACCCTCTCTATTTGCCCATCAGTTTGAGGGTGGTAGGTTGTACTCAAGAGTTGCTGAACTTCCAGCATCTTGAACAGTTGCTGCCAAAATTGGCTGGTGAAAATCTTGTATGTATCAGAAATGATAGTGGCAGGTAGGCCATGTAACTTGTAGATAGTATCCATGAATATAGATGCTAGTTTAGAGGCAGAGAATGGGTGGGATAGGGCTATGAAATGACTATACTTAGTGAATCTATCCACTACCACCTATATGGTATCCTTCCCTTCAGATGTAGGCAATTTTTCAATGAAATCCATAGTGATATCCCTCGAAGCCTGTTCTGGTACTGGTAGTGGCTATAGTAATCCAGGCTGTTTAAGTGTTTCATGCTTACACACTGATTCGTGTGGAATTTACACGATTTAGATATATATTTGAAGCTCATTTGATGTTGATTTCATTGAATTATTTGTTGATTATCATTGTTTTGGTCAAAATAAGAGAAAGGTAGTGTTTTGTCGATTTTGTAGGAAAACCGATGTATTTTGGAAGCAAAACAGCGAACATACTCCACTGTACTGAAGAGAGGATTACACCATTGGATTCGTCTCGAAAAATGGAGTGGAATGAAAAAAAGAATCAAGTCAATCGGAGGTCGGAAGCTCGAGATACAACGGAACGAAAAATGACAAGGCCGAACCACATTTCTACCCGGCCGGGTTACTTCCACCCGGCCACAGTGCTGTACACCCACATTTTGGATTAGTTCACCCATTTCGCATTTTGGCCGGGTAAAACCACCTGGCCGGGTCATTTCACCCGGCCATGCCATTTTCCATCAAGACCTTCGTATTTTGGCCGGGTAAAACCACCCGGCCGGATCGTTTTCACCCGGCCAAGCCCTATTTCACTCAATTTCGGGGGTTTTGGCCCATTTTCTCCATTTTCGAGGGACCCAAGTGCAAATTTCGTCCAAGACTTCTACCCCAACTATAAATAGCTCAAATTTAAGTTTTAGAAAGGAGTCTTACTCCTTTTACAAGCAATTCCACACACACATTCACATAGTTGTAGGTGTTCTTCATTTTTAGTTTAGATTCTTCATTAGATTAGATAGAATAGTGGTTTTTACTTCGAATCAAGCTACGGTTATCATCGGGCATCGTATTTACATCGGTTTGTAGCTAAATTCTTATGATCAAGGTGATATTATTCTATTTTACAATTCAATTTAGTATTTTCTTAATTTCTTCAATCTTTTGCTATTTTACCATTAGTTTGATGTTATTTGTTGTTGTAGCCATGGGATTCTATTCTAGAACCATGGGCTAAGCTCTTATTACCTTGGGTGTGAATGTTTTGATGGGTGTTTAGTGTAATTATAGATTAATTGCATGATTAGCTTAGGAATTGTGTGTATATGTTTCTAGTGTTGTAATTTTCATGATTCAATTGATTAATTCACTATATTAGCTAGCATTGTTAGTTTTGTCGACTTCAACGACCGTATTGGGTTGCATGATTAAGAGTGTGTGTATGAGCTTGAATTAATCAATTAGAATTAACATAGTAATTAGCTACACCGACCGGGGGTTGATTGCTTAGATCGACGACACTAGACACTAGTCGATTAGAGGTCGTCTATTAGATTAGTGAGAGGGCGTCTCATAAACATTAGTAACCGTGTTGAACGTGTTTATGAGACACTATTTTAGGAGCCTATGGTATTGATTAGACTATATAATTGCTAATCGATGCACGTGTTCACCTAAGCCTCACAAGGGATTGGTCTACACACACGAGTGATAGCCTTTAGCTTAATCCAAAATCATAGTTTAATTCATGCAATTGGTTCGTTAACTCATTGAATTACCCACAAAACGGAAACACCCGAGGCAATACCCTTTTCTTGCACTTTCTCTCGAAAGTTAGATAGCTTATTATTACTTTTGTCTATTTCTTGTTTATCTTAGTTAATTTAGTTTAATACTTGTGTTTTAATTCCCGAAAATCCAACAAACACGTTTAGTTACTACAATAGCATGAAAACTTATAACTTTAGGGATTCACTTTCACTCAATTAGGTCCTTGGAACGAAAATCTACTTGGTCCTACTTGCGTACTACAATCGAACACATACGCTTGTGGGGATCGTATTGTAAAGTGCTTTAAAAAGTGTTGAAAAATGAGACAAGTCAATGGCGCCGCTGCCGGAGATTTAAGCGAGTGTTGTTAGTGAAACTTAGAGTTTGTTGAGTGTTGTTGATAGTAACATTCCTTTTTCATTACCTTGTTTTTCGTTTCTCTTTGTGGGCTTTGATATTTGTTTCTGTGTAGGTGTGAACTTCATTGCCTCGATGGATGGATACAACCAATACCAATGGAATCAATGTTATAATCAAAATCGTATGGTTTATCCTCCACAACATGGAGATGTGAGCTATGGTGATTAGAGGAACTTTGATTACCATTATCAAATACAACAAGTTCCCTCATATTATCAAGATTGGAGGAATGAGGAAGCATCACCTCCTCCTCAAGGATATTATCCTCCACCTCCACATCCACATCCATATCAATATCCTCCCCCACCACCGAAAGAGTTGTATCGTCCACCTCCTCCTCCACCTATGTTGGAACCTTATTTTGACGATTATCAAATGCAACAAGTTCCTTCTCCTTATCAATCTCAAGAGTGGGAAAGCAATGCTCATTGGTCACCAAATAATGAAGAAAGTGATACTACAAAAGAGTTCATTGCACTCACCTTGAAAATTTTGGATGCAAGTGAAAAAAGGTTGGATGCATTAGAAGATATCAAAGCCACCCAACTACAACAAGTGAATCAACTCAAGTCACTTCTGAATGGAATGGAGCTGATGAACTCAACAATCAGGGGATTGGTCATCGCTATGAAAGAAGAAGAGGAGGATCCAAGTGAGGAGGTTGAAGATGTCAAGCTTTTTTACAAAGGAGATGAAGAGGAATTTCCTTTGATGGACATGAGCAACAAAGAACAAGAAGATCAAGAAGCATCCCAAGATGAGTTGGAGAGCGAAATGAACATTTTTAAACCTTTAAACTCTTCAATTTGCACTTTACTTGATATTGATGCTTCTATTGATTTTATTTTGCCTCTTGATCACTTTGATTCAAAGAAAGAACTTGAGAAGAGCTTGGGCATCCTTGGCGAAAAGGGAGAGCAATGGAAAAAGAGGATGGAGGAAGAGCAAGAAGAACGTGCATTGAAAGAAATATGCAAGAAAGTTGCAAGTGATGGGTCTTCCATTCATGAGAGCCTCCATGATTTTGAAGTTCAAAGATCGAAATACAATGGGAAGGAGGCCCGATATTCTTGGCCTTTCCGATGAGCTCTTTAATTTCCGTCCGGCTTGAAGACGTTAAACTTAGCGCTAAATGGGAGGCAGCCCATTTTTACTTGCTTTATTTCAATTTTTTTCATTTTATTTGCTTTGTTAGTTTAGTTTGATGTGTTTGTGAGTTTTGATGTAGTTGGAGAAGCTTGGATCGAATGGACAAGTGGATTGAAAGTGGAACTTTGTGCTTAGAAGAAGGTGTAGCTATAACAATCGTAAGAGGTACGCCCACACCAATTCTTAGGAATTGCATAGCAATTACTAAGTTTGGGGAGGTAGTGGAATTTATATGCTTGTTCATAATATTGATTGCTTAACTACTCTTAGTGTTAATTGTTGGGATTGTGGCCCATGTGTGTAGATTTGTATGGTTAGCACTTGGTGTCAATATCAATGCAACACTATTTTTCCAAACTTTTAATTGTTTTGCAATGAAAAAGTTTGGAGGGGTATGTTCGTTTTTACATTTTCTATTGACACCAATGTGTACTCTTGTGTATGTGTGTAATTTGAGCTTTAATGATCATTGAGACACATTTGATGGTGATTTGTTGTGAATTTGATTCCTTGAATGTGTACATGATTGGAATGAATCATCTTGTTTGTGTTGTTGTCATCTTGTTACCTATGGATGTTTTGCATGCACAATGAGTTATGTGTGGTGGTGATTGATGAATGTTTGAGTCTTGAATGAACCGGTGAGAGTTGAGATTTGAACCGAGTATTAATCCGGTTTATTTCATTTGTGAGTGAATCGATTCATTGCTTGCTTTTCTAGAACTTGCCCAAGTTCTTGCTTGAGATCATGTTTATGTGATACTTTGAGATATGATGTAGGCCATCTTTCGTATTACAAGTCACTTAGCCAAATTTTTCCCAATAACCAAAGTAATCTACCGTAGTTAGCTCGTTTGAGCTTGATTTCCCATTTTCTTGGCAACCTACAATGTTTAACCACTTAGCCTTTTGAGCCTTTGATATCCAAATCTAGTGGAGAATAAAAAGAAAGTGGTAAAACATGTGCTTTAGTGCATTTGGTTTGAATAGAAAAATTGCAAAGTTGTGAAAAGAAAAAGATGGAAGTAAAAAAAAAATTGAGAAAGAAAAGAGGGACAATGAGCCCCAAGAGCTTAAAAAGAAAATAAATTGGCTAGAAAAATATGAGGAGATGATTGCATTTGAGAAACTTAAATGAGAAGTGAGAATGAAGGGTTGTAATCCTTAAGAGCATGAGCTTGAATTGTTGAAAAACAACTTTCGTTTTCCACTAGACGAGTCACTTTTTCCATATTCATCTTACCCCGTCCAAAGAGCCAATGTTACGTCCTTGGTTAAGCCCTATTGATCCCATTGTTGAACATGTTTGTGGTGGAAAGATGGTAGAGCTTGGGCAAGCATATGGGAATTGTAATGCATGATTTGATTGATGAGTGCTTATTGTCCTTAATTTGTTTGAGTGTTTGAAAGAAACACTATCTCTAGGGAGTTGAACTTGAACATTTTGATATTGTCATCACCATCACTTGTTGTTGTGTGTTGAGCATGTGTGAGTAATTAGTTGTATCTTCAATATTGAACTTGTGATCATTTTTGAGAATGTATCTTGAGGAAGAAGAATTCATTTCATGTCATTTGATACGTGGGATCTTTCATTGATCATCTACTTGTAAATTTTCACCCTCATGTTGTAATTCTTTCGTTGCTCGAGGACGAGCAACACTTCAAGTTTGGGGGAGTTGATTCGTGTGGAATTTACACGATTTAGATGTATATTTGAAGCTCATTTGATGTTGATTTCATTGAATTATTGGTTGATTATCATTGTTTTGGTCAAAATAAGAGAAAGGTAGTGTTTTGTCGATTTTGTAGGAAAACCGATGTATTTTGGAAGCAAAACACCGACCATACTCCACTGTACTGAAGAGAGGATTGCACCATTGGATTCGTCTCGAAAAATGGAGTGGAATGAAAAAAAGAATCAAGTCAATCGGAGGTCGAAAGCTCGAGATACAACGGAACAAAAAATGACGAGGCCGGACCACATTTCTACCCGGCCAGGTTACTTCCACCGGGCCACAGTGCTGTACACCCACATTTTGGATTAGTTCACCCATTTCGCAATTTGGCCGGGTTTAAACCACCCGGCCGGGTCGTTTTCACCCGGCCAAGCCCTATTTCACTCTATTTCGGGGGTTTTGGCCCATTTTCTCCATTTTCGAGGGACCTAAGTGCAAATTTCGTCCAAGACTTCTACCCCAACTATAAATAGCTCCAATTTGAGTTTTAGAAAGGAGTCTTACTCCTTTTACAAGCAATTCCACACACACATTCACATAGTTGTAGGTGTTCTTCATTTTTAGTTTAGATTCTTCATTAGATTAGATTAAATAGATTCCACACACACACACATTCACAACAAGCAATTTCGTCCAAGACCTTTGATTCGGGTGGCATGCCCGGGTAGAATCCACCCGGCCGGTCACATGCTCCTCGGGGGTTTTTGACCATTTTCTCCATTTTTGAGGGACCAACTTTCAATTTTGGCATCCAAATCCCACCCCAACACTATATAAGCCCTCATTCTTCAAATCAAACACATTCTTCCCCAATTCCTCAAATTCCACACATAGTTACACACAATTGGAGGTGATTGGGTCATATCTTCTTCAATTCTCTATCAAATCAAGCAAGGAAGGATGCAATAGCTTGGAAATTCCATTCTCTACCACATTTTAGACTAAGCTTTCTATTTCTCTATCTTTTTAGTTAGCTATTTCATTTGGATTTTGTAATTTGATTATGTTAGCTCTTGGCTAAACATTTGTGGTTCTAAGGCATTGTAAATATTTGGATTGAAGTTTATGAACTAATTTCTTGCTTTAAATGGTGTTTGTCTCTTATTTGTACGCTTAATTCTTCTTTGGAAGCATGTTGTTATTGGCCATGATAATTTGCTTAATTCATTGTTAATTGGGGTAAGATCGAGAGATTTATTCCATTAATCGTATGCAAGCATGCAACCCGGTATTCTTATGAGCTCGAGAGATGATTAGTTATCGGAGAGGGAATTGAATGATCTTTGGGGCTATTTTAGGTGGTGTGATGTTTGTAAGGTAGAGATACGAACTTATGTCGCATGCTCCCTTGGATTAGTTAGATCGAGAGATTGATTAATTCTTCTTTTGTGATTAACCCTATATGAAAACAACCTTAATGGCCATTTGAACGAGTTACAATTCATAAACGGATATCTAAGTGTTACAATTGCCTTGGAACCCACCTTCTCATATTTGAGTTTTAATCCGTTTTACTTTCGTTTTCTTGATTTACATGATATTTGATCGATTCTTCATTGCTCTTTATTGCTTATTTGTGACAATTTGGTAGGCAATCTTAGGGTAATCCACTTTCACTTAATCGATCGCGTCTAAATAGAATTATGTTAACAAAATACACTTTTACGCTATACCTCCTCGTGGGATCGACCTCGTACTTACTTCTCTACGATAGACACCGTATACTTGCGGTCGTTTATTTTAGTGTTGTAGAATACGTGAATCATCCTTCCATGTTCATAGCTGAGAGAACAATATTCTCATAATCACTCATGGGATGGAACATAAAATACTTTTTACACCTCCTGATCCAAGCTCTTGGATCATCCCCATTAAATTTAGGAAAATCCATTTTAAGAGTTCTACCCTGAGGCCTATGTTAAGTGTTTTTGGTGAAGTGGATTACCTCTGTTGATAGTTTGACCCTTGGTGGTGTCCCTAGCAAACCACCCTCAGGTCTGTCCATTGCAGTAGCTTCTCCTTCCACCATTGGAGCTTTTCCATGGTTACTCTTGATTTCTTTAGTTAACATCTCCATTTCCAGCTTGAATACTTCAGCCATAGCATCAAACTTAACATCAAATTTCTTTGACAATTCATCTTTCATTTCACTCATTTGGTTTTCTAGTGTAGCAATTCTTTCAGTATTGCTCACCATTGTTGGATTGTTTGCAGGTCACGCAGTAGCAGGAAATTGGCTCTGAGGCCACTGTAAGATGCGCACAATATGTGCGATCTTTTCTGTTAGAAGAGAGAGAAACCAGAGAGAGAAAGGGAGATATAATTGGTTTTAATTTCTACATATCCATCCAATTCGAATTACAATGGGTATTTAAATGAAATGCCCAGGCCAAAACGATGTCGTTTAGGGAATTTAAAGAAATTGAAAATGCGACTCTAACATAAGAAACACGATTTTGACTAAATCGTAACAATACGCTGCGCCACCGAAGCCGCCGCCGTCCATCCTCCCTCTTCTTCCTTTTTTATTTTATAATTTTTGTAACTATCGTCGGTGGCGGCGCCCCTCCCTCGCCAAGCGACGTTGCTGCCACGTCAGAACCCTAAAACCTAGGTTTTTTTTTTAATTTCATCAAAATGTGGTCGAATATAAACAATATCGTCGATAAATTGTTGTCGACGATAGTGTTTATATTCGTTCACATTTTGTCAAAATATTTCAATTTTTTTCTTTCGATGAAATTGGGTCGATGAGAGTGTTTTTTGTGGACACATTATTGTCGACCATATTCCTTCTTGTCGACAAACCAGTGTCAACATTGGTTTGTCGAAAATATGCCCAAGTTTTTTTGTTTGAGCTTTTTGTTGGATTTTTTTTAGTTTTTCTGAGATATCTATTGGATTTTTTATTTATTTTTTTTGCGTTTTTTGAGATTTAAGTTGGATTGACACTAGTTTTGATTTCTGTCGAAAAATTCTAGATTTATTAGAACAGCGGCGGCTGCCGGAGGTGGGGCAACGGCAATGGCCACGGCTACTTTCTTTGAAATTACGGTTAGTGTTAGGAATTAGGGTTAGGGTTAGGGTTTAATTTAGGGATGTATCTATCTTGATTTGTTTATTAAAACTTAAAAGGGTACATTTGATATTTTACATGAATATAAAATTAATAAATGGGGATGGGGAGTATATTTAACAAAGCTGGAGGGGGTATATAGCCTGGGTCTGGTGTATCCTCGAGAAATTGTGTTTTTTTTTTTTGACGGAGGGTTTACAAGATCATAAAATAAAGTTACAAATCACGAGCCTAAGATCTTGATCTTCAAACCAACGGATATCGCCGTCCACTCCAATCGCGTGAAGAGGAAAGACGAGTTTCCCTTTGCTTTAACATGTGTCCAGGTCTCCAATCTTTAAATGAGACAACCCCACACTAAGGTGTTCTCATATCAAGAATAGGAAACATAATAAATAGACAAAGTTCCACGAGTATCCGATTCAAAAGTACCACAGCACCAGGGCTCTCGAGTCTCTATCTCAAGGAGCCCATCCATCAAAAAAACTCACAACCACAACAAAGCCACGAAGCAAGCACCAAAACTACCTATGAAAGCAGTAAAATAGGATCAACGAAGAAATACCCGAACGGTCATCGTGGCTCCGTTACGGACAAGATCTACGTTGATCCCTAACAAGAACTGAAAAAAACTACACCAGATCCACCAGATCTACAGATCTACAACTCAGATCTGCAGATCTATAACTCAAAACTCTAGATCTATAACAATCTAGCGAAAACTAAAAAAGGATTGGAGAGAAGCAAAAAACTAACAGATCTGAGATGAACGGACAACAAAAGCAATGACGGCAACGCGAACGACGGATTTGTATCGGATTGACGGCGAAACTGGCGGCGGAGTCCGGTGGAGAAAGGGAGGAGCAACTCTCTAGAGAGAGAAGCTCTCCCTTCTCTCTAAAACCGCTGCTTTTATATTATAGGATAAAATATTATTTATAGACTTATAGTAGACAAATCAATAAACACCAATGCCAACTCTCTTTAATTTCCTACTTCGAGAAATTGTTAAAAGTGATGTTAATAAATGGGGATGGGGAGTATATTTAACAAAACTTTGAGAAAAACTAAGAGACTTGTTAAAAGTGATGTTAATACAGAAGCTTCAAGAAATCAAATTTAACTTTCAACACTAGAAGATAACAGAGACTTGAACACCTAAGTATAATGTACTGCTACAAATTATAAGAGCTAAAGAACACATGGCTTTCGTTCTTCGTGGGATAATTGGAAAGTGGATACTCAAGTCATGACTCTACTTTGTTACTCCAATTCAAAATAAAGTGTTGTTTTGGATCAATGCACGTATACTAAGAAAATAGTGAGCACTGATATAGGGTGTAACACGGGGTATCTATAATTAATGCATAATTTAATAGTCTCTTACTACTATTGTAGTATACATCCTTCATTTTCTGTCATTCTTGGAATAAAACACGAACGACACGAGTCGAGAAAGAAGCCACCATACACATATTGTAGACAAAATACTCAATCTTATAAGCATCAATAGTTACCAAAAGATCTTCACTAGTCAATCTCCATAATTTAGGATTCGGGGCTACCGATGTTTTCTTGGCTTTGTTGATCTCTTGAGGCTTGTCATTTACACACTTTTTTGTGCCCTTGAATAGATTTATCACCCTGGGAATTTTCAGTAATTCCATTATCACAGCAGTTGTGGCTATAATTACTAATGTTGCCAAAGCATGGTTTTGAAAGTTGAAGCCTTGAATCACCAAAAATGAGAGGAGATGAAATGACTACAATTCTTTTCGCATGAAAAGATGAAGCTTTCATTGGAGGTCACTGCTCTATTAGGCTCCATGATGGTCATGGTCTTACCTCGATAAGATACATCATTGGGAAGATGAGCCTCCCTGATGATCGATGCCCAGTTTTTCCTCTGTTTGTTCGAAGCAATATAAGATGAATTCTTGAATCTACTGTTGCTGTTGCTTAAGATGATGATTCGTGTAGGCTTGTAAGCCATGATTTTGTCCAACTTCAGTAGGGGCTCGATGCTCACACTCATCACCATACGCGTAAACTTCACCATGATTTAATGGCTCATCAATCTTTTGTCTAGAACAGCAGAAGTGAGATGGGGAAGTGGACGAGATGAAGGGTTGAAAACCGGGAAGGTGGAAGTAAAAGAAATGGATCGCATCAAAAGTTGAATAGAGTGTTTTCTGCCTTGATGTTTCAGGAAAATTTGTTTGTTTCTGCATTGCATTTCAAGGCATTCTTTTCTTGTTTTTGTCTGAATGATGTTTTGGTCATCTGAAATCCTGTTAGTTTGATGTTGTATTGTCGTTAATAATTGATAATAATTTTATTTGACAGCAATCTGAACTAATTGTGGAGGAAAAAGCTTCATTATTTGACATTAATGTTAAAAAGAAACATGCAGTGATTCGACAAAGAAGCTAGACATATTGTGTAGTGCACTCGTATGATCGAGTCGATCACATGACATATTGTTTTATGCAGGTGTTGACATCAGGCACCATGGTTGAATTTGTTACGGAATTGTATTCACAAAGCAACTCCTTACAAATGATAAATCAAGACAACTAGAAACGCAATGAATTGAAACGTATAAAGAACTCAAAGAAAGAACACGGGATTTACGTGGTTCGATCAAATGATCTACGTCCACGGAGGATAGAAGACTCTCTTCACTAATCACAAATGAAAGTTACAGATTACAAGTATTCACTAAGCTTGATCTCTCAAAACTCTCAAATTCAGTAACCTACAACCTATGCACTAGATGGTGTATTTATAGATGTACAATGCATTGGATAACCGCCACTAACCAACTAACTAACTAACAGAAATAACAGAATTAACTAACTCTGAAAACTAGATTTCAGTAGACTTGACCCAGCGGAGTTGTCTCAGCAGACTTGGGATAAGCAGACTTGTCTTCAGCAGACTTGGCCCCAACTCTCCTGAACTGACTTCAGATAACTTGTCTAGCAGAGTTGTCCAAACTCATAAGCAGAGTTGTCCAAACTCAATAATTTCAGATTAGTTGACTCCTAATAAGACCACTAATCCTTACCAGCTGAATTACTCCTTAACTCAACTTTGCTGAACTCCAAGATCAGAACAATAGCAACTCTTCTGATAGATAGATATTAGATGACATCCAATATTGCATTAATCCTAACAATTCTCCACCTTAATGCAAGATTGCCTTCTTCCCAGCCCTCCTCAAGGCTGTTTGTTCATTCTCTTCTTAATGAACATCCCAGGTACTAAGGTTTACCAACTCCATGCAATGGTTGAACTTATTGCTTGGTAATGCCTTAGTTAACATATCAGTTGCATTCTCTTCTGAAGCTACCTTCTGAACTTCAACAATGCTCTTCTCCAAGATGTCTCTAACAAAGTGCAACTTCACATCAATGTGCTTTGACCTCTCATGAAACACTTGATGTTTTGTTAGATGAATTGTACTCTGATTATCACACAGCACAGGAACACTTTTCTGAAATATGCCAAAATCTCTCAGAATGTCCTTCAACCACATTGCTTCCTTCACAGCTTCTGTTAAGGCTATGTATTCAGCTTCTGTTGTGGATAAGGTCACCATAGATTGTAAAGCTGCTCTCCAGGTGATAGCAATGCCATACAATGTAAACACATAACCAGATAAAGACTTCCTTGTATCTATGTTTCCAGCAAAATCAGAATCCACAAATCCAATCAAAGGTCTCTTGGTATCAGCTGATTTTTCAAACAATAATCCTAAGTCTTTTGAACCATTCAGATATCTTAGAATCCACTTTAAAGCTTCCCAATGTAGCTTTCCTGGATTTCCCATGAACCTACTCACCATATTAACAGCATAAACAAGATCTGGTCTGCTACAAACCATAGCATACATGAGACTTCCAACTCCATTTGCATATGGAACAGTAAGCATCTGCTTCTTCTCTTCAGCTGTTTGAGGAGATTGCTTGGCTGACAACTTGAATTGCTGGCCAAATGAGGTACTAACAGGTCTGGACTGGTGCATAAGGAATCTTCTCAACACCTTCTGGATGTAACCTTTCTGGGACAAGAACAGCTTCCCTGCTTTCCTGTTTCTGAGAATATCCATGCCTAATATTCTCTTGGCTTCACCCAAATCCTTCATCTCGAACTTGCTACTCAACTGCTGCTTCAGCTGGGTAATCTTTCTCATACTCTTGCTAGTTATTAACATATCATCTACATAGATCAGTAGATAGGTGCTCTCTAGATAATCTTGTTTACCAATATATACACATCCATCATATTTGCTTCTTAAAAAACCAATAGAAAGCATGAATGTATCAAACTTTCTATACCATTGTCTAGGACTCTGCTTGAGCCCATACAATGATTTCTTAAGCAAGCATACCTTACTTTGAGTTTTAGGCATGATAAACCCTTCTGGTTGATGCATATATATTGTTTCAGCTAGTTCTCCATGTAGGAATGCAGTTTTGACATCTAGCTGATGTAACTCAAGATCATCTTGAGCAACCTTAGACAAAAGTAATCTTATTGAACAGTGTTTAACAACAGGAGAGAATACCTCATTGAAGTCTATGCCTTCTCTTTGTGTGAATCATCTTGCCACCAACCTAGCCTTGAATCTGATCTGCTCTCTAGCACCACCAAATCCAACTTCAAGCTTCTTCTTGAACAGCCATCTACAGCTGACCAACTTCTGGTTTTCTGGCTTCTCCACAAGGATCCAGGTCTCATTCTTCTCTAAGGATTGCAACTCTTCTGACATGGCTGCTATCCACTGCTCTCTTTCAGGACTGGTGATAGCTTCCTTATAGTTTCTTGGCTCATAATGCTCCACCTCTTCTGCTGTGATCAGAGCATGTGACACAAGATCAGCCTGAACAAACCTAGATGGGGGGTGAATCTGCCTCCTGAGCCTATCTCTTGCAAGGCTGTAATTTCTCAGATCAGCAGGGTTGTCCTCCATGGCCTCATCTTCTGAATGATCTTCTGGATCATCTTCTGGGACCTGTTTTGGAACAACCTCATCAGGGGTGTTGTCTTCTGTATCAGCAGAGTTGTCCACCTCCTCTGGGGTTAACTCTCCTGATGTGGGAAACTCCACCTCAGCTGAGAAACTCTCTTCTGACTCATTTACAATTCTTCCATCTAGGTCATGGGAATTTCCATTATGAGGATATCCCATTACCTTTTCATTAAAATCAACATCTCTGCTGATTATCACTTTCTTATGACCTGGTTCAAGGCACCACAGTCTTTAGCCCTTGACACCTATTGGATAGCCAATGAATATACATTTCAGAGCCCTAGGCTCAAGCTTATCCTGTTTAATATGTGCATAAGCCTGACATCCAAACACTTTAAGTTTTGAATAATCAGACAACTTGCCATACCAGATCTCATCTGGGGTTTTACCTTCTAAAGCATATGAGGGAGTTTTGTTTATCAAGTAACATGCAGTACATACAGCTTCTCCCCAAAAGCTTTTAGGTAATTTAGCATCAGCTAACATGCATCTGACCCGTTCTAGAATAGTTCTATTCATTCTCTCTGCTAATCCATTTTGTTGTGGATTAAGAGGGACAGTTCTATGTCTAGTAATGCCCTTCTCTTTACAAAATTCATTGAATTCAGCTGATAGATACTCAAGGCCATTATCTGTCCTCAAATGTTTTAAGGACTTTCCTTTCTTGTTCTCTATCTCAAGTAGCCATTCTTTGAATTTTGTAATGGCCTCACTCTTCTGTTTGAGAATGAACACCCAAACTTTTCTAGAATAGTCATCTATAATTGACATGAAATACTTACCTCCACCAATGGTTTCAGTTCTTGATGGCCCCCAGACATCTGAATGAACATAATCCAGCAGCTCCTTTGTAGTGTGCTCACCCTTCTGGAATGACTTCTTCTTGGCCTCGCCAAGAATGCACTGCTCACAGAACTCCAGGCTTTTGAATGTCTTCTGGTGGAATGCCCCCTTCTTGGATAACTCCATCAGACCTTTCTCACCCACATGTGCCAGCCTCTTATGCCAAAGCATAGCATCTTCAGAACTCATGGTAACATCAGCAGCACCTGTGATTGTCTCACCAATTAAAGAATATAGACCATTAGACTTCTTCCCTTGCATCACTATTCTATCAGCTTTGGTGACAAACAAACATCCTTTTTCAGTCTTGAATTCATAACCCAAAACATTCAGTGTGCCAAGAGATATAAGGTTTCTCTTCAAATCTGGAACAAATCTGACATTGGTCAGGATCACATGTTTATCATTAAACATCTTCACCCTCACAGTGCCAATACCCCTCACATTGTAGCTTTCATCACTACCCAACAGAACTGATCCACCATCCA
Source organism: Galeopsis tetrahit (assembly GCA_963675135.1). Lineage (NCBI taxonomy): Eukaryota > Viridiplantae > Streptophyta > Magnoliopsida > Lamiales > Lamiaceae > Galeopsis > Galeopsis tetrahit. The sequence goes on from OY776119.1 coordinate 94,434,089, forward strand.
TCATTTCCAGGTTTTGAAACCAAGATTTGGTGGGACACATGTGAAATGAACATCCAGAATCCAGCACCCATTCATTAACAAGTTTGCTATCTGTTATGCTCATGACTTCTGCACTATCATATCCTTTTGCCTCTGCTACATCAGCTTTGGCAGGATTAGTAGACTTCTTATGCTCAGGACAGTCTTTAAAGAAATGTCCTTCTTTATGGCATTTGTAGCAAGCTCTGCTCTTGGCTACAAACCCATTCTTCTTTTGATTTGGCGGGCATGAAACTTCTTGCCTTGCCCTCCTTTCTTGTCATTCTTGAGTTTGATATTAAGACCCTCAGCTTGGTTCTTGGTCTTCTTGGTTGAGTTTGCTACATGTAAACTCTTAGTTTTCAGAATAGACAAGACTTCTTTGAATTTTGCCTTACCCTCCTTGGTAATCAGCAAAGCATCCTTGAAGCTATCATATGAAGGTGGTAAGGACTCCAAAAGTAGAAAAGACTTCTTGTGATCATCTAAGGTAACTCCAACATTTTCAAGATCATCAACAGCTTGCATGAACTCTATTAACTGCTCATCAAGGGTCTTATCATCTGTCATCTTGAAATTGTTGAGCTTCCTCTCCATAAACATCTGGTTTGACAAAGATTGTGTCAAATACAGATCATCAAGGGTCTCAAATACAGCAGCAACATCCTTCTCCTTCATAACTTCCCTAAACACATTGTCTCCCAAACTTAGAACAACAATGTTGTAAGCTTTTTCCATAAGCTCTTCTTTCTTGGCCTGGTCTGCATCGGATGCAGCAGGATCAAGAGGAGTGAGGGCCTCTTTCAGCCCATGGTGTGACAGCAGAGCCTTCATCTTGGCTTTCCATAAGCCAAAATCTGTCTTACCATTGAATTTCCCTATCTCCAACTTCACATAGCCCATTTCTAATTCTTGACTTTATCTTCGACTTCCCACAGACGGCGCCAATTGTTACGGAATTGTATTCACAAAGCAACTCCTTACAAATGATAAATCAAGACAACTAGAAACGCAATGAATTGAAACGTATGAAGAACTCAAAGAAAGAACACGGGATTTACGTGGTTCGATCAAATGATCTACGTCCACGGAGGATAGAAGACTCTCTTCACTAATCACAAATGAAAGTTACAGATTACAAGTATTCACTAAGCTTGATCTCTCAAAACTCTCAAATTCAGTTTGATGGAAAGTTAAATACCCATCCCTTTTTTTTCCCCTCCCCATGACTCGAACCCAGGACCTAAGGCCTAGGTAGTGGTGCTCTAACCACTTGAGCTATCCCACTTTGTCCAAAACTCTCAAATTCAGTAACCTACAACCTATGCACTAGATGGTGTATTTATAGATGTACAATGCATTGGATAACCACCACTAACCAACTAACTAACTAACAGAAATAACAGAATTAACTAACTCTGAAAACTAGATTTCAGTAGACTTGACCCAGCGGAGTTGTCTCAGCAGGCTTGGGATAAGCAGACTTGTCTTCAGCAGACTTATCTCAGCAGACTTGGCCCCAACTCTCCTGAACTGACTTCAGATAACTTGTCTAGCAGAGTTGTCCAAACTCATAAGCAGAGTTGTCCAAACTCAATAATTTCAGATTAGTTGACTCCTAATAAGACCACTAAACCTTATCAGTTGAATTACTCCTTAACTCAACTTTGCTGAACTCCAAGATCAGAACAATAGCAACTCTTCTGATAGATAGATATTAGATGACATCCAATATTGCATTAATCCTAACAGAATTGAAGGACCACGTGAATGCGTCGAAATTGGCACCTAATGTTCCGGAGGAAGCAGACAATCCAACTTGAACTTGCTGAGCTAGGTGAAAGAAGCTTCATTTTGAATTAATTGGGGGAGAAAGAAGCTTCATTATTTGACATTACTGATGAAAAGAAACATGCAGGGAACAAGGTGATTCGACAAAGAAGCTCGTATGATGGAGTCGATCGATCACATGACATATTGTTTTATGTAGGTGTTGACATCAGGCAGCATGGTTGAATTGAAGGACCAAGTGAATGCGTCGAAATTGGCACCGAATGTTCCAGAGGAAGCAGACAATCCAACTTGAACTTGCTGTGGAAGAAGGGCCTTCAAGTTAAAGACATAGCTCACTGTCACAGTGCTCATTCCGTATGTAGCGACCACACTTATCTTTCTTGTCAGTACATTGTACGTTATACGTGTAGTCACAACTTTGCCGTCTTTATCATCAAATCTAGTATAATTCTGGGATCTTTTAGAGTTGATGTTGATCCCTATGTGTGAATAATTTGGATCGTATTCACGATTAATAATGGGGTCTGAAAGCTAATAAATATAATTAATTAATATTAATTATTTATTTATTTAATCCACACATGGAAGTGGATAAATGTAGGAGCAGTTATGGATAACCTCTTATATATATAAGAAAATCCAACGGGATTTTCCTAACAACTTAACGCAGAGAGAATAATGTTCTCTTCCCAGTTTTCACTCTTAAGACAGAAGACAGAAAAAGGGATTTCTTCTGTATTATGTACACATCACATAAATACAAATCAGAAGGGCATTTAGATTGTGGATACAAGAAGGGGTTCGTGAATCAATTCATGTGATCGTGTTCTGACTACGAGGATCACAGTACGTATGTGGAATTCAATTGGGTTCAAGATATATTCCGCTCCATTGAGAATTACAGGTTGGTAATTCTAATTCTGATTATTCAATTAATTAATTCCAACATTGGTATTAGAGCCAATGTGTTGGATTCTCATACGTATGATTATATGCTTGTATGTGTTATATGTTTTTTGCACTGATTTGACATTACACACGGCATAGATGAACAATATGTATTTTTTAAGATTTTCGATTTTTTTCAAACGGTTGAATTAGGGGCTGAATTTTTTACTGTACATGCGTAGTATAGTGTAGATGATATCTGAAAAATTTAAGATTTTTTGGCCTTGCCGTTTGGGAGAAAAAAATTGGTCTTTGGAAATTTACAGAAACTTTGACTGGAAATTACGAATGATATATAGGGAATCGTGATTAATTCTTGTTACTGGGTTGAATTACGTTGAATGAGGATTCCATCTATATAAAGTTCGTTAATTTTGGCCAAGAAACGAGTGAGTTATGAATTTTTGAAAAAATCACGTTTCTGGGGTAATTCTGAAAAGTTTCAGAAACTTTGTGGGTGGCTAAATGAGAATTAGATATTCTCTAGGGACCATTCTGCAATTAGTAGTTGTGCGCTCTTTCAAAATCTTGTTTTGGCTCGTTTAGGCTCGTTATAACTCCGTTTTTAGTTCTAAAAATTCCTGTGAACTCCGTTTTTCGTGTAGGTTCTTAATTTTCATAGTATGGGTGTATTTGAACAATGAAAAGTTTAAGTACTTATTTATCTATAGAAATGAGAACCTTGGTATGGACTTATTTCACTTGTGAATTAGCTATACGCATTGAATTAAATTTATTTGCGTAATTATGGGCTTGAAATTCATGTGTTCGAGTTTGTAAACATTAAATTAGTTTTAATGGTTGCTCGTTTTATGGGTATTACTCGAAAGAATAATGTTCTCTTCCCAGTTTTCACTCTTAAGACAGAAGACAGAAACAGAGATTTCTTCTGTATTCTGTACACATCACATAAATACAAATCAGAAGGGCATTTAGATTATGGATACAAGAAGGGGTTCGTGAATCAATTCATGTGATCGTGTTCTGACTACGAGGATCACAGTACGTATGTGGAATTCAATTGGGTTCAAGATATATTCCGCTCCATTGAGAATTACAGGTTGGTAATTCTAATTCTGATTATTCAATTAATTAATTCCAACATTGGTATCAGAGCCAATGTGTTGGATTCTCGTACGTATGATTATATGCTTGTATGTGTTATATGTTTTTTGCACTGATTTGACATTACACACGGCATAGATGAACAATATGTATTTTTTAAGATTTTCGATTTTTTTCAAACGGTTGAATTAGGGGCTGAATTTTTTACTGTACATGCGTAGTATAGTGTAGATGATATCTGGAAAATTTAAGATTTTTTGGCCTTGCCGTTTGGGAGAAAAAAATCGGTCTTTGGAAATTTACAGAAACTTTGACTGGAAATTACGAATGATATATAGGGAATCGTGATTAATTCTTGTTACTGGGTTGAATTACGTTGAATGAGGATTCCATCTATATAAAGTTCGTTAATTTTGGCCAAGAAACGAGTGAGTTATGAATTTTTGAAAAATTCACGTTTCTGGGGTAATTCTGAAAAGTTTCAGAAACTTTGTGGGTGGCTAAATGAGAATTAGATATTCTCTAGGGACCATTCTGCAATTAGTAGTTGTGCGCTCTTTCAAAATCTTGTTTTGGCTCGTTTAGGCTCGTTATAACTCCGTTTTTAGTTCTGAAAATTCCTGTGAACTCCGTTTTTCGTGTAGGTTCTTAATTTTCATAGTATGGGTGTATTTGAACAATGAAAAGTTTAAGTACTTATTTATCTATAGAAATGAGAACCTTGGTATGGACTTATTTCACTTGTGAATTAGCTATACGCATTGAATTAAATTTATTTGCGTAATTATGGGCTTGAAATTCATGTGTTCGAGTTTGTAAACATTAAATTAGTTTTAATGGTTGCTCGTTTTATGGGTATTACTCGAAAGAATAATGTTCTCTTCCCAGTTTTCACTCTTAAGACAGAAGACAGAAACAGGGATTTCTTCTGTATTCTGTACACATCACATAAATACAAATCAGAAGGGCATTTAGATTATGGATACAAGAAGGGGTTCGTGAATCAATTCATGTGATCGTGTTCTGACTACGAGAATCACAGTACGTATGTGGAATTCAATTGGGTTCAAGATATATTCCGCTCCATTGATAATTACAGGTTGGTAATTCTAATTCTGATTATTCAATTAATTAATTCCAACATTGGTATCAGAGCCAATGTGTTGGATTCTCGTACGTATGATTATATGCTTGTATGTGTTATATGTTTTTTGCACTGATTTGACATTACACACGGCATAGATGAACAATATGTATTTTTTAAGATTTTCGATTTTTTTCAAACGGTTGAATTAGGGGCTGAATTTTTTACTGTACATGCGTAGTATAGTGTAGATGATATCTGGAAAATTTAAGATTTTTTGGCCTTGCCGTTTGGGAGAAAAAAATCGGTCTTTGGAAATTTACAGAAACTTTGACTGGAAATTACGAATGATATATAGGGAATCGTGATTAATTCTTGTTACTGGGTTGAATTACGTTGAATGAGGATTCCATCTATATAAAGTTCGTTAATTTTGGCCAAGAAACGAGTGAGTTATGAATTTTTGAAAAATTCACGTTTCTGGGGTAATTCTGAAAAGTTTCAGAAACTTTGTGTGTGGCTAAATGAGAATTAGATATTCTCTAGGGACCATTCTGCAATTAGTAGTTGTGCGCTCTTTCAAAATCTTGTTTTGGCTCGTTTAGGCTCGTTATAACTCCGTTTTTAGTTCTGAAAATTCCTGTGAACTCCGTTTTTCGTGTAGGTTCTTAATTTTCATAGTATGCACTACAAGAAAACAGCAGAATTCCAACAGAAAAATTCCAACGAAAATTTGCATTTTTTCCGTTGGAATCAGTGATTCCAGCGGAAATTCCAACGAAAATCTGATCGTTGGAAAAGTGGGCGTTGGAATTGAAAAATTCCAACGAAAATTCCAACAGAAAAATAATTCCAACAGCAATTCCAACGGATCACGACTGTTGGAATTTTCAACTACGAAAAATTTATACACCACAAATTCCGACGTTAATTCCAACAGAAATCCTCCGTTGGAAAAAATTCCAACGAATATTGACCGTTGGAATTTCAAACGTTGGAGAATTTTCCATTGTCAATTCCAACACCATTATTCCATTGGAATTTTTATTCCAACAAACATGGTTCGTTGGAATATTTAGTTGCCGAAAATTATATTATTCCGTTGGAATTTTGTGTACCATTGGAATCATCAATTTTCTATTGATTTTTTTTATATCAATATTAAAAAGGTCATCCCAATCATTTAAAATAACATATACATACAAAAGAAAATATATAATCCTTTAAATTAAATATATATAACAACTCCAAAGCTAATTACATATATAAAATAACTAACATTATCTAGATCATAATTACAAATACCAAAGTTTTGATCATCCTCTGAATTCTCATCACCAACAAAAAGAAATTAAGATAATAACATAAAGATTAAGTCCTAGGAATCCCCATCATCATCATCATCGACACAAAGGAACGATCCTCCTCCTCATCTCAATACCAATATTTGCTAAGTTCTCTTTCATCACAAGGAGGAGACACACCTAATGAAGAGTCACCATGGGTAGTTTTGAATGATGCATTGTTCATCTTCTCAAAAATGTTGTGGAAGGAGGTGGTCAATTCACTCTCAATAATAGCCAAACTAGTTGTCAAGACTTGAATCTCAACCTTGGTGGGATGGATGATCTTACTCCTAGCGCTGGATGTTAAACTTGAAGATTCAAAATATATGAAAGTTAAAAAAAAGTAACTGAAATTCTAAGACAAATGACATGGTTGATCATGCATTTATTTGCATAAACAGAAAAGTAGACATGCCACTGGTGGGTGACAAACACATATAAACACATTGAAACAGATGACTGCTCATAAAGAGTTCATTAAATTTTATAGGATCCGACTCCACCAAAGTGGGAAGTTAGATAAGAGCATAAAAATAGCATGATAATATAATAAACAGTTTCATTGTAACCTCAAATTACTAATTCACAACATCAACAAAATCGCCAACCACCTCAAAATTCTTTTAAAATGGATTTGAAAGACAAACATTATCAAAATCAAAGTCTTTAGAATTATAGTGTGGTTCATCTAATAACTAAGACCTATAAAATTTCAACTCAGAGTACATGCATATAAATGAATTGTCAAAGATATAATTTTCAGAGAATATCATGTCAACTACACAGTAAAAAACAACACACCAACGGATGCAGAAATGTAGTAACAACAAATAATTTAGTATACTAACCTGAGTTCAACAATAACTATTATAACAGTCAGCGACAAGAGAGTCATCCAAACCTATCTTCTCAAAGCATTTATCTGAATAGTTATAGTTATTCTGGTACACAAGAGTACCTACATAGTAGATAAACGAGAAATGATCATTCTACATCAAGAGTTTGACATAAAACAGAAACAGGACATCAAATCCTAAAGCATTTTTGGAGAAACTATAACCTATAGTGACATACTTATATTAAAATCACACACTCCTAACAAATAAGAAAATAAAGAATGTTATGGTTCATAATTGAATCAAGGAAATAATCATATGCACAACACACAGAAAGAATAAATCGACAAAAGACACTTAAAGCATCCATAGCAAGTAAGATGACCATTTTAACCACAAAAGGTCATGACTTGGGCTCAGGCATCAATTGCACATGAATCCACAGTGTTCAACACACATTCCCTGATTCTATCAGCTTTGAGACCTTTAGACAATTATAGTTGAAGGCATATATTTTAACAATTTATTACACAAAATTCAGAGTCATGTATAAATAAAAAAATGTATTATGTGATTGTAAAGAAAAACAATATAGAGTATTCCTTACATTAATTGAAAATTTAAGCACAAGCATACTCATATTCCACTCGAAATGTCCTTTCAGATTCAAGACTTCTCTGCACAAAAAGTATTCAGTGATTGACTGATTGTAATGAAAATAATATAAAGCACTCGTTACATTCACTGAAATTTTTAAGCACAAACATACCTACACACAATCATTAATATTTAATTCAAATTATGTAAACCATTGCAGTTTTATAAGTTCAATTTACCTTTTACTCAATATTATTATTCCAGTAGATGCTAAGATGGTTTCACGAAAATTGTATATATTAGAATCTACACAATATGGGAGAAAGGGCTACAATTCACAGCTAGTCACACCAAAGTCACATAAAATTGAAACTATATCAACTGTGAACAAGTTCGAGACCATAGATCTTCAATTCCAAATGAACCTAGCAACTCTGATTTCCAAAAAATCAGATTAAAGATGAATCCCAGACAAATGGATTAACATTACCAAGATGAAATCCAAACACAAATTTAGCAGAAACTCTAATCAAATAATTAAAACATTTCAACTCAAAATTAAGAAAACCCTAGCAATAATGAAAAGCAATCCATTAATTGCTGAAATCAACCATATCCAGCGACAAAACAGAAACAAGAATAAAGTCGAAGCAGATCAAAATCATAACCAATAAAATACAAATTCGACAATTAAATTTGACATTTGCTTTTGTAAAACTCGAATTAAATTCATTCACATCTGAAAAACTAACACTGAATTAAATTGCATAATTTCTAATAAAAATGCCCTAATTACCAATGATGCAATCTGAATAGAGATGCCTCCTTCACGCCGCAATCTGAGAAAATCGGATTGCATCTGTATTGTGCTGAAATCTGCTTCATGTCGCCACCTTCACGACGCCGCCTAGACGCCATTGGGAGACTCGGACTGGGGAGGGAGGCAAAGTTAAATTATGTGGCGACGCTTATGATAAGTAGCACTAGAGGCTGTGCCAGCAACCGCTAGGGATGCGTTGCTAGCTGTGCAGTGTGCAGAGAAGAGGTCGTGAGGGGGGATGACCAGGGGCGGTAACGGGGAAAGAGGAACCGCAAAAGCTTGTGAATGTGAAATGTGATAATCTCAAAATTACATTTTAAGGCTTTTAATTTTATTTATTTATATAAATTTATAAAATTTATAAAACTGAGAGTAAAATAAGTAATACAATGAAATTTTGGTTAGACTCGCGAGTCTCTCAAAGCGAATTAAAAAAAAAAGGGTTGGAACTATTGATCGAAAGCTACTTAGTAACTTGACTCAATTAGATTTGAGTTCAACATTTTTACAAATCGAACCCAAAATAATTCACGAATTAGCTTGGTTCACTTACAATATTCTATTTATCTTTTAGGTTTTATAATTACTTTCTAAATATAGGTTACATTAAGTTATGTTTACTATTTGTAACGATGACAAAGTGGGATAGCTCAAGTGGTTAGAGCGCCACTAAGTCCTGGTTCGAGTCATGGGGAGGGGAAAAGGAATGGGTATTTAATGTAATTTAAAAAAAAAAAAACTATTTGTAACAATAAATATACAATTTTATTTAAAATATAACTTTTGTAACGAAAATATTACAATAAGTTATCCTTTTGTAACCATTTACATGTTGGTTACAAATAAATTCGTTACAAAAAGTGCATTTTTTTGTAATGCAATAAATAATTAATAAAAATATTGTCTAGTGTCATTTGTTGAATTTTTTCCAAATGTTACCTCTGTCATTGAAAAAACTGTTATATTTATCCGTTGAAATTTATTCGTTGGAATTTTTCCAACTGCTACCTATGTCGTTGGAAAAATTGTTGGAATTTTTAAAATTCCAACGATATGTTTCTCCGTTGAAATTTTTTCGTTGGAATTTTTTCAACTATTACTTATGTCGTTGGAAAAACCGTTGGAATTTTAAAAATTCCAACGATATATTTCTCTGTAGGAATTTTTTTCGTTGGATTTTTTCCAACTGTTACCTACGTCGTGGGAAAAACAGTTGGAATTTAAAAAATTCCAATGATATATTTCTCTGTTGGAATTTTTTCGTTGGAATTTTTCCAACTATAACCTACGTCGTTGGAAAAACTGTTGGAATTTTTAAAATTCCAACGAAATATTTCTCCGTTGGAATTGTTTCGTTGGAATTTTTCCAGCTATTACCTACATCGTTGGAAAAACCGTTGGAATTTTTAAAATTCCAACGAAATATTTCTCCGTTGGAATTTTTTCGATGGAATTTCACTGTTTTCTTGTAGTGATGGGTGTATTTGAACAATGAAAAGTTTAAGTACTTATTTATCTATAGAAATGAGAACCTTGGTATGGACTTATTTCACTTGTGAATTAGCTATACGCATTGAATTAAATTTATTTGCGTAATTATGGGCTTGAAATTCATGTGTTCGAGTTTGTAAACATTAAATTAGTTTTAATGGTTGCTCGTTTTATGGGTATGACTCGAAAGAATAAAAACATTTAATGTTCAATAAATTCGAGATAATGGAGTTAAGCTCCGTGATTTTAAGAATTACATGATTAAAAGTCACTAAATTTTTTTTGGAACTTTACGTTGATTAATGGAGATTTATAGTTTGTCGCTCTTCTATTATCACGTAAGGATATTCTGATTGCAAAGCTCGTGATTTAATTGGAGTTAAAACTCGAGCTAAGACAATTCCAACAGAACTTATTGTAGTTTTCTGAGATGAATTATGTCTAGATTGGAAAGTGATAATTTTATGAAAATTGTTGACATTATTGGGTAAAAAAAAAAAAAAAACTAGTGAACTAGTCGTTGGAACGACTTGTTTACGTGTTGAAAAATGATTTCGGGGATCCGACGTTCTTAGCTTAGGAAGTTGGAGCAACATTCGGATGGAGAACCGTGATCTGTAATTTTTCCCATTGTTTTTTCATAATATTGGTACTAAAGTAGTACTACAAGAGTGCATAAAATACATTGAAGGTTATCCGAAATCTTCAAGTTAATTGCCTGATAGTGTAGCTGAAACAAGATCTTTCTGAAATAACCATTGTAGTTGGTTTATTAGACTTTCGATAGTTTTATGATTACCTGGACTACTTTGGGTTGTTTTAACTTGTGACATGATTGTGCTTTATTGTGTTTATGTTGATAAATGTTTAAGCATGCAGATTCATGTTGTTGAGTGGGAGTTTTAGCTAATTTTTGGATTAAATGCTAGAACTAATTTTGTTCATGTTTTGGAGCTGAATCTGTTAAATGCGGATGCTTAGTGAGATTGATGATTAATAGCTCTAAGTTATTTTTCGATATCAAATTGTGTATCAGATTTTTCAGATGTCAGTTAGCTTAACATTGAACATAATGATTCATAAATTAACATTAACTTGTTGAATCACTTCGATTAAAAACCAGACAAACGCAATGATCGCTGCGTTAATTAGATAAAACCTAAAAGGCGATAATAATGACACATGGTGTCATAATTAATTTTTAATGTTCTTGGAAGAACATAATTCATTGGATACTATCAACCATATTATGGATGATCCTGAAGTTAGGATGAAGACTCAGATTATTAAGGGTCAAGAGACTTACCATAATTGAAAGGTATTCACATAACTTGTGAAATACTGGTAAACTCGGTCATTGACGACATGATCTATAATTGTGAACAACATCGTACTACCTATGATATTTGGGAATATTTGAAGGAGAAGTATGGTGATACTTCAGTTTTTTGAGAAACATCAAATTCGGGATCGAATCCGATCACTTCGTGAAAATTGGGAACACTTGAGGGTCATTACAAATATTTGATGAAAGTATTGAGACTTTCACTTAGACACCTCAAAACATTGAGTTATATGATGAGTGGCTTGAAGTTGATTAAGTCTACATCTAATGTTCTCATTTCTGAATCCAGTTCTAAACAAAAGAGATACTGGAGAGAAAAAACATAGCTAGTAGCCTAAGATTGGGCACACTATTAGAAATATAGACATCAATCTTAATGATAAGAAGAATAAGGATAAAAATATGCTAAACTGAAAATGGATAAGAGTGAGATGACATGCAACAGAAGTAAAAAGCGTGGTCATTATACTCGTTAATATCCTGAGTCCACGATGGACAAGGTAGTTCGTTCTGATATTTGGTTGTGGTATAAATGTTTTTAGTACTGTATTTCCGTCTGAATCTTATGAATGAGGATTATAGACACAGAAACGATAGGCAATTGACTAAAGACATATGAGCATTTGTAAATCTCCGTCTATTCCAAGACATACGAGATTGAATTGTGTAGGAAACCGAGCTCGAGTTAAAGTCTACAGGCTTATAAAACTTGAGATTGACAAAGGTCAATGTTTCATAATGCATGATGTCTAGTTTGCTCTAAAGATCACTCAGGATCTCACCTCTAGACCTGTTCTTCTATGATTGAGATGTGATTTATTATTTCTTTTAGAGATGGTTGTGAATAGTATAAACAATGTAGATTATGGTACTAAACATTTATATGATTATGGTTTGTATGAGAACAACAACTAGTTTTATGAAGCGAGTTCATAGTTACTAAAGGTTTGTTCCTCTGGCAATGCTTGAGTTATTGATGAAATTCGGTATGCTAGATTAGGTCATGCTGTGCAAGATTAGGAGAACTGACTTGTGAAAGAAGGACTACGGTGTTCGTCTTTATAAGTTGAGTTTTTAACACGTTGATATTGTCTTGCTCATAAGTGACTGAAAAACCATTTGATTATTGTTAATTCTTCATTGCATATATTTCGTTAGGATAAAATGTGATTTTGTAAATGTCAAATAACATGGAGCTGGTTGTTTTCACTTCTACGTCGATAATTTTTCACGTGTTGGACTTGTGCATTCAATTTCTCAAAGTCTAGGCATTTGGATTGCTTTAGACATTACCTAATGTAGGTTGAGAATAAAAGACACAACTTTAAAGGTTTTAAGAACCTATAGAACATTAATGGTTATCTAACAATTCAAGAAATTGTATAATGAAAATGACATAATCCGACAATTATCAAAACCTAATACTGTTACACAAGGATGTGACTGTAAGAAGGAGTACACGTTGTTGGATATAATAAGATCCATGATGGCAAAACTTTAACTATCATCTTTGGGAGATGAGTTGTTAATAATTGTCAATGTTTTATGAATAAAGTTATTCGTAGATATTTACTTCAACTCCATTAGGACTCTGAACGAGTGGAATACTTGTTCTTGAGTAATTTTTTGTATTTGAATATCCGCAACTTATATACTTGATTCTACGAGTCAATATGAAAAGTTGGGTTTTGGGGGTTTAGAAACGTATCTTCATAAAGATATTGTGCTAAATCTAAACGATACATGTTGATCGAAAATCGAGGAGTTGGAAGTGTGACATGAGATAGAATCATATAATACCATTTTTCTGAGAATTTCCTAGTATTTGAAGCATTTGGTATGCTACACCATTTTTGTGATTGAAATAATCACTCTCTATCAGATCTAAGTGGGAGTGATTTACTTAATGTGATATTTGATAGAAGTTTACCCATTAAAGATCGGATGGATCTTGATGAGAGTAATTATCTAGAGAAGATGTCACAGAGTTTCAATCTAAAACTTTTAGGAAACGTGTGTCTAAGAGACATCATGATATTGAAGGACATGTCTTCTATGTATCTTCAGAAAATAAGATAAGTTTTACAAGAGACTAATGAAAGAAAGCAATGGAAGAAACGACAGAGTCGATAAGGTCAAATCAAGTTTGGAAACTTGTCGATCTTTCATCGAGACACAAAGAAATTGAGAATAAATGGATTCTCAGATTATTAAAGAGACTGGTGGGTCTATAGTGTGGTAGAAAAGTTCACCTGGTAGAAAATAATTATACTCAGATGTGGGTATATAAACTTTTTTCACCTATTGTGAAATTTATCTTGATTCGTCTACTTCTGGCTAGATTTAGAATTATATTATAATGGACGTTTAAACTATGTTTTCTCAGTGGAGAATTGGAAGGAGAAATCCACATGTTGAAAAGGGTGGGATTCATTCTTCAAAGAAGAGGATAATGTTTGTGAATTGATGAGATCGATTTACGAACTTAAACAATCCTCAAGATAGTGGTACTTGAGACTTCATTGAATGATTGTCTCATGTAACTTTGTGGTGATAGACAAAGACCACTGTGATTACGTTAAACGGCCCTAAGTAGTTTTGTAATTCTATCCTATGTATGTTGATACGATGTTAGCTGGAAAACGATAATGAGTATGTTTGGTGAAAATATTCATAGAGATAGTTCAAGGAAGTTACTTGGGTTGTCTCAAGAGACATATAAAGAGACTTCTAGAACAAAATCAAAATGGATGCATGAAAGCCTATTGATACTCTTGTTGTAAAATATGAGTTATTAAACTATTATGAGTGCTTGAAGACTCAAAGATGAAATGTTAGTAGTACTATATGCGAATGTAATTGAAAGTCTGATGTGTGCTAAGATGAGTGAACATCCATATGTATGATGAGCTGTTGGTTTGGTTAGTAGATATCAATTCAATTCAGAATTGACACTGGTGACAGTGTAAGGGATTGTAAGATATCAGAAATGTACTACAGATTAATTTGAACCTGAAAGGGTATATAGACATGTACTATCCACTGTGCGAGTAGAGCTTGTGGCAAGTGCATCTGTAAGTACGAGGAATAGTTTGGGTAAGAAATTTATTGAAACTTTAGAAAAAAGTAAGCAGTTCCATTAGGAGTTGTAACGATTCATTGTAGAATTAAACGCTCTAGTGAGAGTTGTAGCAATTCATTATGGAATTAAACACTCTAGTGGGAGTTGTACCGATTCATTATTGAATCAAACACTCTAGTGGGAGTTTATACCGATTTATTGTTGAATCAAACACTCTAGTGGAACCTGTAACAATTCACTGTGGAATCAAACACTCTAGAGGGAGAGTTGTAACGATTTACATTACCTTAGGAGTTGTAACGATTTACATCACCTTAGGAGTTGTAACGATTCATTGTTGAATTAAATGCTCTAGTGGGAGCTGTAGCAATTCATTATGGAATCAAATACTCTAGTGGGAGTTATACCGATTCATTGTTGAATCAAACACTCTAGTGGGAGTTATACCGATTCATTGTTGAATCAAACACTCTAGTGGAAGCTGTAACGATTCACTGTGCAATCAAACACTCTAATGGGAGAGTTGTAACGATTTACACTACATTGGGTGTTGTAATGATTCACACTCCAGTGGGAGTTGTGTGGATTTACTATAGAATCAAACACTTCAGTGGGAGTTGTAGTGATTCATTGTAGTAATCAAACTAGTTAAAGCTTACACTCGAGATTCCGAGTTTCATGAAAAACCAAACAAATGAGATATAAAGTTTTGACTTTGTGGAAACTTTAAAAGAAGAAAATGTGATTCTTAAATGCATGACTACTCACTTGATGTTTGCAGATCCTGTTGTCAAACATATTCCTGAGAGATGTTTTGACATCTAAGGTTTTGGGTTTGTGTGGATTTGAACATAGTGCTTTGTAGTTGTTAATGTTGTTGAACATTTATGTATTGTAAATTATATGATGTTTCATATAATAGTATGTCGACAAGTAAAGATTGGCTCTCTCATACGAGCAATCTCCTCTGACATCGAGGAATGTGCAGAGATGAGATTATTTAGGAATAATCGTAATAGATCTTACCACAAATCTATTTAACTTGTTACGAAGCTAAATCAACGGTTTTTCTGGACAATAGTGGGAGAAAATTCAAGTTAAGTGTCGAGAATACACTTGAACTGTGATTTACACGATGTCAAATAAAAGAATGACATATGCTTCCATTTTGGGAAGTTAAGATATCGTGACATGCGTTTCATACCACATGTGCTAAGATGACCATAATGAAATGAGAAAGATATCCCTATTTTCTCATTGTATGAGGCCTTCAGGGTTAAGAAATCCTCTAACAAATACCCGTAAGACTTTTTATTGTATTCTTAAGTCTTCATTGTAGTGTTGCTACTTTAGCATGTTACCAATATCTATAAGTTATATGACAATGCGGTGCATGTCTAGGAAAGCAGCTATAGTGGGAGCCTGGAGATATTAGTGTAAAAGGAAGGACGTCTTTATTAACATGTTCTATTGTGATTCATTGACCGGTCAATCAAGTTCGGAACTTGATTATGAATACATAGATTTGATAAAAGGTTGAATATGCTCTTATGTTCAAGGGATTGAAAGAGATATGTCAACTGATGTTAAATTAAAAGAGTTTTGGGGTATAACGAGTTTTGAAATCTTCATATAAAACTGGTTGAGTTGCTGTATATCCTTAACAAGTGTATAGCGTGAAAACTCATATTCTCGAGGGTCACACGATTTATTTGCCTGTATGAAAAGATGTAATGTGATGGTACAAAGATGTAAAGTGAGTATAAGACTCAAACTTCATGTGTGAGTGGGAGATGAAAGCTAATAAATATTAATTATTTATTTATTTAATCCACACATGGAAGTGGATAAATGTAGGAGCAGTTATGGATAACCTCCTATATATATAAGAAAATTCAACGGGATTTTCCTAACAACTTAACACAGAGAGAATAATGTTCTCTTCCCAGTTTTCACTCTTAAGACAGAAGACAGAATTAAAACAGGGATTTCTTCTGTATTTTGTACACATCACGTAAATACAAATCAGAAGGGCATTTAGATTGTGGATACAAGAAGCGGTTCGTGAATCAATTCATGTGATCGTGTTCTGACTACGAGGATCACAGTACGTATGTGGAATTCAACTGGGTTCAAGATATATTCCGCTGCATTGAGAATTACATGTTGGTAATTCTAATTCTGATTATTCAATTAATTAATTCCAACAGGGTCAAATTCAACAGTGAAAAAGGGGGACCCGGAGATGAGTGCGTCGTATATTCTGAGGTTGCCACCGGTGGTTAAAGTAGAGTTGACAGGTATGATGAAGAATGTCATGCCGTTGAAGGGTGACCTGACGGGCGTGATCTGTAGAGTTATGGTGGTTTCGAAGGACGCTTGTTGGCCTTGTTCCCACAATTTGATGGGCGCGGAGTACAAGACCCGGCCAACACTTTCACTACCCGATGAGTCAGCTGGTACAAGTCGTACGTAAGTGTTGTCGGGAGGAACAAAGGCATCGCGTTCGTAGGTGAGCAGCAGGGAGTGCGGGGTGAAGGCCTTGATGTTGAAAGAGGTTTCAGATTCCACCATTTTGGCTAGCACTAGCAGCATCACCAGAGGAAATAAGGTGTTGAAGGGGGCCATGCCTGATTTCTGAGTATATAGCTAGCTAGCTTTGATTTGATTATTTTGGTTATACACATTAAGCTAAATCTCTCTTATTTATAGTACTAGCTAGGATACTGTATGTTAACAATAACTTGATGAAAATAAAAGAAATTTCCTGTAATGATTGAACCATATTACAGGCATTTCACGTCGTAAGGGTCTATATCAAAATGCCGCCTATGAATTATAATATGCTCAAACTAAAGTACTACGAGTTTTATTTTTTATTCCATACATCATCCAACACAATGAGGTTTTTCCTAATCAACTAATAGTTCTGTATATCCTTGAATATGTTACACAGCCCTGTTTTGAAACACAAAGACAAATCAACTACGTACATGTAAAAAATCGATATATGGATTAACCAAAAAATAAGTCAGTTAATTAGGAAATAAAAGAATACATATTCAAGCATCCAACATGAGTCACATGACACACAATTGTCACTATTCATAGGTGAAAAACAACTTAAATACAGAACGAACAACTTATGAAAGGAAATAACTAATGGCAGCAGTACTCTTTGCCTTAATTCTTTTGTAACAACAATAAATAAATACAAACAAATTCACCATTATCCATGTCCCAAATTACTTACTGAATACTAAAATAACATAAATCTGTGGTATTGTTTGATCCGCCACGCTTCCTAACAAGTCCAATTCCTCAGGAACAAACACAACTGCTAATGGGGGAGAAAAAAATATCAGTAAAGGAGTAAGAAGTCCTGTCATGTCATACTTTGAGCTATATATATGGAGGTAACCAAGAAACACATCAATCAATAGTACATAACATAATGAGTTTGTGACGATGCGGGAACTCATATGAACGAATAACAATATATATATTCTACTCAAGTTTTAAAAGTATTACAAAAAATTCATAGTAAAACGAGACAGTCTCATAAATTTAGACAAATGTGTGTGTGTGTGTGTGAGAGAGAGAGAGGGGTTAAATATGGCTAACCTTATGACTCATAAAATGAAGAATCAACGTAAACACTGCAATTTCCAGTTGCCATTTGCTTTGCACAAGTCACAACTGAAGGGTTGCAATCCACTAGCCGGATCTCACTTAGAGATGAACATTCATCATATGGTAGAGAAATAGGGATCTCTTTTAATTTGTAGCAGCTTTTAATGGTTAATTTCCAAAGGCGTGATGGTAGGGCGCCTGTCCACTTCACAAGGTCAGTATCTTCAATTGAAAGATATTCAAGCTTCATGAATTCCCCTTCTTTTACTTGCCACTCTTCCCCTCGAAAGGCATAGCATTTCAGTTTCAGAACACGAAGAATCGGTAATTGAGCAATCTGGTTCATTTCTTCCCAGGGATATCCAAAGCCACTCAGAGTTAACTTTCTAAGAAATTTTGGGAAGGAGAATAAAGGAGCTGGAGCAACAGTTGCAAACATGAGTTCAGGATTCACGACGACAAATTGGACTGACCTTAGTTCTTGGAGATGGGATATATCATCACAGAAGCTCAGGGGCTCAGCAGAACCAGGCATCAACTCAATTTGAACTCTTAACTTCTCCAGCTTTGGGATACTTTCTAGAACACGCTTAGTACAAGTGTGAGCACCCACATCTAAAAGTTCCAACAGGTTTGTTAAGACAGTGCCAGGAGGGGGATCAGGCAAGTTTCTACCCATGATTTGAAGATGCTCCAACTCTTGCAAGTCCCATATCTCCACCGGAAGATATGACTCAGATACAGAGGACCTGATGCTCTCATGTGATTGGACTAACAAAAATCGAAGGCTCCAAAGTTTGGATATAGAAGACGGGAGGTTTTCATTGCAAGTGAGAGTAAGGTACCTTAACTGAAGTAGCCTCAGTACCTCTTGTGGGAACTCGTAGAAACGGATGGTAAGAGCATATAGTACCTTGAGAAATCTTGAGCCAAAACATATAGGTACTTGATATTGATGATATGGGCCTGTACACAGGAGTGAACGGACACCCGACATGGATGCAATTGAGTCACGTACATCTTTGATACTGAGAATGGAGTTCTTATAGATGGAAAGACGTCGTGCACTTTGTATGCCTTCTGCCATAGCATCTTTATAACTATTTAAGACAAGGAGAAACTTTTCATTCCAAGCTTGTCTTTTGCTCAGATACCAGAACACGGAATGAAGACTACAAGCTTTAGGATTTTCATGAAGAGAAGCGCAGCACTGGGTTCCCAAAGCAACATTATCAGACACAAGTCTGTTTAATAAGTCATCAATATAACTTTGTAAACTATTATAAGTAACACCAAGAAATCCGTCAGCACTCCACAGGTTGAGAAGCTTAGAAGTGCGGATTTCATCATTTTGAGGGAAAGCTCCGAAGTATAGAAAGCATGCTTTAAAACGTAGAGGTAAGTTGGTGTAGCTTGGACGTACTACCTCTAATATTTGCTCATATGCTTCCACGAATGTGGAATTTGTTTTGTTTGCTGCAACATGCTTCCAGTGCTGTGGCGTGATCTCAGCTTTGGATAGGAGGTCAGCAACGGTGAGGATGAGAAGAGGAAGGCCTTCACAATTCTCAGCAATCTTCTTTCCAGCTTCCTCAAGTTCACGGGGGCACCTCTCCTTTTCACCAAATATCTTCCCTCGAAGAAGATCCCAACTTTCTTCTTTATTCAGGAACGGCACTTGGTAAGTTGTATCGCAAGGAAATGTGAGTTGGTTTATCCTTGTTGTCACCAAGACACGACTATCTCCACCATATGAATATAATTTTAAAAAAAAAAAATTATTCGAGAGTTGTCGGTCCCATACATCATCCAACACAATGAGATACTTCGTAACCTCAAGAGTTTTGCACAAATAGTCAGCTATATCCTCCTCCTGTCCTGCCATTTCCCCATTGGGCATTTGAGCTAGAATAGCTTGCATAATTTGATCGGGGTCATATTTTTGGCCCATGCTGACGAAGATGCGACATTGGAAGTTGGCGGAAATGAATGGATCATGTAAGATTTTGATAGCAAGAGCAGTCTTACCTATACCTGCCATACCAACAATACTACCAATTCGTGATACCACATATTGTTGTTCCCCAATATCTTCACGAAGAAGGTCATTTCTTATTTGGAAAAACAGATCATGTGTTGATCCAACCATGTTTGAGATGGTGAGAGGAGGAGGAGGAGGATGTCCTCCTCTAGTTGTTGATGAAACAGCAGCAGCTTCAGACAAGCTGGGTTCCTCCTCCTCCTCTTCCTCCACAGAGATTGAAGCAGCAACCTTTTTTAACCACCAAATTATAAGCTCCTCTTTGGTTTTGCTAAACCAATACCTTGAGGTGCTTCTAGTGAATAGAGCAGCATAATCATAATCATAATCATCATGTAGAGGCAAGAGGTTGTCTATCTCTTGAATGTAGTCCTCCTCCTTCATCCCCAAGAATCTTGAAGCAGCTTTTGTTGCTAACCATACCATAAACTCACTTCTCGTTAGTTGTTTTGCCCCATATATTCCTTCTTCTTCAGAACAGGGGTTGAGCAGGTTGTCCATTTCCATAATCATTTCTACAAAGGCATCAATATCTTGTTCTATTCCCTCCAGGTTTAGTGAAGTAGCAGCTGGAGATTCAGATTCTGAAAGATGGGAATCCAGCACATCCTCCAATTTAAGTGCTGCCTCAATTATCTGTGCTTCAACACTTTTGAGCCTCCAATCCATGGTCAACAATTGCAAGGATTGCAAAAGTATGAGGGCCTCCTCCACACCGCAGTATGCAAATATTAGAAACCCTCGACTTCGTGAATCCATTGAAATGGGATGAGATGAAGTTAGAAGGTGGTAAATTGTGAGTCTAAGAGGATTCACGCCAACAAAGCCCATACTTTTAATATCATCTTTCTCTCCCCTCTCCCTCAAATGTCTACTTATTATTCTCTCCCTCTCTTCGTCTCTCATTTTTTCTTACATGATCAAATTATGACAAGAAACAACACCATCTAAATAATGTCCCAATTCACTTGACCTTTTTTTATTAATTTAATTTTATAGTAACAAATTAATTTGACGTACGTTTTCTAAGCTTGGGAAATCAATCTCCCATGGAGATCAGTATTCATGCATTTATGAATTAAAGCCAACAACTTATTAATTTTGATAAATTTATTCCATGCACCCGCTATAAAATCAGACTAAATATGCAATGTGTTTTAAATTTTAAAAGTTTATTTAATTACAAAAATATTACTACTTCAATTTCATTATTTAAACTTTCTTGTACAATTTCATTATTTTCATTCTCTTTTTTAAAATAATATTATTATTTGCACTACTTTATTTCGATCTACTCTCCAAATACTATTGTCATTCTCATTATTCATAAACAAACATTTTATTTATAAATGGACTCAACATTCATTAAAACTTTTTATGCCCGATCGAAAAAATGAAATTTCGCAATTCTTGTCTTATAACCAGCTCTTGCAAAAGTGACTCTAACTGTGTATATTGGGTTTCAATCCAAAAAAAAAAAATTGGTTGAACAACAATCATTTTAAAATAAAATTTAAGCCCGAAAGCAACAAACAATGTAAAATCGATCGGAGAGGAATATTCTTAGTAATAATACCACTTGGTGGAACTCAAACTAGTTGACTTAAAAATGTCTGTCTTAGCTGTAATGACAGTAGTTAACATTTAATTAATATAAGTTGCATGTGTTTACCTTTTGATTAACATCTATCGATCTATACATGAATACATTATACAGTAGTATATATATATTTAATTAATTCGAGGTGGCTGCAGGTTCATTAATTGATTTCAAAGGTCTTAGCTGCACAATATATAAAACATGCAAGTTGTTGTTTCAATATTACTACTTTCTCACAACAATTAATTTGGATCTAGGAGTACGTAGGTGGTATCTTCAATGGATGGGTGGGAACGATCGAGATATTATGACTCATTGACTTTTAAGCTAGCTTTAAAAATAAGGCTAATATCATTTTCAATTTCTTCAGAACTTAGGTTCCACTAGTGCCGATGTAGGTGCGATTTCATCGTGATGTAGGTGCGATTTTCACCGTGAGTGTGTGCGATTTTCTCTTCGTTTCTCTCTTCTCTTCCGTTTGGTCAAATCTCTCGATCAAGGTTTCCCCCTCATGTAGATCTGCAAAATAATCTGTTAGATCTTGTTAGATGCTTTAGTCGCCGCCGTCGTCGCCGTTTTCATCAGATCTAGGTTACAGATCCTCAGATCTACTTGTTCTAGCCGCCGATCGCTGCCGGCTGTAGCTCTCGCCGCCGTTTGTTTCACCCATCTGTTATGTAATTTTCCTTCGTTTCTTGTTAGGGATCAATGGAGATTTTGCTCGGAACGGAGCCACGGTGGCCGTTCGAGTATTTCTTCGTTGATCCCGTTTACTGTTTTTTCTAGGTAGTTTTGGATGCTTGCTTAGCTTTATGTTTTGGTTTCTGTTGTGCTCGTCTAGTTGTCCATGTTGGGACTTTGCTGTAGTTGTGAGTTTTTTTGGTGGTTGGGCTCTTTGAGATAGGAGAGCCATGGTGCTTTGGTACCCTTTAGATCGGATACTCGGTGGAACTTTGTCTTTTTATTTTGTTTTCTATTCTTGATTTGAGAACACCTTAGTGTGGGGTTGTCTCATTTAAAGATTGAAGACCTGGACTCTGGTAAGACAAAGGGAAACTCGTCTTTCCTCTTCACGCGATTGGAGTGGACGGTGATATCCGTTTGGTTTGAAGATCAAGATTTTAGGCTCGTAATTTGTATCTTTATTTTATGATCTTGTAAACTCTCCATAAAAAAAAAAAATAAGGCTAATACTCTCTCGGTTCCGAAATACCTTCCATACAAGTAGACACGTTTTTTTTTTTTTTTTAAATGTAATAATGACTACAATTTTGAACAGGGGCTGATGCACGTTAAAGGGTCTGGGTGGCCTTGGCCCCCTCAACATTCGTCCATTTAACTACTTTCTATTTAACTAGTACGTAGTATATATGTGTAATTGAATCCCATATAATTTCATGCATTAAGCCTTTAACAGTAACTTGATTTATTATACTTTCCTCCGTCTAATTTTATTATGCTCACTTCTCTGGGCACGGGTTTTAATTAATATTGATTAGTTTATTCATAAAGTAGATAAGTTGAGGATATTGTGGGGTCCATTTATAAATAAATGATTATTTATAAATAAAGTGAATGGCAAAATGGGTAAATAAGTGATGGTAAGAGGGTGGAGATAAAGTAGTATGAATAGTATTGTTTCCAAAAGGGTATTAGCATAATAAAATTGGACAACCATAAAAGGAAAGTGGAAATAATAAAATTGGACGGAGGGAGTATATATCATTTAAGAAATTTATATATATATATATAATTATTATATATTTAATATAAACAATTATAAGAGGTACGTTAATACACGTTAATACAGAGTAAAACTCAATGAGATTGATCCTCCAAATTAATCGATTTCTAAGTCGAATATTGAAACATATAATTGTCATTTTAGAGTAATGCACACATATTAAAAAATTATTTGATTTCTTTCTATATCCCTAATAAATGTTTTTTTTTTCTTTTCTAAATAACACATTTATTTGAGATTTTAAAAGAATTTTAAGGGCAAATTAGAAAAAAGTGCAATAAATTCACATTAAAAAGTGTAAAACGTAATACTATAATTTACAAAGAAATAAAAGGTCAAAACGATACCTATTAAGAACAAGAGAAATAAAAGGTGTGATTCCATTAAGTTTTAATTGAACTTGACCTTCTCTTTAATTAATTTTCTCCCTTCTTTTTATTGGTCCCCCCACTAATTAATCCTGGGTCCGACCCTGATTTTGAGGGGTAATTTTATAAATTTTATGTATAAAGTTAATTTTTTTTTAGGAAAGTGTATAAAGTTAATAAATGAGTTGACTTGTTTGTATGTGTAGGCCAAAAGTAATGACATTTTATGTAAATTTGTGAATATTGTAAGGGTGAAGTTTATAAAAAGGTTTGCATTTTAAGGGTATGAAAGATATTGTGGAATATAAAAAAAAAGGAGAGTGTGAAAAGTGATGTGAATCGGAGGAAATATTGTTTAATACTGAAAGACTAATACTTATGTGTACCAGTTACATACATATAACTGGATCCAATTTTCTAAATGAGTTCTAAATGGGTTATTAGTTATTTACCACTTCTTTTTTAATACACTACAGGAAATCATGCAT
Organism: Galeopsis tetrahit; assembly: GCA_963675135.1. Lineage (NCBI taxonomy): Eukaryota > Viridiplantae > Streptophyta > Magnoliopsida > Lamiales > Lamiaceae > Galeopsis > Galeopsis tetrahit. Next base: position 94,458,389 of record OY776119.1, read on the forward strand.
TTCGTGACAATTTTTTTGCGACGACACAAAAATCGTCACAATTTGTTACTTAAAGATGACAAATTTTATTTTTCGTCATAAAAATACTAAAAATTGTGACAAAATTTAAATTCATCACCACTTATAATATTTTTCGTCACAAATTTGTATATTCTGTGACGATGCTAATAAATATGTCACAATAATAACATGTGACGATTTTAATAATAATTGGTGACGAAATTCACATTACTTTAAGTAACAAATTGTGACGATTTTTGTGTCATTACTATTTCTCGTCATTAATTATTCAAAAATTTTAGCGACAAAAATCCAATTTTGTACATGGGTTGTTTGTTATTTACCCCTTCTTTTTTAATAAGTCCACCCCCAAATTTTTTTAAAAGAAAAATACATGTAAAAAATTATACTCTATATTACCATTTTCTCAATTAAATTAAAATACAACTCATTAAAATTATAATTATACACCCACTACTGTGTCACTAATGAATCACCACGAAGTCAAATATTATTATATTTTTTTACTTAAAAAAAATATCGAAAAACACTAATACAAATTTTATTTTGCATAACCCTTAAAAAGGGTTTTAGACAACGGTTTTAACAGTTCTTCAAGTAACAGCTGTCTAAGCTTAGACAGCTGTTAAAAACCGCTGTTTAAGAAAAAGCACTTGGACAGCGATTAAGAAAAGCATTGCAAGTGGTAAACTTAGACAGCGGTTACGAACCGCTGTCCAAGTGACATCGGTTCATAACCGTTGTCTAATATAAATATATTTTTAATACGTTTGACTTGGACAGCGGTTCATAACCGTTGTCTAAGTAAAAAAATTTTAATCCGTTTCACTTGGACAGCGGTTGTAATATATATTTTTTTAATAATTATTTTATATTTTAAAAATCTTATTTATACAAAACCAAAACTTATATCACTCCAATATATATACGTCAAATACCAAAATATCAAATAAATAAACATACACATACATACGTCCAATATACACCAACAACATGAAATATTATCACAAATATATAAGTTAATTACATGCTACCAAAAGTTATACCACTTTAATTATAAATATACAAAAATCGATTGTAAAGGTACCCCGTCCAATTTCTTTATCATTTATCCATTCTTTTGTCGTTGTAAGTCTTGAGCAAACGTTCATAGACAAACTGCAAACAACGATCAATCAATATAGTTAGATATATAGTATATGAATATTTATTCAATCTCATTCAATAATTTAAATAAATCGATAAATTGACTTACATTGTTAGGAATCGTCGTTCGAGAAGTGAGGATTATATCTTCAATATAGCAACACACAAAATGTCCACAATGGTTACTATCTCGTTGCCTCGAAACCTGTTATGATTAGCAATTATAAGCACGCATTACAATTATGATTATTTTCTACTAATTTGATAACTTACTAAATTAAATTTACCTTAATATTTGTCCAACTCACTCTATTGAAATTAGATCTTGAGCCTTGATTTTGAAGGCGACTCCGATACATCGTCATCACACTATTATTATTATAATTAGAAAAAAAAAAGATTAAATATGCATAATTTTAAAAGTAAAACAAATCATTATATTAGAATATTAAAAATGAACTTACTCTTTAATTTTATGTATTCAGACCGTTTAGAGACCGTATTGAGACCACATTAGCGGTCTTTAATTAGTATTAAGAATTTCAATTCTCAATTTTTATTTTGACTGTCATTTTTACCCTCTCATTTAGAGACCGTTTTGTGAATACGGTCTCTAACCCGTTTATAACCCGTTTGTAACTCGTCTATAAACCCTAGTTCATTTGTACTGCCTATTTTTACTTTCACCCTACGCAATTTCTCACGGCCCTCACTCGTGATTCTCTCTTGCTCTCCCGCCGCAACGACTCCACCCCTATTCTCAAGACGATATCGCCGACGTTACCTCTTCACCGCCTGATTCAGGTGGAATTTACACGTTTTTTATGCACATGTGAAGCTCATTTGTAGTGTGATTTCATTGATTTATGGGTTGATTATCATTGTTTTGGTCGAAATAAGAGAAAGGTAGTGTTTTGTCGATTTTGTAGGTAAAATGAAGGAATTTGGGAGAAAAAAACCTACCACAAGTCATTGGACCAAAAAGATTAGTGCACCATTGGATACGGCTCAAAAAATGGAGTGGAATAGCAAAAAGAATCAAGTCGGTCGATGACCGGAAGCTCAAGATACAGAGGGACGAAGCTGGAGGACGAAAACTAAGAACTGAGCCAATACGAAAGTTTGGCCCGGCCGGGCGGCCGAGCAAATTAATTGTGCCATTTACGAAAGTTTGGCCCGGTCGGGCATTCAAAGTCCTCCATTTTACACCCCAAATACGAAGTTTCCGCCCGGCCGGGCGGCATCACTCGCCCGGCCAGGCCACTCATGCCCTGTTCAGCCCACTTTCGACCAACACTTCCGCCCGATCGGGCCAACCCACACTACAAGAAACAGGGGGAATAGCGACGAAAATTTTGCAACAAATCTAAATTTCATCGCTAAAATCAATTTTTAGCAACGAAATATAAATTTTCGTCGCTAAATTCTTAGATTTAATATTTGCAACAAAATTCATATATTTCATCGCTATATTAGCAACAAATTGCTTCATTTCATTGTTAATAATCAAAATAGCAATGAAAATTATATTTCGTCGCTAATATTTTGCAACAAAATAGAAATTTTCGTCGCTAAATTCTTAAATTTAATATTTGCAACAAAATTTATATATTTCATCGCTATATTAACAACAAATTGCTTCATTTTGTTGTTAATAATCAAAACAACAATGAAAATTATATTTCGTCGCTAATATTTTACGATGAAATAGAAATTTTGGTGGCTAATTTCTTGAAATTAATTTTTGCAACAAAATTTATATATTTCATCGCTATATTAGCAACAATTTTCTTCATTTTGTTGTTAATAATCAGAACATCAATGAAAATTATATTTCGTCGCCAATATTTTGCGATGAAATAGAAATTTTCGTGGCTGCTTTCTTGAAATTAATTTTTGCAACAAATTTATAAATTTTATCGCTATATTAGCAAAAAATTGCTTCATTTTGTTGTTAATAATCAAAACATCAATGGAAATTATATTTTGTCGCTAATATTTTGCGACGAAATAAAAAAATTTGTGGCTAATTTCTTGAAATTAATTTTTGCAACAAAATTTATATATTTCATCGCTATATTAGCAACAAATTGCTTCATTTTGTAGTTAATAATCAGAACAATGAAAATTATATTTCGTCACTAATATTTTACGATGAAATGGAAATTTTTGTGGCTAATTTATTGAGATTATATTTTGCGATGAAATTAAAATATTTCATCGCTATACAAGCAACGAATTGCTTCATTTTGTTGTTAATAATCAGAACACCAATGAAAATTATATTTCGTCGCTAATATTTTAGCGACAAAATTAAAATTTGTATGACTAATTTTGTGGATTTAATATTTGCGAGAAAATTAAAATATTTCATCACCTTATTAGTAAAACAATATTTTATTTTATTATTAATAATCAGAACAATAATGAAAATTATATTTCGTCTCTAATATTTTAGTGATTAAATAAAATAATTCATGTTTAATTCTCATGAATTAAAAATGGTTGTCGTTTAAACATAATAAAGGAAAAAAGTTTGAGTGCATGCATAGTGTGAAACAATAGAGACGATTCCAACACTATGATGTTTGAAATAATATGATCAATATAATTTCATTTAGACTCATTAATTTGACATATATATTAAGTTTTTTGGAAGATTTATTTTGGAGTATAATTTCTTGATTTCATTATGTATAATTTGTTTTATATTTTTCAGTTTTTCTGTTATCTTGATTTCATTAATTATTTGTTGTTATTTCTATTAAGCATGAGGGAAGAGTACTATTTCAACTATGCATATTAAATCTAGAAAATTGTTTTTAAATGTTTAATAATTCTCCCACATTTTGTAACTTATTTAAATCGGTTTGAATGTTTATAAAAATATTTATAAGTATGAAGATGCAAATGAACATGGACATAAATAAATATGAGAGGATGAAGATTGGATGTAATATTTATAATTTTTTTTGGAATTGTTAAAGTTAAATTGATTTTTTACAATTGAAATTGTTTTAAATATTACAAGTTAATATATGTGAAAAATTAATCAATATTTATAAATATTTTTATAAATTAATCAATATTTATAAATATTACAATTGAAATTATTTTTATTATTTATATAATTGTTACAAGTTAAAAATTAATCAATTAATATATGTGAAATGAATTAATTAAATAAGTAAAATTAACTAAATTAGTAACAATTGAATACATATATAATTAATATTAAAAATTGAACCAAAGAGATGTCTGCCCGAGTGGTGGGCGCCTAACTATGGGCGCCTATCCACCTGGGATCAATTCCCACAAAGACCAAATAAATGGTCATTTAAATAAAATGTGGATGGGTATGCGGGTCGGGTCGATTGGGTCGGGTGTGGGTGTGGGTGTGGGTCGGTTATTTAAATAAAATGGGGAGGGGTATGCGGGTGGGTTGGGTCGGGTGCGGGTGCGGGTGTGGGTCGGGTTGGGTGCGCGTGTGGGTGTGGGTCGGGTTGGTCGAGTGCGGAAGTGGATTTAGAGAACAATTCGTAAATTGGATATCCATAAGCCAAATATTAGCGACAAAAATATGGGTTTCATCGCTAACTTTTGCAACAAAATTAAAATATTTATCGCTAAAAATTAGCCATGAAGTAAGGAGCTACTATTTGAGGCACGAAAACAATTTGTAGCTAATAAAAATTAGCCATGAAGTAAGGAGCTACTATTTGAGGCACGAAAACAATTTGTAGCTAATTATAATATTTTTGTCGCTAATGTGAGTTAGCGATGAAATAATTTTGTCTCATGATTTGTTGCTATACACCCGTCGCTAACGTGTTTGCGACAAATGTTTGATTTTCGTCGCAAATATTTTGCGATGAAACTCATATTTTCGTCGCTAATATTTTGCGATGAAACTCAAATTTTCATCGCTAATATTTGCAACAAAATTAATTTTTTTGTCACAAACACGTTAGCGACGGGTGTATAGCAACAAATTCTGCGACAAAATTATTTCATCGCTAACTCACGTTAGCGACAAAAATATTAGAATTAGCGACAAATTTTTTCGCGGCTAAATTGCAGTTTTCTTGTAGTGCCATTTTCGGTGCCAAATGAGTATTTTCTCCATTTTTTAGGGACCTACTTGCAATTCTTACCCCCAAACCCTACCCCAACACTATAAATACCCCCATTCTTGACTTCAAACAGTATTACCCCCTTCCTCAAGAACTCTTACACACACTTACATACACTTGGAGATAATCGTCATCAATTTCTTCAATTCTCCACCAAATCAAGCAAGGAAGGCATCAATAGATTTGGAATTTCATTACCCATCATCCATTAGACTAAGCTTTCTCATTCTCTCTCTTTTTATTTGCTTATTTCATTAGTTTGTTATAGTTAGAGCATGTTAATTGTTGGCTAGAACACTTTTGGTTCTAGGGCCTTGTAATACTTTTGATGAAGTTTATGAATTAGTATTTTGCTTAATTGGTGTTTGTGTGGCTTAATTATATTTGAATGCTTAGTTTTAATTGCAAAATATGTCATTAGTGTACAATATTGATGTGTTAATCTTAGTTAATTGAAATTGGATTGAGAAATCTCTTTTAATTGATTGATTGCTAGCATTTGACCTAATTTTATTGAGAAATTGAGAGATGGTCAATGATTAGGAGGATGTGTGATGGTCTTAGGGGCTTAATTGGGTTTTATGATGCAATTTAGGTAGAGATACTAGATTGGATTGTATTTCTCTTGGGTTAATTGGATTGAAAAGACTTTTAACTCATTATTTTATGATCAATATTATAGAAAAAGCACAACACCGCTTGAGTAGATTGTTAATCATAGATGGATTCACTAGTATTGCATGTGCCTTGGAACCTATTTTCTCTTATTTGAGTTTTACTCGTATTTCTCTCATTTTTGTGATTTGCATGAACCAACTTGATCGATTTCTTATTACTATTAGATTGTTTACTAGTGATAATTTGGGGTAATTAGTTCACTTCAAACTTATCGATCACGTCTATTTAGAATTCCATCGACAAAATACACTTTTACACTACACCTCTATGTGGGATCGACCTTGTACTTATCACGCTACGATATACATCGTACACTTGCGGTTGTGTATTTTAGTGTTAGATAATACATGAATCAAGTTTATAGCGCCGCTGCCGGGGAGGTTTTGTAGTTCTAGAGTGTAGGTTGATAGAGTTTTAGTCTAGACACTTTATTTGCTTTCTTTAGCTTCAAAAATTCCAAAAATATTTGTGTTTGCTATCTCTTGTCGTACTTGTGATTCTCACTCTCTTTTGAATATTTGATAGACATGGCTTATGATCACGCGATCTAGGAGGAACCATCAAGAATTGTTGCCTCTAGACCCGGAGATTGAAGTTAATTATCGAAGAAGAAACACCGAGATAAGAAGAGTTGAGTTGGAAGAGATGAATAGAAGATAAAATTTGATTGTACAGGAAGTCGGGGAGAAAGTAGGAAATCAAGGTGTTGATGAATTTGCGGAACCGAATGGAAATTGGGGGAATGGTCAACAAAGAGTGTTGAGAGACCATTTTCGTCTCATACCGAGGCCGTACAGAGGAGCGGGTCGGGAACCCGTGAATGCTCACAATTTCGAGCTCAAGCCGACCTTGATTGTAATGGTCCAAAACAACCAATTTGGTGGACTTTCCAAGGAGGATCCTAACCTCCACTTGTCTCAATTCCTCGAGATAAGTGGGACGGTTAAGATCAACCGAGTTCCTCAAGATTACATCTGATTGCAACTATTCCCCTTCTCCCTCCGAGACCGAGCTAAGCAATGGTACCTTTTCCTTGATCTAAGGACCATTGAGAATTGGAATGACCTTGTTGATGCATTTTTTATGAAGTATTTCCCTCCAAGAAAAACCATCCAAATTCGAGGGGAAATATCTTCATTTCGACAAGATGATGATGAGTCTTTGGCCGAAGCATGGGAGTGCTTCAAAGATTTAATTAGAAGTTGCCCACAACATGGTTTCTCACGAGACCAACTCATTTCCTACTTCTACAATGAAATGGACCACCGAACAAGAGGAATGGTGGATGCTTCGGTGGGTAGAAGATCGTTATTGGGGAAGACGATGGAGGAAGGGTATGTTCTCTTGGAGAAGATGGCTAAGAACGGAAATAAATGGCCATCCGAAAGAAGACAAAACCGAAAGGTAGCCTCAACTAAGAATCGAAAGATTTTGCCACTTTATCCAACAAAATGGATAAGTTGACTTCTCTAATGACGGCCAAAGCATTAGTGGGACCAAGTGATGAGCAATACGAAGAGGCCCACTATATGAACAACCAAAGAGACCGAATTTTAGGGAAAGAGGTTGGAATGAAAGGTAAAATCGTGAGAATCCTCCTAATCCGAACCAATACCATCCAGGTTTGAGGCATCATGAGAATTTTTCCTATGTCAACCCAAGGAATGTCATTCAACCACCACCGAATTTCAACGTGAGAGACGGGATGATCGTTGAAACTTCATCCAAGCCATCCTTGGAAGATATGTTTGGGTTGTTCATGGGAGAAACCAAGAACTACATGGCAAAGTCTTGATGAACAAGGAGAAGTGATCTAGAACATGGAAAATAATGTAAAAGCCATTGAGAAGCAAATGGGCTAACTTGCCAATATCGTTGGAAGTCAACACACTCCGGGGCAATTCCCCTCTAACACGGAGCTCAACCCCAATGAGAAATGCAAAGCCATAAATCTAAGGAGTGGGACAAGCTACGAAGGGCCCAAGATGCCACAAGACGAAGGGCCCAAGATGCCACAAGAGGAGGAAGTGGTAATAGCACCCGAGGGTGTTGACAATGTAGATGGTTAAGAGAAAGAAAAGCAAGAAGAGCTAGTGAGGGAAGAAAAAGAGGCAAGAGGGGAAGAAGAGAAAGAAGAGGAGAAGAAAAATTATCAGTATTGTACACTAATGACATGTTTTGAAGTGAAAATCAAGCATTCAAATAGAATTAAGCCACACAAACACCAATTAAGCAAATATTAATTCATAAACTTCATCAAAAGTATTTACAAGGCCCTAAAACCAAAAATGTTATAGCCAAGAACAAACATAATCAAACTAGAACAAACTACTGAGAAAAGTAAATAAAAAGTGAGAGAAAGAGAAATCTTAGTCTAATGGTTGATGGGCTATGAAATTCCAAAGCTATTGATGGTCTTCTTGCTTGATTTGGTGAAAAATTGAAAAAATGAATGATGATTACCTCCAAGTGTGTGTTTGTAGGGGAAAGACTTCTTGTGTAGGGGGTAATGACGTAATGTCTTTTAAATTCAAGAAAATGGGTATTTATAGTGTTGGGGTAGGGTTTGGGGTAAGAATTCCAATTAAGTCCCTCAAAAATGGAGAAAAATCACAAAAGGCACCGAAAATGATGTGACTCGGTCGGGCGGGAGTGTTAAGAGAAAATTGGAGTGGGCAGGATATAGGCGGCCCGGCCGGGCGAGTGATGCTGCCCGGCCGGGCGGAACTTTCATAAGTTGGGGCAAATTTTAGCTTCTTCGATCGCCCGACCGGGTCATAGTTTCGTAAATGTGTGAATTAAAGGCCTCGGCCACCCGGTCGGGCGAGTGGTGCCGCTCGGCCGCCCGGTCGGGCGAGTGGTGCCCCCCGGCCGGGCCAAACTTTCGTATTGATCTACTACTACATATTTGGCCTTGGAGAGCTTTTAAAAGAGCTCTCCAAGTGGGAGCTCTCCAAGCTAAATTGCACTTGGAGAGCCCTTATTGCACTTGGAGAGCCCTTAAAAGGGCTCTCCAAGTGCAATTTAACTTGGAGAGCTCTTTTAAAAGCTCTCCATGACTCTCCGTCCTCCAACTTCGTCCCTCTATATCTCGAGCTTCGAGCCTCCGATCAACTCGATTCGTTTTGCTATTCCACTCCATTTTTCAACTCGGATCCAATGGTGTACTCCTCTTTCTGTTTCAGTGAATTGTGGTAGGTGTTTTGCTCCAAAAATCCTTCGTTTTTCCTACAAAATCGACAAAACACCACCTTTCTCTTATTTCGATCAAAACAATCATAATCAACCAATAAATAAATGAAATCACACTAAAATGAGCTTCACATGTGTATCATAAACGTGTAAATTCCACCTGAATCACGATTTTCATCATAGCATCTTGATGCTCTTAGCAAATCCAAATTGAAGTATAAAAACGGTATAAGCAATGCCACTCGATTTCACTAGGTAGAGAACACCCGAAGCATTCTTCACACTTGCACTTCTTCGAATCTATTTCTTAGTTGTTACTTGCTTTTAATTGTCATTTTCTTGTTTTATTGATTAGTAGTTCATTTATTTATTAGGATTGTATTTAGTTTAATTTATTTCCTTTGATTGTCTTTTAGCTTTAGTTCAATTGCACCCGAAACCGTGGTTACATTAGTTATGACAACACCCAACTCTAGGGATCCATTGCACTAGCCCACCTCCCGTAGTTCAATACTACTTGGTCGAAATACTTACGTGTATACTACTACGATCCCCTATGTTTGAGGTGAAGTAGATAGTCAAATATATTGTCTAAAATTCGTTCAAGTCAGTGAATTAAGGGACAGGGAGGAGGAGGGTGTCACGTCGGTGAATCGAGGGACAGGAAGGAGGTCACGGCGGCAGGGGACGGCTACCGGCGAGGGGTGGCGTGCGGCGGCGAGGACGACAAGGTGGAGAGTGGAAAATGAGGAAGAGATGAATTAGAGTTTAGGAAGGGTGTGGTTAATAAATGTGTATTTTATAGAGAAAATGGAGAAAATAGTATTTAACACAATTCGAAGGGCGGTGCATCTGTGCATCTATCCTGACAAATTTTTGTTTTTGGAGGGCATCAATCGGGGGTATGTTCTCAACGCAAATAGAGGTGCATATAGTCAGACCCATAATTACACACATTTACACCTAATCAAAATGTGTAGTTATTCTACAAGGTACGCGGCTATTAGCACCTCTTTCTTTGTTATCCGCACTCTCTCTTTCATTTATTAATTTAATAATGATATTAAAAACTTAAAATGTTTTTTAGTGATGTTTACTTTAGATGGTTTTGAGAATCGGTATTTGAAATCCTGATGAATATTACTTCCTCCGTCCATCAAAAGTGTGCTCAGTACTCTTTTTTAGTTCACAAAAAATATGTTTATTATATGGGTTGCACTCTTGTGTACCAGTTACATACATGATATTTGAATTAATACTATACTGTATTTAAACTAATACTATACTATATTTGAACTAATACTATACTGTAATTAGACTAATACTATACTATATTTAGTATAACTCAGGTGTAAAATTCATCCATTTAAAAAATTGTATTAAATAGGAACAAGTTACATGTATGTAACTGATACACACAAGTAATTGTCTTATTATATTTAAATATATAGTTAACTTTTGAATATCTTTTCAACTTTATTAACAAGATTGAGTATCTATCAACAATATTCTTTACTCGTTGCTCCACATATCTTTTTAAAATTAAAATATGATTTGACCCGTTTTTCCCTTTTTATTAACCATGTGGAATTTTACTGATTATTTGACCGTTGTGGTGTAGTCGTGCTACCCATAATGGAATAAATTAATTGAAATTAACCTATTTTCTTTTGCATAGCAAAATGTGGTAAATGTAAATGACTCTGTAATGGGTATGGAGATAAGCATATGATAAACCAGAATTTTATCTATTTCTAACTCTTGATTTTACTTATTCTGGAATTCTTTCATACAGGTCCCTGAAATTTGGATGAAACCCAATAGTGATAATTATTACAGATGTACAGGACGGCCCAAAAACCGCAGAAGTATAGCAATTTTCATTTAAATTTCTTTTTTTTTTTTTAAGTCCTTTCTGCAAATTGATTCTGATATATAAATGTTGTTGAATTTATTCAGAGCCTGGCAAAACAAACGGTTATATATTAGTTCATGCCAATGGAGGATTGAATCAAATGAGGACAGGGGTAAGTATTTGATTGTTACTGTACTTTATTTTCTTCAAATCTTATCCATTTCTGACAATCTGCACATGAACAGATATGTGATATGGTTGCAGTAGCAAAGATTATGAATGCAACTCTTGTGCTTCCTTCCCTTGATCATGAGAGCTTTTGGACAGATCCTAGGTAAGGTTTCTTCAACATCATCACTGTAAACAGTGTGTGTCTCTTTTTCTATCAATTTGATCCCCCTTATATAAGCTGTCATTTTCTTGATTTCTCAGTGATTTTAAGGATATCTTCGATTGGAGGCATTTTATCGAGGTTTTAAAGGAAGATATCGACATAATTGAGACGCTGCCACCGCGTTATGCATCTTTCAATCCTCTGATCAAAGCGCCCGTCTCGTGGTCGAAGGCCAGTTACTACAGAGGGGAGATTCTCCAATTGATAAAGAAGCATAAAGTGATCATGTTCACTCATACGGATTCACGCCTCGCCAACAATGGCCTAGCTGTGTCTATACAGAAGCTGAGATGTCGAGCAAATTATGAGGCTCTTCGCTACACCCCGGAGCTCGGGAAGAAGCTCGTGGATAGGCTCAGAGACGAAGGCGAACCTTATATCGCCCTTCACTTGAGGTAATAATAACAGTTGTGACAAAGACTTGTATCAACTTGGTTCATAAATGTGTGAGATCTGCAATATAATGCTTTCAGATTGTGAATGAAACGTGGGATTCAATCACATCTTCTAGTTTATTCAAATGCAGCATTTTTTTTTTCTCCCTCCAAAGCCTTCACCCTTACACTGGGGTTTCCACTCATCTCCGGACTTTCAAGAGCTTTTACTAAGTAAGGACTCAGCTCCATTACATTACATGCAAACTCGAGGACTTCTCGACCAGGGAATTCAACTGAAATACGACAAGAATTTACAAGGCGCTCAATTGTGTTCAAAAGAGAAATCAAAGCACAATAAGCTATCTCTCACACATCAAACAAGAACAACTCAATGAGAATAAACCAAGTGTATGATTGGTTTCCACTTTACCTAGCTAATACAACAGCTCAATTAGCTAGTATAAATAATGTTAAAAAAGTATATTAATCTAAGGACATTGGATACTAGTTAAAACAGAAAAGTCGAATATGTTAAATTACCTGGAGAGTACAAGCAAGCACCTTATAATATTAGCTAGCTAGAAATGCTCCATCAATTGAAATACGATGGAGATGGAAATCTCTACTAGTTCATATGGCAGCTCCACTGTAAGAAATAATCTTCATTTTCTGAAATTAATGTTGGAAAAAAACATGTAAAGAAAGAATCTTAACTCAGATGTTTGATGTTAGTCCAGTTTTGTTGTAGCTGGCAAAGAATGTTTAACGCCTCTACAGTTTCTCAATTACAATTACAATATACAAATGTAAATATTACTGTATAAGAACGGTAGTATTTACTTGTTTTAAAGTAGAAAGATTGTGTAATCCATCTTTTTGAGGTAGCTAGCTGTTCATTCTTACATAGACAATGTAATGTAATGCACTCAAAACCTTTGTTTTATGATATTATGGGAATAAAACCTGCGAACAAACAAGAGTCAAAGCAGAATACATAGGCTGATGATAATATATACTCCCTCGTTGAGTTACTCATTTTGTCATTTTAAAAACTTTGAGAAAAACTAAGAGACTTGTTAAAAGTGATGTTAATAGGGAAGCTTCAAGAATTCAACTTTAACTTTCAACACCAGAAGATAACAGAGACTTGAACACACCTAAGTATAATGTACTACTACAAATTACAAGAGCTACATTTGGATATTTCCTTCATTCAAACATTTGGAATTAGCTGATTGTCCTTACGCGCTTGCTAGTCTAAATTAAACCAAATGTGATCGAGAACACGTGGTTTTCGTTCTTCATGGGATGATTGGAAAGTGGAAACTCAAGTCATGACTCTACTTTGTTACTCCAATTCAAAATAAAGTGTTGTTTTGAATCAATGCACGTATACTAAGAAAATAGTGAAAATTGGTATAAGGGGTATCTATAATTAGTGCATGATTTAACTGTCTCGTATTTCTTTTCATTTCGAGGCATGCGGTATTTCAGATACACTGTACTAATCAAATTATTACTACTACTATTGTAGTACACATTCTTCATTTTCTGTCATTCTTGGAATAAAACCTGCGCACGAACGACATGAGGCGAGAAAGAAGCCACCATACACATATTGTAGACAAAATACTCAATCTTATAAGCATCAATCGTTACCAAAAGATCTTCACTAGTCAATCTCCATAATTTAGGATTCGGACCTACCCATGTTTTCTTGGCTTTGTTGATCTCTTGAGGATTGTCTTTTACACACTTTTTTGTGCCCTTGAATAGATTTATCACCCCGGGAATTTTCAGTAATTCCATTATCACAGAAGTTAAGGCTATAATTACTAGTATTACCAAAGCATGATTTTGAAAGTTGAAGCCTTGAATCACCAAAAATGAGAGGCAGGGTATCATAGAGGAGATGAAATGACGACAATTCTTTTCGCATGAAAAGATGAAGCCTTTATTGGAGTTCACTGCTCTATTAGGCTCCATGATGGTCATGGTCTTACCTCGATAAATACATCATTGGGAAGATGAGCCTCCCTGATGATCAATGCCCAGTTTTTCCTCTGTTTGTTCGAAGCAATATACGATGAATTCTTGAATCTACTGCTGATGTTGCTTAAGATGATGACTCGTGTAGGCTTGTAAGCCATAACTTTGTCCAAGTTCGACAGGGGCTCGATGCTCACACTCATCACCATACGCGCAAACTTAACCATGATTTAATGGCTCAATCTTTTGTCTAGAACAGCACAAGTGAGATGGAGAAGTGGAAGAGATGAAGGGTTGTAAAAGAAATGGATCATCAAAAGTTGAATAGAGTGTTGTCTTTGTAGTTCCCAATGTTTTCTGCCTTGATGTTTCAGGAAATTCTGTTTCTTCTTGTTTGTTTCTGCATTTCAAGGCATTCTTTTCTTGTTTTTGTCTGAATGATGTTTCGGTCATCTGAAATCCTGTTATGATATTAAAGACATAGCTCACTGTCACAGTGCTCATTCCGTACGTAGCGACCACACTTATCTTTCTTGTTGGTACATCGTACGTTATACGTGCAGTCACAACTTTGCTGTCTGCATCATCGAATCTAGTATAATTCTGGGATCTTTTAGAGTTGATGTTGATCCTTATGTGAATAATTTGGATCGTATTCACGATTAATAATGGGGTCAAATTCAACCGTGAAAAAGGGGGACCCGGAGACGAGTGCATCGTATATTCCGAGGTTGCCCCCTGATCCACCGGTGGTTAAAGTAGAGTTGACAGGTATGATGAAGAACGTCATTCCGTCCCATGCCACCCCGACAGCAGTGATCTGTAGAGTTATGGTAGTGTTGAAGGACGCTTGTTGGCCTTCTTTCCACAATTCCACGGGCGTTGAGTACAAGACCCGGCCAACAGTTATAGGACCTGCCCCGATGTCAGCTGCTGCAAGACGTACGTAAGTGTTATCGGGAGGAACGAAGGCATCGCGTTCGTAGGTGAGCAGCAGGGAGTGAGGGGTGAAGGCATTGATGTTGAAAGAGGTTTGAGATTCCACCATTTTGGCTAGCAGCAGCATCACCAGAAAGAGCAGAGGAAGTAAGGTGTTGGAGGGGGCCATGCCTGATTTTTTAGTATATAGTACTATATAGCTAGCTTTGATTTGATTATTTTGGATATACACCTAAACCTAAATCTCTCTTATTTATAGTACTAGGATACTGTATGTTAACAATAACTTAAAGAACATAAAAGAAATTTCCCCTAATGATTGAACCATATTAGAGGCATTTCACGTGGTAAAGGGTCTATATCAAAATGCCGCCTATGAATTATAATATGCTCAAACTAAAGTATGAATTAGAAAAGAATACATTCAAGCATCCAACAAGCCACAATTGTCACTATTCATAGGTGAAAAACAATACAAGAGAATAGCCTAGTGCAGACGAAAAGATATTACAAAACAAATATATAATCAAATCTAAAATAAAATTTATACTCAACACGCAAAAACACATTTAATTGTATGCATACCAAATGATCGAAAAACGCATCACCCATGATTCAATGTGAGCCGAATAAAAATATTTGAATTTGACCATAGATAACTCATCATATCTACCAAATGGGGTCTGATAGAATATTATAACAACTTACACCTTGAAATCCATAAGAGAGAAAACAACATAACAGAAGGTAATAAAGTGTTAAAACAAGTAATGAAAGGAAATAACTAATGGCAATGGCAATGGCAGCAGTATTTGCCTTCTTTTGTAACAACAATAAATTAGTGAAAATGGCATAAACCTGTGGTATTATTCGAACCGCTTTGCTTCCTAACAGCTCCAATTCATCTTCAGGAACACAACTGTCAATAGGGGAGAACAAATATTAGTAAAGGAATAACCTTATGACAGTCTCATAAATTTAGACAAACGTGGGTAATTAAATACTGAGCACATAAATATGGCTTACCTTATGACAGTTTCCCATCACCCATAAAATGAAGATTCAACGGAAACACTGCAATTATATTTCTGTTCCATTTGCTTTGCACAAGCCACGGCTGAAGGATTGCAATCCACTAGCCGGATCGATAAATAAGAAGACCGTTGCTTAGGGATCCCTTGTAATTTGTAGCAGTTTTTAATGGTTAATTTCTGAAGGCCTGACGGTAGGCCGCCTGTCCACTTCACAAGGTCAGTGTCTCCAATTGAAAGATGTTTAAGGCCCTGGAATTCCCTTTTTTTAACTCGCCACTCATCCCTTGGAAAGGCATAACATTTCAGTTTGAGCTCTTCAAGAGATAACAATTGAGCAATCTTGTTCATGTCTTCCCAGGGATACCCAAAGCCACTCAGAGTTAACTTTCTAAGATATTTTGGGAAGGAAAATAAAGGAGCTGGAGCAACTGTTGCAAACATGAGTTCAGGATTCACGACGACAAACTGGACTGACCTTAGTCTTCCGAGATGGGATATATCATCACAGAAGCTCAGGGGCTCAGCAGAACCAGGCATCAACTCAATTTGAACTCTTAACTTAACGAGATTTGGGATACTTTCAAGAACACGCTTAGTACAAGTGTGAGCACCCACATCTAAAAGTTCCAACAGGTTTGTTAAGACAGTGCCAGGAGGGGGATCTGGTATGTTTCTACCCATGATTTGAAGATGCTCCAACTCTAGCAACTCCCATATCTCCACCGGAAGATATGAATCAGATACAGAGGACCTGATGCTCTGATGTGATTGGACTAACAAAAATCGAAGGCTCCAAAGTTTGGATATAAAAGAAGGGAGATTTTCATTGCAAGTGAGAGTAAGGTACCTTAACTGAACTAGCCTCAGTACCTCTTGTGGGAACTCGTAAAAACGGATGGTAAGAGCATATAGTACCTTGAGCAATCTTAAGCCAAAACATATAGGTACTTGATATTGATGATATGGGCCTGTACACAGAAGTGAACGTACACCCGTCATGGATGCAATTGAGTCACGTACATCTTTGATACTGAGAATGGAGTTCTTATAGATGGAAAGACGCCGTGCAGTTTGTATACCTTCTGCCATAGCATCTTTATAACTATTTAAGACAAGGAGAAACTTTTCATTCCAAGCTTCTCTTTTGCTCAGATACCAGAACACGGAATGAAGACTACAAGCTTTAGGTTTTTTATAAGAAATGCAGCTCCATTGGGTTCCCAAAGCAACATTATCAGACACAAGTCCGTTTAATAAGTCATCAATATACCATCGTAAACTATTATACGTAACACCAAGAAATCCGTCAGCACTCCACAGGCTGAGAAGCTTGGAAGCGCGGACTTCATCATTTTGAGGGAAAGCTCCGAAATATAGAAAGCATGCTTTAAAACGTAAAGGTAAGTTGGAGTAGCTTGGATATACTACCTGTGATATTTGCTCATATGCTTCCACGAATGTGGAATTTGTTTTGTTTGCTGCTACCTGCTTCCAGTGCTCTGGCGTGATCTCAGCTTTGGATAGGAGGTCAGCAACGGTGAGGATCAAAAGAGGAAGACCTTCACAATTCTCTGCAATCTTCTTTCCAGCTTCCACAAGTTCATGGGGGCACCTCTCCTTTTCACCAAATATCTTCTCTCGAAGAAGATCCCAACTTTCTTCTTTATTCAGGAATGGCACTTGGTAAGTAAGGTGATTTGTACCGTAAAAAGATGTGATTTCGTTTATCCTAGTTGTCACCAAGACACGACTATCTCCACGAGATGGAAATATTTTTTTATAAAAATTAGTATACCGGAGTTTTCGGTCCCATGCATCATCCAACACAATGAGGTATTTCTTAACCTCGAGAGTTTTGCGCACATAGTCAGCAGCTATATCCTCCTGTCCTGCCATTTGCATTTTATCCCCATCGGGCATTTGAGCTAGAATAGCTTGCATAATTTGATTGGGGTCATATTTTTGGCCCATCCTGACAAAGATGCGACATTCGAACTTGGCGGAAATTAATGGATCTTGTAAGATTTTGATAGCAAGAGCAGTCTTACCTATACCTGCCATACCAACAATACCACCCAATTGTTGAAACACACATTCACGAAGAAGGTCCTTTCTTATTTGGAAAAACAGATGAGTTGATCCAACCATATTTGACATGGTGAGAGGATGTCCTCCAGTTGTTGATGAAACAGCAGCAGCAGCTTCAGACAAGGGTTGTTCCTCCTCATCCACAGAGATTGAAGCAGCAGCAACTTTTTTTAACCACCAAATTATAAGCTCCTCTTTGATTTTGCTAAACCAATCCCTTGAGGTGCTTCTAGTGAATAGAGGAGCATAATCATCATGTTCTTCGTCTTGAGGCAAGAGGTTGTCTATCTCTTGAATGTAGTCCGCTTTGATCCCCAAGAATCTCGAAGCAGATTTTGTTGCAAACCAAACCATAAACCCACTTCTCGTTAGTCTTGCCCCATATATTCCTATTTCTTCTTCTTCTTCTTCAGACCAGGGGTTGAGCAGGTTGTCCAATTCCATAATCTTTAGTACAAAGGCATCAATATCTTGTTCCATTCCCTCCAGGTTTAGTGAAGCTGGAGATTCAGATTGCGAAAGAAACTGATCTGAAACGAGGGAATCCAGCACATCCTCCAATTTAAGTGCTGCCTCAAATATCTGTGCTTCAAGACTCTTGAGCCTCCAATCCGTCAATAATTTCAAGGATTGCAGAAGTATGAGGGCCTCCTCCACACCGTATTCTGCAAATATTAGAAACTGTCGAGTGCGTGAATCAATTGAAATACGATGAGATGAATTTAGAAGGTAGTCAATTGTGAGGCGAAGAGGATTCACGCCAACAAAACCCATCCTTATAATCAGATTTTCCACTGTCCTCGACCTCGAACGTCCGTCTATCGTTCCACTAACAATACTCTCATCTTTCTTTCTCCTCAAATGTCTACTTGTTATACTCTCCCTCTCTCTGTCTCTCATTTTTTCTTGATGTAATTATGACAAGAAACAAAGCATCTAAATAATGTCCCAATTCAGTTGACCTTTTTTATTTTTAAGTTTGGGAAATCAATCTCCCATGGATCAATATTTATATATTTAATTAATTCGAGCTGGCTGCAGGTTCATTGATTTCAAAGGTCTTAGCTGTGCACTGCAGGCTCTATAAAACATGCAAGTTGTTGTTTCAATATTACTTTCTCACAACAATTAGGTGATGTTTACGCTACTATATAGTAATTTGGATCTAGGTATATATCTTCAATGGTGGGAGATATGACTCATTGACTTTTAAGTTTTAAAAATAAAGCAGATTATATATATCATATGATTGGGGTGGGGGTGCATCCGGCTTAGGTGTGTCTGTCTGCAAACAAGATTATACACTCAAAATCACTTTTTTTCCTCCTTAAAAATAGAGAGTCTACAAGCTTTTAAAAAAAAATTGAATCAAATTGAGTTTGAAAACATCTGTGCTTGATCAATGGAAAACTTGGTATAGTCAACATGAACATGCCAATCTAACTAAACATAAATAGAAGTAACAGAAATCAAAACATATACTTCTCATCTCCATCAGTCTGGAGTACTAAAACATATTTTTTTTATCTCCATCACTCCGTTTAGTTAGCCTGCTGACAACCAAACATTAAGACCAATATTACACCCACCCTTTAAAGAAATATCTATCAAGTTAATAGCTAGAGAGAGGGGTTGAAGATGGTTAACCTTATGAAAGTTTCCCATCTCCCAACCATGAACAATCAACGTAAAGGGTACTGTAATTGTGGGTTGCCATTTGCTTTGCACACGTTGCAGCTGAAGGATTGCAATCCACTAGCCGAATCACTTTTAGACTTGATAGTTCAGGGATTTCTTGTAATCCGTAGCAGTTTTTAATGGTTAAGTACTCAAGGTCTAGGATGCCTGTCCACTTCAAAAGGTCAGTGTCTTCAATTAGAAGATATTTAAGGTTCTGGAATTCCCCATCTTCCACATGCCACTTTTCCCCTCGAAAAGCATAACATTTTAGTTTGAGCACTTCAAGATATGGTAATTGAGCAATCTCGTTCATGTCTTCCCAGGGATATCCACAGCCACTCAGAGTCAACTTTCTAAGAAATGGGAAGGAAACTAAAGCGGGAGGAGCAGCAATTTCAAACATGAGTTCAGGATTCACGACCACAAATTGAAGTGACTCTAGTCTTCGGCGACGGGATATATCATTGAAGAACCTCAGGGATTCAGCAGCAACAGGCATCAACTCAATTTGAACTCTTAACTTCTGTAGTTCAGGGATACTTCTAAGTACATGCTCGGTACAAGTGTGAGCACCCACATCTAAAAGTATCAACAGGTTTTTAAAGAAAGCGCCAGGAGGAGGATCTGGTAGGTTTCTACCCATGATTTGAAGATATTCCAACTCTTGCAAGTCCCATATCTCGATGGGAAGATATGTCTGAGACACAGAAGAGTTGATGCTCAGATGTTGCTGGAGTATCAAGCTTTGAAGGCTCCAAAGTTTGGATATAGAAGGAGGGAGGTTTCCATTGCAAGTGAGGGCAAGGTACCTCAACTGAACTAGCTTTAGTACGTCTAGTGGGAACTCGTAGAAACGGATTGTGAGAGCATCAGCAACTTTAAACCGAAAAGTATAGGTACTTGATATTGATGATACGGGCCTGTACATAGGAGTGAGCGTACAGTCGACGTGGATGCAATTGAGTCACGAGCATCTTTGATACTGAGAACGATGTTCTTAGAAATGGAAAGACGTCATCGGCTTTCTATACCTTCTGCCCTAGCATCTGTATAACTATTTAAGACAAGGAGAAACTGTTCATTCCAAGCTTCTCTTTTGCACAGATACCAGAAGACAGAATGAAGACTACAAGCTTTAAGTTTTTCAAAATTGTAGCTCCACTGGGTTCCCAAAGCACTAGTTACACTTACTTGAGATTGATCTTCTTCAGACCAGGGGTTGAGTAGCTTCTCCATTTCCGTCATCTTTTGTACAAAGGCATCAATATGATCTTGTTCTATTCCCTCCAGGTTTAGGGAATATAACAATGGACTTTGAGTTTCAGATTGTGAAATTAAGAAACTGATGAGGAACATGGAAATCCAGCGCATCCTCCAGTTTACGTGCTGCCTCTCTTATTTCTGCTTCAAAATCCTTCATCCTCTTACTCTCGATACAGTCCCTGAACTCTTCCAAGGATTTGACAAGTTCCACCGTATCCTTCACACCACAGTCTGCAAATATTATGATGCAGTCAAGCAGCAGCAAGTCGACACGATGTCCAACATTCTAAAATATCACAAGATGCTGTCGGATATCAACAACTTTATATTTTATCAATTTTAGCTTTTCCTCTTTCGATATAAACAGAAGCTTGAAACATGAAACAAAAAAACTAATACAAAAAACGGGTGATTCCTGAGTTCATGACAGTAGCATAAGCCACCTCTCTCTCATTCACCTAGGAAAAAAAATGTTTTAAGTAATTAAACTGGAACAATTCTTTACTAATTACCATTTGTTTATGTAATAAAATTATGGTGCAACGGCTAGTCAACATAGACATAGGGAAGCAAAAACAATGTATAACTTCATGTGCATAAAATAGTTTTCTGTTTTTCGTTTTGGGAACAACATGTGTAAGGCTCGGTTAATAAAGTCCTCGTTTATTCTATATACACATCAGATAATTACAACTAACACTACAATGCCCTAAATCAAAATAGTTACAGTATTTATACTACTACGATTATGTTTTTCACGGGAACTTGAATCGAGATTTATTTTAAATCAAGTTTTGAATTGAGAAAAAATAAATAAAATGTGACGATAGGAGGTCTTAACTGTGAGCATCACACAGGAGGAAGAAGACCATCGGCAATAGTTGCGTTGCGTAAGCTTAATTGTGATTTGGTTGAGTAGATCGGATAATTTATTTCCACCAAAAGTAGCACCTGTATTATCATCATCTTCCTCTTCTTCTTCAGGCAATGTATTTTCGAATTCTTTGACCTACTCCTCCTCCGTCGTCAAGGAATCGCGCGACATCTTGGAGGTCTAGGGTTTGAGATTGCGAAATTACTTGAGATTTGAGAGATGAGATTCAAGTAAGTTTTGTAAATTGGTAATTGCTTCGATTTCTGATTTGTACATCCAAAGCATTCTCCCTCTTCCTTTGTTGCACATTCTATGATTTCTCCAAATATGACAAGAATTTTGAAAACGCTCGCTCGCTCGATTGTGCAAAAACCCATATTGATTCAAGTAACAGGTGATTTGGTGTTTGCAAACTCTATAAACAGCTTAAAAGTACTTTTAAAAAGTAAAAGTTATGAGAGAGCAGCTTTAAAAAAAGTGATTCTGGAAGCTGTTTGTAGTGAAAACACCTTTAACAAAAGTGTTTTTAAGTAATTAATTTAATCACTTAGTTGTGTTTGTAAACAACACTTCAAAAGTAATTTTATTTAAAAAAGAAGTGCTTTTAAGTACCTAGTAGTGTTTGCAAACACCCATGAACATGAACTGGAGGTTCACTAATCATAAATCCATTTTCTGCTAGGTACGGAGTATTTCTTTATGTTTGAGTTTATCATACTAACATGTTTTTCAAATAAATTAAGAAAGTGCTGTCAAAAAAAATTAAGAAAATATAATAAATTCAATTAGAATTAAAATGATTTTTTTTCTGCTTTCTTTGTGTTTGTGAAATAGTAGTAATAATAATACGTCGAAAAAACTCTATTGAATTATGAATTTTTGTTAATAACAATGTCAATGTGCATGTGTTAAACTTAAATAGGAGTACTACTGTATGTGAGTTGGGCGATTGCAGATTCTGTTGATATGGGTCAACCTTAGTGCATGGTAGAAATATCAAATGAGAGTGCTAAAATCATTCTTTGACAAGGAAGAATTCATGCATAACACACCTAAACTAGTTAATACTAATGCATATAAGGTTTCAGATTCAAAACCTACCCAAAGTCATAAACTTGACAGATTTTCAGATGAATCTGTCAGCTTCGAGCATAACGAATGCTTACTTGTTTGGGCCGTTAGAAACTAGACTCATAAAACTTTCCAACCTGCCAGTTAATACAGAACAACTTCATTCAAAATGTATTCTACAATATATAGCAACCTACAAAGCTTGAATGCATCCATATATTTTGAACTTTTGGTGGTAATTTGAACACACTCGGTTCCTCTCTTCTCTTGACTATATTCTATGCTTCCTTTAAATTGAATTCTGTGTGAAAATATGGTGATGAGTTTTTTAGGAAATTTACCAGCTGCAAACTGTCTTTTGGACAGCTAAGAACCATGATCGAGAATCGAGAAACAAACAAAAACTGAAACTTTAGTCAGGGTAACATATGAAAGAGCAAGTTACCACAACAGCTAGTAAGGAACTCTACTATATATGCCTCCATTAACACATCCAGTTGTTCTTCAAGAAACAAACAATTAGTAGTATTTGGTTTGAACGTCTTCCCATCATGCCAAGAGGAATCGACCCGAAACTCATCACGCTAGCTAGCTAACCATTCAGGGATCTCTTCAGTTTTTCATGGTTATATTGGAAGGCTCTCTGTCTCCCAGTGCACAAGATCAGTGTCTTCAATTACAACTAATTTTAGCCTCTAAGCTTGAGCATTTCAAGATTTGCCAATTTTTGGCTTCTTTTCTTTTCTACATAGATGCCAAAACACAGAATGGGGGGAGGCTAAAAACTTTGAGATGATATGGATAAAAGCAACAAGGGCCCTTAATCAATTCTTAATATAGACAACTTTTTAATTTTTTGTTTATCCGTAGTTGAAGAAATCCCACAAATCCCCTTTCTTCACTTCTAGGAAAATTGTGTCATCCCCACAAGAAAAACTTCAACAACTCAACACAAAATTCAGGCGAACTTCAACAAAAACTTCTTTTATTCTCTCATTAATTTTTTATTGGTTTTGATATATTATCATTGGTGAATTTAATGTGCAATTTTTTTAATTTCACACCCAAATTCCAGTCTGGGTTGTTTACAATTGTTTTTGTTCGATTAGAGTTATTTAAAACTGGTTGTTCACGTTGTTTTATTGCTGATATCAACTAAATGTCAATCAAGCTCACTCTATCTTTGTGTTGTGTGCATGTGGTCGCTAATTTCTTTACCCTCCAGCATCTTATTTTATTTTTGTATTGGTGGTAATCAACATTTTTGAGTTATAACTATGTGAGTAACCATGTTTGTGGTTTCTGGTTACTACATCAGTTTCATGATTATTTGCACTTTTTTTTTATTTGAACGTTTTAAAATTATTTACACTTTTAATATAAAAATACTCCACAAAATTAATACTCTCCCAACATCATTTTATTTTTAAAATTATCACTCCTTTTTTACATACATTTTACTTTACACTTCATCAAATCCACTTTAATTACACCTTATCAAATCACCTAAATACTTTTATTTTATCTTACATCATCTACAACTAAATCCTCTTTTCTTAAAAATTGTGCCGATGAAACCGTGCAAATAATCTCGGGACGGAGAGAGTATATCTTCATTCAGTGACGGAGGTGGAATAAATAAAGTACAAAAAAAAATAGCATGCGGAGCACAAGTTGGTGTTTTAATTTAAAGTGTGAAAATAAGAGCTTTTAATTTAATTAATGGTAAAGTACTAAATTATGTACAAACTCGATTAAGCTCACAAGCTTTTCGAGCAGAGTACTTATGAACGTGCATGAACTCGAACACGTGTGGTAGCTACTTTAGTAGTTCAAAACTTGACTCGATTAAATACGAATCGAGCGCGGCTCGACTCACTTACACCCCTAGGTAGGTAAGAGTGTCATTTTAGAATGTCCCATTATATAAACTTGTTTAACATCCCATTACATAGGCTTGTTTAATTAACATCCAATGAGAATTATTTTTAGTTCGGATTAGAGTCAAAAAAAAAAAATGCCTAACTAGACTAAAGTGTGACTAATGGATTCTTCAATTGTTGGTTTGATTTTTGTTTAATCATTGTTTCTTTTAGTAATTAAGGAATTAATTTAGTTTCAATACGTCTTTATAAATATAAACAATATATTGGTCAAAAAACAATCCATTTACAGGAGTGACAATTTTTGGCCAACGTGATAGTGTGACATGATTGCTATTTGAATCTAATACAAATCAGGAAAAATAACACGATAACACGATCAGTTTCGAGTGAATTATCAATTTACGCAACTAATTCTTATCATGTTTTTTAATATGATAAAAGTAATAAAGTAATTCATAAAGTGGCAAAAGTCTTTGTGAATCAGTTTTGTTTCATTAAAAGGGGTTAGTTTAATAGTATTAAAATGTATGTATTATTTTCGTTTACGATTTTTTAGGAATATTGATTGATTTTTTAGGAATATTGATTGTTTAACATATACTATTTGCACACTTTCCTTAACGGGCGTCCCAACATTATTTGCACACTTCAAAAAAAAGAAATAATTCACATAATTTTTACCCTTACAACATTCATCTAATTTCAAAAATACCACTCTATTTGGGCCCACAATTTAATATTTCTCATCACTTTAGTCAAATCTCTAAAAAAGAGGTCAGTACGGATTTAAACGATTTCAGGCCAATCTCCCTTGTTGGGGGTATCTACAAGATCATAGCAAAAATCCTGGCACAAAGACTTGGCAAAGTATTACCCTCCATCATATCGGATGCCCAAACGGCCTTCGTTGGGGAGAGGAACATCCTGGATAGTGTGGTCGTGTTAAATGAAGCTATCGATGAAGCAAAACGGGAGAGATTGGTACGTGCCTTCCTAAAAATCGACTTTGCAAAAGCCTACGATTCGGTCGACTGGGACTACCTGGATATCATGATGGAGAGATTCAATTTCAACCCCAAATGGAGGAAGTGGGTAATGGAATGTGTGTCGACAGCTTCAGCCACGGTCCTGGTCAACGGAAGTCCATCTGGAGAATTCAAGTTGGAGAGGGGACTAAGGCAAGGGGACCCCCTATCCCCTTTCCTTTTCTTGATCGCTGCAGAAGGACTGAGTATCCTCATGGAGAGAGCAACTGAAGAAGGCTTGTACAAATTAAAGCAGCAGAAATTGGGAGGGAAAAAATTAAAGTATCACATCTACAGTTTGCAGACGACACAATCCTAATGGGGGAAGCCAGTCTGGAGAATGCTTGGGTAATGCGGCGACTGCTGAGAAACATGGAACTGATGTCCGGATTGAAAATCAATTTCAACAAATGCTCGATTATGGGAGTGAATATGGAAGACAACACTCTTAGTGAAATGGCGGAAATCCTTGGATGCAAAGTGGATACCATTCCCTTCACATATTTGGGAATGAAAGTGGGGGCAAACCACAGGAAAGCAATGGAATGGGTTCCGATTGTGGAGAAAGTAAGAAACAGGTTAGCAAGATGGGACGACAAGAAGATCTCGATGGGGGGCAGAATCACGTTATTGAATTCGGTTATCTCTTCTCTTCCGACATACTACCTGTCTTTTTACCGAATACCAAAGAAAACCTTGAGTGAGATTGTGAGCCTACAACGTAATTTTCTCTGGGGGGGGTGGGAGCAATGGGAAAAGAGTGGCATGGATCGACTGGAAAAGAATATGCAACATGAAACATCTAGGAGGGCTAGGGGTAAGAGATATCAGGGTATTCAATGAAACATTATTGGGGAAATGGGGCTGGAAATTCTTAAATGAGAGGAACAGTTTGTGGGTGAGGGTTCTACGGTCTAGATATGGGGCAGTCTGGGGAGATGGTTTCGGCCTTTTCCCAACGGGGAGGGAGGGGAGGGTGTCTCTATGGTGGAGGGATGTCTTAAAAGTGTTAGGTGGGAGTAACGGGGGTTGGTTCCACGGAAATTTGACTAGGGTCTTAGGGGATGGGAATAGTTCATACTTTTGGGAGGAAAACTGGACAGGTGAGGGTAAGCTTAAGGATAAGTTCAAGAGATTATACTTAATTAGCTTAGACAAGGAGAAAACCGTAGGGGAAATGGGTGTATGGGAAGGGAATAAATGGAGGTGGACTTGGGGATGGAGAAGACCACTTTTTGACAGGGAACAATTATCTCTTAATAATCTCTTATCTGTGATGGACAGGTTCAAACTAAAAACAGGAACTGCAGACTCATGGAAATGGAAAGCATCAAAGACAGGGGAATTCTCCACAAAAGAGACGTACTCAACCTTATTCAACCAAAACCAAGACACTCAACCAGAAGACAAGCTGCTGCAAGGGTTTAAGCTCATATGGAAGAATTTCGCACCATCGAAAGTCAAGGCTCATGCATGGAGGCTGTTATGGGGAAGACTACCGACTCGGTTCAACCTAAGAAAAAGAAACATTCTCAAACAGAATGACGATTTAAAGTGCGTACTCTGTGGAAACAGTGAGGAAACCGAAAGACACGTTTTTCTGGAATGCCCCCAATCATACCAAGTCTGGATGGAATGTCTGTCGTGGCTCAAATCCCCGTCAGCACTCCCATCAAACATCCTGGACAACTTCCTAGGATTTGGGGGTATACTGAGATGCAGAAACGGAAAAAAGATTGCGACCTGTATATGGCTTTGTGTGGTTTGGCTGATATGGAAATGGAGGAACGCAGTACTCTTCAAGAATGAAATTTTCTCGATCACAAAAGTCAAGGAGGAGATGAGAGCTAGATTATGGAGTTGGTTTACGATCAAACACCCCAACCGGAACAACCTATCCTTTAGGTCATGGGTGTTAGACCCAATTCAGTGTATGAAATGAAAGCAGTGTAGTGTGAGAGCCTTTACTGTTTTCCCTCTGTTGTTACATCCTGTACAATGAGTTTCTCGGGTATCCCTTGTACCCAATAATAATAATAACATAATCTTTTACCGATCAAAAAAAAAAAAAAAACTTTAGTCAAATCTCATTCACTTTAGTTAATGAATTACCAATAATACCCCTCCTTTATTCCACCATATACATCACTATATTCCATTTTTTTAATCTCTGTGCCGGTCAAACCATGCACAAAATCCTGGGACGGAGGGAGTACTGTATAAATTTGATGTAGAATATTAGGGGAGATCGTGGGTCCACATTAGAATAAAGTAAGTGTGTATGAATAAAGTGAGGGCACGTTTGATTTGTAGGTTTGTTTATTTAGGATAAATGTATGATTGGAAAAGTTAGTAAGATAGGATATTAGATAAAAAGTTAATTTGTGTTTGATTTTTTGTCAACTCCACAAGATTATAGGTATAGGTATGATTGAGTTGAATGTTAGGACAAAATGACCATATTGTCCTCAATTAATAAAATTATTTACATTTTTACCCCAATCATAAAAACTCACACTAACATCTATCAATTTTACCCATATATTTCAAACAAAATATATTTACCCACAACAACTCACACTTTTTTTTTCCAAAACTTTCCACAATAACTTTCTCACTCTTAAAATGAAAAACTCTTTATAAACTCCACAATAACCTCAATTTTACACAAATGTCATTACTTTTAATTTACCCATACACAAAATGTGTCAATTTACCTATAAAACTTATTATGAGACGGAGGGAATACAATAAATGCAAAAAATACTAGTAAAAAAATACCAACAAAAATTGGACAATAACAAAACATTCCATTTTTTTATCGGGGAATAATTCTTATTAAGAAAATGTCCGGTATAAGAAATACTCATCGCAGTAGTTTACAATTCAATCAAATTTACATATAGAGTCATCTCTAATTCATTTTCTAATCTAACATCGATTATATTTGCAGTAGCTTCCTTGGGATGTAGATCCAGTCAGCATAGCTTGTTGTATAAAAAAGCAAAAACTCGTTCACTCCCTAGCTCCACATGCATGATTTTCTGTCCATCTATGATCTTTTTAAAGAAAACATGTTCTTTGTCGAAGAAGTTTTACTCCTCGCCTTTCACAGCAGCCATACGATACATTCACAGATGTTCACAACTACTGCTCTCCCCTTGTTTCCATTTAGAAAGCCGCTGGAATTCTTGTTATTCGTATTCCAATTAATTATGTCATGCAAATACCAAGTTATTCAACCGAGCTTCAAATATAACCAATCCTGTGAACATATATAAAGTACAACAATGTCCTACTACATCCTAGAATAAAGAAAACTATGGAAATGAGTTATCTATTGTTCTACTTGCCTAGAGAGATTTAGGCAATGCAAAGAGCACCAACAAAATTAGACAAACTCAACTCACAGCCATAAAAGGGAAACAAGAAAGTCAAAATGAACCATATTTACGTACTACACTTCTTGCATACCTTAAAATGAGCATGGAGTGTGAGCAAAATATCATTTAATTGAGTTTTTGGTTTAGTAAAATTTGATCCAAATCCAGAACTGAAAGGGCACGAGAGGGGGGAAGTGACATATTTGTAAAAAAAAACAAGAACAAGAATGCACAAGAGGGAAAAAACAAGGTATGCAAATAATATGTAATAATTCGATGGCCTACTTTATATTAATATGTACACCAGACATATATGCACCTGTGTTCATGAGATGCTTTTACATGAACAGATGTGAACATAAAAAGCACAAAATTTGTTTCATTACATTAAATTATTTGAAATGAGTATAGGACAACAATTATCTTACAATTGTCAGAACAAGTAACCATTGCATCCTATTATTTGCAGTTGTAGAGACAAGTGAAAATGTTATGACACAAAAACTGCTCCTTAGTAATTGAGCACATTATAAATGGAATGTTTAGATATACAGAAAACCAGGGATTCAAAATTGAAGATCAATGCAAAAGGTGTGAGGACTTGGAATAAGTATATAGCCACTGATTACAAAAAAAAACAAGGTATGCAAACAATAAAATCCAAAAATCAAGATATGCAAACAACAAAATGCAGAAAATCCTCTAATTTGTGTATATTCATATGAGAAAAGAAACAACATATTCAAATAAACCAAATTTAGAAGAAGTACAGACCTGAAAATCACGCATGTTACAGATCTGAAAAACACCATACAAATGTAACACGAATTTCTGAATCAACACGAGAAAAAATCGTTGAATCGAACACGGACTCAAGTACCTTCCTCCTACGGTAAAAACTCTAAGTTCGAACACACACATATATAAAATCAAAAATAACAGAAGAGTACCCATAACCTGCGACCAGCATAGGGAGAGAAACGAACAGACGAAGCTTTCTTGAGTCGTGTTGTTACTCGAATCGTGTTCTAAAATCGACGTAAACAAGTTCACTTCCAGAATCGCATAGAGTCGTCGTTAACCGCTCAAATCCGCAAAGCAAAACCCTAAAAAAAATTTTAGGAAAAAGTGTGAGAAATATGAGAGGGGAGGAAGACGATGAGAGTTGTCAGGAAGAGAGAGTGAAGTGAGAGAGGGATGAACGGAGGAGATGAACAAGAAACCCTAAATCGTCGTTCACCTACCTTGTCGCCAGAGAACCGCGTCCGTACTCAAAGACGGAAATTATGGAGTGGAAAGGCTAGGGTTTGTTTTATATACCAGGGGTATTTTAGGAATAAGGGTGTTAATCGTCTCCGTATTTTTTCCCAGATAGACAATCTCCTCCATTTTGGGCAGATATGTTATCACCTACTATCTTCAATTAATCGCAGGCCAAGGCAAAACATGCGGGCCCAAAAATTGGCAACCAAACTCAAGATTAGAGCAGATTAGGCTCTAATCTGCCCTTAATCTTATGCACCAAACGTGCCCTGAATGATAAATTTGAGTGATAATTTGAAAGGTGGTGATAAATATTTTACTTTCATTTTAAAATATACATATTAAGTTGAATAAAAAGAAATACGTACTTGCATACAACGTTTGGACTAAGAGAATGGTCGTTTTAAATGATAAATCTGATTTCCACAAGACCAACCCTAAAAAATGCCATAATAATAAACATTTATTATTAATTGATCTCACGATTTCTTTTTAGTTCTTTAATTTTTTTCTTGTTAATTTTTTGTAAGGTTGATATAATAAAGTTGAAGAATATATGGCATGTTCTTTTGCGCCCCAAATTCACTTTTTTAATCTCTGAATATTAAAAATTCAATGAACGCCGCATAAATAGGTTGCAGGTCATTTAATTTGATCAGAAATAATCATATTTGTCAAATATGGATTTAATTATAGTGGGGTACATTGAAAGAAGATGAAGACGTACTCCATGTGCCTTTGCTTGCAAATCCAAATTCCCCACCAAATAGGTTATATATACCAAACAATTAATACTTGTATGCCTTAAAATAGTAATATATAATAAATATTAATTGTCACTTGAATGAGGTTGTTGTCTTTTGTCTTAAATATTTAGTTGTGTGCTTCAAATTTGTACCTAGCTACCTACTTGTATTTTCTCGTCGGTAGATCATAAAAAAAAAGTCCCCTTTGATGTATTTAAAAATATAGTACCTCCACCATCTAAATTCTTTATATTCATTTAAAAAAAAAAAAAAAAAAAAGTCCCCTTTGAATTTTTAACTTGTCATCTTATAATCAAATTAAAATTATGGTTGTACCATGAAATTGAGTAATTACAAGTGTACCTCAATTAATTCAATTAATACGTACAAAAATCTTAAAATTGTTCTTCAATTTATCATGTGTGCAGATAAATAGATGTCGGTTAAGGATTACTTTGTTATAAAACAAATGATAACTCTATGCAAGTTATATATGCAACAATTAAGTAGTGTAGCTAGAAATGCAAATTCATATTTATGTACATATATATGGAGACTTCATCACTTGGTATTCGGTTATACACTTCACAATTGAAATTTAAAGACTTAAAAATAGAAAAAAGGAAAAAAAAAAAAAAAAAAAAGTCTTATAGTGCATGCTACACGGACCACTTATTTGTCGCCCTTCAAGACTATTGAAAAATCAGCAACATTTAGCCTTAATTTGTAGGCTACTATATATGTATAATAATATATACTTTAATTTTTATTAGCATCTAGATCCCTTCCGACAAACCAGAGCACCGGCACCGGAGGTAATGGAGCTGATTAGGGCTGACGGCCTCGCTCCTAAGCTCGACGCCTTGGCATAAGTCGACGCACCAGCACCACCCGAAGGCGTAAAAAATGCACCATTTAGCATTAGGTCTCCTGCGGATCTCCAATTCCAATTCTTCCATTCATTTTCCGGTGCATCCTCATGTTTGGTCACCTATATTATATTACATAAATATTCAATTGTTAGTCCCTGTATACATATTTATCTTATTCGTTCGTTCCATTGCATCGTAAATATCACATACCTCTTTATTGAATCTATCATTTGGGGCAAGAAATCGGTTGCCTTGGCTATTTATTGTGGGAGCCGCACTTCCTCCAATTGCATACATCTCCCAATGCGTGTAGTCATTGTTAACCACATGGAAGTAGCCATGTCGACATCTAAATACATGCAACAGTTATAATAACTACATTAAACATCGTGTGGTGTCGGCCATCTTGATTGATTGATAATAACATAAAGCAGATTACGATGTTACATTTGATTGTATATATATGAATCTTGTATTTGTATACTACGTACACGTATACATTCAGTAGTTTAGGGGTTCCAATTTTAAGGACAATAATTTTACGGGCACGTGAATGTTGAACACCATGTTTTAATATTGGACATTCCAGTCTAAATTAACCCAAACCAGGCTCAATTGCGCGTGACTTTCACGATTGTCCTAGAGTTGAACTCACGTGACATTTCAATCCGATTTGAGCTTATTCAGACTCGATTGTCACTTCTTTTAAAACAAATTAAACCCCCTAATTCACAAACTACCCCAAAAAAATATATATTATAAGTATATTAATACACATACATACAAGCCTTTTAAGACATATATTGTCATTAAAGGTGGTCAATAAAGACTTTTAAGGATGTTTGAGACTCTACTAACATCTTAGAAAAAGAGAATAGAAGTCAATTTAGATTCATAACTTTTAATCTTTTCTGAAATGGTCCCAAAAAAGTTAAATGTATCAATTTAGTCTTTTTTTTTAACGATTTGTTCTGTTTTGATCCCAAAAAAGTTAAACGTATCAATCTGGTCTCATTTTCTTTGCAATTAATATATTTGTTCTATTTTTGTCCCAAAAAAGTTAAATGTACCAATTTAGTCCCAACATTTTTTCACAATTACATTTAACTTTTGGAAATCAGAACAGAACAAATTGCAAAAAAATGAGACTAAATTGATACATTTAACTTTTTTAGGGATCATTTCAAAAAGATAGAAAGTTATGGGACTAAATTGATTTATATCCCTAAAAAAATGATTTTGTTCCCGAATTTGCAAACACCTCTTTAATTAGAGAAGTATAATAGTAACATTATTTTATCATAAAAAGTCAATTTACTTATACTTTAATTTTATAAGTTAAGTAGTTTTACCTGGGCATTCTTTGCACAAGCCCTTCTCCAAAGTGATTAAAGGCAATAGTAACCTGCATGCCCTTGTCTTGAGTATACGTATCCGAATGTCCTAAAAGCATGACCTTATTATGATGCGTCATATAATTATTCGAAATCGTAATAGCCGTTGACCCACGTATAGCATCAATCAGCCCATCATTGCAGTTCGACAATGAGCAATGATCAACCCACACGTGGCTCCCACCAAAGATGGACACACCATCACCGTCCGATATAGTCCTCCACCCGTAGTGCCCTGGGGAGTCCCGCACATTAGCATTCCCCCCTTGCTTACAATCATGTATATTAACCCCATGTATAATAATATTGGTCACATATTGTATGGTAATGCATGGACCATTAGCAATGTGCACACTAGCCCCTCTACCATCAATAGTCTTGAATGAGTTCATCATCAACTCTTCTTTCAATTGAATCACCATGTCTCGTGCAAATATGATCCATAACGGTTCGTCTTGGATAACGGCGTGGCGAAGTGTGCCCGGTTTAGGGGTAACCGGGTCGTCGTCCTTTGGGTCCGTTACCACGTAAATTTTGCCGTCCCTACCACCAACGGCCGATTTACCAAACCCGATCGCGCAATCGGCTAACTTTTGGCGATTCGCTTCCCAATTCGGGTCGCAACGCCAACAATCGTCGATCGGGTTGCCGGTATTGCACGACAGAAATCCCAATTTTCTCCTCGAGACATTTAGTTTCCTATGTACATTTTAAAAACAAAGAATTAAAGTTAAAAGTGTCTCATTATAATATGTATAAAAAAGGGTGTATACATATGAATTTGGTACAACATCATACAATTCAAATTTGCAACCATTAGATTTGTGGGAATAAAACTTATATTGAATTGAATCAAATTTAATGGCTGTAAATCTGTATATGTTGGATGGGGTTGTACACCACCTAATTCCAGTGACGGACCCAGAAATTTTCGATAGGGGGGCCCGATTAACATTATTATAAAAAAATATATATGTACTCATTATTTTTATCAAAATTTCACATTATAAAATTGTCAATTATACGTCACATTTCATTAAATTAAATTGATCGGATAAGTTGACTTTTGCTATGTTTTGGTACAAGTTAATACTCCCTCCGTCACATGATAACTTGCACATTTTAACCGATTCACTTTAAAAAATAATTGAATTTAGTGGTGTAGAGTCAAATAAGAAATCGTATTTTGAGTGATTTGATAAGGTGTAATAAGGATTTAGTAGGATGTAAAATAGATTTAGTGAAATTTAGGATAAAATGTAGACCCAAAATGAGTGATGATTTTAAAATAAAATGATGTTCGGATATAAATTAATTTTGTGGATTATTTTTATATAAGAAGTGTGCAAATAATTATAAAATAGAGTATTAATTTTAATATGTGTAAAATTACCAAAATACCCCTAACAAATTTGCAAAATTGGTGGGGGGCCCGCGGGCCCCCCTGGGCATTACCTCGGTCCGTCGCTGCCTAATTCAAACTCGTATGCGTGTGTGTATACGGTGGTGGATATGCATGTATAAATTTGGGGTACACAAAATTAATTTTCCATTTTTTTTCGAGCATAAATTTTAATGAATATTGATTAGTGTATGTATAAAGTAAATCTGTTGAGGGTATGATGTGAGATTGTGGAGTCCACTTATAATTAAATTAAGTTAATGTCAATTTGAGTAAAGTAGTGTGAAAAATATTATTTTCAGAAAAAGAACAAGAATAATGAAATTGAACGGATGGTGTATACCATATCAACACGTACTAATAATATATAGAGAGTTGAATATAAGACGTACGTAATAAAACAAAGTAGTACAGAGAAATTGAACTATATAAATGTGAATGCATATAGTAAATGAGCATCCATTGAATATTATAGTTGGACATGCATTTATACATACCTATGTACTTCTTGGACAACCAACTCAGGGTCTTGTAGGGTTGGGATGGAGGCAGAGGCAATGAGGGATATTGGGAATATTAGTACTACAAGAATAATAAGAATGGAAGGGAAGAATGCCATTGTTATTGAGAAATAATGTGGTGAGAGTTGAGGAGAAATAGGGGGATTATAAAGGGGCCGGGTATACAAGGTCTCAACTCTGAATTAACTAAAAACTGGGGCCCTCTGTCGGTGCATGAATTAATATTCATAACTACTAGTAACTGGTTATTATGTTCTCACTTTAATTTGGTCCCTTGAATTGGTCTATTTTTTCAAACACATGCACCTTCCAAATTGACAATCCTCTTCCATGTAATCTTATTTTATTGGAGTACTATTTTTTACTGTCCCCGGCCTCCATCCTTTGTTTTTTATTTATTTATATAAGTTTTAAAACTCTATTCAGTATATATATATTTTTCTTAAAAAATATGTTTTCGACTATAATTATTGGAAACGAAACATATTTGATATCTAAAAGAGTCCCTACAATCAATACTTTCATCTGTAAATTGAATTTCAGCATTATCCCTTTTTTTTTTAATGAACTGGTTTACATGCTTTACATTACTATCGAATTGAATATCTACTCCACAAGTATTTATTTAACCGAACAGAATTTGATCTCAAAATGTGTATCATTGCATCGCCCCTTTAATCTGATATGAAATTATTCCTTAACATTTCACTTATTAAACTTTTTTTTGTATCACCATGAAACGGATGGAATATAGTAATATATTTTCCATTAAAATAGTTTTTTTTTTTAACGAATGGAATAGTGAAGTCCCTCACATACAAACACATGTGCACGGTACGTACAATCCGTGCAATATACTCTTGTGGGTTTTAATTATTCAATTAATCCGCCTCAAGACCCACATTGTTTAATTTTATTTGTTTAATATTATTATTCTTTAAAAGTTATAGGCTGTAAAAAGTTTTAAGTAATTAATAGAACATTAAACCACCATTTCAATAGTTTCTGAAACATTGCACATTAAGGTTATAAAATGATATATATATGAAATTCAGGTCTTCAAAAAGAAATTGAAATTAAAACAGGGTTTTTTTTTTTTTTTTTTGTGAAGTTAAGCCAATTTTAGTTTTAAAACATTATTCGAATATAATTATAACTAGCTCAGAAATCACACAATATATATGTAATTGAAACTCGTATCATGTATAAAATTGTATGAAACGAATTTTCATCAACTTGGTGGTTTGGGTAAAATGAACCATAAATATTTTGAATTTAACATTAATGTTGCATGCGTTAAACTAACAATTTACAATGTGATGTGACTACAATATAAACAAAAATAATAATAAAAATAAAAATTGAATGCAAACGAACTAGAAGAAAAACTATTTCTAATTATTTTTTGGATTTACAGAGTAAATAGGCGGGACCGACTGATTTAACAACTTTAGCTACCAATTAATTGTATGTGTTTTTTTGATGACCCTAAAAAGGAAAATTGTCATAAGGTTTAGTTTGTAATTAAAATGATATATAAGAGAAACGATTTTTGGTTATATATGCAACGCTTTAATGGAGGAGTATATAGTTTCATCTGAAAGGAAACTTCACCTTAAAATTAA
Organism: Galeopsis tetrahit; assembly: GCA_963675135.1. Lineage (NCBI taxonomy): Eukaryota > Viridiplantae > Streptophyta > Magnoliopsida > Lamiales > Lamiaceae > Galeopsis > Galeopsis tetrahit. Next base: position 94,495,240 of record OY776119.1, read on the forward strand.
CACACCAATTTGCAAAAATATTATTTGACTACGACCATTAACTTGTATATCATAAATGTAATGAAACTCGATTCATATATGAAACTGTCTCATACAAATTTTGGTCCACTTTTATTTAGTTGGATCTCATTTCACAATGACTTGACACATTGACATATACAGGGGATGTGAAATCTTAAAACCATATATGCATTAATTAATTATATATATATATATTATTAAGCACCTATATTTATGAAAATGATATTCATATCCACATGTAAAATTTACATAGAAAAAGCTTTAAATTTGAGAATAGCTTAGTTACAATATTCTACCTGCAATATTAGCACAATTAAAAAAGAAAGACAAAAAAATTCATGAATTCTTTATGAATTAACTGAATCTTCCAAAAAAAAAACACGCGCGAAACTAAAATTTCACACGCAAAACACAAACACAAGCGCAAATTTGTATTACCATATTATTGGATCTATTCGTCGTCTCCGGTGAACAACTCTGGTGAGTATTCGATAGGGACGGGCTCAGGTCACATGAGTATCGAATCTATACGGACAGTAGAGGGAATAACCAAAAGACTAAGACTGGATAGCAAAACATTCACACAAGTCTCACACACTCCTCTCACTATTGTTTAACGTCACATAGAAGGAAGAGAGACTTGTAGTGTATTTGTATAGCTGTCAAACAGCCCTAGGGCAAACAAATGGGGTGGGCCTAAAGGTTTACCCCATGGGCCAAAACAACAATTGGGCCCAAGTCCAACATTCTCCAGCTTTTTGGTCATCCTCAGCTACAATCTGAAATTCGCAGGTGGTCATCATCGTCTAACACACACATTCCCACACACATAGCACACACAACACATGCATAACACACATAACACTCATTGCACACATGCAAAAGAAAAAACACAAAGTTTATGCAAGACATTAACAACAAATGCAAGATAAGCTATCATAAAAACATTCACAAAGACTCACACAAAGGCACAAAGACATGATATCATAAAGTATACATAAATCACAAAGACGAAATCACTCCACCTTACTAGGAATAATCTCCAAACACAAATAAGCAAATAAACATGCAACTAGATGAATATGGGGTAAGGGGAAAACATAAAACCACAATGTATGAAGTCATGCATAACACACATACATATAAACATGCAACCATTCCCCACCTTCCCACTAGCCCATCATCTACTCATGCATCACAAAAAGAATCACACCGAAAATAACCACAAAGACACCAAAAAAACACACAAAGTACATAAAGACTAAGTAGATATCACCAAGATCATCATCATCATCTTTAATGGCAATATTAGCACAATTAACATGAGAGTTCTTATTATGCTTCTGGTTCCTTCTAGGTTCAGTGCACTCATTAATTTTGTGACTAAGGTCACCACAGTTATAGCATTTTTAACCCAACATTTACCATGGGGTTTTGACCTACTTCTGAAGTCGTTATAATTTTTGTTCTTACCACTCCTCCCTCTAACATGCATGGCCTCACTAGATGAACTACCACCTCTACCGTGTTTTAATTCAAGTTCTTTACTTTTCAGACCATTAACCACAATATCAAGAGTGATATTATCTCTACCATACTTAATTGCAGATTTAACATCACTATAAGAATCAGGAATAACATTCAACAACACAATAGAGGTATATTCATCAATGCATTATCACCAGTATGTTTGATATCTTGAATAAGTTTAGTAAACACATCCAGATTTTCATCCGTATCCTTATTCAAGTCAAGTTTAAAACGAAAAAAAAATTTCAAGCAAAAATGTTCTACTAGGTAAAGATGTTTCGGTGTATATATAAATTTTCTAACCTATCTCATAACTCTTTAGCAGGGCTCATAACACCGCAACTTTCCTAAGCACACAATCAGACAGATTTAAGATTATGGAAGATAAAGCAAGTTCATTCATTACCTTTTTCTGCTTCTCAGTTTCATCATCATAAGAATGGTCAATGGCCATGTAAACACGCTACTGGATCAGGATGCATTTCATTTTCTATTGCCATATACTGAAATCACATTTACCAGTAAAGGGGCCAACACATATGTAGGAGGGGGGTTGGCCATTTGGTACTTACAAAGCTTTTAACACAATCAAAGCACACAAAGATGCAAAGAAAACACTAAATGGCAAGCGGAAACAAGGACACACAAATCACCAGGATAAAGACCACAAAACAGGGACACCAAGTATATAAATCAATCACAAAGACCTAAATCTACAACATACAAGTCTCAATCACATAATCCCCGACTAGGAGCTATGCTACAAAAGCAGTAAAAGGAAGGGATAAGCTTTTATACCAGATCGAGACCCTAGGTAAGGATCTCAAAACGCCAAACTAGCCACTGGTTGGTCGTCATCCTCCGTCGTCTTTGTGGGCAGAACTCTAGCAGCCGCTGATTCACGTATTCTACAACACTAGAATAAACAACCGCAAGTATACGATGTATATCGTAGAGAAGTAAGTACGAGGTCGATCCCACGAGGAGGTATAGCGTAAAAGTGTATTTTGTTAATGGAATTCTATTTAGACGCGATCGATTAAGTGAGTGTAGTGAATTACCCTAAGATTTCCTACCAAATTGTCACAAATAAGTAATAAAGAGTAATGAAGAATCGACCAAATATCATGTAAATCAAGAAAATGAAAGTAAAACGGATTAAAACTCAAGTATGAGAAGGTGGGTTCCAAGGCAATTGTAACACTTAGATATCCATTTATGAATTGTTACTCGTTCAAATGGCCATTAAGGTTGTCTTCATATAGGGTTGATCACAAAAGAAGAATTAATTAATCTCTCTATCTAACTAATCCAAAGGAGCATGCGACATAAGTTCGTATCTCTACCTTACAAACATCACACCACCTAAAAGAGCACCAAAGATCATTCAATTCCCTCTCCGATAACTAATCCTCTCTCGAGCTCATAATAATATCGGGTTGCATGCTTGCATACGATTAATGGAATAAATCTCTCAATCTTACCCCAATTAACAATAAATTAAGCAAATCATCATGGCCAATAACAACATGCTTCCAAATGAGAATTAAACATGCAAATAAGAGACAAACACCATTTAAAACAAGAAATTAGTTCATAAACTTCAATCCAAATAATTACAATGTCTTAGAACCACAAATGTTTAGCCAAGAGCTAACATAATCAAATTACAAAATCCAAATGAAATAGCTAACTAAAAGGAAAGAGAAAGACAAAGCTTAGCCAAAAATGTGGTAGAGAATGGAGTTTCCAAGCTATTGCATCCTTCCTTGCTTTATTTGATGGAGAAATGAAGAAGAAGATGATGAAAACCTCCAAATGTGTGTGATTTTGTGTAGAGCTTCTTGTAAAAGGGGTAAGATGGTTTTGAATTTAAGAATGGAGGTATTTATAGTGTTGGGGTAGGGTTTGGGTGTAAGAATTGCAAGTTGGTCCCTTGAAAATGGAGAAAATATGAGTTTGGCACCGAAAATGGGTTGGGTATGTTGGCCGAAAAAAATTTGGGAACAGGGGGTAAGTGGCCCGGTCGGGTGGGAATGTGGCCCGGCCGGGCCAAACCTTCGTCTTTGGCAAAAAATTCAACATTTTATCTCCCGCGCCGGGCGGGTAATGTGGCTCGCCCGGGCGGGTATGTGGGCCGAAAAATTTGGGAATAGGGGGTAAGTAGCCCGGCCGGGCCAAACTTTCGTTTTGGCTCCGTCCTTCGTTTTCGTCCTCCAACTTCGTCCCTCCGTATCTTGAGCTTCCGACCTCCGATCGACTCGATTCTTTTTGCTATTCCACTCCATTTTTCGAGCCGGATCCAATGGTTCACTCCTCTTTCCGATCCAATCACTTGTGGTATGTGTTTTGCTCCCAAATTTCATCGTTTTACCTACAAAATCGACAAAACACTACCTTTCTCTTATTTCGACCAAAACAATGATAATCACCCCATAAATCAATGGAATCAACATCAAAATGAGCTTCACATGTGCATCTAAAGTGCGTAAATTCCAGTCGAATCAGCCGCCACCGTGGTTCCTGTGCCGTCACCGCTGCAGCAACCGAAGGAGCCGCCACCAGTTCGCCTCTACTCCACCGTCTGCCGCATCGCGCATCCCGTCGCGCCGCCCTTGCTCGTGACCAGATGTTGCCGTCGTGCAGCCTCCCGTTCGCGTCGCCGTGAGTAAGTTTTTTTGGGAGAGAGGTAAGTGTTATTTTCCTCCCTTGCCCTAGGACTGTTTGGCAGCTATATAAATACACTACAAGTCTCTCTTCCTTCTCTGTGACGTTAAACGATAGTGAAATGAGTTTGTGAGACTTGTGTGGGTGTTGTGCTACCCAATCTTAGTCTTTGGGTTATTCCCTCTACTGTTCGTATTGATCCAATATTTAGGTGACCTAAGTCCGTCCCTATCGAAATACTCACCGAAATTGTTCATCGAAAACGACGAATAGACCCCAACATATATGAACAAGTATGAATTATTGGTAAACATGTATTGAAAATTATGATATTGTATGAAGAAAAATTGTATCAATACAAAACACGGGAAATTTTTAAATTAGAAGATACAATAAATAAAGACTACCAAGTTTAATTGAAACTTAAGATAAGAAGTGCTAAAAACTAAAAAAATATGAAAAAGAAATAATGTTGATTGAGTTGTGCGGATGCCGGCGAAGAATGAAGCAGATAGAAAGGAAGAAAAAGACCCGAATTGAATAAAGATTGAGACATATACATTTTTGCCTTAGATTTTTGTTTTGAGTTTAATTTGTTATGCTTAATCATTAATATTATCCACTAGTTTACTTCATAATTTTGATTAAATATATAAAATAATATTAATCAGCAAGGGTTTTGTTACATAAAAATGTACAAAAAAACATTAAATCCAACTATTATTTGCACATTTTTAATATATAAATAACACATAAAATTAATACACTTATAAAATTATTTTATTTTGAAATTGTCATCCATTTTAGAAGTATAAAGAAACTATCACTTGTAATCTGTAAAAGCTCCATATATATTCAAGTTTTAGTTCTTTTTGCTTACAAGACAAACTCTCATTGTCTTCATCAGATACTTCAGTTTTAAGAATTTTATTGACTCTTATCTTATTTATTAAGAGCATTTATCAAGAATAGTTTTGACTTCATCAAAAAGGGGGAAATTGTTGGGATATAAATTCACCCTAAGTAGGAGTGTTCAAAAAAAAACCGGACCGGAAAAATGACCGGAACCGGACCGGACCGGACCGGAACCGGACCGACCGGTTAGATTCCGGTCTTCCGGTCCGGTCCAAGACCGGAATTTTCCGGTCCGGACCGGTTTGGACCGGAATTTTTTTTTAAAAATTTTTTTTTAATTTTTTTTTTTTTTTTACTAATGCACTCTCAATTATTTTTCAAAACCAAGTAATTGGTGAAAATGTGTTGAGATCTATTACATTTTTTGCAAATATATAATTTAACAAACATATTTAATTTTTTTTAGGGTCAAAAGATCATTAATAATAATATAAATAAAATTCACATTGACGTAATAAAGAGCAAACACTTTAATTTTCATACACAAATTCATCAATTTTGTTCTTCCTTCCATAAACTTAAAAAAAAAAAGTTAAAAATTAAAAAAAAAAAAAAATCCGGTCCAACCGGTCCAAACCCGGACCGGACCGGAATTTCCCGGTCCGGTCCGGTCTGGACCGGATTAATTCCGGTCCGGTCTCCGGTCCGGTCTCCGGTCCGTAAAATTTTATAATTCCGGTCCCGGTCCAAACCGGTCCCGGTCCGGTCCGGTCCGGTTCTGGACCGGTGCACACCCCTAACCCTAAGCCCCACTTGATGTTAGAATAGTTTTGATGGCCAAAACACTTAGAGTTTAAAAATGTAATAGGATCAGCTGACTTTGTATAGAACAGCTTAGACTAGTCTTGTGTGATCAATTGTATTAATATCAGCTGATTAGCACAGCCCCGGCTTACATGCGCACCCTCAAGATGAAAAGAGTAGAAGGCATAAAGACTAGAAGATCCTTGAAGACCAGATAAGTAAGGTGTTTATATACCTACTTAACTGATGGAGTCCAAGATTGAAGATGGCCTAAAACAGGTTACTGAATTGCCAGATCAGAAGAGTTCTACTCGACTGATATCAGAAGACAGAAGCAGAAGGCCAGACGAGCAGTCAGAAGACTATGAGTGAAGATCAGAAGACTAAGTGCTCGTCCAGGACTCGGCTGATTCTCAAAGTCATCTTGCAATTTGAATGAAGACTTACCTTCCTTAGAAGATTGACATGATCCCAGGATTGAAGCAATCAAGCGGCTGGAATCAAGGAATCAAGCCAATATGGAAAGATTGCCCCAACGGCTAGTCAACTCCAACGGCTAGTTGCAAGCAATCGCCACTATAAATACAAGAGGATGAGAAATCACAAGTACGAAGTCACAACGAGAGAATTCAACAAGCTAAGAAAGCAATCAAGCAAAAAGCCATACTGTTTTAAGAGTTCTCCAAGAGCCAGAATCCATAAGAACATCCCTAGCTCTTAAGTGATTTCTATCCAACCCAAGAACCTGAATCGTATTCATATTGTAAATCCATTGATTTAGGCATAGTGGTTAAGCATATTATAAGCTTGAACCATTAGTTGGAAACATTCAAAAACCTCAAACCCCCACCGAAAGGTTAAAGTTTTTGAACCCCTGCAAAGTGCAAGTGCTTACAATCACTTGTGGAGACCGTAGCAGTTAGGACTGCTCAGATCTCAAAGTCCTACCCTTGGGACTATAAAGGACAAGCCCTTGTAATTTTTGGTAAATTAAAGGGATTAAACATCACGTTAGGACGTGAGAGTGGACGTAGGATCGTATATCTGAACCACTATAAACCTGGTGTTATTTATCTTTCTGCACTTTACATCATTGTCATTTCCATACATTTTATATAGTGCATACTGTGATTTCAACTATCTTCAAATCAAGGCCATAACTTTCAAACCAGCATCAGCTGAGTATTTTCATTAAGTAAACAACTTGGCATTTTCAAAAGAAACTAAAGAACGAGTCTAATCAAGGCCTACCTAACTTCCGCATATAATCTCTTCATCAGATCACTATAGTCATCTGGACCAGCAGACCTGTAGTCCAGTTGACATAGAAATCAGAAGAGGTTCCCAACTCTCTTGAAAAAGTTTTAAAGTCTATTCACCCCTCCCCTCTAGACTTTAATCCCATTCACTACTCGTTCAGGGACCAACAAGTGGTATCAGAGGCGGCAGTGGTTCTAACAGACTACTGTATCTAGATTATCAGAAGACTTGAGGGAGTCTTTCTGTAGTCCTCTTGAACAGATCTTTTTCTTTTGAAAAACTTGTTTCTGAAAATTCATACAGCATGAGTGCTAATATGCGTAAGTTGCCTAAGTTTTCAGTGGAGGATTATGATTACTGGAAGATTAGGATGAGGAAGAATCTCACATCAGTCCACTACAAGATGTGGTCAGTAATCACAGAAGGCCCAATCACCATCATGGCAGTCAACACAGCAAATGGTGATCCAGAAGTTCTAGTTGGAGAACTTGCCCCCAAGCCTATGAAGGACCTCACACCAGAAGAGATGAAGCAATCAAATCTTGACAGCATTGCTCAAGATTATATCATGTAAACTCTTCCAAATGAGTACATTGCAAAAGTAATCAATTGTGAAACAGCTAAAGATATGTGGGATGCTCTAGCACTTCTCTGTGAAGGAACTGAGCTGATCAAGGAAAGTAAGCTATCAACAGCAGTCAAGAAGTTTGAACACTTCAAGATGCAGCCAGAAGAATCTATTGATCAGCTAGACAATATATTTACCAAGATCATAAATGAGATTGAATCCCTAGGCAAGAAATACACAAATAGAGAGAAAAACTTGAAGATTTTAGACTCTCTAACCAAGAAATGGAGACTCAAAAAGACCATCATCAAAGATACTCAAGATATCAAGATATGGTCTACTCAAACTTTGTTTCAGAACCTCAAAGCTCATGAGTATGATCTTGAAAGAGAAGAAAACTCAGAAAATGATGAGCCTACTACAACCCCATCTACCTCCAAGACTGTAGCTTTCAAGGCAGCAAATACAAAAGTTGTAAGCACCTCATCTGGCAAGACCTCACTGAAAACAGAAGACTTTGAAGGATCAGATATGAGTCTGAAAGAGCAAATGGCTCTTATGATCAAGAGATTTGAAAGGGTGAACACTCTCAACAGCAAATATAGAAAATTCTACAAGAATTATAAGAGAGGTGGTTCATCCTCTAGAGAATCTAGAGAAAGAACACCAGAAAGGTATCCTAGAAAGGATATGGAGTCATCTGACAGCCGAGGCTCCAGAAGAAGAGATGCCACTCCTCCAAGGAAAGGCAGTTCAAATCAAAAACCTGGAGCATGCTTCAATTGTCGCAAACCAGGACATTATGTCTATGAATGCCCTGAGCTGAATTTATATGACAAAGAAGAAAGAAGGCCAAAAAGAGACAGAAGAAATTCAGATAAGCAAGCAATGGTGACTGAAGAATTTGAATATCAAAGTGATGAACTTCCTACGTCACCTGATTGTCAAATCTTCTCAGTTGATTTAGATGATCTAGCTATGATGGCCATAGGTGAAAATGAGGTAAATTCCTACACTACTACTTTCCATTCACCTATTTTTTCACAAACAGATGATATAAACTCATCTGAAGGCGAATCAGAAGACACCTATTATCAATCTTTAAGAAAAGTAAAAGGTGATCTGGATATTGCCACTAGAGCTTTCATAGAAGTGGAAGAGGAGAACAAGGATCTAAGGAAAGAAATTGCTAAGTTGAAAAAGACTAAGTTTGATAACACCCCTGAGTTGGTCACAATAAATGAAAGATTGACCAAAGAAGTGGAACTTCTTAAGGAAGAAAATACCACAATAACTCAGTTGTATGAGGGGATGTTAGAAACTCAAGCTTTAGAAACTAAGGAATTGCGTTCACTACAATCCAAGTTCGATGACCTCTTCCAAGCACACAAGCTCTTAGAAAATGAGAAGGAATGCCTAAATCAAAAAATATCAGAGTTCAATAAAGCATCTACTCCTATTGAAAGTATCTCTGAATATTATAGATCAAATGGCAATAAGATGGGTTTTGGCTATGAACTTAATCCATCAACATCCTCTCCAGCTGGGGGTAGTACACCTAACAAGTGCACTACTCAGACACATGAAGAAGGTGAGTGTTCTAAACACAATGAACCTAATATGAACCAAAAGGCATCAGTACCAGCTAAGGCTAACTATCCTAACACCAAAAATGGTAAAAGACAAGCTAACCCCAAGCCTGTACAGAGGAACAACAAACAGCCTAGACCATCTCGTTTGAGACAGTCTCAGTTGTATGCTGCTCCAGCCAAGAAGAAGAAATCTTCTTCACACAAATTTGTTCTCTTTGCACCCCCTATCTCTTATGATATTGTGAGAACAGAGGAGTATGGTCCATATAATCGTGTACATCGTCCAGCTAATGCACCCAGGCCGAATGTAACTAGTCAAAAGATAATGTATGTACACTCCTATAAGAGGAAACCATTTGACTATTACTTAGCTGACACAAGTAACAAATCAGACCAGTCCAAGGTGTTAACTGATAAGATTTGGTTCTGTGATGCCCGAGGGAAACAACTCAAGTGTTCAAGGTTGTTCAAACGACCAATGTATATGTGGGTTCCCAAGGGTAGTACTAACACCCAAGGACCCAAGACAAAATGGGTACCTAAGACTTAACCTTTCTTGAAGGAAATGAGGGACCTATACAGAAGATGAGGTCTAGCAGGAGAAACATGGTACATAGATAGTGGATGCTCAACCCATATGACTGGAACCAAAGCCCTGCTGACCAACTACACAGAAAAGAAAGGTCCAAAAGTCTTTTTTGGTGATAACGCGCACGGTAACACAAAAGGATATGGCACCCTTAAAAATGGTGACATTGAGGTGCATGATGTATCATATGTAGAAGGTTTAAAGTTTAATTTATTATCTGTTTCTCATTTCTGTGACACTGGTTATTCAGTAAAATTCTCTAAAGATAAGTGTCTCATAAGTGACAAAAGAACAAAACAAAACCTTCTAACAGGATCTGGAAAAGGAAGTATGTATCTTGCAAATTGGAACAGCTGTTCTAAGGATACATGTCTGCTTGTGAAGAGCCCTAAAGATATCAGCTGGCTATGGCATAAACGTCTTAGTCATCTGAACTTTAAGACTATGAACAAGTTAGCAAGGGAATCCTTAGTTGATGGTCTGCCTAATGAACTCTACTGTAAAGATCAGGTTTGTGATGCATGTCAATAAGGAAAGCAAACAAAGGTCTCCTTCAAGACCAAGAAGACAGCATCAACCAGCAGAGCTCTTGAATTGCTTCACATGGATCTCTTTGGACCAATCACTCCAACTACACTTACAGGGAGGAAGTACACTCTCATTGTTGTAGATGACTACTCCAAGTTTACTTGGGTTGTCTTCTTATACAAGAAGAGTGAAACTCAGCAGAGACTTCCTGAACTATTAAAGAGGATCCAAGTAGAGAAAGGAGAACCAATTGTTAAAATTAGAAGTGACAAAGGCACTGAATTCATTAACTCTTATATTATTGCCTATTGTACCTCTAATGGTATTCAGCAAGAACACCACAACAGAATGGTGTAGCTGAAAGAAGAGTCAGAACACTCAAAGAAGCTGCAAGAACACTCCTTGCTAAATTCTCAACTCCTAAAAAGCTATGGGCAGAAGCCATCAACACAGCTTGCCACACTCAAAATAGGTCAGGTATTCACAAAATTCATGAGAAAACCCCATATGAACTGTGGAAAGGAAGAAAATCTAGAGTATCTTACTTTCATATATTTGGTTGTAAGTGTTTCATTCACAACAATGGGAAAAGTAAGTTGAATGCTTTTGATGCCAAAGCAGATGAGGGGATATTCTTGGGATACTCCTCAACTAGCAAAGCATTTAGAGTACTCAACAAACGAACCCTTCTTGTGGAAGAAACACCTCATGTTGTTTTTGATGAATCTTGTGAAAAGAGTGCAGTACAAACAGACTCAGCTGTAGATCAGATGAAGAAACTAGTGATCAAGTCCAGACCAGATGAGTTTATTGAAGTCAATGAACCATTTCCTGAAGAACCAGAGGAGGATAAACCACACAGACCAGTCACTAGATCTCAAACTCAAGCTGAGCAAGCTGACCAAAATCAAGATGCAACAATCCCAAATGCAAGGGGGAATGATCTCTTTGACACACAAGATACAGATGATGATCGACCTAATCAAGTCAACCCTCCTGATGGCACTAAAACAAATGAGAATCCAAGCTCATCTAATGCTGATACACCCGTGAGGCATACATGGAGGAACAACCATCCATCAAACCTCATCTTAGGAGGAGCAGACTCAGGTGTCAAGACCAGAAGACAACTGAATTAGAACCCCCAATCATCTATGTTCTGCTGGTGTGCTTTCCTGTCCAACATTGAACCAGTTAACATAGAAGAAGCAATGACAGATAGCAATTGGATCACTGCTATGCAAGAAGAACTAAACCAATTCGAAAGAAATGAAGTATGAGAATTGGTAGATCGTCCTGAAAACCACAATGTAGTAGGAACAAAGTGGGTATTCAAGAATAAGAAGGACGAAAATGATGTAATAACTAGAAATAAAGCAAGGCTAGTTGCAAAAGGATACTCACAATCTGAAGGAATTGACTATGATGAAACCTTTGCTCCAGTAGCCAGATTAGAAGCCATTCGACTGTTTCTAGCTTATGCATCATATATGGGCTTCAAAGTATATCAAATGGATGTCAAGAGTGCTTTCCTGAATGGTATTCTGGTAGAAGAAGTGTATGTAGAGCAGCCTCCAGGATTCGAAAAAGGAGATCAAGTATATCGTCTGAAGAAGGCTCTCTATGGTCTAAAGCAAGCACCTAGAGCTTGGTATGACACATTGTCACAATTCCTACTTGACAATGGCTACACAAAAGGTAAAGTTGATAGAACTCTTTTCAGAATACAAGAAGGAGAAGACATTCTAATGGTGCAAATATACGTAGATGACATTATATTTGGATCACCCAATCAAGATATGTGCAAGAAGTTCTCTGAACTTATGCAAGGCAAATTCGAAATGAGCATGATGGGTGAGATGAATTACTTCCTAGGACTCCAAGTCAAACAGAGTCCAGAAGGGATCTTCATCAATCAGTCCAAGTATACCAAAAGCCTATTAGAAAGATTCAAAGCTCTACAAAGCAAGACTGCTAGAATTCCAATGATGACATCTTTCAAAATGGAACCAGATGAGTCTGGACAGGCAGTTGATCAAGCTGAATATAGAGCACTTATTGGATCTCTACTATACCTTACAGCCAGCAGACCAGACATAACATTTGTTGTAGGAGTATGTGCTAGGTTTCAAGCAAACCCAAAGCAAAGTCATCTAGAAGCAGCAAGGAAAATTCTCAAGTACCTAAAAGGAACAGTCAACCTAGGACTATGGTACCCTGCTGATGACAATCTAGATTTGAGTGGTTATTCTGACTCAGATTATGGTGGATGCAGAATAGATAGGAAGTCCACATCTAGAACCTGTCAATTCCTAGGCAACAAGTTGATATCATGGTTCTCAAAGAAGCAAACGTCAGTTGCAACCTCCACCACTGAGGCAGAATATATGGCAGCTGGAAGTTGTTGTAGTCAGCTGCTCTGGCTAGTTCAACAACTCAAGGATTACAATGTAGATGCAAGAGAAGTCCCTATCTACTGTGATAGCAGCAGTGCCATTGCCATCACTCAAAACCCAGTCCTCCACACAAGGTGCAAGCATATCGACATTCGACACCATTTTATAAGAGACCACCTTGAAAAGAAGGACATCAAGATGGAGAAAATTCACACAAATATCCAAAGAGCAGACATCTTGACTAAGCCCCTAGCTGGAGAAAGATTCAAGACCCTATGCTACAGCTTAGGACTCCTGGATCCAAGCACATGAAGAGCAAAGATCGGCTGAAGACCTCAGCTGATACAATTGCAGCAGACTAGGAGGATCAGATGAGGTGAATAGACACCCTCATCTTCAGGTAAGTTTTTCCCGATGAAGACAAATAAAGCTGAGGGAAAACATAGAGTCATTTAATCAAGGGGGAATCCATGATACCTTAAGAATCCTTGATAAAGTACTCAATCTTCTGCATTGCATAATATATATATATATATATATACATACAGAAGACATGAACAAAGTTAATTGGTATTTATACTTAAGCAATATATGCCTATGTATAATAATAAACTATTCTTCATAAAATACTTTATCATTATACATACATACAGTATACTATTGAGTTATACTTGGTTGGATTAATACACCATCCTTGGTTGGATTAATCCTCACCGACTCAACAGTATGCATGCACTGTACGGATTCCAAATAACTCTTGCTCAAAATTTATAATTTCTGCATTCCATAAGATAGAGTCTAAATCTCTTTAAATGTGAACCCTTAGATCAAGAATCTCATTGTTGATCTTAAGAAGTAACTTTTCAGAAATTCAGACCTATCAACTCTATAGTTTTGTCATCCTTCACTCCACTACTCCATTTCTACCTCTATAAAAAGGGAGAGTTAGGGGAATACCTAAGAACACAAATTACTAACTATTATTCTTGTTTCAGGTATGGAGAGAATCGAAAGAAGAGATGACATGGACATCATCCCTCAACCAAGGCCATGGGTGAAGGAGATGAAGATTTGTCCTAAAGATGGAGATGATGCAGATCAGCATACTTGGCTTACCCAACATAAGTATGCTTATGAAAACTAAAGGAAGGAGAGACGTTCTTGTTGAAAACTAAAGGAAGGAGAGACGTTCTTGTTGAAAACTAAAGGAAGGAGAGATGCAGAAGACAAAGTAGCAAACAAGTAGAGCTTCTTCTCCAGGGGAAATTCTACATGGAGAGCTTGTTACCAAAGGCCACTTTGTCAAATCATATCAGGAAGACCAAGTTTCTGTCTTTCTCTTCACACTCCATTGAAGCACCTTCCAATCTTCTCCCTCCTTCAAGAGGAGCGAAGAAATTCAACAAGGACACATTAGATGCTACATCCCATCTGATGATGAGGAACATCCGATGGTGAGGGGCACCTGAACCAGTGGGATATCATCTAGACTAATCCCACATGGTTAAAAGAATGAGCTAAAAGATCCATCAAACCAGGTTGGATCATCATAGCCGAAAGATCCATCCAACCAGGTTGGATCATCACACACAGAAAATTTACTCAGCAAACTTCAATCCTCTACTCAACTGATCAGAAGACCAACTCAGCTGACCAGAAGACTTTCAAGAAATATCAGCAGACTTTTTGAAGAAATCAGAAGACTTCACTCTGCTGATCAGATCACTTTATTTCAGAGCATAATGACTATCTTTGGTCATGTAATTCATTCTAGATTTATTCCTGAATGTAATTAAGGAAATTGGCCTACATAAGGAATGAAATTCACTTATAGAAAACGGCCTTGATGATCAATTCTTGCTAAAATTTAGTCACAACGGCTATTTTTGGTAATGATGTCATTAGTACTCAATTACTGTTTTGCCAACAAATCATCAATTGACACATGGCAAATTCAGCCGGAAAAATTAGAGGAACGAGGCGAAATCAAAGAAGGAAATCTTGGGCTCTACTCCAAAATTGAATCAAATCCGACCGTTGGATTGTACATCTCTCAAGTTTTACTGGAGTATATATACAAACCCTGTTGGTCCTTGGTGGAGTATAACACAAGTGTATAGGGGGGGGAATGCACTTGTGTATGCAAATTCTTTTCTTTTTGATAAACTGGTCCTATCAGGCAAGTTGTCTCACAACTGGCCTGAGTGTGAACTTTGATAGATACTTGTCCTACTGATTACTATTAAGTGATCAGTTGGCTAAATATCTAAAATAGTTGCTAAGTGCGGAATGTGGTTGGCCTTTACTCAAAGAAATACTCCAAGTTGATTTCTGAAAATACAGGTTATCAGGGATTTTGTCCAAAACAGATTTTCTTACTTACAGAGTTATGAATCTTTGAAATATGATTGAGTGGAGTGAAGTTAAGAATGCAGTAAGTAAATGAGACACAAATTTATAGTGGTTCAGAGACTCAAGCTCCTACATCCACTTTCCCTGATTGAACAGGATAATTCCTTCTCAATGGAATTAGCTTGTTTTATAGTGCCAAGGTGCACTGATCAACAACACTCTCTTAGTGTTTTGATCCTTAGGATAACTTGAGTCCTAGTGCTCAATCTCTCTGAGTTAAAACTGTGTATCACACTAACAGTCCTTAACTCCTCACTTCTACAACAAACACTCTCTTCACTAAATGAGATAAGGTTTGAGGTTTGGTTCCAACTAATAGAGATATCCTTTACAATAAGAACAGTGTAAAGGAATAGGATATCTCAATGCTAAGCTAGGATGTTAACAAGAATTGGCTTAGCTGACTTGAAGTGATTCAGGAAACTTGGAATTCTAGAGAACAGCTTGGTTTCCTTTTGTAAGCTTGATGATAGTTTGACAGCTTGTAGTTGGATGTGAATTCCTTTGATCACTTCTGTATTTATAGACAATTTGAACAACTAACCGTTGGAGGGATTAGCAATTCAAATATGTCTATTTGCAGCACCATTGAAACGGTTATGAGGCTTGACATCCTTTTATCCACTGTGTAAAAGAGGTCTTCAATGGTTGCTTGAATGAGTGTGTTGACTTCTGACAAATGCGGCTGAGAAGACTTGTGTCAGTTTCCAATTTTGCACAATGTCCTAGGTTGATTTGTGGCAAACTTTACACACAACCAACGGTCAGATGGGACAAGCTCCCTGAACATTCCTGCTGCAGTTTTAGAATGTTCCAACATTCATTCAATGCTTCACTCTTTAATGCTCTAAGTCTTTAATGCTTGGTTCAGGCATGATTGGCAATAAATGCTTCATTGTATCTTCTGTAAGCTTTTGACATTTAATTCTCTTGATCATTTGTACTTCAAACTGCCTAGATCTTTTGCATTTATGAGCACAGCTTCAGTATACTTGAACTCTTCAGCCAGGTTGTCCATTTGATCAGTTTGTCTTGAATAGATCAGCAACTTTGTCCTATAGACCTATCAAGCTGCCTAACATTTCAGCTTTGGACAACTATCCTGATTACTAATATCTCATAACATTTCTGAGATTTTATCTTAAACATACTACACATTAAGTGTTCTGGGACAACTTGCCTGAGTAATAACTTGAGCATATCTCAACTAACTTGTACATCATCAATCAGGGGTTTTGGTATCTAGATCAAAATCATTTTATTCCCAACAATTTCCCCCTTTTTGATGATGCCAAAACCTATTACAAAGGGACCTTGACTTAAACTAAATATTACCTTCAGGGAGAGTGAACTGGTCAAGTTGCCTGAAAGAAACTGTTAGCACAATAAATCAAGTAATATATGTCAGGATAGGTTAGTTGAGATAATGAGTTGTTATCTCTTTGATAGAAACATAGTGATCCTTTTATAGATGTGATAAACCATTACAGGGCTGAAAATCAAAGGACTCACTAATCTAGAAAAAAAATAACAACAGAAATCATAACAGCAAGATAGGGAAAAGAATGATCTTATCCTTCACAGAGTTCCATCATCTTGAGGAGCAATGCCATACTGAGCCCAGACCCTCTTCTTCAGCTCCCAAACATCCTTGTTGGAGCCTCTAGGGCCTATCTTCATCTTCTCCATCTTCATGATGTTGATGAACTCCTCCAGAATCTTCCCTTCATCAATCAAGTTTCCATTGAACTTAGGAGGCATGTAAAAAATTGGACCAGGGGCCTTGAACTCCACTCTTGCCATCTCAGCTGCTGCAAACAGCTTTTGGTAGAGATCCATGTGATTCTCAAACATGAACTGAACAAAGACTTCATCCACACTCTCACCAAGCCACTTTCCAATGACATAGAAGTCATAAACAAAACTTCTCTTGGCCTCCTCCCATGCATCATTCAGTGAGATTGGAACCCACTTATCATGGTGAGGGTACTGAGTGTCCCATCTTTGCAGCATTTGAGGTTTGAGCCTTTTGTATGAAGCCCTCCTTCTTGGAGCTTTGAAGTTTGCCCTTCTCCCATCTCTTGCTTTGTTGGCCTCAACCAACTGATCCATTCTTTCTTTAGCTCTTAGGAGAGCTAGCTTTTCCTGAGTTTCTGGATCTTTCCCAAATCCTTCTTCAAACAATTTGGAAGGATCATCAGCAAGCTTGGGCACTACTTCTTCAGGCTCTCTGTCCTGTACATCCTCTTCAATTTCTTCAATAGCAGGCATCAGGACTGCTTTCTTCATTCTCTTTGTTTTCCTTGCTGGAGTAGATTCTTCAGATTGAAATTCTGATGGCAAAGTCAGGCTGGTTGGGAATTCATTGAAGGCTTGCAGTTCCTTCCTCTTTCTTTCTGATGACCTTGTCACCTTCCCCCTCACTTCAGCAACCTTCTCTTGAGGTTCAAGTCCTGTAGACTCACCACCTGGCCTTTGAAGCTTTCTTGCCTGACTTTCCATAGCTGACACCATGGACTCCTTGACAGCTATTTGAATCTGCTCTTCCTCAGTTAAATCTTCAACATTCATTGGGCCTTTGCCTTTCCCAATGTCTTCTACTGCTTCCTCCTCAACTTCAGGGGCCTTCTCCTTTCCCTTGGATTCTCCAATTACCAAGGTCCCCTTTGCCCTTGCTCTCTGTCTTTCCCCCTTTTTGGCATTATCAAAACATTGGGGCTTCAATTCACTCATGGTGACAGAAAGATGTGAGTGGGAATGAGTGAGGGACTTCAATTCCTGCAGTAGGTAAACATTCTCATCATGAATGTTTTGCATCTTATCATCTGCCATGCTCAAAAAGGTGTGAACAGGCTTCATCTTTTGGGAAACTATGGCATCCAATGTGGCTTTCAGTGATTGATCAAGTTTGGCCTGAAGTTGTTCAGTGAGATTGGCCACAACTTGATTAGAGACTTTGGCCATGAGTTCAACAGTGAACTTCTCAGCAGCTTCCTTCACCATTGCAGCTTTCAATTCTTCTGCCATCTTTCTCTGTGCTGCTGTCCTCTGCCTTAAAGCATCCTTGATGGTCTTTCGCAATGCCTTTACATTGTGCTTGTACAAAGTTTTGAGACCCTGCTGCTCTTTCTTCACAGATCTAGTGAATATACCCATAGCATCTTTAGCTTTTATCACTTCAGTTGAAACTGTTTGCAGTCCAGTTTCAACTCCACAAAGTCTTGCATCAAGAGTAGGCAAGATCACTTCTTCTGACCCTGTGAGCCTCATCTCCATAGAGGCTAGAGTCTTGCCTTGGCCATCTAAGGTATCAGCAGTGGTTGCATGAGCCTTCTCAACTTCCCTGACCAGTGTGTCCAACTTCTCTGACTGCTCTTCAATGATGGATGCAGTCTGAGTAGCCATCTGAAAGTGAGCCTCAGAGGTGTTGGCTTGTTCAAAGTAGATCTGGTTAAGTGTGGACACATTTGCTGATACTTCTTCAAGTTCAGTGTCAGCTTCAACTGGTATATCTGTCAGGGAGGCATCTGCAAAAATCTGCTCAAGAGTGACAGCAACTGAATCTGCAAAACTGATAGTGTTAGTAAAAACTCCCTCATCACCCTCTATTTCTTTTTCTCCCATTAGGTCTGATACATCAGCACCTTTTCTCTCATTTTCAACTTTATTCTTTTCTTCTTCTTTTTCAAGAGATAAACTCACATTCACTGGAGAATCAGGCCTCCTTTCACCAAGGGATTCATCAAGTTCAGATTTGACTTGAAGAATAGCCTGACTCTCATATTGGGCTGCACCCAATATTTCTACTTCCTCACCCTCTATTTGTGGTGCACTCAAGGAACCAGTGATCACACACTCCTCACCATCATCTCCCTCTGATTTTTCAGCACTCACAGCCTTTTCAACTCCTTCAATTTTTAAACCTGACACCTCTATATCCTCAACAGGATCCACAGAGGGCAGTTGTTGGGAGATCACAGTGCTTGGGCATCCCAAGTCCACTGAGTCATCCTGAATGACTAAAGGCTGGTCAATGTCCAACTTGCCTGACATTGATGAGGCTTTAGCCAAACCAGCTTCTCCTATGGAAGTCTCAGCATTGTCAAGCTGTGCCTCAGGTTCAAAAGAACCATCCTTGGCCAATGCATCTTGGACTGAGTCACCATCTTTGGTCAACTCCTCTGAATGATCAGAGTCCTTCACAGAATGAAAGGTCAAGTAATGTACCTGAGCTGAGTTGATACCTGGAGGATTGGGATTGGTGTGATCATCATCATCAGATGGGCTGTCAGGATGCTTGATTCCTTGTGCTATCCTTTCTCTTTCAGCAAGCACCTTTTCATGAACAATGGTGCAAAATAGGGCCTCAGTGGTTAAAACACTGGTCTTCTTTACATTTGCAAAATGTAACAGCCTATTTTCCTCAACCTGCCACCAGTTGGCACCCTTATCCTGAATAGCCTGAGCTATTTCCACAATAGTTCTATCTTTGATCTCAACAAGTGCTCTGAGATCATAGAATTGTTGTTGCAGCCTGGGATAATCCTTCAATCCTGGATATAATTCATCCACATTGGCTCTTGCAATCTGTCTTAACATCCCCTCATAGGTATATTCTTCACCACTATCATCTCCAGAAGAGTTGGATTCAGGAGGGTTGGAATGGGATTCAAGTAAGCTTGGCTGGGATTCAGGTAGGTTGGGTTCAGAAGGGTTGGGGTCAGGAGAGGTCAAGGCAAGTTGGGATTCAGGTGCTTTGGAGAGCATTGTGCCTGAAGAGGTAATTGGAATGGCTGGAATGGGTGGGAAAACAACTTGATCACCTTCTTGAAGAGCAGTTTCAAGAAGTTTGGTATATGAGAGAAGTCTTGGATCAAGTGGGGAGAAGGGTCTATCTTCAAGATTGACCAAATCTGCCAGCACATCAATACCTGATCTATCAGGTGCACCTTCAGGGGAGTACACCTTCTTGGCAATGATTGGTGCATCCTCAGGAGTCTTGCACTCCTCTTCTTCTTGCCTTGGAGATATTCTTTTAGATTGAATATCAGGAGAGTTGGCTTCAGGGCTGTTGGGTTTTGACTTGGATTTGGAGTTAGACTTGCTTGCCTGTCTAATCTCCTTGAAGAACTCTTTCTTCTTCTTTTCTTCCTCCATCAACCTCTGCTTCTCAGAAGTCTTGATGATTCTTCTTTTTCTTTCATACCTTGTTGGCTGGTCAAGGTCTCTGAATTCAGTGATTGTTTCAGGTTGCAGTGGGATAATTTCTCTGAATACTTCACCCTCGTCAGGAGGGTTGACTCCTTCCTCAGCAACCTTCTCTATTTCCTCAGAAGTGGCTCCTCCACTTCTTGACTGACTTTCTGGTGAAGATTCATGCAAAATCTTCTTCATCTTCTTCATTTTTGGTTGAGCTTTTGGTGGCTGGGCTTTCCTCTTTCTTGGAGAGGCTCTTGTTGCTGGTACAATTGTGATGGCCTTCTTTGAAACTGCATCCTGCTTTCTTTTCTCTGTCTTAGAAGACAGCTTCCTAAACATCACATTTTGTGCAGGGAAGGGTTTTGGCTTTGCTTGGAGGTGTGTGTAGTGAGCAAATCTTTCCAAGAGCAGGCTGGCTCTTGTGCAGAACTGGAGTTTTCCTTCAACCACCACCTTGTGGTGCTTTACTTCCTTAAACTTAAATTTTTCATTCAACATCTTGTCAAGAATGAATTTCTTCCAGTTGAACTTGACTCTCTTCTCAGCAGAGTCAATCACAGCAGCCATCACTCTCAATTTAGGCATACTGATTTGTTCAACACTCCCTGAGTGGCTCAACAGGCTCTTTACTACACAATCAAACAAGTGCCTAAACACTGGCTTTAAAGTGTTTTTGTTTTGAGCACTCACAACCTTTTTAGGTTCTATCATCCAAGAATAATAGAACTCCTGGTCATCTTCTTCCTTGTACATTTCTGGGTTCATACCTTCAGAAGGTAGCCCAAAGCTAGCTTCTAAGTCCTCTGCAGTGAAGATGATTGTGTGCTGAGTCTCTTCTTCTTCATCTTCCTCAGCATATGTGAGCTTTGTGCACACATCTCCCTTCTTGCCCTTCCACCTGAGATGGGCAAAGAATTCTGCCATAAATGGATTCAGGCAGGAATCAGGCTTGGTGCCTAGGAATTTTTCTAGCCCTGCCGCCCTCAGCCATTGGAGGACTTGTTGAACTTCTGAGTCTGGGCTATCAAAGGCTACCAGCTTTTCGAACCAAAGGGAATTTGGGTTGCTAAGATAGGAGAAATCAATGTCCAGGGAGGAATCATTGAAGTCTACAAGCTCTTCTCTTTTGATCTTAGGTGCCATGGATAATATGAGAAATAGAAAGCTTTTTGGAGAAAAATTGCAGGTTTAGAGGTTTTGAGATTTCAAAGGTTTTGGGAATTATGAGTGCGTAGGGATGGTGGTGAAAATTGAGAGGTTTATATATGGAAGGAATTTATTAACTGTTGGTTAATGGAATGTAACAGTGGGTAATTTGAAAAACCGTTTGAATATAGTGGGGTAGTGGACTTTCAATGGTTCGATGGAGTTTTGAATGTAATTTAATGGTTTGGATGAAGGCTCAAGAATTCATGCAATCTTATTAAGATTTCTGCATTAAATGCTGATTTGCCTTTTTGGGGGTAAAAATCTTTATAGTACACTCCATCCTAAAATGGCCTACTCTTAGACCAAGAAACCTCTTAAATGTCTAATCAATGCTAATAATAGCAATAATTATCCAATTAACTAGGACAAACATCCTGAGATGTGCTTTGGTTTCTGTGTGGACCAAAATGCCTGATTGCTTTGCCTGAGTGGGTCCCAAAGTTGCTGACTGGGTCCTATTTGGACAAATCCCCTGACCAACATTGCTGAGTACTACAGGGACAACCTTGCTGAGTTTCCCTCTGTGGCTGACAGCTTTCAGTGAGGTTGGTCAACTTTGCTGAAGTTCAACTTTGATGACCTTCCCCCTTCATATGAGCTTTACTTTCCTCATTTGTCCATCTTGCCTGGATCAAGTAACCCTAATTCAGCTGACAATTCCAAGAACCTTGCTTCAGCTAGAGGCTTGGTCAGAATATCAGCTTTTTGCTTATCAGTGTGAATTTTGACAAGCTTGATATCTTTCTTCTCCACATGATCCCTTATGAAATGATGCTTGATGTCCACATGCTTGCATCTGGTGTGAAGCACTGGATTCTGTGAGATGGCAATTGCACTATTGTTGTCACAGAATATTGGCACTTCATTTGTGATTACTTTGTAATCTCTCAATTGTTGCCTGAGCCAAAGTATCTGAGCACAGCAACTTCCAGCTGCTACATACTCAGCTTCAGTTGTTGAAGTTGCAACTGTATTTTGCTTTTTGGAAAACCATGAGATAAGCTTGTTCCCCAAGAATTGACATGTTCCAGATGTGGATTTTCTGTCAATTCTACATCCTCCATAGTCAGCATCTGAGTATCCAGTGAGCTCAATATTGTCATCAGCTGGATACCACAATCCAAGATTCTCAGATCCCTTGAGATATCTTAGAATTCTCTTGGCAGCATCAAGATGGCTCTTCTTTGGATTGGCTTGAAATCTTGCACATACTCCAACTGCAAATGTGATGTCAGGCCTGCTTGCAGTGAGATATAGCAAAGATCCTATGATTCCTCTGTAATTAGTGGAGTTTGTTGACTCTCCACCTTCATCAGGATCCATCTTCCAGTTAGTATTCATAGGAATTCTGACTGGCTTGCTTGATGCACATCCAAATTTTTTGATCATGTCCCTTGTGTACTTGGCCTGATTGATGAATATTCCCTTCTTTGATTGAGTGACCTGAAGTCCTAAGAAGAAATTCATCAATCCCATCATGGACATCTCAAACTTGCTTTGCATGAGTTTGGAGAATTTTTCACATAGCTTCTCATTTGGAGATCCAAATATAATGTCATCCACATAGATTTGGACTAACAAAATATCATTTCCTTCACAGATTCTGAACAAGGTTCTGTCAATAGTGCCTTTGACAAAACCATGATCTAGAAGAAATTGTGACAAGGTATCATACCAAGCTCTTGGAGCTTGTTTTAAGCCATAGAGGGCTTTCTTCAATCTGTACACCTTGTCTCCTTCTTCAAATCCTGGAGGCTGTTCCACATACACTTCTTCTTTGAGCACCCCATTGAGAAATGCACTCTTCACATCCATTTGATACACCTTGAATCTCATGTGAGCTGCATATGCTAGGAAGAGTCTGATTGCCTCAAGTCTGGCCACTGGAGCAAAAGTCTCATCATAATCAATCCCTTCAGATTGACAATATCCTTTGGCCACCAATCTTGCTTTGTTTCTCACAATGATGTCATTTTTATTTTTCTTGTTTTTGAACACCCATTTAGTTCCAATGACATCTTGATGGGTTGGCCTGTCTACTAGCTCCCAAACTTCATTTCTGGTAAACTGATTCAGCTCTTCTTGCATGGCTATGATCCAGTTGGTGTCTTGTAGTGCTTCCTCAATGTCTTTAGGTTCCTGTTCTGAAAGAAAACAACAAAACAGAGCACTTTCTCCATGAAATCTTCTAGTTTTGATCCCTTCACTTGGATTACCAAGTATCAGGCTAGATGGGTGGTCATGCAACCAAGTCCTTCTAGACCTGATCCTTTCAGGAGGATTGTCCTCATCTGAAGTTGGATCACTAGATTCATTAAATTCAGGAAAGTTAATTGAAGGATCAAGTTCAGGATCATATTCAGGGGTGTTGTCCTCATTGTCAGATAAGTTGACATATTCATTGGTTCCCCCTTGAATAGTGGATCCATTAACTACCTCAGCATTGCCTGCTTCTTCATTGGTAGTTGTTACCTGGTTTTGAACTGGGATGGGGTCAGTCAGTTCAATTTCTCCTTCAGGTTGGTTGTCTACTGGTTGATTGCTATCAGGTAGGTTGTCCAGTTTTTGATTTTCATGAAGTTCAGGCTGGGCAACCTCCACAAACACTGTTTCCTTGCTTTGAAGCCTTAATCTGGTTGTTCTTTGTGTTATCTCATCAATATTCAGGTTTCTATCCCTGAACTCATTAATAGATTCATCAAACACAACATGAGGTGTTTCTTCCACAATAAGAGTTTTGCAATTGTAAACTCTGTAAGCCTTGCTGATTTGTGAATATCCAACAAATATTCCTTCATCAGCTTTGCTATCAAAAGCTTTCAATTGCTCTTTCCCATTATTATGGATGAAACACTTACAACCAAATATGTGAAAATAAGCAACAGTGGGCAATCTACCTTTCCATATTTGATATGGGGTTTTACCTTGTCCCTTGGTGATTAAGGATCTGTTTTGAGTGTGACATGCAGTGCTAATGGCTTCAGCCCAGAACCTTTTAGGCAGTTTGGATTCAGCAATCAAGGTTCTAGCTGCCTCCTTCAAGGTCCTGTTCCTTCTTTCAGCAACCCCATTTTGTTGAGGTGTTCTTGCTGCTGAAGTTTCATGAGTGATGCCATTTTTGCTGCAATACTCATTGATGTATGAGTTAATGAACTCAGTGCCTTTGTCAGATCTGATTTTGACAATGCTTAGGCCCTTTTCATTGCTTAATCTCATCATCAATTCAGGTAGTTTGACTTGGGTCTCCTTTTTGTTCAGCAAGAATACTACCCAAGTGTACCTGGAAAAATCATCAACAACAACTAAAGCATATTTTCTTCCATTTAAACTTACTGGGATTATTGGCCCAAATAAATCCATATGCAATAGTTGAAGGACTCTTTCAGTTGAGATGACAGGTTTTCCTTTGAATGAGGCTTTGATCTGCTTTCCTTCCTGACATGGCTGGCATATATGTTCTTTGGTGAACACTTGATTTGGCAGCCCTTTAACTAGAGAGTTTCTTGCAATCTTGTTGATGGTTTTGAAGTTCAGGTGATTCAGTCTCTTGTGCCATAGCCAGCTTTGCTCATTTGTGCTTTTGGCAACAAGACAGACTGCTTCAGGGGTTTTGCTCCAATCTGCAAAATAAACATTTCCCTTTCTCACCCCTGTTAGTAGCACCTGTTGTGTTGATTTGTTTTTGATAGTACATTCATTTGGTGCAAATTCAACACAATATCCTTTGTCACAAATTTGACTTATAGACAACAAGTTATATTTTAGGCCTAGAACATATGAGACATCAGTAATTTTAACACTACCAATGTTTAATGTACCATAGCCTCTTGTGATGCCTTGAGAGCTGTCTCCAAAGGTTACTGAAGGACCATCTTTTTCTATGAAGTCTGAGAGAAGCTCCTTGTTTCCAGTCATGTGCCTTGAACATCCACTGTCCAGGTACCATGCTGTTTTCTTGTTGATGCTTCTCTTCCTTTTGGGGTCCTTGCAGTCCTGCAAAGTCAAAATTTAGGTACCCTTTGAGTGTTGGGTCCTAGAGGGTTAGCTGTACCTTTTGGAACCCAAATCTGCCTGATAACTTTGATTGATTCAAAGTGACTGACTTGGTTTCCATTTACATCTACATACACAGTTTGACCCTTAAATGCCTTGGGTGATTTCTGTGTATAAGTGTTAGCTTTGTAGAGTTCAGGAGAGTTGGTAAATTACTTTGGGACATTTCTCCTGAAGTTACTAAGCTTAGGTGCAGCTGGGTAAGACTTTTGAGGATAGGCTTTTGGATGGCCTTTTCCATTTGGCAAGTAAGGTCCAGGCTTCCTGAATGTTTTATACCTATCAGAGGGTATTGGCCTTAATCCATTTAGTTGAGGTTGCCTCATTTGAGTTGGCCTCTTCTGAACAGGTTTTGGACAACTCCTCTGATGATGATTCAGATAGGTTGGCCTTCCATTGGTTCTACCTTTCTGAACCTCATTCCTCCTGTAAGCAATGCCTTTAACCTTCTCCAAAGGTGTGGGTTTAGGTACATTGTTTACCTGAGTTGGTATAAAAATTCCTTTTCCCTTATCCTTGATCAGTGGTTGATTTGCTTCAATTTCATTTTGTTGTGCCACTGATCTTACAAAAGTCATCTTAGAATTGCTTGATGAAGCAATACTAAGACCAGGTGAGGGTTCAAATGAATTATAGCCTAATCCATCCCTTTGAGCAAATGGTCTTTGAAACCCTTGAATTTCCTCTATTGCCTTAGCAGATTTGTTCAAGGCAGACATTTTCATTTTCAAGCTCCCCTCACTTAATTTAAGAGTATCAAATTCTCTTGAGAGATTGTCAAATTTAGCTTGTAGAGTTCTAGAGTCAAAATCCTTTTTCTTTAGAGCCTGATTTTGTTCATCAATCAGCTTTTGTTGTTCAGAGACTTTGAGAGACATTTCTTCATGTTCTCTCACAACCTGTTGATACAACTCAGTTGATTTAATGTCAACTTCAGATTCAGGAGGATTGGACATTTTGACTTTAGACCTCAACTGTTCATTTTCTCTCAGAGCCATATTGCATACTTCTTGCATTCTGGTGAAATCTTCCAACAACTTTTCAAAGTCAAGATGGATTTCACTAGATTCATGTGTGTTAATTGACAAGTTGGAAGTTGAACATACCTCTTCATCTTCAAGTGCCATTTGACAGTCCTCATCACTGTCACTGTTGGAGAACAGCCCATCATCAGAAGAGTAGACACTCTCCTCACTTGCTGAATCTCCAGCTACCATAGCCTTCCTGTTGTTCAGCCTTTTATCTCTTTTGTTTTGCCTTTCCTTCCTTTCTTTTGCACTGAGGTCAGGACAGTCATACTGAAAATGACCCTTCTTCTGGCAGTTGTAACACACATCTTCATCATCATTCTTCTTGCTTGAGGACTCCTTCCTTCTTGATGATGATGGCTCACCTTTGCTGAATTTCTTCCTATCAGCATATCTGTCTTCTTTCTTTTCATCAGAGACTTTGTCCTCTGATTTATGTTCAGGAGAACTGAATCTCCTTCTGGTTCTGTTATCTTGGTAGAACTTCTTGTATCTACCAAATCTGGAGTTGAGCTTCTCAAATCTTCTAGCCATGAGTGCCAGCTCCTCCTTTATTTCAGATTTTGAAACAGACTGAGAGGATCTTTGAGTAATCTTCTTTTCTGTTTCAGCAGCTTTGAAGGCAACACCTTTGTTTGAAGAGGATGGCTCTTCATGCACCTTCTTTCTATTGAGATCAAACTCATATGCTTTGAGTTCAGAGAATACTTGCTGCATTGGCATGTTATCAAGATTGCTGGTATTTTGCATCATGACAGAGTATATGTCCCACTTGGATGTGAGACTTCTCAAGATCTTCAGAGCAACCTCTCTTTTGGCATAGAACTTGCCAAGAGAGTTTATTTCATTCATGATGTCAGTGAACCTGCCATCAAGATGATCAATAGTTTCATTGGCCTCCATAGAGAATTGTTCATATTTTTGGATAGCCACTTGAAGCTTGTTCTCCTTGATCTTTTGGGTACCTTCACACATAAGTGCTAAGGTATCCCAAATCTCTTTAGCTGATGTGCAGTGGTATACTCTCCCCATTACTGCATCTGGAATTGTCTGGTACAATGTGTTCATTGCAATGTAGTTCAGGTTGTGCCTTTTTCTTTCTTCAGCTGTAAGGTCATCTTCATCTTTTGGCAGCAATTCCCTTGGATCAGCTTTTTGAGCATCAGTGAGCTTGGGATTTGCTTTAGTGAATGTGAATGGCCCTCTAGTGATGACTTTAAGCATCTCATCATGCTGGCAAGCAAGATGTGCTCTCATCCTGATCTTCCAGAAATCATAGTTCTCAATTGAGAACATTGGCAGTTTGTGATGAGAAATATGATTGACTTGGTTTGGACCCATATTGTTGATGGTGTTGACAGCATCTCCTGGAACTGCATTGTTAGCCATTTCAACAAATGTAATAGAAGATGAACACAGATAAGTTTTTCAGAAATTTGGATCAGTTCAGTGACCACAGAAAATGTGATTTTGAAAATCAGTTGGATTTTCAGAAGCAGTGGTCTTTGAACCCCTGCTCTGATACCACTTGTTGGTCCTTGGTGGAGTATAACACAAGTGTATGGGGGGGGGGGAATGCACTTGTGTATGCAAATTCTTTTCTTTTTGATAAACTGGTCCTATCAGGCAAGTTGTCTCACAACTGGCCTGAGTGTGAACTTTGATAGATACTTGTCCTACTGATTACTATTAAGTGATCAGTTGGCTAAATATCTAAAATAGTTGCTAAGTGCGGAATGTGGTTGGCCTTTACTCAAAGAAATACTCCAAGTTGATTTCTGAAAATACAGGTTATCAGGGATTTTGTCCAAAACAGATTTTCTTACTTACAGAGTTATGAATCTTTGAAATATGATTGAGTGGAGTGAAGTTAAGAATGCAGTAAGTAAATGAGACACAAATTTATAGTGGTTCAGAGACTCAAGCTCCTACATCCACTTTCCCTGATTGAACAGGATAATTCCTTCTCAATGGAATTAGCTTGTTTTATAGTGCCAAGGTGCACTGATCAACAACACTCTCTTAGTGTTTTGATCCCTAGGATAACTTGAGTCCTAGTGCTCAATCTCTCTGAGTTAAAACTGTGTATCACACTAACAGTCCTTAACTCCTCACTTCTACAACAAACACTCTCTTCACTAAATGAGATAAGGTTTGAGGTTTGGTTCCAACTAATAGAGATATCCTTTACAATAAGAACAGTGTAAAGGAATAGGATATCTCAATGCTAAGCTAGGATGTTTACAAGAATTGGCTTAGCTGACTTGAAGTGATTCGGGAAACTTGGAATTCTAGAGAACAGCTTGGTTTCCTTTTGTAAGCTTGATGATAGTTTGACAGCTTGTAGTTGGATGTGAATTCCTTTGATCACTTCTGTATTTATAGACAATTTGAACAACTAACCGTTGGAGGGATTAGCAATTCAAATATGTCTATTTGCAGCACCATTGAAACGGTTATGAGGCTTGACATCCTTTTATCCACTGTGTAAAAGAGGTCTTCAATGGTTGCTTGAATGAGTGTGTTGACTTCTGACAAATGCGGCTGAGAAGACTTGTGTCAGTTTCCAATTTTGCACAATGTCCTAGGTTGATTTGTGGCAAACTTTACACACAACCAACGGTCAGATGGGACAAGCTCCCTGAACATTCCTGCTGCAGTTTTAGAATGTTCCAACATTCATTCAATGCGTCACTCTTTAATGCTCTAAGTCTTTAATGCTTGGTTCAGGCATGATTGGCAATAAATGCTTCATTGTATCTTCTGTAAGCTTTTGACATTTAATTCTCTTGATCATTTGTACTTCAAACTGCCTAGATCTTTTGCATTTATGAGCACAGCTTCAGTATACTTGAACTCTTCAGCCAGGTTGTCCATTTGATCAGTTTGTCTTGAATAGATCAGCAACTTTGTCCTATAGACCTATCAAGCTGCCTAACATTTCAGCTTTGGACAACTATCCTGATTACTAATATCTCATAACATTTCTGAGATTTTATCTTAAACATACTACACATTAAGTGTTCTGGGACAACTTGCCTGAGCAATAACTTGAGCATATCTCAACTAACTTGTACATCATCAATCAGGGGTTTTGGTATCTAGATCAAAATCATTTTATTCCCAACAAACCCTTAAACCTCTTCCAAACCCCTTTTCTCTCACAGTACTCAATTGCTCTCAAATCACTCTCGTCCTGAATATCTTCCCTAAGCATTCCAATCCTAAAACTCAACATCCTTAATGGCGATCATTGATATTTACGACGAGAAGACCAAGAGCACCGGCACTCTTGATACACCAAAGTGGTCTAAGGAAGGAAAGATTTTCACTGAGAATGCTCTATTTTTCAAGGTCAAGCATACACCTGCGAACAAGGAGATCCTTCTTCGCTGCATCAACCTCAACCTTCGTGATTTTCTGGAAGCAGCACCAACAAATGTCTATGAACAAGACGTGCTGACTTTCTACTCAAACGCAGTGATGAAGGGATCTCATGTTGAAAGTGTCATGGGTGGACACAGAGTTGAGATCTCAAGAGAGATCCTTCAGGAATTGTTCGGCTTATCAAGGGGGGAGATAAACATCTCTACCTACATTATGGGAAGAGAAAAAGAATATATGGAGATGTTTACTAGTGGAAGAGTCAAGGCTGAGAATGCCTCTGGCCTTAAGAAATCACAACTCGACCCCAAGTTTCAAACCTTGATGGACATTGCAGGCAAGATGTTGCTTGGTAACACTTTTAGCCATGATGCTGTTACCACTTTGAAGGTTAGAGTTATGGCTGCAATCTGGGATCAGATTGATGGAGATTGGCAAGGGCTATTCTTGGATAGGATTGCTCTTGAGGCCAAGAAGGTTACATTGGACCTCTAATCAAGAGAATGGAAGGTGACATCAACTGTCAGCTTTGTCAACAAGTTGAGTGTTATCCTTCCAGAAGTACTCCCAAGGAAGTACAAGATGGGTCCTCATAAAACATTCCACACCTCCAAGTATTATTTGAGAAAGGAGGCCCTTGCTGAGGCTGCAAGGTTGAAGGAAGAAAAGAAGAAGAGGTTGGCTGAAGCATCCTCTAAGGATGTTGCTGAGGAAGTAGAGGAGTCTGTCCATGACTCTGTTGAAGAAGAAGAGGAGCTCTCCAAAGAAGAGGCTCAAAAGAAGGCTGCTGAGGACGATGATGATGATAATCAGACCTTAGCACAACGAAGAATCCTGATCAGATCTGGGCTCATCTCCCCATCTGATTCAGATGTCACTCCCACTGCCTCTCCTTTGAAGAAGTCAGGTACTTCTAATCCCTCTCTCACTATCTCACCTTCTAAACTGTCAAAGGGTCAGAAGAGAAAGAAGAACACTTCTTCTTTCACCAAAAAGACAAAGAAATCCAGGCTCCCTACTCCCATGAGCATAGCCCATATTTCATCATTCAACCCTACTGACGATTCCAACCCATCTGAACCCTCAAACACTGATACCCAAATCCCTGCTGATACTCACACAGCAGAGGAACAAGCCCAGCCTCAAACAACTCTTGAGTCACACATGCCTACTCCTGCTGATACTCAAACAGCAGATGATCAAGATCATCAAGCCCAACCATCTACTGATCTTCAAGTAGAACAACAACCAGACCAGCAGACTCAAAACCCTGCTGATACTCAACCTACTGAAGGTCAATCTCTCTCTCAACCTGAACATATCACTTTCCAAATCCCTGTTGATACTCACACAGTAGAGGAAAGTGTTCCTTCCACTCAATCCCCTATCCTCACTGCCCCATCTGCACAAGAAGACTTGGCACCAGCAGACTTGGCTCAAGCTGTCCCTTCTCAACCCCAATTCAGCATGGTGCACTATCCTATGTGCACAAGAGAGAAGATAATGAGGGTGAAGATAGCCAACCTGCTCAAGTCTACTATTCCTGGTATTGATGAGGAATCAGTTCAGTTTGAACAAGTACTAAAAGTCTGTACCTGGATTGAGCTCAGAAGAGATGATGTGGATGACCTCATTGAAGTCATGGAAGGAATGGGAGGAAAGGCTAACTTCCTCGACTGGGAAATGGAGCAAAAAGAGGTTGCTCAAGTCCGTTCATTCACTGAGCTGTTGCCCATAGAATCTCTGACCAGGGTATGCCAAAGGATTCTAGGAATCCTCTCTGAGGCCCCCTCTGTACCAGACTCAACTGCAGACGATACAGCTGAATCAGCTGAGAATGAAGCAAAGGAAAGAGAAGTGGTGTCAGTTCCCACTCACTTCTTTCCTAAGTATGAGCTTGATCACTTCATCTATCAACCTCATCAAAGGAAAGGTCAATTATTTGCTCGTCTGGTTGATGTTACAACAAACTTTCTTCAAGAAGGTCATCTCACTGCAGAAGAAAGGGGAATGGCCCTAGCTGTCTACAATCCGCCTACCATTCCTATACTTCCCCAGGAAGCTCAAGGTACTGCCTCACCCTCTACTTCATATATTGATATTCGAGCAGATGTGTGTGCTCAGGTCAAGGAAGCAATCGACATACATTTCAACAAAGGGCTAGGCATGCAGCTGGCCAGATTTGTAGAAAAGGCCATTCATGAGCAGAAGACTCGTCTCACCGAAAAAATCCTTGACATAGATGACAAGTTCGGTGAGGCACTCCATAATCAGCTAGAGGAGTATCTCAACTTCGAAATGAAGAAATTAGCAGACAGGACCAAGATGTTTACTGATCTCTATGCGAATGAGATTAACCGCTTAGAGAGCTCCTACAAAAACAGACTCGATGATGCTGAAGCAAGAGCCACTGAAGGTCAAACCCTTCTTAAGTCAGCTGCAGAAGAGAATGAGAAACTGCAAACTCAGCTGAAGAAGCCAGCATCCAAATTGGAAGCACTTACAGCTACACTTGAAGCTGCCTCCTCCTCCAACTCTCATGCTCAGATCCTAGAACACAGCATCACTCATCTGACCCATGTTGGCAAAGTCAATGCCATGGCCCTGCAGCAGACTCTGAAAGTGGAAATTCTGAATGCCATGAAGCCTTTTGCGGCTGCACTTGCTGAAGCCAAAAAGGGGGAAGATGTATTGATAAAGGCTCTAGAGAAGGCTACTGCACATCAAGCTGTAATGGTAGTATCTCAAGATGAGCTGAATGAAACCTTGGGTGGCTTAAAAAGCAAAATCAAGAGCAGGCAAGGCAAAGGCAAAGAAATTGCTCAAGAAGACACCCAAGCTCCCACTCAAGCTCCTACTGCCAAGAATCTATAGATCACTGCCCCTGTAGAACAAGTTCCTGAGAAGAGGATGACAAGGAAAAGAAAGGCAGATGAGCAAGATCAGTCAAGCAAGAAGTCAGCTCCAGCAGAGCCTACTGCAGAAGAGAAAGAGACTTTAGAGCTAAATAAAAGAAAAGTGCTTGAAGCTCAAGAGCTTAAGCAAAAGAAACTGAATGATGCGAAGGCACTCAAGGCCAAATTTGATAGGAAGGTGGCCAAACTCAGGAAAGCTCTCAAGGACAAAGCAATGAAAGAAAATGTCCTGGTGTTTGATAGCAATTATGTGGATTATTTAGCCCTTCAAGATGAGCTACCAAGGTGGTATCCCCTGAAGAAGAAGTGGCAAATTCAACACCACATAGTAAGAAAATTTGGCCCTCTCCCCACCTATGAAGATGAATTCTTCCAGTTCAATCAGTTCATGAACATTGAAGATCAAGAGTTCTGGAAAGAAGTAGTCACGATAGCCAAAGAACTTGACAACTGCAGAATCCTAACTCCTGAAGAACCCAAATGGGATGCACCCACTCTAGACTCCGGAAGAACAAACTGGATTGAAGTCAAAAGGATTCTGGAGAAGATCTACGAAGAGGAGAATGTTACAGACCTGCAGCACATGGAAGAAGTTCGAGCTCGTCTGTATCTTGCTTTCCGCATCTGAAGATCAGAAGACCTGATGAAGACCACTTTAGAAGTATAAAGAAACTATCACTTGTAATCTGTAAAAGCTCCATATATATTCAAGTTTTAGTTCTTTTTGCTTACAAGACAAACTCTCATTGTCTTCATCAGATACTTCAGTTTTAAGAATTTTATTGACTCTTATCTTATTTATTAAGAGCATTTATCAAGAATAGTTTTGACTTCATCAAAAAGGGGGAAATTGTTGGGATATAAATTCACCCTAAGCCCCACTTGATGTTAGAATAGTTTTGATGGCCAAAACACTTAGAGTTTAAAAATGTAATAGGATCAGCTGACTTTGTATAGAACAGCTTAGACTAGTCTTGTGTGATCAACTGTATTAATATCAGCTGATTAGCACAGCCCCGGCTTACATGCGCACCCTCAAGATGAAAAGAGTAGAAGGCATAAAGACTAGAAGATCCTTGAAGACCAGATAAGTAAGGTGCTTGTATACCTACTTAACTGATGGAGTCCAAGATTGAAGATGGCCTAAAACAGGTTACTGAATTGCCAGATCAGAAGAGTTCTACTCGACTGATATCAGAAGACAGAAGCAGAAGGCCAGACGAGCAGTCAGAAGACTATGAGTGAAGATCAGAAGACTAAGTGCTCGTCCAGGACTCGGCTGATTCTCAAAGTCATCTTGCAATTTGAATGAAGACTTACCTTACTTAGAAGATTGACATGATCCCAGGATTGAAGCAATCAAGCGGCTGGAATCAAGGAATCAAGCCAATATGGAAAGATTGCCCCAACGGCTAGTCAACTCCAACGGCTAGTTGCAAGCAATCGCCACTATAAATACAAGAGGATGAGAAATCACAAGTACGAAGTCACAACGAGAGAATTCAACAAGCTAAGCAAGCAATCAAGCAAAAAGCCATATTGTTTTAAGAGTTCTCCAAGAGCCAGAATCCATAAGAACATCCCTAGCTCTTAAGTGATTTCTATCCAACCCAAGAACCTGAATCGTATTCATATTGTAAATACATTGATTTAGGCATAGTGGTTAAGCATATTATAAGCTTGAACCATTAGTTGGAAACATTCAAAAACCCCAAACCCCCACCGAAAGGTTAAAGTTTTTGAACCCCTGCAAAGTGCAAGTGCTTACAATCACTTGTGGAGACCGTAGCAGTTAGGACTGCTCAGATCTCAAAGTCCTACCCTTGGGACTATAAAGGACAAGCCCTTGTAATTTTTGGTAAATTAAAGGGATTAAACATCACGTTAGGACGTGAGAGTGGACGTAGGATCGTATATCTGAACCACTATAAACCTGGTGTTATTTATCTTTCTGCACTTTACATCATTGTCATTTCCATACATTTTATATAGTGCATACTGTGATTTCAACTATCTTCAAATCAAGGCCATAACTTTCAAACCAGCATCAGCTGAGTATTTTCATTAAGTAAACAACTTGGCATTTTCAAAAGAAACTAAAGAACGAGTCTAATCAAGGCCTACCTAACTTCCGCATATAATCTCTTCATCAGATCACTATAGTCATCTGGACCAGCAGACCTGTAGTCCAGTTGACATAGAAATCAGAAGAGGTTCCCAACTCTCTTGAAAAAGTTTTAAAGTTTATTCACCCCTCCCCTCTAGACTTTAATCCCATTCACTATTCGTTCAGGGACCAACATTTATCAATAATATATATGATGTGCTAAAATTTGCACGGATGGATTGGGGATCCTCAAAGTCGAAGATCTGGATTCCCAAACACGTATAAATAGTCCGTGTGAGCTACTGCCTTCAATATGATCCTCTGGAACCTGCAAAGAACACGCCGGAGGAGATCCGGCGCGGACACTCCGATGCCTAAGTCAGTATAGGGCTTGTTAATATATCACATGGACTTCGAAGTCCTTGATTTAACAAATCAGATTCTCAAAGGATTTTGCAGTGTGTAATACGAAATATATTCAGTCTTATCGAAAGTAAAAAGTTCAACCTCTAAAATATACCTTACCTTACCTATTTATAGAAGACTTCCTCTTAAGAGGAAGTTAGAGGGTCCTCTTATCTCGGAGCTATCTCTGAGACTGAGCCCTGCTGAGTTGACCGGGATCACTCCCTCTTAGTGGACCGAATCATCGGGGCTCTCCTACATTCTCGGCTTACCAAGTCATACCAAGACTGAGTCTCCCTGATACTTCTCTCTAGGAGGAGCTCTTTCCAGAAGGACCTCCAGAGGAGCCTCTATATCCAGAGAGTCTTCTTCAATCCAATGTCTCATTCTTTATCTTCTCTTCTATACACGTGTCGACTTTTCATTAGACGACATTTTTAGGCCACATCATCTATTCCCCCTACTCTCGTGAAAGGAATACATCTTTTATGAGAGTAGAAAAATTAAAGCAAGCCCAACACTGAGATGTTTCTGGAGAGACGTGTATGATTCTCGTTCCAGAGAGGAACTTCAAAAAGTGCTCTTCTCCAAAAAAATTCCCGCTCTCAATTATGAGGACGTTTCGACTTCTACGCCCGGGTCCCACGCAGTCGCCTTTTTCTCTCTCCGGCTGTCTTCCCAAGGAAAAATCTCGATTTCTCCTTTTTATCACTTACTTCACGCAACCTTTTCCTTTTCTTTCTGCAAATCTTGTTTTCTCGAAAGTTCTTTTGTTGTTTCCACTTCTCTTCTCAGGCGTTTTTTCTCCCGAGTTTCACAGTCGCCGGTCGCCCCGACTGACTTCATAGTTCTCCCAATCAAGGTAACCTAGCTATCTCCTTTTCTTTTATTAGCACTATTTTAGTCAATGTCTTGCCCTTTTTCTCCCCCTAAATCTTCCGGCCAAAACCCTTCTGAGTCTCATCCGCTTCCGATGGGGAGTCCCGAAAATAGGATTTCCACTTCTTCCGTAGTCGACAATACTCACCTAGCCAGCCTTATTCGAGCCCACGCTTTTCCCCCGGAGTACAGCTTTCGCGCTCCTCGCTCAGACGAACGCCCTGATCTCCCCGAACTCTAGCTTTTTTCGAAGCTCAAATTAGGGCAGGTCTTCGATTTCCGGTTCACCCTTATCTACCCTCCATATCTACCCGCACACAAATCCCTCTTAATCAATTCACTCCAAATGCTATCCGTACCATGATAGGATTTTTCATTTTGGTGAAAGGGAATGGCGGTGAGCCTTCTGCTGAACTGTTTCTGAGCCAACATTCTTGCAAATTAACCGACGGCTTCTTCTATGCTTGTAGAAGGAGATCTCGTGTTTGCAAGTTCCTGAAAAAACTCCGTGCAGAAGAGTCATCCTGGAGGGATTACTATTTTTTCGTTACTAGCCCCACTGATTGGCCATTTCCCCACGAAAATTGGATATTCCATAATCCGGGGATACCTCCTCCTTCTCTGAAGGCTTATTCTATTTCGAACCACACTGTCATGACTAATCTCAATACCCATATCAGTTTACACGACTACTTTGATGTTATTGGTATCTGCAAAAATCCCTGCATCCTCTCCCACTTTGGCTTCTGTTCTCAAGATTTCCCTTTAGAACCTCGAGATGGTAAAAAATCTCTTGTTTTTGTATTTCGTTTCTTGCATGTGGTTATTTTTCTGAATTCTGAAAATCCCTTTGGTTATTTGCAGCAATGAGTTGGTTAACTCACATCTCTCGGGATGCCCCGGCTCTTGGAATAGTGAAGACCCCCTCGTTGGCTGTTCCGGAAGATCCCCCAAAAGCTCCTCAGTCTCCTGCTCTAGAAAGCTCAATAAAGACTCCGGCTCTAGAGAGTCCTTCCAAGGTTCCTCCTCTTCCTAGCTCTTCGACCCAAGTCCCGGGTTCTGTTTCCAGGAGAACTCGCTCAGCCACCAATGCCTTCTTTTCTGATTGTGGCACTTCTAAGAAAAAGAAGGGAAAAACTGCTCGAGCTCTTGCTGAGAAAGAAGTTTCTCCCTCTGCTGCGTATGAACCTCTCCAGCGCCTTATCAGCCTATGTCCTCCTCCTGCCAACATCGAGCTTTCCGACAAGCCCCTCCCTGAAGATCAACTGCTTCGTGGTGCTCATCTTTTTTCAGAGGTATTTTCCATTATCTTCCTGGTTTCTATCTTCTCTATATCTTAAACATTGTTCCTTTTCTTCATGTAGTTCGGCCTTGTCTACATTAAGATATTTGATCAAGGTGTTGAGATGGTTGCTGAGATTGAACTCCTTCGAGCTGAGGCATCCTCTCTTCAGTCGACTCTCAAGGGTGTCACCGCGGAAAAGGACAAAGCTCACAAACGAGCTCAAGCTCTGGCTGAGGAGTTGCCCCTTCTACGGGCTCAGGGCAAGTAGGATGCAGCTAGGGTCAAGCATCTGGAGGAGGTGGAAAGGATGAGAGTAGAGATGAGAAGGATGGAGCATGAACTACCAGACTTTGGAGTGCAAGCCTGCATCAAATCTCTGTTCACTTCTTCCTTGGGTCAAGAATTCTTGGAGACCCTTCACACTCAATGGTTGTCCAGCTTTCTAAAGAGTTCAAGCTTCCTATGCGCCATGGGGCCACATATTCCTCATTTCATCGACCATGGCTTTAGCAATGCCGTGTCCGAACATTCAGCCCCGGGATTCGATGGGACCTACTCTCGCGCTTTTCGTCTAGACCAGCTCGCTACTCCTCCTAAATTCTTAGGGGACCCTAAGGAGAGCCCCGATAGTCCTTGGTGGCTACCTGGAATGGGTCAGGCCATTGCCAAGTTGCAAGTTGCCAAGGTGGGTATGGCTGAGCTAAAGCCTCTGGAGAAGTTGATCTATCCTTATGCCTCTACTCCCAAGGCTGTAGCAGGGTCGGATGGAGGAAAGGGTACTGAGGCTCCTTTAGGAGATGAAGAGGGCCCAGAGGAGGGCGGAGGGTCTAGCAGTCATGCTGCTATTGAGGAGGCTGCGATCGAGGGAGCTATGGTCGAGGAAGCTGTTGCTGAGGGAGCTGCTGTTTAAGAAGCAGTTTAAATTTCATATTTGCATGGTCATAACAAACAATTTACCTTTCTTTTGTTTTGCTACACTCTTTCAATTTCTGCTCGTAATACTTGCTTTCTCATATTTTGTAGGGGACCCCACACTCCTGGATATGTGGGGGCTTTTTGCAGTAGTTGTGTTAGCTTCATATCGCTTGCTTGTTGGCATGTTGTCTTTTCCTTTTATGCTCTCGTGGGCAACCTATAAGCCCAGTACAGAATATGTTGGAGGTGTGCTCTTCTCTCCCCTCTATTGGTCTTATAGGTTTCATCATAATCGTTTCTTGGTTTCATAACCTTCAGAGTATTCTCTCAAGAAATATGAGGAAGCTCTCTCCCTTTCAAGGGATTGCCTCTGGTTTCAGATGGCTTGGGGAGGTCTTCTTCGACTAGCACTCTTTTTGTTTTCTAAGTATTCATCTTGGATTTCGGTCATGGGGAAATACTTCCCAGTTCTCCTTGGATTTTAAGCAGATTTTGATTCATAAAATCTTCTTATTGATACGTTGAGGGCTCTCTGGAGCTCCTCGGCCTCTAGGCCTCTGAGTGTTTTTCACTCTTATTCTTAAAAGATTTTGATTTCATAAAATCTTCTCATTGATACGTTGAGGGCTCTCTAGAGCTCCTCGGCCTCTAGGCATCTGAGTGTTTCTCACTCTTATTCTTAAAAGATTTTGATTTCATAAAATCTTCTCATTGATACGTTGAGGGCTCTCTGGAGCTCCTCGGCCTCTAGGCCTCTGAGTGTTTCTCACTCTTATTCTTAAAAGATTTTGATTTCAAAAAATCTTCTCATTGATACGTTGAGGGCTCTCTGGAGCTCCTCGGCCTCTAGGCCTCTGAGTGTTTCTCACTCTTATTCTTAAAAGATTTTGATTCATAAAATCTTCCCATTGATACGTTGAGGGCCCTCTGGAGCTCCTCGGCCTCTAGGCCTCTGAGTGTTTCTCACTCTTATTCTTAAAAGATTTTGATTCATAAAATCTTCTCATTGATACGTTGAGGGCTCTCTGGAGCTCCTCGGCCTCTAGGCCTCTGAGTGTTTCTCACTCTTATTCTTAAAAGATTTTGATTCATAAAATCTTCTCATTGATACGTTGAGGGCTCTCTGGAGCTCCTCGACCTCTAGGCCTCTGAGTGTTTCTCACTCTTATTCTTAAAAGATTTTGATTCATAAAATCTTCTCATTGATACGTTGAGGGCTCTCTGGAGCTCCTCGGCCTCTGAGTGTTTCTCACTCTTATTCTTAAAAGATTTTGATTCATAAAATCTTCTCATTGATACGTTGAGGGCTCTCTAGAGCTCCTCGGCCTCTAGGCCTCTGAGTGTTTCTCACTCTTATAAGTTTCATATTCATATATCATATATTCAAGTAAGAGAAAGATAATCAAGACACGATAATTCTGTATAAATCTTTTTTTTTTCAAAAAGGGATAAAGCTTCATTGATTTATTGTCAGTTTTCAACGTAGGCCATAGATAACCTACGTCGGTCTCATTAAAAACCTCTTTACGGAAAAACCCCAAAGGGGAAACCCGTCAAGAGGGAAAAAGAGCTCCGGTGAAGCTACTAAATACATCAAACAAAACATGAGTCGATGCAAAAGCAAAAAATCACAAAGCAAAAAATCACAAATGGTCTCAAGACCTTACACTTTCTTCAAACAAAGAACCTCTTCAAATGACAAACGTTCTAGGGTCTAGTTATGTCAACTCCCTCCATGCTCTGCAATCTATAAGCTCCTCCCTTTAGTACCTGCGTGATTTTATAAGGTCCCTCCCAGTTGGGCTCTAACTTTCCTGTATTCTTTAGGGCATCAGCTCTCCTTAGCACTAAGTCTCCCACTCTAAAGGACCTAGGGATCACTCTTCGGTCATATGCAGCTTTAATTCTACTCTTGTATCTTTCCGCACGTACTCTAACCGTCTCCCTTTCTTCTTCCATTAAATCCAGGGCCTCTCTCATCAACCTCTCATTCTGATGTTCCTCAAATTGGGCAATTCGGTGGGACTGCAGCACAGCTTCTGGAGGTATCACCGCCGCAGCTCCGTAGACCAATTGGAAAGGGGACTCCCCAGTTGCTGTCTTTGGGCTAGTTCTGTAGGACCATAGCACATTATCTAATTCGTTCACCCATCCTCCACCTATCTTTGTCAACCTCGTCCGGATACCATCTACTATCGTTCGATTTGTAACTTCTACCTGTCCGTTAGCTTGAGGATGGGCTACGGAGGTAAACCTTTGTATTATGTTCAAGCTTGCACACCATCCTCGTACGTTTTCTCCATTGAACTGCGTCCCATTGTCAGAGACCAATATCCTGGGTACTCCGAATCTGCAACAAATTTGTTTTCCCAGGAACTTGATTACGTTCTCCTCATCTATCGTTGCTAGAGGGGCAGCTTCAACCCATTTACTAAAATAATCTACTGCCACTATCAAAAACTTTCTTCCTCCGGAGGCTGGAGGAAAGGGCCCCACCAAATCGATTCCCCACTTAGCGAAAGGGCATGGGGAGCGCATAGCTCCCATCTCTTCTGCCGGAATCCTTATCAAAGGACCGTTTTTCTGACACTTAACACATTTCCTTACGAATTCTTTGGCGTCTTTCGTCATGGAGGGCCAATACAATCCTGCTCTTAAGGCTTTCTTCACCACTGTCTTATACCCTTCATGGCTGGCCGCATCTCCTTCATGGATCTCCTTGAGTGTGTAAATCGCCTCTCGGATTGATATGCACCTCAAGTATGGTTGGGTAAATGACCTTTTATATAAGTGTCCTCCAATGATACAGTATTTGACCCTAAGAGCTCGAGTCTCTCGAGTGGTAGGGGCATCTGCTTCCTTGGTGAGCTCCGTCCAAATGTCTTTCCTCCAATCATCTCCTCCTTCGATGGAACCAATGGGACTTCCAAGAGTCTCTCTTTCTGCTACTACCAAGGTCACTGTTCCTTGTCCATCAAACTCTGTCCGTTACAATCTTGGAACTTGCCCTTTGCGTCTTTAGCCCGTTCCAAGTAAGCAGCCATTCTGCTGTCTTTGGCTGTATACTCTCCATTTACCTGTTGGACAACTAATTGGGAATCGGAGTATAGGATTACCTTCAAAGCTCCCAACTCGACTGCCATCTCCATTCCTCGGATCAGAGCTTCGTATTCTGCTCCATTGTTTGAGGTTACAAATTGAAACCTCACCGCAAATTGTAGGTCCTCCCCCTGGGGACTTACTAGCACTATTCCTGCTCCACATCCGCTCAGAGTCACTGAGCCATCCACATATATCTTCCATCCCTCTGCTTCTTCTGGCTTGGTAGATTCCTGGATGAAATCGGACAAAGCTTGGGCTTTTATGGCCCTCCGTGGCTCGAAATCCACATCATACTCTTGAAGCTCTATTGCCCATCTCACCATCCTTCCCGAGAGGTCTGCTCGGCCAATAACCTGTTTCAACAAGTAATTAGTGCGTACCAGTATTTTATAAGAGAGGAAATATGGACGCAGTCTCTGCGCCGTAAATACCACGGCCAGAGCGGCCTTTTCAATTTCCGAGTATCGAGCTTCAGCTCCTTGAATGACTTTGCTGACATAGTAAATAGGGTGCTGGATCGATCCTTCTTCTTTAACTAAGGCTGAGCTCAGTGAGAATTCCCCTACAGAGAGATACAGAATGAGGGTATCTCCTGGAGATGGTTTAATCAGCTTCGGCAGCTGGGACAAGTGGCGTTTCAGGTCTTCAAAGGCCTTCTGACATGTTTCACTCCATTCGAACTTGGACCCCTTCCTGAGAATCTTGAAGAAGGGGTGGCTTTTCTCAGCGGACCTGGCTATGAATCTACTCAATGCTGTAATCCTTCCATTGAGCGTCTGGAGTTCTTTCACGTTCCTCGGCGGTTGCATGTCCAGTACAGCCTTCACTTTAGCTGGGTTGACTTCTATCCCTCTTTGAGTAACCATGTATCCAAGGAACTTCCCCGATTTCACTCCAAAAGAACACTTGGCTGGGTTTAATTTGATGTCGTTTTCTCGGATTACCTGAAAAATCTCCTCCAGGTCCTCCACGTGTTGATCTGCTCTTACACTCTTAGCCAGCATATCATCCACATAAATCTCCATATTTCTTCCTATTTGTCTTCGAAAAACAGCGTCGACCATTCTTTGGTATGTTGCACCAGCATTGATTAACCCAAACGGCATCCGGACGTAGCCAAATGTTCCGCACGCTGCTATAAAGCATACTTTAGGAACATCAGAGGGGTTTAGCTGGATCTGGTGGTATCCTTGATATGCATCCATCATGCTCAGTAGCTCGAAGCCAGAGGTCGCGTCCACCAACTGGTCTATCCTTGGCAGTGGATAGTGATCTTTAGGGCAAGCCTTGTTGAGGTCTCTGAAGTCGATACACATTCTCCATTTCCCTCCCCCCTTAGGCACTAACACTGTGTTGGAGAGCCATTCTGGGAACTACACCTTCACCACATGTCCTGCCTTTAATAGTTTTTCCACTTCTTCTTTCACAATGCTATTTTTCTCCACTCCGAAGTTTCGTAACTTCTGTTTCACTGGCTTTGCCTTTGGATTAACGTTAAGGCAATGTATAGCTATCTCCGAAGGGATACCTGTCATGTCAACTGGAGAAAATGCAAATATATCGGAATTTCGACGTAATGTAGAGATTACCTTCTCTGTAAGTTCAGGTCCCAATTGGGTGCCTATCTTGGTGGCGAAGCCAATTTTCCCTGGGAAGAGCTCCACATTCATCAGCTCTTCATCTGTTTTAACATTTACTTGCTCAAGTGCCAATCCTTCCATTTTCTTTTTCTTTACCTCCGGGTCGTCTCCTCTTGTCCTCTCCAGGCCCTTGGTTAAAGCCCTGTCCGCCATCTTCACAGATTCTGCGTAGCACTTCCGTGCTTGGTATTGATCTCCTCTTACTTCTCCCACTCCTGTAGCCGTAGGGAATTTCATTTTC
Organism: Galeopsis tetrahit; assembly: GCA_963675135.1. Taxonomy (NCBI): domain Eukaryota; kingdom Viridiplantae; phylum Streptophyta; class Magnoliopsida; order Lamiales; family Lamiaceae; genus Galeopsis; species Galeopsis tetrahit. The sequence continues at coordinate 94,538,824 of OY776119.1, forward strand.
ATATGAAATGTGGAGATGATCGCCTAGAAGAGGTTCAGGCTGGGTCGCCCCATTAATACATTGTATGATGAGGGAATATCCACAATGAGAAATTCCACCAGGTGAACCTTTCGAGCTGGAGCGTCCCCCAATCCTACCTGCAACATTACAGATCCCAAGGGTTGGATGGCACCTCCGGAGAAGCCGTACAAGGAGGTATCCACAGGTCGTAGCTTCACACTCAATTCCATCCTCTTGAAGCATTCAAAAAGCATAATATTAGACGAGCTTCCCGTATCTACAAAGATTCGAGCGACGTCGAAGCCAGCTATGTCGGTAGTGATCACCAAGGCGTCGTTGTGATCTTCTTTACCTCCTTTAACATCCTCCGGCCCAAATCTAATATTGGGCGTCTCTGTCATACGTCCTACTTCTTTCAGTTGACCTCCTTGCCCCGCTTTTAGAGCTCGGACGCTTTGTTTTCTCTTTCGGAAGGAATCCCATCTGCTGGTCCCCCCACAATCATGTGGATTACTCCTCTTTTTGGTGGTGGAGGGGGCATATCTTCGGCCGCTTCCTTGGTCTCCTTTTCTTCCGGTTTCCTTTCATGTTCCTTCCGCTTCTGCCCCCGAGGGCCCTACCTGTCTCTAAATATAAATTCTTTCAGATGCCCTGCCTGGATCATCCTCTCAATCTCGTCTTTCAGGTGGTAACATTGATTCGTGTCATGTCCATACTCATTGTGAAATCTGCAGAATCGATCAGACTTGGGCTTCTGAGGTCCTCGACTTCTGGAATAAGGGAATTTCAAATCAGGGTGATCTCCGGCCACCTCTAGCACTTCGGCAGGCTCAATTCTCAAGGGTGTGTATTTCTCAAACCTCCCACGAGGACCTGACCGGGAACCTCCAGATAGATTGCTGTCTCTCGTTGAGCCGGAGGTCCGAGGGACCTCTGGACTGGAACGTCGGGAGGGGCCTTCTCTTCTTCTCTCTCGATCTTGTGGCCTAACCTCCAGTCTCTTGGCTTTACGAACCTCCTCCAGGGTGAGGTACTTCTCTGCTCTATGTAGCAACTCATCAAAGTTCTTAACCGGCTTCTTAGCCAAGGAGGAGAAGAAGTCTCCATCACGTAATCCATTAGTAAGAGCGTTGATCTTCACCTCCGGAGAGGCTGTAGGGACCTCCAAAGCTGCTTGATTGAACCTCCGGAGAAAAGCTCTCAAACTCTCGTTCTCCCCTTGCCTCAGATTGAAGAGGGTCAAAGTGGCCCGCGGCTGTCTCCGGGCGCTTGCAAACTGATGGAGGAATAACTCACTGAATTCCTCCCAAGATCGGATTGTGTTGGGTTCCAATTGAGTGAACCACTGTTGTGCCGCTTTTGCCAGGGTGGTCAGGAACACCCGGCACTTGATTCCCTCTCCGTAGCGGTGTAATAACGCAGCATTCTCGAACCTTACTAGGTGTTCGTACGGGTCTGTCGTACCGTCGTATTCAAAATTGAGGGGCTTGAAATTGAATGGCAGTTCATCCTGTAGTATGCTAGGAGAGAACTGACATCTAGAAACATACGCGGATCTACTTGCTCGATTGTTCATCTGTCTCCTCATATCCTTCATCTCCTTCTACAGAGCCTGTAGTTGGTCGCTGACTGGCCCTCCGTAGGTATCATCAGTGCTTTCTTCTGCTTCAGGGAGTTCTGTCTCTCGGGGTGCCAAATCTGCATTCCTTCTTGTATTCCGAGGGGGGATGCTTCTTTCTGCTCGGGAGGGCACCTTATCATCTCCTTCTACCCGCATCCCTACTTCTTTGGATAGCACTTGGGAGGCTCCTGGGGTTTCGGGGTAGGTATCTCCACATTTCCTGGTGTAGCTCTGGGGGCTCGATCTCCCTGAGCCGCGAAAGCTCTCTCTACAGCCTGCTTGATGAGGGCATCTAATTGATCGGGAGAAACCAGGAAGGGTTCCGAATTTGGAATGTCCTCCCGTTGGGGATCGGAAGTTCGGATCGCTGGGGCTTCAATGTTCGCCGTTATCCCCTCTTCGATCGGGAGGGGATGGTTTTCGTCACCTAGGCCTACGGCAGGCGTCAGTGGCGAATTTGATCGGGAAGGGGTATGAACTGGATCCTTCCCCCGGTCTCCTTTTGGTGTGGGATCAGTCGTCAGAGGGGGATTCTCCCCTAAAAGAGCCTTCTTTCCCGAAGTAGATGTGACCGTGTTATTTCCACCACCCATTACTCGGACAGATAGAAATTCGTGAGAGAATTTTTCAACTCTTTCCCACAGACGGCGCCAGTTGATGTGCTAAAATTTGCACGGATGGATTGGGGATCCTCAAAGTCGAAGATCTGGATTCCCAAACACCTATAAATAGTCTGTGTGAGCTACTGCCTTCAATATGAACCTCTGGAACCTGCAAAGAACACGCCGGATGAGATCCGGCGCGGACACTCCGATGCCTAAGTCAGTATAGGGCTTTTTAATATATCACAAGGACTTCGAAGTCCTTGATTTAACAAATCAGATTCTCAAAGGATTTTGCAGTGTGAAGTCTTATCGAAAGTAAAAAGTCCAACCTCTAAAATATACCTTACCTTACCTATTTATAGAAGACTTTCTCTTAAGAGGAAGTTAGAGGGTCCTCTTATCTCGGAGTTATCTCTGAGACTGAGCCCTGCTGAGTTGACCGAGCCCTCCATTCTCTTCCTTCCCCAAAGAATCGGGATCACTCCCTCTTAGTGGACCGAATCATCGGGGCTCTCCTACATTCTCGGCTTACCAAGTCATACCAAGACTGAGTCTCCCTGATACTTCTCTCTAGGAGGAGCTCTTTCCAGAAGGACCTCCAGAGGAGCCTCTATATCCAGAGAGCCTTCTTCAATCCAATGTCTTATTCTTTATCTTCTCTTCTATACACGTGTCGACTTTTCATTAGACGACATTTTTAGGCCGCATCAATATATATATATATTCACGAGATATTATTTTATCAATAATATATATATATATATATTAATTCGGAAATATTCGCGGATCTAATCCAACCCATTCTCAATACGGGACGGATTCGACTTGACCCAAAACTCGTGGGGTGGGGCGGGTACCGCGGGTACCGCGGGTCGGGTCAATATTGTCATCTTTTACTTCTGGTCTTTTGTCTTCAGAATTCTCTCAGAGAATCCGTTGAAATCTCTTGTTTTTAGAAGAGATTTTGAATAGTGCTATTTGTTTATATTTTTTAAAGAGAATCCAATAAAATCCATAGAGTATTAAAATTCATAGACTTTTGAATACCTAAAAATTTTTAAAGACTTTTAAAAATGCGAATTGAATACCCTAGACTTTGAAAGTCCAAAAAAATTCTACAGAATCCAAAACCAATACACCCCCTTAAGTTCTTTTTACACCCAACCAAATCACTCAAAATATTTTTATTTAATTGATCTTTTACTTCATGACTAAATTCTTTTTTTTTTTTATGTGTCACATATGTAAATATATAATTCCGGGAGTAATATTTATCCATTAATTTTGTGGCACCAATTGATTAAATACACGGATTAAGACATACGCTATATATCTCATTTTTGTCCAAGACAAAAGCACATGCTCTTGCTCGGAAAAAATCAAACTTGATGGGTCCATAATGCCCCGACCCACTTCCACTTCCCAAGCAATTTTGCATTATTATACTTATTATTTTCCAAACGCACTAATTAATTATTCCTTTTTCATAATTTAATTATACATTTCTCTCCAATACTAATTAGAGAAAGAAAACAATAAGATGGGACCATATATGATCAATAAAAATTAAAATTTGAACTAGAGATTAGTTCAATAATATATCAATTAAATGTAAATTAATTAATCAAAATTCGGTTAGATTCGATTTTATTGCATTCTTAAAATTACGAAATGGCTTGTTTAATTCCCCTAAAAATAAATATTAGGTACATACTAAAGCATGCATATATTAATGTATGAGTATGACCAAAGATATGTGTTGCGTAAAATTAAGCTAAGAGAAAGTTATGTCTTTTGTTTATATATTTTTTCCTATTATTTAATTCCTCATGTAGAAATCTATATCGTCATATATAGCTCCCAAACGTAAGCGTCAATTAGTTATTCAATGATCTCTATCAATCACATGCACTACTCCCTACAAATTAAGTGAAAATTAATTAATCACCTCAATAACGATATAATTAATCAAATTTATAATTTTGATTGGATGTATAAGCAGTGGCGGAGCAAGAAATTTTATGTTGGAGGTGCAATTAACATTACTATAAAAATATAGATAAAAGTTTCAAGTTCATAAAAGTGTTACTCAATATTACAGAGTATTATATTTATAAATTAATCTCATTGGATTAATTTAAAAAATGACTTTCATTTGGTTTCAGAGGCACATTTAATTGTTTCGATTCAAAAGATATGAAACAGTGTCAAAATTACTAAAATATTACTATCATAAAAAAAACACTAATCATTTTTCTTTTTCAAGAATAACATTCAAGTTTTGATTAAAAATGTGTTCACAATCATCATTAATTATGTAGTAATATGTATCTATCAAATATAAATATGTGGAAAAAAAATAATATTTAACACTAAAAATAAATTTAAAATGAAAAAAAAATTCTTGCAGGGAGGAGGAATCGAACCTGGGTGTGGAGGTAAAAAAGTAAAACTTATAAAATTCCACCAAACCACTATGCCAATCTTGTATAATATAATATAATATAATATGACATATATAGTAAATACTCACTCCGTCCCCGAAAAGTTTTCATACTTTCCTTTTTTCTTTGTTTTCCAAAAGTTTGCATACCCCAAAATAGAAATAATCATCACAATCTTCACCCTCACAATATACACATATTTACCCTTCATGCCATTACTTTTGGGACCCACCATATACTCAACTCACCTACTTTATTTACTTTATATATAAAAGTTTATAAAATTACTCCTCAACACTCTCATCATTACATTTTTTTCTTAAATCATGTGTCAAAGATTCCCCGCAAACTTTTCAAAAACGGAGAGAATAACTAATTTATTTAGTGGGGCCCAGTGCCCCGGTCCCATTGTCCCTCCCTCTGTGTATAAGTATAAAGGAAATATTTCTTTTTAAAAAAAAATGAGAATCATAAAATTAAACAGAGATAAAAAAGAAAAGTGAGAATTATAAAATTGAATACAATACTAAGGCAAAGAGAGTGTTCAGTCTTCCCGTATAATACTTGTTGGCTCGTTTCAAAATTCATAACCTTGAACTTAATTTAACTAATTATAAATAAATAGATTAATTACTTTAAAAAAATCTGTGATCGTTTCAAATTCTGTGACCTCGGCGTGATGCTGTGATCACTAATCCGTACTTATGCATTGCTTGTTAGGTGTGTCTACTTAGAGATGAATTCATAGTAAGAATATGTTGATTCATGATGTAACAATGTATGGGTGGAGTACCTTGAACTCAAAAATATATTGATGAATGCTTTTTTACTGCTAAAAATAAAATAAAAAATGAAACAATCTCTCTCTATATATAAATTAATTGGTTCTAATAAACAATGAAATATTGGGTGGAGGTGTAGCTTTCAACCTTAGCCGACGTTGACTACCATCGCCACGGCCATGTGCCGCAATAATATATAGATTTGATATCAAACTCATAATAGTCTATTTCTTTTTTTTCGAAAAGTTTATTACTATTTCATTTTACTTTACGGTTTACCCTCAAATTACAAGGGATTGACATGAATGGGCTACAATACCTTTTAACTTTCTACTTTACTCATTCACTTTATATATACATAAACTATATTATATTATTCATTAAATTATGTGCCAAGAGAAGTAAACATAATTATAAAATTAGACGAAGAGAATATTATTCATTTCATTGTATTTACTTAATTAATTAACACTAGTTCAAGAGAAATAAAATATATAACATATCTCACCTTGTATTAGGAATATTATCTTGGCCCCCAAGTTATCTTGATCCACAAGTTAGCTTTCTTGTATAAAGCTCATTATGTAGTCTATTTATACTTATTCTCATTATTAATAAAATAATCTTTTCATTCATACATTCTCTACATGGTATCAAGAGTTTCTTCAGGCTAACGCCTCTTTTTCGATCCTCACGATCACACCTTCATCTCTGAGATGTAGGAATATTTTTGATTTTTTTTTTTCAGGCCAACGCCTCTTTTTCGATCCTCACGATCACACCTCTATCTCCTAGATTCAGGAATATTTTCCCATCTCCCAGATCCTATTTTTTTTTTCTTCTTCAGGCTAACACCTCTTTTTAATCCTCACGATCACACCTCCATCTCCGAGATGTAGGAATATTTTCACATCTCCTAGATCCGATTTTTTTTTCAGTCCAACGCCTCTTTTTCGATCCTCACGATCACACCTCTATCTCCGAGATTCAGGAATATTTTCCCATCTCCCATATCCTATTTTTTTTCTTCTTCAGGCTAACGCCTCTTTTTCGATCCTCGCTCGATCCTCGCGGTCACACCTCCATCTCCGAGATTTAGGAATATTTTCCCATCTCCCAGATCCTATTTTTTTTTCTTCTTCAGGCTACCGCCTCTTTTTCGATCCTCACGATCACACCTCCTATTTTTTTTTTTTTTTGTTCTACCTTTTCAAGATTAGATCTATTTGATATATTCTTCATTAAACCAAAAAAAAAAAAAAAATCCACACACATCCCTCCATGCATCAACTCCTTCTTTTGTTCGCCTTCGATACTAAGGCTTATGCCTCGTTTATCTTTCTTTACTAATCTTAGGATCACCAAAATACACCAAGATTTGGTTAGCAATCCTGCTTTCTCCTCAAGTTGTTGCATACGCCCAAGAGGTTCGGTCTCTTCTGCAACAACTCATCAAGAATGAGACCACGTTCTTCCAAACCCAAGAAGATGAATCTTTCTCTTCTCCTCAAGTTGTTGCATACGCCCAAGAGGTTCACTCTCTTCTGCAACAACTCATTAAGAACGAGACCACGTTCTTCCAAACCCAAGAAGATGAATCTCCCTCTTCTCCTCAAGTTGTTGCATACGCCCAAGAGCTTCACCCTCTTCTGCAACAACTCATCAAGAACGAGACCACGTTCTTCTAAACCCAAGAAGATGAATCTTCTTCTTCTTCTCCTCAAGTTGTTGCATACGCCCAAGAGCTTCGCCCTCTTCTCACAGTAGATCATGTGTCTTCTGCCGATCCCGTCCTCGTCTTCAACCACTTGTGAACAAGATTGGAATCACCAATGGTGCTTCATCTTGAGGGGGCGTATTAGGAATATTATGTATATCTTGGCCCACAAGTTACTGTATTAGGAATATTATGTATATCTTGGCCCCCAAGTTATCTTGGTCCACAAGTTAGCTAGCTTTCTTGTATAAAGCTCATTATGTAGTCTATTTATACTTATTCTCATTATTAATAAAATAATTTTTCCATTCATACATTCTCTACACTTGTACCCAAAATAATAATAATAATAAATAAAAAAATAATAATTGTATGGCACAGACGAGGTGATTGAAGGATAGGGTAGACCAAAAATAATTGGTGATATAAAACAATTGAAATTGTGTTTGAGCTAATTTTGTCATATGTAACTACTTATACGATATTCAAGAAATGGAATATTATTATTATTAGAAAAGTGTAATTTGATTAATTAAATTAATTGTTGGGGACAATAGTAACGTGAATGTCCATGTCAGTCACGGAGGTTGAGGTATAGTATCAATAAAGTGCATAGACATGAAATAGATAAGCTATAGACTGTGACTACCTATTACTTCCTCTCTTGCAAGATTTTGTTTTGCACACTTTGACCGTCATAATTTTTAAGAAAATTGAATAAAGTGGTTGGTGATATAAGATAAATAATGAGTATTTTAAGTGATTTAATGAGGTTTAAAGTTGATTTGATTAGGTGTAAAGTAAAATGTATGTAAAAAATGAGTGATAATTTTGAAAATAAAATGACGTTGGAAGGGTATTAGTTTTACAAGTAATGAAGATAATCATGAGACGGAAGAGTACTTCATTTTGTTTATAGTACATACTAATATATTGGTTTTTTTTTTTTTCAAGTGGACAGTAAGATTATTCTTCTGAATTAATCGAACTTTAAACTGAATAACAAATACATCAAAAATATATTCACGTAGATTCTTCATCTTATTAATGAGAATGTATCATGTATGAAAATAGAGCAACGGAGTCATACTATAGTGTCACGAACAAATTCCAAAAAATCACATTGTTTTTCGAAATGAAATCTCACTGTTCGATGAATGCATTGGACTCCCAAAAAAGCTGAAGATCACTTCGGATTTATAACTAAGTTTATTTATCCTAATTTAGCTTTGACAATTTTTTTAAAAGGATTACAAATTATACAATATCGATATAACAAAATTAATGACTAAAACGCATCAAAAATTACATAGGTGCATTGCGAAAAAGAAATAATGTCGATCGAAGAGCTCGCCTGCACCTATGCCGCTTTGGCTCTTCACGATGATGGCATCGTTGTTATTGTAACATCTCTTATGCTAAAATCTACATTTATTTACGGAGTAAATTTAATTTAATTTATCGTTTTATTTTAGACCAAGAAAGTAACACGCTTTTGAAATAGGCGAATTTGTTAGTGAAATCGTACTGGCCCAACCTCTTGCCAAGTTATGTTTTATTGTCCTGAAATTTTATTATGTTATTATTATTTTGAAGGTGTTTTTTTTTGTTATAAAAATTTCGGGCTATTTTAATCCGTTGCTCCGATAGTTCGATTAGGGTTAGACTGTGCCTCATATTTCCAGATCCGGTAGGACAGTCTGACGGATACGTGCGATTTGATCTGACTCATTTGACAGCCCTATAATGGTGGTGGCGGAGTTGGAAGAGGACGGTAGCTTTTAGGCCAAACTATTCTAAAGTTTTATCTCTTGTGGTTAGAAATTAGGTTTTTTTTTTTTTTTTTCCATACATAACTTTGGAAACGAAGAGTTTAAGCCTTTAAGGGCTACTGGGCTAAATTATTTATAGAAGATGGGCTGGGTTTCAAGGCCTACGAACAAAAGGCCATTAAATTATTTTTGGTAAATAGGAACTCAAGGTAGTTCAATTCAAAAAAATTTAAATAGTTAAGAGCCTTGTTAAATATATATATATATATATATATATATATATATATAGTGAGACAATGTTGAAGAAAAAATAAAATCGAGTTCATCTAATTTTTCATAATTTAAAGATAAAAAAAAAAAAAAAGACTTGTGTTCATCTCCAATGCTCATATTTGAACCTATCATGCTCTTACTAGTTCACTTCGAACATGAAAACATTCTTACGCCTTTTCATGTAGAAATGCCAGAAATATAATAAAATAAATATGTATTTGAGTCTTAAATTGATAATGTCTATCTTTTGAATTTCATGGATAGATTTTAAATTGATAGAAAAAAAAAATCCAAAATTGATAGTTCATATGAAAAAATTTCATAAAATTCGAACCTTTGTAAAGAGGTTGGAAATCAATTCATTATAATAATTTTTTTTTTTTTTTTTTTGAGAAGATTGTTTGCTGAAAATTTCATATAAACTGTTACTTTTTAATTTCATATGAACTACTGTAATATTTTGATTATATCATTAAAATATTTATTACAGTACTATTTTTCCATGAAAGTTGCTTTCGTGAAAGTAAAGAAAATATTGTTGGAATCAAAGTTGCACTTGTTTGATACAATTGATATGCAGAAGTGTTGCTCATTAAAAAATATCAAAGAGTTCTTTTCCAAACTAAACTGTTCCGCAGATTTTCGGGCCCGAGAGAAACACGCACCCCCAATGGGCCACAAGTTGGGTCGGACAAATGAGCCTGACCTAGTCGAATCGATCTATTTGATAACTCTAGATATGCATATTATTTTATATTTAAAATTTTAAATATATTTTAAATTAAAAAAATATATTCATATTTTTTATTTTATTTATTACTAGAATAATTTAATTATATAACGACGTTGCTGTAGAAAGACTCATCTTGCATATCTATTCCCCTGAATCTCTTTTATTAATTTGCTGAATTGGATTTTAGATAATGGTTCTTGTCATACTATAAATTTACCTAATAAGGTAAGTACATTTTAATGTACTTATCGCTGCTGCATATTAAAATCACTCGTAGATGCTAAGTTGCTCACTACATTTGCTACTCAACCCGTGTTTTAACCTTGGAATATTAATGAAAATTGCTCAATATTTATAATATATTGTATATTTAAATTATTTTAAAAAATAAAATTTAAATAAAAAATTGGAGAAATAGAATTGTTTTAATAACATATTTACTATTTTTTATTAGCATAATTTAATAATTGAATAAATCCTTAAATAACTATTTAACATTGTATATTTAAATTATTTTAAAAAATAAAATTTAAATAAAAAATTGGAGAAATATAATTGTTTTAATAACATATTTACTATTTTTTATTAGCATAATTTAATAATTGAATAAATCCTTAAATAACTATTAATGTTAAACATGATAAATATTCACCATATATTTAACATAATATCATAATTATTTAAAATCAACTCAATATTAATTATAATGACAGCTAAATAATATCATACATAATGATATTTAAAAATATATCACATCATACAAAATTATGGAGAGGACCACAAATAGCAAAATTAAGGAGACCACAAACATATCATTAAAAAAAAAAAAACTCTTTATGGAGTTATATATAGTGGAATATGATTATCACAAAAACTTATATTCCCTCCGTCCCATATTAATCTCATAGGTAGATGGGCACGAAAATTAAGAAAGTGTAATAATTGATGAAGTTTTGAAAGGTATTTTTGTAAAATTTTATGTATAAAGTAAATAAATGAGTTGACTTTTGTGTATGTGTGGAGATAAAATAATGACATTTGTGTAAAATTGAGGTTATTGTGAGGGTGGAGTTTATAAAGAATTTTCTATTTTAAAGGTGTGAAAGTTATTGTGGAACGTCCCGAAAAGGAAAGTGTAAAAATTATTGTGGAACGGAGGGAGAGAGTACTTTGTATGAAATATGGACAATTAAGGTAAAATGAAACAAATATATACATGTAAAAAAATAAACACATTTTTAAAAACCATCTCAATCAATTAAACATATTTTATATTAAAAATATTTTACACAACTCGCTGCTAAAAAAATAGTCCCTCCGTTTCATGTATTTTTTACACTACTAAATCATTCAGTATTTTTTAAAAAATTTTGCCGGTCAAACCGTGCAAAAAATCCCTGGACGGAGGGAGTAAATGTATTTGATACATTAGTACATATGTTTCAGCTACTAATGGTGAACTGATGTAATATAGATCATGTTACGGGTTGAGTACCCCTTGTACTCGAGTGTGAAATATTCCCTCCGTCTGTCTATAAGTTTTCCATTTTACTATATTTGTTCGTCCGTCTATAAGCTTCTCATACCTTTTTTGGTAAGTACTTTTTCTTACATTTCACTTTATATCTTACTTTTTCTCTCTATCTATCTCCTCTCTCAATCACATGTACTATATCTATTATTTAAACACTTTTCTTAATCTTTGTGTCAAAAAGTAAACACTTTTCTTAATCTTTGTGCCAAAAAGTAACGGAAAGCTTAGAGGCGGACGGAGGGAGTATAACCTTTTACCGTTTAAAAAAAAAAAAAAAAAGTACATACATTATTTTAAAAACACACATTTTTATATGGACATCTAAAAAATGGTGAAATCTGTAATTTTGTCATTCCCAAAGTCAACCAGCCAAACAGACACCACAGTCCACAGACACACTGTCTCCCACGCGCCACCGCTGAGCGTTGCAACTGAACTTTCAACTCTGCTTAACAGCAACGGTCATAACCAAAATTCCCATTCTATCCCTAAAAACCAGCTGAGCCTGAGGATCTGCAGAAAAAACTCTGCAAGTATGCAGAGAAAACAACTTCACAACAGTACCACTAAAATTATTTGCAAAATTATATCCCAATCCGTGACAAAATCCGCATTCACTTTATTTCAATTAAAATATGTATCTAGTATTTCTATTTACCGTATAAAGCTACTCATAAATTTTGAAATTAGAGAATATAATAAAATATGAGAAAATAATTTGTAGTCTGTCCACCAACATATTTTATACATATTTAAAAAAAAAAGATATTTTAATTATAAAAAAGGTATGTGGATTAACGAGTAAAAAATATTATTGTAGATACTCAGTCTTTTTAATAAAATAAAAAATATACTAAAAAATTAACTATTTTAAATAGAAGAGATTAAAGTTTTGGTAATCCTTTAAGTTTGACTAATTTTAAATTTGTTTACGATCGAATACACATTTTGATTTTGGTTCCATAAGTTAGTTCAAATTTTGAATTCACATTTTGATTTTGGTTCCATAAGTTAGTTCAAATTTTGAATTCAGTCAAATTATTTGTCATTGTAGGTAAATGAACCGATCAAATCAATTTTTTATGCATTTTTCTACCCATGAGCAAATTCACGGTTGATTTGAATTGCACACGATCTAAGGATTTGACGGTTCATTTACTTCCAATAACAGGTAATTGGACTGAATTCAAAAATTTGACCAACTTTTGGAACAAAATTAAAATGTGTATTCCATTAGAATCAAATTTTAAATTAGTCCAACTTAAAATATTGAAAAAACTTTAATCCCTAAATAGAATAAGTTGTTACCCAAAAAAAATAAATAGAAATGATCATATTTTTTGTAAATATAGGGAATAAATAAATAAATACTCTCTCCGTCCGCCTATAAGTTTTTCATTTTATCATTTTTGTCCGTCCGTCTATGTTTCTCATACCTTCTTTTTTGGTAAGTACTTTTTATTATACTTCACTTTATATTTTACTTTTTTTCTCTATCTCTCTCCTCTCTTAATTACATCACTTGTATATATATATTATTTAATCACTTTTCTTAATCTTTGTGCAAAAAAGTAACGTGAAGTTTGATTGATGAATGATATTTTTATTGTGAATGACAAAAAGAAAAAGTAGAATAACTTTTTAAGGGGCTTCTCTTTAACTCACCAATAAATTAATCAAGAATTTACTGAAATATTAAATGGGAAGGCAAGTATATCGCCCTTTCTCATTTATTACATTTACTGTTCTACAGCTTTACCACCACCCCAACGCCAAAAACAAGACTTGACGCTGTTTTTATGGCTATGAGGTGCATCTATATTGTATCTATAGCTGAGGCGCAACCACCCTTGTAAGAAAAATACAATCTTTTTTTCTGGGTCTTCCGGAATTTTCGCTTCACAACAATTTATTGCGAACTTCAATGGCTAACAGACAACGTACTAGCGTCATTTTCTTCATTCTGGAGGTTCTTGATTTTCTTCCATTATTTCCAAACTTGTCGTTTTTCACATTGATCCTCTCAATGTACTTCAAAATGGTCTGATTTTCCCATGTGCAAGTTTCTTGGTTTTGGGAAAAATAGCTGGGCTTACACGTTCATACATTTTGTTTTAGTGTGTGTTTTTGTGTTGAGTGATGCTTTGTGTGGTTGAGCTTTCATGTAAAAATGGTGACCACTGGTGCTTACAACTTTTGCTACATTATTCACTGAGAAAAAAGTGCTGGAAATTGTTATTTAGCTCTTGAATAGCCATCACATGGTTGTTGTATTCTCTTTTTTGGTGACACTATTTTAATAGAAAAAAATTGCAGGAAGAATAATGGTAGTATTTACTGCTGCAGGTTGGGAAGTTGAAGGACCACATAGTTTTTCAAGAAAAATCCTATTATCTAGAGGTAATTTATTTATATATGTGTTAGATATAATATCCCCTTTCTATCCAACTACTTCATTGGCTTGGCTTGGATATTCATGTCTAAAACTTCAGGGAGGAAGGGTATTTTTGCTTCTCTTAAAAATCTTGTTTTTGATTGAGTTTCTGTTTTTTATTTTCATTTTTTGCTGCATTTCAGGTTGCTGTCATGACTTCTTTTGTAGTTCCTAAGTATTAAATGTTGCATGGTCTCCTGCAATTTTGTGTTTATTAGTTGTATTAATGGATGGGAGGAGGCATTCTGTTGATCTTCCCATTTCTAGAACCTTGGTTGCACTTAGGAGAGTACGGTCGCTTCGTGATCCATCGACTAATTCTATGAGCAAATTGTCTTCTTTGGTTGATAATTTGAATTGGGAAACAGAGTCTAGTAATGCAATCACTTTAGGATTTGATTATGGTGGCAATTTAGGAAGTAATGACAATGATCATGACTTAAATTATAGCTCAAGATATGTAGGAGGCTTAGTTAGAAATGCACCCTTAAAACGGGAAATGACGTGTTTGAGAGAAGAATCGAGTGGAAGAAAATGCAACGAAGATGGAGAAGTGTTTGAAATTGGCAGTAGGGATTCCTCTAGTCATCCGAATAGAAGATTTCGTGGGAGAGAAAAACGAAAAGGCTGGAATAAGAAGCGGAATAATAGATCGTCTAGAGTTACAGCTGGTGATGTTAAGAGTCCCTTTGTTAGTCCTCGTTTGTCTACAAGCGATGAAATGATGGAAGGGTCAAGTAGTGGGATGTCGTTTTATGGAAACGACAATTTAGGCATGAATAATATCGACTCTGTTGATAGAGGGTGTGGGATAAGCAGCTGTTGGTCAAAACCTCCAAGATTTAGGCTACCAAATCTTCAAACTGATGTGGACGAACGACCCCTTTTGTTAGGGAATGCAGCAGTAATGGAGGAGAGCAACAATAGCAAAGGAAATACTCCTTATTTAGGAACTCCTAGGAGTCTTTCGCAGAAATTTGTGCCTAAATCATTCAAAGAATTGGTGGGGCAAAATGTAATCGTAAAGTCACTTTTGAGTGCAATCTCTAATGGAAGGATAGCTTCTTTATATCTCTTTCACGGTCAACGTGGGATAGGGAAAACATCAGCTGCAAGAATATTCACTGCTGCATTAAATTGTCTTTCGTCTGAGATTGATAAACCATGTGGCTTATGCAAGGAATGTGTGTCGTTCTTCTCTGGAAGGAGTCGGGACATGAAGGAGGTTGATTCAATAGCAATCAATAGTATCACTAGGCTTAGGTCCCTTATTATTGATTCAGAAATCCCCCCGATTTACTCAAGATTTAAGGTCTATATCATCGATGAGTGTCACTTGTTGCGAAAGGAAACATGGGCAACTATTTTGAACAAGATTGAGGAACTTTCTAGATATGTTGTTTTCATTATGGTCTGCCCTGATCTCGATAAGCTCCCGTCTGGTGTTGTATCGAAGTGTCAAAGTTACCATTTTCAAGCTGTGAAAGTTGCTGATGCTGCTAACAGGCTACGTGTGATATGTGAAGAAGAATGTTTTGATTACGATCAAGATGCTTTAAGTTTCATAGCAACGAAGTCGAATGGATCGGTTAGGGATGCAGAGATGATGCTTGATCAGATGAGTTTGCTTTCAAAGAAGATTACGATGCCTTTGGTTTATGAAGTAGTGAGTGTTTAATTTGTTCGTTTTTCTCATTTAAATTATCAGGGAATTTCGGTTTAACTTTATGTTTATATGCAGATTGGAGTTGTCTCCGATGATGAACTGCTCGATTTACTCCAACTAGCATTATCTTCTGATGCTCCAAACATGATAAAAAGGGCAAGGGAGCTAACAAGAACTAGGATAGAACCTTTGCAACTTATATCACAGTTGGCAAATCTCATAATGGACATTCTTTCAGGCAAATGCGAAGGTGTTTCCGAGGTCAGAAGGAAGCTATTTGGACCGCATAACTGTACGTTTTATTATAGCTTCTTTTAGTAATGTTATAGTGTTTGATTCATAACAATATGTTCTTTTCTGTGGATAGCTGAAGCTGATATGCAGCAACTCAGAAACGCACTGAAAACTCTCTCAGAAACCGAGAAGCAACTGAGAACGTCAAAGAATCAGACAACATGGCTAACTGTAGCTCTTCTCCAGCTTAGCTCTGCAGGAGCTTCACATGATACAATTAATCTACAAGGTGATGCTCATTTTCTTGGCAAAAGCTTCTCGTTTCTTAAGAAAAACTCGTTCTGATATCTACTTTCGCAGATGGTGTTTTTCTTGGGTCGTCAAATGGTGAGTGCTTGAAGCATCCGGTATGTGAAAATACCATTCAAGATGACATTGAAACTCTTGAGTTGATTTGGAGTCGAGCCATAGAATTATGTAAATCCGGTTCTCTCAAGAATTTGCTCCAAAAACGAGGCAAGTTGGTATCAGTTCATTTGATCCAAGGTAACAACTTATAATTCCATTTTCTTACAGCTTCTGATATTTGCTTAAAAATTAATCATTGTAACGAGGCGAAATGTATATCATCAGGTGTAGCAGTAGCTGAATTAGAGTTTGATCATTCAAACCACATGTCGAAAGTTGAAAAGTCTTGGAAAGTAATCGCATCTGCACTTCAGCTCGTGCTTGATCATAATGTGGAACTGAGAATCAATCTTTCGAATAATGGTTCAAATACGTTGAAGAAACCGTCTTTCAGCTTGTTCAACTGCTCTCGCAGAGGGACGAATTTCTGTGCAGAATGTGGAAGTAATGTGTCTGAATACTCTTGCTACACTCCTACAACATTCGTAACGAGGGACAGGTGCGATGATACGTGCCCCTCCGAATGTGGATCCCAAATCGTGCATGCATGTTGCCATGCAAGAGAAACAGTCACGAGCATACGGAATAGTGATGGAAATGCTCTCAGCATTGGAGTTAGAACACCCCATAGATCATTACCAGGCAGCATGGAGAGAGAGAATCCATTGGAAGCTGATAAACTCAACAATGAGGTCTCAAGTTCATTGGAATTCAAGCCTAAAAGACAATCAAGGTACAACTTTACGACACTTTTTCGTGGAAATAAAATTAGGAGACTTATACTAACTAGTATGATCGTTTTACGTTGCAGACGAAAAGAGTACTGGAAGTCGTACTGTTGGAGAGCAGCCGTGTTTCCTTTCCGGAAGGTAAAACTCTAGAAGAATTAAAAATGAATCATGAAACTATTTGTAATACTTGTGTATTTGTTGAACTACAGGCTCAAACTCTGCTAGAGAAGAAACTGTACTAGTGTGATCCTTCGTCTATGCTCGACTCTGAAAAAGATCGAACATTGTGCATCCACATTGGTCTCGATTTGAGGATTCACAGTACGAACTAGTGATGGAATCAAATTTTATATCTATAGATGGAAGGGAGATCATATTTAATTTTGGGATGATTTTGTGGGATCTTCAAGACCCATTTTTTCCTTTTGACTAATCATCTCTTACTTGGCATTGTAACCCTTGTACTTGCAACAATTTCAATCTAATGATCTTTATTCTAAAATACTTATTTTATCTCATTTTTGTTCGATATACATAAATCTCTCTTTTTGGAGGGAAAAAAAGGTTCATTTTGAAGATTATTTTGTTATTAGTCATAACTGCGAATAAATAAATAAAGATCATTACATAAAAAGATCAATCGAGAATATTTATTTTAATAAAAATATATATCAATTGCTTTTTTAGAATTTGTGATGCATCAACGTATTAATTGAATTTTGGATTAATTACTATAATTAAAAATAATGGAAATCTATATTTGCAATTTAATGTTTGTCAAGATTTTGATATTGACAAAAATCCCTGAAAAATACAAGATGATTTTATTTAAAATTAAGTACAGGAATACTACTATATTTTATACCGTGGTACAAAAAATATCACTCTTTGTTATTTTCTCAGCGTAAACTACGGAGTAATATTTTTCACTAGATTTTTTTTTTCATTTACAAAACATTTTAGTTTAATATAGAGCTTTTTTACTAATATTATTTTTTGTAAAAAAAAAGAATTTGATTATTTCGACGTAGATTTCATGGTGTAACTAAAAACCCAGAGGGCTTGTAGTTGTTGACGGAGACCCAATTCTTCTCTCCGAGATGGGCGGCGTTCAACAAGACATCCGAATCAGAATCCTTTGTCGGAATCTAGTGATATTGAAGACTGAAGCCGGCCTTCAATGGCTAATCGGCTGCCCATTTTTGTCTTCACTGAGCATCGTCTCCACCCTCCGCTGCATCCGCACTTTCCCTGGCAATCCTGATATAGCTACGGAATCGGGTAAATTCACACTTCTACTCGAAATTTTGGATTGGAATTCATCTTTTGGGTTGTTAACAGCAAATGTAGCGTTTTGGTGGAACTAATTGAAATTTCTTCTCTCTTTTTGTTTGTGTGTATTTGTGATTTTTCATGTTGTTTGTTTTTTGTTGGTGCAAGTCTTTACGTATCATATGTCACAATGGGTAAAATGTCCTTTGATGGCATTCTTGTTGTTCACATATTAGATAATTAAGTGCGATAGATCATTGGATAACTCGTAACTGTGCCAGCTTTCTTGTTTTAGATTATTGGGTAAAATTCAATATCCTTTTTCGATTTTACATCAAAATGACTAACATGGTGATGATGGCCAATTGGGGTTTTATGGGATGGGGATTTAACACTTCTTGAAACATTAGCCAGTCCTAAAACTTTGTGGCATACGTTTGCTTGTCTGACAGATGAAATCAGGAGTCTACTCCCGTCAGGTTTTGAAGTAATTGGGGCATTGGTTGTTCATTACGAGAATGATGAGAAGGTAGAAAAACTTGTGGGTGATGCTATTTCAACAGTTAGACGTTTTAGGAAGGCCAACTATGGCAATGACAATGAAGATCAGGTGTTGATTGGAGCCATGTTGGAGCTGAAGAATGGCTGTAGTGAGCGAGATATCCAGTTTTTTGTATCGAGGGCAGGCAAACCATATAATTTAGATAGAGTGAACGCTGTCATTTATGAAGATCAGCCTGAGAAGAAATTTTGGGAGAAAGGTTGTTTAATTCGGTGCGAACTTCCTCTGAAGCTGCCTCTATATTATGCATTGGAAAATCCTAAAGGTGAAGTTAATTCTCTTTCCTCCTGAAATTTGCTTTCATGAGTAGTCCAGTGATCGTGAAATTACTTCAGTACTATTATTATCTTCCTAATCATGGCGATAAATTGCAATTAAGCAGCCCAATATTATTTTAATTCAAATGTAATAGTAAATTTTATCCATGTTAATGACATTGAAGTTTGACAATAATTTCACATTTTCATTCAATTTGTTCATAAACCTGAAGAAAGAACAAGAAACTAGCATGCTGCCATGCTTAAAGGTTTATGAACAATGGTAATCAGTTATTGCATTTTATTTATTTTCTCAGATCTGGAAGGTGCGTATGAGCTAGCTATTAAGGCTGTGGAAAAAAAACTTGGAGATCCACAAGTTGCATACATCATTGAAGCCCAAAATAAACCTTCATCTGGTGGACCTGAACCTGTCATTCTTCATGGAGGAGAGTTGGATCTCCCAGCTGAGAAGCTTCCAGAAAATGCAGTTGTACTTGAAACAGATGAAGATTACCTTTTGAGATCTCGTGCATGTTCATACTTTTTCTCAGAAACCAAAAATAATACTTCATTTAACTCTGTGGAGGAGGTAATGTCTTTTTCTTGATATTGATTATTTTACTAATGATCTTGAGTCTTTGATGAACACTTATTCTTTTTATTTTTTTTGCTTAGGATGCAGATAAAATTCTAGTCAGTGTCATGTTTAATAGGTCAAAATGTGATTTTCAACCTTCTGCACCAATTGCTGAATATTATCCAGGTATAAGAATTGCAGTTAATATTTTTTTATTTTTTTTAATAGCAGAGCAGGGTACTGGCAATCTTCTTTGTCCTGGTTTTGCTTGATAAATACCGATATTTTGGCTTACAGAATCCTTCTTAATTGTATCTTAACCTTTTTTCCAGCACTGGGAGAAGCTAAACTGGTGGTTATAAATCATAAACTTGAAGTGTTATCCTATGCTCCAAAAAATCTATTGTTGACACATATGATTTCAAAATTAATCATCCCTGGATTAGTTAATCAGATACACTCATTAAAGAAGAAGATCTTGACAGATCTTATGAAACAGCATCGACAGGTTAGATGGTCATATTCTACTCTGATATTCTTGGTCTGTGAGAACCTTCTTTGAGAGTTTATTCTACGTATACCATTTTTCCCCAAAAGCGGATACCGTATAGGTCCATAGGATGCTATTTCAAGCAAATAAACACAGAGTAATAAGAACTGTGGTGTGCGTTTATTTACGTTCTCTCTCTCTCTCTCACGTATATGTTTATGTCAAGTGCATGTAAAAACCCAGAGAGGTTTGATGTTGCTGGTAATCAGTGCATAGTTCTTGATTTATAAATTACCACATGAAACATTCTCACTGGCTCCATTTGGATTTTTCTTTGAGTGTTTCTATTTATGTTTTTTCCTTGTTCACAAGAGTGCTCTACTATTCTGCAGCTACGGCCATACCACTTCATGCCTCCCGGCATTCTACATCCAATCACTATTATATATGAGCTTACCTACGGGGAGGCACAAGCAGAACAAGGTAGCCTATATTTTAAGTTTACCAAACCCAGTGTGGCCAGAAGAATATTATGACTTATCTTAAGATTTCCAATTTAGCTAGTTAACCATCAAAGTTATCACATATGTACGGGCTCCGACTTTCCATGGTTTACCAAACACAGTATGGCCTCCCATTTTAACCTTATATTTATTGAGATTTGAAAGATGGAAGGATCACATAGATATATTATGTGTCTAGTGCCTGCTGAAATTCTTTTCAGAGTCATAATAGAATGTACTGGTCTATTATTTAAGACTGCAGTGGCCCAAATGTAGAATTCGTTATTCTTACAATGAGAATGAAAAATATAATTCGCACTCCAGGTTAAATGTGCTAGTTCTGATCAAATGCCTAAAGAATTATCCAAGAAATACACAGCATTTGTTTCATTCTATATGGGTTTGATAATATTGGTTATCTGAAAACCTTGAATTTTGCAGTTGAATATCGGAGATCCCTTCACTGGAGACTAGGGCTGCCTTTTGATCGCCCTGTTATGAGGATTGCTAATGCAATAGATTTATTTTCGATAAAGGACAGTGCAAGGGACAAACCAAATCCAAAAGGTAAACATATAATTTCATGTAGACATTCAAATTTTTATTGTTGCTTTTGTTTGTTTGGATTGGAGTACTTGTTTGACTGTTGATTTTATTGTTTATATTAGGCTCCTCTTTGCTCAGAGATGTTCATCATGGTATTCCAAGCAGCGGGGGTAATTATTATTGTTAACTTTACATGTGCACTATGTTTTTCCATTCTTACTCAATCTAATTTTTTTTCTGATTACCTTGCCTTCTTGGCGCTGATGTACCACAATCATAATGATTATGCAGTATCCGGTGGCCATGTCTCTCTAATTCAAGGTTCTTATGAGTATCATCATTACCTCCAAGATGGATTTGATGATTCGGTAATACAAATACACTCTTGCAAGTTATTACTTATTGTTTAGGCCAAACATGTATATTTGTTTAGGCAGTCATTTTCCTTTCTCTATATTGAGGTGATAAAGTTTTTCTTTCAAGTTGTTGAATTGACTGTTTTAGCGGGTTGTATCCATTTTCAATATATTAGTACTTGAGAATGTTACTGGCAAATTTGTGAGTTAATCAAACAGTTGAAGGCCACTTTGGAATTAACCTCACATTTTGCTTGATTTATAAATTGTTGAGGGGGCCCTATGTTTGTTAAATGCAGTTATGCAAGTAAATACAGCTGAGTTATTGAAATTGAAACTGTTTGATGTGTAGCATTTATATGATGGTCACCTTTAAATGAATACATGTGGCCTGAGATTACTACAAAATTCTTTTTCATACTGTGATTAACGATATTAATTAATGTGGCAGGGCTGGGGTTGTGCTTATCGATCTCTGCAAACTATCATTTCATGGTTCAGACAACAACACTATTCTACCATTGATGTCCCTACGCACAGGTACTTTTTTCACGGAGTATACGAATTGCATCCTACATTCCGTTCCTCTCCTATGTCAAACTTCAGTTTCAAGGGCAAGCATCATTCTCAATCGCACCTTTTAAAACTGGAGGAAATTTTCTCTCAATCGAAAGGTTGGTTTAGCAAATGATTTGATTGATGCATAATTTTTCCAGGAGTGCTGAAAAAACTGGGATATATCTGAAATCCTTGCCTAAATTTTTAGTTTATACTGTAATATTTATTGGTGTTTTATCCCATATTGGAAATTACGAGAGAAACTTCTTTCCCATATTTTTTCCCTTCATTTAGTTGCATATAGTTTTAGAGTAACACTTGAATGCACTAGTTCCACGTGCAAGTTGCAACTGGTGCATAACTAATACTGTTCAAGTAACACAACTAATACTGACCAACTAATACCTTTAAGTAAAACAACTAATACCATTTTAATATGCACTTGAGTTGCAACTGATACATAGAAGTATTTGTCATAGTTTTAACAAATTTTGCTCCCAAAATTTAAAGTAGTATTGTATTTCAGAGAAATACAGCAAGCACTGGTTGAGATTGGTGATAAGGACCCTTCATTCATTGGGTCACGCGAATGGATCGGGGCTATTGAGTTAAGTTTTGTTTTGGACAAGCTACTTGGGGTAAGTGTTTATCTTCTGCTTCTTTCTTTTGTTAGCGTTTGATTAATTTACATATTTGCTTGGTTTTCTATGTCAATATGAACTTGCATATGGGTATTTTATTTCAAGAATTCCGACCAATAAATTTTTAACGTTAACAGGTAACTTGCAAAGTCATTAATGTAAGGTCCGGATCTGAGCTTCCAGAAAAATGTCGGGAACTTGCATTGCATTTCGAGACACAAGGAACACCCATCATGATCGGTTAGACATTAAAATTTTTGGAGTATTTTGTTACGAGTTGGCATATGATCATCTGAAAACGACCTAGGATGTAAGTTTATTTTGTATTTACAGGTGGAGGGGTCCTAGCGTACACTCTTTTGGGGGTTGATTACAACGATACAAGTGGAGACTGTGCGTTTCTTATACTTGACCCTCACTACACAGGCAACGACGACCTTAAAAAGATAGTGAACGGCGGGTGGTGTGGATGGAAGAAAGCTGTGGATAGCAAGGGAAAACATTTCTTCTTGCATGATAAATTCTACAATCTTTTGCTTCCCCTAAGGCCTGATATGGTTTAATGAGCCTTTTAGTTCAGAACTACATTGTTGTTTGTTTGAATTGTTTTAGATCTTTGCATTGAAGGAAGGAAATTGAATATTTTGGAAGATGTAATTGTAATCTAATAGGAATAATTCTTTTTTTTTTTTTTTGAGGGGGCTAATAGGAATAATTCACATGCAAGAAAACCAAATACTAATATACTGTAGTAGCTATGTAAGATTTGCAAATTTTTACAATCTTCCAAAAAGAAATTTGCAATATTTAGAGGGTAAAATATTCATTAATTGTTTGAATATTAGTACATTTTAAAATGATATTAATTGATTTACTACAATGTATTAATTGATTTTTATTGGCATGTGCAACTGGTGTACTATATGAGAGATTTGTGTGTTGATGTGAAACTGTCCCAAATAAAAAATCAAAACTGGAATTCATTTTATTTATATTTGAATTACACTTGTGTGAATTGTATGGTGTAATTATTGCAATTTTAACATGATTCTAATTTAACAAACAGTCCTCCTCATTCTTCCGCGAGATTTCTCTCTTCCCATAGAGAGTTTTCTTGAAATCTGGGGTTTTCTTGGAAACCTTTTGCACCGCATCGTTTTTCGTTCCTTTTTC
The DNA here is from genome assembly GCA_963675135.1 of Galeopsis tetrahit. NCBI lineage: Eukaryota > Viridiplantae > Streptophyta > Magnoliopsida > Lamiales > Lamiaceae > Galeopsis > Galeopsis tetrahit. The sequence continues at coordinate 94,562,716 of OY776119.1, forward strand.
CCCAATCTGTGTTTTGCTTTTTCTTGGTTTATGGAGAATTCTTTTCTTTTTATGTTGGGCTTAGTGTGTATTGGCCATTAAAAATCTTCTAATCATTAGATTTTGGGCGAGGAAGTTTTCTGATTCAGAGACCGCAGGCTACTCGCGCACACATTGGGGGTAAGATGTGGCTTCATCATTCTTCTAGGAGACAATTTTTGAGAAGAAGAACGAGGATTGGTCGAAGGAAATACGGGGGATTTTCCCTCTCTCACAATCATGATTTGGTGGATTTTGCTGGTTTTGCGTTTGTGGTTTTATTTTTACCACCGACGGTTCGTTTATCCTCCTTTATATATTGGGTGGAAGGCTTCATTCCATACTCACTCTTACACAGAAATTCTCCTCTCTACATACATTTCCCCCTTTTCTTTTCTATGGCGGATTCTATCAACCAAATGATGGAAAACTTTCGGATTTCCCAAAGAGAAACAACACATCTGGTGGCGCAACGAACTGATTTGGCGATTCCACAGAACACGATTGTTTTGAGATTTGTGGCGAGGAGACCAATTACTATTGCTGAACTGAAGGAGATCCTTGGTAGAGCATGGCAGATGCGTACTCCGTTGAGGATTGTGGGCGTTGGTGAGGGGCTTTTTCTTCTTACATTTGACACTGTTGCTAAAATAAATGAGGTGTTGCTTGAACAACCTTGGAATGTTAGGAGATCTCTGGTGGTGCTGGAAAGGTTGCATGGGGGTGAAAGGTTGTCCCAACTTAAACTAAACTTTGTCCCGTTTTGGATCCAGGTTCATGGTCTTCAACTGTTTGCCATGAGTAAAATTTTAGGTCTAAAAATTGGCAGTATTGTGGGTGAAGTTGTAGAGGTCGACGTTAAGGAAGGTGAGGTAGCGTGGGGGGAGTGCCTTCGGATTAGGGTGTTATTGGATGTCTCGAAGCCTCTTTGTAGGTTTTTCTATATTACGGTGGAGGACGAACCAATCACGGCGGTGTTTAAATATGAGCGTCTGTCGGGTTTTTGTACAATGTGTGGGATGCTGGATCATTCGGAAAAAGAGTGTTTGCTTGCTTATGGTAAGTCTGATGAATGGTGTAAGGAACATCGTTTTTTTCCTTTGTGGCTACAAGCGAATAAGAAGAAGAGCCCAACAAATGATGAGCCGGCCAGTTTTTTCCAACTTCTTCAGCTTGGGGATGGGGAGTTGACCAATCGGCCTTTTCAACCAGATGAGGAGGCTCGTCGACTTGAAAAAGGGAAGGCGGTGGCAGTGGATAATGAAGAGGTGGAAACTCGACTGGAGATAGGCCCACAGAAAAGACAGACAGTTCGTCGTTTTGAGGAGCTTCTACCCGAAAATGGTGGTTTGGAAGAGGGGCGGTGTAGTCGAATGCCAAACCAGCTGGGTCGTTTGGACCCAAGAACAGGTAAGTATCTAGAACCTATTTCTTTTTCTGTTCCTATGGGCTCTCAACACTGTTTTCTGAAGGAACCTTTGAATGGGGTGGAAAATGGATGTGATTATCGGGTGGTTCATTTTGTGGGGAGAGACCTTAGCACTTCTTACCATTCTTCTTATGTGGAGATCATCTATGAAGGAGAAGAGCCTTTTATGCCAGTCTATGAGACGACAGCTCTACCTACACATGCAGTCCCAGAAACTGAACAGGCCACTCAAGACAAGGACATTCCGGTGCAGGCTGATTCGGCTAATAGCTATGTGGCTCCGTATAAGAAGCGGCCAAGGGAGGATGGTTCAGGTGCAGTCATGGAGTTTTGGGGAGATGGAAAAGGATGGTCTGAAGGTGAGATAGTGAAAGATGTGGCTGATAATTACAAGCAGGCAAGGAGCATGTTTGAATCGTACGGAGCACCACTTGTGATTCGGGATACGGCGGAGGCTGAAGTGAATCAGCCCCGCCATGGAAAATGATAATAATTTGTTGGAATGCCCGAGGGGTTCGTGGAGCTCGGGCATTCAATAATATTAGTCGTTTAGTTTTTAAATTTCGTCCTTCTGTTTTGTTTGTTTCAGAATCTAGATGTTCCTCGGCAAGAGCCGATCTTTTGAAGTCCAGACTTGGTTTTAATTTTTGCTTTTCTGTTAATGCAAAGGGATATTCTGGGGGTTTGTTGATGTTTTGGAAGAATGTTGTGCTTGATATAAATTCTTACTCCTCTGCACATATTGATTGTTTGTTGTCTTCCCATAATTCTAAATGGAGGTTTACGGGGTTTCAAGGTAATCCGAAATTAGAGGACCGTAAGTTTTCTTGGGAACTGCTTAATCGACTTGGGAGTTTCTCTCAATATGCAAACAAAGCTTGGCTTGTGGGTGGGGATTTTAATGAAACTTTGTTTCATTCTGAGAAACGAGGGGGTGTTAGAAAACCATTATCAAGGTTATTGAACTTTCAAGATGCCCTTAATCACAATGGTTTAATAAATTTAAAGGTTAATGATCCAAGATTTACATAGATGAATAAGAGAAGTGGACTGGATCTAATTCAAGAGAAACTTGATAGATTTGTTGCTACTAATGAATGGATTAAACTTTTTCCAGCCTATGAAGTTAAAGTGTTGGATTTCATGGGGTCGGATCATCGACCTCTTTTAATCACATGTGATATAAACAATGGTGCTGTTCTTGATAATCCGAAAATGGGTTTTCGTTTTGAGAATCATTGGATTAAGGAACCTGATTTTAAAAACATGGTTGGTAAAGTATGGGCTGTAAAAGGGCTTATTTCGGATCTACCAGTTTCTTTGAAGCATTGTGGTGAATCGATTAAAAGATGGGCAATTCAGAAAGGTGGTTATTTGACAAACCGTATTGGTCATATTCAAAATCAAATTAAGGTGGAAGTAGATAATGAGGATAACATTCCGGATGTTCCAAGATTGAAGACTTTCGAGAAAGAATTAGATAACTTGCATTCACAAGAGGAATGGTATTGGAAACAGCGTTCTCGGGTTTCTTGGATTAAAGAAGGTGATCGAAACACTAAATTTTTTCATAGTAGGACCAATCAAAGAAAATGTACAAATCGTATTTCCAAAATTCAAAATGATTCTAGAGAATGGGTGCATAATCACTATGGAATCAAGCGGTGTTTTGTCAACTATTTTGAGCATATTTTCAAGTCATGCAACCCTAGTTTGCAAGTGCTTCACGAGGCAACAAATGAAATGAACAGACGGCTTTCTATTGAACAGGTAAGATTGCTTGATGTTGCGTTTTCTAGGGAAGAGGTAAATAAAGCTATCAAAGATCTTAACCCCTGGAAGGCTGCTGGACCAGATGGATTTCCAGCCTCGTTTTGTCAAGTCAATTGGAGTACGATTGGGGAGGAGGTGAGTGAGCAGATCTTGCTGCATTTGAATAGTGCAAAACCTTTAAATTCCTGGAACAATACTACAATTGTTCTCATTCCCAAGGTTAAGAATCCGGTCAATGTGCTTCAGTTTCGGCCTATAAGCTTATGCAATGTTAGTTATCGGATCCTCTCTCGAGTCATTACGAATCGTTTGAAGGTTGTTATGAATGATATTATTGATCTTTCTCAAAGTGCTTTTGTCTCTGGTAGGCTTATTTCGGATAATATTTTAATTGCCTTTGAATGCCTACATTGGATTCGATCTTCTAAAAGCTGTGAAGGTTATGCTGCACTAAAACTAGATATGAGCAAGGCATATGATCGAGTGGAATGGCCTTTTTTGCTACATGTTATGAAGAAGATGGGTTTTCCTGATAAATGGACACAGCTTATTTACAAATGTATCTCATCGGTTTCTTATGAGGTGTGTGTAAATGGCTCAACTTCTGAACCTTTTAAACCCTCGAGAGGTCTCCGCCAAGGTGATCCGCTCTCTCCATTTTTATTTGTCATTTGTGCCCAAGCGTTTTCATCTCTTATTCAGGCTGCTATGAGGAGATATGCTTTTTCCGGAGTTCGGATTGCAAGAAATGCTCCATCTATTTCTCATTTATTCTTTGCAGATGATAGTTTGATCTTCTTGAAAGCTACGCGACATGAGGCTGAGATTTTAAAGGAGTGTATTCGCTTGTATGAAACTGCCTCAGGTCAATTGATTAATTTTGAGAAATCTGCCATTACTTTCAGCCCTCTTACTAAAACGGTAAATCGAGATATTGTGAAGCAAGTTTTAGGTGTTCGATCAACAAATGGCCATGATATTTATTTGGGTTTGCCTACTTTTTCAATTCGAGCAAAGCGTCACCAATTTGGTTATTTGGTGGATCGGGCAAAGCAGAAAATCAATTCTTGGAGTCATAAACAATTCTCGGAAGGTGGAAAAGAAGTTCTCATTAAGTCTGTCCTACAAGTTGTTCCATGTTATGCTATGTCATGTTTTAGGATTCCAACGTCGATTTGTATGGATTTGGAAAGGATGACTGCAAACTTCTGGTGGGGTACAAAAGAGGAACATAATAAACTCCATTGGCATAAATGGAGTGAGTTATGTAAATCGAGAGAAGCTGGTGGATTAGGTTTTCTGGTTATGTTTAATAAGGCACTTTTGGCTAAGCAGGTGTGGCAGATTTTGATTCGTTCTGATTCTCTTGTGGGAAGAATTTTTAAAGCAAAATACTTCAAACAAACGGATATTTTAAATGCTCATCTGGGGTCAAATCCATCGTTTGTGTGGAGGTCTTTGATGTGGAGTAAAGATGTATTAGAGAAGGGCATTAGATGGCGAATCGGGAATGGAATGTGAGTGCACATTTTTAAGGATAGATGGGTTGCGGGTGTTGAAAATGGCTTAATAAAATCAAGAGTTGCTAGTGCGTCTTCAGTTGGTCGTTTCATTTTGCCATTATCGGAATGGAATGTGGATTTAGTGAGTCAGGCTTTTTGGCCTAACGAAGTTGAGGCGATTCTTAAGATTCCTATTCTTGGTAATGGGCAACCGGATCAACAATTCTGGCCTGAAGATGCATCTGGAAATTATTCTGTGGCCTCGGGGTACAGGTTATTAGATAGAATGTCCCTTCAGATAAGAAGAAATTCTTTGCCAAGCTCATCTGGAAGTAACCATGGTAAGTTGTTATGGAATCATTTGTGGAAATTAAGAATTCCGTCAAAAGTTCGTATTTTTGGATGGAAAATCTTGAATGATTCAATCGCAGCAGAAGGTAATTTGGCTAAGCACCATGTGCCTATTTCTTCTTCATGCTTGTGTTGTGGTGCTTTTCTTGCAGATACGATGCATGTCCTCTTTCATTGTGTGTTTGCCAAACGCGTATGGAAGGATCAAGGTTTATGGGAACAAGTAAAAAGAGTAAACAAAGGTTCAGTTTTTTAGCTTTTGTATGCTCTTAAGGAAAGTGTTGATCAGAAGTTCTTCTCTTTATTCCTTATCATTGCATGGGCTATTTGGAGGGAGAGATGTAGTTGGTTACATTCGAATGAGATTGATAAGCAGCCAAGGGCATATTTGAAAGTTTTTAAAGTGCAATGGGCAATTGACTATTGGGATGATTTTCAAAACATGGGCTGGTTGGAAGCAGATAAAAATTTGGGCATTTCTAGGGGTAAAAAAGAAGGATTTATACAGCATAATCAAGGTACCTTTTTTTTTCTGATGCATCTTTTAATATTGAAAAGAACTTTTTTGCTGTTGGTTTTGTGGTATTTGATCTTAGGGGTTGTGCTGTGTTGGCTGGAGGAGAACGTATTATCAACCCAGGATCTGTTGTTGCAGCAGAACTCATTGCGGCTAAAAAAGGAATAGAATGTTGCATTCGACATAAGATTCAAATCTCAAGTCTCAGAATGGATTCTGCAAACTCAATTGGGGCCATTACTGCTTCTTTATGTTTTGATGGTCGGAGAATGAGTTGGTTAAAGAGATTAGGAAATCATTGTAAATGCTCTTGATTTGGGATTGTGATGTTATACCTAGAGATAACAATCAAGCAGCACATATGATGACCCAGAAAGCTTGGAATTTTTCAGCACCTTACGATTGAATTGAAAAAGATATTTCTCAATATATTAAGGAGATATGTTATCTTTAAATTTTATACCCTCCTTGTATATTTTCAAAAAAAAAAAACATGATTCTAATTTGATTGGAAATTTAATTGAATAATTGATGATAGGTATACAATTCAATTATATTTAATAATTTACCTTACATATTTTGAGTAAGAACCTTTAAGATGCAATTAAATTAATTAATTCTTTTTAAAATGATATTCTTGGAGGTTTTGGAGAGGTATTTCGGATTCCCACACTATACTATACTGTAAATTGCTGCTACTCTAGCTCCACCACCACTCATGGCGGCTCCGGTAATCCACCGCCGATGTTACACCTCCACTTCTTATGCCTTCCCTTATCGGAACAACCCCCATCCTCTCAAACCCAGCTTCTACGTATCACCAAAACCACCCTTAAACCCTAACAAAACCTTTATATCCATTTCATTTCTCACAGTTTCTCCTAAAAAAACCCGCAGAAATTCTATCCACTTTCCTTCCGCGTCACAGAATCCCGATTCCGAACAAGGAGCGCACGATAACCGCTTTGAAGAAGCAAGAGAAGCCATTGCAGAGTATCTAGAACAAGTTGGAGCTACGAGAGAAGACGCTTATGGAATTTCTCTGAACTGCCCCAACTATTTGAAGATGCTGATTGACGGCGTTGACGACCTCGACGACTGGAATTATTGGGCATCCGCCACCGCGAGTCCCGGCCAAAATATCGCCGGAGAGTTCAAGAAGAAAATTCAACAGATGGCGGAGCAGAAAGGGGATAATGGGATTCTTCCCTTTTTAGAGAGCATTGGCCTTTCTCTCTCTTCAGCTACTCACTTAGCTCGATATCCTTCTTCTTCTTCAGATTCTTATGCGCTTCCCCTCCTCATTGAGAAGGTGTTTGATTATCCCCTTGCCCCTTTTTAATTATTATTTTAGCAAGAAAGATTAAGTTTCTTTTCTGACTTTGCATTCTGTTTAATTATCATAGGTTAAGTATGTGAAGGAAATATTATTTTCGAACAGTGATGGTCATGAACTTATTGGGAAAAATGCTCGGCGTATGATGGCCCACCTCTCCATTTCTGCAGATGAGGATGTGCAGCAAACTTTAGCATGCTTTGAAAAGGTTAGACCCTTTTTCTTGTTTTCTTGCATATGTTGTTGAAGCCCATAGTGTGGAAATTAGCTACTCTCCTCTATGTTTTATGTATTTGTCTGCTTTTCTCATGTAGGTTGAAGCAAGGCGTGGTGGATTGAATGAACTGGGCTCCGAGAATACCTCTTTTCGGTGTCTCATTGAATCATTTCCGCGCCTTTTATCTCTTCCTCTACAATCTCGAGTGAAGCCAATTGTGGCGTTCTTGGAAGATATTGGGGTCCCTAGGGGATCTATAAGAAATGTGCTTTTGTTGTTCCCACCCATACTGTCTTATGACATTGAAAAGGATATCAAACCGAGATTGAAGTCTTTTGGGAAGGTATAATTTGAACAAAGTGTTTGCTATGTTTAACTGTGTCATGCGATGAGTTTGTTTTACATGAGCTAATAATAAAAATTCCCTACTCGTGTGTAGATTGGTGTAAAGGATGATGATCTTGCGAAGATGCTTGTCAAGTATCCATGGATTCTTTCTGCTAGCATCCTGGAGAACTTCAAGAAAGTCCTTGATTTCTTTGATGAGGAGAAGGTACCACTCACGAGCAGAAAAACTTTTTATGTTTGGCACATCATGTGATTTACAGTTGTCTTTCTGTGTAAATGGTATGTATATCTTATGTTAATGACATGTTAATTATGTTTTTTTAATTATTGGTGTACATAATTTACAGGTTCCTAGAGTTTGCTCCGCCCAAGCAATAATAAACTGGCCACATATTTTGGGCTGTTCAGTTAACAAGCTGAAGTTGATGGTGGGCGAGTTTAGTGAAATGGGCATTGAAAATAAGAAGTTGGGTCGCATTATTGCTAAGAGTCCACAGTTACTAATTCGCAAGCCTCAGGATTTTCTTCAGGTTGGTTCAGAAGAAATATAAGTTTAAAACTTTAAATTTACATAAAATTTCTCTATTTCACTCTGTTATGTACTTATTTTACTATGTCATGACAACTTGAATATGGAGCTGGAGGATACCTAAGTATTTAGTGACTTCTGTTAGGAATGCTAAACCAAAAAAGAGAAGTATAGGACTTGCTTTATTTAGCCATTTCGTGGATTATTTAGGCTAGTCAAATAGGAGGCAGGTTTTAGCTAAACTGTAAACAACTTAATCTAATGGGGACGTTGGCATTGTGTGCACAATGCAACTAGTGCACAATTGTAGTTTTTATTTAAAACAACTAATACTTTTTTGTGAAACAACTAGTACTACATTTTAGAAAACAACTCCTACCTTTTTAATACTCCACACTATGCATGGCGCAACTACTGTATACAAAATTTTTGGCTTGAAGAAATTATTATGTTATGAGTTTATTGCTAATGGGGATGTTTTTCATAGTCGTGCTTACTGTTTATGTTCTTAGCTTGGTAAGTACTTATAATGGCTATTGAGTTCTTTAATTGTGAGATTTAAATCTTGTTCATGTTTCATGGAATCTACACCGCTATCTCCTTTTGTTCTTGCATCATACTATTTCTTCTTTCACACAGACCACACTCGTATCTTTTGTTTGCATGTGTTTCCATTATGCGTCTTATTAAATTTGTTCTCTGCACATCCAGGTGGTATCCTTCTTCAAAGATTTAGGACTAGATGAGGAAGCTATTGCTAAGACACTCTGTCGTTGTCCTGAAATATTTGCCACAAACATAGACACAACACTTGAGAAGAAGTTGAAATTTCTCTCATCATATATTGGGATTTCCAAAACTCACATCCCAAGGGTTATCAGAAAATATCCCGAACTATTTGTATGTGATGTCGACAGAGCACTACTACCAAGGTAACAAACACAATCAAGTTCGAAATAAGGTTGCTTGTTGCTTCTGGATCGAAGGATTATCCTCAAGACTATCAATCATCGTTTTTTTTTTTGCAGAATGAGGTACCTTATGATGACCGGGTTGTCAAAGAAAGACGTAGGATTTATGGTACGTAGGTTCTCACCTTTACTGGGTTACAGCATCGAAGAAGTTTTGAGACCTAAACTAGAGTTCCTGGTGAAAACCATGGGAAGGCCTGTAAGCCAGGTGGTCGAGTATCCGAGATACTTCAGCTACTCACTAGAGAAGAAGATAAAGCCCAGATTTTGGATTCTTAGAAGTAGGAATATTGAATTTACATTGAAGGAGATGTTGAGTAAGAATGATGAGGAATTTGCTGATGTTTATTTAGGAGTAGGATTAGGAGGATTAGGGGAGATAGTTGTTCCTCCCTCTTGATACAAATACAACTTGTATAGTTCACAAAAAATTTCATTTAGCATAGCAAGTGTTGTGGTTGCATTATTATTTTTCTTTTTTCTATCTCATATTGTGTTTCAATTTTCGTGTTTAGACAAAACACAATGCATATGAATGAATCGAATATATATAGTTTTAAAAAGCTCGTGAACATTTTCGTGAATAAATTATTTTATGAACCTACTAGTATTTTAGCTAGAAAGCTCGTGAACTCGTTGGTTTGCAAAAACGGTGAACGTATAGAAAAACAACACTTCCTTTTATTTGCAATCGAAACATATAAATTCGACCACTCGACTCAAATATTAGGACTCGGAAAAATTCCTCGCGGTAATATGTGCTAAATAAATGAAACGAACAAATTTAAACTCACATTTACTCAACGAATTACCTAGAGCACTGACACAAACCCCACGCCTTACTAATGTCATCCTAATTCTAATTCTGCAATTCATCCGCCTCTCTTCACTCACTCACCAGCAGCCGTCGCGCGCCCACCACAAACTGCGCCGTTGACGGTCCTGTCGGGACTTCGTCGTCCTTCCGACCACCCTCAGCTCCACCTCAATCACGTCTCAGAGTAAATTTTCTTGTTTGTTAATTTTTTTATTTCGATTTCAGCTTAAATTAATTAAATGATTAATCTGAGTTTGATTTCAGTTGCGTGATTAATATAGCTTGCACAATTTCTAATTTCAACAGAATTTCAATATAGTTTGCAGAATTTCAGTCGCACCTCCTTATTTGCAGAATTTGCTTGGTTGTGAACATTAGTAATAGGCCAGTTGCTTTCTTGGTTGTGAACATTAAAAATAGGTATATTCAGTAATGCTTGGTTGCTGTTCAGACTTCTTCCTTAAGGTAATTAGAGAAATTTATTAGGAAATTGTGCAATTTTAAGTGTTAGATGTGAACGAATTAACAAATGCCCTAAAAAGGTTATGTTTTGTTGAGTTAATTAGTCGAACTTTTGTTGAAGCTTTGTTCTATTACCACTGCGTTCCTTAGACTTTGATGTTTAGATGGGATATGCCAAGTGCTTGTTTGGCAACTGTCTGAAATTGTAACATACAGTATATTTTTACTTGCACAGTTGCACATGATTCTGTGGTTACAGCATCTATTCTTCTTAATGCAAGTCATTTAAGTTGTTATCGTGAAGGCTTAATACAGCTCCTTTGTGCTTTTGTCTTTTTTGTCAGTGATGATGAATTTCATGTCAGCAAACTTTTAGTATATTCTTCCATATATCTAGTCTAATTGTGGAATCTCTTCTATATCTTCTTATCAAAATTTCAGCTAATTGTTCTGTGTCTCGTTTAAAACTTCCATTTTCTAAGAGTAGTTTAGAAGTGTACAAATTGTACTAGAAAATAGAGAATGAGCAAGAAATGTGATTTATATTTTCAGATTCTTGTTTGGATATTTGCTTTCTTGAAAAGGTTTATGCTACTCTACTTAGACCTATAAACCATTCAGTTAGGTCCAAAGGTGTAACAGAAAGTTTTTGTTTTGTATTTTGTTATACCCCTCGTTCTGTAATTTTTGACATAATTTATATGAAGTTTGGATATTTTTAAGTGCTTTTAATTTTGTTATGCACCTCCTTGTTCTGTTTAGTTGTTATAAGAATTTATAGAAATTAAAATTTGGACATTTTTATGTGTTATTTTAATTTTTAACGAATTGTTTAACTTGTGAACAAGCTTTTGTGAGCACGAACTGAGTTTGTTTAATTTGTTAAAGAGCTTTTTTGTGCCGAGCTCAAACTAAGACTCGTTTACTTCACTAACGAGCTTTTTGTGAGCCGAACTCAAACTATTTGCGAACCGAATATTTTAGAGTTGAGCTCAAGCTGAATACCATCAGACTTGAGCTTGGCCCGTTTGAAAAAAATTAGGCTCGAGTTCGGCTCAAGCTCGATTCGAACATTAATAATAGAGCTTGAGTTCGGCTGGTTTACATCTCATCCCTAGTTCTGTAGTTCATTTCGAATAGTAGTATAGCATATTATTGTTACAGACTAACTCAGTAAAGACTATAAACTTACAATTTTTTTTTTTTAAAATTAAAATCTTATTATATGTTTTGTTATATATTTAGCCAACCTAATTTTTTGGATAAATAGGTAAACAGGAGCGACGCCGTTTCAACCGTCATCATAGAAGCTAAGAAACCCAGCAGCTGCTCCACCTCTGAAACTCAAACATGGCGCTGGCCCCGTTAAACCTCCACCATCAGCTCTCGCTTTCCTCTTCTCCTTCTTCTCTTTCTTCACTGCATAGTTCTCATCATCGGACCCTGCAATTGTTCAAAATACCAAAAGCACCCCCAAAACCCAGAATGTCATTTTGCATTTCTTCTTCCACTCCATCTCCTCAATCCTCCCAAATTTTCCTCCCTTTTCTACAAACCCCAGCAAGAAAAAAAACAGAAGAACCTGAAACCGTGTCTGAGTTAGAGACCATCGATGACCCGTTCCTCAAATTCTTCAAGACCCGGCCTTCGGACCCGGACCCTACTCAAGTAGGCAAAATTTCCCTCCAGAAGAACCGAAAAACCTCGTGGCATCTAGCATCCGAATTCGATGACCCGGATTCTGAACCCGGAATCGACTATTCAAATGTCTCAGATCCCCAGAATGCAGAAATTGTATCTGAAGTGGAGGAGGGAGTAGTTGAGAGAATATTGGAAATCGCGAGGGGATTACCGGAAAATGTTACATTGGGGGAGGCTTTGGAAAGTTGTGATTTTGGAGGGAAGTTAGGGGAGGAGGAGTGTTTGGAGGTGTTGAGAGTGTTGGGTGAGGAGGGTAATGTGATAAGTTGTCTGTACTTTTTTGAGTGGATGGGATTGAGAGAGCCTTGCTTGGTTTCTCCCAAGGCGTGCTCGGTTTTGTTTCCGGTGTTGGGGAGGGCGGGGAAGGGGGATTTGTTGTTGGTGGTGTTCAAGAATTTGCCCTTTGAGCAGAATATGCAGTTTAAAGACGTTCGTGTTTATAATGCTGCGATTTCCGGGCTTTTGTTATGTGGGAGGTATTGTAATTTCAATTTTGTGTTATGGTGATCTTGTATTTCATAGTTGTTTGCTTACTTTTGTTATCTTTATTTACAATCTAATATTGCAATGTTGTTATGTTATATTGATGATATTTTGATGAGGAAATTTTGAACTATAATGTGTAAGTTTCAGCTTTATTTAGTCCCCTTTGTTTTGGGTGTTAATGGAGATACTAAGCATTAACGTGCTGCATCTTCCATTGCTTTTTCGCTTTTCCTTAATGCAACCACTCATGTATTTCTTTGTTACTCTACCATTCTGGCCGGCTGTGTGTGTATGCAATTGTTTGTTTTCTGATTAGGTTGCTTTTGGATTTTGAGGATGATTTGAAATACATCATTTTCATTTTGATCTAGTTTTTGAGTGATTTGCAATCTACTTTAATTTGAGTGGATTTGAATACCGCCCATTTCATATTTTTTGAATTTCAAATTCTTCCAATCATTCAACTCTCTGGAACTTCATAGGTTTTCACATGCTTACATGCATAAATACATCTATGCTATTGTGCTATTTGTTTGGACATATGCAGAAACAATCATTCCCTTGTTTAACCTTTGTTGTTGCTTTACTGCTTTCTTTCTGTTTCTATGTGATTTACTGTTCTTTGATAGTGATGCAACTTGCTAATACCATGTTGATTATCTGCTTTTCTGAAAGGTATGAAGATGCTTGGAAAGTGTACGAATCAATGGAATCAAGTAACATCCGAGCTGATCACGTAACAAGCTCAATAATTATTACAATGATGAGGAAGAGGGGAGATAGTGCTAAAAATGCATGGAAATTCTTCGAAAAAATGAATCAGAAAGGTGTGAAGTGGAGTTTGGAAGCAGTTGGGGCTCTTATTAAATCATTCTGCGATGAGGGGTTAAAGAAAGAAGCTCTGATTATTCAATCAGAACTTGAGAAAAGGGGGATATCTTCTAATGCTGTTATTTATAATACGATTATCGATGCTTATGGTAAGTCAAACCAGATCGAAGAGGCAGAAGGTCTCTTTGCTGAGATGAAAATAAAGGGAGTAACACCAACTGCTGCTACTTATAACACCTTAATGGATGCCTACAGTCGAAGAATGCAACCCGAAATTGTTGAAAAACTACTTCAAGAAATGGAAGCTGATGGGTTGAAGCCAAACGTTAGATCGTACACATGTTTGATTAGTGCCTATGGAAGGCAGAAGAAAATGAGCGATATGGCTTCTGATGCATTTTTAAGGATGAAGAAAGTTGGTATTAAGCCCTCTTCGCATTCGTATACTGCTCTTATCCATGCCTATTCTGTTAGTGGTTGGCATGAGAAAGCTTATATGGCTTTCGATGATTTGTTAAGAGAGGGATTAAAGCCCTCCATTGAAACATACACTGCGTTACTCGATGCATTTAGACGAGCTGGTGACACTGAAACACTGATGAAAATTTGGAAGATGATGATGAGAGAGAGAGTTGAAGGGACACGCGTTACTTTCAACATTCTTGTTGATGGATTTGCTAAACAAGGTCAGTATAGTGAAGCAAGGGATGTAGTATCCGAGTTTGTAAAACTCGGGTTTCATCCAACTGTGATGACTTATAATATGCTGATGAATGCTTATGCAAGGGGAGGGCAAGAATCGAAGCTGCCACAGCTGTTGAAAGAGATGGCTGCATTGAATCTGAAACCGGATTCAGTTACTTATTCCACGATGATATATGCTTATGTTCGTGTGCGTGATTTTAGGAGGGCGTTCTATTATCACAAACAGATGGTGAAGAATAAGCAAGTTCCGGATGCTCATTCGTATGAGAAGCTGAGAGCTATTTTGGATGTGAAAGCGAAGATAAACAATAGGAAGGATAGGAGTGCTTTGATAGGCATCATTAAAAGCAGCGCAGGGTTGCTAAAAGAGAGGAAAAAGGGTAAGAAAGACGAGTTTTGGAAAAACAGAAAGACGCCATTTTCACGCATTCCTGGCTCCTCTCGGACTTCACGGTGACGGTGATGATGCTCATGCATCGTAGTAGGATTGTATTTCTTGAAATTACCTCTCTTCTTCTGATTCTTGTAATTACTTGATGCCTCAACTGTTGTATAGGGTAACAGAACTGTGGATTTTATTAATTAATTAGGACTTAAAATGATATGAAAATATACTCTCTCCGTACGTCGATAAACTTTTCATTTTGTCATTTTGGTTCGTCCGCTTATAAACTTTTCATACTCTATTTTATAAATACTCCATCCGTTTCATAAAGTTTGTCGCACTTCTCATATTTTTTTAATACATTCACCAGTCAATAATTTTTCCCTTTCTCCTCTTTTTTTCACCTTCCTTTTCTACATTCCTTCTAAAAATAATGTCATTAATATATATATATAAAAAAAAAAGAGTAATTTAGAGAGATCATATGTAAAATTAGAATAAACAACAAACATTTGAAACAAAATTTAAAACAGAATGTGACAAACTTTCTTATACGGGATGGAGTATATGGTTTAAAGAAATACTTTTATTCAGTAAGGAAAATTAAATATTGAGATTTTTTTTTTCTAATTATAAATCTATATATATAAAAATAGAATCTCCCCTGCCAATTTTCCAGTCCATTTGTTTTACTATTTCTGAATTTTTTTATTTTATTTTACCAGCATGCATACTGATACGCATACTCCACCTAATAAATAAAATACTGCAGTAACATTAATATCGATTGTCAGCCACCAAAACCAATAAACAATTAAACATCTAATTTTTTTAGGCTAAATTTATTTTGAAATTGTGTTTGAAACTTTATAAACAACTTAAAAACACTTCTCAAAAGTAAAAATTGTGAGAGGACAACTTTAAAAAAAAGTGATTCTGGAAGCACTTTGTAGAGTTTGAAAACACACCCGAAACCTGCAAAATAATACTCTCTCCATCCGCTTTTCATATATGGATATCCCACACCAATTTTCACACTTCATAAAAATAAATATTTGTATAACTCTCGCCTTAAAAATATACACATATTTATCCATATGTCATTAGCTTTTCATACTCAATCTATATTTTACTTTATTTTATTTATAAAAGTTTACAAAACTATCTTTCAAAATATCACTCATTACACATTTTCTTACAGAGTATTTACATTTTCTTACAGAGTATTTATTAAATGTGTGTCATACCAAGGGTTGGAAACGAGGGAGTAGTAATTATTATCTGTTCACCAATATATAAGTTGTTTCAAACCCTGAAAAGATATTATAAATTTAAATTCAAAGCACCGACTAAAAAATCATTGGTCCTTTCATATTCCAGTCGAAAATTTAAAATCATCTTTTTTATTGCATTTTTTTTAGGATCCTTCTTTATTTTATTCTCACGTTGATCGCCTAAAACACATGGCTGTTTAGTAGTAACATTTAGACAGATTTTTTGAAGTAATACATTTTTTAAATAAAATATTGCAAATCTATATCTATATATAAAAGTTTACAAAATTATCTTTTAAAACATCACTCATTACACATTTTCTTACATATTTATTATAATGTGTGTCATGTCAAGGGTGCAAGTTTCGTTGGAACCGAGAGAGTAGTAATTATTATTTTTGTATATTTTGTTCATTTAAGTACTTGACATTCAATTTATATTTGTAGATATTAAATAAATATTACTCCTTCCGTTCCTTATAACTTGAAGACATATAACTTTTGGGCACAAGTTTTAATGTATAAATTGTTTATTAGTATTATGAGAGATAAAAGTGGGGGCAATAAAGACTTTTCAACTTTATAAATAGTAAAAATGTTTTTTAGTGTAGATAAAGTAATGGCACTTGATGTAATATTGAGATGTTTTGAGGAGATAATTAAAATGCTCTTTTACTATTTTAAGTAGGCAATTGCTTATGTGTACCAGTTACATGTATGTAACTGGCTATTTATCCTCCTTTTTTAATAAATCCACACCCATTTTTTTAGGTACTCCCTTCTTTTAGACACTTATGTGTAACAAGTTACATACATGTAACTAAATCCAATTTTTTACAAGTTATTAGTTATTTACCTTCTTTTTTATTAATTTCACCCCAAAATTTTTAAAATAAAAATACATGTAAAATACTATATTACCATTTTATCAATTAAATTAAAATACAACTCATTATAATTATACACCGACTATCGATTCACAAATGAATCACCACGAAGTCAAATATTATTCTATTTTTTTAACTTTTAAAAAATAAATATAAAAACATAACGAATATTAAAAAAATATGAAACTCAAAAGTAAAATTATGAAATAAAATTTCCAGTTTTTTTTTTTTTTTAAAACTAAAAAAATTCAAATTTTTTCTAATTTGGGTATAAATGTATGAATATGACATGCTCACTTTCTAGCTTTAATCTGATTTATAATAACTAAGATTATTTTGTTATGTCTTTATTATTTCTAAAATGATATCTAGTTTGTTACAAGTTTTTTTAAGGTTGTAGATTATTTTTTAAAACTAATTAATAATATAATCTAATTGAAAAATAAAATTTATATTTAGAAACTTAAATGAGTTGAGAATTGGGGAAGAAACCAGCATAATATTGCATTAGCTTTATTATTTTCTTTGGGGTCATCTTCATGTTGATGCATTCATATGTTTATTGAGTGTGATCGTATCTATTAATTGAATTGTGTGTTCAGTGTGATTCATTCTCACTTTTGTTCTTCTTACTAGTTAGTTAATATCATTTTTTTAATATTGATGTATTAATTTGCATGGTATGCCTGGATTATAAATGTGTTAAGTTATGTATTTTTTGTTAAATATAAATATTAGTTTAAATACGATATAGTATGAGTACGCCTATGGTATAGTACTAGTTAATATATTGTATAGTACTAGAGATTAATGTGGGTATAAAAATATTACGGAGTATTTAATATATGAACTAATACTATACAATATTTGAATTTATACTATACTATATTTGAACTAGTATCATAGAGTATGTGAACTAATACTATACAATATCTGAACTAATATTATACTATATTTGAACTATTACCATAAAGTATGTGAACTCGAAACTCGAAAAAATTAAAACATGTACCAATATAAACTAATATTATACTGTATATGAACTAATATGTACAGTACTGCATATTAACTAATAATATATCATAATACTTATCAACGGTTATTATAACACTTATAAACTAAAAATTATATTCATAAAAAATTAAAATAAAGTGATTAAAAAATGAAAGTTCAAATGAAAAAAATAATTAAACAATGTAAAACGAAGTGAAATTTATAAGGAATGAAGTAAAATTTTGAAAGGATAAGGTGAAAATTATACACCAATTAATTAAAGTAAAGTAAAATAGTACCAATAAAATTGAACACTTGCCTAAGAGAGGTGAGAGTTTTATTTTTCAAAACAAATTATCATTATACTATTTAATACTTAAAAAAAATAATTAATATTATTTTTAAAATTTTCTTATTAGACTTTAAAATTTTAGAATAATTATTTATGACATAAAAAGAAAGTACGTTAAAAAAATTATCATTTGAAACACAAATGATAAACAAGAAGAAAAATAAATTTAAAAAATGAAGTAAAATAAAGGTCCATGAAAAAATGTATGTGTTAAATTGATACAGTAAATGGGTCATGTGTTATTGGATTGAATATAGTAAATGAGTCATATGTTATTTGTAATGGGTTATTTGATTGGATATAATAGTTACATATATTGGATTGGATATAGTAGTTATATACATGTAACTAGTACACAATAGTGCAACTCTTTTAAATATGTGTCATTAAATAAGGGATATCAAAAATGAGAAAATTAGTCATTAAGTAGAGAACAGAGAGAATAGTAAAAAACAAACATTTAACTAATGTAGGCTGTAGACACATAATAATAAGGTAAAGTCTAGTATGCACTCGAGTACATGTTGTGCACCCTAGTCCATGTTGCACTTTTCAGTTTTATTGACTTATACTTTTTGGTAAATGATGTTGCACTTTTCAATTATTACTAAAAATATTATTATACAGTTTAATAATTGAAAAATGCAACATTTACCAAAAAGTGTAAGTCAGTAAACTCAAAAGTGCAACATGGATTAGGGTGCACAACATGCACTCGAGTCCATAACAGACCAACCCTAATAATAATGACAACAATTTTATTATTAATAACATACTAATATTTATATATTAGAAAATTTCATATTCTGTGGGAGAAATACTAGTTAAGAAAAAAACCGTTGTATTTTCAAAATCAAACCCGATAGCAATCGAGCTGTGCAGTATATGGTTTAAACTTTAAAGAAATAATTTCATTTAGTAAGAAAATTAAATATTGAGATTTTTTTTCTAATTATAAAAAAACCGTTCTATTTTGAGTATTTTCAAACCGATAGCAATTGAGCTGAGTTCACCCTTTTCATTTTCCAACGCTACCCTTCTACGTAAACCCTAATCATACCCATTTTCTTATTTTTTTTTCCCACTCCCGCCCCCAGCCTCCCCACGTTACCGCCACCGTACAGACGCAGCGGTGCGCGCCTACCCCCTACGTTGCCGCCCTACGTAGAAAAGTCGCAGCGGCAGCACCTCCCCCTTCCCCCACGTCGCACAGCCCAGCGGCGACACCCCCACCCTGGTCGCACAGCCGCATCGCCGTCGCGAGCACGTCGCCCTTCACCCCAGCCGCCGCCGCACGTCTCAGGCCCGTCCCAGGTGCTTGATTTTTTTTGTTTGTTCTTTTTAGTTTTGTTGTTGGATGTGTGTTAATTTTCGGTCTATGTGTTTCCCTCGGATTTGTGATGTGAGCTCTTCAAATTATTTTTACAGATTTTTGGAACTTCTGAAAATTATTTTCGAATCAAGTGATTTGCTAATTTTTGGACAAGATTTTTTTACAGATTTCCCTTGTATTTGCTATTTTTTCGGATTTTTTTTCTTCAAAATCGTGTTTTTCAAATTTTTTTGTTCTCGAAATATAGACTCCTGTGGTAATCGGCGGTAATACGGTGGTGACTCGGTGGTGGTTCAATGGCAGATTATTAATGTTTAAAGTAGGTTGAATGGTTGTGATTGTTTTATTATTTTTAAATTAATACAAGGGTAATATTGACTTTTCAACTTTGCAAGTGTAATTTTTTCAACTTGGGAAAATTCATTTTTAAATCACAAAGTTAAACAAGCAGACGTAGAATAAAATTTTATTCTTTTCAATCTGGAATTAAATAAATAAAATTTTATTCTTTTCAATCTGGAATTAAATAAACCCCTGTTTTGGTAGCTCTGATTAGTTGTCTTAGATACTGTCCCAGATTGGAACTTTAATTAGACGATGCGGACCAACCTCCTGTTGTTGGTTTCCCCGCCGAACAAGAATCGCCAGTTGCCAAAACTCCTTTTTCAATTCAAGCTTCAGAGGGTTCAAATTTAATTAATTAATCTCTGCGATCATTTTTATCCAATTTCTTCGAATGCGAAGTGGGGTTTCAGGAATGAAGTTGCATTGTTTTGACAAAACATTCTTCCGTTCTTCGCACTCTTTGAATCCCATTCAACTCCCTGCTCCAATGTAAGTCCTCTTTCTTATTTTCATAGTCATTTGATTTTGCTTTATTAGTCATTTGTTAGACATTTTGTTTCAGGGAGACGCATCTGTGGTACGTAAAACCAAGTGAAGTGAAGAGTGAATCTTTGTTAAAGCAGTATTTAGAAATTATATCTCCGTGTGAGAAGGAGAATGTGTTGCGGATGCAGGGAGAGGAGCTGAGGAAGGGTGCGTTGCTGGCACGCGCATTGGTTCGTACTACCATTGCCAGATGTATGCCACAATCATTTTTTTTTGATGAATTCTATGCTTTTTTTTCCCTCAATTGCATTTGTTGATTTTGGATTTGAAAGAGGAATTAGAGACTTTCCTATAGAGATTAGCTTGAATGTTTCTTATCTGAATTGAGAATCTTTTTGGGCATTGATTAGAAAATATTTGTAGGAATATTCATGTTCATATCAGACTTTTTGTGTAGAGGTCTTTCATGATAAAATAACTGTACTTAATTTCCATTTGGCACTCGTGATCATATTTTTGGTAGATCAGATAGACTCCCAGATTGATCCCAGATCATTGAAGTTCCAGAAAAACTTACATGGAAAGCCTGAGGTTAAGTTTAACTCTTTATTACTTTTTAGGAGCCTGCATTTTGCGTAATGAGTATTTCCATTCCAAATTTCCAACATTCAGCTCTCTTGGCAGGTTCATTGGCAAGAAAGCGATGATTGGGACCCACCTCCATTGCATTTCAATATTTCACACACTTCCTCTTTGGTAGCGTGCGGAGTGACCATCAATTCTCAAGTTAGTTATGTAGTTATTCTCGTTGTTGAGAATTTTACACGAGTGGTACCAGTCACTTATTACATGTAAACATGTGTATTGGTTGCTTTCATCTGTAGATTGGTATTGATGTGGAAGAAAAACATCGACGTACTAAACACAACACTTTGTCATTTGCTCGACGTTATTTCTCTGAATTTGAAGTTCAATTCTTAGATTCCATTTCTGACCCACAAGTTCAACAAATGGAGTTCATCAAATTATGGACACTCAAGGTCTGACTGTCAATTGAATCAGTTGAGGTTCCCCTTGAAGTGTATAAATGAACCAAATTGTTAAAAAAACAGTTACTTGGCTTCTCACTACATTTTTTTTTTCAGGAGGCATATGTGAAAGCATTAGGAAAAGGCTTCTCTGCTGCACCATTCAAAACCTTTACCATTCGCTTCGAGGAGGACGCAAGTACTAAGGTTTTTTATGAATCTCTGTTTTAAATTGGAGAATGTTATCTGTAGTAGATTTTGTGTTGGAAATGCGCTCGTATAATATTTAGAAAGAAAAACTAATGGAAGTTCAATTTCTGAAGAAGCTTGCAGTTTTATTTTGTGTTATCAATGTGCAGTTGCAACCTGCTCCTCTGTTTATGATCCTGGACTTGTTGACTTTTGTGCAAAATCTTTTTATTCATATGCTGCTTGACATTTGTTTCGTACTATAAAGAAACTAGGCATACTATGTTTTTTAAGATTTGGGAGTCATGTTTTCTTGCTAGATAGATACTACTATCCTTTAAAATTTTAGAACTTCAAATTGCAACACATTAATTCAGTTTCTTATACAACCACATTGCTTCCAGGCTTGTGATATAGTTGTGGATTCTCTTGATGATGTTAGAAGATGGCAATTTTCGCTTTTAGAGTTGGCTAATTCACATTATGCAGCCATTTGCACTGAGAAGCATCCTGCCTCTGAAGGTATGACCCATAAATGACAAAAGAAAGTTGATAGACTGCACGTAATGAAAGATAAAATTGTTTCCTTGTTTTTTTAGGCAAAAGAAATATTCCAGGACTGCTGAGGGTTTGGAAGACAATTCCATTGTTAGAGGATGAATGCGTCTCAGGAACAGATGAGGTTAAGACAATCTGCGGCTTTTAATGATTCTAGACTTGTGAAAGTATTGTCACATACATTTGTAGTTTCTCTTAAAGTAAAAGAGCGAAATTGAGGTTGCCATTTACCACCTCGTTTCTCGATTTCTTATTAGGTACTGATGTGTTCGTTTCTTGAAATATCTTCTGATGATGTGATGCAATTCTACATCTTCCTTTATTCACAAATTGTATCTCTCCTTGGTGAAAGAATCTGCTTTAGTTTTTTCTTCCTCATCTGCTCTATTTTAAATTCATAGTAATTTGATTTTAGTATAAATTCGTTTGGATTCAACTTCATATAATTATCTAAAATCAATTGGTGAGCCCCATAAATATAATATGTTGCTGGTAATATATAATTGTATTGTACCATCATGGCGTGCTAGCCTAAAAAACTCTTCACCCAATTTATTAAATAATGATTTCTCTGTCTTTTTACCCCCACGGTCCCCACTCCCCACTACTTAAAAATGTGTTTTTAACATTATGTTCTTTCTTTTTTCTCTGATTTTTTGAATGTATTTGCTTGTAATGAGAATGGAGATGTGGATGTGTTTGTGGACAAATCTTACACTCTGTCTCTTCACTTGCTCACAATTGGGAAGGGAGGAGCGTTGCCGAAGAAGATCTTGTAACCTCTAAAAAAAATAATGGTTTTTGTAACAAGTTCATAATAAAAGAGGATTGGTGTTTTTTTTCTCCACTTGCTCACTTTCTCCTGATATTAAAAGGGGAGGGGAGAGGAGAGTTTTTTTTTTTTTTTCAGATATAAAAACAGAAGAGAGGATGAGTGGGGGAGTGTTGATTATGAAAGAAGACAGAAAGCGATCTTTGAGGAAGAATATTTTGTAAAAATAAGTGTATTTAATTTTGTATAAAAAATGCTTGGTCCGGCATATAAGTCTTGAATTGTACTAGTATATTATTATAAAATTGAATTCAAAATATTCTATTGCAATTTGTTCCTGAATTTTCAAATTTTATACAGTGAATTCATCCATCTTCTTGATTAGCGTGAAAATTAGTATCCAATGTCCTTAGAATATACTTCTTAACATTGTTTATTCTAATTGAGTTGTTGTATTAGGTAGGTAAAGTAGAAACCAATCACACACTTAGTTATTTTCATTGAGTTGTTCTTGTTTGGTGTGTGAGAGATCTGAGAAAAAAAATTCTGCAGAAATGGCTTATTCTGCTTTGATTTCTCTTATGAATACAATTGAGCGCCTTGTAAAATCTTCTCGTATTTCAGTTGTCTCCCCCGGTCGAGAAGTCCTCGAGTTTGCATGTAATGAAGCTGAGTCCTTAGTAAAAGCTCTTGAAAGTCTGGAGTTGAGTGGAAACCCCAGTGAAAAGGTGAAAGCTTTGGAGGGACAAATCAGAGATGCTGCATTTAAACTAGAAGATGTGATCGAATCCCACGTTTCAAACCAGTTTCATTCACAATCTGAAAGCGTTCTAGATGAGGGTCGTTCGTTGATACTCTCTCTGGATGTGCAAGAAGATGTTGATTGCTTTGCACAAACGGCGAAGAAGATGGAAGAGGAGTACCTTAAAGAAATAAGCAACCCCTTGCCTGATGAGGATGTTGTGCCTGCTTCAGTAACAACTGGTTTTGGTGGAAACTTGTCAAACATGGTTGGATTATCTGCTGAGTTTTGCGAAATAAGAGACTGGATTGCAGTGGGATATTTTGCAACCTCCGTTGTTGCAATCGTTGGAATGGCAGGCATTGGTAAGACTGCTCTCGCGAAGAAAATTTTTGAAGATCCAAAAATTTTGAGTAATTTTGATCGTCGTTTCTTTGT
Source organism: Galeopsis tetrahit (assembly GCA_963675135.1). Lineage (NCBI taxonomy): Eukaryota > Viridiplantae > Streptophyta > Magnoliopsida > Lamiales > Lamiaceae > Galeopsis > Galeopsis tetrahit. The sequence goes on from OY776119.1 coordinate 94,586,491, forward strand.
CACGCTGGGCCCAAGATCTTATAAGGCTAAAGAAATACAGAAAGCTATTGTAAATCAAGTGTTTCCTGAAAGAGTTATAGAAGATGATGAGGATTTAAATGAGCTTTTTAGCAGATGTTTGAGGGGTAGGTACCTCATTGTGTTGGATGACTTATGGAATGCAGATTGCTGTGATGACTTGTTGGATATAATTCCAGAAGTTGGCAATCCAAATGTGATCCTGGTGACAACAAGGCTACTCGAAGTTTCTAGAAATATTTACAGTAGGTTTACTTGCGAAATGCGATTCCTGAATGAAGCAGAAAGTTGGGATCTGTTTTGTGGGAAGGTGTTTTCTCAAGAGTCTTGCCCTCCTCAACTTGTGAAGCCTGGAAAGAAGATTGCAAAGAATTGTGAAGGTCTTCCTCTTTTGATCCTCACTGTTGCTGACCTCCTGTCGAAAGACGAGAAGACGCTTGAGTACTGGAACAAGATAGCAGCAGACAAAGACAATGCCGTTTTCGTGGCTGCATATGATCAAGTGTCAGAGGTACTGTATCCAAGCTACTACTACACACCTCAATTGTTAAAAGCATGCTTTCTTTATATGGGGGCTTTCCCTCAAGATTACAGAGTCCGCTGTTCAAGGCTCATCAATTTGTGGAGTGTCGAGGGATTTCTTGAACCACGCCTAAATGAACATTTAAAAAGTGTTCTTACGAATTGCTTAGGATCCCTTGTTGCTTGTAATCTTGTTTTGAACCATCCACAGTCCTGTCCGTACAATCTCAAAGTTTTCAGCCTACATTCTGTCTTTTGGCATTTGTGTAGAAAAGAAGCTAGGAATAGTAAGTTTCTCCACACCTTAAATCATTACTCAGATGGTTTCACACAAGGTATAGATAGTCAGCGTCGTCTGTCCATCTATAAGAATAGTTTGTTCGCCATCAAAGATGTGCACAACTCATTGGCATCATCTTCAACTGCACGTTCTCTCTTTTGTTCGGGTGTATACCATCAATATCAAGTACCAATATGTTCTGATTTGAGGTTGCTTAGGGCACTCGATGCTATTACAATCCGTTTTTACGAGTTCCCACTTAAGGTAGTGAAACTAGATCTATTAAGGCATCTTTCCCTCACTTACAATGGTGACATCCCTCCTGCCATATCTAAACTTTGGAACCTTGAATCTTTAATTGTCAATCCACATCTAAGTATCAAATCCACTGTAGCACAGACATATTTGCCTATAGAGATATGGGATTTGCAAGAGCTGAAATATCTGCAAATTATGGGTAGAAACTTGCCAGATCCTCCTCCTGGTACTGTCTTACGCAACCTATTGAAACTTGTACATGTGGGTGCTCAAAGTTGTACTAAGGCTGTTCTTGAAAGTATCCCCAATCTAAAGAAGTTAAGTGTTCAAATTGCATTGATGCCTAATGCTGCTGAAGTGCTGAGGTGCTTTGATCATATCTCCCATTTCGTTAAACTAAAATCTCTTAAATGTGTCATTGCGAATCCGATTCTTAGGCCTGAGATGGTTGTCCCACTTCCATCTTATTCAATTTTCCCACCAATTCTTAAAAAGTTGACCTTGAGTGGGATGGGCTATCCCTGGGAAGAAATGGCAAGGATTGCTTCATTACCAAAACTTCAAATGCTGAAGCTGCGAGGCTGTGCTTTTCGAGGCCCAAATTGAGAAGTAGAAGAAAAAGGATTCCCGAGTCTTAAATTACTTGTAATAGAAGACGCTGATCTTGTGCAGTGGACAGTGGGACACAGAGCCTTCCAATATCTATGGTTCCTAACCATGAAGAATTGTTACAAGTTACAAGTGATTCCTAAAAGGTTACGCGTGAATGTGATTCGGGTCGTTGATTGCAACCCTTCAGCTTTGACATGGGCAAAGGAAATGGAAACTGATAAGTGCCGTGTTTATGCCCATTCCTCTTGGGTTGATGGGGACCTCAAACCATGATTGCCTAACTTGCTTCAAAGGTTTCTTTTCTCTCTCTCTCTCTCTCTTTCTCTGCTCCCATAGTAATAGTTTCTCTTTCTGATACTTAGTTTCTTTCATGAAGAACAAGACATGCTAATGGTTCATAATTATCCTTGATTTACTGTTGCACCTAGAATATATAGACTAAAGTTTGAGTTTTTGTTTGTCAGCCATTGGCCGAAGCTGTGTCGTCGAGATGGACCAAGTTTCAGTTTCTAGAGCTGAGTTATGGCCTTTTTTCTAGAACAAGTTCATGAATCCTCCTATTGCATTTCTTTGTCAAATTGGAGTTATTAACTAATTTAGGTGTGTTATGCATTGTAAAAGTTTGGTCCTTAAGCACTCTGATTTTACTTTAGCTTGTTATTTCTACCATGCACTAAGGTTGAGCTCAAGAGAATCTGCATTCGTTATCCGTAGACGTAAACAACGTGCAAACCCCGCTCAATCTGCAATCGATCTGAGACTATATGGCCTTCCTCTTATGATCTTCACATTTTGTTTTATTTTTTCTCAATTCAAGACTTGATTTAAAAAAAAAAACTGGATCAAGGTCCCATGAAAAGCATTATATTTTTATTTTTTCAAATAATTCGACTTAATGGTAGTATATTTATTTTGATTTAGGGCATTTTAGTGTAAATATTATGAGGGGTATATGAGAACATGATTAACCGTGCCTTACATGTTATTCCCAGAACGAAAAACAATAAACTAATTTATGCACATGGAGTTGTACATTGGTTTTACTTCCCTATGTCTATGTTGACTAGCCGTTGCATCATAATTTAATTAAATAAACAAATGGTAATTAGTAAAGTTCTGTTCCATGAACTCAGGAATCACCAGTATTGTGTTTCAAGTTTCACTTTATATAGAAAAAGGAAAAGGCTAAAATTGTAAGTTATGATGGAGAAAAATTCACTTTTGGTCTGACCTGCTGGCTGCACGTCCCATCATGTTTTTAGTCCCAACACTTTGAATTTTGGTCTCAAATGTGAAAAAGTTGACACATTTGGTCTCAAAGTTAGTCAATCGTTAGCGATATTGTTCCCAATAATTCTTTTCCCGTTTAAGCGCTGAAATTGGCGCCTAAAACAGATTTTCACCGATGAAGGTACCGGTAAAAGAATGGTTTCAGAACCAACCTAGAGACATACCTTGAAGGCTAGTGGCACATACCCTCAAGGTTAACTTTTTCATCTGGTCTTTTTAGGCCTTGTTTTTCATCTGTTCGAGCAGTAGGTACCATGTGAAGTTATTTTATCTCTTTTATATACAGTATACAGTACTTCTTGTCTGATCAAAATATGAAGTTAATGCTGATTAGGCTTCACATAAAAATGTTTTAATTAATGGAAGAGTTCTGTCAAAAAAAAAACAAAGATGGAAGAATACTAGAATAGATTGTGTAGTTGCAATATTAATATTTTATGAGAATAAGACATACTGTATCCGACAGCATCTTTGGATTTCCCACCCACTCTTTTGTTTTCTCTACTACCTTTTGCTGCTCAAAGGAAGGGAACTTTCTCAAACCCCATAATAATTTCTTCAACAGATTGAGTGTTTTTTTTGTTTTGAAAACAACAGATTGAGTGTTAATAAGAAGATAAAATGAGAGACAGTGAGAGGGAGAGAATAATGGAGAGGATGATGGAGAGGGATGATGGTGGTTAAACAAAGCTGCTGCTTCAATCTTTGTGGAGGAGGAGGAACAGTCTTCTGCTGCTGTTTCTGTTTCTGTTTCATCAACAACTGGATATGCTCTGAACGTATCAAACATGGTTGGATCAACTCGTCTGTTTTGCGAAATAAGAAATAACCTTCTTGGAGATGGGTGGGTATCAAGAATTGGCACTATTGTTGGTATGGCAGGTATAGGTAAGACTACTCTTGCAAAAAAGATCTTACAGGATCCATTCATTTCCACCAAGTTCGAATGTCGCATCTTCGTGACGATGGGCCCAAAATATGACCCCAAAGACATTTCGCAAGCTATTCTAGCTCAAATGCCTGATGGGGATAAAATGAAAATGGCAGGACTGGAGGATATGGCTGAGTATCTGTACCAAACTCTCGTGGTTAAGAAATGCCTCATTGTGTTGGATGATGCATGGGACCGACAACTCCGGTGTACTAGTATGTTCAGAGAATTATGTCCACACTATGGAGATAGTTGTGTCTTGGTGACAACTAGGATAAACGAAGTCGCACATCCTGACGGAATAAAATACCAAGTGCCGTTCCTGAATAAAGAAGAAAGTTGGGATCTTCTTCGAGGGAAGATATTTGGTGAAAAGATCAGGTGCCCCCGTGAACTTGTGGAAGCTGGAAAGAAGATTGCTGAGAATTGTGAAGGCCTTCCTCTTTTGATCCTCACCGTTGCTGAACTCCTATCCAAAGCTGAGATCACGCCAGAGCACTGGAAGAAGGTAGCAGCAAACAAAACAAATTCCACGTTCGTGGGCGCATATGAGCAAATATTAGAGGTGGTACGTCCAAGCTACTCCAACTTATCTCTACGTTTTAAAGCATGCTTTCTATATTTAGGAGCTTTCCCTCAAAATGATGAAGTCCGCGTTTCCAAGCTTCTAAGCTTGTGGAGTGCTGACGGATTTCTTGGTGTTACGTATACACTATTACAAGAACATATTGATGGTTTGTTAAATGAACTTGTGTCTAGTAATGTTGCTTTGGGAACCCAGTGGAGCTGCATTTCTTATGAAAAACCTAAAGCTTGTAGTCTTCATTCCGTGTTCTGGTATCTGTGCAAAAGAGAAGCTTGGAATGAAAAGTTTCTCCTTGTCTTAAATAGTTATAAAGATGCTATGGCAGAAGGTATACAAACTGCACGCCGTCTTTCCATCTATAAGAACACCATTCTCAGTATCAAAGATGTACGTGACTCATTTGCATCTATGTCGGATGTACGTTCACTCCTGTGTACAGGCCCATATCATCAATATCAAGTACCTATATGTTTTGGCTTAAGATTCCTCAAGGTACTATATGCTCTTACCATCCGTTTCTATGAGTTCCCACAAGATGTACAGAATCTAGTTCAGTTAAAGTACCTTGCTCTCACTTGCAATGAAAACCTCCCTCCTTGTATATCCAAACTTTGGAGCCTTCGATTCTTGATAGTCCATCTACATCAGAGCATCAGGTCCTCTGTATCTGAGTCATATCTTCCGGTGGAGATATGGGACTTGCAAGAGTTGGAGCATCTTCAAATCATGGGAAGAAACTTGCCTGATCCCCCTCCTGGCACTGTCTTAACAAACCTGTTGGAACTTTTAGATGTGGGTGCTCACACTTGTACTAAGCGTGTTCTTGAAAGTATCCCAAAGCTCAAGAAGTTAAGAGTTCAAATTGAGTTGATGCCTGGTTCTGCTAAGCCCCTGAGCTTCTGTGATGATATATCCCATCTCGATGAACTAAGGTCAGTCCAATTTGTCGTCGTGAATCCTGAACTCATGTTTGCTCCAACTCCTTTATTTTCCTTTCCAAGACTTCTTAGAAAGTTAACTCTGAGTGGCTTTGGATATCCTTGGGAAGACATGAGCAGCATTGCTGAATTGTCATATCTTGAAGTGCTCAAACTGAAATGTTATGCCTTTCGAGGGGAAACGTGGCAAGTAAAAGAAGGGGAGTTTATGTGGCTTAAATATCTTTCAATTGAAGACACTGACCTTGTGAAGTGGACAGGCGCCCTACCGTCAGGCCTTCTGAAATTAACCATTAAAAACTGCTACAAATTGCAAGAGATCCCTAATTTTCTACCACCTAAATATCGATTCCAAAGAGAGATCCGGCTAGTGGATTGCAACCCTTCAGCTGTGACTTGTGCAAAGCAAATGGCAGATATCAATTGCAGTGTTTACGTTGAATCTTCATTTTATGACTGACATAAGGTTAGCCATATTTAACCTCTCTCTCAAACATACAATCTCTATCTTCTCTTATCCACGTTTTTTGAATTTATTAGATTGTCTTGTTTTACTATGAATTTGGTGTAATTAATACTTTCAGAGCATGTTTGCTTCATGGGTTTAGGGTTTAGGGTTTAGTGATGGGTTTGATATGTAAACCCATCATCTCCCATGTTTAATTTCTCATGACTTTAAACAACCTAGCCTCCCCTTGGATTTATCTAGTCTCCCTATTGGATTTATCTAGCCAACCCACCACATCTAAACTCATCTTATCCCAACCCATGAAATAAACATGCCCTAAATATGTGTTATATATATATATAAATTTTTTTTGTATTCGTTCATGTAAGTTGTGGCATCATCACAAACTCATTATGTTATGTATAATTGATTGATGTGTTTCTTGTTTACCTCCATATATATTGCTCAAAGTATGACATGACAGGGCTTATTCCTTGTCTAATAATTTTTTCTCCCCCTTTAGCAGTTGTGTTCCTGAAGAACTGGACTTGTTAGGAAGCGTATGAAGCAAAGCGGATCGAATAATACCACAAATTTTAAATGATATTCAGTAAGTAATTTGGGATATGGATAATGGTGAACTTGTTTGTGGTTATCTGTATTTATGTATTGTTGTTACAAAATAAGGCAAAGACTGCTGCCATTAGTTATTTCCTTTCATAAGTTGTTCTGTATTTAAGTTGTTTTGTACTATATTGATTTTCACCTATAAATGAATAGTGACAATTGTGTGGCATGTTGGATGCTTGAATGTATTCTTATCTTTTCTAATTAATTGACCTTATTTTTTGGGTTATTCCATGTATCGATTTTTTTGCATGCACCTTGTTATTGGTGTAGGTATTCTGTTCGCAATGGTGGCTTCTTTCTTTACATGTTTTTTTCCAACATTTATTTCAGAAAATGAAGATTATTTTTAGTATCCACTAAAATTAATTCATATTTCTTACAGATGCTAGAGAGTTGTTGTAAATTCACAGATGCCCTCTATTAATACTACATGCAAATAGATAGATTAGGTAATATAAAAAAGTGCAAAAAGGTTGGACAAAAATAGAAAAGCGTGTTCGACAACACTAAATATCAGTGTTACACCCAGTCAAAGAGTCAATCTTTGACAAGTCAATCCTAATCACCAGTACACGTGGCGACGACAAGTCAACCCTAAGCCATGCGACGACTAGTCAACATTACACCAGAAAATAGAAATATGTGCTCGCTTACGAGAAGATATAGATAAAATATCGGCGAGCACGTGGATACTTTCAACTGTGGAAGATAAGTCATTATAGTCATTTGAGATAGGGCGATCACGATCACTATTCGAGAGGAAGGTCGGGCGATCAGTTCTTCCCGGCGACCATGGTTTTAACGCTCCTCGCTGGTGACGAGAGCGACCACCAAAAGAGGCGGTTTATCATCGAAACAACCTCCAAGACGCATTAAATGCAGCTTCCCATCACCTTTAGTTGATGGGATCTTGATTGGGGTGGAATTTACACGTTTTTAATGCACAATTGAAGCTCATTTTTTGATCATTTTATTATTTTATTGATCAATTACGGATGTTTTGATCAAATTGAGAGAAAGGTAGTATTTTTGTCGTTTTTTTGTAGGAAAAATGACTATTTTGGAAGAAAAAAAGAAACTTACCTAATTTTTAATGAAGTCAACGAAGGAATAAATCGATCTTGTAGGTAAAACGAGCCAAATTTATTCAAAGAAATAATTTGGGCCCAACATGCAGCTTGAGCCCCAAATTTATTCAAAGAATCTTACCACGTGAAATGCCTATAATATGCCTTCACCCTCACATTTTTGTCTACGTATTATTACTCCTTTTAATTCAAAATAAATGTCATCTTAAAACTTCATTTATTTTTTGACAAAGCTCTAGCTCTGTACACAAATTGATGATATAACTTATATGTATCATAAAAAAAAAAAAAAAACACTAAATATTAGTGTTACATTCGATCAAAGAGTCAATCTTTAAGTCAATCCTAGTCAAACACTAAACAACCTGTAGCCCAAAACTTAGAATTTTTACATAGTAAAATTCTATGTTTGGGGGAGTTATTTTTCTTTTATTTTTCTACTAGTTTTTACCCTTGCACCAATTCGTCATTCTACTTGTGTTACATTTTGCACCGGCGCACACTTTGTTTTCATAGCTTATTGTTGTTTAAGTTGGTTTTGATCATATGTTGGATAGTAGATCTTTGGTGAAATGTGAGAATGAATAATCATTGGAATCCATGGTTGAGTAGTTGTGGTGATGTCTATTTGCTTTGAATGTATGCATGATTGGTGATGGATAGTAGTATCATGTTGTGTTCATATTTGTTGATCTTTGATAGCATGAATGCATGGTGTGTTGTTATTTGGGAACATTTGATGAATGTGAAGGTCCTATTGAATAAACCGGTGAGAATTGAGCCATAAATCGAGCATGTAATCCGGTTTGATTCATTTGAGAGTGGATTAGGTTAATGCTAAGTGATCCTAGAACTTGCCCAAGTTCTTGTTTGAAAGCATGATTGTGTGAAATTTTGTGATATGATATAGGCCATCTTGTTCTAAAGAGTCACTTAGCCAAAATTTCCTAAAACCGAAGTAATCTTCCGTAGTTAGCCCTTTGAGCTCAATTCCTCATTTTTTTGGCAAACTAAAATGTTAACCACTTAGCCTTTTTGAGCATTTGATACCTACATCAAGTGGGGGATAAAAGACAAAGTGGATAAACATGTACTTAATTATCTGTGGTGAAAGGAGAATTTGGAAAAGTTGAAAGAAAAAGTTGAAAAAGATGAAAAGAAAATCAATGAAAAAGAAAAGAGGGACAAAGAGCCCAAAAGCTTGAAAAGAAAAAAATGGTTCAAAAAGATGAGGTGATGAATGCTTGAAAAAGAAAAAGAAAAGAAAAGAAAAGGAAAGGAAAAGTGAGGATAGAGTTTGTAAATTTTGAAAGTGAAAGCACAAATTGTAAAACAACAAGCTTTGTTCTCCACTAGAAGAGTCACAATTCCCAGATTCATTCTACCTTATCCAAAGAGCTAACGTTACATCCTTAATTAAGTCCTATTGATCACATTATTGAGCATTTGAGTGTTGTAAAAAGTAGAATGTGGGCAAGCATATAGTGATTGCATAGCATAACTTGATTGATGAGTGCATTAATATCCTCAATTTGTTTGTGTGTTTGAGAGAAACACTTTATCATGTGAATAGAGGACTTGAGCATTTGGATGATGTTTCCCATTCACAATGTGTTGTGTGTTTGTACATCCTTTGATCCATGAGTGTGAATGACAATAATGAGCCTATGACCTTCATTGAGAAATGCACTTTGAGAAAGAGACATCACTACATCTTACTTTGCATGTGTGATTTGCATTGAATATTCCATTGTGATAATTCCACCCTCATTGCTTTAAGTGCTTAGTTGTTTGAGGACAAACAACATTTTAAGTTTGCGGGGGTTTGATTCGGGTGGAATTTACACACTTTAGAGGCACATGTGAAGCGTATTTTAATGTGGATTTCATTGATTTATGCATTGATTATGATGATTTGAGCCAAAATGAGAGAAAAATTGTGTTTTGTCGATTTTGTAGGAAATACGATGGAATTTGGAGCAAAACACCAACCATACTTCACTGGATCAAGAAGAGGAGTGCACCGTTGGATTCGTCTCAAAAAACGGAGTGGAATAGCCAAAAGAATCGAGTTAATCGGACACCGGCGAAAGATATGCATGAAACGAGAAAGGGAAGAACTTGAGCAAGAGCACGGCCGAGCTCATGGCTTGGCCGAGCCATTTTCCAAGCCAAAATTTAGGCCAAGCTCGAGACAGAAATGTTGGCCAAGGATATGGCACGACTGAGCATTCCTCTCGGCCGAGCCCGAGTAAATTGCACGCCCACATGCCACGACCGAGAACCAAGCTCGGCCGAGCATCCTCCGTCCCTTGTTCCGCACGCCTCGGCCGAGACAAGGCCACGACCGAGCACCCTCCACGCACACAATCCGTCGAGCACGGCCGAGCCACCTGCTCGGCCGAGCTCCACCTGAATTCATCCCCAATTTCGATGCCTTTTGCCTATTTTTGCCATTTTCGAGGGACCAACTTGCAAATTGTCCATCCAAACCCTACCCCAACACTATATAAGCCCTCATTCTTAAAATCAAAAGGACGCTTCCCCAATTCCTCAAATTCCACACATAGTAACACACAATTGAAGGTGATTAGGCCATATTTTCTTCATTTTTCTTCATCAATTAATGCAAGGAAGGCATCAATAGCTTGAAATTTTCATTGGCTAGAACACTTTTGGTTCTAGAGCCTTGTAAATACTTTTGTTGAAGTCTATGAATTAATGTTTTGCTTATTTGGTGTTTGTGTGGCTTAATTCTATTTGGATGCTTGATTTTCATTGCAAAGCATGTTACAATGGTGATATGTTAATCTTAGTTAATTGAATTAGGTTGAGAAATCTATTTTGATTAATTGATTGCAAGCATATGACCTAATTTTATTGTGAGATTGAAAGATGATCAATGATTAGGAAGATAGGAAGATGTGTGATGATCCTAGGAGCTTGATTGGGTTCTATTGTGCAATTTAGGTAGAGATACTAAGTTTTGTGTGATATTTCTTTTGATTACTTGGATTGAAGAAACTTTTAATTCATTATTGTGTGATCAACAAAACATGAACACCACTTGAGTATATGGATTCGTTAGTATTGCATGTGCTTTAAAACCTACCTTGTCATACTTGAGTTTTCATTAGTTTTCCATCTCGTTTCTTGATTTGCATGTTATTTGGTCGATTTTACATTACTCTCTTAATTGTTTACTTGTGACAACCTTTGGTAGGCAATTTTAGGGTAATTAACTCACTATTTTCACTTAATCGATCACGTCTATTTAGAATTCCGTCAACAAACTTCACTTTTACACTACACCTCCTCGTGGGATCGACCTCGTACTCGCTACGATAGACGCCGTATACTTGCGTCGTGTATTTTAGTGTTGCATAATACGTGAACCAGTTATTGGGCTTTTTTCTAGAACAAGTTCATGAATCCTCCTATTGCATTTCTTTGTCAAATTGGAGTTATTAACTAATTTAGGTGTGTTATGCATTGTAAAAGTTTGGTCCTTAAGCACTCTGATTTTACTTTAGCTTGTTATTTCTACCATGCACTAAGGTTGAGCTCAAGAGAATCTGCATTCGTTATCCGTAGACGTAAACAACGTGCAAACCCCGCTCAATCTGCAATCGATCTGAGACTATATGGCCTTCCTCTTATGATCTTCACATTTTGTTTTATTTTTTCTCAATTCAAGACTTGATTTAAAAAAAAACTGGATCAAGCCTCAAGGTTAACTTTTCTACTTCTGGTCTTTTTAGGCCTTGTTTTTCATCTGTTTGTGCAGTAGGTACCATGTGAACTTATTTTCTCTCTTTTATATACAGTATACTTCTTGTCTGATCAAAATATGAAGTTAATGCTGATTAGGCTACAGATAAAAAATGTTTTAATTAATGGAAGAGTTCTGTCAAAAAAAACAAAGATGGAAGAATAGGATGGGTAGTTGCAATATTATTTTATGAGAATAAGACATACTGTATTCGACAGCATCTTTGGATTTCCCACCCACTCTTTTGTTTTCTACCTTTTGCTGCTCAAAGGAAGGAAACTTTCTCAAACCCCATAATAATTTGTTCAACAGATTGAGTGTTAAGAAGAAAAAATGAGAGACAGGGAGAGGGATAGAATTATGGAGAAGATGATGGAGAGAGAGATTGGGAGGGATAAAATAACAAGTAGAACGAGACCCAGGCACTTGAGGCGGAGGAGAGAGGAAAATCTGATTATAAGGATGGGTTTTGTTGCCCTGAATCCTCTTGACATGACAATTTACTACCTTCTAAATGCATCTCGTATTTCAATTGATTCACGCAGTCGAGGATTCCTAATATTTGCAGAATACGGTCTGAAGGAGGCCCTCCAGCTTTTGAAATCCTTGCAAGAGTTTGGGGATTGCGTTGAGAGTAAAGGTCTTGAAGCACAGGCTGCACAGATAACTGAGGCAGCACTTAAATTGGAGGATGTGCTGGATTCCTATGTTTCTGATATGTTTCTTTCACAATCTGAAACTCAAAGTCCGTTGTTATATTCCCTGAACCTGGAGGGAATGGAACAAGATATTGATGCCTTTGTACTAAAGATTATGGAAATGGACAAGCTACTCAACCCCTGGCCCTGGTATGAAGGAGATGGAGAAGAAGAAGAAGAAGAAGAAGAAGAAGAAGAAGAAGGAGAAGAAGAAGGAGAAGGAGAAGGAGAAGGAGAAGGAGAAGGAGAAGGAGAAGGAGAAGGAGAAGGAGAAGAATCTGGGTCAAGTGTAACCCGAAGTGAGTTTAGGAATTGGTTTGCAACAAAAGCTGCTTCAATATTCTTGGGGATCAAAGAGGACTACATTCAGGATATAGACAACCTCTTGCCTCAAGACCAAGGGCATGATGATTATGCTCTTCTATTCACTAGTGCTTTTCCCAGAAGCAAGCCAATGGATCGCTTAGGCGAAATCAAAGACGAGCTTATAATTTGGTGGTTAAACAAAGCTGCTGCTTCAATCTTTGTGAAGGAGGAGGAGGAGGAACAGTTAGACAGCCCCTTGCTTGAAGCTTCTGCTGCTGCTGTTTCATCAACAACTGGATATGCTCTGAATGTATCAAACATGGTTGGATCAACTCATCTGTTTTGCGAAATAAGAAATAACCTTCTTGGAGATGGGTGGCGATCACGAATGGGCAGTATTGTTGGTATGGCAGGTATAGGTAAGACTGCTCTTGCTAAAAAGATCTTACAAGATCCATTAATTTCTGCCAAGTTCGAATGTTGCATTTTCGTGACGATGGGCCCAAAATATGACCCCAAAGAAATTTTGCAAGCTATTCTAGCTCAAATGCCTGATGGGGATAAAATGCAAATGGCAGGACTGGAGGATATGGCTGAGTATTTGTACCAAACTCTTGAGGTTAAGAGATACCTCATTGTGCTGGATGATGCATGGGACCGAGAACTCTGGTGTACTAGTATTTTCAGAAAATTATGTCCAACCAGTGGAGATAGTTGTGTCTTGGTGACAACTAGGATAAACGAAGTCGCACATTCCGACGGAAGAAAATACCAAGTGCCGTTCCTGAATAAAGAAGAAAGTTGGGATCTTCTTCGAAGGAAGATATTTGGTGAAAAGAGGTGCCCTCACCAACTTGAGGAAGCTGGAAAAAAGATTGCTGAGAACTGTGAAGGCCTTCCTCTTTTGATCCTCACCGTTGCTGACCTCCTATCCAAAGCTGAGAAGACGCCAGAGCACTGGAAGAAGGTAGCAGCAAACAAAACAAATTCCACGTTCGTGGGCGCATATGAGCAAATATTAGAGGTAGTACGTCCAAGCTACTCCAACTTACCTCTACGTTTTAAAGCATGCTTTCTATATTTAGGAGCTTTCCCTCAAAATGATGAAGTCCGCGTTTCCAAGCTTCTAAGCTTGTGGAGTGCTGACGGATTTCTGGGCGTTACACATACACTTTTAGGAGAATATATTAATGGTTTGTTAAATGAACTTGTGTCTAGTAATGTTGCTTTGGGATCCCAGAGGAGCTGCATTTTTTACAATCTAAAGGCTTGTAGTCTTCATTCCGTGTTCTGGTATCTGTGCAAAAGTGAAGCTTGGAATGAAAAGTTTCTCCTTGTCTTAAATAGTTATAAAGATGCTAGGGAAGAAGGCATACAAAGTGCACGTCGTCTTTCCATCTATAAGAACACCATTCTCAGTATCAAAGATGTACGTGACTCAATTGCATCCATGTCGTGTGTACGTTCACTCCTGTGTACAGGCCCATATCATCAATATCAAGTACCTATATGTTTTAGCTTAAGATTGCTCAAGGTACTATATGCTCTCACCATCCGTTTCTACGAGTTCCCACAAGATGTACAGAAGCTAGTTCAGTTAAAGTACCTTGCTCTCACTTGCAATGAAAACCTCCCTCCTTGTATATCCAAACTTTGGAGCCTTCGATTTTTGTTAGTCCTTCCCCATCAGAACATCAAGTCCTCTGTATCTGAGTCATATCTTCCGGTGGAGATATGGGACTTGCAAGAGTTGGAGCATCTTCAAATCATTGGTAGAAACTTACCAGACCCCCCTCCTGGCATTGTCTTAATAAACCTTGTGAAACTTCTAGATGTGGGTGCTCACACTTGTACTGAGCGTGTTCTTGGAAGTGTCCCTAATCTCGAGAAGTTAAGAGTTCAAATTGAGTTGATGCCTGGTTCTTCTGAGCCACTGAGCTTCTGTGATGATATATCCTATCTCAAAGAACTAAGGTCAGTCCAATTTGTCGTCGTGAATCCTGAATTCATGTTTGCAACAGTTGCTCCAGCTCCTTCATTTTCCTTCCCAAAATATCTTAGAAAGTTAACTCTGAGTGGCTTTGGATATCCCTGGGAAGACATGGACAGCATTGCTGAATTGTCACATCTTCAAGTGCTCAAACTGAAATGTTATGCCTTTCAAGGGGAAAAGTGGCAAGTAAAGGAAGGGGAATTCAGGAGGCTTGAATATCTTTCAATTGAAGACACTGACCTTGTGAAGTGGACAGGCGCCCTACCGTCAGGCCTTGAGAAATTAACCATTAAAAACTGCTACAAATTACAAGAGATCCCTAGTCTATCACCATATCAATATTCAGGTCAAAGAGAGATCCGGCTAGTGGATTGCAACCCTTCAGCTGTGACTAGTGCAAAGCAAATGGCACCTAGCACTTGGCGTGTCTACGTTGATTGTTCATGGTTGGATGATGGGAAACATTCATAAGGTTAGCCATATTCAACTTCTCCCTCTTGATGTCTATCACACACACACTTCATCTCTCACTTGTTAATTACCCACGTCTTGTTATACTTTTTAAAGTTCTTTTGTAATACTTTTAAAATTTGTGTAGAATAAAAAAAAGTAGTGTGCGATTTATATATTGTTTTTCGTTCATATAAGTTCTCACATTGTCACAGACTCGTTATGTATAATTGATTGATGTGTTTCTTGTAAACCTCCATTTGCTTGCATATTTATTTGACAGGGGACTGTAATTTTGCACTTGATATAACTGAAAAGACTTTGATTATGAATGAAAATAATTGAGCCTTTACATTTTCCAAAGAATTAATGTTAACTCATAGCATTTCAGATCTTATTCCTTACTCAAAGAATGGCGAACTGGATTGGATAATACCATATATATGTATTCAGTAATTTTTGACTTGGATGATGGTGAAATTGTTAATTTACTGCTATTTCTGTTTCTATTGTTTAGGATGTTGGATGATGGAGTGTATTTCCTTTTAATTTATTGACTTGTTTTCTGATTTTTATAAGATGTTGATTTTGTGTCTTTGTTTTTCAAATGTTTATGAAAGGAGATGAGCATCTTGCATGAGGATGAATGATAGGAAATTTTGATTTAGCAGAAATACGACGAGCCCAGGTTTGGTTCATCGTTGGTAAGAAGATCCATTAATTTCCAGCAAGAAGAGGACGTATGTAGTTTCGGTGATGTTGGTGCTCATTCTTGGTGGGACGATTGGAACCTCGAGTTCTGACTCCGATCCTCTGCACGTTTGTAAAAATTTAATTGTGTAGACTACATTTTGATTAATGTTTGGAGTGTTGTGTCTTATTGCTTCAATCCATATCAGGTGTATAATGTTATAATCCCTGAGTGGCAGCAATGAATACTAGAAAGCTGTTGATCTTAGACAAGTAGCTGTAAAATCATGTATGATAGATATAGTATAAGTTTTGAGTAATATCAAATATTGCAAGATTGCATTTAATTAATTATCAATTTGAAATTCATTCTGGAATGAATTTAAAACCGCCCTTAACTATTTTTTCAAAAGATAATTTGAAATTCTAAATTTTTGGTGATTGGTTTAATATTGTTATGATATTTTTTTTTTTTTCGATACCAGGAGTGTTAGTTTCTATTATTGCAAGAACAATGTGACATAGGTAATTTAACCACAAAGTTTGGTGAATCTAGCCGAGTATGAGAACTATCAAAATAACGGGACATTCTAGTAAATATATGTGTCATGCAATTAACACTTCTTCTAACGAAAGTCAATCTCACATTCAAGAACTTCGAAAATAAAATTCTGCAAGCTTTCACAAAGTCTCCAAATTCTGAATCACCAGTATGTGTAGAGTTTTATTTTGAAATCTCGGGTATCCGATCCGAGGACCGACTAATTTCGGGGGACCAATCCCACCGCCCACTTGCGGGAGTCATGTTTAAAGCTAGAGTTTTGCGCTCGATATGGACACATGGCCCCATAGATGTGTAGAGTTAATGGTGTTCACAATCATCTTCGCATCAAGCATTATATCATCCATCCCTTCTCAAATTCAATCTAGGATGGGGCCTAATAATGTTATGACTTAATAAGTAGATTATTGGTAGTCCATAGTATAATCCCTTCTCACATTTGGTTACAAAGAAAAATTATTTCTCATTCATCTCAATTTCAAAATGGGCCTAATAATATATCGATTCAAATTTTAAAGTTCTCTTAAAAAAAAAAAAAAAAAGATAAGTGTGGTTACTACTTACCGAACAAGCACTTGTGACGGTGTTGTTCCTTGCATGTTTCTTTTCAACATTAATGTCAAAAAATGAAAGTTTCTTTTATTTGGAGTTTTTTTTTAATGAAAATAAGATGTTCTTAGTTTACTAAATATTTTTTAAAATTTATTGATTATTTTTTAGGAAAAGGAAGTAGTACAAGCTGAACGTCAAAGACTCAAAGGATAGGTATGAATATTATCAAGTCAGTAATTTAATACTAGAGCTATTGATTTAGTCCACATAATGAAATCCAGTTCATAATTTCTACTGCAATTCGTTCCTGAATTTTCCATATTGATTATATTTTCCACAGATTTTGTTCTTGTAATCTTGTTTACAGCTTGCGTGAGGTCGGAGGAGGAGGGATTAAGAGAAATGGCTTACGCGGCTGCGGTTTCTCTCGTCGACACGATTGAGCGCCTTCTACACTCGTGGCGTATTTCAATTGTCTCCCCCAGTCGAGAAACCCTACAATTTGCACAGAATTTTTGAAGATCCATTGATTTCGAGAAACTTCGAATGTCGCGCATTTGTGCGGGTAGGTCAGCAGTATCAGCTAGCAGAAATGCTGCAAGAAATTCGATTTCAGTTAAATCCAGACATTCATGAAGAATTGGTTAGGGAAAGAGATGATGAGAGTTTAGATGAGTGTTTCTTCAAAAGTTTGGACGGTAGAAGGTACCTCATTGTGTATTGTGTTGGATGATGTTTGGAACACGGATTTTTGGGGCGAATTCAAAAAATGGCTTCCAAAAGAAGATAATGGGAGTGTAATCTTGGTGACAACTAGGCTAGAACATATCGGTACATCTCTTGACATATTTAATCTTCACAAAGTCGTGCCTCTCCTGAATAAAGAAGAAAGTTGGGATCTTCTTTGTGCAAAGGTGTTTGCCAAAGAGTCTTGCCCTCGTGAGCTCGTGAAATCCGGAAAGAAGATTGCTGAGAATTGTGAAGGTCTTCCTCTTATGATCGTCACAGTTGCCAAACTGCTCGCGCAAGAAGAGAAGACGACGGAGTACTGGAACGAGGTTGCAATGGACAAAGAAAACTCTGTTTTCATGGATGCATATGATCAAATATCGGAGGTACTATATCCAAGCTACTACTACTTACCTCAACGTTTAAAAGCATGCTTTCTGTATATGGGAGCTTTCCCTCAAAATCAAGAACTCCGCCCTTCCAAGCTTATCAACTTGTGGAGTGCAGAGGGATTTCTTGAAATATATCCATACCAAAATCAACCGATTTTCGTTGAGAGATGTTTCCTACATCTTGTTCAAAGCAATCTTGTTGTAGTTCGTAGCTCTCGTCGAAGAGTTAAGGCTTGCCGCCTCCATTCTGCCTATTGGCATCTTTGTAAAAAAGAAGCTGGTAACAAAAAATTTCTGCATATCTTGAATAGATATGAGGATGATTTTGCAGAAGGTATGCAAAGCCAGCGTCGTCTTTCAATCTATAACAACGTCTTGTTTGGTATTGAAGACGCTTATGATTCAATGGCATCTGTGTCAACTGCACGTTCTCTCCTCTGTACAGGTGCACAACATCAATACCCAGTACCTATGTGTTTTGGTTTGACGTTGCTTAGGGTACTCGATGCTCTTACAATTCGTTTCTACGAGTTCCCTATTGAGGTACTGAAACTAGTTCAGTTAAGGTACTTTTCCCTCACTTGCGACGGAAACCTCATTCCTTCCATATCTGAACTATGGAACCTTGAATATCTGATTGTTTGTCAACATTTGAGCATCAAATTTACTGTCTGTGAATCATATTTGCCTTTGGAGATATGGGATTTGAAAAAACTGAAATATCTTCGAATCATGGGAAGAAACTTGCCAGATCCTCCGGATGGCGTTGTCTTACCAAACCTGATAACACTTCTAGATGTTGGAACTCACAGTTGTACCAAGAATGTTCTTAGAAGTACTCCTTATCTAGAGAAGTTAAGAGTGAAAATTGAAATGCCATTCGATGATGAGCCCTTTTGCTACTTTGATGATATTTCCAATCTCTATGCACTAAAATCACTTCATTTAGTGATCATCGATCCTGATCTCGGGTCTGAGATCGTAGCCCGACCCCCTCCTCTTTGGGATTTTGCCTCACGTCTTAGAAAGTTAACTTTGAGAGGCTTTGGGTTTCCTTGGAAAGACATGAGCAAGATTGCTAAATTATCAAATCTTGAAGTTCTCAAACTTCAGTGCTATGCCTTTCAAGGAGAAAATTGGGAATCGGGTGAAGATGAATTTGGGGGACTTTTATATCTTTCAATTGAAGACACTGATCTTGTGCAGTGGAGTGGCGGAAAGAATAGCTTCCCAGACCTTTTTTACTTGACCATTAAAAATTGTTACGGATTGCAAGAGATTCCTCATATACCATCTCTTTTTGAGATTCAGCTGGTTGATTGCCACCCTTCTGTTGTGATTTGTGCGGAGCAAATGAAAAGCCGTCATTGTGAAATTTATTCGTATTCTTCATGGGATGATCGAAACCCCAAAGGTGTGTTTGTTTCAGGCTTGGGAGAATTGAGGAATTCATGAATAGTAAAAAGTTGTATAGGAGTATTTAAATTTTGCATATGTTTGGTTGTTAGAATGTGGTAGGGTAGGAGTAGGATAGTGAATTTTTCAAAGAAAGTGAGATTTTTGACAGGGATTTTTGATTTTACATTGGAAATTGTGTTTGAAAAATAAGATAAATGTACATATTTATTTATTTGTAGAGATTTTGAAGTCATATACAAAATCAAATCTGACAAACTTGGTTTATCATGTGAATGTGGATTTTCTTATAAGTCTTTAAATATTAATTTACCTCTTAAGAAGAATTCAGACTATTTATAGTCAAAACAGAGAATCATATTTTTCCAAAATACCTTTTTTTTTGGCCTTTTATTTAGAGTTAAGAATTCAATAATTTAGTCAAAATCCTCGAAAAATTGAAAAGTCTTCGTAGGCATTTATGCAAATACGATTTTCTGTTGGCCGTCCAGTGACCACTAATAATTAATAATATATGTGACAAGTTGTTGATTTATTATACTGTCTTTCACACTTTCCCTTTAAGACGTCCCGCAATTACTTTCACATCCTTAAAATGGAAAATCCTTTATATACTTCACCCTCACAATATTCTCACATTTACATAAATGTCATTACTTTTTCTCCACACATACACAAAAGTCAACCCATTTCTTTACTTTATATATAAAGGTTTACAAAATCACCCGTCAAAATCCCCACTAAATTCAATTTTTTTATTCCACGTGCCATTTCACATGTGAAAGTAAAGATGGGACGGAGGGAGTATATAATTTCATGGGCTGTGTTTTAGTAACATTCCAAAAAAAGGAAAACAAACTTGTTTGAGAGAGAGATTTGAGATCAGAGAGATGGCATATTCTGCTTTGAATTCTGCACAGAACACCATCGATCGTCTTCTAACTTGTTCTCATATTTTGATTGTTGCCTCTTCTCGAGAAATCCTAGAAGTTGTATACAAGGAGCTCAAGTCCCTGCAAGAAACTCTAAAGAGATTGGATGGCTACAGCAGTAAGAGAGGGAATGGTTTGGATGGACAAATCAGAGAAGCAGTATGCAATTTAGAAGACTTACTTGAATCCCATGTCATTTCACAATCTGAAAACATTGGTAATGGGATTCAGTGTAGCATAGACCTGCAGGATCTGAGACAAGACGTCGATTCCTTTGTGGATACAGTGAAGACGATAAAGGAGGAGTTGGAAAATCCATTGCCTGAAGAAGAAGAAGACGATGCAGCTGGTTCATCAAGTGCGCGTTCTTTTGGTGGAAAGAAGTCAAAGATGGTTGGATTATCTGAACTATTCAGAAAAATCACACTTATGCTTACGATGCACAACCATCCAGGATTTCCTGTTTTCTCACTAATTGGGATGGGGGGCATTGGTAAGACCACTCTTGCTGAGGAGATTTTCGAACATCCCAGTGTTTTGGAATGTTTCGACTATCGTGTCTGGGTGACAGTGGGAAGGAAATGTGAGTTATATGAAGTTGCACGAGCCATTCTAGCTCAGGTTGATCCTGGCATGGATAAAATGGTGACTGAATGGAATGACGAAATAACTCAGTATTTGTGCGAAGCTTTCAAGGGTAAGAAATGCTTGATCGTGTTGGATGATGTCTGGGACTCGCAGGTGTGGGATTGCTTGAAAAATTGTTTTCCACGCGGATTTGATGAAGGAAGTCGAGTCTTGCTTACGACTAGGCTGCAAGAACTGTATGATGCCTTTTTGATTGAAAGGTTTATACCCTTTTTGAATAAGAAAGAAAGCTGGGATCTTTTTTGTGACAAGGTGTTTGGTGAAGATTCATGCCCTCCCCAGCTTGAGAAAACTGGGAAAAAGATTGCTGAGAATTGTGACGGTCTTCCTCTTATGATCGTCACGGTTGCTGACCTCCTCTCGAAAGCTGACAAGACCCCAGAGTATTGGAATGAGGTAGCAGAGAAACAAAATTCACTTTTCAGGGATGCATATGATGAAATATCGGAGGTACTATTTCCAAGCTATCAGCACTTACCTCAACATTTAAAACAGTGCTTTCTCCACATGGGAGTTTTCCCCCAAAAATTCGAGATCCCTCGGTCCAAGATCTTCGATTTCTGGGTTGCTGAGGGGTTTCTGAAACCAAATAAAAGACAATCTTTAGAAGAATGCAATAATAAATATTTAGAGGAACTTGGTAATCATAGTCTTGTTATTGTCCATAGAAGAAGCACCACCTCTTTGTCTCGACAGATAAAAACTTGCAGCCTTCATTCTTCATTGTGGCACCTGTGTAACAGAGTAGCTGGGAAGTACAAGTTTCTTCATGTCTTCAATGATAGCGGTGATGTTTCTGAAGAAAGTGCGAAAAAGCAGCACAGATTATGTTTCCACAATAACATTCTACTCGGTATAGAAGATGTTTACAATTCAGTGGTAGATGATTGTGCATCCACTGCACGTTCTCTCCTCTGTTTTGGTTCTTATCATAAATATCCTGTACCAATATGTCCAGAATTGAGGTTGCTGAGGGTGCTGGATGCTCTTAAAATCCGTCTCTACAAGTTTCCAATAGAAGTACTTAGACTAGTACAGTTAAGGTACCTTGCCTTAACTTGTGATGGAGATCTCCCTTCTTCCATATCCAAACTTGGGAATCTTCAGTTCTTGATTATCCATCGACATCTGACCATCACACCTTGTGATGATCCGACGTTTGTACCTATAGAGATATGGGATATGCAAGAACTAAAGCACATTCAGATCGTGGGAAGCAATTTACCGAAGGCTAATGGTGGCCCTTCGTTGAAAAACCTTTCTACACTTTTAGGTGTGAGTGCTCACAGCTGTGGCAAGGGGGTTCTTAAAAGAATCCCAAATCTAAAGAAGTTAGGGATTCTGATTGAATTGGTGCCTGATGACGATAGTATGCCCTTTGGTTGCTTGAATCGCATTTCTCGTTTGCGTAAACTAGAATCACTTAAATGTGTCCTAGTTAATCCTGAACTGCGATCCGAGGTTTTTGCCCTCCCTGCTCCTCGTTCGATGTTCCCGTCAAGCCTACAGAAGTTGCATTTGAGTGGATTGGGCTATCCCTGGGAATATATGGACATAATAGGTTCATTACCGTATCTTCATGTTCTCAAATTGCGACATTATGCCTTCCGTGGTCCTACTTGGGAAATAGGTGAGTCCAAATTCCCAATGCTTAAGTTCCTTGAAATAGAAGATTCTGATCTGGTGCAATGGAAAGTGGGTTTTAACAGCTTCACACGGCTTAGAAACTTGAGTATAAAACACTGCTACGAATTAGAAGAGTTCCATTGGGAATTTGATTACTTTTTAGACGTATAGAAGTAGTTGACAGCAACCCTTTAGCTGCGGCTTTCATACACGCCATAAAATCGAGAAAAGAACGTACTTTCCGTGATGTTGATATCAGTTCTTCATGGGACGACAGGACGTGACTCACCTGCACATACGTGAAGAGGTTAGTCTTTAAACTTTACTTCAGTTTAATTGCAAAGATTATGTTTTTTATATCCTGTCATGCTAAATTAATGTTTTTCAGTATTAGTATGTTTTATTGCTTTAATTCATGTTATATGTGCAATGATGACGTGGAACATGATAAACCATCATTTACAACAATAATCATATGTTTTGTGTAATTCAGACAAGACAAAGAAAGACTGTCTTGAAATGCAGAAACAAACAATCTAAGGAACCAACCTTTCCTGCAATATCAAAGCAAAACTTTGGCAACTCCAAACACATTTTTTCTTGTTTAAATTCTGATCCATTTTCTCTTATTTTTCTAGTTGAGCCCTTGCATATATCATGTCAAAGTTCACATGTACTGACATGAATTCGGGCATTGAGCCCCTGCTGGAAATCAACAAAATCATTGCCAACAACATCAGATTCAAAAATTCAGCGTACTTGAACAAGCAGAGGAAAGACACTGCATCGATAATCAGAGAAGTTAAGATCATGAGGCCTAATGGGGTTGGGAACTCGGACAAAAGCTTTGTCTTTACACTTGAAACGTCACACAAGAAATATCCATGTTTTCGGGGATTGAAGGCTCTTTTGGTGAAAAATCGATTTAGGGACTCAAGAGAGTGTGCTAAAGATGAGACGGACAGAGCAACATCAGCAGCTCCGAAGAATCCTGAAAGGACATGTGTTGATGTTAATATAGATTTTCTGTACTTAGCGGATAGGATTGAGCACTTTGTTATTGGTGTAGGTATTCTGTTGGCATGGTGGCTTCTTTGTCGAATCACCTTCTTCCTTTACATGTTTTTTTCCAACATTAATTTCAGAAAATGAAGATTCTTTTTCCACATTTTTGGCGATTCAAGGCTTCAACTGTCAAAACCAACAGCTGTGATAATGAAATTACTGCAACAACCTAGGTTCTGGAAAAGGGTGATAAAATCTTTTCAAGGATAAAACTAAAGAGCTTTAAAGAAAAGCTTGAAGAGATCAATAAAGCCATAAAACATCAGTAGCGCTGAATCCTAAATTATGGATATTGACTAGTGAAGATCTCTATTGGTAACTATAGATGCTTAAAAGATTGAGCATTTTGTCTAAAATATACTCTATCCGTCTCTTCGAAAGTTAATCATTTTGCCATTTTGAACGTTCCAAAGTTGACAATTTCTTTTTTTGTCAACACCTATTATCTCTTTAGTATGTACGATGGATTACAACCAGTAACGGATTTACATGAAGTCCAATTTACTAGGGGTATTTTGGTAATTTCACTAATATTTGAAGTCAACTAGCTTTAAGATAGTTGCTGATTTGACTAGTATTAATTAAAGTAACATGTTTCAATAAAGCTAAAGTCTTCCAAAAGAAGCGAAAGTTGTTTGAGATCTGAGATCCGAGAGATGGCATATTCTGCTGTGATTTCATTACAGAACACCATCGAGCGTCTTCTAACTTGTTCTCATATTTTGATTGTTGCCTCCTCTCGAGAAATCATAGAATGTGCACACAAGGAGCTCAAGTCCCTGCAACAAACTCTTGAAAGATTGGACAGCAGCAGCAAGAGCAGCAGCAGGAAGAGGGAGAATGCTTTGGATGCACAAATCAGAGAAGCAGTTTGCAATTTAGAAGACTTACTTGAATCCCATCTCTCAAATCAGATAACTTTGCAATCTGAAACTATTGGAGATGGGATTCAATTCACCATAGACCTCCAGGCTCTGAGACAAGATGTCGATTCCTTCGTCGAAACAGCAAAGACGACGGAGGAAGAGTACGTCAAAGAGTTGGACAATCCACTGCCTGAAGATGATGCGTGGAGATGGAGTAGGCCTACTACTTTTGGTGGAAAGAAGTCAAAGTTGGTTGGATTATCTGATGTATTAAAAAAAAACATCCAAATGCTTACGCAGCGCAGCTATGCAGGATTTCCTGTTTTGTCACTAGTTGGAATGGGCGGCATTGGCAAGACTACTCTTGCTGAGGAGATTTACGAACATCCCGACGTTTTGGAATGTTTCGACTGTCGTGTCTGGGTGACAGTGGGAAGAAAATGTGAGTTAAATGAAGTTGCACGAGCCATTCTAGCTCAAGTGGATCCTGCCATGGATAAAAATAAAATGGTGATCGAATGGGATGAGGAAATAACTCAGTATTTGTACAAAGCTTTTAAGGGTAAGAAGTACCTGATCGTGTTGGATGATGTCTGGGACTCGCAGGTTTGGGAATGCTTGAAAAATTCTTTTCCCCGCGAAGTTGATGAAGGAAGTCGAGTCCTGCTTACGACTAGGCTACACGAAGTATATGAAGCGTTTTTGTTCGAAAGAAATGTACGTTTCTTGAATAAAAATGAAAGTTGGGATCTTTTCCGTGAGAAGGTTTTTGGTGAAGAATCATGTCCCCTTCAACTTGAGAAAGCTGGGAAGAAGATTGCTGACAACTGTGACGGTCTTCCTCTTATGATCGTCACGGTTGGTGGCCTCCTGTCGAAGGCTGACAAGACCCAAGAGTATTGGAACGAGGTAGCAGAGAAACAAAATTCACTTTTTTGGGATGCATATAATGAGATATCAGAGGTACTATTTCCAAGCTACCAGTACTTGCCTCAACATTTGAAACCGTGTTTTCTCTACATGGGAGTTTTCCCTGAAAATTTTGAGATCCCTCGGTCCAAGATCTTTGATTTTTGGGTTGCTGAAGGGCTTCTAAAGCCTAATACAACACAAACTTTGGAAGAATGTGCTAACAAGTATTTGAAGGAACTTGATTTTAATAACCTTATTGTTATCCATCGAAAAAGCACCACCAGTAAGTCTCGAACTATAAAAACTTGCAGCCTTCATTCTTCATTGTGGCACCTGTGTAACAAAGAAGCTGAGAAGAACAAGTTTTCTCATGTCTTTAAATATTGGGCTGATGGTTTTGAAGACAGTGCGAAAAGGCAGCGCAGATTATGTTTCCACAATAACATTTTACTCGGCATTGAAGATGTGTGCAATTCAGTGGTAGATGATTGTGCATCCACTGCACGTTCTCTCCTCTGTTTTGGTCCTTATCATAAGTATCCCGTACCAATATGTTCCGAATTGAGGTTTCTCAGGGTGGTCGATGCTCTTAAAATCCGTCTCTACGAGTTTCCAATACAAGTACTTAAACTAGTACAATTAAGGTACCTTGCCTTAAATTGTGATGGAAATCTCCCTACTTCCATATCCAAACTCTGGAACCTTCAATTCTTGATTATCCATCGACATCCGAGCATCACACCAAGTGATGTTCAGATGTCGTACGTACCTATAGATATATGGGATATGCAAGAACTGAAGCACATTCAGATCGTGGGAAGCAACCTACCCAAGTCGAATGGTGGCCCTTCCTTGAAAAAACTTTCTAAACTATTAGGTGTGAGTGCTCACAGCTGTGGCAAGGGGGTTCTTAAAAGAATCCCAAATCTAAAGAAGTTGGGGATTCTGATTGAGTTGGTACCTGATGACGATAGTATGCCCTTTGGTAGCTTGAACCGCATTTCTCGTTTACATAAACTAGAATCACTTAAATGTGTCCTAGTTAATCCTGAACTGCGATCCGAGGTTGTCGCCCTCCCTGCTCCTCGTTCGATGTTCCCATCAAGTCTACAGAAGTTGCATTTGAGTGGCATGGGCTATCCCTGGGAGTATATGAAAATAATTGGCTCATTACCAAACCTTCATGCGCTCAAACTGCGACACTACGCCTTCCGTGGCCCAACTTGGGAATTAGGTGAGGCCGAATTCCCATTGCTTAGGTTCCTTGTAATAGAAGATTCTGATTTGGTGCAATGGAAAGTGGGGTCTGGAAGCTTCTCACGGCTTAGGAACTTGAGCATTAAACACTGCTACGAATTACAAGAGTTCCGTTGGGGATTTGATTACTTTTTTACTAATGTAGAAGTAGTTGATTGCAACCCTTTAGCTGCAGCTTTTATACACAGTATAAAATTGAGAAAAGAACGTACTTTCCGTAATGTTCATGTCCATTCTTCATGGGACGACGGGACGTGACTCACCTGCACATACGTGAAAAGGTTTGTCATCAAACTATACTTCAGTTTAATTAATTGCAAAGGTTATGATTTTTATATTCTGTCATACTAAATTCATGTTTTCAGTATCAAGTTTTATTGCTTCAATTCATATTACACGTACAATGATGATGTAGATTATGTTTTATCATAATGTGCAACAATATACATATGTTTTGTGTAATTCAGACAAAACAAATAAAGATTATCTTGAAATGCAGAAACAAACAATCTAAGGAGCCAACCTTTCCTGTAATATCAAAGAAAAACTTTGGCAACTCCAAACACCTATTTTCTTATTGAAATTCTGATCCGCTTTCTCTTGCTTTCTTAGCTTTAGGCGCCCTTGCATATATCATGTCAAAGTTAGCTTGTATTGAGACATATTTGGGCATCAAGCCCCTGCTGGAAATCAACAAAATCATTGCCAGAAAGCCTACACCAAACCTGATCTTATTCAAGAATTCATCATATTTGAACAAACAGAAGAAAAGCACTGCATCAATCATCAGAGAAGCTAGGATCATGGCCATCAGCCTGACGTCTCACAAGAAATATCCTTGTTTTCGGGAATTCAAGGCTCTTATGGTGATAAATCGATTTAGGGTCAGAAGAAAGTGTGCTAAAGGTCAGATGAACAAATCAGCATCAGCAGCTCAGAATCATGAATGTTCATGTGTTGATCTTAATATAGATTTTATGTACTTTGTTATTGGTGTAAGTATTCTGTTGGCATGGTGGTGGCTTCTTTGTCGAATCACCTAGTTTGTTTACATTTTTTTTTTCTACATTAATGTCATAAAATGAAGCTTCTTTTTCCAGATTAATTCAGATTTCTAACAGCGGAGCTATTAGATTAACTCGTTTATAGGCGATCGAATTTTGACTTAGGAACAATGCACTCTTGTTGTCACTCAGTAACCGAGGAGGAATGGTGGGAAGAGCTCGTAGCTCCCGAAGAAGAGAGGTAATCCAAATTATCTCGGAAGCTGCATAAGCCATTTGTCCTTGGTTATTGTGCCATTGCCCGATATTCGGATTCACAGCTAGATCTGAAAACTGTAGGTTGCTTCTTCACACTCCAAGAAACGAGGTTCGAGCCGAGGAAGATGGAGTAGTCGTATGTTGATCGTCGGGTGTCTAAACATCGAGCCTAGTCTGCATCTGAGTAGGCGAGGATCTCCGAAGAACCGCGAGCAAAGTCCAAACCAAATTGCAACGTTCCTTTGACATACTGAAGAATTCTCTTGACAGCTTGGTTGTGGTCTATTGTCGGGCATGATTGGAACTGACTAACGGTATTGACAGCAAAGAAATGTTTGGTCGCGTAATGGTTAGGTATTGCAGGGCGCCGACCAGCCAACGGTATTTGGTGACATCAGAAAAGGGAACGCCTCCCAGGCGAAGGATCTCATTGGAGGCAAGAGGAGTACTGACTGGTTTGGAGTCGAGCATATTCACACGAAAAAGGATGTCGCGAGCATACTTGGATTGACTGAGAAAGAGACCAGACGAAGTGTAAGATATTTCTAGACCAAGAAAGTAGTTTAGTTTACCTAAGTCTTTGATCGCAAATTATTTTTGAATTCGCGATATGAGACGAGTAACAAAGACGTCATCGCATCCAGTGATGATTATAGCATCGACATAGACAAGAAGGTAGAGAGTTATGGTCGCTTGATGAAAAATAAAAAGAGATGTGTCAGATTGGCTTTCAACAAAACCTGAAGGAAGAAAGTTG
This sequence comes from Galeopsis tetrahit, assembly GCA_963675135.1. NCBI lineage: Eukaryota > Viridiplantae > Streptophyta > Magnoliopsida > Lamiales > Lamiaceae > Galeopsis > Galeopsis tetrahit. The sequence continues at coordinate 94,614,977 of OY776119.1, forward strand.
TTGAAACGTAAAAACCAGGCTCGAGGAGCCTGTTTCAAACCGTAGATGGCCTTATTTAGGCGACAAACATGGTTAGGACGAGCAGGATCAGTCTATCCAGGAGGTTGTTCCATGTGCACTAGTTTGAGAAGAGTGACATGAAGGAAAGCATTGTTGACATCTAACTGCGGAAGAGACTAGTTATTTTGAACCGCAAGGGAAATAATAATGCGAACAGTGGAAGCTTTAACAACTGGACTGAAGGTAGATCATAATCGAACCCAGGAAGCTGAGAAAACCATTGAGCGACCAGACGAGCTTTGTGACGGTCAATACTGCCATCAGAAAAATATTTGGTCCGGAATACCCATTTTGAGCCTATTATGTTCTCATTATCGGGGCGAGGAACAAGAGTCAAAGTGTGATTAGAATGGAAAGCAGATAGTTCGGCATCCATTGTCGCTATCTATTCTGGGGATTTGGATGCCGATTTAAAACCCTTGGGTTTCCTTTGTGGAGTGAATAACTGTAAGAAGTGCATTTCTAGTAATAAACGAAGAATTTGTAGGGTGGTTGGGTTTAAAGATTCCATCCTTGGACCTGGTGCGCATGGGATGAATTGGGCGAGCAAGATCCATTATGTGCGGAGGAGAGCGAACATGAGGAAAGGGCTGGCGATGAGGAGGCGTGGTAGCAGGTTCATGAGGGTGATCAGTAGTGATGGGAATAGAATCATTTACTGAGATGCAAACAGAACACGACGAGGATAGAGTATGGTCGGCGTGCTGAGAAGGCGACGATGATGTCTGGGAATGGTTTATGAGTCCATAAAAGTAGAGAGATCCAGAGTTTTAGACGGGGACGTGCAGGAATTGTCTGTTTTGAAAGGAAAAGTGCGCTCGTCAAAGTGAGCATGTCGAGTAACGTAGACTCTTGAAGAAACAGGATCAGGACAACAAAAACCTTAATGACGAGAGTTGTAACCTATAAAGACACATGGAATGCTTCGAGGAGAAAGTTTGTTAGGAGCATAGTCACGTAAATAAGGAAAAACACGACAGCCGAAGACATGTAGGTTATCAAAACGAGGAGGAGAAGAGAATATCATTTTATAAGGGGTTTTGTTTTGAAGAACAAATGAGGGTAGGCAATTTATGAGATATACAACCGTGTTAAAGGATTCAACCCAATACTTTGTGGGTACAGATGAATGAAACAGAAGAAAGAGGTCAGTTTCGGTTATGTGTCTATGCTTTCTCTCTGGTTGGCCATTTTGAGCAGGAGTGTGTAAACACGACATAGTATGAATGATTCCAGATTGAGAAAATAAACTTTCAATATTATGATTAGTAAATTCAGTACCTCCATCAGAATGAAACCGTTTAATAGTAGTGATTCACGTATTCTACAACACTAGAATAAACGACCGCAAGTATACGGTGTCTATCGTAGCGAAGTAAGTACGAGGTCGATCCCACGGGGAGGTATAGTATAAAAGTGTATTTTGTTGACGGAATTCTAAATAGACGATGATCGATAAAAGAGAATAGTGTGATTACCCCTAAATTATCTACCAAGTGTCACAAGTAAACAATTAAAAGAGTAATGTAGAATCGATCAATGAACATGCAAACCAAGAAACGAGATGGAAAACGATTGAAACTCAAAGAAGGAAAGGTAGGTTCCAAGACATATGTCACACTAAGGGTTCAATTTATGATCAAAGGCCTATTTAAGTGGTGTTGTGTTGATTACTATAGGGTTGATCACGAAATGATGAATTAAAAGTTCTTTCGATCCAATTAATCCAATAGAATTATCACACAAACTAGTATCTCTACTTAGCATGCATAATAAACCTAAAAAAGGGTCCTAAGATCATCTAATACCCTCCCAACAATTGATCCTCTCTCTCGAGCTCACAATAATATTGGGTCAAATGCTTAAATACGATTAATGAAAGTGATTTCTCAATACAATTTCAATTAACAATAAATAAAGGGTTAATTGCAAATTAAATCACCACCTTTTGTTGAATTGCAATTTAATCTAAATTTTTGAATAATTGCAAATAAAATCACCACCTTTAAATATTGTTGCAATTTAAACTTCTTGATAGTCTTATTTGTGCCCAAATCTAATGTGACTAGCTTATGTGACACCTCCTTAATGAAATAATATTGTTTTTGATTTTAATCTAATCTCGAAACGTTAAATTCGGACACAATTGTCTTGAAGTTTAAATTGCAACAATATTTAAAAGTGATGATTTTATTTGCAATTATTCAAAAGTTTAGATTAAATTGCAATTCAACAAAAGGTAGTGATTTAATTTGCAATTAACCCATAAATAAAACATATTATCATGGCCATTGACAACATGTCTTGCAATGAAAGTTAAGCATTCAAATAGAAATAGCAACACAACCACCAAATAAACAAGAAATTAATTCATAAACATCATCTAAAGTGTAAACATAGCCCTAGAACCAAATATGTTTAGCAAGAGCTAACATAATCTAATTAACTGTGAGTGTTATCTCATAATCTCAAAGTCAGCACACTAAGTGAGTAGTGAGCTGATAGGATCAGATAAGATAACTTAGGCCGAAATCAGATGAGTGGAATGGTTTCAATCAGCTGAGGAGGTGATGCTTAGGTTTCAGCAGAGTTGTTCAGCAGAGTTGGTCAGCAGAGTTGTTCAGCACAGTATGAAGTCTATCAGCAGAGTTAGCTTTTGATCATCAGAACAGAAGAGTTGGGTATCAGAACAGTAGAAGTGATCTGATCTTTATGGACAAGTCTTCCGGTTCGAAGTTAGTTAGTTTAACAAACTGTATTACAGTTACAACAACTTGAGGGCATAACTACCATTTCAGTTGGGCAATAACAGAGCACATGGGTTGTTACAAGCAGTTGCAAACGGTTGATAACTACTCAAAACAGTTCCTAACAGCAGCAACTACCTTTGGTCTTTATAAACTCTTGTTTGTGTACATTGTAAAGGTTGGATGAGAGATTTAGTACGTTATTGTATTCTTTGAGTTGTGTGAGTTCACGAGTGAAGTGAGGAAATATCCTATTCCGAGTGAATGAGTGTGTAAACATTCTTTATCAATCAAAGAAGTACTAATCTGGTCCAGTGGATGTAGATCACATTGATCGAACCACTTAAATCCTTGTGTGATGTTTGTCTCGTTGATTACTTTTCTGAATTACTATCCTAGAGCAGTTATTTCTTCTATATTCAAGTGTTCTAATTAGTTGGAGACGTCTAACCGATCAGAATTATCTTGACAATTGGCGCCGTCTGTGGGAAACCGAAGTAGCTGCAGATCTAAGATGGGGAATTCTACCAAGTACAACATAGAGAAGTTTACAGGCACTGGAGATTTTGGGCTGTGGAAGGTCAAGATGCAGGCCCTCCTTGAACAACAAGGATTATTCGAAGCCCTCGAAGAATCCGAAGAGATTTCAGAAGAATCTGCAACAGTTGCGGCTGAAAGGAGCAAGTTGCTCAGGAAAGCTCGAAGAACGATCCTACTCTGCCTTGGAGATAAGGTCTTGAGGGAGGTTGCTAAAGAGAAGTCAGCGAAGGAGGTTTGGGATAAGCTTGAGAAGCTATATATGGTGAAAACTCTTGTTAACCGACTCTATTCGAAACAGAAACTGTATGCCTTTAGAATGGGAGATGACAAACCCATTACGGAGCAGCTAGATGAGTTCAACAAGATACTTGATGATCTGGAGAATTTGGATGTCAAGCTTGAAGAAGAGGATAAGGCTCTGATCTTGTTGAGTGCTCTGCCTAAGTCCTTTGAAATCCTAAAGGACACCATCTTGTATGGTAGAAAGGAAGCAATCACATTGGAGGATGTGATCTTGGCTGTCAAGTCCAAGCTGTTACATAACAAAACATCTCAAGGAGATAAAAGTAGCAGTGGGGAAGGATTGGCAATCAAGGGAGGACAGAAGAAATCTGTCTCCAAGAAGGGGTCTAGTCAACCCAAGGGAGCTGATAAGGGAAAATCAGCAGTGTCAAATCAAGGGGAAGTAGTGTGCCACCACTGCAACAAACCTGGGCACTTTAAGAGTACTTGTTACAAGTACAAACAGCTTATGAGAAAATTTGGTCCTAAGAACCCTGTTGATAAGAATCAAGCAAATCAAACCCAAGATGATAAGGAGCAGAAAGGCTATGAGTCAGCTCAGTCCCTATCCATCACTTCCACTAAAGAGCAGCAAGATTGGATTTTAGATTCAGGGTGTTCTTTCCACATGACTCCAAGAAGAGAGTGGTTTCATGATTTTAAGCATCAGAATGGAGGTTCTGTATTGTTAGGGAATGATCACACTTGCAAAGTCAGAGGTGAAGGTACAGTACACTTGAAGATGTATGATGGAGTAGTGAGGATTCTCAAGAGGGTCAGGTATGTTCCTGAACTCAAGAGAAATTTGATATCTCTTGGTATGCTGGATTCATTGGGCTATAAATTCCAGTCAGAAGATGGAGAGCTCAGAGTTTCAAAGGGGAAGCTTACTGTTCTTAAAGGTGAGAGAAGAAATGATCTCTACTTTCTTAAGGGGGGAACAGTTATTGGCAGATCAGATGTGGCAAGGGTGCAAGACAACTCAATGTTGTGGCACAGAAGATTAGGTCATGTAGGAGAGAAGGGCCTACTTGAGCTAAGTAAGCAAGGATTGCTAGGTAGTGACAAGATCACAAAGCTTGATTTGTGTGAGCACTGCATTTTTGGGAAATCCAAGAGATTGAAGTTTGGGAAGAGTTCACACTCTACCAAAGGAATTTTGGACTATGTCCATTCAGATTTATGGGGGCCAGCTAGGAATCAGACTAGAAGTGGTGGGAGATACTTCATGTCTATCATAGATGACTACTCAAGAAAGGTATGGATCACTATCCTGAAATCCAAGTCAGAAGCATTTGAAAAATTTAAGGAATGGCTCACTGTGGTGGAGAACGTTTCTGGAAAGAATCTCAAGCATTTGAGAACTGATAATGGGCTGGAGTTCATATCAGAAGAGTTCAATGTTTTCTGCAAAAAGAAGGGTATAATGATGCATAGAACAGTACAAGGTACACCTCAGCAGAATGGAGTAGCTGAGAGAATGAACCAGACTTTACTTGAGAGAGTTAGATGCATGTTGAGCAGCTCTGGATTGCGTAAAGTATTTTGGGGAGAAGCAGTGTCAACAGCAGCCTATTTGATAAACAGAAGCCCTTCCTCAGCTGTGCAATTTAAAACCCCAGAAGAGTTATGGTTTGGCCATGCAGCTGAGTACAGTAATTTGAAGGTGTATGGTTGTTCAGCATATGCCCATGTCAAGCAAGATAAGCTTGAGCCTCGAGCCTTGAAATGTGTGTTCATAGGGTATCCTTCAGGTGTGAAAGGATACAGATTGTGGTGCCTAGAAGCTGGAATGCAGAAGTGCATTATCAGCAGAGATGTAACTTTTGATGAGAATAGAATGCCATTGAAAGAGGAGGCAAGCTCCAGTACAACACAAAACAAACTAGATGAGACACAGGTGGAGGTGGAGCATGATAACATCAGAACACTAACTGAAGAGCAGATTGATCCAGATGAGGAGGATACTACTCATAGTGATACTGATCTTCATGACTATCAGCTGACTAGGGACAGATCAAGAAGAGAAGTCCACCCACCTCAGAGGTATGGTCAAGCTGACATAGTATCTTTTGCATTATGTGCAGCTCTTGAGGTGGAGTCTTTGGAGCCTAAAACTTACACAGAAGCCATCAACTGCCATGACAAAGAGAAGTGGTTAGTTGCTATGGAGGAAGAACTGTTATCTCTTAACAAGAACCAGACTTGGGAGATTGTTGAGAGGTCTAAAAACAAGAAACTTGTTGGGTGTAAGTGGATCTACAAGAAAAAGGTGGAGGCTCAGAGAGGTGGCAAGATTAGGTACAAGGCAAGACTTGTAGCTAAAAGATTTACACATAAAGAAGGTATTGACTTTAATGAAATCTTCTCACCTGTTGTAAAGCATTGTAGCATCAGAATTTTGTTGGTTATGGTTGCTCAATATGAATTGGAGCTGCATCAGATGGATGTGACCACATCATTTCTTCATGGGACTTTAGATGAGAAGATCTACATGAAAATACCAGAAGGGTTGGACATAGAAGATGGAGAAGACAAAGTGTGCTTACTCAGAAAATCACTTTATGGCCTCAAACAAAGCCCTAGACAATGGTACTTAAGGTTTGATGAGTACATTTGCTCAGTTGGTTTTGCAAGAAGCTTGTATGACAGCTGTGTTTACTTCAGGAGGGTTGGGAGTTCAGTTACCTATCTTCTGCTGTATGTAGATGATATGTTAATAGCTGGGAGTCTATTAACAGTATCAATCAGGTTAAAGAGATTCTCAAAAGGGAGTTTGACATGAAAGATCTTGGTGAAGCTAAAGTGATTCTTGGGATGGAGATCAGTAGAGTTGAGGGAGCAATTCAGCTTAGTCAGCCTACCTATCTGAGGAAGGTGTTAGAGAGATTCAGGATGAATCAAGCTAAGTCAGTTTCTACACCAATTGGCCAGCATCAGAAGCTATCCAATCAGATGTGTCCCAAGAACAGCCAAGAAAGAGCTCAGGTGAGTAAGGTTCCTTATGCCAGTGCAGTAGGGAGTTTAATGTATGCTATGGTGTGTTGTAGACCAGATTTAACTAATGCAATGAGTGTAATCAGCAGATACATGAGTGATCCAGGTTTAAGTCATTGGGAGACAGTTAAGTGGGTCATGAGATATGTTCTAGGATCAGGTGAGAAATGTCTGAAATTTCAGAAGATATCAGATGAGGGAGAAGCACTTGTGGAATATGTTGATGCCGACTATGCAGCCAATGTAGACACAAGAAAATCCTTAACAGGGTATGTATTCACCTTATTTGGTACAGCTATATCATGGAGGTCAATACATCAGTCCGTAGTTGCATTATCTACTACAGAATCAAAATATGTAGCCTTGACTGAGGCAGTTAAGGAGAGCATGTGACTTAGGGGGATCTTGAAGGAGTTTGGTATATCACAAAGAAGTGTGACTGTCTTCTGTGATAACCAAAGTGCAATACATCTTGCAAAGCATCAGGGGTATCATGAGAGAACTAAGCACATAGATGTGAAGCTGTACTTTGTAAGAGATATTGTAGAGAAATGGGTGGTCCAGGTAGTGAAGATTGCTACAGAGGAGAACCCTGCTGATGCATTCACTAAGGCATTGCCAAAAGAGAAGTTTGGCTTGTGTCTTAGACTTATTGGAATGCATTAATTCCTCTGAGGAGAAGACTACTGTTCTTGTGGCAGAAGATCAGTAGTGGAGGCTATTCCTTGAGGAGAATAGTGTTGGTGTTTTTGTTTTGGTGGAGATTAGTTCGATTATGAGCTAAAGGTGGAGAATTGTGAGTGTTATCTCATAATCTCAAAGTCAGCTCACTAAGTGAGTAGTGAGCTGATAGGATCAGATAAGATAACTTAGGCCGAAATCAGATGAGTGGAATGGTTTCAATCAGCTGAGGAGGTGATGCTTAGGTTTCAGCAGAGTTGTTCAGCAGAGTTGTTCAGCAGAGTTGGTCAGCAGAGTTGTTCAGCACAGTATGAAGTCTATCAGCAGAGTTAGCTTTTGATCATCAAAACAGAAGAGTTGGGTATCAGAACAGTAGAAGTGATATGATCTTTATGGACAAGTCTTCTGGTTTGAAGTTAGTTAGTTTAACTAACTGTATTACAGTTACAACAACTTGAGGGCATAACTACCATTTCAGTTGGGCAATAACAGAGCACATGGGTTGTTACAAGCAGTTGCAAACGGTTGATAACTACTCAAAACAGTTCCTAACAGCAGCAACTACCTTTGGTCTTTATAAACTCTTGTTTGTGTACATTGTAAAGGTTGAATGAGAGATTTAGTACGTTATTGTATTCTTTGAGTTGTGTGAGTTCACGAGTGAAGTGAGGAAATATCCTATTCCGAGTGAATGAGTGTGTAAACATTCTTTATCAATCAAAGAAGTACTAATCTGGTCCAGTGGATGTAGATCACATTGATCGAACCACTTAAATCCTTGTGTGTTGTTTGTCTCGTTGATTACTTTTCTGAATTACTATCCTAGAGCAGTTATTTCTTCTATATTCAAGTGTTCTAATTAGTTGGAGACGTCTAACCGATCAGAATTATCTTGACATTAACACTATCAAATTAAATAACTAAATAAAAAGAGAAAGAAAGAGAAAGCTTAAATAATGTAGATGATGGAGTGTGAAATTCCCAAGCTAATACACCATTTTGAAGCTCCAATGGAAGAACACCTTTCAGTAGATGTTAGTGTGTGTAAAATCGCACAACTGCTTTCCCCAATTCGCTTCTGTTCTTTCTGCCGACCAAAATCCTATGCTGCCCTCCTCAAATTAATTAATGGGCCTAAGTTAATTGTTGGTCCCAAGTTGAGTTAATAACGAGTAAGCTAGTGAAAATGTCTAGAGGGGGGTGAATAGACTTTTCAAAAATCTTTCGAAATATCAAAGTACAATATGCGGAATATGAAATTAACAATGAGCCCAATTCAAGATTATACTCAACTTAATTCGAGAACTCTGTTCTATACTCAACTAGTCTAGTTTAGTTAAGTAGTTAAATCAATTAAGCAATTTAAACAATCAAAACTTTAAAGTAAATCAAACACAAGATTTATAGTGGTTCGACAACTTGTCTACATCCACTCTCACAAACCCAGTTGTGATGTTTCCACTAAACTCTTCCAATCGAGTACAAGTGTATGTTCCTGTCTTTAAAGTCCCAAGAAGAAGACTTAGATCTTCAACAGACTATACCTCCAGATATGTCTACGATCTTACTAGCGATTTACAAGTATCTAGCAACTTGAAAATAACAAAACAAAAACTAAAACTTCTCTGATTTTCAGTAGTAGCCTTCTTGATTCTTCACTTGTCTTCTGGCTATCTTTCTGAACTTCAATCAACTCTGAGAGTAAAACTTCAATAATGCTTCAATATGTTGTAGTATCAATATTTCAGTAGTCAGTAGTCTTTAACCAATGAATACCTAGCTTGGGGTATTTATAGATTTCAAATCCAAGAACTTTCAGTTGTGTAACAACCTTTCTTGAAAACTAACTTCATAACTGATTCTTTTATTCTTCCACGCGTTTCTTCAGTTAATTAGTTATTCCATAACTAATTCTTCAATTTCATCTTCAATACGCGTTTCTGTAACTAACTTCAAGTTGACCTGTCTTTGTATAAGTTGCGCACCTGTCTTGTCCAGTAGTAGTCTGCGTCTTCTACTTGACTTGTGCAAATAGAACAATCTAGTCCTATCTTCTAACCTAACAAGACTATTACATTACATTAAGCTTTTATAATTCAAGCTTAGTCAACTTATAACTATACAATGAATCTAATTTATTACATAGAAATATCATGAGCTCTATACAACACTCAAATAGCTCAGTAACAACCTAATCAACATAAACATATATGAACAGATATGAAGTACTTATAAATCGTACTTATCTTTTAATAACTTGTCTTTTGAAACTATCACTTGTCTTGTGAATTCTACTGATCTGTACAAGATGACTTCAACTTAACTAGACTAGATCAGTCAACACTTAGAAAATATTCAAGTCTTCTTTTGGCTTATCAAAACTTTATCTTTTATCTTTTATTCATCATTTTTAGGATTTGTTCTAGGATTCATATCCCAACAATTTCCCCCTTTTTGATGAAGCCAAAACTACTTGAATCTTTTCTCATAAGTAGACTAGTTAAGTAGTTATCTTGTCTTAAACATCAAAATAGTACTTATCTTTCATTCATTTCAAAATAAGATCAGTAGATATTACAAATACTTTGAATAACAAAATATCAGAGCAAAAAAAACAACTAACCTTCAAACAAACAAAAAAAACTAATCTGAAAGATTACCTCCTTCTGGATTTGGAACACAGAATGCATCTAGGAGTCTCTTGTGAATTAGACTGATCTGATCTTCATCTTCAATCTTCTCCTTGTCTAGCAGTTCTTCTTCAAACTTCTTGATTTGATTAATATCAACTCTTTTTCCTGAACTTGTCATAGGAGTCTTCCATCTTGGAAAGGTCGGTATCAAGATGTTGAAATTTGCAGCAGCTGATATCCTCATGACCAAATTCCAAAGCAATTTATTCTGTCCTTCCATGAATTTGTCAAACATGACATATAACTCATCTGGACTTTCAGACTCACCATACTTTCGAACAATCCAATGATCAAGTTCCCATTGCTTATTTACTTTGAGCCATTCTTGTCTATGCTCTTTGTCAATGAAGTAGTCAATGAACTGATCTTCCATCTCTTCTTCATTTATCTTCAGCTTTTGCAGTCTTTCAATATGTTTTTCTATCTTCTTCTTGCTTGCATAACGACTTTCATCATTAGGATCAACAATCTTCTGCTTCTTTTCAACTGTAGCAGCAGCAGTAGGTTCTTCAATACTCAGCTTCCTCTTAACTCGTCTAGTCTGAATTTCAGTTTCTGGAGACGCAACATTCTTTCCTTTCTCCAGTCTTTTAAGTTCATCTGCTTCAGCTTGCTCTAACTCTACAGTTTTAATTAGCCTCCTTTTTGGCCTCCTTAGCTCCTGCATAGTAGTAGCAGCATCCTTTTCTTCTGGTTCAGCACTTGACTTTATTCCAACTCTACTTGTCTTCTCTTCCCGCTTTTTGGCTTCATCACTTGCCTTAAGAGTGAATAGACTAGTAAATCGAGTCATTTCTTCCTTTAGTGCCTCCTTCATAGCTTCAGCAGCCAGCTCTATCTGCCTTTGATGTGATTGATCTCGACTCATCTTGTCCAGGCGATCAGCAGTAGATTCCAACTTCTGTGAGTTAATGAACAACTCATCTTTGAAATGAGTAGCTGACTGACGTAGTAGAGTGTTTTGCTGTGTTAACTCAGAGAGAATAGCTTGAGACTTCACCAACTGAGCTTGTGCTTCTCTCCTCTGCTCATCAGCTATCTCAATCTTTACACGATATAAACGTTCCATTTTGCCAGATTCTTCAGCCAACGATCTAGCAAATGAGATAGACCTCTTCTCAGAAACTTCAACTTGTTTCTGTAAAAATCTTTCAACTTCTGTAGTCAACTCCGCTCTGAAAGTTGAGTCCATCGTGTTGACTTGTCCAATAAATAATTCTCTGGAATTGTCAACGAGTGTTTTATTCTGTTCTATCAACACATCCTTCATTTTCGATTGCAAAAACTCATCTATTGCGGAATGAACAACATCTTTCAAGTCCGACTTTAACTCAGCAAGATATCCTTCAGAAAAACCTTGATTAGATGACTGAGCTTCAGTAACACCCTTTTCTTGAGCCTTCTCAACAAGTTCATCTTCTGTAAACATTTCGGCGTCCATGAACTCATCATCTTCTACTCCAAAATTGAAAGAATCATCATCAGAGTTTTCAGACTCATCTTCTAACTGATCTGAGGTTTGAATTCCAGCTTCAACTGTTACAGCTTTCAACTCTTCTTCCAGTAGATCAGTCTGAGTTCCAATATCAGACGAGAATTCTTCAACCAGAATTCCATCAGGAATCTTCAATAGCCTTTTGACAAGATCAACCAAGGCTCTTGGCGGAAATAATTCTGAATGATCCTTTACACCACTATGCTCCTTTTGTTCCATCTCCCAATCCAAAAAATTGGAGATTCCTCCCATTCCTTGAATAACTTCGAAAAGATCATCAGTGGAGGACTTCTTAAGAGCAAACCAGGTGCATATCCTTACAAGGATTTCAAACTGCTCTGACTCATAGTCGACTTCGATAGTTGAGAGCGTCCTCTTCAGATTCTTGGTCATTCGAGATCGAATACGCTTTTCTCTCAAACACATAGGATAATAAACCAGGGAACTAAATCTAACAGCAGACGGGTCCTGAGTAGATGGGGTCTCTAACTCAGTTGTTGCAGTGGCAACTGGCGTCTTGTCTGCAGTAGATGGGTTGAGGGGTTCACCATATTCTGGTGAGGGAGAGGGTGTGAAAGCACTGGTTTCAACGGGCTTTGATGTGGCTTGGTTTGGTATGACAACTGTAGGAGTATCAGTTGTATCCAATTTGGGAGTGATTTGGGGATGACTGGCTCGAAGCGGTAATGCCGCCAGTACATGTGAGGTTGAGGTAATAGGTCTAGGCCTAGATCGGTGTGATCTAGCCTTGGTTCGAACAGAAGTAGACGGGAGAGAGAGAGGAAATGAAACAGATTGAGTAGAAGTACCAACCTGTGTACTCAACTCGTCTGGACGAGTAGGCGATCCGACTCTTACAAGAGTGTACATTTCAGGAATTTGTTCACTCAACTCTTTCTCTTGTTGCAACTCTCCATCTGACTGAGTCTTTTCAGAGTCATCTGCTCCGGACTCTCCTTTTTCAACCTCTTCCGATTCTTCATCATGAGACTCGTCTTCTGAAGAACTAGATGACCCACCATACGGCATCACATCCATAGGATTTACCTCAACTAGCCTAGGAGCAGATGGCCTAGCAGCAGCTTGCTTAGCCAGAGCTTCCTTCTTCAAGTAATGCTTTAGAGGATGAAACGACTTGCCTTTACTCCAACTTGTCTTGTTTGGCAATAGAATGGGTAGGATGATACTTAACTTGTTTCCAAAACTAACATTTGCAGAAACAACCCAGTTGGCTGAACTGGTATCAACTTGCACAAACTTCTTGTAGTACATCAATCTATCCAAGAAGAGTTTAGTCCAGTTTCCTTCCGTGATTCCATCATAAATCACAGCCATAATCCTTGCTTTCTGAGGCGTCACAGAGTCAAAACTCCCAGTAACTCCTAGCAACATTTTAGACGCAATATCAAGAAGAGTTTTGTATTTTTCCAGAAGCTCCTTCTTCTTCACCACAGGAACCTTTCCATCGCTTTTTAACTGCATCCTTCTTCCGCAGAAAATACTTAGGTACCTCAACTCTCGGCCTTCAGCGTATCTCTCGATATCTATCGATCCAGATGGTAGTTTCAGCGATTCGGTCAGAAATTCTCTAGTAATCTCCACTCGCCTTCTTCCAATAAAAGCTTCAATTGAGTCGCCCTGTCTAGTTGCAGTAGCATAAAACTCCAACACTTCTTCTTCAAGAACAACCTCAGGAAATGCCTCCAAATATGGTCTCAAACCGCATCTGAAGCATTTCATCAATATTTCCTTGTTGTCTTCAGTGTGATTCCCTTTAAAAAATACCGATCCTTCTGCATGCACTCTTCCTTCGGTAATGTACTTACCAAGATTAAACCTAGCTTGCATGTTAGTACGAGCATCGAACATTGAAATGATAGACATAGTAAAAACGATTTATGAAAATCAAGAAATTTCGAAGAGGTATGAGTGCTTGAGAAGTTATGAGATCAAGAGAAACTGAAATCGTGAGCAGTTACGAACAAGTAAAATGGGTTTTAAACATTTGAGTTCAATGGTTGAGATTGGAAGTAATAATCCAATGGTCAGATATGAAAGGCTTTAGAAATTCAGTTTGGCGGAATCGAGAAAATTACGTGATTTAGTATTGTAAAATTTGAAATCCGCCTCATCTATTGGTAGAATAGAGGGGTGTATTCCTCTAACCTAGCAAAGTAGAGTGTTTGGCGCGAACTGGTTATATACACCTCATTAAATGGAGTGTATACATCCAAATCTAGGTTTTTCAAACTTTCAATACTTCAAACTACATAGATATCCTTGATTCAAATTGATTAAATACTTAGAATATTTGCATCAAAGGAACACTTATCTTGTCTGTTCGTGTCTATCCAGAACAGACGAGTAGACTGGTATACACAAGACGAATTCCCCCTTCGATTGTGCTTGTCTACTTTGGATCATCAAACGATTATATGTACCTGTCTTGTTCTTGCACTACAGATTAGATGTATTACAGGTATTACATAGGATAAATAATAATGAATATCAATCTAAGTCAATGATCAAGGTTCAAACAAGATGATTGTTACCAAACTAAAGAGTCAACATAAGGATCTTTAAGAAATCAAGGATTCCCCCTTAAATGTGTATTCCCTTAGTATTACCCTCAGCTTTACCAGCTTCCTCATCGGGTTGGATGGTCAACTTGTCTGACCTTGTTTACCTGTCTGTTGAGTGAGTAGACGAGTGCTCTGCTCTTTTGTGGTAATTTGTCTATTTCTCCTTTCTTCTTAGGATTGTACCTGTCTAGTTAGTGCATTGCTATATACTAGTAGGATCAAGATCAATAAGTCCTAAACTAATGCATAATTCATGAAATCGAGCCTCAGCTAATGGTTTTGTGAAAATATTAGCTCTTTGAAAATTAGTATGAATCTTTTCCATGCGAATATCCTTCTTTTCTACATGATCACGTATGAAATGGTGTTTCACATCAACATGCTTACAACGTGTGTGCAGAACAGGATTTTGTGTAATGGCAATGGCACTATTACTATCACAGAAAATAGGAACATTTGATTCACAAATATTATAATCTCTAAGCTGTTGAATAAGCCATAATAATTGACTACAACAACTACCAGCAGCCATGTACTCGGCTTCAGTAGTAGAGGTAGCAACACTTGTCTGCTTTTTCGAAAACCATGAAATGAGTTTTGTGCCTAAGAATTGACAAGAACCAGATGTAGATTTCCTATCTATTCTACAACCACCAAAATCAGAATCAGAGTAGCCACTTAAAGATAAATCATCATTCGAAGGATACCATATACCTCGATTGATGGTTCCTTTCAAATATTTCAAAATCCTTTTAGTGGTTTCCATATGACTCTCTTTTGGATTAGCTTGAAAACGAGCACATACTCCAACAGAAAATGCAATATCAGGTCTACTAGTAGTTAAGTACAGTAATGAACCAATTAGACCACGGTAATGAGTTTGATCAGTACACTTACCTTGTTCGTCTGGGTCCATTCTGTATGTAGGTAGCATAGGTACGCCAGCAGACTTGCATGTCTTAATACCATACTTGTCTAGAAGATTTCTAGTATACTTTGCTTGATTTATGAAAATCCCTTCAGGGGTCTGTTTTACTTGAAGTCCAAGAAAGTAATTCATTTCACCCATCATAGACATCTCAAATTTACTTTGCATGAGTGTTGAGAAACTTTCACTCAGCTCTTTGTTAGGTGAACCAAAAATGATGTCATCTACGTAAATTTGGACGAGTAAAATGTCTTTCCCTTCTTGTCTTCTAAACAAGGTTCGGTCTACCTTGCCTTTAGTAAAACCATTTTCTAATAGAAATTGAGAAAGAGTATCGTACCAGGCTCTTGGAGCTTGCTTTAGTCCATATAAGGCCTTCTTTAATTTGTATACCTGATTACCTTTGACTTCGAAACCTGGGGGTTGTTCAACATATACTTCTTCCACAAGAATACCATTTAGAAATGCACTTTTAACATCCATTTGATATACAGTAAATTTCATGTAAGCAGCATATGCAAGGAACAATCGAATGGCTTCTAGTCTAGCAACAGGAGCATATGTTTCATCATAGTCTATGCCTTCAGCTTGTGAATAGCCTTGGGCGACTAGTCTAGCCTTATTACGAACAACTACATCATTCTCATCTTTCTTATTCTTGAAAATCCATCGAGTGCCAACTACATTATGATATTTCGGTCTATCGACAAGTTCCCAGACGTCGTTTCGAACAAACTGATTCAACTCGTCTTGCATAGCAATGATCCAATTACTATCAGCCAATGCCTCATTAATGGTTTTTGGCTCGATAGATGAGAGGAAACAACACCAGCAAAACAGAGACGGACTAGATTGTTCTTGCGACTCAAAGAGTTGTCGTCTAGTCTTCACACCAACAGTAGAGTCACCAATAATATTTTCAGTATTATGTGCTGATTTCCATGTATTTCTATTCTTAACAATAATACTATCATCTATATCATGTACAGCATCATGCATGTCAACATCATTATCATCAGAAGATTTAATGGGAGTAGACGAGTCGACTAGTTTAGGTATGTCAACTGGTCTAGTAGAGTTACCTTGAGCACTCACCTTCTTCTGGTCATCTGACTCGAGAGCTTTCATGAATGGATTGTATGCTTGAACGGATTCATATACCTCTGAGTCTTTGTCAGATTCGATAGTTAGCTCAGTAGCTTCTTCACTGATCTTGTTGGTAGACGGGTCCTGTTGAGATTCTTCGAAAACCACATGTGGTGTTTCTTCCACACAAAGGGTTGAGTAGTTGAATACTCTAAATGCTTTGCTAGTAGAGGAGTATCCTAAGAATATCCCCTCGTCTGCTTTAGCATCGAATGCATTCAACTTGCTTTTCCCATTGTTATGGATGAAACACTTGCATCCAAATATATGAAAATATGAAACTCTGGGTTTTCTACCTTTCCATACCTCATAGGGCGTCTTACCTAGTGCTTTATTGATAGCACTTCTATTCTGTGAGTGGCATGCAGTGTTGATAGCTTCTGCCCAAAATTTCTGAGGCGTATTATACTCTGTCAGCATGGTCCTGCAGGCCTCCTTAAGAGTTCTGTTCCTTCGCTCTGCTACTCCATTTTGTTGTGGTGTCCTTGCTGCACTAGTAAGGTGCTGGATGCCACGCTTAGAACAAAATTCTTTAATATAGCAGTTAATGAATTCAGTGCCCTTGTCACTACGGATCTTGACAATTGACTGATTCTTCTCAACCTGTAACTTCTTCAATAGATCAGGCAAAAGTGTTTGTGTATCACTCTTCTTGTGTAAGAAGACTACCCAAGTGAACTTAGAATAGTCGTCTACCACAACAAGTGTGTACCTTCTACCGTTCAAAGTTGGAGGAGTTATTGGGCCATGTAAGTCCATATGTAGGAGTTCAAGAACTCTACTGGTTGAGAGGGATGGAATAGATTTAAAAGAACCCTTCACCTGTTTACCTTTTTGACAGGACGTGCATACATGTGACTTATAGTAGACTTCATTGGGAATACCTTCCACAAGGTAGTCTCTGGCTATCTTATTAAGAACCTTAAAGTTTAGATGACAAAGACGTCTGTGCCAGAGCCAGCCAAGTTCTTTAGGATTCTTAGTAAGTAGACAGGTGTCCCTCGGACAACTGTTCCAGTTCACTATGTACACACTTCCTTGTCTAATGCCGACTAATAGAACTGTATGTGTTTTCTTGTCAATGATTTCACATTTCTGACTTTTGAACTGCACCTTGTATCCACGATCACAAAATTGTGAAACAGAGAGTAGATTGTATTTCAAGCCTTCAACATACGAAACATCTTGAATCTCTATGTCTCCATTCCGAACATAACCAAATCCTTTAGTAACAGCAATGGAGCTATCACCAAATATCACTTTTGGTCCTTCTTGCTCATGATAGCTTGATAAGAGAGTCTTGGTACCAGTCATTTGGTGCGAACAACCACTATCTATATACCAAGTTTCTCCTGTTGAGCCACCTTTCTTGTATAGATCGAGTCGACCCTGCAATAGATGATAATACATAATTTAGGTACCCTCCTTGTTTAGTGGGGTCCTTGGGGGTTAGTCGAGTTCAATGGAATCCAAATGTACATTGGAGTCCTGAACAAGTTTGACCTTCTAAGCTTTCGACCATATTTGTTGCAAAATAAGACCTTGTTGTCCTTATCTGGCCTATCAGTCGAGTTCGGGTCTACTCTTTGGAGATAGCCTTTTGACTTAATCTCTACTTGAGCAGGCACTTGTCTATGATAGTCAGAGTAAGGTTTATATGCATTAGGTCCATACGGTTTATAGACATGTTTAGGTCTTTCTTCTCCTTTGATATCATATGACAAAGGTGGAGGATATAGAACAGGTTGTATACGATATTTTGGACCTTCCTGTCTAGGTCTAGACGAGTAGAGTTGAGACTGCCTTATGAAAGGAGGTCTAGACTCTTGTCGTCTAGTCTGTACTTGTCTAGTACTAGTCTCCTCAGGATACCAGTCCTCGTATCTGACCTGATTTGGTCGTCCACGATTCCTAGTCCTTTGTTGACTTGTCTTAAACGGAACAGGCTTGTTGTTAACTTTCTTTTTACCACCTTTGGTAA
This sequence comes from Galeopsis tetrahit, assembly GCA_963675135.1. Taxonomy (NCBI): domain Eukaryota; kingdom Viridiplantae; phylum Streptophyta; class Magnoliopsida; order Lamiales; family Lamiaceae; genus Galeopsis; species Galeopsis tetrahit. Next base: position 94,633,109 of record OY776119.1, read on the forward strand.
TTGGAATGTTAACTTGAGCTTGTTTTGGTACAGTACCTTTTGATGGAGTGTCAATATCGTATATCAATGGTTCTTTTCCTTTATCATTAGTCAAAGAGCTTGAGATGAAAATAGTAGGGTTCTTAGGAACTTGAGTAGACGAGCTGGGTGTCTCAGCACCTATGCCTGTCTTGTCAGTAGGAGCCCTATACCTATCTGACAATTCAAGGTTAACCTTAGATGAGTTAACCAGGTCAGTAAGTTTAAGGTCTAATGTGACAACCTCGGTTTCTAAGAACTTATTACGTTCTTCAAGCTTTTTGAGCTTACTTTGTAAAACATTGAATTCATGTTTCTCAGTAGCGTGTGTCTTAAGTAGGTCTTGATACAACTTGTCTGTCAATGCACACTTCTCTCTGAGTTGTCTCAACTCTTCTTGCAAGCGTTCATTTAGGACTGTTGTATTAGGATCTACTTTAGACTGAGCTTCCTTAAGATCAATGATTTCTTGTCTTAAGATGATGTTTTCATCACTGACTTCAATGAATGCCTTGTTGGCAAGTAGGAGGTCGTCTTCAACTGCACTAGTAGAGTGCTGAAGACTACTCCCTACTTGGCTACTGGCAGTGTCGCTTTCATCAGAATCTGATTCATCACATGATTGAAACGATGTAATGGATGATACCTCTTGGTCGATTTTAGCCATGAAGCATAGACCATCATCAACTATGAATGCTTCATCGTGATCTGGTTCAGACGGGTAGCTAGATGAGGATGATGGCAACTCGTCTGAGTCAGAGTCAGAGTCATTATTGGCCATCATTGCCTTTTTACCACGGTTGTATCGTCTTTCCCTTCGTGCTTTGCGTTCTTCTCGATCATCAGTACTCAGGTCTGGACATTCATATATGTAGTGACCTGGCTTCTCGCAGTTATAGCACACAAGATCATTAGTAGCCTTTTTAATAGGAGAGTTGTTCCTTCGTTTATCGCGTCTATCAGAACGAGTAATCTTCCTACCATCAGACTCTCTATCTTGTCTGTTACCTTTCGAGACTTCGTCTCTCCTTTCGGACGAGTTTCGGTCTCGTCTGGTTTCAGACGAGTTCTTAGAAGCAGACCCTCTATGCTCTCTATAGAACTTCTTATATCTTCCGAAACGTTTATTCAGCCTATCAAACTTTCTAACCATGAGGCTTACCTGATCCTTCAGACTAAGATCAGTATCTAACTTATCTTTCACAGAAGTAGACCTAGTCTTAGTCTTAGACCTGTCTATCTTAGACGAGCTAGCCTTAAAAGCAACGTTCTTAGAAACAGCATGTTCTCTGTCACTACTTACTATGGGTTCATCTTCGTCTAGATCAAACTCATGAGCCTTTAGAGTTTGAAACATAGTCTCTGCTGTCCATACGTCTATATCTTGGGTATTCTTAACAAGCATTTTTACCATTTTCCATCGACTATCAAGGCTTTTGAGAATCCTAAGATTGATTTCACGTGGAGTATAAGATTTACCAAGGACTTCCAAGTCATTCATGATTTTGGTAAAACGAGTATCCAACTGGTCTATTGTTTCACCAGTTTTCATATGAAATGATTCGAATCTTTGGACAGCAGTGGAAAGCTTGCTTTCTTTGATTAGGGATGTCCCTTCACAAATGATAGCTAAGCGATCCCACATTTCTTTGGCAGTTTTACATTTTAACACTTTTCCCAGATACTCATTAGGAAGAGTGTGTAAGATGTAATTCTTGGCCAAGCTATCCAAATTATTCTGCCTCATTTCTTCAGAAGTAAGTTCTGACCTTGGTTTCTTGACGAGAGTACCCACGGGTTGATTTGCGTCGAGGGCAGCAGTGTTTGGGATCATGGTCACTATCGGACCTTCAGTGATGACTGAGATCATTAAGTCATGAGTGGAGCTGAAGATGGCTTCCATCCTTAGCTTCCAATAGTCGTAATCCTGTACCTGAAACTTAGGTAGTTTGTTGGCGCTGATCTCAAGAGACATGATTTCAAGAAATGAGTGCTAAGTAGAGTTATGATCAAGAACAACAGATAAGTCAAGAACAGGGAGCACGAAAAACAGATGATACAAGAATATGATCAAGAACACGTATGCAAGAACAGTCAAGGACCAAGACTTCACCCTAAGTCTTGAGTCGGTTATCAAGAAACAGCAGTTCGTAAACTACGGCTCTGATACCACTTGTTGATCCCAAGTTGAGTTAATAACGAGTAAGCTAGTGAAAATGTCTAGAGGGGGGTGAATAGACTTTTCAAAAATCTTTCGAAATATCAAAGTACAATATGCGGAATATGAAATTAACAATGAGCCCAATTCAAGATTATACTCAACTTAATTCGAGAACTCTGTTCTATACTCAACTAGTCTAGTTTAGTTAAGTAGTTAAATCAATTAAGCAATTTAAACAATCAAAACTTTAAAGTAAATCAAACACAAGATTTATAGTGGTTCGACAACTTGTCTACATCCACTCTCACAAACCCAGTTGTGATGTTTCCACTAAACTCTTCCAATCGAGTACAAGTGTATGTTCCTGTCTTTAAAGTCCCAAGAAGAAGACTTAGATCTTCAACAGACTATACCTCCAGATATGTCTACGATCTTACTAGCGATTTACAAGTATCTAGCAACTTGAAAATAACAAAACAAAAACTAAAACTTCTCTGATTTTCAGTAGTAGCCTTCTTGATTCTTCACTTGTCTTCTGGCTATCTTTCTGAACTTCAATCAACTCTGAGAGTAAAACTTCAATAATGCTTCAATATGTTGTAGTATCAATATTTCAGTAGTCAGTAGTCTTTAACCAATGAATACCTTGGGGTATTTATAGATTTCAAATCCAAGAACTTTCAGTTGTGTAACAACCTTTCTTGAAAACTAACTTCATAACTGATTCTTTTATTCTTCCACGCGTTTCTTCAGTTAATTAGTTATTCCATAACTAATTCTTCAATTTCATCTTCAATACGCGTTTCTGTAACTAACTTCAAGTTGACCTGTCTTTGTATAAGTTGCGCACCTGTCTTGTCCAGTAGTAGTCTGCGTCTTCTACTTGACTTGTGCAAATAGAACAATCTAGTCCTATCTTCTAACCTAACAAGACTATTACATTACATTAAGCTTTTATAATTCAAGCTTAGTCAACTTATAACTATACAATGAATCTAATTTATTACATAGAAATATCATGAGCTCTATACAACACTCAAATAGCTCAGTAACAACCTAATCAACATAAACATATATGAACAGATATGAAGTACTTATAAATCGTACTTATCTTTTAATAACTTGTCTTTTGAAACTATCACTTGTCTTGTGAATTCTACTGATCTGTACAAGATGACTTCAACTTAACTAGACTAGATCAATCAACACTTAGAAAATATTCAAGTCTTCTTTTGGCTTATCAAAACTTTATCTTTTATCTTTTATTCATCATTTTTAGGATTTGTTCTAGGATTCATATCCCAACAATTTCCCCCTTTTTGATGAAGCCAAAACTACTTGAATCTTTTCTCATAAGTAGACTAGTTAAGTAGTTATCTTGTCTTAAACATCAAAATAGTACTTATCTTTCATTCATTTCAAAATAAGATCAGTAGATATTACAAATACTTTGAATAACAAAATATCAGAGCAAAAAAAACAACTAACCTTCAAACAAACAAAAAAAACTAATCTGAAAGATTACCTCCTTCTGGATTTGGAACACAGAATGCATCTAGGAGTCTCTTGTGAATTAGACTGATCTGATCTTCATCTTCAATCTTCTCCTTGTCTAGCAGTTCTTCTTCAAACTTCTTGATTTGATTAATATCAACTCTTTTTCCTGAACTTGTCATAGGAGTCTTCCATCTTGGAAAGGTCGGTATCAAGATGTTGAAATTTGCAGCAGCTGATATCCTCATGACCAAATTCCAAAGCAATTTATTCTGTCCTTCCATGAATTTGTCAAACATGACATATAACTCATCTGGACTTTCAGACTCACCATACTTTCGAACAATCCAATGATCAAGTTCCCATTGCTTATTTACTTTGAGCCATTCTTGTCTATGCTCTTTGTCAATGAAGTAGTCAATGAACTGATCTTCCATCTCTTCTTCATTTATCTTCAGCTTTTGCAGTCTTTCAATATGTTTTTCTATCTTCTTCTTGCTTGCATAACGACTTTCATCATTAGGATCAACAATCTTCTGCTTCTTTTCAACTGTAGCAGCAGCAGTAGGTTCTTCAATACTCAGCTTCCTCTTAACTCGTCTAGTCTGAATTTCAGTTTCTGGAGACGCAACATTCTTTCCTTTCTCCAGTCTTTTAAGTTCATCTGCTTCAGCTTGCTCTAACTCTACAGTTTTAATTAGCCTCCTTTTTGGCCTCCTTAGCTCCTGCATAGTAGTAGCAGCATCCTTTTCTTCTGGTTCAGCACTTGACTTTATTCCAACTCTACTTGTCTTCTCTTCCCCCTTTTTGGCTTCATCACTTGCCTTAAGAGTGAATAGACTAGTAAATCGAGTCATTTCTTCCTTTAGTGCCTCCTTCATAGCTTCAACAGCCAGCTCTATCTGCCTTTGATGTGATTGATCTCGACTCATCTTGTCCAGGCGATCAGCAGTAGATTCCAACTTCTGTGAGTTAATGAACAACTCATCTTTGAAATGAGTAGCTGACTGACGTAGTAGAGTGTTTTGCTGTGTTAACTCAGAGAGAATAGCTTGAGACTTCACCAACTGAGGGTTTTTGAAGATAGGTTTTTGAAGACTGACTCACCTCTGCCCTCGCCGCCGCCCGTTTCAAGATAGGTTTTTGAAAATTTGAAAAATTTAGGAATGGTAGGAAAATTAGGGTTTTTAGGAAAATTAGGGTTTTTAGGAGTTCGGAAATTATTTTCGAACCTATTGAGTTTGTTTTGGAAACATTTTCGAACAATCTATGTTTGTTTTGAAAAAAATTTCGAACATTCTGTTTTTGTTTTTGAAAAAATTTCGAACCTCTTGTTCGATTTTTATTTTCGGACAAATTTAAGATGTTTTGAATATTTTTTCGAACATATTGAGTTTGTTGGGTAAAAATTTTCGTACATCTTAACTTTATTCGGTTAATATTTTCGAACATCTTAAGAATTTGTTTTTATTGTTTTTGTTGATTTTTTGTGTTTTTTGTGTGTTTGTTGAAGAATGGTGTTGATTTGTTGTGATTTGTCAGTGGTGGATATGATTCTGTAGTGAAATAGAACATGTGGGTGTACTCATCCGCCCTTTTTTTTAAAAAAAGTGCAAGAGGGGTACAAACGTCATTTTACGTGTCCCTTGTGTTAAAAAAATCCCAGTGGGTGTACTCATAGGATCCTTGGGTGCTTTTAGCCGCGCCCTTGCTGGAAATTTAGCAGCATATGCTACTTTCTCTCTCTGCCGAAAATGAAAATGGGCCGCAGAGAACAATTAAATGGGCCACAAAATTTAATTGTTGGCCCAAATAATCTCCACTCAATATTTTTACTCGTTTTGCTCTCGATTTCAATTTCTCCCTCCGATTGACTTCACTAAAAATTAGGTGAGTGTTTTTTGCCTTCAAAATAACCATTTTTCCTACAAAATACACAAAACACCATCTTTCTCTCTATCAAGTGCAATTAGCCAAAATTAAGCAATAAAAGCATGAAATTCTAAGAAAATTGAGCTCAAAATGTGTCATAAAAATGTGCAAATTCCACCCGAATCAAGTAGTGCCAAATTTATTTTCAACCATTTATAGTGGACAAAAACAGAGTAAAAGTCAGATTTTAGTTTCAAGGGATATAGCAATACAAAACGAGAAAAATCATTCACAAATATAGTATAGTACCAAAAACCATCACACGAGGTAACAGGGAAAGGACCCCACAAGTCGCAATGAACAAGATCTAACAAAGATGCAGCTCGCTTATCATTAAGAGTAAAGGGTTGTCGAGAACTTTTAGCAAGTTGACAAAAAGTACATGATATGGGAGCAGGTAATAAGGAAATTACAGAGATAAGACCTAGACTAGCGAGCAGTTTGATATTATTGAAATGTGGTGGCCAAGACGATCATGTCACAATTACATTAGGCTCAGTATACTCAACTCGAATTCTTAAACTCGTTTACGAGTTGAGTCATATTCTATTTCAAACTCGTTAACGTAATCAAACAAATGGTTATGGTGAGACGGCGTCAACATCAAGGACTGCCTTATGTTGTAATAGTTTTTTAAGGAGGCCAACCTCTCTCTGACCTACACAGTTGAAGAACGAGCTTTTACCTGAACAAAGGTACGCTCGGTTATTGTTTTATTCTTTGTCGCCTCGAATCGAGTTCGAACTTTAAATGCTATAATCGAGTAAAAACATTATGAAAAACTACCGATATTTAATAATCGGATACATTCGATATCGTAAGGGTTCATTTGGATTAAAGGAAGAGGATAAGCCTTGACTGGTTATTTTATACCACCTAATAAAGTGTTTGGTTTGCTGGTTTATAACTCGGGTTGCTTTTTGGAAAGAATCATGTTGCGGTGTGTAATTAGTGTATAAATTGTTTGAAATTTATGTATTTATTTTGTGAAAAAATGCTTTAAATTCTTGTATTTATTTATTTTGCTTAATTTCATTGCATTATTTAAATTAAATTGACTAATTACACTTAAAATGAGAAAAGTATGTTGTTTGCTATTTCAATAAGAAAATGTGCATTTTTAGATATCAAAAGAAAAAAAAAATCCACAAGAAAAGAAAGTTTAGGCAAAAACTTATATGCAATATTGCATACATACAATATTAACTAATTAGGTCAAAATTCGTGGGTCAAAGCGGGTCAACCTTAATTATAATATTTATTTTCACTTTAAAATATTACTATTTTACTACATGACTAAAACTATGTTACTACATGACATAAAATTTGTCACTACAAGACCAAAAGTGTATTACTACAAGTCCAAAAATATTCTGAACACTTATTTTTTTGGAGCAAAATTACTAAAATAATTCTGACTTATTCGGCTACTACATATCTAAAACAATGTTACTACAAGACCAAAATTGTATCACTACAAGGTCAAAAATGTATTACTACATGTCCAAAAATATTTTGGACAGTTAATTTTTTGGATGAATTTACAGAATGTTTTGACATGTAATATTAATTTTTTTGCCTTGTAATGGTAATTTTTTGACCTTGTAGTAACAATATTTTGGTCATATAGTAAACCACCTGTTTGCGACCCGCGAATTTTTTATAATTATCTTAATTTGATTTTTAAGCTAAATGGGCTTAGAGTTTTGACTTAGTCAAATTAATATGAAATGCATGTATATGTTTCACTAAAACTAGCCCGAAAGTTTAAACAAGAAAACGAAAATACATGGTGAATCTTCCTTGGGCCCAAAAATAAAAGGTCCATTATTTACAATTGAAAATCAATATTACCGTGTGTCCATAAAAAAACTCCCCCGATACATACACTCCCCCAAAAATTGGTTTACATTAGATGTACTCCCCCTCAATTATCCAAATTACCCTCTTCCAATTCCCTTTCTCTCTTTCTTGTACCTCAAACCAATAAACCTCCACGGCACCGCCCCTCCAAGTCGCTGGCCACGGCACCGCTCCCGTCGCCGGCACGATCTCCCCCGCCCCAGCCTTCGTCGACCACCGCCTCCCAGCCAACGCCGCCCGCTGCCGTCGACGCAGGTAGGGTTTTGTGTTTTATTTTTTAAATTTCTTCTCGCGGCGGCGGCGCCCCCTCGCCCAGCGCCGCCCGCCGCTCTCTCCTCCCCCGTGCGTCGCACGCTGCCTGCCGATCTATCCTCCCCGCGCGCCGCCGTCGACCAAGTATTTTTTTTGTTTTTGTTTTTAATTTCTGCTTGCGGCGGCGGCGCTCCTTCGCCCAGCGCCGCCCGTCGCTCTCTCCTCCCCCGTGGGTCGCGCACCGACGCCGCACGCCTCCCTCCACGTCAACCGTCTCCGCTCCTCCCTCACTCCCACGGCTGGCGGCCCTCCTTTTTTTTTTTTTCTTTTTTCTGTAGCAAATTTTTTTCCCCTTTTTTTTTTCCTTCAACTTATGTCGACCATATACACTCTCGTCGACACTAATGTGTCGACGAGAGTGTATATGGTCGACCATAAGTTGTCGAATTTATTTTTTGATTTTTTCGACACACCAAGGTCGATCGGATCCACTTTTGTCTACAAATTGTTGTCGACGAGAGTGTATATAGTCAATGTTGGTGTGTTGAAAAAAATAAAAATCTGTCATTTTCTATGTTTTTTTTAATTTCGAAATATATGACAGTGGTATGGGTGGTCATGTTTTTTTTTTTTTTGGTGGTGGTGTCGACCGTCGCCGGCCATGGCGGTGTCATATTGTCATTAGATTTAGGGTTTATAAATTGGGGGAGTGTATCTAACGTATCCTATTTTATTAAAAGGGTAAATTGGGTAATTTACATTAATATTAAATTAATTTATGAGTTGGGGGAGTATACTTAACAAAGCTGGAGGGGTATATAGTCGGGGCCTAAAAAAAGGCCACAATTATACACATATAGGCTTATTTAGGGGTGGGTAAATATATCGAAATTTCGGTATACCGAGTTTTTCATACCGAAAAATATCGAAATTTTCGGTATACCAAAATTTTTGGTACGGTATGATATCGTACCGAAATTTTCGGTACGGTAACGGTATGGAAAATGATCATACCGCGGTATTTCGGTATACCGAAAAAAATTCGGTATTCGGTATGAAACGGTATATCGATATAGCGATATATTGAAACCTTAATAAAATAATAATTTTATATTATTTTTAAATTAAAATAACTTTAATTATTAAAACTTAATAAAATAAACCTTAAATAATTAATTTCGGTATAAAACAATGCTTCAATATTTTCGGTATGAAATGGTATACCGATATTTCGATATAAAATGATGGTTCAATATTTTTCGATATGAATCGGTATACCGATATAGTGCGGTATATCGATATATTGTACAGAAAATTCGGTATACCGAAATTACGGTACGGTATCGGTATGAATTTTTACATACCAAAAATTTCGGTATACCGAGATTACGGTATACCGAAATTTCGGTACGGTAACGGTATGGATTTTTTCAATATCGAAATTTTCGGTATGATAACGGTATGGTTTAGTATTATCGGTATACCGTACCGAACCACCCCTAGGCTTATTGAGGACATTCACTGGCTAAACACACACACCCTGGGATGAGGACATTGGCTAAACACACGCACCTTGGGATGAGGACACCCACGTGAAAAGTTATAAAATACATTTTTCCTCTTAAACTCTAATTAAAACTCTCTCCCTCTTTTTCTACCACTTTCCACGCACACCCACCCACTTCTCCCTCTCCCACTCTCCCATCGCCGCCCACCCCCTCTTCCTCCCAACGGCCACTGCTCACCCATCCTCCATCTCAGTTCGTGGCCTACCCTCTTCTCCCCTAGTCGCTCCGATCCTTCCCTTTCCGGCCACAAGGTTGCCACCGTCGTCTCCGTTTAAAGGTCGTCGCTCTTACAGGTTCCATGAACATCAACTTTTTTTATTTTTTTTTGCATGTATTGGGGTTTTTAGGATATTTATAGATTAAAATGTATTAGGATTTTTTTAGTTTGTTCATTGATTTATTTCGGACAATTGAAAGTTGTTCAGCAATTATTTTCGGACAATTTGTGTCTATTCAGAAAAAATTTTCGAACAACTTGAGTTTGTACATAAATTATTTTCGGACGTATGTTTATTTTACATTTCAATTTTTTTTATATGAAAATTGTGCTTTGTTTGACACTTATTTTCGAACAAAATAGATGTGTCCGAAAATAAATCCCGAAATCTATTATCATTCTCGCATAATGAGTTTTTTCAGACAGATTTTTGAGATGTTTATATTTGAAATGTTGTTTTGCAATTAGAATGATTTATTTTGTTTGGAATGATTTAATTTATTTGCATTTTGTTTCGGAATAATTTTTTGTTTATGCTTGTTTTTTTAATATCATGGTGATAGTGGGGAAAGATTCTGCCTTTTTTTTTAGGTGAGTGTCCTCGTCTATTTGTGTGTATAACCGTAGTCGAAAAAAACTCATTATTTACAATTGAAAACCATGATTACCGTGGGCCCAAAAAAAAAAGTCCATTATTTACAAGGCCCTGGCTATATACCCCTCCAGCCTTGTTAGATGTACTCCCTTGATTAATGTACTCCCCCTAAAATGTCATACGTTAGATGTACTCTCCTACAAAATACCTAATCTACCCTTATAAATACACTCCCCTCATTAAATCATAAATCCTAATTCTTTCTTATTCTCCTTCCAACACTCCATACCTCTTCTTCTTCCTACCAACACTCGCGTTGCCGCCTCCAAGCACCGCCGCCCTCTTCCTCGCCGTGTGCCACCGAAGGTGATTTTTCTTCTTCTTCCTACCAACACTCCAAGCACCGCCTCCTCCAAGCACCGTCGCCCCCTTCCTGTATTTTACATTAATATTAAATTAATAAATGTAGAGGGGGAGTATACTTAACAGAACTGGAGGGGTATATAGCCAACGCCATTTACAATTGAAATTCATTATTACCGTGGTTGTGTAAATACGAACATTTACATCGACCAAAATTTAGAAAATAAAGAGAGCCCCTGAAACTTGAAACTTGGCGAAGAAAAAAAAAGAAAAAAAAAAGGAAGGAATCATGGAATCAACTTCAAAAGCAAATCAGTCAAAAAAGGTAAATTCATTTTTTAATAATGTTAGTAATCCTAGGATATGCTTTTTGTTTGTTTATGAATAATATATATTTTAAATTGGGGAAATATAATTTTTGATTCCAAAGTTTACCTCTATTTTTAAATTTGATCATCCACATTTAGTCATTATAAATATTGATCCCCTCATTATTATTTTTTATTAAAATTGATTCAATTATTAATCAACTTGTAACGTTTCAAGAAATATGCAATAACGATTTTAATAGAAAAATATCTAGGATAGAAAAGAAAGAAGGAAAATAATGTTTTGAAATATTTTGAATATGAATTGATAATTTTAGAGAATTTTTTACCATTAATCTTCACCACACACGTATTAATAGATGATCATGGTCGAATAATTATAAATAGAAAAATAAATTCAAATAAATAACTACTTTGAAATCGATTTTGAAGAAATCAGTAATAGAAACACTTGTTAAAAAAAATAATCAAAGATTGGAAATAAGATGTCAAAAGAGTTTTTTTTTTAACTAACCAAGAGGATTTTTTTTTTTTTTATAGAAAATAATAATTGAGAGATCAATTTTAATAGTGACTAGTGTGATCAATGTAAACTTATTGTGACTAAAAATGATATTTTTTCTTTTAAATTTTAAAAAATTATAAAAATTAGGTATTTATCTTCTATATATGAACATAAACACTAGGATTAAATTCTTCCATCATCACCTTAAGAATTGCAAGGGTGGAATGAGATAAATAATAAGAATAGCAAAGGTGGAATGAGATAAATGATAAACATACAAAAATTTTGAAGAAGGTTGCTTCTGTGTGTTTCTTTTTTTAGATGAAAAATAAGGTATTTATGGATAAATGAGGACATTATTGAGAGAATAATTGTGAGATGAAAAACGTCCATCCTTCTTATAACTGTAAAAAAGATATGCATATTTATGGATGTCTTCTTATAACTTATTATAACTGTAAAAAAAATATGACAATTTTAAAATCATGCAATGAAAAAAAATCAACTCAAAACACTTCAATTAGGTTTTTTTTAATGGATTAATCCAAAAAAAAAAAGGATTAATTACATCAAAACTCATACAAAAGATTCATTTATGTATTCAATATTCATGAATCGCACATCAACAATTGAGTAAACAAAAATGTTCCAAATTCCAATTAAAATCAACCAGAACATCATAAACAAATAAAGATTCAAAATTTGAGACAGAAAACAATACATTTACCTAAAAAATGCAATCTTTTATTTTAATCTTTGATTTACAAAAAAGAGAAAACGATGGTTTGAAAAATCAGATTCAAAATGTAGGGGAGGAGGAAAGAATCAACAGAGGAAGGAAAGCAGATGGAAAGAGGGTATTTGGGCCTTATATTAAACCAGTCTTCCAATATGTTCCGAATTGAGGTTTCTCAGGGTGGTCGATGCTCTTAAAATCCGTCTCTACGAGTTTCCAATACAAGTACTTAAACTAGTACAATTAAGGTATCTTGCCTTAAATTGTGATGGAAGTCTCCCTACTTCCACATCCAAACTCTGGAACCTTCAATTCTTGATTATCCATCGACATCTGAGCATCACACCAAGTGATGTTCAGATGTTGTACGTACCTACAGAGATATGGGATATGCAAGAACTGAAGCACGTTCAGATCGTGGGAAGCAACCTACCCAAGTCGAATGGTGGCCCTTCCTTGAAAAAGCTTTCTACACTATTAGGTGTGAGTGCTCACAGCTGTGGCAAGGGGTTCTTAAAAGAATCCCAAATTTAAAGAAGTTGGGGATTCTGATTGAGTTGGTACCTGATGACGATAGTATGCCCTTTGTTGCTTGAACCGCATTTCTCGTTTGCATAAACTAGAATCACTTAAATGCCCTCCCTGCTCCTCGTTCGATGTTCCCATCAAGTCTACAGAAGTTGCATTTGAGTGGCATGGGCTATCCCTGGGAATATATGAAAATAATTGGCTCATTACCAAACCTTCATGCGCTCAAATTGCGGCAATATACATATGTTTTGTGTAATTCAGACAAGAAAAATAAAGATTATCTTGAAATGCAGAAACAAACAATCTAAGGAGCCAACCTTTCCTGTAATATCAAAGAAAAACTTTGGCAACTCCAAACACCTATTTTCTTGTTGAAATTCTGATCCGCTTTCTCTTGCTTTCTTAGCTTTAGGCGCCCTTGCATATATAATGTCAAAGTTCGCATGTATTGAGACATATTTGGGCATTGAGCCCCTGCTGGAAATCAACAAAATCATTGCCAGAAAGCCTACACCAAACCTGATCCTATTCAAGAATTCATCATATTTGAACAAACAGAAGAAAAGCACTGCATCAATCATCAGAGAAGCTAGGTTCATGGCCATTATCATGACGTCTCACAAGAAATATCCTTGTTTTCGGGAATTCAAGGCTCTTATGGTGATAAATCGATTTAGGGTCAGAAGAAAGTGTGCTAAAGATCAGATGAACAAATCAACATCAGCAACTCAGAATCCTGAATGTTCATGTGTTGATCTTAATATAGATTTTATGCACTTTGTTATTGGTGTAAATATTTTGTTCGTTTACATGTTTTCTTTCAACATTAATGTCATAAAATTAAGCTTCTTTTTCCATATTAATTCAGATTTCTAACAGCGGAGCTGTCAAATTAACCCTATTAAATGGATTCGCTAATCATAAATCGATGACACATGATGAAGTAGCTAGTGCAATAAATACAAGATTAAAACATGTAACTTGCCCGAAATTGATAATAGAAATGTACCGTTCTTGAATTATTTATGTTACAAGTAAAGCTGAGTGACAGGGAGCACATAACACACTATTAAGCTTCGAACTAGAGTATTCATTTACCATAAAAAGAAACACACAACAATCAAATAGGGATAATATGGAAACATATTACTCTCGAACAACGATCAGGTCGACATATGAACTACGGTGTCCCTCCTTTCATCAGACATCAATTACATTAACTTGGATTTGCAGAGATATTAGTGCGTTGTTCATGACCTGCAGTGATTAAGGAATCTTGATAAGCATATGAGTTGATAATTAATATGTAGCGATAATAACTAGCAAAGTACCTGATAAGATACTACATTTGTGATCTATCAGTTCAGTGATTGCTCACATCCAGGGCCTACGTGGAGCTTGAATCGGACCCCCCATTTAGATTTTTGTTTTTCTTGCACCTTCTTTTCGGACTCAATTTTCCTCGCAGAGTCGACTGCTGATTTGCGAAGACGCTCAATGTCCAAAATCTCGAGGTTTTTCCCTAGTCCGGATGGAATTTGCTGCAGTTTTTCGCAGTTCTTAAGTACAAGAGACCTAAGACTCGGAAAATTATCAGCTGAAGCCTCCCACAGAACTAAATCTGCATCCACAATGAGCAAGAATTGCAGACTTTGGAAGACATCACCATCAGAATTCCACGAGATTCCTGTGAATGCATTGGTTTTCAACTTGAGGACCTCCAGGGTATCAATCTTGGCCAATGTGGACATATTCTTCCAATCAAGAGATGTATTTGATAATGTCAAACTCTTGAGATTTGGTGGGAAATTGTTCGGTTGGGGAAGACGAACCAACCGATCTTCAGACGCTGATTCATACTGTATATCATTGATCAGCTTCAGCTTTTCGAGGTGATTTAGCTCATGAAGGGCCATGGTGTTGAAAAGAGTGGCCAATTTGCCACGAATTCCCATTGTCTTTAGGTTTCTGGCCCGTTTGGACATGTTCACTGTGCAAGATTCAGGCGACAGTCTACTCAGTGTCTGAAGGTTTTCACCGCCTTCACCGCCCCATTCATTGTCCAAAACAATGGCTGCTTTTGTCTTGAGATGTCTCAGCCTATACATCTTCCATATATTTGCTTTCATTACAATGGAACGCGACTTTGTCTCGACTACAAGCGTCTGTAGATTCCATAGCTGGGAAATTTGCTTAGGGAGGATTGTGAGAACATCAATGTACAGTGTGGCATACCTCAAATGAATTAGATTTGTAACCTTTGCTGGAAACTGATGGAATTTGATGGATTTCGAATCCAAAACTCGAAGCAAGTTGAAGGCGTCAGGGATGAATGAAATGTACTTTGGATCCAATTCAACAGGCTCCTTATAAAAACATAAAAAGGAACGAACACGTGGGCCCTTCGGTTTTTGAGACAGGAATTTCGTGAGATCGGAATGGAAACAGAGACGATGGAATGATTGAACCTCCGTAACTGGAGGCTCGAGTGTTCCATCCTTGGACTTTTTAATCTCTTGGAATAAATTCTGCTCCAAAGCTTTCGATCTGCAAAAAGCACGTATCATATCATGAACACGACACGTTTTGATCTCACCAATGGGATTGATTTTATCAACCATCAGTAAATTCCTGCTGATAAGATCATCCAGATTTTCTTGTGCAGATTCCTCCAAGCTCTTCCCTTCCTTATGTTGAATGAATCCTTCCGCAATCCATAACTGTGTTAATATCCAAGATGGAATTGCATGTTCTTCAGGAAAAACTCCCATATAAATAAAACCTTCTCTCAAGTCATCTGGCAATGTGTTATAACTCAATTCCACAACATCCAAAATCCGCTTCTCCTTATCATTCTGCAAGAAAAGACCAACATTTTCAGACACCTCATTCCACTCCTTCTTAACAAGAGAAATCGCTCGTCTCCTCGTCCTCTGATCAACAAGAATTCCTCCAATCACCACTATTGTCAACGGCACACCATCACATTGATCAGCAATATGCTCGCCCACACCTTGCAATTCCTCAGGACAATCTTCAAGATTCCCAAACACTTCCAACTGGAGAAGTTCCCAGCTCTCATCATGTCTGAGAAACCGCAACATGTGTGGATCTCGCATGACATTAGCATGAATCCCAACATTCTTTTCACGGCTCGTTATCAGAACTTTCCCCATCCCATTGCTGAGGGGCAACACATTCAGTATACATTTCCAGTCATCCACACTCCAGACATCGTCCATGACTAACAAGAATATCTCTTTCTCCAGACACGAACGGACAGCCTGGGATAAGTCTTGATCACTTTTGTTAGACATGTCGTTGCTTGTGAATTTCTTGAGAATGTTGAGGAACACTTCCCTACTGTTGAAGCGTTGAGAAACATGGACCCATATCCGAGTAGGGAATTTGAAACAGATTTGTTCGTTCTGATAAATCTTCCATGCTAAGGTTGTTTTCCCCAAACCTGGCATGCCAATGATGGATATAACATCGAGTTCCTTCTTGGGTTCCATGAGATAGCTTGTGATGGTTTCTTCTTCATCTTCAAAACCTACAACTTTGTCTTGCCTGATTGACTGATCCTGTTCACAAGTTACGCACAAACTTGAGCAATACAAATTTAAATGTTGTCTTAGTTTACAGGACTCAATCCCCACCCCCATTCTATTTTTCTCATTTAGATCTGTATGATAATTGCATCATTTGAAAATGTATTTACAAATACATGTACATTTATCAATATAATGCAATATAGAATATGAATTTCAATCTGTTGCACTACAATTTAAAAAAAGCTTCAATCTGTATTGATTGGAGTATAAAAAGTTACTCGGATACCTAATTTGAAATAGAATTTAATGTCCCACACAATTATAGCTAGACACAGTATTAAAGAAATGATGCAGATTGCTAAGTCAAGATTTATCATATTGATATAAAAATACTACAAATACGCGTCCAACTCCAATCGGAATGTCAGTAGAAAGGAACATCTAATTCACGTGAGATTCCGCAATTAAATAATACTCCTGCAGCTAATTACGTATTTAAGATAATAGATTAGGATATAAAATACTAGTAAATTAAAGTAAAGTTTACTACCTTTTTCTGTTTGGTCCACGGTTCTTCCACAGTGGTGGAAGGTCCATCCATGGTAGCAAATCTCATAACCTTGTCCAGTATTGGTTTGATCTTATCTTCTCTGAGGGATCTGACCGCTTGGGCCAGGCTGACACGACTCGGACCGATACTTCGTCGCATGACATTCTTCTCCTTTTCTGCAGCGGCTTTGGCCAAGCAAGTTTCAATCGTATCTTCGGCATCATAAACCACCTCCCTTACCTGCCTCTCCAATTCTCGGAACACTTGCTCCTTGTTGCTCTTCTTCGCGGCGTCTTTCAGATACGCCTTCAATAAACTCAGATCGTTGTTCAGCTTTTGGAATTCGTTTTCCGCGCCCGATATCAGATCTATGTACCATTTCAGAACCTCTTTCAACTCTTCAAGCAGGAATGACACCGCTGCTTCCGCCATTTTAGAGAGAGATAAAGAAGAGGGAGGGTGGGGAGATTTTTTTTTTTTTTCAAGAGGCAGAAGAAAACGTTTAGTATTTCAATATACGTCGGGAAAATACTATAGTACTACTACTCCTACTACTGTATACATATTTCTTATGTGTTTTTTTTTTTTTTTATAAATTCCTAATAAAATGGATAATTTTGATTATTGATTTGGGGATTAAATGTGATTTAAAAATGAAGGTTGAAGGACTAAATTAATAGATCAATGAAATGATATTATTGCCTAAATCAAACTAAGAATTACTATAATATGAGATCTCATTTCCGATGAAAGTTCATTTTGAAAAAAAGAAAAAAAAAAATGTTGTGGGCCACCAAATGTGGAAAGTTAATCGTGTCAAGTGGATAGAATAGAAGTCAAAACTCAAGATTCTGTCCACATTAGTGAAATCAATTCCGGAATTAATTAAAGTATTAATCTTACGACTTTGTCAAAAGATGTCAATGCCATATAACTACAACTCTTCTTTTTTTTCATTAATTAATTAGGGTAAATACTTTTTTTTTTTTTAAGTTTTGGGATCTTTATTGAAAAGACAAGTCAACGTAAAACTTCATTTTAAAAAGTCTTTCATCTTAATTTTTTATTTAAATGACCCTCTTTTTAAATAACCACGGTTTTACTAGTTTTAACTTTTGTCCTCTAAAATTTTCTATTTTAAAATTTGTTCTCTATATTTACAAAATTTAATATTTTAGTTATTTTATTGTTAAACATAAGTTATTGTTTATTTGAATTATAGATTGAAATTTTTTTTAACGGATATTGTTATTTAGTTTTTCACTATCAAAATCATCATCACTGTCTAACATATCATCATCCCCAAATTAGAGAGGTTATCTCTGATTACTAAGTAATATGATTAAAACATACTATAATTTTATAAACATAAAACACTAATTTCAAAGGCAAAAAATTTAGAGGATAAAAATTAAAACAACACCCCCTACCCGTCTTATACTTATTTTGAACATTTACTATTTGCATAAATTTTAATGTAATATGTAGTAATTGTTTATTGATATTAAAGATGATAAAATTACTTTTTTAAAATGCTTATATGAGTTTTCAACTCTATTGGAGAAAAAATATTTTGTGAGTGAAAACAATAAAATGTGGTGTGAATAATAAATGTTTGGAGAAGATATTTAATGGAGGAAGAAATAGTTTTTTTTTAATAAATAAATGTTCAATTGAGTATAAAAAACAGGTTTTTTTACACATGTTTAAATAAATATGAGAGAAGAGTACAACTTATGGGAGAAAAACAAAAGAGTTTTAAAAATAAATAAGAGGAATTAAATCAAATCACTAAAGAGTACTCAGTATGTACTAGTTCAAGGGGCGACAAGATTTTGATGGACGCGTACAATTATTCAAAAAAATTCCCTTGATGACTATATTGTAACTTGCAAGGAATTAATTTAAAATTTCACGAATGTAACGTGAACTTTAACTAAACAGAGTGTCAACATCTTGACACACACGATCAGTGACGGACCCACCCTATGCTCGGGGGCATTGGCCCCCCACAACTTTTCAAACTATTCATTATATATATATTATGTAATGTTGTATTTAATATAAACCCCAAGTGTCCTGGTGGTTCAGAGCTATAATAAGACTCTTATTACCTTTTAGGTAAGAGGTTCGATTCTAGTTCATAGCAATTATTTTTTTCTGTATTTTATTATTCTTTATTTAGTTCATAGCAAATGTTTTATTTTAAATATTTATTTTCTTTTAGGTAAGAGGTTCGATTCTAGTTCATAGCAATTATTTTTTTCTGTATTTTATTATTCTTTATTTAGTTCATAGCAAATGTTTTATTTTAAATATTTATTTCTTGTTCCACATAATTTAATTATTATTTTTTTCACAATAAAATGGAAATACAATAATATGAAAATTATTAAATTATTGAAAGAATATAAAATTATTGTCTAATTTTTCTACCACTCCCCGTATTAAAATTGAATATTTTAGTATTGATTTTTTTTTTTTAGGGTCACACTTGGATGTACCATACATACCATTTCAATTTTTAATTTATATTTTATCTGCACTCACTCATTTAATTAGATCACCCTCCAAATCATTTATGTTTGCCAACCCTCATTTAATGAGTTTACTCTCAAATTATTTTTTAAGACACAATTTATCCATAATGCCTTAACCAATAATAAAATTTCACATAATTGATAATACCATATACAATAACCAATAATATCATAATTAATAATCAATAATACCACACACTCCTAAATTTTTTTTACCACATTTATCAATGCCTTAACCAACAATAAAATTTCACATAATTGGTAATACCACAAACAATATCCAATAATACCACAATTAATAATCAATAATACCACAATTAATAAGCAGATTTTGGTGTATTGAAGAAGAAAATAGGGGGAGCACATTAACGGGCCCAATTGAAGGGGAACCCTAGCCCAATGCGAGGACTCCCTTAGGTTGTGCAGGTGGGGGACCGTCGTGACCTCCATTGCTGACGGGAAGGCGATGGCGTGCAGGTGGGGGGCCGACCGTGACCTCTTTGGCCGACGTTGTGCAAAGCAGAAATAAATTAATAAAATGGAAGAAGAAGAGGCAACCGTAGCGGCCGACGCTGTACGTGAACGGGGGAGGGAGAGAGGCTATCGTGGTGGCCGACCTCCATGGTCGGTGCTGTACATGAACGGGGGAGGGAGAGAGACAACTGTGGCAGCCGACCTCCATGGCTGGCGGGAGCAGAAATTTAAAAAAAAAAAAAGGAAGGGGGAAGGCGGCGTTGTGCGTGAACGGGAGAGGGAAAGGAGGAGGTTGACTGCGGCCGATTGGTTGGCGGGCAGCGCTGCGGCGATGGTCTGGAAAGAGGAAGAGGTAGAGAAGAAAATTGAAATTTGAAATTGGGGGCACCTACACTCGCGTGTATACAAGTATTTGCCTTTTTTTGAAGTTCTAGTGTAGTGTACTCAAAATTTATAGGTCCGTCATTGCACACGATGGCTAGAAAAATGCATTATTTCGATAACTCATTTTATTGTTTAGACCCATCAATTTTTATAATTAGACTCCCTAATACGTTTTGTGTTTGTAATAATGAAAATTAAGTTCGTTATTAAAAATATATATATGTATGTACAATGTACTAGTTGCATACTTACATGTTCTGTAAATTGAGTTAATTCAACCAATAGCATTATTACATATTTACATTCATTCAAATGTAAAGGACTGAACCAATAAATATGTGAAGTTTGAGGACTTAAAAACAAAATCCATAAACAAAGAATCATGAACAAAATGAAGCAAGAGTAGATTCATACAAACTGTATGAACAAAATAAAGTCATATTTTCGCGCGTCCTCAATCTCATCATATTTTTTTTAATCAACGATGGCTGCTCACGGTGCTGTAGTTTCTCTTGTGCAGCTTCTAAAGCAGTTATCGGAATCTGACCATTTTCCGGCGCCACAACTTCAATCTCTCCATGAAAATGTCTTCTCTCTCCAATCCTCTCTAGAAATTATTTTTCCTGTACAAAAACGCATCCACCGCACTGCTGCAAATGATTTGGAAATCCAAATCAGAGATGCAATCTATAAAGCTCAAGATTCGATCGAAACTTTTATCTTCAACCAAAACCTTCCATCTGAAGAAATCACTGGAGACCAGTATAATTGGGGATCAATTTCCTTGCAGGAAATTACAGAAACCCTAGATCCTATCGCAGAAATGGCGGAGAAGCTCGCAGGTATCATCGGGCCTGAAAGAGACAATATGCTATCCGGCGATGAATCTCAGCCGTCCAAATCCTTTTCCGGTAACAAAAGTACTAGGATTGTGGGACAGGAGGAAGACAAGAAGGTGGTTACGGAGGAGCTCCTGGGAGTAGAAGACAAGCTCCAAGTCATCCCCATCTCTGGTATGGCTGGAATTGGTAAGACTACTCTTGCTACGAGCATTTACGATGATAAAATAATTAAATCTCAGTTTGCATTTCGTGCTTGGGTAACTGTAACTCAAGATTATCATGTTAATGAAATTTTAGCAAGGCTGTTAAATTCTATGGAAAGTAGGGGCCAGAAAGCTGGAGATAGAGTTTTTCAGGGTAGTGATGAACAGCTAGGTCTAAATTTGTATCAAAGTTTATACAACAATAAGTACCTTGTTGTGATAGATGACATGTGGGGATCTGATGTTTGGGACAAAGTACGACGATCGTTGCCTGATAATGAGAATGGAAGTCGAATTCTCTTGACTACTAGAATCTTGAATGTTGCTAGATCTGTCAAAACTGGTGATTTTTATCATCAAATGAAGCATCTCGGTGAAGAAGATAGTTGGACGTTGCTATGTGAGAAGACATTTGGAGATATGAATTGCCCTCCTCACTTGGAGAAAATCGGAAGAGAAATTGCAAAGAATTGTGGCGGTCTTCCCCTGTCACTTACTGTGATCGGTGGACTACTCTCTCAGGGAAAAAAGACTGAGGAATACTGGCAAAGTATCGAAGAAGACACGAATGCTGCTGCTGCTAAAGGTGAAGACTCGTATTTAGAGATTTTGTCTCTAAGTTACAATCACTTGCCTGGTAAATTGAAAGGTTGTTTTCTTTACATGGGAGCATTCCCTGAAGATAGTCAGATCCCTGTTTCCAGGCTCATCAAGTTATGGGTCGCTGAAGGTTTTCTGATACCATCTTCGCAGCTAATTAACAGCTTGGAAAAGGTAGCTGAGGGGAATCTGGAAGATCTTATTGAGAGAAATCTCATTCTAATTCGCAAGTATAGTTCAGATGGAAGAATCAAAGCTTGTGGGATGCATGATAGTTTGCGGGATCTATCTGTGCAAGAATCCAGAAAGGAGAAGTTCTTTCACTCTGTGAAGAGGAACTCGCAAGAAATCGAACTAGGCACGGAGAATCAACGGCGTCTATGTATTCACAGGAATGTCTTGATGTGTCTGAAAGAAGTCTATAAATCCACTAAATCAATGACAGCTGCGAGAACTGTTGTATATGCTGGCCCTCATCATCCTCATCCAATTCCTTCCTGTTTAACTTTTGATCTTCTTAGGGTATTAGATGCTTTTACAGTCTATTTCATTCGATTCCCATATGACTTGATTAAGCTGATTCACTTGAGGTATCTTTCTTTGACCTACAATGGAAAACTCCCTCCATCATTATCCAAACTGCAGAAACTTCAAATCTTGATAGTTGGTCGACAGCCGAAGATCATATCCGCTGGCAGATCATATCTGCCAGATGAAATCTGGAACATGCCACAGTTAAGGCATCTCTTGATTTCAGAAAGTGATTTGCCAAAAATTCCGGGGCTTAAGCCGCTTCTCCTTGCAAATCTTCAATCTCTTTCTAATATCAATGCTGCTTGTTGTACAAAAGAGGTTCTTCAGAACTTTCCCAGCTTGAAAAAGTTCGGAATGTGGACTGTGAGACCAGGCGATCTAGACTTTTATCTTGCAGGTGAACTCAAACAACTCGAGGCTCTCAAATTCACTGTCATGAGTCCCATTCATGGGAAAAAGATGAACTTTCTGCCAAAACTTGATTTCCCGAAAACATTGAGGAAGTTGAGCTTAAGTGGGTGTGGACTTCCATGGGAGGACATGGGAGTTATCGCACGATTGCCATTGCTTCAAGTGCTGAAACTGCGGGAGCTTGCCTTCAAAGGCGAAGCCTGGTGTCCGTCTTCTGATGATTACATATTTGAAGAGCTGAAATTCCTACTCCTCGAATACCTGGATTTCAAGGTTTGGGATGCTAGTGACTCCCTCCCGAGCCTCAAACGCCTAATCATCAGGCATTGTTATAGGTTGGATGGAATCCCTTCCGAGTTTGGATACATAGGAGGCCTTGAACTCATCGAGCTGATTGAATGCAATCGTCTTGCTATGGAATCAGCAGAGGATATTAGAGAGGAGCAGGAGAGCTATGACAACAGGATCCTTCAAGTTCACTCCTATTCTACATGGGAATCTAGCGTTCACCGCACAATTTAAAGTATGTCGAAACTTGAATAAAATTCGTTTGAGTTTTCATGGAGAGTATTGAGTAGTTAGGTTTGATTTGAATGTGGAGCATTGTTGTATTTTACTTAGTAGTTGGTGCTGAGATTGTACAGTTAATTGGTTTGTTGGTCTGTTGTATAGATAATTTCTTTATAAAAATATTAGTATTTATATGGAGGTGTTTGGTTGGGATTCTTCCAGTAAGTACTACTAACTTAATTGGCCGATTTGTTGATGTGGATCCCTTGTGTCGTAGATGTGGGTTCCGAAGTTGACACGGCAGAGCATGCCCTCCGAATGGGCGAGACGGACGAGGAACTGACCCCAATGGCAGAGTGGGTTGTGAAGGCAACGCATATGGTGGGGCAGAATAATATTTCTTTCTTCATCACGTTAGTTTGGTTGACATGGAAACAAATTTTACTTGGAGGAAAAGTGTATTGAATCGAACTACTTGTGTCAATGTGCTTATAGCCTAGTGGTGGGATTCGCAAGAGCAGAAAAGCATAATGCAAGGGTAGGGAATGGTAAAGATTAACACGGACAGCACTTTCAAAGCTGGTCACAATGTGGCGCGAGATGAAGAGGGTCGGTCGGTTCCTTTGGTGTTTTGCCGAAAAAGGGGGCCAGTTTTAAGGCCCGGCTGAGGAGGCGGAAGCATTGGCGCTGATGAAGCATTGGTGTTACACCGCGCTCTCCAACCGGAAATCAGATCTGTCCAGGTTGGGGGACATCATAGCTTAGCTGCTATCATCAGCTGGACAAGAAGAGGAGGAAACGAAATAGTAGCACATAAACTGGCGACAAAGGGAATACTCTCAATTACACCTTGCTTCTCTACTGAATTACCTATGGATTGTATGGACGCTTTCTCCACTAATTACTTATCTTGATATATGATACTCTCTCCGTATAGTTATTAATGGAACATTTACTGTTTGCACAAAGAATTGTTTATTGGAGACCAATCTTTAGTTAGTGTGTAAAAAGTAATAATATGTTAGGGGTGTGCATGGTTCGGTTTGGTTAATCAAACCGCCCGTAAATCGTAAACCAAACTATAAACCGTTCTTTTTTTTCAAAACCGTAAACCAAACCGTATTTATAAAAACCGTTCGGTTTGAAACCATAATATTTCGGGCGGTTCGGTCGGTTTGACCGAACCGTAGTTTTGCTCATTTTTTTCCCTATACACAATAATTAATAAAAATATAAAACACAATCTCAATAATAGACAAAATGAAATTCCAATAATTCAAAATACAATTCGAACAAGACGAAATGCTATTACAACGTTCACAAACTAGTTGTTAAAAAATAACTAAATAACCACAAATAGAAACAATAAAATTATGTCTTGTTCAAGATTTCTAAATACTAAATAAAAGAGAATGGGAAACAATAAAATTATGTCTTGTTCAAGATTTCTAAATACTAAATAAAAGAGAATGGGTGGAATTTCTGGCTTTGAACATTTTGAATTTACTAATTTAGGGATTATATAATATAGAGACTATAAATCTATAATATATATTTTTTTATATAATATTATATAATATATATTTTATATATAAAAAATAAGTTTGGTTTGGTTCGGTTTTTTGCGATTTTTCATTAGTGAAAACCGTAAACAAAACCATACTAAAAAAATATTAATTCTAAAAACCGTAAACCAAAAATCGAACCATATTTAATGGTCTGGTTTGGTTCGGTCGGTTTGGTCGGTCTAAACCATACTTTGCACACCTCTATAATATGTGGTGTAAATAAGAGATGTTTGAGGGAGTGTTTTAAAAGAGTAATTTTTTTTTTTCAAATAAGGAAATGTATGAGACTGATGTTTTTGACAAATTATCAATTAATAATGGAACAAGGGACGGGATCTCTTACGGTGTTATATTTCTGTTACTTAGCTTAGATGAATGTCATGTGTCTTAATTACCATTCATCTATCACATGTAATAGGATAACTACTCCTTTCTTGATCAAATTCTAGTCAATATTTTTTATTAAATAATTTTTCTATACTAAAATTAGTTGCTCAAAAGTTATAATTAATGAAGGGTATTATATATATAAACATAAATTTATAACCTTAAATTATTGTTAACTTTGATTCGAATTTCTATAATTAGAATTTAACATTAATTTAATCAATGTTTTTCATCATGTAATTGATATGGAAATAAAATCTTGATAATAATAACTTTTATAGTCAAAATTTTGAATTAAAATGACCTAATTTATTTAAGATAATAAATTTTGAATTAATTAATTGCAAAAAAAATCATCACCTTCACTCAATTGCAATTTAATCTAAACTTTTAGAATATTGCAATTAAAATCACCACCTTTTAACATGGGCAGCACCTACTGCCCAACTTTGCAATTCTAGTTTTTTGATTAAAAAAACTCAATTAGATAACAAATTAAAATAAATAAAAAATTAAAAATCTAAATCATAAAACAAGAACTTGAGATTTTTTTTAACCATAAAATAAAAAAGGGAACCCAACGATTTTCAAAACCTTCTGAGTATTGATGCAAAAATCAGGTGGAATAAAGAGTGAAAGAACGAGAAGACATCGCGTGGAAATGGAACAGAGCGGAAGAATGAGTCTGCCGATTAAATCTCTATTCTTGTTTGTTTTAGCATTTTAGGATTTAGATTTTTAATTCTTTATTTAATTTAATTGTTGTATAATTGGGTTTTTAGTCGAAAAGGGGCATCCATTACAGAATTTATTTAATCCCTTTTTATTAAGTTTTTTTTTTTTAATTTGAATTAAACGACACCGTTTTATGCGCGTCAAAGTCGGGCAGAAAAGATGGTACGGTGCCTAAAGTCTAATTTACCAAAAACGTTAAAGGTGATGATTTAATTACAATATTCTAAAGGTTTAGATTAAATTGCAATTGAATGAAAGGTGATGATTATTTTTGCAATTAACCCATTTTGAATTTTATTTTATAGAATTTTGAATGTATTAAATATTGTATTCGAAGACCTAGATTTTAATCCTTAAAATGAATATTCAGTTTTTTGGAGTTAATTTGATAAGGGAATATTTATTATTAAATTAAAAAAAAAATTGAATATAAGGAAGGCAAATGCTTATGTGTACCATTACATACATGTAACTGGCTATTTACACTCCTTTTTTAATAAGTCCACACTCCTAGCTATTTACACTCCTTTTTTAATAAGTGCACACTCCCTTCTTTTAGACACTTATGTGTACAAGTTACATATATGTAACTAAATCCAATTTTTTATTATTTTTCTTATTTTTTATTAATTTCACCCCCAATTTTTTAAAAGAAAAATACATGTAAAATACTATACTACCATTTTATCAATTAAATTAAAATATAACTCATTAAAATTATAATTATACACCGACTATCGTGTCACCAATGAATCACCACGAAATCAAATATTATTCTATTTTTTTAACTTTCAAAAAATAAATATAAAAGCATAAGGAATATAAAAAATATATATGAAACTCAAAAATAAAATTATGAAATAAAAATTTCAGTTTTTTTTTTTAATGATCAAAATTTAGGAAAAAAATACGAAAAAAAAAGCTAAACTAAAAATATTCAAATTTTTTTCTAATTTGGGTATAAATGTATGAGTATGACATGCTCACTCTCTAGTTTTAATCTAATTTATAATAACTACGATTATTTTGTTATGTTTTCATTATTTCTACAATGATATCTAGTTTGTTACAAGTTTTTTATAGTTGTAGATTATTTTTTAAAACTAATTAATAACATAATCTAATTGAAAAATAAAATTTATATTTAGAAACTTAAATGAGTGGAGAATTTGGGAAGTAATGAGCATAATATTGCATCAGCTTTATTATTTTCTTTGTGGTCATCGCCGTGTTGATGCATTCATATGTTTATTGAGTGTGAACGTATTTATTAATTGAATTGTGTGTTCAGTGTGATTAATTCTCACTTTTGTTCTTCTTACTAGTTACTTAATATCAATATTTTAATATTGATGTATTAATTTGCATGGTATGCCTTGAATTATGAATGTGTTAAGTTATGTATTTTTTATTAAATATAATATTAGTTTAAATACGATATAGTATTAGTACGCCTATGATATAGTACTAGTTAATATATTATATAGTACTAGAGATTAATGTGGGTATAAAAATATTATTTAATATATGAACTAATACTATACAATATGTGAATTAATATTATACTATATTTGAACTAGTACCATAGAGTATGTGAACTAATACTATACAATATGTGAACTAATACTATACTATATTTGAACTAATACTATACAATATGTGAACTAATACTATACCATATTTGAACTAGTACCATAAAGTATATGAACTCGAAATTCGAAAACATTAGAACTTGTACCAATATAAAGTAATATTATAATGTATATGAACTAATACGTACAGTACTTTACATATTAACTAATAATACACTATAATACTTATCAATTGTTATCATAACACTTATAAACTAAAAATTATTATATATAAAAAAACTAAAATAAAGTGATTAAAAAATGAAAGTTCGAATGAAAATAATAATTAAACAATGTAAAACGAAGTAAAATTTGTAAGGAATGAAGTAAAATTTTGAAAGGATAAGATGAATATTATACACCAATTAATTAAAGTAAAATAGTATCAATAGAATTGAACACTTGCAGCTAAAAGAGATGAGATTTTTATTTTTTAAAACAAATTATTATTATACTATTTAATATTTTAAAAAAACAATTAATATTATTTTTAAAATTTTCTTATTAGACTTTAAAATTTTAGAATAATTATTTGTGTCATAAAAAGAAAGTATGTGAAAAAAAATATCATTTGAAACACAAATGATAAATATGAAGAAAAATAAATTTAAAAAATAATATTAAAAAGAGAAATATAAATATCAATTTGAAGTAAAATAAAAAAATAAAATGTTAAAAAATTAATTGAATATTATTTTTTAATTATAAAAAAAAATAAAAAATTAATTGAAGTAAAATAAAGTCCCAAAAAATTTATGTGCTAAATTAATATAGTACATGGTCATGTGCTATTTGTAATGGGTTATTGGATTGTATATAATAAATTGGTCATGTGCTATTGAATTGGATATAGTAAATGGATGTGTTATTGAATCCAGTTAAATATGTAACTGGTACACAAGAGTGTAACCCTATAAGGAATATGAAAATTCCTTAAATCGATATTACCAAATTTATTTAATGATATGGAAGATTTGAATCCTAATAAGAAATTTACCCGAGATTTTGGTAAGGGAATATGATTTTGCTTTATTAGACAGAATTTTTATTGTTAAATAAAAAAAAGATCGAATATAAGGAATTGAAAATTTCCTTAAATCGAAAATTACCTAATTTACTTTGTACGGAAGATTTTGTTATGGGAATATGATTTTGTTTTATTAAAAAAAATTGAATCTTTACTATTTAATCTCAATAAATAACAAAAACTAATTCATTATTTATACTCAATTCACAAACGTGAATTGTGAATTTGGAAAACTTACTCAAAAACTAGTGTTATGCTCTGCGGCGCTGCGTTGAGACACTCCAGTCAACAATCGCCGGCCTGAGTCCCTGCGCTCGCAGCCACAGCCCTACACAGCCATCCCTTCGCCGTCCACAGCCCACAGGTAAGTGTATAATTTGTTATCTGTATAGTAATTTACTAATTTAGTACGGAGTACTTTGTAAAATTTTATTCACTTTTTTTATACATTTTTAAAAAAAAATTATATTTTAATTATAAAAAATATATATGAAATATTAAAAAGGGAGGGGCTATCAACACCCCATATAGTGTTATTCCCACCCCAAAAAAAATTGGACAAAAATAGACATAATTATATTTACTAAAATGCCCTTTTAAATCATTTAAAAAATATTAAACACACCCCATATTATACATACTCCATTTTTAAATCCTACTCCCATTTAACCTTGATTCATTTATTTTTATTTTTACTTTAAAATTTTACTTCATTCTTAAACCCTTAAACCCTAACACCATAAATCTTAAATTTATTTATTCATTAACGAATTAAAAAAAAAAAGAATAGAAAAATGAGTGGAAATATGAGTCATGGCACTGTGTTGACCTGACTGTTGAGTAACATTTGTAGAAATAATAATATTTAATTATCTATTCAAAGTTAATTAATCACTCTCTCGTTGCAATAACAAGCCATCGTCATTTGTTGAAATATCTTGTGTTCGGCCAACGCTGACTGTGCATCCTCTATTTGAGTGCGGCCAAATCAGTTGTTCACCCTCTGTTGCATGCGGCCAAGTCGGTCGTGCACTATGTGTGCTGCGCGGCCGCGACAGTGATCATACACAAACACAGCAGAAATTAAAATGAGGCAAAAACAACATAAATCAAATCCAAAATCAAACTCAATGTATGTTATACATTCATACTCAATGCATTTTATTAGGAATTTTGTACAATAAATCATTAAACTCATTCAACAATTTTAAAAAATCACTACAAAACATATAAACCCTAGAAATTTAGAAAATAAAAACATCCCCTATATTACTAATAGGGAGTTCTTTTCTGTTGAGGTGTCGCTCTAAGAGCGATTTCGCATATGTGTAATTTTAAGAATAATCGTACTACAGCTGTCATTTTATTACTCACATCCGTTCCCGCTCATAACATGATCTGTACACCCACGTTTGCTCCACATAAGAATTGAAAATCCATGTTTGTATTCCGGAAGCTACATATTTTTCAATCGGTTCTTCTATGAATTAGGGTTTTCGCCGCTGCATCTGTTCGCCTTTCTCCCCAGTGCATCTGTTCGCCTTTCTCCCCGCTGCACATGTTCTTCGCCTCTATCGTCGTCCTCCATTGATGAAAGGTAATACTCAATCGAATCGATTCCTTTACCCTCTCCTCACCCCAAAGTCAAGATCATTTTTGAATGTTCAAGATTTATATAGTACCCACAAATCTGAATTTGTTTTTCAGAAATCTGTAATTAATGGAGTCATAGATTTGCAACCCTTGATCCAAGTTATTTTTGACAATTTGTTTGAGTTTTTCAATGAACATTTCATTTCCTTATTACTAGAATCGACAAGTTGCAATCACATAATTGGTTTTCCTAGATTATTTCCCAAATTGCGCAACAAAGAAATCAAAACACAAGCGTTAATCACATTTCATTTTCTACAAGTGAGTCTTATTTGAATGGATGAGTTTTGTTGTTCAATGCACAATGATATTTACGCTGTTGACATTGCATTGGGTACCATGCTCTGATTTCTGCAATACAATGTGTTTCTTTACTGTTATTAAGGTTTTGTTCCTTTTATTTTTGTAGAATTTTAGTATTGTTACTGTTATTGGTTTTTTCAGCATATGTTCCTTCTGTTCTTTGAATTGAGGGTCTGCAACAAGATTTAAGATTGGCTTGGTCCTCAAATATGTAATGATAATTAATACATCTTTACTTAAAGATCTTCTACTTTGCTTTATCTAGGAATTTGCTGGAATTTATGCTTAAATAACAATGATCCTTTTGTAGGTTCACATAGTTAGAGAATCTGACAATATGGATCAAAACGATAATGTATCAGAAGTTTAGAAGGAAACACTGAAAATGGAGACGAAAAAGAAGAAAGTCAATAAAAATAATTGCAGGATTCAACTATAAGGAAATCCACAATAAAAAAACGAAGAAAGTCAGGAGAATTGAATTGCAGGATTCAGCGATAAAGAAATCAACGGAAAACATGAAGAAAGTCAGCAGCCCTGAATTGCAGGAGTCAACAAAATCTAAGACAAAGAAATCCTCACAAGTTTTAGCTACAAGGTGGAGTTTGAGAAAAAAGTAACTGAATTGTAAGTTTTAGCTAATAAATTATGTCGTTGCCTAAGAATGGATGCTCCTTCAGGCCAATCACTGAGAATGTGAGTGAGGATGAAAATCCCCCTGTTGAAGTTCCTGTTTCAGAAGAGTTAAAGTCTTACTGGAGGATCTTCTTTGGTTCAGCTAGAACATGGACTTAATTCGAGTTCCTCACATTCTGTTCAAAATGATGGTGCAAAACAATGCGGAGAATTGAGGGGCACTAATTAGGTACTCTTCTATCTTTTTTGTTTCTATTTGTTGGGATAATTGTGTATGATTAAAGTGAGAATGTTGTAATGGTTTAATAATCGCATATTTGTGTTCATTCTTCTTGGTGAAGCAGGGAGAGTGCATAAACATTTTTTTTTCTTTGCATTGAATGTGTATATAATTAAATTGAAAAGGATTGCTTGATTATACTGTCAAGAAGAAATATGGCCTTTCTCAGTTATTAAAAGGTTCAATTTATGCATATCTAAATTTGGTATTTCAGTGTCATAAAGAAAGACAAAAAAAAACTTTTTATGCACGGCCTTGAAGGGATTATTGCAATGACATGAAGTTGATCTATTCAACCTTTAAACATTTGGGTGTCACTCTATTAGAGATTTCGCCTACGTGTCATTTTAAGAAAAATCGAATTCCACGTTTCATTTTATTACACCACTTCATTTTGGAAAGCCACGTCTGGATTCTTCTAATCAACTAATGTATAAAATGGGGTTTCTCTCCTCCATCACCTCTCGCTACTACTCCTCGCCTCTACCGGCCCCTCTGTCGTTGCCTACCTTTGACGTTGTTGCTATTCATTGCCGCCCACATTGACGCCATTGTTTCTTTTAATCGTTTTTTAATGAAGTAGGGTTTTCACAGTCTAGCGCCCCCTCTGTCATCGCCACTCCCTTGATGCCCTCCCTGAAAGCCGTTGTTGCTCTGTCCCAGGTAACAAATCAATATTGTGTCGCCCCATTCTCTCAAAATAATTAATTGTCGTAACTTTCATCATGTTCTTTGCTATCCTATCTTTCCTACACGTATGCTATTTGGTATTTCTCCTTTGTATTTTTTAGTTTTTCACATGTTTCCTTTCTCTTTTGAAGGATAGGGAGGATATTGTTATGTTCAATGTTCGATTTTCATGGTAATTCATTTATTTTTAGATTTGATTACACGAAAATATATGTGTTCAAATTTCATATTTTAATTTTTTTTTTCGTATTCCTATTTTTAGGTCCATCTTCCCGTCTTTGTTTTCTTCCTGCAGGTTATATTTATGTGAGCGGATATGGTTTCATTGTAGGTGAGCGTCGTCTTCGTATTCGTCCTCTCTCTGAAAAGCAGACCTCCATCTCTCTAAATTCCTAGCAGTATATGTATATATTTATATACTGTATTTTTTTTTCTTTATGCATGCATCTATTTAAAAAAAAATTTAAAAAAATCCACACGATTTAAGGTACATGTAGTTCTGAACATCTTTATGGTTTATGAATAATAGAGTTCATGTTTTTTCCCTTGCGATCATCTTTGAGGATGATGCAATTGTCTACAATAATTTTTTAACATCTTATTTTTTCGATTTCCGCTTCCAACTATGGAAACTTTTCTATGGAAAATTTTGTCAAAGTTAATTAGCTGTGAAAAAACTATTGATTGTATAGAGCATTGAAGAATATAATTGAGAGATTTTTAACATCTTATTATTTTGTAGGGCAAAAGGTTTAAATTTGTGGGTTGATTTACTTTGTCAATCTTTTTGGTGTGACAATTGACTACATGACATTGGATTGGAGGATCTATCCTAGCTTTCCTTAGTACTTTCCTGCAGGTTACTATTGTTTTGCTCAAGAATTTCATTCTATCTTCATGACTCTTACATATATTTTTTAAAATAAAAATGATAAGTGTGCAGATGACGATAATTTGCGTTAGGCATTATGAGGATATGTTCATTGTTCTGTATTCATTTTGGGGAGAACTGTTTTTGGTTGGAACAACATAAGTTTGGGGATAAAATAATTTATCATACACTAGGGATGTTAAATTATTTTTGGTTGCGATACTGGTATCTCCGATGTCAAAGTTGAAATTCATTATCTAAAAAACAATCTTATTACTAATAATTGTTGAAATTTCACTAAATTTATGTGGGGTGTGCTTAAAGGATTTTTTTAGTGTGAGTAGTGTGAGCATTATCTAAAAAACTTACCTTTTGATATGCTAACCATCCTGCATGAGAGGAAAATTGTTAAGACTGTTGAAGGTTAAGGTTTGCATTTTATACCTAAGGATATTTTGATTTTTATCAATGATGAATTATTATTCAGGTCATTCTGTTGAGAATACAACAAGTTCAACTATTGAAGCAGGGTTCTTCATTCGAGCCATGATTGTATTGAAGAAGCACTTTCGAATATCGGGCTCAACCCCGTAATTCTTTTTGTGCACCATCTTTTAATTTATTTATTTTCTCATGTTGCTGAACACATTTTATTTGCTCTGAGACAAGTTTATGTTGATACAAGATGGTATATGGCTAAGATTTGTGTGACTTAATTTTCAGCACATATATATTTAATTATTATTTGTATTTCACCGTTGTTCATTGTGAAGTCCATTTTTTTAACCAAATTCATTCTATCATATACAACTGCCTCTAAATTTTTAGAATTTTTTTTTATTGATTTTGTATCAGTGTTTTTCAATAATTTCCTTCTATTTTTTCTTTGGGTAGTTTAACACATATTAGTACAAACACATTTATTTGGGTATAATAACTTATTATTTTCTTATGTTAATTCTCAATTACACCAATTATTCAAACTTTACTCTCTCTTTTTTACTTAATTTGTAATATTATGTGTTTTCAAGAATTTCAATTGAATTACAACACAATGTAGAAATGAAGATAATAAAATTTAAATTAAGTATATATATAAATTAAAAGATACAGTATAATATAAAATATTAAAATGTTTATTTAAAATTCCGTGTAATACACGGGTTCTACACTAGTTTGAAATGAAAGAAAGTTCTTATCAAATTTTGGACGACCTTCCATTTCGTTTGTTGTTCGATAGAAATTGAGAGAGATTGTTCGGTGAAGACGGATTGAACACTTGTACATTTTCTTCCTTTCTTTTATCTTTGAAAGACATGGTTGTTTAATTTGATTTTGAGGGAGAGTTAATTTGATTTTGAGGGAGAGAGATTGGTTAAAAAGGATGGGGTGTGTATAGTAATAGTTAAGAAGAAGAAAAAATGTTTAAACTTTTAAAATAAAAAAGGGTAGAAAATGAATAAATTGGGGTGTGTTTAGTAATTTAAATTGATTTTTAAATTTGAGTGGGGTGTGTATAACAATTGGGGTGGGAATAACACTATTTGAGGTGTTGATAGCCCCTCCCTATTAAAAAATATTGTTGGTAGATGGAGGAAAAATACTTTAAAGTTAACTATTTAAATATAATAACCATATACTTTATACTTTGTATGATTTTAAAATGTAATTGTAATCTGTATAATTGATTAATTGTATTAGTAATTTAGTAATTGTAATCTGTAGAATTTAGTGATTATAATGGATTTAGTTGTTGGATCTTTATTATCAATTATTTTGAATTGAACAACCTAAAATTAATCTAATTAATTCTTTGCATAATTAATTTTAATCAATCAATCTCATAAAATTAATCCAATATATTTAGTTTGTTGTGTTATCGTTGTATATATATAAACTGTAGATATATATAATCGTATTAATTATTTTATTGTGTGAAGTTTAGTTTCTAATTTTATGAGTATTAGTAAAGTCAAATTTGTTTTGTATTGTTTCATGTTTTTTTTTTTTTTTTTTGTGTGAATAATTAAGGTCGTGGTTTTCTTTTCTTCTTGGAATATTCATTTACCTTCCTCTGTCTACCTTTCATATGTGTTGAATATGGAGTATATGTTTTGTTTTTAATTTGTTTAATGGGATACTTTTGTTTAAATTTATAATATTAGTAGCTATTTGATTTGTTTAAATCAATCAGGTAGAGTATTATAATTAAATGGGAAGCAAAGCAAAGAGAGGTCCTCCGTTGTTTATGATACAACATGGTCCACTCAATGATCAAGAGCAGTATTTATATAATCTATTGGAGAATCGATGGGATCATTCAACGATTTCGACATTGTGTGATCAAACTATTATTCCTTGTAATTTTGGATGGTTTGCTTTGACGAATATTTTTACAGATGATTGTAGTCTTTGAAATTCAGAATCTAAAGAAATGATTCAGCTTCCAAAACTTCCAAAACTTCCAAAATCAAACTTGCACGTCCAATGTGTGTTATCCCACTGAACCTGGTTGCCATGTTTTGTACAATGCTATGTTTGAGCTAGCCTTTTGTGAAATTGGTGGTGATGAATTCGTGAAAATTCAAATGCCTATGTCTATGGCTATGGATAATAAACAAGAACAAGTTGATAAGGTATTGACATGGAGATTATTTTGCGGGGATATTTACGCCTTGGTCTCAGTTGCAGGGCCGGTCCTAGGAATATCTGGGTCTCAATCGAACTTTTAAAAAAGGCCCCGTCCCTTAATATTTTTTATTCTATAAGAACATAATAAACATATAAAACAATTTTTAAAAGACTAACAATATAGAATTTGTTTTACCCATTTTAGAATTTCTAATTTTTAATTAATAGATTTTTAAGATTTTAAGTTATTTAATTTTAAGAGATTTTTCAAATTTTTAATGTAATTATTACTTTAATTTTTCGAAAATTTAATGAGATTTTTAGAAATTTTTAAAAGTTGAGACTTTGTTGAGACTTTTTTCTCCTAGTTTTTCCTTCCCTTATTCACTAATTATTTTTTACTTTTTTAGCACTTTTCTTTATGAGATATAGTTATATTAATATTTTATGTTAATATATATATATATATATATATATATATATATATATATATATATATATATATATAAATTTCCTAAAAAATGGGCCCCTAAAAAATTAAAATATTTCTGGGCCTGAATCGATCGTCTCGTTGGCCTTACATTTTGGCCTGCTCAGTTGGATGTGAGAAGATATTGGTGATGATTTCTTTTGTGGGTAAAACTAGTCTCGAGTTAAAGGCAATATTAAATCTTTCACCATTACACCACAAAAAATTGCCAAAATGGCGAGGGGGAAGGCAACGGATTCCCCCTCACTAATCAAGAAGGCAACGGCACTCCGTCGTTGCCAATATGGGCGTTGCTATTTTATAGGCAATGGTATATGGCCGTCGCCTTTTGGCAAGGGCGGGGAGGCCGTCGCCTTTTCGCAACGGGGCTCAGCCGTTGCCAAGGCCGTCGCCTTTTTGTTACCTTTAAAAAAAATTAGAACCTGGGTTTCGAACCCAGGTCTCTAAGGCAACCAACAAACCCCCCACCACAAGGCCACCAATATTCGCGATTGTCTCTAAGGCAACCAACAAACCCCCCACCACAAGGCCACCAATATTCGCGATTGTCTCTAAGGCAACCAACAAACCCCCCCACCACTAGGCCACCAATATTCGCGATCTAGGCCACCAATATTCGCGATTTTTCGCTCCAGCTGGGTTTCGAACACGGGACCTTTTGGTCCTGTAGAGTTTTGGGCGCCCCTTGTGTGCCGTTTAGGCTAGAAGCTTTAGTCGTCATGTTGTGAACACAATTAATATATATTCAATTTAATTTTAGTTTCAATTCTTTATTTCAATCCATTTTAAGTTTAATTGTTGCTTATTAAATTTAAATTGTCAAAGCATATCATATTTATTTCTAAATGAGAATTAACTAAATTATAATGTGTTTCAAATTAAATAATTTAATTACGGTATCATTAATTAATTTACACTATTTAAATTTATTCTAATCTTCAATTCACAACATTATAATTACATACAACATTGAGTATAATTATTTTCGATTATACATGTAAATTTATTCTAATCACATCATTTAAATTCATTCTAATTTTCAATTCACAACATTATAATTACATACAACATTGAGTATAATTATTTTCGATTATACATGTAAATTTATTCTAATCACTTCATTTAAATTCATTCTAATTGTCAATTCAAAACATTATAATTACATACAACATTGAGTATAATTATTTTCGATTATACATGTAAAT
This sequence comes from Galeopsis tetrahit, assembly GCA_963675135.1. Lineage (NCBI taxonomy): Eukaryota > Viridiplantae > Streptophyta > Magnoliopsida > Lamiales > Lamiaceae > Galeopsis > Galeopsis tetrahit. The sequence continues at coordinate 94,670,382 of OY776119.1, forward strand.
TTATTCTAATCACTTCATTTAAATTCATTCTAATTTTCAATTCACTTATCCATTTAAAAATATCAATTCACTTATCCATTTAATTAAAATAACATCACACACAACATTAAAATAAAAATTAATCTTCAACGTCAATGTAATAAAGTAATATAAAAATGTATCACTCCTCATCACCACCATCATCCTCAGTATCATCCTGATCCCGATCAACCTGGCTAAGATCATGAACGTCGTGCGACGCCCCCGATGGCCTCGACGGCCTCGGCGCTCTCGGCGCCCCACCCATCTGCTGACCCATCCCACCCATCTGACCCATCACAGCCATCTCACCCATCGTCTGACCTGTCATCTGACCCATCATCGCTGCCAACTGATCCTGAAATTTCTTGGTTATGCGCTCCTCCGTCTTCTGCATTTGTAGGAGTAAGCGCTGCTCTCTCTCCTCATTGATTCTCCAACTCTATTAAAATTAATTAATATAAATCCAAATATATTCTAATAATTATTCTAACACCCTAATTAACAAATAAATTCATATATAGACATAACACAATTATATATATAATTCTAACACCCTAATTAACAACTAAATTCATATAACTTAATTAATTAATTAAAACATACATACATACATATAAAATACATGCCTAACACAATATAATTCTAACAATTAAATTCTTACAATTACCACATGCATGCATAAAAATTAACAATTCTAACAATTTTATATATACATACAACATATATGCATATATATACATATATATACTAAACTATATATATACATATAACTTCAAATTTAACCGATTAAAACGAGAAAAATTACCGTAGAGATGCTCCCGTCGAAGTGTAGAACACAAATGGCCAAGAACCGAGTCCGATCTGCAAACGAACGTGGATGTTGAGTTTGGAGGTTTGTGTAAAATGGAGGTGTGTGTGCGGCGCTGAATGAAGAAGAATGAGGTTCTGGACTCAATTTTAATTGAATTAGGGCGACGGCAAAGGCAACGGGCCCACTGTTGTTGCCTTTTAGCGACTGGGGGCCCGTTACCAAATGGCAACGGGTCTTATATGCCGTCGCCTTTTTGCAACGGGGCTCACTCCCGTTGCCTTATCCGTTGCCTTAAGGCAACGGCACCCGCCCCCGTCGCCTTTTTCCTTCCCGTTATTAATGCCGTTGTCAATTGGCAACGGTAGCCTGCCGTTGCCAATTGCCGTTGCCTTCTGGCCATTATTTTGTAATGTTATTACAACTTTGGACACAAAATGTAACATACTACTTGATTGATGATGATGAAGAAGATGAAATGTTGTTGGTGTGCAAGACGTGCCCGGCCTATTACTTAAAAGACTTATGATTTCAAAATATATCGAATTGATATCAACACACTCGACTATTGCGTGGAGTTACTAGATATAGGTGAACGAGCAATTTTCTTGTCAGTCAAGGGTACGTTTTGTCGCTCTTCCATAGGCACTGGGATCAAACCAAAATCCATATACTTCATTAAAATAGGATGGAAGGTGGATTTTGAAATATATGCTTTGGATAAAAGGAGCACGATTAGCTTGCTCTAATTGCTAGTCATATACATGGATCTACTGGATTGAACATAATTTTTCCTTAACTTGATTATAGTACTTTTTTTAAATTATATATCCTGGTTCTATTTTATGGTCACAGAGAACTCAAATGTTAATTATAAGTTGAAGCAATACGCCAATGTTCAAATTTTTCAATAAGCTAGTTTTTTGCTGTTTTAATTTATACATTGTTAAATACTGTTAAAAAAATTAATCTGCAATAATAATTTTCTTTTATTTATATATTGTGTGTGGGTTCTAAATTTGTTTAGACTGTCGAGTATAATTTATTTTTCAAATAAAAATAAATGGGTTGGTCTGCTATAGACTCGAGTGCATGTTGTGCACCCTAGTCCATGTTGCACTTTTCAGTTTACTGACTTACACTTTTTGGTAAATGGTGTTGCACTTTTCAATTATTAAACTGTATAATAATAATTTTAGTAATAATTGAAAAGTGCAACACCATTTACCAAAAAGTGTAAGTTAGTAAACTGAAAAGTGCACTTGAACTAGGATGCACAACATGCACTCGAGTGCATACTAGATTTTACCAAAATAAAAATAATACTAGACTTTACCAAAATAAAAATAACAAAAGCATTCCAAATGTAAAATAAGTCTTTACTCTTCAACTTAACATACTTATAAATTTATTCATAATTCGCAATACAAAATAAGATATATGAAATGCACAAATATTAAATTGTATAAATTTATGTTGATTTGAACCATAATTGAATAAGTGAGAGAACATTGCATACAATTATGTACTTTGGATAGTCAATAACAATCGTTATGGGGTTAAAGGTCATGATGCCTCTCTTCTTTTATGGAATTTGTGTAATTATCTTATGCCATCTAAAAATCTTGGTCAAATGAAAGATTTCATATCGTCTCACATATTTTAATTTCATAAGTCTCGAGCTATAAAACTCTTTTAACTCCACAATCACTAAATTAAGATATCTTAGGACAAGTGAGAACACGACAACTAAAATTCAACTATATGAAAGATGATGAATATAACTATATAGTCAAGGCAACATCTTAACTCGAGATAACTTTAATTGTAGATTATGTGTAGACTTTAAAACTAAAAAAAATGAAATAAGTATAGAATATTCAATTGACATTCTTTGGATGACCATAGAGAGTAAATACTAGGTGGTCTGAAAATTTGATACAACATTTAATCTTAACTAAACATAATAGAAGTATTAATCATATATTTTACCACATTGCAAAGATTAAAAACTTAAAAACAGGCCTTCAATTTTTGTGTTTTGAATTTTTTTTGGGTAGATAATTAACAGAAGTTTGAGAGAAAACGACTCGAGATGAAATACAAAGCATACATCTCATATGATGATGAAAGTTAAAATAGAAGTGTAAAAACGGATATAAAAAAGAATTATAGTAAAATAAATCTATGTGGCACCTACGTAAAAAGAACATTTAAATTTGATCTACATTGAGTTGTATCTCAATCAACAACTTCCATACACTCGAACAAAATAATGAGCAAGTAAAAACTAATTCACTTCACAAATAATAAAAAATGAATGAAAATATTATAGAAAATTCACCACACTTATAAAAATGACTCTTTAGTGAATGTCAATGCTGACAATACCTCTAAATCTGTTACTATAGATGTCCTAAAGACAATCATTATAAAATGTTATGTTTGATTGTTTGCATTTATTCTTATATGTGTTCCCATGAACCAATGATGTCATTGAGATGTGAGATCTTAAAGTAGCCCCAACCAAGGATCATCGAGATTGGGATATCGATGATGCAATTGAGATTGGTGTGCGATCTGCATCATATCCTTAAAGTAGCCCCAACCAAGGATCATCGAGATTGGAATCTAACCGGTCGGTCCGGTTCCGGTCTTTTTTCCGGTCCGATTTATTTTTGAACACTCCTACCCTCCGCTGATTAGCTTTCATATGGAATAACTTCGTGTTCCTATCCCCCTCTTTAAGCCATGAAATACGAGACTGCTGCTTCCAATACCATTCTTCCTGTGAGAACAGCTTTTCCAATTCTTGCTCATATTTGTCAACCTGTTCAAAGTTTGGGACATAATCTTCTTTATTCAATTCAACATTAATCACCGATTGCACAGTAGAAATTCTATCTTTTAAAGGTCCCACTTTCTTCATAGCCGACTGTTTCAAATTTGTACCACATTTCACAAGGACTGCATTCAAACTTTGATGACTCTCTTTAGCTTTCCAAATTCGCTTCACCACAGTTTTAAAGTCAGGTTCTTTCACCCAGTGATTCTCAAACTGAAAGGGTGGGTTAGTTGCTTGCTTAGAACGTATGGGATAAGAAGCACATGAAATCATAATGGGACGATGGTCAGAACCCATAAAATCTAAATTCTTGCACTCATAAGACCTAAACATGTCCAACCATTCTTTAGAAGCGACAAACCGCTCCAACTTTTCTGCAATAAAATCATGACCTTTACGCTTATTTGTCCATGTAAACTTTGGTCCATACGTTTTCAAAGTTGAAAGTTCATTAAAATCCAGAGCATCTTGAAACTGTAAGAGTTTATTCAAAGGTTTCTTCATGCCCCCCCTCTTTTCTGAATGAAAAAGTACTTCATTAAAATCCCCCCCCAACAAGCAAGGCCTTTGTCTCAAACAAAGTGTAATACTTAAGTCTTTTAAAAAGTTCCCAAGAAGCATGACGACCATCCAAATAGGGACTACCGTGATAGCCCGTAAACCTCTATTTAACATCATTAAGCAAAATTTTACAATCAATATGATCTGGGGAATAGGACAGAATATGAAGGTCAACATTTTTCTAAAGTATCATCAAACCACCAGAATTACCAACACCATGCACATAGAAACAAGAAGAAAAACCAAGATTGTACTTCAAAACATCAGCCCTAGCCGAAGAACACCTAACTTCAGATAAAAACAAAATACTAGGATGGAAATTAGAGACTAATCTACGAAGATAGTTGAATGCTCGAGCACCACAGACTCCTCGAGCATTCCAGCAAATCACAATCTTTCCCTACGGCCGGGCTGATTCACTTCAGCCTCCGCAGAGCTTTGAAATTCAAGCTCCGCTCCATAGACTTCAATCATACTGCGAGCCTTCTTGAAGAACCCCTCCCGAGTGCGAACAACTCCACCTTCCGACCAACCCGGACCACCGCCCCAGAATTCCATCATCTCCCCCGAATCCTCACGCCAAGCCCTCTTCTTACAAGGCAATGCACATCTTTGCATTGACCCCACATCATCAGCCACCACCTTATCTTGAAGCTCCCTTTCCACCACAGGCAATGCATGTGAAGTCTGCTCATTTCTTTCAAAATCTGGAACATAGGGAACCTCACCCTCATGCAAAAACTCAACATATGACGTATAATCTTGAGTGCCTAAATCTTTCCTAACAAAATGAACCACCCGGTAATCCTTGCCTTTGTCAACTCCAGTCAGGGGTTCTTTTAAGAAACAGTGTTGAAATCCAAGAGGAACAATGAAAAAGAGAGGTTGCAAAAACTTACCTGTCTGAGGATCCTCTCTTCCCTTGTTCAAACGCTCAGCCTGTCGTTCACCCCCTTCATCTGCATCCAGTCTAGCCATTAGTTCTTCAAAACGATGGACAACCTTCCTATTTGACCCTCCCGCAACATCCTGAGCCCTTTTCACGTCTTCTATTATGCTTCATTACCAAATCTTGCCTCCTAGCATGCTCACCATCCCCCAACTTGAGCATTTCAAAAAAACTCTCCAGATCCGCAGCTTTAGGGCTCTTCCGTTTGTCAGCCTGGAGCCATGCAGGAAAATATCTATGGCTCTTGCACCAGTCCTTAGATTTTCCAAGACCAAGTGAGAAACCTGAAAGCCTCTCATACCGGAAAACCGCAGTGATCGGCTCATCTTCTACCGTAATATAGAAAAATCGGCACAAGGGTTTTGTGATGTCCAGGAGAACCTTAACACGAAGACATTCCCCCCAAGCCTCCTCCCCTTCCTTGGCATCCACTACTAAGACCTCACCAACAATACTCCCTATTTTCATGCCCAAAATTTTGCTCATAGCAAAAAGTTGAAGGCCATAGACCTGAATCCAAAAGGGCACAAAGTTAAGTTGTATCTGAGATAAGCGTTCCCCCCATGCAAAGGCTCCATAGCAAGAAGTGACTTTCGCAGATTCCAGGGCTGTCGAGACAGCACATCCTGCATCTCAGCATCCATCCCAAAGGAAAGGAGAAAAAGACCATCTCCAATCCCAGCTATTTTAATAGGGATCCTCAACCGCCAGGTACGGCCAATCATCTCTTTCAACTCCAGAATGCTAACAGGTCTTCTAGCTACAAATCGCATGGCCACTGAATGTTGTGGGATGGCAAGCTCATTTCTTTGGGCAACGATGTAAGTGGTTTTCTTGCAAGAGATACGAAAGCCCTCCATCAGATCATTCAGACTCTCTGCCATAGGGAAAAGCACAGAAATTGAGTAATAAAGAGAGAGGGAAATGAGAGAAGATGAAGAGATCGTCAGGGAAAACAGAGAATAAATAGGAGAAAATTCACCCCCAATTTTTAGTAAGAGATGTAAACCCACTATTCCCCACCCACTGAAATTCTTTCGTGAGAGAAAGAAAAAACCCCCGTAAAAACTTCGCCCAATCAGAATAAACCCCCTCATCATTTCTTGCCCAGAAACACCACGCACTAAAAGAACCCCCAATACAGCCGCGCGTGAGTTACACCATGTCGAACGCAAAATCTACACCTCTAGTCTTGTACAACAAAAAAAGATGACAGTAAAAATTCAATTAAAAATTTATAATTATAATATAAAAATTTAAACATTACGGAGTAAAACTTTAGCCTCACTCATAAACCCAAACACTTTCTAACGAGAATTTTCAAAATCCAAGAATGTGAAGAAAATCTAAAAAGTGTGGAGAAAGGTAAACCCAAGGAATTGATACTTGATAAATTCCACGAAATTGATTATGGGTTGATCTTTAAGCAATATAAATTAGGAAAAAAATATTTTAAAGATTATTGATGAATTTTTGTTCGAGGTTTTGTAATGTTATACAATCATATATAAAATTTTGAAATTGTGTGTAGGCATACTATGATTATCGATCTTTTCAAAAAGTTTGGAAAAATTGCACTTCTAGTCTTGTACAACAAAAATTTAAATATTACGGAGTAAAACTTTAGCCTCACTCATAAACCCAAACACTTTCTAACGAGACTCCATCTCAACAGAATATTTCGGCAACATCCTAATCACACAGCTACTCTGCATATACGTTGTCCCAAGCCCGTCAATCCACCTACTCCACCCACCGGAATTTCCCAAAATGCAAGAAAAAAAAATCACACTCACGAGCCCATGAGTTGTTCCTCCAACATCGCACCAATATCACGACCACTCTCAGCCACACCCCGTCGCGGGAAGCATCATCCAATGTCACACCATGCAACTACCACAAATCCCAACACGAATAACAACAAAAAAAAACATTTAAATTCTTCAAAAAATTTACAACAAAACTTCTCAAATTTGAGATGGAGGGATCGAAATTTTGTGGATGCATCCTAAGTGCATCTCCTTCCAGTTGTATGTCCTTATCGCATTTTTTTTGCCTCTGTGAGGAATTGTCGTGCCTTTAATTTTTTTTTTTCCTCCTGATCAGTCTGTAATTAGACCACCGATTTATTACCAACATTATACATTATTATATTAAAAAAAAAAAGCTATGTTTCTTCTAGTATTTTACTACACTTATTGAATCTGACATCAACATAAACAAATTCATTACAGTTCTTTTAACTTCGTATATTCAAAAAAATGGGATTACTATTTTCAACCTCAATTAATCCATTACACTTTTTTAAAACCTAACTCCTATATTCAAACAAAAAATAGGATTACTATTTTCAATATCAATCAATTGATCATTACAGGTCATAATAATGAAAATCTAATTTCGCAAAACAAAAAGCTATATTATTAGACCACATCGTTTTACTACGGGATTGCTATTCAATCAATTACAAATTCCGACCTAATTTCGTAGAATTTAAAATATTCATAATTTCGTAGAATTTAAAGTATTCATAAACAAACAAAAAGTAAATAAAAGGTAGACCTAGGTATGATGAGAATTGAGAATTAGTCAATCACGGTGAATTGGTGATGGAGTGATTTTACTATTAATAATTGTGAGATACAACAAACCCCACAATTAGTGGGAGAAATACATGGAAAGAATAATAAATATAAAGATATGGTCAAACTAGAAATTAGGCATTAATATCTCACTGATATATCCTATTACCCCCCGTCAAGTGCTGCGTGGGATGAAGACACACGCAAAGCTTGGATCGTAGAAACTCAAAGGCAGGACGAGGGAGGCTCTTCGTAAAGATATCCGCTAGCTGCAAATCTGAAGGGACGAAACGTGTGAGTAATCTCCCGGATGACACAAGTTCACGGACAAAGTGATAATCAATATCAATGTGTTTAGCCCGTTTGTGGGCGACCGGATTCTGACTTAGAAATATAGCACTCTTGTTATCACACAGAAGAATGGGACGGGAAGTGGGCAAAGCACGAAGCTCCCGAAGAAGATTCGCTACCCAAACAATCTCGGCTGAAGCATTAGCCATAGCCCGATACTCCGATTCACAACTGGATCTGGCAACAGTCGGTTGTTTCTTGGCACTCCAAGAGACGAGGTTGCCTCCAATAAAAATGGAATAACCATAAGTTGAGCGACGAGTCTCAGGGCAACGGGCCCAATCGGCATCAGAGTAACCCAAAATGGAGGAATCAGAATGCCGTGTAAAGGAAAGGCCAAAGTGAACTGTACCCTTGACATAACGAAGTATACGCTTTACTGCCAAAAAATGAGCATCAGTAGGCGAGTGAAGAAATTGACTGACCGAGCTAACTGCATAAGAGAGATCAGGACGAGTGATGGTTAGATACTGAAGAGCTCCAACAAGAGATCTGTATAAAGTAGGATCATGAAAAAGGACACCATCACTAATGAGAGATTCTCCAGCAGCAAGAGGGGTGGAAACGGGCTTAGAATCAAGAAGCTCAGCCCGTTTAAGAATATCATGGGCATACTTAGCTTGTCCAACAAATAGACCGTTCGTCGTGGAAGAAACTTCAAGCCCAAGAAAATAGTTAAGACGCCCAAGATCCTTGATAGCAAACTCCCGATGAGTACGAGAAATGAAATCCCGTAACATAGACGAATCATTTCCGGTGACAATAATATCATCAACGTAGAGTAACAAGTAGATGATAGAGGTACCTCGATGGAAATGAAACAGAGACGAATCACAACGACTCTGAAGAAAGCCCAAACTGGAGAGATAAGTGCTGAAACGCTGAAACCAAGCGAGGGGAGCTTGACGAAGACCGTATAAGGCTTTCTTTAACCGACAGACATGATCAGGGAAACGGGGATCCACAAAACCAGGAGGTTGAGCCATGAATACTGGTTTGTCAAGAACACCATTAAGAAAGGCATTTTTGACATCAAGCTGATGAAGAGGCCAATCATGTTGAACAGAAAGAGCCAGAATAATTCGAACTGTGGCAGCCTTGACAACAGGACTAAATGTATGATGAAAATCGGTACCCGGAATCTGAGTAAAGCCTCGGGCAACCAATCGGGCTTTATAACGCTCAATGGAACCATCAGCATGAAACTTCGTACGAAAGACCCACTTTGAGCTAACAATGTTAGTGCCAGGAGAACGAGGTACCAAGTCCCACGTATCATTCGAACGAAGAGCATTAATCTCTTCTTGCATAGCAGCAAGCCACTCAGGATGCTTAGCAGCGGACTTGAAGCCACGAGGCTCAGAAGTGGCAACAAGAGCGGAAAGAAGAGCAGTGGAAGCCAAGTCAACAGGATACCTTGGCTTGAATACACCAGCCCGAGACCTCGTAATCATGGGGTGAGATGGAGGAACAACCGGGGTTGGCGCTGGTTCGACATATGGAGCCGGAACAGGAGATTGAGCTGGAACAACAGGCTCGACAGGGGCTGTATTAGGCAGCACAGGGGCTGGAGTCGGATCAACATGGATGGGCAGTTGTATGTTGGACTCAACAGGGTCCTCATGAGCTGGCACTGGTGTGGACAGAGGGCGCACAGGCGGAAGCTCGGGAACTGATGAAGGTGGCAAAGAAGGCTGAACTGAGCCCACAGAATCCAGAAAAGTGGAGAAGTCCAATTCCGAAGCTCGGGAGAGTGACGAAGCTTGAGAAAAAGGAAAACACGCCTCATCAAATTGTGCGTGACGAGTAGTGAAGATTCTAGAGGTACTTGGATCAAGACAACGAAACCCCTTGTAGATGCTGTTATATCCCATAAATATGCAAGGACGACTACGTGGTTCCAGTTTGTGTGCCGTATAATCGCGAAGATACGGATAAACACGACAACCAAAAGGTTTGAAGGTGGAATAAGTCGGAGCATGGCCAAATAATAACTCAAACGGAGATGTATCATGCAGAATCGATGAAGGAAGCCGATTAATCACAAAGACAGCTGTAGCAAAGGCATCGAACCAAAGAGAGGCAGGAGCATGAGCATGAAATAACATAGATAGACCAGTTTCAGTAATATGGCGATGCTTACGTTTGGCCCGACCATTCTGCTGAGGAGTGTAAGGGCATGATAAGCGATGTAGAATACCATTCAAATGCATAAAGTTTCGGACTTTAGAGTTCACAAATTCAGTTCCCCCATCACTCTGAAAAATCTTGATTTTACGAGAGAATTGAGTGCACACAAAGGTATGAAAACGAACTAAGATATCAAAAAATTCAGACTTAGTGCGCAAGGGATAAATCCACGAAAATCTAGAGTAATCGTCCACAAAGACAACATAATAACGATAGCCATCAGACGTAGAAATAGGTGCAGGGCCCCATAAATCACAATGTATTATATCCAAAACATCATCAGCACGTTTTTCATTCAACTGAAAAGATAGTTTCTTACTCTTAGCCATCTGACAAGAAGAGCAGACACTAGGACTAGGCAAAACTGAAGTAACAGATAAATGTCCAAGTTTATTCAACAAGGAAATAACAGAAAACGGGACATGCCCCAAGCGTAAATGCCATAAATCAAAACTAGCCTTCAATGGTTTATTACGAACTGCTGCCACCAAAGCCGGAATTCCTTTATCAAGCAAATAGAGACCTTGATCACACCTGCCCTGAGCCAGAATCTGCTTTGTTACCCGGTTCTGAATGGCAAAAAATTTATCAGAAAATATAACGTCAACAGGAAAGTCGGATGTGAGTTTGCTGATGGACAAGAGATTTTTAGTAATATGAGGCACCACCAGAACGTCTAATAATTTAACATCAACAGATAGATTACGAGAACCAACATGCGAAATATTTAAAGCATTTCCATTACCAACAATAACTTTACCAGTACCAGAATAGGGCTTGCAAGAGTCCAGGGCAGTAGGTTGACTCGTCATATGAGCAGAGGCTTCTGAATCAAGGTACCAATCTGAAGTAGAATCTGCAACAGCGCACGAAGAAGAGAATGCTTGAGCCAAATATGCTGAAGACATCGTATTTTGAGCAGAGAGAAATCGAGGGCACTTGTCTGCATAGTGTTCTCCGCGACAAATTTGACAACGGGGAATGTATGTTCTGCGCGAGTTGGAGGAATGAGCACCTTGCTGCCCCCCCGAAAAAAAATTACGGTACCCACGACCAGAACCTGAACCACGGTTATTAAATGAGCCTTGGGAGTGGTGGCGACCAGATTGACCCCCGGAGCTCGAACCACGGCCGTGAGAAAGACCGCGAGTAGAGTTGGTGGCTGTAAAAGCAGCAGGAGCCGAGGGACCCTCCATAGAACGTAACATAAGATCATATTGCTTAGCGTGATGCAATAAATCACGGAAACAAGGAATGAGAGTCAAAGCCAAACGTGTATCTGCAAAGTTAGCAAACTGCACGCCCAAACCCCTCAAAAACCAATGGCTCTTATCAGTTTCATCCACGGGACACTTGATAGCAGATAACTGATCACATAATGATTTAAATCGCTTACCATAATCCTCAATCGAAGATTCACCGCGGCGAAGCGAGAGGAGTTCCTCGCGAAGCTGGTGTTGGCGGGAGGCAGAAGCATAGACTTCCTCTAGAGTGATCCAGGCCTCTCGTGAAGTCGACGCATCGATGATTTCAGAGGCAGCGTCTTCTGTCAGGGAAGAGTACATGACGCTGAGCAGTTTCTTGTCTTTCAGTTTCCAGGTTGTATACGAAGGATTAACTGACTTCTCACCCTCATTGGACGTGATCGTGGGGGAAGGAGCATCAACGGATCCGTCAAGGAATTCCATTAAATCAAAACAGTCTGCCATGTGCGAAATTTGACGGCGCCATGGGAGATAATTCGTCGGACCAAGCTTTATCGCTGCGACCATATTTATCATAGTGGTAACGGGAATGGGATCAATTGGTGCAGCAGCCATGATTGAGAGATAAGCAGAAAAGGAGAGAGGAGATATATGCGGTAATTGAGAGATGTGCAGAAAAGGAGAGAGGAGAAATATGCGGGAGTGTATGAGAGTTCACGGCGGAGGAGACCTGTCCGTCAGAAATAGTGCGGCGGCTGGTAAATTCTATTTTTTTATTTTTTTTAGGTTTTAGGATCGACAGTGGCTGATACCATATGATGAGAATTAGTCAATCACCGTGAATTGGTGATGGAGTGATTTTACTATTAATAATTGTGAGATACAACAAACCCCACAATTAGTGGGAGAAATACATGAAAAGAATAATAAATATAAAGATATGGTCAAACTAGAAATTAGGCATTAATATCTCACTGATATATCCTATTACTAGGATTACTAACATTTTTCTTCTCAAAGTTCTGTCGATAGAAATGTCGGCCGTTAAACGTGGTAATAATGTATACCAATACTAAATAATGGACTTTTTTTTGGGCCCAGTAGTAATGATTTGGCCTCCAGTTAAGTACTCTCTCTCTCTTTATTTATTAATTAAATTTAATAATCATGTAAAATACATAAACTATACCCTTGTTTAATAAAATGTTCATGATAAATACTTTCCCCTCTACTTTTTAACCCTAAATCTAATCATAATTTAAAGAGCAGTCGCCACACCACCTCCGATCGTCGGACAACCTCCGGCAGCCGCCGCCGGTGCACCCATATAGAAGAAAAATAAGATTTAAAAAAAAAAAAACATTTTCGACGCTGGTTTATTGACGAAAAACACTCGTGTCGACCCTGATTTGTCGACAAGAGTGTTTCTCGTTGATAAACTAGTGTCGAATTTTTATTTTTTATTTTTAAATCAAATTTTTCGACAACTCTTGGTCGATAATATACACAAAACGAGGGTGTATATTATCGACCAAGAGTTGTCGAAAATAAAATAAAAAAAATTGATCGGAGCAGAAAAGAAAAAAAGTTTTTTTTTTTTATTTTCTTTTCGACAACTCTTGGTCGATAATATACACCCTCGTCAACAAATCGTTGTCGGCGATAGTGTATATTATCGACCAAGAGTTGTCAAAAATTTTGATTTAAAAATAAATATTTGACACTAGTTTATCAACGAGAAACACTCTTGTCGACAAACCAGGGTCGACACGAGTGTTTCTCGTCAATAAATCAGTGTCGAAAATGTATTTTTGTAAAAAAATCTTAGTTTTTATTTTCTTCTACGTTGGTGCACCAACAGCGGCTGTCGGAGGTTGTCCGACGACGACGACCGGAGGTGGTGCGCCGACGGCTGCTCTTTAAATTATGATTCGATTTAGGATTAAAAAGTAGAGGGGAGTATATTTATCATGAACATTTTATTAGACAAGGGTAGTTTTACATGATTATTAAATTTAATTAATAAATAAGGAGGAGTATACTTACACTACAAAAAAGAGGTGTTTTACCGACGGTTATACCGACAGATATTCAGTCGGTATTGGCTCTTACCGACGGAATTACCAACGGATTTTATCCGTCGTCAATGAATTGGTCGGTAGTGGTTACCGACGGAAAATATGCGTCCGTCGGTATATACGGATTCCCGACGGATTCAAACCAACCCGTTTTCAAACCGGGTCGCCTATACCGACGGATTCAATTCCGTCGGCAGTCAAGCCAACCCGTTTTCAAACCAAGTTTTCAAACCGGGTCGCCTTTACCGACGGATCCCAAATCAATTTTTCGTCGGTAGATCCGTCGGTATATGTTGGACTTAAATTTTATTATTTTAATTTACCGACGGAATTTTTCGTCGGTAAGTATTAAATGTTTTTAAAAAAAACGGAATTCCGTCGGCTCGCCCGTCGGTATTACCGACGCTACACCGACGGAATAGTCCGTCGGTAAGTACCAAAAATTTAAAAAAAAAATTTATTTGCAATCGGGATCCGACCCGATCCCGATTGCTTACATAATTGCTTAAAATTCAATACACGATCAAAATTGCTTAAATAATTCAATACACAAATCTACATTACATCCAACAGAATAAACAAAAACAAAATCGTGCTAAGGCATCGAATGGTGTTCCGGATTTGGCAGAGGATCGATCAAGTAAGAAGCAAATAGAATTTTGCTCCTGATTATGACAACTATACCCCTCACTAGAATGCTTGAAAAAGCTCTGTGAAATATTAAAACAACATAGTAAACATTAACAAAAACTTATATGAGAAATAATTTAACAAGAATGTGAGTATATTAATACGTACCGTGGAGTATATTAAATTGTCCTTCGCTGACTCGACTCCATCCCTGCCATTTCAAAATCAATTCCAAAGAATCAAGATTCAATTGTCATTTTATATATTTAAACATAAATTAAATTATCATAAAAATTGAACATACCTCAACAGAGATCAAGTAACTTCATTAGGCTCGCATAGTTTCGGTCATGCTGGTAGTTCAAAGATAAGAGATTTAGAGTACAATAAATAAATCAATAATTCAAATTTGTTAAGGCTTTTCTTTTTTTCTTTTTAATTTGTGTTTGCAAGGGATAGAATAATTTTTTTTTTAAATCGTTCCCTCAAAGTTTTGTTAAATTTTCGAAAAGAAATCGGACACAATAAAATTTTCGAACAAATACAAAAAAAATTCAAAACCCTAATTTTTTTTAGAAAAGAAATCAGACACAATAAAAAAACAAAGAAGGGATGCTCACCTGACTTGGACGGCGGCGTGGCGGGGAGGGACGGTAGGGTGTCGCGGACGGTGGGGATGGGCGAACGGTCGCAGCGAGGACGGCCGGAGAAGGGGGTGGCGCCGCTGCGAACGTGGGCAAGGGGCAGCATGTGGCGGAGGAGACGGTCGGAGTGGGGGAGAGGGAGAGACATAGAGAGAGCCGGTCGGAGTGGCGGAGGAGACGGTCGGAGTAGTGGGGGAGGGGGAGAGGGAGAAGGAGAGACATAGAGAGGGGGATGGAAAATACGCGTGAAATGAGAGAAAGTTACATTTATATTCGGAAATGGCGACGGAAATGGCGACGGATATTTCGGTCGGCTTTGGCTCGTTGCCATTAGCGACGGAATTGGCGACGGATATTTCGGTCGGCTTTGGCTCGTTGCCGTTAGCGACGGAAATGGCGACGGATATTTCAGTCGGCTTTGGCTCGTTGCCGTTAGCGACGGAAATGGCGACGGATATTTCGGTCGGCTTTGGCTCGTTGCCGTTAGCGACGGAAATGGCGACGGATATTTCGGTCGGCTTTGGCTCGTTGCCGTTAGCGACGGAAATGGCGACGAATATGTTCCGTCGCCATTGGATTTTTATAACCAAATGATAAATAATTAAATTAAATTATAAGTTAATTAATAAAATAACCAAATGATAAATAATTAAATTATAAGTTATAACCAAATGATAAATAATGAAATCTTATAAATTGTACAAAATAAAATAGCTAGGTTACATTAATTTAATATTCATCTTCATCTTCATCTTCGTCTTCATTTTCATTATTTGCTACATCTTCCTCTTCCTCCTCATCTTCTTCATCCTCCCCCTCGTCATGTTCATCCTCCTCCTCATGTCCACTATCGTTTTCAATAACAATCAATTGTGGATTTTCAGCCGTCAAGTCTACCGAAAGATTAAAATCTCCCGCAAACACTTCAGTTTGATTCTCTATTTGTTCCATTTGAAACGGAGGTTCATCTTCATCGTTGTTTTCCTTTTGGGGGACCTCCACCATTGACCTTGCCTTCACTTTGCAAACAGCGTGCCATTCTGATCTATTACGTTTTCCAGCTCCTGGATACGTGCAGTAGTAGACTTGAGATACCTGAGAGGCAAATACAAACGGATCATCCCCGCTATACTTCCTTTTCGAATTAACATCCACAAGCTTGTACTCCGGATGAATTTTGGTTCCTAAAGGGGATGTGTCAAACCAATGGCACTTGAACAACATTACGGTTTTCACTGGATATCCCGGATATTCAATTTCAACGACTTCGTGCAACACCCCAAAGTAATCACTTGCATCTGCATTGTAATTCGCACCCCTAAGACAAACACCACTGTTGTTAGTCGTTCTTGTTGATGCATACTCTGATGTATGAAACCTGTAGCCTTTCACAATATAGCCGTTGTAAGTCCTCACACGACGTAGTGGTCCTTTGCTGAGATCCTGTAAGAACCGGCTCTGAAAATCGTGCGATTGTCCCTATACGTACAGTTAAAATTAACATTAATCAAAACAATTATTTGTTCACGTAAAATTCAATTAATGATACTCACATAACGTTGGAACCATCGGGCAAATTGACGTTGAAGACTAGTATCTATGTCTCTATCTGAGATGTTTTTGATCTGCATGTCGTAGTTCTTGTGTATACATCCTAATAATTCACAACACAATTAGATGATAAATGACGCACGTTTAGTGCTATTTAATTAGATGATAAATATATGAAATACTTACTCAATGTAAGGCTGAACTTCATCACAATTCAATAACACGTACGTTTGTGCTATTTCAGCCTCTGTGTGTGTTGACCAATATCGTTCAATGGCTTTTCCTATAGGTCGCCCCTTAGACTTGAATACAGAGAGCATGCCATCGACTTCTTGTTGCGTACCTCTACCATCGAAGTTACGTGGTTCATTCCTGATCCTCGTGTTGACATGGTCTTCAAAATAATATGAACAAAACATGCCAACCTCTTCATTCAAATACGCATTAACAATCGATGCTTCGACGTTTGCCTTCTGTTTAGCATTGCGCTTCAAGTTGTGGAGATACCTAAAATTATAATAGTTAACAAATTAAAATAAGGCTCCATATACTAAAAACTAATTAAATGAGAGAAATAGAATTGTTCACCTCTCAAATGGGTACATCCACCTGTACTGCACTGGACCACAAATCCTAGCTTCATACGCTAAGTGAACAGGTAAGTGTTCCATCGAGTCAAAGAAGCTAGGTGGGACAAAACGTTCCAACTTACACAAAATAACTGGAATGTCTCGTTCCAAACAATTCATATCATCAACCTTGATTGTTGTAGACGTTAAATCTCTAAAAAAGAGACTTAATTCAGTGACAGCCCTCCACACATTCAGAGGAAGAAATTCTCGAAACGCAATAGGTATCAAGCGCTGCATAAAAACATGACAATCATGACTCTTCATCCCTGCAACTTTGCCTTTTGTTGTGTCTACGCATCGACTCATGTTTGACACGTAGCCGTCTGGAAATCTTAACTCTTTAATCCACCTACACAATTCCTGTTTTTGTGTCTTATCTAGTGTGTAGCAAGCCTTTGGATATTTACCTGTACGGGTATCCTGTTCCAACTCATCACGGCGACAGATAGTGTTCAACTCTTCCCTGGACTTTGGAGTATCTTTCGTCTTGCCTTCTGTGTTCATGATTGTGTGAAACACGTTGTCAAACACATTCTTCTCAATGTGCATGACATCCAAATTGTGTCGGAGCAATAGTGAACTCCAATATGGCAAGTCCCAAAAAATACTCTTTTTCTTCCAGTTACCTGGGATTCTTTTGTTGTGTTCTTCTGCATTTTCCTCCGTAGTTTTTTTCAAACCCGTCCACTCAATCTCATGTAACAGACTTTGTCCTGTACGATTAATAAATGTTAGAATAAATGTAACCCAAAAAAACATGTTAAAATAAATGTATAAAATACCATTTCGAAGGGGCGGTCGATTGTTTGTGACTGTTCTATTCTTCGTGAAGTCCACCTTATTCCTTCGAAATGGATGATCTCGAGGTAAAAACCTTCGGTGATTATCGAACCATGAAACTTTTGTACTCTTCGGGAGACTGAAAGCTTCAGAATATTCCATACAATACGGACAAGCTTGCTTTCCGGCTGTACTCCACCCGGACAACATAGCATATGCAGGAAAGTCGCTAATGGTCCACAATAAAGCAGCACGCATCGTGAAGTTCTGTTTCCTAGAAACATCATACGTTTGGACTCCGTTATCCCATAGGAAGATCAAGTCTTTAATAAGAGGCTGGAGATAAACATCAAGTTTATGCTTTGGATTCGACGGACCAGACACCAATACAGTCAGAAACATTGTTTGAGGTTTCATGCACATCCATGGAGGTAGATTATACAGAGTCAGTATCACCGGCCACAAAGAATACTTCTTTCCATAACTCCCAAACGGTGCAAAACCATCAGTACTCAAGCCTAATCTCACATTCCTCGGTTCACAAGCAAATCCTGGAAACACATTATCAAGGTGTTTCCAGGCTTCAGAGTCGGACGGATGTCTCATATCCCCAGCCTCAGTATCTTCAGAATTTCTTGCATGCCACGTCATGTGTTGAGCTGTAGCACTAGATTGAAACAATCTCATTAAACGAGGAATGATAGGAAGATAATACATCCTCTTGTGTGGCACTTTCTTTTTTGTCTTGCTCGATTGACCACCTGGTCCCTTCCGTCGTGCCTCTTTGTACCGGGGATGGCCACACATTCTACACATAAGAAGATCGCTATCGTCATCACCCCAGTATAACATGCAACCATTCACACAACAATCAATCTTCTCAACCGGCAAACCCATATTCTTCATCAGTTGTTTGCTCTGATGAAACGTCGTAGGTACTTTATTATCGACAGGACAAATCTCACTGCATAATTGTGTCATTTGCTCATATGCTCTGTTAGATAGCTTGTTCTCCGTCTTGATAGCCATAAGTCGAGCATTAAATGACAACTGAGAATGAGAATCACACCCTGGGTACAAATCTTGATCGACTAATTTGAGCATCTCATAAAACTGAAATGCTTCATCCGTTGGTTCCTCCTCTATATTTGACATACCGGCTTCCATCACCATTGTTTGATACATATCGGGTTCTTCCACCCCAAACTCTTGATCGTTACTGGTGCCGACATGCTCAACGTGTACGGGTTGTTCATAAATTGCAGTAGTGTAATAGTACAAGACTTGATCAAAATTATAAGGCCACCGTTGTTCGCCATGACTTGTCCAATTATAGTAATTATCAACGAACCCATTCATAACAACGTGGCATAAGACTTCATCAATGCTTTTAAATGATCTATTCTTACATTTCTTAGCATTACACGGAAACCTAATACAATCCTCAGACATGTAATGTGGGTGTAGCTTTGCAAATTCAACAAATGACACGAGTTTATCATAAAATTCAACATTCACATTTCCTAAAACGAGCCTAGGAGTACAATACATCCACCGACGATCCGACAATTCCATCTGTTAAACAATTTGACCAAAATAAAATTACACACTAAAAATTAAACACTAAAAGTAAAAATTATGTAGTAAAATTACACACTAAAAAACTAAACACCAATTAAAATTACACACTAAAAAACATACCTTAAATTTTCGCTCCAATCCAAATTTTTTGCTCCACACTAAAAATTTTCGCGTGTTTTGAGGTTCTGGAACATTTTTCAATACTACATGCCGACGGAAATGTCAGTCCGTCGGTATATCACGCGCCGAATTTCGTCGGTATTGCCAATACCGACGGATAATTTTAGTCGGTAACACATATTTCAAATGTATATCACGCGCCGAAATTCCGTCGGTATTGGCAATACCGACGGATAATTTCAGTCGGTAACACATATTTCAAATGTATGTCAAATCAGTCAGATTCCATTGACCAATTTTCAGTCGGTATTTACATTACCGACGGAATTTCCGTCGGTATTGAACATGTGTCAATACCGACGGAATCACTTTCCGTCGGTAAAGACGCGTATAAAAAAAATTTAACTGCGTATTCTTAACACTCCAACCACACTCAAAACAACCTACTTCTTCACAAACATCAAAAATTAAAAAAATACAGAAACTCATGTCTTCATCTTCGACATCCATGAAAATTGTGGTATGCCATTGTGGAAAAGAAGCTCTTGTGTGCATGTCGAAACAAGAAAAAAGTAGAGGTAGACTATTTTATACTTGCCCAGATTCACTAAATGGTAATGGATGCTCCTTTTTTGTTTGGGCCGATGAACACGAAATTCACGGACAAGGAACGAGTTCACACGGAATGTTTCCGGGCATGGTGAGGAGAATTGACTCACTTTTGCTTGAAAATCAAGAGCTCAACAACAAGTTGAATCATGCGCAACTAGTTGGGGATATGTATAAGGATACATCTGACCAACTAACCTCAGAATTAGGATTTGAAGCTGGAAAAGTTGAAGAGCTAAAGAAGCAGAGGAACTTTCTTGTTGTAGCCATAGTATTCTGTGTTCTACCCTATGTGTTCAAGTTTATAGGTTGGATGTAATATAATCCTAAGTTTATGTCTCTAATATGTATTGCTAAGTTTATGTAATGTTAAGTGTATGCATGTAATGTAACCACAACAACAGCCTTTCTTCAAGGCAATTTTCAATGAAAATGTTGTTTATCTATCACATAAAACATCCAAATTTAAATATACACATTCTTAACACATAAAACACACATAACTAAAATTAAACAACTGATACTTAAACATAAAAGTAAATAGTTCAACAAAAATGCAGATAAAAAATAAATAGTTCTACGAGACATAAAAGTAAATAGTTCTACGAGATATAAAAATAAAATTGTTAAACACATAAAAAAAAAAAAAATTATTCAAAGTCACTCATGGACCAAAGTCCCACAAATCAACATCAACGTCGGCGCCAACACCGAACTGTTGACCCATGATCTCATCATCCTGCTGCATGGTCGGGACATAGGCTGATTGGGCTGGGGGGGCTGAGGGGCCTGGGGGAACAGACACGTTCACGTTGGCCGTCGGTGGAGGAGCTTGCATGGTTCTCCGATAAACCTCCTCGATCCTCTCGTCCGACCACCCCATCTCTCGACCCATATTCACATGCATCACATGCATGTAATGGTTGAATTGTGCCATCGTCACATCAGGAGTTGGGGTGGAAGATACGGAACCCTGCGATGCCGTCTGGGACGGACCAGCGCCGGAAATGACATCAGCGCTCATACGACCAAGGCCCAGAACTCGTCCGCGGGTGGTGGGGGCAACTTCCAAATAAGCCCGGTCCACCTCCTCGACTGTAGGGGCACTGCTGCTTCCGGCTTGAGTAGGGTCGACTTGAGTTCCGATCTCGACAATCCTCCGTTTCATCTCCAACTACATAATTAATAATTTTAAATTAATAGAATAAATTATAAAAAATGTATTTAATTAAACAATTTTATTACTTACGTGGAGGTCAGTTGTGCGCCCGTATGTGGATTGCTGTGTATCAGCATTAAACGGATGAGCAATGCTCATCCGGTCCAAGTGAGTGGGTACACGCCCCGTATCCCGTTCCTAATAATTAAATTTATGTATTATATATATTAAATATATAATTAAATTTTTTGAAATTAATTAAAAAATTAATAAACACTTACAATGACCATTGACTGCTCAAGGATGGACCGGGCTCCAGTCCGATGCCTGGACATCCCACCCCCATCGTCGGATCTCCGGTTGGCCTTAGCAATCTCACACTTCCTGGTGTACTCCGGATCTAGCCACTCCCTCGTCAATGAATCCCACAACACAACATCATTATCATCCTTACCCAAGCTCTGCGTCGTCCCATCGCGCCGCCATGCTATTCTCCATTCGTACATTAAATCCTTATACCGCTGCTGCGCCGATTTACAGAAATACTTGAACATAGCCTGGTCTGAGTACATATTCCGATCCCAAGTGGTTTGTTTCTGCACATATAATAAATTGTTTATTATTGAACAAATTAACAAACATTAATTAAATAATTAAGTAATTAATTACTACCTGAAATTCCTCGAAGTACGCCAACTTTTTTTGTTTTGGGACCTTCGACCAGGTATATGCACCCGCAGAGATCGGTAAAGAGCCAAAAGCAACCGTGCATGCCCTGGAGACCTCGTTACCAGGTAACAATCTGTGACATTAATTAACAAACAAAACACATTATAAATTAAAACGAATGTTAAATTAATTAATTATTAATTATTAAACAATAAAAGTATTTAATTACTTACACTCCTCCACTTGTAGCCCAAACGCGCTCCCGGCCATCCTGAGCAGGAACAACATGATGGTCCCGGACAGACGAATGAGACGACGACTGATCAGGCGACGGGTGTGGAATGGGTGGCGGAGGCGACGATAATGGTGTTCGTGACAGTGTAGGCGCCGGCGCCTCGGGTCTAAGTTTGGATCGACTCTTCCTCGATCGGCTACGTGACCCGGAGGCTCCGTGAGATCCCGAGCCACCAGCACCATTTCCAGTCATCTATTTAATTTAAACATTTAAATTAATAAATTATATATATAATACTAATTAATTAATAATAAATTTCTTAATTTAATAAAAAACAATAATCTAATAAATTAAAATTTAATCCCTAAATAATAACCTATTTTAAGAAATAATAACCTATTTTAATAAATAATTTTTTATTCAATCAACAATACCTACAATACCTAATTTAATCAATAATAACCTATTTTAATAAATAATTTCCTATTTTATTCAACAATAACTAATTTCCTATTTTATTCAACAATAACTAATTTATTCAATAATTTTCAATTTTAATTAACAATTTTCTATTTTAATTAACAATCTATAACCTAATAAATTTAGTAACAATTTTTTCTAACTTTAAAATAACAATTTCCTAATATAATTAACAAAGCCCCTAATTTAATCAATAATTTCATAATTAGTAAATCAACAATATTAATCTAGCTAATTATAACGTACAATATCATAATTTAATTATGTAATTAACTCCACTCCAACGTATATGCAAATTCAACAATAATATCAATTATATATATAACATCAATTATGCAAAACATGCAATATCGATCTTAACAAATCACATCAATTTATTATAAATAACTATATACATCAACTAGCTATACATATAGGCAATTATCCACTTACAATATCAACTAATTAATTAGATATATCAACTACATACATTCAAAATAATTAACTATATACATCAACTACAAACAATTAATTTCATATTAATCTATATAACAATTTAAATTAACACATGCAATTTAATTCATAATTATAGGCAATACATATATAACTTAAAAATTAATTACTAACAAATTAAGAAAGCGTACCGTATAGATTTTCTAATCGAGTCGAGAGATCACCTCGGCCGAGCCTCTTCTTCGCGCGATGAAGATGAAGAAGGAAAGAGTGAGGAGGGAGGAGGGAGGGTTTCTGTAATCTGTTCTTCAGTTTATATACAAAAAAAAAATTGCCTTTACCGACGGATATTTCCGTCGGTAATGACCAGATTAATTATGGTAGTTACTGCGGGTCGGTTACCGACGGATATTTCCGTCGGTAATGACCACATTTAATTTTGGGAGTCGATGAAGAAAGCGGTTAGTTAATGCGGGTCGGTTACCGACGGAATATTTACAATACCGACGGAATACTCCGTCGGCCGGTGACCCAAAAACGACACCGTGTAGAGAGTTCTGAGTGTCCGTCGGCATATCCGTCGGTATCCCGTCGGGAAAGCCGACGGAAATTGAATTCCGTCGGCAGAGTCTTCTGACTTTGAATTCCGTCGGTAATCCGTCGGTACAGCCGTCGGAAATGAAATCCGTCGGTATACATCCGTCGGCATAAACAAGCGTTTTTGTAGTGTTAACAATGCTGTAGGGGTTTATAGTCCGTGCCAAATCATTACTACTGGGTCCAAAAAGGCCCATTATTTAGTATTGGTATACATTATTACCTCGGTTGTTGTTATAGTCTGTGTTGTTTAACTGCACCACGAACAACTTTGAGAAGAAAAAGAGAGAATAAGGTTACTAATCCTAGGGTCTACCTCTTATTTTACTTTTTGGGTTAGTCTTATGTGAAATATTGCATACATGCATTCTATCCCAATTAGGTAAGTCAAAACTCTAAGTCTAAAAGTCAAATTAAGTCAATTTTAAAAAATTCGCGGGTCATAAGCCTGGATCCGGGTTGCCCAGAAAATTCGCGGGTTGCAAACAGGTGGTTTACTACATGACCAAAATATTGTTACTACAAGGCCAAAATATTACCACTACAAGGCCAAATATTTAATACTACATGTCAAAACATTCTGAAAAATTCACCAAAAAATAAAGTCTCCAGAATATTTTTGAACATGTAGTAATACACATTTAACCTTGTAGTGATAAAATTTTGGTCTTGTAGTAACATTGTTTTAGTCATGTAGTAGCGGAATAAGTCAAAATTATTTTAGTAATTTTACCCCAAAAAAATAAGTGTCCAGAATATTTTTAGACTTGTAGTAATACACTTTTGACCTTGTAGTGACAAAATTTAGTTCTTGTAGTAACATAATTTTGGTCATGTAGTAAAATAATACTCCCTCCGTTTTTAATTAAGTGTCACTTTGCTTTTTTTAATATTTTCAAAATAAGTGTCATTCTACACCTTTTTCTTTAATTTTGACAATTTTACCCTTATACATTATACTCCCTTCAATTTTTTTACCTTAATTTAAGTTTTTTCCCTTTTAAATATAGTAATATAGCATAAATCATGATAAACCTTAATTATTATATACATGAATATCACCTACAATATTGACCACATTCATTACTAAACATAAATTTAATATTAAAATTAGTTATCATTAATGAAGGGTAAAATGGTCCATAATTATATATCTTAATTTGTTGAAAATTGTTAAAATGACACTTATTTAAAAGTGGAGGGAGTAATATATTAGAATGAAAATAAATATTTTAATTAAGGTTGACCCGCTTTGACCCGTGTTGACCCGCGTTGATCCACGTTGACCCACGAATTTTAACCTAATTACCTTAATTAGTCATATTGCATGTATGCAATATTGCATATAAGTTTTTGCGTTACTTTTTTTACTTTTTGTTTGTTTATAAATACTTTAAATTCTACGAAATTATGAACATTTTAAATTCTACGAAATTAGGTCTGTAATGAATTTGTAATTGATTGAATAACAATTACGTAGTAAAACTATGTGTCTAATATAGTAAAACTCTGGGATCTAACTTTTGTTTTGCCGAAATAGATCCCAACAAAACTCCTGAAAAAGACTCCTTCACCCACTGAAAAATCTGAACATAGCGGTGACGCTACCGGCAGTAATACAGGCGGCAAGGCGGCTTTCTTTCGGCGACGATAGCACCACACGTGAACTTGGAAATGATTTACATTAGGAAGAGGGGGAGATGGTCGAAATTTTTGTAAGTCTTGTGAACGGCGGAAAAGAGGGGATAAGCTTACAAAGTAAGCTAAGAAAGGTAGAGAGAGAAGCTCTCACTCCAAGGTTTTCAAATAGTATATGAGAAATATACACTTAGCTGACAAATTTCTTACTTTACTTTTTTTTTTACATAAATATTACAGTATCACTTTTTATATCAAGGGTTTGTGTTGTTTTTTACTAATTTTTTTAAAGAGATAAATTATGATTAGTGGGTGTGTTTAGTAAATGACTTTTATAAAGAAAAGAGTAGTTTAAACAATTTGTGAAGAGTTCATCTAACATCATCTTAATGCGAGGGAGTGCATCAATTGAGGGAGTATGTTTAACAAAGATGGAGGTACAAATAGACTTACTTTTTTTCTTTTTAATAACCACATATTTTAATATGGGGCGTGTATATGGGTCAAAATAAGGATCGATTTTACGGAAGAATAAAATATTTTTATATATCCATATTTTCCATAAAGTTTATGAAAAATGACATATATGGAAAGAATAAAATATTTCCATATTTTTCATAAAGTTTATGGAAAAAGATGTATATGGAAAGAAGGGGTATGGAAAAAGATGTATATGAAAAAAGATGTATATGGAAAGAAGGGTCACTCCTTATTATAAATGCGGGCTTGAAATTTCAACCCTAGTGCTACAAAATTAAATTATATTTTTTCAAAATACACGTGAGCAAGGATTACTGAAGACAATTGAGTTGAAGCAATCACTCTCCAATTTAAAGGTAAATATGTAATTTCTGAGTTGAAGCAATCACTCTCCAATTCAAAGGTAAACATGTAATTTCTTAATTCCACATTCAAAAATTATAGAATTAAATTTATGATAATTCATATTTAAATTGCTTTATGATGAATAGATCAATTACATGATAATTCATACTCTTTTGTTATAGGAAGATTGTAGCTTTTAATTTTAAATTTTGTTTTAAAAACTGTGTTGTTTTATCTATATTTACCATAGATACGTACCTAAATTACCCCATATATAATTCCTACAATTCCTCATTTAATTTAATTATTTTTCTCTCCATCTTTAATGATAAATATAAGGGTTTAATTACATTAATTTCATTTCATAATACACATTAAATTACAATTCTTTCCAAAGTTAAGGGGGATATAATTGGAATAAACATTGTAAAAAGTCTAAAACATCTTATATTTATGCACAAGAAAAAAAGTCTAAAACATCTTATAAAAAAAAAACGGAGAGAGTACTAACTAAATGTGAGGTAAAAAATTATTTTTGCAATTTAATTAGATTTGTTTCACATATGTAAATTTCCTTTTCTTGATCACCTACTTTTTATATTAACATAGAAAGAATAGGAGTAATATTTAGCTCTTTTTTCCTTTTTTTTTAAACATTATTACACTTGTTCGTGATAATTGTATTAAGATAATTAATATTAGGATAAATCAAAGTAAGTTGTTATTAATAGAGAATAATAATATATAAATAATATATTTTAATTTAGTCCATATCTTTTGTATTTATCTTTTTGATATGGTTGTTATATTTACCTTAATTATTTCATTGTAAAAACTCTTATAAATAGTAAATAGTGATTCATTGCTATGAACTCATTAATGTGATCACATAACAATTATAAAAAAAAAAGGAATAATTTAGAGGAGAGGGTGGGAGAAGGTACGAAGTCTTTTATCTTTATTCAGTAAACTTCTAAATCTTCAATCCACACCACTATGCCAACTTTGATTTCCTTTTGTCGTACTTTGTTGAATATAGCAATATATATGTTTTGTAAACAATGTTATTCAACATATAGCCACTTTATTTTTATCCAGATTTCGTATGCTTTATATTTTCAAGATTTAATTGTAAATTAATTAAACTTTTAGATAATTATGTTTATGTTAATCCACTCCTTATCCTTATGTTATTAATTACTCGTATTTCTTTTGTTTTTGAATAGTCTAATACTCATGGCAGAATGGGCATATCTCCCGGAAGGAGTTCTTGATCTTATAATATCAAAATTATTTGATCAAGACCGGTATAATTTTAGTTTGGTATGTCAATCTTGGAAGGAGTTCTTGATCTTATAATATCAAAATTATTTGATCAAGACCGGTATAATTTTAGTTTGGTATGTCAATCTTGGAAGGCTGCGGCTGCATTTACACCATATCCGATCAGTGCTCCTTGTCTCATACGTTACGATAAAAAGAAATGGGGATTTTTTCAATACAATAGTTTCTTCTACAGGAGTTTTCCAGAATTTGACAATGAGGCTCAAATATTATGCTGCAAGTACGGGTGGCTACTAATGGGTGGTAAAGAAGGCCTTTTTTTTCTTTAATCCTTTTAATCGACATACTGAACCTATAGTATATCTAAACACGTGCCCAAAGGATCCGTACACATCGATCCATCCGCCAACTTCCCAAGATTGTTTTATTATTGGAATCAAAGTTGAAGGCCAATTTGATGTTGAAGATAGCGCCATAGTTGAAATACTTAGATACGGTGAGAAGGAGTGGGACCGCATCACATACCATAGTGAGCATGAGTTTTTAGTTTCCAATTGTGCTCCGGTTTTACATCGTGGACTAGTATACTTCTTGGGCGCGAGAGGGAAAGTTGCCACTTTAGATATCGAACATCGTGCATGGACTGTCCATCCCTATAGTCTTGGATTTCGTAAACTTCGAGGGCGAATTATAAGACAATTCTTGCTCAAAATCAATGGAGATCATACAGATACCATATATGCTGTGTTTATGATACGTAATAAAAAGGATAAACGTGTTTAAACTCTTGGAGCCGGTGATGAAGTGGGAGAGGATCCACGACTTAGGGGACAATATGTTGTACTTGAGTCTTCCGTCGTCATTCGGGGATGTGGCTAAGCCCAAAATTATGGCCAACACAATTTGTTTTTCCATATTTGACTCTAATGATAATCTCTTTTTTTACTCCCTCAAAACTCAAAAATACCATTCCTTTGACGGGCGTTACTCTTTTGATAATTTCAATAATTTGATCAGAAGGTTTCATGACGTCACTTGGATAACTCCTATACCTCCTCAACAACTTACAACAAATTCGGTATGGTATTCAAATAATAAAGATTATGATTTTGAAGAGGATCATGGGGAAACCAAATGAAGAATGAAGAAGAAGTCCGTTGATCAAGGAGATGTCAATTTAACTTGTTTCTGTTTAAATTTAGGTGCATGTAGTACGTTTAATTCTGGTATACTTTTTCATATAAGTTTCTATTTGTCAATTTATTTAAGTTTCAATTGGCTTCTTTTTTTTTTTTACTTTTTTAAACATGGTTGAAATCAATCTTATTGATAGCTTTGCTTGTTGGTGGCATCTTGTTTTCTTCTTAATGTTGTACTCCAATAACTGTCCAATGGGTGAATATTTACCCTGAAAGGAATAATACAAGTACATGCTATATATTAAAATCTAAATTTCCTTTGTAATATTATGTTGAATTTTCAATTTTTATTTGCATGAATATTTATCAATTTTAATAAAAAAAAAAAGTTAAAATGAATATTGTGGAATATTCTTGTTAAAAGTAGATTTGATTTTTCTCATTGAGTACTTCATTAAAAAATACTCCGTAAGTGAAAAAATGAGAGAGAGGGAGAGAATAACAAGTAGGCATTTGAGGCAGCAGAGGAGAAAAAAAGATGAGATTAAAAGTATGGGTACCTTCTAAATTCAAGTAATCTGATTTCAATGGATTCACGTAGTGAAGAGTTTGCAGACTAGGGTGTGAATGAGGCCCTCATACTTGCTATTGGAGGCTCAAAAGTATTTTGTTCAAAATTGGTATTCGAATTATCAAAAGATTTATAGATTACACTTAATCAATATGTTTTTTCTCTCAAATTACATTTAATATCAAAATATGCCACATGGATCAATAGAAAAATGAGTAAATGACACATCAATACAATTAATTATTACCCATATATATATACACTTCATGAGAATGTCTTACCCTCAATTCAACAATTTTATTTAATTTATATATAAAATTGTACAAAACTACAACTCAACTCTTTAATTTTTATACTTACTTTTTAAACTATGTGTCCCAAATTTACTGCAAATTTTTACGGTTCAAAGCCAGGATAGGAATTTTCAAGAAAATACATTTTCCTTTACTTACATTTAAAATATATATATATATATCGCATATTTTTTGTCGTAAAGAAATGTCAGGAAAATTAGTAATTCCAAATGAGTTGCCAATTGCCCCAACCCTATTTGGTTCCCACAAATTATGTGGGCATATATATGTCTTCATAGGGCTAGCTAGCTAGAATGATAAATTTAGGCAGCCCTTTTGCTAAAACAAGCAAGATTGATAGTTTAAATTGTAAGTGTCTCTGCCCTAACTAGAATGGTAGTCAGACGGACAATTTAACTTGTTTCTGTTTAAATTTAGGTGCATGTATTACGTTTAATTCTTCTATACTTTGTCATATAAGTTTCTATTTGTCAATTTATTTATGTTTCAATTGACTTTTTTTTATCTTTTTTTTTTAAACATGGTTGAAATCATTCTTATTGATCAGCTTTGCTTGTTGGTGGCAATTTGTTTTCTTCTTAATCTTGTACTCCAATATCTGTCCAATGAGTGAATATTTAATCTCAAAGGACCAAATAGCTAAATATTGTGCAATAAACTAAAATAATACACGGTGAAATTGAAACAATAAGGTTACAACTTACAATTGAGGGACAAAATAATACAATACATTCATCTAACACTACAAAAACGGGCGGATATGCCGACGGAAGTATACCGACGGATTACCTTTCCGTCGGCTATACCGACGGAATTGAAAGTCAGAAGACTCTGCCGACGGAATTCAATTTCCGTCGGCTTTCCCGACGGAATGCCGACGGACACTCAGAACTCTCTACACGGTGTCGTTTTTGGGTCACCGGCCGACGGATTTTTCAGTCGGTATTGTAAATTAAGGTTACCGACGGATATTTTCCGTCGGTAACCGCGCCATATTATTGGCCGCTCACGTGATAATTTTAAACGGGCGCGGATAAATTTAAATTCGCCCTTACCGACGGAAATATCCGTCGGTAACCGACCCGCATTAACTAACCGCCTCTTGACCGACTCCCAAAATTAAATTGGTCATTACCGACGAAAATTTCCGTCGGCAAAGACAATTTTTTTTTGTATATAAACTGAAGACAGATTACTCTTTCTCTTTCGAGAGAAAGAAAAGCTCCCCCATCCTCCTTGTTTCTATCGTCCCTCCTCCCTGTTTCGTGTTCGTTCGTCTTCATCTATACGGTACGCTTTCTTAATTTGTTAGTAATTAATTTTTAATTTATATTGTATTGCCTATAATTATGAATTGAATTGCATGTGTTAATTTAATTTGTTATATAGATTAATATGAAATTGTTTGTAGTTGATGTATATAGTTAATTAGTTTGAATGTATGTAATTGATATATCTAATTAATTAGTTGATATTGTACGTGGACAATTGCCTATATATAGTTGATGTATATAGTTATTTATAATAAATTGATGTGATTTGTTAAGATCGATATTGCATGTTTTGCATAATTGATGTTATATATATAGTGGATATTATTGTTTAATTTGCATATACGTTGGAGTGTAGTTAATTACATAATTAAATTATGATATTGTATGTTATAATTAGCTAGATTAATATTGTTGATTTACTAATTATGAAATTATTGATTAAATTAGGGGCTTTGTTAATTATATTAGTAAATTGTTATTTTAAAGTTAGAAAAAATTGTTACTAAATTTATTAGGTTATAGATTGTTAATTAAAATTGGAAATTATTGAATAAATTAGTTATTGTTGAATAAAATGGGAAATTATTTATTAAAATAGGTTATTATTGATTAAATTAGGTATTGTTGATTGAATAAAAAATTATTTATTAAAATAGGTTATTATTGATTAAAATAGGTTATTATTTAGGGATTAAATTTTAATTTATTAGATTATTGTTTTTTATTAAATTAAGAAATTTATTATTAATTAATTAGTATTATATATATAATTTATTAATTTAAATGTTTAAATTAAATAGATGACTAGAGATGGTGCTGGTGGCTCTGGTGGCTCGGGATCTCACGGGGCCTCCGGGTCACGTAGCCGATCAAGGAAGAGCCGATCCAAACTTAGACCCGAGGCGCCCCCTATACTGCGACGAACACCATTGTCGTCGCCTCCGCCACCCATTCCACACCCGTCGCCTCAGCCGTCGTCTCAGTCGTCTGTCCGGGACCATCCTGCTGTTCCTGCTCGGGATGGCCGGGAGCGCGTTTGGGTTACAAGAGGAGGAGTGTAAGTAATTAAATACTTTTATTGTTTAATAATTAATAATTAATTTCACATTCGTTTTAATTTATAATGTGTTTTGTTTGTTAATTAATGTCACAGATTGTTACCAGGTAACGAGGTCTCCAGGGCATGCACGATTGCTTTTGGCTCTTTACCGATCTCTGCGGATGCAATTACCTGGTCGAAGGTCCCAAAACAAAAAAAGTTGGCGTACTTCGAGGAATTTCAGGTAGTAATTAATTACTTAATTATTTAATTAATGTTTGTTAATTTGTTCAATAATAATTAAACAATTTATTATATGTGCAGAAACAAGCCACTTGGGATCGGGATATGTACTCAGACCAGGCTATGTTAAGGTATTTCAGTAAATCGGCGCAAGAGCGGTATAAAGATTTAATGTACGAATGGAGAATGGCATGGCGGAGCGATGGGACGACGCAGAGCTTGGGTAAGGATGATAATGATGTTGTGTTGTGGGATTCATTGACGAGGGAGTGGCTGGATCCTGAGTACATCAGGAAGTGTGAGATTGCTAAGGCCAACCGGAGATCCGACGTTGGGGGTGGGATGTCCAGGCATCGGACTGGAGCCCGGTCCATCCTTGAGCAGTCGATGGTCATTGTAAGTGTTTATTAATTTTTTAATTAATTTCAATAAATTTAATTATATATTTAATATATATAATACATAAATTTAATTATTAGGAACGGGAGACGGGGCGTGTACCCACTCACTTGGAGCGGATGAGCATTGCTCATCCGTTTAATGCTGATACACAGCAATCCACATACGGGCGCACAACTAACCTCCACGTAAGTAATAAAATTGTTTAATTAAATACATTTTTTTATAATTTATTCTATTAATTTAAAATTATTAATTATGTAGTTGGAGATGAACCGGAGGATGGCCGAGATCGGAACTCAAGTCGACCCTACTCAAGCCGGAAGCAGCAGTGCCCCTACAGTCGAGGAGGTGGACCGGGCTTATTTGGAAGTTGCCCCCACCACCCGCGGACGAGTTCTGGGCCTTGGTCGTATGAGCGCTGATGTCAGGTCCGGCGATGGTCCGTCCCATACGGCATCGCAGGGTTCCGTATCTTCCACCCCAACTCCTGATATGACGATGGCACAATTCAACCATTACATGTATGTGATGCATGTGAATATGGGTCGAGAGATGGGGTGGTCGGACGAGAGGATCGAGGAGGTTTATCAGAGAACCATGCAAGCTCCTCCACCGACGACCAACGTGAACGTGTCTGTTCCCCCAGCCCCCTCAGGCCCCTCATCCCCCCCAGCCCCCTCAGCCTATGTCCCGACCATGCAGCAGGATGATGACATCATGGGTCAGCAGTTCGTTGGCAACGATGACCTTGATATATTCCCCTATGGTGAATGAGTGACTTTGAACAATTTTTTTTTTTATGTGTTTAACAATTTTATTTTTATGTCTCGTAGAACTATTTACTTTTATGTCTCGTAGAACTATTTATTTTCTATCTGCATTTTTGTTGAACTATTTACTTTTATGTTTAAGTATCAATTGTTTAATTTTAGTTATGTGTGTTTTATGTGTTAAGAATGTGTATATTAATTTTAGTTATGTTTTATGTGTGATTTTGGATGTTATCTATATTGGATCTTCATTTATGTTTGAATGTACTCTGTTTTTTCATGTTTGTGTGTATGTGAATGTGAATGTGATGGGAGACTCTATGTGATAGATAAACAACATTTTCATTGAAAATTGCCTTGAAGAAAGGCTGTTGTTGTGGTTACATTACATGCATACACTTAGCATTACATAAACTTAGCAATACATATTAGAGGCATAAATTTAGCAATACATATTAGAGACATAAACTTAGGATTACATCCAGCCTATAAACTTGAACATATAGGGTAGAACACAAAATATTATGGCCATGATAAGAAAGTTCCTCTGCTTCTTTAGCTCTTGAACTTGTCCAGCTTGAAATTCTACTTCTGATGTTAGGTGGTCAGATGAATCCTTATAGATTTCACCAACTACTTTTGCATTATTCAGCTTGTTGTTGAGCTCTTGATTTTCAAGCAAAAGTGAGTCAATTCTCCTCACCATGCCCGGAAACATTCCGTGTGACACGTTCCTTGTCCGTGGATTTCGTGTTCATCGGCCCAAATAAAAAATGAGCATCCAAGACCACTTAGTGAATCTGGGCAAGTATAAAAAAGTCTACCTCTGCTTTTTTCTTGCTTCGAAATGCACACACGAGCTTCTTTTCCACAATGACATACCACAATTTTCATGGATGTGGAAGATGAAGACATGTATGAGTTTCTGTATTTTTTTATTTTTTGATGTTTGTTAAGAAGTAGGTTGTTTTGAGTGTGTATATATTTTTCTGTAATTTTTATTTTTTTTATACGCGTCTTTTACCGACGGAAAGTGATTCCGTCGGTATAGACACATGTTCAATGCCGACGGATAATTTCTGTCGGCAATGTAAATACCGACTGAAATTTGGTCAACAGAATCTGACTGATTTGACATACATTTGAAATCGGTGTTACCGACTGAAATTATCCGTCGGTATTGACAATACCGACGGAATGACATTTTCGTCGGCATGTAGTATTGAAAATTGTTCCAGAACCTCAAAACATGCGAAAATTTTGGAGTGGAGCAAAAAATTAAGGTAAAAATTTGGAGTGGAGCGAAAATTTAAGGTATGTTTTTCTATTAAGTGTACATAGTTTTACTGCGAGAAAAATTCATTTTACGTCCTGTAACTTAGGCCTAATCCAATTTATATCCTTTAAGTTTTCACTTTTTCGATTTACGTCATTTTTGGTCCAAATTACGTCCTTTTCGCCGAAAAATTTTCAAACTCACCGGAATGTGAGGAATAAATTGGGATTCCGGCCAAATAGTCCAATTTACGTCCTTTAAGTTTGAAATTTATTAAATTTTAATAAATATTTTTTCTAAAAATATCTTTAAATTTTTAAAATATTATTAAAAATCCGAAAACATCATTAAAATTAAAAAATATAAAATGTGTAAAATAAAATTCGAAATATCTTATTTAATTTTTTAAAAATCTCATTAAAAATTATAAAATGTATAAAATAAAAAAATTTACAATTGAAAAAATAAAAAATGTTTAACTTAAAATTAAGAAATTCAAAAATCTCATTAAAAATTTCAAAAATTTCATTATAAATTCTAAAAATCTTTTTAATTTTTAAAAAATGTGTAGATTAAATATTAAAAATTCTAAAAACCCAATAATAATAATAAAATCAGACTTGATTCGAACTCATCCGCCATTTAAGTTTTACTCGAACTCCTATTTTTTTTTTGATTCCACGCCTTGATTTATTGTAGAACTGTGTCAAATTCATTTTAAAGAGATTTTTAGAATTGTATAATATTTAATTTTATTTTTAAATTTTTAATTTATAGATTTTTTTTATTTAGAATTTTATGTTTTTATGAGATTTTTAGAAAATTTTTATTTTTAATTTACAAATTTTTAGAATTGTAGATTTTATAATTTTTTTAAGAATTTTTTATTTTTATTTTACATAGTTTATAAATTTTAATGATATTTTTAATTTTTTTCAGAATTTTTTAATTATTAATTTCTAATTTTCAAACTTAAAGGACATAAATTGGACTATTTAACAGGAATTCCAATTTTCCGGCGAAGAGGACATAAATTGGACCTAAAAGGACATAAATTGGACACCCTAGAACATAAATTGAAAAAGTGAAAACTTAAAGGATATAAATTGGATTAGGCCTAAATTATAGGACGTAAAATGAAATTTTCTCGTTTTACTGCAATTAATTTTTATGAAATGTATATAGTTTTATAACTTTTAGTGTTTAATTTTTAAAAAATGTATATAGTTTTATAACTTTTAGTGTTTAATTTTTATGAAATGTATATAGTTTTATAACTTTTAGTGTTTAATTTTTAGTGTGTAATTTTAATTTGGTCAAATTGTTTAACAGATGTAATTGCCGGATCGTCGGTGGATGTATTGTACTCCTAGGCTCGTTTTAGGAAATGTGAATGTTGAATTTTATGATAAACTCGTGTCATTTGTTGAATTTGCAAAGCTACACCCACATTACATGTCTGAGGATTGTATTAGGTGTCCGTGTAATGCTAAGAAATGTAAGAATAGATCATTTAAAAGCATTGATGAAGTCTTATGCCACGTTGTTATGAATGGGTTCGTTGATAATTACTATAATTGGACAAGTCATGGCGAACAATGGTGGCCTTATAATTTTGATCAAGTCTTGTACTATTACACTACTACAATTTATGAACAACCAGTACACGTTGAGCATGTCGGCACCAGTAACGATCAAGAGTTTGGAGTGGAAGAACCCGATATGTATCAAACAATGGTGATGGAAGCCGGTATGTCAAATATAGAGGAGGAACCAACAGATGAAGCATTTCAGTTTTATGAGATGCTCAAATTAGTCGATCAAGATTTGTACCCAGGGTATGATTCTCATTCTCAGTTGTCATTTAATGCTCGACTTATGGCTATCAAGATGGAGAACAAACTATCTAAAAGAGCATATGAGCAAATGACACAATTACGCAGTGAGATTTGTCTTGTCGATAATAAAGTACCTACGACGTTTCATCAGAGCAAACAACTGATGAAGAATATGGGTTTGCCGGTTGAGAATATTGATTGTTGTGTGAATGGATGCATGTTATATTGGGGTGATGACGATAGTGATCTTCTTATGTGTAGAATGTGTGGCCATCCCCGGTACAAAGAGCCACGACGGAAGGGACCAGGTGGTCAATCGAGCAAGACAAAAAAGAAAGTGCCACATAAGAGGATGTATTATCTTCCTATCATTCCTCGTTTAATGAGATTTTTTCAATCTAGTGCTACAGATCAACACATGACGTGGCATGCAAGAAATTCTGAAGATACTGAGGCTGGGGATATGAGACATCCGTCCGACTCTGAAGCCTGGAAACACCTTGATAACGTGTTTCCATGATTTGCTTGTGAACCGAGGAATGTGAGATTAGGCTTAAGTACTGATGGTTTTGCACCGTTTGGGAGTTATGGAAAGAAGTATTCTTTGTGTCCGGTGATACGGACTCCGTATAATCTACCTCCATGGATATGCATGAAACCTCAAACAATGTTTCTGACTGTATTGGTGCCTGGTCCGTCGAATCCAAAGCATAAACTTGATGTTTATCTCCAGCCTCTTATTAAAGACTTGATCTTCCTATGGGATAACGGAGTCCAAACGTATGATGTTTCTAGGAAACAGAACTTCACGATGCGTGCTGCTTTATTGTGGACCATTAGCGACTTTCCTGCATATGCTATGTTGTCCGGGTGGAGTACAGCCGGAAAGCAAGCTTGTCCGTATTGTATGGAACATTCTGAAGCTTTCAGTCTCCCGAAGAGTAGAGAAGTTTTATGGTTCGATAATCACCGAAGGTTTTTACCTCGAGATCATCCATTTCGAAGGAATAAGGTGGACTTCACGAAGAATAGAACAGTCACAAACAATCGACCGCCCCTTCGAAATGGTATTTTATACATTTATTTTAACATGTTTTTTTGGGTTACATTTATTCTAACATTTATTAATCGTACAGGACAAAGGCTGTTACATGAGATTGAGTGGATGGGTTTGAAAAAAACTACGGAGGAAAATGCAGAACACAACAAAGGAATCCCAGGTAACTGGAAGAAAAAGAGTATTTTTTGGGACTTGTCTGTTGTATGCACTTTAATCGGGTTGGCTCGGATGTGGACTGTTTTTAGTACGATACAAACATATATAATTAAACGGGGGTTATTACGCGTTTAGGGAGTATTTATATGATGATCTTGATGATCTAAGGAAGAACAAAGAAGAACACCAAAGGTAGCTTCTTGGAGAAGCTAAAGCCTTTCAAGCTTGGGAGTGTTTATTGCTTGGGTTGGGAGTGATTTGTAGGAATGAATGAAACCTGTCTTACAAATGAGCCCATATGGGCATTATATACTGTTTTTTAGGGGCTGCCCGCCCTTTACACGTGGAGCCTCCAGATTGGACCTTCATTCTGCTCGAAAAGGTGATTTGATGGCGCATTTAATGCTAAACCGCCTTAGGTGCTCGTCCTCACCGAGATGCCGAGGAGCTGGGCCATGGTGGTCGCCGGAGGACCTTCGAGGAGTGTGGTCGCCACGCTCCATGCTCTCTCTCAAGACTTCAATACTTAAACTTCTCTTACTAAGAATGGGCATGTGCTCGCCACACATTTGGGCGAGCAGCTAAATAAGACACGTGCTCGCCAACATCTTTGGACGAGCACTTGAATATATTAAATACATTAAAACTATTACATTTTTTTGGTCTTGTTGACTAGTCGTCGCACGACTTTGTTGACTGGTCCTCGCCATGTAAGCTGGTGACTAGGATTGACTTGTTAAAGATTGACCTCTTTGACTAGGTATAACATTTGCCCCCTGGTCGCCTTACTTCGTATTCGTAGAATGGTAAGGCGAGCAGTGTACTCGTCTTCTCAGATCTGTCCTCGACAGGCAAATCTTCTTTGAAATCTTGATGACGTAAAAAGGAGGTGGTCACCTCGTTTCCTGCGCCGAGCACGCTTTCCGAAGCATTTTGATGACGTTTGATGTGACATGTGTCAGACGCATGTTTGGCGCTCAAAAATTCAAATTTGAGCGCGTGGGGCGCGTGTCGATCTCAAAGGTCGCGCGTGGGGGTCACTTTCCGACCTCGATTTCGGAAATGGCCCCCATATTTTGGGAAATTTGCGGAAATGACCCCGTTTTCTTGCACATTGGCCCCTGCAAACATTTGCCTATAAATATGGCCTTTAACCCTTCATAAAATCCTTTACTTTCTGCAAAATTTTCGAAGTTCTTGAGCTCCTCCCAAGCCTTCCTCTTCAAGCATTCCGGCGAGTTTTTGGGTGGTTTTCGATCGGCGAAAAGGTAAAAACAAATATACTTTCTTCTTAAAAACTCCTTTTTTTCCCCATTTCTTTAAGAAAAAATGGATGTTAGTGGTGGTTCCGGTGGTGGTTCGCCGCCGTTGGATGGTGGTGCCGCAAATTCCGGCGAGGCTGATCGACTAACCTTAGTCTTGACGGAGAGGGCATCCTCTTCGGACTCTAGGATCCATTCCCCCGAACCCATAAATTATAGAGTCCGCAACCTTGGGAAAGCAGTGGTCGTCGACGTCGACGAGCTCGATGAATCTGAAAGGGACGATGCCGGCAACGACGCCGAGGAGGGCGATGTCGAGGAGAGTGGCAGCGAGACTGACTCTGACCTGCATGATCAGGGTTTGGATCGAGAGATGGGTGACCAGATAGAAATCGCCCAAGTCGAGGAGACCTTGACGAGGAGTCTCCGCGAGGACTTTGAAGAAGTTGTTCAATATTGAGTGGTAGGGAAGATTTGGGCGGCGACGAGGTCTCGAGGGAGGCCTTCTACAAATATATAAGCGAAAACCCTCCTCGAGAGATTCCTCACCCGCATCGAGAAGCTTTCCAAACAATGTATGAGGCGAGCAAGTATGCGAGCAAGGTCTTCTCGGCGCAGCTAGAAAATTCCCGAAAGAAGTATCAGCTGCCGGCCGACGTGAGCTTTTTTGTTCCTCGCCCGGATGAGAGGGCCGACCAGCCGCCAGAAGGCATGGTCGCCGTCAACATCGGCATGGTCGCCGTCAACATCGGCATGATGGAGGCAGGGCTGAGGTTCCTCCTGCATCCCAGTATCTCAAATTTTCTACACTTCTTGAGTGTTGCCCCTTCTCAAATTCTACCGAACGGTTGGTCGAACCTGATCGGTATTCTTACACTGTTCGGCCTGGTGGCGGCCGAGAATGGATGTCGGAACACATGGCTTAGCCCGAAGGAGATTAACTATCTCCTTCAGGCGGCCGAGACCGGAGAGAAAGTAGGTCATGGATACTACTATGTAAGAGGCCGTGACAATTTTAAGTTGGTTGAAGGGGTTCCCAACAAGATTAGAGATTGGAAAACCAACTGGTGGTGGGTAGCCGGGGACTGGAAGAGTCCAGTGAGGCCGGATGGATCTTCTGATCGCATTCCCATCGAGACCGAGTATCAAAGAATTCGTGGTAAGTCTTTTAATTTCTGCTCGTTCTTGTCTATACTGAATAACTCCTCGCTTTTTATAAGTGAAACTGTTCGCAAGAAGACTGCCGACCACCATCTCACTCCTCTCTTCCAATACCACGTTTGCTGCGTTCTCAACCGTCGCTACCTGGAGAGGTCCTGCCGATTTCTGAACAGGGAATGTATGCGTGAGCGAGCAGGTCTCAGAGTACCTCCTCATCACTTCACTCGAGAGTTCCCTCCAGGTATCAAAATATTTC
This sequence comes from Galeopsis tetrahit, assembly GCA_963675135.1. NCBI lineage: Eukaryota > Viridiplantae > Streptophyta > Magnoliopsida > Lamiales > Lamiaceae > Galeopsis > Galeopsis tetrahit. The sequence continues at coordinate 94,710,599 of OY776119.1, forward strand.
TAAGTTTTTATCACTTCACTTTTCGTAGATGCTAACTTCTCGTTTTTCTTTCTAGTAGTGGTTCCACAAAGGGTTGTTACTTACCTCCCTCCCACTGTTGAAGTTGATCGCCTAACATCGACCAGGATGCTTCAAAAGGCAAGAATGATCCGCGAGCGCAAGATTGTTGATGGCGCCGGTAAGAGGAAAGGAGCGGAGACCTCGGGGGCTCCACCTAGGAAAATTTCTAAACCAAACCGAGGGGGTTCTTCTCGCCCACCTGCTGCCGAGCAGAGGGCCGTGCCGGCTAGAGAAAGGAGGATCTCGCCGAGGAGATCTCCTCCGCCGAGGGGTGACTCGCCCCCCCAGACCTGTTGTATCCCCTCCTCCCCGAAGCACTCGGTCGCGAGAGACTGCCACGAGCTCGTCGGCCGAGGAGAGGGCTCCGGGAGATAACACACTCCTCCAAGAGATCGAACGTCTCCGTGCTCGCCTCAAGACTGCCGAGGACGAGGTAAGAACTCTTACAAACAAATCTGCAAATGATGAGGAAGAGTTGGCCACTCTTCGGCAGCAGCTGGTCGACCTGACGGATGAGCGAGATGAGATCACCGAACTTGCTGGGGGAATGGCTATCCTATCGGTGGCGCTCACTGCCCACGGGCTTATTCATAGCCTGTTGGAAGTTCACCCGGAAGTGGATGTGACTCCGCTCGGGGGGTTTCTGGACGACCTCCTTATGAAAGAAAATCCTCAGCCCGGAATCAGAACTCCCTCTGCTCCCTTTAATGAAACTGGGGCTTCAGTTCCCTAGACTTTTAGGTGTTCCGGTATTCTTCACGGACCCTCCACAGGAAAACCCAACTCAACAAAAAGAGCAGAATCCTGCTGTCGAGGAGACAGTTGCTGGCGAGCAGAATGCTGCTGCCGTCGAGGAGACAGTTGCGGAGACTTAGTTTCTCCCCCCTTTTTTTTTTGTTTAGAAACTGCTCGGCCATTAAGGCCTTTTTTGTAATTTCAGCCTTTTAAGGCTTTTTCAATGAATGGAACTTTTGCTTATGATGTGTTCGTTTTTCCATTTGTTTTATGATAATTTTTTGCAAGTACTTTTAATAAATACTTCTTATTTTTCTTTCATTGGTTTGCGTTCGACGTTGTTATTTTGCGAGCATCTTTTTTAAAAAAGGGTGCTCGTCTTTCCTTTGCGAGCCTCTAAGAAAGAGTGCTCGTCTTTCCTTTGCGAGACTCTAATGAAGAGTGCTCGTCTTTCCTTTGCGAGACTCTAAGAAAGAGTGCTCGTCTTTCCTTTGCGAGACTCTAAGAAAGAGTGCTCGTCTTTTATCTGCGAGACTCTAAGAAAGAGTGCTCGTCTTTTAGAGTTAACCATTCGTCGGTTGAACTCTTTGTTTGATAGGTAGTGATCGTCTTTGCCACTACCTTGCGAGCATCTTTAAGAAAGAGTGCTCGTCTTTTGTTTCCTAGATGGCTACGCAGAGTTTTTTTTAAACTTTCAAATTTATCTAACACTTGATGGAAATTTAAAACTTTACTTGTATTGAAATGATGATTAGATACAGACTATACAAATATGAAAAAATTAAAAACTTACTGGTAATACTTCTTCAGCTTGACCGCGTTCCATGGGTACTTGCTCGGCTTGCCCTCCAGATCTTTTAGCTCGTACGATCCGTTTAGGAGTGTGCGCGTTATTCGGTACGGACCCTCCCAAGTCGGGCCAAGTATGCCGATGGACTGCTCCGTCGCCCTCCGAAGTACGAGCTGGCCGATAGTGAACTGGCGAGCACGTACTTTGGTGTTGTAGTAGCGTTCTGACCTTTGCTTGTAGACCACATTCTTCTCGTCCGCTGTTAGCCTTCGCTCTTCTAGGAAGTCCAAATCGGAGAGCTGTGCATCGTTATTCAACTGCTCGTCATAATTTTCTACTCAAAAAGTTGGGACTTGCCCCTCTGCTGGTATGACAGCTTCGGTTCCGAACGCGAGCGCGAACGGAGTTTCACTAGTAGAATTTCTCGTGGTCGTCCGATATGCCCACAGAACCATGTGCAGCTCGTCCGCCCATTTGCCCTTCAATCCATCCAGCTTAGCTTTCAAGGTGTGCTTGATGATTTTGTTGATCGCCTCTACTTGACCATTTGATTGTGGATGATAGGGTGTTGAAATTTTTTTCTTGATGTTCCACTCTGAGCAGAAATTTAGCATGTCTTGACTTGTGAATTGACGTCCGTTGTCGGTCACTATTGCTCGTGGTAGGCCGAACCTGCAAATTATGTTCTTCCAAATGAAGCTTGTCATTTGGCCCGTTGTGATGGTCTTCAATGCCTTTGCCTCTGTCCATTTGGTGAAGTAATCGACTGCTACGACTACGAAAGTTACTCCCCCAGCAGCTGGTGGGAAAGGTCCGATGATGTCGATCCCCCACTTCGCGAAAGGCCACGAACTATACACCGAGATGAGCTCGTCTGGTGGTGAGTGAATGGCGGGAGCGAAGGCTTGACATCTCTTGCACGTCTGCGCGTAATGGATTGCATCTTTCTTCAGTGTTAGCCAAAAATAGCCTTGCCTTATGATTTTTAAAGCGAGCGCTTGCCCCCCTGTATGATTTCCACATGCTCCCTCGTGGATTTCATGCATGACGATCTTCGCTTCGTCTTCTCCGAGGCATTTCAATAAAGGCATTGAAAAACCCCGTTTGTACAGCTGGTCGCCCACAATTGTGTACCTTGCGGACCTGAGTTGCAATCTGGTTGCTTTCACTTTGTCTGCCGGGAGCTCGCCGGTCTTGATGTACTTGGTGATCGGCGTCCTCTAGTCCTCGTCGCTGGTCGCTTCAACCTGCAAAATTTGACCTCTGTTCACCGATGGGGAAGAAATTTTGGTGATGGTTGCCTCTGAAAATATTGCCTCCCCCTCTGAAGTGGCCAGCCGAGCTAACGCATCTGCTTGCGTATTTTCCTCCCTAGGGATTTGCTCGATGTGGAATTGATCAAATTGCTCGAGTAATCCTTTCACTAGGTCTTGATACTTTATCATTTGATCGCCGCGAGCCTCGTATTCGCCCGTGATTTGACATACAACCAGCTGAGAGTCAGAAAAAATTTTCAGTTTTCTGGCGCCCACGGCCATAGCCATCTTGATTCCTGCAACCAGAGTCTCGTACTCTACTTCGTTGTTGGTCGCCCGATACTCGAACTCGATCGCTGAAGCAAACGTCTGTCCGGTTGGGCTGGTGAGGACAACTCCTGCCCCTGCTTTGGTGCTCGTCGACGAGCCATCGACGAACTAGTGCGTACGCCAATTTTTCCATTGGAGTGTATCTCAACTCCGCATCTCTCAGTGTTTGACTTACGTAGTAGATAGGCAGATGTGTGCTCCCCTCAGCTCGAACGAGCACTGAACTGATCGCACAGTCAGTGGCAGCCAAGTATAGATATAAAATTTCGCCGGGGACTGGCTTGGATAGGACTTTCGGATCCAATAGATATTCCTTTAATTTTTCGAAAGCTTTCTCACACTCATCGGTCCACTCGAACTTTCCTTTTTTCAGAGCGTCGAAAAAAGGTTTGCAACGATCGCCCGTTCGTGCAATGAATCTATTCAGCGATGCGAGGCATCCTGTCAACCTCTGAACTTCTTTCACGTTTCTTGGGCTTTGCATATTGATGATTACTTGAATTTTACTCGGATTCGCCTCGATGCCCCGCTGGCTAACCAAGTGCTCCAGAAATTTTCCTGAGCTAACTCCAAAACTGCATTTCTTTGGATTTAACTTCATGTTGTACTCTTTTAGGATATCGAATGTCATGGCAAGGTGGTGTAGGTGGTCTTCTTTCCATAAGCTTTTGACAACGATGTCGTCGATATAGACCTCCACCATCTCGCCGATGTGTTTTTCAAACATCTTATTTACCAATCTTTGGTACGTTGCCCCCGCGTTTTTCAAACCGAAAGGCATTCTTTTCCAGCTATACATATCCAGCGCAGTCATGAAGGCCGTATGTCGCTGGTCGTCGGGATGCATTGCAATCTAATGGTACCCTGCGAAGGCATCCATGAAAGTTAACATCTCGTGCCCCGCTGTGTTATCTACTAGGTGATCAATGTGGGGCATCGGAAAATGATCTTTCGGAAGGCGTCGTTTAAATCTGTGAAGTCTATGCACAATCTCCACGACCCGGTCGTTTTCTTGACGAGCACTGGATTTGCCAACCACTCAGGATCAGTTCCAGTTTTCTCTATTAATTTGTTGTCGATCAATTTCTTGATTTCGACTGCCAAAACCGCACTTTTATCAGGCCCAAATTTTCTTCGTTTTTGGGTGATGGGTCTCTTTGTTGGATCAATATTTAGTCTGTGGCAGGCATGATTCGTGGGAATGCCTACCATATCTTCGTGTGACCAGGCGAATGCTCCGATGTTTTCTTTAAAAAATGCGACCATGTCCGATCGCAAATGTTCTGGTAAATTCAAACCTATGAATACTTCGAGTTTGGGACGAGCTTCATTTAAATGGATGGTTTCAAGGTCCTCTGCTGAAGTCGCCCGTTCTTTAGGTTCCTTCCAACGAGGGTCCTTAATTCCGAATTCTGGCTCAAAACCTAACCAAGGCTCCAGATTTGGAAAGTTTTCTGGAGACTGGTCGCCGGGGACCTGGTCGCCCGAATCTGTCTGCTCGTCGATTTCCATTGGGGTGTGGTCGTCCACTTCCATGGAGGCGTGCTCGTTCGCCTCCACTTGGTGGTCGTCGGAACGATGACTGCACTCCCCAACTTCAATTTTTCGGTACTTGCTAGGAAGACCCTCCAAGTAGTTCATTTGTTCTGATTGTGTTTGACACTCAATATACTTTCCAACCATGGCACTTTCCTTAGAATGACGTTTTGCAAAACGGATGAGACACTCCCTCGCCCGCGTCTGATCGCCCTTAACGGTTATAACTCTCGCCGGGGTTGGAAATTTTACACAGTAATAAAAAGTAGAAACGGCCGCCTTGAATTCGTTGAAGAAAGGTCGGCCTAGGAACGCATTGTAGGACGATGGCATGTCGATGATCAAGAAGTCGAGCTGCCTAGCATGGTGCATTTCTGGCTCTTTTGACGATGCCAACTCTAGAGACAGTCTGATTTTCCCAATGGGAAGGTTGCGTGTGTCCCCGAACCCTACGATTATATCATCACAAGGCTCGATGTATTCTGCATATCCACCAAGAGCATCCAAAGTATGCTTGAAAAGGATGTTGGTGTATGACCCAGTGTCGACCATCATTCGATGGACGATGGTTCCCATTATCTTTCCCGTGATGACCAAAGCATCATTGTTTGGCTGCACCACGCCGTTCAGGTCGTCGTACAAAAAAAGGATTTGATGAGAAGGAGGTTTCTCGGCAGTTGGAGCGACGCACACCTGGTGCACGTTGTTGAGTGCTCGCTATTCACCCTGAGCCCGGCGAACAGACAGAGCGACTCCAGACTGAGTCCCCCCCAAAGGGCCTTCTATCACATTGCAGGATCCGCCCACGTTGTCAATGTCGCCACCAGGATGTGTCGGCATGGGGGGAGTTAGCTTGGGACGATTCAGTTGTTGGCGCAAGTCGTCGCTGTCGTCGCGACGTTTCTTTCCCCTGTTGTCGCTATTGCCAAGGGGCTTGATGAACTGGGCGAGCTTGCCCTCATTGTACAATTTAAAAAGATTTCTCACCAAGTCCCGGCACCCATTAGTGTGGTGGCCGACAGAGTTGTGGTAGTTGCAAAACTTACTACCATCGAGGTTTGCATCGCTCGTATGCATTGGCTTTGCTTGGGGGAGCAGATTCTTTCCCCTGATTGCGTCGTAGATGCCCCTAGGATCCACGGTGAGGGCTTCCCTGAACTGGATGATATCAGGAGACTCCTCGAAAGGCCTGAAGTTCGCTGGGAAGATTCCTCCATTTGGATGAAGTTCCTCCATTTGGATGAAGTTCCCAGCCCTCGTGCGGAAATCCGCATAAGAAACTGGGAAAGTAAGATGAATAGATTCCCACAGCTTGGTACCTATCCTTAGACCGGAAACAGCCGAGATCAGCTTTGTCTCATCGTTTACGGCCTCTCCATCGATCACCAGCCTATCGAAGCGCTCGATGAAGTCCTTTCCTGACTCATTCAATGATTGGCGAACGTTTGCCAAACGTTGCTTTGATGCTGGGCGAGCAGCAATGGACCCATAGTAGGTCAGAAAGTATTGTCCCAGCTCATGGAATGAGATGATTGATCCGGCACTCAAAGTTGTGTACCAACGATGAGCCCGATCTCCCAAGGTTAGGGAGAAGTTTCTGCACTGGGTGGCGTCCGTTGCCCCGATTGAGGCCATATAGTTGGAGTACTTGGACAAGTGTACTCTGGGGTCGGACATCCCATCGTATGCCGCCATGGAGGGCATTTGGATCTTCCTTTGAATAGGGGCGGTTAGGATTGCAACACTTAGTGGAGGTGCGGGCAGACTGATTGGCGGAGTGGTCCCTTGCTTCGAGGCGACCACCTCTGCTCGCAGAGCATCCATCTCTAATTTCATCAGTTTTTGTGTTTCGAGGAATTGGGCGATTTGCCCCTCCTCGGCAGTTTGTGCTCGGGGGACGACGTTCTCGTCACGTCGACTCCCATGGGATACGGCCGGGCGATCATCATGACGTGATCGCCTGGGAGAGTGCCTGTCAGAGTGGTGGCCGCGATAACTCTTTGCCGGAGCTCGCGAACCCTTCCCTGGTCCCACTCGATCTAGAGCTGAGACTCTGTCGCCCTGATCTCTCCTATCAGCGCGATGGTGGTGGTCGGCCTTTTCTGGTCGGCCGTCCACATTGAAAGGTACTCGGCGAGGAGCCCTTCCATCATTGTCGTCCATCTGGTTGAAAACCGAATTTCTTTGTCGCGAGTCTCCCGTGTGGCTATTGTGGGAGTGTTCGTCGACTTTGTTTTTGCCTTTATCTCGGGGGCGAGCAGAGTGTGAGTGATAGGAGCGGTCATCCTCTTGCCCCCTGTTTTTGCGAGCTTCGACGAAAGCCCGATCTTTGGCCTTCTCAAGCTCTTCCTTCTCGTTCTGCCTCCTCTTCTCCAGGAGGTAGTCTGAAAGGTCTTTCAAATGCTGGGGATCATTCAGAATATCCCCCATATTCAAGTTGGCAAAAGGGTTTGCCATCGGAACCACCGGCAGCGGAGGGTGCTCGTTCCCTCCGTGCGGTGGGATTCCGTTAAGATTCGTATTTTGAGACATCGTTTAAAGAGTGTCTCTTCTTAGATTACAAGTTAATGATCTAAAAAACGAAAGATTAAAGTTCTTACGCAGAAGAACGTGTTATTACAACTACTAGTTTTAGCAAAGTAACAACAAAAGAAGCTTGAAAACACAAATACAAGGAGATCAAACTCCAAAATATGCTACGAAAACTGAAAATGTTCAAGAACACGAAGAACACTAAAGATCGTAGATGATACTCTTAACGGTAGATATACCGATTAAAGCTTGAAACAGGGAGTTTTCTAAACGATCGCTCGATGATCGGACGAAACTTTGATGATAAACACGTAAAAGGTCCCCTCCTTCTAGCGCCAAATGTTGTATGCACTTTAATCGGGTTGGCTCGGATGTGGACTGTTTTTAGTACGATACAAACATATATAATTAAACGGGGCTTATTACGCGTTTAGGGAGTATTTATATGATGATCTTGATGATCTAAGGAAGAACAAAGAAGAACACCAAAAGTAGCTTCTTGGAGAAGCTAAAGCCTTATAAGCTTGGGAGTGTTTATTGCTTGGGTTGGGAGTGATTTGTAGGAATGAATGAAACCTGTCTTACAAATGAGCCCATATGGGCATTATATACTGTTTTTAGGGGCTGCCCGCCCTTTACACGTGGAGCCTTCAGATTGGACCTTCATTCTGCCCGAAAAGGTGATTTGATGGCGCATTTAATGCTAAACCGCCTTAGGTGCTCGTCCTCGCCGAGATGCCGAGGAGCTGGGCCATGGTGGTCGCCGGAGGACCTTCGAGGAGTGTGGTCGCCACGCTCCATGCTCTCTCTCAAGACTTCAATACTTAAACTTCTCTTACTAAGAATGGGCATGTGCTCGCTACACATTTGGGCGAGCAGCTAAATAAGACACGTGCTCGCCAACATCTTTGGACGAGCACTTGAATATATTAAATACATTAAAACTATTACATTTTCTTGGTCTTGTTGACTAGTCTTCGCACGACTTTGTTGACTGGTCCTCGCCATGTAAGCTGATGACTAGGATTGACTTGTCAAAGATTGACCTCTTTGACTAGGTATAACATTGTCATATTGGAGTTCACTATTGATCCGACACAATTTGGATGTCATGCACATTGAGAAGAATGTGTTTGACAATGTGTTTCACACAATCATGAACACAGAAGGCAAGACGAAAGATACTCCAAAGTCCAGGGAAGAGTTGAACACTATCTGTCGCCGTGATGAGTTGGAACAGGATACCCGTACAGGTAAATATCCAAAGGCTTGCTACACACTAGATAAGGCACAAAAACAGGAATTGTGTAGGTGGATTAAAGAGTTAAGATTTCCAGACGGCTACGTGTCAAACATGAGTCGATGCGTAGACACAACAAAAGGTAAAGTTGCAGGGATGAAGAGTCATGATTGTCATGTTTTTATGCAGCGCTTGATACCTATTGCGTTTCGAGAATTTCTTCCTCTGAATGTGTGGAGGGCTGTCACTGAATTAAGTCTCTTTTTTAGAGATTTAACGTCTACAACAATCAAGGTTGATGATATGAATCGTTTGGAACGAGACATTCCAGTTATTTTGTGTAAGTTGGAACGTTTTTTCCTACCTAGATTCTTTGACTCGATGGAACACTTACCTGTTCACTTAGCGTATGAAGCTAGGATTGGTGGTCCAGTGCAGTACAGGTGGATGTACCCATTTGAGAGGTGAACAATTCTATTTCTCTCATTTAATTAGTTTTTAATATAAGAAGCCTTATTTTAATTTGTTAACTATTACTCCCTCCGTCCACGAAAAGTAGTCCCATTTGCCCTATATTCTTTGTCCACAAAATGTAGTCACATACCCTTTTTTAAAACTATCACCCTTCAACCATCACTTAATTACTCAAATTGCCATCAACTTTATTCATAAACAATCACTTTATTCAAAATGGACCCCACAATACCCTACAATACCCTTACTTTATCTACTTTATCTACCTTCTTCTTAAAACATGTGCCCCATCCCCATGTCCCTACTTTTCATGGATGGAGGGAGTATAATTTTAGGTATCTCCACAACTTGAAGCGCAATGCTAAACAAAAGGCAAATGTCGAAGCATCGATTGTTAATGCATATTTGAATGAAGAGGTTGGCATGTTTTGTTCATATTATTTTGAAGACCATGTCAACACGAGGATCAGGAATGAACCATGTAACTTCGATGGTAGAGGTACGCAACAAGAAGTCGATGGCATGCTCTCTGTATTCAAGTCTAAGGGACGACCTATAGGAAAAGCCACTGAACGATATTGGTCAACAAACACAGAGGCTGAAATAGCACAAACGTACGTGTTATTGAATTGTGATGAAGTTTAGCCTTACATTGAGTAAGTATTTCATATATTTATCATCTAATTAAATAGCACTAAACGTACGTCATTTATCATCTAATTGTGTTGTGAATTATTAGGATGTATACACAAGAACTACGACATGCAGATCAAAACATCTTAGATAGAGACATAGATACTAGTCTTCAACGTCAATTTGCCCGATTGTTCCAACGTTATGTGAGTATCATTAATTGAATTTTACGTGAACAAATAATTGTTTTGATTAATGTTAATTTTAACTGTACGTATAGGGACAATCGCACGATTTTCAGAGCCGGTTCTTACAGGATCTCAGCAAAGGACCAGTACGCTGTGTGAGGACTTACAACGACTATATTGTGAAAGGCTACAAGTTTCATACATCAGAGTATGCATCAACAAGAACGACTAACAACAGTGGTGTTTGTGTTAGGTGTGCGAATTACAATGCAGATGCAGGTGATTACTTTGGGGTGTTGCACGAAGTCGTTGAAATTGCATATCCGGGATATCCAATGAAAACCGTAATGTTGTTCAAGTGCCATTGGTTTGACACATCCCCTTTAGGAACCAAAATTCATCCGGAGTACAAGCTTGTGGATGTTAATTCGAAAAGGAAGTATAGCGGGGATGATCCGTTTGTATTTGCCTCTCAGGTATCTCAAGTCTACTACTGCACGTATCCAGGAGCTGGAAAACGTAATAGAGAATGGCACGCTGTTTGCAAAGTGAAGGCAAGGTCAATGGTGGAGGTCCCCCAAAAGGAAAACAACGATGAAGATGAACCTCCGTTCCAAATGGAACAAATAGAGAATCAAACTGAAGTGTTTGCGGGAGATTTTAATCTTTCGGTAGACTTGACGGCTGCAAATCCACAATTGATTGTTATTGAAAACGATAGTGGACATGAGGAGGAGGATGAACATGACGAGAGGGAGGATGAAGAAGATGAGGAGGAAGAGGAAGATGTGGCAAATAATGAAAATGAAGACGAAGATGAAGATGAATATTAAATTAATGTAACCTAGCTATTTTATTTTGTACAATTTATAAGATTTCATTATTTATCATTTGGTTATAACTTATAATTTAATTATTTATCATTTGGTTATTTAATTATTTATCATTTGGTTATAAAAATCCAATGGCGACGGAAAATATCCGTAGCCATTTCCGTCGCTAACGGCAACGAGCCAAAGCCGACCGAAATATCCGTCGACATATCCGTCGGCATATCCGTCGCCATTTCCGAATATAAATGTAACTTTCTCTCATTTCACGCGTATTTTCTCTCTCTCTCTCGCTGTCTCTCCCTCTCCCCCACTCCACCTCCTTATTTTCCCTTATGTGTTATCTCTTTCCATAATTTTGAGGCGTGAAGAAGAAGATGGCTTCTCTTGATTCTCAACCAAACTCTTGTAATGGAAATGGCAGCAACTTACCTAAAACAGTAAGCCCTTTAGTTTATCTTGAAACAATTTGGATGGACTTTAGATTTACTTTTTTGTTCTTGTGGTTGTTTTGCAGTTTCTTGATGGATGTTGTGCAGTAAACCATGCCTCTGTTCCTAAGAAACTACGTTCTGGTGTGCATTTTAATTTGTTGTTTAAATTATTTTAATTGGGATTTGTGTTTTAGGGAAGGTCCACCCTTTGGATGGACTGGGTCTTCTCAGAAGTTTCGTCATCTTTTCTACTCTGCTGCAGTTGTTTACTCTCAAGTTTTTTTTCTTTTTCTTTTAGCTTTTTGTGTTGCTAAGTTTTCTCTCTCTGCCTAGCTCTTTTTCTTTCTTTTTCCACTTACTTTTTTTACTTTTACAGTGGTGTAAATTTAAGTATCTCCATGTGATGATCATTTGTTTTGAATACAATTTTACTGCAAAATACTGGAATGTTTTGAATACAAAATGTTATTAGTTATGGTTTTGATCCCAGGATTAATTAACTAGTCTCTCTGTGTGTTGTGTAGTTTGTATATACTGATACGATTGCATATGAGTGGTACCTTTAATTTTGTGATACTTTTGGATTTTTTTATTGAAAATATAATTTCGGTTCTGTTTTGAGTTTTTTACTATAAGTGATGATTTTCGTTTAAGAAGATGTAGGAATACATTTGTTTTATGTTGTACTTTAGGTTTTGTATTGTAGTTTTTCTGATTTTCGTTTAAGAATATGTAGTTTTTAACTGTGTTTTATACTCTGAAATTTTGTGGGTGGTTTTGGCGCGCTAATTATTTGTAGGAGTAGTAACATTTATTTATTGTACTCTAAATCTCTTATCTTTGAACTACCAGCATATCGAATATTTGCTGAGACCGACCGAAACTATGCGAGCCTAATGAAGTTACTTGATCTCGTAGTATTGTTGAGGTATGTTCAATTTTTATGATAATTTAATTTATGTTTAAATATATAAAATGACAATTGAATCTTGATTCTTTGGAATTGATTTTGAAATGGCAGGGATGGAGTCGGCGAAGGACAGTTTAATCAAGTTCTTCTCTTTCCTGGTAATTAAACTGATCTAATTCTTACTCTGTGAATAAATGGAAAATAAGATTATTACCCTCTAATTTCCTTATGTGAAAAATAGGTTGTGGAGCTATCTTTAATTTCTCAAACTCCGCTGTCTGATCTCCTACTCAATACTACAACACACACAAAGATTGCTAGATTAATAAAATCTGAAGCAACGCCTAAAGCCAAAAGGATGATATTGAAAGTAATGTTTCAAAAATCAACCAACAAGTTGCTGTTTGCTCAAGCAAAGGACGACGATTTTGTTTATTCTGTTGGATCTAATGTAGATTTATGTCACCCAACTGAGTTCGATTTTGTTTATTCTGTTGGATCTAATGTAGATTTGTGTATTGAATTATTTAAGCAATTTTGATTGGGTCGGATCCCGATCACAAATAATTTTTTTTTAAAAATGTTTGGTACTTACCAACGGAAATTCCGTCGGTTTAGCGTCGGTAATGCCGACGGGCGAGCCGACGGAATATCATTTTTTTAAAAAAAATTTGGTACTTACCGACGGAATTTTCCGTCGGTAAATTAAAATAATAAAATTTATGTCCAAAATATACCGACGGAAATTTGACCCGGTTTGAAAACGGGTTGGCTTGACTGCCGACGGAATTGAATCCGTCGGTCCGGGCGACCCGGTTTGAAAACGGGTTGGTTTGAATCCGTCGGGAATCCGTCGGTATATACCGACGGACGCATATTTTCCGTCGGTAACCCATACCGACCAATTCATCGACGACGGATGAAATCCGTCGGTAAGAGCCAATACCGACTGAATATCCGTCGGTATTGTTTTTTTTTTTATGGAAAGTTAAATACCCATCCCTTTTTTCCCCTCCCCATGACTCGAACCCAGGACCTAAAGCCTAGGTAGTGGTGCTCTAACCACTTGAGCTATCCCACTTTGTCTATCCGTCGGTATTGTGCTATAAACTAAAATAATACACGGTGAAATTGAAACAATAAGGTTACAACTTACAATTGAGGGACAAAATAATACAATACAATTGCAACGGGAGGGAAACAATAACATAAACTAGGGGTGTAAGTGAGTCGAGCCAACTAGCGAGCTACTCGTGCTCGACTCGAAAAAAGATCGAAATCGACTCGAAGTTAATTGAGTCGAGTCGAGTTTCGAGCTACTCGAATAGTTACCGAGTTCGAGTTCGAGCTCATAAATACTCGGCTCGAAAGGCTCGCGAGCCTAATCGAGCTTGAACAATATTTACTATTTTGCCATTAATATATTATTTATATTTATATGCAAGTAATCGAGTCGAATCGAGTCGAGCTCGAGTTTATTTTAGAAAAAATATATTTTACAATTAATTTTAAAAATTATATAGATAATCGAGTCGAGTCGAGTCGAGTCGAGCTCGAGTTTATTTTAGAAAAAATATATTTTACAATTAATTTTGAAAATTATATAGATAATCGAGTCGAGTCGAGCCGAGCTCGAGTTTATTGAGTTTCTTATCGAGTCGAGCTCGATCAATAAAATTTTAGGCTCGATCGAGTCGAGTCGAGTTTCGAGCTTCGAGTATTATAATCGAGTCGAGTTTCGAGCTCAGCACTACTCGGCTCGACTCGGCTCGTTTACACCCCTAACATAAACTGATAAAAACATTACAATACAAGTACATACTATTACAATCTAAATTTCCGTTGTAATATTATGTTGAATTTTCAATTTATATTTGCATGAATATTTATCAAATTTACATATTTTCCTTGATCTGAACAAATTTATATTATGTTGAATACACGGTGAAATTGAAACAATAAGGTTACAACATATTATGTTGTTAATAACTGGAAAACCAGAAGTGATATGAACAGATTCAGAAACACGCTACAATCCCTTGATCTCTTTGACTTGGGTTTTATTGGCCCAAGTTTTACTTGGAACAATAGAAGAAAAGGACACCATAACATTAAAGAACGGCTGGATAGATTTATCGCAAGCCCGGAATGGAAAGCATTGTACAAAGATTTTGAGGTTCCTAATCTGCATTGGTTTGGTTCTGACCACAGGGTCATTAGCCTTACCATTCAATTCCAGCAATTACAATGGAGGAAAAAACCTCAGAGCTCATTCAAATTTGAGAATGCTTGGCTCCTGGACAAATCTTTTAAGAAGACTTTAACTTTAATCTGGCAAACTACAGAATATTTGAATTCTTTTCAGTCCAGATTCAATCTTTGTGCCAACTCCTTGTCACATTGGGCAAAAACAAATTTTGGAGCTTTGGATCAGAATATTAAGCGAATTTCGGATAAAATTTCAAGATTAGAGATTGGGAAAGAGGATGAAGGGGTCGATCTGGAAATTAATAGATTAGAAGAACAACTTGATCTTCTTTTTTCTCAACAAGAGGAATTTTGGTACCAAAGAGCAAGAGTCAATTGGATGAAAAGTGAAGATCGTAATACAACATATTTTCATAGAAGAGCCACTGAGAGAGCAAAAAGGAATATGATTAAAAGCTTGTATGATGATCATGGGAATTGGGTTACATCAAGAATAGGCATCGAGGGTACTCCGAATCTACAGCAGATTTGTTTCTTCAAGAATTTAATCACATTTTCTTCATCTATCGTAGCCAAGGGAGCAGCTTCCACCCATTTGCTAAAATAGTCCACTGCTACTATTAGAAATTTTCTCCCTCCGGAGGCTGGAGGGAAGGGTCCTACCAAGTCGATTCCCCACTTAGCGAAGGGACAGGGAGAGTGCATCGCTCCCATCTCTTCCGCATGGGTCCTTATCAATGGAGCATTTTTCTGGCACTTGACGCATTTCCTCACAAATTCTCTAGCATCTTTTGTCATGGAGGACCAGTATAACCCAGCCCTTAAAACTTTCTTCACCACCGTTTTGTATCCTTCATGACTGGCTGCATCACCTTCGTGGATCTCTCTAAGTGTGTACATAGCTTCTCTAGTTGATATACACCTCAAATATGGGTGTGTGAACGACTTCTTGTATAAGTGCCCTCCGATAATACAATATTTGATCCGAAGGGCTCGGGTCTCTCTAGTGGTAGGGGCATCTGCTCCCTTGGTGAGTTCTATCCATATAGCTCTTCTCCAATCATCTTCCTCTTCAATGGAGCCAATGGGGTTCTCCAGAGTCTCTCTTTCCGCAACTACTAGAGTTACTGTTCCCTGTCCATCAAACTCTGTAGAGCTAGCGAGTTTGGAGAGACTATCCGCCTGCATGTTCTTCTCTCGGGGTATCTGGACTACCTCGCACTCTTGGAATTTGCCCATCACCGCTTTGGCACGTTCCAAATAAGCAGCCATCCTGCTATCTTTGGCTACATATTCACCATTCACCTGTTGAACAACTAATTGGGAGTCTGAGTATAGAGTTACCTTTGGAGCTCCCAATTCCAATGCCATCTCCATCCCTCTGATCAAAGCTTCGTACTCTACTCCATTATTTGAGGTCATGAATTGAAACCTCACTGCGAATTGTAGGTCCTCTCCTCGAGGGCCTGTCAACACAATCCCTGGTCCACATCCGCTCAGGGTCACTGAGCCATCTACATACACCTTCCATTCCTCGACCTCTTCTGGTTTAGTCGACTCTTGGATGAAATCTGACAAAGCTTGAGCTTTTATAGACTTCCGTGGCTCGAAATCTACGTCATATTCTTGGAGCTCGATCGCCCACTTCACCATCCTTCCAGAGAGGTCTGCTCGTCCTATATCCTGTTTCAACAAGTAATTAGTGCGGACCAGTATTTTGTAAGAAAGGAAATATGGGCGCAGCCTCCGGGCTGTAACTACCACAGCCAGAGCAGCCTTCTCAATTTTTGAGTAACGATTTTCGGCCCCCTGAATGACCTTACTGACATAATAAATAGGGTGCTGCAGAGATCCCTCTTCTTTGACTAGAGCAGTGCTTAGTGAGAATTCCCCTACGGAGAGATACAAAATGAGGGTATCTCCTGGAGAAGGCTTCGTCAGTTTCGGCAACTGAGACAAATGGTGCTCCAGGTCTTCAAAGGCCTTTTGGCATGTTTCGCTCCATTCAAACTTGGTCCCTTTCTTAAGAATTTTAAAGAAGGGATGGCTCTTTTCAGCAGACCTAGCTATGAATCTGCTCAACGCTGTAATCCTCCCATTGAGTGTCTGGAGCTCCTTTATGTTTCTTGGTGGCCGCATGTCCAGTACAACCTTCACCTTGGCTGGATTCACCTCTATACCTCTTTGAGTGACCATATATCCCAGGAACTTCCCTGATTTTACTCCAAAAGAGCATTTGGCTGGGTTCAACTTGATGTCGTTTTCTTGAATTACTTGGAAAATTTCTTCCAAATCCTCTATATGTTGATCTGCTTTCACACTTTTAGCCAACATATCATCTACATATATCTCCAGTTTTCTCCCTAGCTGCTTTCGAAAGACAGCATCGACCATCCTCTGATAGGTTGCTCCGGCATTGATTAATCCAAATGGCATCCGAACATATCCGAACGTTCCACAGGCTGCTATGAAGCACACTTTGGGGACATCTGCAGGATTCAGTTGGATTTGGTGGTACCCTTGGTATGCGTCCATCATGCTCAGCAACTCAAAGCCTGAAGTTGCATCCACTAGCTGATCTATTCTTGATAGCGGGTAATGGTCCTTAGGGCATGCCTTGTTGAGGTCCCTGAAATCGATGCACATTCTCCATTTTCCTCCCCCTTTAGGCACTAGCACGGCATTGGAGAGCCATTCTGGGAATTGGACTTCTACTACATGCCCTGCTTTCAATAACTTCTCGATTTCTTCTTTCACAATGTTATTCTTCTCAATCCCGAAATTTCGTAGTTTTTGTTTTACGGGCCTTGCCTTTGGATCAACATTAAGGCAATGTATTGCTATCTCCGGAGGGACTCCTGTCATGTCAGCTGGAGAAAATGCAAATATATCGGAATTTCGACGTAATGTAAATATTACCTTTTCTGTGAGTTCAGGCCCCAGTTGGGCACCTATTTTGGTAACGAAGCCGAGTTTCCCTGGAAAGAGCTCCACGCTCATCAGTTCCTCGTCTGTCTTAACATTTACTTGTTCAGGTGCCACTCCCTCTACTTTCTTCCTCTTGACCTCAGGGTCATCTCCTCTCATCCGCTCCAGGCCCCTAGTTAGGGCTCTATCTGCCATCTTTACGGACTCTGCATAGCACTTCCGTGCTTGGTACTGGTCTCCTCTCACTTCTCCCACCCCTGTGGCTGTAGGGAATTTCATTTTCATATGAAATGTGGAGATGATTGCCTGAAAAAGATTCAGGCTGGGTCTTCCCATCACAACATTGTACGACGAGGGAATATCTACAATAAGGAACTCCACCACATGGACCTTCCGAGCTGGAGCGTCTCCCAATCCTACCTGTAACATCACTGACCCCAAAGGTTGGATTGCCCCTCCGGAGAAACCATACATAGAGGTATCTACAGGGCGCAGCTTCACACTCAGCTCCATTCTCTTAAAACATTCAAAGAACATGATGTCAGCCGAACTTCCCGTATCCACGAAGATTCGAGCAACATCGAATCCCGCTATGTCGGTAGTGATCACCAGAGCATCGTTGTGATCTTCCTTAACTCCCTTCACATCCTCTGGGCCAAATCGGATATTGGGCGTCTCCGTCATGCGCCCCACTTCTCTTAACTGGCTCCCTTGCTCTGCTCTTAGAGCCCGGACATTTTGCTTACTCTTCCGAAAAGAATCTCCATCAGCTGGCCCTCCCACTATCATGTGGATTACTCCTCTCTTTGGTGGAGGAGGGGGCATATCCTCAGCTGCCTCTCTGGTTTCCTTCTCTTCTGGTTTTCTTTCATGATCTTTCCGCTTCTGCCCTCGAGGGCCCTGCCTATCTCTGAATATAAATTCTTTTAGATGGCCCGCTTGGATCATCCTCTCAATTTCGTCCTTCAAGTGGTAACATTGATTTGTATCATGCCCATACTCATTGTGGAATCGGCAGAATCGATCAGACTTGGGTTTCTGAGGTCCTTGATTCTTGGAATATGGAAATTTCAAGTCTGGATGGTCTCCGGCTACCTCCAGTACTTCAGCAGGCTCAATCCTCAAGGGCGTGTATTTCTCGAACCTCCCACGAGGGCCAGACCGGGGACCTCCGGAGGGATTGCTATCTCTTGTTGATCCAGAGGTCCGAGGGACCTCTGGGCTGGATCGTCTGGAGGGACCTTCCCTTCTTCTCTCTCGATCTGGTGGCCTAACCTCCAGGCTTTTGGCCTTACGAACCTGTTGGGATATGAATCCTATAAACAATGTTCTAGTTGATGAAAGTATGTTTTGATGGCCAAAAGCAACTTAAAGTTAGTAATATATGTGGTTCTAAGTCATCTTAACTAAGTCATCTGAATATAAGCTTACTAATCTGATGAGAAACTTAAATTGAGATTACTGATCTTAATGCTAACTGAAGTAAGTTTACTGATCTTATGAAGTAATATTAAAGATAAAATTACTGATCTTGACTGAGTCATATGAAATAAGATTACTGATCTGAGTATGGAAACTGAGAATAATTTTAGTGATCTTATTAGTTACTGATCTGATATACTTATTGATCTTCTATGCTTACCGGTCTTATATGTAAGTTACTGATCTTAAGTGTTTACTAATCTTAGTATTTACTGATCTTATATGGAAGTTATTGAACTTACATGAGTTACTGATCTTATTGTTTACTATTCTGATATATGAACTGTTAGGAACTAAGCTGATGTTTTGTATTGTATAGACAGCTTATAGTATAGGACTTAGATATACTCATCTGTATATAGTTCAGTTGATGTATAGATAGGTTTTATATATGTAAAGTTGTATTCTATTTGTATTCAGCAGTGTAAAGTTCAGAACAGTAGATTAGAACTAGATTAGAAGAAGATCAGAAGACTAATGAAGACTCAGAAGACTACTCCAGAATAAGAAGACTTCAAAGAAGAGTTGAAGATAAGCTTAGAAGAAATCTGGAGAAGTTTTGAAAGGTTTTAAGTTACTGTGCTGATTGAATCAGAAGAGTAAAAATCAGCAGAGTAAAATCCGAAGAGTAAAAATCAGAACAGTAAGTTACTGTGCTGATTTGGTGAAATTGAAGAATAAGTTTGGAAAGCTTATTTAAGGTGTAACTGAAGATTTATTGAAAAGATGCTGACTTGGAAGTTGAAGGAAGTTACAAAGTTGGTTACAAGAAGAAGTTACAAAAACAGTTTTAGAGTTAGTTGAAAGTTAGTTCACAAACTGCTAACTGTCATACTAAGTTCTATAAATACTGTATGATCTCCCACTGCTGAAGACTACTGAACTACTACTGATCTTAAAGCATTCACAAGCAAGCTAAAGTCTACAGAGCACAAAGAAGAACTCACAGAGTTGAAGGAGATTAAAAGAAGAGAAACCACTGAATTGAAGAGAAGAATCAAAGGCTATTCAAAGAGAAGTTTTACTTTTCAAGTTTAAGTTTGTATTTTGTAAAACAAGTGTGCTAGTTACTTGTAGAATTACTAGTAGATCGAAGATATACCTGGAGGTATAATCGATAAGATCAAAGTCTTAATCTTGGGACTCTAAGCCACAAGAAACTCGAAGAAGAGTAATAAAACTTCACAACTGGAGTTGTGAGAGTGGATGTAGACATTTGTCGAACCACTATAAAATTCTGTGTTCTTTACATTTTCTGTTTGATATTTGTTTGAATTGTTTAACTAAGAACATTAAGAATTTACAAAGATAAAGATCTAAAGAAAAGTTGAGTATAAACTAGTAAGGCCCATATATCTGAAAGTACTGATCTGAGCTGAGTAAGCACAGTACAGTACATAAGAAGACTAAATTCCGCATTGCATATTCTGATATTTTGAAAGATTTTTAAAAGTCTATTCACCCCTCCCCTCTAGACTTTTACTAGCTTACTCAATCTTAACTCACTAAATTCTTGGTACTTGCATAAGAGGGTCAAGGTGGCCCTTGGCTGTCTCCGGGCACTTGCAAATTGATGGAAAAATAACTCACTAAATTCTTCCCAGGATCGGATGGTATTAGGTTCTAATTGAGTGAACCATTGCTGCGCTGCTTTCGCCAGGGTGGTCAGGAATACCCTGCACTTAATTCCTTCTCCGTAGCGATGTAATAGCGCAGCGTTTTCAAATCTTACTAAGTGTTCGTAAGGGTCTGCCGTACCGTCATACTCAAAGTTAAGGGGCTTGAAATTGAATGGTAATTCATCCTGTAATATGTTAGGGGAGAACTGGCATCCGGATGTGTGAGCGGATCTACTGGTTCGGTTGTTCATCTGTCTCCTCATATCCTTCATCTCTTTCTGCAGAGCCTGTAGCTGGTCGCTAACTGGCCCTCCGTAGGTATCATCAGTGCTTTCTTCTGTCTCAAGGGGTTCTGTCCCTCGGGGTGCCGGATATGCGTTCCTTCTAGTGCTTCGAAGGGGAATGCTTCTTTCCGCACGCGAGGGCACTTTATCATCCTCCTCCACTCGTATCCCCATCTCCTTGGACAACACTTGGGAGGTTCCAGGTGCTTCATCCTGGGGTCTATGGGCCGGTACCTCTGGATTCCCTGGTGCAGCCTTGGGAATCTGGTCCCTTTGATCTGCAAAGGCTTTATCTACAGCTTGCTTGATGAGGGCGTTCAATTGATCGGGAGAGATCAAGAGTGTCCCTGAGTCTGGAATATCCTCTCGCTGAGGATCTGCGGTCTGGAACTCTGGGGTTTCAAGATTCCCGGTTATTCCCTCCCGGACCGGTAAAGGATGATTCTCGTCACCTAAATCTGGAGTGGGCGCCAATGGCTGATTTGATCCAGAAGGAATATGGATTGGGTTTTTCCCCCGGCCTCCCATTGGTGGGGGATCGGTCGGCAAAGGGGAATTCCATCCTGGAAGATTTTTCTTTCCAGACGTAGATGTTTTGTCTCCGCCACCCATTTGCTCGAACAGGTAGAAATTCGTGAGAAAATCTTTCAACTCTTTCCCACAGACGGCGCCAGTTGATGTGCCAAAATTTGCACGAGAGGATTATGTATCCTCGGGATTAAACGTCCTGTTCTTCGAACACGAATAATTGCTTCAAGTATGTTGCCTTCGTTCAAAACCTTCAAGAACCTGCAAAGAACACGCCGGAGGGGAGTCCGGTGTGGACACTCCGATGCCTAAGTCAGTATAGGGCTTATTAATCTCTTCCAAGGATCTCGAGATCCTTGATGTATAAAAATAATTCTCAAAAGATTCTCGAAGGGTATATTGTATTCAGTATATTAAGTGCGTAGTGTACGAGTGTCTAACCTGGAAATCTCCTCGATTTTACCTATTTATAGAGATGCTTGCTGGAGAGGAAGTCAAGCCTTCCTCCTTTTCCGGAACTACCCGCAAGACTCGGTCCTGCGCAGTGGACGAAGCCTCCTTTCCTCCACTTCCCGAAGACTCGGCCATATCCTTTCTCTTTTGACTTGGTTCCCCCAGATAATAGAGGATAAGGTCCACTTTCTATCGAGTCTAAGCCGAAAATAGCGGAACCTCCCTACATTCAAGGCTCACGAACTCCTTCCAAAAGTAATTCTTCTGGAAGCTTCTCTTTGGCCGAAGCTCCCTCCAAAGGGATCTCCCGAGAGGATTTCCCCTCAGAGAGTATTACATAATCTGATCCTTTCACTTTTATCTTATCTCCTATACACGTGTCGACTCCTTATTAGGTGACATTTTTAGGCCGCATCACCTAATATTTTAATTTCATCGCAAAAATTAATTTCAATAAATTAGCCACAAAAATTTCTATTTCATCGTAAAATATTAGTGACGAAATATAATTTTCATTGTTTTTCTGATTATTAACAACAAAATGAAGTAAATTGTTGCTAATATAGCGATGAAATATATAAATTTTGTTGTAAAAAATAATTTCAAGAAATTAGCCACGAAAATTTCTATTTCATCGCAAAATATTAGCGACGAAATATAATTTTCATTGTTGTTTTGATTATTAACAACAAAATGAAACAATTTGTTGCTAATATAGCGATGAAATATATATATTTTGTTGCAAATATTAAATCTAACAATTTAGCAGCGAAAATTTATATTTCGTTGCTAAAAATTAATTTTCGCGATGAAATTTAGATTTGTCGCAAAATTTTCGTCGCTATTCCCCCCATTTCTTGTAGTGTGCATAGCAGACCAACCCAATTAAACTAGATTAGCACCCGCGTATTACGCGGAAAGTCAATAAAAATAAATATTTATATTATACTTCATATAATTAAATAATTTTATAAAGTAAATTCTAAATAAAATTTGTAAGAATCAGACAAAATGAGACGTTGAATTTTTAACATTATGAAAACAACTTTTTTTAAAAATTACTACTCCGTATATTTTTTACTCATTATCCTAAATATATTCTTTTATAATTAAAGTATAATTTTTTTTAAAAGCATATATAAAAAAAAGTAAACACACTTTTGGTGAACAGAATGAGTATAAATTACGAAAATAAAAAAATTTAAATAATATTAAAATAACTCTTAATAAATTGTAAGTGAACCAAACTTCAATATCAACAACAACCTTAAATAAATAAATGTTTTAGTTAATTGCTAATTAAATCACAACCTTTTCCTCATTGACAATCTAATCTAAACCTTAAGATAATTGCAAATAAATCACAAACTTTAAATATTATTGCAATTTAGTCTTTTTGATAATTTTAATTGTGTTCGAATCTAATATAATTTAGATTTTTTAATGACATAACAACACCTTAATAAAACAATATTGTTTTTCAATCAAACCAAATATCAAAAGGTGTGATTTAGGGACAAAGTAGACTTTTAAGAAGTCTAATTTGCAATAATATTTAAAGTTTGTGATTTATTTACAATTATTTTAAGGTTTAGATTAAATTGCAAATGAGCGATAAGCCGTGATTTAATTTGCAATTAACTCTTTTTAAAATTAACAACTTCATTAAATTATAACACATAAGTCAAATCAACCACAAAATGACACATAAGCCAAATTAACCACAAAATGATACATCATCAATTTAAACTCCCTATTAGTATATATATAAGGGGATTATATATTATAGAAGTAGTGTATTATGTACAAATTTGTTAATCTTGTAAAATAATATAATTATTTATATAATAAATATTATGTATAAAATTATATAACATTAAACTTATAATAAATTTAAAATAATTGCAGAAAAAATTACTTGAGATATAAGATAAAAGTAATTATAAAATACACACTACTACATATTTGGCCTTGGAGAGCTTTTAGAAGAGCTCTCCAAGTGGGAGCTGTCCAAGCTAAATTGCACTTGGAGAGCCCTTAAAGAGCTCTCTAAGTGCAAAATGGGCTCTCCAAGTGCAATTTAGCTTGGACAGCTCCCACTTGGAGAGCTCTTCTAAAAGCTCTCCAAGCCAAATATGTAGTAGTGACAATTTAATAACTAATTAAATAAATAATTGTACACTCCAATAAAAATACATTTTAGATTGTATTTTACTAAAAAGTACATTAAATAGTTTAAAAATAAATTAAACTAAAGAATAAAATGAATACTACAATAAAGCTAAGTAAATAAAATAAAAATTAATTTAATTAGTCAATATTAAAATAATACTGTAAGAAATAGTTAATAAGGATATAATATTTGGAAAGAGTTTATGAATCATATCTTAATCAACCAATAACTTGATTACATATCATACTTTTTAAAATTAACAACTTCATTAAATTATGACACATAAGCCAAATCAACCACAAAATGACACATAAACCAAATTAACCACAAAATGACACATCATCAATTTAAACTCCCTATTAGTATATAAGGGGATTAAAATAATACTGTAAGAAATAGTTAATAAGGATATAATATTTGGAAAGAGTTTATGAATCATATCTTAATCAACCAATAACTTGATTACACATCATACTTTTTAAAATTAACAACTTCATTAAATTATGACACATAAGCCAAATCAACCACAAAATGACACATAAACCAAATTAACCACAAAATGACACATCATCAATTTAAACTCCCTATTAGTATATAAGGGGATATAAAACTGAAAAATCATAGAAAAGTATATATAATTAAATACTATAAAACTGAAAAATATTTTTTTTTAAAATTGAATAAAAGCTCTATAATCATTTTTTTACATTTAATATAAATTGTTCGTAAAATCTTTAAATAAATGTTTAAATTGAATATAAAAAAAATTTAATGGAAAATTTTTGTTTCGTATTTAATTATGTTTCAATAAAATTTTAAAAAATATTAAATTATATATTTTTTAAATGCTTTTATATATTCTGTTTTGTATTGATGTACGTAATTATATTTAAATAAAATGTAAAAAATTATTAAATCACTTAAAAATATTTAATTATATTTAAATAAACTGGTTGTATATTTTTTTTGATATAGTTTAAGATTTTAATGAATAGAATTATTAAAACAATTTGAATAAAAAAATATTTTTCTATAATTGTACAAAAAAAATTACGTATCTTTTTTTATGTATTTATTTAAATTTTGAAAGATTTAGTTAGATTTGAAAGGTAGTAAAATGATTTTATTTTGGCCTTAATTAATCTAAATTAGCTATTATCTAAATTGGTAATTTAAACACGTGTCATTCATCTAAGTTATGTAACAGAAGAGTAACCGGAGATCACGTCCCATTGACTACTACATTCTTGATCAAATTCTAGTCAATATTTTTTATTAAATAATTTTTCTATACCAAAATGAGTTACTCAAGACTCAAGAGTTATACTCCCTTCGTTTCATAAAATTTGTCGCATTAGGTCTTTATTTTTGTTTCAAAAAGTTTGTCGCTTTTCCTATTTTTACCACGAATTTTTCTAAAATGCCCTTTTGTAACTCCTACAATATCACTTTTAATTGGAAATACATCAATAATTCATTTTTTCTCTCTTTCTTTTAAAAGGCAAGAGTGTGATAGAAAGGAAAGGTCAATGGGGAGAGAGACAAATTAATAAGGGATAAATGTGTCAAAAAAATATGTTCCTTAATCTTATACAAAATGACAAATGCGACAAACTTTTTGAATCGGAGGGAGTAATTAATGAAGGGTATTATATATAAACATAAATTTATAACCTTAAATTATTGTTAACTTTGATTCGAAATTCTATAATTAGAATTTAACATTCTGTTGGTCCTGAAAGGAGTATATAACAAGTGTATGGGGGGGGGGGAATACACTTGTATGCAATTCTTTTTCAACTTTGATCAAACCAGAGTTCAGCAAGATTGTCTTGGACAACTCTGCTGAAGAAGATTAACTCTTCTAAGATAATCAGACTACTAAGTACTATTGAGTACTTAGTTGAATAACTATCTAGGGGAGTTATGTGTGCGGAATAGTGGTCGGCCCTTTAAGTTTAGACTCCTTTAATTTCTGAAATCACTCAGTCAATGCAACACAGTCCAGTTAAGATTCAGGGAACTTGTCCAAATCAGTTTTGCACAGTCTTTGAGTATGTATCTTTGAGGGATCAGTTTTGTGTGCAGTGTTGAATGAATGTACGTGCTTGTAAAGTAAATCAACACAAGAGTTTATAGTGGTTCAGAGACTCAAGCTCCTACATCCACTTTCCCTGATTTAACAGGATAATTCCTTCACTCTTTGGAATTAACTTGTTTTATAGTGCCAAGGTGCACTTGATCAAGAACACCACTCCTTGGTGAATTGATCCCTAGGATGTCTAGAGTCCTAGTACCCTCTTCTCAACTCAGAACTGAACTGTTCTTCTCTCAACAGTCAGTTCCTACCACTTCTACTACTACAACCTTCTCACTTTCACTCTTGAAAGATATAAGGGTTGAAGTAAGGTTCCAACTAATGAGATATCCTTTACAATGGAGATCAGTGTATAAGGATAGGATATCTCTCTAAGCTTGTGTAAAGATATACAATTTGGTTCAGCTTAGATGAAGTGTTTGAAGACTAAGATAGTCTTTGAAAGCTTTGAAAGCACTCTAGCTTGTAAGAACTTTGAGCTTAGTTGGATTGTGTTGAGGTGCTTTTAAATGGTCTTCACACTTATGTATTTATAGACAAAATGGAGGATTTGCCCGTTGGAGAGGCAGCCCCAAATTGCTATAAATGTCTTCCTTGAGTTCTTCAAACTTGGAAGACAGATTCTTGATAGTGACATGTCTTCATTTGGGTAATAAACGGCTGTAACAGTTTTGTCTTCATTCTGTAGCACTTTTCCCAATGTTTGACTTCTTGTTAGGACTTGGACATGGCTTCTGAAGGTTGATCCAATGATAGGACAATATTCCTTATCATCTGGACAACTCTCCTTATCACTATCAGCAGTTTTGCCTTTCAGCATGGTTGGCTTGCTCTTCTTCAGATGACTTGGCTCTTTCCCTTTGTTTCTTTTGTGTATGGTCTTAGCTCATTCCTTTGAGGACCTTTAGGGATTGATTGTCTCAATCTCTTCAGCATAGTTGATTTCAGCCTTTCAGAGCATTTGATCTTGATCAATTTAGCTGAGACAACTCCTCTGGACAACTCTCCTGATCAGTGTATTTAATCTTTTTGCATCAGAGCATTTTAGGCCTAGAGTAGACTTCTCTGGACAACTCTCCTGATGAACACCTTTGAGTAGTTTTGTCTTTTTGAGCTAGGTAAGCTTGTACTTTCTTATGGCTAGCTTCTTTGGACAACTCTCCTGATCAGAGCTTTTATGAGTACTTTCTCTGGACAACTCTCCTGATAAGAGCATCTTCATTGGACTTGTCCTTTTGAGTTTTACAATCTTGTTTTTGTATAAGAGCATCTCCTTAGGACAACTCTCCTGATAAGAGCATTTTAGATTTCATAGACTGTCCTTACTCTTAAGTGATTGTTCCAGACTTTGAGCCTTGAGGGGACTTGATCTTGATCATCTTCAAAGTATAGGTTCCCCCTCAAATTGTGCATCTAATTGTCTAAGAGCTGCCTAACATTTCAGCTTCTCATCTAGCCTATAATCTATTTGTCTTAACATTTCTAGAACATATTCATTTATAAATTAGGCATGTCTCAGGGGGTTTTTGGTATTCAATCAAAACATAGCTCATTTTATTCCCAACAATTTCCCCCTTTTTGATGATGCCAAAACCTATACAACTTAAGCAAAAGTGACTTGTCTACACCTATTACATGTATCTTCAGAAGACATGACTGAGGTCAATATTCCTGAAAAAGTAATGTGTTAGTGTATTCACTGTTTTTGTTGCAAGTAGGTTTCAAGGATAGGCATAGAGAGATTTTCTGTATAAGTGTATCTTGATTCAAAAGTAGTTCAACTATCATTCATATAAGAGGTCATTACAGGCATGTTGATAGTTGAATTTAACATATCAGAGCATGAATCATCAACACTAAATACAATAGAGCATTATATTCTAAGCATATCAGAGCATAAACACAAAAATCAGAACACCATTCTTGTATCAGAGCAATCCATAATCAGATCAGAGCAACCAGTATTAACACATCAGCAAACTTGACCATATTTCAGCATAGTTGATCATTCAAGTAAGGTCAGAAGACTTAGCCATTTCAAAGATCATCCTCAGGAGGTGGCAGCATTCCATACTGTGCCCACACTCTTCTCTTCAGTGCCATGGCTTCTTGGTTGGTTCCCTTAGGTCCAAGAACCATCTTGTTCAGCTTGAGGATCTCAGTAAATTCCCTCAGAATTCTTGCTTGGTCAATCCATCCTTCAAGCTTTGGAGGCATGTATATGATTGGCTTGGGAGCTGTGAGTTCAAATCTTGCAATGTCAGCAGCTGCAAGTAGTTGTTGATACAACTCTCTGTAGTATTCTAACATGAACTCAGTGAAGGCAGAGTTTGCATCTCCTCCATTCCATCTGTCAATGACATAATAGTCATAGACAAACTCCCTTTTGGCTTCTTCCCATGTGTCATTCAGTTGAATTGGCACCCATTTATCCAAGTGTGGATATTTGGTGTCCATTGGGATTAGAAGCTGAGGCTTCATCTTGCTGTATGTTGCTCTTCTCCTTCTTGGTTTCTGAAAGTTTGCTCTTCTTTCATCTCTTGCTCTGTTGGCTTCTTCCATCAAGTCCATTTTCTCTTGGGCCCTCATCATGGCCAGTTTCTGTTGTGTTTCAGGGTCTTTGCCATACCCTTCATGAAACTGTTTTGATGGATCAAGAGCTAGGACTGTTGTCTTCTTCTTAGGTTCAGGTCCAAATCCTTCAGCAAATAACTCTTCAATGTCTTCAGGGGACTTGGTACCTTCAGCAGTTTTTCCAGTTTCAGAAGATTTGTCTTCTTCAGTAGATTTGGGCTTTTCAGCAGTTTTGGCTTTCTTTGATGTAGGCTCATCCTCATCAATTCTGAATTCAGGTGGAAGATCAAGGCTGCTAGGAAAGTCAGTGAATTTCTCAATTTGTCTCTTCTTCCCTTGGGCCTTCTTGATCTTTCCTCTGGTTTGGACACCTTCAGCATCTTTGTCCAAACCTGACACTTCACCACCTGGTCTTTGTTGTAGCCTTACTCTTTCCTCTTGAGCTGAGGCCATTGAGTTCTTCAATGCCAGTGCTAACTGCTCCTCTTCATCCAAATCTTCCAAGTTCAGCATTTCTGGCTCTTTTCCTTTTCCTTCAGGGACTTTGTCCTTCCCTTTCACTGGACTCCCTATCACCAAGGCACCTTTTGCTCTAGCTCTTTCCCTTTCCCCCTTTTTGGCAGCATCAAAGCACTGGGGCTTTAGGTCACTCATTGTTGAGGCCATCAGGGATTGGGCCTGGTTTAGGGACTTCATCTCCTCCAACAAATATACATTCTCATCATGTATATTCTGCATTCTATCACTGCTCAAGCTAAGGAAAGCTAGAACAGGCTTCATCTTTTGTTGCATTCTATCACTGCATTCTCATCATGTATATTCCATGGCTGTTTTCAGAGATGCATCCAGTTTGGCTTTTAAGAGCTCAGTTAGGTTGGCCACTGCACCTTCAGCAATGTTGGCCAGCACTTCTTGGGAAAATTTTTCTGAGGCAGCTTTGACCATAGCTAGCCTTTGCTCTTCAGCTCTTCTCTTTTGTAGTGCTGTCTTCTTTCCAAGAGCTTGCTTGACAGTTAGCCTGAGAGCTTTGACATTAGCATTGTGATTGTCTCTCAGCAGCTTTTGCTCTTTCTTGACCTCCTCTGAGATGGCTTCCATGGTTGATTTGGCACTTTGAACTTCAGTGGAGATGGTTTGGAGACCAGATTCCACACCACTGATTCTTGCCTCAAGAGTTGGGAGCACAACATCTTCAGAGCCAGTGAGCCTCATTTCAACAGATGCTAGAGTCCTTCCTTGCTCATTCAATGCTCCTGAAGTTTCAGCATGAGCAGATTGAACTTGATGAGCCAAGGAGTCCAACTTCTCTGTTTGCATTCCAAGCAAGGCTTGAGCTGAGCCTGTGTCAACTTGGATAGGGGCATCTGTGAGGAACTCATCTGCAAAAATTTGGTCAAAAGAAATACCTGCAACATCAGACAAGTCAAACAGGTTAGGAAATAAGCACTCATCACCCTCAATTTCTTTTACATAAGACTCTGATACATCAGCAGTCTTCTTCTCATTTTCAACTTTTTCTTTTCTCCCTTCTGTAATAATGAGCTCACTCAAGGAATCAGGCCTCCTCTCATCAAGGGATTCTTGAAGTTCAGATTTGACTTCAAGAATAACCTGTCCTTCCTCACTTATTCCACCCTCATTTGGTGGTACACTCACTATCTTAGTGATGACTACCTCTCTTTCATCCTCAACTCCCTCTGATTTTTCACTTAATTTCTCCTTTTCAACTCCTTCACCTAATCCTGCAGCATCTCCACCTTCAACAAGGTTCAAAGATGGCAGTTGTGGGGAGATCACAGTGCTCATATCAGCAGCCACTGAGTCATCCTGAATGATTAAGGGCTGATCAGTGTCCAACTCTTCTGACACTGAATAGGCCTTAATCAAACTAGCCTCTAGTATAGGAACCTCAACATCTGTAGGCTGTGCCTTGGGTTCAGAAGAACCTTCATTGGCAGATGTATCTTTGGTTGTGTTACCACCCTTGGTCAACACCTCTGAAGTTACAGAGCCTTTCCTATGATAGGTTTTGGGAGGATTGGAAAGTCTATCTGATACAAAAGACTTGGGTTGAGAGTGTTCAGGGAGGTTGGCTTGAGGGGTTTCAGGAGGGTTGGGATTCGAAGGGTTTGAGGGATCATCAGGGGAATCATCACCATTAGAGCCACTGTCAGGGTGTTTGATTCCCTTGGCTTTTCTTTCTTTCTCCTCTTCAATCTTCTTGGCTACCAACTTTGCAAAAATTTCCTCATCAATGAGGAATCTTGTCTTTGAAACTCCAGCAAAGTGTAGCAATCTGTTCTCCTCTATTTGCCACCAGTTTGCACCTTTATCTTGGATGACTTGTGATATCTCCATCATAGATTTATCTTTTACATCAACAAGCATCCTCAAATCATGAAAGGCCTTCTGAATTCTTGGAAATTCAGCAAGTTGGGGATACAAACTGTCCACAGTAGCCTTGGCTCCTCCTCTGAGCATACTTTCAAAAGTATACTCCTCCTCATCTCCACTTGAATGGGGACTTTGGGTTATAGGGGAGTTGGCTCTGGGTACTCCTATTATGGGTTCAGGCAAATTAAGTTCAGGGATGTTGGCTTCAGAAGGGTTGGGCTCAAGTGAAGGTACTTCAGTTGCTTTAGAGAGCAATGAATCTGAAGGGGCTTTACTCAGGGGGGTTGGCTCATGAAGTGCATGCTCTAAGAGCTTTGAATAATTAAGCATGGATGAGTCAAGGGGAGACAGGAGTCTTGTCTCATCTACTGCTAAGTCAGCAAGCACATCTATGCCACTTCTTTGTTCATTCCCTTCAGGAGAATATCTCTTAGTGAGATTTACAGGGGTAATGGGTTGGTTGGAAGGGGTAACATGGGTTTCAGGGGAGTTGGGCTCAAGATACTGAATTTCAGGGAGGTTGGCTTCTATGGGTTGATCTTCAGGGACTTTGGATTCTGGAGTTCTAGAACCAGATGAATTGGTCCTTGACATGGATTTGGCCCTGCTTTCAGCTCTGCTCTCCCTTAGAGCCAATTGAAGAGACTTCTCTTCTTGCAGCTCCAACACCTTTTCAGTAGGTTTGGCCCTCCTCTTGCTGGCCCTGCTACTTCCACTTCCTTCCTTCTCAGGGACAACTTCCCTGACTCTCTTATCACCCTTAGACTTTTGTCTAGTCTCATTGTACTTTTGCCTGAGTTCTTCTGAATGATCAGATGGCACTTGTACACCTTCTCTAGCAACTTCTTCAATCTCAGCTGAAGCATCTGAATTTTCTTCTGAGATTATCTGAGCCATTTTTCTTGTCTTTACAGCCCTGGCTTTTGTTCTCTTTTTCATCTTAGGCTTCTCTTCCTCCTGTTCTTCAGCAGGTTTGGCCAGTAGCATCCTTCTTTTCTCAGTTTTCTTACTGAGCTTTCTGAACAGGATCTTTTGGGCTGGGAGGGGCTTTGCAAATGTCTGCATCTGGGAATAGTGGGAAAACCTCTCAATTAACAAGCTTGCCCTGGTGCAATACTTGATTTTCCCTTCTAGCACCACCTTGTTGTGGGCTTTCACCTTAAATTTAGCCTTCTCCTTCATCATCTCAGACATGATGAAGGTCCTCCAATTAAACTTGATGCCCTTATCACTGGCATCAATAATGGCAGCCATGATTCTGATCCTTGGCTGGCTAACTTGCTCTAAGCTTCCAGTGTTGCTTAAGAGGCTCTTAGCAACTACCTCAAACAGATTGAGAAACTCTGGCTTGAGAGTTTTCTTGTTTTGAGTTGAGGAGAGAGGGCCTGGAACTAATAACCACTCTTGGGCTATTTCCTCTTCATGTCCAGTGCCATATACTTCTGGATTCCTTCCCTCATAAGGCAATCCAAAGGCTCCTTCCAGATCTTCTGAGGAGAATCTAACTCTATGGAATCTCTCCTCTTCCTCTCCTTCAGCTGTGTAGGATAGCCTGGTTGATACTTCACCATCTTCAGGCTTGCCTCTCCACTTGAGGAAGGCAAAGAATTCTGCCATATAGCTTTCCAAGCAAGAGCTTGGTCTTTCCTCCAAGAACTTTTGGAGACCAGCCCTTCTCAACCATCTTAGGGTTGGAATAATCTCAGGATCTTCACTTTCAAAAGAGATAACGGGCTCAAAGTGAAGATTGTTTTTGTTGCTTAGATAAGCAAAATCTAGGTCTAGATCCTTGTTGGAGAAATCAACAAGCATCTCAGGTCTAACCTTGGGGGCCATTGAAATTGCAGAGAAAGTTTGATGAAGAATGAGAGAGTTTGAAGAATTGTTGAGTTAGGGTTTCGAATACTTGGGGAAGAAGTGTTTGTGGGTATCTTAAGACTTGTGAATATTCTAAAAAGAATGTTTGTCAATGAGTTGGTAAGGACTTGATACAATTCAAAGGTGAACAAAAATGGAAATCCAAAATGGGCGGCTAGGATTGATTTCAGGGGAGTTGTCCATTTTTGATCCAATGGTCAAAAACCAATGTAACAGTGAAATAACTGTTTTATTCAAAACGTGGGAGGTTTTAAATGTTTGTTTAAGGCTGGGGATTTTTCGAGATAGATCATGTCCCAAAAAGTTTAATGCAAACAAGAGTTAAATCTTGGCATTTAATGCATGGAAAGTGACCTTTTGGGTGGGAGACAAATTAAATCCCAAAAAGGTGAAAACTGTATTTCAAAGGGACAGATTTCGAAATAGGTATTGATCACCAAAAATAGGTGCTTATCATACCAAGATTTGGTTTGATAGCTAGGACAACTTATCTGACCCTACATGGACAAGTGTCCTGAAGAAAGGTGGACAAAGGTCCTGAAAGTTAATGGACAAGTGTCCTGAAGAGGTAAGGTCAGGTTTCTGAATTTCAGTAGACTTGACCAAGTCTGCTGAAGTTTGATTTTGTTTCCCCCTTAATCAATGAGCTTCTTTGGACTTATTTGTCCAACTTCCCTGGATCAAGTAATCCCAACTCTGCTGATAGCTCCAGAAATCTTGCCTCTGCAAGTGACTTGGTTAATATATCAGCTTTTTGATGGTCTGTGTGAATTTTCACTAGCTTGATATCCTTCTTCTCCACATGATCTCTAATGAAGTGGTGCTTGATGTCCACATGCTTGCATCTTGTGTGCAAGACAGGATTTTGTGATATAGCAATGGCACTATTGTTGTCACAAAATATTGGCACTTCAGTAGAGTTGACCTTGTAGTCTCTTAGTTGTTGTCTTAACCATAGGATTTGAGCACAACAACTTCCAGCAGCAACATATTCAGCTTCAGTGGTGGAAGTGGCCACTGTGTTCTGCTTCTTGGAGAACCATGAAATAAGCTTGTTGCCCAAGAATTGACAAGTCCCTGAAGTGGACTTTCTGTCAATCCTACATCCTCCATAATCAGCATCTGAGTAGCCAGTTAGCTCAATATTGTCATCAGCAGGGTACCAAAGGCCTAGATTCTCAGTGCCTTTGAGGTATCTTAAGATCCTCTTTGCAGCCTCAAGGTGGCTTTTCTTAGGATTTGCTTGAAATCTTGCACAAACACCTACTGCAAATGTGATATCAGGTCTGCTGGCAGTGAGATAGAGGAGTGAACCAATGATTCCTCTATACTCAGTAGAGTTGGTTGGAATACCACTCTCATCAGGATCCATCTTCCAATTTGTGTTCATTGGGATCCTTACTGGCTTGCTAGTTGTACATCCAAACTTTTTGATCATTTCTCTGGTGTACTTAGCTTGGTTGATGAAGATTCCTTCTTCAGATTGCTTGACTTGTAGACCCAAAAAGAAGTTCATCAACCCCATCATTGACATCTCAAACTTGCTTTGCATGAGCTTGGAGAATTTCTCACACAGCTTCTCATTTGGGGATCCAAAAATTATGTCATCCACATAAATTTGGACAAGTAAGATGTCCTCTCCTTCAGAGATTCTGAAGAGAGTTCTGTCTACAGTTCCCTTGGTGAATCCATGATCCAAGAGGAATTGTGACAGTGTATCATACCAAGCCCTAGGGGCTTGTTTGAGTCCATATAGAGCTTTCTTGAGCCTATAAACTTGGTTTCCAACTTCAAAACCTGGTGGTTGCTCCACATAGACTTCTTCTTTCAAGACTCCATTCAGAAAAGCACTCTTGACATCCATTTGGTATACTTTGAACCTCTTGTGAGCTGCATAGGCTAGAAAGAGCCTTATTGCTTCTAGCCTTGCCACAGGTGCAAATGTCTCATCATAGTCAATGCCTTCATGTTGGCAGTACCCTTTTGCCACTAGTCTTGCTTTGTTTCTGACAATCACATCATTTTCATTCTTCTTGTTCTTGAA
Organism: Galeopsis tetrahit; assembly: GCA_963675135.1. Classification (NCBI taxonomy): domain Eukaryota; kingdom Viridiplantae; phylum Streptophyta; class Magnoliopsida; order Lamiales; family Lamiaceae; genus Galeopsis; species Galeopsis tetrahit. The sequence continues at coordinate 94,745,210 of OY776119.1, forward strand.
CACCCACTTTGTTCCAATAACATCTTGATGTGAAGGTCTATCCACCAGCTCCCATACTTCATTTCTGGTGAATTGATTTAGTTCTTCCTGCATGGCTGTGATCCAATTGGCATCTTGAAGTGCTTCCTCAACATCACTTGGTTCTTGCTCTGACAGGAAACAACAGAAGAGAGCACTTTCACCATGGAATCTTCTTGTTTTGACTCCAATACTTGGATCACCAAGTATTAGATCAGTAGGATGGTCAAATAACCAAGTCCTTCTTTTTCTGATCTCTTCAGTAGAGTTGTCCTCTACTGAAGGTGAGTCATTTTGATCATAGAATTCAGGATAATTTAATGCAGGATCTAATTCAGGATCATAATCAGGGATGTTGTCCTCAATGTCAGGGACATTGGCATTTTCAACATTTTGAGTTCCCCCTTGATTATTTGACCCATTGACTACCTCAGCAGGAACTGCTTCTTCATTGGTAGTTGTTACCTGGATGTGAACTGGGATTGGTTCATTCAGTTCACCATTTCCATCTGTGGGATTTGTTTCAGGAAGGTTGCCTTCAGGATGGTTGTCCAGTATTGTGTGTTCAGGTAGATTGGATTGAACAACATCTATGAATTCAGTGTCTTTGTCTTTTATGCTTAATCTGGTTGTCCTCTGTGTGATTTCTTCAGGTTTCAAATGATCATTCCTGATCTCAAGGATAGACTCATCAAACACAACATGAGGTGTTTCTTCCACTACAAGGGTTTTCTTGTTGTAGACTCTGAAAGCTCTACTGATTTGAGAGTATCCAAGAAATACTCCCTCATCAGCTTTGCTATCAAAAGCTTTTAACTGTTCTTTCCCATTATTGTGAATGAAACATTTACAGCCAAATATATGAAAATATGACACTTTAGGCATTCTTCCTTTCCAGAGTTCATAGGGGGTTTTGCCTTGCCCCTTAGTGATCAAACATCTATTTTGAGTATGGCATGCAATGTTTATAGCTTCAGCCCAAAACCTCTTAGGTAACTTTGAGTCAGCAATTAGAGTTCTAGCAGCTTCTTTTAAAGTTCTATTCCTTCTTTCTGCAACTCCATTTTGTTGGGGAGTTCTAGCTGCTGAAGTTTCATGGGCTATTCCATTTGATGTGCAGTACTCATTGATGTATGAATTAATGAACTCAGTGCCTTTATCAGATCTTATCTTGATAATGCTAAGGCTTTTCTCATTTGACAATCTCTTGAGAAGTTCAGGTAGTTTGACTTGTGTTTCCTTCTTATTAAGGAGAAATACTACCCATGTGAACCTAGAGAAGTCATCTACTACCACTAATGTGTATTTTCTACCATTTATGCTTGAAGGGGTAATTGGTCCAAACAGATCCATATGTAGAAGTTCAAGTACCCTTTCAGTGGAGATGACTGGTTTTCCCTTAAATGAGGCTTTAATCTGTTTTCCTTCTTGACATGGCTTACACACATGTTCTTTAATGAAAACCTCATTAGGTAGTCCTTTAACTAATGCATTTCTAGCAAGTTTGTTCATAGATTTGAAGTTCAGGTGATTTAGCCTCTTGTGCCATAGCCAACTTTGTTCACTAGAGCTTTTAGCAATAAAACATGCAGCATCAGTAGACTTGTCCCAGTCTGCAAGATACACATTTCCCTTCCTAGTTCCAGTCAATAGAGTTTGTTGAGTTTTATCTTTAATTAGACACTTTCCACTTGAGAACTCAACATTAAAATCTTTATCACAGAATTGACTGATACTCAGGAGGTTATATTTGAGACCAGCTACATAAGATACATTGGTTACTTTGATGTTACCAATCATCAAAGTACCATAACCTTTTGTTGTTGCTTGTGAGCTGTCTCCAAAGGTGACATTTGGGCCTTCTTTTTCAATAAAATCAGAGAGGAGTTCCTTGTTTCCAGTCATGTGCCTTGAGCATCCACTGTCAAGGTACCATGCTGTCTTTTTGTTCATGCTCCTCTTCTTGTGGCCCAATGGTACCTGCAATTAGATAGGTTTAGGTACCCTTTGAGTTTTGGGTCCTGAGAGGTTAGCTGTACCTTTGGGAACCCAAACTTGCCTAATAACCCTGATTGATTCAAGGTGGCTAAGTTGATTTCCTATTGCATCAACATACACTGTCCTTCCCTTAAATGCCTTTGGGAAAGTATGTGTGAATGTGTTAACTCTGTAGATTTCAGAGGAGTTGTTCACTCTTCTGAATTTAAGAGTTCTTTGTGCAGCTTGTTGAAATCTTTGAGGAAAGATTTTCTTATGACCATTATCCTTTGGCATGAAGGGTTTTGGTTTTCTCATTTTATTTTGCCTTAGAGGATAGTTTTCCTTAGGTCTATTCAGCTGAGGCCTTCTCAGATGAGTTGGCCTAGGCTGATTATACCTTGGATAATTCCTCTGAACATTGTTCAGGAGAGTTGCCCTGCCATTGGGTCTACCCTGCTGACCAATATTCCTCTTGTGTTCAGGAGCTTTGGCCATTTCCTTAGGTTTTGGCCTATTCTCCTGAAACACTTGAGTAGGCATTTCATTTAATTTGCCCTTTCCTTTGTTCAGTGGCTGTATTACTTCATTTTCAGCTTGTTGTGCCACTGACTTAACAAAAATTCTCTTAGTGTTACTTGTGGATGCAACACTAAGACAAGGTGAAGATTCAAATGGATCAAAACCTAATCCACTTCTTTGAGCCATAGGTCTTTGATAACTTTGAATTTCCTCTATTGCTCTAGAAGATTTGTTCAAAGCAGACATCTTTAATTTCAGGCTCTCTTCACTTGATTTAAGAATATCATACTCATGTGAGAGATTTTCAAATTTGGCATTTAGAATTTTAAGTTCAAATTCTTTTCTCTTCTGAGAGAGAAGTTGATCATCAATCTCCTTTTGTTGGTCAACTATCCTGAGATTTGCTTCCTCAAGCTTTCTCAAGGCTTGTTGATACAACTCAGTAGACTTGACATCAACAGCTACCTCAGAGTTTTTAGAAAGTGCAATAGCCAATCTTTCATTTTCTTTCACACAATTATCATGAAATTCTTGTAATCTAGTGAAATCTTCCATCAACTTTCCCAAGGAAAGTTTCAGGTTAACCTCACTAGTGTTTTGTGAGATGAATGATGGTGAACTAGAAGTAGAGGATACCTCATCATCCTCAAGAGCCATGTTGCAAACATCATCATCATCATCACTGTTGGAGAATAGTCCATCAGAAGAGTTGAAGCTTTCAGCACTATCAGATTCTTCACCAGCCATCATGGCCTTTCTATTGGTGAACTTTCTGTCTCTTTTAGCTTGTCTCTCTCTTCTTTCTTTAGAGCTCAATTCAGGGCAGTCATATTGGAAGTGCCCTTTCTTTTTGCAGTTGTAACACAGATCTTCATCATCATCTTTCTTGGATTCATCTCTTCTCTTAGATGATGAGGGTTCAGCTCTACTGGATCTTCTCCTATCAGAGGACTTGTCCTCTTATCTTTTCTCTTCAGGCTTTTTGTCCTCAGCCTGATCTTCAGGGGAGTTGTATCTTCTCCTGAATTTGTTGTCTTGGTAGAATTTCTTGTATCTACCAAACCTTGTGTTGAGCTTGTCAAACCTTCTAGCCATCAAGGCTAGTTCTTCCTTCATTTCAGCCTTAGAGACTGACTTTGATGATCTGGGAGTGGGTTGCATTTCTGGTTCAGCAACTTTGGCTTTGAATGCCACTCCCTTGGTAGGATTTGAAGGTTCCTCAACAGGCTTTCTTCTATTGAGGTCAAACTCATATGCTTTAAGTTCTGAGAATATTTGTTGCATGGGCATAGTGGAGAGATCTTTGGTATTCTGCATCATCACAGCATAGACATCCCACTTTTGAGTGAGACTTCTCAAAATCTTTAATCCAACCTCTCTCTTGGTGTAGACCTTGCCCAATGAGTTTATTTCATTCATCACATCAGTGAATCTACCAGCAAATTTGTCAATGGACTCTTCAGTCTCCATTGAGAATTGTTCAAACTTCTGCACAGCAACTTGGAGCTTGTTCTCCTTGATTTTTTCAGTGCCCTCACACATTTCAGCAAGGGTATCCCAAATTTCTTTGGCTGTTGTGCAGTGGTAGACTCTTCCCATGATTGCATCTGGAATTGTTTGATAAAGGGTATTCATGGCAAGATACTTCAGATTATCTTTCCTCTTTTCATCAGCAGTGAAGTCATCCTCATCCTTGGGAATCAGTTCCCTTACATCAGCTTTTTGTGCATCTGTTACCCTGGGGTTAGTTTGAGTAAACACAAAAGGTCCTCTTGTGATTACTCTTAACATGTCTGTATGAAGAGATGCAAGATGAGCCCTCATTCTAATTTTCCAGAATTCATAATTGTCTATTGAAAACATGGGCAGTTTGTGATGAGAAATGTGATTGACTGGATTTGTGGCCATGTTGTTTAATCCTTGAACAGCAGGTGGAGGAACAGCATTGTTGTTGGCCATATCTTACAAATAATCAGTTAGTTACCAAATGATGGATTTCAGAAAGAGATCAGTTCAGTGACCACTCAAATATGAGAGTTTTGAAAATCAAGATGGATTTTCAGAAGCAGTGGTCTTTGAACCCCTGCTCTGATACCACTTGTTGGTCCTGAAAGAGGTATATAACAAGTGTATGGGGGGGGGAATACACTTGTATGCAATTCTTTTTCAACTTTGATCAAACCAGAGTTCAGCAAGATTGTCTTGGACAACTCTGCTGAAGAAGATTAACTCTTCTAAGATAATCAGACTACTAAGTACTATTGAGTACTTAGTTGAATAACTATCTAGGGGAGTTATGTGTGCGGAATAGTGGTCGGCCCTTTAAGTTTAGACTCCTTTAATTTCTGAAATCACTCAGTCAATGCAACACAGTCCAGTTAAGATTCAGGGAACTTGTCCAAATCAGTTTTGCACAGTCTTTGAGTATGTATCTTTGAGGGATCAGTTTTGTGTGCAGTGTTGAATGAATGTACGTGCTTGTAAAGTAAATCAACACAAGAGTTTATAGTGGTTCAGAGACTCAAGCTCCTACATCCACTTTCCCTGATTTAACAGGATAATTCCTTCACTCTTTGGAATTAACTTGTTTTATAGTGCCAAGGTGCACTTGATCAAGAACACCACTCCTTGGTGAATTGATCCCTAGGATGTCTAGAGTCCTAGTACCCTCTTCTCAACTCAGAACTGAACTGTTCTTCTCTCAACAGTCAGTTCCTACCACTTCTACTACTACAACCTTCTCACTTTCACTCTTGAAAGATATAAGGGTTGAAGTAAGGTTCCAACTAATGAGATATCCTTTACAATGGAGATCAGTGTATAAGGATAGGATATCTCTCTAAGCTTGTGTAAAGATATACAATTTGGTTCAGCTTAGATGAAGTGTTTGAAGACTAAGATAGTCTTTGAAAGCTTTGAAAGCACTCTAGCTTGTAAGAACTTTGAGCTTAGTTGGATTGTGTTGAGGTGCTTTTAAATGGTCTTCACACTTATGTATTTATAGACAAAATGGAGGATTTGCCCGTTGGAGAGGCAGCCCCAAATTGCTATAAATGTCTTCCTTGAGTTCTTCAAACTTGGAAGACAGATTCTTGATAGTGACATGTCTTCATTTGGGTAATAAACGGCTGTAACAGTTTTGTCTTCATTCTGTAGCACTTTTCCCAATGTTTGACTTCTTGTTAGGACTTGGACATGGCTTCTGAAGGTTGATCCAATGATAGGACAATATTCCTTATCATCTGGACAACTCTCCTTATCACTATCAGCAGTTTTGCCTTTCAGCATGGTTGGCTTGCTCTTCTTCAGATGACTTGGCTCTTTCCCTTTGTTTCTTTTGTGTATGGTCTTAGCTCATTCCTTTGAGGACCTTTAGGGATTGGTTGTCTCAATCTCTTCAGCATAGTTGATTTCAGCCTTTCAGAGCATTTGATCTTGATCAATTTAGCTGAGACAACTCCTCTGGACAACTCTCCTGATCAGTGTATTTAATCTTTTTGCATCAGAGCATTTTAGGCCTAGAGTAGACTTCTCTGGACAACTCTCCTGATGAACACCTTTGAGTAGTTTTGTCTTTTTGAGCTACGTAAGCTTGTACTTTCTTATGGCTAGCTTCTTTGGACAACTCTCCTGATCAGAGCTTTTATGAGTACTTTCTCTGGACAACTCTCCTGATAAGAGCATCTTCATTGGACTTGTCCTTTTGAGTTTTACAATCTTGTTTTTGTATAAGAGCATCTCCTTAGGACAACTCTCCTGATAAGAGCATTTTAGATTTCATAGACTGTCCTTACTCTTAAGTGATTGTTCCAGACTTTGAGCCTTGAGGGGACTTGATCTTGATCATCTTCAAAGTATAGGTTCCCCCTCAAATTGTGCATCTAATTGTCTAAGAGCTGCCTAACATTTCAGCTTCTCATCTAGCCTATAATCTATTTGTCTTAACATTTCTAGAACATATTCATTTATAAATTAGGCATGTCTCAGGGGGTTTTTGGTATTCAATCAAAACATAGCTCATTTTATTCCCAACAATTTCCCCCTTTTTGATGATGCCAAAACCTATACAACTTAAGCAAAAGTGACTTGTCTACACCTATTACATGTATCTTCAGAAGACATGACTGAGGTCAATATTCCTGAAAAAGTAATGTGTTAGTGTATTCACTGTTTTTGTTGCAAGTAGGTTTCAAGGATAGGCATAGAGAGATTTTCTGTATAAGTGTATCTTGATTCAAAAGTAGTTCAACTATCATTCATATAAGAGGTCATTACAGGCATGTTGATAGTTGAATTTAACATATCAGAGCATGAATCATCAACACTAAATACAATAGAGCATTATATTCTAAGCATATCAGAGCATAAACACAAAAATCAGAACACCATTCTTGTATCAGAGCAATCCATAATCAGATCAGAGCAACCAGTATTAACACATCAGCAAACTTGACCATATTTCAGCATAGTTGATCATTCAAGTAAGGTCAGAAGACTTAGCCATTTCAAAGATCATCCTCAGGAGGTGGCAGCATTCCATACTGTGCCCACACTCTTCTCTTCAGTGCCATGGCTTCTTGGTTGGTTCCCTTAGGTCCAAGAACCATCTTGTTCAGCTTGAGGATCTCAGTAAATTCCCTCAGAATTCTTGCTTGGTCAATCCATCCTTCAAGCTTTGGAGGCATGTATATGATTGGCTTGGGAGCTGTGAGTTCAAATCTTGCAATGTCAGCAGCTGCAAGTAGTTGTTGATACAACTCTCTGTAGTATTCTAACATGAACTCAGTGAAGGCAGAGTTTGCATCTCCTCCATTCCATCTGTCAATGACATAATAGTCATAGACAAACTCCCTTTTGGCTTCTTCCCATGTGTCATTCAGTTGAATTGGCACCCATTTATCCAAGTGTGGATATTTGGTGTCCATTGGGATTAGAAGCTGAGGCTTCATCTTGCTGTATGTTGCTCTTCTCCTTCTTGGTTTCTGAAAGTTTGCTCTTCTTTCATCTCTTGCTCTGTTGGCTTCTTCCATCAAGTCCATTTTCTCTTGGGCCCTCATCATGGCCAGTTTCTGTTGTGTTTCAGGGTCTTTGCCATACCCTTCATGAAACTGTTTTGATGGATCAAGAGCTAGGACTGTTGTCTTCTTCTTAGGTTCAGGTCCAAATCCTTCAGCAAATAACTCTTCAATGTCTTCAGGGGACTTGGTACCTTCAGCAGTTTTTCCAGTTTCAGAAGATTTGTCTTCTTCAGTAGATTTGGGCTTTTCAGCAGTTTTGGCTTTCTTTGATGTAGGCTCATCCTCATCAATTCTGAATTCAGGTGGAAGATCAAGGCTGCTAGGAAAGTCAGTGAATTTCTCAATTTGTCTCTTCTTCCCTTGGGCCTTCTTGATCTTTCCTCTGGTTTGGACACCTTCAGCATCTTTGTCCAAACCTGACACTTCACCACCTGGTCTTTGTTGTAGCCTTACTCTTTCCTCTTGAGCTGAGGCCATTGAGTTCTTCAATGCCAGTGCTAACTGCTCCTCTTCATCCAAATCTTCCAAGTTCAGCATTTCTGGCTCTTTTCCTTTTCCTTCAGGGACTTTGTCCTTCCCTTTCACTGGACTCCCTATCACCAAGGCACCTTTTGCTCTAGCTCTTTCCCTTTCCCCCTTTTTGGCAGCATCAAAGCACTGGGGCTTTAGGTCACTCATTGTTGAGGCCATCAGGGATTGGGCCTGGTTTAGGGACTTCATCTCCTCCAACAAATATACATTCTCATCATGTATATTCTGCATTCTATCACTGCTCAAGCTAAGGAAAGCTAGAACAGGCTTCATCTTTTGTTGGACAACCTCTTCCATGGCTGTTTTCAGAGATGCATCCAGTTTGGCTTTTAAGAGCTCAGTTAGGTTGGCCACTGCACCTTCAGCAATGTTGGCCAGCACTTCTTGGGAAAAATTTTCTGAGGCAGCTTTGACCATAGCTAGCCTTTGCTCTTCAGCTCTTCTCTTTTGTAGTGCTGTCTTCTTTCCAAGAGCTTGCTTGACAGTTAGCCTGAGAGCTTTGACATTAGCATTGTGATTGTCTCTCAGCAGCTTTTGCTCTTTCTTGACCTCCTCTGAGATGGCTTCCATGGTTGATTTGGCACTTTGAACTTCAGTGGAGATGGTTTGGAGACCAGATTCCACACCACTGATTCTTGCCTCAAGAGTTGGGAGCACAACATCTTCAGAGCCAGTGAGCCTCATTTCAACAGATGCTAGAGTCCTTCCTTGCTCATTCAATGCTCCTGAAGTTTCAGCATGAGCAGATTGAACTTGATGAGCCAAGGAGTCCAACTTCTCTGTTTGCATTCCAAGCAAGGCTTGAGCTGAGCCTGTGTCAACTTGGATAGGGGCATCTGTGAGGAACTCATCTGCAAAAATTTGGTCAAAAGAAATACCTGCAACATCAGACAAGTCAAACAGGTTAGGAAATAAGCACTCATCACCCTCAATTTCTTTTACATAAGACTCTGATACATCAGCAGTCTTCTTCTCATTTTCAACTTTTTCTTTTCTCCCTTCTGTAATAATGAGCTCACTCAAGGAATCAGGCCTCCTCTCATCAAGGGATTCTTGAAGTTCAGATTTGACTTCAAGAATAACCTGTCCTTCCTCACTTATTCCACCCTCATTTGGTGGTACACTCACTATCTTAGTGATGACTACCTCTCTTTCATCCTCAACTCCCTCTGATTTTTCACTTAATTTCTCCTTTTCAACTCCTTCACCTAATCCTGCAGCATCTCCACCTTCAACAAGGTTCAAAGATGGCAGTTGTGGGGAGATCACAGTGCTCATATCAGCAGCCACTGAGTCATCCTGAATGATTAAGGGCTGATCAGTGTCCAACTCTTCTGACACTGAATAGGCCTTAATCAAACTAGCCTCTAGTATAGGAACCTCAACATCTGTAGGCTGTGCCTTGGGTTCAGAAGAACCTTCATTGGCAGATGTATCTTTGGTTGTGTTACCACCCTTGGTCAACACCTCTGAAGTTACAGAGCCTTTCCTATGATAGGTTTTGGGAGGATTGGAAAGTCTATCTGATACAAAAGACTTGGGTTGAGAGTGTTCAGGGAGGTTGGCTTGAGGGGTTTCAGGAGGGTTGGGATTCGAAGGGTTTGAGGGATCATCAGGGGAATCATCACCATTAGAGCCACTGTCAGGGTGTTTGATTCCCTTGGCTTTTCTTTCTTTCTCCTCTTCAATCTTCTTGGCTACCAACTTTGCAAAAATTTCCTCATCAATGAGGAATCTTGTCTTTGAAACTCCAGCAAAGTGTAGCAATCTGTTCTCCTCTATTTGCCACCAGTTTGCACCTTTATCTTGGATGACTTGTGATATCTCCATCATAGATTTATCTTTTACATCAACAAGCATCCTCAAATCATGAAAGGCCTTCTGAATTCTTGGAAATTCAGCAAGTTGGGGATACAAACTGTCCACAGTAGCCTTGGCTCCTCCTCTGAGCATACTTTCAAAAGTATACTCCTCCTCATCTCCACTTGAATGGGGACTTTGGGTTATAGGGGAGTTGGCTCTGGGTACTCCTATTATGGGTTCAGGCAAATTAAGTTCAGGGATGTTGGCTTCAGAAGGGTTGGGCTCAAGTGAAGGTACTTCAGTTGCTTTAGAGAGCAATGAATCTGAAGGGGCTTTACTCAGGGGGGTTGGCTCATGAAGTGCATGCTCTAAGAGCTTTGAATAATTAAGCATGGATGAGTCAAGGGGAGACAGGAGTCTTGTCTCATCTACTGCTAAGTCAGCAAGCACATCTATGCCACTTCTTTGTTCATTCCCTTCAGGAGAATATCTCTTAGTGAGATTTACAGGGGTAATGGGTTGGTTGGAAGGGGTAACATGGGTTTCAGGGGAGTTGGGCTCAAGATACTGAATTTCAGGGAGGTTGGCTTCTATGGGTTGATCTTCAGGGACTTTGGATTCTGGAGTTCTAGAACCAGATGAATTGGTCCTTGACATGGATTTGGCCCTGCTTTCAGCTCTGCTCTCCCTTAGAGCCAATTGAAGAGACTTCTCTTCTTGCAGCTCCAACACCTTTTCAGTAGGTTTGGCCCTCCTCTTGCTGGCCCTGCTACTTCCACTTCCTTCCTTCTCAGGGACAACTTCCCTGACTCTCTTATCACCCTTAGACTTTTGTCTAGTCTCATTGTACTTTTGCCTGAGTTCTTCTGAATGATCAGATGGCACTTGTACACCTTCTCTAGCAACTTCTTCAATCTCAGCTGAAGCATCTGAATTTTCTTCTGAGATTATCTGAGCCATTTTTCTTGTCTTTACAGCCCTGGCTTTTGTTCTCTTTTTCATCTTAGGCTTCTCTTCCTCCTGTTCTTCAGCAGGTTTGGCCAGTAGCATCCTTCTTTTCTCAGTTTTCTTACTGAGCTTTCTGAACAGGATCTTTTGGGCTGGGAGGGGCTTTGCAAATGTCTGCATCTGGGAATAGTGGGAAAACCTCTCAATTAACAAGCTTGCCCTGGTGCAATACTTGATTTTCCCTTCTAGCACCACCTTGTTGTGGGCTTTCACCTTAAATTTAGCCTTCTCCTTCATCATCTCAGACATGATGAAGGTCCTCCAATTAAACTTGATGCCCTTATCACTGGCATCAATAATGGCAGCCATGATTCTGATCCTTGGCTGGCTAACTTGCTCTAAGCTTCCAGTGTTGCTTAAGAGGCTCTTAGCAACTACCTCAAACAGATTGAGAAACTCTGGCTTGAGAGTTTTCTTGTTTTGAGTTGAGGAGAGAGGGCCTGGAACTAATAACCACTCTTGGGCTATTTCCTCTTCATGTCCAGTGCCATATACTTCTGGATTCCTTCCCTCATAAGGCAATCCAAAGGCTCCTTCCAGATCTTCTGAGGAGAATCTAACTCTATGGAATCTCTCCTCTTCCTCTCCTTCAGCTGTGTAGGATAGCCTGGTTGATACTTCACCATCTTCAGGCTTGCCTCTCCACTTGAGGAAGGCAAATAATTCTGCCATATAGCTTTCCAAGCAAGAGCTTGGTCTTTCCTCCAAGAACTTTTGGAGACCAGCCCTTCTCAACCATCTTAGGGTTGGAATAATCTCAGGATCTTCACTTTCAAAAGAGATAACGGGCTCAAAGTGAAGATTGTTTTTGTTGCTTAGATAAGCAAAATCTAGGTCTAGATCCTTGTTGGAGAAATCAACAAGCATCTCAGGTCTAACCTTGGGGGCCATTGAAATTGCAGAGAAAGTTTGATGAAGAATGAGAGAGTTTGAAGAATTGTTGAGTTAGGGTTTCGAATACTTGGGGAAGAAGTGTTTGTGGGTATCTTAAGACTTGTGAATATTCTAAAAAGAATGTTTGTCAATGAGTTGGTAAGGACTTGATACAATTCAAAGGTGAACAAAAATGGAAATCCAAAATGGGCGGCTAGGATTGATTTCAGGGGAGTTGTCCATTTTTGATCCAATGGTCAAAAACCAATGTAACAGTGAAATAACTGTTTTATTCAAAACGTGGGAGGTTTTAAATGTTTGTTTAAGGCTGGGGATTTTTCGAGATAGATCATGTCCCAAAAAGTTTAATGCAAACAAGAGTTAAATCTTGGCATTTAATGCATGGAAAGTGACCTTTTGGGTGGGAGACAAATTAAATCCCAAAAAGGTGAAAACTGTATTTCAAAGGGACAGATTTCGAAATAGGTATTGATCACCAAAAATAGGTGCTTATCATACCAAGATTTGGTTTGATAGCTAGGACAACTTATCTGACCCTACATGGACAAGTGTCCTGAAGAAAGGTGGACAAAGGTCCTGAAAGTTAATGGACAAGTGTCCTGAAGAGGTAAGGTCAGGTTTCTGAATTTCAGTAGACTTGACCAAGTCTGCTGAAGTTTGATTTTGTTTCCCCCTTAATCAATGAGCTTCTTTGGACTTATTTGTCCAACTTCCCTGGATCAAGTAATCCCAACTCTGCTGATAGCTCCAGAAATCTTGCCTCTGCAAGTGACTTGGTTAATATATCAGCTTTTTGATGGTCTGTGTGAATTTTCACTAGCTTGATATCCTTCTTCTCCACATGATCTCTAATGAAGTGGTGCTTGATGTCCACATGCTTGCATCTTGTGTGCAAGACAGGATTTTGTGATATAGCAATGGCACTATTGTTGTCACAAAATATTGGCACTTCAGTAGAGTTGACCTTGTAGTCTCTTAGTTGTTGTCTTAACCATAGGATTTGAGCACAACAACTTCCAGCAGCAACATATTCAGCTTCAGTGGTGGAAGTGGCCACTGTGTTCTGCTTCTTGGAGAACCATGAAATAAGCTTGTTGCCCAAGAATTGACAAGTCCCTGAAGTGGACTTTCTGTCAATCCTACATCCTCCATAATCAGCATCTGAGTAGCCAGTTAGCTCAATATTGTCATCAGCAGGGTACCAAAGGCCTAGATTCTCAGTGCCTTTGAGGTATCTTAAGATCCTCTTTGCAGCCTCAAGGTGGCTTTTCTTAGGATTTGCTTGAAATCTTGCACAAACACCTACTGCAAATGTGATATCAGGTCTGCTGGCAGTGAGATAGAGGAGTGAACCAATGATTCCTCTATACTCAGTAGAGTTGGTTGGAATACCACTCTCATCAGGATCCATCTTCCAATTTGTGTTCATTGGGATCCTTACTGGCTTGCTAGTTGTACATCCAAACTTTTTGATCATTTCTCTGGTGTACTTAGCTTGGTTGATGAAGATTCCTTCTTCAGATTGCTTGACTTGTAGACCCAAAAAGAAGTTCATCAACCCCATCATTGACATCTCAAACTTGCTTTGCATGAGCTTGGAGAATTTCTCACACAGCTTCTCATTTGGGGATCCAAAAATTATGTCATCCACATAAATTTGGACAAGTAAGATGTCCTCTCCTTCAGAGATTCTGAAGAGAGTTCTGTCTACAGTTCCCTTGGTGAATCCATGATCCAAGAGGAATTGTGACAGTGTATCATACCAAGCCCTAGGGGCTTGTTTGAGTCCATATAGAGCTTTCTTGAGCCTATAAACTTGGTTTCCAACTTCAAAACCTGGTGGTTGCTCCACATAGACTTCTTCTTTCAAGACTCCATTCAGAAAAGCACTCTTGACATCCATTTGGTATACTTTGAACCTCTTGTGAGCTGCATAGGCTAGAAAGAGCCTTATTGCTTCTAGCCTTGCCACAGGTGCAAATGTCTCATCATAGTCAATGCCTTCATGTTGGCAGTACCCTTTTGCCACTAGTCTTGCTTTGTTTCTGACAATCACATCATTTTCATTCTTCTTGTTCTTGAACACCCACTTTGTTCCAATAACATCTTGATGTGAAGGTCTATCCACCAGCTCCCATACTTCATTTCTGGTGAATTGATTTAGTTCTTCCTGCATGGCTGTGATCCAATTGGCATCTTGAAGTGCTTCCTCAACATCACTTGGTTCTTGCTCTGACAGGAAACAACAGAAGAGAGCACTTTCACCATGGAATCTTCTTGTTTTGACTCCAATACTTGGATCACCAAGTATTAGATCAGTAGGATGGTCAGATAACCAAGTCCTTCTTTTTCTGATCTCTTCAGTAGAGTTGTCCTCTACTGAAGGTGAGTCATTTTGATCATAGAATTCAGGATAATTTAATGCAGGATCTAATTCAGGATCATAATCAGGGATGTTGTCCTCAATGTCAGGGACATTGGCATTTTCAACATTTTGAGTTCCCCCTTGATTATTTGACCCATTGACTACCTCAGCAGGAACTGCTTCTTCATTGGTAGTTGTTACCTGGATGTGAACTGGGATTGGTTCATTCAGTTCACCATTTCCATCTGTGGGATTTGTTTCAGGAAGGTTGCCTTCAGGATGGTTGTCCAGTATTGTGTGTTCAGGTAGATTGGATTGAACAACATCTATGAATTCAGTGTCTTTGTCTTTTATGCTTAATCTGGTTGTCCTCTGTGTGATTTCTTCAGGTTTCAAATGATCATTCCTGATCTCAAGGATAGACTCATCAAACACAACATGAGGTGTTTCTTCCACTACAAGGGTTTTCTTGTTGTAGACTCTGAAAGCTCTACTGATTTGAGAGTATCCAAGAAATACTCCCTCATCAGCTTTGCTATCAAAAGCTTTTAACTGTTCTTTCCCATTATTGTGAATGAAACATTTACAGCCAAATATATGAAAATATGACACTTTAGGCATTCTTCCTTTCCAGAGTTCATAGGGGGTTTTGCCTTGCCCCTTAGTGATCAAACATCTATTTTGAGTATGGCATGCAATGTTTATAGCTTCAGCCCAAAACCTCTTAGGTAACTTTGAGTCAGCAATTAGAGTTCTAGCAGCTTCTTTTAAAGTTCTATTCCTTCTTTCTGCAACTCCATTTTGTTGGGGAGTTCTAGCTGCTGAAGTTTCATGGGCTATTCCATTTGATGTGCAGTACTCATTGATGTATGAATTAATGAACTCAGTGCCTTTATCAGATCTTATCTTGATAATGCTAAGGCTTTTCTCATTTGACAATCTCTTGAGAAGTTCAGGTAGTTTGACTTGTGTTTCCTTCTTATTAAGGAGAAATACTACCCATGTGAACCTAGAGAAGTCATCTACTACCACTAATGTGTATTTTCTACCATTTATGCTTGAAGGGGTAATTGGTCCAAACAGATCCATATGTAGAAGTTCAAGTACCCTTTCAGTGGAGATGACTGGTTTTCCCTTAAATGAGGCTTTAATCTGTTTTCCTTCTTGACATGGCTTACACACATGTTCTTTAATGAAAACCTCATTAGGTAGTCCTTTAACTAATGCATTTCTAGCAAGTTTGTTCATAGATTTGAAGTTCAGGTGATTTAGCCTCTTGTGCCATAGCCAACTTTGTTCACTAGAGCTTTTAGCAATAAAACATGCAGCATCAGTAGACTTGTCCCAGTCTGCAAGATACACATTTCCCTTCCTAGTTCCAGTCAATAGAGTTTGTTGAGTTTTATCTTTAATTAGACACTTTCCACTTGAGAACTCAACATTAAAATCTTTATCACAGAATTGACTGATACTCAGGAGGTTATATTTGAGACCAGCTACATAAGATACATTGGTTACTTTGATGTTACCAATCATCAAAGTACCATAACCTTTTGTTGTTGCTTGTGAGCTGTCTCCAAAGGTGACATTTGGGCCTTCTTTTTCAATAAAATCAGAGAGGAGTTCCTTGTTTCCAGTCATGTGCCTTGAGCATCCACTGTCAAGGTACCATGCTGTCTTTTTGTTCATGCTCCTCTTCTTGTGGCCCAATGGTACCTGCAATTAGATAGGTTTAGGTACCCTTTGAGTTTTGGGTCCTGAGAGGTTAGCTGTACCTTTGGGAACCCAAACTTGCCTAATAACCCTGATTGATTCAAGGTGGCTAAGTTGATTTCCTATTGCATCAACATACACTGTCCTTCCCTTAAATGCCTTTGGGAAAGTATGTGTGAATGTGTTAACTCTGTAGATTTCAGAGGAGTTGTTCACTCTTCTGAATTTAAGAGTTCTTTGTGCAGCTTGTTGAAATCTTTGAGGAAAGATTTTCTTATGACCATTATCCTTTGGCATGAAGGGTTTTGGTTTTCTCATTTTATTTTGCCTTAGAGGATAGTTTTCCTTAGGTCTATTCAGCTGAGGCCTTCTCAGATGAGTTGGCCTAGGCTGATTATACCTTGGATAATTCCTCTGAACATTGTTCAGGAGAGTTGCCCTGCCATTGGGTCTACCCTGCTGACCAATATTCCTCTTGTGTTCAGGAGCTTTGGCCATTTCCTTAGGTTTTGGCCTATTCTCCTGAAACACTTGAGTAGGCATTTCATTTAATTTGCCCTTTCCTTTGTTCAGTGGCTGTATTACTTCATTTTCAGCTTGTTGTGCCACTGACTTAACAAAAATTCTCTTAGTGTTACTTGTGGATGCAACACTAAGACAAGGTGAAGATTCAAATGGATCAAAACCTAATCCACTTCTTTGAGCCATAGGTCTTTGATAACTTTGAATTTCCTCTATTGCTCTAGAAGATTTGTTCAAAGCAGACATCTTTAATTTCAGGCTCTCTTCACTTGATTTAAGAATATCATACTCATGTGAGAGATTTTCAAATTTGGCATTTAGAATTTTAAGTTCAAATTCTTTTCTCTTCTGAGAGAGAAGTTGATCATCAATCTCCTTTTGTTGGTCAACTATCCTGAGATTTGCTTCCTCAAGCTTTCTCAAGGCTTGTTGATACAACTCAGTAGACTTGACATCAACAGCTACCTCAGAGTTTTTAGAAAGTGCAATAGCCAATCTTTCATTTTCTTTCACACAATTATCATGAAATTCTTGTAATCTAGTGAAATCTTCCATCAACTTTCCCAAGGAAAGTTTCAGGTTAACCTCACTAGTGTTTTGTGAGATGAATGATGGTGAACTAGAAGTAGAGGATACCTCATCATCCTCAAGAGCCATGTTGCAAACATCATCATCATCATCACTGTTGGAGAATAGTCCATCAGAAGAGTTGAAGCTTTCAGCACTATCAGATTCTTCACCAGCCATCATGGCCTTTCTATTGGTGAACTTTCTGTCTCTTTTAGCTTGTCTCTCTCTTCTTTCTTTAGAGCTCAATTCAGGGCAGTCATATTGGAAGTGCCCTTTCTTTTTGCAGTTGTAACACAGATCTTCATCATCATCTTTCTTGGATTCATCTCTTCTCTTAGATGATGAGGGTTCAGCTCTACTGGATCTTCTCCTATCAGAGGACTTGTCCTCTTATCTTTTCTCTTCAGGCTTTTTGTCCTCAGCCTGATCTTCAGGGGAGTTGTATCTTCTCCTGAATTTGTTGTCTTGGTAGAATTTCTTGTATCTACCAAACCTTGTGTTGAGCTTGTCAAACCTTCTAGCCATCAAGGCTAGTTCTTCCTTCATTTCAGCCTTAGAGACTGACTTTGATGATCTGGGAGTGGGTTGCATTTCTGGTTCAGCAACTTTGGCTTTGAATGCCACTCCCTTGGTAGGATTTGAAGGTTCCTCAACAGGCTTTCTTCTATTGAGGTCAAACTCATATGCTTTAAGTTCTGAGAATATTTGTTGCATGGGCATAGTGGAGAGATCTTTGGTATTCTGCATCATCACAGCATAGACATCCCACTTTTGAGTGAGACTTCTCAAAATCTTTAATCCAACCTCTCTCTTGGTGTAGACCTTGCCCAATGAGTTTATTTCATTCATCACATCAGTGAATCTACCAGCAAATTTGTCAATGGACTCTTCAGTCTCCATTGAGAATTGTTCAAACTTCTGCACAGCAACTTGGAGCTTGTTCTCCTTGATTTTTTCAGTGCCCTCACACATTTCAGCAAGGGTATCCCAAATTTCTTTGGCTGTTGTGCAGTGGTAGACTCTTCCCATGATTGCATCTGGAATTGTTTGATAAAGGGTATTCATGGCAAGATACTTCAGATTATCTTTCCTCTTTTCATCAGCAGTGAAGTCATCCTCATCCTTGGGAATCAGTTCCCTTACATCAGCTTTTTGTGCATCTGTTACCCTGGGGTTAGTTTGAGTAAACACAAAAGGTCCTCTTGTGATTACTCTTAACATGTCTGTATGAAGAGATGCAAGATGAGCCCTCATTCTAATTTTCCAGAATTCATAATTGTCTATTGAAAACATGGGCAGTTTGTGATGAGAAATGTGATTGACTGGATTTGTGGCCATGTTGTCTAATCCTTGAACAGCAGGTGGAGGAACAGCATTGTTGTTGGCCATATCTTACAAATAATCAGTTAGTTACCAAATGATGGATTTCAGAAAGAGATCAGTTCAGTGACCACTCAAATATGAGAGTTTTGAAAATCAAGATGGATTTTCAGAAGCAGTGGTCTTTGAACCCCTGCTCTGATACCACTTGTTGGTCCTGAAAGGAGTATATAACAAGTGTATGGGGGGGGAATACACTTGTATGCAATTCTTTTTCAACTTTGATCAAACCAGAGTTCAGCAAGATTGTCTTGGACAACTCTGCTGAAGAAGATTAACTCTTCTAAGATAATCAGACTACTAAGTACTATTGAGTACTTAGTTGAATAACTATCTAGGGGAGTTATGTGTGCGGAATAGTGGTCGGCCCTTTAAGTTTAGACTCCTTTAATTTCTGAAATCACTCAGTCAATGCAACACAGTCCAGTTAAGATTCAGGGAACTTGTCCAAATCAGTTTTGCACAGTCTTTGAGTATGTATCTTTGAGGGATCAGTTTTGTGTGCAGTGTTGAATGAATGTACGTGCTTGTAAAGTAAATCAACACAAGAGTTTATAGTGGTTCAGAGACTCAAGCTCCTACATCCACTTTCCCTGATTTAACAGGATAATTCCTTCACTCTTTGGAATTAACTTGTTTTATAGTGCCAAGGTGCACTTGATCAAGAACACCACTCCTTGGTGAATTGATCCCTAGGATGTCTAGAGTCCTAGTACCCTCTTCTCAACTCAGAACTGAACTGTTCTTCTCTCAACAGTCAGTTCCTACCACTTCTACTACTACAACCTTCTCACTTTCACTCTTGAAAGATATAAGGGTTGAAGTAAGGTTCCAACTAATGAGATATCCTTTACAATGGAGATCAGTGTATAAGGATAGGATATCTCTCTAAGCTTGTGTAAAGATATACAATTTGGTTCAGCTTAGATGAAGTGTTTGAAGACTAAGATAGTCTTTGAAAGCTTTGAAAGCACTCTAGCTTGTAAGAACTTTGAGCTTAGTTGGATTGTGTTGAGGTGCTTTTAAATGGTCTTCACACTTATGTATTTATAGACAAAATGGAGGATTTGCCCGTTGGAGAGGCAGCCCCAAATTGCTATAAATGTCTTCCTTGAGTTCTTCAAACTTGGAAGACAGATTCTTGATAGTGACATGTCTTCATTTGGGTAATAAACGGCTGTAACAGTTTTGTCTTCATTCTGTAGCACTTTTCCCAATGTTTGACTTCTTGTTAGGACTTGGACATGGCTTCTGAAGGTTGATCCAATGATAGGACAATATTCCTTATCATCTGGACAACTCTCCTTATCACTATCAGCAGTTTTGCCTTTCAGCATGGTTGGCTTGCTCTTCTTCAGATGACTTGGCTCTTTCCCTTTGTTTCTTTTGTGTATGGTCTTAGCTCATTCCTTTGAGGACCTTTAGGGATTGGTTGTCTCAATCTCTTCAGCATAGTTGATTTCAGCCTTTCAGAGCATTTGATCTTGATCAATTTAGCTGAGACAACTCCTCTGGACAA
Organism: Galeopsis tetrahit; assembly: GCA_963675135.1. Taxonomy (NCBI): domain Eukaryota; kingdom Viridiplantae; phylum Streptophyta; class Magnoliopsida; order Lamiales; family Lamiaceae; genus Galeopsis; species Galeopsis tetrahit. Next base: position 94,765,050 of record OY776119.1, read on the forward strand.
CTCTCCTGATCAGTGTATTTAATCTTTTTGCATCAGAGCATTTTAGGCCTAGAGTAGACTTCTCTGGACAACTCTCCTGATGAACACCTTTGAGTAGTTTTGTCTTTTTGAGCTACGTAAGCTTGTACTTTCTTATGGCTAGCTTCTTTGGACAACTCTCCTGATCAGAGCTTTTATGAGTACTTTCTCTGGACAACTCTCCTGATAAGAGCATCTTCATTGGACTTGTCCTTTTGAGTTTTACAATCTTGTTTTTGTATAAGAGCATCTCCTTAGGACAACTCTCCTGATAAGAGCATTTTAGATTTCATAGACTGTCCTTACTCTTAAGTGATTGTTCCAGACTTTGAGCCTTGAGGGGACTTGATCTTGATCATCTTCAAAGTATAGGTTCCCCCTCAAATTGTGCATCTAATTGTCTAAGAGCTGCCTAACATTTCAGCTTCTCATCTAGCCTATAATCTATTTGTCTTAACATTTCTAGAACATATTCATTTATAAATTAGGCATGTCTCAGGGGGTTTTTGGTATTCAATCAAAACATAGCTCATTTTATTCCCAACAATTTCCCCCTTTTTGATGATGCCAAAACCTATACAACTTAAGCAAAAGTGACTTGTCTACACCTATTACATGTATCTTCAGAAGACATGACTGAGGTCAATATTCCTGAAAAAGTAATGTGTTAGTGTATTCACTGTTTTTGTTGCAAGTAGGTTTCAAGGATAGGCATAGAGAGATTTTCTGTATAAGTGTATCTTGATTCAAAAGTAGTTCAACTATCATTCATATAAGAGGTCATTACAGGCATGTTGATAGTTGAATTTAACATATCAGAGCATGAATCATCAACACTAAATACAATAGAGCATTATATTCTAAGCATATCAGAGCATAAACACAAAAATCAGAACACCATTCTTGTATCAGAGCAATCCATAATCAGATCAGAGCAACCAGTATTAACACATCAGCAAACTTGACCATATTTCAGCATAGTTGATCATTCAAGTAAGGTCAGAAGACTTAGCCATTTCAAAGATCATCCTCAGGAGGTGGCAGCATTCCATACTGTGCCCACACTCTTCTCTTCAGTGCCATGGCTTCTTGGTTGGTTCCCTTAGGTCCAAGAACCATCTTGTTCAGCTTGAGGATCTCAGTAAATTCCCTCAGAATTCTTGCTTGGTCAATCCATCCTTCAAGCTTTGGAGGCATGTATATGATTGGCTTGGGAGCTGTGAGTTCAAATCTTGCAATGTCAGCAGCTGCAAGTAGTTGTTGATACAACTCTCTGTAGTATTCTAACATGAACTCAGTGAAGGCAGAGTTTGCATCTCCTCCATTCCATCTGTCAATGACATAATAGTCATAGACAAACTCCCTTTTGGCTTCTTCCCATGTGTCATTCAGTTGAATTGGCACCCATTTATCCAAGTGTGGATATTTGGTGTCCATTGGGATTAGAAGCTGAGGCTTCATCTTGCTGTATGTTGCTCTTCTCCTTCTTGGTTTCTGAAAGTTTGCTCTTCTTTCATCTCTTGCTCTGTTGGCTTCTTCCATCAAGTCCATTTTCTCTTGGGCCCTCATCATGGCCAGTTTCTGTTGTGTTTCAGGGTCTTTGCCATACCCTTCATGAAACTGTTTTGATGGATCAAGAGCTAGGACTGTTGTCTTCTTCTTAGGTTCAGGTCCAAATCCTTCAGCAAATAACTCTTCAATGTCTTCAGGGGACTTGGTACCTTCAGCAGTTTTTCCAGTTTCAGAAGATTTGTCTTCTTCAGTAGATTTGGGCTTTTCAGCAGTTTTGGCTTTCTTTGATGTAGGCTCATCCTCATCAATTCTGAATTCAGGTGGAAGATCAAGGCTGCTAGGAAAGTCAGTGAATTTCTCAATTTGTCTCTTCTTCCCTTGGGCCTTCTTGATCTTTCCTCTGGTTTGGACACCTTCAGCATCTTTGTCCAAACCTGACACTTCACCACCTGGTCTTTGTTGTAGCCTTACTCTTTCCTCTTGAGCTGAGGCCATTGAGTTCTTCAATGCCAGTGCTAACTGCTCCTCTTCATCCAAATCTTCCAAGTTCAGCATTTCTGGCTCTTTTCCTTTTCCTTCAGGGACTTTGTCCTTCCCTTTCACTGGACTCCCTATCACCAAGGCACCTTTTGCTCTAGCTCTTTCCCTTTCCCCCTTTTTGGCAGCATCAAAGCACTGGGGCTTTAGGTCACTCATTGTTGAGGCCATCAGGGATTGGGCCTGGTTTAGGGACTTCATCTCCTCCAACAAATATACATTCTCATCATGTATATTCTGCATTCTATCACTGCTCAAGCTAAGGAAAGCTAGAACAGGCTTCATCTTTTGTTGGACAACCTCTTCCATGGCTGTTTTCAGAGATGCATCCAGTTTGGCTTTTAAGAGCTCAGTTAGGTTGGCCACTGCACCTTCAGCAATGTTGGCCAGCACTTCTTGGGAAAATTTTTCTGAGGCAGCTTTGACCATAGCTAGCCTTTGCTCTTCAGCTCTTCTCTTTTGTAGTGCTGTCTTCTTTCCAAGAGCTTGCTTGACAGTTAGCCTGAGAGCTTTGACATTAGCATTGTGATTGTCTCTCAGCAGCTTTTGCTCTTTCTTGACCTCCTCTGAGATGGCTTCCATGGTTGATTTGGCACTTTGAACTTCAGTGGAGATGGTTTGGAGACCAGATTCCACACCACTGATTCTTGCCTCAAGAGTTGGGAGCACAACATCTTCAGAGCCAGTGAGCCTCATTTCAACAGATGCTAGAGTCCTTCCTTGCTCATTCAATGCTCCTGAAGTTTCAGCATGAGCAGATTGAACTTGATGAGCCAAGGAGTCCAACTTCTCTGTTTGCATTCCAAGCAAGGCTTGAGCTGAGCCTGTGTCAACTTGGATAGGGGCATCTGTGAGGAACTCATCTGCAAAAATTTGGTCAAAAGAAATACCTGCAACATCAGACAAGTCAAACAGGTTAGGAAATAAGCACTCATCACCCTCAATTTCTTTTACATAAGACTCTGATACATCAGCAGTCTTCTTCTCATTTTCAACTTTTTCTTTTCTCCCTTCTGTAATAATGAGCTCACTCAAGGAATCAGGCCTCCTCTCATCAAGGGATTCTTGAAGTTCAGATTTGACTTCAAGAATAACCTGTCCTTCCTCACTTATTCCACCCTCATTTGGTGGTACACTCACTATCTTAGTGATGACTACCTCTCTTTCATCCTCAACTCCCTCTGATTTTTCACTTAATTTCTCCTTTTCAACTCCTTCACCTAATCCTGCAGCATCTCCACCTTCAACAAGGTTCAAAGATGGCAGTTGTGGGGAGATCACAGTGCTCATATCAGCAGCCACTGAGTCATCCTGAATGATTAAGGGCTGATCAGTGTCCAACTCTTCTGACACTGAATAGGCCTTAATCAAACTAGCCTCTAGTATAGGAACCTCAACATCTGTAGGCTGTGCCTTGGGTTCAGAAGAACCTTCATTGGCAGATGTATCTTTGGTTGTGTTACCACCCTTGGTCAACACCTCTGAAGTTACAGAGCCTTTCCTATGATAGGTTTTGGGAGGATTGGAAAGTCTATCTGATACAAAAGACTTGGGTTGAGAGTGTTCAGGGAGGTTGGCTTGAGGGGTTTCAGGAGGGTTGGGATTCGAAGGGTTTGAGGGATCATCAGGGGAATCATCACCATTAGAGCCACTGTCAGGGTGTTTGATTCCCTTGGCTTTTCTTTCTTTCTCCTCTTCAATCTTCTTGGCTACCAACTTTGCAAAAATTTCCTCATCAATGAGGAATCTTGTCTTTGAAACTCCAGCAAAGTGTAGCAATCTGTTCTCCTCTATTTGCCACCAGTTTGCACCTTTATCTTGGATGACTTGTGATATCTCCATCATAGATTTATCTTTTACATCAACAAGCATCCTCAAATCATGAAAGGCCTTCTGAATTCTTGGAAATTCAGCAAGTTGGGGATACAAACTGTCCACAGTAGCCTTGGCTCCTCCTCTGAGCATACTTTCAAAAGTATACTCCTCCTCATCTCCACTTGAATGGGGACTTTGGGTTATAGGGGAGTTGGCTCTGGGTACTCCTATTATGGGTTCAGGCAAATTAAGTTCAGGGATGTTGGCTTCAGAAGGGTTGGGCTCAAGTGAAGGTACTTCAGTTGCTTTAGAGAGCAATGAATCTGAAGGGGCTTTACTCAGGGGGGTTGGCTCATGAAGTGCATGCTCTAAGAGCTTTGAATAATTAAGCATGGATGAGTCAAGGGGAGACAGGAGTCTTGTCTCATCTACTGCTAAGTCAGCAAGCACATCTATGCCACTTCTTTGTTCATTCCCTTCAGGAGAATATCTCTTAGTGAGATTTACAGGGGTAATGGGTTGGTTGGAAGGGGTAACATGGGTTTCAGGGGAGTTGGGCTCAAGATACTGAATTTCAGGGAGGTTGGCTTCTATGGGTTGATCTTCAGGGACTTTGGATTCTGGAGTTCTAGAACCAGATGAATTGGTCCTTGACATGGATTTGGCCCTGCTTTCAGCTCTGCTCTCCCTTAGAGCCAATTGAAGAGACTTCTCTTCTTGCAGCTCCAACACCTTTTCAGTAGGTTTGGCCCTCCTCTTGCTGGCCCTGCTACTTCCACTTCCTTCCTTCTCAGGGACAACTTCCCTGACTCTCTTATCACCCTTAGACTTTTGTCTAGTCTCATTGTACTTTTGCCTGAGTTCTTCTGAATGATCAGATGGCACTTGTACACCTTCTCTAGCAACTTCTTCAATCTCAGCTGAAGCATCTGAATTTTCTTCTGAGATTATCTGAGCCATTTTTCTTGTCTTTACAGCCCTGGCTTTTGTTCTCTTTTTCATCTTAGGCTTCTCTTCCTCCTGTTCTTCAGCAGGTTTGGCCAGTAGCATCCTTCTTTTCTCAGTTTTCTTACTGAGCTTTCTGAACAGGATCTTTTGGGCTGGGAGGGGCTTTGCAAATGTCTGCATCTGGGAATAGTGGGAAAACCTCTCAATTAACAAGCTTGCCCTGGTGCAATACTTGATTTTCCCTTCTAGCACCACCTTGTTGTGGGCTTTCACCTTAAATTTAGCCTTCTCCTTCATCATCTCAGACATGATGAAGGTCCTCCAATTAAACTTGATGCCCTTATCACTGGCATCAATAATGGCAGCCATGATTCTGATCCTTGGCTGGCTAACTTGCTCTAAGCTTCCAGTGTTGCTTAAGAGGCTCTTAGCAACTACCTCAAACAGATTGAGAAACTCTGGCTTGAGAGTTTTCTTGTTTTGAGTTGAGGAGAGAGGGCCTGGAACTAATAACCACTCTTGGGCTATTTCCTCTTCATGTCCAGTGCCATATACTTCTGGATTCCTTCCCTCATAAGGCAATCCAAAGGCTCCTTCCAGATCTTCTGAGGAGAATCTAACTCTATGGAATCTCTCCTCTTCCTCTCCTTCAGCTGTGTAGGATAGCCTGGTTGATACTTCACCATCTTCAGGCTTGCCTCTCCACTTGAGGAAGGCAAATAATTCTGCCATATAGCTTTCCAAGCAAGAGCTTGGTCTTTCCTCCAAGAACTTTTGGAGACCAGCCCTTCTCAACCATCTTAGGGTTGGAATAATCTCAGGATCTTCACTTTCAAAAGAGATAACGGGCTCAAAGTGAAGATTGTTTTTGTTGCTTAGATAAGCAAAATCTAGGTCTAGATCCTTGTTGGAGAAATCAACAAGCATCTCAGGTCTAACCTTGGGGGCCATTGAAATTGCAGAGAAAGTTTGATGAAGAATGAGAGAGTTTGAAGAATTGTTGAGTTAGGGTTTCGAATACTTGGGGAAGAAGTGTTTGTGGGTATCTTAAGACTTGTGAATATTCTAAAAAGAATGTTTGTCAATGAGTTGGTAAGGACTTGATACAATTCAAAGGTGAACAAAAATGGAAATCCAAAATGGGCGGCTAGGATTGATTTCAGGGGAGTTGTCCATTTTTGATCCAATGGTCAAAAACCAATGTAACAGTGAAATAACTGTTTTATTCAAAACGTGGGAGGTTTTAAATGTTTGTTTAAGGCTGGGGATTTTTCGAGATAGATCATGTCCCAAAAAGTTTAATGCAAACAAGAGTTAAATCTTGGCATTTAATGCATGGAAAGTGACCTTTTGGGTGGGAGACAAATTAAATCCCAAAAAGGTGAAAACTGTATTTCAAAGGGACAGATTTCGAAATAGGTATTGATCACCAAAAATAGGTGCTTATCATACCAAGATTTGGTTTGATAGCTAGGACAACTTATCTGACCCTACATGGACAAGTGTCCTGAAGAAAGGTGGACAAAGGTCCTGAAAGTTAATGGACAAGTGTCCTGAAGAGGTAAGGTCAGGTTTCTGAATTTCAGTAGACTTGACCAAGTCTGCTGAAGTTTGATTTTGTTTCCCCCTTAATCAATGAGCTTCTTTGGACTTATTTGTCCAACTTCCCTGGATCAAGTAATCCCAACTCTGCTGATAGCTCCAGAAATCTTGCCTCTGCAAGTGACTTGGTTAATATATCAGCTTTTTGATGGTCTGTGTGAATTTTCACTAGCTTGATATCCTTCTTCTCCACATGATCTCTAATGAAGTGGTGCTTGATGTCCACATGCTTGCATCTTGTGTGCAAGACAGGATTTTGTGATATAGCAATGGCACTATTGTTGTCACAAAATATTGGCACTTCAGTAGAGTTGACCTTGTAGTCTCTTAGTTGTTGTCTTAACCATAGGATTTGAGCACAACAACTTCCAGCAGCAACATATTCAGCTTCAGTGGTGGAAGTGGCCACTGTGTTCTGCTTCTTGGAGAACCATGAAATAAGCTTGTTGCCCAAGAATTGACAAGTCCCTGAAGTGGACTTTCTGTCAATCCTACATCCTCCATAATCAGCATCTGAGTAGCCAGTTAGCTCAATATTGTCATCAGCAGGGTACCAAAGGCCTAGATTCTCAGTGCCTTTGAGGTATCTTAAGATCCTCTTTGCAGCCTCAAGGTGGCTTTTCTTAGGATTTGCTTGAAATCTTGCACAAACACCTACTGCAAATGTGATATCAGGTCTGCTGGCAGTGAGATAGAGGAGTGAACCAATGATTCCTCTATACTCAGTAGAGTTGGTTGGAATACCACTCTCATCAGGATCCATCTTCCAATTTGTGTTCATTGGGATCCTTACTGGCTTGCTAGTTGTACATCCAAACTTTTTGATCATTTCTCTGGTGTACTTAGCTTGGTTGATGAAGATTCCTTCTTCAGATTGCTTGACTTGTAGACCCAAAAAGAAGTTCATCAACCCCATCATTGACATCTCAAACTTGCTTTGCATGAGCTTGGAGAATTTCTCACACAGCTTCTCATTTGGGGATCCAAAAATTATGTCATCCACATAAATTTGGACAAGTAAGATGTCCTCTCCTTCAGAGATTCTGAAGAGAGTTCTGTCTACAGTTCCCTTGGTGAATCCATGATCCAAGAGGAATTGTGACAGTGTATCATACCAAGCCCTAGGGGCTTGTTTGAGTCCATATAGAGCTTTCTTGAGCCTATAAACTTGGTTTCCAACTTCAAAACCTGGTGGTTGCTCCACATAGACTTCTTCTTTCAAGACTCCATTCAGAAAAGCACTCTTGACATCCATTTGGTATACTTTGAACCTCTTGTGAGCTGCATAGGCTAGAAAGAGCCTTATTGCTTCTAGCCTTGCCACAGGTGCAAATGTCTCATCATAGTCAATGCCTTCATGTTGGCAGTACCCTTTTGCCACTAGTCTTGCTTTGTTTCTGACAATCACATCATTTTCATTCTTCTTGTTCTTGAACACCCACTTTGTTCCAATAACATCTTGATGTGAAGGTCTATCCACCAGCTCCCATACTTCATTTCTGGTGAATTGATTTAGTTCTTCCTGCATGGCTGTGATCCAATTGGCATCTTGAAGTGCTTCCTCAACATCACTTGGTTCTTGCTCTGACAGGAAACAACAGAAGAGAGCACTTTCACCATGGAATCTTCTTGTTTTGACTCCAATACTTGGATCACCAAGTATTAGATCAGTAGGATGGTCAGATAACCAAGTCCTTCTTTTTCTGATCTCTTCAGTAGAGTTGTCCTCTACTGAAGGTGAGTCATTTTGATCATAGAATTCAGGATAATTTAATGCAGGATCTAATTCAGGATCATAATCAGGGATGTTGTCCTCAATGTCAGGGACATTGGCATTTTCAACATTTTGAGTTCCCCCTTGATTATTTGACCCATTGACTACCTCAGCAGGAACTGCTTCTTCATTGGTAGTTGTTACCTGGATGTGAACTGGGATTGGTTCATTCAGTTCACCATTTCCATCTGTGGGATTTGTTTCAGGAAGGTTGCCTTCAGGATGGTTGTCCAGTATTGTGTGTTCAGGTAGATTGGATTGAACAACATCTATGAATTCAGTGTCTTTGTCTTTTATGCTTAATCTGGTTGTCCTCTGTGTGATTTCTTCAGGTTTCAAATGATCATTCCTGATCTCAAGGATAGACTCATCAAACACAACATGAGGTGTTTCTTCCACTACAAGGGTTTTCTTGTTGTAGACTCTGAAAGCTCTACTGATTTGAGAGTATCCAAGAAATACTCCCTCATCAGCTTTGCTATCAAAAGCTTTTAACTGTTCTTTCCCATTATTGTGAATGAAACATTTACAGCCAAATATATGAAAATATGACACTTTAGGCATTCTTCCTTTCCAGAGTTCATAGGAGGTTTTGCCTTGCCCCTTAGTGATCAAACATCTATTTTGAGTATGGCATGCAATGTTTATAGCTTCAGCCCAAAACCTCTTAGGTAACTTTGAGTCAGCAATTAGAGTTCTAGCAGCTTCTTTTAAAGTTCTATTCCTTCTTTCTGCAACTCCATTTTGTTGGGGAGTTCTAGCTGCTGAAGTTTCATGGGCTATTCCATTTGATGTGCAGTACTCATTGATGTATGAATTAATGAACTCAGTGCCTTTATCAGATCTTATCTTGATAATGCTAAGGCTTTTCTCATTTGACAATCTCTTGAGAAGTTCAGGTAGTTTGACTTGTGTTTCCTTCTTATTAAGGAGAAATACTACCCATGTGAACCTAGAGAAGTCATCTACTACCACTAATGTGTATTTTCTACCATTATCAAAAAGTGTAAGTCAGTAACTGAAAAGTGCATTACCAAAAAGTGTAAGTCAGTAACTGAAAAGTGCAACATGTACTAGGGTGCACAACATGCACTCGAGTTCATAGCAGACCAACCCTTGTTAAGGGAATATGATTTTGCTTAGACAGAATCTTTATTATTAAATAAAAAAAAGATCGAATATAAGGAATTGAAAATTTCCTTAAATCGAAAAATTACCTAATTTAATCAATGAATACTTTATACGGAAGATTTGAATTCTTAATAAGATACTCCGTATTTACTCGAGATTTTGTTGTGGGAATATGATTTTGTTTTATTAAAAAAAATTGAATCTTTATTATTTAATCTCAATAAATAAAAAAATTAATTCATTATATATTTAAACTCAATTCACAAACGTGAATTTTGAATTTGGGAAACTTACTCAAAAACTAGGGTTACGACTCTACGGCGCTGCGTTGAGACACTCCAGTCAACAATCGCCGGCCTGAGTCCCTGCGCTCGCAGCCACAGCCCTACGCCGCCATCCCTTCGCCGTCCACAGCCCACAGGTAAGTGTATAATTTGTTATCTGTATAGTAATTTACTAATTTAGTGCTTTCAGTAAAATTTAGTAAAGAATATTGTTGGTAAAAGGAGGAAAAATACTCAAAAGTTAACTATTTAAATATAATAAACATATACTTTATACTTTGTATGATTTTAAGCTGTAATTGTAATCTGTATAATTAATTAATTGTATTACTAATTTAGTAATTGTAATATGTAGAATTTATTGATTATAATGGATTTAGTTGTTGGATCTTTATTATCAATTATTTTGAATGGCAAAAACTTGTGTGAAACCGTCTCACTGATCTTTTTCTGTGGTCCTTTTAACCCATATTTCAAAATTTTGGGTAGGATAATCCAGATTTTTTTTCCAGATTTTAATTTGTAAAAAAAGTGATAATGTTTAAGTAAAAAGTGATAATGTTTTTAACAAAAGTGGTTATCACTTTTTACTTAAACACTATACTTTTTGCTAAAAAATTATCACTTTTTATAGGCAAATACTTATGTGTACCAGTTACATACATGTAACTGGCTATTTACAATCCATTTTTTAATAAGTCTACACTCCCTTCTTTTAAGCACTTATGTCTATAAGTTATATACATATAACTAAATCCAATTGTTTACATGGCTATTAGTTATTTACCTTCTTTTTTATTAATTTCACTCCCAATTTTTTTAAAAGAAAAGTATTATATTACCATTTTATCAATTAAATTAAAATACAATTCATTAAAATTATAATTATACACCGACCATCATCGAGTCACCAATGAATCATCACGAAGTCAAATATTATTCTATTTTTTAACTTTCAAAAAATAAATATAAAAACATAAAGAATATGAAAAAATATATAAAACTCAAAAATAAACTTATGAAAAATAAAATTGAGCTTTTTTTTTTTTCAAAAAATGACCAAGATTTAGGGAAAAAATACAAAAAAATCGAAAAAAAACTAAACTAAAAAAATTCAATTTTTTTTTTCTAATTTAGATATAAATGTATTAATATGACATGTTCACTTTCTAGCTTTAATCTGATTTATAATTATTAAGACTATTTTGTTATGTCTTCATTATTTCAACAATGATATCTGATTTGTTAAAAGTTTTTTAAAGTTATAGATTATTTTTTAAGACTAATTAATAAAATAATCTAATTGAAAAATAAAATTTATATTTAGGAACTTAAATGAGTGGAGAATTGGGGAAGAAACGAGCATAATTTTGTATTAGCTTTATTATTTTCTTTGTGGTCATCGTCGTGTTGATGCATTCATATGTTTATTGAGTGTGATTGTATTTATTAATTGAATTGTGTGTTCAATGTGATTCATTCTCACGTTTGTTCTTCTTACTAGTTAGTTAACATCAATATTTTAATATTGATGTATTAATTTGCATGGTATGCCCGAAATTATAAATGTGTTAAATTGTTTATTTTTTGTTAAATATAATATTAGTTTAAATACGATATAGTATAAGTACGCCTATGGTATAGTACTAGAGATTAATGTGGGTATATAAAAATATTATTTAATATATGAACTAATACTATATAATATGTGAATTAATACTATACTATATTTGAACTAGCATCATAGAGTATGTTAACTAATACTATACAATATGTGCATTGATACTATACTATATTTGAACTAGTACCATAGAGTACGTTAACTAATACTATAGAATATGTGAACTAATATTATACTATATTTGAATTAGTATCATAAAGTATGTGAACTCGAAATTCGAAAACATTAGAACTTGTACCAATATAAACTAATATTATACTGTATATGAACTAATACGTACATTACTGCATATTAACTAATGTTATACCATAATACTTATCAACGGTTATCATAACACTTATAAACTAAAAATTTTATTCTTAAAAAATTAAAATAAAGTGATTAAAAAATGAGAGTTCGAATGAAAAAATAATTAAATAATGTAAAACGAAGTGAAATTTGTAAGGAATGAAGTAAAATTTTAAAAGGATAAGGTGAAAATTATGCACCAATTGAACACTTTCCGCTAAAAGAGATGAGAGTTTTATTTTTTTTTTAATTATTATTATACTATTTAATACTTAAAAAAATTAATACTATTATTTTTAAAATTTTCTTATTATACTTTAAAATTTTAGAATAATTATTTGTGGCATAAAAAGAAAGTAAATGGAAAAATTATCAAACACAAATAATAATTAGGAAGAAAAATAATATTAAAAAATAATATTAAAAAAAGAAATGTAAATATCAATTTGAGTAAAATAAAAAAATAAAATTTTAAAAAATTAATAGAGTATTATTTTTTAATGATAAAATAAAATAAAAAATTGAAGTAAAATAAAAGTCCATGAAAAAATCTATGCGCTAAATTGATATTGTAAATGAATCATGTGTTATTGGATTTGATGTAGTAAATGAGTCATATGTTATTTGTAATGAGTTATTGAATTGAATATAACAGTTATTGGATTGGATATAGCAATTACATACATGTAACTGTTATACAAGAGTGCAACCCCTTTTTATATATATATGAGGGCCGTCTCACGGATCTCATTCTGTGAGACGGTCTCACCCAAGACTCGCCCATTTTGAATTGAACAACCTAAATTAATTAATCTAATTAATTCTTTGCATAATTAATTTTAATCAATCAATCTCATAAAATTAATCCAATATATTTAGTTTGTTGTGTTATCGTTGTATATATATAAACTGTAGATATATATAATCGTATTAATTATTTTATTGTGTGAAGTTTAATTTCTAATTTTATGAGTAATATTATAGTAAGGTCAAATTTGTTTTGTATTGTTTCATGTTTTGTTTTTTTGTGTGAATAATTAAGGTCGTGGTTTTCTTTTCTTGGAATATTCATTTACCTCCCTCTGTCTACCTATCATATATATATATATATATACTCTCTCCGTCCCGTGATTACTTGCACACTTTCTTTATTGCGACGTCCCAAAATTACCTGCATACTCTTAAAGTGGAAATACCCCATAAAATTAATAACCTCACAACATCATTTTATTTTCAAATTTGCCACTCATTTTTTCCATACATTTCACTTTACACATCATCAAATCCACTTTACACATCATCAAATTACCTAAAATACCCCTCCTTTATCTTACATCATCAACCACTAAATTCACCTTTTTTTAAACAACGTGCCGATCAAACTATGCAAGTAATTCCGGAATGGAGGGAGTATATATTATGTGTTGAATATGGAGTATATGTTTTGTTTTTAATTTGTTTAATGGGATATTTTTGCTTAAATTTATAATAATAGTACCTATTTGATTTGTTTAAATCAATCAGGTAGAGTATTATAATTAAATGGGAAGCAAAGGAAAGAGAGGTCCTCCGTTGTTTATGATACAACACGGTCCATTCAATGATCGTGAGCATTATTTATATAATCTATTGGAGAATCGATGGGATCATTCAACGATTTCGACATTGTGTGATCAAACTATTGTTCCTTGTAATTTTGGATGGTTTGCTTTGATGAATATTTTTACAGATGATTGTAGCCTTTGGAATCCAGAATCTAAAGAAATGATCCAACTTCCAGAACTTCCAGAATCAAACTTGCACCTCGAATGTGTGTTATCAAAGCCGCTCACTGAACCTGGTTGCTACCCACTGAACCTGGTTGCTACGTTTTGTTCAATGCTCTGTTCCAGCTAGCTTTTTGTGAAATTCGCAGTGATGAATTCGTGAAAATTCAAATGCCTATACCTATGACTATGGATAATAAACAAGAACAAGTTGATAAGGTATTGACATGGAGATTATTCCGTGGAGATATTTACGCTTTGATCTCAGTTGGATGTGAGAAGAGATTGGTGATGATTTCTTTTGTGGGTAAAACTAGTCTCGAGTTAAAGCCAATATTAAATCTTTCACCATTATTACAACTTTGGACACAAGATGTAACGTACTACTTGATTGATGATGATGAAGAAGATGAAATGTTGTTGGTGTGCAAGATGTGCCCGACCTATTACTTATATCACTATTATGATTTCAAAATATATTGAATTGATATCAACACACTAGACTATTGCGTGGAGTTACTAGATATAGGTGAACGAGCAATTTTCTTGTCAGTTATGGGCTATACATTTTGTCGCTCTTCCGTAGGCACTGGAATCAGACCAAAATCCATATACTTTATTAAAACAGGACGTGAAGTGGATTTCGAAATATATGCTTTGGATAAACAGGACGTGAAGTGGATTTCGAAATATATGCTTTGGATAAAAGGGGCACAATTAGCGAAGAGCTACTGGATCGAACATAATTTTTCCTTAACTTGATTATAGTACTTTTTTTTTTTAAATTATATATCCTAGTTCTATTTTATGGTCACAGAGAACTCAAATGTTAATTATAAGTTGAAGCAATACGCCAATGTTCAAATTTTTTAATAAGCTAGTTTTTTGCTGTTTTAATTTATACATTGTTAAATACTGTTAAAAAAATTAATCCGCAATAATAATTTTCTTTTATTTATATATTGTGTATTGATTCTAAATTTGTTTAGATTGAACTGAGTAAAATTTATTTTTATTTTTGGGAAAATATCACTTTTGGTCACATTCTTTGGATGACCAATTGACAATTGAGAGTAAGTACTAGGTGGTCTGAAAATTTGATACAACATTTAATCTTTAACTAAATATAATAGAAGTATTAATCATATATTTTACCACATTGGATACTGATACGTTGTCATGTAGCTACTGCTTTGCAAAGATTAAAAACATAAAAGACAGGCCTTCAATATTTGTGTTTTGGTTTTTTTTTGCATAGATAATTAACAAAAGTTTGAGGGAAAACGCCTCGAGATGGAATACCAAGCATACATCGATCTCATATGATGATGAAAGTTAAAAGACAAGTGTATAAACTGATATAAAAAAGAGTGAGTAAAAAATACATCATAATATTCTTTTTCACATAAAAAAGCTGATACCTATATTTCATCAAATTATGTAGGACTTAACAAAATGCAAGGTACAAAATGCATTTCATGAAGTCGTGTGCCGCACAATAAAATACACAAATAGTTTATCCTAGAATTTTTAGTTAAATCATAATGCAAGCCCATTTTAATAATTGCTTATACCATATTAACAAGTGACTCTATAAGATATAAAATGGAATATTTTATCAAACTTTTAAAGTATTCCCAATTAAAATAAATCTATGTGGCACCTAGTAAAAAGAACATTATTTAAATTTAATGTACATGAGTTATATCTCAATCAACAACTTCCATATACTTGAACAAAATAATGAGCAAGTAAAAAAGTAATTCACTTCCCAAATAATAAAAAATGAATGAAAATATTATAGAAAACTCACCACACACTTATGAAAATGACTGACTAGTGAATGTTAATGCCTCTAAATCATCGCTGGAGTCTGGAAAGATTAAATCGTCCATTTGCACACACGAGTGACACGACAAACACATTTTCACACATAAATGCAAATCACCATTTTTATTTCACAAAATGTACCCTTAAAGACAGAGACGGAACCACGTACCCATAGGTTGGGGGTGGCCCTAGTCCCCCTCAATTTTTTTTTTTTTTTACTATACATACATGTAAATCCTTCGTCCTACTATAAATTTCTCATTTATTTTGGGTGTTTTGATGAAATAATATGATAAAATGATAGATGGTGCGAGTGATGTGATTGCGATATGATAAAATAATAGATATAATACATGTAATGTGATTGAGAGAGGGGAAATAAAAAATACTCCCCGCCTATAAGTTTCTCATTTTACCATTTCGGTCTGTCCACCTATAAGCTTCTTATAACATATTTGATAAATACTTTTAATTTTTTATTCTTAAATTTCATTTTATATCTTATTTTTTTCTCTCTTTTCTTCTTCTATCAATCATATATTTAATCACTTTTCTTAATTTATGTGTCAAATAATAACAGAGAAGCTTATAGACGACGAAGGGAGCATTGACTTAATCTCAATTTATCTCAATAATACGACATCCTATTATAGTATATACTAAGAAAAAAATAGAAAAAAAATATGTATAAATTATCAATTGTTGACGATTTGGTGTGAGAGACCTATAAGTTTTTAGAACAAAATTATGTATTTTAAAATATTTAACTATGTATATAGATATATTTAGATTCAAATATAAAATGCCAAATTTTATTACTATCAAACATATATTAGTATTAAACTATATTAATTGATCCCCTAACTCAAAATCCTAGTTTCGTCCATGCTTAAATAGTTTTACAATGACATAGTAAAAAAAAATTGTAGCATGCAGCTAGACAGTAATATTTTCAATACAATTAAAAAAAAAATCAAAAAATTCCATTAACCAATAATCTGAGCTTCCCATTAATTGGGAGTATGGTGATGAAGAAACATGCATCAAATAGGATAGTAAGTAACCAAAATATCCCCTGTCAAAAAAAAAAAAAACCAAAATAGGGTAAACACGATTTTTAAATTAATGGCATATGATATGAGATATCAATGGACATGATGACAATTTAATCATCACAAACGTAAAAGCAAACCATAAAACCATGACCTTTCAGTTTCAAAATGAGAAATGTAAAAAATCAAAATCCTAGTGCCAAACACCGGAGATACATCATTCTCAGACTATATTTATTAGTGATACTACTGCAACCTAACCCTTTAATATTATATTAATTTTTTTCTTATTCATATATACAATTTACAATCCAACCTAATTTTAACTTTATCATACTTTATCAGTGACACTAATACAACAAAAAAATAATTATTATTTTTTAAATACATATTAATTATTAATTTTTACTATATTTTAATGTGTAAATTGGTATATAAAAATAAGTTGATATTCTAAATTTGTAATTATAATATGAATTTTTTTTATCACACACTTAAAATAAATAATGAACTCAATAACAAAATTAAAATTACAAGATTTAAAAATACTAAATTGAAAAGCAATAATAAGATTCATAATTTGGATAATCTTGAGAGTTTGAAAAATTTTAAGAGTTTGAAAAAAAATTGGGATAATTTGGATCCATAATAGTAAGTGCTAGAAATATTAGAAGATAAAAGAGAGAATTTTAGTTTGTGTTTTAAAATAACTCAATATTGAATTCTATTTATAGAGAAAAAAATTACAAATTTTGATATATATATATATATATGATGTGCCAAAATTTGCACGAGAGGATTGAGTGTCCTCTAAATTGGATATCCTGTTCTTCGAACACGTATAATCACTCCAAATAAGTTGCCTTCAATGAAATCTCCAAGAACCTGCAAAGAACACGCCGGAGGGAGGTCCGGCGCGGACACTCCGATGCCTAAGTCAGTATAGGGCTTATCAATATCTCATAAGGATCTCGAGATCCACAATTTATCAAGAATCGGCTCTTTAAGAATATCAGAAATGTGTATTATATTCAGTATATTAAGTTTTGTCAAGTCAGAATGTCTAACCTGGAAATCTCCTTGAATTTACCTATTTATAGAGATACCTTCTAGAGAGGAAGTCAAGCCTTCCTCTTATTTCGGAGCTGCCCATAAGACTCGGCCCTGCTGAGTGGACGAAGTCCTCTTTTCTCTCCACTCCCTGAAGACTCGGTGCCACTCTCCCTAGTGGACTCTTTCCACTACAATGAAGGAGAGAAGAATCTTTCTTTGGTCAATCTTAGTCCGATTCTTGCGGAGTTCTCCTATATTCTCGGTCTACCAATTCATATCAAGATCGAGTCCTCCAAATAAGTCTCTCCCAGAGGGGCTCCAGGAGCTCCCTCTGGAGGGACTTCCAGAAGGGATTCTTTATCCAGAGCCCCTTCCACAATCCCATATCTTCTCTTTTATCTTATCCTTCATACACGTGTCGACTTCTTATCGGATGACATTTTTAGGCCGCATCATCTACTCCCCCCTACTCTCGTAAAAGGGGTATATCTTTTGTGAGAGTAGAAAATTCCAGTGAGCCTAGTACAGAGGCGTTTCTGGAGAGACGTGTATTATTCTTGCTTCGGAGAGGAGTTTCAAAAGTGCTCCCCTTCGGAGATTTTTCCCGCCTTGGCCGCCTGTAATTTGGCAATGGCCTGACTCTTGGTTTCATAACCTTTAAAGAATTTTCTCAAGAACTTTAGGGAATCTCTCCCCCTTTCACGGAATCACCTCTGGTTTCAGGTGGCTCGAGGAGGTTTTCCTTGACTTTAGCGAAATTTCTAAGTATCCATCTTGGGTCTTGGTTATGGGGGGATGCTCCCCAGTTCTCCTTGGCCTCTGAGCCTCTACTTGACTCTTACTTTCGTTTAAAAGATTTTGATTCATAAAATCTTCTCATTTCATTGATTAACCCTTTTGGGTTTCACACATGGTGAGGGCTCTCTGGAGCTCTTCGGCCTCTAGGCCTCTGAGTGTTTCTCA
Source organism: Galeopsis tetrahit (assembly GCA_963675135.1). Taxonomy (NCBI): domain Eukaryota; kingdom Viridiplantae; phylum Streptophyta; class Magnoliopsida; order Lamiales; family Lamiaceae; genus Galeopsis; species Galeopsis tetrahit. Next base: position 94,783,304 of record OY776119.1, read on the forward strand.
CTCTCGTTCTTAAAAGATTTTGATTCATAAAATCTTCTCATTTCATTGACTAACCCTTTTGGGTTTCAAGCATGGTGAGAGCTCTCTGGAGCTCCTCGGCCTCTAGGCCTCTAAGTGTTCCTACTCTTATTCTTAAAAGATTTTAATTCAAAAAATCTTCTCATTTCATTGATTAACCCTTTTGGGTCTCGAATATTGTGAGGGCTCTCTGGAGCACCTCGGCCTCTAGGCCTCTGAGTGTTTCTCACTCTTAATTCAAGGTGTTGATCATATCAAGACCTTTCAAGTTCAAGTAATCCGCTTGGATTTAGAGTAGGGTGAGGAACTTTCTAGCTTCCCTCGACCTCGTGGCCTTTAATTGTTTCTCACTTTTGAATTCTCATATCTCATATATGCTCAGTGATCTACAGATCCTTCATCATTTCATCACTCCTAATTTTCAAACTTAGCCATCCGGCTACTCAGTGTGGTTATCCCTCACGCGTTTCAGAATGCTCAAAGTATGCTTATGAATCATATCTTAAATTGTTAGGAAATATGTGCTCATACAAGTTTCCAAAAATCTCCAAATGTTTTCATCACATCTCATAAAATCTTCAAATATTCATCAAAGATAAACATACCTTTTAACATAATTTAGAAAAAAATAGACTCATCACTAATCAAAAACACGTTCTTAACCATGCCTAAATTCTCAATCATTCTCTCGATTCAATCACGAAATTCTCCTAAGTAATTACCTTAGCATTTCTCAAATCAATCATTTCTGAAGCTTTAGCAAATGCTCATATGCTTCGAGGTTTTATGCTCTAAACAACTACGTCTAGGTAACTCATATCATTTTACAAAGTAAAATCTAAAGTAAAAAAGTAAAATATACACTTTTCACTTACGTGGCTTCATATCAGCATCTCGGAGGTAGTAGGCCTAGACCCTTCATCCCCCCTTTAAGCATCGAAGTGTAAGGCATTTGCAAGGTCCGTCATCATGCTCGTCTCCGAATATCGCATCTCAACACCCTAGATGATCTTAATCACCTAATAGATCGACTCTTGGGTATATCCTTCTTTACAGTAGCCTTGTAGCCCTCATGACTACCTGCTCATCCTTCATGGGTTTCTTTTATCACGTAATCTCCTTCGGGAGACATCTTAGATAGGGATGGGTCAACGATCGTTTGTATAATTGGCCACCCAAGATGTAGTATCTTAACCGCAAAGCTCGAGCTTCTCCAGAAGTTGCGGGGGCTGGTCCTTTATTCAGCTCTTCTCAACTTTTGAATATCAAATTTCAGCACCCTAGGGAGGGTTTGGTCAGCTTCAGCAGCTAGGCTCGGTGGAGCTTCAATCATACAAGCTTAATCTGAAATCTGAAGTCACATCTAGAATATCGAGGCATGTCAATCATACAAAATTCATAGATAAGTATGTTAGCCCCACATTCTGAAGTCACGAATCATTATTAGTCCTTAGTCATGGATTCTAGAGCATATAGTAACCACATAAACTCAACGTGCTACTCATGCTCTCTAGTATCTCAAGTCAATTTTCAAATTTTAACATCACATCTAGAGCGTCTAGACATAATAATCACGTAAAAGTAGGAGGGTCGTACTTGATTTAGGGAAAACAAAGTATGATACGCATATCAATCTCATAATGACATACTTATAACAATATCGAATCAACGAATATCATAGCTTATTCATGTCACACTCATCATGACATACTCATTATAAAATCACGTTAGCATAAAAGATCTAACATTTTTTAGCTTTATCAAATTTTGTACTAACCGGTGGTATCGATATACTCGTTATTTGGGGATCAGCACCATAGCAGGCTAAATATCATAATCCAGCTACTCGTTTGGTTCTCCATAGTTTTCTGCTCTTTCGGGCTCCTCCAGGACATCTAGGTTCTCCAGGTTTACTTGTATATCAATCCCGAATTGATCCTGTAAAGATACACCAAAAAAGGGGCCTCCCACACAGGCTCTCAAATGCTCAGATAAGCTCCATAAGCCTCAATTATATAATTTAAATATGAAATAAGGGAATTTCAGACCTGGATGATCTCCAGCAACCTCCAAGACCTCTGTAGGTTCCAATCTCAGTTGGGTATATTTCTAAAACGTCCCTCGAGGCCCAGATCGGGATCCTCCCGCAGCATTGCGGTTTCCTGTTCCTCCGGAGTTTCGGGGAGCTTCTGGGCTGGACCTCCTTGCTGTAGATTCTCTCTTCCTCTCTCCACTAGCTGGTTTCACCTCCAGCCTCTTGGCTTGCCTCACCTCTTCGAGGGTGAGATACTTTTCAGCTCTGAAGATTCTTAAGTTCTCTACCCGCTTCAGGTAATCAATCATCCTCTCACCCACTCTAGTTTTCGGACTTATCGTTTTGTCTGTTTAGGGCTATTGGCCTTGATCTCAGGGACCTAAATAGGCTCAATCTTCACTTTCCATTTCCGAGTTTATCCCGAAATCCTCCAGGACTTGGATAGAATCAACCTATAATCTGAAATCTTCTGAACCTATCCAGAGATCCTCCAGAGCTTGGATAGACTTAATCTGTAATCTGAAATCTTCTGAACCTACCCAGAGGTCCTCTAGAACTTGGGTAGACTTAATCTACAATCTGAAATCTTCTGAACCTATCCAGAGATGCTCCAGAGCTTGGATAGACTTAATCTGTAATCTGAAATCTTCTGAACCTACCCAGAGGTCCTCCAGAACTTGGGTAGACTTAATCTACAATCTGAAATCTTCTGAACCTATCCAGAGATCCTCCAGAGCTTGGATAGACTTAATCTATAATCTGAAATCTTCTGAACCTACCCAGAGGTCCTCCAGAACTTGGGTAGACTTAATCTACAATCTGAAATCTTCTGAACCTATCCAGAGGTCCTCCAGAACTTGGATAGGTTCGGTCTGTAATATGAAATTATATCTAAAATATGGAAACATGTTAATCGTGTGCAAAATCATAATCATCATCCGCGTCTAATCATTAATCATCATCAACGTCTAATCGTTAATTCTACCACATAAAGTAATCAAAAGACTCAACATGTGAATTGCTTACCCATGCTTCTACGATTTCAAGTAATTCTCAATTCTAAGATTGTTTCTAGAGTATCAATCATGTAGCTTAGGAGAATCATGCTTAATTCATTGGAAAAGTTTGTGTCATATATGTCAATATCATTAAAATATGCTTATAGCAATATCAAATTATTATAAAAGATCTAATACTTTAGACTCTATCAAACACATGTACTAACCTGTAGTACCAATGCATTTATCATATCTCTGCTTCGTACTCCCACGTTTAGATTTTGGACCTCGAGGCCCTAAATACTCTTCCTCATACCTCCAAGTTCTGATTCTGGACCTCGGGGTCCTGAATACTCTGCCTCGTACCTCCAAATTCTGATTCTGGACCTCGGGGTCCTGAATACTCTGCCTCGTACCTCCAGATGGATTACTATCTCTTGGTGACCCGGAGGTCTGAGAGACCTCTGGATTGGAACGTCTGGAGGGGCCCTCTCTTCTTCTCTCTTGATCTGGCGGCCTAGTCTCCAATCTCTTGGCTTTTCGAACCTCCTCCAGGGTGAGGTACTTCTCTGCTCTATGTAGCAACTCATCAAAGTTCTTAATCGGCTTCTTAGCTAGGGAGGAGAAGAAGTCTCCATCCCTTAATCCGTTAGTAAGAGCGTTGATCTTCACCTCCGGAGAGGCTGTAGGGACCTCCAGAGCTGCCTGATTGAATCTCCGGAGAAAAGCTCTTAAACTTTCGTTCTCCCCCTGCCTCAGATTGAAGAGGGTCAAAGTGGCCCGCGGCTGCCTCCGAGCACTTGCAAATTGATGGAGAAATAACTCACTGAATTCCTCCCAGGATCGGATTGTATTGGGTTCCAATTGAGTGAACCACTGCTGTGCCGCTTTTGTTAGGGTGGTCAGGAACACCCTGCACTTGATTCCCTCTCCGTAGCGGTGTAATAACGCGGCGTTCTCGAACCTTATTAGGTGTTCACAGGGGTTTGCCGTACCATCGTACTCAAAATTGAGGGGCTTAAAATTGAATGGTAGTTCATCTTGTAATATGTTAGGAGAGAACTGACATCCAGAAACATAAGAGGATCTACTCGCTCGATTATTCATTTGTTTTCTCATATCTCTCATCTCCTTCTATAGGGCTAGTATTTGGTCGCTAACTGGCCCTCCGTAGGTATCGTCGGTGCTTTCTTCTGCTTCAGGGAGCTCTGTCTCTCGGGGTGCCAAATCTGCATTCCTTCTTGTATTCCGAAGGGGAATGCTTCTTTCCGCTCGGGAGGGCACCTTATCGTCTTCTTCTGCCCGCATCCCCATTTCTTTGGACAGCACTTGGGAGGCTCCAGGTGCCTCTTCCTGGGGTCTCGGGGTAGGTATCTCCAGATTCCCTGGTGCAGCTCTGAAAACTCGATCTCTTTGAGCCGCGAAGGCTCTCTCTACAGCTTGCTTGATGAGGGCATTCAATTGATCGGAAGAGGTCAGGAGTGGCCCTAAATCTGGAATATCCTCTCGCTGAGGATCCGCGGTCTGGGACTCTGGGGCTTCAATGTTCCCTGTGGTTCCCTCTTCGATTGGGAGGGGATGGTTTTCCTCTCCCAAGCCTGTATTAGGCGTCACTGGTGGATTTGCTCCAGAAGGGGTATGAACTGGATCCTTCCCTCGGCCTCCCCTCGGTGAAGGATCAGTTGGCAAAGGGGAATTTTCCCCTGGAAGATTCTTCTTTTCTGAAGTAGATGTTTTATTTCCACCACCCATTTGCTCGAACGGATAGAAATTCGTGAGAAAATCTTTCAACTCTTTCCCACAGACGGCGCCAGTTGATGTGCCAAAATTTGCACGAGAGGATTGAGTGTCCTCTAAATTGGATATCCTGTTCTTCGAACACGTATAATCACTCCAAATAAGCTGCCTTCAATGAAATCTCCAAGAACCTGCAAAGAACACGCCGGAGGGAGGTCCGACGCGGACACTCCGATGCCTAAGTCAGTATAGGGCTTATCAATATCTCATAAGGATCTCGAGATCCACAATTTATCAAGAATCGGCTCTTTAAGAATATCAGAAATGTGTATTATATTCAGTATATTAAGTTTTGTCAAGTCAGAATGTCTAACCTGGAAATCTCCTTGAATTTACCTATTTATAGAGATACCTTCTGGAGAGGAAGTCAAGCCTTCCTCTTATTTCGGAGCTGCCCATAAGACTCGGCCCTGCTGAGTGGACGAAGTCCTCTTTTCTCTCCACTCACTGAAGACTCGGTGCCACTCTCCCTAGTGGACTCTTTCCACTACAATGAAGGAGAGAAGAATCTTTCTTTGGTCAATCTTAGTCCGATTCTTGCGGAGTTCTCCTATATTCTCGGTCTACCAATTCATATCAAGATCGAGTCCTCCAAATAAGTCTCTCCCAGAGGGGCTCCAGGAGCTCCCTCTGGAGGGACTTCCAGAAGGGATTCTTTATCCAGAGCCCCTTCCACAATCCCATATCTTCTCTTTTATCTTATCCTTCATACACGTGTCGACTTCTTATCGGATGACATTTTTAGGCCGCATCAATATATATTTAATATATAATATCTTTAATATAAACAAATATAATTATATCACACAAAAAATTAAAGCACCCAATAGAAACGTGACACGTGTCACATTATCCAGTCATAAAAAACTCCTTGACATTGGGTCTGTCAACTGTCCAATGTCATGCAAAGGTTGAGCATTTATTATTATTTTAATACTCCTTCCGTCACACAAAGATAGTCACATTTGACTTTATACACAGATTAAGAAAAATCAATAAATGTAGTTAAGTTTAGCTAATGTGTCAATTTTGTCCTTGAAATCTCATACTCCAAAATCTGCTAAGCATTAATTACTCTTATTAATTAGGGGTAAAATTGACAATAAAACATTTAATACTAAAGTAAAAGAGGAAATGTGGCTATAATTTGAAATATCCAAAAAAAGAATATGTGACTATTTTTGTGGGAAGGAGGGAGTATTAAATTGTTTTTCATCTAGTTATGATATTTACACCAATATTTTAAAGATTATTGATGACTTCTTGTTCGAGGTTTTGTAATGTTAGACAATTTGCAAGATATTTTAATATAAAATGTGAGAAATATTGTTTATATGTATATAAATTTTGAAATTGTGTGTATGTATACTGATGTGCCAAAAATTGCACGGATGGATTGGATACCCTCGAAGCCGGATATCTGAATTCCCGAACGTGTATGAGCAATCCAAGTATGCCACTGCCTTCAATAAGATCCTCTAGAACCTGCAAAGAACACGCCGGAGGGGGGTCCGGCGCGGACACTCCGATGCCTAAGTTAGTATAAGGCTTTCAATGTATCTTAGGGACTTCAAAGTCCTCGATTTATCAAGTTCAGTTGTCAAAGAATCTCGCCGTGTATGATAAGCAAATGTAATTCGTATTGTATAAAATAAAGAGTCTAACCCGAAAATATACCTTGCTTTACCTATTTATAGAGGACTTCCTCTTAAGAGGAAGTTAGAGTCTCCTCTTATCTCGGAGCTGCTCCTTGGACTTAGCCCTGCTGAGTTGACAAAGTCCCTAATTCTTCCACTCCCTGAAGAACCGGAAACCCTCCTTCCTAGTGGACTTCATCCACTAAGATAAAGGAGGAAGAAGTCTTTCTTCCACCAAGCCAGGACCGATAATGGCGGAGTTCCCCTATATTTACGGTCCACGAGTTCATATCAAGACTAATTCTTCCTGATGCTTCTCTCCGGGTGGAGCTCCTTCTAGAGGGACCTCCAGAAGAGATTCTTTATCCAGAGAGTATTCCACAATCCAATACTTCCACTTTTATCCTATCCTCTATACACGTGTCGACTTCTTATCGGATGACATTTTTAGGCCGCATCATCTACTCCCCCCTACTCTCGTAAAAGGGGTATATCTTTTGTGAGAGTAGAAAATTCCAATGAGTCTGGTACAGAGGCGTTTCTGGAGAGACGTGTATTATTCCTGCTTTGGAGAGAAAATTTTAAAAAAAGCCCTTCTTCGAAGGTTTTTCCCGCCTCTAGCCTTGAAAATGTTTCGGCTTCCGCGCTTGGGCCCCACGCAGTCGCCTTTTTCTCTCTCTTGTTGACTTCCCGAGGAAAAACCTCGATTCTACCCCATCTACCCCCTCTTCTCTCATTCACTCCACGCAACCTTTTTCTTTTCCTTTCTGCAAATCTCAATCTCTCGAAAGTTCACTTGTTGTCTCTACTACTCTTCTCAGGCGTTTTTTCCTCCCGAGTCTCGCCGTCGCCGGTCGCCCCGACTGACTTCGTAGTTCTCCCCATCAAGGTAACCTAGCTTTCTTCTTCTCTTTCATTAACACTATTTGGTAAATGTCTCGCCCTTCTTCTCCGCTTAAATCTTCTGGCCGAAACCATTTTGAATCCAACCCGCTCCCGATGGGGAGCCTTGAAAATAGGATTTCCACCTCCTCTTTACTCACTCATACTCACTTAGCCAGCCTCATCCAAGCCCAGGTTTTCCCGCCGGAGTACACTCTCCAAATCTCCCGCTCAGACGAACGCCCTGATTCTCCTGAATCTCGAACCGTAGCTTTTTTCGAAGCTCAAATTAGGGAAGGTCTTCGATTCCCGGTTCACCCCTATTTGGCCGCCATATCTACTCGCATGCAGATTCCTCTTAATCAATTCACTCCGAATGCCCTCCGTACTATGATAGGGTTTTTCATTTTAGTGAAGGGAAATGGCGGTGAGCCTTCCGCCGAACTATTTCTGAGCCAACATTCTTGTAAATTGAACGATGGCTTCTTCTATGTATCTGGTAGAAGATCTCGTGTCTGCAAGTTCATGACAAAACTCCATGAAGAAGAGTCATCTTGGAGAGATTATTATCTTTTCGTTACTAACCCCACCGATTGGCCGTTCCCCCATGAAAACTGGATATATCATAACCCGGGAATACCTCCTCCTCCCCTAAAAGCTTATTCTGCTTCAGACTACGCCATTATGACTAGTCTCAATACTCATGTCCATCAACATGATTTTTTCGATGTTCTCGGTATCTGCAAAAATCCTCGCATCCTCTCCCACTTTGGCTTCTGTCCTCAAGATTTACCTTTAGAACCTCGAGATGGTAAAAAATTCCCTGTTTTCGCATTTCATTTCTTGCATGTTGTTACTTTTCTAAGTTCTGAAAATCTTCTTGGTTATTTGCAGCAATGAGTTGGTTAACTCATATCTCGCGGGATGCCCCTGCTCTCGGAATAGTAAAGGCCCCTGTATTGACTGCTCCTGAAGATCCTCCAAAGGCTCCTCAATCTCCTGCTCTAGAAAGCTCAGCAAAGACCTCGGCTCCAGAGAGTCCTTCAAAGATTCCTCATCTCCCAAGCTCTTGTGCCCAAGTCCCCGTTTCTGTTGCCAGGAGGACTCGTTCAGCTACCAATGCCTTCTTCTCTGACTGCGGCACTTCTAAGAAGAAGAAGGGAAAAACTGCTCAGGCTCTTGCTGAGAAAGGAGCTCCCCTTTCTGCCTCTTACGAACCTCTTCAGCGCCTCATCAGCCAATGTCCTCCTCCCTCCAACCTTGGGCTTTCCGACAAGCCTCTCCCTGAGGATCAACTGCTTTGTGGTGCTCATCTTTTTTCAGAGGTATTTTCCCTTATTTTTATAGCATTTACCTTTTTTACATCTTAAACATTATTTCTTTCCTTCATGCAGTTTGGCCTCGTCTATGCTAAGATATTTGACCAGGGCGTTGAAATGGTTGCTGAGATCGAGCTTCTTCGAGCTGAGGCCTCCTCTTTCCAGTCAACTCTCAAGGGTGCCATCGCGGAGAAGGATAAAGCCCATAAGCGAGCTCAAGCTCTGGCTGAGGAGTTGACTCTTCTCCGGGCTCAAAGCCAACAGGATGCAGCTAGGATTAAGCATCTGGAAGAGGAGGTGAAGAGAATGGAGCGCGAATTGCCAGATGTTGGGGTGCAAGCCTGCCTTAAATCCTTGTTCACTTCTTCCTTGGGTCAAGAATTCTTGGGGACTCTTCATACTCAGTGGCTATCCAGCTTTTAAAAGAGTTCGAGCTTCCTATGCGCCATGGGGCCACATATTCCTCATTTCATCGACCACGGCTTCAGCAATGCCGTGGCCGAGCATTCAGCCCCGGGGTTCGATGGGACCTACTCTCGTGCTTTTCGTCTGGACCAGCTCGCTACTCCTCCAAAATTCTTAGGGGATCCTAAGGAGAGCCCCGACAGTCCTTGGTGGCTACCCGGAATGGGTCAAGCCATCGCCAAGTTATAGGCAGCCAAGGTGGGTATGGCTGAGCTAAAACCTTTGGAGCAGTTGGTTTATCCTTACATCTCTGCCCCCAATATGATAGCGGGTGCAGATGGATAGAAAGGTGTGGAGGCTACCTTAAGAGGTGAAGAGGGCCCAGAGGAAGGCGGAGGATCTCGCAGCCATGCTGCTGAGGAGGAGGTTGCCATTGAAGGAGCTGTGGTCGAGGGAGTTGTCGCTGAGGGGGCTGCTGATGAAAAAGCAGTTTAAAATTCATATCTGCATGGTCATAACAAACATTTTACCTTTCTTTTGTCTTGCTACACTTTTTTAATTTCTCGCTCATGGTACTTGCTTTCTTATACTCTATAGGGGACCCCACACTCCTGGATATGTGGGGCTTTTTGTAGTAATCGCGTTAGCTTCGTATTGCTTGTTTGTTGGCGTGCCTTTTCTTTTCTGCTTGCATGAGTAACCTATAAGACCAGTAAAGAATATGTTGGAGGTGTGCTCTTCTCCCCCCCCCCCCCCCTCTTTATTGGTCTTGTAGGTTATATCATAATCGTCTCTTGGTTGCATAATCTTCTGGTTTTAGGTGGCTTGAGGGGGTTTTCCTTGACCTTTAAGCCTTTTTCTATCTCTTGCGTCATTCTTTAGACGGAGTTTTGGCAAATGATTTTAATTTGCGAAGTGTATGTCTCTAAATAACCATCTTGGGTCTTGGTTATGGGGAGATGTTCTCCATCTTTCCTTGGCTTCTGAGCTTCTATTTGTCTTTCTCTTGAATCATAAAACCTGTCTTTTCATTAACTAATCTTTGTGGTTCTCAAGTATGGTGAGGGCTCTCTGGAGCTCCTCGGCCACTAGGCCTCTAAGTGTTTCCCACTCTTATTCTTAAAAGATTTTAATTCATAAAATCTTCTCATTTCATTGATTAACCCTTTTGGGTCACAAATATGGTGAGGGCTCTCTGGAGCTCCTCGGCCTCTAGGCCTCTGAGTGTCTCTCACTCTTATTCTTAAAAGATTTTAATTCATAAAATCTTCTCATTTCATTGATTAACCCTTTTGGGTCTCAAATATGGTGAGGGCTCTCTGGAGCACCTCGGCCTCTAGGCCTCTGAGTGTTTCTCACTCTTATTCTTAAAAGATTTTAATTCATAAAATCTTCTCATTTCATTGATTAACCCTTTTGGGTCTCAGGTATGGTGAAGGCTCTCTGGAGCACCTCGGCCTCTAGGCCTCTGAGTGTTTCTCACTCTTATTCTTAAAAGATTTTAATTCATAAATTCTTCTCATTTCATTGATTAACCCTTTTGGGTCACAAATATGGTGAGGGCTCTCTGGAGCTCCTCGGCCTCTAGGCCTTTGAGTGTTTCTCACTCTTATTCTTAAAAGATTTTAATTCATAAAATCTTCTCATTTCATTGATTAACCCTTTTGGGTCTCAAATATGGTGAGGGCTCTCTGGAGCACCTCGGCCTCTAGGCCTCTGAGTGTTTCTCACACTCGCAACTTTTATATTCATACATCGTATATTCAAATATGAGAAAGATAATCAAGACACGATAATTCAGTATAAGTCTTTTTCAAAAAGGGATAAAGCTTCATTGATTTATTGTCAGTTTTCAACATAGGCCATAGATAACCTACGCCGGTCTCATTAAAAACCTCTGTACGAAAAAACCCCAAAGGGGAAACCCTTAAAGAGGAAAAAAGAGCTCCGGTGAAGCCACTAAATACATTAAACAGAAATATGAATTAATGCAAAAATCTTAAAGCAAAAAATCATAAACGGTCTCAAGACCTTACATTCTATTCAAACAAAGAACCTCTTCAAATGGAAAACGTTCCAGGGTCTGGCTATATCGACTCCCTCCATACTCTGCATTCTATAGGCTCCTCCCTTCAATACTTGTGTGATTTTGTAAGGCCCCTCCCAGTTGGGCTCTAACTTTCCCGTGTTCTTTAGGGAATCAGCTCTCTTAACACCAGGTCCCCCACTCTAAAGGACCTCGGGATCACCCTTCGGTCATACGCAGCTTTAATTCTGCTCTTGTATCTTTCCGTACGTACTCTAACCATCTCCCTTTCTTCTTCCATTAAATCCAGGGCCTCTCTCATCAACCTCTCATTCTGATGTTCTTCAAATTGGGCAATTCGGTGAGACTGCAGCACGGCCTCTGGAGGTATCACCGCCGCAGCTCCGTAGACCAACTGGAAGGGAGATTCTCCAGTTGCTGTCTTTGGGCTAGTTTTGTATGACCACAACACAGTGTCTAACTCATTCACCCATCCCCCTCCTATTTTCGTCAGCCTTGTTCGAATACCATCCACTATTGTTCGATTAGTAACTTCCACTTGTCTGTTAGCTTGAGGATGAGCTACGGAGGTAAATCTCTGTACTATGTTTAATCTTGCGCACCATCCTCGTACATTTTCTCCATTGAACTGTGTTCCATTATCAGAGACCAATATTCTGGGTACTCCGAATCTGCAGCAAATCTGTTTTCCCAAGAATTTGATCACATTCTCTTCATCTATTGTAGCCAGAGGGGCGGTTTCCACCCATTTGCTAAAATAATCCACTGCTACTATCAGAAATTTTCTTCCTCCTGAGGCTGGGGGGAAGGGTCCTACCAGATCGATCCCCCACTTAGCGAAGGGGCATGGAGAATTCATAGCTCCCATCTCTTCCGCAGGAGTCCTTATCAGGGGACCATTCTTTTGACATTTGACACATTTCTTTACGAACTCCTTGGCGTCCTTTGTCATGGAGGGCCAATATAATCCGGCTCTTAAGGCTTTCTTTACCACTGTTTTATATCCCTCATGACTAGCTGCATTTCCTTCATGGATTTCTTTGAGTGCGTACCTTGCTTCTCGGGTCGATATGCACCTCAAATATGGTTGAGTGAACGACTTCTTATATAAGTGTCCTCCGATAATACAGTATTTGATCCAAAGGGCTCGGGCTTCTCGGGTGGTAGGGGCATCTGCTTCCTTGGTGAGTTCCACCCATATAGCTTTTCTCCAATCATCTCCTTCCTCAATGGAACCAATGGGGTTTCCTAGAGTCTCTCTTTCTGCTACTACCAAGGTCACTGTTCCTTGTCCATCAAACTCTGTGGAGCTGGCAAGTTTGGAGAGGCTATCCGTCTGCATGTTTTTCTCTCGAGGTACCTGGACCACCTTGCAATCTTGGAACTTGCCCATCACTTCTTTGGCTCGTTCTAGATAAGCAGCCATTCTGTTATCTTTGGCTGCATATTCTCCATTCACCTGTTGAACAACTAATTGGGAATCGGAGTATAGAGTTACCTTTAGAGCCCCCAATTCCACTGTCATCTCCATTCCTCTGATCAAAGCTTCGTACTCTGCTCCATTATTTGAGGTCATGAATTGAAACCTCACTGCGAATTGTAGGTCCTCTCCTCGAGGGCTCACTAGCACTATCCCTGCTCCACATCCGCTCAGAGTCACTGAGCCATCTACGTATATCTTCCATCCCTCTGCTTCTTCTGGTTTGGTAGATTCTTGGATGAAATCAGACAAAGCTTGGGCTTTTATGGCCCTCCGTGGCTCGAAGTCCACATCATATTCTTGGAGCTCTATTGCCCATCTCACCATCCTTCCTGAGAGGTCTGCTCGGCCAATGACCTGTTACAATAAGTAATTAGTGCGGACCAGTATTTTATAAGAGAGGAAATATGGGCGTAATCTCCGCGCCGTAAATACCACGACCAGAGCAGCCTTCTCGATTTCCGAGTATCGAGCTTCGGCTCCTTGAATGACTTTACTAACATAATAGATAGGATATTGGATATATCCTTCTTCTTTAACTAAGGCTGTGCTTAATGAGAATTCCCCTACAGAGAGATACAAAATGAGAGTATCTCCCGGAGAGGGTTTAATCAACTTCGGCAGCTGGGACAAGTGACATTTCAAGTCCTCAAAGGCCTTCTGACATGTCTCATTCCATTCGAACTTGGCCCCTTTCTTGAGAATCTTGAAGAAGGGGTGACTTTTCTCGGCGGACCTGGCTATGAATCTACTCAACGCTGTGATCCTCCCGTTGAGCGTCTGGAGTTCATTCACGTTCCTTGGTGGCTGCATGTCCAGTACAACCTTCACCTTAGCTGGGTTCACTTCTATCCCTCTTTGAGTAACCATGTATCCAAGGAACTTTCCCGAAGTAGATGTGACCGTGTTATTTCCACCACCCATCACTCAAACAGATAGAAATTCGTGAGAAAATCTTTCAACTCTTTCCCACAGACGGCGCCAGTTGATGTGCCAAAAATTGCACGGATGGATTGGATATCCTCGAAGCCGGATATCTGAATTCCCGAACGCGTATGAGCAATCCAAGTATGCCACTACCTTCGATAAGATCCTCTAGAACATGCAAAGAACACGCCGGAGGGGGGTCCGGCGTGGACACTCTGATGCCTAAGTCAGTATAAGGCTTTCAATGTATCTTAGGGACTTCAAAGTCCTCGATTTATCAAGTTCAGTTCTCAAAGAATCTCGCCATGTATGATAAGCAAATGTAATTCGTATTGTATAAAATAAAGAGTCTAACCCGAAAATATACCTTGCTTTACCTATTTATAGAGGACTTCCTCTTAAGAGGATGTTAGAGTCTCCTCTTATCTCGGAGCTGCTCCTTGGACTTAGCCCTGCTGAGTTGACAAAGTCCCTAATTCTTCCACTCCCTGAAGAACCGGAAACCCTCCTTCCTAGTGGACTTCATCCACTAAGATAAAGGAGGAAGAAGCCTTTCTTCCACCAAGCCTGGACCGATAATGGCGGAGTTCCCCTATATTTACGGTCCACGAGTTCATATCAAGACTAATTCTTCCTGATGCTTCTCTCCGGGTGGAGCTCCTTGCAGAGGGACCTCCAGAAGAGATTATTTATCCAGAGAGTATTCCATAATCCAATACTTCCACTTTTATCCTATCCTCTATACACGTGTCGACTTCTTATCGGATGACATTTTTAGGCCGCATCACATACTATTGATTATCGATCTTTCCATGAAGTTTGGGAAAATTGCACTTCTATAGTCTTGTAGAAATATGTCCACATCACTTTTTTTCCTTTTTTTCTACACTTTTAATCATGTAAAATTTAATCTGTTAATTCTAACAGAAAAGATGACAGTCAAGTGAGTCAACAACATTTTTTTTAATTAAACTCAATTAAAAATTTATAATTATAATATAAAAGTTTAAATATATAAACTTTAGCCTCACTCATAAACCCAAACACTTTCTAACGAGTCTCCCTCTCAACAGAATTTTTCGGCCACATCCCAATCACACACAACTACTCTACATGTACGTTGTCCCAAGCCCGTCAATTCACCTACTCCAATCACCGAAATTTCCCAAAATGCAAGGAAAAAAAATCACACTCACGAGCATTGGGTTGTTCCTCCAACATCGCACCAATGTCTAAAATCTCACGACCACTCTCAGTCACACCCCGTCGCTGGAAGCACCATCCAATCTCACACCACGCCACTAGCCCCAATCCCAACACAAATATCAAAATTTAAAAAAAAAAAAGTTAAGAAAACAGTAAAATTCTGCAAAAAAATTACAATGAAACTTCTCAAATTGAAGATGGAAGGATCGAAATTTAAAATTGACTGGGGTTTTGATTCCTAACTCTGACACGAGGCTAGAGTGGTTAGCCTCTATGAGGCTCATGACCGAATTAGAATTCCGTAGCCGAAATTTTCAAGAGATTTTAGAAGGGTATAGGGTTAACAGTGGTGCGGTGGTGTTGAGATGTGGTGACGGGTGGCGGCAAAGTGTTGGCAAGAAATAGAATGGAGCTAGAGTGACGGCGATTGGGGTGGGACCGGGGAGTTATATGCATATACCTTACTATGTATATATATGCATTTTTTATACTCGCTTCGTCCCATACTTGAAGACCCAAACCAATTGGACACGAGTTTTAATAAATGAATTGTTTATTAGTATTGTGTAAGATAAAGTAAGGGGTAGTAAAGACTTTTCAACTTTATAAATAGTAATAAAGTTACTTTTTAGTGTAATAAAGTAGTGACATTTGTTGTAATATTGTGATGTTTTAAGTAGATTGTTTAAAAATGTTTTTACTATTTTAGGTAAGTGTCTTCAAGTATGGGACACTCAAAATGGTAAAATGTGTCTTCAAGTATGGGACGGAGGAAGTATTATTTATTATCTTTAGTTTTTAATATGAGTTTTTATAAATTTATGTCAGTAATTATCCACTTGATTAGACGTCTCAAACACAAGTAGAATAATCAGACCATAAATATAATTCAACAAAGAAGGCAATTCACAAATATAAAGAACGAGAACAGAAAATAGAGCACGCAAAGATTTAAGTAGTTCGATCAACTTGATCTACATCCACTAGACACATGATTGGGTGTGAGATTGCTCGTATTTGTGCTCATTACTGCTATATTATTGTAGCATTTTGATGTTATTTTGGTCGTGATTGATAGAAATTGTGCTACTAACTTTGTTGTTAAGAAATGTGTTCAAAGTGTAGGAAACAAGGTGAAATAGTCCATTTTAGAGGAAAATCGAGCATTGGTGCATGGGGAGTGAAGTTTGGTTGAAGGACGAGCAAGGAAAGTTAAGAAAAATAAAAGAAAAAATCCAAGGATCAGAAACCACACTAACGGTATTAAATTTGGAATTGTTTGAGCTTTGTTATGGTTGATATTAGGTTTATTGCTTCTCTTATTGGGTATTGTTGGTACTTTGTATGTTAACTTCTATTAATCCATTTTTAGATGCATGTTTAGCGTAGACGAGAGTTACATGGACATGTTAATATTTATGGTGTGAGTTGTTGGTATTAAAATGTGTTAGTTATACTTTTAATTCGTCGAGAGAGAGTTAATCGTATTAGAACCCCATTAAATGACATTAATTATTTGAATGGTTGTTTGAGTAGTTGGTGAGGATTAGGAAGAAAACCTTATTATCGGGTTTGGGAACACCTTAGAATTAAGGCTATATTACCCGAAGGGAAATGGTTATCGTCCTAGCATTTAGGTGCTCTTAGGAAATCTTAATTGAAGTATTAACAAAGTATAATTCCTCTCGATTTCACTAGGTGGAGAACACCCGAAGCATTCTCTCACCCTTGCACTTCTTCGAATTATATTCGTAGTTGTTCATTGTTTTATTTGTCAATCTCTTGCTTTGATAGTAATTTTCCTTCTCAAGTTTTGGTAATTTATCTTATTGGTCATTTGCTTACTTTTAGTAGTTTAAATTATTTGTTAGTTTCTAGGTTGATGTTTGATTTAATCTTTTGAAGTTTGGTAGTAACTTAGCTTTATTTTAGAAATCTAAAAACCCGAAACCATAGTTACATTAGTTATGACGACATAAAACTCTAGGGATCCATTGCACAAACCCACCTCCTTGGTCAATACTACTTAGTCGAATACTTCCATTACAACTACGAACCCTTATGCTTGAGGGGAAGTAATTAGTCAAAATCATATTGTCTAAAATTCGTTCAAGTCAACACACGACTTCAATCTTGATTGATAAAAGAATGTTTACAACACTCAACACTCGGAAAGAGATTTCTCCTCACTTCACTCACTCGTGAACTCTCAATTCAAGAACGAATGCTCGTAAGCGTCAAACTTTTACAATTACAAGCTATGGGGTATTTATAGAAGTCAAGGATGATTGCAGCGCACACTGAATGCGTGATCATTGTCAGCGTGGATTCTGTTACAACCTCCTAACAAACTCACACTTTCAGCGTGACCGAACCTGAATTGACCTCATTTCCCTTCACTTGTTTTCGCAAACCGATGACACGATCAGAAGACCTATCAGAAGATCTACCTCTTCTGATATCTCAACACTTAGCCAAAAGACTAACTCTTCAAACAGAACTCTACTAATCTGGTCTGACCTCTTCTGATCTTCTCATCTGAGTTGATTCTAAGCAACACCTTCTCATCTGATTGGAAACCTCCACCTCATCTGATCAGGCCCCAGTTAGCTTGCCTGACTCCACCAGTTGATACGTCCAACAACTGAGTCCACCAGAAGACTTCTATCGGCTAAGTACACCATCTGATTCTCCTAACAGCTGAGTACTTCAGTAGGCTAAAAACTCTTATGATTTCCACCATCAGACGAGTAGAACTCATCTGAATCTCGAGATTATGATATAAACCTCACAATTTACATTTTAAATATTTATAATTAATATATTTGAATTATATTTTATATTCAAATTTTATATGAATTATATTTTCTTTATTAAAATTATATTCAAACACAGATTTTACATAAATGTTTATTATTTATTTTGGTTTTAATAGATTTTTATTTAAAAATTATTTAGGTATGTCTCCTATCCTATGGAAACTTGGTTGACTAAGTCAATCATTGACTTTTCTCTCTCTCTTTTTATTTTATTTATTTTTTGGTATTTTTTTTTTCTGTGTGACACTTTTTAATTGTAATGACTTACACTTTTGAAAATAATATTTTCAGTTATATTTACGTACACTTTTTGGTAATGTTATATTTGACTTGATTCGTATTTTGCACACTTTTTCAAACAACAATACGATCCCCACAGGTGTATGGGTTCGATTGTAGTATGATAAGTATACGACCTAATAGTTTTCGTTCCAAGGACCTAGCGAGAGCGTGGAGCCCCAAAACTATAAGTCAAAATGGTGTTATAGAACCTAATGGGAGAATTAACAAATATCAACTAAGAAAATAAACAACTAGTGCAAACAACTAAACTAACTCTTAGTAATGAAAGTGCAAGTGGAAGAATTGCTTCGGGTGTCTTTCTTATGTGGGATCACTAATGAATTAACAAACTAATCACAATAATTAAATATAATGTCTTGAATTATGCTAAAGGTTATCACATATATGTGTAGACCAATCCCTTGTGAGGCTCAGGTGAACACCTACATTGATTAGCAATTATATAGTCTAATCAATACTATAAGCTCCTAAGATAGTGTCTCATAAACACGTTCAACACGGTTACTAATGCTTATGAGACGTCCTTTCACTAATTTAATAGACGACCTCTAATCAATTAGTGTCTAGTGTTGTCGATCTAAGCAATCAACCCCCGGTCGGTGTAGTCAATTACTATGTGAATTCTAATCAATTAATCCAAGCTCTCACACACACTCTTAATCATGCAATCCAATACGGTCGTTGAAGTCGACACAACCAACAATGCTAGCTAATAGGGTAAATTAAGCAATTGAATCATGAAAATCACAACAATAGAAACAATTAAAATCAAGACATAGATTAATTATGCAATTAATTCATAAACTCACTAATTACTCACATAATTTCAACACCCAAAACAATTAAAGTCTAGCCCATAACTAAATTAACAAAATAAAATAAACACATAGAATATAAACAACAAAACATGAATTAAAATTAAATTACCGACTAAATATTGAAATAAAGGAAAGAAAGCACCTCTAGTCTTCAAATCTTTCAAGACTTACAATAAAATGAAATAATAAATTAAATCTATCTAAGAAATGAAATAAATTAATCTATTGAGTGGAGTGGTGGGGAGGAGAAGAGATTTCCTCATAACTTTTTAATATTTTACAAATCTCAAGTTCAAGAGGCTTGTTAAAGCCATTGGATGGTTGGCTCCCTTACAAACTCTTTAACCAAAATATTAACTCCATGTGCCGACTCAATCACCAAATTTAGCTTCGGTGAATGAACATATTTAGAATTATGGATAGTAAGATCTTATGTTCCACTTGAGCCAAGTTTTGTCCTAGACGTTTTGCAATTTTGAAAATTTCTCATTATCGGAACGCTTCACAATAATCACCATATTGTGTTCTCTAGATACAACACGTACACACTCTTGAAGGGCCTCCCGACTTGCAAAATAATTTCCATTTGTGAAAACGTTCGTATAGTCCATCACAATTTCATTACCCGGAGCCTCTTTACCTTGATTTTCTTCACCAGACATTGGATCTTCGATTTCCTCATCAACAACAGTATCATCGTTGAATACATTTGTTTCCTCAACATATTCCGGATCGTTGTTTGAATCATCCGACAAATTCTGGAAAAAAAAATTGTTATACACTTTTTCGAGAGGGTATAATCGACCAAATACGGTTTGGTCGACAACACTTTGTTGACCAAAAGACTTTCTATTGGTTACTAGTTGATGAAAATTGCATGATATGATTATATGTGTAAATAAACTTTCAGCATAGGTTGGTCGACGAAACATAACTTCATCAACATCGTCATGTCGACCATAAGCCTTCCCGTCGACCAACCAGGGTCGAAAATTTTGAACGGACAAAAGCGCCATAGTCAAACGTGCGAAAATAACCACACACCATTTTCATCTCAGTTTAAGTCATAAAATACCAAAAAACATGCAAGAAGCTAAAAATAATAACAAAAAACCATAAACCCTTGATTTTTACGCCCACATTTCAAAAATTAAACAAAAATAAAACATAAGAAAAAAGAACTCACGTATTTATAACTTCCTTCACGTTTTTTAACCATTATGTTCCACCTTTGACCTTGGAGAGACGACAACAACATGAGTGTGAGTTTTTTGTTCTAACCAGCGTGAGCTTTTTTTTGGGAGGGGTTTTGGAGTTGTATTTTTTATTTTATTTTTTGTAGTATGCAAGAAAAGCCAACAGTAGAGATCATGTAATAGGAAAGAGAAGGTGTATCTATCTGCCTCAAATTAATAGAGGGGCAAAATAGGTATTTAACTTGTTGGGAATAAAATGACATATGTTTTGATTAAATACCAAAACCCCCTAAGACATGCCTAAGTCAAGATGATTGTGTTCTAAGATTGTTAGAACACATAGCATAAGGCTAGATGAGAAGCTGATATGTTAGGCAGCTCTTAGATGACTAGATGCACAATGTGAGGGGGAACCTATACTTGGAAGATTATCAGGAACAAGTTCCCTCAAGGCTCAAATTCTGGAACAATCACTAAAGCAAAGGAAATGTAACACCCAAGAATTTTGCAAAAAATGTATAAGATATTATTTAATAAAAATTAGGATATATATATATATATATATTAGTCCAATTTTGATTGTATGTAAATATATACACGTGTACATATATACATATATGTAATGCTTACTATTATTATTATTTAGTTAAAACAGATTTCCTTATGTATATATAAATATAAATATAAAATAATATTTAAAATATAAATATTTTAGAAAATATTTTCCTTAATTTTCTCTCAGGTAGTTTTATTAAGGTATTAAAATTTCAATGTTGTAATCCACGTCAAATATGCTTTAGGAGTATATGATCTTGATTTTCTCAACTAAATCTATCTTTATTTCTTCTACTTTATTTTATACCGTATTTTCAGAAAACTAGTCGCGTAAATAAATATGAGTTTTCTCTTTGAAACCATGAAGTTGCAGCAGCGCACCTCTTCTTTTAGGTATGGATTTTCGAAATGATGTATCAACTTCTTTCCTTAAAACTATTTCATTAACCCAAATGTAATACTGTTTATTATTATATGTAAGCCAAATTTGGAATTCTTTGTCAAAGCTTTTAATTTTTATAAAGTGAAAAGAATTATTTAAATTATACAAATCTCTTCTTGGGACACAATTACATGTATATTCAATTTCTTCTAGTTACACTATTACAATTTCCAATATATCAGAAGATGATGGCTAATGAGTTTAATGTTCGTTTAAGTTCTTTATTAGGCTAATTTTAATTTGAATTTAAAATGATTATTTTTAAGTTTGAAGATACATATGTGTTTTAGGGGTTTTGGATTAGATTGGATTATTCTTTTGAATTAAAACAGCTTCATTCCATAATCTCCTAAAGCGAATTAGCAATTCATGGATCCCTACTCAATTTATTTTATTTTGTTTCAAGTTATGGTATGAAATCAGTACGTGGTAGCATATCATATTTTAGGAGGTTGATTAATGATAGAAAAGTTAGTGAATTTTCAATAAACTTTTATAGCTTTATTTATATTTTAATATCATTATTATTTTAGGTGATGAGAGGTAGAGACAATTCATTTAATTCGATTGCATCCGAGATATTATTTCCAGGTGGGGTTATATCTACAGTGGTTGGTAGAGACACATTTGTTATTCTTTATTAAATGCTTTAAATAAACTGTTTGAGTGATTGATACATGAATTTAATGTGCGATTGACAAAGTTAATGTGTGCATGCGATTCGATTGGCAAAGTTAATGTGTGCATGCGATTCGATTGGCAAAGTTAATGTGCGTATGCAATCCGATTGACAAAGTTTCTAATAGCCAGGGATCCTGACGAGGGTCCAGGATCGACGGGTCCTCGGGTTCAACCCGCTGTGCTCAATGGCAAAGTATATATGGGAAAAGTATATGTGGGCAAAGTATATGTGTTTACTTTAATATTGACAAAGTATATGTGTTTATTTTAATGTTGCAAAGTATACGCGTTCAATGGCAAAGTATATATGGGCAAAGTATATGTGTTTATTTTAATGTTGGCAAAGTATACGCGTTCAATGGCAAAATATATATGGGCAAAGTATATATGTTTACTTTATTGTTGGCAAAGTATATGTGTTTACTTTAATGTTGGCAAAGTATATATGGGCAAAGTATATATGTTTACTTTATTGTTGGCAAAGTATATGTGTTTACTTTAATGTTGACAAAGTATATGTGGGCAAAGTATACGTGCTTACTTCAAGGTTGACAAAGTATATGTGTTTACTTTAATGTTGGCAAAGTATATGTGATCAATGACAAAGTATAATGTTTAGTTTAAAGTTGGCAAAGTATATATGCAAATGCTATTTGTTTTACGTTGATGACTTGACTGTTTATTTTCAGTATTTAGTTTGGAATAACTTGACTCCACTGAGTGTGCTTGCATACTCACCCCAATATTTAACATTTCAGGATAATAAGATGGTGGCGAGGAGGAGCGGTGGATGACGAATTAGTATTCTTTATCATTTAGTAAAAGAATTCTGATTAATTCATACATTTATTAAGTTTTCATGAGATATTCAAAGTTGATGCAGTTGACATTTTAGATCACTTTTGAGACAACTATTTTTTCCTCGAGTCTTTCGCAAGTAATTTTGTTGTTAAACATATTTGAAATTTTCGTTCCTTAAGTTAAAATTTCAGTTCATGCCCCTTTACTTTGAATTTGCTTGTCATTTTTGTAAAATCTACTTTTATGAAAATTGGGGTGTGACAGAGTGGTATCAGAGCAGGTCTACGTTCTTGTAGACTTGTAAAAAAAAATTGAGAGTCAAAATTATTTAAAAGGAATTTGTTTAGAATTTTTTTTAAAAAAAAGTAAAGGTCGTCCATCACCACCTCCTCCTACTTCAACTCTACAAGGTACGTACATCCATGTGCATGCATATTTTATTGAGTAAATTTTAATTTTCGAGGACGAAAATATTTTAAGGAGGATAGGATGTAACACCCAAGAATTTTGCAAAAAATGTATAAGATATTATTTAATAAAAATTAGGATATATATATATATATATTAGTCCAATTTTGATTGTATGTAAATATATACACGTGTACATATATACATATATGTAATGCTTACTATTATTATTATTTAGTTAAAACAGATTTCCTTATGTATATATAAATATAAATATAAAATAATATTTAAAATATAAATATTTTAGAAAATATTTTCCTTAATTTTCTCTCAGGTAGTTTTATTAAGGTATTAAAATTTCAATGTTGTAATCCACGTCAAATATGCTTTAGGAGTATATGATCTTGATTTTCTCAACTAAATCTATCTTTATTTCTTCTACTTTATTTTATACCGTATTTTCAGAAAACTAGTCGCGTAAATAAATATGAGTTTTCTCTTTGAAACCATGAAGTTGCAGCAGCGCACCTCTTCTTTTAGGTATGGATTTTCGAAATGATGTATCAACTTCTTTCCTTAAAACTATTTCATTAACCCAAATGTAATACTGTTTATTATTATATGTAAGCCAAATTTGGAATTCTTTGTCAAAGCTTTTAATTTTTATAAAGTGAAAAGAATTATTTAAATTATACAAATCTCTTCTTGGGACACAATTACATGTATATTCAATTTCTTCTAGTTACACTATTACAATTTCCAATATATCAGAAGATGATGGCTAATGAGTTTAATGTTCGTTTAAGTTCTTTATTAGGCTAATTTTAATTTGAATTTAAAATGATTATTTTTAAGTTTGAAGATACATATGTGTTTTAGGGGTTTTGGATTAGATTGGATTATTCTTTTGAATTAAAACAGCTTCATTCCATAATCTCCTAAAGCTAATTAGCAATTCATGGATCCCTACTCAATTTATTTTATTTTGTTTCAAGTTATGGTATGAAATCAGTACGTGGTAGCATATCATATTTTAGGAGGTTGATTAATGATAGAAAAGTTAGTGAATTTTCAATAAACTTTTATAGCTTTATTTATATTTTAATATCATTATTATTTTAGGTGATGAGAGGTAGAGACAATTCATTTAATTCGATTGCATCCGAGATATTATTTCCAGGTGGGGTTATATCTACAGTGGTTGGTAGAGACACATTTGTTATTCTTTATTAAATGCTTTAAATAAACTGTTTGAGTGATTGATACATGAATTTAATGTGCGATTGACAAAGTTAATGTGTGCATGCGATTCGATTGGCAAAGTTAATGTGTGCATGCGATTCGATTGGCAAAGTTAATGTGCGTATGCAATCCGATTGACAAAGTTTCTAATAGCCAGGGATCCTGACGAGGGTCCAGGATCGACGGGTCCTCGGGTTCAACCCGCTGTGCTCAATGGCAAAGTATATATGGGCAAAGTATATGTGGGCAAAGTATATGTGTTTACTTTAATATTGACAAAGTATATGTGTTTATTTTAATGTTGCAAAGTATACGCGTTCAATGGCAAAGTATATATGGGCAAAGTATATGTGTTTATTTTAATGTTGGCAAAGTATACGCGTTCAATGGCAAAATATATATGGGCAAAGTATATATGTTTACTTTATTGTTGGCAAAGTATATGTGTTTACTTTAATGTTGGCAAAGTATATATGGGCAAAGTATATATGTTTACTTTATTGTTGGCAAAGTATATGTGTTTACTTTAATGTTGACAAAGTATATGTGGGCAAAGTATACGTGCTTACTTCAAGGTTGACAAAGTATATGTGTTTACTTTAATGTTGGCAAAGTATATGTGATCAATGACAAAGTATAATGTTTAGTTTAAAGTTGGCAAAGTATATATGCAAATGCTATTTGTTTTACGTTGATGACTTGACTGTTTATTTTCAGTATTTAGTTTGGAATAACTTGACTCCACTGAGTGTGCTTGCATACTCACCCCAATATTTAACATTTCAGGATAATAAGATGGTGGCGAGGAGGAGCGGTGGATGACGAATTAGTATTCTTTATCATTTAGTAAAAGAATTCTGATTAATTCATACATTTATTAAGTTTTCATGAGATATTCAAAGTTGATGCAGTTGACATTTTAGATCACTTTTGAGACAACTATTTTTTCCTCGAGTCTTTCGCAAGTAATTTTGTTGTTAAACATATTTGAAATTTTCGTTCCTTAAGTTAAAATTTCAGTTCATGCCCCTTTACTTTGAATTTGCTTGTCATTTTTGTAAAATCTACTTTTATGAAAATTGGGGTGTGACAGGAAAACTCTATAAAACATCATATTCTCTGATCAGAAGAGTTGTCCAGAAGAGCTATCTCTATGCAAGAACAAGATAGTCAAGCTCAAAAGGACAAGATTAATCAAATGTTCTGATCAGGAGAGTTGTTCAGAGATAATAACTCTGTGAAAACATCAGCTCTGAAGCTAAAAGACCAAATATGCTGATCAGGAGAGTTGTCCCAGAAGAGTTGTCTCAACAAGTTTGAACCAGAACAAAAGTTCTAATGTTTGAAGGTCAACCATGCTGAAGAGTTAGAGACAACCATACCCTAAAGAACTTCAATACAACATGCTAAGATCACCTTGAATTGAAGCAAAGGGAAAGAGCCAAGTCATCTGAAGAAGAGCAAGTCAACTTTGCTGATAAGCAAATCTGCTGATAGTGATAAGGAGAGTTGTCCATTTGATAAGGAATGTTGTCCTATCATTTGATCAATCTTCAGAAGCCATGTCCAAGTCCTAACAAGAAGTCAAACATTGGGAAAAGTGCTGCAGAATGAAGACAAAGTCTTACAAGCCGTTTATTACCCAATTAAGGACATGTCACTATTAAGAATCTGTCTTCCAGATTGAAGAACTCAAGGAAGACATTTATAGCAATTTTGGGCTGCCTCTCCAACGGGCAAATCCTCATTTTGTCTATAAATACAAGGAGTGTGAAGACCATTTGAAGCATCCATTCTACATCCAACTGAGCAACTATTTTGAAAGCTTCAAAGTCTTCAAAAGACATTCTTAGTCTTGAAACACTTCTTCTAAGCTGAACTCACTGTATATTCATACACAAAGCTTAGAGAGATATCCTATACTTATACACTGATCTTCATTGTAAAGGATATCTCATTAGTTGGAACCTTACTTCAACCCTTACCTCTTTCAAGTGAGAAAGTGAGAAGGTTGTAGTAGTAGAAGTGGTAGGAGCTGACTGTTGAGAGAAGAACAGTTCAGTTCTGAGTTGAGAAGAGGGTACTAGGACTCTACACATCCTAGGGATCAATTCACCAAGGAGTGGTGTTATTGATCAAGTGCACCTTGGCACTATAAAACAAGTTAATTCCAAGAGTGAAGGAATTATCCTGTTAAATCAGGGAAAGTGGATGTAGGAGCTTGAGTCTCTGAACCACTATAACCTCCTGTGTTGATTTGCTTTTCAAGTACTTTCATTCATTCAACACTGCACACAAAATTGATCTTTGAAAAGATACATACTCAAAGACTGTGCAAAACTGTTTTGGACAAGTTCCCTGAAAACTGGACTGTATTGACAAATTGATTTCAGAAACTTAAGGAGTCTAAACTTAAAGGGCCAACCACTATTCCGCACATATAACTCCCCTAGATAGTTATTCAACTAAGTACCCAATAGTACTTAGTAGTTTGATTATCTTAGAAGAGTTAATCATCTTCAGCAGAGTTGTCCAAGACAACCTAGCTGAGCTCTGGTTTGATCAAAGTTGGAAAGAATTGCATACAAGTGTATTCCCCCCCCCCCATACACTTGTTATATACTCCTTTCAGGACCAACATAACTTTATTATTAAATTAATAAATTGAATGGGGGAGTATACTTAACAAGGCTGGAGGGGTATATAGCCAAATTGCTAAAAGTTGCTGCAGAATTAAAAGTGGCCCATTACAATACAAAAATGGCATAGAATTAGTTTATTACGCATACTTTCATTTGGTTGCTGTGTTGCGCCCAACTTTAGCTCACGGCTGCTTCTTAGTTGACAAATGGCCTTCCAATTCTTAGGCCCAATTAATTAAATGGGCCATTAATTAAATTATTGGCACAAATAATCTTAACCTTCCATTTTTTCTCGACTTCATTCTCGTTTCATTCTTTCAATTAACGTCACAAAATAATCGAGACGTGTTTTGCTCTAAAATGCTCTTTTTCCTATAAAAATAGCAAACAACACACTTTCTCCAAATCAAATTTAATTAGTCAATTTAGTGTAAATAATGCAACAAAACCTATCAAATTAAGTAAAATAAATCCATGAATTTCAAGAAATTTTCACACTAATCAATATTGCACCTTTTAGTTATAAATATGTGCACTTTTCAGTAATATTGTGTTGCACTTTTCAGTTATAATAACTTACACTTTTCATTAAATATTGTGTTGCACTTTTCAGTTACACTGACTTACACTTTTTATAATATTGTATTGCACTTTTTAGTTATAATGACTTACACTTTTCAATTATAGTGACTTACACTTTTTAATAAAAAATGTGTTGCACTCTTTAGTTATAATGACTTAAACTTTTCAACATACAATTTTTTAAGTCAATATAAGACCTGATATAATTGATTAAAGTGATTTTCATTGAATTTTCACAATAGGTTTAACCCCTATAAATACAAGACATGAAATGATAACTAACTAGCTAATCTTGAGGATAACTAACTAACTAACTATATTAGCATACGACGTCAAGCTAGAAGGATGGGAACAGACGCAAAGTTTACAACGAAAGAAGTCGAACAGCAGTCGAGGAAGACTTTTGGTAAAGATATCTGCAATCTATAATGAGGAAGGGACGGACTGAGTTTTGAGGCGACCAGAAACTACAACTTCTCTAACCAAATGATAGTCAATGTCAATGAGTTTAGCCCGTTTGTGGGGCGACCGGATTTCGACTTAGGAACAACGCACTCTTGTTGTCACACAGTAACCGAGAAGGAATGGTGGGAAGAGCTCGTAGCTCCAGAAGAAGAGAGGTAAGCCAAATAATCTTGGAAGTTGCATAAGCCATTGCCCGATATTCGAATTCACAACTAGATTTGGAAATTGTAGGTTGCTTCTTCGCACTCCAAGAGATGAGGTTCGAGCCGAGGAACATGGAGTAGTCGTATGTTGATCGTCGGGTGTCTGGGCAGTAGTGATGTTATTCGAACCGACCCTTAACGAGACTCGGCTCGACTCGTTTAGCTTAATGAGCCGAGCTCGAGCTCGTTAAATACTTGATTTACTAACAAGTCAGCTCGAGCTCGACTTATTAGGCTCGATAACTAAATTTTTGTGAAAATTTTCATTAGGCTCGGCTCGTTAAGCTCGTTAGACTTGTTAACAAGTCGAGACGAGCTCAATTTTTAACTCGATAAGAGCTCGAGTCGAGCTCTAAACCAAATTGCAACGTTCCTTTGACATACCGATGAATTCTCTTGACAGCTTGGTAGTGGTCTATTGTCGGGCATGATTGGAACTGACTAACGGTGTTGACAGCAAAGGAAAAGTTTGGTCGTGTAATGATTAGGTATTGTAGGGCGCCGACCAGCGAGCGATATTTAGTGACATCAGAAAAGGGAACGCATCCCATGCGAAGGGTCTCATTGGACGCAAGAGGAGTACTGACTGGTTTGGAGTCGAGCATATCCACGCGAAGAAGGATGACGTGAGCATACTTGGATTTACTAAGAAAGAGTCCAGACGAAGTGTACGATATCTCTAAACCAAGAAAGTAGTTTAGTTTACCTAAGCCCTTAATCGTAAATTCATTTTGAATTCGCGATATGAGACGAGTAACAAAGACGTCATTGGTTCCAGTGATTATTATATCATTGATATAGACAACAATGTAGAGACTAATGGTCGCCTGGTGAAAAATAAAAAGAGATGTGTCAGATTGGCTTTCAACAAAACCTAAGGAAAGAAGAAAGTTGCTGAAACGTAAAAACCAGGCTCGAGGAACCTGTTTCAAACCGTAGATGGCCTTATTTAAGCGACAAACATGGTTAGGGCGAGCAGGATCAGGGTAACCAGGAGGTTGTTCCATGTGCACTAGTTTGAGAAGAGTGTCATGAAGGAAAGCATTGTTGACATCTAACTGTCGAAGAGACAAGTTATTTTGAACCGCGAGGGAAATGATAATGCGAATAGTGGAAGCTTTAACAACTGGACTGAAGGTAAGACCATAATCGAACCCACGAAGTTGAGAAAACCCTTAAGCGACCAGGCGAGCTTTGTGACGTTCAATACTGCCATCAGAAAGATATTTGGTTCGGAATACCCATTTTCAGCCTATTATGTTCTCATTATCGGGGCGAGGAACAAGAGTCCAAGTGTGATTGGAATGGCGAGCAGATAGTTCGGCATCCATTGTCGATATCCATTCTAGGGATTTGGATGTCGATTTAAAGCCCTTAGGTTTCCTTTGTGGAGTGAATAGTTGTAAGAAGTGCATTTCCGGTAATGAACGAAGCATTTGTAGGGTGTTTGGGTTTAAAGATTACACACTTGGGCCTAGTGCGCATAGAATTAGTTGGAAATTTGGACGAGCAAGATCCATTGTGTACGGAGGAGAGCGAACAAGAGGAAAGGGCTGGCGAGGAGGAGGTGTGGTAGCAGGTTTAGGAGGGTGATCAGTAGTGATGGGAATAGAATCATTTGCCGAGATGCAAACAGAACACGGTGAGGATGGAGAATGATCGGCATGCTGAGAAGGCGACGATGATGTATGGGGAATGGTTTGCGAGTCCTTAAAAGTAGAGAGATCCATAGTTTTAGACGAGGACATGCAGGAATTGTATGTTTTTAAAGGAAAAGTGTGCTCGTCAAAATGAGCATGTCGAGTAACGTAGACTCTTGAAGAAACGGGATTAGGACAGCAGAAACCTTGATGGCGAGTGCTGTAACCTATAAAGACACATGGAATGCTTCGAGGAGAAAGTTTGTTAGCAGCATAATCACGTAAATAAGGAAAAACACGACAGTCGAAGACATGTAGGTTATCAAAACGAGGAGGAGAAGAGAATATCATTTCATAAGGGGTTTTATTTTGAAGAACAGATGAGGGTAGGCAATTTATGAGATATACAGTCGTGCTAAAGGATTCAACCCAACACTTTGTGGGTACAGATGAATGAAACAGAAGATATAGGCTAGTTTCGGTTATGTGTCTATGCTTCCTCTCTGCTCAGCCATTTTGAGCAGGAGTGTGCGGACAGGACATAGTATGAATGATTCCGGATTGAGAAAATAAACTTTAAATATTACGATTAGTAAATTCACTACCTCCATCAGAATGAAACTGTTTAATAGTGGTGCCAAATTGATTTTCAACCATTTGTTTATAGTGGATAAAAACAGAGTAAAAGTCAGATTTTTGTTTCAAGGGTGTCACATCCCGATTTTTAGGGCCTAGATGAAAACACCAACTAAATAATATATTGTCTAACAACTAAATTTATTAAAATTAAAATCAAACTTTTGAATTTGTAATAAGATTTGCGGCGGAAATAAATATTGAAACACAGGCAATTTTGAAGATTTGGCATCAGTTACTCAAAAATATTTTAATTTGTTTTAAAGACAAACACGGTCTAATTGAGTAGGAAGACATGACTTTGTTTAAATAAATTAAACGAATCTCAAAATTTAATAGTTTAAACGTGAAGTACATGAATTAACTTTCAAAATGAGATAAGGGTTTAAAATAAAAATTATGTAACCACTAGAAGCAATTCACCGACCCTCCACCGCAACTCCTTTAATTTATTTAATCTGTAAAATGTTAATAGATTGGGGTGAGCAAAAAAAATAGCTAAGTGGAGACACGCTTGTCAATGTTAAATACAAATCATGCAAAATCATCATCGAATACTACAACACACTGCAAGTTTAGCAAGTACCCACAAGTGATCTAAACTACTATAGAAACGGTTGAACATATCAATATCATATAACTGTAGATGTAGACTGTTGATTATGGAATGTCGCATTTAGACAATAACAATTCACAATCAAAGCATTTAATAGAGACAAATGTATTTAATAGAAATCTCCACCTCGATTTTTTTATGTCGTGAATGTAATGCATGCAATAAAAATAATTTTAATTCTCTTGGACCCGACTTCCATAGAATAAATAAAACTGTAATTTTTGTGTGAAAATATTTTTATGCATAAGTTTATTTACACAGGAAAAAATATTTATGTAATTTGGATTTGTAGAAGTCGTGTATAAAGAAAAGATAATAGATTTTCAATTGAGAGATTTTTGGGATAAAGACTTGATACAAATGAAAATACCAATTCAATAAAAATGTTTATCTCCGAGGAAAGATATGATAACCTAAAACAGTGGAATTTTAACTTGTAGATAATCGTAAAGATTTTTAGTTTATTTCAATATATAATAATTTCAATTATTCAAATTTTAAAATTAGGAAACATATCTTGACTCAAAATTTATATTCTTAATTAGCAAACATAAAGATTCTGAAGCGAATGAGGGTCGACGTGGGCTCAAGATTTACCATCGAGAGCCGGGTTGAAGGACAAAGAGGGTTTAGCATGCGAAAGGGGGTCTTCACTGCATAAGTCATTTTGCAATATTAGTTTGTGTTTTAATTCAAGTGGGCTGCATCTTTTAATTGCTTAATTTTGGGCTTCATGTTTACTTGGCCCACTTTTCTTAGTTAGATTAGGGATTTTTGAGACATTTAGTTGTACATCCATTTATAAGGATGGAAAACGCCGAATGGAATAAGGAGAAAGGAATTACTCCCTCCGTCTCATACTTGAAGGCATATTTTACCATTTTGAGTGTCTCATACTTGAAGGCACATTACCTAAAATAGCAAAAACACTTTTAAACACTCCCCTTAAAACATCACAATATTACAACAAATGCCACTACTTTATTACACTAAAAAGTACTAACTTTATTACTATTTATAAAGTTGAAAAGTCTTTACTACCCCCACTTTATCTTACACAATATTAATAAACAATTCATTCATTAAAACTCGTGCGCAGTTGGCTTGAGCCTTCAAGTATGGGACGGAGGGAGTACAATTTAGCAAATCTAAATTTGCGACCGTCGTTCTTGCCGGCCTGAACCGGAGATTCGTCGGAATCTTAATTTCGTTTCGTGGTTCTCATCAAATTGGTATTTTCATTGAGAGAATTCTAGAATCAAGATAACGATGGCCGGCACACACCGTGAGCGAATTGAACTATTAGAAGCGAGATTCGATCTATTGGAAAGCGGAGTAACTGGAATGGGAAAAACGCTGGAAAGATTAGAAAGAAACATTGAGAAGGTCTTAAAGAAAAAGCTCACGAGAGGATCGTCCAGTTCTTCATCTGAAGAACAAGAGTCAGCGGAATCCAGCTCTTCGGACGACGTCAATCCAACACATTACAGCGAACGAACTGAAAGAACCCGCCAAGAAACCAAGAAAGTGAAGGATCGACACAGGGGCAAGCCCAAATTATTTTGTCCGACCTTCGACGAGACGGACCCCACGACATGGCTGAGCAGAGTAAGCCAATATTTCGATCTTAATGAGATCAAGAAAGAGGCGAGAGTAAAACATGTTGCTTATTATTTGGAAAGAGAAGCCAACATGTGGTGGCATTGGTTGAGTAAGGTGTATAGGAAGAAAGATAAGAAAATCAAGTGGAAGGCATTCGAGAAGGAGTTGATGGTGAGATTTGGGTCATCCAAATACAATGATTATGACGAAGCTCTTGCCCATATCAAACAAACTGGATCGTTACAGGAGTTGATTCGGGTGGAATTTACACGTTTTTTGGGCACATGTGAAGTGTATTTTGATGAGGATTTCATTGAATTATGCATGGAATATGATTGTTTAAGCCGAAATGAGAGAAAGGTTGTGTTTTGTCGATTTTGTAGGAAATACGATGAAATTTGGAGCAAAACACCAACCATACTTCACTGGATCAGGAAGAAGAGTGCACGGTTGGATTCTTCTCGAAAAACGGAGTGGATTAGTCGAAGGAATCGAGTCAATCCGACACCCGAGGCGAAAGATATGCACGAAACGAGAAAGGGCCGAAGTCGACCAAGCGAGAGCACGCCCGAGACGAGTGCTCGAGCAAGAGGTGCTCAAAACCGAAGGATTTTTGGCCGAGAGAGGGCACGGCCGAGCACCCTGCTCGGCCGAGCTGCTGCCAAGACAAGTTGAAGGCCACGGTCGAGCTGCGCGCTCGAGCTGGACGACATCGAGACCGAGAGCTTTTGGTCGCCACACGCCTCGGCCGAGCTCGCCCTTGCCCCTGCATCTGCGCGCCACGGCCGAGCACTTCCCGACTCTCTGTCCGCCGAGCACGGCCGAGCACCTGCTTGCCCTTATGTCCGTTTTGCACGGCCGTGCTCCGTGCACGGCCGTGCTCCGTGCACGGCCGTGCCAACCCCATTTTCGGTGCTTTTTCCATATTTTCGGTGCTTTTTCCACATTTTGGCCATTTTTTAGGGACCAACTTGCAATTTTACCATCCAAACCCTACCCAAACACTATTTAAACCCCCTTTCTTGAAATCCAAGCATTCTCCCCCAAATCCACACATAGTTACACATACTTGGAGGTGTTTTTGCCATTTCTCTCTCAATTCTTCATCAAATCAAGGAAGAAAGGATGCAATAGCTCCCTAATTCCATTCCCTACCATATTCTAGACTAAGCTTTCTCTTTCTCTTTCTTTTTATTTAGTTATTTCATTTGGATTTTGTAATTTGATTATGCTAGTTATTATCTAAACAATTTGTGGTTCTAAGGCATTATAGAGACTTGGATTGAAGTTTATGAGTAATTTCTTGCTTTAATTGGTGTTTATCTCTTATTTGCATGTTTAATTATCCATTGTAAAACATGTTGTTATTGGCCATGATGATTTGTTTGATTCATTGTTAATTGGGGTAAGATCGAGAGATTTATTTCATTTAATCGTATGCAAGCATGCAACCCGGTATTATTATGAGCTCGAGAGAGGATTAATTATCGGAGAGGGACTTGAATGATCTTAGGAGCTATTTTAGGCGGTGTAACGTTTGTGAGGTAGAGATACGAGCCTATGTTACATTGCGCCTTTGGTTAATTAGATCGAGAGATTAATTAATTCTTCTTGTGTGATCACCCTATATGAGATAACCTTAATGGCCATTTAAACGAGATAACATTCATAAACGGATATCTATATATTACAATTGCCTTGGAACCCACCTTCTTTCTTTGCATCTTCACCCACTTTACTTTCGTTTTATTGATTTGCATGGTATTTGATCGACTTTGTATTTACTCTTTTCATTGTTTACTAGTGACAATTTTGGTAGATAATTTAGGGTAAATCAACACTTTCAAGTTATCGATCACGTCTAAATAGAACTCAATTAAGAAACTACCCTTTTACGCTTAACCTCCTTGTGGGATCGACCTCGTGCTTATCACGCTACAATAGACGCCGTACACTTGCAGTTGTTTATTTAGTGTTGCATAACACGTGAATCAGGAGTATCAGAAGGACTTTGAGAAACTTGCAAGCAGATTGCAAGATTGGCCGGAAAAAGCACTGGTAGGAGCCTTCGTTGGTGGTTTAATACTCGAATTAGCTTCTGAAGTTCGCGTGTATCGACCAACAATGTATTTCGACGTTGTTGGAATTGCGCGCTTGCGAGACGACCATCTAACAGTTATGAAACAAGCAGGCAAGATTGAACCAAGAATGGTAAAATTCAATAATCAAGAACCAAGAAAAAGTGAGGAAGTAGCAACAGAAAAATCATCCACAAGTGGTACTAAGTCCATTCCTTCCGGAGTCACGCGTTTAAGTTGGGAGGATATGCTGAAACGGAGAGAAAAGGGGCTGTGTTTTAATTGCGACGAAAAATTTACGCTCGGACACCGATGCATAGTCAAACAGGTTTTCTTGATTGACCCATATGAATCTGATTCCGATAGTCCCAAATTTATCCTTGAGGACAAGGATGCTTGTGAAGGAGATGGGAATTATGCGAATGATGGTCGACGTGGGCTCAAGATTTACCATCGAGAGTCGGGTTGAAAGACAAAAAGGGTTTAGCATGCGAAGGGGGTCTGCACTGCATAAGTCATTTTGCAATATTAGTTTGTGTTTTAATTCAAGTGGGCTACATCTTTTAATTGCTTAATTGTTTGGGCTTCATGTTTACTTGGCCCACTTTTCTTAGTTAGATTAGGGCTTTTTGAGACAGATAGTTGTACATCCATTTATAAGGATGGAAAACGCCGAACAAAATAAGCAGAAAGGAATTACAATTTAGCAAATCTAAATTTTCGACCGTCGTTCTTGCCAGTCTGAGCCGGAGATTCGTCGAAATCTTAATTTCGTTTTGCGATTCT
Source organism: Galeopsis tetrahit (assembly GCA_963675135.1). Classification (NCBI taxonomy): domain Eukaryota; kingdom Viridiplantae; phylum Streptophyta; class Magnoliopsida; order Lamiales; family Lamiaceae; genus Galeopsis; species Galeopsis tetrahit. The sequence continues at coordinate 94,818,570 of OY776119.1, forward strand.
CATCAAATTCACGTGACACGCACGTATATATAATAAAGAAGGTAAATACTTGTGTGTAGCAGTTACATACATGTAACTGGTCCAAATTTCTAAATGGGTTGAGTTGAGGTTAGATAAGTTGTTGTTATTTGCCCCTTCTTTTTTTTAATGAGTTCACCCCAATTTTCTTTTCCAAATTTCTAAAAGAAAATTACATGTAAAAAAAATATATTACTTTTTTATCAATTAAATTAAATTACAACTCAATAAAATTCTAATTGTACACCCATCACTGAGTCACCAATGAATCACATATTATACTTTTCTTAATTTTTCAAAAAATAATTAGCGGAAAAAATTATGAATATCGAAAAAAATTACTAGAAAAAATAAAAATCTTAAAATAATAATTTTTAGAATTTTTTTTTTTGTTTAAATGACCAAAATTCGGAAAATACTTTCGAAAAAATACAAAATTTAAAAAAAAAAAAAAACCAACTAAATTAGTAGTATTTTTTTTAAGAGAACGTTGATAAAAGTATGACAAGTTACTATAATGCATTGATCTGATTGTGAGAAGCTCCTCAATATAATGGTTGCAATTAGTCAATTTGCAATTGAATTTCAAATCTTTGTTTGTTAAAAACCCAATCAATATTGTGGAGAATATGCTCAACTTGGTGAACTCTGTGTGTTATGTAAAAAAAAAAATTACTATATGTTTGTTATGATTAAATACACATTGATATTACTTCTAATATTTTATGATAATTTATTTAATATTACTAGCTTCTTTTATCAAGTCAAGCTCTTGATATAACTGTATGAGTGAGCAACTTTGAGTTTATCATACACCTCTCAAATTGCTAGTACAATATTAGTTTAAATATAGTATAATATTAGTTCATATATTGTATAGTATTAATTCATATATTATATAATTTTACTTTATAGAGTTTATTTAAGTATATCAACAATTATTATTTATTCTTTTGATATTAGGTTCAGTAGTATAGTATTAGTTCATATACAATATAGTTTTAATGCATATACGATATAATATTAGTTCATATATAATATGGTATTAGTTCTCAAACAAATAAATTATTGTCTCCTGTATTTCTTATGCATAATTTTATCCATTTGCTTCTAAATGTAGAAATTAAAGATCTATTGAAAAGGAAAATATAAACTAATACTATATTGTATACGAACTAGTACTATATTGTATGTAAACTAGTACTCCGTACTATATTGTATGTGAACCAATATTATATACTCAATACATTTCTCGAGTTTAGATCTTATAATATCATATATACTTCAATACTATATGCTTTTATTGATGCTTTGCTTTTCAGGTTATATGGGAGGTAAAAAAAATATGCATTGGGATAGAAAAGGGAAAAAAAATTACCCTCATGCCAAGTTCGACTAGTTGTACTGGAAATCTTATCCGCCATTTCCACTAACAGGCAACTCCGTGGAAAACACCTGACAATCATTGGTTTTGTTAAGTGCAGCCAATTCATTTGACAGGAATACATCCTTAGAACTAGAAACAGGAAGCTGACCTTCCCCAGTAGAATTAAAATTAGAGACTTTAGATGCCTGGGCTGGTGTGTGGTTTTTCTCAGTATTTGACCAGTCTGTATTTGCATCATTGTGGTTTCTCTCAGTATTTGAAGCAACTATGATGGCTGGTGAGTGGTATTTGCATCATTGTGGTTTCTCTCAGTATTTGAAGCAACTATGAAAGAAGCAAGAAGGGAAGTCATGTTCTGCAATATAACCGAAATCCTCTCGGCTATTTCTGAATGTTCCCATGGACTATTTGCCCCAGCTTGCCTCTCTCCACTGAACATCCAACATGCTATTTCTGAATGTTCCCATGGACTATTTTCATTTTGTGAAAGTCAATAGGATTCAAATCAAAATAAGGGTAACTTACAGGATTAAGGAAAAAAAAAACCTATTTTCCCTAAAATTTCAGCAGGAAAGTGATGGAATTGATTGACCAGAAGTGATGAGGATACGACAACAAAGTACAAATTACTCGATAATTTTGGTTTTCGGCAATTCAGTGGCACATAATCGATTTGAGAGGTTCGTATGAAAAAATAATTAATCGAGGTAAATGAAGTGCAATTTTGAGGTGTTTAGACAAAAAAAAAATGTATTGAGGTAAAATGTTGTCAACAGAAATTGACTTAGTCTACAAATATAGAAGCAAAAATTTTCTAGTTAAGAGAGGTGAGAGTTTTTTAAAACAATAATTTTTTAAGGGTATGTTTGTTTTGGGAAAATATAGGAGGAGGAAAATACTAGATGGAGAAATCCTGATTAATATTGATTATGTGGGTTTGTTTTGGGATTTTGAGTAAGATATGATGTAACTTTATGTTAATTCAACTACGTAAGAATGAGTGATGTTGTATTCAATAAAGTAATTTTCCGAGATAATACCATCAATTACCTTGCTGAGTCTGGCCGCTAGAACCTTAGCAAGCACCTTATAAGCACATCCAATAAGGGAAATAGGCCGGTAATCATTGAGCGCTGCTGCGTTCTCCTTTTTGGGGATCAAGACAATGAACGAAGGGTTTGACCCGCGGACAAGTTTACCATTTGCATGAAAATCAACCATCATCCTCATAAAATCCCCTTTCACCACCTCCCAGAATTTTTTGATGAAGCCGAAATTGAAGCCATCGGGCCCCGGGCTTTTCGATCCGTCGCAGCTCCATATAGCTGCCTTGACTTCCTGTTCTGAAAACGGTTGTATCAGCATCGCGTTGTCGGCTGCACTCACACTCTTATCCACAAAACCATCTGCAACTGTAGGCCTGATTCCTTGGTGTCTTCTGAAATGGTTCTCGAAGAAGTTCCTGATTCCACACTTCACAAGATTGGACCTCTCCACCCAGTGTCCATCAATTTGTATACCAGTGATCTCATTGAACTTACGACGCTGGTTTACCACTTTGTGAAAGAAACTGGTGTTGACGTCGCCTTCTTTAAGCCATTTAACTCGAGCTTTCTACGCAAGCAGACTACCTCTTTTGTTCATATTCAGCAAGAGATTTGCTCTGGCTTCGTTTCGCCTAATCACCTCTACTTCATCAAGTCCGAACACATCGTCCATAGTGTCAAGATGTTGAATTTCTGTTCTTAGGCTATCGATCTTGCTGTCCATCCGCCCAAAAACCTCCTTGTTCCAATTTTTCAACTCACCTTTAAGTAGCTTCAGTTTTTCTTTTACCACATAACCTCCCCACCCATCAACTTGGAATTCCGCCCACTTTGCGGCTACAAATGTTCTGAAATCTGGGTGGGACAGCCACGCGTTGATGAACCGAAAAGGTTTTGGGCCTCAGTCTACCTCAATAGTCTCGAGCAAGAGGGGGCAGTGATCGGATACTGTTCTAGGCAAACCCTTCTGAGCCGAGTGAGGCCACTTTTGCAGCCATACATCGTTGACGAGTATACGATCGATCCTACTTTTACAGCTGCCATCCGGTTTGTACCAAGTAAATTTTCTCCCATGAAGTGGGAGGTCCATCAGTTGAGCCCCGCTAATAAATTCATCAAAACGCCTAATATTGTTCCTGTTACTAGAGCCTAGACCTGTCAAGACGGGCCGGCGGGGCGGAACGGGCCAAAACCACAAAAGCCCGTCATTTGGCGGGGCGGGGCGGTCCAGCCCGTTTGTCAAGCGGGCTACTAAAACCTCAACCCAACCCAAAAATGGGCAGGCCGCGGGTTTCGGCGGGCCTTTTTTTTTTTTTTTTAACAAATTTTTTTATTAAATTCATAAAAAAAATATCTAACAAAATTAATTAAATTAAATATAAATAATTTGTCTCCTGCAAAATACAAATTCAAATTTTAATATCTGTAAATCATAAACATAAAATCTTCAAATTATACAAATACTCCAAACATATACAGAATGTGATGTTTTTAAGAATAAAAAACCAAATAAAAATTTATTTTGTAATATACATATATATTGTACATAATAATTTAAATATGTATATATAAGATGCAGTTGGAGGAATAGAAAAGAAATGAAAGAAGAATATATTAGAAAACAAAAAAAGCGTTGCGTGAGTTGCGTTAGGTTCAGGTTTACATATATATATATTTTTTAATTAATTATAATATATATAAATACAAAAAAAAAACTGAAAATAAATAAATTGGCGGGCCAGCCCGCCCCGCCCCGCCAAAAACCGCTGCCCAAACGAGCCAGCCCGCCTGGGCCCGCCTCCTGACGGGCTTGGAAAGTTCTGGCCCAACCCACTATTTTTAGTGGCGGGGCGGGCTGGCCCAACGGGCCTAGCCCGTTTTGACGGCTCTACTAGAGCCACTTCTGCCTACCCTCTCGAACTCATGTCTGATTGAGTTGAAATCTACTAGAACGCAGGTGCATATATTTTGATTTTGTTGAGTGACTAGGCCCAACCTATCCCAAAGATCAATACGTTCGCTAAGGGCACAAGGAGCGTACACATTAACAATACAACAAGGTTCTCTCTCCACCCCCCAATGTCCATTAATAATCACAACCCCTTGCATATCCCAAAAACTCAGGCAACTAAATTTGTCAGAATTCCACAAAATGCACATACCTCCTGCTCTGTCTACGGCTTCTCGTGTAGCCCATCCAAGGTTTCCTTGACCCCACATTTCTCTGCAACATTTCTCATCTACGGATGCCATCTTTGTTTCCTGTATACAACAAATGTCGATATCATACTTCCAGATTACTGATTGAATTTCTTTTCTTTTTATTGAACTCCCCAGACCTCTAATGTTGAAGGAAAGGATCTTCATAAATGGGTAGATTTTGAATTCCCCTTGCCCAATGAGATTGTGTTGTTGACCACTCCATCCAACTCCGTTAATCTCACAATCATCTCTTCATCGCCCCCTTTACTGAGTAAGCCCAATTTTTTTCCTAGCTCCCACGTTTGTTCTGCCGTCGATCGACTCGAGGCATGACTTTGGTCCCCCTTAATCTGCTTTGTATTCTTTGGATTGTCAGTCGCCAGGCCTTCATTAATAGCGTCGGAGTCTATGTCACTGATAAAGCCCTTCCATCTGTATAATTCTTGTTGTCTCGCCGCTGCTTTAACTGCGCCTTTTCCTTTGGATTTCGAGATTGGCCTACCTGGAACCTTCCCCATAGCCTGAGATCGTTTATTGAGGTGGCCATCGGTACCTTTGCTCCCTCTGCTCGAGACGTCAGGCTGTGTACGGGATGGTGAATTTGAGTCACGATTAGGGTTCTCAGATTTGGGGTGCGAGGTTGAGTCGCGATCTCCACATTCTTGAATTTGGGTCTGAAGAGTAGTTTGGTGGCTACTAGGATCCGACTGGGTCGTGGGCTGAACCCTCACAACATTATCGGGCTGCACCTGGTGATATGGTCCACTAGGAGGATTTTGGGCTTGGTTGTCGAGGCCCACTAGGCTGTTAGGTAAAATATGCGGCCTTGTTAAACTTGAATTACTCTCTTGGGCCCCTGAATGGGTACAATTGGGCCTTGAATCTATTCTTAGCCCTGCGTCCGAAATAGGTGGAGGATCATCCACCCATCTGTCCACCACTGTATCTGTGGTCCCCACTATATCTTCAATGTTACCAATTTTCTAAGGAACCGCCTGGGCCCCCTCCGAATAATTAGTAACCTCGATTCCAGGAAGCTGAATAGACGCGTGGCCGCCGCAATTACTATCAGCCGTCATTGGGTCTCGCAATAGATCTGTTTTGTCTACCTCCTGGCCCACAGAATACGAAACATCACCTAGGGTTCCTGAATGCACCTCTTTCCGATCAGCTGATTTTTCCACCGATTTGTACGCTGCCGGCGCCGGACCCTCGGAATCGCTCCCCTGGTCCTCGGACTTATATGTCACATCAGACCACTGAGAATCGGAGTTGGAATTATCTTCTATCAGTGCTGACGCATTCTCGTCGACAACATTTTATCAACGAAAGTGTTCGTGGTCGACATTACAGTGTCGAAAAAAAAAAAAGTTCTGCATCTATGCAGAAAACCCTAAAAAATCGAGTCGGCCAAAAAAGAGAGAGGAAGTGGCGTGGGATGGGCCGATGTACATACCTGGGGCGGCGGCGAGATCGGTCGAAGCAGCGTGGGGTGGGCCGACGCCGTGAACGGCGGGGGTGAGGTGGGCCGGCAAAATTGAAGAAAAAAAAAAGAAGCGGCGGCGGCGGCCAAGGGAGGGGGCCGCGCCGGTGAAGAGAGGGAGAGAGAGGGAGGGGGCGGCCCGCGGCGGCTTCTGTTTTCTTTGTTTTGCAGACGGGGAAGGGAGTAGGGGGAGGGGGGCAAACCTGGGGTGGAGTGGGGTGGGTCGGCGTCGGACGGGAGGTGGAGAAGCTTCAGATTTTTTATTTTTTTTTACAGAGGGGGAGGACGGGGCGCCCGACGGCCGCGGCGAGGCGGGGATGGGAGGGGGCGGTGGGGTGGGCGTCGCCGACGATTGGAAGGGGTGGGTTGGGGGAAATGGGGAGGAGGAAGATGAGGAAATGGGTTTTTTTTTTTTTTAAACGGAGGGGAGGGGGCGGCCGCGGCGAGGGTGGGTGGGGTGGGCGTCGCCGTTGACGAGGGTGGGTTGGGTGTCGTCGGCGAATGGTGGGTGGTGGTGAGGAGGGGGTGGGTGGGTTGGAGGAAATGGGGAGGAAGAAGATGAAGGATGAAGAAGATGAAGGGTTGGGGGTGTGTAGTAATAGGGTTTTTATGAAGGGAGGGTATTTATGACAATTTAGGGGGGTGTGTGCCAATTTGATTGGAGTGTATAAATCGGGGGAGTGCATCTCTTCGAAATGGAGGTGCATATAGTCAGACCCAATTTTATTTCACGGTAGAATCTCAATTGTAAATAATGGTTTTTTTTTTTTTTTTGGGGCCCAAGGAAGCTTCACCGTGTATTTTCGTTTTCTTATTTAAACTTTCTTTTCTTGTGGATTTATTTCTTTTGTTTGATATCTAAAAATGCACATTTTCCTATTGAAATAGCAAACAACGTACATTTCTCATTTTAAGTGTAATTAGTCAATTTAATTTAATTTAAATAATGCAATGAAATTCTATAAAATTAAGCAAAATAATTAAATACATAAATTTTAAACAATTTTCACAAAATAAATACATAAATTTTAAACAATTTATACACTAATCAAACACCGCAACACGATTCTTTCCAAAAAGCAGCCCGTGTTATAAACCAGCAAACCAAACACTTTATTAGGTGGTATAAAATAACCTGTCAAGGCTTATCCTTTAATCCAAATGAACCCTTACTATATCGAATGTATTCGATTATTAAATATAGGTAGTTTTTCATAATGTTTTACTCCATTCTACCATTTAAAGTTCGAACTCGATTCGAGGCGACAAAGAAAAAGACAACAAGCGATCGTACCTTTTTTCAGGTAAAAACTCCTTCAGCTGTGCAAGTCAGAGAGAGGTTGGCCTCCTTAAAAAACTATTACAACATAAGTCAGTCCTTGATGTTGACGTCGTCTCACCACAACCATTTGTTTGATTACATTAACGAGTTTGAAATAGAATATGACTCAACTCGTAAACGAATTTAAGAAGTCGAGTTGAGTATACTGAGCCTAATGTAATTGTGGCATGATCGTCTTGGCCACACACATTTCAATAATATCAAACTACTTGCTAGTCTAGGTCTTATCTCTATAACTTCCTTATTACTTGCTCCCATATCATGTACTTCTTGTCAACTTGCTAAAAATTCTCGACAACCTTTTACTCTTAATGATAAGCGAGCTGCATCTTTGTTAGATCTTGTTCATTGCGACTTATGGAGTCCTTTCCTTATTACCTCATGTGATGGTTTTCAGAACTATACTATATTTGTGGATGATTTTTCTCGCTTTGTATGGTTATATCCCTTTGTAACACTCCATAAATTTACCATGTATTATAAAATGCATAAGATTTATTTTAAAAATAAATTATGAGAGATTAAGTATTACTTGAGACATTATTTACTTAATTGAGAGGGTTTAAATAAAAAATTCAATATATATATATATATATATATATATATATATATATTTTAATGAGTTGTGTATTTTATATATGCGTACGTATGTAGGTATATATATATATAGTGTAAATATATGAATACAAATAGAATTATTTGTGGATAATTTTTTTTTTTATTGAATTACATATATGTAACTGGATTCATTTAGCAGTGTATAAATAAAATTATTATGAAAATATATATGAATTTTTCCATGCAGCTTGATGGTATAGTTTATTAATTTATACTTTTTTTTTTCAATGCCAGGGGTTCAAATCCTAAAAGCAGCAATCAGGCCCCCTTCTTTATTTTTAATTGGACCACTATTTAGGCCCCCTCCTTTATTTTTAATTGGACCACTATTTTAGGCCCCCTTCTTTATTTTTAATTGGACCTGCACCTTGTTTTTATTTTTTTAATATATTTTTTTTAATTTACCACATTTATTTTTTGTATTTCTTAAATCCTAATAAAATATTATTTATTGAGTTTTTAAGTATCTTAAAATTTTATTTTAAGTATTAATTAATGCATTAAAAATTAATTGTTTTTTAATATTAACTGATTTTTTTTGTAAGTATTAACTAATACTACATTAAAAGCCTATTTGTTTTGGGACAATCACGTCCGGACGACGGACGTTAGTCCTGTTCTAGTTCGAGATTTCACATCCGAATTTCACTATCCAACTTCATCCGCTCATAAAAATACATATATATTCTACTATTATAATAATATAACATTATTCTTACATAATTATTTTGACATTAAATTACTTTATTGAATACAACATCACTCATTCTTACGTAGTTGAATTAACATAAAGTTACATCATATCTTACTCAAAATCCCAAAACAAACCCACATAATCAATATTAATCAGGATTTCTCCATCTAGTATTTTCCTCCTCCTATATTTTCCCAAAACAAACATACCCTTAAAAAAATATTGTTTTAAAAAACTCTCACCTCTCTTAACTAGAAAATTTTTGCTTCTATATTTGTAGACTAAGTCAATTTCTGTTGACAACATTTTACCTCAATACTTTTTTTTTTTTGTCTAAACACCTCAAAATTGCACTTCATTTACCTCGATTAATTATTTTTTCATACGAACCTCTCAAATCGATTATGTGCCACTGAATTGCCGAAAACCAAAATTATCGAGTAATTTGTACTTTGTTGTCGTATCCTCATCACTTCTGGTCAATCAATTCCATCACTTTCCTGCTGAAATTTTAGGGAAAATAGGTTTTTTTTTTCCTTAATCCTGTAAGTTACCCTTATTTTGATTTAAGTTACCCTTATTTTGATTTGAATCCTATTGACTTTCACAAAATGAAAATAGTCAATGGGAACATTCAGAAATAGCATGTTGGATGTTCAGTGGAGAGAGGCAAGCTGGGGCAAATAGTCCATGGGAACATTCAGAAATAGCCGAGAGGATTTCGGTTATATTGCAGAACATGACTTCCCTTCTTGCTTCTTTCATAGTTGCTTCAAATACTGAGAGAAACCACAATGATGCAAATACAGACTGGTCAAATACTGAGAAAAACCACACACCAGCCCAGGCATCTAAAGTCTCTAATTTTAATTCTACTGAGGAAGGTCAGCTTCCTGTTTCTAGTTCTAAGGATGTATTCCTGTCAAATGAATTGGCTGCACTTAGCAAAACCAATGATTGTCAGGTGTTTTCCACGGAGTTGCCTGTTAGTGGAAATGGCGGATAAGATTTCCAGTACAACTAGTCGAACTTGGCATGAGGGTAATTTTTTTTCCCTTTTCTATCCCAATGCATATTTTTTTTACCTCCCATATAACCTGAAAAGCAAAGCATCAATAAAAGCATATTTTTTTTTAGAGTTATAAGCTGCATATCTTTTTTTTTAGAGTTATAAGAAGGCTGGTGTCCACACATAAGCAAGAAAAAAAGGCAGTATTTGTTGTTTGGCACATAAGCCTTCAAAATCAAAAATCTCTCTTCCTCCTTCCTCATCAGTAGCATCTATCTCTTCCTCATCTGCATCTCTTCCTCAGCAGCATCAGCTCATTTCTTTTCTCCCTTGCATTTCTCAAGGTGGCTCCTTAGTAGGTCCCCTTTGAGTGTTAACTCCTTGTTGCATTTTCCGCACAAATGCGGAATGATTGTTCCTTCAACCCTCTTATTTTTTTTTCCCTCCTGTCAGTAACATTCTTATTATACATTATTATATATATTCAAAAACAAAAAGCTCTGTTATATATAATCAAAAACAAAAAGCTCTGTTATATATATTCAAAAACAAACAGCTCTGATCTAGTGTCAACATCAACTGGAGTGATCATATATTCTTATTATATTCAAAAACAAAAAGGTCTGATCTAGGGTTTTACTACATTCAATGAGATCCTACTTTCAATATCAATCTAGGGTTTTACTACATTCAATGAGATCCTACTTTCAATATCAATCTAGGGTTTTACTACATTCAATGAGATCCTAATAAAGTGATCATTACAAAAACAGGACATCAAATCATATCTTAAAAAATAGGACATCAACAGATCCAAAACCTAATTTCTTAGAATTAAACAAAAAGTAAAATAAAAGGCCAGATTCAAAACCTAATTTCGCAGAATTAGACAAAAATAAAACAAAAGGCAGATTCTAGTTAATAAAGTGATCATATATTAAAAAAAACAGGACATCAACAGATCCAAAACTTAATTTCGCAGAATTAAACAAAAAGTAAAATAAAAATAGGACATCATCCAAAACCTAATTTTGCATAATTAAACAAAAAGTAAAACAAAAGGCAGAATTAAACCAAAAGTAAAAAAGGTATTTACCTTTTTTGACTGAGCTTTTGACTGTTTAGCTTTCTTGTTTCAGGCGCTTTGTTGGTCGGTGGAAGTTATCTTCTCAATGTTTGTCGAGGGAAATGTCCACATTTCCACGAAATGGTAATAGTAAATAATTTGTTTTTTTTTTGCCCACGGTAATATTGCTTTTTTTTTAGGCCACATATATACTCACACACGGACTTATTTTGGACACCCAACTAAAAAAAAATCGATAGATGAGTATATCCACCAATTTTATTCGGTTTGACTATATGCACCTCCATTTCGGAGAGATGTACTCCCCCTTTCAATATATTAATAAAATAATAGGGTAAAAAACTAAAAATACCCTTCATTAAAATACAGCATAATAGATGCACCCTCCCTACTAAACGCACCCCCTACTATCATTTTTTTCTCCTTATCCCAAAATCACAACTGCCGACAACCATCACCATTTTTTTCGGTGACCAAGAACTAAAAAAAATTAAAAAATTTCAACAACAACAAATCGACCAAAAAAACGACCGCATTTCATCCATATACACTTAGAAAAACTTAGAAAACTAACAATTTTTTTAAACAAATTCGTCGAACCAGTGACGAACATATATACTCCCGTCGACAACAATTTATCGACGGGAGTTTATATGATTGACACTGGTTTAACGAAAAAAAAATTAATTTCTTTTTTTTAAAATTTCGATCTTTGTTGGTCGACCGTATACATTCTCGTCGATAACAATTTATCGACGAGAATGTATACGGTCGACCAACAAAGGTCGATCAAAAAATTAATTATAGGCTGAGTTTGGATAGAAATAGATCTATCAACGAGTTAGGTTCTTGGGTGGGGGGTGTATGGGTTTGGAATTGGGTTTGGAGGAGACCTCTTCTCGATCGAGAAGCTGTTAGCTTTAACACTCTTATGTCTGTGATTAACAGGTATACTCTGACGGAAGGTGAACATAACGGGTGGAACTGGAGACTGCATCCAAAAGGCATATACACGACCAAGTCCGCGTACCAGGCTCTACATTTTGTGGCTGCGACAGGCGAACTGGACCACCAAATGGAAAAGGCATTTGAGCAGACTTGGAGGAACCCGTGTCCTATAAAGGCAAAGGCGATGGCATGGAGGCTACTCTGGGATAGACTACCAACAAGATCTAACTTGAGACGTAGATCAATTATTGCTTCGGAGGACGAGGCCAAGTGCACTGCTTGCGGAAGGGAGCCTGAATCTGCATCCCATCTATTCCTCAGCTGTGTTGTGTCGCACCAGGTTTGGTCTACAATTTTAGTTTGGCTAAATCTGTCGTCAGCTCTTCTTGAACAGATTCCAGGGCACTTTGGCCCATTTACTAGCCTTCTAAAGTTATCAAAAGGTAATAAGTTTCTTGTAGGCTTGTGGATCTGTGTGGTGTAGGTAATGTGGTATTGGAGGAATAAGGTCGTATTTGAGAACGGAGAATGGAATTCCAAGAAAATCATAGATGAGATTAAAGGTCGATATTGGAGTTGGTGTTTGGCGGCAAATATGATAAATCATAGCTGCTCTTTTAGAGGATGGATCCAAGACCCTTTGTTGTCTGTAAGGGGTAACTAGGAGATAGAGTGTTTATTCATTCCATTGAGATTTCTGTTTGGCATGTTTTAGCGCTTCTGCTTCATTTACTTCTTTTGGTTACTTGTTCTTAATTCTGCTTGTAAACTTTCATCTGTCAGGTACTCCTTGTACCCTTCAGATTCTTTTTGCAATAAAATTCCTCTTTTCACTGATCAAAAAAAAAAAATTACAGTGTCGATTTAAAAAAAAAATAATTAATTTTTTGATCGACCTTTGTTGGTCGACCGTATACATTCTCGTCGATAACAATTTATCGACGAGAATGTATACGGTCGACCAACAAAGATCGAAATTTTAAAAAAAAAGAAATTAATTTTTTTTTTCGTTAAACCAGTGTCAATCATATAAACTCCCGTCGATAAATTGTTGTCGACGGGAGTATATATGTTCGTCACTGGTTCGACGAATTTGTTTAAAAAAATTGTTAGTTTTCTAAGTTTTTCTAAGTGTATATGGATGAAATGCGGTCGTTTTTTTGGTCGATTTGTTGTTGTTGAAATTTTCTAATTTTTTTTAGTTCTTGGTCACCGAAAAAAATGGTGATGGTTGTCGGCAGTTGTGATTTTGGGATAAGGAGAAAGAAATGATAGTAGGGGGTGCGTTTAGTAGGGAGGGTGCATCTATTATGCTGTATTTTAATGAAGGGTATTTTTAGTTTTTTACCCTATTATTTTATTAATATATTGAAAGGGGGAGTACATCTCTCCGAAATGGAGGTGCATATAGTCAAACCCAATAAAATTGGTGGATATACTCATCTATCGATTTTTTTTAGGTGGGTGTCCAAAATAAGTCCGTGTGTGAGTTGTATATATGTGGCCCAAAAAAAAAAAGCAATATTACCGTGGGCCAAAAAAAAACAAATTATTTACTATTACCATTTCGTGGAAATGTGGACATTTCCCTCGATAAACATTGAGAAGATAACTTCCACCGACCAACAAAGCGCCTGAAACAACAGAAGAAAGGGAATCATGGCATCCAACAAGAAAGCTAAACAGTCAAAAGCTCAGTCAAAAAAGGTAAATACCTTTTTTACTTTTGGTTTAATTCTGCCTTTTGTTTTACTTTTTGTTTAATTATGCAAAATTAGGTTTTGGATGATGTCCTATTTTTATTTTACTTTTTGTTTAATTCTGCGAAATTAAGTTTTGGATCTGTTGATGTCCTGTTTTTTTTTAATATATGATCACTTTATTAACTAGAATCTACCTTTTGTTTTATTTTTGTCTAATTCTGCGAAATTAGGTTTTGAATCTGACCTTTTATTTTACTTTTTGTTTAATTCTAAGAAATTAGGTTTTGGATCTGTTGATGTCCTATTTTTTAAGATATGATTTGATGTCCTGTTTTTGTAATGATCACTTTATTAGGATCTCATTGAATTTAGTAAAACCCTAGATTGATATTGAAAGTAGGATCTCATTGAATGTAGTAAAACCCTAGATTGATATTGAAAGTAGGATCTCATTGAATGTAGTAAAACCCTAGATTGATATTGAAAGTAGGATCTCATTGAATGTAGTAAAACCCTAGATTGATATTGAAAGTAGGATCTCATTGAATGTAGTAAAACCCTAGATCAGACCTTTTTGTTTTTGAATATAATAAGAATATATGATCACTCCCGTTGATGTTGACACTAGATCAGAGTTGTTTGTTTTTGAATATATATAACAGAGCTTTTTGTTTTTGATTATATATAACAGAGCTTTTTGTTTTTGAATATATATAATAATGTATAATAAGAATGTTACTGACAGGAGGGAAAAAAAATAAGAGGGTTGAAGGAACAATCATTCCGCATTTGTGCGGAAAATGCAACAAGGAGTTAACACTCAAAGGGGACCTACTAAGGAGCCACCTTGAGAAATGCAAGGGGGAAAAGAAATGAGCTGATGCTGCTGAGGAAGAGATGCAGATGAGGAAGAGATAGATGCTACTGATGAGGAAGGAGGAAGAGAGAGATAGATGCTACTGATGAGGAAGGAGGAAGAGAGATTTTTGATTTTGAAGGCTTATGTGCCAAACAACAAATACTGCCTTTTTTTCTTGCTTATGTGTGGACACCAGCCTTCTTATAACTCTCAAAAAAAAGATATGCAGCTTATTACTCTCAAAAAAATATGCTTTTATTGATGCTTTGCTTTTCAGGTTATATGGGAGGTAAAAAAAATATGCATTGGGATAGAAAAGGGAAAAAAAATTACCCTCATGCCAAGTTCGACTAGTTGTACTGAAAATCTTATCCGCCATTTCCACTAACAGGCAACTCCGTGGAAAACACCTGACAATCATTGGTTTTGTTAAGTGCAGCCAATTCATATTTGACAGGAATACATCCTTAGAACTAGAAACAGGAAGCTGACCTTCCCCAGTAGAATTAGAATTAGAGACTTTAGATGCCTGGGCTGGTGTGTGGTTTTTCTCAGTATTTGACCAGTCTGTATTTGCATCATTGTGGTTTCTCTCAGTATTTGAAGCAACTATGATGGCTGGTGAGTGGTATTTGCATCATTGTGGTTTCTCTCAGTATTTGAAGCAACTATGAAAGAAGCAAGAAGGGAAGTCATGTTCTGCAATATAACCGAAATCCTCTCGGCTATTTCTGAATGTTCCCATGGACTATTTGCCCCAGCTTGCCTCTCTCCACTGAACATCCAACATGCTATTTCTGAATGTTCCCATGGACTATTTTCATTTTGTGAAAGTCAATAGGATTCAAATCAAAATAAGGGTAACTTACAGGATTAAGGAAAAAAAAAACCTATTTTCCCTAAAATTTCAGCAGGAAAGTGATGGAATTGATTGACCAGAAGTGATGAGGATACGACAACAAAGTACAAATTACTCGATAATTTTGGTTTTCGGCAATTCAGTGGCACATAATCGATTTGAATCCAATTATATCAGTCGTATGTAAACCAATCCAAAATCACAAAATTCTAACCATATTTAATATAGCAATCTCAATGTTTATTGTAAATTTTGAATTAGCACCATGAAGGCACACTCAGTATTCTATATAGCTAGGATACTAAACTACATAACTATGTTCACTTACATGTATAACTAGAACAAGGCACTTCACCGAGGAGATTTTGTCAATGTTCTGCAAATATAACAAAAACAATCTTGTTTAATATGTTGATATCAGAAATATGACTAAATAGAGTAGTACGTTCTTGGAACCAGGCATTTTTACCTTATAGATGTCAAACCAATAAGTGCGCTTCACTGGATACATAACTCTTAAGCCTGATGAAATAGGACTGTGCAAAATAACAGCTCTTAGTCGAGGCAAACGAGATGCAAGATCTACTGTGGGCCCACTACCAACAGATTGACCGTATAGGATGATGTCTTCTTGCTTAGCTCCATAGCTCTCTTCAAGACACTTATATGCAGCTTCAATATCTGAATAAGTATTATGCTCACTTGGCTACAACACCCACCACGAACAACATACTAACTTTAACAGGTTGCAATAATTTACTCAATAATGAGAAGAAAATAATCATGTAAATATAAGCAATAAGCTGATACCTTGCCAGTTGATTGCCCATAACCTGAGTAGTCATACCTGAAGACATAATGTCATAAAACATATTAGAATCTGTTATCTAATTGATCAGGATGACATTGAAGTTCTAAAATATGAAAACTTTGGAAATCTCTTTGATAAAGTATGCATCGACTTGGAAACGAAGTTAAGTTAGCATTAACATTTTTTGCAAGAGTACGCACTTTAAATCCTAATAAAGTGGAATGTTTCCCTCTTACATCACTTAGAAGTTACATTAGAAGAATTATACCATAGTCTCAGCAGGAAAATGATGGAATTGATTGACCAGAAGTGACGAGGATGTGACTACAAATAGCTCGATAATTTTGGTTTTCGGCAATTCAGTGACACATAATCGATTTGAATCCAATTATACCATAGTCTTATGTAAACAAATCCAAAAATAACAAAATTCTAACCATATTTAATATAGCAATCTCAATGTTTATTGTAAATTTTGAATTAATGTTGAAAATTGTTTTAAGAAGTACTTCTAAGAACATTCTTGGTACAACACAGGTTTGGTAAGACAGTGCCATCCGGAGGATCCATGATTCGAAGATATTTCAGTTTTTTCAAATCCCATATCTCCACAGGCAAATATGATTCACAGACAGTAAATTTGTTGCTCAAATGTTGACAAACAATCAGATATTCAAGGTTCCATAGTTCAAAATAACAACTTTGATATCTAATATGGCTATTTTTAAAAAGGGATCAGAAGAAAATATAGGACTGAGGAAATTTTGCTATAACAACTTTGATATCTAATATGATAACATAGAACTGGTGAATGAAAATGGAAAACAAAACATCTTAATCACCCAATATGTAGAATTTCCACACAGCAAAGAAAACAACAATTGCCTAAATCAATAAAGATATAATTTTCAACAACAAAACTAGAATAAAAAACGAAGCTTCATAGATAAAAAAAATCTAACTACTAATAAGGCACAATTGTGAAAAAAATCAACCCAGAACACTACAATTAGGTATTAGGTTTTATGGGTTATGCTTGATTAATCCAAAAAAGCGATTAATTACAAAAAAAAAAAAAAAAAAAGATTCGTTTATATATACCACATCAACAATTGAGTAAACAAAAATTCCAATTAATCAACCCGAACATCGGCTCGCAGGTATGCATAAACAAATAAAGATTCAAAATTTGAGACACAAGACAATACCTTTACCTATGGCGGCTATCATTGAAGAACACACACCTGCAGATACAGGAGGGTAGATGGGAAAAAAATGCAATCTTTTTTTTGATGGAAAAAAAAATCCAATCTTGATTTACAAAAAAAAGGAGAGAAACATCAAGAAGCGATGGTTTGAAAAATCAGATTCAAAATGTAGAGGAGGAGGAGGAGGAGGAGGAGGAAGGAAGAAGATGGGAATTGAGATCGCAGAGGAAGAGATAATAACCCTAATGGTTGGAAAGAGGGTAATTGGGCCTTGCGTATACTGTATTACGAATATTCAGTTTTTTAAGACTTGAATTCTTAATATTTTTTTTTTTTTTAATTCAATGAATCATCTTTAAAAAAAAAATTGCTTTTTTTTAATAAAAATCTTTCCATTAAATTTACTTGTTAATTATTTCCGTATATTACAGAAAAAAAATTATGCATTCACCGTACCAAATTGTATACATATTTTATTATTGAATATAAAGAATTAATTATTTATAAATATTTAAAAAAATACAACACACACATAATATGCAACTAATAGTCATGGAAATTGACGCTAATTTAATTAAATCACAATCTTTGTTAATCTTATATAAAGATAATTGTGATAAATCAAATGATTTGAAATGGTAATAAAAACTCCTCACATTCCATTTTGAATTAGTCAAACTTTATTTTCTTTCTTTGAAAGCAGCAAATTTTTTTATTCATGAATATTAGAAAAATACCCAAAACAAATCAAAGTTTTACAAAAAAAAAAAAAGTGACTAAACTGAAAAAGAACTATATTAAACACAAAATAGGTACTCTAATTAAATAAATAAAATTTTAAATTACTTTAAATTTTTAATTATATAAAATAAAAAACACATGTCAAATAAATAAACTAAAAAGAAAAAAAAAATCGATGACCCATTATAAATAAATAAAAATAGCAACAAAAAAGAGGGGGCTAGTAATTTGAACACGACGTGTCACTTATTGCGTGGTGCGTGGTCCATATAAGAAATGGGTTGCCCCGAGGCCATTTGCCTATATTTGAGGTGTGTATGCATGTAATTAATTTTTAAAAAACTTCAATCATATCATTCCATAAATTTCTCAAACGTTTTAAAAAAGGTGTAATTCTAAATAATTAAAAAAAAAAAACTCATTTCTCCTTAGTTGGACGAATATGGGAAAATGGACGAGTAAATAGATAAAATTTTCTGAAAAAAAAAAATGCCTCAACAATTTTTTATAAACTGTATAGAAAAAACATTAATAATTTTTACTAAAAAAAATAACCTATGTTGATTCACCCATGCATTGAAAAAATCATGAATAAACAATATAATCCACATGAAAAAATAACCAAAAGAAATGCAAATATTAAGAATAGAAACCCATAAATTTCAGAACTAAATTACAATATACTGTATTCTTTTTTAATAGGTAAAAAGATACACCTTGATTTAAATAAAATATTATAAAAGGATACACCTTTCAATAGATAAAATCTGCCATAAAATTCAGAAACTAAATTAAAAAAACTTTAATTGGTCAATTGTTGATAGTTACCTTTTTTATATAGGTTTTATATTTTAAAAAAAGGGATAATATTTAAATAAAAATTGATAGTTACTTTTTTTTACATAAATATTACAGTATCACTTTTTATATCAAGGGTTTGTGTTGTTTTTTACTAATTTTTTTAAAGAGATAAATTATGATTTGTGGGTGTGTTTAGTAAATGACTTTTATAAAGAAAATAGTAGTTTAAACAATTTGTGGAGAGTTCATCTAACATTATCTTAATGCGAGGGAGTGCATCAATTGAGAGAGTATGTTTAACAAAGATGGAGGTACAAATAGACTTACCTTTTTTTTTTTTTAATAAACACATATTTTAATATGGGGCGTGTATATGGGTCAAAATAAGGATCGATTTTACGGAAGAATAAAATATTTTTATATATCCATATTTTCCATAAAGTTTATGAAAAATGACATATATGGAAAGAATAAAATATTTCCATATTTTCCATAAAGTTTATGGAAAAAGATGTATATGGAAAGAAGGGGTCACCCCCTTATTATAAATTCGCTGAAACGTGAGCAACTTGGATTATTGAAGACAATTGAGTTGAAGTCTCTCCAATTCAAAGGTAAACATGTAATTTCTTAGTTCCATATTTATGTTTGTGTTTAATTTATTTAAATTATAGAATTAAATTTATGATAAAGGGTTAATTGCAAATTAAATCACCACATTTCGATGAATTGCAATTTAATCTAAATTTTTGAATAATTGCAAATAAAATCATCACCTTTCAATATTGTTGCAATTTAGACTTCTAGACAATCTCATTTGTGTCCGAATTTGACGTTTCGAGATTAGATCGAAATAAAAAACAATGTTGTTTCATTAAGAAGGTGTCACGTCCGCCAACCACGTTAGATTTGAGCACAAATGAAACTAGGGGATTTCACATAAAAGGTCATTTCACCTAGTGTTTTTTTAAATAAAGACATGATTCAAAATAATTTCAGAATAAGGACAAAATGGCACATAAATGTACCATCATGCCCTTAATACATAAAATTCAGAATTAATATGGAGAAATTCTTTAAATGTTTGAAATTTAAAGCTACTCTATCAGCTCATTAATTCCAAGAATTACGCAATTAATTAAAACCAAATGTTTGAAATTAAAAGCTGACTCTATCAGCTCATTAATTCCAAGAATTACGCAATTAATTAAAACCTTCCTAAAATTAATTAACACCGGTCAGAAGAGCTTAATTTTGTGAAGAAAGGAAACCGTGAAGTACGGAAGAAGACGAAGTGAGAAGTGAGAAGAACATTTTGCTCCCTAGACCATGGTTAGAAAAGTAATATAAAAGCTAAATCTGCATAATAAAATGAGTAATGCAGAACAATGAAATCTAAAACTGCATAATAAAATGAATAATGCAGAAAAAATAGTACGGTGTCTTCATATTAGAATGTGATTATGCAAAAATACGTATACATATGCAAAATAAGATCTGCATTATCCCTTGACCAAACCAATAACAAATAATCATGAACTACATTTCAGCAACGCGCACGTAAATCATCACAATTACACAAAAATGGAGCAAATTGAACCTATAAATTAAAATCATCTCAAAAAATCCTAAATTATTTGCAAATTATGTGTGTGCGTGTGGAATTAAAAATCATACCCTTGGCAAAACTCTTCATCTGACCCTTGGAATTAAAAGTTTCTACTATATCTCCGGCGGCTTCGCGTCCGTCATCCATAATGAAGAAATCGGTGAAGTTTGAATCCCCTAGGAATATAAAGAAACGATCGCGTGGAAAGTCTCTTGATCATGTGCAGTCGGTGAACTTCAGGCCAGGAAGTGGGCCATGAATGCCACGACCAACGCAAACCCTCGATTGCTTCCAATTCGGTGAAATCCATCGGCGAGTTAGGAGACGAACGAGATGCGTTTCATCAATTGATGAAACCTAATCGAGATTTGCGATCATGGGGATTTATGATATTTCAAAGTTAGGGGTTTAATTTATGATATTTTCTGATAATGGCCGGCCCGACACCATGAAAGAAATCGGGAGTGGAAATAAGAGAAAAAGTCCAGTGTCTTGATCGCGTGATTAAAGGCTATACTTTTTCTAAATTAGATTCGGGCTTTCGACAGTTTGAAATTTGATTTTTAAAATTTTGAGTTTTGAAATCCTGATAAAAATGTGTATGATTTAAACAGATTCTGAGGGACAATAAACTAGAAAAGAAGGCGATGCAATAAACTAGAAAAAATGCAGAACACGATAAACAGATTCTGAGGGACGAGGAATTCTGAATTAAGGCGGTTTTTGGGAAATTAGGATTGCTTTAATTGAAAATTCGTATGAATCGTGCAGATTGCAAACGAAATAAGGAAGGTGAGATTCTTATTTCCATATGATTGATATTAAACAGAATGCTGGCGAAATATATGGAATGTATGACTTGTTCCATTATTATATAAATTAAATAGTTATTCTTCAAATTTAAATGTAAGGGCATAAATGGTTATTTACACATGTTTTTGTCCTTTTTTAAAAAGATTATAAAAGTTGTCTTCATTTAAGAAGCTAGGTGCTTAAATGGCCTTTTTTATAAATTTTCTCGTGAAACTATTAAGAAGTTTAAATTGCAACAATATTTAAAGGTGGTGATTTTATTTGCAATTATTCAAAAGTTTAGATTAAATTGCAATACAGTGAAAGGTGGTGATTTAATTTGCAATTAATGATAAATCATATTTAATTTGCTTTATGAATAGATCAATTACATATCTTATGAATCCCCAACACATTATACATAGGGTTGGTCTGCTATAGACTCGAGTGCATGTTGTGCACCCTAGTCGTCCATATTTGACTTTTCAGTTTACTAACTTATACTTTTTGGTAAATGGTGTTGCACTTTTTAATTATTAAACTGTATAATAATATTTTTAGTAATAATTGAAAAGTGCAACACCATTTACCAAAAGTGTAAGTTAGTAAACTGAAAAGTGCAACATGGACTAGAGTGCACAACAATGCACTCGAATGCATACTAGACTTTACCTTATACATAATGTGCGATTTTTTAATAAATGGAAATTTATTATTTCACTACACTCCGTATACTCTTTTGTTATAGGAAGATTGTAGCTTTTAATTTTAAATTTTGTTTTAAAAACTGTGTTGTTTTATCTATATTTACCATAGATACGTACCTAAATTACCCCATATATAATTCCTACAATTCCTCATTTAATTTAATTATTTTTCTCTCCATCTTTAATGATAAATTGATATTGGAGGATAAATTTGTAAAAAAATTATGTTCCTTAATTTTATACCTAACAACAAAAACAATTTTTTTTTAAATGGAGAAAGTAATACAATAGAGTGGGTACATGGATTGGTATACATTAATATATCTTTCATCTAATATTAATTAATTAGATCTTAATGCAATTATGTTTACAATTAAATTTGCAATGATTTGGGAAGGGAAGCTGTAGATTCCGAAAAGTAATTTTTAAATGTGAGGTAAAAATTATTTTTGCAATTTAATTAGATTTGTTTCACATATGTAAATTTCCTTTTCTTGATCACCTACTTTTTATATTAACATAGAAAGAATAGGAGTAATATTTAGCTCTTTTTTCCTTTTTTTTAAACGTTATTACACTTGTTCGTGATAATTGTATTAAGATAATTAATATTAGGATAAATCAAAGTAAGTTGTTATTAATAGAGAATAATAATATAGAAATAATATATTTTAATTTAGTCCATATCTTTTGTATTTATCTTTTTGATATGGTTGTTATATTTACCTTAATTATTTCATTGTAAAAACTCTTATAAATAGTAAATAGTGATTCATTGCTATGAACTCATTAATGTGATCACATAACAATTATAAAAAAAAAAAGGAATAATTTAGAGGAGAGGGTGGGAGAAGGTACGAAGTCTTTTATCTTCATTCAGTAAACTTCTAAATCTTCAATCCACACCACTATGCCAACTTTGATTTCCTTTTGTCATACTTTGTTGAATATAGCAATATATATGTTTTGTAAACAATGTTATTCAACATATAGCCACTTTATTTTTATCCAGATTTCGTATGCTTTATATTTTCAAGATTTAATTGTAAATTAATTAAACTTTTAGATAATTATGTTTATGTTAATCCACTCCTTATCCTTATGTTATTAATTACTCGTATTTCTTTTGTTTTTGAATAGTCTAATACTCATGGCAGAATGGGCATATCTCCCGGAAGGAGTTCTTGATCTTATAATATCAAAATTATTTGATCAAGACCGGTATAATTTTAGTTTGGTATGTCAATCTTGGAAGGAGTTCTTGATCTTATAATATCAAAATTATTTGATCAAGACCGGTATAATTTTAGTTTGGTATGTCAATCTTGGAAGGCTGCGGCTGCATTTACACCATATCCGATCAGTGCTCCTTGTCTCATACGTTACGATAAAAAGAAATGGGGATTTTTTCAATACAATAGTTTCTTCTACAGGAGTTTTCCAGAATTTGACAATGAGGCTCAAATATTATGCTGCAAGTACGGGTGGCTACTAATGGGTGGTAAAGAAGGCCTTTTTTTTCTTTAATCCTTTTAATCGACATACTGAACCTATAGTATATCTAAACACGTGCCCAAAGGATCCGTACACATCGATCCATCCGCCAACTTCCCAAGATTGTTTTATTATTGGAATCAAAGTTGAAGGCCAATTTGATGTTGAAGATAGCGCCATAGTTGAAATACTTAGATACGGTGAGAAGGAGTGGGACCGCATCACATACCATAGTGAGCATGAGTTTTTAGTTTCCAATTGTGCTCCGGTTTTACATCGTGGACTAGTATACTTCTTGGGCGCGAGAGGGAAAGTTGCCACTTTAGATATCGAACATCGTGCATGGACTGTCCATCCCTATAGTCTTGGATTTCGTAAACTTCGAGGGCGAATTATAAGACAATTCTTGCTCAAAATCAATGGAGATCATACAGATACCATATATGCTGTGTTTATGATACGTAATAAAAAGGATAAACGTGTTTAAACTCTTGGAGCCGGTGATGAAGTGGGAGAGGATCCACGACTTAGGGGACAATATGTTGTACTTGAGTCTTCCGTCGTCATTCGGGGATGTGGCTAAGCCCAAAATTATGGCCAACACAATTTGTTTTTCCATATTTGACTCTAATGATAATCTCTTTTTTTACTCCCTCAAAACTCAAAAATACCATTCCTTTGACGGGCGTTACTCCTTTGATAATTTCAATAATTTGATCAGAAGGTTTCATGACGTCACTTGGATAACTCCTATACCTCCTCAACAACTTACAACAAATTCGGTATGGTATTCAAATAATAAAGATTATGATTTTGAAGAGGATCATGGGGAAACCAAATGAAGAATGAAGAAGAAGTCCGTCAATTTAACTTGTTTCTGTTTAAATTTAGGTGCATGTAGTACGTTTAATTCTTCTATACTTTTTCATATAAGTTTCTATTTGTCAATTTATTTAAGTTTCAATTGGCTTCTTTTTTTTTTTTACTTTTTTAAACATGGTTGAAATCAATCTTATTGATAGCTTTGCTTGTTGGTGGCATCTTGTTTTCTTCTTAATGTTGTACTCCAATAACTGTCCAATGGGTGAATATTTACCCTGAAAGGAATAATACAAGTACATGCTATATATTAAAATCTAAATTTCCTTTGTAATATTATGTTGAATTTTCAATTTTTATTTGCATGAATATTTATCAATTTTAATAAAAAAAAAAAGTTAAAATGAATATTGTGGAATATTCTTGTTAAAAGTAGATTTGATTTTTCTCATTGAGTACTTCATTAAAAAATACTCCGTAAGTGAAAAAATGAGAGAGAGGGAGAGAATAACAAGTAGGCATTTGAGGCAGCAGAGGAGAAAAAAAGATGAGATTAAAAGTATGGGTACCTTCTAAATTCAAGTAATCTGATTTCAATGGATTCACGTAGTGAAGAGTTTGCAGACTAGGGTGTGAATGAGGCCCTCATACTTGCTATTGGAGGCTCAAAAGTATTTTGTTCAAAATTGGTATTCGAATTATCAAAAGATTTATAGATTACACTTAATCAATATGTTTTTTCTCTCAAATTACATTTAATATCAAAATATGCCACATGGATCAATAGAAAAATGAGTAAATGACACATCAATACAATTAATTATTACCCATATATATATACACTTCATGAGAATGTCTTACCCTCAATTCAACAATTTTATTTAATTTATATATAAAATTGTACAAAACTACAACTCAACTCTTTAATTTTTATACTTACTTTTTAAACTATGTGTCCCAAATTTACTGCAAATTTTTACGGTTCAAAGCCAGGATAGGAATTTTCAAGAAAATACATTTTCCTTTACTTACATTTAAAAAATATATATATATATATCGCATATTTTTTGTCGTAAAGAAATGTCAGGAAAATTAGTAATTCCAAATGAGTTGCCAATTGCCCCAACCCTATTTGGTTCCCACAAATTATGTGGGCATATATATGGGGTCTGACTATATGGTTTCAGTTTGATGCACTCCCCCATCAATCCCCCGATTTATACACTCCCCAAATTTAGGTCACACCCCCTTTCAAATGTCATAAATACCCCTCCTCTCATAACATATATATTACTACACACACCCCACCCTTCCTCTTCTTCCTTCCCATTTCCCCCAACCCACCTCCTCCTCCCCATTTCCTCAACAGTCGCCGACGACGCCCATCCCACCCCCCGTCGCCGCCGCCCACCCCCACCCACCCTCGCCGCCGCCCCCTCCCCTCCCTTCCCACTCCCCCGTTGTAAAAAAAAAAATTGAAGCTTCTGCGTTTGTCCCACCTCCCCCGTCCGGCGGACTCCCTCTCCTTCGACGCCGGCAGCCGCGCCCCCTCTTCCGACGGCCTCCCTCCCCCATCCACCCAACGTCGTGGCCGCCGCCGCCGCGGCACAGCTTTTTTTGTCTTTTTTTTTCTGTGTTTTCTCTCTTCGGCCGTTCGGCGGCCTCGCTCGATTCCGGCAGTCTCAACCCGCCGCCCAGACGTCGCTGTCCGTCCTCCTGCCGCCGTCGTTGAGGCTAACAGGTAGGGTTTTTTAATTTTTTTCTTTTCTGTTCTCACGGCCGCCATGGAGGCCGGCCACGCCCCCGTCCACCGTCTCACGACCGCCTCCTTCTCCCCTTTTCCTCTCACTCACATCCGGCCGCTGCCGCCTGGTAAAATGCCGGCCGCCGTACTCCCAATTCCAATGTTAGGGTTTTCTGCAAAAATGCAGAAAACCCTAATTTTTTTTATTTTTTTTTTCATTTTCGACTATATAATGTGGATTAAATACACTCTCATCGGCAAATTGTTGTCGACGAGGGTGTATTTGATCGACATTACGTAGTCGAAAATGATTTTTTTTTTTTTTTAATAATTTTCGACCAACCAGTGTCCACCACATACACTCCCGTCGATAACTCGTTGTCGACGGGAGTGTATGTGGTCGACACTGGTTGGTCGAAAATTAGTAAAAAAAAATTGTGATTTTTTTGAGTGTATGGTTGATTTCTGTATTTTTTTTTTTGAGCTTGATGGTCGCCGGAAATGGTGTCGCCGGCGACCGGAAGTTGTGGGTTAGAAAAATGTGAAAGAAATGAAGGGGGGTGCATTCAGTAGGGGATAGTACTGTATATTTAATGAAGGGTATTTTGGGTTTTTTACCCTATTATTTTATTAAAAAACTGAAAGGGGGAGTGCATCAAACTGAAATGGAGGTGCATATAGTCAGACCCATATATATGTCTTCATAGGGCTAGCTAGCTAGAATGATAAATTTAGGCAGCCCTTTTGCTAAAACAAGCAAGATTGGTAGTTTAAATTGTAAGTGTCTCTGCCCTAACTAGAATGGTAGTCAGACAGACAATTTAACTTGTTTCTGTTTAAATTTAGGTGCATGTATTACGTTTAATTCTTCTATACTTTGTCATATAAGTTTCTATTTGTCAATTTATTTATGTTTCAATTGACTTTTTTTTTATCTTTATTTTTTAAACATGGTTGAAATCATTCTTATTGATCAGCTTTGCTTGTTGGTGGCAATTTGTTTTCTTCTTAATCTTGTACTCCAATATCTGTCCAATGAGTGAATATTTAATCTCAAAGGACCAAATAGCTAAATATTGTGCAATAAACTAAAATAATACACGGTGAAATTGAAACAATAAGGTTACAACTTATAATTGAGGGACAAAATAATACAATACATTCATCTAACACTACAAAAACGGGCGGATATGCCGACGGAAGTATACCGACGGATTACCTTTCCGTCGGCTATACCGACGGAATTGAAAGTCAGAAGACTCTGCCGACGGAATTCAATTTCCGTCGGCTTTCCCGACGGAATGCCGACGGACACTCAGAACTCTCTACACGGTGTCGTTTTTGGGTCACCGGCCGACGGATTTTTCAGTCGGTATTGTAAATTAAGGTTACCGACGGATATTTTCCGTCGGTAACCGCGCCATATTATTGGCCGCTCACGTGATAATTTTAAACGGGCGCGGATAAATTTAAATTCGCCCTTACCGACGGAAATATCCGTCGATAACCGACCCGCATTAACTAACCGCCCCTTGACCGACTCCCAAAATTAAATTGGTCATTACCGACGAAAATTTCCGTCGGCAAAGGCAATATTTTTTTGTATATAAACTGAAGACAGATTACTCTTTCTCTTTCGAGAGAAAGAAAAGCTCCCCCATCCTCCCTGTTTCTATCGTCCCTCCTCCCTGTTTCGTGTTCGTTCGTCTTCATCTATACGGTACGCTTTCTTAATTTGTTAGTAATTAATTTTTAATTTATATTGTATTGCCTATAATTATGAATTGAATTGCATGTGTTAATTTAATTTGTTATATAGATTAATATGAAATTGTTTGTAGTTGATGTATATAGTTAATTAGTTTGAATGTATGTAATTGATATATCTAATTAATTAGTTGATATTGTACGTGGATAATTGCCTATATATAGTTGATGTATATAGATATTTATAATAAATTGATGTGATTTGTTAAGATCGATATTGCATGTTTTGCATAATTGATGTTATATATATAATAGATATTATTGTTTAATTTGTATATACGTTGGAGTGGAGTTAATTACATAATTAAATTATGATATTGTATGTTATAATTAGCTAGATTAATATTGTTGATTTACTAATTATGAAATTATTGATTAAATTAGGGGCTTTGTTAATTATATTAGTAAATTGTTATTTTAAAGTTAGAAAAAATTGTTACTAAATTTATTAGGTTATAGATTGTTAATTAAAATAGAAAATTGTTAATTAAAATTGGAAATTATTGAATAAATTAGTTATTGTTGAATAAAATAGAAAATTATTTATTAAAATAGGTTATTATTGATTAAATTAGGTATTGTTGATTGAATAAAAAATTATTTATTAAAATAGGTTATTATTGATTAAAATAGGTTATTATTGATTAAAATAGGTTATTATTTAGGGATTAAATTTTAATTTATTAGATTATTGTTTTTTATTAAATTAAGAAATTTATTATTAATTAATTAGTATTATATATATAATTTATTAATTTAAATGTTTAAATTAAATAGATGACTAGAGATGGTGCTGGTGGCTCTGGTGGCTCGGGATCTCACGGGGCCTCCGGGTCACGTAGCCGATCAAGGAAGAGCCGATCCAAACTTAGACCCGAGGCGCCGCCTATACTGCCACGAACACCATTGTCGTCGCCTCCGCCACCCATTCCACACCCGTCGCCTCAGCCGTCGTCTTAGTCGTCTGTCCGGGACCATCCTGCTGTTCCTGCTCGGGATGGCCGGGAGCGCGTTTGGGTTACAAGAGGAGGAGTGTAAGTAATTAAATACTTTTATTGTTTAATAATTAATAATTAATTGCGCATTCGTTTTAATTTATAATGTGTTTTGTTTGTTAATTAATGTCACAGATTGTTACCAGGTAACGAGGTCTCCAGGGCATGCACGATTGCTTTTGGCTCTTTACCGATCTCTGCGGGTGCAATTACCTGGTCGAAGGTCCCAAAACAAAAAAAGTTGGCGTACTTCGAGGAATTTCAGGTAGTAATTAATTACTTAATTATTTAATTAATGTTTGTTAATTTGTTCAATAATAATTAAACAATTTATTATATGTGCAGAAACAAGCCACTTGGGATCGGGATATGTACTCAGACCAGGCTATGTTCAGGTATTTCAGTAAATCGGCGCAAGAGCGGTATAAAGATTTAATGTACGAATGGAGAATGGCATGGCGGAGCGATGGGACGACGCAGAGCTTGGGTAAGGACGATAATGATGTTGTGTTGTGGGATTCATTGACGAGGGAGTGGCTGGATCCTGAGTACATCAGGAAGTGTGAGATTGCTAAGGCCAACCGGAGATCCAACGTTGGGGGTGGGATGTCCAGGCATCGGACTGGAGCCTGGTCCATCCTTGAGCAGTCGATGGTCATTGTAAGTGTTTATTAATTTTTTAATTAATTTCAATAAATTTAATTATATATTTAATATATATAATACATAAATTTAATTATTAGGAACGGGAGACGGGGCGTGTACCCACTCACTTGGAGCGGATGAGCATTGCTCATCCGTTTAATGCTAATACACAGCAATCCACATACGGGCGCACAACTAACCTCCACGTAAGTAATAAAATTGTTTAATTAAATACATTTTTTTATAATTTATTCTATTAATTTAAAATTATTAATTATGTAGTTGGAGATGAACCGGAGGATGTCCGAGATCGGAACTCAAGTCGACCCTACTCAAGGCGGAACCAGCAGTGCCCCTACAGTCGAGGAGGTGGACCGGGCTTATTTGGAAGTTGCCCCCACCACCCGCGGACGAGTTCTAGGCTTTGGTCGTATGAGCGCTGATGTCAGGTCCGGCGATGGTCCGTCCCATACGGCATCGCAGGGTTCCGTATCTTCCACCCCAACTCCTGATATGACGATGGCACAATTCAACCATTACATGCATGTGATGCATGTGAATATGGGTCGAGAGATGGGGTGGTCGGACGAGAGGATCGAGGAGGTTTATCAGAGAACCATGCAAGCTCCTCTACCGACGACCAACGTGAACGTGTCTGTTCCCTCAGCCCCCTCAGGCCCCTCATCCCCCCCAGCCCCCTCAGCCTATGTCCCGACCATGCAGCAGGATGATGACATCATGGGTCAGCAGTTCGTTGGCAACGATGACCTTGATATATTCCTCTATGGTGAATGAGTGACTTTGAACAATTTTTTTTTATGTGTTTAACAATTTTATTTTTATGTCTCGTAGAACTATTTACTTTTATGTCTCGTAGAACTATTTATTTTTTATCTGCATTTTTGTTGAACTATTTACTTTTATGTTTAAGTATCAGTTGTTTAATTTTAGTTATGTGTGTTTTATGTGTTAAGAATGTGTATATTAATTTTAGTTATGTTTTATGTGTGATTTTGGATGTTATCTATATTGGATCTTCATTTATGTTTGAATGTACTCTGTTTTTTCATGTTTGTGTTTATGTGAATGTGAATGTGATGGGAGACTCTATGTGATAGATAAACAACATTTTCATTGAAAATTGCCTTGAAGAAAGACTGTTGTTGTGGTTACATTACATGCATACACTTAGCATTACATAAACTTAGCAATACATATTAGAGGCATAAATTTAGCAATACATATTAGAGACATAAACTTAGGATTACATCCAGCCTATAAACTTGAACATATAGGGTAGAACACAAAATATTATGGCCATGATAAGAAAGTTCCTCTGCTTCTTTAGCTCTTGAACTTGTCCAGCTTGAAATTCTACTTCTGATGTTAGGTGGTCAGATGAATCCTTATAGATTTCACCAACTACTTTTGCATTATTCAGCTTGTTGTTGAGCTCTTGATTTTCAAGCAAAAGTGAGTCAATTCTCCTCACCATGCCCGGAAACATTCATGCTCGGTTCAAAGCTCAACTCTCACCGGTTCATTAAAGACTCAAACATTCATCAATCACCACCACACATAACTCATTGTGCATGCAAAACATCCATAGGCAACAAGATGACAACAACACAAACAAAATGATTCATTGCAATCATGTACACATTCAAGGAATCAAATTCACAACAAATCACTATAAAATGTGTCTCAATGATCATTAAAGCTCAAATTACACACATACACAAGAGTACACATTGGTGTCAATAGAAAATGTAAAAACGAACATACCCCCCCAAACTTTTTCATTGCAAAGCAATTAAAAGTTTGGAAAAATAGTGTTGCATTGATATTGACACCAAGTGCTAACCATACAATTCTACACACATGGGCCACTATCCCAACAATTAACACTAAGAGTAGCTAAGCAATCGATATTATGAACAAGAATATAAATTCCACTACCCCCCAAACTTAGTAATTGCTATGCAATTCCTAAGTTTGGAGTGGACGTACCTCTCACGATTGCTATAGCTACACCTTCTTCGAAGCTCAAAGTTCCACTTTCGATCTCCAATCGTCCACTCGATCCAAGCTTCTCCAACTAACATCAAAACTCACAAACACATCAAACTAAACTAACAAAGCAACTAAAATGAGCAAGAAATGAAATAAAACAAGTAAAAATGGGTTGCCTCCCATTTAGCGCTAGGTTTAACGTCCTATGCTGGACGGAACTTAACAAGTTCATACTTCTCTTTCTTTGAATGGAGGATTATAGTACTTGACATTGTGCTCATCGGTGATGAACACTTCATCCTCCTCACTTTCCAACGCAATGCCTCCTCCATAGACCAATTTCTTCATGACCAACATTTTCCGTTCCTTGATCTTCATCTTTCCAAGGACTTCCATCACTCCCAAGGTGCCCCATACCACCTTATCTCCAATTTCAAAACCCTTTTCGATCTTTCTCTCCTTTAAACTCTTCCTTTTCCTTTCTTCATCTTCACTATCCTCAAGGAACTTATCAAAACTCTTCTCCTTATAAAACTCCCCCAAACTTGAGTTTTGCTCAAGTTTGGGAGTTTGCTTCAATTTATTATCATCTCCCGGATCTTTCAATGGGACTTTTGGTAATGGTTCTTTCACATAAATGTCACATTCTTGGATGGAGGGGGATTCCTTCTTTCTTGGGGAACTCTCAATTGAGCCATACTTGGAGAAAATCACTTTCTCTCCATTCACCTCCAATGTTACCTCTCTTTTTCTCAAATCGATGTTTGCTCCCCCCGTGGCAAGAAACGACCTCCCAAGAATCAATGGGATATTTGCATCTTCTTTCATATCTAACACCACGAAGTCGGCTGGAATGATAAACTTGTCAATCTTCACCAATACATCTTCAATGATCCCTTTAGGATGGGTGATGGAACGATCCGCTAATTGGAGAGTAATTGATGTGGGCACTACTTCTCCAAGTCCCAAACGCTTGAAGATTGAAAGTGGCATCAAATTGATGCTAGCTCCCAAATCACAAAGAGCTTTCATCATGGGACCATCACCAATATCACATGGGAGAGTGAAACTACCCGGATCCTTGAGCTTTTCGGGAGGAGTTCGTTGAAGGATAGCACTACACTCTTCGGTCAACTTGATCTTCTCATCATCCACTAGTTTCTTTTTGTTTGCTATTGCATCCTTTAGAAACTTCATGTAATGAGGTATTTGCTCTAAAGCATCCGAAAGTGGAAGATCAATGTGGATTTTCTTGAAGATATCCAAAAACTTCCCAAACTTCTCATCCATTTTCTTCATGTATCTTCCCGGGTATGGAAGTGGCTCATATGTAATGGGCACCCCCCATCTATCACAAGGTACCTCAAGCTTCTTCTTTTTAAAATCTTTGGCAATTCTCCACTTTGGAATTCTTAGAGCAACCTTTCCACTTTCAACTTTTTCTATCCTCTTCTTTTCCTCTTCCTCCCTTTCTTTTGCCTTCAACACTTCACCCTCTTCCAATTCAATTGAAGAAACTCCATAATGTTCACCACTTGAAATTGTAATAGCATTACAATGCTCACGTGGGTTTACCTCGGTGTTTGAGGGCAATTTACCCTTTGTATGTTGAGATCCAATGGAAGTTGCCAATTGTCCCATTTAAAATTCCATCGATTTTTGATTACTCATGAGTTGGGCAAGCATTGAGTCGGTGGACTTTTGGTTACTCATGAGTTGAGCAAGCATTGAGTCAGTAGATTTTTGGTTACTCATGAGTTGGGCAAGGATGGAGTCGGATGCTTCAGATTTCTTCTCACTTGTCTCCATTCTCTTCATGAGGAGTGCAAGAAGCTCATCCGTGGAGGACTTCCCTTCTCCACTTGGAAGTTTTGCACCGGGATCAAATCCGGGAGGATATTGAATAGCACCTTTGGGATTGGAATAGGACAAAATCTCATTCCTCCGAAAATTCGAGTTTTGAGGAGCTTGGTATTGAGGGGATGGTCCCCCTTGTCCTTGAGATGATGAAGATTGCCCTTGGAATCGGTTTTGAGGAGGAGCTTGATATCCTTGACCACGATTTTGATATGGTTGTTGACCTTGATATTGTCGATTCCCTTGAAAATTTTGTGGGTATCCTTGTTGACCCATGTATTGCACATCCTCCATAGGTCCCATTTGAAGATTCTCTTGCCCAAAGGATAAATGATTATCTCTTGTTTGAGATAAAACATTCACCTTTTCAATGAGTGTGGCCATTTGAGATAAAACATTCACCTTTTCAATGAGTGTGGCCATCATCTCTCTCATGTTATCATTAACATCCACTTGGGCTACCCGATTTTGTGCTCCACGGTCTACTCTCATCTTGAAAGTATTGCTTGATATCCCTTCTATTATGTCATTGATCTCCTCCACCGATTTCATCCAAATTGACCCCCCCGCACAAGCATCAATGTGGTGTTGATCTTCCAATCGTAACCCACCAACGAACCAACATGTTGTTTGTTCTATTGGGAAACCATGATGGGGGCATGTGATGAGAAGATTCGTAAACCTTTCCCATGCCTCTTTGATTCCCTCCGTTGGACCTTGTTGGAATGTAGAGATCTTTTGTTTGACTTCCATAGTCTTTGAAAGATGGTAGTACTTCAATAGAAATCTTTTCTTCAACTCCTCCCACGTCCTCACTTCTCCGGCGGGAATGCTTGATTGTAGCCAAGCTTTTGCTTTCCCCGTCAATGTGAATGGGAATAGCCTCATCTTTTTAGCATCTTCCGACACTCCGTTTTGCTTGAGAGTGTCGGCCATCTCCAAGAATTGAGCAAGGTGTTCATTCGGGTCTTCCTCAAATCCTTTCTCCGTCCTTCCTTCAAATTGCCTCTCCCTCAACATCCTTAATAAAGAGGCACTAATCTCAAAATTGTTTGCCTCCACCCTTGGTCTTGCCAACCCATCGTAATGCTCCCTAGGTTGAGGCTCAAAATATTCCCTCATTGGCCTTCCATGGTGAACACGTTGAGGATCTTCCATATGTGGAAGAGGAGGGATGTATTCCTCTTGAATGTGTTGAGGTGGAGGATATTGGTAAGGTGGAGGGTAAGGGTGTTGAGGTGGAGGTGGTGGATAGTAGGCTTGTTGTGGAGGTGGATAGGGGTAAGGATAGTATCCTTGATATGGAAGGTGATTTTGAGGTGGATTCGGATTATGGAGAATTGGTGGAGGATTTTGAGGTGGATTACCTCCTTGTTGATTCCCAACTTGGGGATTCTCTCTTTGAGGCTCATCATCTCCATTTGGTGGAGGATTCATCTCTTCAATGTTTTCCATCTCAAATGGTTCTTCTATGACTCTTTGTCGATTCCTACTTCGATTCCTTCTTCTTGCGTGTGCCTCGATCTCAAGGTCTAATGGTTCAAGAGTTCCTCCACGTGATCTTGTGATCATGCACCTACAAAAGGAAAATGTCAAGCCCACAAAGATGAACAAAAACAAAATAATAAAAGGAAATGCTACTATCAATAACACTCAACAAACTATAAGTCTCACTAACAACACTCGCTTAAGTTCCCGGCAGCGGCGCCATTGACTTGGATGTATTTTTGCACACTTTTTACAACTATACGATCCCCACAAGCGTATGGGTTCGTTAGTAGTACGATAAGTATACCAAGTAGAATTTCGTTCCAAGGACTTAATTGAGTGAAAATGAATCCCTAAAGTTGCAAGTTATCATGCTATTGTAGTAACTAAATGATGTTGTTTGGATTTTCGGGAATAAGCACAAAAATAGTAAACTATATTAACTAAAGTAATAAGAACTAGTGACAAAAAATGACAATCTATCTAACTTTCTTTTGGAAAGTGCAAGGGAAGGGTATTGCCTCGGGTGTTTCCGTTTTTTGAGCAATTAAGTGAACTAGTGAACCATTTACATGATTTTGCTACAAATTTTGGTCAAGCTAAAGGCTATCACATAAGTGTGCAAACCCCCTCGAAAGGCATAGGTAAACATCGTGCATTGATTAGCAATTATAGGATCTAACCAAATACCATAATCCCCTAAGATAGTGTTTCATAAGCACTTTCAACACGGTTACTAATGCTTATGAAACGCCCTCTCACCAAACTCCTAGACGACCTCTACTCGTTCAGTGTTTAAGGTTGTCGGTCTAGCCATTAACACCCCTCTCGGGTGAGCTAATTACTAATTAACTTCTATTCAATTGATCAAAGCTCACACTCACACTCCCAATCATGCTACCCAACTCTCGTTGCAATAAACATAATCGAACATGCTTGCTAATAGGGTTGATCAACCAAATGAATCAATCAAAGTACAACTCTAGAAACATAAACACCAAAATTATAAGCTAATCATGCAATTAATCCACAATTACACTAAATTCTCATCAAAACATCCACACCCAAGACAATTGAGGATTAGCCCATGGTTCTAGAAGAGAATCCCATGGCTACAACAACAAATAAAATCAAACTCATAATGAAATAACAAGAGATTGAAGAAATTAAGAAAATACCAAATTGAATTGCAAAATGGAGTAATATCACCTTGATCATACGAATTTAGCTACAAAACGATGTAATAGACGATGCCCGATGATAATCGTAGCTTGATTTGAAGTAAAAACCACTATTCTATCTAATCTATTGAAGAAATTAAACTAAAAATGAAGAACACCTACAACTATGTGAATGTGTGTGTGGGAAAATGCTTGTAAAAGGAGTTTTTTTTTTTTTTTTTGGATTTTAAGAAAGGGAGTTTATATAGTGTTTGGGAAGGGTTTGAATGGCATAATTGCAAGTTGATCCCTAAAAAATGGAGAAAATACAAGTTTGGCACCGAAAATTGGGTGACTCGGCCGAGTTGGGGTCACTCGGCCGAGTGGGACACTTAAGAAGCGTGTAGCAACTCTTTCCAGCCGAGACTCGGTCGAGTGAGGGTCACTCGGCCGAGTGGTCTTCAATTCCAGGAGCTACGGCATTCAACCTTACTCGGCCGAGTTGGCTCACTCGGCCGAGTGCGCAGTAAAATGCAAAATTGCAGATTCGGCCGAGTAACCTTACTCGGTCGAGTGATGTACGATTCCAGGAGCTACGCATTCAACCTTACTCGGCCGAGTTGGCTCACTCGGCCGAGTGCGCAGTAAAATGCAAAATTGCAGATTCGGCCGAGTAACCTCACTCGGTCGAGTGCCTCTTCCCCTTCTCGTTCCATGCATAACTTTCGCCTCGGATGTCGGATTGACTCGATTCCTTTGGCTAATCCACTCCGTTTTTCGAGACGAATCCAACCGTGCACTCCTATTTCCGGTCCGATCACTTGTGGTATGTGTTTTGCTCCGATTTCCATTGTATTTCCTACACAATCGACAAAACACAACCTTTCTCTCATTTCGGCTTAAACAATCATATTCACTGTAATATTCAATGAAATCAACATCAAATAGGCTTCAAATATGCATCTAAATCGTGTAAAATCCACCCGAATCAGGCATGCAAGAAATTCTGAAGATACTGAGGCTGGGGATATGAGACATCCGTCCGACTCTGAAGCTTGGAAACACCTTGATAACGTGTTTCCAGGATTTGCTTGTGAACCGAGGAATATGAGATTAGGCTTGAGTACTGATGGTTTTGCACCGTTTGGGAGTTATGGAAAGAAGTATTCTTTGTGGCCGGTGATACTGACTCCGTATAATCTACCTCCATGGATGTGCATGAAACCTCAAACAATGTTTCTGACTGTATTGGTGCCTGGTCCGTCGAATCCAAAGCATAAACTTGATGTTTATATCCAGCCTCTTATTAAAGACTTGATCTTCCTATGGGATAACGAAGTCCAAACATATGATGTTTCTAGGAAACAGAACTTCACGATGCGTGCTGCTTTATTGTGGACCATTAGCGACTTTCCTGCATATGTTATGTTGTCCAGGTGGAGTACAGCCGGAAAGCAAGCTTGTCCGTATTGTATGGAATATTCTGAAGCTTTCAGTCTCCCGAAGAGTAGAAAAGTTTCATGGTTCGATAATCACCGAAGGTTTTTACCTCGAGATCATCCATTTCGAAGGAATAAGGTGGACTTCACGAAGAATAGAACAATCACAAACAATCGACCGCCCCTTCGAAATGGTATTTTATACATTTATTTTAACATGTTTTTTTGGGTTACATTTATTCTAACATTTATTAATCGTACAAGACAAAGTCTGTTACATGAGATTGAGTGGACGGGTTTGAAAAAAACTACGGAGGAAAATGCAGAAGAACACAACAAAGGAATCCCAGGTAACTGGAAGAAAAAGGGTATTTTTTGGGACTTGCCATATTGGAGTTCACTATTGCTCCGACACAATTTGGATGTCATGCACATTGAGAAGAATGTGTTTGACAATGTGTTTCACACAATCATGAACACAGAAGGCAAGACGAAAGATACTCCAAAGTCCAGGGAAGAGTTGAACACTATCTGTCGCCGTGATGAGTTGGAACAGGATACCCGTACACGTAAATATCCAAAGGCTTGCTACACACTAGATAAGGCACAAAAACAGGAATTGTGTAGGTGGATTAAAGAGTTAAGATTTCCAAATGGCTACGTGTCAAACATGAGTCGATGCGTAGACACAACAAAAGGCAAAGTTGCAGGGATGAAGAGTCATGATTGTCATGTTTTTATGCAGCGCTTGATACCTATTGCGTTTCGAGAATTTCTTCCTCTGAATGTGTGGAGGGCTGTCACTGAATTAAGTCTCTTTTTTAGAGATTTAACGTCTACAACAATCAAGGTTGATGATATGAATCGTTTGGAACGAGACATTCCAGTTATTTTGTGTAAGTAGAAACGTTTTTTCCCACCTAGCTTCTTTGACTCGATGGAACACTTACCTGTTCACTTAGCGTATGAAGCTAGGATTTGTGGTCCAGTGCAGTACAGGTGGATGTACCCATTTGAGAGGTGAACAATTCTATTTCTCTCATTTAATTAGTTTTTAGTATAAGGAGCCTTATTTTAATTTGTTAACTATTATAATTTTAGGTATCTCCACAACTTGAAGCGCAATGCTAAACAGAAGGCAAACGTCGAAGCATCGATTGTTAATGCGTATTTGAATGAAGAGGTTGGCACGTTTTGTTCATATTATTTTAAAGACCATGTCAACACGAGGATCAGGAATGAACCACGTAACTTTGATGGTACGCAACAAGAAGTCGATGGCATGCTCTCTGTATTCAAGTCTAAGGAGCGACCTATAGGAAAAGTCACTGAACGATATTGGTCAACACACACAGAGGCTGAAATAGCACAAACGTACGTGTTATTGAATTGTGATGAAGTTCAGCCTTACATTGAGTAAGTATTTCATATATTTATCATCTAATTAAATAGCACTAAACGTGCGTCATTTATCATCTAATTGTGTTGTGAATTATTAGGATGTATACACAAGAACTACGACATGCAGATCAAAACATCTCAGATAGAGACATAGATACTAGTCTTCAACGTCAATTTGCCCGATGGTTCCAACGTTATGTGAGTATCATTAATTGAATTTTACGTGAACAAATAATTATTTTGATTAATGTTAATTTTAACTGTACGTATAGGGACAATCGCACGATTTTCAGAGCCGGTTCTTACAGGATCTCAGCCAAGGACCACTACGGCGTGTGAGGACTTACAACGGCTATATTGTGAAAGGCTACAGGTTTCATACATCAGAGTATGCATCAACAAGAACGACTAACAACAGTGGTGTTTGTCTTAGGGGTGCGAATTACAATGCAGATGCAAGTGATTACTTTGGGGTGTTGCACGAAGTCGTTGAAATTGAATATCCGGGATATCTAGTGAAAACCGTAATGTTGTTCAAGTGCCATTGGTTTGACACATCCCCTTTAGGAACCAAAATTCATCCGGAGTACAAGCTTGTGGATGTTAATTCGAAAAGGAAGTATAGCGGGGATGATCCGTTTGTATTTGCCTCTCAGGTATCTCAAGTCTACTACTGCACGTATCCAGGAGCTGGAAAACGTAATAGAGAATGGCACGCTGTTTGCAAAGTGAAGGCAAGGTCAATGGTGGAGGTCCCCCAAAAGGAAAACAACGATGAAGATGAACCTCCGTTTCAAATGGAACAAATAGAGAATCAAACTGAAGTGTTTGCAGGAGATTTTAATCTTTCGGTAGACTTGACGGCTGCAAATCCACAATTGATTGTTATTGAAAACGATAGTGGACATGAGGAGGAGGATGAACATGACGAGAGGGAGGATGAAGAAGATGAGGATGAAGAAGATGAGGAGGAAGAGGAAGATGTGGCAAATAATGAAAATGAAGACGAAGATGAAGATGCATATTAAATTAATGTAACCTAGCTATTTTATTTTGTACAATTTATAAGATTTCATTATTTATCATTTGGTTATAACTTATAATTTAATTATTTATCATTTGGTTATGTTATAACTTATAATTTAATTATTTATCATTTGGTTTTAAAAATTCAATGGTGACGGAAAATATCCGTCGCCATTTCCGTCGCTAACGGCAACGAGCCAAAGCCGACCGAAATATCCGTCGCCAATTCCGTCGCTAACGGCAACGAGCCAAAGCCGACCGAAATATCCGTCGGCATATCCGTCGCTAACGGCAACGAGCCAAAGCCGACCGAAATATCCGTCGCCATTTCCGTCGCTAACGGCAACGAGCCAAAGCCGACCGAAATATCCGTCGCCATTTCTGTCGCTAACGGCAACGAGCCAAAGCCGACCGAAATATCCGTCGCTAACGGCAACGAGCCATAGCCGACCGAAATATCCGTCGCCATTTCCGTCGCTATTTCCGATTATAAATGTAACTTTCTCTCATTTCACGCGTATTTTCCCTCAATCTCTCTATGTCTCTCCCTCTCCCTCTCCCTCGATCTCCCTCTCCCCCACTCCACCTCCTTTCCGAATATAAAGCCTCCTTGCCGTGGTCGCGGCCGCCGCCCATCCTCCCTACCTGCAGTCGTCGCCCATCCTCTCTCCAAGAAAGCCGTCGCCCACCGCCTCCTCTGCCGTCGCCCACCGCCTCCTCTGCCGTCGCCGTCTTCGTTTGAAAGGTACGTTTTTTTTTTTTTGTTAAATTTGGTCTGAATTGTTGCACCGCATATGAGTCTAAAGTGAGAGAGGTCACCGACGTCAACGTCTTCTACTGGACGAACGTTACTTGTTTTTTTTATTTGATTTTAATATTTTCTCTTTTCATGTAAATTAAGATTATGACATGTTTTTCACCGGACGTTGCCAATCGAATTTTAGTTGAAAGATCTATATATGCTTTGTATCTTAAAAATCATTTCACCGAATTTGATTTTCTGCTACATTCATTCACCATTACAGAATTGATATAGCAGTGTTTCCAGAATTGTAAGATGGAAACATGATCAATCTATTATCAATCAAAGAATATACGTGATCTTTAATTGTCTTCTATCAAGGCAAATACACATATGGTAATATCTTAATTATGGTAACAATATATACGCAAGATTCACATCATATGGAATATAATATATGTACATAGATATATATGCCTGCGTACATGTATATTTAAAACTATAAATTGTAGTATTAAATATTTTGAATATTTCTCTTAAGCGTTTCATTCAAGTTGGCCACCCATTTTCGTTTTATTTATTAAAATTAATTAATTTTAGTAATGATTGTTGTAACAGTCACACGTAATTAATCTCATGTAAATTTGTGCTTTCCTCTCTACTATTAAATATAAGAAAAAATAAATCAATTCATCAGTTTTTATTGGATTCATAGTGAATCAATACCTAGATTTTGAAGGCCTAATCACTTGATAAAGAAATCAGTTCATCAGTTTTTATTAATAATTATTCCTTGAATTATTGATTTATTTATTGTACTCAAAATCTCTTATCTTTGAACTACCAGCATGACCGAAACTATGCGAGCCTAATGAAGTTACTTCATCTCTGTCGAGGTATGTTCAATTTTTATGATAATTTAATTTATGTTTATGTTTAAATATATAAAATGACAATTGAATCTTGATTCTTTGGAATTGATTTTGAAATGGCAGGGATGGAGTCGAGTCAGCGAAGGACAATTTAATATACTCCACGGTACGTATTAATATACTCACATTCTTGTTAAATTATTTCTCATATAAGTTTTTGTTAATGTTTACTACGTTGTTTTAATATTTCACAGAGTTTTTTCTCATAATCAGCAGCAAAATTCTATTTGCTTCTTACTTGATCGATCCTCTGTCAATTCCGGAACACCATTCGATGCCTTAGCACTCTGGTCTACATCATCAAGTTTTTGCTGTTTGCTCAAGCAAAGGACAACGATTTTGTTTATTCTGTTGGATGTAATGTAGATTTGTGTATTGAATTATTTAAGCAATTTTGATCGGGTCGGATCCCGATCGCAAATAATTTTTTTTTTTAAATTTTTGGTACTTACCGACGGACTATTCCGTCGGTTTAGCGTCGGTAATAACGACGGGCGAGCCGACGGAATATCATTTTTTAAAAAAAAAATTAATACTTACCGACGGATAATTCCGTCGGTAAATTAAAATAATAAAATTTAAGTCCAAAATATACCGACGGATCTACCGACGAAAAATTGATTTGGGATCCGTCGGTACAGGCGACCCGGTTTGAAAACTTGGTTTGAAAACGGGTTGGCTTGACTGCCGATGGAATTGAATCCGTCGGTACAGGCGACCCGGTTTGAAAACGGGTTGGTTTGAATCCGTCGGTAACCACTACCGACCAATTCATTGACGACGGATGAAATCCGTCGGTAAATCCGTCGGTAAGAGCCAATACCGACTGAATATCCGTCGGCATAACCGTCGGTAAAACACCTCTTTTTTGTAGTGGTGGCTAAGCCCAAAATCATGGCCAACACAATTTGTTTTCCCATATTTGACTCTAATGATAATCTCTTTTTTTACTCTCTCAAAACTCAAAAATACCATTCATTTGACGGGCATTACTCCTTTGATAATTTCAATGATTTGATCAGAATGTTTAATTACGTCACTTGGATAACTCCTATACCTCCTCAACAACTCACAACAAATTTGGTATGGTATTCAGACAATAAAGATCATGATTTTGAAGAGGATTAATGATGAAGTATATATGGGGAAACCAAATGAAGAAGAAGTCAGATTTGTTGATCAAGTAGATGTCAATTTAACTTGTTTCGGTTTAAATTTAGGTGCATGTAGTACGTTTAATTATTCTATACTTTGTCATATAAGTTTCTATTTGTCAATTTATTTAAGTTTCAATTGGCTTCTTTTTTTTCTTTTTTAAACATGGTTGCAATCAATGACCAAATAGCTAAATATTGTGCTATAAACTAAAATAATACACGGTGAAATTGAAACAATAAGGTTACAACTTACAATTGAGGGATAAAATAATACAAATGTATTAATTGATAAATTAAATGTAAAATAAATAAAAATTGTTAATAAGTTTATACCAAAATAAATTTACAAATGGATAAAAATTATACTAGAATATTAAAAAAAAATTAAAATGAATATTGTGGAATATTCTTGTTAAAAGTAGATTTGATCTTTTCTCATTGAGTAATTCATGGCCATCAGAAAGATCAACTCGGTGGAGGTTAGAGATTTGTTACAAAGGGTGTGGGTGATCAAGGCTGAACTCAAAGTTACTATGATTGGAGTAGGCTTGTTTCTTCTTGATTTTTCTGATGAAGGAGAAATGATGATGGCTTTGCACAGACAACCATGGAACCTTCGCCGGTCCCTGGTTGTGCTAAAGAAATTGCATGGACTAGATCGGCCCTCTACTCTAAACATCCACCTTGTGCCGTTCTGGGTACAAGTGCATGGCATGCATTTCTTTGCGATGTCCAAACCAATAGGTGTCCGAGCTGGTAGCATCATTGGTGAAGTCATTGAGGTGGGCTCGGTGGCTAATGACGATGTCAAGGTGGTGGTGGATGTTAAGAAGCCTTTGAGTAGATGCTGTTTTATTACGGTGGAGCAAGAACGTGTGGCTGTGGTTTTCCGGTATGAGCGTCTCTCTGATTTCTGCTATCTATGTGGTCATCTTGACCATGTGGAGGCAGATTGTGGTCTCGCCTTGGGACGAACTAATGACTGGATCTCAAAGCATAGGTTTTTCCCTGAGTGGTTGCGTGCGGATCATCCAAAAGGACCATCCGATGAGGACATGCAGAGGTTTCTGGCGAAGGTAAAACGAGGCATTGAGGATTTGGATAGGGCTCGAGAGGATAAGATATGGGAGGAGCGCAGAAAGGAAAGAGGGAAAGGGGTGGTGATTGATGATGATGTGGACTCTTTACGTCTTGGTACTGGGCCAAGGAGCTGAAAGGAGGTGTTTCGCTTTGCGGATCTGATGTCTAGAGGGGAGGCGAGGCGTTATTGTACTGATGAAGGGGCCTCTTCTACAAAGAGATACCGTTGGGATCCAATTACAGGTATGTTCCTGGAACCATTGACGTTTGTTGTTCCAATAGGATATGAGTATAGGTTTGTGAAGATTCCATTGTGGGGGGAAGATAATGGAGCTGATTATCGGGTTGTCCATCAAGTTGGTATAAATTTCAGATCATATGATTATAATGAGTTTGTTGAGGTTATTCGTCAGGGGGAAGCACCATATGTCCCTTTCTTTGAGGGGTTTGTTATGCATGCACAGAATCATAGGGAGACTGATGCCCAGATGCATGTAAGGGAGGACTCAACAGACACAGACTCAATGTTTAGCTCAACCATGCCTAACAAGAAGCGTTCTTTTCTGAATAGGGATCTTGATGGAGTTGAAAATGGGGTTTGGGAGGAGTTTGATGATCTGACTAAGGCAGAAGCTGGGATTAAAAGGGCAAAGAAGTTGGCAA
Organism: Galeopsis tetrahit; assembly: GCA_963675135.1. NCBI lineage: Eukaryota > Viridiplantae > Streptophyta > Magnoliopsida > Lamiales > Lamiaceae > Galeopsis > Galeopsis tetrahit. The sequence continues at coordinate 94,862,916 of OY776119.1, forward strand.
CGGATCTTGGGGAGGAACTTCCGGGGAAGGGGACGGCGGAGGCTGACAATGCTCAGCTCCGCCACAAGGAATGAGCGTGATCGTTTGGAACGCACGGGGGGTTAGCAATCAGCGTGCGTTCGGCTATCTATATAGTATTACTACTACGTATCGGCCGTCTTTACTCTTTATTTGTGAAACTAAATGCACTAAGTCCAAATTAGATGTTATTAGGAGAAAACTAGGGTTTCTTTTTATGTTCAATGTTGATAGTCGTGGTTCAGCTGGTGGTCTATGTGTATTTTGGAATGAATGGAAAGTGCATGTTTTGTCGTATTCGCTTGGTCATATTGATGTTTGTGTTAATAGTCTTTCACATTGCTGGAGGTTTACAGGCTTCTATGGGAATCCGAACTTGGCACTTCGACACTCCTCATGGACATTGTTTAAAAGATTAAAATCATATAACAACACTGTCCCAATACCTTGGCTTGTTGGGGGTGATTTTAATGAGGTTTTATATCATCATGAAAAAAGGGGGGGGGGGATGTGGTTAACTTAAAAAGAATGTTGCAATTTCAGGATGCTCTTGATTATAATCGGCTAAAACCTTTGAAGCATAATGGACCTAAATTCACTTGGATTAATAGAAGGGGTGGTAGAGGCTGTATTAAGGAAAAATTGGATAGATTTGTAGCAAATGATGAATGACTTTCTTTGTTTCCATTTTTTACATCGAAAGCTTTGGAATTTGCTGGTTCAGATCACAAACCTGTGCTTCTAAACGTTTTTAATTCCTCTGTCGAGAACAAACACCACTCAAAGGTTTTTCGGTTTGAGAATCATTGGATTAAGGATCTGGATTTTAAGGAAATTGTATCGCACAATTGGAAGAAGAGTGATGGTAGGGACCAGCTTGTGGATAGATTGGCTGTCTGTGGACAAGGTTTGAGGGAGTGGGAACAAAAAAGAGGTGGCTCTTTGGTTGTGAGAATGAGGAACATTAATGCAACTATTGAAAATGAGTTGAATGATGAGAACCCTGAACCAAATTTTGAGAAAATAAATTGCCTTGAGAAAGAGCTAGCAAAACTTCATTCTAAACAAGAAATCTATTGGAAACAACGTTCAAGAGTTGATTGGCTACGTGAAGGTGATAGGAACACTAAGTTCTTTCATTCAAAGGCAAGTTCCAAAAGAGTTCGAAATCATATTCGATCAATCTTTCAGGAAGATGGGGTGGAAATTGCTAATGAGCAAGAGATGTCAAAATGCTTTGTGGGATTTTACAGGGAGTTATTCTCTTCTTCGTATCCATCTACACAAGACATTTGTAATGTTACGAGGGATATTCATTGCTCTGTGTCAAAGGACAATGCTTTGGCTTTAGATGCCCCTTTCACTCGGGAGGAGATTGATAAAGCTGTTAATGATCTGAGTCCATGGAAAGCACCAGGGCCTGATGGGTTTCCAGCCTCTTTTTATCAAACAAACTGGGCTACCATTGGCAATGATATCTCAAAACTCATGTTACATGTTTTGAATGGGGATGGTTCCCTTGGACCTTGGAACCAAACAACTATTGTACTCATCCCAAAGATTCTGAATCCCACCATGATTGCTCATTTTAGACCAATTAGCCTATGCAATGTTAGTTACAGAATTGTGGCTAGGGTCATTACTAATAGGTTGAAAGGCTTTATGAATGAGATAATTGACCCTTTTCAAAGTGCTTTTATCCCGGGACGTCTTATAACGGACAATGTTCTTGTTGCATATGAAGTAATGCACTGGATTCGATCTTCAAAGAGCAAGGAGGGTTATGCTGCTTTAAAGTTGGACATGAGTAAGGCATATGATCGGGTTGAATGGTCATTCCTTAAATCTTCAATGAGACGGATGGGTTTTTCTATGAAATGGGTTGATTTAATCTTCAAATGCATATCCTCGATTCAATACAGAATCAATATAAATGGGGAGCTTTCACATCCTTTTACTCCGTCCAGAGGCCTAAGACAAGGTGATCCTCTTTCTCCATACCTATTTGCAATTTGTGCTCAAGGGCTCTCCACGTTAATCTCAAAAAACATCACTTCAGGTTCCTTTGTGGGGGTAAAAATTGCTAGAACAGCCCCGATTCTTTCACATCTCTTCTTTGCGGATGACAGTTTAGTTTTCTTCAAAGCTACACCAAAAGTAAGCTTTGTTCTAAAGAAGTGCCTATACTTTTATGCAAAGGGATCAGGTCAATTGATCAATTTTGATAAATCAGCTATTTCTTTTAGCCCGTTTACAAATGCTGAAAATCGTGAGAGGGTTGTCTCTATTTTGGGTGTCAAGAGAACCCAAGGGCATGATGTATATCTTGGATTGCCTACTTTTTCTGTGAAGGCAAAACGATTACAATTTGGTTATCTGGTTGACAGAGTTCGGAATAGGATCAACTCCTGGAATCATCGTTTCTTTTCAGACGGTGGAAAAGAGATTCTTACTAAAGCTGTTTTACAAGCCATACCTACATATGCTATGGCATGTTTCAGAATACCTACTTCCATCTGTTCTGAAATGGAGGGTTTGATGGCCAGATTTTGGTGGGGGGGAGGGGGTCAAATATCTACGAAGAAAATGCATTGGTCAAAATGGAGTGATATCTGTCAACCCAAGGAGGAGGGTGGTTTAGGTTTTAGAAGATTGGTGTTATTCAATAAAGCCATGCTAGCCAAGCAAGTGTGGAGGTTGATTACTCAACCAGATACACTGCTTAGTAAAATCTTCAAAGCAAGGTATTATAAACATGGTGATTTATTTGATGCTGGCATTGGATCAAACCCATCATATGTATGGAGATCACTTGTTTGGAGTCGTGATATCATTGAAAAAGGGTGTAGATGGAGGGTTGGAAATGGAGAACGTATTCGCATTTTTAAAGATAGATGGATTCCTAATACAGAATCGGGATTACCAATTTCAAAATTGGTCAGTGCTTCGAAGGTTAGTAGGTTTATTACTGGCGAATACAGTTGGAATGAAAGTCTCATCAAACAAGCTTTTATTCCTATGGAAGCTCAAAACATTTTAAAAACCCCTCTGTATGGTGCTAACAAGGTAGACTGCTTGATGTGGCCAGAAAATTCGACAGGCACATACTCAGTGGCCTCTGGGTATAAATTTGAAAGCTTTAAAGTGATGAGAGAAGATGGTAATAACCGTGAGGAATCTTCAAACTCAAAAATCAAGGGGGACCTTTTCAAGGCCATTTGGAAAATGAGAATACCTCCAAAAGTGCGAGTGTTTGGCTGGAAAATGCTTAGAAATTTTGTAGCAACAGAGGGAAACTTGGCCATGCATCATATCCCCATCAGTCCGGCTTGTGCAGTCTGTGGAAATGCCTTTGCGGATACAATGCACTCAATTTTCTGGTGCCCAAAGCCTAAAGAGATTTGGAAGAATGAAGGCATCTAGTATGTTATCAAAGATTTTATAAAAGGGCATGCTTTTGATTTTTTCCTGCATATGTTCAGAGCTCTTTGTAGACAGGATGTGGAGATCTTATTTGTTATTTCTTGGGCCATTTGGCGGAATCGATGTGGCTGGACGCATTGCAATGAGGATAATAATAAGATTGAAAACTTTTCAATGAATGTTAATTGGGCGCTTGATTATGTATATGACTCGGGGCAATTAAAGAGGAAACTTTCCTCTACATATTGGGAGGAAAATCGTACGAGGACAAAGGGGAGTGTGAGTATGGAGTATTGTTTGTTTTCTGATGCCGCCTTCAACCCCAAAAAAGGTTTCTTTGCAATTGGTTTTGTCCTTTTTAAGGACGAAAATACAATTTTAATGGCTGGGTATGAACGCATTAATAACCCGGGAACAGTCCTTGCTGCAGAATTATTGGCTCTTCAGAATGGAATTGAAGGATGTATTCGGAAGAAGATTTGTCTGAAAGGGGTAAGACTTGATTCTTCGAATGCAATTGATGCATTAGCCGCAAATATTAGTGTGGATGGATTGGAAAATGAGTTAATTATGGACATTCGGAGTAAGTTAAGATCAATCCTAGTGTGGGATTATCGTCATGTTAATCGGCTTGAGAATATGTTTGCGCATGACCTTGCTCAAAAGGCTTTTATCTCTCCGACTCCTTACGAATGGATTGGAGAAGATTCGGTTCATAGTTTCAAGGATAAATGTTTGATGTAATTTTGTTTCTTTTTTCCTTGATTCTACTGTCAAAAAAAAAAAAAAAAAATCATTAATAGAGTGAAAAAATGAGAGAGAAGTAGAGAATAACAAGTAGGCATTTGAGGCAGAGGAGAAAAAAAGATGAGATTAAAAGTATGGGTACCTTCTAATTTCAATGGATTCACGCAGTGAAGAGAGGCTCAAAAGTGTTGAAGCACAGATATTTGAGGCAGCACTTAAATTGGAGCTAGGATGTGCTGAATCTCCAATACAAAGTGCACTCGTATGTACATGCCCATATCATCAATATCAAGTACCTATATGTTTTGGCTTAAGATTGCTCAAGGTATTTGTGGAGATTAACCCAATATTTGGGTGTCATCTGGTTTCTTGTTATCGTAAGGGTTGCTAGTGTTCTGATCTTGGAGTTCAGCAAAGTTGAGTAAGATGTATTAAGCTGATAAGGTTTAGTAGTCTGATCTAGAAGTCAACTAATCTGATGAGAGTTTGGACAACTCTGCTGATGCAAGTCGTCTGAAGTCTGTTCAGGAGAGTTGAGGCCAAGTCTGCTGAAGCCAACTCAGCTGATCCCAAATCAGTTGAGTCATGTCTGCTGATATCCAATTTTCAGAGTTAGTTTTATTCAGTTATTCTGTTAGTTAGATAGTTAGTTAATGGCAGTTATCCAATGCATTGTACATCTATAAATACACCATCTAGTGCATAGGTTGTAGGTTAGCAAATTCAGGGAGTTTTGAGAGATATCAAGCTTAGTGAATACTTGTAATGTGTAACTTTCATTCGAATTTAGTGAAGAGAGTCTTCAATCCTTCGTGGACGTAGATCATTTGATTGAACCACGTAAATCCCGTATTTTTCTTTGAGTTCTTTATTCGTTTCAATTTTTTGCGTTTCTAGTTGTCTTGATTTATCATTTGTGAGGGGTTGCTTTGTGAATACAATTCCATAACAATTGACGTCGTCTGTGGGAAGTCGAAAGATAAAGTCAAGAATCAAGAAATGGGCTCTGTGAAGTTGGAAATAGAGAAATTCAATGGTAAGACATATTTTGGTTTATGGAAAGCCAAGATGAAGGCTCTGCTATCACACCATGGGCTGAAAGAAGCCCTTACTCCAATTGATCATGCTGCATCTGACGCAGACAATGTCAAGAAGGAGGAGCTTATGGAAAAAGCTTACAACATTGTTGTTCTAAGTTTGGGAGACAATGTTTTCAGAGAGGTTATGAAGGAGAAGGATGTTGCTGCTGTATTTGAGACTCTTGATGATCTGTATTTGACACAATCTCTGTCAAATCAGATGTTTATGGAGAGGAAGCTCAACAATTTCAAGATGACAGATGATAAAACCCTTGATGAGTAGTAAATAGAGTTCATGTAGGCAGTTGATGATCTTGAAAATGTTGGAGTTACCTTAGATGATCACAAGAAGTCTTTTCTACTTTTGGAGTCCTTACCACCTTCATATGATAGCTTCAAGGATGCTCTGCTGATTACCAAGGAGGGTAAGGCAAAATTCAAGGAAGTATTGTCTATTCTGAAAACTAAGAGTTTACATGTGGCAAACTCAACCAAGAAGACCAAGAACTAAGCTGAGGGTCTTAATATCAAACATAAGAATGACAAGAAGAAAGGGCAAGGCAAGAAGTTTCATACCAAGCCAGGTCAGGAGAGGAATGGATTTGTAGTCAAGGATAAAGCTTGCTACAAATGCCATAAAGAAGGACATTTCATTAGAGATTGTCCTGAGAATAAGAAGTCTACTAATGCTGCTAAAGCTGATGTAGCAGAGGCTAAAGGATATGAAAGTGCTGAAGTGATGAGCATAACAGATAGCAAACTTGTTAATGAATGGGTGTTGGATTCTGGATGTTCATTCCACATGTGTCCTACCAAATATTGGTTTCAAAACCTTGAGATGATGGATGGAGGATCAATTCTGTTGGGTAATGATGAAAGTTGTACTGTGAGAGGAATTTGCACTGTGAGGGTGAAAATGTTTAATGATAAACATGTGATCCTGACCAATGTCAGATTTGTTCCAGATTTAAAGAGAAATCTCATATCTCTTGGCACACTTAATGCTTTGGGTTATGAATTCAAGACAGAAAAAGGATGTCTGTTGGTTACCAAAGATAATAGAATCGGGATGCAAGAGAAGAAGTCTAATGGGTTATATTCTTTGATTGGTGAGACAATCACAGGGGCTGCTGATGTTACCATGAGTTCTGATGATGCCATGCTTTGGCATAAGAGGTTAGCACATGTCGGAGAGAAAGGTCTGATGGAGTTATCCAAGAAAGGGGCATTCCACCGGAAGACATTCAAGAACCTGGAGTTCTGTGAGCAGTGTGTTCTTGGCAAGGCCAAGAAGAAGTCTTTTCAGAAGGGCCAACACACCACCAAGGAGATGCTGGATTATGTTCACTCAGATGTCTGGGGGCCATTGACTTGTCTCGTTTTTCAATTGAAGACACTGACCTTGTGAAGTGAACAGGTCAGGCCTTGAGAAATTCACCATTAAACACCGCTACAAATTACAAGAGACCTCTAATCTACAATCTGAATATTCATCTCGATCTAACCTAATCTACAATCTGAATATTCATCTAACTTGTGCAAAGCAAATGACACATATCAATTGTCGTGTCTACGTTGAATATTTATACTCTTGATTAGCAGTTGTGAAGAATTGGAGGTGTTAGGAAGCAAAGCGGATCGAATAATAGATTTATGTAATTTATTGTTGTTTCAAAAGAAGGCAAATGCTGCTGCCATCAAGTTGCATTTCCTTTATAAGTTGTGTTATGTAAATTTAATAGAAAACATTTCCGATTAACATATATGAACTAGTCTCCTTCTTCGTGTTAGCAATTGAGGCACAATGCAGAAACTAAGACAAACAAGTTGCACGCAGGCAGTGACGGAGCCAGGAAATTTCGGTAGGGGGGCCCGATTACCATTACTTTAAAAATAAAATAATATGTACTTATTATACTCATCAAAATTTTACATAATAAAATTGTTAATACATTTCTTTAAATTAAATTGAACAAGCTAACTTTCATTTTGTTTTGAAGTTTTGATAGTTCGATTTAAAAATTGCTAAAATATTAAATTTAAAAAACATTTTATTAAATGTCTTTTAATTAATACATTTTATTCAAAAAATTTAAAAACGTTTTGACTTGAAGTTTTGATAGTTCGATTCAAAATTAAACATTTTATTCAAAAAACAAGCTAACTTTCATCTTCGGTTGTAAATGTCTTTTAATTAATACATTAATGTGTTCCAATACTCTATTATTTGCACGGTTTGATCGACACAATTTTTAAGAAAGTGTGTAAATAATTACGGAACAAAAGGAGTATATATATATATATATATAAAAAAAAATTGGTGGGGGGCCACTGGCCCCCTTGGCCCCATTGTGGCTCCGCCCCTGCACGCAGGAGTACTTCATTGGGAATTTTTTTATTTAACATTCCAAAATAAATCTTTTTTTTCAACTTTATAAAATACGTCATTTACCTTTCAATTTTAATCTTTTATGTTTTGAAGGAATTATAATTGACAAACTTGATACCACATATATTAAAAAATGTCACATCATCATGCCACATCACTATCTCTCCTTCACTACAAAAAAGAGCTGTTTTACCGACGGAAATAGAGACGGAAATTCGGTCGGTAACAGTGTTTTCCGACGGAAATACCGACGGAAAAATTCCGTCGGTGCCAACCTCGTCGGTAAGTCTTACCGACAGAATTTTTCATTCCGTCGGTACTACCGACGGAATTACCGACGAAATTTTTTTTTTTTAATTTTTTAATTACCGACGGAATAAAACAAAATTTTAAAAAAAAAAATTTACCTGGGCCCAGGCCAACGGGTTGGCCCAGCCCGGCCGACACCCAGTAAGGCCCGCGAGGGCCCGAATTTAATTGCAGATTTCAAGCGGCATGCATGGGACTCGAACCCGGGTGTGTGGGCGCATAGTGAGGAGCGCCCGCCACTCGGACAAGTCTGTTTTTCGTTAATAATTGTAATATTAATTGTATATGTACTCATTTTCGACCCAAGTTTTTTTTAAACAATTCACAAAATTAATTTCTTTCTATATTACTATAACTAAATTTGTGATTTATAACTAATTTAAATTTAATTTTTTTAATTTATATATAGTAAATCTAATTTGTTTATTTTTTGTGTTTTGATTAAAATTCTAAATAGTTCATATTATTATACATGTTTTACTCTTTTTTTTAAACAAATTCATTTAATAATTGAACATTCTTTTACTTATATTAATCACTATATTTGTGACTTATAACTATATAACTATTGTATATGTGTGAATCTTATTTTCAAATAGTATATTAATAATTTAATGTATGCATGCATCATATTTTTATTCAAAACAAGTTAAACAACAAATTCCTTTAATAATTAACATTCTTTCACTTATATTAATCACTAAATTTGTTACTTATAATTATTGTAATATTAACTTTTTAATTTATAAATTATAAATGTAATTTTTTGGTTTTAATTAAAATTCTAAAATTCACACGTATAATTTTTTTTGTTTTTGTTTTGATTAAATATGATTACACTTATATTAATTACTAAATTTGTGGCTTGTAATTATTGTAATTTTTTTTAATTTATAAATTGTAAATGTAGTTTTATTTTTTTATTTTTTATAATTAGTTTATTTATTAATTCACACAAAGACTTAATTATCATATAAACTAAATGGATATAAACACTAAAGAAATTATGTCCAAACAATATAACATAAAAATTTCTAATTTAATCAATAATTTTCTAATTTAATATAAAATTTTCTAATTTGATCAATAATTTCCTAATTTATTATAAAATTTCCTAATTTAATCAATAATTTTCTTAATTTAATATAAAATTTTATAATTTAATCAATAATTTTCTAATTAACTTAATCAACAATTTTATAATTTAATAGACATGTTTCAAATTTAATCAACAAATTTTATATTTTAATCAATCATATATTTCTAACTAAAAAATTTTCTTCTTTAATTAATAATTTAATTTTTGCACAAATTTTTTAATATTTTTCTTAATATTTTTTTAATATTTTTAATATTTTTAATTTTTTTTTTAATTTTTTGGTTAGAGACGGAAATTTCCGTCGGTAATTCCGTCGGTAATCATAATTTTTTTAATTTTTTAATATTTTTTTAATTTTTTAAATATTTTTAATATATTTTTTTGAATTTTGTGGTTAGAGACGGAAATTTCCGTCGGTAATCTTTTTTTTTTTTTTTTTGATTGCCGACGGAATATCCGTCGGTAATTACCGACGGAAAATAAATTCCGTCGGTAAATCAGTTGACTTTTGTAATCCGTCGGTAATCCCGACGGATTTCTATCAGTCGGTAAAATTCTGTCGGTATTTCGCAGTTTTTTTGTAGTGCTTTATATATATATTAAAAAAAAATATAGAGCAAATAACACAAAAAAATACTCTATACACACCCCATAATTTTAAATACAAAAATAAATGTATATAAAATAACTAAGTAACCCTTACATAAATAAAAGAGTAAAATAATTTTTAAAAATAACTTAAAAAAATATGAAAAAGTAACCCTTACATCAATTGAATTGGATACTGGTACTGATGCAAGGACATTGGGAGATGATGAAAATAGAGATATATGCATAAAAGATTTGAATTATGATGTTGAAAATGAGATGTTTGTAGGACTATCTCAAAATGATCCACCATTTGGTTCCACACCACCTTTAGGGTTCCCTAAAGTGTTCGAGGTCTCAACTCAAAAGAAGTAGAACTCAGCACCATTAGAGAAAAGAGATATCATACTAGAGAAAAGAGAAAGAGGTTATACAACTTTTGGTGTTATAAAAAAGATCCTAAATTTGGACGAAGACATTTGACTTGTTTGACACCAAGTCAAAAAAAATATGGTTTTTTTTAAAGATGTCTGTTGATGAAAGAGCTAATATGACATATTATATACTCACTCTGTTCACGAAATATAGTCTCATTTGCCTTATATTCTTTGTCCACCAAATGTAGTCTCATACACTTTATGAAAACTATGACCCTTCAACCATCACTTAATTACTCAATGTGCCATCAACTTTATTCACAAACAATAACTTTATTTACAATGGACCTCACAATACCCTATAATACCTTTACTTTATTTATCTTTTCCTTAAAACTTGTGCCCTACCCAATGAGACTACATTTGGTGGATGAAAAAAATATTTTATTGGGGATCTTTTTTTAAAAAAAAATTTATCCTTATTTTGTTGGGATCTTTTTAAGATTTTATTGAAAATTCATGTAAATCAATAAAATAAAATAAAAAATTGTATTTCACATATCAAGTCTATGAAAATTATATAAATCAATAAAAAAACAGTCAGTATAACTCTACCTGACGTCTATAAATTTTCTAAATTCAAAAAATCCAATATAATCACAAATGAATAAATCCCTTTAACATGAAGGGTAGTACGCTCTAATTAATGAGAATTTAGGTATTTAGATTTTGATGAGAGAGCTTGTCACGCCTCAAATTCCCCAAATTTAAAAATAGTTAATTTTACTGAATAATTGTCAATTTAAAAACAAAAGAACATGAACTAACTTTTCACTTAAAAAAAAAAGACTTAGAATTTTATTTTACGTTAAAAATAATTAACAATCATCGAAAACTTAAAAAATAAATAGCACTTCAAATGAATTTTAAAATGTCTAGAAAACCACAACGTCTCAATTGATTTTACTAAATGGTTATCATTTGTTGCTCCTCCTAAATCTGAAACTGTTAAAATGAAGGGGTGAGCAAACCCCAACTCAGTGGAGATATATTTGTCAAAACCAGTGACGGACCCAGGATTTTCAAGTCGGGGGGCCAAATATTAACAATAAAAAAAATTCAAAAATGAAATTTTAACAAGATGCATGTATATTCTTGAACTTTAAATATAAAGAATTTATTTCATATAAAAAATTTTAAGTGGAGACAATTTTGAGAAACCCTAAAATCTGAAAAATCCTAAATTCAATAAGAAGACAAAATAATAGAATAAAAATAATTGTGGTGGACCAACCAAAATAATAAAGAAAGATAAAAAAGTTAAATTAATAATAAACAAATTTTACCTTCAATATCTAAAATTAATGGGACATATTTTTAAATTGCGAATATTAGTAGCCGACTATGCAACCACTTTTCAAGTACTGGCCGCCATATATAATTAATTCATACTACCATATATAATTTATATATATATATATATTATTAATATTATTTAAATACTTATATATGTAAAATTACAAAAATACCCTCAGAAAATTTGCAAAATTTGTGGGGGGCCCACGGGCCCCCCCGGACATTACCTGTGTCCGTCTCTGGTCAAAACTAAATACAATAGACAATTAAATTACCACAAATGTAAACATGAATTTTATATAATGTCACTTCTCAACTTCTCATTTATAAATGTCAGAAAACCTACTTCTTAACTTCTCGTTTATAAAGGTCAGGCCTGTATTTCTCCACTTCTTATACATAATTCACATGAGTAACAATAAAAGCATAGACCACATTTAACAATGACAAATAATTTAGGGTATGTTTGTTTTGGGATTTTGAGAATTTTGAAATCCAGATTTCAAAATCTAGTGGATTTTAAAATTCTAATGTTTTTTATGTTTTGTGTTTGTTTTGAGATTTATGTAGGGTAGGATTTAACTTTATAGTATAGGATTATAGGTTTTATAGGTATTTATATAGGGTTTATAGTTATTTATAGAGTTGACTTTTATAGTATTATAGATTGAGATTTTGAAATCCTGAATCAAAATCCCAAACTGTAACGGGGGTGGAGTTTCGAAATCCCAAATCCGAATTTCTCATCCCAAAACAAACATGCCCTTAATGGTTTAAAAAAAAATACAATTATAAATTTAATAGAATTGATTAAACATTAATATAAAAATAAAACTATAATTAAATACTATTTATTAGATTCGGTTAAGAAGTTGAATTTAATTACTCCTAATTAAAAGTTTTTTAATTATATTAATAACGTTTTCTTAATAAGCATCTACTGTAATAGTTACCGTTAGAAGTTTAATAAAATTGATCAAATTAACATTAGTATGAAAATATTGCCTAATATAAATAGTTTGCAAAAATTCTGAAAAATCCTAAATATTGAAGTATTTATACTAAAATTAATTTGGTTTATGAATATTGACTACATTTTTTGTTAAATTCTAGTTAATATTTTTTATTAAATAATTTTTCTATACCAAAATTATAGTTACTCAAAATTTATAATTAATGAAGGATATTATATAAAATATAAATTTATAACCTTAAATTATTGTTAACTTTGATTCGAATTTCCATAATTAGAATTTAACATTGATTTAATCAATGTTTTCATCATGTAATTGATATGGAAATAGAGTCTTGGTAATATGGAAATGATAACTTTTATAGTCAAAATTTTGAATTAAAATGACCTAATTTTTTAAGATAACAAATTTTGAATTTTATTTTATAGAATTTTGAATGTATTAAATATTGTATCCGAAGACCTAGATTTTAATCCTTAAAATGAATATGAGGGGATATTTATTATTAAATTAAAAAAAAAAGATTGAATATAAGGAATTGGAAAATTCCTTAAATCGAAAAATTACCTAATTTATTTAATGATATGAAAGATTTGAACCCTTAATAATAAGAAATTTACCCGAGAATTTGTTAAGGGAATATGATTTTTCTTTATTAGACAGAATCTTTATTATTAAATAAAATAAAAAGATCGAATATAAGGAATTGAAAATTTCCTTAAATCGAAAAATTACCTAATTTACTTCATACGCAAGATTTTGTTATGGGAATATGATTTTGTTTTATTAAAAAAAATTGAATCTTTATTATTTAATCTCAATAAATAAAAAAACTAATTCATTATTTAAACTCAATTCACAAACGTGAATTGTGAATTTGGGAAACTTACTACTAAACAATACTCCAGTCAACAATCGCTCTGCGGCGCTGCGTTGACACTCCAGTCAACAATCGCCGGCCAGCCTCCGTCGCCGGCCTGAGTCCCTGCGCTCGCAGCCACAGCCCTACGCCGTCCACAGCCCACAGGTAAGTGTATGATTTTAAGCTGTAATTGTAATCTGTATAATTGATTCATTGTAATCTGTAGAATTTAGTAATTATAGGCCTCATTTGGTAGGATTTACTAATTATCTAAGATTTGGGCCCAATATTGTGTATACAAGATAAAATCCATATTCACAATCTCTTTTCACATTTGGTATGCACCATGAGTGTGTGAGATAATTAGGGGTATGAAGTTTACAATTGTCCATATTGTCCTCCTAGATTTTTTAATATTCCAGCATTGCCCCCTCACAACTTTGAAATATCTCTAGCCGTCTGGGGACAATTACTCGCAAATTAGGTTCCCGACTTCCGTCGACATCACACACAATCCCAATTTGCCTGTTTTTTTGGTCGAAGGATGAAGGTTCGGAGGAGGTGTGTCAGATACACTCATGGATGTCGGCATCCGCCTCGTTGTTTTTCCATTGAATGGGTTTCGCCACGCGTAGATCGACGGCGATAGATTTCAAGATTCATGTGGAAGATTTTTCAGAAGAACTTAATGTGGTAGGTCTATCGAAAATACGCCCTAATTGATTATGATGAATGCCGATTGATGTTTTGTGATTCGAATTTTTGGTTTCAATCGATTTGGTGTTTAGGTATTATGCATACCAAATTTTTGGGCTTCAATTTTAGGCTTTAATTTGTATGGTGTTTGTGTTTTATGCATACCAATTTTTTGGGCTTCAATTTTAGGCTTCAATTATGTGTTATTAAATATTTCGGGTTTTGAATTTGCAATTGAAAAAATCCAACTTTGCGCATTTAACGTGTTCGTGGTTAAATCCAAGTACGGCTTGATTTGCATATCTCTAAGTTTCACATCATGATAAATTTAGTTGTACTTTGCATCACTGTTACAACCCCCAACTACACCCATTCAATGCATTGGCTATTTAACATGCTTTCGTATCCAGTAATTACCATCATTCTTGCTCATTAATCTTACTCTTGTTACTCTGCATATGGAGACCATTGAGAAACAGGTGGATGTTGAGGAAATACCTCCACAAGAGTCATACTTGTACAATGGGAAGTGGAACGAACGGTCGGTCACCACTTTTGTTAACATTCTAGTTAAGGAGAAGCGTGAAGGGTACTGGAAGAACAATGGCTGCAACGACGCATCACTGGCAGAGGCACAATGCGTCGTTAATATGGTGACTAGTCGTGATTTAACTTGGGATGATGTTTTGATGCAGGTTGACATGCTGAAAAGGAGGTATGATACATTTAGGAGTGTGCTCAATACCCCTGGTGTTAATTGGGACAGGGAAGTGAACTTCGTGCGAGGTTTTGCAACCCGTTGTTCTCATCTAACACAGGTATTTTATTTTGTAGTTGTATTTTTCAAACAGTCTGGTTACATATATGCATAAATATACTCGTCTCGATAGTTGATTTATGTTGTCTCTCACGTACGTAGGCCGATGACTTTGCTAATGCTTACTTCCACAAGGGTGACTTGTTGTACGACCGACTTCATTTACTGTTTGAACCTGAATCTCCTCGCCGCCTTGAGATTATCCAAATCAGGTCGGGTGATGTGCCTAACTGTGCTCGTAATCCCATTTCGGTCGTTGACTCTGACGATGAGCTTGAGGTTGAATCACCAGTTACTGCATTCCGTAAGCCGCCTCGTACAAGGCTGTTCCACAGTCCAGTTGATAGTCCATCTTGCTTCATGATAAGCGCTGAATCCAACAATCTGCAGCCAGGCGAGGTACTTCAACCGTTTGGGACCACAGCTAACAACATGTTGGTCGTGGATAACGATCAGCGCGGAGCTGTTGATGCCCAAGCTAGCTCGTGTGCATCGTGTAGCCCTCATAAGCTGTCCTACTCACACAGTCGCGGTTAGAGGCTGTGTACTTCGTCCAAAAATATGTATGTTATGATCTGATGTGTTTGTGTTTTGAATCATGACTTTTGTATGTGGTATGTGTGACATCTGTGGTATTAGTCACACCTTTTGAAGTTGGTAGTCTTTAACTCAGTAGTGTGTGCTACTTGGATGATTTATGCCTAGTATATGTTGTTATGTTATCAGTGTTTTAGAGAGTTTGTTGTTAACTGATGTGAACATTCCATTGTTTTAATTATCATGCAATGGAGGTATGTTGCTAATTGTTGTTGGTTTTGATTGTTTTTAGTGCTGGTTCAAAATTTTGATTGATGGAACTGCAAAATTTTAGATTCAAAGATAACTTGGTGGTTTGACATCTTTAATTCAAAGTATGAATTCATTGATATTGGAACCTAGATGTATATTGAGTTTTCAAGATTGTCTTATTCTAGAAGAAGATATAATTTAATATTTTCTAGGCACCTTTGTTGCTGCAAACTGTGTGAGCCCTTTTTGGAGCACTGTCCTCTCTGTCACACTATTAAGAATTCTACTTTCCACGCTTTTTTCACTTAAATCATATCTCTTTTGTGTGGATTGTGATCATATTACACCTTTGGTATTTGCTTTTTTTAATTGAAGCAAGTGCAAGGTAATGAAAAAAATTGTTACAAAATTCATTTTTATGATATGAGTGTAGAAAAGATCAACCTAAACATTTAATCCACATGCAGCACAATTACCTACTTGCAATTAACCCCAATTTTTACTGTAAAATTTAACATACAACAGATACATGAGCAGACAAAAACCAGCAAACATGCCAAGCATATCCATCAAAAGGCCAAAACACACGCATGTATTACTATTAATCACTCAAAATCCAAAAGACACTATTCATCAACATCCATAAAGCAAAGTACATGAACTAAGACTCTTTTACAGTCGATGCACACAATATACTAAATTACCCTGCTTGGATCGGTTTAATACGCCAGGTACAAGGATCCATCCAATTGGCACACAAGATATCAGAATGAAGGCTGGAATACATTAATCATAGCATTAGCCACATTAATAGTTTACAAAAAACAAAATGTTGGTGGCCAAAACATGCACCCAAATAAATAACGTTTGCTCAGTCGGGCAACATCAAGTACCACTAATACATAAGCATCGTCCATTACCAGATTTATATAAGCAAAAGACGTTCACATTATGTTCCAGCGATCATTGGTTCCTTAATGCCTACTTTGGTGCACTACGTGCACGTTCGAGTAAAAGGTTGCAATATACTTCACGAGCATCGTCCGTATACCCCATGAATATCTCGAGTTGGTTAGGATTTGCACCTAGAATCTCGGACACACCGATCTTATCCATCAAAGATAACAACTTAATGTTGCCCAACAATTCGAACAATAATTTTCGAGCAACTCCCATATCATGATCATGGCCGTTTCGAGATGCAAGATGCGAAATTTGTTCACGAGTGGCGACATAAAACTCTCGAAGCTCGCCGCCAACAGACGGCTCATTTGTCGGACAGTTTTTCTTGCGCTTCGACGTAGCTGCTGTAGACGGGTCATTATCCTTCTTCATCTCGGTGGTGCTGTTCGTATTGCCTTCGTTATCTTTGAGTCCGCTCTCAACCCGTTCTCCAATTATGCTCTCAATGTCTACGAAGTTGTCGCCATTCGAGTCTTGATTAATCTCTGCACGAGCGCGCTTGGCACGTGCATGTCGCGCTCTCTTAGCTGCGTCGGCCACGTCTATCGCACCATCTCCAGTTGCCCTGTCTTTCTCGAAAATTTCTTTCCAATCGGGGTAAAGTGGCCACTCCTTTTCGCGCATGCCACGCATGAGTGGGTCTTTCTGCAAAGATTGTATAACTCACATAAATAATTAAGAGCTCCATATTAATACAAATATGACAAGAACACAACTATATGACCTTAACAAAAAAAAAATTATGGGCTGCATAATTTTCAATATGGTTTCCTCGTGTGCGTATTCAATTATGAAATAAAATGGCAATTAACTTTCCATCACACTATGTCAACATGGTTCTATCGCATCCAACTCTGCAATTAGCAACTAACTGTAATAATTAAGGAGTACGATGCAGTAGTATATAAATGATATTTTACCCTAACGATTTGTTCCCACTGCTCGTCCGTCACATCAAAGGTGTTTGTTGTGTTGTTCCACCCCGCACCAGTTGTGTCTCGTTGAGCAGTTACAATTGACCCGTATGTTTTCCTCCATATGGTTATCTTGGAATTGATATTTGGGCTCGAGCGTATATCTGTACCTGGAAGTGCTATTAGAAGCGCTTCTTCAAGCTTGTTTAAATACCCGGTACGAAATCCGTTTTCGCTCTTCCAGCCATGAGCAACCAGGTCTTTCAATGCTGCTATCAATGCCGCCTCTTCCTTAGTAGTCCACACTCTCCGTGTGCCGCCCGTTGGGACCTTGAATGCACCTCGACCTTTCTTACTGTCAGTGCCCTGATGCTCCATTTTTTCAGCTGCAAAGTTTTTACATTAAACAAATCAGACAACCAATTCTAAACAAATCGACTTATCAACCAAGCAGCGTACTATTTGGAACATGTTCATTGCAAAGCTTGACATCAAATACAAGTACAATTAAATAGCAGAATATTTCAAATCCAAAGTTAACAATTCTGGCTCTAAGAACATAACTAAGGCACAATATTTCAAATCCAAAGTTCGTTTACTGATACATAATGCATAGACACTATCAGCTATTAAATTCATTCCACATCTCTTGTGCAAGCGTTTCCCGTTGGGCGGACCAGTCTGGTGTCGCTCCTAATATAGATACATACTCTACATTTTCATCGTCGTTATCGAAATCATCCCCATGCCCATCAATCAGTGTCTCCATGGGATCATTGGTCATCTCACGGCGGATGTAGTTATGGAGTAGAAAGCATGCCATAATCAGGTCGATTTGCGTATCAATCGGATAATAAGAGGTACTACGTAGGATAGCCCAACGCATCTTCATAATCCCAAACGCACGCTCAATTATCGTCCTTGCGCGCGAATGACGCAAATTGAACAGCTCTTGATAGTTCTCTGGTATACTGTTTTGAGGTCCCCATTCACTTAGATGATATCGAACACAACGATACGGCGACAGAAACCCTCTGCTATTTGCGTATCCGTTGTCACACAAGTAGTAGCTTCCTTAAAAAAAAAATAGAAACACAATTAGACAATGGAGATAGAGCTGCTTCTTAAGGCATGAATTAGGAACCCAGACTGAAAAATATTGTGTATGCATCAAATAATGAATAACACAGATAGAAAATATACCTTCCGGGACCTTTAACCCATTTGGTCGATTAATCGCATCACGCAATACCCTACCATCGTTGGCCGAGCCCTCCCATCCTGGCAGGACATACACAAAGTTCATTTGTCGATCACAAACGCCAAGGACATTGGTTGATATATCGCCTTTCCTTGATCTGTATCTACCTCGATCAGCAGCGGGTACGCGAACATTTATGTGAGTTCCGTCTAACGCCCCAAGACAACCCTACGCATAACAAGATGTTGTATGATCGTCAGTCTTACCTCATTACACATTCTATTAAAGCAATAATTCCGTTTTAAAACTAACAAAATACCTTGAACCATTTCCAACGTTGGTCATCACATTCGTCAGGTACGGGCAATGGTTTTGCAAGTAGAACAGAGTACAGTTGCAATACGGCGCATAGAACTTCTCGCACATAATATGATACCGTCTGCCCGGACCGTTGGAAATCGAACTTGACAACCGAATTTTTCTTGTGGTGCGCCAAAACACTTAAGAACATGGCAACTTGTTCTTCTACCAACACGAATTTCTGATCTTTCAGACCCCCAACTGTTTTCAGTATTACACAAAGCCTCCTAAACGCATTCCGGTCCATACGCAGGTTCTCGACACATTCATTGTCACTACCACCAACTAGTCTACATCGAAAGTGCACTTGTTGGGGTATTTTGTTTATCATACTGTACCTACCATTTCGCAAACGCTTTCTACTACCTTCGATTCTCAAATGTTGCATGACTAGTTCGGTAACAACGATTGTCTGTATTATGATATCCTCAAGCAACAACCATACAATGTAATTTTGGGGGGTACGGGAAATCATCCTATTGTGTGTAAGAGACATACCTTAGTTAACAAAACAGAACACCTAATGTGTATTATGATTGTTTGTATTATGATATCCTCAAGCAACAACCATATAATGTACAAAAACTATAAGGCACGTGTAGAAAACTATAATGCAGTATACACCCAACCGTATTTAACAAAACAACACCTAATGCAGTTAGTCTGTATTATTACATACCCATTGAAAAAAAAAACCACTTATTTTCATTTTCATATCCAGCTTATACAACGTAGAAGATGCATACCGTGTTTAACAAAAAAACGCAAACACCAAACAATGAATTTACGCATCACAATTCACAACAAACTATACCAAATTATCAGGCACAAACACTAAAAAGCGGGATTGGAACACGATTTACAGAATTTATACAAACCACTCAACCAAATTGGACACACGAACCAACACCTTTACTATTAGTTATGCGTATAAACCCAAAAAACATACGAAGCACGTCTAAATAACAGGAATAACATCACGACTATGTGTTTGGTTCAGAGTGGGAGTCGTACCTTTCAATTGTGTGGATACGACGAACGATAGCTTATCTAGCCAATTAGACCTGCGATCAGAGTGCCCATTATATACAAGAGAATCGTAAGTAAATAACGCGTGCAACGGGCATGATTTCACAAAATACAAATAAGGAAAAAAGAAAACGACTGTGGAAATATCGGTGTCTGTTCAGCGTACCCCTGTTTGTCGAAATTGACTCAAGTTGAAAGTGAATTAAGGTATGGATAGTAATGTATGTAGGTCATCTATGTACGGATGCGTGTGTGGCGGCAAAAATTGGCGCCAAGACCATACCCCCAATTTCACTTTACCGCCAATATCAATTTCTTACCCGTACAAATACATTGGGTATTCCATATTGAATTCACAACTACCCCCACCTACCATCTATCATCCCAACTACTTGTAATTAAACACAATTGGAGAGACATGTGTATGTATATAAACCAACGAATCTGATATGAATTTTTTTTTTTTATCAAAACTTAGGTTGGCTCGCTCATTTTACATCGACTGTACTTGTTAAAATTTTCTTATTTTATAGGTTATGGGCTCTAGATCGAAGTTCGATAACGTCAACTCGTCGCTCAATCGATCGTTTGAGGACCAAACGAACATGTGTTGTTATTGTGGATACCATCTCCGTGTGCAGACGTCGCGAACGAGGGCAAACCCTGGAAGACGATTTATTGCGTGTCCGAACAATAGAGTACGAACCAATCTCATTTTGTAGGTACTTTTATAAAAAATTCGATGTCTAACAAGGCTTGTATTCGTTTGGTTTTCTGTAGAATGGTAAATGCGGGTTTTTTGAGTGGTTGGACGAAGAGCTACCCGAACGGACTTTGGTCGTAATTCAGTCGTGGTACGACAAGATGAATAAATACGAGAAGCGTATCGCGAAGTACGAGACAGACGAAGAGAGCCTAAAAAGAACAGTTGATGTCGGAAGAGTATGCTTGTGTGTGCTTATAGTTGTCATTTGTGTACTATTTTCTACCAAATGTTGATTATTAATAAATGTATGTTTTTTTCCAAAAAGAATAAAAAAACTGACAACACAATGCACAATGTATTTGTTGGTCTATGCACGCGTGAGTGAGTCTTCTGCCATTACAGAGGAATATATTCCCTTGCACATTTGGTCTATGCCCCCACTTATTTCGTGTACTTTTGTGTTGATTACTATTTTGTGGATGCAAATGAGGACAAGCCAAATGCATGCGTCCACATCTTTTTATGTTGCAGGTGAATATATTCACTCTATTTTGGTCAACATAGCAATCACTCCCAAGCATAAGCCCTAAAAACTTCTATTTGAAAAAACACAATCATGTCTATATATACATTACATGCAACTTGTCTATTACATTACCATAAAATTTTACAAAATATCTAAGGATAATATAACGAGAGAGTGTAAAAAAATGAGTCGAGAAATAGCCCTCACTCAAGACGATTTTCTCTACGGTTTGGAATGGACGGCGAAAATGGACCGAGAGTTCTCGGAATCGTTGTCCGACAGTGTTCGAATGGGCCTTTTTTATGCTCACGGTAGCGTGTACGACAACTTCTATGGAATAGATGGTGCCCGTTTCACGGTGAACATGCTAAACAAAACGTCGTTCGACAATGAATTCTGTAACGTACAAGTGGAGCGCCTACGGATGCGGCACGGTGTTTTTTCATGGTTGATACGTCTTGAGGGTGTTGAGTACGACGAATCTACAAATGTTATTCGAACAGATGACGACACGTGGACGAATGTCATCCGGGTAAAAATTATTATTTGAGTTGTTGTTGCGAAAAAACATAAAGAGTGTATACTAATATTTTTGCAAATAACAGGTCAATCCGTTCGCCCAAGCATATCAAAACGAGGGTGAGCCTGAATGGGGGGCTTTAAAAATTATATTTGGAGAACCCCCGGATGAGCGTACTCAATTGCATGAGTCTCCTACACACTTTGTTGAGAGCCATGGATCAGTCGATCCTCAGGAAGAGGCGGGTCGGATAACTCAGCATCCGGAGGAGCAGGACATCGGTCAATGAGGCGATGGAGAGGCTCGTAAACAGTAGAAGGAGGAGTTTCCTTATCAGCACGGGTAACTTTCCCCTTCTTCTTCTTAGATGTACCACAGTCGGAAAAGAAAGCATTGGCAGAGGAACGGGTTCTTTTGGCAACTGAACCTGGGACCTGAGTAGAAGAACTAGGGAGAGGAGGAATTTTCGAAGAACCCTCTGGAGTCGGAGTCTTTGCAGAGCTCTCGAGAGCGGGAGACGGAGGAGCCTTTGGAGGATCTTCTGGAGCGGATAACACAAGGGTATTCACTATGCTGAGAGCAGGGGCATCTCGGGAGATATGAGTTAACCAACTCATTGCTACAAGTAATCAAGAAAAATTTCAGAACTCAGAAAATAGCCATGCGCAAGAAATAAAATATAGCAATAGAAGATTTTTTACCATCTCGAGAATCTAAGGGAAAATCTTGAGGACAAAAGCCGAAGTGGGAGAGGATGCGAGGATTGTTGCAAATGGCAATAACATCGAAATAGTCGTGCAAACGGGTATGAGTATTGAGATTGCTCATAATAGTGTGATTGGAAACAGAGTAAGCTTTCAGAGGAGGAGGAATTACTCCGGGATTGTGGAATAACCAATCCCCGTGAGGAAATGGCCAATCAGTGGGGCTGGTAGCAAAGAAATAATAATCTCGCCAAGATGAGTCTTCTTCATGGAGTTTTTTCAGAAATTTACAAACACGGGACCTTCGCCCACTAACATAGAAAAAACCATCATTCACCTTACAAGAATGTTGGCTCAGAAATAGTTCGGCAGACGGGTCACCCTCATTCCCCTTCACCAAGATGAAAAAACCTATCATGGTACGAATAGCATTCGGAGTAAACTGGTTAAGAGGGATCTGCATGCGGGTGGATATGGCAGCCAAATAGGGATGAATCGGGAATCGTAGTCCTGCCCTAAGATGTGCTTCAAAAAAAGCAAGAGTTCGAGTCTGGGAGATATCTGGGCGTTCATCGGAGCGAGAAGCGCGAAAGGCGTACTCCGATGGGAAACCATAGGCATGAGCGAGGCTAACTAGGTGAGTATGGTCGATTTGGGAAGCGGGGGAAATCCTATTCTCTGAACTCCCCATCAGAGAGGGAGTCACTTCAGAGGAATTTTGGCTAGCAGCTTCCGGTGGAGATAAAGGATTTGACATCGATTTACAGTGTTAATAAAAGAAGAACAAAAGGATAGCTGGGTTACCTTGAGTGGAAGGGCTATGGAATCAGACAGGGCGGCTGACGACAGCAGAAACTCGAGGTGAAGAACACCGGAGAAGAAGGAGGAAGACGATGAGAAATTTTTGGAAAGAATGAGATTTGAAAAGTGAAGAGAGGAAAAGGGGATGGTTGCGTGAAGTAAATGAGGAGAGATAGGGGGAAGAATCGAGGGTTTTCCTCGGGAGAATAACAAAGGAGAGAGAAAAGTGACCGCGTGGAGCCCACGCGCGAAGCCGAAAAGTCTCCCAGAATTGGAGGCGGGAAAGCCCTTGGAGAAGGACATTTTTAAAACTTCCTCTCCGAAGCGGGAACAATACATGTTTCTCCAGAATGACCTTTGTAATAAGTTCTAGGAAAATTTCTCTACTCTCACAAAAGATGTCCCCCTTTTACGAGAGTAGGGGGAGTAGATGATGCGGTCTAAAAATGTCACCTAATAAGGAGTCGACACGTGTATAGGAGATAAGATCAGGATGGAAGGATTGGATTATCTAATACTCTTTGGATAAGAAATCCCCTCTGGAGGTCTCTCCGGAGGGAACTCCGTCTGGAGAGGAGCATCATAAAGAAGCAGTCTTAACGTACAGTTGTGGACCGCGAATGTAGGGGACTGCCGCCATTTTCGGCTTGGACTGGATAAAAGATAAGTCTTATCCTCCTTTATCTTGGGAACCAAGTCAAATGAGAAGGAATACGGCCGAGTCATCGGGAAGTGGAGGAAAGAGAAGGCCTCGTCCACTCCGCAGGACCGAGTCTTATGGGCAGTTCTGAAAAGGGAGGAAGACTTGACTTCCTCTCCAGAAAGTATCTCTATAAATAGGTAAAATCGAGGAGATTTCCAGGTTAGACACTCGTATACTACACACTTACTATACTGAGTACGATATACCCTTCGAAAATCTTTTGAGAACTATTTTTATACACCAAGGATCTTGAGATCCTTGGAAGAGATTAATAAGCCCTATACTGACTTAGGCATCGGAGTGTCCACGCCGGACTCCCCTCCGGCGTGTTCTTTGCAGGTTCTTGAAGGTTTTGAGCGAAGGCAGCACACTCGAAGCAATTATCTGTGTTCGAAGAACAGGACGTTTAATCCCGAGGATACATAATCCTCTCGTGCAAATTTTGGCACATCACTTAGTTAATGGACTTTTATTGGGCTACTTGAGGGGCCTTTAGGAGAATTAAGATTGGACCTCCCAATGGGCCCAGAAATCAATATTGAGCCACAATATTTTTCCAGCCCATTAATATTAATTCATTCCACTATAGAATTAATATTGCACTATCCATCCTAACCCATATTACGAAATATGGCTCCCGGTTATTATTTCCCGTGTTTAAGATTCAATGTCCATCAATTAATTTAAGCTACTGAATGCTTTAATTAATTAATATCTTTTATTCTTCGGAGTAAGGACAACTCAACATTATTATCATACCGGAAATAAATTTCACTGATCAGATTTGATATGATAAACCTTCTGAGCCCACCAAGGGGACATAATCAACTTGACACTCCAAGACACGATTCTTTGTATTAATTTTGGCAATCTGTCCTATAATTAATAATATCGCCCAAAATATAAAGTATTGAATCACATTGATTCTTTACCCATAATAAATCAAAGCAACTTCTTAACTACAGACAATTCAATTTAAGTGACAGAGATTAAGAAATCAACAACCACTGAGGTCTAATTCTTCATTCCTTAAGCCAGTCTAGAAGAATTACCTCTCTGTAGGTCCTATTCAGCACATCATAATGCACTAGTGTAATCTATTGGTCAAGACAAACCAATCTGAGCCTTACACCTCAACTTCTACCAATGGATTGTTCAATTCCACCTAAGTTGTGAATCAATTGTACTTATATACAAGGAACTGACAATGTGATCTTCTGTGATCTTCTACACACCACATTGTCTACAATGTAAAGTACATCTGAACGTTTATGCAATAAATAATTACCATTCATTATATTTAAAGCAACCAGTGACAAAAATTTATTCTCATTAGTAAGTGCAAAAATCAGTTTGTATACATAAGTAGCACTAAAAGCATACTTGTCAGTATAACCATAACAATCTCCCACTTATACTCAAAGTCTGCTTTTAAGTATACTACAGCACGTCCATGTTCTACATGTCCTAATAAATTCTCCCACTTATACTCAAAGCAGCTTGGCAACGCACTTGACCCCCATTCCTTCCACATGTCTCTCGAATGTACTCTGAGGCAGACCCTTTGTGAAGGGATCAGCTAGGTTGTCTTCCGATGCGATCTTTGCCACCACTATATATCCTCTCTTAATGATTTCTCGTATAAGATGGTATTTCCTTTCAATGTGTTTGCTTGCCTTGTGAGCTCTTGGTTCCCTTGAATTTGCAATTGCTCCAGCATTATCGCAATAAATAGTGATAGTGCTGGGCAAATTCGAAATCACATCCAAGTCCACTAAGAAGTTCTTAAGCCAAACCGCTTCTTTCGCTGCTTCACAAGCAGCTACATATTCGGCTTCCATGGTAGAATCAGCGATGCATTTCTGCTTCACACTTCTCCATGTCATGGCTCCACCCCCCAAACAAAACACACTACCCGAGGTAGATTTTCTAGAATCCATGTCTGATTGGAAATTTGAGTCCATATAACCCACAGGGAATAGACTGTCTGACTGATAAACCAACATTCTATCTCGAGTTCTTTTTAGATACTTGAGAATGTTTTTAACTGCAGTCCAATGTTCTTTCCCTGGGTTACTTTGATATCTTGCTACCATGCCTACAGCAAAGCAAATATCCGGTCTCGTGCACAGCATTGCATACATGAGGCTTCCAACTGCCGACGCATATGGAATGTTTCTCATCTCATCCATCTCCTTTTATGTCTTAGGACACATCTCTTTAGATAGATGAATTCCATGTCTGAAAGGAACAAATCCTTTCTTGGAATTTTGCATGCTGAATCGTTTCAAAATAGTGTCTATGTATGAGGTTTGGGATAAGCATATCATCCTTTTCTGGCGATCTCGAGTAATCTTAATCCCAAGGAGGTGACCAGCTTCTCCTAAATCCTTCATATCAAACTGTTTTGACAACCATACCCTCACGTCTGTCAACACCTTTTTATTGTTTCCAATAAGAAAAATGTCGTCTACGTATAATACTAAGAATACCAAGGCAGTTCCGATACACTTCTTATAGACATAGCTCTCAAATTCATTTTGATCAAATCCATAGGATTGTATCACCTGATCAAAACATTGATTCCAAGCTCGCGATGCTTGCTTAAGTCCATATATTGACCTTTTAAGCTTGCATACAAGATTCTCTTGGCCTTTTTCAATGAAGCCTTCGGGTTGGCGCATGTAGATTTCTTGTTCAAGACTTCCATTTAGGAAAGCTGTCTTGACATCCATTTGCCAGATCTCAAAATCTAGGTGAGCTGCAATCGACAAGAGAATACGGATAGACTTAAGCATAGCTACAGGCGAAAAGGTCTCCTCATAATCGATTCCATCTTTCTGAGTATATCCTTTTGCCACTAGTCTAGCTTTGAAGGTTTCAACCTTCCCATCTGATCCTCTTTTTCTCTTGTAGACCCACTTGCATCCAATAGGCTTTACACCTTTGGGTGGTTCCACAAGCTCCCACACTTTGTTATGATCCATAGACCCCATTTCTGCTTCCATTGCAGTTTGCCAAGAATCTGCATCCTTGTCTTGAAGTGCCTCATCGTATGTCCATGGGTCAGATTCATCCTCTCCGGGGACCAAGTCAGAAGACTCTCCCACGAACATGAATCGCTCAGGTTGTCTCACAACCCTCCCACTACCACGAGGTTCCGATTGTGTTTGTGTATCGCTTGGTATATCTACTTGTACACTTGGTATATGAGTTGGCCCGCTTAATTTATTTAAGGTAATCTCACTCTTGGGCTTTCTATTACTCATATAGTTTTCTTCCAAGAATCTAGAATGTGTGCTTATCACAATTCGCTGATCCTTTGAACTATAGAATAAACCTCCTTTCATTCCTCTAGGATATCCTACAAACAGCCTTAATTCTGAACGAGGGTCTAACTTTCCAGCTTCCTTGTCCAACACGTATGCAGGACACCCCCAAATTCTTATGTGTCTTAGACTGGGCTTTCGCCCGATCCACAATTCTGTAGGGGTTTTAGGAACTGATTTGGAAGGTACCAAATTCAGAATGTAAGTCGCTGTTTGTAGGTCCCTAAGTTGAGTTAATATCGAGGGAAGCTAAAGAAAATGTCTAGAGGGGGGTGAATAGACTTTTCTAAAATCTTTCGATATATCAGAATTACAATATGCGGAATACGAAATTAACAATGAGCCCAATTAAAGATTATACTCAACTTAATTCGAGAACTCTGTTTTATGTATACTCAACTAGTCTAGATCAGTTATGTAATTCAATCAACTAAACAATTAACCAATTAAACAACAAACAAAAACAGTAAAGTAAATCAAACACGAGATTTATAGTGGTTCGACAACTTGTCTACATCCACTCTCACAAACCCAGTTGTGAAATTCTCATTAACTCGTCCAATGGAGTAATATGTTCTTGTAGCTTTAAGTCCCAAGAAATAAGACTTAGATCTTCTCGATATCTCCAGATATATCTTCGATCTTACTAGCGATTTACAAGTATCTAGCAACTTGAAACAATAAACGAAAAATAAAACTTCTCTTAGTTCAGTAGTAGCCTTCTGATTTCTTCACTTGTCTTGCGTAGCTTCACTTTCTGAACTTCAATCTCTGAGAGAAAACTTCACTTGAATCTTCAACAATGCTTGCAATATCAATATTTCAGTGGTCAGTATCTCTGTTAACAGTCGTCAGTCCTCTTCTAGTGATAAACTCCTTCAAGTATTTATAGACTTCGAATTCCAAGAACTTTCAGTTGTATAACAACCTTTTCTTGAAAACTAACTTGTAACTTATTCTTTTTATCCTTTCACGCGTTTCTTCAGTTAATTAGTTATTCCTTAACTAATTCTTCAATCTTTATCTTCAACACGCTTTTCTGTAACTAACTTCAAGTTGACCTGTCTTGTTTAGGTCGCGCACCTGTCTTGTTCTGTAGTAGTAGACTGCGTCTTCTACTTGTCTTGTGCAGTAGACTTCTCCAAATTACAACATAGAACTAATCTAGTCCTATCCTCTAATCCAAACAAGACTATTACATTACATTAAGCTTTTATAACACAAGCTTAGTCAACTTATAACTATACAATGAATCTATCTATTACATATAAAACCATGAGCTCTATACAATATTTATTCATAGCTCAATAACAATCTAACACATACGAATAACAAATATGAAGTACTTATAAATCGTACTCATCTTTCAATAATACTTGTCTTTTAAAACTAGTACTTGTCTTTGTGAACTCTACTGATCTGTACAAGACGACTTCAACTTAACTAGACTAGATCAGTCAACACTTAGAAAATATTCAAGTCTTCTTTTGGCTTATCAAAACTTCATCTTTTATCTTTTATCATTATTTAGGACTTGTTCTAGGATTCATATCCCAACAATTTCCCCCTTTTTGATGAAGCCAAAACTACTTGAATCTTTTCTCATTAGTAGACTAGTTAAGTAGTTACCTTGTCTTTAACATCAAATAGTACTTTATCTTTCATTCATTCAGAAATAAGATCAGTAGATATTACAAATACTTACTCAAAATAAAACTAAGTAATCAGAGCAAAAAAAACAATTAATCTGATATACTACCTTATTAAGGACTTGGAACACCAAAAGCATCTAGTAGCCTTTTGTGAATGACATCCATGTGTTCTTCAGTTTCGATCTTCTCCTTCTCCAGTAGGTCTTCTTCAAACTTCTTAATATGATTGTGATCGATCCTTTTTCCAGAACCTAACATAGGAGTAATCCATTTAGGAAAAATAGGAACAAGGATATTAAAACTTACAGCAGTAGCAATCCTCATGATCAAGTTCCATAGATTCCTGTCTTGATTTTCCATGAACTTGTCAAAAATTGCATATAACTCTTCTTTGCTCTCTGGATCTCCAAACTTGCGAATAATCCAGTGATCCAACTCCCAATTCAGTTTGACTTTGAACCATGCATCTTTATGTTCATCATCAATGAAATTATCAATGTATGCATCTTCAACTTGATCTGGATCAGTCTTCAACTTCAGCAAATTCTTGATATGCTTTCCTAGCAATTTCTTGTTAGCATAATGAATTTCTTCCAGCTTCTGCTTCTTATGAAGAGCTTCAACCTCTTCATCACCAATATCAGCTAGAATATCTCCTAGTTCTTCTTTCTTCTTTTCTAGAACAAGTTTCCTCTTGACTTGTCTAGTCCGAACTTCACCTTCAGGAGACGCAACACTCTTTCCTTTTAGCAATCTTTTCTGTTCTGCAGCTTCTTCAAGATCTGCTTTCTTGACTAGCCTTCCTCTTTTGGGATACCTTAACTCTTCTATCGCAGTCGCAGCAGCTTTAACTTCCGGTTCTGCACTTGACTTCTCTTCAACTCTACTTGTCTCTTCCCCCTTTTTGGCTTCATCACTTGCCTTAAGAGTGAATAGACTAGTGAATCGAGTCATTTCTTCTTTCAGTGCTTCCTTCATTGCTTCAGCCGCGAGCTCTATCTGCTTTTGTTGGGTCTGATCACGACTCATCTTGTCTAGTCGATCAGCAGTAGACTCCAACTTCTTCGAGTTAATAGCCAATTCATCCTTGAAATGAACAGCTGTCTGACGTAGTAGGGTGTTTTTCTTAGTCAGCTCAGTGAGAATAGCTTGAGAACGCACCAACTGATCTTGTGCTTCTCGTCTTTGTTCATCTGCTATCTCAATCTTCACTCTGTATAGTCTTTCCATCTTACTAGACTCTTCAGCTAATGACCTAGCAAAATTAACAGACCTGTTCTCCAAGTAGTCAACTTGTCTTTTCAAGAAGTCTTCAATTTGCGTATACATCTCTTGTCGAAAAGTAGAATCCATCTTATTCACTTCTCCAACTATCAATTCCCTGGAGCTGTCAACTAGGGACTGATTTTGTTCAACAAGAACTGTCTTCAACTTAGATTCTAAGAACACTTCAATAGATGACTTCACTACGTCCTTTAATTCTGTCTTCAACTCATCTATAAGTCCTTCTGGAAACATATGAGCAGTAGACTGAGTTTCAGTTAACTCATCTTCATTAACCAAGATGGCTTCAACAAACTCATCATCTTCTTCACCAAAATCGAATGAGTTGTTGTCTTCTTCTTCAACATATACAGCATCTTCCTCAGACGGATCAGTCTGAACAGCAACATCAACTAACTCAGCTGGCAACTTGTCTTCCACAAAGTCAGTTTGAATACCAACATCAAATATGTGTGAAGCAGGCAACACATCATCTGGTACATTCAGCATTCTCTTTACCAGAGCTGTAATAACATGAGGTGGGAGAAGTTCTGAATAATCTTGAACTCCACTATTCTCCCTTTGCTCCATTTCCCAATCCATAAAATTGGAAATACCTCCCATGCCTTGGATGACTTCAAACAGATCATCAGTAGAAGATTTCTTCAATGCAACCCATGTGCATATTCGAATGAGTTTCTCATACTGTTCGGACGAGGTGTCTATATCAATAGACGAGAGCCTCTTCTTCAGATTGTTACTAACTTTAGCACGAACCCTCTTCTCCCTTAAGCACATCGGATAATAAACAAGGGATTCAAATCTAACATCAGACTGGGTCTGAGCAGGTGGGGTCCCTGTCTCAGTTGTTGCAGTGGCAACTGGTATCTTGTCTGAAGTAGATGGGTTGAGGGGTTCAACATATTCTGTTGAGGTAATAGGAATATGGGTGGTGGTTTCTTGGGGCTTTAATGTGGCTTGGTTTGGTTCGACAGTTGTAGAAGTATCAACTGTATCGAATATAGGAGTGTGTGGGGTTATGTTGACTCGAAGTGGATGTACTGCCAACACTGATGAGGTTTTGGGTACAGGTTTAGCACGAGATCGGAGTGATCTGGCCTTGGTTTTAACAGGGAGAGAGAGAGGAATTGACAAAGCTCTAGAAGAAGTACCAACCTTTTCTTCAGTCGACTTGTCTGGTGAAGGACTCGACTCGACTCTCACCAGTCGATATACTTGAAATTCTTCCTCTTTCGTCTCAGGCTCCTTGTCTGAGTGAGTTTCTTCCGAAGCTCCTCCAGCCTCAATCATAGCCTCCTCTTCCACATACTGAACTAGTCTTCTACTAGTTCCAGCCTCAGCCTCCTCAGAACCTTCACTGCCCAACTCGTCTTCTCCAGCACTAGACGAGGCAGCTTCAATCATGGCGTCATCAGGATTGATATGAACTTGTCTGGTGGCAGCCGATCTAGCAGCAGCTTGCTTTGCCAGAGCCTCCTTCTTCAAATAATGCTTTAGAGGGTGGAATGGCTTGCCTTTACTCCAACTCGTCTTGTTGGGCAATAAGATGGGTAGAATGATACTTAGCTTGTTTCCAAAGCTAACATTCGCAGTTACAACCCAGTTGACTGTACTGGTGTCAACTTG
Organism: Galeopsis tetrahit; assembly: GCA_963675135.1. Taxonomy (NCBI): domain Eukaryota; kingdom Viridiplantae; phylum Streptophyta; class Magnoliopsida; order Lamiales; family Lamiaceae; genus Galeopsis; species Galeopsis tetrahit. The sequence continues at coordinate 94,894,757 of OY776119.1, forward strand.
CACATACTTCTTGTAATACATCAATCTATCCAAGAAGAGTTTAGTCCAGTTTCCTTCAGTGATTCCATCGTAAATCACAACCATTATTCTTGCTTTCTGGGGCGTCACAGAGTCAAAACTCCCAGTGACTCCTAACAACATTTTGGATGCAATATCAAGAAGAGTCTTGTACTTGTCAAGTAACTCCTTCTTCTTGACTACAGGAACTTTACCATCACTTTTCAATTTCAGCCTCCTTCCACAGAAAATACTCAAATACCTCAATTCTCTGCCTTCAGCATATCTTTCTATATCTATCGATCCGGACGGCAATTTCAATGAATCAGTCAAGAATTCACGAGTAATCTCCACTCGCCTTCTACCAACAAAGGCTTCAATCGAGTCGCCTTGTCGAGTTGCAGTAGAATAAAATTCTAATACTTCTTCCTCTAGCACAACCTCAGGAAATGCCTCCAAATAGGGTCTCAATCCACATCTGAAGCATTTAATCAGAATTTCTTTGTTGTCTTCAGTGTGATTCCCTTTGAAGAACACCGAACCCTCCACATGCACTCTTCCTTCTGTAATGTACTTGCCTAGATCGAATATTGCTTGCATGTTAGTACGGGCATCAAATATCGAAACAATCGACATAATAGAATGATTAAGAAAAATAAGAGATTTCGAAAGATCTTGAGTTCTTGAGAAGTTATGAGAATCAAGAAAAAAAACTTGTGAGCAGTTATGAATGAGTAGTGTGGGTTTTGTTTAAACCTTGAGTTGAAATCAATGGTTGAGATTGAGAGATTTAATCCAATGGTTAAGTATGAAAGTCCTTTGAAATTCAGTTTGGCGGAATCGATAATATTACGTGATTTAGTATTGTGAAATTTGGAATCCGCCTCTTCTATTGGTAGAGTAGAGGAGTGTATTCCTCTGACCTAGCAAAGTAGAGTTTTTGGCGCGAACCGGTTATATACACCTCATTAAATGGAGTGTATACATCCAAATCTAGGTTTTTCAAACTTTCGATACTTCAAATTACATATATATCCTTGAGTCGTTTTGTTTAAACACTTAGAATATTTACATCAAAGGAACACTTATCTTGTCTGTTCGTGTCTATCCAAAACAGACGAGTAGACTGGCATGCACAAAACGAGTTCCCCCTTCGATTGTGCTTGTCTACTTTGGATCATCAAACGATTATATGTACCTGTCTCTTCTTGCACTACAGATTAGATGTACTACAGGTAGTCGAGTAGGATAATTAATAACGAATATCAATCTAAGTCAATGATCAAGGTTCAAACAAGATGACTGTTACCAAACTAAAGAGTCAACATAAGGATCTTTAAGAAATCAAGGATTCCCCCTTAAATGTGTATTCCCTTAGTATTACCCTCAGCTTTACCAGCTTCCTCATCGGGTTGAATGGTCAACTTGTCTGACCTTGTATACCTGTCTGTTGAGTGAGTAGACGAGTGCTCTGTGCCTTTTGTGGTAACTTGTCTATTTCTCCTTTCTTCTTAGGACTGTACCTGTCTGGTTAGTACATTTCTACATACTAGTAGGATCAAGATCAATTAGTCCTAGCCTAATGCATAATTCATGAAATCGTGCCTCAGCTAATGGTTTTGTGAAAATATCAGCTCTTTGAAAATCCGTATGAATCTTTTCCATGCGAATATCCTTCTTTTCTACATGATCACGTATGAAATGGTGTTTCACATCAACATGCTTACAACGTGTGTGCAGAACAGGATTTTGTGTAATAGCAATTGCACTATTACTATCACAGAATATAGGAACATTTGATTCACAAATATTATAATCTCTAAGCTGTTGAATAAGCCATAATAATTGACTACAACAACTACCAGCAGCCATGTACTCGACTTCAGTAGTAGAGGTAGCAACACTTGTCTGCTTTTTCGAAAACCATGAAATGAGTTTTGTGCCTAAGAATTGACAAGAACCAGATGTAGATTTCCTATCTATTCTACAACCACCAAAATCAGAATCAGAGTAGCCACTTAGAGATAGATCATCATTTGAAGGATACCATATACCACGATTGATGGTTCCTTTCAAATATTTCAATATCCTTTTAGTGGTTTCCATATGACTCTCTTTTGGATTGGATTGAAAACGAGCACATACACCAACAGAAAATGCAATATCAGGTCTACTAGCAGTCAAGTAGAGTAATGAACCAATAAGACCACGGTAATGAGTTTGATCAGTACATTTACCATTCTCGTCTGGATCCATCCTGTAAGTAGGTTGCATAGGTACTCCAGAGGATTTACATGTCTTAATACCATACTTGTCTAGTAGATTACGAGTATATTTTGCTTGATTTATGAAAATCCCTTCTGGGGTCTGTTTTACTTGAAGTCCAAGAAAGTAGTTCATTTCACCCATCATAGACATCTCAAATTTACTTTGCATGAGTGTTGAGAAACTTTCACTCAGCTCTTTGTTAGGTGAACCAAAAATGATGTCATCTACGTAAATTTGGACGAGTAAAATGTCTTTCCCTTCTTGTCTTCTAAACAAGGTTCTGTCTACCTTGCCTTTAGTAAAACCATTTTCTAATAGAAATTGAGAAAGAGTATCGTACCAGGCTCTTGGAGCTTGCTTTAGTCCATATAAGGCCTTCTTTAATTTGTATACCTGATTACCTTTGACTTCGAAACCTGGGGGTTGTTCAACATACACTTCTTCCGCAAGAATACCGTTAAGAAATGCACCTTTAACATCCATTTGATATACAGTAAATTTCATGTAAGCAGCATATGCAAGGAACAATCGAATGGCTTCTAGTCTAGCAACAGGAGCATATGTTTCATCATAGTCTATGCCTTCAGCTTGTGAATAGCCTTGGGCAACTAGTCTAGCCTTATTACGAACAACTACATCATTCTCATCTTTCTTATTCTTGAAAATCCATCGAGTCCCAACTACATTATGATGTTTCGGTCTATCGACAAGTTCCCAGACGTCGTTTCGAACAAACTGATTCAACTCGTCTTGCATAGCAATGATCCAATTACTATCAGCCAATGCCTCATTAATGGTTTTTGGCTCGATAGATGAGAGGAAACAACACCAGTAAAACAGAGATGGACTAGATTGTTCTTACGACTCAAAGAGTTGTCGTCTAGTCTTCACACCAACAGTAGAGTCACCAATAATATTTTCAGTATTATGCGCTGATTTCCATGTATTTCTATTCTTAACAATAGTACTATCATCTATATCATGTACAGCATCATGCATGTCAACATCATTATCATCAGAAGATTTAATGGGAGTAGACGAGTCGACTAGTTTAGGCATGTCAACTGGTCTAGTTGAGTTACCTTGAATACTTACCTTCTTCTGGTCATCTGACTCGAGAGCTTTCATAAATGGATTGTAAGCTTAAACGGATTCATATACCTCTAAGTCTTTGTCAGATTCGACAGTTAGCTCAGTAACTTTCTCACTGATCTTGTTGGCAGACGAGTCCTGTTGAGATTCTTCGAAAACCACATGTGGTGTTTCTTCCACACAAAGGGTTGAATAGTTGAATACTCTAAATGCTTTGCTAGTCGAGGAGTATCCTAAGAATATCCCCTCGTCTGCTTTAGCATCGAATGCATTCAACTTGCTTTTCCCATTGTTATGGATGAAACACTTGCATCCAAATATATGAAAATATGAAACTCTGGGTTTTCTACCTTTCCATACCTCATAGGGCGTCTTACCTAGTGCTTTATTGATAGCACTTCTATTTTGTGAGTGGCATGCAGTATTGATAGCTTCTGCCCAAAATTTCTGAGGCGTATTATACTCTGTCAGCATGGTCCTGCAGGCCTCCTTAAGAGTTCTGTTCCTTCGCTCTGCTACTCCATTTTGCTGTGGTGTCCTTGCTGCACTAGTAAGGTGCTGGATGCCACGCTTAGAACAAAATTCTTTAATATAGCAGTTAATGAATTCAGTACCCTTGTCACTACGGATCTTGACAATTGACTGATTCTTCTCAACCTGTAACTTCTTCAACAGATCAGGCAAAAGTGTTTGTGTATCACTCTTCTTGTGTAAGAAGACTACCCAAGTGAACTTAGAATAGTCATCTACCACAACAAGTGTGTACCTTCTACCGTTCAAAGTTGGAGGAGTTATTGGGCCATGTAAGTCCATATGTAGAAGTTCAATAACTCTACTGGTTGAGAGGGATGGAATAGATTTAAAAGAACCCTTTACCTGTTTACCTTTTTGACAGGACGTGCATACATGTGACTTATAGTAGACTTCATTGGGAATACCTTCCACAAGGTAGTCTCTGGCTATCTTATTAAGAACCGTAAAGTTTAGATGACAAAGGCGTCTATGCCAGAGCCAGCCGAGTTCTTTAGGATTCTTAGTAAGTAGACAGGTGTCCCTCGGACAACTGTTCCAGTTCACTATGTACACACTTCCTTGTCTAATGCCGACCAGTAAGACTGTGTGTGTTCTTTTGTCAATGATTTCACATTTCTGACTCTTGAACTGCACCTTGTATCCACGATCACAAAATTGTGAAACAGAGAGTAAATTGTATTTCAAGCCTTCAACATAAGAAACATCTTGAATCTCTATGTCTCCATTCCGAATGTAACCAAATCCTTTGGTAACAGCAGTGGAGCTATCACCAAATATCACTTTTGGTCCTTCTTGCTCATGGTAGCTTGTTAAGAGAGTCTTGGTACCAGTCATGTGGTGCGAACAGCCACTGTCTATGTACCAAGTTTCTCCTGTTGAGCCACCCTTCTTGTATAGATCAAGTCGACCCTGCAATAGATGATATTACATAATTTAGGTACCCTCCTTGTTTATTGGGGTCCTTGGGGGTTAGTCGAGTTCAGTGGAATCCAAATGTACATTGGAGTCCTGAACAAGTTTGACCTTCTGAGCTTTCGACCATATTTGTTGCAAAATAAGACCTTGTTGTCCTTATCTGGCCTATCAGTTGAGTTCGGGTCTACTCTTTGGAGATAGCCTTTTGACTTAATCTCTACTTGAGCAGGCACTTGTCTATGATAGTCAGAGTAAGGTTTGTATGCATTAGGTCCATACGGTTTATAGACATGTTTAGGTCTTTCTTCTCCTTTGATATCATATGACAAAGGTGGAGGATAAAGAACAGCTTGTGTACGATATTTTGGACCTTCCTGTCTAGGTCTAGACGAGTAGAGTTGAGACTGCCTTATGAAAGGAGGTCTAGACTCTTGTCGTCTAGTCTGTACTTGTCTAGTACTAGTCTCCTCGGGATACCAATCCTCGTATCTGACCTGATTTGGTCGTCCACGATTCCTAGTCCTTCGTTGACTTGTTTTAAACGAAACAGGCTTGTTGTTAACTTTCTTTTTACCTCCCTTGGTATTTGGAATGTTAACTTGAGCTTGTTTTGGTACAGTACCTTTAGATGGAGTGTCAATATCGTATATCATTGGTTCTTTTCCTTTATCATTAGTCAAAGAACTTGAGATGAAAATAGTAGGGTTCTTAGGAACTTGAGTAGACGAGCTGGGTGTCTCAGCACCTATGCCTGTCTTGTCAGCAGGAGCCCTATACCTATCTGACAGTTCAAGGTTAACCTTAGATGAGTTAACCAGGTCAGTAAGTTTAAGGTCTAGAGTGACAACCTCGGTTTCTAAGAACTTATTACGTTCTTCAAGCTTTTTGAATTTGCTTTGTAAAACATTGAATTCATGTTTCTCAGTAGCATGTGTCTTAAGTAGGTCTTGATACAACTTGTCTGTCAATGCACACTTGTCTTTGAGTTGTCTCAACTCTTCTTGCAAGCGTTCATTTAGGACGGTTATATTAGGATCTACTTTAGACTGAGCTTCCTTAAGATCAATGATTTCTTGTCTTAAGGTGATGTTTTCGTCACTGACTTCAATGAATGCCTTGTTGGCAAGTAGGAGGTCGTCTTCAACTGCACTAGTAGAGTGCTGAAGACTACTCCCTACTTGGCTACTGGCAGTGTCACTTTCATCAGTTTCTGATTCATCACAAGATTGAAAGGATGTAGCAGATGATACCTCTTGGTCTATTTTAGCCATGAAGCATAGACCATCATCTACTATGAAAGCTTCATCGTGATCTGGTTCAGACGGGTAGCTAGATGAGGATGATGGCAACTCGTCAGAGTCAGAGTCATCATTGGCCATCATTGCCTTCTTACCACGGTTGTATCTTCTTTCCCTTCGTGCTTTGCGTTCTTCTCGATCATCAGTACTCAGGTCTGGACATTCATATATGTAGTGACCTGGTTTCTCACAGTTATAGCACACGAGATCATTAGTAGCCTTTTTAATAGGAGAGTTGTTCCTTCGTTTATCGCGTCTATCAGAACGAGTAATCTTCCTACCATCAGACTCTCTATCTTGTCTGTTACCTTTCGAGACTTCGTCTCTCCTTTCGGATGAGTTTCGGTCTCGTCTGGTCTCAGACGAGTTCTTAGAAGCAGTCCCTCTATGTTCTCTATAGAACTTCTTATATCTTCCGAAACGTTTATTCAGCCTATCAAACTTTCTAACCATGAGGCTTACCTGAACCTTCAGACTAAGATCAGTATCTAACTCGTCTTTCACAGAAGTAGACCTAGTCTTAGTCTTAGACCTGTCTATTTTAGACGAACTAGCCTTAAAAGCAACGTTCTTAGATACAGCATGTTCTCTGTCACTACTTACTATGGGTTCATCTTCGTCTAGATCAAACTCATGAGCCTTTAGAGTTTGAAACATAGTCTCTGCTGTCCATACGTCTATATCTTGGGTATTCTTAACAAGCATTTTTACCATCTTCCATCGACTATCAAGGCTTTTGAGAATCCTAAGATTGATTTCACGAGGAGTATAAGATTTACCAAGGACTTCCAAGTCATTCATGATTTTAGTAAAACGAGTATCCAACTGGTCTATTGTTTCACCAGCTTTCATATGAAATGATTCGAATCTTTGGACTGCAGTAGAAAGCTTGCTTTCTTTGATTAGGGATGTCCCTTCACAAATGATAGCTAAGCGATCCCACATTTCTTTGGCAGTTTTACATTTTAACACTTTTCCCAGATACTCGTTAGGAAGAGTGTGTAAGATGTAATTCTTGGCCAAGCTATCCAAATTATTCTGTCTCATTTCTTCAGAGGTTAGTTCTGACCTTGGTTTCTTGACGAGTGTACCCACTGGTTAATTTAGGTCAAGGGCAGCAGTATTGGGGATCATGGTCACAATTGGACCTTCAGTGACGACGGAGATCATTAAGTCGTGAGTGGAGCTGAAGATGGCTTCCATCCTTAGCTTCCAATAGTCGTAGTCTTGTACCTGGAACTTAGGTAGCTTGTTAGCGCTGATCTCAAGAGACATGATTTCAAGAAATAAGTGCTAAGTAGAGTTATGATCAAGAATAACAGATAAGTCACGAACCGGGAGCACGAAAACAGATGTTACAAGAATATGATCAAGAACACGTATACAAGAACAATCAAGGACCAAGACTTCACCCTAAGTCTTAAGTCGGTTATCAAGAAACAGCAGTTCGTAAACTACTGCTCTGATACCACTTGTAGGTCCCTAAGTTGAGTTAATATCGAGGGAAGCTAAAGAAAATGTCTAGAGGGGGGTGAATAGACTTTTCTAAAATCTTTCGATATATCAGAATTACAATATGCGGAATACGAAATTAACAATGAGCCCAATTAAAGATTATACTCAACTTAATTCGAGAACTCTGTTTTATGTATACTCAACTAGTCTAGATCAGTTATGTAATTCAATCAACTAAACAATTAACCAATTAAACAACAAACAAAAACAGTAAAGTAAATCAAACACGAGATTTATAGTGGTTCGACAACTTGTCTACATCCACTCTCACAAACCCAGTTGTGAAATTCTCATTAACTCGTCCAATGGAGTAATATGTTCTTGTAGCTTTAAGTCCCAAGAAATAAGACTTAGATCTTCTCGATTATATCTCCAGATATATCTTCGATCTTACTAGCGATTTACAAGTATCTAGCAACTTGAAACAATAAACGAAAAATAAAACTTCTCTTAGTTCAGTAGTAGCCTTCTGATTTCTTCACTTGTCTTGCGTAGCTTCACTTTCTGAACTTCAATCTCTGAGAGAAAACTTCACTTGAATCTTCAACAATGCTTGCAATATCAATATTTCAGTGGTCAGTATCTCTGTTAACAGTCGTCAGTCCTCTTCTAGTGATAAACTCCTTCAAGTATTTATAGACTTCGAATTCCAAGAACTTTCAGTTGTATAATAACCTTTTCTTGAAAACTAACTTGTAACTTATTCTTTTTATCCTTTCACGCATTTCTTCAGTTAATTAGTTATTCCTTAACTAATTCTTCAATCTTTATCTTCAACACGCTTTTCTGTAACTAACTTCAAGTTGACCTGTCTTGTTTAGGTCGCGCACCTGTCTTGTTCTGTAGTAGTAGACTGCGTCTTCTACTTGTCTTGTGCAGTAGACTTCTCCAAATTACAACATAGAACTAATCTAGTCCTATCCTCTAATCCAAACAAGACTATTACATTACATTAAGCTTTTATAACACAAGCTTAGTCAACTTATAACTATACAATGAATCTATCTATTACATATAAAACCATGAGCTCTATACAATATTTATTCATAGCTCAATAACAATCTAACACATACGAATAACAAATATGAAGTACTTATAAATCGTACTCATCTTTCAATAATACTTGTCTTTTAAAACTAGTACTTGTCTTTGTGAACTCTACTGATCTGTACAAGACGACTTCAACTTAACTAGACTAGATTAGTCAACACTTAGAAAATATTCAAGTCTTCTTTTGGCTTATCAAAACTTCATCTTTTATCATTATTTAGGACTTGTTCTAGGATTCATATCCCAACACTGTTTCCAAGGCATGACCCCAAAACGACTTAGGTAAATCTGAATAACTCATCATAGATCTGACCATCTCTAAAAGAGTTCGATTTCTTCGCTCTGCAGCCCCATTTTGTTGAGGGGTTCCGGGTGCAGTTAATTGGGATACAATCCCTTCGCCTGATAAGTAGCCCAAAAATTCATTGCTGAGGTATTCGCCTCCACGATCTGATCGTAGAAACTTGATACTCTTTTCCCTATGCTTTTCTGCTTCAGCCTTAAACTCTTTGAATTTATCAAAGGTCTCAGACTTATGCCGCATTAGATAGATGTATCCATATCTTGAGTAATCATCGATAAAAGTAACGAAATACTCATAACCTCATTTTGCTTGAATTGACATTGGTCCACATACATCAGTATGAACGAGTTCTAACACTTCACTAGCTCTATTCCCCTTTGCCCCAAAGGCTCTTTTGGTCATTTTACCCTCTAAACATGATTCACAAGTTGGAAACGGCTCAACCTGGAGTGATTCCAACGAGCCATCGTTCACCAACCTTTGAATCCTTCTTAGATTAATATGACCAAGTCTAAGATGCCACATAAGTGTTTCGTTCATGTCTGAAGAATGCTTTCTTTTCTTAGAAATAGTCGATGTGTTATGCGATTCATTTTGTGTTGAATGTGCACAATTAATAGTATAAAGATTATTCACCAATGCACCCGAACAAATCTCGTCATCACGACAAATAACGACATTCTTATTAAAAAAACTGAATATCCATCCAAAATTAGTTTAGAAACTGAAATCAAATTCTTTCTAAAACTCGGAACATAAAGAACGTCTTTTAAAACTAAAATTCTATCACTAAAAGATAGTTGCACATCTCCCACTGCAACAACCGCCACTTTCGTAGCATTGCCCATGGTGATGATGATCTCACTCCCACTAAGTTGTCGGGTTAGCTTGAACCCCTGAAAATCGAAACAAATATGATCAGTGGCTCCCGTATCCACCACCCACGAATGGGAAGAATACACCGCTAAACAAGTTTCAATTACTAGTGCGTGAGAATTACCTTGCTTACCAGCCTTCTTAGGTTTGGTACAGGCTGACTTCCAATGTCCTTTTAGACCGCAACTAAAGCACTTTCCCTTAGTGGTCTTTTTCTTGACGCCTCCCTCAATTGGTATCTTTTCCTTGTTATTAGCTTGTTTCTGGCCATTTGCCTTCTTCTTCTTCTTTCCACCTTTCGGTGCAGAATTAGAAGATGGACCGTTTGCCAACATAGCCGTATGCTCGTTCCTTGGTCCCATTAACATCTCAGCCGAAACCAAAGCTTGCAAGAGCTGAGCCAACGTATACTCTTGATTATTCATCGTATAGTTCAGTTGGAACTACTCAAAACTTTTCGGTAGAGAATGGAGTACGAAATCGATCTGCGTTTCCGCATCGAATTCAGCACCAAGAATCTCAAGTTTGTTAAGGAAACCCATCATCTTAAGAACGTGATCCCTCACGGGCGTTCCCTCGACCTTTTTTTGTGATAACATATCTCGCATGGTCATTTGTCTAGCCGTACGATTCTGATGAGCAAAAAGTTCCTTAAGGTTCATCATAATAGCTGAAGCGGATTCCATGTTCTGGTGTTGGTGTTGCAACACATCTGACATTGAAGCCAAGATGGTACACCTAGCCATTTCATCGGATCTCATCCACTCCTTATGATATTCCTTATCTTCTTGGTTCGTCTCATCCGTAGGGGCAGGGGGTTTAGGTTCATCAAGTACCTACTTATGCTGTTGTGCAGTCAAGACTATAAATAAATGTCTTTTCCAATCCACATAATTCTCTCCTTCCAATTTATTTTCTTTAAGTATACTAAACAGTGGGTTAAAAGGAGACGACATGCTGAACTGAGAATAAAATATACAATTTGTATTAATATCCTATTAACACAAAAATTATCACATAATTTGATCACATGTACTATATCAAAAACCTCAAAAAAACGATATAAACATGCATCAGCCAACATCTTAAAACCAATTTAAATAAGTCACGATGAGTGTGAACGTTTACTCAAATACATTTAAGCAGGTTACAAACAAAGCAGTTACAAACCTTTAATTCAAAATTAATAGTTGGCTTCAACCTGGCCATATAAAATTGACAGGGACTCCGATGGGGAGTTAATATATCAATTTTATACCTAAGTAATAACCATAATTAAATACAGGACTATTATTTCGTTTTGAATAAGCCACTCGATGGGAGGGTCATACCGCCACTAGTAATAATCCACAATCATCCTTAAAGGAATTTATTCATGTGAACTTATCTTTTGACCTATCCGATAGGGAGAGAGGCGCTTGCCAATGCGTAGCCAAAAGACTTCACAAATAAATAAATTATGGAGGCCATTTAATCAATTTATTATCTTAAATAAATTTAATTAATCAAAACCTACTTAGTAATTTTTTTAAACTAGAGGTTTTTCACGAATTCTCATGCAAAATTAACAAATAATCATAGCATAATAACAAAACAAAAATTAAACACAAATTAGGCAAACACGTCCAATTATCATGGTTTAATTTTCTCGTTTTGAAGGGACCAGAATTCGTACTCCCACGACCGCAACAAAAAAATCACGCCACGCTTACAATCGACCCGTGTGGCTTGGTCGTCCGGGTGCACCTCCGATTCTTTAATCCGTCTAACGGTCTTCGTCTTTGACCCGTTACAATTTATTTACAAAAAATAAATATAACATCTAGACTAGTTTATTACAAATTAAATAATCTAATCTACCTGTGGATTTTCTCACGGGAAAAACAAATCTGACCGAATCAGATTAAAAACCACATACAAACAACATAAATTAAAACATACATTAAAACCATGATAATTGGATACCTGCAAAAACGATCTAACAATTCTACATCCAAATATCAATTTAATGTAAATAGATTTAAATTCTAATTTAAATTACAGAGCCCAAAACCTTGACTATGATACCATCCGTTGGTAATTATTCCAATACCCAATAATAGTCCCCCAACAATGTGGTCCCCAATTCTTGTGGTCCCCAACTCCTTTGTGGGAAATCATTATGGGACCACATTCCCCATCTCCTTTGTGGGGAATTATTGGCACTTGTGGGTTATGGACCGTCACGCTAGGGATCCTTTGAGACTCCCGGGAATCTTTTGAGATGCCCTAGGGATCTTTCGAGACTCTCGGGAATCCTTTGAGACACCTTTAAAATTGCCAGAATCTATTTGAGACGTAATTTAAAAATGAATTATCATAAATCTAATTTTATAATTTAAACAAATTAAATCCCTAAACATGCGGAACTAAGGGATTACGTGTTTACCTTTGAATCGGAGAGATATCGTTGAGAAAATAACAACTTCAACCCAACTGCCTTCTCAAGTATTCCCTAAGTCCTAGCCCGTTGATCCGGTGGGAGATCTCACGAACTATTAACTCTCAAGGAAGAATTAATTTTCTCTTATTGCACACACTGTAATTTCGAAAATTACAGATCTCTCTTTTCTGTATTTTTTGGAGAAAACCGATTTTTCTAACTCTTAAAACAAGAGTGACGGTTTTTCCTCTATTTATAAGAGAGAGAATAGTCAATTTATTTATTAGAAAATATTGGAGATCTAGAAATATTTTATTCTTCAAGAGATATTATATTATTTCCATATCTTTCTCCATAATATTCTCTCCCCAAAATAAGCGCTACTTTCCTCTCTTTCTTGTAACAAGATTAATTCTTATCTTTTTAATTACCTTAGTTAATGGACTTTTATTGGGCTACTTGAGGGGCCTTTAGGAGAATTAAGATTGGACCTCCCAATGGGCCCAGAAATCAATATTGAGCCACAATATTTTTCCAGTCCATTAATATTAATTCATTCCACTATAGAATTAATATTGCACTATCCATCCTAACCCATATTACGAAATATGACTCCCGGTTATTATTTCCCGTGTTTAAGATTCAATGTCCATCAATTAATTTAAGCTACTGAATGCTTTAATTAATTAATATATTTTATTCCTCGGAGTAAGGACAACTCAACATTATTATCATACCGGAAATAAATTCCACTGATCAGATTTGATATGATAAACCTTCTGAGCCCACCAAGGGGACATAATCAACTTGACACTCCAAGACACGATTCTCTGTATTAATTTTGGCAATCTGTCCTATAATTAATAATATCGCCCAAAATATAAAGTATTGAATCACATTGATTCTTTACCCATAATAAATCAAAGCAACTTCTTAACTACAGACAATTCAATTTAAGTGACAGAGATTAAGAAATCAACAACCACTAAGGTCTAATTCTTCATTCCTTAAGCCAGTCTAGAAGAATAACCTCTCTGTAGGTCCTATTCAGCACATCATAATGTACTAGTGTAATCTCTTGGTCAAGACAAACCAATCTGAGTCTTACACCTCAACTTCTACCAATGGATTGTTCAATTCCACCTAAGTTGTGAATCAATTGTACTTATATACAAGGAACTGACAATGTGATCTTCTGTGATCTTCTACACACCACATTGTCTACAATGTAAAGTACATCTGAACGTTTATGCAATAAATAATTACCATTCATTATATTTAAAGCAACCAGTGACAAAAATTTATTCTCATTAGTAAGTGCAAAAATCAGTTTGTATACATAAGTAGCACTAAAAGCATACTTGCCAGTATAACCCTAACATACGCAGCCAAAGATAGCAGGATGGCTGCCTATCTTGAACGAGCCAAAGAAGTGATGGGCAAATTCCAAAATTGTGAGGTAGTCCAGGTACCTCGAGAGAAAAACATGCAGGCGGATAGCCTCTCCAAACTCGCTAGCTCCACAGAGTTTGATGGACAAGGAACAGTGACCTTGGTAGTAGCAGAAAGGGAGACCCTGGAGAACCCCATTGGTTCCATTGAGGAAGGAGACGATTGGAGAAAAACTATATGGGTGGAACTTACCAAGGGAGCAGACGCCCCTACCACCCGAGAGACCCGAGCCCTTCGGATCAAATACTGTATTATCGGAGGGCATTTATACAAGAAATCGTTCACACAACCATATTTGAGGTGCATATCAACCCGAGAAGCAAGGTACGCACTCAAAGAAATCCATGAAGGTAATGCAGCTAGTCATGAAGGATATAAAACAGTGGTGAAGAAAGCTTTAAGGGCTGGACTATATTGGCCCTCCATGACAAAGGATGTTAGGGAATTCGTGAAAAAATGTGTCGAGTGTCAGAAAAATGGTCAATTGATAAGGACCCCTGCGGAAGAGATGGGAGCTATGCACTCTCCGTGTCCCTTTTCTAAGTGGGGAATCGATTTGGTAGGGCCCTTCCCTCCAGCCTCTGGAGGAAGAAAATTTCTGATAGTAGCAGTAGATTATTTTAGCAAATGGGTTGAAGCTCCCCCCCTGGCTACAATAGATGAGGAGAATGTGATCAAATTCTTGAGAAGACAGATTTGTTGCAGATTCGGAGTACCCAGAATATTGGTCTCTGATAATGGAACACAGTTTAATGGAGAAAATGTACGAGGATGGTGTGCAAGACTAAACATAATACAGAAATTCACCTCCGTAGCTCATCCTCAAGCTAATGGACAAGTAGAAGTCACTAATCAAACGATAGTAGACGGTATTCGAACAAGGCTGACGAAAATAGGAGGAGGATGGGTGAATGAGTTAGATAATGTATTGTGGTCATACAGAACTAGCCTAAAGACAGCAACTGGAGAGTCCCCCTTTCAGCTGGTCTACGGAGCTGCGGCAGTGATACCTCCAGAGGCCGTGCTGCAGTCTCACCGAATTGCCCAATTTGAAGAACATCAGAATGAGAGGCTGATGAGAGAGGCCCTAGATTTAATGGAAGAAGAAAGAGAGATGGTTAGAGTACGTGCGGAAAGATACAAGAGCAGAATTAAAGCTGCATATGACCGAAGGGTGATCCCGAGGTCCTTCAGAGTGGGGGACCTGGTGCTAAGAAGAGCTGATGCCCTAAAGAATACGGGAAAATTAGAGCCCAACTGGGAGGGGTGTTGGTCCTGAAAGGAGTATATAACAAGTGTATGGGGGGGGGGAATACACTTGTATGCAATTCTTTGCAACTTTTGATCAAACCAGAGCTCAGCAAGGTTGTCTTGGACAACTCTGCTGAAGATGATTAACTCTTCTAAGATAATCAAACTACTAAGTACTATTGAGTACTTAGTTGAATAGCTATCTAAAGGAGTTATATGTGCGGAATAGTGGTTGGCCCTTTAAGTTTAGACTCCTTAAGATTCTGAAATCACTTTCCCAATCCAAAACAGTCCAGTTAAGCTTCAGGGAACTTGTCCAAATCAGTTTTGCACAGTCTTTGAATATGTATCTTTGAAAGATCAGTTTTGTGTGCAGTGTTGAATGAATGTAAGTACTTGTAAAGTAAATCAACACAAGAGTTTATAGTGGTTCAGAGACTCAAGCTCCTACATCCACTTTCCCTGATTTAACAGGATAATTCCTTCACTCTTGGAATTAACTTGTTTTATAGTGCCAAGGTGCACTTGATCAAGAACACCACTCCTTGGTGAATTGATCCCTAGGATGTCTAGAGTCCTAGTACCCTCTTCTCAACTCAGAACTGAACTGTTCTTCTCTCAACAGTCAGCTCCTACCACTTCTACTACTACAACCTTCTCACTTTCTCACTTGAAAGGAATAAGGATTGAAGTAAGGTTCCAACTAATGAGATATCCTTTACAATGGAGATCAGTGTATAAGGATAGGATATCTCTCTAAGCTTGTGTATGAATATACAATGAGTTCAGCTTAGAAGAAGTGTTTGAAGACTAAGATAGTCTTTTGAAAGCTTGAATATTCTATGAGCTTCAGAATGCTTGAGTAGATTGATTCTGTTGAGGTTAGTTGGATGCTTTCAAATGGTCTTCACACTTCTGTATTTATAGACAAAATGGAGGATTTGCCCGTTGGAGAGGCAGCCTCAAATTGCTATAAATGTCTTCCTTGAGTTCTTCAAACTGGAAGACAGATTCTTGATAGTGACATGTCCTCATTTGGGTAATAAACGGTTTGTAAGACTTTGTCTTTATTCTGCAGCACTTTTCCCAATGTTTGACTTCTTGTTAGGACTTGGACATGGCTTCTGAAGGTTGATCCAATGATAGGACAACATTCCTTATCATCTGGACAACTCTCCTTATCACTATCAGCAGTTTTGCTTTTCAGCAAGGTTGGCTTGCTCTTCTTCAGATGACTTGGCTCTTTCCCTTTATTTCTCTCCAAGATGATCTTGGCATATTGCATTTCTTTAGGGTATGGTTGTCCTTAATTTTTTTTCAGCATAGTTGACCTTCAACCTTTAGAGTATCTGTTCTGATTTAATCTTGCTGAGACAACTCTTCTGGACAACTCTTCTGATCAGCATCTTTGGTCTTTTAGCATCAGAGCATTTTACACATAGAGTTGGTTTCTCTGGACAACTCTCCTGATCAAAAGCCTTTGAGTAGCCTTGTCCTTTTGAGCTAGGTAAGCTTGTTCTTGCATATGGACAGCTTCTTTGGACAACTCTCCTTATCAGAGCATTTGGTTTTCCATAGAGTGTCCTTGTTCTTAAGTGATTGTTCCAGAATTTGAGCCTTGAGGGGACTTGATCTTGATCATCTTAAAAGTAGGTTCCCCCTCAAATTGTGCATCTAATTGTCTAAGAGCTGCCTAACATTTCAGCTTCTCATCTAGCCTATACTCTATATGTTCTATTATTTCTAGAACATATTGATCTTGACTTAGGCATGTCTCAGGGGGTTTTGGTATTAGATCAAAACATATCTCATTTTATTCCCAACAATTTCCCCCTTTTTGATGATGCCAAAACCTACACTATCTAAGCAAAAGTGACTTGTCTACACCTATTACATGTATCTTCAGAAGACATGACTAAGGTCAATATTCCTGAAAAGATAATGTGTTAGTGTATTCACTGTTTTTGTTGCAAGTAGGTTTCAAGATAGGCATCGAGAGATTTCTTGTAATAATGTATCTTGATTCAAAAGTGGTTCAACTATCATTCATAAAGAAAAATCATTACAAGCATGTTGATAGTTGAAGATAACTTATCAGAGCATGGAATCATTACAAGTCAAGACATACTAAACATAAGATCAGAGCAAAATAGACTATTTCAGGTATCAGAGCTTTAACACCTAGAGCTAACTAATACAAGATATTCCAGATAGCAAAGTAGAATGCATCAATTCTTGTATCAGGTCATTCTAAATCATATCAGAGCAAACAGCATGTCAATGCACATATCAGCAGGCTTGTCCAATTTCAGCAGATTTGACCACATAGCAAAAATATCTTCAGATAAGATAATTTTTCACCCAGAAAAAGTCAGAAGACTTAGCCATTCAAAGATCATCCTCAGGAGGTGGCAGCATCCCATATTGTGCCCACACTCTCCTCTTGAGTGCCATGGCTTCCTGGTTGGTTCCTTTAGGTCCAAGGGTCATCTTGTTCAGCTTCAGAATTTCTGTGAACTCCCTTAGGATCCTTGCTTGGTCAATCCATCCTTCAAGCTTTGGAGGCATATAGATGATAGGCTTGGGAGCATTGAGTTCAACTCTTGCAATGTCAGCAGCTGCAAGTAGTTGTTGATACAACTCTCTGTAGTATTCTAGCATGAACTCAGTGAAGGCAGAGTTTGCATCTCCTCCATTCCATCTGTCAATGACATAATAGTCATAGACAAACTCCCTTTTGGCCTCTTCCCATGTATCATTCAGTTGAATTGGCACCCATTTATCCAAGTGTGGATATTTGGTGTCCATTGGGATTAGAAGCTGAGGCTTCATCTTGCTATAAGTTGCTCTCCTCCTTCTTGGTTTCTGAAAGTTTGCTCTTCTCTCATCTCTTGCTCTGTTGGCTTCTTCCATCAGATCCATTTTCTCTTGGGCCCTCATCATGGCCAATTTCTGTTGTGTTTCAGGGTCTTTGCCATACCCTTCATGAAACAGCTTTGATGGATCATGGGCTAGGACAGTTGTCTTCTTCTTAGGTTCAGGTCCAAATCCTTCACCAAATAATTCTTCAATGTCTTCAGTGGATTTGGGACCTTCAGTAGTTTTGCCAGATTCAGAAGACTTGTCCTGTTCAGTAGCTTTGGGCTCTTCAGCAGTTTTGGCTTTCTTGGATGTAGGCTCATCATCAACAACTCTGAATTCAGGTGGAAGATCAAGGCTATTGGGGAAGTCAGTTAATTTCTCAACTTGTCTCTTCTTTCCTTGGGCCTTCTTGATCTTTCCTCTAGTTTGGACACCTTCAGCATCCTTGTCCAAACCTGATACTTCACCACCTGGTCTTTGTTGTAGCCTCACTCTTTCCTCTTGAGCTGAGGCCATTGAGTTCTTCAATGCCAATGCTAACTGCTTCTCTTCATCCAATTCTTCCAAGTTCAGCACTGCTGGCTCTTTTCCCTTTCCTTCAGGGGCTTTGTCCTTCCCTTTCACTGGACTCCCAATCACTAAGGCACCTCTTGCTCTTTCCCTTTCCCCCTTTTTGGCAGCATCAAAACATTCTGGCTTTAGTTCACTCATAGTGGATGCCAATAAGGACTGGGCTTGGGTTAGAGACTTCATTTCTTCCAATAAATATACATTCTCATCATGTATATTTTGCATCTTGTCACTGCTCAAGCTGAGAAAGGCAAGAACAGGCTTCATCTTTTGTTGGACAACCTCCTCCATGGTTGCTTTCAGAGATGCATCCAGTTGGGCTTTGAGAAGCTCAGTGAGGTTGGCCACTGCACCTTCAGCAATGTTGGCCAACACATCTTGGGAAAACTTTTCAGAGGCTGCTTTCACCATAGCTAGCCTTTGCTCTTCAGCTCTTCTCTTTTGCAATGCAGTCTTCTTTCCAATAGCTTGTTTGACAGTGAGCCTGAGAGCTTTGACATTAGCATTGTGATTGTCTCTCAGCAGCTTTTGCTCTTTCTTGACCTCCTCTGAGATGGCTTCCATGGTGGATTTGGCATTCTGAACTTCAGTGGAAATGGTTTGGAGACCTGTTTCCACACCACTGATCCTTGCTTCAAGGGTTGGTAGCACAACATCTTCAGAGCCAGTGAGCCTCATTTCTACAAATGCTAGAGTCCTTCCTTGCTCATTTAATGCTCCTGAGGTTTCAGCATGAGCAGATTTGACTTGATGAGCCAAGGAGTCCAACTTCTCTGATTGCATCCCAAGTAAGGCCTGAGCTGAGCCTGAATCTACTTGGATAGGTGCATCTGTTAAGAATTCATCTGCAAAAATTTGATCAAGAGAGATACCTGCAACATTAGACAAGTCAAACAAGTTAGGAAATAAGCACTCATCACCCTCAATTTCTTTTGTATAAGACTCTGATACATCAACAGTCTTCTTCTCATTTTCAACTTGTTCTTTTCTCCCTTCTTTAATAATGTTCTCACTCAAGGAATCAGGCCTCCTCTCATCAAGGGATTCTTGAAGTTCAGATTTGACTTCAAGAATAACCTGTCCTTCCTCACTTATTCCACTCTCATATGGTGGTACACTCACTATCTTAGTGATGACTACCTCTATTTCATCCTCAACTCCCTCTGATTTTTCAACTATTCTCTCCTTTTCAACTCCTTCTCCTAAACCTGCAGCATCTTCACCCTCAACAGGGTTCAAAGATGGCAGTTGTGAGGAGATCACAGTGCTTATCTCAGCAGCCACTGAGTCATCCTGAATGATTAAGGGCTGATCAGTGTCCAACTCTTCTGACACTGAATAGGCCTTAATCAAACTAGCCTCTAGTACAGGAACCTCAACATCTTTAGGCTGTGCCTTGGGTTCAGAAGAACCTTCATTGGCAGATGTGTCTTTGGTTGTGTTACCACCCTTGGTCAACACCTCTGAAGATACAGAGCCTTTCCTGTGATAGGTTTTAGGAGGGTTTGAAAGTCTGTCTGCTATAGAAGACTTGGGTTGAAAGGGTTCAGGGAGATTGGCTTGAGGGGTTTCAGGAGGGTTGGGATTTGAAGGGTTTGAGGGATCATCAGGGGAATCATCATCATTGGAACTACTGTCAGGGTGTTTGATGCCCTTAGCTTTCCTTTCCCTCTCCTCATTAATTTTGTCATCCACCAACTTTGCAAATACTTCCTCAACAGTGAGGAATCTTGTCTTTGTAACTCCAGCAAGGTGTAATAATCTGTTTTCCTCTATCTGCCACCAGTTTGCACCCTTATCTTGGATGACTTGTGATATCTCCATCAAGGATTTGTCTTTCACATCAACAAGCATCCTTAAATCATGAAAGGCCTTCTGAATTCTTGGAAATTCAGCAAGTTGTGGATACAAACTGTCCACAGTAGCCTTGGCTCCTCCTCTGTGCATATTTTCATAAGTATACTCCTCCTCATCTCCACTTGAGTGGGGACTTTGGGTTATAGGGGAGTTGGCTCTGGGTTCTCCTAATAGGGCTTCAGGCAGATTAAGTTCAGGAATGTTGGCTTCAGAAGGGTTAGGCTCAAATGAAGGTACTTCAGTTGCTTTAGAGAGCAATGAATCTGAAGGGGCTTTGCTCAGGGGGGTTGGCTCATTGAGTGCATGTTCTAAGAGCTTTGAATAATTGAGCATGGACGAGTCAAGGGGAGACAAGAGTCTTGTCTCATCTACTCCTAAATCTGCAAGCACATCAATGCCACTTCTTTGCACATTCCCTTCTGGAGAATATCTCTTAGTGAGATTTGCAGGGGTAATGGGTTGGTTGGAAGGGGTGACATGGGTTTCAGGGGAGTTGGGTTCAAGGTTCTGAGTTTCAGGGAGGTTGGCCTCTATAGGTTGACCTTCAGGGACTTTGGATTCTAGAGTTCCAGAACCAGATGAATTAGTCCTTGACATGGATTTGGTCCTGCTTTCAGCTCTGCTCTCCCTTAGAGCCAATTGAAGAGACCTTTCTTCTTGAAGCTCCAACACCTTCTCAGTAGGTTTGGCCCTTCTCTTGCTGGCCCTACTGCTTCCACTTCCTTCCTTCTCAGGGACAACTTCCCTGATTCTCTTATCACCCTTCTTCTTTTGCCTAGTCTCATTGTACTTCCTCCTCAACTCTTCTGAGTGGTCAGAAGGCACACTCACTCCCTCTTCTGCCACTGCATCAACTTCAGCTGATGCTCCTGAGGCTTCTCTTGAAGACAATTGAGACATTTTTCTTGTTTTGACAGCCCTGGCCTTTGTTCTCTTTTTCATCTTAGGTTTCTCTTCCTCCTGTTCTTCAGCAGGTTTGGCCATGAGCATCCTTCTCTGTTCAGTTTTCTTGCTAAGCTTTCTGAACAAGATCTTCTGGGCTGGGAGGGGCTTTGCAAAGGTCTGCATTTGAGAATAGTGGGAAAACCTCTCAATCAACAAGCTTGCCCTGGTGCAATACTTGATTTTCCCTTCTAGCACCACCTTATTGTGGGTTTTCACCTTGAATTTTGCCTTCTCCTTCATCATCTCAGACATGATGAAGGTCCTCCAATCAAACTTAATGCCCTTATCACTGGCATCAATAATGGCAGCCATGATTCTGATTCTTGGATGACTGACCTGCTCCAAGCTTCCAGTGTTGCTTAAGAGGCTCTTAGCAACTACCTCAAAAAGATTGAGAAACTCTGGCTTGAGAGTCTTCTTGTTCTGTGTTGAAGAGATGGAGCCTGGAACTAATAGCCATTCTTGGGCTATCTCATCTTCATGGCCAGTACCATAAGCTTCTGGATTCCTTCCCTCATAAGGCAGTCCAAAGTCTCCTTCCAGATCCTCTGAGGAGAATTTTACTCTGTGGAATCTCTCTTCTTCCTCTCCTTCTGCTGTGTAAGATAATCTGGTTGATACTTCACCATCTTCAGGTTTGCCTCTCCACTTGAGGAAGGCAAAGAATTCTGCCATGTAGCTCTCCAAGCAAGAGCTTGGTCTTTCTTCCAAGAACTTTTGAAGTCCAGCTCTCCTCAACCATCTCAGGGTTGGTGTGATTTCAGGATCCTCACTCTCAAAGGATTCTATTGGCTCAAAATGAAGATTGTTTTTGTTGCTTAAGTAGCCAAAATCCAGGTCTAGATCCTTGTTAGAGAAATCAACAAGCATCTCAGGTCTAACTTTGGGGGCCATTGAAATTTGCAGAGAGAGCTTTGAGAGAGTTTGAAGAAAATTTGAGTTAGGGTTTCGAATACTTGGGGAAGAAGTGTTTGTGGGGATCTTAAGACTTGTGAATATTCTAAAACGAATGTTTGTCAATGAGTTGGTAAGGTCTTGAAGCAATTCAAGGGTGAGCAAAAATGGAAATCCCCAATGGACGGCTAGGATTGATTTCAGGGGAGTTGTCCTTTTTTGATCCAATGGTCAAAAACCGATGTAACAGTGAAAGAACTGTTTTATTCAAAACGTGGGTGGTTTTTAATGTTTGTTTAAGGCTGGGGGTTTTTCGAGATAGATCATGTCCCAAAAAGTTTAATGCAAACAAGAGTTAAATCTTGGCATTTAATGCATGGAAAGTGACCTTTTGGGTGGGGGACAAATTAAATCCTATAGTGATGATATCTGTAGTTGGGACAAGTATCAAGGTAGGCAATGATTTACCCAAAATAGGTGCTTATCAAACCAAGGAAATAGTTTGATAGCCAAGACAACTTATCTGACCCCACTTGGACAAGTGTCCTGAAGAGATGTGGACAAAGGTCCTGAACTTAAATGGACAAGTGTCCTGAATATTCAGTAGACTTGACCAAGTCTGCTGAGAAACTTTTCAGTTTCCATATATTTCATTCACTTTTCATGACTTTTACTTGTCCAACTTCCCTGGATCAAGTAATCCCAATTCTGCTGATAGCTCCAGAAATATTGCCTCTGCAAGTGGCTTGGTTAAAATATCAGCTTTTTGATGATCAGTGTGGATCTTGACCAACTTTATGTCCTTCTTCTCCACATGATCTCTAATGAAGTGATGCTTGATATCCACATGTTTGCATCTTGTGTGCAAGACAGGATTCTGTGATATAGCAATGGCACTATTGTTATCACAAAATATTGGCACCTCAGTAGAGTTGACTTTGTAGTCTCTCAGTTGTTGTCTCAACCAAAGGATTTGAGCACAACAACTTCCAGCTGCAACATATTCAGCTTCAGTGGTGGAAGTAGCCACTGTGTTCCGCTTCTTGGAGAACCAAGATATAAGCTTGTTGCCCAAGAATTGACAAGTCCCTGAAGTGGACTTTCTGTCAATTCTACAACCTCCATAGTCAGCATCTGAGTAGCCAGTTAGCTCAATGTTGTCATCAGCAGGGTACCAAAGGCCTAGATTCTCAGTGCCTTTGAGGTACCTCAAAATCCTCTTTGCAGCCTCAAGATGGCTTTTCTTAGGATTTGCTTGGAACCTTGCACAAACACCTACTGCAAAGGTGATGTCAGGTCTGCTGGCAGTGAGATAGAGGAGTGAACCAATTATTCCTCTATACTCAGTAGAGTTGGTTGGAATACCACTCTCATCAGGATCCATCTTCCAATTTGTGTTCATAGGGATCCTTACTGGCTTGCTAGTTGTACACCCAAACTTCTTAATCATTTCTCTGGTGTACTTAGCTTGGTTGATGAAGATTCCTTCTTTAGATTGCTTGACTTGTAGACCCAAAAAGAAGTTCATCAACCCCATCATGGACATCTCAAACTTGCTTTGCATGAGCTTGGAGAATTTCTCACACAACTTCTCATTAGGGGATCCAAAAATTATTTCATCTACATAAATTTGGACAAGCAAGATGTCCTCTCCTTCAGAGATTCTGAAGAGAGTTCTGTCCACAGTTCCCTTGGTGAATCCATGATCCAAGAGGAATTGTGACAGTGTGTCATACCAAGCCCTAGGGGCTTGCTTGAGTCCATATAGAGCTTTCTTGAGTCTGTAGACTTGGTTTCCAACTTCAAAACCTGGTGGTTGCTCCACATAGACTTCTTCTTTCAAGACTCCATTTAGAAAGGCACTCTTGACATCCATTTGGTACACTTTGAACTTCTTGTGGGCTGCATAGGCTAGAAAGAGCCTTATTGCTTCTAGCCTTGCCACAGGTGCAAATGTCTCATCATAGTCAATGCCTTCATGTTGGCAATACCCTTTTGCCACAAGTCTTGCTTTGTTTCTGATAATCACATCATTTTCATTTTTCTTGTTCTTGAACACCCACTTTGTTCCAATAACATCTTGATGTGAAGGCCTATCCACCAGCTCCCATACTTCATTTCTGGTGAATTGGTTGAGTTCTTCCTGCATGGCTGTGATCCAATTGGCATCTTGAAGTGCTTCCTCAATATCACTTGGTTCTTGCTCTGACAAGAAACAACAGAAAAGAGCACTTTCACCATGGAATCTTCTTGTTTTGACTCCAATACTTGGGTCACCAAGTATTAGATCAGTAGGATGGTCTGACAACCAGGTCCTTCTTTTTCTGATCTCTTCAGTAGAGTTGTCCTCTACTGAAGTTGAGTTAATTTGATCATAGAATTCAGGATAATTGAATGCAGGATCTAATTCAGGATCATAATCAGGGGTGTTGTCCTCAATGTCAGAGACATTGGTATTTTCAACATTTTGAGTTCCCCCTTGATTATTTGACCCATTAACTACCTCAGCAGGAACTGCTTCTTCATTGGTAGTTGTTACCTGGATGTGAACTGGGATTGGTTCATTCAGTTCACTATTTCCATCTGTAGGATTTGTCTCAGGAAGGTTGCCTTCAGGATTGTTGTCCACTGTGGGTTTTTCAGGCAGATTGGCTTGGACAACATCTATGAATTCAGTGTCTTTGTCTTTTACGCTTAATCTGGTTGTCCTCTGTGTTATTTCTTCAGGTTCCAAATGATCATTCCTGATCTCAAAGATAGACTCATCAAACACAACATGAGGTGTTTCTTCCACTATAAGGGTTTTCTTGTTGTAGACTCTGAAGGCTCTACTGATTTGAGAGTATCCAAGGAATACTCCCTCATCAGCTTTGCTGTCAAAGGTTTTCAACTGTTCTTTCCCATTATTGTGAATGAAACATTTGCAACCAAATATATGAAAGTATGACACTTTAGGCATTCTTCCTTTCCAGAGTTCATAGGGGGTTTTGCCTTGCCCCTTAGTGATCAAACATCTATTTTGAGTATGGCATGCAGTGTTTATTGCTTCAGCCCAAAACCTCTTAGGTAAATTTGAATCAGCAATTAGAGTTCTAGCAGCTTCTTTTAAAGTTCTATTCCTTCTTTCTGCAACTCCATTTTGTTGGGGAGTTCTAGCTGCTGAGGTTTCATGAGCTATTCCATTAGATGTGCAATACTCATTGATGTATGAATTAATGAACTCAGTGCCTTTATCAGATCTTATCTTGATAATGCTAAGGCTTTTCTCATTTGACAGTCTCTTTAGAAGTTCGGGTAGTTTGACTTGTGTTTCCTTCTTATTAAGGAGAAATACTACCCATGTGAATCTAGAGAAGTCATCTACTACCACCAATGTGTATTTTCTACCATTTATGCTTGAAGGGGTAATTGGTCCAAACAGATCCATATGTAGAAGTTCAAGTACCCTTTCAGTGGAGATGACTGGTTTACCTTTGAATGAGGCTTTAATCTGTTTTCCTTCTTGACATGGCTTACACACATGTTCTTTAATGAAAACCTCATTAGGCAGTCCTTTAACTAATGCATTTCTAGCAAGTTTATTCATGGATTTGAAGTTCAGGTGGTTTAGCCTTTTGTGCCATAACCAACTTTGTTCACTAGAACTTTTAGCAATAAAACATGCAGCATCAGTAGACTTGTCCCAGTCTGCAAAATACACATTTCCTTTCCTAGTTCCAGTCAATAGAATTTGTTGAGTCTTATCTTTGATTAAGCATTTTCCACTTGAAAACTCAACATTGAAGTTTTTATCACAGAATTGACTGATACTTAGGAGATTATATTTGAGACCAGCCACAAAAGATACATTGGATACTTTGATGTTACCAATCATCAAAGTACCATAACCTTTTGTAGTTGCTTGTGAGCTGTCTCCAAAAGTAACATTTGGGCCTTCTTTTTCAATGAATTCAGTGAGGAGTTCCTTGTTTCCAGTTATGTGCCTTGAGCATCCACTGTCAAGGTACCATGCTGTCTTTTTGTTCATGCTCCTCTTCTTGTGGCCCAATGGTACCTGCATTTAGATAGGTTTAGGTACCCTTTGAGTTTTGGGTCCTGAGAGGTTAGCTGTACCTTTGGGAACCCAAACTTGCCTAATAACCCTGATTGATTCAAGGTGGCTAAGTTGATTTCCTTGTGTATCAACATACACTGTCTTTCCCTTAAATGCCTTTGGGAAAGTATGTGTGAATGTGTTAACTCTGTAAGTTTCGGAGGAGTTGTCCACTCTCCTGAACTTATGAGTTCTTTGTGCAGCTTGATGAAATCTTTGAGGAAAGGCATTTTTATGACCATTACCCTTTGGCATGAAGGGTTTTGGTTGTCTCATTTTATTCTGCCTTAGAGGGTAGTTTTCCTTAGGTCTATTTAGCTGAGGCTTTCTCAGATGAGTTGGCCTAGGCTGATTATACCTTGGATAACTCCTCTGAACATTGTTCAGGAGAGTTGCCCTTCCACTGGGTCTACTCTGCTGACCAATATTCCTCTTGTGTTCAGGAGCCTTGACCTTTTCCAAAGGTTTGGGTCTAGTCTCCTGAAGCACTTGAGTAGGCATTTCATTCAATTTGCCCTTTCCTTTGTTCAGTGGCTGAATTATTTCATTTTCAGCTTGTTGTGCCACTGATTTAACAAAGATTTTCTTAGTGTTACTTGTAGAAGCAACACTAAGACAAGGTGAAGATTCAAATGGATCAAAACCTAATCCACTTCTTTGAGCCATAGGTCTTTGATAACTTTGAATTTCCTCTATTGCTCTAGAGGATTTGTTCAAAGCAGACATCTTTAATTTCAGGCTCTCTTCACTTGATTTAGGAATATCATATTCATGTGAGAGGTTTTCAAATTTGGCATTCAGAATTTTTAGTTCAAAATCTTTTCTTTTCTGAGAAAGTAGTTGATTATCAATCTCTTTTTGTTGGTCAACTATCCTGAGATTTGCTTCCTCAAGCTCTCTCAAGACTTGTTGATACAACTTAGTAGACTTGACATCAACAGCTACCTCAGAGTTCTTAGTTAGTTCAGTAGCCAATCTTTCATTTTCTCTCACACAATTGTCATGAAATTCTTGTAATCTAGTGAAATCTTCCATTAACTTTCCTAAGGAAAGTTTCAGGTTAACCTCACTAGTGTTTTGTGAGATGAATGATGGTGAAGTAGAAGTAGAGGATACCTCATCATTCTCAAGGACCATGTTGCAAACATCATCATCATCTTCACTGTTGGAGAATAGTCCATCAGAAGAGTTGAAGCTCTCAGCACTATCAGATTCTTCACCAGCCATCATGGCCTTTCTATTGGTGAACTTTCTGTCTCTTTTAGCTTGTCTCTCTCTTCTTTCTTTAGAGCTCAATTCAGGGCAGTCATACTGAAAGTGCCCTTTCTTTTTGCAATTATAGCACAGGTCTTCATCATCATCCTTCTTGGATTCTTCTCTTCTCTTAGATGAAGAAGGATCAGCTCTACTGGATCTTCTCCTATCAGAGGACTTGTCCTCTGATCTTTTCTCTTCAGGCTTTTTGTCCTCAGCCTGAACTTCAGGGGAGTTGTACCTTCTCCTGAATTTGTTGTCTTGGTAGAATTTCTTGTATCTACCAAACCTTGTGTTGAGCTTGTCAAACCTTCTGGCCATCAAGGCTAGTTCTTCCTTCATTTCAGCCTTAGATACTGTCTTTGATGATCTGGGAGTGGGTTGCATTTCTGGTTCAGCAACTTTGGCTTTGAATGCCACTCCCTTAGAAGGATTTGAAGGTTCCTCAACATGTTTTCTTCTATTGAGGTCAAACTCATAGGCTTTGAGTTCTGAGAATATTTGTTGCATGGGCATGGTGGAGAGATCTTTGGTATTCTGCATCATTACAGCATAGACATCCCACTTTTGAGTGAGACTTCTCAGGATTTTCAGTCCAACCTCTCTCTTGGTGTAGACCTTGCCCAATGAGTTAATTTCATTCATCACATCAGTGAATCTACCAGCAAATTTGTCAATGGACTCATCAGACTCCATTGAAAATTGTTCAAACTTCTGCACAGCAACTTGGAGCTTGTTCTCCTTGATCTTTTCAGTGCCTTCACACATTTCAGCAAGGGT
Source organism: Galeopsis tetrahit (assembly GCA_963675135.1). Taxonomy (NCBI): domain Eukaryota; kingdom Viridiplantae; phylum Streptophyta; class Magnoliopsida; order Lamiales; family Lamiaceae; genus Galeopsis; species Galeopsis tetrahit. The sequence continues at coordinate 94,922,986 of OY776119.1, forward strand.
ATCCCAAATTTCTTTGGCTGTGGTGCAGTGGTAGACTCTAGCCATAACTGCATCTGGAATTGTTTGATAGAGGGTGTTCATGGCAAGATAATTCAGATTATCTTTCCTCTTTTCATCAGCAGTGAAGTCATCTTCATCTTTGGGAATCAGTTCCCTTATATCTTCTCTTTGCTCATCTGTTAATCTAGGGTTAGTTTGAGTAAACACAAAAGGTCCTCTTGTGATTACTCTAAGCATATCAGTGTGAAGAGATGCAAGATGAGCCCTCATTCTAATTTTCCAGAAATCATAATTGTCTATTGAAAACATGGGCAGTTTGTGATGAGAAATGTGGTTGACTGGATTTGTGGCCATATTGTCTAATCCTTGAACAGCAGGTGGGGGAATAGCAATGTTGTTAGCCATATCTCAAGAATAATCAGTTAGTCAACAAGTAATAGATTTCAGATAGAGATCAGTTCAGTGACCACACAAATATGAGAGTTTTGAAAATCAAGATGGATTTTCAGAAGCAGTGGTCTTTGAACCCCTGCTCTGATACCACTTGTTGGTCCTGAAAGGAGTATATAACAAGTGTATGGGGGGGGGGAATACACTTGTATGCAATTCTTTGCAACTTTTGATCAAACCAGAGCTCAGCAAGGTTGTCTTGGACAACTCTGCTGAAGATGATTAACTCTTCTAAGATAATCAAACTACTAAGTACTATTGAGTACTTAGTTGAATAGCTATCTAAAGGAGTTATATGTGCGGAATAGTGGTTGGCCCTTTAAGTTTAGACTCCTTAAGATTCTGAAATCACTTTCCCAATCCAAAACAGTCCAGTTAAGCTTCAGGGAACTTGTCCAAATCAGTTTTGCACAGTCTTTGAATATGTATCTTTGAAAGATCAGTTTTGTGTGCAGTGTTGAATGAATGTAAGTACTTGTAAAGTAAATCAACACAAGAGTTTATAGTGGTTCAGAGACTCAAGCTCCTACATCCACTTTCCCTGATTTAACAGGATAATTCCTTCACTCTTGGAATTAACTTGTTTTATAGTGCCAAGGTGCACTTGATCAAGAACACCACTCCTTGGTGAATTGATCCCTAGGATGTCTAGAGTCCTAGTACCCTCTTCTCAACTCAGAACTGAACTGTTCTTCTCTCAACAGTCAGCTCCTACCACTTCTACTACTACAACCTTCTCACTTTCTCACTTGAAAGGAATAAGGATTGAAGTAAGGTTCCAACTAATGAGATATCCTTTACAATGGAGATCAGTGTATAAGGATAGGATATCTCTCTAAGCTTGTGTATGAATATACAATGAGTTCAGCTTAGAAGAAGTGTTTGAAGACTAAGATAGTCTTTTGAAAGCTTGAATGTTCTATGAGCTTCAGAATGCTTGAGTAGATTGATTCTGTTGAGGTTAGTTGGATGCTTTAAAATGGTCTTCACACTTCTGTATTTATAGACAAAATGGAGGATTTGCCCGTTGGAGAGGCAGCCCCAAATTGCTATAAATGTCTTCCTTGAGTTCTTCAAACTGGAAGACAGATTCTTGATAGTGACATGTCCTCATTTGGGTAATAAACGGTTTGTAAGACTTTGTCTTTATTCTGCAACACTTTTCCCAATGTTTGACTTCTTGTTAGGACTTGGACATGGCTTCTGAAGGTTGATCCAATGATAGGACAACATTCCTTATCATCTGGACAACTCTCCTTATCACTATCAGCAGTTTTGCTTTTCAGCAAGGTTGGCTTGCTCTTCTTCAGATGACTTGGCTCTTTCCCTTTATTTCTCTCCAAGATGATCTTGGCATATTGCATTTCTTTAGGGTATGGTTGTCCTTAATTTTTTTTCAGCATAGTTGACCTTCAACCTTTAGAGTATCTGTTCTGATTTAATCTTGCTGAGACAACTCTTCTGGACAACTCTTCTGATCAGCATCTTTGGTCTTTTAACATCAGAGCATTTTACACATAGAGTTGGTTTCTCTGGACAACTCTCCTGATCAAAAGCCTTTGAGTAGCCTTGTCCTTTTGAGCTAGGTAAGCTTGTTCTTGCATATGGACAGCTTCTTTGGACAACTCTCCTTATCAGAGCATTTGGTTTTCCATAGAGTGTCCTTGTTCTTAAGTGATTGTTCCAGAATTTGAGCCTTGAGGGGACTTGATCTTGATCATCTTAAAAGTAGGTTCCCCCTCAAATTGTGCATCTAATTGTCTAAGAGCTGCCTAACATTTCAGCTTCTCATCTAGCCTATACTCTATATGTTCTATTATTTCTAGAACATATTGATCTTGACTTAGGCATGTCTCAGGGGGTTTTGGTATTAGATCAAAATATATCTCATTTTATTCCCAACAAGGGGCCTTATAAAATCACACAAGTACTGAAAGGAGGAGCCTATAGATTGCAAAGCATGGAGGGGGTTGACATAGCTAGACCCTGGAACGTTTGCCATTTGAAGAGATTCTTTGTTTGAAGAAAGTGTAAGGTCTTGAGACCATTTATGACTTTTGCTTTGTGATTTTTACATTGATTCATATTTTGCTTAATGTATTTCGTGGCTTCACCGGAGCTCTTTTTCCCTCTTTACGGGTTTCCCCTTTGGGGTTTTTTCGTAAGGAGGTTTTTAATGAGACCGGCGTAGGTTATCTATGGCCTATGTTGAAAACTAACAATAAATCAATGAAGCTTTATTCCTTTTTGAAAGAGATCTTATACAGAATTATCATGTTTTGATTATCTTTCTCATATTTGAATATGCGATGTATGAATATAAAAATGGCGAATGTGAGAGACACTCAGAGGCCTAGAGGCCGAGGTGATCCAGAGAGCCCTCATCTTACTTGAGACCCCAGAGGGTTAATTAATGAAATGAGAAGATTTTATGAATTAAAATCTTTTGAGAATAAGAGTGAGAAACACTCAGAGGCCTAGAGGCCGAGGTGCTCCAGAGAGCCCTCATCTTACTTGAGACCCCAGAGGGTTAATTAATGAAATGAGAAGATTTTATGAGTTAAAATCTTTTGAGAATAAGAGTGAGAAACACTCAGAGGCCTAGAGGCCGAGGTGCTCCAGAGAGCCCTCATCTTACTTGAGACCCCAGAGGGTTAATTAATGAAATGAGAAGATTTTATGAGTTAAAATCTTTTGAGAATAAGAGTGAGAAACACTCAGAGGCCTAGAGGCCGAGGTGCTCCAGAGAGCCCTCATCTTACTTGAGACCCAAGAGGGTTAATTAATGAAATAAGAAGATTTTATGAATTAAAATCTTTTGAGAATAAGAGTGAGAAACACTCAGAGGCCTAGAGGCCGAGGTGCTCCAGAGAGCCCTCATCTTACTTGAGACCTGTTGGGATATGAATCCTAGAACAAGTCCTAAATGATGAATAAAAGATAAAAGATAAAGTTTTGATAAGCCAAAAGAAGACTTGAATGGTTTCTAAGTGTTGACTGATCTAGTCTAGTTAAGTTGAAGTCATCTTGAGCAGATCAGTAGAATTCAAAGAAAAGTATTGTTTATATTTAAAAGATAAGTACAATTTATAAGTACTTCATATCTGTTCATAGTTGTATATGTTAGATTGTTACTGAGCTATTTAAATGATGTATAGAGCTCATGATGTTTTTATATGTAATAGATTAGATTCATTGTATAGTTTATAAGTTGACTAAGCTTGTATTATAAAAGCTTAATGTAATGTAATAGTCTTGGTAGGATAGGTGATAGGACTAGATTAGTTCTATTAGAAGTCTACTGCACAAGAAGAGAAGACCAGTCTACTACTCAAGACAGGTGGACTACAAGTCAAGTGCATCTACTAGACTACTCAAGACAAGTTAAATTGAAGTCAGTTACCAATACGCGTGAAAGATAAGGATGAAGAAGTTAGTTATGGAATAACTAATTCACAACAAGAAACGCGTTTATGGATAAGAAGATTTAGTTGAAATCAGTTATCAAGAAAGGTTGGTTACAACTACCTGAGTTCTTGAAGTTAGAAGTCTATAAATACTTGAAGGAGTTTTATTATTTGAAGACTACTGACTACTGAATACTGATACACTGAAAATCTACATACTCAAGATAGAGATATATTTGAAGTTTACTCTCAGAGATTGAAGTTCAGAAAGTGAAGCCAGAAGACAAGTGAAGAATCAAGAAGGCTACTACTGAAGATCAGAGAAGTTTTTAGTTTTTGTTTTGTTATTTTCAAGTTGCTAGATACTTGTAAATCGCTAGTAAGATCGAAGAGGCACTTGGTAGTGTTATCGAGAAGATCTAAGTCTTATTTCTTGGGACTTAAAGCCACAAGAACAGATTACTCCATTGGACGAGTTAATAAGAATTTCACAACTGGGTTTGTGAGAGTGGATGTAGACAAGTTGTCGAACCACTATAAATCTCGTGTTCAATTTACTTTACTGTTTTGATTGTTTAAATTGATTAATTGGTTTAACTACTTAACTGAATTTGACTAGTTGAGTATAGAACAGAGTTCTCGAAACTAAGTTGAGTATAATCTTGAATTGGGCTCATTGTTAATTTCGTATTCCGCATATTGTACTTTGATATTTCGAAAGATTTTTGAAAAGTCTATTCACCCCCCTCTAGACATTTTCACTAGCTTACTCGTTATTAACTCAACTTGGGACCAACAAGACCCAAGAGGGTTAATTAATGAAATAAGAAGATTTTATGAATTAAAATCTTTTAAGAATAAGAGTGAGAGACACTCAGAGGCCTAGAGCCCTCACCATACTTGAGAATAGTTAATGAAAAGACAGGTTTTATGAGTCAAGACCTTCTAAGAGAGAGAGACAAGTAGAGGTCCAGAAGTCAAGAAAAGATGGAGGATGTCTCCCCATAACCATGCAACCTGAAACCAAAAGATTATGCATACCAAGAGATGATTATGCTATAACCTACAAGACCAACAGAAGGGGGGGAGGAAAGCACACCTCCAACATATCCTTTACTGATCTTGTAGATTACTCATGCAAGCAGAAAAGAAAAGGCACACCAACAAACAAGCAAGATGAAGCTAACCCGATTACTACAAAAAGCCCTCACATATCCAGGAGTGTGGGGTCCCCTACAAAGTATGAGAACAAGTATTACGAGCAGAAAATAAAGAGTGTAGCAAAACAGAAGAAAAGTAAATTGTTTGTCATGACCATGAAAATATGAAATTTAAACTGCTTTTTCAACAGCAACCTCCTCAGCAACAGCCCCCTCGACCTCAGCTCCCTCGACCACAGCTCCTTCAATGGCACCCTCCTCCACAGCAGCATGGTTGCTAGATCCTCCGCCCTCCTCTGGGCCCTCTTCACCTCTTAAGGTATCCTCAGCTCCCGTTACCGTAGTTGGAGCGGAGACATAAGGATAAATCAGCTGCTCCAGAGGCTTTAACTCAGCCATGCCCACCTTGGATGCTTGTAACTTGGTGATGGACTGACCCATTTCGGGCAGCCACCAAGGACTGTCATGGCTCTCCTTAGGATCCCCTAAGAATTTTGGAGGAGTAGCGAGCTGATCCAGGCGAAATTCACGGGAGTATGTTCCATCGAACCCCGGGGCTGAGTGCTCAGCCACGGCATTGCTGAAGCCATGGTCGATGAAGTGAGGAATATGTGGCCCCATGGCGCATAGGAAGCTTGAGCTATTGAGGAAACTGGACAGCCACTGAGTATGAAGAGTCCCCAAGAACTCTTGACCCAAAGAGGAAGTAAACAGAGACTTAATGCAAGCCTGCACTCCGACATCCGGCAGCTCGCGTTCCATCCGCCCCACTTCCTTTACCAGATATTTTATCCTGGCTGCATCCTGCTTGCTTTGAGTCCGTAGAAGAGACAACTCCTCAGCTAGAGCTTGAGCTCGTTTATGAGCTTTGTCCTTCTCCGTAGCGATACCCTTGAGAGTTGACTGGAAAGAGGACGCTTCAGCCCGGAGAAGTTCGAGCTCAGCCACCATCTCAACGCCTTGGTCGAATATCTTGGCATAGGTAAGACCAAACTACTGGAAGAAAAGGAACAATGTTTCAATTTTTAAGATGTAAAGAAGGTAGAAACCGTGAGAGTAATGGAAAATACCTCTGAAAAAAGATGAGCACCGCGGAGCAGTTGGTCCTCAGGAAGGGGCTTGTCAGATAATTCAGTGTTGGAAGGAGGAGGACATTGTTTGATAAGGCGATGGAGAGGTTCATACACAGCAGAAGGGGCATCCTTCTCAGCCAGAACTCGAGTAGTTTTTCCCTTCTTCTTCTTAGAAGTGCCACAGTCGGAGAAGAAGGCGTTGGCAGCTGAGCGGGTTCTCCTGGCAACTGAACCAGGGACTTGAGTAGACGAACTGGGAGAGGAGGAACCTTTGAAGGACTCTCTGGAGCCGGGGTCTTTGCTGAGCTTCCTAAAGCAGGAGACTGAGGAGCTTTTGGGAGATCTTTAGAAGCAGATAACACAGGGGCCTTCACTATGCTGAGAGCAGGAGCATCCCATGAGATGTGAGTTAACCAACTCATTGTTGCAGAGAGTCTTGGCAGGAGCTTGAGTGGGTGCTTGGGTATCTTCTTAAGCAATTTCTTTGCCTTTGCCTTGTCTGCTCTTGATTTTTCTTTTTAAACCACCCAAGGTTTCAGTCAAGTCATCTTGTGCTACTACCACCCAAGGTTTCAGTCAAGTCATCTTGTGCTACTACCAGTTCAGCTTGCTGGGCAGTAGACTTCTCTAGAGCCTTTATCAACACATCTTCCCCCTTTTTGGCTTCAGCAAGTGCAGCCGCAAAAGGCTTCATGGCATTCTGAATCTCCACCACCAGGGTCTGCTTTAGGGCCATGGCATTGACTTTGCCAACTTGGGTCAGATGTGATATGCTGTGCTCAAGAACTTCAGCATGAGAATTGGAGGAGGAGGCAGCTTCAAATCTAGTTGTAAGTGTTTCCAATTTGGCTACCGTCTCCTTCAGTTGAGTCTGCAATTTCTCATTCTCCTCTGCAGCTGCCTTAAGAAGGGTTTGACCTTCAGTGGTTCTTGCTTCAGCATCTTTAATTCTTGACTCGTAGGCGGCCTCCAATTGGGAAATTTCATCAACAAACATTTTGGAGACGTCACCTGCTCTTTTCTGAATGGTACTCAAGTACTCTTCTATCTGATGATGAAGTGCCTCACCAAACTTGTCTTCAATGTCAATAATTTGGTCATGGAGACGAGTCTTCTGCTCCCTAACAGCTTTCTCAACATATCTTCCAAGCTGCAGGCCTAAACCTTTCTCAAAGTGCAAGTCTATTGCAGCTTTGACCTGGGAGCAGATGTCTGCTGTATGATCAACAGATTGGGTGTGGGTGGAGGCAGTACCTTGAGGTTCGGGATGAACTATCAATGCTTTGCCTCTTTCTTCAGCTGAAAGATAGTCTTCATTAAGGAATGAGGCAGTGGCCTTAACTAGATGGGTCATGATCTTTTCTCCTTTATCAATGAAGTGAGTCAGGTTATCTGAAGGCATGAAGTGAGCTGGTACCCTGACTACTTCTCTTTCAATTTCTACCCTGTCAGCTGGTTAAGCTGAGTCTTCTGCAGGGGCTGTTGCAACTGAGTGTTCCACCAAGGCTGGTGCAGCTGAGTCGTCTGCCAAGGTTGGTGCAGCTGAGTCATCCACCTTTGCGTTTTCAGCTGTCTGCTGATCTGATGAGCCTTCTGGGACAGAGACATCAATAGTTGGGATTCCTAGAATCCGGTTGCAAACTACAGTCAGTGCCTCTGCTGATAGTAGCTGAGCAAAAGATTGAACCTGAGCAACTTCCTTTTGCTCCATCTCCCAATCGAGGAAATTTTCTTTTCCTCCCATTCCTTCCATGACCTCAAGAAGGTCATCCACATCATCTCTTCTGAGCTCAATCCAAGTAAATATCCTAAGTACTTGTTCAAATTGGATTGATTTCTCATCAACACCAGGAGTAGTGGATTTGAGCAGGTTGGCTATCTTCATCCTCATTATCTTCTCCTTTGTGCACATAGGATAGTGCACCATGTTGTAGTGAGGCTGGGAAGGGCCTGCTTGAACCAGGTCTGCTGGTGCCAAGTCTTCAGGAGCAGATGGGGCGGTGAGGGTAGAAGATTGGGTAGCTGGGGCATTTTCCTCTGCTGTGTGAGTATCAGCAGGGGTTTGGGAAGTGATATCTTCTTGTTGGGTAGGAAGTTGAGATTGATCTTCAGTGGGTTGTTCATCAGCAGGGTTTTGGGTCTGCTGGTCTGGTTCTATTTCTACTTGAAGATCAGTAGATGGTTGAGCTTGATGATCTTGGACATCTGCTGTTTGAATATCAGCAGGGGGTGTGGAGGAGGTCTGTGCTTGGTTGTCTGTTGTTTGAACATCAGCAAGGGTAGGCAAATGTGGTTCAAGGGTTGATTGATGTTGGGTTTGTTCCTCTGTTGTGTGAGTATCAGCAGGGATTTGGGTATCAGTGTTTGAAGGTTCAGATGGGTTGGAATCATCAGAAGGGTTGAAGGATGTAATATGGGCTATGCTCATGGGAGTAGGGATTTGGATTTCTTGGATTTCTTGGTGAAAGAAGAATTGTTCTTCTTTCTCTTCTGACCTTTTGACAACTTGGAAGGTGTGAAAGTGAGAGAGGGGTTAGAAGTACCTGCCCTTTTCATTGGAGAGGCAGTGGGAGTGGCATCTGAATCAGATGGGGAGATGAGCCCTGATCTGATTAGAATTCTTCTTTGTGCTAAGGTCTGATTGTCATCATCATCATCATCCTCAGCAGCCTTCTTTTGAGCCTCTTCTTTGGATGGCTCCTCTTCTTGTTCTGCAGCAGAGTCATGAGCAGACTCTTCTACCTCCTCAACAACTTCCTCTTCTCTTCTTTCAACCTTGCTGCCTCAGCAAGAGCTTCCTTTCTCAAATAATACTTGGAGATGTGGAAGGTCTTATGGGGTCCCATCTTGTACTTTCTTGGGAGTACTTCTGGAAGGATGATACTCAGCTTGTTGACAAAGCTGACTGTTGATGTCACCTTCCATTCTCTTGATTGGAGGTCCAAGGCCACCTTATTGGCCTCAAGGGCAATTCTATCCAAGAATAGCCCTTGCCAGTCTCCATCAATCTGATCCCAGATTGCAGCCATAACTCTAACCTTTAGAGTAGAAACAGCATCATGACTGAATGTGTTACCTAGCAGCATCTTGCCTGCAATATCCATCAGGGTTTGAAACTTAGGTTCAAGTTGGGATTTCTTGAGTCCAGAGGCATCAATAGCCTTGATTCTTCCATCAGTAAACATCTTCATATACTCCTTTTCTCTACCCATGATATAGTTGGAGATATTTATCTTCCCCCTTGACAAGCCAAACAATTCCTGAAGAATTTCTCTTGTTACCTTGACTTTGTGTACACCCATGACACTTTCTACATGAGATCCCTTCATCACAGCATTTGAGTAGAAAGTCAGCACATCTTGTTCATAAACGTTCGTTGGTGCTGCTTCCAGAAAATCACGAAGGTTGAGGTTGATGCAGCGAAGAAGAATCTCCTTGTTCTCGTCTAAATGTTTGCCCTTGAAAAACAGAGCATTCTCTGTGAAAATCTTCCCTTCCCTAGACCACTTTGTTGCATCTAGAGTTCCAGTGCTCTTGGTCTTCTCGTCGTAAATCTCAATGATTGCCATTCTGAGAATTTGAGTGTAAGGTTTGGAATGCTTAAGAAAATTTGCAGAACGAGAGAGTTTGAGAGCAATTGAGTACTGTGAGCGAAAGGGTTTGGGAGAGGTTTGAGGGTGTGTATATATACTCCAACAATTCTTGATCTAACGGTCAGATTTAATTTTAATGTGGAGTAGTACCCAAGATTTCCTTCTTTGATTTCGGGCCTTTCTTTAAATTTGTCGGCTGAATTTACCATGTGGCAATTGTTTATTTGCTGGCGATATGGTAATCAAGCATTAATGACATCATTACCAAAAATAGTCGTTGTGACTAATTTTGTGGTAAGAATTGATCATCAAGGCCGTTTTCTATAAGTGAATTTCATTCCTTATATAGGCCAATTTCTTTAATTACATTCAGGAGTAGATCTAGAATGAATTACATGATCAAAGATAGTCATTTTGCTCTGAAATAAAGTGATATAATCAGCAAAGTGAGGTCTTCTGATTTCTGCAAAAAGGTCTGCTGATTTCCTTGAAAGTCTTCTAGTCAGCTGAGTTGGTCTTCTGATCAGCTGAGTAGAGGATTGGGGTTTGCTGTGATGATCCAACCTGGATGATGGATCTTCCAGCTTTATTGTGAGTGATGATCCAACCTGGTTTGATGGATCTTCCAGCTCTATCTCTGAACCATGTAGGACCATCAAATCAATTTGATGATCAGCCTGGATGATATCCCACTGGTTCAGATTGCCCTCACCATGTGATGTTCCTCATCATCAGATGGGTTGTAGCATCTAATGTGTCCTTGTTGAATTTCTTCGCTTCTTTTGAAAGGGAAGGAAGATTGGAAGAGGCTTCAATGGAGTGTGAAGAGAGAGCCATGGACTTGGTCTCCTTGATTTGTTTAGACACAGTAGCCTTTGATAGCAAGCTCTCCATGTAGAACTTCCCCCTGGAGAAGAAGCTCTGCTTGCTTGCTACTTTGTCCTCTGCATCTCTCCTTCCTCTAGTTTTCAACAAGAAGTCTCTCCTTCCTTTAGTTTTCATAGGCATACTTATGTTGGATAAACCAAGTATGTTGATCTGCATCATCTTTATCTTCTGGACAAATCTTCATCTCCTTCACCCAAGACCTTGGTTGAGGGATGATCTCCATTCCATCTCTTCTTTCGATTGTCTCCATACCTGAAACAAGAATAATAGTTAGTGATTTGTGTTCTTAGGTGTTCTCATAACTTCCTCCTTTTATAGGGGTAGAAATGAGGTAGTGGAGTGAAAGATGACAAAACTATAGAGTTGATAGGTCTGAATTTCTGAAAAGTTACTTCTTAAGATCAACAATGAGATTCTTGATCTAAGGGTTCACATTTAAAGAGATTCAGACTCTATCTTATGGAATGCAGAATTTATAAATTTTGAGCAAGAGTTATTTGGAATCCGTACAGTACATGCATACTGTTGAGTCGGTGAGGATGGTGTATTAATCCAACCAGGTATAACTCAATAGTATATTGTATGTATGTATATAAATAAAGTATTTTATGAAGAATAGTTTATTATTATACATAGATATACATTGCTTAGAGTAAAGATGTCAAATAACTTTGTTCAGGTCTTCTGAATATATATATATATATATATATATATATATAATATGCAATGCAGATTGTAGAGTATTTCATCAAGGGTTCTTAAGGTATCATTGATTCCCCCTTGATTAGATGACTCTATGTTTTCCCTCAGCTTTATTTGTCTTCATCGGGAAAGAACTTACCTGAAGATGAGGGTGTCTATTCACCTCATCTGATCCTCCTAGTCTGCTGCAATTGTATCAGCTGATCTTTGCTCTTCATGTGCTTGGATCCAGGAGTCCTAAGCTGTAGCATAGGGTCTTGAATCGTTCTTCAGCTAGGGGCTTAGTCAAGATGTCTGCTCTTTGGATATCTGTGTGAATTTTCTCCATCTTGATGTCCTTCTTTTCAAGGTGGTCTCTTATGAAGTAGTGTCGAATGTCGACATGCTTGCACCTTGTGTGGAGGACTGGATTTTGAGTGATGGCAATGGCACTGCTGCTGTCACAATAGATAGGGACTTCTCTTGCCTCTACATTGTAATCCTTGAGTTGTTGAACTAGCCAGAGCAGCTGACTACAACAACTTCCAGCTGCCATATATTCTGCTTCAGTGGTGGAGGTTGCAACTGAAGTTTGCTTCTTAGAGAACCATGATATCAACTTGTTGCCTAGGAATTGACAGGTTCCAGATGTGGATTTCCTATCAATTATACATCCTCCATAGTCTGAGTCAGAATAACCACTCAATTCTAGATTGTCATCAGCAGGGTACCATAGTCCTAGATTGACTGTTCTTTTTAGGTACTTAAGAATCTTCCTTGCTGCTTCTAGATGACTTTGCTTTGGGTTTGATTGAAACCTAGCACATACTCCTACAGCAAATGTTATGTCTGGTCTACTAGCTGTAAGGTATAGTAGAGATCCAATCAGTGCTCTATATTCAGCTTGATCAAATGCCTTTCCAGACTCATCTGGTTCCATTTTAAAAGATGTCATCATTGGAATCCTTGCAGTCTTGCTTTGTAGAGCTTTGAATTTTTCTAATAGGCTTTTGGTATACTTGGACTGGTTGATGAAGATCCCTTCTGGACTTTGCTTGACTTGAAGTCCTAGGAAGTAATTCATCTCACCCATCATGCTCATTTCAAACTTTCCTTGCATAAGTTCAGAGAACTTTTTGCACATCTCTTGATTGGGTGATCCAAATATAATATCATCTACATATATTTGTACCATTAGAATGTCTTCTCCTTCTTGTATTCTGAAGAGTGTTCTATCAACTTTGCCTTTAGTATAACCATTGTCAAGTAGGAATTGTGACAATGTGTCATACCAAGCTCTAGGGGCTTGCTTTAGACCATAGAGAGCCTTCTTCAGTCGATATACTTGATCTCCTTTTTCAAATCCTGGAGGCTGCTCTACATACACTTCTTCTACCAGAATACCATTTAGAAAAGCACTCTTGATATCCATTTGGTACACTTTGAAGCCCATATATGATGCATAAGCTAGAAACAGTCGAATGGCTTCTAGTCTGGCTACTGGAGCAAAAGTTTCATCATAGTCAATCCCTTCAGATTGTGAATATCCTTCTGCAACTAGCCTTGCTTTATTTCTAGTTATCACATCATTTTTGTCCTTTTTATTCTTGAATACCCACTTTGTTCCTACTACATTGTGGTTTTCAGGACGATCTACCAATTCCCATACTTCATTTCTTTCGAATTGGTTTAGTTCTTCTTGCATAGCAGTGATCCAATTGCTATCTGTCATTGCTTCTTCTATGTCAGCTGGTTCAATGTTGGATAGGAAGGCACACCAGCAGAACATAGATGATTGGGAGTTCTGATTCAGTTGTCTTCTTGTCTTGACACCTGAGTCTACTCCTCCTAAGATGAGGTTTGATGGATGATTGTTTCTCCATGTATGCCTCACAGGAGTATCTGCAATAGATGAGCTTGGATTCTCATCTGTTATAGTGCCATCAGGGGGGTTGACTTGATTTGGTCAATCATCATCTGTATTTTGTGTGTCAAAGAGATCATTCCCCCTTGCATTTGGGATTGGTGCATCTTGATTCTGGTCAGCTTGCTCTGCTTGAGTTTGAGATCTAGTGACAGGTCTATGAGGCTTATCTTCCTGTGGTTCTTCAGGGAAAGGTTCATTGACTTCAATGAACTCATCTGGTCTGGACTTGATCACTAGCTGTCTCATCTGATCTGCAGCTGAGTTTGTTTCTACTGCACTCTTTTCACAAGATTCATCAAAAACAACATGAGGTGTTTCTTCCACAAGAAGGGTTCGTTTGTTGAGTACTCTAAATGCTTTGCTAGTAGAGGAGTATCCTAAGAATATCCCCTCATCTGCTTTGGCATCAAAGGCATTCAACTTACTCTTCCCATTGTTGTGAATGAAACACTTACTTCCAAATATATGAAAGTAAGATACTCTAGGTTTTCTTCCTTTCCACAGTTCATATGGGGTTTTCTCATGAATTTTGTGAATACCTGACCTGTTTTGAGTGTGACAAGCTGTGTTGATGGCTTCTGCCCATAGCTTCTTAGGAGTGGAGAATTCAGCAAGGAGTGTTCTTGCAGCTTCTTTGAGTGTTCTGACTCTTCTTTCAGCTACACCATTCTGCTGTGGTGTTCTTGCTGCACTTGTCTCATGTTGAATACCATTAGAAGTACAATAGGCAATAATATAAGAGTTAATAAATTCAGTGCCTTTGTCACTTCTAATTTTCACAATTGGTTCTCCTTTCTCTACTTGGATCCTCTTCAATAGTTCAGGGAGCTTCTGCTGAGTTTCACTCTTCTTGTATAAGAAGATAACCCAAGTAAACTTGGAATAGTCATATACAACAATGAGAGTATACTTTCTCCCTGTTAATGTGGTTGGTGTGATTGGTCCAAAGAGATCCATGTGAAGCAATTCAAGAACTCTGCTGGTTGATGCTGTCTTCTTGAGTTCTTGGTCTTGAAGGAGACCTTTGTTTGCTTTCCCTGTTGACATGCATCACATACCTGATCTTTACAGTAGAGTTCATTAGGCAGACCATCAACTAAGGATTCCCTTGCTAACTTGTTCATAGTCTTAAAGTTTAGATGACTAAGGCGTTTGTGCCATAGCCAGCTGACATCTTTAGGGCTTTTCACAAGCAGACATGTATCCTTAGGACAACTGTTCCAATTTGCAAGATACATACTTCCCTTTCTAGATCCTATTAGAAGGTTTTGTTTTGTTCTTTTATCACTTATGCGACACTCATCTTTAGAGAATTTTACTGAGTAACCAGTGTCACAAAAATGAGAAACAGATAATAAATTAAACTTTAAACCCTCTACATATGATACATCATGTACCTCAATGTCACCATTTTTAAGGGTGCCATATCCTTTTGTGTTACCGTGCGCGTTATCACCAAAGAAGACTTTTGGACCTTTCTTCTCTATGTAGTTGATCAGCAGAGCTTTGGTTCCTGTCATGTGAGTTGAGCATCCACTATCTATGTACCATGTTTCTCCTGCTAGACCTCCTCTTCTGTATAGGTCCCTCCTTTCCTGCAAGAAAAGTTAAGTCTTAGGTACCCATTTTGTCTTGGGTCCTTGGGTGTTAGTACTACCCTTGGGAACCCACATATACATTGGTCGTTTGAACAACCTTGAGCACTTGAGTTGTTTCCCTCGGGCATCACAAAACCAAATCTTACCAGTTAGCACCTTGGACTGATTTGATTTGTTACTTGTGTCAGCTAAGTAATAGTCAAATGGTTTCCCTTTATAGGAGTGTACATACATGATCTTTTGACTAGTTACATTCGGCCTGGGTGCATTAGCTGGACGATGCACACGATTATGTGGACCATACTCCTCTGTTCTCACAATATCATAAGAGATAGGGGGTGCAAAGAGAACAAATTTGTTTGAAGAAGATTTCTTCTTCTTGGCTGGAGCAGCATACAGCTGAGACTGTCTCAAACGAGATGGTCTAGGCTGTTTGTTGTTCCTCTGTACAGGCTTGGGGTTAACTTGTCTTTTACCCTTTTTGGTGTTGGGATAGTTAACCTTAGCTGGTACCGATGCCTTTTGGTTCATATTAGGTTCATTGTGTTTAGAACACTCACCCTTTTCATGTGTCTGAGTAGTGCACTTGTTAGGTGTACTACCCCCAGCTGGAGAGGATGTAGATGGATTAAGTTCATAGCCAAAACCCATCTTATTGCCATTTGATCTATAATATTCAGAGATACTTTCAATAGTAGTAGAAGCTTTATTGAACTCTGATATCTTTTGATTTAGGCATTCCTTCTTGTTGGTCCCTGAACGAGTAGTGAATGGGATTAAAGTCTAGAGGGGAGGGGTGAATAGACTTTAAAACTTTTTCAAGAGAGTTGGGAACCTCTTCTGATTGTTATGTCTGCTGGACTACAAGTCTGCTGGTCCAGATGACTATAGTGATCTGATAGATGAGGTTATATGCGGAATTATGGTAGGCCTTGTTTAAACTCGTTCTCTTAGTTTCTTTTGAAAGTGCCAAGTTATTTACTTAATAGAAATACTCAGCTGATGCTGGTTTGAAGGTTGTGGCCTTGTTTTGAAGACAGTTAAAACACAGTATGCACTATATAAGATAGATGAAATGACAGTAAAGTAAAGTGCAGAAAGTAGATAACACCAGGTTTATAGTGGTTCGGATATACGATCCTACGTCCACTCTCACGTCCTAACGTGAAGTTTAATCCCTTTAATTTACCGCAAATTACAAGGGTCTTGACCTTTATAGTCCCAAGGATAGGACTTTGAGATTTGAGCCGTCCTAACAGCTACGGTCTCCACAAGTGATTGTAAGCACTTGCACTTTGAGGGTTTCAAAAACTTTAACCTTTCGGAGAGGGTTTGGGGTTTTTGAAGAGTATCCAACTAGTGATTCAAGCTTATAATTTGCTTAATCACTTTGCCTAAAACAAATGATAAATAATGTGAAATAGGTTTCAGGTTCTTAAGGGTTGGATAGAAATCACTTAAGAGCTATGGATAATCTAATGGATTCTGGCTCTTTGAGAATTCTTGAGACAGTACAACTTTAGCTTAATTGCTTGCTGGAAATGTTGAATTCTCTTGTTGTGACTTCGTTATTTTGTGATTTCTCATCCTCTTGTATTTATAGTGGTGATTGCTTGCAACTAGCCGTTGGAGTTGACTAGCCGTTGGGGCAATCTTTCCATAGTGGCTTGATTCCTTGATTCCAGCCGCTTGATTGCTTCAATCCTGAGATCATGTCAATCTTCTAAATAAGGTAGGTCTCTGTTTAAATTGCAAGATGACTTTGGAATCAGCCGAGTCCTGAAAGATCACATAGTCGTCTGATCTGAGCTTCTAGTCTTCTGACTACTCTTCTGGCCTTGAGTCTTTTGTCTTCTGATATCAGCAGAGTAAAACTCTTCTGATCTGGCAGTTCTTATGTCCTGCTTTAGGCCATCTTCAATCTGGGACTCCATCAGTTAAGTAGGTATACAAGCACCTTTCTTAACTGGTCTTCAAGGATCTCCTAGTCTTCATGTCTTCTACTCTTCTCATCTTGAGGGAGCGCATGTAAGCCGGGACTGTGCTGATCAACTGATATCTATACAGTCAATCACACAAGACTAGTCTAAGCTGTTCTATACAAAGTCAGCTGATCCTATTACATTTATAAACTCTAAGTGTTTTGGCCATCAAAACTATACTAACATCAAGTGGGGCTTAGGGTGAATTTATATCCCAACAATTTCCCCCTTTTTGATGAAGCCAAAACTATATATGATAAATGCTCTTAATAAGATAAGATAGGAGTTTATAAACTTCATAGAAACTGAAGTATCTGATGAAGACAATGAGAGTTTGTCTTGAAAGCAAAGAGAACTAAACTTGAATATATAGAACTTTTACAGATTACAAGTAATAGTTTCTTAAAGCTTTGAAAGTGGTCTTCATCAGGTCTTCTGATCTTCAGATGCGGAAGGCAAGGTACAGACGAGATCGAACTTCTTCCATGTGCTGCAGGTCTGTAACATTCTCCTCTTCATAGATCTTCTCTAGGATCCTTTTGACTTCAATGAAGTCTGTTCTTCCAGAATCCAGAGTGGGAGGATCCCATTTGGGTTCTTCAGGAGTTAGGATTCTGCAGTTGTCAAGTTCTTTGGCTGTCTTGACTACTTCTTTCCAGAACTCTGGATCTTCAATGTTCATGAATTGATTGAACTGGAAGAATTCATCTTCATAGGTTGGGAGAGGGCCAAATTTTCTTACAATGTGGTGTTGAATTTGCCATTTCTTCTTCAGAGGGTACCACTTTGGTAGCTCATCTTGAAGGGCTAGATAATCCACATAGTTGCTATCAAACACCAAAACTTTATCTTTCTGTGCCAGAGCATTTTCTTTCAGTGCTTTCTCCTTGAGAGCTTTCCTGAGTTTGGCTATCTTCCTGTCAAATTTGGCTTTGACTGCTTTCGCATCTTTTAGCTTCTTTTGTTTAAGCTCTTGATCTTCAAGCTCTTTTCTTTTCTTCAACTCTAAAGCCTCTTTCTCTTCTGCAGTAGGCTCTGCTGAAGTTGACT
Organism: Galeopsis tetrahit; assembly: GCA_963675135.1. NCBI lineage: Eukaryota > Viridiplantae > Streptophyta > Magnoliopsida > Lamiales > Lamiaceae > Galeopsis > Galeopsis tetrahit. Next base: position 94,940,795 of record OY776119.1, read on the forward strand.
TCTTGCTTGACTTCTGAGCTTGCTCATCTGTTTGCTCATCTGCCTTCCTTTTCCTAGTCATCCTTTTCTCGGAAACTTGTTCTGTAGAGGCAGTGATCTGCAGACTTTTGGCAGTTGCTTGAGTGGGAGCTTGGATGTCTTCTTGAGCAATTTCTTTGCCTTTGCCTTTCTTGCTCTTGATTTTGCTTGATAAATCACCCAAGGTTTCATTCAGCTCATCTTGAGATACTACCATTACAGCTTGCTGTGCAGTAGTCTTCTCTAGAGCTTTTATCAATACATCTTCCCCCTTTTTGGCTTCAGCAAGTGCAGCCGCAAAAGGCTTCATGGCATTCAGAATCTCCACTCTAAGAGTTTGTTGAAGAGCCATGGCGTTGACTCTGCCAACATGAGTCAGATGAGTGATGCTATGGTCTAGAATCTGAGCATGAGAGTTGGAGGAGGAGGCAGCTTCTAGTTTAGCTGTAATTGCTTCCAATTTGGTTGCTGTCTCCTTCAGCTGAATCTGAAGTTTTTCATTCTCTGCTGTAGCTGATTGGAGAAGAGCTCGACCTTCAGTAGCTCTTGCTTCAGCATCTTCAATTCTTTTGTTGTAGGTGTTTTCCATGCGGTTGACCTCATTAGTGTAGAGATCAGCAAACCTGGTGGAATGGTCACCTGCCTTCTTCAGAATGCTGGTCAGATACTCACTTATCTGAGTGTGAAGAGATTCTCCAAACTTGTCTTCAATGTCAATGATCTGGTCATGAAGACGAGTTCTCTGCTCCTTGACTGCCTTTTCAACATATCTTCCAAGCTGTAGGCCTAAACCCTTTTCAAAGTGTAGGTCTATAGCAGCCTTGACCTGTGAGCATATGTCTGCTGTATAGTCAGCTGTTGAAGTAGAAGTTGAGGCAGTACCTTGAGGCTTTGGATGCACTGTCAGGGCTTTGCCTCTTTCTTCAGCTGAAAGGTACTCTTCATTGAGAAATGAGGTAGTGGCCTTAACCAGGTGGGACATGATGGTGTCTCCTTTGTCAATGAAGTGAGGTAGAGTATCCTTAGGCATGAAGTGATCAGGAATAGTGATTACTTCTCTTTCAATCTCGGTTCTGTCAGCTGGTTCAGCTGAGTCTTCCGCAGGAACAGACGCAGCTGAGTCATTCATTTTTGCTGTGCCAACTGTCTGCTGACCTGATATGCCTTCTGGGATAGAGGCATCATTAGGTGGAATTCCTAGAATTCTGTGGCATACTGCTGTAAAGGCTTCTTCGGGCAGCAGTTGAGCAAAAGATGTAACTTGAGCAACTTCTTTTTGCTCCATTTCCCAGTCGAGGAAATTAGCTTTTCCTCCCATTCCTTCCATGACCTCAATAAGGTCATCCACATCATCTCTCCTGAGTTCAATCCAGGTGCAGATTCTGAGAACTTGTTCGAACTGAACTGATTCCTCATCAATACCAGGAATAGTGGACTTGAGCAGGTTTGCTATCTTCATCCTCATTATCTTCTCCCTTGTGCACATAGGATAGTGTACCATTCTGGACTGAGGTCGAGAGGGACCAGCTTGAGCAAGGTCTGCTGGTGCCATGTCTTCTGGAACGGAAGACCCAATGATGATAGGAGTTTATGTATGTGGGGTAGTTTCCTTTGCTGTGTGAGTATCAGCAGGGATTTGGGAAGTGATATGGTCTTGATCTTCAGTTGTCTGTTCATCAGCAGGGATCTGGGTCTGCTGGTCTGGTATAGTACCTTCATGAAGATCAGTAGAAGGTTGAACACGTAGATCTTGAACATCAGCAGGGGTAGGCAATAGGGTTTCAGGGGTTGAGGTAGGTGGAGCTTGTTCCTCTGCTGTGTGAGTATCAGCAGGGATTTGGATATCAGTGTTTGAGTGGTCAGATGGGTTGGAGTCATCAGAAGGGTTGAAGGATGCAATCGGGGCTATTAGCATGGGAGTAGGAAGCCTCGATTTCTTGGACTTTTTGTTGAAAGAAGAATTATTCTTCTTTCTTTTCTGACCCTTCGACAATTTAGAAGGAGTAAAAGAGGGAGAGGATTTGGAGGTACCTGCCTTCTTCAAGGGAGAGGCAGTGGGAGTGGCATCTGAATCAGATGGGGAGATGAGCCCAGGTCTGATTAGATATCGTCTTTGTGCTAAGGTCTGATTGTCATCATCATCATCCTCAGCAACCTTCTTCTGAACCTCTTCTTTGGTTGGCTCCTCGTCTTCTTCGGCAGAGTTATGATCAGACTCTTGTGCTGCCTTCTCAGCCAACAGCTTCCTCTTCTCTTCTTTTAACCTTTCTGCCTCAGCAAGAGCTTCCTTTCTCAAATAATATTTGGAGATGTGAAAGGTCTTATGAGGTCCCATCTTGTACTTCTTTGGGAGAATATCTGGAAGGATGATGCTCAGCTTGTTGACAAAGCTGACTGTAGCTGCTACCTTCCATACCTTCGATTGTAAGTCCAAAGTGACTTTCTTTGCCTCAAGAGAAATTCTTTCTAAGAATATTCCTTGCCAGTCTCCATCGATCTGATCCCAGATTGCAGCCATTACTCGAACCTTTAAAGTAGTAACAGCATCATGACTGAATGTGTTACCAAGTAACATCTTTCCTGCAATATCCAACAAGGTTTGGAATTTTGGTTCAAGTTGGGATTTCTTGAGTCCAGTTGCATCAGTAGCCTTGATTTTTCCACCAGTAAACATCTCCATATACTCCTTTTCTCTATTCATGATGTAATTGGAGATATTTATTTTCCCCCTTGACAGGCCAAACAATTCCTGAAGGATTTCCCTTGTAACCTTGACTTTGTGTCCATTCATGACACTTTCAACATGAGAACCCTTCATCACGGCGTTTGCATAGAATGCCAGTACGTCTTGTTCATAAACATTAGTTGGAGCTGCTTCCAGAAAGTCTCTGAGTTTAAGATTGACGCACCGAAGCAATATCTCCTTGTTCTCATCTGAGTGTTTGCCTTTGAAGAACAGAGCATTCTCCGTAAAAATCTTCCCTTCCTTGGACCACTTTGCAGCATCCAAGGTGCCAGTGTTCTTCGTCTTCTCGTCGTAAATTTCAATGATTGCCATAGTAGAGTCTGAGTGTTAGAGTTTGAAGGCTTGAAAGAAATTTGCAGAACGAGAGAGAGAGTAATGTGATTAATTGAGTAATATGAGCGACAGGGATTGGAAGAGGTTTTAGGGGTGTGAATATATACTCCAGAAAATTTTGATCTAACGGTCAGATTTGGGTTTGATTTTGGAGTAGAGCCCAAGATTTCCTTCTTTGATTTCTTAAATTTGCCGGCTGGTTATGCCATTTGGCAATATTTGATTTGCTGGCAATATGGTACTTGAGTATTAATGACATCATTACCAAAAATAGCCGTTGAGACTAATTTATGGTAAGAATTGATCATCAAGGCCGTTTTCTATAAGAAAATTTTATTCCTTATATAAGCCAATTTGTTTAATTACATTCAGGAATAAATCTAGAATGAATTACATGATCAAGACTAGTCATTATACTCTAAATTGGAGTGATTTGGTCAGCAGAGTGAGGTCTTCTGAGTTCTTCAAGATGTCTGTTGATTTTCTTTGAAAAGTCTTCTGGTCAGCTGAGTTGGTCTTCTGATCAGCTGAGTAGAGGAAACGGTGTTTGCTGTGATGATCCAACCTGGATGGATCCTTCCAGCTTTATTGTGAGTGATGATCCAACCTGGTTTGATGGATCTTTCAGCTCCTTCTTTAAATCAAGTGGAGCTAGTCTAGACATAGTCCCACTGATTTAAATGTTTCTCACCATCGGATGTTCCTCATCATCAGATGGGATGTAGCATCTAATGTGCTCTTGTTGAATTTCTTCGCTTCTCTTGAAGGGGAAGGAAGGTTGAGGGGTGCTTCAATGGAGTTGAAGAGAGGGCCATGGACGCAGCCTTCATGTTCTGTTTAGACACAGTAGCTTTTGATAACAAGCTCTTCATGTAGAACTTCTCCCTGGAGAAGAAGCTCTGCTTGCTTGCTACTTTGTCCTCTGCATCTCTTCCTCCTTTAGCTTTCAACAAGAACGTCTCTTCTTCCTTTAGCTTTCATGAACATACTCATGTTGAGTAAGCCATGTATATGGATCTGCATCATCTTCATTTTCTGGACAAATCTTCATCTCCTTCACCCAAGATTTTGGTTGAAGAATGATCTCCGTTCCATCTCTTCTTTCAATTGTCTCCATACCTGAAACAAGAAAAGTATTAGATGTTTTGTGTTCTTAGGTGTTCTCATAACTTCTCCTTTTATAGGGGTAGAAATGAGGTAGTGGAGAGAAAGATGACAAAACTATAGAGGTGATAGGTCTGAATTTTTGAAAAGTGATTTCTTAAGATTAGCAGTGAGTTTCTTGATCCAAGGGTGCACATTTAAAGATATTCAGACTTTATCTAATGGAATGCAGAAATTATAATTTTTTGTCCATAAGATATTTGAAATCCGTACTGTGCATGCATACTGTTGAGTCGGTGAGGATGGTGTATTAATCCAGCCAAGTATGACTCAGTTAGTATACTGTATTTATGTATATGAATAAAGTATTTTATGAAGAATAGTTTATTAATATACATAGTTATACATTGCTTAGAGTAAAGAGATCAAATAGCTTTGTTCAAGTCTGCTATATATATGTATACTATGCAATGCAGATTTTAGAGTATTTCATCAAGGATTCTTAAGGTATCATTGATTCCCCCTTGATTAGATAACTTTATGTTTTCCCTTAGCTCTATCTGTCTTCATTGGGAAAGAACTTACCTGAAGATGAGGGTGTCTATTCACCTCATCTGATCCTCTTAGTCTGCTGCAAAATGTATCAGCTGAGGTCTTCAGCTGATCTTGTGCTCTTCATGTGCTTGGGTCCAAGAGTCCTAAGCTATAGCATAGGGTCTTGAATCTTTCTTCAGCTAGGGGCTTAGTCAAGATGTCTGCTCTTTGGATATCTGTGTGAATTTTCTCCATCTTGATGTCCTTCTTTTCAAGGTGGTCTCTTATAAAATGGTGTCGAATGTCGACATGCTTGCACCTTGTGTGGAGGACTGGATTTTGAGTGATGGCAATGGCACTGCTGCTGTCACAAAATATAGGGACTTCTTTTGCCTCTACATTGTAATCTTTGAGTTGTTGAGCTAGCCAGAGTAGCTGGCTACAACAACTTCCAGCTGCCATATATTCTGCTTCAGTGGTGGATGTTGCAACTGAGGTTTGTTTCTTAGAGAACCATGATATCAGCTTGCTGCCTAGAAATTGACAAGTTCCTGATGTGGATTTCCTATCAATTCTGCATCCTCCAAAGTCTGAGTCAGAATAGCCACTTAATTCTAGATTGTCATCAGCAGGGTACCATAGACCTAGGTTGACTGATCCTTTTAGGTACTTGAGAATCTTCCTCGCTGCTTCTAGATGACTTTGCTTTGGGTTTGCTTGAAACCTAGCACATACTCCTACAGCGAATGTTATATCTGGTCTGCTGGCTGTAAGGTATAGTAGAGATCCAATCAGTGCTCTATATTCAGCTTGATCAACTGCCTTTCCGGACTCATCTGGTTCCATTTTGAAAGATGTCATCATAGGAATCCTTGCAGTCTTGCTTTGTAGAGCTTTGAATCTTTCTAGCAGACTCTTGGTATACTTGGACTGGTTGATGAAGATCCCTTCTGGACTCTGCTTGACTTGAAGTCCTAGGAAATAATTCATCTCACCCATCATGCTCATTTCGAATTTTCCTTGCATGAGTTCAGAGAACTTCTTGCACATTTCTTGGTTGGGTGATCCAAATATAATGTCATCTACATATATTTGTACCATTAAAATGTCTTCTCCTTCTTGTATTCTGAAGAGAGTTCTATCAACTTTGCCTTTTGTATATCCATTGTCAAGTAGGAATTGTGACAATGTGTCATACCAAGCTCTAGGGGCTTGTTTTAGACCATAGAGAGCCTTCTTCAGTCGATATACTTGATCACCTTTTTCAAATCCTGGAGGCTGCTCTACATATACTTCTTCTACCAGAATACCATTTAGAAAAGCACTTTTGACATCCATCTGGTATACTTTGAAGCCCATAAATGATGCATAGGCTAGAAATAGTCGAATGGCTTCTAACCTGGCTACTGGAGCAAAGGTTTCATCGTAGTCAATTCCTTCAGATTGTGAATATCCTTTTGCAACTAGCCTTGCTTTATTTCTAGTTATTACATCATGTTCGTCCTTCTTGTTCTTGAATACCCACTTTGTTCCTATTACATTGTGGTTTTCAGGTCGATCTACCAATTCCCAGACTTCATTTCTTTCGAATTGGTTTAGTTCCTCTTGCATAGCAGTGATCTAATTACTATCGGTCATTGCTTCTTCTATGTTAGCTGGTTCAATGTTGGAGAGGAAAGCACACCAGCAGAACATAGATGATTGAGAATTCTGATTCAGCTGTCTTCTTGTCTTGACACCTGATTCTGCTCCTCCTAAGATGAGATTTGATGGATGATTGTTCCTCCATGTATGTCTTACAGGAGTACCTACATTAGATGAACTTGGATTCTCATCTGTTCTATTGTCATCAGGAGGGTTGACTTGATTTGGTCGATCATCATCTGTATCTTGAGTATCAAAGAGATCATCCCCCCTTGCATTTGGGATTGTTGCATGTTGATTGTGGATAGCTTGTTCAGCTTGAGTTTGAGATCTAGTGATTGGTCTGTGTGTTTTATCTTCCTCTGGTTCTTCAGGGAATGGTTCATTGACTTCAATAAATTCATCAGGCTTCTTCTTGATCACTAGTTTCTTCATCTGTTCTGCAGCTGAGGTTGTTTCTACTGCATTCTTTTCACAAGATTCATCAAAAACAACATGTGGTGTTTCTTCCACAAAAAGGGTGCGTTTGTTGAATACTCTAAATGCTTTGCTAGTTGAGGAGTATCCCAAGAATATCCCCTCATCTGCTTTAGCATCAAAAGCATTCAACTTACTTTTCCCATTGTTGTGAATGAAACACTTACAACCAAATATATGAAAGTAAGATACTCTAGGTTTTCTTCCTTTCCACAGTTCATATGGGGTTTTCTCATGGATTTTGTGAATACCTGACCTGTTTTGAGTGTGACAAGCTGTGTTAATAGCTTCTGCCCAAAGTTTCTTAGGAGTAGAGAATTCAGCAAGGAGTGTTCTTGCAGCTTCTTTGAGTGTTCTGACTCTTCTTTCAGCTACACCATTTTGTTGTGGTGTTCTTGCTGCACTTGTTTCATGCTGAATACCATTAGAAATACAATATGCAATAATATAAGAGTTAATAAATTCAGTGCCTTTGTCACTTCTAATTTTCACAATAGGTTCTCCTTTCTCTACTTGGATCCTCTTTAACAATTCAGGAAGCTTCTGCTGAGTTTCACTCTTCTTGTATAAGAAGATAACCCAAGTAAACTTGGAGTAGTCATCTACAACAATAAGAGTGTATTTTCTTCCTGTTAAAGTGGTTGGAGTGATTGGTCCAAAGAGATCCATGTGTAACAGTTCAAGAGCTCTGCTGGTTGATGCTGTCTTCTTGGTCTTGAAAGAGACCTTTGTTTGCTTTCCTTGTTGACATGCATCACAGACCTGATCTTTACAGTAGAGTTCATTAGGCAGACCATCAACTAAGGATTCCCTTGCTAACTTGTTCAAAGTCTTAAAGTTCAGATGACTAAGACGTTTGTGCCATAGCCAGCTGACATCTTTAGGGCTTTTCACAAGCAGACATGTATCCTTAGGACAGCTGTTCCAATTTGCAAGATACATACTTCCCTTTCTAGATCCTGTTAGAAGGTTTTGTTTTGTTCTTTTATCACTTATGAGACATTCATCTTTAGAGAATTTAACTGAATAACCAGTGTCACAAAAATGAGAAACAGATAATAGATTAAACTTAAGACCTTCTACATATGATACGTCATGTACCTCAATGTCACCATTTCTAAGGGTGCCATATCCTTTTGTGTTACCGTGCGCGTTATCACCAAAGAAGACTTTTGGACCTTTCTTTTCTGTGTAGTTGGTCAGCAGGTTTTTGGTTCCAGTCATATGGGTTGAGCATCCACTATCTATGTACCATATCTCTCCTGCTAGGCCTCCTTTTCTGTACAGGTCCTTTCTTTCCTGCAAGAAGGGTTAAGTCTTAGGTACCCATTTTGTTTTGGGTCCTTGGGTGTTAGTACTACCCTTGGGAACCCACATATACATTGGTCGTTTGAATAACCTTGAGCACTTGAGTTGTTTCCCTCGGGCATCACATAACCAAATCTTACCAGTTAACACCTTAGACTGATTTGATTTGTTGTTTGTGTCAGCTAAGTAATAGTCAAATGGTTTTCCTTTATAGGAGTGAACATACAATATCTTTTGACTAGTTACATTCGGCCTGGGTGCATTAGCTGGTCGATGCACACGATTATATGGACCATACTCTTCTGTTCTCACAATATCATAAGAGATAGGGGGTGCAAAGAGAACATATTTGTTTGAAGAAGATTTCTTCTTCTTGACTGGAGCAGCATACAGCTGAGACTGTCTCAGACGAGATGGTCTAGGCTGTTTGCTGTTCCTCTGTATAGGTTTGGGGTTAACTTTTCTTTTACCATTTTTGGTATTGGAATAGTTAGCCTTAGTTGGTACAGATGCCTTTTGGTTCATATTGAGTTCATTGTGTTTAGAACACTCACCCTGTTCATGTGTCTGAGTAGTGCACTGGTTAGGTGTACTACCCCCAGCTGGAGAGGATGTTGATGGATTAAGTTCATAGCCTAAACCCATCTTATTGCCATTTGATCTATAATATTCAGAGATACTTTCAATAGTAGTCGAGGCTTTATTGAATTCTGATATCTTTTGATCTAGGCATTCCTTCTCCTTTTCTAAGAGCTTGTATGATTGGAAGAGATCATCGAACTTAGATTGTAGTATACGAAATTCTTTGGTTTCTAAGGCTTGAGTTTCTAACATCCCCTCATACAACTGAGTTGTTGTGGTATTTTCTTCCTTAAGAAGTTCCACTTCTTTGGTCAACCTTTCATTCATGGTGACTAACTCAGGGGTGTTATCAAACTTAACCTTTTTTAACCTAGCAATTTCTTTCCTTAAATCCTTATTCTCCTCTTCCACTTCTATAAAGGCTCTAGTGGCAATATCCAGATCACCTTTTACCTTTCTTAAAGATTGATAATAGGTGTCTTCTGATTCGCCTTCAGATGAGTTTATGTCATCTGTTCGTGAGAAAATAGGTGAATGGAAAGTAGTAGTATAAGAGTTTACCTCATTTTCTCCTATGGCCATCATAGCTAGATCGTCTGAATCATCTGAGTAGATTTGACAGTCTGGTGATGTAGGAAGTTCATCACTTTGATATTCAGATTCTTCAGTCAGCATTGCTTGCTTATCTGAATTTCTTCTCCTAGGCCTTCTTTCTTCTTTGTCATCCAGCTCAGGGCATTCATAGACATAGTGTCCTGGTTTACGGCAATTGAAGCATGCTCCAGGCTTTTGATTTGAATTGCCTTTCCTTGGAGGTGTGGCATCTCTTTTTCTGGAGCCTCGGCTGTCAGATGACTCCACATCCTTTCTAGGATGTCTTTCTGGTGTTCTTTCTCTGGAACCTCTGGAGGGTGATCTTGCTCTTCTATCTTTGTAGTTTCTATAGAACTTTCTATATTTGCTGTTGAGAGTGTTCATCCTTTCGAATCTCTTGATCATAAGAGCCATTTGTTCCTTCAGACTCATGTCTGATCCTTCACAGTTTTCTGTTTTCAGAGATGTCTTGCCAGATGAGGTGCTTGCAGCTTTTGTATTAGCTGCCTTGAAAGCTACAGTCTTGGATGTAGGTGGAGCAACAATAGGTTCATCATTTTCTGAGTTTTCTTCTCTTTCAAGATCATATTCATGGGCTTTTAGATTCTGAAATAAAGTCTGTGCAGACCACTCCTTGATATCTTGAGTATCTTTGATGATGGTCTTCTTGAGTCTCCATTTCTTGGTTAGAGAGTCTAATATTTTTAGATTTTTCTCTCTATTTGTATATTTCTTGCCCAGAGATTCTATCTCATTGATGATCTTGGTAAATCTATTGTCTAATTGATCAATAGACTCTTCTGGTTGCATTTTGAAATGCTCAAACTTCTTGACTGCTGTTGTCAACTTGCTCTCCTTGATCAGCTCGGTTCCTTCACAGAGGAGTGCTAGAGCATCCCACATTTCCTTAGCTGTTTCACACTTGAGTACTTTTGCAATGTACTCATTTGGAAGAGTTTGCATGATGTAATCTTGAGCAATGCTGTCAAGATTTGACTGCTTCATCTCTTCTGGTGTGAGATCCTTCATCGGCTTGGGGGCTAGTTCTCCAACTGGAACTTCTGGATCACCATTTGCAGTGTTGACTGCCATGATGGTGATTGGGCCTTCAGTGATTACTGACCACATCTTGTAGTGGACTGATGTGAGATTCTTCCTCATCCTGATCTTCCAGTAATCATAATCCTCCACTGAAAACTTAGGCAACTTACGCATATTAGCACTCATGCTGTATGAGTTTTCGAAAACAAGTTTTTCAAAAGAAAAAAGATCTGTTCAAGAGGACTACAAAAAGACTCCCTCAAGTCTTCTGATAATCTAGAGACAGTAGTCTGTTAGAACCACGGCTCTGATACCACTTGTTGGTCCCTGAACGAGTAGTGAATGGGATTAAAGTCTAGAGGGGAGGGGTGAATAGACTTTAAAACTTTTTCAAGAGAGTTGGGAACCTCTTCTGATTGTTATGTCTGCTGGACTACAAGTCTGCTGGTCCAGATGACTATAGTGATCTGATAGATGAGGTTATATGCGGAATTATGGTAGGCCTTGTTTAAACTCGTTCTCTTAGTTTCTTTTGAAAGTGCCAAGTTATTTACTTAATAGAAATACTCAGCTGATGCTGGTTTGAAGGTTGTGGCCTTGTTTTGAAGACAGTTAAAACACAGTATGCACTATATAAGATAGATGAAATGACAGTAAAGTAAAGTGCAGAAAGTAGATAACACCAGGTTTATAGTGGTTCGGATATACGATCCTACGTCCACTCTCACGTCCTAACGTGAAGTTTAATCCCTTTAATTTACCGCAAATTACAAGGGTCTTGACCTTTATAGTCCCAAGGATAGGACTTTGAGATCTGAGCCGTCCTAACAGCTACGGTCTCCACAAGTGATTGTAAGCACTTGCACTTTGAGGGTTTCAAAAACTTTAACCTTTCGGAGAGGGTTTGGGGTTTTTGAAGAGTATCCAACTAGTGATTCAAGCTTATAATTTGCTTAATCACTTTGCCTAAAACAAATGATAAACAATGTGAAATAGGTTTCAGGTTCTTAAGGGTTGGATAGAAATCACTTAAGAGCTATGGATAATCTAATGGATTCTGGCTCTTTGAGAATTCTTGAGACAGTACAACTTTAGCTTAATTGCTTGCTGGAAATGTTGAATTCTCTTGTTGTGACTTCGTTATTTTGTGATTTCTCATCCTCTTGTATTTATAGTGGTGATTGCTTGCAACTAGCCGTTGGAGTTGACTAGCCGTTGGGGCAATCTTTCCATAGTGGCTTGATTCCTTGATTCCAGCAGCTTGATTGCTTCAATCCTGGGATCATGTCAATCTTCTAAATAAGGTAGGTCTCTGTTTAAATTGCAAGATGACTTTGGAATCAGCCGAGTCCTGAAAGATCACATAGTCGTCTGATCTGAGCTTCTAGTCTTCTGACTACTCTTCTGGCCTTGAGTCTTTTGTCTTTTGATATCAGCAGAGTAAAACTCTTCTGATCTGGCAGTTCTTATGTCTTGCTTTAGGCCATCTTCAATCTGGGACTCCATCAGTTAAGTAGGTATACAAGCACCTTTCTTAACTGGTCTTCAAGGATCTCCTAGTCTTCATGTCTTCTACTCTTCTCATCTTGAGGGAGTGCATGTAAGCCGGGACTGTGCTGATCAACTGATATCTATACAGTCAATCACACAAGACTAGTCTAAGCTGTTCTATACAAAGTCAGCTGATCCTATTACATTTATAAACTCTAAGTGTTTTGGCCATCAAAACTATACTAACATCAAGTGGGGCTTAGGGTGAATTTATATCCCAACACTTCTCCTTTTCTAAGAGCTTGTGTGCTTGGAAGAGATCATCGAACTTGGATTGTAGTGAACGAAATTCCTTAGTTTCTAAAGCTTGAGTTTCTAACATCCCCTCATACAACTGGGTTATTGTGGTATTTTCTTCCTTAAGAAGTTCCACTTCTCTGGTCAATCTTTCATTCATTGTGACCAACTCAGGGGTGTTATCAAACTTAGTCTTTTTCAACTTAGCAATTTCTTTCCTTAGATCCTTGTTCTCCTCTTCCACTTCTATAAAAGCTCTAGTGGCAATATCCAGATCACCTTTTACCTTTCTTAAAGATTGATAATAGGTGTCTTCTGATTCGCCTTCAGATGAGTATATCTCATCTATTTGTGAAAAAATAGGTGAATGGAAAGTAGTAGTATAGGAATTTACCTCATTTTCACATATGGCCATCATAGCTAGATCATCTGAATCATCTGAGAAGATTTGACAGTCTGGTGATGTAGGGAGTTCATCACTATGATATTCTGATTCTTTAGTCACCATTGCTTGCTTATCTGAATTTCTTCTGTCTCTTCTTGGCCTTCTTTCTTCTTTGTCATCCAAATCCAGCTTAGGGCATTCATAGACATAATGTCCTGGTTTGCCACAATTGAAGCATGATCCAGATTTCTGATTTGAGTTGCCTTTCCTTGGAGGAGTGGCATCTCTTCTTCTGGATCCTCGGCTGTTAGATGACTCCACATCCTTTCTAGGATGTCTTTCTGGTGTTCTTTCTCTGGAACCTTTGGAGGGTGAACTGTCTCTTCTATCTTTGTAGTTTCTATAGAATTTTCTATATTTGCTGTTGAGAGTGTTCATCCTTTCGAATCTCTTGATCATAAGAGCCATTTGCTCTTTTAGACTCATGTCTGATCCTTCAAAGTCTTCTGTTTTCAGTGAGTTCTTGCCAGATGAGGTACTTGTAGCTTTTGTATTGGCTGCCTTGAAGGCTACAGTCTTGGAGGTAGATGGGGTTGCAGTTGGCTCATCACTTCCTGAGTTTTCTTCTCTGTCAAGGTCATATTCATGAGCTTTTAGGTACTGAAATAGAGTCTGAGTAAACCACTTCTTGATATCTTGAGTATCTTTGATGATGGTCTTCTTGAGTTTCCATCTCTTGGGTAAAGAGTCCAAGATCTTCAAGTTTTTCTCTCTATTTGTATACTTCTTGCCTAGAGATTCAATCTCATTTATGATCTTTGCACATCTATTGTCCAGCTGATCAATAGTTTCTTCTGGCTGCATCTTGAGGTGCTCAAACTTCTTGACTGCTGTTGACAATTTGCTTTCCTTGATCAGCTCAGTTCCTTCACAGAGGAGTGCCAATGCCTCCCACATTTCTCTGGCTGACTCATAGTGGATTACCTTTGCAATGTACTCATTTGGAAGAGTTTGCATTATGTAATCTTGAGCAATGCTATCAAGATTTGATTGCTTCATTTCTTCTGGTGTGAGATCCTTCATGGGCTTGGGAACAAGTTCTCCAACTGGAACTTCTGGATCACCATTTGCAGTGTTGACTGTCATGATGGTGATTGGACCTTCTATGATTACAGACCACATCTTGTAGTGGACTGATGTGAGATTCTTCCTCATCCTGATCTTCCAGTAATCATAATCCTCAACTGAAAACTTAGGCAACTTTAGCATATTAGCACTCATGCTGTATGAGTTTTCAAAAACAAGTTTTTAAAAAAAAGATCTGTTCAAGAGGACTACAGAAAGACTCCCTCAAGTCTTCTGATAATCTAGAGACAGTAGTCCGTTAGAACCACTGCTCTGATACCACTTGTTGGTCCCTGAACGAGTAGTGAATGTGATTAAAGTCTAGAGGTGAGGGGTGAATAGACTTTAAAACTTTTTCAAGAGAGTTGGGAACCTCTTCTGATTGCTATGTCAACTGGACTACAAGTCTGCTGGTCCAGATGACTATAGTGATCTGAATGGAGAGGTTATATGCGGAATTATGGTAGGCCTTGATTAGACTCGTTCTTTTAGTTTCTTAAGAAAGTGTTAACTTGTTTTGCTTAATGAAAATGCTCAGCTGATGCTGGTTTGAAAGTTATGGCCTTGTTTTGAAGACAGTTGAAAATACAGTATGCACTATATAAAGATAAATGAAATGACATAAATATAAAGTGCAGTAAGTAAATAACACCAAGTTTATTGTGGTTCGGATATACGTTCCTACGTCCACTCTCACGTCCTAACGTGATGTTTAATCCCTTTAATTTACCAAAAATTACAAGGGTCTTGTCCTTTATAGTCCCAAGGATAGGACTTTGAGATCTGAGCCGTCCTAACAGCTACGGTCTCCACAAGTGATTGTAAGCACTTGCACTTTGAGGGGTTCAAAAACTTTAACCTTTCGGTGAGGGTTTGGGGTTTTTGAAGGGTATCCAACTAATGGTTCAAGCTTATAAATTGCTTAACCACTATGCCTAAAACAATGAATATACAATGTGAACAGGTTTCAGGTTCTTATGGGTTGGATAGAAATCACTTAAGAGCTACAAATATTCTAATGGTTTCTGGCTCTTGGAGAACTCTTAGAACAGTATGACTTTTTGCTTGATTGCTTGCTTAGCTTGTTGAATTCTCTCGTTGTGACTTCTTGTTTGTGATTTCTCATCCTCTTGTATTTATAATGGTGATTGCTTGCAACTAGCCGTTGGAGTTGACTAGCCGTTGGGGCAATCTTTCCATGTTGGCTTGATTCCTTGATTCCAGCCGCTTGATTGCTTCAATCCTGGGATCATGTCAATCTTTTAAATAAGGTAGGTCTTCGTTTGAATTGCAAGATGACTTTGGAATCAGCCGAGTCCTGGAAGAGCACATAGTCTTCTGATCTGTACTACTAGTCTTCTGACTACTCTTCTGGCCTTAGGTCTTCTGTCTTCTAATATCAGTCGAGTAACACTCTTCTGATCTGGCAATTCTTTGTGCTGCTTTAGGCCATCTTCAATCTTGGACTCCATCAGGTAAGTAGGTATACAAGCACCTTAACTTATCTGGTCTTCAAGGATCTTCTAGTCTTCATGTCTTCTACTCTTCTCATCTTGAGGATAGGCATGTAAGCCAGGGCTGTGCTGATCAGCTGATATCAATACAGTTGATCACACAAGACTAGTCTAAGTTGTTCTATACAAGTCAGCTGATCCTATTACATTTATAAACTCTAAGTGTTTTGGCCATCAAAACTATTCTAACATCAAGTGGGGCTTAGGGTGAATTTATATCCCAACATTCTCCATTTACCTACTTAGCAACTAATTGGGAATCGGAGTATAGAATTACCTTTAGAGCTCCCAATTCAACTGCCATCTCCATTCCTCTGATCAAAGCTTCGTATTCTGCTCCATTATTTGAAGTTATGAATTGAAACCTCACTGCAAATTGTAGGTCCTCCCCTTGGGGGCTCACTAGCACTATCCCTGCTCCACACCCGTTCAAAGTCACTGAGCCATCCACATATATCTTCCATCCCTCTGCTTCTTCTGGTTTGGTAGATTCTTGGATGAAATCAGACAAAGCTTGGGCTTTTATGGCCCTCCGTGGCTCGAAGTCCACATCATATTCTTGGAGCTCTATTGCCCATCTCACCATCCTTCCTGAGAGGTCTGCTCGGCCAATAACCTGTTTCAGTAAGTAATTAGTGCGGACCAGTATTTTATAAGAGAAGAAATATGGGCGCAATCTCCGCGCCGTAAATACCACGGCCAGAGCAGCCTTCTCGATTTCTGAGTATCGAGCTTCAGCTCCTTGAATGACCTTACTGACGTAATAAATGGGATGTTGGATGGATCCCTCTTCTTTAACTAAAGTTGTGCTCAGTGAGAATTCCCCTACAGAGATATACAGAATGAGAGTATCTCCCGGATAAGGTTTAATCAGCTTCGGCAGCTGGGACAGGTGACGTTTTAGATCCTCAAAGGCCTTCTAGCATATTTCATCCCACTCGAACTTAGCCCCTTTCTTGAGAATTTTGAAGAAGGGGTGACTTTTCTCGGCGGACCTGTCTATGAATCTACTCAACGCTGTGATTCTCCCATTGAGCATCTGGAACTCCTTCACGTTCCTCGGTGGCTGCATGTCCAGTACAGCCTTCACCTTAGCTGGATTCACTTTTATCCCTCTTTGAGTAACCATATATCCAAGGAACTTCCCCGACTTCACTCCATAAGAGCACTTGGCCGGATTCAATTTGATACCATTTTCTTGAATCACCTGGAAAATCTCCTCTAGGTCCTCCACATGCTGATCTGCTTTCACACTCTTGGCCAACATATCGTCCACATATATCTCCATATTTCTTCCTATTTGTCTTTGAAAGACAGCGTCAACCATTCTTTGATATGTTGCACCGGCGTTGATTAACCCGAATGGCATTCGGATGTAACCAAACGTTCCACACGCTGCTATGAAGCACACTTTGGGTACATCTGAGGGGTTTAGCTGGATCTGGTGGTACCCTTAATATGCATCCATCATGCTTAGTAGCTCAAATCCAGAAGTCGCGTCCACTAACTGATCTATCCTCGGCAGTGGATAATGGTCTTTAAGGCATGCCTTATTGAGATCTCTGAAGTCAATACACATTCTCCATTTCCCTCCCCCTTTAGGTACTAACACCGCATTGGAGAGCCATTCTGGAAATTGTACTTTCACAACGTGTCCTGCCTTTAATAATTTCTCAACTTCTTCTTTCACGATACTATTCTTCTCAACTCCAAAGTTTCGTAACTTTTGTTTCACCGGCTTTGCCTTTGGGTCAACGTTAAGACAATGTATGGCTATCTCCGGAGGAACACCTGTCATGTCAGCTGGAGAAAATGCAAATATATCGGAATTTCGACGTAATCTAGAGATTACCTTCTCTGTTAGTTCAGGTCCCAGTTGGGTGCCTATCTTAGTAGCAAAGCCGATTTTCCCTGGGAAGAGCTCCACATTCATCAGCTCCTCATCTGTTTTAACATTCACCTGTTCAGGTACTACTCCTTCCACTTTCTTTTTCTTTAACTCAGGGTCGTCTCCTCTCGTTCTCTCCAGGCCCCTGGTCAAAGCTCTGTCCGCCATCTTTACAGACTCCGCATAGCACTTCCGTGCTTGGTATTGATCTCCTCTTACTTCCCCCACTCCTCCAGCCGTAGGGAATTTCATTTTCATATGAAATGTAGAGATGACTGCTTGAAAGAGATTCGGGCTGGGTCTTCCCATTACTACATTGTACGATGAGGGAATATCCATAATGAGGAACTCCACCAGGAGGACCTTCCGAGCTGGAGCGTCTCCCAATCCTACCTGTAACATCACAGAGCCTAAGGGTTGGATGGCCCCTCCAGAGAAACCATATAGGGAGGTATCTATAGGTCGCAGCTTCACACTCAGCTCCATCCTTTTGAAGCACTCAAAAAACATAATATCAGTCGAGCTTCCTGTGTCTACAAAGATTCGGGCGACATCAAACCCAGCTATATCTGTAGTGATCACCAAGGCCTCATTGTGATCCTCCTTAATTTCCTTTATATCCTCCGGCCCAAATTTGATATTGGGCATCTCTGTCATGCGTTCTACTTCCTTTAGTTGACTTCCATGTCCAGCTCTTAGGGCCCGAACATTCTGTTTTCTCTTTCAGAAGGAATCTCCATCTGTGGGACCTCCCACGATTATATGTATTACTCCTCTTTTTGGTGGCGGAGGAGGCATATCTTCGGCCGCCTCTTTGGACTCATTTTCTTCTGGTTTTCTTTCATGTTCTTTCCGCTTCTACCCTCGAGGGCCCTACCTATCTATGAATATAAACTCCTTCAGATGCCCTGCCTGGATCATCCTTTCAATCTCATCCTTCAAATGATAACATTGGTTTGTATCATGTCCATATTCATTGTGGAATCTGCAGAATCGATCGGATTTGGGCTTCTGAGGGCCTCGATTTCTGGAATAAGGGAATTTCAAGTCGGGATGATCTCTTGCTACCTCCAGTACTTCGGCAGGTTCTATTCTCAGGGGTGTATACTTCTCAAACCTTCCGCGGGGACCCGAACGAAAACCTCCGGACGGATTGTTGTTTCTCGTTGGACCGGAGGTCCGAGGGACCTCTGGACTGGATCGCCTGGAGGGACCCTCTCTTCTTCTCTCTCGATCCTGTGGCCTAGCCTCCAGTCTTTTGGCTTTATGAACCTCCTCCAAGGTGAGGTATTTCTCTGTTCTATGGAGTAACTCATCAAAGTTCTTGACTGGCTTCTTGGCTAAGGAGGATAAGAAATCTCCATCACGCAGTCCATTAGTAAGAGCATTGATCTTCACCTCCGGAGAGGCTGTAGGGACCTCCAGGGCTGCTTGATTGAACCTCCGGAGAAAAGCTCTCAAACTCTCGTTCTCCCCTTGCCTCAGATTGAAGAGAGTCAGAGTGGCACGCGGTTGTCTCCGGGCACTTGCAAACTGATGGAGGAATAATTCACTGAACTCTTCCCAAGATCGAATGGTATTGGGTTCCAATTGGGTGAACCACTGCTGTGCTGCTTTTGCCAAGGTAGTCAGGAACACTCTACACTTGATTCCCTCTCCATATCGATGTAATAACGCCGCATTCTCAAATCTTACCAGGTGTTCGTACGGATCTGTCGTACCATCGTATTCAAAGTTGAGGGGCTTGAAGTTGAATGGCAGTTCATCCTGTAATATGTTGGGAGAAAACTGACATCCGGAAACATAAGCAGATCTACCTGCTCGATTAGTCATTTGATTCCTCATATCCCTCATTTCCTTCTGTAGGGCCTGCAATTGGTCGCTAACTGGTCCCGGATATGTATCATCTGTACTTTCTTCTACTTCGGGGAGCTCCATTTCTCGGGATACCACATCTGCATTCCTTCTTGGGTTCCGAGGGGGAACGCTTCTTTCTGCTCGAGAAGGCACTTTCTCGTCCCCTTCTGCCCGCACTCCTACATCCTTGGAGAGCACTTGGGAGGCTCCCGGCGCCTCTTCCTGGAGTCTCGGAGTAGGTATATCTGCATTCATCGGGGTAGTTCTTGGGACTTGACCCCCTTGAGCCGCGAAAGCTCTTTCCACCGCTTGCTTAATAAGGGCATTCAATTGGTCTAGAGAGATCAGGCAGGGTTCCGAAGTTTAAGAATCTCCAGGTTGAGGATCTGAAGTCCGAACTGCAGGGACTTCCGCGGTCGTCGCTATCCCCTCTCCGATCGGTAGGGGTGGTTTTCATCGCCCAAACCCGGGGTCGGACCCAAAGGCGGATTTGATCAGGAAGGGCCATGAACGGGGTCCTTTCCTCGACCTCCCTTCGGTGTGGGATCAGTTGGTAAAGGGGGGTTTTCCCCTGGAAGAGTTTTCTTCCCTAAAGTAGGCGTGATTGTGTTATTTCCTCCGCCCATCGCTCAAACAAATAGAAATTCGTGAGAAGATCTCTCAAATCGTTCCCACAGACGGCGCCAGTTGATGTGCCAAAATTTGCACGAATGGATTGGATGTCCTTGGAGTCAGATATCTAAATTTTCGGACGCGTATGAATGATTCGGGTACACTGTTTCCTCTGGAATGATCCTCCGAGAACCTGCAAAAACACACCGGAGGGGACTCCGGCGCGGACACTCCGACGCTCAAGTCAGTATCGGTAATTCAGTGTATGGCAAGGACTGAAGAGTCCTTTGATTATCAATAAGGTTCTCAAAGGAAATCAAGATGTTGTTCGTAGACAGTGTAGTAAATCAAGTAAAGTTAGAGATTGTAACCTGGAAATGTACCCAAGTTTACCTATTTATAGAGAGTTTCCACATAAGAGGAAGTTAGGGTTTCCTTCTATTTCGGAGCTGTACTTCGGACTCGGCCCTGCGGTGTTGACGGGGTCCTCCACTCTCTCACTCCCTGAAGAACCGGAACCACTCCCCCTAGTGGACTTCATCCACTGAGATAAAGGAAGAATGAGTCTTCCTTTACCCAATCTCGGGCCGTTTCGTACGGGACTCCTCCTAAATCCTCGGTCTACTAATTCTTATCAAGATTAGATCTTCCTGATATCTCTCCCTGGGTGGAGCTCCCTCCGGAGGGACCTCCGGAGGAGATTCTTTATTCAGAGAGTGCTCCTTAATCCCATATCTCCTCTTTTATCTTATCCTCTATACACGTGTCGACTTCTTGTGCCATGACAATTTTAGGCCGCATCAAATTTCAATCTTTGTTTGTTAAAAATCCAATCAATATTGTGGAGAATATGCTCAACTTGGTGAACTCTGTGTGTTATGATAAAAAAAATTACTACATATTTTTTATGATTAAATACACATTGATATTACTTCTAATATTTTATGATAATTTATTTAATATTACTAGCTTCTTTTATCAAATCAAGTTATACATTATAGTTTTAGTACATATACGATATAATATTAGTTCGTACTGTATATAGTATGGTATTAGTTCTCAAACAAATAAATTATTGTCTCTTGTATTTCTTATGTATAATTTTATCCATTTGCTTCTAATTGTAAAAATTAAAGATCTATTGAAAAGGAAAATATAAACTAATATTATATTGTATACGAACTAGTATTATATTGTATGTAAACTAGTACTATATTGTATGTGAACCAATATTATATACTCAATACATTTCTCGAGTTTAAATCTTATAATATTATATATACTTTAAAATTGAAAAATATTAGAGCTTACACGTTTATGTGAACTAATATTTTAAATTTTTTAACTAATACCATCATACCACATATTATCTAAAGGTAATATTCATTTCAAACTAAAATATGTCTAAATAATTTTTTAAAAAAAAGAAAGTTTAGATGAAGAATTAATTAAATAAAGTAACGTGAAATAAATTTGAGATGTTCGGATGAAGAAGTAATTAATCGAGATAAATAAAGTGCAATTTTGAGGTGTTTAGATATAAAAAATAATGTATTGAGGCAAAATGTTGTCAAAAGAAATTGACTTAGTCTACAAATATAGAAGCAAAAATTTTCTAGTTAAGAGGGGTGAGAGTTTTTTAAAACAATAATTTTTTAAGGGTATGTTTGTTTTGGGATAATGTAGGAGGGGGAAAATACTGGATGGAGAAATCCCGGTTAATATTGATTATGTGGGTTTGTTTTGGGATTTTGAGTAAGATATGATGTAACTTCATGTCAAATCAACTATGTAAGAATGAGTGATGTTGTATTAAATAAAGTAATTTTATGTTAAAATAAATATGTAAGAATAATGTTATATTATTATAATAGTAGAATATATACATGTATTTTTATGAGTGGATGAAGTTGGATAGTGAAATTCGGATGTGAAATCTCGAACTAGAACATAACGTGATAGTCCCAAAAAAATAGGCTTTTAATGTATTAGTTAATACTTACAAAAAAATCAGTTAATATTAAAAAACAATTAATTTTTAATGTATTAATTAATACTTAAAGTAAATTTTAAGATACTTAAAAACTCAATAAATAATATTTTATTAGGGTTTAAGAAATACAAAAAATAAATGTGGTCAATTAAAAAGAAGAAAAATATTCTTTTAAAAATAAAAAGAAATACAAAAAAATAAAAATGGTCAATTAAAAAAAAATTATTAAAAAAAAAAATACAAGGTGCAGGGTCCAATTAAAAATAAAGAAGGGGGCCTGACATTGAAAAAAAATATATATAAACTATACCATCAAGCTGCATGGAAAAAATGAAATATATTTGCATAATAATTTTATTTATACCATGCTAAATGAATCCAGTTAAATGTATATAACGGATACAATATTCATATATTTACGCTATATATATACCTACATACGTACACATCTATAAAGCAAACAACTCATTAATATATATATATATATATATATATATTGAATTTTTTATTTAAACCCTCTCAATTAAGTAAATAATGTCTCAAGTAATATTGTATCTCTCATAATTTATTTTTAAAATATATCTTATGCATTTTATAATACATGGTAAAATTATGGAGTGTTACAAATGGATATAACCATACAAAGCGAAAAAAATCATCCACAAATATAGTATAGTTCTTGTTGGGATATGAATCCTAGAACAAGTCCTAAATGATGAATAAAATATGAAGTTTTGATAAAGCCAAAAGTAGTATGAATATTTTCTAAGTGTTGACTGATCTAGTCTAGTTGAGTTAAGTCATCTTGTACAAGACCAGTAGAGTTCACATAAGTTCACATGAAAAGATAAGTACAGTTTATAAGTACTTCATATGTGTTTACAGTATTTGTTTAAGTTTGAGCTATTTAAATGTTGTATAGAGCTCATGATGTTTTTATATGTAATAGATTAGTTTTATTGTATAGTTTATAAGTTGACTAAGCTTGTAGTATGAAAGCTTAAAGTAATGTAATAGTCTTGATAGGTTTAGTATAGTCTACTGATTGAACAAGGAAGACCAGACAAGAAGAGTTGAAGTCTACTACTCAAGACAGGAGGACTACAAGACAAGACAAGTACATACAAGTCTACTCAAGACAAGTCAACGTGAAGATAGTTAGTTAGAAGCGCGTGAAAAGATAAAGATATAGAAGTTAGTTATGGAATAACTAATTCACAACAAGAAACGCGTATATGGATAAGAAGATTCAGTTGAAGGTAGTTATCAAGAAAAGTTGGTTACAACTGATTAGTTCTTGATTTCAGAAGTTTATAAATACTTCATGGTGGTGATCATTTGAAAACTACTGATACACTGAAAATCTACATACTCAAAGTAAAGATATATTCGAAGTTTACTCTCAGAGTTGATTAAAGTTCAGATAGAAGCCAGAAGACAAGTAAAGAATCAAGAAGGCTACTACTGAAGATCAGAGAAGTTTTTAGTTTTTGTTTTGTTATTTTTCAAGGTGCTAGATACTTGTAAAATTTCTAGTTAGATCGTAGACATATCTGGAGGTATAGTCTGTTGAAGATCTAAGTCTTCTTCTTGGGACTTTAAAGACAGGAACATACACTTGTACTCGATTG
Organism: Galeopsis tetrahit; assembly: GCA_963675135.1. NCBI lineage: Eukaryota > Viridiplantae > Streptophyta > Magnoliopsida > Lamiales > Lamiaceae > Galeopsis > Galeopsis tetrahit. The sequence goes on from OY776119.1 coordinate 94,963,969, forward strand.
GAAGAGTTTAGTGGAAACATCACAACTGGGTTTGTGAGAGTGGATGTAGACAAGTTGTCGAACCACTATAAATCTCGTGTTTGATTTACTTTACTGTTTTGTTTGTTGTTTAATTGATTAATTGTTTAGTTAATTGAATTACATAACTGAACTAGACTAGTTGAGTAAATACTGAAACAGAGTTATCGAATTAAGTTGAGTATAAACTTTAATTGGGCTCATTGTTAATTTCGTATTCCGCACATTGTAATTCTGATATATCGAAAGATTTTAGAAAAGTCTATTCACCCCCCTCTAGACGTTTTCTTTAGCTTCCCTCGATATTAACTCAACTTAGGGACCTACAGTTCTAAAAACCATCACACGAGGTAATAAGGAAAAGGTACGGTCGCTTGTTGTCTTGTTGTCTGAAAAAAAGGAAAGGACCCACCCTAAACGCTAAACTCGTTACCTGAAAAAAGGTATGGTCGCTTGTTGTCTTGTTCTTTGTCGCCTCGAATCGAAAACCATCACACGAGGTAATAAGGAAAGGACCCACCCTAAACCCTAAATCCTAAACCCGTTACCTGAAAAAAGGTACGGCCGCTTGTTGTCTTGTTCTTTGTCGCCTCGAATCGAATTCGAACTTTAAATGGTAAATGGAGTAAAACATTATGAAAAACTATCCATATTTAATAATCGGATACATTTGATATAGAAAGGGTTCATTTGGATTAAAGGATAAGCCTTGACATGTTATTTTATACCACCTAATAAAGTGTTTGGTTTGCTAGTTTATAACTCGGGTTGCTTTTTGGAAAGAATCGTGTTGCGGTGTGTGATTAGTGTATAAAATATTTAAAATTTATGTATTTATTTTGTGAAAATTACTTAAAATTCATGTATTTAATTATTTTGCTTAATGTGATGGTATTTTATTGCATTATTTAAATTAAATTGATGAAAAATGTATGTTTGCTATTTCAATAGAAAAATGTGCATTTTTAGATATCAAACAGAAGAAATAAATTCACAAGAAATGAAAGTTTAAATATGAAAACGAAAATACATGGTGAAGCTTCCTTGGGCCCAAAAAAAAAAAAAAAAACCCCACTTATTTACGATTGAGAATTATTATTACCGTGTGCCCAAAAAAAAAGGCCAAAGTTATACACATAGGGTGTGTTTGGTTAGTTAGATTAGCATAGTTAGATTGTTTTATCCCACATAGTCAGTTGTTTGGTTTGCATGTTAAAAGCCCAAATTAACAAAAGGTCTGAGTCAGTTTTTTGGTTTAATCATCCATTTATGGGATTCTTTGTCTGGGCGAAGGGGGTAAGATTATTCATCAACAAAAAATCTGATTTCATTCAAAGAGATGAAATGTCCTTTCTAACCTCCAAACTTTATAAATTAGTACCATATTAACTTCAAATGTAAAAGAATTTACACCGCCAAATATTAATATATAAATAAATAAAAAACCATTTTATCTCAGCCAATGAAGGAGAAGAGGAAACCTCCATCTTCATTTAATCTGCCCCAACTTTCCTCCATAGCCGCAGCTACCGCATCGGAGGTTCCGTCGCCACCGCAGAAGATGTTTCATCACCGTCGCCGCTTCCGTCATCGTCTCCGCTGTAGAGCTTTCATCGTCGTCGCAGCCGCAGAAGAGGTTTCATCGCCGTCGCCGCTTCCGTCATCGTCTCCACTGCAGAGCTTTCATCGTCGTCGCCGCTTCCATCATCGTCTCCGCTGCAGAGCTTTCATCGCCATTGCTGCTGCAGTGGTATGAATATATTCGCAGAATTCATGTAATTGATTAAGACTAGAAATCCAAATCCCCAAAATAAATTATGGAAAGAGATAAGTGGAAGGAACCAGAACCTAGAAGGTTCTAGTAGAATTTTAGTTTTATATCAAATTTTGATACCTGCACCAAAAATATACTCAATTTATTTGAGCCCAATGCCCAATTAATTCATTAAAGGAAATAAAAAAATAAATAAAAAAATCACGAGAAGTATGATAATAATTTTAAAAAAAAAAAAACTAATGTTAAAGGATATTTTCGACATTTGACACTACAATCCAATTTTATCCTACAATCCAAACAACTTAAGTATAAATTATTATATAAATTAAAAAATTCAATCCATTAAATTAAACATAAATTTTAAATCAACTTTTCAAATTATGAACAATGCAATCCCGTTAAATCCTATCATAGTATATCTATCTTGTCTATTGAACCAAACGAGCCCATATAGGCTTAGTGAGTATGTTCACTAGCTAAACACACACCTTGGGACGAGTACACCCACGTAAAAAGTTCTAAAATAGCCTTCTCCTCTCCTAATTAAAACTCTCTCCCTTTTTCTCTCACTTTTCACGTACACCCACCCGATTTCACACCCACCCTCTCCCTCTCCCACTCCCACTCCCACCCACTTCTCCCTCTCCCACTCCCACTCTCCCAACGCCGCCCACCCCCTCTTCCTCCCAACGGCCACCGCTCACCCATCCTCCATCTCAGTTCCCGGCCTACCCTCTTCTCCCCTAGCCGCTCCAGTCCTTTCCTTCCCAGCCACAAGGCACCACCGTCATCTCTGTTTAAAGGTCGCCACTCTTACAAGTTCCATGAACATCAACAAAAAAAAAATTGCATGTATTATGGATTTTAGGATTTTTACAGATTCAAATTTATTAGGATTTTTTTAATTTGTTCATTGATTTTTTTTCGGACAATTGAAAGTTGTTCAGAAATTATTTTTGGACAATTTGTGTCTGTTCGAAAAAAAATTCCAAACAACTTGAATTTGTACATAAATTATTTTCGAACGCATGTTTGTTTTACATTTCAATTTTTTTTTTATGAAAATTATGCATTGTTGGACAATTATTTTCGAACAAGGTAGATGTGTTCGAAAATAAATCATGAAATCTATTATCATTTTTTGCATAAGCAGTTGACAGATTTTTTAGATTTTTATATTTAGAATGATTTTTGAAATGTGGTTTTGCATTTAAAATGATTTATTTTATTTGCATTTTGTTTCGGAATGTTTTTTTAATATTATGGTGATAGTGGAAAAAGACTCTACCGTGAAACAAAATGGGTGAATATACTCATATGTGTGACAGTGTGAGTATAAAACAATCATCATTACCAACATTAAGAAAATAACTTCCAGCGACAACATTAAGAAAATAACTTCGCGTCTGAAACAAACTTTGAGAAGCAATCATGGAAGCTAATCAGTCAAAAGCTAAGCAGTGTAAAAAGGTAGGATCTGCCTTTTGTTTTACTTTCTGTTTGTTTATTACTCCAATACTTTAAATTTTGCGAAATTAGGTTTTCGTTATTATGAAAAATGATTCAATTGATCTTGAATACTTTTGTTTTGTTTTACCTTTTGCTTGTTTATGAATACTTCTGCGAAGTTTGTTTATGAATACTTCTGCGAAATTAGGTTTTGATTATTATGAATAATGAATCACAATATACCAAAAAATGAGCGCCCACGACATACATGCTATGCCATAAGTGCATCCTAATCCAAGTCCTTTAGCCATTCCAGTCTTGTATCCCAGCTTCAATGTGTTTTGTATCATATCTGAATAGGCATCCAACGCTTTCGTCTCTCCAACATACAAATAAACTGTCCGCGCAATCGACTGCATCCAATCACCCACTAACCATAGCGCAATCGACTGCATCCAATCACCCACTAACCATCAATAACAACATTCATATAAACAAGTACGAAATACTTGATCACATTTTTCGATTAGATGCAAAAAAAAAGGTAACCTGTTCCGCGATAATGCCCGCGTTAGCATATGATTCCCGGGATTTGGAGGTGAGGCCAGTGAGGGTATATGCATAGAGACCTCCAGCAACTTTTCAGGCCGACAATTTAAGGTCCACGACTTTTAGAGGTGCTAGTATTTAGGTCTAATTAGCCCGAATCAACACAAATCAGGCTATATGTGTTGGCCTCGATTCGCTACATCTAAAAGTTATCGTACATAAAAAAAAACATTTTTCCAATCAAACACAGAGTTAGAATAGACAAGTAGGATGATAGTGGCTCAAGTTAAGTAAGTTTATCCAACGTGGGCCATAGATTTAGAAGTGAGATATTAACATATTAAGGCTTTTGAGAGAGGAGGAAATTTTTATGACACTAAGGGCAAATAAGACTTTTTGACACAACAAATGTGTTGGATAGTAATAAATAAAAGGTGTTGTTTTAGAGTATAAAAGCATTCAAAAAATTCTCTTAAATTAAACCACTCCAAGAAAAATCATTTTTAAATGTACTGTACTAGTGCACGACCCCGCGTAATATGCGGGAATTGAAAATAATTACTCCTTCCGTTTAAGAAATATTTATTATTTATATTTATATACTCCATATAATACTATTTATTTTTTACTTTCAAATAAATTATGATCCAACTCCACCATCAACGAACCATTCGTGAAGAAAAAAAAAATGCACATAGTGAACAGAAAAATTATTAATGAACACAATAATATATAAAAGAAATTATAAAACCTAATAAAAAATATGGCGAGAAGAGAAGATAAGTGCTTAAATAGGTACAATGATGTAGAAGATTGTTCCTTTCAAAAAAAATGATGTAGAAGATTTTAAGAAGGTGTAAAATCTGAAACATAAAATATTTTGCAAATTTTATTAATAAAAATAACAACAGATGATATGAGTATTGAGTGTTGGATTGACATAAAATATGAGATTTAGAAGTTACTATAAAAAAAACATTGTAAAACTTTACGGGGAAATTTTTATTTTAGTTCTTTAAGTTTGAAATATTCCAAAATAAATCATTTAACTTTCAACTTTACAAAATATGTTATTTTCCTTTTGAATTTTAATGTTTTTTTACTTCAATTTTAGTCTTCTATCTTTTTAAAGAATTAAAATTGTCAAAATGCCAATTAAAAGCTACAATTTCATAACCTTTTACCTTTAATCCTAGATCATCATCTTACCCAATTAACAAATAAAATTCGGATTATTGATTTTAATTTAAAATTAATTTTGGTTATGATTTTTAATTTAAGTGAAATTTTAATGAGTTTAAAGGATTAAATATTTTATTTTCACACATAATTATATGAAATTTGATTTTGCTTGTGGTGTAGTGCAATTTTTGGGTGGGATAATGCGTAATTATTATTATTTTTAAATACATATAATAAAAAAAAATTGAATGCAAACCATCCCATACAATTTTTTATTATTTAATGTACATTTTTTTTAAATCATTAAAATATTTTTTAAAATTAAACAAAAACATCTGAATTATATTATGCTTGAATTCTATCCAGTTATTTTCCCCTAATTAATTAAAAATATAAAAATCTGAAAATAAAAATAAAAATATATACTAAAATCTAAAAATAAAAAATTAGATTAATAATTCAATAAAAAATATATGCCCACCCCCCCCCCCCTCTATTTTCAAAATGAAAATTAAATTGATGCAAATTTTACTTATGATTTATATAATATTTGATACTAATATTTTGCTAAAATGCAGATTATTTATGATTAATATAATAATTTTTATATTTTATTTTGTTGGTTTTTAATTATTTTATTTTACTAAATATATTTTGTTAAATAAATTTTGTATTTTTTAATTTGAGCAAATAAAATTTTGTTAAATATTTTATTTGAATATAAGTTGAGACCCCTATCCAAATTTCAATTTTCTATTTTTTTTCAAATAATTTTATTTAGTGTTTACTTTTTTTAAAACTTAAAGGACTAAATTTAATTTTAAAAAGTACTAAAATTAATAACTTATAAGATATAGGATGTATTTTTATAAAGTTAAAACTTAAAGGATTTATTTTGGAATCATTCAAATTTATAGGATTAAAAAAAATATTTTCCCCAAAAATTATGAGTAAACAAAATGAATTTGTAAACAGGCAACTTATATAAATAGTAAAGTCACTTGAGTTTAAAAGATCATATCATTTTCGATAAAAATAGTTGATTCCAACCGTGGTACATTGTCATGTTCTCATATTTTGAAAGTTAGTGTCAAGTTGTTTCATGTTTAGGCAAAAATAGTGTGATGTTTAAGTTCACTATTAGTTTCATATACACATGTGTTTGTGTTACTCATCTTTTGAAATTTTATTTTGAGGTACACTGAACAAACATAAAATGTAAAGTAAAAAAATAGCTTATACTAAGTTGACATTTAAATTAGCTATTCTCAAAACTATGTATTCTACATTTAAATTAGCTATTCCCAAAACTATGTATTCTACATTTAAATTAGCTATTCTCAAACTATGTATTCTAGTTGTTGACGGGACCTAAAACATGTACATTAATTTTGTATCAAGTAAAAAAGTTCTTATAAAAACACTATATGGTTTAGGAAACAAAAAAAAACTTTTAATACCAACATTTAAATTAAAGTTTACCAAATAAAGTGTACACAATGCACAATGCAGAGAATACAAAAAAATTACTACATTATCAAACAAAATTAGAGAACGTATAGTAACATAAAATTATCTTAGTATTACTTAATAAAAAAAAATGATATTCTTGATGTTTGATGAATTCAATCCCATGACCTGAAATTTATATAACATACAACGTCGGAATAGAATAGAGACGGCATGAGGAGAAAGTAAGAATAAAAGACGATTCCTTAACATAACAGAGAATAATTTTAAAAAATGACACTGTATAAATGGATTCCTTATGAAATTAATCTTATGTTCATCTATTCTTATTGATCTAAAGAATCATAGTTATTCTCAAATTATGTATGTAGTCGGTTTGTCGAGGGACTAAAACCTGTACATTAGTTTGTATCAATTAAGAAAATTATTGTAAAAATAATATGGATTACAAAAAAATCTGAATACAAAAAATTACACTACCTAACAAAATTAGAGAATGCAGAGATCGTAAAATTATGAATTCAATCCCGTGACAACATACAATGTTGTTGTTGGCTGAATTACAGAGTATATGAATTGGTATGAAAATCTCATAATCATTCAATTTCCTTGATATATGGTTAGTACGATTTTAAATACATGTAAGGGTATGAATCTCAAAATCATCTAATCCCTAAATATTTCATCTACAATATTCTAGAATTCCAAGTAAAAAGAATGAAAGAACACCTGAAAAATAGTTGTGATGACGACTTCCGAACAGGCTATGCTAAGTCTTGATTAGGAATCTGATATAGTTTAGTGCGGCTGTTAATAATAAACAATTGGAGCAAATCGTCAAACAAATAAATGAATTAAAGATCATTCAGAAAGTATTGAAGTAATTTGTTATTGAGTATAATCTGAACCGTAATAAAATAAATTAAAGTTATAAACAATGATATAAATATATGAAATTACAGAAATACAAAATGACAATAGAAATAACATAAGGAATAATGGGATCCATGGTGCGATGAGAAGAAAATAAGAATAATTAAAAAAAAGAAAGAAGAAAAGAAGGGGTAAAAGATTAAATGTTACATTAAAAAAAGAAAACGGTAAAAAATAACCACTCATCAAAATTCTAGGATTGGTTGCATTAAAAAAAAAAACAGTAAATAATAACGGATTCATCAAAACTCAGGATTTCAAAATGAGAAAAGAAGAAGAAGCCACGTAGGACAGATTGAAACTCACAAATACATGAATTAAAGATATGGTTTTTTTTTTTTTTAAAGTACCGTATATTAAGGTAGATTTTTCAATTTCTTTAAAGATTCATTAACCTAATATATTTGAATACTTGCGTATATTACGAACTAGTGTAAGACCCGCATTTTATGCGGGGTTAAAATAAATTTAAAATATATTTTAATTTTAATTCATTAATTAAAAAATAATTTTTAAAAAATGTATAGTTTGTAAATTTATTATTCTATTAAAAAATAAAAAAATGAAATGATGTAGCAATATAAATTACATGTATAAAAAAATAATAATGGAATAGAGAACATTTAATTATCCTCAAAATATTATTTGTACCAAAGTTATTAAATACATGTAAATATTGTTAACTATACCAATTAATGGATTACGTACATTCAAAATTTAAATTCTTCTTAAGAATATCAATCTCAGCAAAATTCTCAGGGCTATATCCAAAATCGCCATCTCCAACTTTTAAAATTCAACTAACTCGTCGAAAATGTTGTTATCATCAGAATTTCTAGTCTGCAACATAATGTTCCTCGTTAGTCTTAGTATCGTGCAATGTTTCCATGAACATAAAGATGTAATGGTAGAGTGAATTATAACTTATCTAGAACCCTTCGGTATAACATGTAGAATGTGTCGAATATCTCCACCAAGATCTACTGTCTTTCCTCCACAAGATAAATCAAACGTACACCCATCAAGACTTCTAACTATGTCGATATTTTAGACTCTGATCAAAATATGTTGTACATCAGCACCTCGTCCCCATTATCAGTTTTGTCTTCAGTATAAGTTTTGATAAATGAGTACTATTATGCACCCTCCGTCCCACAAAAAATTGCACAATTGTCATATTTTGATGTCTCATACCAATTTGTACTCTCCAACAAAAAAGGAAGCATTGTCATAACCTCCACTCTCAAAATATATACGTATATATTTACTCATATGTCACTACTTTTTCACATTCAATCTACATTTTTCTTTACTTTATTCATGAAAGTTTATAAAACTAAAACATCACTCATTACAGTTTTTCTTACACATTTCTTAAAATGTGCAATTCCAATGGTGAAAATTCTCTTGGGACATATATGTGGAGTATGTGTTGCAGGTCGAGAACTCGGTGTCGGAATATAAAATTTCAAATGTGCAATATGTCCTTCACACAATAGGAGGAAAGTTATGCCACTGTCACATTACAAATTATATCTCCATACGATCTTATGGTTGTCGAAAAATAAATAAATTCAGATAATCATTTAACGTCTTCCACAATTATGAAGTATTACAAAAAGAAAAATGATTAATATAAGAAAACAACTTTACTTAAAATATTAATATTACCTTAGAAAAAAAATAACGGTCTTGATAATTTTTTTAATTTTTTAAAGATATATGACTAATATTAAAGATAATTATAATATTCTTAATTAAAAATAAAAATATTATTTTATTTTAAAATTTACATTTATTATAATTAAAAAAATCAATAATAAGATAAATATATAATAATAATAACTCTTCCACTAATAATAATTATTAATAATAAAAATATTACTTCCTCCGTCCACGAAAAGTAGTCCCATTTGCCCTATATTCTTTGTCCACAAAATGTAGTCACATACCCTTTTTTAAAACTATCACCCTTCAACCATCACTTAATTACTCAAATTGCCATCAACTTTATTCACAAACAATCACTTTATTCAAAATGGACCCCACAATACCCTACAATACCCTTACTTTATCTATTTTATCTACCTTTTTCTTAAAACATGTGCCCCATCCCCATGTCCCTACTTTTCATGGATGGAGGGAGTATATTTTTAATAATAATCAATAATATTATTATTATTAATTTAAAATAATAATATATGGTTAACAACACTCAATAATAATAACAATTTAAAATTAATTTATACAATACTACTTTTCATTCTCCCATTCATTCTCACTGTATACCCATCATAAAAATAATCATGTTTATGTTATTTCATTCAAACTTTCATTCTATTCTTGAATTCATTCAATTCAACCCAAATTTAATTATGAGTGTGTAGATACATTTGGATTTTAATATTCAATTTAATATTTGAATCAACACTTAAACCTTTCGATTAATTAATTTATTATTGGCATTGATGTAAAAAAGTAGTGTCATGAATCATGACATATTTCTCAATGATAAAAGAACTTCTATTCTCAACCATAATTTATTAATTTATTGACATATTTGAATCAACACTTAAACCTTTCGATTTATTAATTTATTATTGGCATTAATTTATTATTGGCATTGATGTAAAAAAGTAGTGTCATGAATCATGACATATTTCTCAATGATAAAAGAACTTCTATTCTCAACCATAATATGACATGTTATCTAAACTTTTATTTAGCGGCACTCTCTCTCTCTCTCTAATATTCTCTCTGCGTAGAGAATAAGCACCGCCCCCAAAACTCCTCCGCCGTCCAACAGCGCTCCCCGCTTGAAGCACCGCCGCGCCGCTTGCAACACCGCTGCCGCGCCGCTTGGAATTTCAGCGTCTGCCGCCGCGCTGCTTGCAACACCACCGCCGCCGCCGCCGCGTCGCTTGTAAAACCACCGTTCAACGGTTGGGCGAAAGGGTTTTTTTAGGGATTTAGTTGGGATCAATGGGTGAATCTCCCCGTCGGAGCCACGGTGACCGATCGGGTGAGTCATCCGTCTGATCCCATTTTATTTTCGTTTTTTTCTTTCTGCATGTTTATTTAGTCTGCTTTTTAGTTTGATCTAGTGTTTTTGTTTTTAGGATCGTTTTTTTCTTTTCTTCTTTCTATGCCGTTATTTTTTGCTTTCGGTATTTCCCTGTACCCGTTGTCGGTATTTTCCCTTTCCCCGTTGGTTTGTCTTCTTCCTGGTTATGATGGGTTTTCTTCCCGTTTTCGGGTTTTCCCATGGTGGCACTTTGTTGTGTCTGTTGGAGCTGGTAGGCCTTGGGTCCGTACCTATGTGGTTTGGGAGGTTTGTAGCACGGTCGTTGCTATCTTCTTAGATCGCGGAGTTTCGAGGTATGCTGGCTGTTCGTTGATCCTTCCACCCTCTCACGATTGAGTCTGGAATCTGTGATCTTTTGGTAGAATTTGTTGTTTGGATAGGTGAGGGCAAGTGATATGTTATTTAACCCTATCTGGCAAAAAAATCTTATATTTCATGTACTGTAGATAACATAAATTGCGATAAATATTTATTACTCATTTAATTAATATAAAATTAGGTGGCATAATATTGGCTACATTAATTATTATCAATTAAATTTTTTGTAATTCATTAAATTTGACAATTAAATTATAGAAACATTAACATTATTGAATGTAAATTAAATTAAAATTGAAAAACTTCACAAATATTTTAATATCTTAATTAAATAATACTTATATTTTAATTTAATTAAAAATAAAAACTTAAATAAAATATGAATTTATTAACCAAATACATAGTAATATTTTTTTTAAACAATTTAGTATATTTGACTTCAATTTAATTTTATATAATAAATGTTTTTATGGAATTTATGTATTACTCGTATTTTCAGAGTGTTTAATTTTTGGATTTAATTAACTGTTTTTTTTTAATTGGGTATTAATGATGTAATTTTAAATATAAATAATCTAAAATTAAGAGTATATAATTTATTGAATTATGGAAAATAATGATAAGAGTTTAATTATACAGTTATGAAATAAATGTCTATGTTTAGTTTATATTCCATAAAGTCGTTACTTTCAAAAAATCAATTAAAAAGTTAAATAAAAAATGGGACAATTTAAAAATTGACTTCAATAACATATAGTTGTATAATTAGTTAGAAAAAAATTTGGATAACATATTCTAGCATATGAAGTTAATGTGGATCAGTTAATTTCGATTTTTTTATAACCGATAGAAACTTTAAAGATTAGGTGGATCCCTTTAATTGTAGCAAAACAATTAATAGTTATAAAATTAGTTAGCATGGATTTGAGATTTACTAATTTTAAAAATACGTTACAAAATTATTTTTTTTTTTTAAAAACCTATAAATTTATTGATTGTTTTATAATATAACATAAATTTGATTTTAATTCACAAATTCGATTTTCATTATTTAAAATTATTCTAAGTAAAAAAAAGAGAGAGAAATTCGATTTCCTTAATTTCAGAAAATTCGATAACCAAATTGTGTAAAAATAATATGTAAATATAAAATTTACAATTATGCATATGAAAGTTAATGTGAATCCTTTAACTTCGATTTTCCATAACCAATAGAAACTTTAAAGAATTGGGATGGATCCCTTTAATTGTAGTCAAACAATTAATAATACATCCATGTCATATCCATATCATTACCATTATAATTGAATTTGTATATAATCATGCATATTTAATAGATAAAATATGCAATTCCTTATAATTTGCTTTAACAGTTACACGGTTACCCTAAATTTGTGAGTTAGTATACTTAAATTTTGACATGTGTTTAAATTGTTTATAATTTATCCTTTAATGTTACATTTCTTTTTTGTAGTAGGCTAGTAGCTTAGAAGCACACCATCATGAGATTATAGAATGATGCCAATTTAGGTAGGAGATAGTCAAATCAATAGATCAACACAAAAAAAAAAAAAAAAAGTAATATTGGATTATGTGTATATTGTGATAAATTTCTGAATGTTACGTTTTACAATTTATAAATAAACAGAAATGTTTCGTTTTACAATTTATAAATAAGCAGAAACATGTTCCATTATATGCAACATAAAAAGAAAATAGATTGGAGAATATTACATACTTAAAAAAAAAAGATGAGATTTTACATGAATGTTTGATTAGTATAACTTAAACAATAAACCTGAATATTTGATTTCACATGAATATTACAAATCTGAATGTTTGATTTGGCATATGTAATATAAAGTAACAAAAATTCTAGGAAGAAATAAAAATTCAGAATGGATATGAGATGCTTTAACATTTTTCCATTCACTCCCATCCAATCAAAACCCCCTAGTGAGACGTTGACAATCCTTCTCAAATCTTTGTTGAAAATCCTTCTCAAATCTTTGTTGAAAGAAGTTCTTTTGTTAAATTACAAAAGATTTCAGAAAACATAGTAGACATTCATCTGCCACTTAAAAAAAAATTAATGCGATTGAGGAATGTTTGATGAGTGATTGAGTGAATTGATAAAAATGAAAGAGAGAAGCTACCATTATAGGAGATTTAACGGTTAAGATTAAACATTATGGACGGTGAAGATTAAAGCAAAAAAATGGGAATGAATGAGGGTGAAGGATTTTTGAAAAGAAAGGATTTAGAGGAGAGAGGTTGAAGTAGAGGTGGTGTGGTTGTGACATGTGGCATAAAAAGGTTTGCAAATATATAGAACTAGTGCAAAACCCACGAATTTCGTGGGGATTGTAAAAAAATTATAAAAGAAAATGATAAAAAGAATCGAGAAAAAAAAAGAGGGAGAGAAATTTGTATAAAAAAATTTAGGAGATTGAGAGAAAAGGAAGAGAGGTGAGAGAGAAAAATTGAAAAAAAACTTTAAAAAAAAAAAAAATACTGAGAAGACAGGGGAAAAGAGAGATGAGAGAGAAGAATTGAAAAAAACTGTAAAATAAAATAATTGTAAATAGTGAGAAAATTAGAATCGGAGAAAAATGAAGAATAAGAGGAAAACATAAATATGAGAAATTTTGATGGTCGAAAAAAGAAAATAAGAAAGAGAAAATAAAAAGGATAAGTAGATAATGCAGTTAGTTAAAAGAGAGATGAGAGAGAAAAAAAATAATGTGAAATTCTTATAAAAAATGCAAATGGAAAGAATTTGGAGTGACACGTAGGATAGAGAAGATTCAGAATTAGTATATAATGGTAAATTAAGATATTCAGTTTTTTAAGACTTGAATACTTAATATTTGATTTTTTTTTAATTCAATGAATCATCTTTTAAAAAAAAATTGCTTTTTTTTAATAAAAATCTTTCCATTAAATTTACTTGTTAATTATTTCCGTATATTACGGAAAAAAAATTATGCATTCACCGTACCAAATTGTATACATATTTTATTATTGAATATAAAGAGTTAATTATTTATAAATATTTAAAAAAAATACAACACACACATAATATACAACTAATAGTCATGGAAATTGAAGCTAATTTAATTAAATCACAATCTTTGTTAATCTTATATAAAGATAACCGGACAAATCAAATGATTTGAAATTGTAATCAAAACTTCTCACATTCCATTTTTTGAATTAGTCAATCTTTATCTGTTCTTTTTTTTTTAGCAGCAAATTTTTTTATTCATAAATACTCAAAACAAACCGAAGGATTACAAAAAAAAAATAATGTGACTAGACTGATAAAGAACTATATCAAACACTAAATATAGATACTCTAGTCAAATAAATAAAATTTTAAATTACTTTAAGTTTTTAACTACATAAAATAAAAAACACATGTCAAATAAATAAACTAAAAAGAAAAAAAATCGATGACCCATTATATAAATAAATAAAAATAGAAACAAAAGAAGAGGGGGCGAGTAATTTGAACACGACGGATCACATTCTTCCATAAATTTCTCAAACGTTTTAAAAAAAGGTGTAATTCTAAATAATTAAAAAAAACTCATTTCTCTAAAGTTGGACGAATATGGGAAAATGGATAAGTAAATAAATAAAATTTTCTAAAAAAATATTGCCTCAACAATTTTTTTAAAAATGTATAGAATATTTTTTACTAAAAAAAAAAAAAAAAAAAGCTTTTTAGATGTTGATTCACCCATGCATTGAAAAAATTCTGAATAAACAATATATAATCCACATGAAAAAATAACCAAAAGAAATGCAAATATTAAGAATAGAAACCCATAAATTTCAGAACTAAGGAGGGTATATTGTTTGTGGATGGGGATATTCAATTGGATTTTAAAAAGTCTTTTAAAATTCTGAGGTATTCAATACAGATTTTAAAAAGTCTTTAAAAAATTTTAGATATTCAAAAGTGATTTTAATACTTTATGAATTTTGTTGGGATTAATTCTCTCAAAGAACTCTGAAGACCAAAGATTATAGGTAGGACGGTAGGAATAACAATATTGACCCATGAGCTTTAGGTCAAGACAAATTCGCTCCGTATTAATATGAGTTAGGTTTGGATCTTATGCCCGACCCGTGGGTATTCGACCCGCCCGAATTAATATATAAACTATATATATATATATATTATTGGTAAAATATTTTATATAATATATATATATAATATTAATTTTAAAAAAAATACTTCACATTAAAAAAAAAAAAATTTGCATCAATATCGGAGTTTATGAAAATCTATTTAAATCAATAAAAAAAATATACTTCACATGTCAAGTATATAAAAATTCATATAAATCAAACTATGCATCGACTCTATGGATTTTATACTTTTTAAAATAAAAAAAAAATCCAATAAGATTTTCAATTGAATACACCTCCTAAATTACAATATATTCTTTTTTAATCGGTAAAAAAATACACCTTGATTTAAATAAGATATTATAAAAAGATACACCTTTAAATAGATAAAATCTGCCATAAATCCATAAAGTAATAAATTACAAATCAACTGTAATTTTATTAAAAATCGATTGATAAAAAAAAAAACTTGAATTTGCAAATTCTATAAAAAAAATAAAAAATAGTATAGTAGAAACTGGAAATCAGTGGAATTAAGGGAAGAAAACTAATGATTTATGTTTATATTTTATGGTTGAAATTATAATTTGAATGTTTGATAATTAGGGGAGAAGGCGGAGGAAAATCTTAAATTTGAATATTTTTTAAATCCTTCAGAGAAGTTCGCAAATATATTTAATTTAATATTTAATATAAAAATAATTAATTGAAGGGCTAGTCTTGAGTGAGACCGTCTCACAGAAAGAGATCCGTGAGACGGCCTTTATATATAAAAAGTGATAATGTTTGAACAAAAAGTGACAGTTTTTAAGTAAAAAGTGACCGTCACTTTTATTAAAAATATTAGTATCACTTTTCACTTAAATATTATCACTTTTTTTACAAACCAAAATCTGGAAAATAAATATGGGTTATCCTACCAAAAATTTTGAAATATGAGTTAAAAAGGATCCGTCTGAAAAAGATTCGTGAGACGATCTCACACAAGTTTTTGCCTTAATTGAATTTCTTAAATTTAAATATTCAAAATTAGATTTGTTTTTTTTTAAATCCTTGGAGTTGAGAAGTCTTTCGCAAATATATTTAATTTAATATTTATTATAAAAATAAATAATTTATATTTACAAATTTTATTATTCAAATTAATATTCAAAATTGGTTATTCAAAAGTTCTGTTTCATTTAAAAAAAAAGTTGTTTCATTTAAATTTTAATATTTAAAATATGAGATTAAAAAAGGTACGGTTAATAATAATAATTAATATTAATAAAAGTGAAATTAATAAGAAAAAAAAGATTTTGAAATAGAATGAATTGTGGAGAGAGATGAGATTAAAATATGTATAGTTAAAATTAATGATTAAGATTAATAAAAAAATTAATAAAAGTAAAATTAATAAGAAAAAATAGATTTTGAAATAGAATGAATTGAGAAAAGAAAGACAAATGACACCTAAAATAAAATAAGATATTTGTAAATATATGATATTAAAATTAAGATTTGAATATACAATAATTAAGATATAGATCTAGATTAATTATAAAATTGAATAATCTCAAAATTAAAGGGGAGTCAACAAATCATTTATGCACATGTTTTATTACTAATATTATTTGAATATTTGATAATTAAGAAAAATATACTTGATAATTATTTTAGTTTTTAGAGTTAATTGTAGTCGATAAATAATTTATGCACATATTTTATTATTAATATTATTTGAATATATGATAATAAAGGAAAAAGGAATAATGATTTAAAACCATCAGAATAGATAATAAAATGAGATTATACTATGGAGGTCCACTTAAGTTTCAAGGAAAATATATAAACGTACCTGCAGAATATTCAAGTAAAAATAATATTCCCTCCTCTATAAGTTTCTCATACCCTTTTTTGGTAAGTATTTTTTCTTACACTTCACTTATAGCGGGAGTATGTCAATAACAATGTTCGAAATGATGGCGGCGTCCTGCGGCCAGATTTGAGAGATTTTCTCTCTCCCAACTCCCAACTCATTAGCGCAACAGTTACAATAGATTTGACACATGTGAAAGAGCAGATTTTGTTTTAAATCACACTCCTCCTTTTATAGGTTTTATATTAAAAAAAATATATATATTTAAATAAAATTGATAGTTACTTTTTTTTTACATAAATATTACAGTACCACTTTTTATATCAAGGTCATGAAGATCGTCTCAACTATTTGCACCTTCATTGATTTTAATTGAAATTATATACGGTATCTTTTATTTTATTGAAAAAAATAAGAATAATTGTTGGGTACAAATATTTGCACCTTTCATCTTTTTTAACCGCACTCCCCTTATCTATTTATTAATTTAACAATTATGTAAAAAATATAAAATACATTTTAAGTAAAATACACTACTAAATGCACTCTCATGACTAAATACATATTTCTTTCAACATTTAAACATTAACACTAATTGTAGTCACCACCACTACTTTCAGACACCGTCACCCACCACTACTTTCAGACACCATCACCCACCACTTTCGACCGTCGTCGTCGCTACCCAAACAATGTTTAAAATTTTAAAAAATAAAATTTGATAAATCAGAGTTGATTATATGAACTATTGTCGACAATAGTGTATATAATTGACCTAAAATTGTTGATTTTCAACAAAAAAAAAAAAAAAAAGAAAGGTAGAAGAGAGAGGGAGGGTTTAGGAATTTTAGGGTGGGGAAGAATATGAAAAGTTTTAGGGTTTGTGTTGTTTTTTAATTTTTTTAAAAGAGATAAATTATGATTTGTGGGTCTGTTTAGTAAAGGACTTTTATAAAAAAAAAAAAAGTAGTTTAAACAATTTGTGGAGGTGTATCTAACATTATCTTAATTTGAGAAAGTGCATCAATTGAGGGAGTATGTTTAACAAAGATGGAGGTGCAAATAGACTTACCCTTTTTTTTTTTTTACATATTTTAATATGGGGCCTGTATTAATATGGGTCAAAATAAGGATCGATTTTATGGAAAAATAAAATATTTTTATATATTCATATTTTCCATAAAGTTTATGAAAAATGACATATATGGAAAGAATAAAATATTCCATATTTTCCATAAAGTATATGGAAAAATATGTATATGGAAAGAAGATAATTTTTCCATATCTCCATATTTTTCATAAAAATATTGGGTCACTTCTTATTATAAATACGGGCTGAATTTTCAACTCCATAGTGCCACAAAATTAAATTATATTTTTTGAAAATACACGGGTGCAACTTTATGAATTACTTGAGAAAACAATTAGGTTGAAGCAATCATTCTTCAATTCAAAGGTAAACATGTAATTCCTTAGTTCCACATGTTTATGAATTTACTTATTTTACCTTATATTTATATTCATGTTCATGTTTAAATTATTTAAATTATAGAATTAAATTTATAATAATTCGTTCCTTAGTTCCACATGTTTATGAATTTACTTATTTTACCTTATATTCATGTTTATGTTTAAATTATTTAAATTATAGAATTAAATTTATAATAATTCGTATTTAAATTGTTTTACGAATAGATCAATTACACGTCTTATGATAAAGTGTGATTTTTTAATAAATGGAAACTTATTATTTCGCTACACTCCGTATACTCTTTTGTTATAGAAAGATTGTAGCTTTTAATTTTAAATTTTGTTTTAAAAAGTGTGTTGTTTTATCTATATTTACCACATATACCTAAATTACTCCTATATAATTCCTCATTTAATTTAATTATTTTTCTCTTCATCTTTAATGATAAAGTGATAATGGAGGATAAATTTGTAAAAAAATTATATTCTTTAATTCTATACATAACAACAAAAACCATTTTTTTTTAATGGAGAAAGTAATACAATAGGGTGCGTCTATTTATAATATATCTTTAATCTAATATTAATTGATTAGATCTTAATGCAATTATGTTTACAATTAAATTTTCAATGATTTGGGAAGGGAAGGGAAGCTGTAGATTCCGAAAAGTAAATTTTAAATAGATTTGTTTCACATATGTATATTTCCTTTTCTTTTTCTTGATCACCTACTTTTATATTATTACTACTATAGGTTAAGATCTTTTAAAAATATCTACATAGAAAGAATATGAGTAATATTTAGCTCTTTTTTCTTTTTTAAACATTATTACACTTGTTCGTCATAATTGTATTAAAATAATTAATATTAGGATAAATCAAGTAAGTTAATATAAAAAAGGGAATAATTAATCTTATATACGGAGTACGATTAGGGCATTAGTATTAATTATATAAAAAGGAGAGAGGGGGGGAGAGATAATTGCATATGCTCCATTTATCTTTATAATAAAATAAAAAAGGTACAACATCTTTTATTTCTGTTCAGGACACTTCTAAATCTCAACTCGTTTGATTTGTATTGATTTCCTTTTGTCGTACTTGTTGAATATAGGTAGCAATATATATGTTTTGTAAACAATGTTCTTCTATGGCAAACAATATCCCAAAGTGATTCAACATATGTCATCAACGCCTAGCTACTTTATTTTTATCCAGATTTCGTATGCTTTATATTTTCAAGATTTAATTGTAAATTAATTAAATTTTTAGATAATTATTTTTATGTTAATCCAAAGTGATACTCCTATATTAGTATGAATATTATGTTATTAATTACTCGTATTTCTTTTGTTTTGATCAATAGTCTAATACTCATGGCTGAATGGGGGCATATCTCCCGGAAGGAGTTGTTGATCTTATAATATCGAAATTATTTGATCAAGACCGATATAATTTTAGGTTGGTATGTCGATCTTGGAAGGCTGCGGATGCATTTACACCATATGCGATGAATGCTCCTTGTCTCATACATTACGGTAGAAAGAAACTTTTATGGGGATTTTTTCAGTACAATAGTTTCTTCTACAGGAGTTTCAGAATTTGACAACGACGCTCAAATATTATGCTGCAAATACGGGTGGCTACTAATGGGTGGTGAAGAAGGCCTTTTTTTTCTTTAATCCTTTTAATCGACATACTGAACCTATAGTATATCTAAACACGTGGCCAGAGGATTCGTACACATCGATCCATTTTTTTCATCCGCCAACTTGCCAAGATTGTTTTATTATTGGAATCATAGTTGAAGGCCAATTTGACGTTGAAGATAGCGCCATAGTTGATATACTTAGATACGGTGAGAATGAGTGGGACCGCATCACATACCATAGTGAGCATGAGTTTTTAGTTTCCAATTGTGCTCCGGTTTTACATCGTGGACTAGTATACTTCTTGGGCGCGAGAGGGGAAGTTGCCACTTTAGATATCGAACATCGTGCATGGACTGTCCATCCTTATAGTCTTGGATTTCGTAAACTTCGAGCGCGAATTATAAGACAATTCTTGCTCAAAATCAATGGAGATCATACAGATACCATATATGCTGTGTTTATGATACGTAATAAAAGGGAAACTGTGCTGTGAACGTGTTTAAACTCTTGGAGCCGGTGATGAAGTGGGAGAGGATCCACGACTTAGGGGACAATATGTTGTACTTGAGTCTTCCGGTCGTCATTCGGGGATGTGGCTAAGCCCAAAATTATGGCCAACACAATTTGTTTTTCCGTATTTGACTCTAATGATAATCTCTTTTTTTACTCCCTCAAAACTCAAAAATACCATTCCTTTGACGGGCGTTACTCCTTTGATAATTTCAATAATTTGATTAGAAGGTTTCATGACGTCACTTGGATAACTCCTATACCTCCTCAACAACTTACAACAAATTCGGTATGGTATTCAGATAATAAAGATTATGATTTTGAAGAGGATCATGGGGAAACCAAATGAAGAATGAAGAAGAAGTTTGTTGATCAAGGAGATGTCAATTTAACTTGTTTCTGTTTAAATTTAGGTGCATGTAGTACGTTTAATTCTTCTATACTTTTTCATATAAGTTTCTATTTGTCAATTTATTTAAGTTTCAATTGGCTTCTTTTTTTTTTTTACTTTTTTAAACATGGTTGAAATCAATCTTATTGATAGCTTTGCTTGTTGGTGGCATCTTGTTTTCTTCTTAATGTTATACTCCAATAACTGTCCAATGGGTGAATATTTACCCTGAAAGGACCAAATAGCTAAATATTGTGCTATAAACTAAAATAATACAAGTACATGCTATATATTAAAATCTAAATTTCCTTTGTAATATTATGTTGAATTTTCAATTTTTATTTGCATGAATATTTATCAATTTTAATAAAAAAAAAAAGTTAAAATGAATATTGTGGAATATTCTTGTTAAAAGTAGATTTGATTTTTCTCATTGAGTACTTCATTAAAAAATACTCCGTAAGTGAAAAAATGAGAGAGAGGGAGAGAATAACAAGTAGGCATTTGAGGCAGCAGAGGAGAAAAAAAGATGAGATTAAAAGTATGGGTACCTTCTAAATTCAAGTAATCTGATTTCAATGGATTCACGTAGTGAAGAGTTTGCAGACTAGGGTGTGAATGAGGCCCTCATACTTGCAATTGGAGGCTCAAAAGTCTTGAAGCACAGATATATTTGAGGCAGCACTTAAATTCACTAAACCTGAAGGGAGTGGAACTAGATATTGATGCCTTTGTACAAATGATTATGGAATCAAAGAGGATCGGAGCTTATAATTTGGTGGTTAAAAAAAGTTGCTGCTACTTCAATCTCTCTGGTGGAGGAGGAACAATTCCATGTTAAAGAGAAGCTTGGAATGAAAAGTTTGTAGTCTTCATTCCATGTTCTGGTATCTGAGCAAAAGAGAAGCTTGGAATGAAAAGTTTCTCCTTGTCTTAAATAGTTATAAAGATGCTAGGCCGGGGCAGAAGGTATACAAACTGCACGCCGTCTTTCCATCTGTAAGAACACCATTCTGGTCTACGTTCACTCCTATGTACAGGCCCATATCATCAATATCAAGTACCTATATGTTTTGGCTTAAGATTCCTCAAGGTACTATATGCTCTTACCATCCGTTTCTACGAGTTCCCACAAGATGTACTGAAGCTACTTCAGTTAAGGTATCTTCAAATAATGGGTAGAAACTTACCAGATCCCCCTCCTGGCACTGTCTTAACAAACCTGATGGAACTTTTAGATGTGGGTGCTCACACTTGTACTGAGCGTGTTCTTGGAAGTATCCCTGATCTCGAGAAGTTAAGAGTTCAAATTGAGTTGATGCCTGGTTTTGCTGAGCCCCTGAGCTTCTGTGATGATATGTCCCATCTCGAAAGACTAAGGTCAGTCCAATTTGTCGTCGTGAATCCTGAACTCATGTTTGCTCCAGCTCCTTTATTTTCCTTTCCAAGTCTTCTTAGAAAGTTAACTCTGAGTGGCTTTGGATATCCCTGGGAAGACATGAGCAGCATTGCTGAATTGTCACATCTTGAAGCGCTTAAACTGAAAGTGGCAAGTAAAACAAGGGGAATTCAGGAGGCTTATATATCTTTCAATTGAAGACACTGACCTTGTGAAGTGGACAGGCGCCCTACCGTCGGGCCTTGAGAAATTAACCATTAAACACTGCTACAAATTACAAGAGATCTCTAATCTACAATCTGAATATTCATCTCTAAGAGAGATCCGGCTAGTGGATTGCAACCCTTCAGCTGTAACTTGTGCAAAGCAAATGGCACATATCAATTGTCGTGTCTACGTTGATTCTTCATTTTAAGTTGCATTTCCTTTATAAGTTGTGTTATGTAAAATAGAAAACATTTCCAATTAACATATTGAGGCACAATGCAGAAACTAAGACAAACAAGTTGCACGCAGGAGCACTTCATTACCCAACAACAATTTTCCAAATTTTTACCTTTTAAACTGTTAAAAATATTGCACGCAAATCGAGTTTGTATACTTCTTGTATTGCAATAGAGGAATCCGAGATAGAAATTTACAAGACCAATTTTCAAACATTAATCAAGGAAACTGGTAGTAATATATATATATACACTCCCAACCTGTTGTAAAAGCTATCAGCAGGTTTACTACACTAGACACTAAACTGCTACCTCTCAACTTCAAAATGACCACATCTCCACCAACAACAATCTCCATCCCTAATACGAATGTTTTCTACGTGATATCATTAAGAAAAAAAATAAAAAACCAACACCTTCGTGTGAAAAATACTAGCAAATTGCGAGGCAAACCGATCAAGACCAGACACAAATGTTACCGTTCTTGTCAGAAGTAGCTAAAGGTTTCCCAACATTACTCCACGAACTGCATAACACGGAAGAAGTGTGCTCCTTTAGAGTGCTTACAATTTTAGCATTTGAAACCGACCATATTTGTACGGACCCATCTACAGATCCAGCAGCTACATAACCATCATCGGGACTTATACAAGATCGGCTCCAATTAGACGACACTCTGCCACCATTCCCTCTCAATGATGCACAAATCTCAAGACTTCGCATATCAAACAAGTTATGCAAGTTGTCCCTCCCACTCGACAAAATCACATTCCCGTTTCTCGACAACGATAAAGACGTAACAGCATACGAATGTGCTGCAATTTCACTCAAAAGTTTCCCTGTCTGAATATCCCATATTCTTAGGTTCCCATCTACATGGCCCGAACAAATTGTCTGTCCATCCATGCTAAAACTGATTGCATTACAATTGCTGTGGGACAGAAGAGTGTTGACACAATAGCCTTTCTGAAGATCCCAAACTTTAATCGTACGATCATACGCAGCACTCACAACACTGCGATTGGACACCTTGCTAACATCTACAGCACACACTTTGTCCACATGGCCCGTAAGGGTATGCCGTACCCTACCCGAACTTACGTCCCATACATACAAATTGTTCGAACTACTAGCTGCAATAACGGATTTGTTATCGTGGGTAATGCAGATATCGAGAACTGTCCCTAGGCAACCGTAAAGAGTTCGAGTTAACGAGCCCGTGCTTGTGTCCCACATTTTAACGGCTTTGTCGTGTCCTCCGCTAACCAATCTACTAGAATTATACTCAAACAAAATAGATGAACAACCACCTTCATGAGCGGGGATTCTTTGTTTGCATGTAGAGGGGATGGTTGATTCAACGTAATATTCGGCACCTTCTTCACTTTGGCGGACCACACCATCAACTTGTTGATGGGCGAGAAGTTGTATTTGGTCTCCCTTCAGGCGGCCCAGCATATCTTCATAAATAGCATTGGCCTAAAGAAGCATATAATTATCAACAATAACCAATTCACTCTTACAAAGTGAAAAACAAGTAAAATGGCAAACAGGGTTTATACTTCAAAAACTATGACATTTGAGGAAAGGAATGAGCTTTTTATTAGTTGAAACTCTCTGAATAACCATGCTAGGTGAGTGAGGAGATGGACGATCCATTTCCAAATTTATAAGATCTAAAAACTTCTAAAGGTTTAGTTTTAGGGGGCAAGTAACTTTACCCAATTTTTATTTTGGCCCAAGCAAACTTACAGGACCAATTTAAAAAAAGTGGTGCGGTGACCGGCTGAGTTACACTGCGTAGCCGATCGTTGGATGAAAAATCCGAATATGATAAACTTATAGGACCAATTTCAAAAATTGGAAACGGCCTAGACCAAAAATAAATAAATATGGGTAAAGTTACTTGCTTAAAAAAAATATTACTCCCTCCGTCCCACAAAGATAGCCACATATTCCTTTTTTGGATGTCCCAAATTATAGCCACATTTCCTCTTTTACTTTAGTATTAAATGCTTTATTGTCAATTTTAACCCTAATTAATAAGAGTAATTAATGCTTAGCAGATTTTAGAGTATGAGATTTCAAGGGCAAAATTGACACATTAGTTAAACTTGACTGCATTTATTCATTTTTCTTAATCTGTGTGTAAAGTCAAATGTGGCTATTTTTGTGGGACGGAGGGAGTAGTATAATCTAAACTTCTAAGATGCTGCTTAAGGTAGATATAATCTATAAGATTGAGGTAGAATTCCTGAAGACTTTATTTCTTGTATCAATGGAAGTATTTTTATTATATCATGCTGCTTAACTGCCATCAAACGTGATAGACCAAAATGCCAGATAGTTCAATCAAGCATCCAATTTTCACATTGGCACAAATTGGGTCTTTTATAAGATGCAGATGAAATACTCTTCACACAACATTCCAGCTGAATCATATTACACATAAGAGAAAGAATACGGCATTTTTAAAGCATATACTATTATTAAAATACCTCATTCAGGCGCTCAGCATCTTTCATTTTCTCAAGCATCCAACGATCAATTAGCATCTTATTTTCTGCCTCTGCATTTTCAGCTCTAAGAGTGGCTGCTTCAAGTTGTCCTTTAACTTCCTGGTGCTCACTAATCAACAGTTCTAGAGCCTTAGTCTTTTCTTCCAAAGCCGCAGCTAAACCAGAGCATTCTTCCCTACAAATTAGTAAGAGTAACGTTGGTTATTTTTTTACTTTTGGCTGATTTTTATAACTTCTCATGACTACAAATCCCTACAGTTTATATCTACATGAAGGTGGTTTTAATGCTAAAGAAGAGAGGAAGAGTAGACAGGCATTAAATTAAAAACCTTGCTTGACTAAGCTCATTTTGCAACTCAGATATCAGAGATTCTTTCTCTTGTGCTAAAGCTTTTGAAGTTCTAGATTCAGCCACTTCCACTACAAGTTGTTCGGATAATCGAGATTGAGCTTTGTAGCATTGCTGGAGCTCCTCTTCAAGACTTTCAGCTTTTTCTTTCCACTCTGAGCCCTTTAACACACAGCATTATTATACTTAGGACAAAGAACATAAACGAGGAAATAATTACGTAGATCGTCATTAATCTATGAAGTCATACCAGGTGTCAAATATACGCCAACTAGCATATTGCATAACTAGCAAAAACTAATTGGTTGTTGCAGTATGTTTTCCATTCATATATAGTGTATTTTGTTTCATATCTTAGTTATCAGGTAGTAACGGCTACCCAAGTTACAGTTTTTTTCCATACATTCATTCCCTAAACTCAATAGACTAGCTAGCTGAGAGCTTAACAATATCAACATTATCATATTCAATAAAAAAAAAAAAAACCACTGTAGAAATAACTTTAATCTTTATATACAGAAAAGTAAGCCAAGGCTACAATAACTCAACCACTGATGAAATTTCGATTACGAATATTAGAATTAGAAGCAGAAATTCCTGCTCAAGTAACCTGAGACATAATAGGGCGAGAGAGAGCGATGATAGCAGGTGAATGCGCCCCCTCTTCCAGTAAATGCCGCTTTCTCAGAGCTTTTAAAGCGTGTTTTATTGCTTCCATTGCTCTATCTTCTTGCGCCCTGAAAAAAAATTCAACGCAAGGATGAAAAACAAAACGAGAAGAACAGTAAATCCGAAGAACAAGAAGATTAAATCCAGGAAGAATCAGAAAAGTTAAATATGTGAATATTTTAAGATTAAAAGACACGATAATTCGATTAGATTACATTGAGGAAATAAGATTCTAGGGTTTGGTCCAGGGGATTGAGAGATTGAATTTGGGGTTTTTGATTGCGATGAAGGGGGTTGAAAAGGATTTAATAAGCTAGTGAGTTGTGAAACAGAATTTGAACGAAATTTGTTAAACCGTCCTCCGCAAGCTTTTCTCTGGGTAAGAGCTACGGGTCGGGTAGACGGAAGTTTTGAGCTCATGGATCTCGTCTATTCATTTTAATTTTTAAAGAGTTTCTACTTATTTTATTCCACTTAATATATACTTTGATCATGTTTCATAGCTCAAACTGATTAGGTGAGATAAAGATTAGAAAGATAATTAATTTTTATAGATTTTAAAACATAATTTATCCTTAATTTTAACTATTAAATAATTTATAAGATTTAAGATAAAGTTAATCTATCTTTAATTTTAGCTATTAAACATTATCAATACTTTATATATTTATGATAATGTTTCATAATTCCCTTTTTTTTTTTATAAGAGAAATATTTTAAAAGCTCAAGGGGAACAAAAACAGTGAATATCTATCGAAATTTTCTCGTTCAGGATTTTTTTTGTTCACATTTCCCAATCCTAAATATTGGAAAATACATTTTTTTTTTTAAATGGTTTGAATTTTGATTTTTGTCTTCTAAATTTGTCTATTTGAAATTAGTCTTTTAAAATTAATTCCTTATGTTTAAGTATGCATTATTAAATAAAAGACAATCAAAATAAGTCATTAATTATGCATTATTAAATAAAAGACAATCAAAATAAGTCATTAATTAAAGAGCGGAAAAAATACTACAGTAATATTTTGTATATTAAATAGTGATAATTAAAAATAGAGAATTCACAATAACAAAAGTTTTTGACTTTCAAAATATGCATGACATAATAAACCTGTTAAATCTTTACACAGGCATCGCATGTTTTCCACAATGATAATCAAGAGACAGTTTTCCAAACAGCAATGATTAATATGGAACTAATTACCCTTTCCCAGTTTCCTTACACAACTGTCAGAGGAGTACACACCCATGGGCCCATCACCATAATTTATGAACTTTGCACTTCACATTTGTACAAATTAAGATTCGTGTTACTATTTAGAAGGAAGCACTTCTGAATTGTACTATTCTGTAATTGTTAAGCCTAATGATGATCAGATTCAGAGTACAAAATCATGCACTTCATAATATGAAGTTCACAGCTAGCAATCACATGAAATTGTACAAGTATGTGTGTGTGTATATATTTATTCGTATTAAAACTTTTATCTACCTTTAACTCGATGACAAAATGCATGCAAGAATTACATAGAAGAAAATGTTAAAAAGTTAGAAAAAATAAAGGGGTAAGGGAGAGGAGCATGTTTCCAACAATGATAAATCGAGACATTTTCCAAAGAGCAATGATTTATATGGAACTATACCCCCCACATTTCATTATCTTCACAACAAAGGAAAAACAAAAAAAGTGTCAACTCAGAAATTCAATTAACAAGTTACACACCCCATTACCATAACTTAAACCCAATCTTGTTTTCCTATTTCCTTTCTTCATCTTACCCGATTCACGAGGCCCGTATCCTATCCAGCCAATCCATGCTCTTCCGGCCTTTCTCCAGCTGAACATCGATACTCCTCCTAGACTTCTCGTGGTACTCAACGCTCCTTCTAGATCTTTCCAGTTGATCAAAAGACACTTTCAACTTAGGCAGCTTCTCATCATTGTGAAATTTGTATTCTAACGGTTTTAACTTCTCCGGCCTATCAATGCTCCGCCTAGGTTTCTCTCTCCTGTCCATGCTCTTTCTTGGAGCCTCAATACAGTCGGTACTCTTCCTTGAATGCTCCGGCCGGTCTATACTTCTCCTCGACGTGTGTCTTTGGGACAGGGGTTTTTCTACAGTAGAAACAAATTTTTTCAGATGTTTAATATACTCTGGATATAACTCCAAGTCACAGTGGTTCCCCCCTTTGATCCACAACGGTTCGTACTTCTCTTTGCATAGTTCGTAAAGCTGTTTCCCGTGAGACCAGTCGACAACGTCATCACAAGTTCCCTGCATAAAGCAATGGAATGCAGAGTTTTACTCAGAACTTTCAAAATACGAATTAGACCTTGATGCCCGTCACATATTAAAATTTCGGGGAAATAGTTTATTTAGTCCTTTAAGTTATCCCTATTTTGGTTTCAGTCTGGTCGACTTTCACAAATTGAAAATAGTCCCGTAACTTTCGATTTTTGACATTTTGGTCCGGTCACCGGCTGTAGGAGGTGAAACAGCCGGTTGACCAATCAGACTTTGCCACGTGGACAAATAAGACTCTGCCATGTCAGCGTCAACCGGCTGTTTCACCTCTTACAGCCGACCACCAAACAGAAATGCCGAAAAATTGAAAGTTATAGGACTATTTTCAATTTGTGAAAATCAATAGGACTCAAATCAAAATAAGGGTAACTTACAGCAGGATAAGAAAAAAAACTATTCTCCCTATAATTTCAGCAGTAAAATGATGGAATTGATTGACTAGAAGTGATGAGGATGCAGCTACAAATTACTCTATAATTTTGGTTTTCGGCAATTCAGTGGCACATAATCGATTTGAATCCAATTATATGATAGTCTTATGTAAACTAATCCAAAATCACAAAATTCTAACCATATTTAATATAGCAATCTCAACGTTTATTGTAAATTTTGAATTAATGTTGAAAATTGTTTTAAGAACCAATTAAGTATTCTCTGTTTAGAGACTATATTTTTGGCTGAGATGAATAAAGACCTTATTTAATAGCCCAAAGCACCATGAGAGAACACTTAATATTCTATATAGCTAGGATACTAAAATACATAACTATGTTCACTTACATGTATAACTAGAACAAGGCACTTCACCGAGGAGATTTTGTCAATGTTCTGCAAATATAACAAAAACAATCGTGTTAAATATGTTGATATCAGAAATATGATTAAATAGAGTAGTACATTCTTGGAACCAGACAATTTTACCTTATAGATGTCAAACCAATAAGTGCGCTTCACTGGATACATAACTCTTAAGCCTGATGAAATAGGACTGTGCAAAATAACAGCTCTTAGTCGAGGCAAACGAGATGCAAGATCTACTGTGGGCCCACTACCAACAGATTGACCGTATAGGATGATGTCTTCTTGCTTAGCTCCATAGCTCTCTTCAAGACACTTATATGCAGCTTCAATATCTGAATAAGTATTATGCTCACTTGGCTACAACACCCAACACGAACAACATACTAACTTTAACAGGTTGCAATAATTTACTGAATAATGAGAAGAAAATAATCATGTAAATATAAGCAATAAGCTGATACCTTTCCAGTTGATTGCCCATAACCTGAGTAGTCATACCTGAAGACATAATGTCATAAAACATATTAGAATCTGTTATCTGATTGATCAGGATGACATTGAAGTTCTAAAATATGAAAACTTCGGAAATCTCTTTGATAAAGTACGCATCGACTTGGAAAACGAAGTTAAGTTAGCATTAACATTTTTTTGCAAGAGTGCGCACTTTAAATCCTAATAAAGTGAAATGTTTCCCTCGTACATCACTTAGAAGTTACATTAGAAGAATTACATCTTAATTAGATACTAGACTTTTAACACGTCCAACTAAATGGTAGTCAA
Organism: Galeopsis tetrahit; assembly: GCA_963675135.1. Classification (NCBI taxonomy): domain Eukaryota; kingdom Viridiplantae; phylum Streptophyta; class Magnoliopsida; order Lamiales; family Lamiaceae; genus Galeopsis; species Galeopsis tetrahit. The sequence goes on from OY776119.1 coordinate 94,994,037, forward strand.
ATTGGAAGAAGAAGTAAAATATCATTTCTTGCAGTTCTTGTAGAGGTCAATGTTTAACCACATAATAAACTTCTTTAAAATACATTGTGACATATTGATTTAGTCATGCTCATCCACCCTCATTGTCAACTCTCTCCCTCTCTCTCACAAAAGTCCAAATACATGTTGCAAAGAAAAGTAAGAGCAAGCAAAATAAAGGCTCCATCAAACAAATGAGAAGGTCGAAACCATCGGTACTTTACCGTGAAGAACTCATTAGCAAAATTACAGATACAGATACTTAAGTGAAAACTTACAACAATCAATGATCTCCACAGTGCCTATCACAGACTAAATGATGAGTATCATCAATCACTTCCCAAAATTTTCAAGCAAAAAACTTTCCAACCACTTTTCAAGAGTCAGCACTTATTACCCTCACAAGCTAACCTCAACATCCAAATGACAAAATCAAAATAAAATCAGCACAATCCAATCTTGTCCTCCCAGGAACCATCCTATATGAAGTACTCAAAAAGATTGAACCTCTTTTTTGCAAAATTAATCCAAATTGCCACATCAAAATTACCCCCAAAAGGCACAGATAAAAACAAATAGCCAAGCTGATCCAACTAAGCTAACAAGTCACACGCATAAACGTACAATAATGCATAAAATAAGAAGCTTCCCTTATCTAATTTTTTAAGGAGGGGTAGGAGAAGAAACCAAAATCAAATTTTATAATTTCACAAATATATTCTAGCCTGGATAAAATACAATAAAATAGTCAACTTTCACCAAAAATAGTTGCTCCCTGCTCATAGAACAAGTAATAAAAATTCCCCTCAAATAACATAAAAAACAGACACACCGATTTCCAAATACCTAATTCATAAAAAAAATCAGGATTCCAACATACAACACGCTTTAAAAAAAGGCTGGAAAAAATTACCCCAATAGATTAACTTTAAGATGAATGCTGAGCTCGATAAAGAGCTCATACATCTGGCCAACATCCGCCGCGTTGCCGTGCGAGTAAAGCAACGTGGAAGTAGCCATGGGGTATCGCACGTACAGGGCCACGATTTCCGTGCCCCGTCGCGTCGGGAGCTTCAATACGTCGACGTTTTCGCGGTGTGGGAACGGGTGAAGCAGCAGCAGCCCTGTCGACTCACTAGTAATCACCTTGTAACTCGGCGGCGTAGGAGGAAAAAACGCCAGCTTTGCCGCCATTGATGACGTCACCCCTCCCATCTCTCCCTCCCCTACCTATGCCTCGCTGTCAGAGCCCTGTAACTGTATCCAACTGCTGCAAATTTTGTGAAGGGAGAGAGAATTGTATAAAAACTGAACGAAACAGTAGAGAGAGAAAACAGAGGAAGAGAGAGAGAGAGGGGGGAAAAGGAGATTGAGGAGAAGAGAGTGATTATGAATTATGATACTATGACCAGGCTGTGATATTTACTATTCATCAAAGCGTGGCCACATATACTTTTTAATTACTTCCTTTTTCTTTTTTTCTTTTTTTCCTTTTTTTTTTTGGTATTAAAATATGTTTAGAAGTTCCTATATGTGCTATTTTTGGCTTTTCTTTATTTTCTTCTTTTCATAAGGGGAAATAAAGTTATTTGGCTACTTTAATCTTTTAAGACGAATCTTGAGTGAGTTTAAATACTAAAAAAATCTTACATTTAAAAAAAAAATCTATGAACAATAAGTGTATTTTATTTTGAGATTTAGTAATTTAGTAGGTTGAATTTTATTGAGATAATTGTATTGACATGTGCATACTGCAGCGTAGGATTATACAGTACTCCCTCGTATTTTTATATAAGATGTTTTAAACTTTTTTTCTTGTTCATAAATATAAGATGTGTTAGATTTTTTACTATGTTTATTTCAAATTATGTCCTCCCTTAACTTTGGAAAGAATTGAAATTTAATGTGTATTATGGAATGAAATTAATGTAATGTAATTAAAAACATTCTTTATTATCTAAGGGTATATTTATCAAAACATACCATTTCTTAATTCTAATAAATTTCTCTAAAACATCTTATAAAAAAAGGGTTGGTCTGTTATGGACTCGAGTGCATGCTATGCACCCTAGTCCATGTGCACTTTTCAGTTTACTAACTTACACTTTTTAGTAAATGAGTAATAAATGAAACGTGCAACACCATTACCAAAAAGTGTAAGTCAGTAAACTGAAAAGTGCACATTGACTAGGGTGCACAGCATGCACTCGAGTGCATACTAGACCTTACCATAAAAAAAACCAGAGGGAGTATATATTACCCCATCCATTCCACAAAAATAGCTACATATTCTTTTTTTTATGACTCAAATAATTAGCTACATTTCCTCTTTTACTTTAATATTAAATGTTTTATTGTCAATTTTAACCATAATTAATAAGAGTAATTAAGGTTTAGCAGATTTTGGAAAAAAACTTAGCCATTTTGGAGAATGTGATTCCAAAGACAAAATTAACACATTAACTAAATTTGACTACATTTATTGATTTTTCTTAATGTGTATATAAAGTCAAATGTAGCTATCTTTGTAGGACGGAGTGAGTATTATAAATTGCATGTGTAATAATTATATAATTTGATGTCAGGTAGAAAAGGTAATAAATTTATGTATTCAATTGAGTGCATATTGTTGTAACAAATTTGAATATGTTGACTTGAATAAGGTTTAATAACCGATTACAAGCATAATTATTTTTATATATAAGGGTTTACGTAAGTATTATGGTGTTTTTGACTGAAGAACGAGAGTTAAGGTTTTTAGAGAGAGTTGAAAGAGTGTACTACAATTACATATTTGCTTATAATATGAGATTGTCTCCGTTGATTGTAGCCCTAATTTGCTTATAAACTCCATTTTTAAGTGATTTGAATAACTTAATTTTCAAAATAAATTTTTGACCCATCACATTATAATCAAGTTAAAAATACGGTTCAATTGCATTATACAAATTTAAAGGTGTAATTTAAATTACATGATAAGATAGTATTGGATAATAAATAAACATTTTTAAATTTTAATAAATTGTAACTTAAAAAAAAAGTATTGCATCTCACTTGATGGATCTTGCAAACCCAATCACGTACATCCTGACTTTTAAGAATTTAATAGTTAAGAAAATATGAAGTTTTATATTGTAATTTTATGTGTAAATTAATTAATCTCGAGTATAAAATATGCATCTTCATCTAATAAATATTTATATCTATTTTTTCAAAAGTTACAATTTGTTAAAAAAAAAATAGAGATATAAAAAGGACTTGAAAATAAACCTCGATCAGATATTTATATTCTACCTTGATCTTCTCAAAATCTCATGGTTTGTTGTGCTTAAATTGGGATTCACTAATCCATCATGATAGCCCCAAAAATAAATATTATTTTTATTAGGGGAAAATAAAGTATTAATTATTACACTTTTACACCACAAGGATGGGTTATACTATGGTCAAAATTACTATAGAATATTTCACGATTAATGAGCTGGTAACCAATTATGGGGATTTACAAAAATGAATGTGGCTTCACATGTTTGTCATCTTAGAATATTTGCTCTTGTTTCTATCAAATTACTAAATTGTGCATATAATAAATTCTCTAATCTCAATGAATATATGTTGCACATAAATAAACCATGCATATAGTTTTAGGACCCCACAAAGTGACCCTAATGATTCTTACATGGCCACCCCTCATTACCATTTTATTATATATATTCTTTTTATAGCATCTAACTTTTTCTTAAACACCATTAGATTAGGCAAAAATTTGTAAGATGGGTAAAGTTAGGTCCAAACTTTTTAAAATTTAATTTACTCCACATATAGTTAGTGCATACTCCTCCATCTCAAAAGGCTTTGTCCATACATAGCGCAAAGCTCGCAAATAATTTATATGGGGTCATGTCCATACAGAGCGCAAAGCTCTGACTTTAAACGGGATCCCGCAAGTGCACTCACAGAGCGCAAAGCTCGGCTTTAAACGGGACTCCCGCAAGTGCGTCCACAGAGCGCAAAGCTCTGACTTTAAACGGGACCCCGCAAGTGGGCGGTGGGATTGGTCCCCCGAGATTAGTCGGTCCAAGACGGGACCCCCGCAAGTGGGCGGTAGGCGGTGGGATTGGTCCCCCGGGATTAGTCGGTTCAAGACCGGATACCCGAGACTTCAAAAAAAAAAATTAAAAATTTGATTGGATTGTGTGTAGATAAAATAGTAATGACATTTTGTGTAAATTTATTAGGAGGATTGATTTTATTATTTTTTTTCTTTTTTTTAGGACATTAAAATATAAGTTGGGTGAGTATTATATTTAGTGATGAATGCCTAGTTAGTGCTGCTTTTTCATTAATTTGTAGTGTTTGATTCAACTTTATGAGGTTTAAAATACAATTCCCCTCGCTCTTAATCATACCCGAAAAGAAAAAATATATACGGAGTATATGTTAGTTGTTGTATTTTTAATTATTTTATATATATGAAGAGACCTTAAAATTAATTAACCTTAAAATTGACCCAAATTTTGTATGTAATGTTTAGCTAATACTCCATTTAATTAGATGACAAATATCCCCTGAATCAATGCCTTTTTAAATTAGTGAAACTTAAAGATTGGACAATAACCCCCTTTTTTGGGGTGCCAACTCCACATGTATGTATGTATATATATTGCCAAAAGAACTTTTTTTTTTAAGAAATAATCTTTTTAAAAATAATCAATATAAACTTTAAAAAAAAAAACGCATAAGAAATTAAGGTGGGGGAATGTGCTGGTGAAAATAATACACGTACTCTTTACTCTAAAAAATGAAGAAATGGTGAAATTAATTAATTATAGATTAATTGAGTTGGGATTAGAGGGATGTTGGAAGCTTCGGATGTTGTAATAATAAAATAGGAGTATCTGAGTTGGGGATTGTAAGAAAATGAGCTGTTTTAGCTGTCTAAATTGTGTGTGCGCTCATCCCAAAGTTGCTTAGTTTAATTTCCACTTAATTATAAAATTGATCATTTGGATCGAGTAGCATACTTTTCTACTTAAAAATCCATTTGGTGTTAAGATTTCATATTGCCTTAAGTTGTAGTAATCCCTCCGTTTCATCATGTATATTGCTCCTTATATTTTTGGTATATAATTAAGAGAAATATTTTTTTTATAAATTTACCATTTATTATTATTAAAGATGGAAAAAATGAGTAATAATCTGCTTCAATTATCAAGATGAGAGATAAAAAAAATAATTAGATGAAAAGTTATAGAATTTACATAGGGGGAAGAAGTGTAGTAAAAATAGGTAATGTGACTTTTTAAACAAGATTTAAAACAAAAAAAGACAATTTTTTAAAAATGTATGGAGTATGTATTTACCATTAATTAATGAATAATTCTTTTACAATATCTCATGATTTTAGTTTACCAATTCTCACATCTAAGACTATAACTTCTAAAATAAAAAAGTAATGTAAAATTGGAAGAAATTATATACTAAAACTTCATTTAAATATGTTCAAGTATATGATGTTAAAATATCATTTACTAGATAATCTCCCGCGTATTACGCGGAGTGTTCATAAAATCAATATTCATAGTATATACTTTATACTTCCCCAATTTACAAAATCTGGTCTCATTTGTCTTATTTGTTCGTCCATAAAATCTAGTCTCATACATTTTATAGTAAAGATCAATTTATCATCACCACCATTTAATTACGCAAATTGTAATTTAATTTTATTTACAAACAATTATTTACTTATAATTAATTAGTACTGTGATAGTCCAATTTACCATTTAAAAAAATAAATAAATATGCAATTCATTGTAATATTGGCACATATGATGAATAAGGAGATGACACATAAGTAAAATGAATGAGGAGATGACACATAAGTCAAATGAATGAGGAGATGACATCTAAGCAATTTAAATACAGAGGGATTTATGAATGAATGGAGTAGTTTGTTTAAAATTATAGTTTACTTACTTTTATTTCAACATTTTCCCCCTAAAATACTCCTTTTTTTTTTTTTTTTGAATGTAAATATGGTACGTTTATTGCTTCGAGTATAAAGGGTACTCAACACCCATTACACTAAGATAGACTACTAGTTAAAAATACATGACCAAGGGGCTTGTTCCCAATCGTAAAATGTTTGTCCCGTAACGCCTTGTTTGTGTGCTTTAAGCCACTTCCACGAGCTAAATTTAATTGAGTCCGATAACTCCTCCGAGGACGTTGTACTATTATTAAATATCAGTTCGTTACGATTTCTCCACAGCCTACACACCGTGCATTGCCATATCAGTCCGATGATCTTCTTATTAAGATTGTTCTTTCCCCTACTGCAAAATTCATTGTAATGATCGCCGGCCGTGATGGAGTAAAGAATAGGGCATTCCAGCCAGCTAAGAATGTTGCTCCAAACCTAGGGGTGTAAACGAGCCGAGTAGTGCTGAGCTCGAAACTCGACTCGATTATTATACTCGAGCTCGAAACTCGACTCGAACTCGATCGAGCCTAAAATTTTAAGCTCGAACTCAGCTCGACAAGAAACTCGATAAGCTCGAGCTCGACTCGACTCAGTTATCTATATAATTTTATAAATTATATGTAAAACAAAAAAAATTCAAAATTTTTGTCCAAACTTTCCATGTCAAATAAAAAAAAAAAATAACAACTCAAAGTCAGTGATAAACAATGTCTTCAACAAATTAAAAAAAAAAAAAAACAATGTTTTCAACATTCATTACATCAAAACAACTAAATAAACTATGTTAAATGTTCTTGCTGGAGTCCAATCAAGAAAATAAGAGAAATTAATTAATCATAAACTTCATAAACTTGAGCACATTCCTCCAACGGATTTAATCCTATTCCAGATTTTGAGAAGCCTAAGCATATTCCTCCAACAAATTGAGTGAACCTGTTCCATTGTTTAATAATAAAAATATGATTACTGTACAATAAATAATAAACTTCAATCACAAAAGAAGACAAGCAAAATATTCACCTAAAAGCAATAACGATCATCTTCAATAATTTAACCAATTAATCAAGCTGGAACAGGCAAGGTTATCTCCAAAGACTTCTTCTCATTCTACAAAGATAGAATAAAATAAACAATATTTAGTATTGTTAAAATAATAAACAATAATAAAGAAAGGTAGCAATAAACATATTTACTTTGTTCTTTCTTTTCAAACCATGAAGACTACGACACCAATCACTTCCATAAATTAAAACTTGAACGGTATCGAAAGTCAATGATGCACAATAAGTATCAATAACTCTACTCCCCGCACTAAAAGTAGCTTCCGAAGCCACTGTCGATACAGGAATATCTAGTATATCTCGAGCCATTTTGGACAAAATTAGATACTTTAAATTGTTCGCCTTCCACCATTCTAAAGCATCAAATGGGGTTGAATCTCCTTCATAAACTAAGCAACCTTCTTCTAAATATGCATCTAATTCAGACTTATGTGGTTCAATGGTTTGATTTGATTTCACATACTTAGTAAATTCTGACCAACCCGAATCTGAAGTTTGAATATTTTGAGGGTTAAAGCCTCTTCCATCACGTTCTTGATTTTGAACATCATTACCAAATTGCGTTTTAGCAACATATTCAGCATATAACTCGTACAAAGCTTTCTTAACATTGGAGATATTTTGTTCACCTTCATCATTTGGATACATTTTTTGGAAGGATTAGTCAATAGCCACCATTTTACACCTGGGATCCAAAATGGCACCTAAAGCCATCACCAAGTTACACTCACCCCCAATACTTATCAAATTTCGCTTTCATAGCCCCAACCATTTCATGAATAAATGCATCTTCATCTTGATAGATTTTATCCAACAAAACTTTGATTCGACATATTTCATTGAGAAACAAATTCGAAGTTGGATACTCACTCCCAGAAATGATATGAGTGACTGAATTGAACACTCTTAAAATGGGAATTAGTTTTTCTACCTTCATCCAATCTTCATTGCTTGGACAGTTTTGATAACGTGGCTCTCGCTCCTTATACCTCGGGAACACCTCTTTGAACAAGACTGCAGTAGACAACATCTCGTATGTAGAATTCCACCTTGTCTTGCATTCAAGAATAAGGTTCCTAAGAGGTAACTGCAATTGTTGCACAATTTCTGAAAACAACATCAACCTTCCTTCATTGTAGTTAATGAAAGCCACACTGTCATGTATTTGCCCAACAATATTTTCAATTTTTGATAGTCCATCTTGAACCATAAGGTTCAAAATGTGGGCACAACACCGCATATGAAACAACTTCCCTCCACAAAGTAGCTTCTTGTTTCTTGAATAAGTTTCTCTTAAACATCTGATTACCGAATCATTATTTGAAGCATTATCCACCGAAAGTGTATACACCTTATTCTCAATCCCCCACTCCTTTGTGCACTTATAAATACTATCAACTATTTCAACACCACGATGAGGGGGAGGTAGATGAACAAAACTAAGCACCCGCTTTTGCAATTTCCAATTAGAGTCAATAAAGTGTCCTGTTAGAACCATGTACTCTAAGTTTTGGTTGGAAGACCTCCACATATCCGTTGTCAAACTGATTTTATCTATGCCTTTCAGAAGAGACTTCAATTTCTTCTTCTCGATTTCATACACTTGCTCACAATCCTTCTTAATTGTGTTTCGTGAAACTTTTTCCCACATGGGCATGCCACGCCTTTGCATCATATTAAAACCTTCTTCCTCCAAAATTGTAAAGGGATGTTCATGCATTAGAATCCAATGTGCCATTGACTCTCTCATTTTTGCCATATCAAACTTGTCATCCGTCAGTGCGGGTGTTACTACTTGTCGATCATCCTCATTTGCTACTTCACTTGATTGAAAATTAATCATTCTTTGTTGCTTCTGATAAATGATTCGTTTAACACATTTTGACAAATGTCTTGAGAGATGGGTAGTACTCTTATTTTTCAGCATTGAGAGTTTGGAGTTGCAATGAGTACACATTGCTTTTATACCATCCGGACAATCAACTTCTCTAAACTCCAACCAAACTTTAGAAGTATTTTGTCTTTTTTTCACTTGAAATTGAGACTCGTCTTCTGCAGTATCAAGAGTGTCACCCTCAGCTCTAGTAGGAGCATCGCCATTTGAATTTACAGTGTTATAAGGCGATTGATTATTAGGTGTAGGAGATTCACCATTGTAGGTCCCTAAGTTGAGTTAATATCGAGGGAAGCTAAAGAAAATGTCTAGAGGGGGGTGAATAGACTTTTCTAAAATCTTTCGATATATCAGAATTACAATATGCGGAATACGAAATTAACAATGAGCCCAATTAAAGATTATACTCAACTTAATTCGAGAACTCTGTTTTATGTATACTCAACTAGTCTAGTTCAGTTATGTAATTCAATTAACTAAACAATTAATCAATTAAACAACAAACAAAACAGTATAGTAAATCAAACACGAGATTTATAGTGGTTCGACAACTTGTCTACATCCACTCTCACAAACCCAGTTGTGAAATTCTTATTAACTCTTCCAATGGAGTAATATGTTCTTGTAGCTTTAAGTCCCAAGAAATAAGACTTAGATCTTCTCGATTATATCTCCAGATATATCTTCGATCTTACTAGCTATTTTACAAGTAACTAGCAACTTGAAACAATAAACGAAAATAAAACTTATCTTCGTTCAGTAGTAGCCTTCTGATCTTCACTTGACTTGTGTAGCTTCACTTTCTGAACTTCAATCTCTGAGAGAAACTTCTTCACTTGAACCTTCAATAATGCTTGTAGTATCAATATTTCAGTAGTCGTATCAGTATCTCAGTAGTCTTTAATGAATCAATACCATGAGATATTTATAGATTCTAGAAATCAAGAACTCAGTTAGTTGTAACCAACTTTTCTTGAAAACTAACTTCTAACTGAAATTTCTTCTTTCACGCGTTTCTTCAGTTAATTAGTTATTCCTTAACTAATTCTTCAGTCTTTATCTTCAATACGCGTTTCTGTAACTAACTTCAAGTTAACTTGTCTTGTTGAGTCGCACATGTCTTGTCCTTCAGTAGTAGACTGTGTCTTCTACTTGTCTTGTGCAGTAGACTTCTTCAGATTACAACATAGAACTAATCTAGTCCTATCAACTAATCTTAACAAGACTATTACATTACTTTAAGCTTTTTGTTATAAAGCTTAGTCAACTTATAAAACTATACAAAAAAAATCTATCTATTACATTCAAAAACATGAGCTCTATACAACAATCATTCATAGCTCAATAACAATCTAACATATACAAATAACAAATATGAAGTACTTATAAATCGTACTTATCTTTCAATAATACTTGTCTTTGTGAAATAGTACTTGTCTTCTGAATTCTACTGATCTGTACAAGACGACTTCAACTTAACTAGACTAGATCAGTCAATACTTAGAAAATATTCAAGTCTTCTTTTGGCTTATCAAAACTTTATCTTTTATCTTTTATTCATCATTTAGGACTTGCTCTAGGATTCATATCCCAACAATTTCCCCCTTTTTGATGAAGCCAAAACTACTTGAATCTTTTCACAATAGTAAACTAGTTAAGTAGTTATCTTGTCTTTTAACATCAAAATAGTACTTATCTTTTCATTCATTCAAAAATATGATCAGTAGAGATTACAAATACTTAATCAAAATAAAACTAAGTAATCAGAAAAAAAACTAATCTGAAAGAGTACCTTCTCCTGAGTTTGGAACACAGAATGCATCAAGGAGTCTCCTGTGAATAATAATGATATGGTCTTCATCTTCAATCTTCTCTTTATCAAGTAGCTCTTCTTCAAATTTCTTGATCTGGTTAAGATCAACTCTTTTTCCTGAGCTTGTCATAGGAGTCTTCCATCTTGGAAATGTCGGTACTAAGATGTTGAAATTTGCAGCAGCAGATATTCTCATAATCAAATTCCAAAGCAATTTGTTTTGTCCTTCCATGAATTTGTCAAACATGGCATACAACTCGTCTGGACTTTCAGTCTCACCATACTTTCGAATAATCCAGTGATCCAGTTCCCATTGCCTCTTTACTTTGAGCCATTCTTGACGATGCTCTTTGTCAATGAAATAATCAATGAACTGGTCTTCCACTTCTTCTTCATCTGCCTTCAGCTTCTGCAAATTCTCAATATGTTTCTCAATTTTCTTCTTGCTAGCATAATGACTTTCATCATTAGGATCAGCAATCTTTTGCTTCTTCTCAACTGCAGCAACTTCTTCAGTTTCTTCAAACACTATCTTCCTTTTAGACCGTCTGGTCTGAATCTCAGCTTCTGGAGATACAACATTCTTGCCCTTCTCCAATCTTTTGAGTTCATCAGCTTCAGCTTGCTCCAGCTCTGCAGTTTTAACTAGCCTCCTTTTAGGCCTCCTTAGCTCTTGCATAGCAGTAGCAGCATCCTTCTCTTCGGGTTCAGCACTCAGCTTATCTAAGCTGACTTGCCCTTCTTTACTTACCTCTTCCCCCTTTTTGGCTTCATCATGGGCCTTAAGAGTGAAAAAGCTTGTAAAGCGAGTCATTTCTTCCTTTACGACTTCCTTCATTGCTTCAGCAGCCAGCTCTATCTGCTTTTGATGAGTTTGATCCCGACTTATCTTATCTAGACGATCAGCAGTAGACTCAAGCTTCTTTGAGTTAATGGTCAACTCGTCTTTGAAATGAGTAGCAGTCTGTCGGAGAAGAGTGTTTTGCTTTGTTAAATCAGATAGAACAGCTTGAGAACGCACCAACTGATCTTGTGCTTCTCGCCTTTGCTCATCAGCAATCTCAATTTTCACCCTGTAGAGTCTTTCCATTTTACCCGACTCTTCAGCTAACGATCTAGCAAAATAGATAGATCTCTTCTCAGAAGTATCCACTTGATTCTGGATAAACCTTTCAACTTCCGCATATAACTCTACTCTGAAAGTTGAGTCCATCTTGTTGACTTCTCCAACAATCAATTCTCTTGAGCTGTCTACAAGTGATTGATTCTGTTCTACCAAAACATCTTTTACTTTCGAGTTCAAGAACTCTTCTATCGCAGAATGAACAACTTCTTTCAAGTCTGTCTTTAGCTCGTCAAGATAGCCTATAGGAAAACCTTGAGACGACTGAGCTTCACCAACCACATCGTCTTGAACTTTTTCCACAAGTTCCTCTTCATCAAACATAACTGCATCCATGAATTCATCATCCTCTTTTCCAAAGTCAAAAGAATCAACCTCTTCTGAACTGTCAGCCTCATCTTCAGAAGGTTCTGAGGTTTGAACAGCAATATGAACAAGTTCTGCCTTCTCTTCTTCTACTAGCTCAGTCTGAGTTCCAATATCAGACGAGAACTCTTCAACCAAAATTCCATCAGGAATGTTCAATAGCCTCTTCACAAGATCAACTAAGGCTCTTGGCGGGAATAATTCAGAATGATCTTTAACACCACTATTTTCTTTCTGTTCCATCTCCCAATCCATAAAATTGGAGATTCCACCCATGCCTTGAATTACTTCAAAAAGATCGTCGGTTGAAGATTTCTTCAGTGCAAACCAGGTGCATATCCTAAGAAGAATCTCAAACTGCTCTGACTCATAGTCCACTTCGAGAGTTGAGAGCGTCCTCTTCAAATTTCTGGTCATTCGAGATCGAATACGCTTCTCCCTCAAACACATAGGATAGTAAACCAGGGAATTAAATCTAACATCAGACGGGGTCTGAGCAGGTGGGGTCCCTGTCTCAGTTGTTGCAGTGGCAACTGGCATCTTGTCTGACGTAGATGGGTGAGGGGTTTCAACATTTTCTGTTGAGGTAGAAGGAATATGGATGGTGGTTTCTTGGGGCTTTGATGTGTCTTGGTTTGGTGTGACAACTGTCGGAGTATCAGTTGTGTCAAATTTTGGAGTGTGTAGGGGATGACTGGCTCTCAGCGGTCGTGCTGCCAGTACTTGTGAGGTTGGGGGTACAGGGCGAGGCCTAGATCGATGTGATCTAGACTTGGTTCGGATAGAAGTAGACGGGAGAGAGAGAGGAATTGAAACAGATAGAGTAGAAGTACCAACCTGTATATTCGACTCGACTGGACGAGTAGGCGATTCAACTCGTACTAGAGTGTATATCTCAGGAATTTGTTCACTCGACTCCTTCTCTTGAGTCGACTCTTCATCTGACTGAGTCTTCTCTGAGTCGTCTGCACTGGACTCTGCTTCTTCAGACTTATCTGGTGAAGAACTGGATGAATTTGCATATGGCAACACCTCTGAATCATCAACTTGAACTTGCCTTGGGGCAGCTGGCCTTGCAGCAGCCTGCTTCCTCATCGCTTCTATTTTCAAGTAGAACTTAAGAGGATGAAATGGCTTTCCTTTGCTCCAATCACTCTTGTTGGGCAACAAAAATGGAAGTAATATACTCAGCTTGTTTCCATATCCAACAGCCTGTGATACTACCCAGTTTCGAGTATCAACATCCACTCTAACACTTCTTTCGAAGTACATCATTTTGTCAGCTATCAGCTTAAACCAGTTACCCTCAGTGATTCCATCATAGATAGCTGCCATTATCCGTGTTTTGGCTTGGGTAACCGAGTCATGAGACCCAGTGGCACATAGAAGCATCTTGCTAGCTATGTCCAGTAGAGTGCGATATTTTTCCAAGAGTTCACCCTTCTTGGTTGTAGGAGCTTTACCATCTGGTTTCAGTTTCATTTTCTTTCCACAGAAGATGCTCAAATACTTCATCTCCTGTCCTTCAGCATACTTTTCCACATCAATCGTTCCGATGGGTAGCCTTAACCTTTCGAACAAAACTTCCCGAGTGATTTCCACTCGATTTCCATCAATAAAAGATTCAATCACATCTCCCTGTCTATTGGCTTTGGCATAAAATTCCAGAACCTCTTCCTCCAAAACAACTTGAGGAAACGCCTCTAGGTAGGGTTTTAGACCGCATCAGATGCATTTGGTCAAGATTTCCATATTTCCTTCCTTGTGATTTCCTTTGAAGAATAGAGACGGTTCAACATGCACCTTGTTGTCATTTATGTATCTCCCTAGATCGAATGGTGCCTGCATGTTGGAACTGACATCGAAAATAGAACGAATTGACATGATGAAGGATTTGGTATGAACAATATAATCGAATACGTAAGAAATCACTGTGTGCGCGAGTAGTAGAGTTATGAAAACGTGGGATAAAATGTGTGAAAGTGTTGGGTTTTGTTTAAAACTGAATTTTTGATCCAACGGACACGATTGAAGGATTAGATCCAACGGTCATGCCTTTTGGTATTCGGTTACGGAACCGAGACGAAAATATGATTTGATATTGTAAAAATTGAAATCCACCTCTCTTATTGGTAGAATGAGGAGTGTACTCATCTGACCTAACATTTTCGTATTTTGGCGCGAATTGAATGAGTACACCTCATTAAATGGGGTGTATAAATCCAATTCTAGGATATTCAAATTTTAACACTATCAAATTACTTTAATATCCTTAATTTGTTTCGAGTAAACACAAACACTTAACACATTTAAATCAAAGAAAACTTAGCTTGTCTGTTCGAGTCCATCCAGAACAGATGAGTAGATCTAATCTTCATAAGGCGAGTAGACTTAATTTCACAAGATGAGTAGTCTTACGAGTACCAGTCGAGTTCCCCCTTCAACTGTGTGTGTCTATTCTGAACGTCGAACAACTTTATGTACCTGTCTTATTTTGTGCGACAGATAGTTGAGTAGAATAATTAGAATGAATATCAATTTAAGTCAATGATCAAGGTTCAAACAAGATGACTGTTACCAAACTAAAGAGTCAACATAAGGATCTTTAAGAAATCAAGGATTCCCCCTTAAATGTATATTCCCTTAGTATTACCCTCAGCTTTACCAGCTTCCTCATCGGGTTGTTTGGTCAACTTGTCTGACCTTGTATACCTGTCTGTTGAGTGAGTAGATGAGTGTTCTGTGCCTTTTGTGGTAACTTGTCTATTTCTCCTTTCTTCTTAGGACTGTACCTGTCTGGTTAGTACATTGCTATATACTAGTAGGATCAAGATCAATCAGTCCTAGACTAATGCATAATTCACGAAATCGGGCCTCAGCTAATGGTTTTGTGAAAATATCAGCTCTTTGAAAATCAGTATGAATCTTTTCCATGCGAATATCCTTCTTTTCTATATGATCACGTATGAAATGGTGTTTCACATCGACATGCTTACAGCGTGTGTGCAAAACAGGATTTTGTGTAATGGCAATAGCACTGTTACTATCACAGAAAATAGGAATATTTGATTCATAGATATTATAATCTCTAAGTTGTTGAATAAGCCATAATAATTGACTACAACAACTACCAGCAGCCATGTACTCGGCTTCAGTAGTAGAGGTAGCAACACTTGTCTGCTTTTTCGAAAACCATGAAATGAGTTTTGTGCCTAAGAATTGACAAGAACCAGATGTAGATTTCCTATCTATTCTACAACCACCAAAATCAGAATCAGAGTAGCCACTTAGAGATAGATCATCATTTGAGGGATACCATATACCACGATTGATGGTTCCTTTCAAATATTTCAATATCCTTTTAGTGGTTTCCATATGACTCTCTTTTGGATTAGCTTGAAAACGAGCACATACACCAACAGAAAATGCAATATCAGGTCTACTAGCAGTCAAGTAGAGTAATGAACCAATAAGGCCACGGTAATGAGTTTGATCAGTACATTTACCATTCTCGTCTGGATCCATCCTGTAGGTAGGTTGCATAGGTACTCCAGAAGATTTACATGTCTTAATACCATACTTGTCTAGTAGATTACGAGTATATTTTGCTTGATTTATGAAAATCCCTTCTGGGGTCTGTTTTACTTGAAGTCCAAGAAAGTAATTCATTTCACCCATCATCGACATCTCAAATTTACTTTGCATGAGTGTTGAGAAACTTTCACTCACCTTTTTGTTAGGTGAACCAAAAATGATGTCATCTACGTAAATTTGGACGAGTAAAATGTCTTTCCCTTCTTGTCTTCTGAACAAGGTTCTATCTACCTTGCCCTTAGTAAAGCCATTTTCTAATAGAAATTGAGAAAGAGTATCGTACCAGGCTCTTGGAGCTTGCTTTAGTCCATATAAGGCCTTTTTTAATTTGTATACCTGGTTACCTTTGACTTCGAAACCTGGGGGTTGTTCAACATACACTTCTTCCGCAAGAATACCGTTAAGAAATGCACTTTTAACATCCATTTGGTATACAGTAAATTTCATGTAAGCAGCATATGCAAGGAACAATCGAATGGCTTCTAGTCTAGCAACAGGAGCATATGTTTCATCATAATCTATGCCTTCAGCTTGTGAATAGCCTTGGGCGACTAGTCTAGCCTTATTACGAACAACTACATCATTCTCATCTTTCTTATTCTTGAAAATCCATCGAGTGCCAACTACATTATGATGTTTAGGTCTATCAACAAGCTCCCAGACGTCATTTCGAACAAACTGATTCAACTCGTCTTGCATAGCGATGATCCAATTACTATCAGCTAAAGCCTCTTTAATGGTTTTAGGCTCGATAGATGAGAGGAAACAACACCAGCAAAACAGAGATGGACTAGGTTGTTCTTGTGACTCAAAGAGTTGTCGTCTAGTCTTTACACCAATAGTAGAGTCACCAATGATATTTTCAGTATCATGAGCAGATTTCCATGTTTTTCTAGTCTTTGTAAGCATAGTATCATCATCTAGATCAGTTATAGCATCATGCATGTCAACATCATTTATATTATCAACAGATTTACCTGGAGTAGATGAGTCAACTAGAGCAGGCATGTCTACTGGTCTAGTAGACTTACCTTGAGCACTTACCCTTTCCTTGTCATCAGTTTCGAGGGCTTTCATGAATGGATTGTATGCTTGAACGGATTCATATATCTCTGAGTCTTTGTCAGATTCGATAGTTAGCTCAGTAACTTTCTCACTGATCTTGTTGGCAGACGAGTCCTATTGAGATTCTTCGAAAACCACATGTGGTGTTTCTTCCACACAAAGGGTTGAGTAGTTGAATACTCTAAATGCTTTGCTAGTCGAGGAGTATCCTAAGAATATCCCTTCGTCTGCTTTAGCATCGAATGCATTCAACTTGCTTTTCCCATTGTTATGGATGAAACATTTACAACCAAATATATGAAAATATGAGACTCTGGGTTTTCTACCTTTCCATACCTCATAGGGCGTCTTACCTAGTGCTTTATTGATAGCACTTCTATTTTGTGAATGGCATGCAGTATTGATGGCTTCTGCCCAAAACTTCTGAGGCGTATTATACTTTGTCAGCATGGTCCTGCAGGCCTCCTTAAGAGTTCTGTTCCTTCGTTCTGCTACTCCATTTTGTTGTGGTGTCCTTGCTGCACTAGTAAGGTGCTGGATGCCACGCTTAGAACAAAATTCTTTAATATAGCAGTTAATGAATTCAGTACCCTTGTCACTACGGATCTTGACAATTGACTGATTCTTCTCAACCTGTAACTTCTTCAACAGATCAGGCAAAAGTGTTTGTGTATCACTCTTCTTGTGTAAGAAGACTACCCAAGTGAACTTAGAATAGTCATCTACCACAACAAGTGTGTACCTTCTACCGTTCAAAGTTGGAGGAGTTATTGGGCCATGTAAGTCCATATGTAGAAGTTCAAGAACTCTACTTGTTGAGAGGGATGGAATAGATTTAAAGGAACCTTTTACCTGTTTACCTTTCTGACAGGATGTGCATACATGTGACTTGTAGTAGACTTCATTGGGAATGCCTTCCACAAGGTAGTCTCTGGCTATCTTATTAAGAACCTTAAAGTTTAGATGACAGAGGCGTCTATGCCAGAGCCAGCCAAGTTCTTTAGGATTCTTAGTAAGTAGACAGGTGTCCCTCGGACAACTATTCCAGTTCACTATGTACACACTTCCTTGTCTTATGCCGACGAGTAGGACTGTGTGTGTTCTCTTGTCAATGATTTCACATTTGCGACTCTTGAACTGCACCTTGTATCCACGATCACAAAATTGTGAAACAGAGAGTAAATTGTATTTCAAGCCTTCAACATATGAGACATCTTGGATCTCTATGTCTCCATTCCGAATGTAGCCGAATCCTCTGGTAACCGCAGTGGAGCTATCACCAAATATTACTTTTGGTCCTTCTTGTTCATGGTAGCTTGATAAGAGAGTCTTGGTACCAGTCATGTGGTGCGAACAGCCACTGTCTATGTACCAAGTTTCTCCTATTGAGCCACCCTTCTTGTATAGATCGAGTCGACCCTGCATTAGATGATATTACATAATTTAGGTACCCTCCTTGTTTATTGGGGTCCTGGGGGGTTAGTCGAGTTCAATGGAATCCAAATGTACATTGGAGTCCTGAACAAGTTTGATCTTCTGAGCTTTCGACCATATTTGTTGCAAAATAAGACCTTGTTGTCCTTATCTGGCCTATCAGTCGAGTTCGGGTCTACTCTTTGGAGATAGCCTTTCGACTTGATCTCTACTTGAGCAGGCACTTGTCTATGATAGTCAGAGTAGGGTTTGAATGTATTAGGTCCATACGGTTTATAGACATGTTTAGGTCTTTCTTCTACTTTGATATCATATGACAAAGGTGGAGGATATAGAACGGCTTGTGTACGATATTTTGGACCTTCCTGTCTAGGTCTAGATGAGTAGAGTTGAGACTGCCTTATGAAAGGAGGTCTAGACTCTTGTCGTCTAGTCTGTACTTGTCTAGTACTCGTCTCCTCAGGATACCAATCCTCGTATGTGACCTGGTTGGATCGTCTACGATTAGTGGTCCTTAGAAGATTAGTTCTAGGTTGAACAGGCTTGTTGTTACCATTCTTTTTACCTCCTTTGGTAATTGGAATGTTAACTCGAGCTTGTTTTGGTACAGTACCTTTAATTGGAGTGTCAATATCGTATATCATTGGTTCTTTTCCTTTATCATTAGTCAAAGAGCTTGAGATGAAAATAGTAGGGTTCTTAGGAACTAGAGTAGACGAGCTTGATGTCTCAGCACCTATGCCTGTCTTGTCAGCAGGAGCCCTATACCTATCCGACAATTCAAGGTTAACCTTAGAAGAGTTAACCAGGTCAGTAAGTTTAAGGTCTAGAGTGACAACCTCGGTTTCTAAGAACTTATTACGTTCTTCAAGCTTTTTGCACTTGCTTTTTAAAACATTGAATTCATGTTTCTCAGTAGCATGTGTCTTAAGTAGGTCTTGATACAACTTGTCTGTCAATGCACACTTGTCTTTGAGTTGACTCAACTCTTCTTGCAAGCGTTCATTTAGGACTGTTATATTAGGATCTACTTTAGACTGAGCTTCCTTAAGATCAATGATTTCTTGTCTTAAAATGATGTTTTCGTCACTGACTTCAATGATTGCCTTGTTGGCAAGTAGGAGGTCGTCTTCAACTGCACTAGTAGAGTGCTGAAGGCTACTCCCTACTTTGCTACTGGCAGTGTCACTTTCATCAGATTCTGATTCATCACAGGATTGAAAAGATGTAGCAGATGATACCTCTTGGTCGATTTTAGCCATGCAGCATAGACCATCATCTACTATGAAGGCTTCATCGTGATCTGGTTCAGACGGGTAACTAGATGAGGATGATGGCAACTCGTCTGAGTCAGAGTCATCATTGGCCGTCAATGCCTTTTTGCTACGGTTGTATCTTCTTTCCCTTCGTGCTTTGCGTTCTTCTCGATCATCAGTACTCAGGTCTGGACATTCATATATGTAGTGACCTGACTTTTCACAGTTATAGCACAAGAGATCATTAGTAGCCTTTTTAATAGGAGAGTTGTTCCTTCGTTTATCGCGTCTATCAGAACGAGTAATCTTCCTACCATCAGACTCTCTATCTTGTCTGTTACCTTTCGAGGCTTCGTCTCTCCTTTCGGACGAGTTTCGGTCTCGTCTGGTTTCAGACGAGTTCTTAGAAGCAGACCCTCTATGCTCTCTATAGAATTTCTTATATCTTCCGAAACGTTTATTCAGCCTATCAAACTTCCTAACCATGAGGTTTACCTGATCCTTCAGACTAAGATCAGTATCTAACTCGTCTTTCACAGAAGTAGACTTAGACTTAGACTTCGACCTGTCTACCTTAGACGAACTAGCCTTAAAAGCAACGTTCTTAGATACAGCATGTTCTCTGTCACTACTTACTATAGGTTCATCTTCGTCTAAATCAAACTCATGGGCCTTTAGAGTTTGAAACATGGTTTCTGCTGTCCATACATCTATATCTTGGGTATTCTTAACAAGCATTTTTACCATTTTCCATCGACTATCAAGGCTTTTGAGAATCCTAAGATTGATTTCACGTGGAGTATAAGATTTACCAAGGACTTCCAAGTCATTCATGATTTTGGTAAAACGAGTATCCAACTGGTCTATTGTTTCACCAGCTTTCATATGAAATGATTCGAATCTTTGGACTGCTGTAGAAAGCTTGCTTTCTTTGATTAGGGATGTCCCTTCACAAATGATAGCTAAGCGATCCCACATTTCTTTGGCAGTTTTACATTTTAACACTTTTCCCATATACTCGTTAGGAAGAGTGTGTAAGATGTAATTCTTGGCCAAGCTATCCAAATTATTCTGTCTCATTTCTTCTAAGGTTAGTTCTGACCTTGGTTTCTTGACGAGTGTACCCACGGGTTGATTTGTGTCAAGGGCAGCAGTATTGGGGATCATGGTCACAATTGGACCTTCAGTGATGACGGAGATCATTAAGTCGTGAGTGGAGCTGAAGATGGCTTCCATCCTTAGCTTCCAATAGTCATAATCTTGAACCTGGAACTTAGGCAACTTGTTAGCGCTGATTTCAAGAGACATGTTTAAATGAGTAGTCTAGTGCTAATCAGTTTTATGATCAAGAAGTATATGAGTCAAGAACAGGGAACAAGAAAACAATATATCCAGAATATTAATCAAGAACACGTAAGCAAATATGTTCTTGGACTAAGATTTTCAACCAACTCTTGAGTTGGTTATCAAGAAACAGCAGTTCGTAAACCACTGCTCTGATACCACTTGTAGGTCCCTAAGTTGAGTTAATATCGAGGGAAGCTAAAGAAAATGTCTAGAGGGGGGTGAATAGACTTTTCTAAAATCTTTCGATATATCAGAATTACAATATGCGGAATACGAAATTAACAATGAGCCCAATTAAAGATTATACTCAACTTAATTCGAGAACTCTGTTTTATGTATACTCAACTAGTCTAGTTCAGTTATGTAATTCAATTAACTAAACAATTAATCAATTAAACAACAAACAAAACAGTATAGTAAATCAAACACGAGATTTATAGTGGTTCGACAACTTGTCTACATCCACTCTCACAAACCCAGTTGTGAAATTCTTATTAACTCTTCCAATGGAGTAATATGTTCTTGTAGCTTTAAGTCCCAAGAAATAAGACTTAGATCTTCTCGATTATATCTCCAGATATATCTTCGATCTTACTAGCTATTTTACAAGTAACTAGCAACTTGAAACAATAAACGAAAATAAAACTTCTCTTCGTTCAGTAGTAGCCTTCTGATCTTCACTTGACTTGTGTAGCTTCACTTTCTGAACTTCAATCTCTGAGAGAAACTTCTTCACTTGAACCTTCAATAATGCTTGTAGTATCAATATTTCAGTAGTCGTATCAGTATCTCAGTAGTCTTTAATGAATCAATACCATGAGATATTTATAGATTCTAGAAATCAAGAACTCAGTTAGTTGTAACCAACTTTTCTTGAAAACTAACTTCTAACTGAAATTTCTTCTTTCACGCGTTTCTTCAGTTAATTAGTTATTCCTTAACTAATTCTTCAGTCTTTATCTTCAATACGCGTTTCTGTAACTAACTTCAAGTTAACTTGTCTTGTTGAGTCGCACCTGTCTTGTCCTTCAGTAGTAGACTGTGTCTTCTACTTGTCTTGTGCAGTAGACTTCTTCAGATTACAACATAGAACTAATCTAGTCCTATCAACTAATCTTAACAAGACTATTACATTACTTTAAGCTTTTTGTTATAAAGCTTAGTCAACTTATAAAACTATACAAAAAAAATCTATCTATTACATTCAAAAATATGAGCTCTATACAACAATCATTCATAGCTCAATAACAATCTAACATATACAAATAACAAATATGAAGTACTTATAAATCGTACTTATCTTTCAATAATACTTGTCTTTGTGAAATAGTACTTGTCTTCTAAATTCTACTGATCTGTACAAGACGACTTCAACTTAACTAGACTAGATCAGTCAATACTTAGAAAATATTCAAGTCTTCTTTTGGCTTATCAAAACTTTATCTTTTATCTTTTATTCATCATTTAGGACTTGCTCTAGGATTCATATCCCAACAACCATGCATTGATGAGGAAACATCGGCTGGAGAGATCGACATATCTAAATTAAACAAAAAACTTTGATTAGTTTTTAAGATAAAAAAAAATTCTCCAACCAAACCAAATGGGAACAAAAGAGCAGAAGAAACTAATCAACCAAATAATCTCCAAACAATTCATGTGACATTATTTTCAACCAAATTAATAATCTCCAATCAAATAAATTATTCAACCAAATAATCTGTAACCTAAAATATTAACATGTATTGGCAATTTGGCATTCAAACAAGAAAAATATTATTTACAGCAACAAATAATGAATTAGCAATCAATTAATTAGCATAGTCCCTTTAAAATCCCTCAATTTCAACCAACTATATAAGTCAATTTAAAAAAAAAGCATCGAAACTGGAATGAAAAAATTTAGGTTGTTTGAAATTCTTGTTCTTGAAATAAATGAACCTGGAATGGCCGCATAAGTAAACAAATATGGCATGAAGAAATTAAGAATAAAGCATGTCAAGAATATAGCTACAACGGATTATAAGAAATTCATCAACAAATTTTGAATTAATTAACGGTGGAAAGAGGAACTTGAGGAAGATCGGAAGAGGAGTTGATAGATGGTGGGCCGGCGACTAGACGGCGAGATCAGCCGCCAAAGAGTGTTCCGATTTGGTGGTTGCGGCGCCGCTGCGAAGAGATATTGTGAATCTCAATTTGAGATATTGTGAATTTGATGATATGTGGCGGCGAATTATATTAGGGTTGGTTAAGTTTTTTTTTATTATTTATTTAAATATAATATAAATATATATTTAAAAAATAATAATGGCATATTAGTAAATACTAAGAAGCTCGATTAGGCTCGCGAGCCTCTCGAGCCGAGTATTTACAAGCTCGAACTCGAACTCGGTAGCTACTCGAGTAGCTCAAAACTCGACTCGATTAGCTTCGAGTCGATTTCGATCTTTTTTCGAGTCGAGCACGAGTAGCTCGCGAGTAGGATTGACTCACTTACACCCCTATCCAAACCTGCAGAGCTATTGGGTAGGTGAAAAAACTATGCTGAACAGATTCAGCGGCTGCATTGCACCTCGGACATGCCGTATTCATGGCTTCCGGTTCGATTCCTCTCTTACGTAAGTTGTCCACCGTTGCAACTCTTTCTTGTACGGCCCTCCATGTCAACGCCGAAACCTTTGATGGGATACACTTTCACCAGATCTTCTCCCACG
This sequence comes from Galeopsis tetrahit, assembly GCA_963675135.1. Taxonomy (NCBI): domain Eukaryota; kingdom Viridiplantae; phylum Streptophyta; class Magnoliopsida; order Lamiales; family Lamiaceae; genus Galeopsis; species Galeopsis tetrahit. The sequence continues at coordinate 95,017,711 of OY776119.1, forward strand.
GAAAGGAAGAGTCAGTCGTCTCCGCTGTGTAGTTAGCGAGAAGACGATACATGCTTCTAGTTGAGTAGCATCCAGATTTTGTTTCCTTCCACCTCAATGAATCCCCCCTGTTGATATCAATATTAGTCCTGTTTATACATACCCATAACCTAGCAAATTCCAGCAATTCATTAGAATAAAAAAATCTAGACCAATAGAAGAGCCAAATTTTCCTGTCCTCGCAGAAAAACTCTCCAATTTTTCCAGATTTGTTAGAAGAGAAGTTAAATAAAGAATTGAAACTCTCTTTAAGGCACATCCTATTGTCAAGCCACGGATCAAGCCAAAATATAATTTTATCTCCTCTGCCCACCCTAGCCTGCAAATTATTCATAAACACCCCTCCCTACCAGATTTTTAATATCCCTCCACCAAATAGAACAATTCGACCTCCTAACCCAGCCCGACTCTTCATCAAACACAGACCTATATCTAGATTTAAGAATCCGAGTCCACAGTGACTCGTCTTCTCTCATCCACCTCCACACCCATTTAAGTAAAAGCGCATTATTAAAAAGACCAACATCCCTCACACCCAACCCCCCATCCCCCGACACTTTGTCCCTGCAAACCCTTTCCCATTTAATCTAAGCAATTTTCCTCCCATTGCCAAGCCCCCCACCCCATAAGAAGAAGCGTTGAATACGTTTGATGGTAGATATCACACTCGATGGAGCTTTGAAGAAGGATAGGTAGTAGATATAGGTAGTGCGGATAAAGCTGAATTGAGAAGGGTAATCCTCCCGCCCATAGATAAGTGTTTGCCTTTCCATTTTGACAATTTGCTCTCAAATCTCTCAATGAGGGGTTTCCACATAGCAGCTCACTTCGGATTATCTCTAATAGGGAGGCCTAGGTAAGAGAACGGCATCGGGGCAAAGTTACAGCCGATGACCCCAACATAATATTTTAGCTCGGCTTCTCCCATATTAATGCCGTGAAGGGAGATCTTCAAAAAGTTCACTTTAAGACCTGAAGAAATTTCGAATAATCTCAGGATCCCTTTCATCGATCTAGCGTTACTATCAGTTGCTCGACCCAAAATGACTATGTCATCAACAAATTGTAAATGGGTGACTTTCACCTTCTGCCTTCCAATTTCGAATCCTTGAAATTTTTGAATGTCGACAGCTTTCTTCATAAGGCAACTCAGGCCTTCGGCAGCGATTAAGAACAGAAAGGGCGATAGCGGATCTCCCTGGCGTAGTCCCCTGTGTAATTAGAACTCGCCCGACGGACTTCCGTTAACAAGAACGGACATCGTAGCCGAGGATAAGCATCTACGGATCCACTGTCTCCATTTCCAATTGAAGTTCATCTTGTTCTGCATTTCGTCGATGAATTCCCATAGCACTAGGTCGTAGGCTTTCTCAAAGTCGACTTTGAAAATCATCCCGTCCCGTTTTTCCCTCTTGAGGAAGTCGATTGATTCGTTAAGAACCAATATGCTATCATCAATTTGCTTATTTCCCACGAACGCACTCTGATTATCCGAGATTACCCCTTCTATGACCTTAGAAAGTCTGTTAGCGAGAACTTTAGCTAAAATTTTGTAGAGGCAGCTGATGAGTGAGATATGGCGATAGTCTTTGATGAGAGTAGAGCTTTTCTTTTTTGGAATTAACGTTACGAAGCAGGGGTTTATGAGCTCCGTGATTACTTTGCCTCGATACGAATGAGAATTTGCACATAACAAAATCCCGAGTCATACCCTTAAACCTCTTGCCCGTAGCTGCCTCCGATCCCCCATATTGCTTCTACCGCTCCAATCATATCCACCGCCTGTTTTGAATTCGTGTTGATTTTGATTTTTTGTAGTGCTTTGCTTCTTGCTTTCTAAATCGCCATCAATTCCACACCAAGGTCGATCTCTGTGGGGCAATTACCTGCGAGAATTCCTCCATAAATGTACTGTCCTGGTGTCGTAGGATACTCCCTATCCTATACTTCCGTTAATCATCGTTGAAGGCCCCGTCCACCTCAATGATATGTATATCATCACGCGTTTGATTAGATTCATTCCTTTCATGATCCGTGTTATCCGATCGAATGAGCCAAATAATATTAATTGTGTAATTGAATGAATTTGAACCCACAAAAATACGGGTTAGTCTAGTGTGACATTGTCGTGCATGAGACGCGATTTCAGTTTAATATTTGAGTTATACTTCCCTTTTATATCATGAATTTTTGATATAACTATATAACAATAAGGGTGTGTTTGCAAATCATAGTGATTGATTCAAAGTGATTAAAATTTATTTTTGCAATAAAATTGAAAGTTGATAGTGTTTTAAAATTAAGCACTTTAAATCAATTGTGTATATGTTGTGATGTTTACAAAACAAAGCATTTTTTTTATAAATTTACAAAAAACACCCTTATTACATTTGGATAGGTAATGGGTAAAGATAAAATACTATTTAAATTGTGAGGGTAAAATTGTAAAATTGATTATTGTAATGATGAGAAGCACATAGGATGGAGGGATGCTTCATCAAAATCACTTTTAATAAATTAACTTAATCACTTGGTTGTGTTTGAAAACACTCTAAAAGTGATTTTATTTGAAAAAAAAAATGTTTTTAAGCATCTGTTTAAAAACACCCACTAATTATATTTCAAGATTCCACATGAAATTAAGTACTCCGTATTTTGTAGGGATGTTGTTCCCCAAACATGCCGTTTAGAGTGGGACCACATTCTTTAATTAAATTTAGATGAAAGAAACAATTCCAACAGCAGAGCAGGAGAATTGTGGGCCTGAATGTGATAGTGCTTTAACTTTCGTAGTTTCACGTGTGCTTCGCCCAGGCACAACGCTTCCCTTTGCAGGCCTATATCACTCTCCACCCCTGAGCCTTGTCGGCTATTAATGGATCATACTTCATCATTATTTCCCAATAACTTTTACTCTATTAGTTTGAAATACTCTCCCTTCCCATAAATCCCATAAAGATAGCCACAATATTTTTTTTAATGTCTAAATTATAGCTACATTTTCTCTTTTATTTTAGTATTTAGATTTTTGAAATCTGAAGTATGAAATTCCAAGAACAAAACTAACACATTAGCTAAATTTAACTGCATTTATTGATTTTTCTTAATCCATGTGTAAAGTCAAATGTGTCTATCTTTGTTGGACTGAGAGAGTATTTAACAAAAACTTTTATATTTTTAAATTTTTTATTCTTAAAATATGCTTAATTTTATCCACACTCAAGTAAGGGGTGATCGATTAACATACCCCTCATTATGTCCACCCCTATAGGCTATATGAATTCACACACCAAATTGAATTCACCCTCCATAGAACACCACAAATAACATTTTCCCAAAAAAAAATCAACTTTAACTTCACCCAAAAAAACTATTTTGACTTCACTCCAATTTCAAAAGGGCGCGGCTAAAGGTACCCGGATTTACTATGAGTACACCCACGTGGAAAACCCAAAATTACCCTCTATTCAATTAAAACCTTCCTCTCTCTTGAACAACAATTCAGACACCCATAAATCCTTGCGCTGCTTCGTCGTCACCCACTCCGCCAACGCCCCTCGCCGTCGCGCTGCCTTCCACAACAACCATCTCCACCGCCCCTCGTTCGTCCCTCTCGTCGCGCCTGCAACCATCACCACCGCCCCTCGTTCGCGGCCTCCCTCCCTCCTCCCCACAGTCGCGGCCGCCGCCCATCCCCTCCTCCCATTCCCCGCGGTCGTCGTGCTCCTCCCCTCGCCGCCGCCGCCGCTACACAGGTAAGTTTAGGTCTGAAAAATTAGGGTTTATGGAAAAAAAATTAGGATTTTTTTTTAAGTTTGGGATTATTTTCGAACATAGTGCGTTTGTTTTGGAAAAAATTTCGAACAACTTGAGTTTGTTTTGGAAACAATTTCGAACAAGATGTTCGATTTTTTTCGGACAAATTTAAGTTGTTTTGAAAAAAATTTCGAACATATTGAGTTTGTTTTGGTAAAATTTTCGAACATCTCAACTTTGTTTTGCTAAAATTTTCGAACATATTAAGATTTTATTTTTGTTAGTTGAAATTTTGAATTTTTAGGATTTTTGTTGTTTTGGTGGTGATGGTGGAGATTCGGATGATTCGGGTGTAAAATGATGAATCGTGTGTGAAATGGAATAGATGGGTGTACTCATCCGACGTTTTTTTTAAAAAAGTACCGGAGGGGAAAAAACGTCTTTTCGCACCACCCTTGGGACAAAAAAAATTTCCCATGGGTGTACTCATAGTAAATCCGGGTGCATTTAGCCGCGCCCATTTCAAAACAAAACTCACCCTTCACCGCGCCAAAAAATTGACGACCCCACCACTGTTTGGAAAAAAAATTAGAATTTTGTGGAAAAAAATTCAGAAAAATATAGAATTTGTGGAGCCTTTTTTCAAGAAAAATCACATTTTATGTAACTTTTTTTCGAGAAAATACACAAACGTGGAGTTGTGTGGAACATTAAAATTGTGGACCACAACCAGTAGACATGGGCGGTTTTTAACCGGCAAACCGTCGGTTACGGTTGAAAAACCGAACCGTAACCGGAAAATGGCGGTTCGGTTTCGGTTGCAAGTTTTGGCAAACCGAAACCGCCGGTTAACCGCCGATTTTTCGGTTTTTTTATTTTTTATTTTTTTAATACACAATTCTTCTTTTTTTTATGTATAAATTTAAGTTATATCATTTTTATTAAATTCTAGTAACGTAGTTTCTAAAAAAAGAGTTGAAACGAACAAAAAACAAGCGAAAATGGAGTGAAAACGAGCAAAAACGGAGAGAGAAAGAAAAAAAAAACCGCCTAACCGTCGGTTTTTAACCAAACCGGCAGTTTGCCGGTTCGGTTTCGGTTACCAAAAATTGAAAACCGAAACCGTCGATTTTTAACTGTAACCGGCGATTTCGTCCGGTTGGACATGTCTAACAACCAGGATAAATGTTATTAATGCATACATAAGTTTCAATTTAGATTTAATTAATTCACTAGTGCAAGATGAGGGATAGTAAAATAAATATTATTTAATAAATTTTAATATAATTATTAAATAAAATTATAATTAAATAATTTAAACTGAAGAAGAAGTAAAAGAGTGAGAGTGTGGATAATAAAAAAAAAATTAAAAAATGGCACTTGAAAAAGAGAGAGGAAAAAGGAAAAGAGAAAATTATTTAAAAAAATCAAAATTACAGAAAAGAAGAGTTTTAGAAACTTAGAATTTGAGTGAAGCCACGTCAGCCTAAAAAATTTAGAATTAGTATATAAGGAAGATGTAGTGTTACTAGGGGTTAATCCGTAATTGTAAATCAAAGTATAAATCTTTTTTTTTTTTAAATCGTAAACCGTATTTCTCAGGGACAGGCGTATGTACATTCTCAGAGGGCCATCCACCCCACCCCAAATTTTAGTTGCTAAGTAGGAGTATTATTTTTTATTTAGGGGGTGTATTGGTGGTAGATTATATAGGATTTTTTTGGACTTTTAAAATTTGGGGTATTCAATTCGAATTTTAAAAAGTCTTTTAAAATTCTGAGGTATTCAATAGGGATTTTAAAAAGTCTTTAAAAATCGTATTCAAAAGTCTATGAATTTTAATACTCTATGGATTTTGTTGGATTCTCCCCCAAAAATATAAATAAATTGCACTATCTAAAATCTCTTATAAAAACAAGAGATTTAAACGGATTCTTTTAGAGAACTCTGAAGATGAAAGATCATAAGTAGGAATGACAATATTGACCGGACTCGCAGATACCCATCTCTCTTAGAAAACTCTGAAGACGAAAGATCAGAAGTAGAAATGACAATATTGACCCGACTCGCGGATACCCATCCCACCCGCGAGCTTTGGGTCAGGTCAAATTCGCCCCGTACTAAGTATGGGTCGGATTTGGGTCGAGCAAATTCACCCCGTACTAAGTATGGGTCGGATTTGGGTCTTATACCCGACACACAGGTATCCGACCCGCCCGAATTAATATATAAACTATATATATATTATTATTAGTAAAATACTTTATATATATATATATATAATATTCATTTTTTAAAAAAACACTTCACATTAAAAAAAAACTCTTTGCATCAATATCAGAGTTTATGATAAATCAATAAAAAAAATATATTTCACAATCATATTAAAAAGTCAGTCAAACTCTACGTGTACTCTATGGATTTTATAAATCCAAATACTTTTTAAAGTCTAAAAAAATCAAATATAATCTCAATTGAATACACCCTCCTTAATTGGAAAGTGAATGATAGGGCTTTATAAACTAAGCATATCTATCTAAGAGCCCAAACGACCTAATGCCCTAAATTCTTTTTTAGGGAGGTTTACAAGATCATAAGAGCCCAAACGACCTAATGCCCTAAATTCTTTTTTAAGGAGGTTTACAAGATCATAACCACAGACTCCAATTGTGAGAAGTGGAAAGACGAGTGTTCTCTTTGCCTTAAAAAAGTCCAGATCTCCAACCTTTAATCGAGACAACCCCACACTAAGGTGTTCTCATGTCAAGAAAAGAAAACACTAAATATAAGCAAAGTTTCACCAAAGTACCAGATTCAAGTAACAGATTCCAAGGACTCTTGAGCCTATCTTAGTGGAGCCACATAACCAAGAACAAAGTCCCACAACCACCATGGAGCAGCCTTGTCTCACAACCACCATGGAGCAGCACAAGGCGCAACGGAAGCAGAAAACATAAACTAAAAGCTTGAAAAAAACACAAAAACACTATCTAGAAAACACATTAAACGGGATCAACGAAAAATACTCGAACGGTCACCGTGACTCCGTTAAGAATAATTTATGCGTTGATCCCTAACAACAAACGAGAAGAAAACTACATACAAAACGGAGAAACTCAAAATGATCGGGGGCAGCGAGAGCTTTTCGAGAAGAATAAAGTAAATATGAAGATCTACAAACTAAAACTTACGAAAACCCAAATAAAGTCGTCGACGACGGTGAAACAACGGCGACGAAGGCAGAAGGATGTCGGCGACGGAAGGAGGACGGCGACGATGACATGAGGGCGGCTACGGCAAGACGACGGCACCGAACTGATTGACGGTGGAGTGCTGGAGAAGCAACTCTCTAGAGAGAGAAGCTCTCCCCACTCTCTAGAATTGGGTTTTTAAAAAAGTAGATAATAAAAAAATTAATGCCCTAAATTCTAATCCACTATAAAATTCCTTCATCCTCGTGAGCGTTAATCTGATCTTAATCTTAATATATCATCATCATATTATATATTTGAAAACATTTTAGGTGCATTCCTAACAAATCTTTGTCTATTTTAAAATCTTTTTTTTCTTATTAATTTCATTTTTATTATTATTTTTATTAATTTTAATCATTAATCTTATATTTTTTTAATCTCATCTTCATTTTTTAATATTAATTTTGAATATCTTCACTTTTTAATATTAATTTTGAATATTAAAATTTAAATGAAACAAAATTTACGATTGTATATATATATATTTTTTCTATTTTCATTATAATCTATTCCTTTTTTTTCCGCTGCTTTTTTTCCTTTTTTAGGGCTTTTTCTCTTTCTCCTTTTATCTGTTTTGAGAATTTATATTAAATTATTGATATAATTTTTTTTATTGTAAATCTATAAATTTGTAGATATAACTTTTTTATTTTATAATTTTTTTTTTTTAATGGAAGTTAAATATTCATCCCTTTTTTTTCCTCCCCATGACTCAAACCAGGACCTAAGCTAGGTAGTGGTGCTCTAATCACTTCTTGAACTATCCCACTTTGTCATTTTATAATTTTTATTCTTGACTATTATATCATTGTTTATTAAACTTCTTTTGAATAAAAATATTGTGTTATAATCTAATACGAGTACTAATTAATTCAAATAATATATTTTTTTAATTAAAACTTCGAATTATTTATGTGTTTATAATGTTTTGCAATCGTGTTAATATAATATTTTTTTTCCTGTTTTTCGCTGCTATTTTTTTTTTCTTTTTTTTTTCGGTCTTTTATTTCTTTTTCCTCTTCTCTGCCGGCTTTTTACTCTCTGTTTCCGTAATTACTTAAAAGTCGTAATTACTTGCACACTTTCCTTATTTGAACGTTTCCAAGATTACTTGCACACTCTTAATAATAATATCCCACAAAATTAATATCTTTTCAACATTATTTTATTTTTTAAAATTGCCACCCACTTTTTAATTTTTACATACATTTTACTTTACCTCATCATATCTACTTTACACATCACCAAATTAGCTAAAATACCCTCATTTATCTTACGTCACCAACCACTAAATTCATTTTTCTTAAAAATTGTGCCGGTCAAACCATGCAAGTAATTTCCGGACGGAGTAGGAGTATTTATTTTCACCTATTATGCTTAATGAGTAATGCTTGCAACTTCCAAGTAATTCTCCGTAAAAGTGATCAAAGCCAAACACTCAGCATAAAATTGAAAGTGTAACACAATTTTACGGAAAAATGCACATCTATATAACTAAAAAGTACAATATAACATTACCAAAAAAAGTGTACGTCAAATATAAATGAAAATATTATTTTAAAAAGTGTAAATCACTACAATAAAAAAGTGTAACAAAAATAAAAAGAACAATTGACTCAGCTTTTTATATAAAATCTATCCATTTTATTTATATATTTTTGTATTAACGGTAGCTCGTACCCCAATTTTAAAATTATGGGTACGCCACTGTTAATAGGTCAATAGGTGGATAATACTCAACAAGTTTACATATTTATAATATATGAACTAATGAGTTTACTTGAATTATGTTTTGCAGTAAAATAAGATCTAAATTGTAAAATGAAACGTTATCTTATTTTTTTATCTTATCGAAAAGATTATTTACAATAGTTGACCACTAATTTTACCGATTAGAAGACTGAATATGGAATATATCCTTTCTTAAGTGTTAACTGTCCGTGATCATAGGAAAAAAAAGCCCATGTATAAATGGGCCAGAGAAACTAGGCACATTTTCCTTTTTTAAACCTGTGGCCTCTGGACGCGGTTTCTCTAGTATAAATAAGGCTCTTCAGGTTCAGGTTCCTTTATTATTATAAACAAGAAATTGCCCACTGTTCAAGAGAACAAGAATTTAGCGCTATTTTGAAGCGGTAAAAAAGGAAGAAAAAAAACCGTCAGACTTCCTCCGCGCCTCCGCCGTCGTTTCTTCGGCGCTTCCCCTGATCGCGCTGATCTACAGGTACTAAACTCTGTCTCCGCGCTCCACGAGATGGCGGCCGTTGCGCGCTGTTCCTCTTCTCCCTGTACTTTTTCGTTGTTTTTTTGTAAATCTTATTACTCCGTCTGCGCTGCGACGCATATTTCGTTGTTTTTTTGTAAATATTATTACTCCGTCTGCGCTGCGACGCATATTTCTCAAATACTAGGGTTAGGGTTTAATATAGAAAAAAATTCATCATGTTCAAGAAGCCGTCCTGTGCCTCGTGCCTATAACAATATGGATATTTCTGATCTTATTTTGGCATCTACGACCTGGTTTATGACTGTGTGAATTCATTATTTGCACGGGTCATTGGATTTGAGGGTTTCGTTATTTGCCGGGGTTTATGGATCATATAGTGTACTTTCGATCATATTCTGGCTTCTTCGATATGGTTTTCGATGAAGATTGGGTTATTGGCTGTGTGGATTCATTATCTGCTAGGGTTCATAATTCCGGTATTATAGTTTCTTATTCCGGCATCTATGAAAGGCTGTGTTGAAGATCAAGTAATGGGAATTATCCGTTAATGGTTTATTATCGTATTCTGGCATCTACGATTGGGCTGTGATGAATAGCGGGTTCATTGGCTTTTGGTTTCCATTATCTGCTTTTGCTTGGGGTCTTGTTCCTGTATTTTAGTACTCTTTCCCCTCCATCATATAATAAACCTGCTATTTGCACTCCAAACATAGAAAATTGGTTCAACCAAATTCACCCCACCCTACCCATAATTTTATACAAAATGTCATTACATTTGGGCCCACCCAATTCAACCAATCTCTTTACCACTTTCTTCTTTCTTGTACTCAATTTTGGGTGCAATTTAATCGAGATGGAGGGAGTAGCTTTGTGTATTCCTAAACGAAGAGATGAGATTTGGATTTTGGTCAGATTTGGTGGTTTATGAATTCCTTAATTCTGTTTACTTGATGGAAGCTTGAAGCTGGTTCAGTTTTTTTAATCTGTAATTCCGTTGTGGTATAGAATTTTGTGATGGAGGTCAAGACTGCTCGAAACGCCTGTGTCTTTAATCGTCTCAGCGGAATTCACACAAAGAACAAAGTTTGCAAGTATTGGCTTGAAGGTAGATGCAACAGGAATCCATGCAAATTCATGCACAGAGAATCACCGCCTCCACAAACGAAGCAGCCACCTCATGACAATCGTATGCAACCTAGAAGCAGGGTCTGGAAGAAGGATTCCTCTCACCCTGTGTCCAAGAAGGGTCTTGTTGATCAGAGCACCCTAGAGAAGAAAGCCTTGACAATTACAAGAAAGAGTGGTCTTAAAGAGGAAGTGGTCAGCAGTACACAAGTCCAGTTAAAGGTTGAGAAAAGTAGTCAGCCATTGCTATGCAAGTATTGGGTTACTGGCAATTGTGTTCATGGAAATGAGTGTAAGCATCTGCACTCTTGGTTCTGTGGTTCTGGATTTACAATGTTGGCAAAGTTGGAAGGACATAAAGAGGTACTTATAAATGAGTTTATGAATTTGTTTGTAGTAATTGTAAATTTGCTACTTCAGTTAGGTCTCCTTTAATTTTGTGAATAATTACTAATAATATTTTAGTTTTGTTAGCTATCTAACTAATTTGCATACTGGTTGACCCTCTTGTCTCATTACTGATACACTTTTTGCTCAGGCTATCACTGGAATTTCCCTTCCCTCTACTTCCAACAAGCTGTTTTCTGGTGGCAATGACCGGACTGTACGAGCCTGGGATTGCAGCAGCGGCCAATGTGCTAGTTGTGTAGTGACCGATAGTGAAGTCGGGTGCTTAGTGACCGACGGCCCATGGCTGTTTGTGGGGTTGCAGAACGCTGTGAAGGTATAGTTTCTTTTTTGCATGGTAATCAAATGTTTTGAGGAACTGTGTTCCACTTTCTTGATGCTCTCATTGTGTTCCTTTTTTATCGTATATTTCTTCATTGTGTTCATATTTTTTGGGCACACAGGTATGGAACTTGGAAAATAATACCGAGTTTTCTCTTAATGCACCATGTGGATTAGTTTGTAGCATGGTTGTGGACGATGATAAGTTGTTTGCTGGAATGGAGGTAACTTTTAGTTCTTGTTGGTGTACTGGCATCCATTCATTTAGGAATTACTGCCATTTTTCATTTCTCACATAATTACGTGTGCGCAGGATGGCTCCATTTTGGTATGGAAGCAACATCCAGAGACCGAAATCCCCGAACCAGTAGCAATGGTGAAGGAACACAGTGGTGCTGTTTGCTCCCTTATTATCGGGGCGAATAGGCTCTATTCGGGCTCAAAAGACTGTACCATAAAGGTATTCTTGTTAATTTGCTCACCACTTACTCTGAGATTATACCTAAACGTCTTATTCTCCATTTTATATATTTGAATCCTGTTTTTGATGATTAATATGAATAAATTTACTCTTTATCTTCAGGCATGGGACCTTCAAAATATGCATTGTTTGCAAACTTTAACTGGGCACACAAAGGCTGTGAAGTCTGTACTTTGCTGGGACAGCTTTTTGTTATCCGCCTCACTGGATAATACATTAAAGGTAGGTTTGGATGTTCACCTTTCTTCGAATGCTAGTTTATAATCTGATTTTTCTTCATATGATTCATTCCACTAATCCTCTAACAGGTCTGGTCTACAACCGAAAATGGGAAGATAGAAGTGATTCACGAGATTAAAGATGATCACGTAAGTTGATGACTATATAGTATATACTGTATTCTGAAAAACTGCATTAGTTTAGTACGTTTTGTAGATCTCTGATCCTAAATATATTTCAGGGAGTGCTCGCTCTGTGTGGTATACACGATGCAGAAGTTCGCCCGATTCTTCTTTGCTCGTTTGGTGACAACACTGTGTGCCTCTATGACTTGCCAAGGTGAGTATCAGCCACTCCTGTCAAGAAGCTAGTCTCCTCTTGTGTGATTAATGTTCTAATTTTGTGTATTTTTCAAAATCAGTTTTACAGAAAGGGGCAGAATATTTTCAAAGCGCCCGGTTGAAGTGATTGAAATCGGCATCGATGGACTCTTTTTTACTGGCGATGTAACCGGGGAGATTTCAGTTTGGAAATTGCTTGGAGCCCCATCTTCATAAATTCCAACTTTTTGGCTAATTTTTAGAGCAGAATCTTTGATTGTGAGATACATTAACGAATTATATCATCAACTTTTTTGCTACAAAGAGCAAATGTAAATACACAGAAGGCTATGAGTTTGTATATGTATTTCTTTTATTCTCATTGCAGTATTTGATTTCACAACCCCGTAGTTCAGCTCCATTCACCTTAAATAAAAATGACATTTTTAATGTTCTCTGGAATAATAATTGTATCATGAAACAAATAAAAATCATCCTAAATTAACATAAAAATAAAAAAGTTTTAGTATTGGATGTGCCTTTTAAATTCAAAGCCCAAAATAAAACATTATGGAAAGGCCACGCCTAAATTCCATATTTCCATCCGTCTTCACACCAAGTTGAGTTCACAACTCAATTTTGAGTTCACCTCCCTATGAAATACCACTATTACCCTCACCCACTTATCTACTCTTTCACACATCTCATTTCCATTCCTTCATTCTAAATTTCTCAATTTCAAACTAGTTTAACATGATTTTGTATGAATTACATTGATAAAATTTAATTTTTGCACTAACATAAGTGGAAATCGCAAAATTTTATAATAGTGTCGAACTCGACACTGATTTGTTGATGAAGAGAATTCTGAATTTTTGTCAAAAAAACACAACTAAATTTTTTTTCCAAAATTTTGTAAAAAACTCAACAAATACTTAAAAAAAAGTGGGCATAAAATATTATGGCAGCAACAAGTGAATTGGATGAAGTGTGGGGATTGAAATACACCATATTTTTATAGAAGAGCAACAAAAAAACGAAATATAAACTTAATGATGAAAATACGTGATGAGAGGGGTACCGTAACTGGGCGTCTACAAAGGAGGAGATCATTTAATTTGTTGAAACATTTTTGTTGTAATCTCTTCACAACCTCAAACCCGACGATGAAACAAATTGAAGGAATCACCCACTCCACGTTACTTGCAATAAACAGTAGCATGTATGCTTTCATGGACATGGATTTCACCAAACAGGAGGTGAAACAAGCAGTGTTTGAAATGCAACCGAATAAGACTCCATACGACTTTAATGCACGTTTCTATCAGGAAATGTGGAATACAGTGGAACCCGTGGTCATGGATGGGATTTTGCACATCCTGAACGACGAGCATGGTATAAGAGAATTAAATAAAACGTTGATCACCCTTATCCCAAAGGTTAAGCAATCAACTACTCTTGCAGAGTATCGACCTATAAGCTTGTGTAATGGTCTTGCCTTGAGTTTCTCCATAATTTTTTTGTTGGAGAATTCCTTGTTCTTAAATATTACCCCATCCTATTCATAATACAAGTGTTTTGATCTTTTGTTTTCTTTGCATATTATTTGACGTTATACACTTTTCAATGCAAATTAAAAATGAAAAAATAATTATTTTCTTAATATATGTACATTGATCCAAAATGCCTTATATTTTGAATAGGTGTGAGTATTGTATTTCTTCATTTCCATGAGCCACACAATTCCGAGTCAAATACATATCACCTTTGATTTTCCATTTTTTCGTCTAATCAAGCCTCCGAAGTTCAACATATTTTGAATTGTACCTGGTTGGAGGGCAGTAGCCTGTTCGAGCCATGCTATACACTCCATCCAGATTTTATAGGATTATGGGCATTCAATGAATATATGTCTCTCCATCTCTTCATACTACTTACAAAAGATGCACTTTAAATCATCGTTTGGTTGGGATATGTTTCTTCTACATAAATTAGATTTGGTCGTTAGTCTTTCCCACAGTAATCTCCACACATGCACACCATCTTAGGAGGGGTAAAAGTTCACGATTGCCTTGAATAAATCAATTATTTTTTAATATATTTGTTTTAATCCAAAATAACTTATAATTTGAACAGAAGGGATCTGACCCGCATTAGTGATCCGTTTACATAACAAATCTTCTATTCATGATAAACCTTTGTATAAAAACCGTTTATATAATATTTTAATTTAATAAAATTAAAAGTTTATTTGATCAATTATTAGTAATGTAAATAAAATATGATATACTATATGTTTATAAGTTTATTTGATTGTTAATTATGACATTATTTTAATTTCAATGTTAAGCAAAAAGAGCTTGCTATATTCAGTATTCACCACGTTTTTTTGGATTGGTCTTATATAGAATCAATTCCTTAAAAAGAATTGAGTTGACTTGGTCAATCTAAACCTAAATATTATATTGTGACTTTGTCAAAAAAAAATTTATTATTTTTTTTTTGTAATTTTTTTTTATTGGTAATTTTTTTTCCGAAATTGTGTGTCTTGAAAAGTGTAAATCAATATTACAGTAAAACCTCTCTAAATTAATACTCTATAAATTAATAAACTCTCTAAAATAATAAAATCTTACGGTCCCGACTTGGGCCTTTGTAAAAAATCATCAAATTCGATAAGATAATAAAATAATAATTTTTCGAATAATCACTTTATAAATATTAGGTCCCATTAAAACTCTAAATTAATAATTCATAAATTACAATTATAAATATTATGGTAATTTGCTAAAATATGAATCTATTGTACCTTAACTAACTTTCAAATGATATTTTTCATCAATTCATTCCTATTAATCTTTTTGAGTACATGTGAGATGGTCTCTCTTATACTCACATAATGTTTTAAGCATTTTATCATTCATGGATGATTTTGGGATGCCTTTTAGATGAGAAGACATGACTGGGTGTTATGAATTATTTTATTTCTATATTGAGATTTATATAGTGGAGTATATGTTTCATTCACCATGCATGAATATATTTAACTGCAACAAATTAATGTAAACATGTATACAATGAATATATTTAATTAGTTACAAAGAATTGGTTGATGCATGGATATAATCAAGTAAACATATATGAATTCATTTATTTTCAATACATATGCACTAAATTTGTTGAATTTCAAAAGTCTCTCTTTTAATTAATAAATATTAATTTATCGATAAATTAATACCTCTTTAAATTAATAAATTTCCATGGTCCCAAGGTTATTAATTTATAGAGGTTTAACTGTACTAAAAAGTGTAACACAATATTAATAAAAAGTGTAACACATTTTTTTATTAAAAAATGTAAGTCACTATAATTAAAAAGTGCAACACAACTTTTAATAAAAAGTGTAAATCATTATAACTAGAAAGTGCAAGTTAGTACGTATAACTAGAAAGTGCAACACAATATTATTAAAAAGTGCATGTCAATATACTTTAAAAGTGCAACACAATATTTTAATGAAAAGTGTAAGTTATTATAACTGAAAAGTGTAACAAAATACTCCATACGACTAAAAGGTGTAACATAACATTACTAAAAAGTGTAAGTCACTATAACTGAACATATTGTTGGAAATTGTAAGTCACTACAATTGAAAAGTGTAACAAAATACGACTAAAAGATGTAGTATAACATTACCAAAAAGTGTAAGTCACTATAACTGAACATATTGTTGGAAATTGTAAGTCACTACAATTAAAAAGTGTAACAAAATACGACTAAAAGATGTAGCATAACATTACTAAAAAGTGTAAGTCAATATAACTAAAAAATATTGTTAAAAATTGTAAGTGACTACAACTGAAAAGTGCAACAAAATATATCTAAAATGTGAAATACAACATCACTAAAAAAGTAAAATGCTTGAACACTAGACCTCAACGTAAAATAGACTATTCTCAACCCGTTTGAGCTACATAAATTATCATACACGTTTTTCGAGTATTTTATTTTTATGGTTAATCCTACCCATTTTTTAAAATCAACAAGAGACCTACCCCTTTTTTTTTACACTGTATTCATCACGTTTGAAATTAGGAGGTTGATATAATTTTTTTTTTTTTATGTTCCTTCGGAAACTCCTATAAAATTGGAACGATACAAAAAAGATTAACATGGACATACCCAAGGATGACACGCATAAGTTTAGAAATAGTTGAAATTAGAAATATATTTAATTTCAATATTTAAAAAAGTTTATGAAAAAAATAAATAAATAGAAGAACAATATAACCGTGGCGGAGAATCATGACTGGTGAGTGGTGGGTCTTTAATTACAATTGTATTATTGTTTCACACAAACTTCTAATTTCTACATTTCATTCATCAATGGAGGAGGAAAATACGTTCGATCCTGTAAAATTAACTGAAAAAACAATCTCTCTCGCTCTCTTCACATTTTCTTTTACGAATTTGTTTGCGAGTTTCAATCACTTATGCTTTTCTGTGGCTTTCATGAATCAGGAACTGATTCGCGCAATATTCAAACTCGTTTGGGAAAGACGAGGTGCAGGTATGCCATTTTTTAGAATTTATCCAATTAATTTTGCAAATTTCAATTTCGAATTGATTTTTTATGTATATATGTTTCTTTGAGCAGAGCGGGAGAAAAATCAAGTATCAGAAACTGAAGCTGAGGTATAATTTCTATTAATTTCATCATGATAAGGTATCAGAAAAATCAAGTATCAGAAACTCTTCCCCATTCTTGTTTGCATTTTTTTGGTGACAATCTACAGAAAAAAGGGAAAGTTTTCCTTATACCTCAAATTTTATCATCTGCAGGCAGGGCCAAGTACTACGAAGAAAAGTCGGCTTACTTCTGGTAACACATATGTGTTGTTTATTATACTCTTATTAATGCACTTTTGTCTTGGACAAAATATTGAATGTTG
Organism: Galeopsis tetrahit; assembly: GCA_963675135.1. Taxonomy (NCBI): domain Eukaryota; kingdom Viridiplantae; phylum Streptophyta; class Magnoliopsida; order Lamiales; family Lamiaceae; genus Galeopsis; species Galeopsis tetrahit. Next base: position 95,034,813 of record OY776119.1, read on the forward strand.
GTTGCTACATTGATATTGTTCTCCTAAATGAGTTGAATCAAGACTATTGAATGGTGGATTGTTAATAGATTTGAGTGGGAAGTTGGAAGTGTGAAGGGATTTGACATTAGCATGTAATGCTATATGTGCATAGTTTACCAATTTGAAAGAGTTGGTTAGTTAGTTTCTTTAAGTAAGTTTACATCTTTGATACATTTGATAAGATGAATTTGTCATTTTAGTTGTACCAAACTGCATTTTGGAAGTTTGGTACTGTTCGTTTACAAACTTGCTCTATGCTAGATTCAATTATGGGTCTTGACATTCTTATTTAGTTTGAGTCTTGAAATTGATGCGGAGGTAATATCGAGTTGCTTCTTTAGCTGATTATCATGTTCAATAATTAATCTTTCGAGTTTTATTATTGGAATGAGCTTGTTGATTTTACATCTTAACTTACAAATGAATGTTGCTGACATAGTTTTGTTCTATAATGAAATGCAGCCAATGCAAATGCATTGAAACTAAGCTGTGAACTACTTCGGGTTTTTGTGACAGGTTTGATAACCTAAGAACAAACTCACATACTCTTTTCAGGTTTTCAATATTCGACAAACCCACACGTCACTTATATTTCTGTTTATTTTGTTGTAGAGGCCATCCAGCGTGCTTCTACTATTGCTGAAGCAGAGGGTTCTCTTAAAATAGAAGCAACTCATCTGGAGAGGATACTTCCACAATTACTTTTAGATTTTTGAGGTGCCTTAGAGCTGAGATTTTTCAATTAGGTAAAAAAAAGTTTTATTTTAATCAGATTCTCAATTAAATTATTTGATCCAAACAGATGTAGATTCCTCTTCTCTTTATCAGGGAATTTCTGCATGATCTCTCCTATTTATGTCATGATTTCTCGACCTCCTTAACTATAATGCATAGAAAATAGTCTTCTTATTCAATTTTTCTTCCTAAAAGATGATTGAGAATCGTTATCCTTCTACGATTGCCACATAACAACATGGAGATTATTAAGTGAAGCTAGTTGTTGTCTAATTTATGATTGTGCTCTTTTTCCAGGCTTATTCCATATCTGGAGAAAAGCTGGACAATGATATGCTAATTTTTGGAGCAAGAAAATACAACATTTTGACTTCTGATGTGCTCAACTTAAAAACTGGGGGAATCACGTAATAGCTTTGCCTCGAGATATCTAATATGAGAATGTTAGGGCGATATCTTAGTGTGATATCCAATGCGTTCACTTAGGAGGTAGTATTAGTAAGTTCTACTATCTTGGACTTGAAGTCATTTTACAGTGGTATATGCCTTTTTTTTTGTTAGGAGATTCTGATCTCATTTACTCCTGATGGTTTGCAGTTAAATTATGTATTCTGATTATGGATCTGCTGTGATAACTTCAACATAAAATTTTATAAGGTTAAGAATGTGCAGTATTATGTTATAACATTTGTTCTGGTGAGAAAACAGATGTTTTTTTTTTTTTTAAGATTAAATTGCTTTGGTAAGGGAAATAACAACACTTTGCACATGCTGAAAATAACTCTTCTCTTATAAAAAGAACTTACATGCTTCAAATATCTTACAATTGACTGAATTGAAATCGTAATAACATGCATCTCTAGATATAATCAATAATCATTCACTAATGCTTGATCTGAGATAACATGCATCTCTAGATATAATCAATAGTCATTCACTAATGCTTGATCTGAGATAACATGCATCTAGCATCTTTACTATTTGGCCTCTCCTTGGGGTTATCCAGAGTGCAAAAGCAAGCTATCTTGAGAACCAAGAGCATCTGCTCCTCGTACCCGTTTCCCAACAGCTTCTGGTCAATTGCTCGTTTAGGATCCTCCGAAGTCATCACATTTCTAATCCAACTCACCAAACTCATCTCATCTGTCTGCTGAAGGAACTCATCAGATGGGAACATTCCGGAAACGAGAACAGCAAGTACCACACCAAAGCTGTACATATCACACTTATCAGTGAACTTAAACGTCTGGTAATACTCGGGTGCAATGTATCCCACCGTTCCTGCTACATTTGAAGTTGTAACATGAGTATTATAATCCGGGACAGCTTTTGCAAGCCCGAAATCTGCAATCCGGGCTTCCATCTCATCGTCCAAGAGGACATTCGCAGGCTTCAAATCTCTGTGAATTATCCGTGGGCTCTGATTCATATGAAGATACTCGAGCCCTGCAGCCACCCCGAGTGCAATCTTGAATCGGGCCAACCAATTTAGCTCACATTTGCCTTCTGAAACGTGTTTCAGATAATCTTGAAGGCTTCCGTTCTTCATGAATTCGTACACGAGGTAATGGCATTCAGGCCGAGGCATATGGGCTAGTAGGGGAAGTAAATTCCGGTGCCTGATTCTACCCATGGTCTGAATTTCAGACTTTATTTGGCGCATTTTCTTGTTTAGAAGCTTGCTATCTTCTTCTGAGATCTCTTCTGCATCTACTCTGGGCTGAATTACCTTCTTTACCGCGATTTCTTTCCCGTTGCTTCCAGGTAAAGATGCTTTGTAAACTTCCCCACAGCCACCTCTTCCTATAATTTGAAGTGAAGCTAATCCATCATCTTTTTCGAGGAAAGCCAGGTCCTCGGGTTTCTTGATCATCGGGCTGAAGATTCTCAAGCTTGAATCGTTTTTACGCCCTTTGATTAAGCGCATCAAGAACTTGAAGATCATGGAGAATAATGTTCCAGAAAGACAACCTGCTAAAATCCCAGCTGAGAATCCAACAATCCACTTAATTACTTTCTTTTTCTTTTTCTTCTTGAGCTCTTGGTTAGGTGCTGTTGATGGTGATGGAGCTTGCGCCAAATTCGAAGAAGGCGCCATTGCAGAATTGGAATTATTTCTCTGGGGACTCTCAGCGAACACGTAGCGGTTCGGGATGCTGCTCTCCTCTTCGATCATTTCTGAGGATAAATTCTGATCATTCATCAATGGCACCGGCTCCTCCAGTAATCTGTTGCCGGAGATGTTAATGAATCTGAGATTCCGAAACGATCTCAACGAGGCTGGTACTTTTCCGGCAAACAAATTGTCAGCAAGATTGAGTTTTTCCAGGTTAGGAAAGTGCTTCAAGAATTTCAGATCCCCTGCAAACTTGTTTGAAGACAAGTCAAGGAACCGGAGGCGAATCAACGAAGATATTCCAGATGGGATTTCGCCCGAAAACAGATTCTTTCCGAGGTTTAGCACCTCAAGTTGCTGACAAGCAACAATTTGAGCTGGAATTTGGTCGGAAATACGGTTGTTTGGTAAGGAAAGTTCTTTAAGCTCAGAGAGCTTACCAATGGCAGGAGATAGTTTTCCTATAAGGTGTTGAGGCTGAAACACAATACGAGTGACTCTGAGAACGACTGAATTGTTTACAATTCTTCGTTCGCAGAATACTCCGTTCGAATCGCAAAGATTCATCGTCGGAGGAGGGTGGATGCCTAAGTCTTTGTGGATGTGAACAAGGGCCTCATGATCAGAAGGGAGAAGATAGAGTCTTGATTGAACATGGAGAGTTAATGTGAAGAAACATAGGAGAAAGAAATGGGATTGGGGTTGGGGTTGAGGTTGAGGAGGGGCCATGAACAGAATTTTATGGGGTTTTCCGGTGGCCGTGGGCGGCGGCGGTAGGAGGAGGAGGAAGCTGCTGGGAGTTTGAAATGGTAGTTGGGGAGTATTATATTTTGGAACATAGGTGTTGACTTTGACTATGGAACGTATGCGTAGGAGTATGAAACTAGGAAAATTGTTTCCGTGTGGAAAAAATTGGTAAGTGGGGCCAATCGACACCCAAAAGTTGTCGTCATTGGTGGACTTATAAATTCCCTAAAATGACCTTATCTTTATTTCTTTCCTTTTTCCTTGTTTTTTTGTGTGTATCTTATCTATACATATTCAATAATCGAGCACACGATATTTTTTCTGAATTTGTGGTTACAAAATTTCCAAAATAATAATAATAAATACCCTATTTACTACTCTATATTTTAATAATAATACAAATGAGTTGTAGATATATTACATTGGTGTGGTAATAATATTTTTAAAAGTTTAAATTTTGTTCTTAATTATTTCTCTTTGTAGCCATTTTTCTTCCATTTATTTACAATGTACTTGCACCTACAAAATATTTTAGTCTTCTTTTCATAAAAAATATTTTTTAATTCTTAATGAAAGAATTCTGTCTCATCTAAAAGTCCGAACTTGTAGAGAGGGTGGTGGGAATTAATTCTTGCAACAGGAATCGAACCCCCTTTTTGGGAGGGTGAAGTGCTTTCAACAGGAATCGAACCCAGGTCGTTTGCGTCGTTTGCCCGGTTTGCTCTGATACCATGAAATAATTCCATCTCATCTAAAAGTCCGAACTTGTAGAGAGGGTGGGAATTAATTCTTGTATATTAATTCCTAACACTTAATCTCATACTTTTAATTCTTAGTACATCTTTAGCTTTAATTTATTTAATCAAGGGTATAAAGTTTAAATTTTATGTTCCTGAATTTTATTGTAGATCTTTAAAAGGACATTATTGAAAAACTGAGGTAGTATTAGGTCTATTTTAAATATGCAGTGATACTATATATAAAAAAACATTTTAATTAACAGAGGTATTTGGTACTTTTTTACAATGGTATATGCTATTAGTTCAGATGAATTACACAAAAAAATAAGATATTCTTAAGAATTTTTTTAGAGGAGTTTTTGTATGAAACGTCCCACAATGAGACATAACATAAATTAGACAAAAGCTTTAACTATTAAAATAAAAGTGTATTAATAATCTTAAACAATTTTTTGTCAATTTTTAAAGTCATGACTGAAAGGGAAATTATCGAATCAAGTGTCAAATTTTGTCTGGACATTATTTCCATTCTTGACTCGGTTGACTTCTTCTTATCGAATTATCGTTCGATATTTAAAGTAATTTATACGGAGTAATATTTTATATGAGAATGATATTGTTCAACTTGACCCACTTTCTCTTCAAAAAAAAAAAAAAAAAAAAAAGAAAGAAAGAAAAACTAGACCCACTTTAATTTCCTCTTATGATTCGAAGGTTTTTTTTTTGAATTATAAATTAAAATACAAACACAACGAGTTGAAATTAATTTGTTAATTGGTTGACTTGATTTTTCTAAACAGAATCGTTTCGATTATTTTTATACAAGATTGGAGATCACTTATATTTATTCGAAAACCATACTGAATCATATTAAATATTATGGAACTGATCTATTTCATTTTATTCATTCATGAAAATGATTATTTTACATTAACTAGAGTTTCAAACGAAGATGATTAATATTTATCATATGTATTGTTAGAAACGACAAATACATAAAAATACCATTTTTAATAAAATGAGGGAGTTAATAAAGAACAAGTATATTATAAGCATATCATTTTAATATGCAGGCATATACTTTAATTTGAAATAATTTTGTATTTTAATGATATTTAATGACTTATAACACAACAGTTAATTAATTTAAAAATCTCAGGAAAATTAAATAAATTATAATAATACTATAATATTAGAAATATATTTTTGTTTAAATCCAAAAAGGAGATTGAATAGTTAATACGCTTTAACACTACATTTTCACACTAAATGTAGATTATAATTTGGCATTGGGTTTGTTTGGTTGCTTTCATAAAAGTGAATGTGACATGTTTCTACTATAGACTATAGTTGAATGGTAGTTTTGTTTTTTTAAAAAAAGTCCCAAATATGTAGTCTAATTTCTATGTGGAAAAATGTGTATTTAGGGTCTGGAAATTTTAAGGGGAGGTGGATGATGTAGATGTAAACATAAATTATGTATTTATAAATAAATAAACACAAAACGGAATTACGAAAACTTTATTGAATTAAATTGAAAATTTTGAGTACAATTTCTAATTTAATTAACCTCTGATTTAGAACTTTGAAGAACATGGTTGATTGACAAGTAAGAATGAAAATAGAGCAGAGTTGAGTCGGACTTCTCATTAAAAAGTCTGAGCTTGGTCGTTAAAAATCTTGGGCCAAATATATGGTAATTGTTCGGTTCAAAATTTGACATGTTATCCATGATAGGGTTTTTTAATTGGGTTCAAGTTTCAATTTTTAATAAATTATTGAAAGCCTATAAAAGCATTATTAAAATCATTTCATGTTAAACCTAAAATTTAAAAGTAATAGATGAGTTTTATAGTATACTATATAAATATTTGTATTTTATACATTAATATTAAAAATTTCAACATTATTCATTTGCCACAACTCTAATGCCCACTTGGCTAAAAACTTATTGAAATTTAACTATAGGTTTTTATACCATTGAACAACAAATTCTACAATATAGCATTGAATATTCAAACTACATGTACAACACAACCAATATCAAATTTCCCAACACTACAACACAACCAATATCAAGAAAACAACATCAACAACACTGAAACAACCAGTCTCTTATTCCTACAATTTTACCTCACATCATAAAAACACAAAATGAAACACATATACCTACCACAATTATCAATCGGTGCAACAACGATACATAAAATACTTGTCCATTGGCTTATGACACTCCGTACAAACGACCATCTCCGGGATATCATCCACCCCAGGAAGAATAAGTCGGTTGCAATGCTCAGCCGTATGATGACCGGCTAAGTAGTCGTGCAATGCCACCACGAAGCCCTTTTCCTGTGCTTCGTCAGCCCACGTCCCATACTCGACTAAACCTTCCATCATTGGAACACTTTTAGCCCTAGCCATTTGACCAACCCCTAACCCACCCCCTTGGCTAAACATAGCCCACCCTTCTTCACTCCCACTAAATGTGAGCAAATTCATCACCTCACTTAGAATGTGATCACCATTCTCCTCTATGGTCGCGATTTTCGCGCCATGATGAAGCTTTGAGTGCATCATGCTTTCGATTCTAGTCCAGAAATACCAAGTGGATGTGGGATTTGTCCAAATGTGGGTGCGGCCACCTATCGTCTCCTGCAGCCTTTTAGCGCGCTCATTGCTCGTCGCCTTGCCTATGTACACCATCTCTAACTTGATATTCGCAGCATTCGCCACGTCACTTGCCACTGTAATGAAGTCATGGATCCATTGCATGTTTTCACCACCATACAAGCAAATGACACTATTGCCACTTATCTGAAAAATCAGTCATCATCAAAATCTATACAAAGTTTTTCTGAACAACAATTTGAGCTAGAAAAGTGCACACACTTACCCAGTTCAATATGGCCAGATCAATACCATTCACTACTAGCCTAAGTGTCCATTCCTCATGATCCCACAAAGCTAATTCTTGTTTTTGAGTGAAAGGATAAGCCGAATTACCCCATATCCACATCATGTGGATAGCATTCGAGCTAGCTAACTTGCCCTGTGGATCAATTGCCACAAGAATCGGCTTCTTGGAAAAGCGCCAAACGTGCTCAATGTACTTCGCAACTGCTGGCTCAAGTGACCTCGGGTGGTGCAACGTGTACCATGGCATCTTCGACTGCAACTCCTCAAACCTGTGCTCGTGCTGCTCGTTGTGCTGAATCGCCTTCTCCACAAGTGGAAGCCACACGATTTCATAGTGGTACTCTGGCCTTTTCCTTGATTCTTGATAAATTTGGCTAAGTATGAGAATTTCATCATGGGAAATTTCAAGATCTGATATTAGTAACAACACTGTCTTTCCTCTTAGAGCTTCAACCCCAACCTATAAACACATATCCAAATTAAAAACAGCATTGAAATGAAAGAGAATGAAAAACAACTATTGAAAAAACATACCTTTATTGTCCTGTTATTACCAACTTCAAGTGGATGTAAATCATCCTTCAAGTAGATTATGTGCTTGAGTACTCTCTGATTGTCGAAATGAGGTGTAGTCTCGAACAAATTTACGAGCATTTGATAGTATTCGTCGTGTTTCTTCTCACCTATGTATCGATAACAATGATCAAGCTGTGTTTTGAGGCTATCTTGAATGCTAGCTATTTTGTGAGCTAAGCTTTGGAGCTCCCATGTTTCTGAAACCACCCTGCAATTTAGATAACAAAATTGGATCAACACTTCAATTAAGACACACAAGATTGATCCTAAATGAGTTTTTGATTACTTACGTTTGATTCAATCCAAGAATTTCTGTAACCTGAGAGGAACAAGCAACCAAGCTTCTTATGATCCAGTAAACAGCCATGGGGATATAAGTCGAAGCAGCGACGATTGGCTCAGCATCGTCTGATATGTACTTGGATGGCAAGCTACGAAATTCAGCAATGCACTTAGTTAACTCCAATGAGACATTGATTAGGCCATTGATCGCTTCGAATCTTGGCTTCATGACCTCGGAGTGGCCATCAATGATGTCTGGAAACTGCTTCAAGATGGCCACTGATTTGGCGAGGGGATCTTCGAGGAAGAGGTTAGCGACGAGCCAGAATTGGCCGTAGTTGATGGAGAATGAAGCTAATGCAATCACAGCTTTAGCATCCCATGAGTAGTTTGTGAGCACATTGAGAATTTCCATTGCTGATGCATGGTTTTCTCCTCCTGAGCACCTGAATGCCAGCTGAGGGGAGGGGGGTTGGTTGGTTAAACATCCCTTGAAGGAAAGGACTAAAATAGCCTTACCAAGTTCAAAAGACGTGAGTTCTGCCTCTTTCCGCAGTTGTGGAGACGTGTAGAAGCTCAACTGTGGACTTCTCGAGCATGTGAAAGTTCGAAACAAGGTGAGCTTCTACACGTCATGGAGAGAGGCAGAACTTCTTCTTATACAAAAAAGAAGGAAATAGTCGTGCTAGCGATGTCTACCTTAACAAATTGAAATACCGGACCAAAATGCTGAAAAAATGAAAGTTACAGAACTATTTTCATTTCGTGAAAGTCAACATGACTTGATACCAAAACAATTTTATCTTGAAAAAGAACATGAAAAGTGACGAACTTTTTGAAAGCACAGGGACGAGTAAAGCAATAGAATCATGGAAATTTACGAACTTTCCAAAAGCACATGAACCTAGTACAGTTCAACAAAGATTCAAGAACAACCTCACACGAAATCTTGCTGAACAGAGGGGCCAATGCATCCTGGATGCCATCAAAGCCTGCCAAGGCTGCAGTTTCGTCGCGTATTTCAGCGTTCTTCTGTGAGCCCTGATCATGAACAACAGCAAGTTAGAAAAATAGCCAAGAAAATCAAGAATAGCAAAGCAAGAACATGTATACATACATTCAGAATGCCATCAATGCCAGGGGAAGCAAGATGCAGGATATCCTTAATTATGACAAGGATAGGTTCTGTGTCGATTATGCGACCATCGTAAGCATGAGTTGCCTGGATTTGCTTAGCGAGTGCACTGTCGTCTGATAACAACGAGGGACGATGACGAATCATTTGCTGACTCTTAGCTGGCACAATAGCACTTGCCATTTTTTCCTTTTTTCTTTATGAGTTCTTGTTCAAGATTTCTCAATGTGATGTTTTGATTAGGCAATGCAAGCAATATATAGTGAGCAGTGAAGAAAAAAGCCACTATGGAACAAGTTCCTTGCTTGTAAGGTGGTGTAAATAACTAAAGCCATTTCCAATTTGGATAAGGGAATTTCATCCATGGCCCTCCTTACACAACTTTCTACAATTAGTAAAGAGTGTCATAACATGCAGATAGAAATCCAATCAAACTTGTTTAACGAAAAAAGATAAACGTACTAGCAGAGTGACTATTTAAGCACACTAGTATCTTTAACTAATTTAATTGTCAAAATTCTTTATAAGTCTTAACCTTGAAGATATATTTGAATAGGTAACTTTATCATTTTTCTCATCAAAATATGAAAGAAAAGGAGAAAAACATAAAGAAAAGGGTGAAAGCATGCATAGGATGCTTCTTTGTTATGATTTTTTTTAAATGAATTATAAAATCACATAAAAGAGAAGCTATAGTTCTTTACTTAGCTGAAGCAAAAGCAAAAGGGGTGTTCAAATGTGGAAATCCAATCATCTTTTACTGTTGGTCAGCAAAACGGGCATGAATCGATGCATATGACATCGTCCCCATCCCCATCCTCGTCGTCGCTGATCACTCGCGTCTCAAAAGAGCTCGGTGATGGAGTCCCATTAGTCTGAAGATCCATCTGAGAGATGGTCGAAAGGACAATCCTTGTGTTACAACAACATGCCTTGCAACTGTAGCTGATCAGCCATCAGTGAAAAATGATACTTTACTCTATAAATTGATTGAAACCTGGTTATAATTGGTTGAAACTTTTATTCAATTAGTGCACATCAAGAGTTCTTAAGTTCTTTGCAACCAAATAACATCCAATTTGTCTTCTCTAGCATTCAATAACCTTACTTCTAAGAGTTCATCAAATATTTGATTTATTAGTTGATTGTTGGATCATAAATTCTTAGTTAACAATAACAATAGCAGATTATACGTGGATTATGAATTCAAAATAAATACTCCCTTCTTTTCAGCGATTATTTGTACACTTCCTTTTTTGGTCCTTTTTTGATCCTTTTTTGATCCATCACAAGATTATTCACGCTCGTAATATATGCATAACACACAAAATTATTAAATTAGTACTCTCACAACATCATTTTATTCTTAAAATTGTCACTCATTTTTTTCACATTTAACTCATTAATCCTTATATCACTAAAGTCATTTTTCTTAATTTATGTATCATATTACCTATGTAGAAAACCGTGGGAAGGAGGAAGTAAAAAGTTTGAACTAAAAGACATTTGACAAAACTTGTGTGAGTGAAACGATCTCACGGTGAGTCCGTTTACAAATTAGCACAAATAAACACTCATATCTTCTAAAATGTTAAAACGTCATACCAAAAGGGCGCGATTATACACACACACCAACCTATTGAGGACACCCACTGACCGAGTACACACACCGTAAGTTGAGGACACCCACCTGAAAATACCAAAATTACCCTTCTCCCCATTAAAACCCTAAATCCTTCCACAAAACTTATATGCAATATTGCATACATGCAATATTGACCAATTAAGGTAAATTATGTCAAAATTCGCGGGTCAAAGCGGGTCAACCTTAATTAAAATATTTATTTTCGCTCTAAAATATTATCTTACTACATGACCAAAACTATGTTATTACAAGACTTAAATTTTGTCACTACAAGGCCAAAAGTGTATTATTGCAAGTCCAAAAATATTCTGGACACTTCTTTTTTTTGGGCAAATTTGACTTATTCGGCTACTACATGACTAAAGCAATGTTACTAGAAGACCAAAATTTTATCGCTACAAGGTCAAAAGTGTATTACTAGATGTCCAAAAATATTATGTTTACGAACCGCGAATTTTCTGGGCAACCCGAATCCGAGCTTATGACCCGCGAATTTTTTAAAATTGTCTTAATTTGACTTTTGGATTAAATTGGCTTAGGATTTTGACTTGATCTAATTGAGTTTTGAAGGGATGTATGCAATATTTCATAAGACTAGCCCAAATCCTTCCCTCATTTTTCAAACTCAATACACCCACTCCATTTTTGCCCCCTCCCCTCCCTCCCCAGCTGTGCCGGAAGCATTGTCGGCCTCCTGTCCCCTATTAAAAAAAAACCAGCAACCCTCGCCCCTCCACCACGATCGCGGCCCCTCCCCTTCGCGGTCGTTCACGGCCACACCTCCTCCCCCCTCCCTTTCGGTGTCGTTCGCGGTCGCACCACTCTTGTGTCGTCGCCGCAGTCATACAAAGGTACGTTGGTTTTGGAATTTTTGTTACAAATCCAAACAAAAAAAATTAGGGTTTTGAATTTTTTGTATTTGTTCGAAATTTTTTGCCGAATCCCGTTACTTTATTCGATTTTTTTTCTCGAAATATTGTGTCCGGTTTTTTTTTTCCGAATAAATAAAAGTTGTTCATGAATTTTTTTTTCGAACATATTGAGTTTGTTCAGGAAAAAAAATTCGAACATCTTAACCTTGTTCATGTAAAATTTTCGAACAACACTTTTTTTTTCGGACAATGTTGATTTGTCCGAAAAAAATCCTAAAATTTTGTTTCTCTAATTTTTTTACAGTTAAAGATTTTATTTATTTATTTAAGGATGGTGGTTGTTTTGATGTTGATTGTGAGGATGATTCTAGTGAAATGAAATGAGTGGGTGTAATCATCTTCACTTTTTTTTAAAAAATTTTTACACGAGAGGTATATAAGACATTTCACTTGTATTGTAGAATGGAAAAAAAGTTTTGGTGGGTGTCCTCAATAGGTTGGTGTGTGTATAAACGTGGCCATACCAAAATTATACTCCCTCCGTCCAATTTTATTATATATGCTCATTTCTTCGGGCACGAATTTTAATGAATATTGATTAGTTTATGTATAAAGTAGATAAGTTGGGGGTATGATGAGATGTTGTGGGGTCCATTTATAAGTAAAGTGATTGTTTATAAATAAGTGATGCTTGGAGGATGGAGATAGAGTAGTGTGAATAGTTTTTAAAAAGAGAATGAACATAATAAAATTGAACAAAAAAAAAAAAAGGAAAGTGGGAATAATTAAAGGGATGGGGTATATACCCCTCCAACTTTGTTAGATGCACTCCCCCGATACAACTACTCCCCTCAAAACACATCTACGATAGATGCACTTCCCCCAAATTATCTATTATACCCTTTATCTTAAAATTCAGTGTGATAAATGCACATCCCCATAAAACCCTAGTTTTCCTCATTTTTTCACCAAAACCCACTCTCCTTCACCTTCTTCTTCTTCGCCCATAAAACCCTAGTTTTCCTCATTTTTTCACCAAAACTCACTCTCCTTCACCTTCTTCTTCTTCGCGCCGACACTCCCCAACGGCAAGCTCCCCCGCTCCCTACCATCGTTCGTCGGCCGCTGCTCAAGCCGCCCCTTCCTCTCTCTCCTTTTTAATTTCTATACAAGTAGCGGCGCGGCGCCGACGCTTCATTTCCCCTCCACCTTGCCCTAATCTTCTCCTCCGACGATCCCCCCTCCCCGGACGGCTCCCCCCTCCCGCTTCCTTTCCTGCTTTTTTTTTTTTTTTTTCATTTTTGTAACAAGTGTAACGCGGCGGTGGCGGCCCCTTCGCCCAGCGCCGCCGCCTCCTCTCCCCCCGCCGCCATGCCCCAACCTTTTCCCTCGAGGGATCCTCCCTCCTCCCCGACGTACGGTCCTTCGCGATTTCGCGAAACAGATGTAGGTTTTTTTTGTTTTTTTTTTCCATTTTCAACGAGACAATGAGAAATTGTCGACCATAAACCTTATGATCGACAAATTGTTGTCGTTCATAATGTTTACGATCGACAAATTGTTGTTGATCATAACGTTTATGATCGACAAATTGTTGTTGATCATAACGTTTATGATCGACAAATTTTTGTCGACCATAATGTTTAGGGTCGATAATTTCTTGTCGAAAATTCGAATTTTTTTTAAAATTTCAATCGGTAAAATGTTGTCGACGAGAATGTTTTTTGTTGACAAATTATAGTCGATTAGATGTTTTATGATCGACAAACCAGTGTCGATCGACACTGATTCGTCGAAAAAAATGAAAATTTAATTTTTTTAAAATTTCTAAGTTTTTTTGGAATGTTCTTGTCGGATTCGGTAGCGCTGGCGACGTCTGACGGAGGTGGTGGAGGTGTTGACGGCGGCCGGCTGCCGGAGTGGAGGTGTTGACGGCGGTCGGCAGTCGACGGCCGGAGTGGCGGTGGTGGCTGCTCTAAAATTAGGGTTTTAAAAAAGGGAGTGTATATATCTTTAATATTTTACTAAAAGGGTAAATATGATATTTTACATGAATATTTAATTAATAAAAGTGGGGACGTGTATCTAACAAAGCTGGAGGATATATACCCCAACCCATAATGAAATTGGAGGGAGGGCGTAATTAGCCCACGCAAGAAATCCCAAAAGTCCATACCAGCATGCAAAGTCCTTAGGGCGCGGCTAAAGGCACCCAAGGATCCTATGAGGACACCCATATAACATTTTTTTAATCTTTCAGAACATGTGAAATGTCCCATATACCCCTAGGGAAAAAAACGAAGATGAGTAAACCCACGTACCCATTCTATTTCACAGAATTATCTCCTCCTCCACCGCCACCACCACCACCACCACCAAAATAAACACCATTCTTCAACAAAAAAAAAAACTCCAAAATTTCAACAAAAATAAACATGTTCGAAATTTTTTCCAAAACAAACCCAATATGTTCGAAATTTTTTCCAAAACAAACTGAATATGTTCGAAAATATTTCCAGAACAAACATGTTCAAAAATAATAAGATGTTCGAAATTTTTTCCAAAACAAACCCAATATGTTCGAAATTTTTTCCAAAACAACTCAAATTTGTTCGAAAAAAAAGATCGAACAAGATGTTCAATTTTTTTTTCAAAACAAACACAGATTGTTCGAAAATTTTCCCAAAATAAACTCAATAGGTTCGAAAATAATTCCTAAACTTCTAAAATACCCAAATTTTCCTAAAATTTCTAAATTTTTAAAAAAACCCTAAATCAAAAAATCAAAAAACTGACCTACTTGTCTTCTTCATGGGCCGCGTCGACTGGCCGGCGACGTGAACGGCGACCACTTCGCATGGAAGAGGGGCGACAGCGGCCGCTTCGCGCGGAGGAGGGGACACGGCGGCGACAGCTTGGAGAAAGGGAGACGGGACAACGATTTTCTTGGAGAAAGGGACTCAACGACCGTTTGAAGCTTGGGAGGAGGGACGATTCACGTCGACGACGGTGCTTGGGAGGAGGAGCAACAATGGCGATTAGGGAGGGAGGCAGACGGCGGCGACGTGAGGGCAGTGCGACGGGAGAAGATGGTTGCTGTGGGCGGCGTTGGCGGAGTGGAGCAGCGACATAATTTGATTTATGGTGGGTGTACCAAAATATAACAAAAATTAGGGTTAAGTAGAAGAAAAATGGTATTTTTGTATTTTTCAGGTGGGTGTCCTCATCCGTTTTGTGTGTGTTCTCATCGCTTGGGTGTTCTTATAGGATCCTTGGGTGCCTTTAGCCGCGCCCAGTCCTTAACCTCTGAGGCCCAATTCACAGAAAATTAGCCTGTTTGACTTTGCTTTGGGCTGTGCCTGAAACAGGCCCAAAAGATACTCCAAGTTTAGGACCAACAACTGGAGATGGGAAGGGGGTGGATGTCGATGCAGAAGCAAGCAGAGAAAATGCGAGAAACTTTGGAAAGAATATAATAATGCCTTCCACGTCCTATTATTCTCCACTTTCAGTTATCGTGAGCGCCTCCTGTTATCGTGCGCCTCTTAAGTTATCCCTTTTATACCTCACTCCTCGCCGCTTCCTCCACCACCGATTTCGCGCCATCCAACCGCCGGAACTGGCTGCCTCCCTTACCACCTTTCCACACCGCCTTCCTAACACTCACATCTTCACGGGGAACTCACTCTTCTCTCGCATGGAGGTACCAAAACTGTTACACATCTATACACTCTGTGTGTGTTACCTGTTTGAACGCTATCTGATTTAAATTGGACGGAAGACCAGTAGTTTTCTCGATGTGACTATTGTTTATGTTTTCTTCTCGGGATATTTTCTAATGGAATTTGACTTTGAGAATTACGCAGTTTTGATCGAATTTTGTTGCATAGTGTCATTTTTAGTTACGATTGAGACGTAGATTAATTGGTATGTAATGGAAGTGATTCGTTATCCTTTTGAATTAGTAACTGAAATCTGCATGTTTGTTTTGAGATTTCTGTTGTTGTGTATCATGATTTAGTCGTGTATTGAAAACAAAGTCTAAGTTGAGTTTTTAGGAGGAATGAAAAAGTATAAGAGAATGATCTAACTAGAGAGGATAGAACTTCTGTGGCACGGCTATGCCAAAAAAGATGGAGTGGAAAATAGCAACGAGGGTCCTGGAAATTATCACGTTTTACATTTTCCACAAGGAATAAAGGGAGGTGAGCATGAAGGGTTGTTTGATTCTGTGAACTTTTGCTTTGATCAAAACATAAGAGGATGATCAAGAAAAAAAATAAAATGATCATTAAAAACGTAAAATGGATGTTTGATGGCTTGTATAACAATGAAATACAGAACATAGTGCACGTCCAGAAGCTTAATCGACCCTTTTCTGGACTGGTTTAGTGGTTTAAATTGCTTGTGCAAAAAACTTGGCTGGATAACTTTAGACCCTATGCCGATTCGAAATGTCAATCAATTCACTAGCATATTTGATATTTTTATAATGCATTTCTCCTAGTTTTTATTGTGTCAGATCATGAGATGGATCTGTGTGTTACATTTTACCTAAATATAGCTTTATATTTTGTAACAGAGAGTCTGGACTGGAAGTGGTATCAATAGAAATAAAGAAATGGTGGAGCATCTACAGGGCTACGGAGTGCTAAGGTCCAAGAAAGTAGCTGAAATAATGGAAACCATTGATAGGGGTGTGTTTGTACCAGAAGGTACACCAGCGTACGTTGATAGTCCTATGCAAATAGGTTACAATGCTACTATTTCAGCACCTCATATGCATGCCATGTGCCTTGAGTTGTTGGAGAATCATTTGAAGCATGGCATGCGTGCCTTGGATGTTGGTTCAGGTATTATATATTGCCCCAGTTGATGTTGTTATGTTTAGGATGATTCATGAATTGAAGAAGCTAGTGCTCTGATTGCCTTAAGAGAATATTAAAACGACTAGCACAAAACACATCTGAATATTACCAAGTATCGAAAAATTCTGTCAGTTTTCGTCTCAATGGAGCTCGTGAAATAAAATCTTAATACTTGGAAGGGCATTTTGAAACAAAGAATAGTTAAAGGACCTATCGAAACAAAAGTTGACAGTTTAAAGACCTTTTGATTCAGTATGCCATTTTAATATGGAAGGACACTACTGGCATCACACATCAACATGCAATGATTAATTTCGTTCCGAAATTATTTGCACATGTGCAATGACGTACAAATTAAGAAAGTGAATTTAATGAGGTATGGTGTCAAATAAAAGAGGGATATTATATTTTACCCTTTAAAAACATGAATTAAATTTTGTACATTTGAAATTGTTTTGTGAAATGCAACTTTAGCTACCATTTTGGCACACACACTTATATAGCTCCCTTTGTAGGGACGGGGTATTTGACTGCATGCTTTGCTGTTATGGTTGGACCACAAGGTCGTGCTATTGGTGTAGAACATATTCCAGAGTTGGCTGAATCTTCCATTAAGAATATCCAAAAGAGTGCAGCAGCTCCGCTGCTCAAAGAAGGATCCCTCGCAGTACATGTTGGTGGTATGTCTTGTTTTGATGCTCTTGCGTTCACATGTGATTTGATTTGTCTTAATTTGACAACCACTTCTTTCTGCATATATTAGGAATACAAACAGGCATCATGCTAGTTTTTGCAACACTAGGAATATTGTACACTTATCTCCTTAAAACAGCCATTCCAATCATATAATTGCTGGATTATATTTTTTTAGACCATTAACTTTATCCATTTTTATTTTTTTTGGTTCAGGCTCTTTCCACTTTTTGAAATTGGTTATATAAGTTTACCATATCTGACCGTTTTGTCTAGCGACCGGCTAGTGAGGGTAACCCTGCTGGTCACTCTGTCACTTTTTTTTTTTTAAAAAAATTGTCTTGTAAGTTTTCCATTACCGTTCCAACTTTTTTAAATTGGTACTATTAGTTTGTAATTTTGACTTTTTCGTCCAGTGACAGGCACTGAGTTACCCTCACTAGCCTGTCACTAGATGAAAAAGCTGAATATTGTTAACTTATGGGGCCAATTTCGCAAAGTAAAAACGTACTGGACCTAAATAAGAAATGAGTAAAGTTTCTGGCCCAAAAAAATATAAACCCTATGATTGCACATTTGCACATTAGCAACAGAACATAGTGCTCAGATGAATGCTTCACATTAACTAGATTCCTGCATTTTCAAGATTATATCTTGATCGTCTCATTTTTATACAAATGAATAACAGATGGTAGGCAAGGTTGGCCCGAGTTTGCACCTTACGATGCTATTCATGTGGGAGCAGCTGCACCGGAAATCCCTCCAGCTTTAATCGAACAACTGAAGCCAGGTGGAAGGTTGGTGATCCCTGTAGGCAATATCTATCAAGACCTGCAAGTTGTGGACAAGGATGCAGACGGCAAACTCACTGTCCGGAGCGAGACTTCGGTTCGTTACGTTCCACTGACAAGCCGGGAAGCTCAGATTCGGGGTTACTAATATGACATAATCAACGCAGGTAGAATAATGTGGGAACTGTAAGTAATACGTCTTAGAGTTCGTTTTGCTTGTCTGTCTGTACAGAAAATGGTTGCAACTCTGTGATAAGGTGATATGCCTGTTAATATTATTTCCTTGAATAATCATCTAAATCAGCCCGTGTTGTTGGGTAATATGAATGGTAAGAATTAGTCGAGCAAACAACCCGTTTTTCGAATTGTAACTGTTCTGTATCTGGCAATGGGCTACTTAGAAAGGTTAAAAATATGTGTGTTTTTCTTTTGGAGTGTCGGAACTTATTAATTTGAATACTGGATATCCTACGTGATGTTTGAAGGTGGTCTCCAGATAATCGTATTGTTTTCACAAACTACAATTTTTTTAAATAAATCACCCCACCACTTTATGATTTTGCTTGGATTCTCGTATAATAGTTACAAATGCACATCTTATATATCTAAGTCTATGTAAGCAAAACAAATTAAGTTATATTGTCCTCCTTACCTCAAAAAAATTCATATATATATTTTTTAATTTGTTTCCTAAATGTTTGCATATTCTTAAATGGAAATAATTAATCTCCACCCTTACGATACACATGAAACTCACAATACACTCAATCCAATTACATTATCCGTCAACACTCTAATCACTGCACTTTTTTCTTAAATTTTATGTTTAAAAAACACTCAATACTAATTTATTTCTCAAAAGTTTGCATACCACTAAATAAAAATAATCATTACAATCTCTATACTTACAATATACACGTATTTACTTTTCATACCATTACTTTTGAAACTCAAAAACACACTCCATCCAATTATTTTATATGTTTTGATGAGTGACCCTTAGTAAAAATCTCATCCTCGGTAGGAAAAGAATTCATGTCAATATTCCTTATATCTGACATTTTAAACCTGTTTTTCTTCCTACTTTTGGATTTTGTAATGGAGTAAATTAATCTATGATCAAATACAAATTTCAAGATAAAAGAATTTGAAGAAAAATAGACATAAACCAAAATATGCACATTTGAGAATATTATTATTTAAAAGGTTTTTTTAACTTAGGTTTGACCAAATTTGACTAAAAGGTGGGTGTATTAAGAAATTTTGTGGGTGCAAATACCAGATCCACTAATAATTCAACAGCAGCAGACATTTGTGCTCTAAAATCTTGAGAACGCTAACAATATCATAAACGGATGAACCTTTTTGCAACTGATCTTCAAGTGCAAAATATCAGTAAAAAGAACAGGGAAAAAAGATAAAAAAGACAAAGATATACTGTTAAGGTTTACCTAATCGATAACTATATGTAACCAACAGAAACCCTCATCACAAAATGGATATGCAGAAGGACAAACTAGAGTGCTTTGGTCTTAAACCAAATCAAAACCTGTTGCGTCTTGGCGGTCTTTCTGTAGCTTCGTTCACTCTCAGTGCCCTCCCGTCCAAACTCTGCACCAACACCATTGAGACAATTAGCTCAATATTGCGTAATAAACAGTTATTTATAATTTGATTGTTTTCATTACACAGCTCAAATACAATAATGATCATTTGTTATGGGCTATAGTCTAACAATCTTGGAGGACCGTCTATTTGATGAGAAAGAACTATGGATGCATACTGCCAAGCTTGAGCTTGAATTTCTTGGCCTTGAGGCCGACTTTGATAGCAAATTCGAGCTCAACTTGTCTTCAATTAGTCATTTTTATGGATACTCTAAAATTTATTGCCATGCAATTAAAAGGCTCAAGTCAACTTGATCACTTACATATATATGAATGTGTAAATAACTAAATAGGGTGAATTGTAAAATACTGACTAGGACTCACTCATACAGCTCGATAAAGCTTGACTTGATTACTTACACACATGACACGTCTGTAAATAACTAAATATGTTGAGTAAAATTGTGATAATATAAGCTTGCGAGACTTTTAAGTTGGGTATTGTAAGGCTAGAGCTCAGACTCAATAAACTTGAACTTAAGTTCAAATTTTTCCTGAGTAGCTCGGGAGTGGACCAAACTTTATAGAAAGAAGAAATAATTTTACCTGTCCATCAAGGTTAGCAATGGCATCGTTCATTTCAGCCTCGCTCGACATTACTACAAAGCCAAAGCCACGCGATCTTCCGGTCTCCATGTCTGGGATTACCCTCGCACTTTCAACTTTACCATGCTCACTGAAAACCTGTTCCAGACGCTCGCTATCCACAGTCCATGCAAGGTTCCCGACATATAATTTGTAAGAAGCTCCAAAAGCTCGATGGGGAGCAAGACGTTCAGGTCGTGCTCCTCTTGGAGCAGCTATGTTTACGGTCAAGAGTCGGCCACCTAGATCCTGTTAAATAAAAGTGAAAAAAATGAATCCCAAATAAGGAAAATAAAAAATTTGTAGCTGAGATCGTTTTTTGGTTGAATTCTTACCATGAGAAAATGTCAGATTAAGCAGATTATGGTCTAAAGCTTATATAGAATATTGAACTAGGGGAATTAAAAAAGCTATGGTGGAAATCACACTTGATAGAATACATTTGACAAGAATAATCAAGAATGATGCAGATAATATATCTTGAATAAACTTAACCAAATAACTCCAACCTACAGGGAATCAAGATCAATACTCTGAGAAAAATGACAGACAGCCTGCAAAATGGGGCAGAATCATTTTATTTTTTAAAGCTAATCCTCACCACTTTTGAAAAAAACAAGTGATTTTGAAAGCTGTTAGTAGAGTTTGCAAGCATGCCCTTAGAACAAGGGTAGAAATTAAGTTTAAATAGCTCTTGACAAATAAGCACGTGTACATCTAGGAACTAGCATTGGAAATGATAATGGATAAACGACAAAATGAGATACCGGAAACCTCTTGTACATGCCATACAATATTAGGAAGACGACAGAGATACCGTATCTAAAGGGCTGTAATCTTATGCATCCTCATCTATGATCCTCACATACTCAATTTATTTCATATACTATACTATCCTTGCACATTCCATAAATTACTGTTAACACAAAGAGGAAACAACCAATTACAGGTAGGTACACGGACATACGAGTAATGAGTATACGACAAAAACCAATTCCAGATAGCTATACAGACATTCGACAACAACCATACAAACTTACATATCGGCTAAACAACTCCACAGCCCTGTCAGCCTCTTCTACAGTACTCATTGTTACAAAACCGAACCCTCGACTCTGTTCTGTTTCCCTGTTGGTAATAACCTGCAAACCAACAATACATTCACAAATCAAAACATATAAAACCATCCAATCATTTTTCGTTATAAAAGCATCATAATCATCCATTCCACAGTCTACACCAAAACCCACATTCCAAAATCCAATATTTTTCACTCAAAACACAAGCATCCAATCATTTTTCATCAAAGAGAGCATCAGCATCAAATTCAACCATTCTGCACCAAAACCCATATTCAAAAACACCCAAAATCACAACTAAAAAACAAACATTTCAAATCAATTATACCTGAGCCATGTCAACAACACCAGCTTTACTAAAAAGCATAGCCAACTTCTCACCATCCACATCGTAGGGCAAATTCCCTACATACACTTTGGTTCCCTCAGGCGCTTCCACGTAGCCATCTCCTTCCCCCTCTTCCGCCACGTCATCACTCTCCTCCCCTTCATCTTCACTTCCATCCTTGGCAGCTGCTTCCCAGTTGAGATCTCCCAGAATTCCCTCTTCATCTTCCTCCTTTTCTTCAAGAATTACAGGGTTGTTCTCTTCTTGAGCAGCCACAACAGAAACCTTGAAAAGGGATTCTTTCCTTTTGGCAGAGAATAAAGAATGGGAGGAGAGAGAGGCTATCTTCTTGCAAGAAAGCTGAAATTGTGCGGGTTTATACGGGATGGAA
Source organism: Galeopsis tetrahit (assembly GCA_963675135.1). Classification (NCBI taxonomy): domain Eukaryota; kingdom Viridiplantae; phylum Streptophyta; class Magnoliopsida; order Lamiales; family Lamiaceae; genus Galeopsis; species Galeopsis tetrahit. Next base: position 95,057,003 of record OY776119.1, read on the forward strand.
ATCTGTGAAGAAATGAAGAGTGATGGGCTTGAAATTAAGGTGCCATTTGTTGCCATTGACACAGGTTTCAATACTGTATTTGCTACAAAAGTCATTTTTGCTGTGATTCTATGAGGGGAGAAGATAGAAAAGGAGAAGGGTTTTGATAGGGTTTGAGAGTATGAGAGGATAAGGAGGGGGAGAAGCCGCGCGGAACAGAGTAAGGTGCAAAGAGTAACCTAACTTCAGGTATAAATACAAGTTCAATCATTGTCTCATTCAATTATGGACTACTTCTTTCATTTTTTTTACTCCTATATTTCATTTTATTACTGCAAATATTACTATTAATTTTGATATTTTCAACTATTGCTTCTAGGAAATCAGCCATGATTAGGAGTGCTCAACAAAATCTTTTTAATTAAATCAATAAAATTGATTTTAAGGTTTATTAATACTTTAATTTCTAAATATAGAAATAAACTATATCGGTTTAGCTTCTGTTTGGTTAATTTTATTAATAAATAAGTAAAAAAATATACAATACACAAAAACAATTTTTACTCATTACTATTAACCTTAACAAATTTTAGGCAGGTATCCAATTGATTCAAGAAAGCGAGAATGGACCAACGCCCCCTTCAGATAACTTGATTGAAATCCCCATCAACGGCATTTTTCGTATAAATAGTATTTCTACTTATTTGGACGATCATAGATACAGAAGAAAGAGTTGGAACATTACTAAATATGGGCCTCTAGAAATGTATTCAATCGTCAAACAAGAGGATTTGATTGAGTATCGAGGAGGCAATGAATTTAGTCCAAAATACCAAATGAAAGTAGATCGTTTTTTTTTTTTTTTAAGTTATAAGTTACAAATGATATAATATGCATGTGATAAAAACTTGTAATGAATCAGTAGACCGGTCGAAGATGATGAAAAAATCGGAAATTTCTTTTGAACCATGAAACTTAATCCAAAATGGAAAGTAAATCCACAATAACTAAACAAATGAGGACAATAAAAACCAAATGATAACACTATAGTATATCTTAATATACAAATTCAATCTCTTTGAAGCTGCTGTCACTCTGAAGATTAACTGTCAATAATCCATTCTCAGAAGTGTATGTGAACTCCTCATCTTGTGTATCTATCTTGCAACCACTTGGTTTGATGCTAGAATATGCTCCAAATAATCCACTCCCTCTTGCTTTGATCCTTATTTTATCGTTTATGATGCATTCTTCCACTGCTCCTCCTGAGTTATACATGTTTATCAACCCAATCGGAGCAAACTCAATGCTCTCATTCACCACCTGTTCATAGAGTTCAAATTGTCATTAGTACTTCTCTAAGGTGTAAATGATTCGTTTCGTGTTGAACAGTGTCAAGCTCGAACTTGACTCGAAACTTACATAACTAGTTGAGATGTAGTTTTTGTGTAAATAATATATTAAGGGTAAAATAGTAAATCTACTTAAGCTCGATTAATCTCCATTACTATTAGTTAAAAGAACTTTAAAGTTTGAGTCGAAGCTAGCTCGACTTACTTACACTCCTATTACTTGTGATTGAAAGTAGTAAAATGAGGAGTTTTTTTCTAACCTTGATAGGAGAAATAGTAAATATTTCACATTGTAGAGTGGCTAAAGACACTTCAACACCTCCACTCTTTGGCACTCTTGAAAGGGTTCCTGCAATAAGTATAGTTTAAACATCAAGATTCTGAATTATGCCAATTTTCTTTAACACCCCTCTCTCTTTATCTAACCTGAGTTGAATGCATATACAGCAGAGTCCCCTGTCCAATTTTCCCCTGCAATCTCTTCAAGGAATTCTACATCAAGGGGAGTCACACTGCCCGTGATGGCCGTGGTCTTAAGAGTCAAGTTTTCGATAGACTCGGGAAGTTGTTTCATAGGCCAACTACCTGCTCCTTGGCAGTTGAAAACACCTACTACACCAGTTATCTTATTCAAGTTCCATATCTTGAGTAAGCTGTTCATCATAGTTGGAAATTATTTGTTAGTTGAGATACAAAAAAGAAAAAGTTGATGCATAAAACAAGAGATTATTTGTCACCTCTTTCCATCCATAACTGGATCGACGAATAGGCAATCTCGAGTAGGCCTTCCACCATATCTAGCTCTCAAGACTGATCCATCGGGAAGCACGAGTTTCCTTAGGATCTTGAAATCGTGTTTTCCTGGTTTATCACTGCATCATTTGTTCAAATTAATGACTTGCAAACTCAAGTTTGCTGGTGAACGAAAGAGGGGGACCAAAATTGAAAAGAAGTAAACTTTAGTGACAAAAAATGATATTGCCTCGAAGTTTTACCTTACATAGACTGGACAACCCCCTATCGCTCTAGCTGCACCGTGGAACTCAGCAGTGTTGTGATCGCTCTATATTAAAGAGAGAAAAAAGACGTCTTTAGTACTTCGCGTTGTAAAAAAGTATGGATGATGTAAAAGATTCTTACATGAAACATATCCCAATCAGGAACCACAATTTCACCCAACAGAAGGCTGTTGAAAGACACTGATGCAATGTGCAATGTCTGGAAAGTAGGCTCATTAGGCATGAAATCCTCAGAAGCTCTAGCAGTTGCACTCTTCTTCGAGCTAAAAATCGACAAAAGTCAGTTATTTCTGGATTCAAACATGGTATTAACTATTAAGACAAGAAGCAAGTGATGATCAAGTACCTAAAGATGGAGTCTGAATTGTGGCACATACAGCAGATCAAGTTATTGTCTCTGAAGTTGTTCTCTATTGATTCATCGAGAGCTTCGTGATACTTTTTAGTAATCGAAACTCTGCCACCATATCCAGATCCCAAAGTTTCTAACAAGTTTTGAACATCAACCTTAACACCATCCACCCCACTATCAGCAAGATAACTGTGCATATCATTGTAGAAGTCGAAGACCTTTTGAGGGTCGACTACTCCAACTCCGTACTTCTCCAAACTATCCATGGCTATGTCTCTTATGTTTCCGATATTTCCAGGCGATTGAACTGGATATTCGAGCTTTGGATTGTACTTCTTTAGGGCCTCAGATGAAGCAAGAACACCACCCCAGTATCCTGCTAAGGCGTGCCACATGTATACGTACCTGTGTTGCACACGCGTAAACTGGAATTAGGTAAACTTTAACGACCAAAAATGATACTATTATCCTGAAATAGAAATTACGCGGAACTTACTCTAGTCCATAATTTTCTTTGATGTAATGAACCAACTCTTTGAGGCCATCTGATTCCGATGCTTTAAACTTGCTGTTTTCTTTAATATCTGTTAATCTGGTTGCAAATCTATACCAACAAATTCATCATCAGTGATTAAAAAAGCCATGATTACATAGTTTGATTCATCTGAAAGATGGATCATGGGACTTACTGTGTTCCTTCAATAAGGGGTTCACCTTCCTTTTGAAATTCATTCAATGTTTCTTGCCATCCATCATCTATGATCAAGAACTTTGGAGATATCCCTCCATCTTTGAAGCTGTAAAACACAAATTTTTAGACATTCTACCTCTGTACTATGTGATCGAAAAACTTATGATTTAAAGTACTAACCTTTGAAGACCATCTTTGATTCCTTGGGGACTAACTTCAGTGTAAAATGCATCCCAAGTGCACCAACCAAACCAATCTAAATGAGCAGGTACCTGAGATTTTATTACTTTGTAAGAACTAATACTATAGCAGACTGTCTCGATTTGCCAGCTCTAGTTACGATGATTAGTTTGGACGAAGCTTAAAATAGGTACCTTCTTATTTTCCAGGTGACTGAATGTACCCTTATGTTTAGCCAATATCCTGGAAAAATGAATTTTTTTTTTCATATCATCAAGAGTTTGATAAATATATTCTGAAATCAAAATCTAAAACTGAAACTAATAACATACTTGATTGAATCCCTAATCAGTTCAAAAGGGTTATCCCCTGAGCTAACAAAAACTCCCTCCATTGCTTCAGTAGTTTGAACCTCAGAATCACCTTAAAACAAAACCAATCAAACAACATAATCAGCTTCATAAAACGGCTCATGAACTACGCGTATTCTGAGTTGAAACGAACCACTCTCGTAGCAGAACTGAAGCTCGTTAGACGGTGTCCCTTGCAGAGTTGTTCTAAAAGCTCCATCCAACACAGGCAAAACGAGCACGTAGAACTTATTCTGGCTCGTCTCTGTATAAGCTTCGTCGTCTACATCTAGCACAGATTCTTGTCCTATCTCCAAGAGAAGCATCTGAGTTTCTTTAGGAATCTCACTTGCTGATTTTCCTACTCGCGGAATCATCCACCATATTTTGGCAATAAAAAGGCACATGAACTTATAATTCCTGCAATCAGATCATCACACATTCTTGATAAATGATAACTGAAATCAAGAAATTTAAATTGTTACAAAATCATACTAATATACTTACTCAAGAACCCCAAGATTGAAGACATGGTGAGAGCTCGGAGACGCTGAATCGGCACCAATGAAAGCTGATCCCGGACTTGTTGGAGAGACGACAACATTGTCCGGAACTCCCCTTAAGACAACTCTGCCTCGGACCATTAGGCATCCATTCTTGATCACTGGAACTCCTGTGATAGTCATATTTTATTTTCCTTCTTATCAATCTGCAAAGAAACCAACTTAGTTAATTGCTAAAAATTAACAAACAAGAAATGATAATGAAAAAACCAAGAAAACTACCATGAAAAAAAAAAAAAAAAACACATATGTAACTAAACTGAAAACTGTCCTGTCCAAATCAAAGAAATATTAAGGTGTGAAGTCAAAATTTGTACCTAACTTTCCAACAGGGTCAAGTACAAGATTGCAAGAATTATTGAATAGGGAAATTAAATGTGATATTCCATTGTTCAAGATGGGGCATTTTATAGTTAAATCTTTGACAAGAACATGCAAAATACCCTTTAGAATATTGCAAAAGACCATAGGCATCAACGATCTAATATTTTTATTTTTTTGGGTTTTAATAATGTTTATAATTTGGATCGATTATATTTGAGATCATGGTCAGGGGACCATCTCATGAAATATTGACATGGAAATGAGTCATCACTTACATTTTTTTACCAATTTTTACTATTTTAGATCGCCATTTTATTGAAAAAAAATGCATGCAGAACAAAATGATATAGAAAATTGAGTGTAGATCCAATCAAACAGATAAAACAAAATTTATTGAGGCTGAGCAATTTCTGAAAATAAAATAAGGTATCCAGAATATGGCAGAAATATTTCAGGAAATTATTGTCTGATAATCGGTTGTCTGAATCTTGTGAAATTATTGGTATCATTAGCATCCTGGGGGTAGTTACTACTACAATTTGAAAACTAATACTTTCTCCGTCCAAATTTATTATACATATTTTTTTGGGACATGAATTTTAATGAACGTTTAGTTTATGTAAAACAAAATATGATAAAATAATAAATTTAGAGATGAGTATTAGATAAAGCATGATAAAATAATACATAAAGTATAGAAAAAAAAATGGAATAAGAAACTGATTGCGATATCATCCATAAAGAAAAGTGGAAAATTTATAGTAGAACGGAGCAAGTATGTTCGAAGTATGATGGAGTTATTTTGGGGTCCATTTTTTAAATTTGGATATCCGGTTCAAGGACTGGTCAATCCTACCGTTCACTTGTGGGGTTTGATAGGTTGGTCACAAATCACATGCCTCTAAACCTAATTTAATGTTATATGACTAAACGACATCGATCCCCCAAGAATCATGCCTAAACGACATCACATTGCACGTGCTCTTGATCTTAAAGATTCATGCCATAACATGTATGGTTTAATTACATTTTTTTATTTTACTTTATTATTTGGTTTAACCGTACGTGTTGGGAATAATTAGGGGGTTTTCGAATTTAACGAAGTACGTTTAAATTAAGTTAGCTAGAGAAAATATATAATTTATGTCAACTTGGAGACTATAATTTGAGGAATATAATTTTCTGTGAATCAAGAATATATTAAATATAAAACTACACTAATGATATGAAACATAATACATATGTCGAGTCATTATGCAGCACCACTTTATAGAAATTATATTTCTATTTTATTTAAATAATTATAATAATAATACACTAGAGAGTTTATTGTATCGAATCTATTGTTGGAAACTGATCTCGCCGTGTAAACTGCAATATCAAAAAATATCAGAATAACAAATAACTTCCACAAGTAAGTCGAGTCAAGGGAAACCCTTTTCCCGCAGAACAGAATACGCCCAGGATAGTGCTCGACTGTTACGGCGTTCCGTTCCCAAAGGTAAAACGACTTTCACTTCTTACACAGTAGCACCACTGTATAAGAAGTATCGGCGAACGTACGTAGTACGAACTGAACACTCTCGGATATAAATCCGGCACAAGAAAGAACAGTGTAAGGCTTTCGGTAGCTCAATATCCCGCAGAACAGAATACGCCCAGGATAGTGCTCGACTGTTACGGCGTTCCGTTCCCAAAGGTAAAACGACTTTCACTTCTTACACAGTAGCACCACTGTATAAGAAGTATCGGCGAACGTACGTAGTACGAACTGAACACTCTCGGATATAAATCCGGCACAAGAAAGAACAGTGTAAGGCTTTCGGTAGCTCAATACACTGCGTAGGGACGAGAGGAGAATAGAAGGGTAGAGGGGCGAATTTCAGCGTAAATTTGGAATGAGGGTTGAGAAGATAGGTGGGCCCCAAAGACCACCAAAGACCAATTGCCGAAGCCGAGCCGAGCCGGCCGGACGGGCGGGCGCGGGCGGGCGCGCGTGTGGCTCTTAGAGGAGTGTCCCTCTTTTAGATAGTTGAACTACCAAGTTACTTTAATACCTTTATACATCATAAATGTTTTGTAGGTTTCCTATGTGGGACAAATTCCCACTTTCTCAAACTTTCCAAGTTGAACCTCTTCAACTTCAACAATTAATTTCTCACTCACCTTAACTCGGTTTTGAGATATTAAATATACCACGTTCATCTACTCCGCGAGTAGATCGACTATGTCACGTTCAATTATTTCTTAATTAACGTTTAGTCCATCTAATTAATTAAATTAGATCAGGGTGTCAAAACCCAATTAATTCCCATTAATTCCAACAATCCCCCACATGAGTGAAAATCGTATCTATACAACATCAGACTCAGTGTTCAGTTCGAGTGAGATCTCCGTGCTTCCGGATAAGTGGTTTTTGGCCTTGAACTTTCCGTAGCCAAACACTATCGGATATACCGGCGGCTTAGTGGACGCGATGCCTTGAACTATTCCTCCAAAGTGTATACCTAGACAACAGTGTCAGCACACTTCAATCTCGTCTTTGTAACGTTCTCACGTTTTTGTCCGTTTTGGCCATGGACGTCCTTTGTGTTCATAAATGTTTGGTCGAAGCGGCCCTCACTTCTCATTTATATAGGTGACTTCCTTTCGAGTATCCCGTTATACTCTAGGAATCATTAAGAGTCGAAGACTCAGCCTTTACCACATCTTACGGGTCTTTAACACTTGAGATAGTGCTGTCCGGAATAGTCGTAATTTTTAAGTGTTTTATCACTAACCTCCACAACTTCGTTTTCCCATTGAACCAAGTTCTTGGGATCTCCAGTCATCATGGTTGGGTTACCACTGCTTTGGTTTTTATTGTGGGTTTTAGACCCATTCCTTCTACCAGCTTGTTCAATTGATCTCGGTTTATGCTCTTCGTGAGCGGATCCGCTATATTATCCTTCGTATTGACATAATCAATGGACATTACTCCAGTGGAGATCAATTCTCTAACGGAGTTGTGTCGACGACGTATGTGTCTCGACTTTCCGTTGTACATGACATTCGTAGCTCTCCCAATGGCAGCTTGACTGTCACAGTGTACCGTCACCGCAGGTACAGGCTTTCTCCAACAAGGAATGTCTTCCAGAAAATTACGCAACCATTCAGCCTCTGCAGCGGCTAGGTCTAACGCTATAAATTCTGATTCCATTGTGGAACGAGCAATACATGTTTGTTTCTTGGACCTCCACGACACTGCTGCTCCTCCAATAGTGAATACATATCCACTAGTGGACAACGAGTCTTTAGTGTCTGATATCCAATTTGCATCACTGTATCCTTCGACTACAGCTGGATGTCTTGTGTAGTGAAGCCCATAATCAATGGTGTACTTCAAGTATCTTAATACTCTTTTCAACGCTTTCCAGTGCTCATGACTTGGATTGTTCGTGTATTGACTCAACTTGTTTACCGAACAAGCAAGATCAGGGCGTGTACAGTTCGTGATGTACATCACACTTCCAATGATCCTTGCGTATTCTAATTGAGCCACTGGTTCTCCTCTGTTCTTTTTCAAGTGAACATTGAGTTCCAAAGGTGTCTTAGCAGGTGGATCGTCAAAGGCCTTTAATTGCTTTAATACCTTCTCCACATAGTGAGATTGTGTCAAGGAAATTCCATTGGACGTTTTATCTATCTTGATTCCAAGAATCACATCTGCTAATCCCATGTCCTTCATGTCGAAGTTTCTACTTAACATGTTTTTCGTATTAACTATGATATCGTGATTGTTACTCATGATTAACATGTCATCGACATATAAGCACACAATAACATATCCATTTGGTGTGTCCTTCACGTATACACACTTATCACATTCGTTAATTCGAAACCCATTTGACAACATCGTATTGTCAAATTTCAAGTGCCACTGTTTAGGAGCTTGCTTTAGTCCATACAATGATCGAACGAGTTTGCACACCTTTTTCTCGTTCCCAGGAGTAACATATCCTTCAGGTTGATCCATGTATATTTCAGCATCCATCTCACCATTAAGAAATGCCGTCTTAACGTCCATTTGGTGTATTTCGAGATTGTGCAACGCAGCAATAGCGACCAACACCCGAATGGAGGTGATCCTTGTCACTGGTGAGTATGTATCGAAGAAATCATACCCTTCCTTTTGTTTAAAACCCTTTGCAACTAGACGAGCTTTGTACTTATCAACAGACCCATCTGCTTTGTACTTTCTTCTAAGGATCCACTTGCATCCTAAGGGCTTACAACCTTTAGGGAGGTCAACCAACTCCCACGTGTGGTTTAAGAGAATAGACTCGTATTCACTTTTTATGGCTTCTTTCCAGAGGTGTGCATCTGGTCTTGTGTTGGTCCTTGATGGAGTATAACACAAGTGTATGGGGGGGGGGGAATGCACTTGTGTTTGCAAATTCTTTTCTTTTTTTTTGATAAACTGGTCTTATCAGGCAAGTTGTCTCACAACTGGCCTGAGTGTGAACTTTGATAGATACTTGTCCTACTGATTACTATTAAGTGATCAGTTGGCTAAATATCTAAAAGAGTTGCTAAGTGCGGAATGTGGTTGGCCTTTACTCAAGGAAATACTCCAAGTTGATTTCTGAAAAACACAGTTATCAGGGACTTTGTCCAAAACTGGTTTTCTTAGCTTACTGAGTTTTGCTCTTTGAAAAATGATTGAATATAAGTGCAATAAAGAGTGCAGTAAGTAAATGGCACACAAGTTTATAGTGGTTCAGAGACTCAAGCTCCTACATCCACTTTCCCTGATTGAACAGGATAATTCCTTCTCAATGGAATTAGCTTGTTTTATAGTGCCAAGGTGCACTGATCAACAACACTCTCTTAGTGTCTTGATCCCTAGGATAACTTGAGTCCTAGTGCTCAATCTCTCTGAGTTAAGGCTGTGTTTCACACTAACAGTCCTTAACTCCTCACTTCTACAACAAACACTCTCTTCACTAAATGAGATAAGGTTTGAGGTTTGGTTCCAACTAATAGAGATATCCTTTACAATAAGAACAGTGTAAAGGCTTAGGATATCTCAATGCTAAGCTAGGATGTTTACAAGGATTGGCTTAGCTGACTTGAAGTGATTCAGGAAACTTGGAATTCTAGAGAACAGCTTGGTTTCCTTTTGAAAGCTTGATGATAGTTTGATATCTTGTAGTTGGATATGAATTCCTTTGATCACTTCTGTATATATAGGCAATTTGAACAGCTAACCGTTGGAGGGATTAGCAATTCAAATATGTCTATTTGCAGCACCATTGAAACGGCTATGAAGCTTGACATCCTTTTATCCACTGTGTAAAAGAGGTCTTCAATGGTTGCTTGAATGAATGTGTTGACTTCTGACAGATGCGGCTGAGAAGACTTGTGTCAGTTTCCAATTTTGCACATTGTCCTAGGTTGATTTGTGGCAAACTTTACACACAACCAACGGTCAGATGGGACAAGCTCCCTGAACATTCCTGCTGTAGTTTTAGAATGTTCCAACATTCATTCAATGCTTCACTCTTTAATGCTCTAAGTCTTTAATGCTTGGTTCAGGCATGATTGGCAATAAATGCTTCATTGAATGTATCTTCTGTAAGCTTTTGACATTTAATTCTCTTGATCATTTGTACTTCAACTGCCTAGATCTTTTGCATTTATGAGCACAGCTTCAGTATACTTGAACTCTTCAGCCAGGTTGTCCATTTGGTAAGTTTGTCTTGAATAGATCAGTAACTTTGTCCTATAGACCTATCAAGCTGCCTAACATTCCAGCTTTGGACAACTATCCTGATTACTAATATCTTATAACATTTCTGAGATTTTAACTTAAGCATACTATACATCAAGTGTTCTGGGACAACTTGCCTGAACAATACTTTGAGCATATCTCAACTAAACTGTACATCATCAATCAGGGGTTTTGGTATCTAGATCAAAATCATTTTATTCCCAACAATTTCCCCCTTTTTGATGATGCCAAAACCTATTACAAAGGAACCTTGACTTATACTCAATATTACCTTCAGGGAGAGTGAACTGGTCAACTTGCCTGAAAGAAACTATTAGTACAATAAATCAAGTAATATTTGTCATGTTAGGTTAGTTGAGATAATGAGTTGTTATCTCTTGATAGAAAATCATTGGTCCTTTTATATATCATGGAGCATTACAGATCAGAAAATTAAAAGGACATACTAACTGATACAAGAATAACAACATCATCAGCAAACATAAAAACAAGAGTAGGGAAGGGATAAACTTATCCATCAGAGAGTTCCATCATCTTGGGGAGCAATGCCATATTGAGCCCAGACCCTCTTCTTCAGCTCCCAAACATCCTTGTTGGAGCCTCTAGGGCCTATCTTCATCTTTTCTATCTTCATGATGTTGATGAACTCCTCCAAAATCTTCCCTTCATAAATCAAGTTCCCATTGAACTTAGGAGGCATGTACAGAATTGGACCAGGGGCCTTGAACTCCACTCTAGCAATATCAGCTGCTGCAAACAGCTTTTGGTAGAGGTCCCTATGATTCTCAAACATGAACTGGACAAAGACTTCATCTACATCTTCTCCAAGCCACTTCCCTATGACATAGAAGTCATATACAAAGCTTCTCTTGGCCTCCTCCCATGCATCATTCAGTGAGATTGGAACCCACTTATCATGGTGAGGGTATTGAGTGTCCCATCTTTGTAGCATTTTAGGTTTGAGTCTTCTGTATGAGGCTCTCCTTCTTGGGGCTTTGAAATTTGCCCTTCTTTCATCCCTTGCCTTGTTGGCCTCAACCAATTGCTCCATCCTCTCTTTAGCTCTCTGAAGAGCTAGCTTCTCTTGGGTTTCTGGATCTTTTCCAAAACCTTCTTCAAACAATTTAGAGGGGTCATCAGCAAGTTTGGGCACACCAACTTCAGGCATTCTGTCCTGTCCTTCCTCTTCCACTTCTTCTTCTTCAATAACAGGCATTTGAGCTGCTTTCTTCATTTTCTTGGATTTCCTTGCTGGAATAGATTCTTCAGATTGAAATTCTGAAGGCAAAGTCAAGCTGGTTGGGAATTCATTGAAGGTTTCCAATTCCTTCCTCTTTCTTTCAGATGACCTTGTCACCTTCCCCCTTACTTCAGCAATCTTCTCTTTAGGTTCAAGTCCTGTAGACTCACCACATGGCCTTTGAACCTTTCTTGCCTGACTTTCCATAGCTGACATCATGGACTCCTTGACAGCTATTTGAATCTGCTCTTCCTCAGTTAAATCTTCAACATTCATTGGGCCTTTGCCTTTCCCAATGTCTTCTACTGCTTCCTCCTCAACTTTAGGGGCCTTCTCCTTTCCCTTGGATTCACCAATCACCAAGGTTCCCTTTGCCCTTGCTCTCTCTCTTTCCCCCTTTTTGGCATTATCAAAACACTGGGGCTTCAATTCACTCATAGTTACAGAGAGATGTGAGTGGGAATGAGTGAGGGATTTCAATTCTTGTAGTAGGTAAACATTCTCATCATGAATGTTTTGCATTTTATCATCTGCCATGCTAAAAAAGGTGTGAACAGGCTTCATCTTTTGGGAAACTATGGCATCCAATGTGGCTTTCAGTGATTGATCAAGTTTGGCCTGAAGTTGTTCAGTGAGATTGGCCACAACTTGATCAGAGACTTTGGCCATGAGTTCAACAGTGAACTTTTCAGCAGCTTCCTTCACCATAGCAGCTTTCAACTCTTCTGCCTTCTTTCTCTGGGCTGCTGTCCTCTGCCTTAAAGCATCCTTGATTGTCTTCCTCAATGCTTTCACATTGTGCTTGTACAAAGTTTTGAGACCCTGCTGCTCTTTCTTCACAGATCTAGTGAATTTACCCATAGCATCTTTAGCTTTTGTCACTTCAGTTGAAACTGTTTGCAGTCCAGTTTCAACTCCACAAAGTCTTGCATCAAGAGTAGGCAAGATCACTTCTTCTGACCCTGTGAGCCTCATTTCCACAGAGGCTAGAGTCTTGCCTTGACCATCTAGGGTATCAGCAGTGGTTGCATGAGCCTTCTCAACTTCCCTGACCAGTGTGTCCAACTTCTCTGACTGCTCTTCAATGATGGATGCAGTCTGAGTAGCCATCTGAAAGTGAGCCTCAGAGGTGTTGGCTTGTTCAAAGTAGATCTGGTTAAGTGTGGACACATTTGCTGATACTGCTTCAAGATCAGTGTCAGCATCAACTGGTATATCTGTCAGGGAGGCATCTGTAAAAATCTGCTCAAGAGTGACAGCAACTGAATCTGCAAAACTGATAGTGTTAGTAAAAACTCCCTCATCACCCTCTATTTCTTTTTCTCCCATAAGGTCTGATACATCAGCACCTTTTCTCTCATTTTCAACTTTATTCTTTTCTTCTTCTTTTTCAAGAGATAAGCTCACATTCACTGGAGAATCAGGCCTCCTTTCACCAAGGGATTCATCAAGTTCAGATTTGACTTGAAGAATAGCCTGACTCTCATATTGGGCTGCACCCAATATTTCTACTTCCTCACCCTCTATTTGTGGTGCACTCAAGGAACCAGTGATCACACACTCCTCACCATCATCTCCCTCTGATTTTTCAGTACTTTCAGCCTTTTCAACTCCTTCAATTTCTAAACCTGACACCTCTATATCCTCAACAGGATCCACAGAGGGCAGTTGTTGGGAGATCACAGTGCTTGGGCATCCCAAGTCCACTGAGTCATCCTGAATGACTAAAGGCTGGTCAATGTCCAATTTGCCTGACATTGATGAGGCTTTAGTCAAACCAGCTTCTCCTATGGAAGTCTCAGCATTGTCAAGTTGTGCCTCAGGTTCAAAAGAACCATCCTTGGCCAATGCATCTTGGACTGAGTCACCATCTTTGGTCAACTCCTCTGAATGATCAGAGTCCTTCACAGAATGAAAAGTCAAGTAATGTACCTGAGCTGAGTTGATACCAGGGGGATTGGGATTTGTGTGATCATCATCATCATCATCATTATCAGAAGGGCTGTCAGGATGCTTGATTCCTTGTGCTATCCTCTCTCTTTCTGCAAGCACCTTTTCATGAACAATGGTGCAAAATAGGGCCTCAGTGGTTAAAACACTGGTCTTCTTCACATTTGCAAAATGCAACAGCCTATTTTCCTCAACCTGCCACCAGTTGGCACCCTTATCCTGAATAGCCTGAGCTATTTCCACAATAGTTCTATCTTTGATCTCAACAAGTGCTCTGAGATCATAGAATTGTTGTTGCAGCCTGGGATAATCCTTCAATCCTGGATATAATTCATCCACATTGGCTCTTGCAATCTGTCTCAACATCCCCTCATAGGTATATTCTTCACCACTATCATCTCCAGAAGAATTGGATTCAGGAGGGTTGGAATGGGATTCAAGTAAGCTTGGCTGGGATTCAGGTAGGTTGGGTTCAGAAGGGTTGGGGTCAGGAGAGGTCAAAGCAAGTTGGGATTCAGGTGCTTTTGAGAGCATTGTGCCTGAAGAGGTAATTGGAATGGTTGGAATGGGTGGGAAAACAACTTGATCACCTTCTTGAAGAGCAGTTTCAAGAAGTTTGGTATAAGAGAGGAGTCTTGGATCAAGTGGGGAAAAGGGTCTATCTTCAAGATTGACCAAATCTGCCAGCACATCAATACCTGATCTATCAGGTGCACCTTCAGGGGAGTACACCTTCTTGGCAATGATTGGTGCATCTTCAGGAGTCTTGCACTCCTCTTCTTCTTGCCTTGGAGATATTCTTCTAGATTGAATATCAGGAGAGTTGGCTTCAGGGCTGTTGGGTTTTGACTTGGATTTAGACTTGCTTGCCTGTCTAATCTCCTTGAAGAACTCTTTCTTCTTCTTTTCTTCCTCCATCAACCTTTGCTTCTCAGAAGTCTTGATGATTCTTCTTTTTCTTTCATACCTTGTTGGCTGGTCAAGGTCTCTGAATTCAGTGATTGTTTCAGGTTGCAGTGGGATAATTTCTCTGAATACTTCACCCTCTTCAGGAGGGTTGACTCCTTCCTCAACAACCTTCTCTATTTCCTCAGAAGTGGCTCCTCCACTTCTTGACTGACTTTCTGGTGAGGATTCATGCAAAATCTTCTTCATTTTCTTCATCTTTGGTTGAGCTTTTGGTGATTGGGCTTTCCTCTTTCTTGGAGAGGCTCTTGTTGCTGGTACAATTGTGATGGCCTTCTTAGAAATTGCATCCTGCTTCCTTTTCTCTGTCTTAGAAGACAGCTTCCTAAACATCACCTTTTGTGCAGGAAAGGGTTTTGGCTTTGCTTGGAGGTGTGTGTAGTGAGCAAATCTTTCCAAGAGCAGGCTGGCTCTTGTGCAGAACTGGAGTTTTCCTTCAACCACCACCTTGTGGTGCTTCACTTCCTTAAACTTAAATTTTTCATTCATCATCTTGTCAAGAATGAATTTCTTCCAGTTGAACTTGACTCTCTTCTCAGCAGAGTCAATCACAGCAGCCATCACTCTCAATTTAGGCATACTGATTTGTTCAACACTCCCTGAGTGGCTCAACAGGCTCTTTACAACACAATCAAATAGATGCCTAAACACTGGCTTTAAAGTGTTTTTGTTTTGAGCACTCACAACCTTTTTAGGTTCTATCATCCAAGAATAATAGAACTCCTGATCATCTTCTTCCTTGTACATTTCTGGATTCATACCTTCAGAAGGTAGCCCAAAGCTAGCTTCTAAATCCTCTGCAGTGAAGATGATTGTGTGCTGAGTTTCTTCTTCTTCATCTTCCTCAGCATATGTGAGCTTTGTGCACACATCCCCCTTCTTGCCCTTCCACCTGAGATAGGCAAAGAATTCTGCCATAAATGGATTCAGGCAGGAATCAGGCTTGGTGCCTAGGAATTTTTCTAGCCCTGCCTCCCTCAGCCATTGGAGGACTTGTTGAACTTCTGAGTCTGGGCTATCAAAGGCTACCAGCTTTTCAAACCAAAGGGAATTTGGGTTGCTAAGATAAGAGAAATCAATGTCCAAGGAGGAATCATTGAAGTCTACAAGCTCTTCTCTTTTGATCTTAGGTGCCATGGATAATATGAGAGATAGAAGGTTTTTCGGAGAAAAATTGCAGGTTTAGAGGTTTTGAGACTTCAAAGGTTTTGGGAATTATGAGTGCGTAAGGATGGTGGTGAAAATTGAGAGGTTTATATATGGAAGGAATTTATTAACCGTTGGTTAATGGAATGTAACAGTGGGTAATTTGAAAAACCGTTTGAATATAGTGGGGTAGTGGACTTTCAATGGTTCGATGGAGTTTTGAATGTAATTTAATGGTTTGGATGAAGGCTCAAGAATTCATGCAATCTTATCAAGATTTCTGCATTAAATGCTGATTTGCCTTTTTGGGGGTAAAAATCTTTATAGCACACTCCATCCTAAAATGGCCTACTCTTAGACCAAGAAACCTCTTAAATGTCTAATCAATGCTAATAATAGCAATAATTATCCAATTAACTAGGACAAACATCCTGAGATGTGCTTTGGTTTCTGTGTGGACCAAATTGCCTGATTGCTTTGCCTGAGTGGGTCCCAAAGTTGCTGACTGGGTCCCACTTGGACAAATCCCCTGACCAACATTGTTGAGCATTATAGGGACAACCTTGCTGAGTTTCCCTCTTTTGCTGACAGCTTCAGTGAGGTTGGTCAACTTTGCTGAAGTTCAACTTTGATGAACTTCCCTTTTCATATGAGCTTTACTTTCCCCATTTTTCCATCTTGCCTGGATCAAGTAACCCTAATTCAGCTGACAATTCCAAGAACCTTGCTTCAGCTAGAGGCTTGGTCAGAATATCAGCTTTTTGCTTATCAGTGTGAATTTTGACAAGCTTGATATCTTTCTTCTCCACATGATCCCTTATGAAATGATGCTTGATGTCCACATGCTTGCATCTGGTGTGGAGCACTGGATTCTGTGAGATAGCAATTGCACTATTGTTGTCACAGAATATTGGCACTTCATTTGTGATTACTTTGTAATCTCTCAATTGTTGCCTGAGCCAAAGTATCTGAGCACAGCAACTTCCAGCTGCTACATACTCAGCTTCAGTTGTTGAAGTTGCAACTGTATTTTGCTTCTTGGAAAACCATGAGATAAGCTTGTTCCCCAAGAATTGACATGTTCCAGAGGTGGATTTTCTGTCAATTCTACATCCTCCATAATCAGCATCTGAGTATCCAGTGAGCTCAATATTGTCATCAGCTGGATACCACAATCCAAGATTCTCAGATCCCTTGAGATATCTTAGAATTCTCTTGGCAGCATCAAGATGACTCTTCTTTGGATTGGCTTGAAATCTTGCACATACTCCAACTGCAAATGTGATGTCAGGCCTGCTTGCAGTGAGATATAGCAAAGATCCTATGATTCCTCTGTAATTAGTGGAGTTTGTTGACTCTCCACCTTCATCAGGATCCATCTTCCAGTTAGTATTCATAGGAATTCTGACTGGCTTGCTTGATGCACATCCAAATTTTTTGATCATGTCCCTTGTGTTCTTGGCCTGATTGATGAATATTCCCTTCTTTGATTGAGTGACCTGAAGTCCTAAGAAGAAATTCATCAATCCCATCATGGACATCTCAAACTTGCTTTGCATGAGTTTGGAGAACTTCTCACATAGCTTCTCATTTGGAGATCCAAATATAATGTCATCCACATAGATTTGGACTAACAAAATATCATCTCCTTCACAGATTCTGAACAAGGTTCTGTCAACAGTGCCTTTGACAAAACCATGATCTAGAAGAAACTGTGATAAGGTATCATACCAAGCTCTTGGAGCTTGTTTTAAGCCATAGAGGGCTTTCTTCAATCTGTACACCTTGTCTCCTTCTTCAAATCCTGGAGGCTGTTCCACATACACTTCTTCTTTGAGCACCCCATTGAGAAATGCACTCTTCACATCCATTTGATACACCTTGAATCTCATGTGAGCTGCATATGCTAGGAAGAGTCTGATTGCCTCAAGTCTGGCCACTGGAGCAAAAGTCTCATCATAGTCAATCCCTTCAGATTGACAATATCCTTTGGCCACCAATCTTGCTTTGTTTCTCACAATGATGTCATTTTCATTTTTCTTGTTTTTGAACACCCATTTAGTTCCAATGACATCTTGATGGGTTGGCCTGTCTACTAGCTCCCAAACTTCATTTCTGGTAAACTGATTCAGCTCTTCTTGCATGGCTATGATCCAGTTGGTGTCTTGTAGTGCTTCCTCAATGTCTTTAGGTTCCTGTTCTGAAAGAAAACAACAAAACAGAGCACTTTCTCCATGAAATCTTCTAGTTTTGATCCCTTCACTTGGATTACCAAGTATCAGGCTAGATGGGTGGTCTTGCAACCAAGTCCTTCTAGACCTGATCCTTTCAGGAGGATTGTCCTCATCTGAAGTTGGATCACTAGATTCATTAAATTCAGGAAAGTTAATTGAAGGATCAAGTTCAGGATCATATTCAGGGGTGTTGTCCTCATTGTCAGTTAAGTTGACATTTTCATTGGTTCCCCCTTGAATAGTGGATCCATTAACTACCTCAGCATTGCCTGCTTCTTCATTGGTAGTTGTTACCTGGTTTTGAACTGGGATGGGGTCAGTCAGTTCAATTTCTCCTTCAGTTGTAAGGTCATCTTCATCTTTTGGCAGCAACTCCCTTGGATCAGCTTTTTGAGCATCAGTAAGCTTGGGATTTGCTTTAGTGAATGTAAATGGCCCTCTAGTGATGACTTTAAGCATCTCATCATGCTGGCAAGCAAGATGTGCTCTCATCCTGATCTTCCAGAAATCATAGTTCTCAATTGAGAACATTGGCAGTTTGTGATGAGAAATATGATTGACTTGGTTTGGACCCATATTGTTGATGGTGTTGACAGCATCTCCTGGAACTGCATTGTTAGCCATTTCAACAAATGTAATATAAGATGAACACATATAAGTTTTTCAGAAATTTGGATCAGTTCAGTGACCACAGAAAGTGTGATTTTGAAAATCAGTTGGATTTTCAGAAGCAGTGGTCTTTGAACCCCTGCTCTGATACCACTTGTTGGTCCTTGGTGGAGTATAACACAAGTGTATGGGGGGGGGGAATGCACTTGTGTTTGCAAATTCTTTTCTTTTTTTTGATAAACTGGTCTTATCAGGCAAGTTGTCTCACAACTGGCCTGAGTGTGAACTTTGATAGATACTTGTCCTACTGATTACTATTAAGTGATCAGTTGGCTAAATATCTAAAAGAGTTGCTAAGTGCGGAATGTGGTTGGCCTTTACTCAAGGAAATACTCCAAGTTGATTTCTGAAAAACACAGTTATCAGGGACTTTTTCCAAAACTGGTTTTCTTAGCTTACTGAGTTTTGCTCTTTGAAAAATGATTGAATATAAGTGCAATAAAGAGTGCAGTAAGTAAATGGCACACAAGTTTATAGTGGTTCAGAGACTCAAGCTCCTACATCCACTTTCCCTGATTGAACAGGAAAATTCCTTCTCAATGGAATTAGCTTGTTTTATAGTGCCAAGGTGCACTGATCAACAACACTCTCTTAGTGTCTTGATCCCTAGGATAACTTGAGTCCTAGTGCTCAATCTCTCTGAGTTAAGGCTGTGTTTCACACTAACAGTCCTTAACTCCTCACTTCTACAACAAACACTCTCTTCACTAAATGAGATAAGGTTTGAGGTTTGGTTCCAACTAATAGAGATATCCTTTACAATAAGAACAGTGTAAAGGCTTAGGATATCTCAATGCTAAGCTAGGATGTTTACAAGGATTGGCTTAGCTGACTTGAAGTGATTCAGGAAACTTGGAATTCTAGAGAACAGCTTGGTTTCCTTTTGAAAGCTTGATGATAGTTTGATAGCTTGTAGTTGGATATGAATTCCTTTGATCACTTCTGTATATATAGGCAATTTGAACAGCTAACCGTTGGAGGGATTAGCAATTCAAATATGTCTATTTGCAGCACCATTGAAACGGCTATGAAGCTTGACATCCTTTTATCCACTGTGTAAAAGAGGTCTTCAATGGTTGCTTGAATGAATGTGTTGACTTCTGACAGATGCGGCAATGGTTGCTTGAATGAATGTGTTGACTTCTGACAGATGCGGCTGAGAAGACTTGTGTCAGTTTCCAATTTTGCACATTGTCCTAGGTTGATTTGTGGCAAACTTTACACACAACCAACGGTCAGATGGGACAAGCTCCCTGAACATTCCTGCTGTAGTTTTAGAATGTTCCAACATTCATTCAATGCTTCACTCTTTAATGCTCTAAGTCTTTAATGCTTGGTTCAGGCATGATTGGCAATAAATGCTTCATTGAATGTATCTTCTGTAAGCTTTTGACATTTAATTCTCTTGATCATTTGTACTTCAACTGCCTAGATCTTTTGCATTTATGAGCACAGCTTCAGTATACTTGAACTCTTCAGCCAGGTTGTCCATTTGGTAAGTTTGTCTTGAATAGATCAGTAACTTTGTCCTATAGACCTATCAAGCTGCCTAACATTCCAGCTTTGGACAACTATCCTGATTACTAATATCTTATAACATTTCTGAGATTTTAACTTAAGCATACTATACATCAAGTGTTCTGGGACAACTTGCCTGAACAATACTTTGAGCATATCTCAACTAAACTGTACATCATCAATCAGGGGTTTTGGTATCTAGATCAAAATCATTTTATTCCCAACATCTTGCCATTGCTTCCTTGATAGTTTTAGGTTCTTCTTCCTCCAAAACATAAGTAATGAAGTCTGAACCAAAGTCTTTATCAATTCTAGCTCTCTTACTGCGTCTCGGTTCTTCACTATCTTGAGTGGAAGGACTAACAGTGTCGTCCGTTGCTTCGAGAGTTCTTTTACTCGAACAGTCTTCCTCTCTTTCCTTAAGAGGAAAAATGTTTTCAAAGAATACTGCGTTCCTTGACTCAATTGTAGTGCCTTCTGTCATATCCGGTACTTCGGATTTGTGAATCAGAAATCGATAGGCACTACTATTTGAAGCATATCCTATAAAGATACAATCGACGGTTTTAGGTCCGATTTTAACTTGTTTAGGAAGCGGTACTTCAACCTTAGCCAAACACCCCCACACTTTGAGGTAGTTGTATGAAGGTTTTCGTTTCCTCCATATTTCATAAGGAGTTTGATCCTTAATTTTATGAGGAATCTTATTCAGAATGTGGTTAGCCGACAGGATAGCTTCCCCCCACAAGTTCTGAGGTAGACCAGAGCTGATTAACATTGCGTTCATCATCTCCTTTAGTGTTCGGTTTTTCCTTTCCGCCACACCATTAGACTGAGGTGAGTAAGGGGCTGTCGTTTGATGTATAATCCCTGATTCAATACATAATTGTTCAAACGGAGCTACGTACTCTCCTCCTCTATCACTACGAATTGATTTAATTCGAGTGTCCAATTGATTCTCTACTTCAGTTTTGTAACGTTTAAAAGCTTCAATAGCTTCGTCTTTACTCTTTAAGAGGTAAACGTAGCAGAATCTTGTACAATCGTCTATAAAAGTAATAAAATACTTTTTCCCTCCTCTAGTTTGTACAAACTTCAAATCACATACATCCGTGTGAATTAAGTCTAGAGGAGCAGCAGTGTTCCTTTCAACAGTTTTAAACGGTAGTTTGGTCATTTTTGCTTCCGTGCATATTTCACATCGTTTGGATGTATCAACGTTGTCAATTTTAAGTAAATCGAGATTTACTAATCGCTTTAAGGATTTTAGATTCACATGTCCTAATCTAGAATGCCATAAAGAGGAACACTCAACGATATAAGCAGAAGTGGAAGCAATTTCATTAATAACTTGTTTGCCTTTGGGGCTTACAACCATTGTGCTTAATTTAAACAAACCATTCTCGAGATAACCTTTCCCGAGAAATTGACCAAACTTACTTAGAACTATCTTATCAGCTTCAAAGACTAGTCTAAATTTGTTGCTAACTAGAAGAGATCCCGAAATTAGATTCTTCCGGATGTCTGGGACATGCAGCACGTTCTTCAATGTTAGCTCCTTTCCAGATGTCAGTTTAAGCACCACTGACCCAATTCCAGCCACTTCAGATGAGGCTTGATTGCCCATGAACAATTTTCTCCCATCAGATGGAGAGTAGTCTGTGAATGCAGATCTATCCGAGCAGACGTGGCAGGTGGCACCAGTGTCCACAAACCACTCTTTCTTGTTGTCCACCATGTTGACCTCCGTCACCACTGCGGACATGTCCAAATCTGTAAGGTTCACAGAATCTTGTGCTTTCTGTTTGCCCTTTCCCTTATCGTCACGACGAGGTTGACGACACTCACTGGACCTATGGTTTGGTTTCCCACAGTTGTAGCAGTTTCCAGTGAATTTCTGCTTTGTGGCTGGACCCTTCCCCTTCACATTCTTCGTTGTGGGGGCAGCAGATTCGTTTGGACGTCTCCTTTTCCTTGACGGACCCTCTTGTTCCATCAAGTTAGCTTTGGCTTCAATCTGGGGGGCAGATCCCTTGCCTTCTCTCTTCCGATTGTCCTCCTCAATCCTGAGACGGATAATCAGGTCCTCCAAGCTCATCAGCTTTCGTTTGTGCTTTAGATATGATTTGAAATCCTTCCACGATGAAGGCAGTTTCTCGACCACGGTCGCTACTTGAAGGTAACACCATATCCTCAGCAGCAATCTTGTGGAAAATAATCTGCAGTTTCTGGACTTGATCCACTACAGACTTATTGTCATCCATCTTAAAATCGTACAGTTGTGAAACGACGAATTTCTTTAATCCGGCGCCTTCAGTTCTGTATTTCTTCTCCAAGGATTCCCACAGTTCCTTGGCAGATTCAATGGCATCAGAAAGTCGGCAGATTCAATGGCATCAGAAAGTCCTCCAATAATGTGATTTCTGCATAAATAATCACCACTTAGCCATTGATCATAGAAGATCCTTTCTTGTTGGCTAGCATTTGCCTCAGGCTGTGTCCGTTATTAGCATTGTTGCCATAAGTCTAAGACCGAATCTTGAAGACTAAGTTTGAGACTGAAGTAGTTCGAATTGGGCCAAAGACCACCAAAGACCAATTGCCGAAGCCGAGCCGGCCGGACGGGCGGGCGCGCGCGTGTGGCTCTTAGAGGAGTGTCCCTCTTTTAGATAGTTGAACTACCAAGTTACTTTAATACCTTTATACATCATAAATGTTTTGTAGGTTTCCTATGTGGGACAAATTCCCACTTTCTCAAACTTTCCAAGTTGAACCTCTTCAACTTCAACAATTAATTTCTCACTCACCTTAACTCGGTTTTGAGATATTAAATATACCACGTTCATCTACTCCGCGAGTAGATCGACTATGTCACGTTCAATTATTTCTTAATTAACGTTTAGTCCGTCTAATTAATTAAATTAGATCAGGGTGTCAAAACCCAATTAATTCCCATTAATTCCAACAAATCTAACAGTTCTAAACCATTTGACAAAAAAATTAAAAAATCTTATAGTTCTAAATCGCACAAAATAGACAAAGTTTTTAATCTTGTGATTCGGCAGACCGCAGACTTAGGATGGATTAATAAATTGATGTTGCTAGGCATGGTTATGAACGAATGACAAAAAATTTCTAGTGTAAACTGCTGAAAGTGACCCACTATGCCAGGAACTTCGAAAGACAACCGAATTTTCGTGTTTTCGTAGCTGTTTTTTACCCGATATCTATTCAGCTGTTGTTGTAGGTTCGGACTTTTCGACAGAAAAAATTCTATTGTCGTAGATGATTTATGACAACGGATTGTAATTTATAACAACGAAAAATCTTCATTTCCGTAGGCATTTTTAGCATAGTGAAATTACCTCATTAAATTACAATTTACCTCGACATTAATGTTCATATAGACTAGGTTTAGATGTCATATTAAACTAAAATAAAAACGAATCATCTCTAAGCATATTTTTGAATGTCGACAAGCTAAGGCATTATTATATGAATTCTTTTTACCATACAACACTGATACTTTTATTTTGTATGAACTAATCTATATTATTAATTCTTATATATAAAATAATAATATTAATAATGTATGATAAACAAATTTCACGTAATACTTTTATCTTTTTGAGCAGGATGATTTCAAAGATTACGTGAATGTAGTTTGAAATTTGTATTTCAATCCGTGTACACAAGATATAGTATAATTCTTTTTTAATAGACATAGAATATATAATTAGAAAAGGAAACACTATACTTATCAAATTATGTCCACTTAACCGTGCATATATATGATACGTATATAAAGCCCATTACGGAACTAGAAAAGATGTTTACCAACATATATAACTCGAATATGACTTAGAGAATTTGATAGCATGATATGAATATTATTTTTAAAATATAAACGCGACAACAAAATTAAGTTTTAGTAAGGAATAATTATTTTAGCTAAAAGTTTTTAATGACAGAAAATCTACTTTTAATGACAAGTCTTGTCACTAATTAATTCTTAATTTTTATCATTAAAAAAATTAGTTTAAATTGAGTCAAATTTCGTGAATGGTTTTTTTTTTTTTTTTTGCACACCTTATAGTACTATGTGTCTATGTCACACCATTTTGTACCTAAGAATAATTAAATTTTCTCATATTCTTCTTTCACCACAATAAATATGAGATATACCCATTTGAATATATATATATATATATGTATATATATATATATATAACTATTAGCCTTAATTAGATATTTGGTAAGAGAGGAGTGACAAAGATTCTTCAATTAATAAAAAGTTACAAGTAGAATATGCTAATTGTATAATATGTGACAGAAAGCTTCTCCTTTTAATTTTACTTTGACTTAATGGGTTCTATAATTATTCTTTAAAAAGATTACGAAAAGCTGGTTTTGTCTCACATGTGAATAATATTTGGATCAATATGAATATATTCACGCACATATAATATTATATAATACTCGTAATTGATACTTCCACTCTAATATCATAATTTAAAATTTATTTGTGGCAACGTGTGATATGAAAGTTAATGTTTTGTGATACAAAAACTTTATTTCATTGACATGAAAATTGTGTTCGTATTGAAAATTTTGAATGTAAATTTGGAATTAATAATTAAATCCACTCAAGTTATAACTTATACTCCCTCCGTCCCGGAATTGTTTGCACCACTTTATAGGCATGCAAACTAAGAAAAAAATGTAATGAGTAGAATGTTGAGGGATAATTTTGTAAAGTTATATGGATAAAGTAAATAGGTAATTGAATTGAGGGTAAAAGTAATGGCATTTTGTGTAAATATGTGAATATTGTGAGGGTGGGGTTTAAAAAAATGTTTCCTTTTCGGAAAGTGCAAACAACAGACGCTTTACGCCCAATCATTCCGGATAACGCTTGCATCCTCTGTCTTACCGCGGCTGCTGGCACAGAGTTAAGCCGATGCTTATTCCCCAGATACCGTCATTGCTTCTTCTCCGGGAAAAGAAGTTCACGACCCGTGGGCCTTCTACCTCCACGCGGCATTGCTCCGTCAGGCTTTTGCCCATTGCGGAAAATTCCCCACTGCTGCCTCCCGTAGGAGTCTGGGCCGTGTCTCAGTCCCAGTGTGGCTGATCATCCTCTCGGACCAGCTACTGATCATCGCCTTGGTAAGCTATTGCCTCACCAACTAGTTAATCAGACGCAAGCCCCTCCTCATGCGGATTCCTCCTTGGAACGGACGAATAAGGAAATAATGCAAATAATTGTGGGACAGATGGAGTATCACTCTAAATTTAGAATAAAGATTTCTTATGTAACTTTTGTTTTTCATATTTGGTAAAAGTTAACCTATTTTTTATGAATAAAAATTCATTCTAAAACCAATTTATTTGTAAGCCATCCCCACTCCACACACCCACCTGATAATTCGTTAAATTTTTTTTTTTTTTGAAAGTCAAAATTTTATTCATATTCTACTTTTAATATTGATAAATATTTTTGGTATTATATATACATTAATAAAAATAATAAATTTTGCTTCTTACATTACTTATTTAACAAAAAATAAGGAGTAATAAAATGATATATCTCATAAACTGGGCCCCCGAAATAAATAAAAGCCCAAACAACAAAGCACAATGGGTGGGACTATTTACACCTCCATTTCACTTTAGAACACTCCCCCGTGAGTTTAATAATAAAATAATAATGTAAAAAACCAAAAATACCCTTCAAGTTATATTACACTACTAAATGCACCCATATTACTAATTGCACCCCTCCTTCACTTTTAAACCCTAAACCTAAGCTTTATCCAGCCGCGGCCACCATAACCTCCGTCCGCCGCTGCCACCACCAAACAACAAAACAACAACACAACAAAATTTCTTCCCCAAACAAAAAAAAAATTCAAGAACACAAAAAATTTCAATTCTTTTTTTAAAATTTCGACAAACCAGTATCGACCATATTCACTATGATCGACACTGGTTTGTCGAAAATAAATAAAAAAAAAAAACTTTACAAATTCGATGTTCTTAGGTCGACCATATAAACTCTCGTCGACACCCCGTTGTCGACGAGAGTGAATATGGTCGACCTAAGAAGGTCGAACTTTAAAAAAAAAAAAACTTAAAAGTTTTCAACTACGTAATGTCGACCATGTAACCTCTCGTCGACGACATGTTGTCAACAAGAGGTTACATGGTCGACATTAAGTAGTCGAAAATTTTAAAAAAAATTAAAAAAAGAAGGTTTTGCTGCAAATTGCAGAAAACCCTAAAATCTAAAACTTCAAAATTGACGGCGGCAATACACTTACCTGGGGTGGGGGTGGCCGGCATCTTCGACCAGGAGGCAGGGCGGCATCTTCGATCGGGAGCACGATGGGTTGAACACAAAATAAATTGCAGAAAAACAGAGAGAGAGGGAGGGGGAGGGGATGCCGCTGCGGGCGAGGGGAGTGTGGGGAAGGCCGTCGCGGCCGCGGCTGAGGGAGGGAGAGCAGATGTCGTCGCGGCCGAAGGGAGAGAGGGGGAGCAGATGCCGTCGCGGCCGAAGGGAGGGAGGGGAAAAGTCGTCGCGGCGCGCGGCTGAGGGAGAAGGAGGCGGTCGTCCGTGAAAAGACAGGGAGGAAGGGGGCGGCGGCGGCAAGGCGGCGGCGACAAGGGGCGGTGGGCGGCGGCAAGAACAAATGGAGAGAAAATTAGGGTTTTGGGGAAGGTGTGGTAAGTAAAATGGTATTATATAGATAAAAATGAGAAAAGGGTAATTAAGTCAATTTCGGGGGGTGCATCTATTTTTACAAATTTCGGGGGTGCATCAATCGGGGGAGTGTTCTAAACCGAAATGGAGGTGTAAATAGTCCCACCCAAGCACAATATTAGACATGTACGGTTATCTACACCTCCATCTTTGTTAACACCTCCGTCTTTGTTAACAACACTCTCCCAATTTATACCCACCACCAATTAACAAAGAGAATGTTAGATATAGAGAATTGTCAAAAATATCATTTTCTTCCTAAATTAACTTTTTTTTTTTAAGGCAGGTAGAATTACAGTCTACAGATATGAAATAAGTTACATTTCAAGCGCTCTCACCTATCCATACAGTAAAGTTCTACCAAAAGACCACATTTTCCAAATTCAATCGTGAGAGAGTGGAAGGATCATCGATCAAACCAGCATACCTTGAAACTCCGCGATCTAAGAAGATAGCAACGACTCGTACTACAAACCTCCCAAATCACATAAGAACGGACCCAAGGGCTACCAGCTCCAACAAGCACAACAAAGTGTCACCATGGGAAACCCGAAAACGGGAAGAAAACCCATCACAACAGGGAAGAAACCAAAACCATCGCAACAGGGGAAAAGGAAAATACAGAAAACAGAAAATAACAGTAGCATAGGAAAAAGAAATTAAAAAATGAACCTAAAAAACACCAGATCAAAACAAAGAAACAAACTAAAATAACATGCAGAAAGGAGAAAAACAAAAATAAAATGGGATCAAACGGATGACTCACCCGTTCGGCCACCGTGGCTCCGACGGGGAGATTCACCCATTGATCCCAATTAAATCCCTGAAAAAGACCCCTTCACCCAATGAAAAAGCGGCGCGGCGACTTACTTCTATGCAGAAGGTGGGCGACGGATTATTTAGGCAGTGATTTTGTTGATTTTGTTTGGGGGTTGAAGATGAAGGAGTTGTACGCAGATTTGGGGGAAATTTTCTAGAGAGTAGCGAGAGAAAAAAATTTAGAGAGAGAAAGGTATAGAGGAATTGTCCTCCCTAAATTAACTAAATTGTAGGTCAAATCGAGTTCGTTAGAATAAGTTACAAATGACTCCATCAACTTCCTACTATTAAATTGTAGGTCAAATCAAAATTCGAAACAAGTCACTGAAGACCCCCGATATCACATTTAGAGTGAGGATATCTCGATATCACATTTAGATTTTAAAGAGAGGATCAAAATTCGGAACAATCCCGATATCACATTTAGAGAGAGGAACAAAGAGATCAACGGGAGTTGTAACCCACATCTTTATTATATATATTTGTAAACTTTTGGACTGCCACGTGTCGCAGTGTAATTCGTCTGACACAATCTCTCTTCTCCCAAATGTCTCTATTTCAAATTCTCTCTTCTCACCACCTTTTCATACTTTTATTTTTAATCTAATCCGTCCATTTAAACAAATTAATTTTAACCGTTCGATCTTAATATAATCTCCTATACAATAGTCCTTTCACTTTCATTTTCTATTGAGTTTGTCCTCTCCAACAATATAGCTCGCCTTGAATGATTTTTTTTTTTCATGTGCATTCTCTTTTTCGTGTTTGGTGCATTTTTCTTTTTCAATCAGCGAATCATCGTCAAAACATATATTGTAGATCTATAATCTTTAATGTGCACCCAAATAGCTTTTATTTGATGTTTTTTTTTTTTTTTAGGTTTGTTGTTATGTTCTCTCTTCCAATATGTTTTTGGGTTTGCTGTTTGATGTAATATGTGGCATAATATGAATATTGTCTGATTTTTTTTTTTTGCAGGTTTATGTATCAAACTTTGAAGGATAGGATGACTTCATCACTCACGCTGCTCTCTCAAAGGCTCAAAGCATCCATCATCTATTTATGTGAATGAGTCACGGTGGTTGGATTGATTTTGTTGTATTGTATTGGTTTTTGTTGTATGTATTCCAATAAAGATGAATAAATGATTGTTTTTGTTGTATACATTTTTATAATGCTTAATTTTTGTGTATAAATACATTAAATTTGAATAATATTAGCCAAATTGTGTGTATAGGTGCATAAAAAAGTAATTAATTTAGATCCGAAGATTAAGAAAAATAAAAAACAATAATTCAATTTGATCTTAAATTGAATCCCTGAATTGCTTATTAATTTGTCAATTAAATTTACAACGGATTATATAAATTTATTTTATAATATTATACAAGAACATATAAATACAAATATTCATAAAGAAACTCAAAGCGAGACTCTTGGTTAAATTCCACAAATTTTGTACTAAAATTATTTCAATCAATTAATGATATCAATAGCTTCCAATATCTCTGTACTATTTTCTTTCGATAGAAGTTTACCAAAGTAATTTTACAAAATCTATATTAGTCAACCCCCATTTAATAGATTACTCCTTAATTGTCGCGATTATATTGAATTCTGAATTTTACATTTAATGTTCAGCTTAAATTTTCTTCGAGTAATCTAAGAATTTAACAACTAAAATTTAGCAATTTCCATATAAAAAATTAACATTTTAGAAAGGTTATAAAACAATAGTTTATTATTACAGTACAAAACTAGATGTGTATTAGTTTTGTCTCGTAATTAATTAAATTTATGACATAAGATCTCTTTGATTGTTATTGTTTTATATTTTTAATTATAATTATTTTATTTTAGTTAGAATTCAATCAGCAAATCACATTTTAATTGTTTATATAATAAAATTTTCTTGATTTTCTTTAAAAATAGTTAGTTTTTATTTAATTAGACGTTAATATAAAATTGATTGCTAGCATGATTTTTGGAAATTAATTTTTGGACATGATTTTAAGAATATAACTTTTGACCTTTTCATACTTTTTTTTTTTTTTTTGATGGAAGTTCCGTAATTAATTAAATTTATGACATAAGATCTCTTTGATTGTTATTGTTTTATATTTTTAATTATAATTATTTTATTTTAGTTAGAATTCAATCAGCAGATCACATTTTAATTGTTAATATAATAAAATTTTCTTGATTTTCTTTAAAAATAGTTAATTTTTATTTAATTAAAAATTGATTGCTAGCATGATTTTTGGAAATTAATTTTTGGACATGATTTTAAGAATATAACTTTAGACCTTTTCATACTCTTTTTTTTTTTTTTTATAGTTAATAGTTTTTCATGTATGGAATTCATATGTGATGACGACAGTTACTTCATCAACGACATTCTTCATGTGTAGGCGGTGTTATGGGTGAATAGATAGCCAAGACATTAGAAAAACTACACACATGATATTGAATGGTTCGTCTTCATTGTGATGACGACAGTTACTTCATCAACGACATTCTTCATGTGTAGGCGGTGTTATGGGTGAATAGATAGCCAAGACATTAGAAAAACTACACACATGATATTTATCTTTGCCCTTTTAAATGTATGGTTTAATGCTCATCTTCATTGCTTCGATTATGCTAATTTTTAGATGATTACTCCCCTTAAAATGAAGCTTCTTTTGTTGGGCTTTTCGGTCTTATATGAGCATCATTGTTGAGACGAGTCTCCAAATTTTGTGGATGATCATCTCAATAAATTTTTATTGAATGTATTTAATGTAGTTCAATCATTATAGTTTATATAGAATGTTATTAAATAAAAATCAATTATCCTTTAAATAATTTTGTTTTCACAAGGGTCTTACCCTAGTTCTTAATAAAAATATGTTTACCTTATATTTATATGTGTTTAAATTTATTGGTTAACAAACAATACACACCCCCAATTAACAAAGAGAATGTTAGATACAGAGAATTGTCAAAAATATCACTTTCTCTCTAAAAGTCTACTTATAATGCGGGATGGGTGGGAATCTCTAGGGGATGGGTGGGAATCTCTATCCATGGAAACGAAGATCCCCACCCCGTGCCCCCAACAAGAGATAAAATTTCCCATTCCTGACCCAACAAAGGAATAAATCAAGGAGTTCCCGCCCCGTTTGGGTTGATCCCTGCCGGGAACACATATTCCCCGTCCCCATTGCCAAGCCAACTATTAACTAACACTCAAAATTTTACTTGATATACTCATCTCGCAACTGCATTTGATAGTTCGTGGTGTTAAAATGTGTTGTAAATATGTGTGTATTCGGCAAAAACTTCCGCATCCAAAACTGGATGCAAATATTCATAATATAGAATACATCATCAATCGAAGCAAGTTCCAACTTTTATTACAGTTCTTCAAAATTCTCTCAAAAAACACCAAACCTAAATAGTAAACACTACAACCAATCAGGAAGAAATACTTTTACCAAAGAGTCCAGCTATTCCAGCTGTAGGGTCTTTCTGTTTCACCAGCGACTCGCCAACCAGTACCTGTTAGAAGAGACAAGAAAATGCATAAACGAAAGGCATACAACGCTGGATGAGTTGAATGTGTCTCACTAACAAACTAAAATTACTAAGGGTTGATTTTTTTACTACATACCGCTTTGACACCAGCTTCCTGCACGTACGCAATATCAGCAGGAGTGAAGAGTCCAGACTCCCCAACCACCTGAAAATTTTCATCAGAGTGAAACATGTATCCATGTAATAACTTGAGGAACTAGAATGGATAAAAATTGAATTATGGGACTGCTTACAATAATGCCCTTCTGACGTAGCCTTTCTCCACGCTCGCCTTCAAGAAGCTTCTTGGTGTTGGCAATATCAACCTTAAAGGTCCCTACAGAAAGGTAGAAGGTGGGAGTCTTAGCTAGGCAATAATCAATGGAACATATAAAACTTTTACATGGAGTTTTAGCTCATTATGTTATTTAAAGTAGACTAATATCTCTCCATTCAACCCCCAAATATCGTTCATTTGAAATCCCGCCAAGATTATGATGTAAGAATTGAATGTTTCAAATCAAATAGTGAAACCTATTCACTAACCAGAGTATGATGTTGGAAAAAGTAAATGGGATGGCACAAAATTTGCCTCATTTTCACTTTATCATTTTTCTCCTATTTATTAAACTTTCAACACAAAAGATAGTTCTGGGTCACAGCCGTTCATGTAGGTGCCACAAGGAAGCCAACTTGACAGAAAAAACAAGAGAGAACAGGGGGAAATAGTTTTTTAGTCCTATAAGTTGTCCTTATTTTGGTGCTAGTCCTATCGGCTTTAACAAATTGAAAATAGTCTCGTAACTTCCAATTTTTTACATTTTTGTCAGATAACTGACTATAGGAGGTGAAACATCCAGTTGTCGCAAATGTGACGAAGTCTGATTGGTCAACTGGATGTTTCACCTCTTACAACCGGTCAACGACCAAAACGTTGGAAAATTGTAAGTTAAAAGATTATTTTCAATTCGTGAAAGTCGGCAGGACTAAAATAAGGGTAACTTACAGGACTAAAAAAACTATTTTCCGGAGCAAACAGAGACAATCACATCATTTGCAATTTCACACGAATGCGAATATAAAGATGTGTGTGTTTATTGAAGCTAGAGAAATACCAAGGTCACGATTATTGATGCCCACAAGTTCGATACCGTCAATCTCAAGGACACGATCCATCTCTCTCTCATCATGTACCTAGAAGATGGAATACCAAAAAGAGGATGAGAATTAATCAACGATACACTATTAGTATTACTTTATGAAACTATATAAAATCACACAAAATTAGAGAGATGGGATTTTAATACTACAAATATGCATCATATCATATTAGCATACGCATACAACAGAGAACAACTGGAAAAGAAATAATAACCAAACCTCAATTAGTGCTGCTAAGCCTAGCGATTTGCATAGCTTGATCATGTACTCGATTTCCAGATCAGATAAAACAGCAGCAATTAATAGAATTGCATCTGCACCTTTCACTCGACCATAGTAGATTTGCCAAGCATCTACCACAAACTCCTTGCACAAGAGAGGACACTGAATTCGAAGATTTCACCAAAAAGAAATATCAGTTATAGTAATGGGGAAAAAGTGTTAAGAAGTTATTATAATAGGGGGAAAAAAAACAGTTATAAAAATACCTGTACTCCAGAACTCCTTATGGCTTCCAGATTTTCAAAGCCTCCCTAATATGTTCCCCACAATAGAACATTCTAAAAATTAATGTGTGAAACAAGGACATATATTTTGAGGCAAATCCAAAAAGAATGACCGATTTGCCCTTACCTGGAAAAACTTTTGATCGGTCAAAACGCTAAGGCAAGCTGCTCCACCTTTTTCATAAGCTTTAGCAACCTCAACCTATCATGAAAATGATTTAAAATTCACTCCTTTGTAACAATTGCAAATGTATGCATGTACAACAGGTTAAATATATACAAGAAGTAACTCTTAATTAGGCTCAACAACAGCGAAGGAGAGAGTATTTCAACAATAGTGAAGGTCATTAAACAGAGCAACACAATTTAAAACATGCTTGATCAGATTAATGGTCTTTGTTATTTTAGGTTCCCTTTTTTTTCCCTTCCTCTTTGTTCTTTTTTCTTCCCCCGTATCTTGGTAAAATTAACTGTCTTGTGATTAAACCAGTCAATCCCAGTGATGGAATTTTCAAATTAGAAACTAAATTCGAATCAAAAACCCCAAATTAATGGATTCTTACATCTCTACTAATACATAAGTATAATCTTTCAATATGTGGAAGCTAACTACTAACTAGGTGGTAATT
The DNA here is from genome assembly GCA_963675135.1 of Galeopsis tetrahit. Classification (NCBI taxonomy): domain Eukaryota; kingdom Viridiplantae; phylum Streptophyta; class Magnoliopsida; order Lamiales; family Lamiaceae; genus Galeopsis; species Galeopsis tetrahit. Next base: position 95,090,748 of record OY776119.1, read on the forward strand.
TTCTTCCATCTGCTCCATAAATTTGAATAATACGCAGAAACCAACCCATAAATGTCCTAAAATAATCCACCAAGTTTTTCAAATAAATTGCTATAACCTAAGTGACAGAATATTCAAAGGACTTGCATGAGTGATAGCATCTCACCAATAAGAATTTCACCTTAAAATAAATTGAATATCACATTAGATAAGGAAACTTTGTATACATGATACAAAGGCAAAAGAAACAAGATGCTTACAGGATCAAAATTTTCTCTCAAAACCCCTCTACTTGGAGAAGCCTTTTTCACTTCAGCAATTAAACCGGGAACTCCAGTTCGTAAATATGCTGCCTTAAGAGCTCCAACAAAATCCCTAGTAGGTGGAGCATTTTCAGCCATAGTTTTCAACATCGAGAGCGGCTTGCTTTCTTTCATCTACAATTCAAAACCCAAATATTATCCATATCAAGATCGGCAATTTCAGATATGTCAAAATTATGCACATTACCAAAACCGGAAAATACCTGCGAGACTTCCAAGTCCTTGTACCATACAATTTCTTCAAGAACATCACGTGGCTTATTTCCCTCATTCTGCAATCGAGACTCAAAAGGACCCACATAGTGAAGAGGGGCCTCAGTCGGTGGTCTTCTCCTTATCTTTATACCTTGACTTGCTGCAACTTCATCTTGCAACATCCAAACTTCCCACTCTTTAACTTTGAGTGCTTCTCTATCAGAAATTCTATTATCACATGCCACAGCCGATCCATCTCTCGCTCCAGACTAATAGTACATTTCATAGAAACTTAGATTAGCTCAACAAACTTAATATGAGATCTCATGTTCCAATCTAATGATAATCACCATTTACCACTCTTAAAAAATCGTTTAGATGCAGAAAATTAAAAAGCACCCGTATACACCTCATAAGAAAGTCATGTTTTCTCAATTTTTTACGATGAAAAGACCCCAGAGCAAAAATTTATCAAAATCAGCTAATAACTAATACTACAAAAAATGATGAACATTGAGAAAAAAGGTAGAAAGAGAGTTCCAGAACAACTAAAGAGGCACAGAGAAGACATTCAAGTAGAGTTATCATTGCTGCTATTTATCACTACACTTGATCAAATCTTCTAAACAATTTACACCCAAACAAAGCTCTAATAGAAAATAAAACGATTGCAACTTTCAGCAGTCTAAACTCCGGATTATCAAACCCAACAAACACCACATGATTCAATAACAAGAATACCAAATTATTATTATATGCAGTAATAAGTTATCAGATAAAGTTACCTGCTGAGCTCTAATGGAGGAAACTGAAAATTGCTTGAGGGAGTGATTTGGCATGTGGGTCTGCGACATGGGCCTTAAAAAGGCGGATTTTAAGCGTAGGGAATTGAAAGATTGGTCAGAAGAAAATTTAGGGGCGGAAATAGTTGCAGGGGAAGATGCTTTCAGAGATATCATGTTCAGACCCTCCATTGTATACCCTTATATGTTGCACAAAGGGGAAGCGAAATTGAATTCTGTACAGTTTCAGGGGCTTAGTAATTTATACTGAATTTTGGGGGGGATTTTCCGGTGGGGTGGGGGGTTGGTGAATTGGCTCCGATTTGATTAATTAACTTTTTCTGATTTTCCTTAAAAGCGCATTTGTCATTAATTAAGTTTTCTTTTCTTTTTTCTTTTTGCAAACTCATCCATCATCATCCAATCTTAAATCTTGTACTTTATGGACAAACAAACTAAAAATAATAATAATAATAATAATAATGAATGGAGTGTTGAGGATAATTTTGTAAATTTTTATAAATAAAGTAAAATAAATGATTGGATTAAGGGTAAAAGTAATGATAAAGTTTTTTTTTTTTTTTTTTAGATGTGCAAATAATTGTGGAACAGACGAATAAGAAAAAAGTGTAAATAATTGTGAGATTGAGGGAGTATTTCATATATTTATCCATCAATTCACATCTAAATGATGTTAATTATAATATCATAATGTTTGTACATAAATAAATGATGTTTTAACATTTGTTTCACCAATTTTTGTAATACTCTATTACTCTCCTTTTAATTTTAGAAAATACTTCTAATTTTTTACTTACCTTTAGAAATATTAAGATTTAAAAAAGATAATCCTTTTTATGGTAATAAAAAATTATGAAATATAGTAAAAGGATTATTCATTAATTAAGGATAAATCTATCAATAAATACTTTTTTTAATTCCACCATAAAAGTTGAAACATAATTGAGTGAACTCGAGTTGTCAACTTTTTTTAATTATTTTTTTGTTAATTAATTTTTTTTTTATAGTGTGGTATTTTTCAATTATGGTGACTTACACTTTTTAATAATATTTTCAGTTATATTGATGTACACTTTTTGATAATATTATATTGTACTCCCTCCGTCCCACAGAAATTTGCACACTTTCTATAAATGAATGTCCCATACCAATTTGCACACTCCATAAAAGAAAATATCTTCATAATTCCCACCCTCTAAATATACTCTTATTTACCCATATGCCATTACTTTTCCACACTCAATCTACTTTTTACTTTACTTTATTCATAAAACTTTACAAAACTACCCCTCAAAACATCACTCATTACACATTTCTTAAATTGTGCCTACCCAAGTGTGCAAGTTTCTATGGGACAGAGGGAGTACATTTTAATTATATGGTGTTGCACTTTTCAATTGCAGCGTCTTACAATTTACAATAATATTTTCATTTATAGTGACTTATACTTTTTATTAATATTGTGTTGCACTTTTCAGTTATTAATAACTTACACTTTTCTTTAAAAATTGTGATACTAACTTGCATTTTTCAGTAATATTGTGTTGCACTTTCAGTTATCATAATTAACTTACACTTTTCATTAAATATTATGTTGCACTTTTCAGTTATACTGACTTACACTTTTTAATAATATTTTGTTACATTTTTTAGTTATAATAACTTACATTTTTCATTAATATTGTGTTGCACTTTTCAATTATAGTGACTTACACTTTTTAATAAAATATTGTGTTGCACTTTTTAGTTATAATGACTTATATTTTTCATTAATACTATGTTGCACTTTTCAATTATAGTGACTTACACGTTTTAGAAAAAAAATGTAAAAAAAACAAGTTGACTGATCAACTCGAGTTCTTATATGAACTCGATGAACTCGAGTCTATTTGAGACTTTGCGAACATAATTCATTTGTGAACGGAGATGTGTTTGACCAGTATCATTAATATAAATATTACTCCATTTATGATGTCATTTATTACAATTTTAGATACTAGGAGATGATCTTGTATGAAATTATTTTATACTCACTCTGTACACACCTATTATGTTTGTTTATTTTTGTATATGTTTTAAAAAATATTGTTTATTTATAAATAAAGCAGATAAAATAGAGAATAAATTATAAAATAAATATAGTAGAGCGGGTATAAAGTAATTAAGTTTGATGAATGAAATATATTTTTAAAAAAAGAATGAAACAAATACACTTTATGTGAACAAAAAAAAACTTTATGGGGATGTTTCTTTTTTGTTTTAAAAACCAGGTTTTGGATTTTAAGATTCAAAACCCGTTTTACTTCTGGGATTTAAAAACCGGTTTTCAAAATCCACTCAAAACCACCCTTATCAAACATATCGATTTGACATAAAGTTATATCTATATAATATTACTCCAATCATTATATTCTTTTTCAACAATAATATAATAATACTATAATAATATAATAATACAATAATATAATACATTTAATCAACTAATCATTATAATCTCACCAAACAATAATATAATAATACAAACTCATTCAATCTTACAACTTGATTTGACATAAAGTTAAATCCTTCACTATTCCAAAACTCAAAAGAAACACCCATATTACTATTCATCGGGATTTCAAAAACCAGAATTTCAAAAATCTGGTTTTTAAAATCACCCAAAGCCCAAAAAAACACCCCCTATGTGAGCGAAAGAAAGAAGTACTATAGGATAATGATCTCCACTTTGATATTAGAGTCATATTTACTTTTAAATATGATTAAGGTTAGACTCCATCATTCATAAATTCTCGAATCATATAACATGAATAAATATAATCAATTTTATGTATGAAATTGTCACATATAACATGAATAAATGTGATGTCCCTTTTTTTAACGCCATTCGCCTCATCCAATCAAGATCACTTTTTCCATTTTGATGTTTCATACTCTTTCCGTTTAATTTTAAAATGTGCACTTCTTCGGGCACATATTTTAATAAATATTGATTAGTTTATTCACAAAGTAGATAAGTTGAGAGTATGATGATGTATTGTGGGGTACATTTGTAAATTAAATGATTGTTTATAAATACTGTAAAGTGAATGACAAAATGAGTAAATAAGTGATGATAGAATGGTGGAAATAAAATAGTATGCATAATATTGTTTCCTAAAAGAGAATGAACATAATAAAATTGGACAATAAAAAAAGAAAAGTAAGAATAATGAAATTGAACCGAAAGGATATTATGTTTCACTACATTTAATATAGGTCATTAATAATAATAATCATAATTTATGATGTGATTTATCGTATTAAAAATAAGTGAGAATCTTGTAAAACTGTCTTTTACATGATAAAAATATTCAATTTAGTATTTAAGTTATATTTACTTTTAAATGGGATTGAAATTAGGTTTTATAAACACACAAGTTGTATAGCATGAATAAATGTGATATGTTCCATATATGAAATTATTTTCGTCTTAAATTCGAGCAAAAAGTTCTTATTTGGCCATTTGAGGTAATATTTACCTAAAAGAATAGGTAAATAGCCCCTATTATTTATTCCACAATTTTATAAAACATGTTTTCTTATTAAAAAGTATATTCATTTTCCATATTTTCAATATTTATACAAGCTAATGAAATATAACAATAAAAAAACACTAAAACAAAAAATTTATTGTTTCTTTAACTAAAAATTTTTAGTGATAGAAAATTCAAAATTAATGATAGACCAGTCACATAAAATTAATTTATATTATTATTTTTAACTAGAGAAATTATAATAACAAGATTTTTATCATTAAATATCAATTTTTTTTATAGAAATATAATACTACTCCCTCCGTCCAATTTTATTATGCCCACTTCTTCGGCCACAGATTTTAATGAATATTGATTAGTTTATTCATAAAGTTGATAAGTTGAGGGTATGATAGGATATTGTGGGGTCCATTTATAAATAAATGATTGTTTATTAATAAAGTGAATGACAAAGTGGGTAAATAAGTGATGGTAAGAGGGTGGAGATAAAATAATATGAATAGTACTCCCTCCGTCCCATACTTGAACCTACATTTTACCATTTTGGGCGTCCCATACTTGAAGCAACATTACCTAAAATAGTAAAAGCACTTTTAAAGAGGAAATTTTATTTTTAGTCCTATAAGTTTGATACATTCCAAAATAAATCCTTTAAGTTTCAACTTTACAAAATACGTCCTTTACCTTTCAATTTTTGTCATTTTTACATCAATTTTTATCCTTTATGTTTTGTAGGAATTAAAATTGATAAAGTTGGTGCCACATATATTGAAAAAAGCCACATCATCATGCCACATCACATTATATTAAAAAAATAGAGCTAATAACACCCCAAAATATTCTATACACACCCTATAATTTTAAATACAAAAATAAATGTATACTCCGTATAAAATAACTAAGTAATTCTTACATAAATAAAGAGTAAAATTAAAAAAAGACACATCATTTTTGCGGGAAAAACGAATTAAACGGGTCTTCTTAGAAAATTCCGTAAGGTAAGTAAAAAAAGCCGCTTTCGAATTTGTGTTACTACAATGACAAATATGTATTACTCGGTATTGTATAAAAAAATATGTCGTACATAAGAACAAGAAACACATACTTGCTCTTACAATATAGCATACATTTTTCTTGGTAGTAACACAAACATGGTAGCGAATTTTTATGTTTGCATTTGTGTGATTTTTGTGATAAGATCTATTTGACCAGATTTTAATCCACATTTAGCCCGCCTAGCGTGTTGTCATTTTCTTAAAATATAAGGATATGTGCAATATTTATGCATAAGTTCTTCTCATCCCACCTATTTGATTTTATTGTATTTATTCGGTTTGTTTTATTTTTCTTTTTGAGATAGATAATTCATACTACACTTACCCTTAATTGAATTCCACATCAGTGTAACTTTTCTATCCGAAACAAAATTAAAAACTTTATTCATTATTACAAATTCATTTAAGCGTTTAGTTAATTGATTAAATCAAAAGTAAATTAGTAACTTCCTATAAAAATGGTTTCTCTTAAATTTATTTGGAAATTTTATTTATGAGATTTGGCCAGTGATGTCTGTCTATCCATTGTATTTTGCAGAGTTTATAAAAGGAATGGTAATAGTATCCTGTTTGGCAAGGTTATATATTCAATTAATCTTTAATTAATCTTTGCACCAAGCCAAATACATAGTTTCTTATAAAAAAAAAAAAGCTTGAAAAAGTTCAGCATGTTTTTGATATTTAATTTTCATATATTGTATATTATTTCGACGTGAAAACATGTACTACATTGTAATACTATCGCACAGTAAAATAAATACTCATATTTAATTATGCCTTAAAATAATTTTTTGCACACTGACCTTGTCAAAGCAAATGAAGACAAATCAATATTGAGTTAGTGATGCTCATGTAAATAATGAGAAAGTGAGGGGAAATAGGAAATTAATTATGTATTTAAAATTATGGAGTGTGTATAGAATATTTTGGGGTGTTATTAGCTCTATTTTTTTAATATAATGTGATGTGGCATGATAATGTGGCTTTTTTAAATATATGTGGCACCAACTTTACCAATTTTAATTCCTACAAAACATAAAGGATAAAAATTGATGTAAAAAAGGACAAAAATTGAAAGGTAAAGGACGTATTTTAAAAAGTTGAAACTTAAATGATTTATTTTGGAATGTATCAAACTTATAGGACTAAAAATAAAATTTTCTCCACTTTTAAACACTCCCCTTAAAACATCACAATATTACAACAAATGTCACTACTTTATTACACTAAAAAGTAACTTTATTACTATTTATAAAGTTGAAAAGTCTTTATTACCCCCACTTTATCTTACACAATACTAATAAACAACTCATTTATTAAAACTCGTGTCAATTTGGTTTGTAGCTTTAAGTATGGGACGGAGGGAGTATTATTTTTAAAAAGGGTATGGACATAATTAAATTGGAAAAAAAAAGGAAAGTGGGAATAATGAAATTGAAGTGAGGGAGTATTATTTTTTTATTAAATTTAGTTTATTTGTCGTGTCTTTAGTTTTTTTTAGAGTTTGTTTTTTCTTTAGCGTAAGCTATCATGTTTACTCTATTACTCCTATATAATTTATAAATATTTGTATACATCAGATACATTGTGGTGATAACAAATTTTTATATATAGGATTATAATTTATGAAAGTAATGTATCTAATTTTTATAAATAGGAGTATAATTTATGAAAGTAATGTATCTTGAAAATAAGGCTTTAAAAAGAAATTTTGTACTCCCTCCTCCGTTCCACAAGAATTTGCACACTTTGTATATATGGATGTTCCATACCAATTTGCACACTCCATAAAAGGAAATATCTTCATAACCCTCACCCTCAAAATATACTCTTACTAGTGTAGAACCGTGTATTACACGGAATTTTAAATATATTTTTAAATATTTAATAATAAATTATTATTTATTTACTTAATTTATTTTTTTATATTTTTATTTTGTATGATAAATTATTATAATTATTGTAGAATGGAAGGACTCGCATTCCAGATTTCCAGCGAGGTCGAGCAGCCAACGGTCACCGCCATGGCCTCTTCGGTGAGGGTGGACGTCAAGAAAACACTCACGATTTGATCACGAGAGTACCAAGTCGTGTAGAGCGGATTAGAAGAGGATGCACCATTGGTGGTGACGGTGGTGGGAGGGGCCGGGGAGGAGCCATCAACGTAGGGCAAAAACTTTTGGGTAACAAGAAGCGGATGAACTTGACGATACCACATTGGATAATTTGTGGGTTTTAACTTGATGGTGACAAGGTGAGTCATAGCATGAAGGGTTAGGGTGGCGTCAAAGACGGAGGTGGTCGTCGGTGGATCGGCCATTGAGGAGGGAGATCAAGAAGAGACGAGAAAGAAGGAGGGGGAAAGATAGGCCCAGAAGAGGTTAGGCTGATACCATGTAGAATGGAAGGACTCTCTAAAGTGAGAGTCAAGACTTGTATTCAAGTATTTATAAGAGAGGTTACAAGAAGATATAAAGAGTAGTTACAACTAACAAGAGGTTTTATAACTACCAAGATAAACTACCCTAAATACTACTTGATAATTATATTTTAAAAAAATGATTTTGCAGAATAGTAGTAATTATTTTGTTAAAATTTTTTAACATTTTTTCAATTATATTTATTATAATATAAAAGTTTAACTAATATAATATTTTGAGTTATACAAAATAATTACACTTATGTTAGTTAATTTTATAAAGCAAATTTTAAAAAAAATTTGTGAGAATCAAACGAAATGACACATTGACATTTAATAAATAAGAAAACAACTTTAAAAAAATTATAAAATTTCGAAAACAAACAATTTAAGTAATATTAAAATAGCTCTTAATAATTTGTAAGTCAACCTTCAATATCAACCACAACACCTTACATTTAATAAATGTGAAAAAATAACTTTAAAAATATAAAAATTCGGAAACAAATAATTTAAGTAATATTAAAATAACTCTTAATAATAAATTGTAAGTCAACCTTCAATATCAACCACAACACCTTAAATAAATATTTTAGTTAATTACAAATTAAATCATAATCTTTTCCTCATTTGCAATATAATCTAAACTTTAAGTTAATTGCAAATAAATCATAAACTTTAAATATAGTTGCAATTTAGTCTTTTTGACAATTTTAATTATGTTCGAATCTAACATAATTTAGAATTCTTAATGACATAACAACACCTTAATAAAACAATATTGTTTTTCAATCAAAACAAATATCAAAAGGTATGATTTAGGGACAAAGTAGACTTCTAAGAAGTCTAATTTGCAATAATATTTAAAGTTTGTGATTTATTTGCAATTCTTTTAAGGTTTAGATTAGACTGCAAATGAGCAAAAGGTCGTGATTTAATTTGCAATTAACTCTTTTTAAAATTAACAACTTCATTAAATTATGACACATAAGTCAAATCAACCACAAATTGACACATAAGTCAAATTAACCACAAAATGACACATCGTCAATTTAAACTCTCTATTAGTATATAAGGGGATTTATCCATATGTTATTACTTTTCTACACTCAATCTACTTTTTACTTTACTTTATTAATAAAACTTTACAAAACTACCCCTCAAAACATCACTCATTACACCTTTTCTTATACATTTCTTAAATTGAGTGCCCACTCAAATGTGCAAGTTCCTATGGGACGGAAGGAGTAATAATTGCTTGTAATTGAGGTTATTTTATTGTTTAGTATATTCAAATTACTTGCATTATTTTAAAAAATTGACTAATTACAATACAGTGTTTGTTATTTTCGTAGATATAGATCAAAGAATTTGAAAGTAAAACAACTTTATTTCTGAAATCAATTTAAGAGAATTTGGGCGGCCAAACTTGACTAAGGTGTCAGCCTGCAAAACTTGACCAAGAGATTGGAGACCACCTATGAAATATATACTCCCTCGTCCCGGGGAAAGCTCCCATGAGCTCCAGGCACGGAGGTTAAAAAATATCAATATAATAAGTAGATGTATTAGAGGTGATGTGATTGAGAGAGAGAAAAATATAATGAAATGTGAAGGGGAATAGTTATTAAAAAAAAGAATGAATAACCTTCTTTGGGACGGACGAAAAAGGAAAGTTGGGTAGTTTTCCTGGAGAGGGAGTATTTGTTTCGTTATGTTACTATCTCTTGTAAAAAATGCCTAGTTTTGATTTCGAATTTTTAGACAGTTTGAATTTTAGACTTTGCGATCTCAAATTTCTTTTTGTTTCAGATTCGAAATAAAGAAAATGAAATCTTATTAATCATACTCCGTATTTTACTTTGTCACTTACGACGACTCTTCTTTTTATTCTCTCACTGCACTCATATATTATCTACTTTTGTATTCTTTCAATATACTCTCAATAAACCTACAATAATATAATACTCCCTCCGTCCCAACATTTTTTTGTATGATTTGACCATCACGGAGTTTAAAAAATGGAATATAGTGATGTGTAAAGTAAAATAAAGGAGGGGTATTATTGGCAATTCATTGACTAAAGTGGGTGAAGATTTGACTAAAGTTATAAATTGTGGGCCCAAGTAAAATAAAGGAGGGGTATTATTGGTAAAAATTATGTAAGTTATTTTCTTTTTTAGAGTGTGCAAATAATATTGGGACGTCCCGTTAAGAAAAGTGTGCAAATAATCACGGAATAGAGGGAGTAATACAATATCAACCAAAATTTTCACCACCATGCTCTATGTTGGTCTTTGGGAGTGTCTGATCGCGTGAGGTATCATGGGATGGTGCTGCTGGCGATGAGGTGACATGGGAAGCCGTTGAATTTTTTTTATTTTTGTTAAAGAGCGTGTAGATCACACTTTAATTCTAATATTTATTTTAAAAAAAAAAATCACAAGAGACAAAAAATGATGGACAAAAATGGCTCGGATTTCTTGTTCCATTGTTTTTTTTTTTTTGAGCCAAAGGGAGAAAACCATATTACAATAATATCAAGAAAAAAAGCTAGGTTTCCTCATCTCGTATCTCCAATTCTGTCATGAGAATCGGTAGTACTGAAAGCTTCATGCGCAAAAAGCTTCATGCGCCAGTCTGTGAGCTTTCTTGTTGCTATCCCGAGGTAAATGAATAAATTTGCACACTACAAATTTGTTTTTAAGCTCTAGAATTCTTCGGGTTATACCACTTTCAGGGCCTCTAAGCATATCATGATGATCTTTTCCGCAAAGGTTGATTGCTTGCATTGAATCTGACTTAATCAAAATCCTGCTAATCCCTTCTCGATTTGCCAAAATTAACGCCATTTCAATTGCCATGAGTTCCGAACCCAGGGGACTTCTCTGAGGAGGAATAATCTTCGAAAAGGACTTAGAACAAGTGCCATCATGGTAGTAAAAAACTCCTCCAATCCCATACTTATGCATTTCTTGATTAAAAGCTCCGTCAACCTCCACAATGGAATGCCATTCACCCTCCTGAATATTATCAATATCGTCAGATACATCGCCCTTCTTTCCATGCTCACATTTCCTTCGCCTGATATTCTGGTAGGATTTTAGGTATTCTACAAGTTGGTTCCCAATATGATTCTTATTAATCCTAAATCTCCTCTCCTGATTGTTATGCACAATACAACATCTTTCCTTCCAAATTCCCCAAGCGATCATAATTTTTTTTTCTAATTCGCACAATTCTAGGGACTCCTTGAGAAACTTAAAAAAATCGAGAGAAATCAGGCCCTTACCTCACAGCATCCCAAAAATTCGATTGTTTCCAGACACTTTTCACCTCTTAACAAAAAAAATATGGCATGAAGAGTAGTAGGGTAAAAAGCTCCACACATTCCGCAGATTGGGTCGATAGGAACATGGTGATTTGCAATGTTGCCCTCCATTGCGACTATATCCAAACACATCTTCCAACCGAAAATTCGGATTTTTGGGGGCAGATTGAGATTCCACAGAAATTTCCACCATGTTTTCTTGGATTCCTCATTTGAATGACCTGGGCTGTCCGTACTATCCTTGCTCATGTTAAAACCCGCCCAGTAACCAGATTTGACAGAGTAGTTCCCTTTTGTGTCATGTTTCCAGAACCTTTCATATTCATCAACTTGTCAACCAACCGGGGTTTTTAAAATGACATCAACTTCAAATGGCCAGAAAGCAATTCTTAAGATATCTTCCTTCCAGAATCGCTCTTCATCCAGAAAGAATGAAACGTTGTGACCTGAAGCAATTCTAGAATAGATCATACCTTTGTCCAGACCTTGCACCCACGCGTGTTTGAATAAAGAAATCTGTCTGCCATTACCGATAGTCCAGCGAGTGCCACTCTGGATGATTGGAAAGCTGGAGACAAGAGACCTCCAAACAAACGATGGGTTGCTACTAATATGGGCTTCAAGGATGTCGCCATGTTTAAAGTATCTAGCCTTGAATACCTTAGCAATCAATGATTCCGGTTTAGTCATCAATCTCCAGACTTGTTTAGCTAATAGGGCTTGATTGAAAATATGCAGCTTTCTAAATCCCATGCCTCCCTCTTCTTTGGATTTACACATGTTATCCCAACGAATCCAATGAAGTTTATTATGGCCTTGTTCACTGCCCCACCAGAAGTTAGCTATGATTTTTTCCATATCTCCGCACAATTGAATTGGAATCTTGAAACAAGACATAGCATATGTGGGAATGGCTTGAAACACTGCCTTTATTAAAACTTCTTTACCCCCCTCTGAGAAGTTTTTGTTTTTCCAGTTATCAACTTTGTGTTTAACTCTATCAAGAAGATATGAGAATTGAAGTCTCTTTCCCCTCAGCGAAAATGTAGGAAGGCCCAGATAAAGAGAATGCCCCTGAGTAAGATTAACTTTAAGAGAACTGGATACCTGTGCCTTGACATGATCTGAGGTTGAAGGGCTAAACATGATAGTAGATTTGTCAAAATTGACCACTTGGCCATAAGCTTTTTCATACTTTAATAATGCCTGGGACAACTGATCCGCATATTCAAGTTTTGCTTTGAAGAATACAATGCTATCATCTGCAAACAAAAGATGAGTGATCATAGGGGCCGTACGAGCTATCTTGATACCTTCAATAAGACCCTGAATAGCCAAATGATTGATATGAGTTGAAAAAGCTTGTGCACTTATAACGAACAAAAAAGGTGAAAGGGGGTCTCCTTGTCTTAGTCCCCTAGAAGGTCTAAAACCAGCAACAATCGTGTCATTAATCTTAAAAGAATATGAAACTGAAGAAATGCACTTCAAAATCATTCTAATGAAGTTTTCTGAAAAACCAAGACTCCTCATCTGTTCGTCCAAAAAGGACCATTCAATTCGATCAAATGCTTTACTCATATCGAGTTTGAGTGCCACATATCCGGTTAAGCTTTTGTTTCCTCTCAGCTAGTGCATGCATTCATAGCTAATAAGGATATTATCAAAAATTTGTCTGTCCTTAATAAAAGCACTCTGATTTTCATCAATTATCTTAGGCATAATCACTGCTAGACGATTTGCAATGGTTTTTGCAATAATCCTGTAGAAGACATTACTCAGGCTTATAGGCCTGAAGTGGGCAGGCGTAGAAGGATCATTAATCTTCGGAATCAAAGAAATAAGAGTATTATTCCAAGTCGATAAATCCCCATTGTGATTAAGGATATTTTGTGCAGTATCAAGAACCGACTCTCCGACAATGTCCCAATTATCTTGAAAAAATCTTGAGTTAAAACCATCCGGACCCGGGACTTTATTAGGATTTAAGTTAAAAACAGCCACCTTGATCTCCTGCCTAGAGTAATCATTATCCAGAAAAGAGTTCATTTGTTGCGTAACTAGCACCTGGGTATTAGATGTGAAGGATCGAATTTCTTTAGAAGAAGGATTGGAAGTTGAGAAAATATTTCCAAAATAAGAGTTAAGCTCCTTTTCAATTCCTTCTTTGGAAGAGATCCAGTTGCCTTCCATGTCCACAAAGCCTTTTATAGAGTTCTTCTTAAATCTTTCCGAAGCACGCCTATGGAAGTATGTTGTGTTTCTGTCCCCACTCACCATCCAATTAGAACGAGCTCTCTGGTTCCAATACTCATCTTGTTGGGATAAGAGAGTCTCAAGATCTTTTTCCAAGAATTCAAGTTCCTTTAAGCTCTCTTGGTTCATGTCCACAGCCTCAATGTTGGAAATTTTATCAACCAATTCCTTGGCCCTCCTGTCTATGACTCCAAAATTATGTTTTGCCCATACTGATAGGTCTTTTGCACACAGCTCAAGAAGACTGATAAGAGGAACGCCCGAATCATGTCCTTTCCAAGCATTTTTTATGGTGTCAACGCACAATGAATCCACCATCCAGGCATTCTCAAAACGAAACTGTTTATTACCACATTTCTACCATCGAACATAATTCAAATTACACTCAAGACTAATAACTCTATGATCCGATCCCCACCAATGCAGATTCTGCACTTCAAAGTTCTTAAACTATACTATTTTCATCTACTATTTCATGTCTTCTATTATTGACATGCGGCCTGTTTACTTATCTCATTTAAACTATACTATTTTGTTTTGTGATTATTTGTACACTTTCCTTATTAAAACGTCCCAAAATTACTTATACACTTTTAATATGGAAATAACTCACAAAATTAATAATCTCACAACTAGACATGAGCAATTTTATAACTGAAAATCGAAAACCGCCAGTTTGTCGGTTTTAACCGAACATTAATCGAAAAATGACGGTTCGATTACAGTTTTACATTTCAGCAAACCGTAACTGCCGATTTAGCCGTTTTTTAATTTTTATTTTTTAAAATTTTTTAATACACAACTATTTTCTGTGTATAAAATTAAGTTATATAATTTTTATTTAATTCTAGTAATGTATTTAAAAAAAAAGTTATAACGAACAAAAAAATGAGTGAATTCAGTGAAAATAAAATAAAATCGTAATCGGCCGTTGACCAGTTTAGTTTCAGTTGGGATTCTGCAAAACCTTAACCGCCTGTTTTTAACCATAACAGGTTAACTGTTGAACATGTCCACTCACATCATCATTTTAATTTTTTTAAAATTGTCACTTATTTTTTTCATACTCTATACATTTCACTTTATACTTCAACAAATCCACTTAACAACTCATCAAATCAACTAAAATACCTCTTATTTATCTTGATTTTGTTATACCTAGTCAAAGAAGTCAATCTTTGACAAGTCAATCCTAGTCACCAGCTTACGTGGCGAGGACCAGTCAACAAAGTCGTGCGACGACTAGTCAACAAGATGAAGAAAATGTAATAGAAATAATGTATTTAATATATTTAAGTGCTCGCCCAAATGTGTCGGCGAATACATGTTTTAGTTAGCTGCTCGCCAAAGTGTGTTGGCGAGCACATGTTTATGTAAGCCAAGAGAAGACAAGTGTTGAAGCCTTGGGGGACAGCATGGAGCGTGGCGACCACCTTCCTCGGCGAATTGGGCGACCACCTTCCCCGGCGACCATCGTAGATCAGCTCATCGGCATCTCGCCGAGGACTACCACCAGAGGCGGTTTAGCATTAAATGCGCCGTCCCATCACCTTTTCGAGCAGAAAGAAAGGTCCACTATCAGGGCGCCACGTGTAAAGGGCGAGCTACCCCTAAAAACCACTATATAATGCCCAAATGGACTCATTTGTAAAGTTAAGTGATCAATTCCTACAAACACCCAATCTAAGCAATAAACACTCCCAAAGCATCAAGCTTTTAGCTTCTCCAAGAAGCTATACCTTTGTGTTCTTATTGTTCTTCATATCTTCTTCATAAGATCATCATAAACTATCATAATAATCCGTATTAACACGTAATAAACCCCGTTTAATCATATATATTTGTATCGTGCTAAAGAACAGTCCACATCCGAATCACCTTGATCAAAGGGCATACAACAGATTTCATTTTTTCGATCAAACTAGAAGTTATCAGGAGGAGACGAGGGAATAGTTAATTGACACTAGTCTCTGTTTGGCCCGTAAGAGAGCAAGAACATACCATATTTAGAGATGAGAGAAAATTCCTGGCAACCAAATTAAATTCAGAAGGAAATGCAATGGACAAATTAGTAAAACACATAAAGGGAACGAAATTCAGTTATTTTCAGAAATCGGAAATCACCAAAACTCAGAATCGATTTCCTGCTATGCGAACACAAAGAAACCCCAATTTTATTTTTTGGCATCGGAGACGGCGAGTTTCTCAGGTAAAGCGATTACCATTGTTTATGTAATCTTTCGATAAAGAGGTCATGTGTTTATAAAATTAGCTTGTAAAGTATATAAGTATATGTTCCGTAGTGAGAGAAGTAGATGTAGACTACCTGTTCGATGAAATGTCTGAATGAAAACACTTCTTGTGCAGGTTCTTTCAATAGAACATTAAGGCTGCTTAATGGACATTATACTTGAAAAATATTTCAATAGAACATTAAGGTTGCTTAATGGACATTATACTTGAAAAATATTGTATACAAAGTTTTGTGAGAGTTGGTAAAAAAAAAAATGCATGTATTCATCTCTACATAACAATATCCAAAAGTAACACAAAATTATACTTCATCATCACATACTTCCTAATTAAAGAAAAACAAGGATTGATTGTGAGTGATTTAGGAGTTGGTTTAGTGTGTGTCTTGTTTCCCTGTCATTTAAATATAAACTTAATCCACTGTGATCTACTAGGGATTCCACCATTAACAACACTTAACATATAATAACCAGAAGGTGCAACCATTGAAGGAGGAGCTTCCACCACTGCCCTATACCACCCATCTTTAATACTCCTCTCAATCTTCTTGCACTTAAGTCTCAACAACCTCTGATTCATAGACATTGCATGAGTGTTAAACGGCGTCGCATATGCTGTAAACTCGATGTCATGCACCGAATGCACCAAGTCACTCCTCAACCTAAACTTAACAGAAAACTCTTCCCCATGTCTCACTCCTTCAGTACTATTTAGAGTCACACTGTGGGCCCTTCGATCTTCGAATTCCAGACCCAAGTTCGGAGGCGAAAATGCCTGCAATCGGAGCTCCGTCGGATTAGCCGCATCCTTGATAACGTAGTTATGATTAGGGTTACTCCCTCCTACTAGAACTCTCCCATCGGGTAAAAGGATTGCTGATGAATGGTACATTCTTGCAATTTTTGTTGATGCTAGGGTTGTGAATCTCTTCCCAAGTGGCTTTTTCGAGTCGTAGAGGTAGGGCTCTAGGGCAGGGTTTGCACCGTAGTGCACTCCAGCCGACCCGTTTTTTACCCCGTTTATGATGAGGATATGACCGTTCTGCAGAACGATCATATCGCTCATCAATCTTGATTCGGGCATGTTCTCCATTCTCCACATGTGAACATTCCCCGTGACCACCATTCTCCCGCACGTGCTCAACCCTTGCAAGAATTCGCCCTGTTTCGCGGCCGTGAACGCGCCGTAAGCGCCTCCTCCGCAGATCATAACCTCGGTTTTCGAAAAGTCGTTTCTGTGGTCCAAAGGTAGGATCACGGAGGACCCCGAGCTCGGGTAGCTTCGCGAGCCTTTCCCGTGGATTCGTGGAAACGATTTCACGACTAGGTTTCGTTTATAGTTGTAGAGAATCGAGTCCCGATTCGCAAAGATAAAGAGATGAGGACCATATACGAGGTGGACTATAGGGTACAAATTGTTGCCACCCTCGTTCTTGTCGAAAGTGTTGTGTAAGAAAGGTAGGAAAAACGACCTTTCTCCATCTTCTCTTTTAGGCACAAACTCGTACGAGAAAACATTCCTCCCTCCCAAAACAAACACTCTGTCTTCTTTCTCCGGAAGCCTCAAACTCGAAGAAAACCACCTTTGATCCCACAAAACTCTCCTCCCTTCTTTCCAATCACAACTACGGCTGGTCCCATTCCCACACGGTTCAAAGAACCGAATCCGCCTCGAACCGGACCCAAAACCGCCCATTTGCATCAACGTTCCGTTGCTCAACATCGAACCGGTTGAGCACCACGTGTCACTCTCGACATCAAGAGCCCTAATTTGGTTGCTCGCGATGTCGTACTCGACCGAGTGAGCGTAGCACGCCGAGTCGTGCAAGTCAAGGGCACTCGTGCCTTTGCATCGCACCCCGTTGAAACGCCTCCGCAGGGGGAGGCGAGAGTGGTCCGGCCCCGTTTGGTCGGACATTATGACGGTGTTGTAGTGGGTTAAGGCCATGTGGGTTGCTACAACACCGGTGTTCTTCAAAAGAACTTTCCATTGGCCTGTGGAAGCTTCGATAAAATCGGCGTAGTGTAAGAGAATGTAAGAAATGATTAGTGCTTTGTAGAGGGAATTTGAGTGCTTGTTTTCCATGAATAATGATTATGTAGTTTGATCATTTGTATTTGATGATGTGAAGATTTATATAGTTTGGAATTTAATTTCTTTTTCAAGAAAGTCATGCATTATATGTTTTCGATCGGTATTAATTGTATAAACTCTGATTAACTATTGTTGTTGTGTGGTTGACTCATACAAAGATTTCTCCAAGAATCACTGGTATATTATAGTTTATGGTTGTTCAATTCTTTTTCTTCATCTTTCTTTTTTTGAAAGATTATGTACATATGGTGGTAATGTTTATTTAATCAGGAGTGATAACCCAAACCCCCCACCCAAAATCCTGTGGTGTGGTAATGTTTATGGGTGTTCAATTCTTTTTCTTCTTTGTTTGGGTTTTTTTTGAGGATTTTGAAATTCAAACTTTAAAATCTAGTTGATTTTAAAATTGTAATGATGGGTATGTTTTGTGTTTGTTTTAGAATTTAAGTAGAGTAAAATTTAACTTTATAATATAGGATATTAAGATTTATAGATGTTTATATATATAGGGCTTATAAGTATTTATAAGGTTAACTTTTGTAAATTTTATAGGTATTTTATAGGGTATGATTTTGAAATGCTAATTCTAAATTCTAAAGTAGAACATGAGTTAGATTTCAAAATTCCAAATCCGAATTTTACATCCCAAAACAAACATATCCCTAGGATCGAGTCATATGATTCCCTTACCAATTTGTCTTGAACGTGTAGTGCTTTAATTAAGTTGTGTTTTTTTTTTATATACTTTGACCATATACAATACAAAATATAATGGACCTGAATCAAATTATGAAAATTAAAACTAAATTACAAATTATGTAATTTTTTACCATTACTAATTGGTTCCATAAATTAAAACATTTTATTTTAAACAATGTTACTTCATATACTCAACATTGACTCTTCAAAAAGATAGTTCACATGGACACTACTCTTCTTACAATACTTCATCCATCTCAAAAGTAGTAATGTCTAGTTAAACTTATACTTCCTCCGTCATGTAATTACTTGCACACTTTTTTTATTGGGTTGTCTCAAAATTACTTGCACACTTTTCATACGAAAATACCCCACAAAATTAATAACCTCACAACATCATTTTATTTTCAAATTTGCCACTCATTTTTTTCATACATTTCACTTTACACATCATAAAATTATCTAAAATACCACTCCTTTATCTCATCATCAACCACTAAATCCACTTTTCTTAAATAATGTGTCGGTCAAACTATGCAAATTATCCCGGAACGGAGGGAGTATATGATATGATTAATAACTAGACTTCAATGGGAATGTTGTCATCTCTAATTAAGCTGGAATACATATTTTCGTTAATTAGAACAGGAAAATCGAACCGAATGGAAGGTTACTCCAGGCCAATTACAAAACATAATGAATCATTGACATGTATGATAGAGTATTCGATTCACCAATTTCATTCTTCTTTTTTTGAACAACGAAATGAATTCTAAATATTAAAAGTAAAGCTCTAAATTACACATGAAATCGTGTAACACGATACATACTCTCTCATTAGAGATTTGTTTCTTAACTATAAAAGAAGAAGATCAACATTAATTCATTTATGCATTGGTCTTTTATCCCTCAATTGCAACGAATTGAGTAATTCTCCAATATCCCTATTACAAAAAATAACTAGGCTTATTTAATTAGAGTACGGTAGGTTTTTAATAAAGAAAAAGTTATGGACTGGTCAACAATTTATTTTATTTTATCATTGATAAATTTCTACTCATATTGTAATTGTTGACATTAACAACATCCAATTTTAACCAAATATTTTTCTACATTCGTTTGAAAAATACTGCCATAGCACATGCATATGATTAAATATTCATGAATACCTTTAACTGCGTCACACGTTAATTATCCCCCACCCCTAATTAAAAAACCTCAATATCCAAGCATTTCCTAAAGTGAAAAAATATCTCACACGTACACGGTACATCCCAACATATTTTTGCATTTCATAAATTTTTATTTCATATAAAATATACACCTTATTTTATTTATACACCCAAATTCCAAATATGCAGATACGTTTATTTTTTTCACATTATTGATTACCCTTATATAGTTTATAATAGATTACAATACCATACAACTCGATCGTCCCACTATTTAATTAAATGATACATGTACTTAATCCTTTTTTAACACATGCATAGTACAAAAATATCAAAGATATTAACAAAATAAAACATGGTATAAAAATCATGAAAATAAATAGAAACATGATAGGATCCCATTTCCGGTTCAATTTATAGCAAATTGCAATAATTAAATAATATACGAAGGCCACTTTACTTGCTATACACCCTCTATACAATGTCTTATATATACCACCTACATTTCTTTGTATTTTAGCATCCACATTTTCCTCTCCTATACATATTTCCAAAATGCCTAGCAATATTTTCCAAGAAAATATGTATAGATCGTCGAGTTTTTCTGCGAAATCGTCGTCTGATGAGTTCTTGGTGAGCTTCTTTGCAGCTGGTTTAAATTTAGAGGATGATACTGCAAAGAAGGACATGCTTCCAAGGTCTAATCCAGGAGAGAAAGCTGTTCATTTAATCCCACTTGTTTTGGTTGTCTGTGCTTTGATTCTCTGGTGGTTCTCAAATCCAGTTATACTGCATTAATTTAGACTACTTTTTTTTCTTCCTTAAAAGAGAATCAATAGTTTACATCTAAGAGTAACATTTGTGTACACTCAATTGAATGACGCAATTGAGCACAATCTTTACTTCAAAAATTCAATTGAACAATTGAAATTAAAATATATTTAAACACTTAAAATCCAATTCCATGAATTTGCCTACATTTAAATTGGCGATGAGAGTTATCAACAAACTTATCATAATCTAATATATGAAATGTCATCAACATTCTCTCTATTAGTTAGTTTATTTGCTTTCTTCCTTCCCTTCTTTATGTCTTAACTTTTAATCAACTATGGAAAATTGATAGTCGTATACAATTAAAAAAAAAAAAAAACAATTTCGAGGATTAATGTTTATAATTATATCTGTGTAATTCACATTACCATCCATGTGCCATGTACGTTGACTTCTTAATACATCTGTTCAAACTTCAATATTTATGCAAAGTCTTGTGGGAACTGGTTACACTATAAAACTGGTTTGCATATATGATTGTTACATTTAGTGATTTTACTATAAAACTGGTTCACCCAAACACGAACTCCGGCCAATTAATTAATAATGCCAGCTATCAATGAAATTATTAACAGTTATATGCATGTCCCACGCACGACTTGTTACATCTGTGCAAACTAATTAAGGCAGCTGTCCTTTTTTTTTTTGATGGAATTTATTTTTTAAAACTCTTCTAGGATAGTGTATAAGGCAGCTGTCCTTAGTAATAAAAAAAGCTCATGTGTTAGTTTGAAAGTTTTATATAAATGTGATCCAAATTTTCAAGGAATATGTAATACTTCAATCAATTTTCAATCACACAATTTGACTTCTAGCTCCGCGCTCCTCAACAATGGAGGAGCGCGTTAAAGAATTCGACAAAGGAATTGTATTTCCTCAGGGTTTGCGAAATCCGGAGAGTCTCGTTTTTTGCAATATACCAGGCCTGAAGATCCTTCCTATTGTCGGGATGGCAGGAATTGGTAAGACTACTCTTGCTAAAGAAATTTTCCAACATCCGAAAAACAGAACATTTTTCGAGTGCCACGCGTGGGTTACAGCCGGGCCACACTGTAGACCGGAGCAAATCACGCGTAGCATTCTACAACAGATAGATCCTAGTTCTCATGAAATGGTTGAAGATGGAGATTTGAGATCAAGAGTGAGAGAAATATTAAGAGCTAGAAGAGAGTACCTTATTGTGTTGGATGATGTATGGGACGTGCAACTCTGGAGTGACTTGAGCGATTTATTCGATTCCAATATACGTGTCCGCAGCGCAGTCGTGCTAACCACGCGCCTTCAAAAGGTAGTGAATTTTTTTTATTTTATCTAAAAGTCCGAACTTATAAAAAAGAAGTGTGAAATTAATTCATTTATATGTCTGATGACAGGTTGGTCTCTGCGCAAGCAGAGAGAACTTTGTTCAGATGCCGTTTTTGAATAAAAAAGAAAGTTGGGATCTTTTTCGTAGGAAGGTGTTCGACGAAATGCCATGCCCTCCTAATCTTCAGGAAGCTGGTAAGAAGATTGCGGAGAAGTGTGATGGTCTTCCTCTTACAATCGTCACCATTGCCGCCATCCTATCAAAAGAAGGCCAGCAGAAAACTCCGGAGCACTGGAACAAGATCGCGGAGAAACCGAATCATCCTGTTTTCATGGATGCGTACGATCAAATATACGAGGTACTATATCCAAGCTACGTAAATATACCTTTGTATATTGATCAATGCTTTCTTTACATGGGAGTTTTTCCTCTAAAACACGAGATTCGCACTTCAAAGCTCGTGAAACTGTGGTATGTTGAGAACTTTCTAGAACCACATCCATCTAAAATATCAGCACAAGTTGCTGTTGGTTATCTGGAGGATCTTCATTCCAGAAATCTTGTCTTGAATCTGCACGAAAGCTCGAAAGGCGGAATCAAAACGTGCAGGCTCCACTCTGTGTTCTGGTACTTGTGTTATAGACTAGGACAGGAGAAAGAAATATTCATGGCCTTACTTAGTTATGATGATTGTTTGAAAAAAGACAAGGAACGACAACATCGTTTGTCGTTCTATAACAACGTTTTATTCGGCATCACAGATCTCCGTAGCTTGATTGATCCTGTTTCCTCTGTTCATTCTGTCTTATGCTTCGGTCCCTATCTTCCGTACGAAGTTCGAATATGCTCCCACTTGAGGTTTCTCAAGATACTCGATACACTTTCAATCCGTTTCTACGACTTCCCTATTGACGTTGTGAACCTATTCGAGCTAAAGTACCTTGCCCTCACTTGCAACACAAACCTCCCTCCTTCCATATCCAATCTTAAGTGTCTTGAGTTTTTGATTGTGTTAAGGCATGAGAGTATCAAATCCTCAGGGGATCCAATGTACCTTCCAATGGAGGTGTGGGATATGAAAAAGTTGAAGCATCTTCAAGTAACAGGAAGCAACTTGCCAGATCCTGATAACCATGACAAAATCTTACCAAATCTCCTAACTCTGTTAGATGTGGGCACTCCCTCTTGCTCCAAAAGTGTAGTCGAAAGCATCCCGAATCTTGAGAAACTAAGAATTCGTATCGAATTAGCGCCTGATGGTTCCGAAACACCAAACTTAGGAAACCACATCTCCTCTCTTGAGAAGCTAACATCACTGACATGTGTGGTCGTGAATCCGACACTAGTCGAGCCTCTTCCTCTTCCGAATCTCCCATTAGGCCTCAAAAAGTTGAGCTTGAGTGGCTTCGGATATCCTTGGAAAGAAATGAGGAAGATTGCGTCGTTGCCGAATCTTGAAGTGCTCAAACTAAGATGCTATGCCTTTCAAGGTCCAAAGTGGAAATCACATGGAAGCTATGGCCCTGGAGGTGGTACTCCCATGGATTGGGAATTCAAGAAACTTAAGTATCTTCTTATTGAAGACACTGATTTGGTTGATTGGGTAGCTTTAAGTGGCAGCTTCAATCATATTAAACGTATAATCCTTTCAAATTGCTACAGATTAGAAGCCATTCCTCTCCAATTCTGGAATAATGTACGGGTGGATTTAGTTGATTGCAAACCTTCGGCCGCAAAGTTTAATTATAAAGAACGTATATCACTCCATTGCATAAAGGTTCATCATACGAACTCATGGGAAAAGCAGGGGTAGGATCTGAAGCTCAAGTACCCGGCCTAATGAAGTAGCCCCTCTGTTCAAACTTTGTTTGTATGATTTATTTTTACAGATTTTAAGATTTTAAGAAATACTGATTGTTTATGTATAAGATAGATGAGTTGAAAGGGTTCACTTATAAATAAGTGATTTTGTATGAATAAAGTGAATCAGTGACAATTTTGTTGGACTAACAATATTTTGTGGCCCTAATCCACTTTCGGCCGCCTTAATGATATTTACTCCCTCTGTTTCAAGGAAATTTACACCCTTGAAATTATACACATTTTAAGAAAAGTGTAAGAAAAAGTGTAATGAATGATGTATTGAATGATCTACTTTGTATATTTTTATAAAAAAAAAATATATAGATTGTGTGAAAAAGTAATGACGTATAACTAAATATATGTATACTAGTGAAATATCCACAGAATTGTAAAATAGATGTAAAAGGGGATATATAAGAAAAAAGAATGATATAATACACCTCTTAAAAAAATATATATAAGTAAAATATAGAAGAAATAAGAAAACAAGAATGATATAATTGATTGTTGAAAAACAATCAATAACAATTAAAAAAAAAAACAGCTCTTTTAATGAGAAAACAACATTTTGAAATACTTGAAATGAAAGGTTTTTTTTTTCTTAAAGTGTGCAAATTGATATGAGATATCAAAATATGACAAGTGTGCAAATTTATGTGAAATGTAGGGAGTAAATAATTTAACAATAGTTGAACAATGCAAAAAAAAAAAAAAATAGATAATTCGACTAGACAGAAAAGTATATAGTTCGACAACCTATGTTAAAGGCAGTCGTGCAGGTCCTAGACACCTCGTTACTACACAACAACATGTGACATTAAACACATTATATATAAAAAAAGCAACATTATTAATTATTAAACATTTAAATCATTTAATATTACTTACATTCCACCCTCGATCCAAATGTACGTCCTGTTCTCCTGAGCAACAACAAAATGCTGACGAGAGATTTTTGCAGCTGCTGACGACTGAGACGACTTTGGAATGAGCGGCGACAACACTGATGGAGGCACCATCAGGTCTAAGGGGGTGTATTCAATTGAGATTCTATTGGATTTTTTTGGACTTTAAAAAGTACGTGAATTTATAAAATGTATAGAGTCCATGCAGAGTTTGACTGACTTTTTTATTGATTTATATAGATTTTGATAGACTTAACAGGATTGTGGAATATACTTTTTTTTTTATTGATTTACATAGATTTTCATAAACTCTGGTATTGATGCGAATAGTTTTTTTTTAATGTGAAGTGTTTTTTAAAATTAATATTATATATATATTAAAAAAAATATTTTACCAATAAATAAAAATAAAAATAAAAACATATATATTATATAAAATTTATGTATTAATTCGGGTCGGGTCGGATACCCGTGGGTCGGACATAAGACCTAGACGTAGACCCGACCCACATAGACGGAGCTATGTAGGGCCCACGGGATGCACTGGGCCCCCATTGATTTTTAATTTTTTTTACTATATATTTATACACTTTTTCATTTATTTAATTTATTGGTATTATTTAGCAATTAGCCGCTTCTCTCCCTATTCATACATTCTCGATTCCAGTCCATAGCCCCTCCTCCACTATATCTCCCCTCTTTTTTTTTTTTTTTGTGCCTATACTCTATTATAATGTTTACCTTTTTTGTTTTTATTAATTTTAGAAATTTAGTTTTAACTTTAATGATTGTTAATTTAATTAAACAAAAAATATTTAATACTCCTACTCCTTTTTTTTTTAATCAAATTTTGTATGTGTAATTTCTTTACACGAGTATTAATAAATATTCTCCCCTATTCAAAATGTAATTAATTTACATAAAAAAAGTGCAAAACGTCATATAATTTATAAAGAAAACGAAAAGTTAAAACGTCATATATTATAAATAGGAGAAACTATTTCTTAAGGAGATATTTTGACACATATATACCTGAATTTTTCGTATCGGAATTTAATTCAAAATATAAATAATAGAAGATAATTATATATAATTTATTATTGATTCAAATTATCATTTTATGTTTGTGACAAGATTTGAATATTTAATACTGAAAAATATTTTAGAGTTTTAATTTTATGTTTCAAGATTTTACCCATTTAAACGTAAAATAATCTACAAATTGTATAAAATATAATATTAATGAATTAAAATGTTTCAACAATATATACTTTAATGAAAAAAAAGAATAACTTTAATATTCTTGCATTTTTATTTTAATGTTAATCGGGCCCCCCTATGTTCAAATCCTGGCTCCGTCACTGCCGACCCATACTCAATATGGAGTAGATCCGACCTGACCCAAAGCTCGCGGGGTGGGATGGGTACCCGCGGGTCGGGTCAATATTGTCATCCATACTTCTGATCTTTCGTCTTCAGAGTTCTCTGAGAGAATCCGTTGAAATCTCTAGTTTTTAGAAGAGATTTTGGATAATGAAATTTATTTATATTTTTGGAGGAGAATCCAACAAAATTCATAGAGTATTAAAATCATGTTGAATACCTAAAGATTTTTAAAACTTTTTAAAATCCGTATTGAATACCTCAGAATTTTTAAGGACTTTTGAAAATTCGAATTCAATACCCCCAGACTTTAAAAGTCCAAAAAAATCCTATAGAATCCACGACCAATACACCCCCCTTGAATGAAGCCCTAACCTCCTCCTCGACCGGCCACGGGACCACGAGGCCCCACATGAACCAGAAGCAATATTCTGATCTGAGAAAATTTCATTTTACGTCTTGTAACTTAGGCCTAATCCAATTTATATTCTTTAAGTTTTTACTTTTTCGATTTACGTCCTTTTTGGTCCAATTTATGTCCTTTCCGCCGGAAAATTTTAAAACTCACTGGAATGTGAGGAATAAATTGGGATTCCGGCCAAATAGTCTAATTTACGTCCTTTAAGTTTGAAAATTAAAATTTAATAATTAAAATTAAACAAAATCCCATTAAAGATTTAAAAAATCTAAAAGTATCATTAAAAATCTCCTTAAAATTAAAAAATATAAAATGTGTAAAATAAAATTCAAAATATATCACTAAAATTTCGAAAAATATCATTAAAAATTATAAAATGTGTAAATAAAAATAAAAAGAATTCTAAAATTAAAAAAAAAAAATTCAAAGAATGGAAAATGTGTAATTTAAAAATTAAAAAATTCAAAATCTCACTAAAATTTCTAAAAAATCTAAAAATCTCATTAATTTATTAAAAATGTATAGATTAAAAATTACTAATTCTAAAAATCTAATAAGAATAATAAAAATTATTAACATTTCATTAAAAATCAAACATTGATTTTTAAAGTTTTGCTCAAACTCCTAAAAATTTTGGGTCCCACGAGATTTTTCAACTTACCGTCGAGGTTGAGTGGAAGTTCCACACCTTGATTGATTTTGGAACCGTCCCAAATTCATTTTCAGGATATTTTTAAAATTGTGGAATTTTTTATTTTAAACATTTTTAAAATTTTAATTTATAGTTTTTTTTATGAGTTTTTAGATTTTTTTTTTTACACATTTCAGATTTTTTGAATTATAGAATTTATAGATTTATTTTTATTTTTATGAGTTTTTAGAAAAAAAAAAAAGAAAAAAATTTACACATTTTCAGATTTTTTGAATTGTACGGAGTAGAATTTATAATTTTTTTTAGATTTTTATATTTATTTTACACAATTTATAAGTTTTTAATGATATTTTCAGAAAATTTTAATTATTAATTTATAATTTTTAAACATAAAGGATGTAAATTAGACTATTTGATCGAATTTTCAATTTTCCGGTGGAAATGACGTAAATTGGATAAAAAAGGATGTAAATTGGACACCCTAGAACGTAAATTGAAAATGTGAAAACTTAAAGGATATATTTTGGATTAGGCCTAAGTTACAGGACATAAAATGAAATTTTCTCTTCTGATCTTGACTCATCTCTTTTAGACATTTCAATATATATATATATGAAAACTTGCTAAATAATTTCTTAATTAATCAACAATTTTCTAATGTAATCAATAATTCTCTAGCTAACTTAATCAACAATTTCCTAATTTAATCATTAATTTGTGACTTATAACTACTATAAAATTAGTTTTTTTTTTTAATTTATAAATTGTAAATGTAATTTTTTTTATTTAATTTGATTAAAATTCTAAAATGTTCATATGTATACATTTTTTTACTCATTTTTTTAAAAAAAAAAATCCATTTAATAATTAAACATTATTTCAATGATATTAATCACTAAATTTGTGACTTATAATTATTGTAAAATTATTTTTTATAGTTAATAAATTGTAAATGTAATCAACAATTTTATAATTTAATCAATAATTTTCTAGCTAACAAATTTCCTAATTTAATCAATAATTTAATATTTGTGATTATCGACATAAATTTTCGTAAATAATCACGCGTATTAATTTTTTGATTATCGACGAAAATTTATGTCGGTAATCACACATATATATTTAATATATTTTTTTTTAAAAATTTAGTGATTATTGAAGAAAATTTCCATCGGTAATCACGAATATTAAATTCGAATGTGGCTACCGAGTGGAGGGGTTAACTCGTGTACATGTTTATTATTGACATATTTTACTGTCGATAATCAAAATTTGAATAGCGACGAATGGAATCTGTCAGTAAACGGGCCGAAAACGGCGTTGTTTCAAGATTACCGATGGAATATCTGTCAGTAATCATCGACAGTGCACAAATTTCGTCGGTAAACCAGTTGACTTTTTTAATCCGTCGGTAATCCCGACAGATTGGTATCCGTCGATAAACTTACGTCAGTATTTCACAGCTTTTTTATAGTGTTAATCAACAATTTTCTAGCTAACTTAACAAATTTCCTAATTTAATCAATAATTTCCTAGCTAACTTAATCAAAAAATTTCTAATTTAATGATCAATAACTTCCTAGCTAACTTAATCAATAAAATATTTCCTAATTTAATAAATAATTTACTAACTAACTTAATCACCAAATTTCCTAATTTAATCAATAATTTTCTACCTAACTTAATCAACAAATTTTTTAATTTAATCAATAATTTTCTAACTAATTTAACCAACAATTTTCTAATTTAATCAACTATATATTTCCAAACCAAACATTTTTCTAATTAACAAAAGTATTCATCCAAATAATTAAAACTTAATATCATACACAAAATCCAAAAAATATGTACCCTAATATTTACTAATCAAAATCCAAATAATTAAAACTAACAATTTATAACATTTAATTCATAAACAATCAAATTACAAACAATACGTACCCCAATATTTACGTGCTCAACAATCATTATTTAAAATATTATAACACTAACTAACAATATATTAACATTATTTGTAATTTGATTGTTTAAGAATTAATATTATAAATTGTTAATTTTAATCATTTGGATTTTGATTAGTAAATATTAGGGTGCACATTGTTTGGATTTTGAGTATGATATTAAGTTTTAATTATTTGGATGAATAATTTGTTAATTAGAAAATTGTTTGGTTAGGAAATGAAGTAGTTGATTAGATGGACCATTAACAAAATTTTGTTGTGAGTTAATTTTAGAATTGTGAATTTTATGTAGAAAAGTTCCCCAGTAAAAAACTTGCAGAGGCCCCTATATATAGATGATTAAAAATCAGCTGCATGCAAGTGAGAAATAATTAAGAGAGAGATGAGCGGAGTAGGGAAAGTGGTGTGTGTGACCGGAGCGTCAGGGTTTGTGGCGTCGTGCCTCGTAAAGCTTTTGCTTCAACGCGGTTATACTGTTAGAGCTACTGTTCGCAACCTCGGTCAGTACATTCTCTATAGCTCTGTTCATCGATTTCAATTAACACTAGTAGTGACTTTTACTTATTCGGCCCTTCGTCTCATGACAGGTGACCCGACGAAAGTTGTGCATCTGAAGGCACTTGAAGGAGCAGAGGAAAGATTGCAGTTGTTTGAAGCTGATTTAGTTAAAGAAGGATGTTTTGATTCGGTGATTGACGGTTGCGATGGTGTCTTCCATACCGCTTCACCTGTTGTGCTTGCTCCTGCTGACCCACAGGTACATAATTCTCAATTGAAATAAAAATGAAGACTTTGTCACATATTCATCACAAATTAATGGTTTGTTACTTGTGTGCACATATATATTTTAGGCAGAGATGATAGAACCAGCCGTAAAAGGAACGTTGAACGTCCTCACATCCTGCACCAAATCACCGAGTGTTAGACGTGTGGTTTTAACATCCTCTATACTTACAGTTCTGTGCAATAGAAGCAACAAAGGCCCGGGTGTTGTAGTGGACGAGACCTGGTTTTCGGACAAGGTTTATTGTGAAGAATCTGAGGTTTGTTCGGGTTTTAATCTCTTCATAAAAGTGTAGCTATAAGCTTTAATGACGGAATCCTCTTATTATAACTTTAGCTAAAAGTTTTGAAGGACAGAAAATTGACTTTTAATTAACCACATCATGATCAGGTCAATTTTCTTTGGTGAAATTTAATACTTGTCCTATACAGTTATGGTATCCTCTTTCGAAAATCATGGCTGAGAAAGCTGCTTGGAATTTTGCTGAAGAAAATGGGATAGATTTGGTTGTAATGAATCCTGGCCTTGTGATTGGCCCTCTCTTACAGCCAACTCTCAATTCCACTGCTGAATTTTTTATGGGCATCATAAAAGGTACCACCACCTGATTTATTATTATTAATTCATTTATATCAATTTTATAATAATTTCAATATCTGTTTTATTATACGTAGGAGAGGAAGTATCATATAATTCGACAAAAGGAGTTTCTCCAACCTATGAAATCGTGGATAGCAGAGATGTTGCTAATGCACATATATTGGGTTTCGAGAATTCATCAGCCAGAGGGAGATATTGTTTGGTTGGAACAACACTCACACACTCTCAAATCCTACATCAGCTGCATAAGCTTTATCCTAATTCTATCGATCTTCCCTCTACGTAAGTCCATCCATATATCAATCTTTATTCACCTTAATTTTCTCATAATATCTTTTCAATATATATATATATATTAAATGCAGTGGCACAGAGAATCCAACGTACAAGGTATCCAGCAAGAAAATAGAAAGTTTGGGCATCAATTTCATGCCTTTGGAGACAAGCCTAAAGGATATGGTTGAAAACTTGAAGGAAAATAAATTCCTCTGTTTATGAGAGAGATTTGTGAAAAGATCCAATTAATGTACTATGGAACACTAATATTTTGGGCCAATTATTGGTCATTTTCATTTTCAATAAAAGAAAAATAAACATTATGTCACGGTGCCGGAGATTAAGGCTCAAGAGAAAGAGGTTAGGGCTGGAGTTGTACTTCCAACAGCAGAAGTGAATCTTGGTCGGAACGAGAAGAAAGGTGGGGAAATTGGGCCAAACCTATCTGGGCCGGATTATATTCCATATTAAAGAAGATAATGATTTGGTTTATGGGCTATTGGGAAGTATTGGGCCAGAATGTGTTGGGCCTTATTATTTGCAGAAGAATGTTGAGTTATGCTTAGTTATTTAGTTATGCAGTTTTAAAATTACCAAAAGGACATATGGTCCCCCTTAGTTTGTTATGTACGCAAATTGGCAGTAGGAAATCATAGCAGAAAAAGTTTACAATCTTCATCTCTCTTAATTTTCTCTCTCTCTCTCTCTCTTCTATTCTATCAATCATCTTCAACATTCATACCTCAATACATATTATACCCAGAAAATACAAAAACAGTCCTCACAATTTATCAATTAATACCTCGAACCTAACACATAACCATGCATGCATGTTTTTCTCAATTAATTGACTCCAATATTTTTAGAGCATGTATAATTTCAGTCATAATAAATCATCAGCATAGTCTTGAGAAACTAAGAGCAACCACTTGCATTTTAGACGGTTATAACTCTAAAATAGGAGTTATTACCAATGCAATAAAATGTTATAACACTCTCTCTCTTTATTTGGTTATTGCAGAGTAACGCATGTATATTAATAAAATATAGTAAGATAATGAATGTATATTAATAAAATTAATATAAAAGGATGGTGGGTCCCTATAAAATGAGTTATAACTATATTAAAAGAATGTGGGGATTAGTAGGGCACGGTTATTTATGGAGGAATTGAGAGGTGTAAGAGAATGTTTTGTTATAACCTTACCACCAATGTATTGGTGGTTGCTCTAAGAATTCGTATCGAATTAGCCTGATGGGTCCGAAACACCAAACTTAGGAAACCACATCTCCTCTCTTGAAAAGCTAACATCATTCACATGTGGCTGCCTCCATAAGTTTGTGTGTATTCTGATCAATCTCAGTTGGAACATTCAAGATGGTGATCGATTGGGTGTAAATTAATGGAATTAAAGCGGATATTGCACTATTCGATTCGATTTATAAAAGTATTTGAATATTTATATTTATCTATTTTTCGAATAATAAAGTTGATTTGGTATTGAATTTGAATGACGATTCAATACTTTTCGATTCAAATTTTTTGAAACATATTTTTCGAGTATTCGATTCGAAATTAATTCATATTCGATTCAAAATTTTATGGAGAAAATGTGTAAAATAATATAGGAGACAAGACAAAAGGAAAATTTGTCAAGTTCGGATGGAGCCCGTGGAGGAAGGATGCTGCAGTGGGGATCTTTTGAAGTGGTCCGAATTCGAGGAATCCGAGGTCAGTATTTCTTCCATGTCGTCGTCTTGTTCTTCATCGTCGCCGAATTTCTTTTTCCAGTGGAAGTATCTTCGGGAGAATGAGAAGGAATCGTGTGGGTTTTTGGCGGTGATTGTGATGGAAATAGCGTGTTTTAGAAATAAACAGGGGATGGAAGTTGTTGGGAGAAGAAGGTAAACAGTTCTACCAAGAAAGTTAGAAGGTAGAGTAGAGAGAAAGAGGTGAGACAAAGGAGGAAATAATGGATAGTGGTAATAAGTGAAGAGGAGACAAGGATTTATGTTGAATCGTTTTCACAACATGGTGGGGGTGGGGCCTTGACTGATTTGTGATTTGCATTGGAAACAGTTAAAGAATAGGTAAACACACACCAAACTGTACCTACCTCCAAACCCCTATAACCCCCTCAAATAAATAAACAAAATACCTACTCCCTACCCATGGTAACATGTTATAGTAATTTTCACACTTTCTTTTTAGGAACGTTGAACAATAATTTTTAAATATCTTCTATAAATCTTATTTTTACAATATTCTTAATTTTAGTTATTATTTTTTAATTTATAAATACACTCAAATCAATTTATTTATTTATTTTATACATAATTATTTACAAAATTATTTCTCAAAATAGTACTCCTTATTATTACACTTTCTTAATATGGGTAGTCAACTACTTATAAAACTTATTATAAACAAAATACCTTCTCCTGCCCACGTTAGGAGTAACTTTCACACTTTTTTTTTTGGAAACGTTATACGATAATTTTTACAATATTTTTTATTTTATACAAAATGTTATTACTTTTGAGTTCATACATATACACAAGTCAACTCATTTTTTTACTTTTGGCCCCTCTTCTTTTCAGGTGCGGGATGGCCGCTCGGGGAACATTCTCTTAGTCGGGAGTCGTATTAACAACCTATACGTATGGCCGACACGAGTCTCTAAACCCTCCCCAACTGCCCTAGTTTCTCACCATCTTTCTACCTCAGTTTGGCACGCCCGTCTCGGTCACCCATCTACCAAAATCTTGTCTCATGACTTGGATCGAATTTTTCACACTTTTTACAACTATACGATCCCCACAAGCGTATGGGTTCGTTAGTAGCAAGATAAGTGTCCCAAGTAGAATTTCGTTCCAAGGACTTAATTGAGTGAAAATGAGTCCCTAAAGTTGCAAGTTATCATGCTATTGTAGTAGCTAAAAGATGTTGTTTGGAATTTTGGGAATAAGAACAAAAATATGAAACTAGATTAACTAAAGTAATGAGAACTAGTGACAAGAAATAACAAGCTATCTAACTTTCTTTTGGAAAGTGCAAGAGAAGGGTATTGCCTCGGGTGTTTCCGTTTTGTGAGCAATTAAGTGAACTAGTGGACCAATTACATGATTTTACTACAAACTTTGGTTAAGCTAAAGGCTATCACGTAAGTGCGCAAACCCCCTAGAAAGACATAGGTAAACATCGTGCATTGATTAGCAATTATAGGATCTAACCAAATACCATAAGCCCCTAAGATAGTGTTTCATAAGCACTTTCAACACGGTTACTAATGCTTATGAAACGCCCTCTCACCAAACTCCTAGACGACCTCTACTCGTTTAGTGTCTAAGGTTGTCGGTCTAGCCATTAACACCCCTCTCGGGTGAGCTAATTACTAATTAACTTCTATCCAATTGATCAAAGCTCACACTCACACTCCCAATCATGCTACCCAACTCTCGTTGCAATAAACATAATCGAACATGCTTGCTAATAGGGTTGATCAACCAAATGAATCATCAAAATACAACCCTAGAAACCTAAACACCAAAATTATAAGCTAATCATGCAATTAATTCACAATTACACCAAATTCTCATCAAAACATCCACACCCAAGGCAATTTTAGGATTAACCCATGGTTCTAAAAGAGAATCCCATGGCTACAATGCAAGAATTCACAAAAACCATAACAATTAAGAAATAAATGGAAAGAAATAAGATATTTACTAAATTGAAATGAGAATTAAAGAGATATCACCTTAAAACTTGAAATGTAGCTACAAACTTCAATTACTTACAAAGCCCAATGGAAATCTTCACTTGAATTGTCAAACTAAACAAGAATCTAAGCTATATATCAAAGGAAATTGCAAAATATGAAAAACACCTATGACTATGTGTGATTGTGTGTGTGAATTGCTCCCCAAGGTAGTATATCCTCCCAAAAACTGAAATAGGGCTCCTTTTATATGTTGCTAGGATTCCAAAAATGAGTTTTTGCACTTTAGCCCTTCGAAATTGGAGAAAATGGCAAAAAATCCCCGAACTTGATGTCACCCGGCCGGGTGGCTCCCACCCGGGCATGCCACCCGGCCAAAACACGAACCAAATAACTTGTGTGGCCTTTCCCGGGTTGAAACCACCCGGCCGGGTGGGTTTCACCCGGGCCAAATACGAAAGGCCTTAAAATCTGCCCTTGCCCGGGTAGAATCCCACCCGGCCGGGTGGGTTTCACCCGGGCCAAATACGAAGATGCTCCCTTGCACGCCTTGGCCGAGTTGAAGTGACCCGGCCGGGTCGATTCTACCCGGCCGGGTGATGTCTACCCGGCCATGTGGAATCTACCCGACCACTTGTCTTTTTTTGGCTCGTCCTCTCGTTTTCTTGTCTAATCACTTCGTATCATGGCCCGTTCCTTCCGAATTTCCTCATTCCAGTTCACGTTGCTCGTCCTTTCTCCTCATACGAGTATCGATGATGATCGATCACTCGTTTCTTGTGATCTTTAGTCCCAAATAGGTTCATATTCCTACAAAAACACCTCACAAACCTTTCTCAACCAATATACATCAAATCAAGTGATAATGAGTGAAAATTGCATGCAAACAAATCAATTTGGATCAAATATGCATGTGAAATATGAGCAATCGACAACCTAATCATCTCATACCTTGTCAAAATTTAGCTTACCTAGTACACCATCCAAACTATTTAGTTGTGATTCTTGTTGTTGCATCAAAAGTCATAAACCACCTTTCAATGACTCTAGTATTGTCTCTTTTAATCCTCTTGATATTGTGTTTTCGGATGTTTGGGCTTCTCCGGTTATATCTCATAAGGGTTTCAAATATTATGTTTTATTTGTCGATCACTTCACCAAATACATGTGGATCTACCCCTTCAAACGTAAATCTGATGTTCTTTCCACATTTACCATTTTTAAATCCCTTGTTGAAACATATCACCAAACCAAAATAAAAACTCTTTACACTGATAACGGAGGTGAATTTATTGCTCTTCGCTCATTTCTCCAAACTCGCGGTATATCTCACCTCACTACACCCCCCCACACACCCGAACACAATGACATGTCTGAGCGCCGTCACATACACATTGTTGATACGGCCTTAGCTCTTCTTCGTCATGCTTCCATGCCCCTTAAATATTGGCCCTATGCTATTTGTACAACCACATACATCATAAACCGTCTTCCCAAAGTCAATCTCAACATGCTATCTTCCTTCCAACATCTCCTCAAACAACCTCTAACCTATCTAAACTTCATGTTTTTGGTTGTCTTTGTTATCCTTGGCTTCGTCCCTACACATCCCACAAACTAAACCCTCGATCCATACCATGTGTTTTTATTGGGTATTCTCTCACTCAAAGTGCATATCTCTGTCTAGACCCTTCCACTCATAGAGTTTACACTTCTCGTCATGTCCAGTTTGTTGAACATTCCTTCCCATTTGCCAAAATCCCCTCTCTTTCAAGCAATCCTTCAGATTTGGTAGATACACCCCCTGACTCTACTGCCCTGATCAGTCCACCTCCAGATTTCATAAGTTCACCCCAGATACCTAACCCAAACCCTATTCTGGCCCAACTACCTGATACACCTCCAGGATTCATAGATACACCCGCCACACTTCCAGCGTCTGTAGATACACCTGATCAACACCCAAATTTTTCATATACACATACTGCACCTCCAGCTTTGATAGATGCACCCGAAACACACCCAGAATTGATAAATACACCCCCACTCCCTCCAACCTCCCAAACTACTCCCGTCCCACCCGCTGTCACTTCCAACCCTCTCGTGTCGCCAAATGCTCCTCTGCGGCCCCCTGCACCACGCGTGGTCACCCGCTCTCAGAACAGGGTATTCAAGCCCAATCCGAGGTACGGTCTTACATCAGTTCTGTCTTCTGATATTGAACCCAGTTGTGTTTCCCAGGCTTTAAAGGATGAACGGTGGAGGGAAGCCATGTCTGCCGAATTTGATGCCCTTTTTAGGAAACTTGGGACTTGGTTCCGCCTGCTACCTGTCAAAATGTTGTTGGGTCCAAATGGGTCTTTCACATCAAGCGCAAGCCTGATGGCTCGTTGGACAAGTTTAAAGCTCGCCTTGTAGGCAAAGGCTTCCATCAGCGATCGGGTGTTGACTTCTCTGAGACCTTTAGTCCGGTTGTCAAACCTGCCACTGTTCGGGCCGTCCTCAGTATTGTAGTCACTATAAAATGGGCCCTTCAACAATTTGATGTCAACAATGCCTTCCTCCACGACACTCTATCTGACACTGTTTACATGGCTCAACCTCCTGGTTTCATTGACACGACTTTTCCCTCCTATGTTTGCAAACTACATAAATCTATCTATGGTTTGAAACAGGCTCCTCGTACTTAGTATTATGCTCTCAGAACGTTCTTGGAGGGAATCAGATTTATTCATGCACGATCTGACGAGTCTCTATTTGTGTATAATAAATCTGGTGTGATTGCTTATTTTCTTGTGTATGTTGATGATTTAATTCTCACAGGAAACAACATACCCTTTCTTTCACAAGTGGCTAAAGACCTTGGTACGAAATTCTCAGTGAAAGATTTAGGCCTGATTCGGGTGGAATTTACACAATTTAGAGGCACATGTGAAGCATGTTTTTGATGAGATTTCATTGATTTATGCATGAATTATGATGATTTGAGCCAAAATGAGAGAAAGGTTGTGTTTTGTCGATTTTGTAGGTAAAACGATGAGGAGTGCACAGTTGGATTAGTCTCGAAAAATGGAGTGGAATAGCAAAAAGAATCGAGTCAATCGGAGGTCGGAAGCTCGAGATACGGAGGGACGAAGTTGGAGGACGAAAGCGAAGGAACCAATACGAAAGTTTGGCCCGGCCGGGCCATATTTTCCGCCCGGTCGGGCGGCCAAATCCAGATTTTTACAACATTTACGAAGTTTTGGCCCGGCCGGGTGGCACCACTCGCCCGGCCGGGCGGCCGAACACCAGAAATTGGCTAAAGTCGAAGTTTTGGCCCGGCCGGGCGGCACCACTCGCCCGGCCGGGCGGCCGAACGCCCCAAGACTCCCCCCAACTTACGAACCTTTGGCCCGGCCGGGCCACTTCACCCGCCCGGCCGGGCGACTCAACCCCTGTTTTTCTTCTTGATCGACCAATGCTCCGCCCGGCCGGGCCACTTTCCCACCCGGCCGGGCCAACCCAAATTCGGTACCAAACTTGTATTTTCTCCAGTTTCAAAGGATCAACTTGCAATTTTCACACTCAAACCCTACCCCAACACTATAAATACCTCACTTCTTAAACTCTAAACGATCCTACCTCTCCTTCAAGCTTTCTCACACACAATCACACACACTTGGAGGTTTTCCATCATCCACTTCTCAATTCTCCACCAATTCATGCAAGGAGGCCACCACTAGTTTGGGAATTCAATTCCTCACCACACCATAGTCTAAGCTTTCTTTTATTTTCACTTTTTATTGCTTTGATCTTAGTTTTATTTGTAATTTGAATATGTGGTTGATTGGCTAAGAACACTTTTGGTTCTAGAGCCTTGTACATACTTTTGATGATATCTATGAATTAATGTTTTGCTTATTTGGTGTTTGTGTGGCTTAATTCTATTTGGATGCTTGGTTTATATTGCAAAGCATGTCATTATGTGTACAATGATGATGTGTTGATCATAGTTAATTGAATTAGGTTGAGAAATCTAGTTTGGTTGATTTTTTTTTTTTTTTTTGATGGAAAGTTAAATACCCATCCCTTTTTTTCCCCCTCCCCATGACTCGAACCCATGACCTAAGGCCTAGGTAGTGGTGCTCTAACCACTTGAACTATCCCACTTTGTCATCTAGTTTGGTTGATTGATTGCAAGCATTTGACCTAATTTTATTGAGAGATTGAAAAATGATCAATGATTAGGAAGATGTGTGATGATCTTAGGAGCTTGATTGAGTTTTATTGTGCAATTTAGGTAGAGATACTAAGTTGTGTGATATCTCCTTTGAATTACTTGGATCGAAAGAACTTTTAATTCATTATTACGTGATCAATCTTATAGACAAAGCATGAACACCACTTGAGTAGATAGTTAATCATAGATGGATTCACTAGTATTGCATGTGCTTTAGGACCTACCTTCTCTTAATTGAGCTTTCACTCGTTTTACTTTCGTTTTTGTGATACGCATGGTATTTGATCGATTTCGTATTTACTCTTTCGTTGTCTATTTGTGACATATTGTTAGGCAATCTTAGGGGTAATTCAACATTCAATCTATTCGATCACGTCTACTTAGAACTCAATTAACAAACTACCCTTTTACGCTAAACCTCCCTGTGGGATCGACCTCGTGCTTATCACGCTACGATAGACGCCGTACACTTGCGGTTGTTTATTTTAGTGTTGCATAACACGTGAATCAAGGCCCTCTTTCTTATTTCTTGGGGGTCGAGGTTCTCCGTACCAATAAATCGTGCTTTCTGTCTCAACGAAAGTATGTGGTAGATCTGCTTACACGTTATAACATGATCACCTCCAAACCGGTGCAAACTCCCCTGCCAACCTCAGCTCGTCTTGCACTATCAGATGGCACTCCTCCAGTTGATGCCACCCAATATCGTCAAGTTCTTGGAAGTCTGCAGTATCTTCAACTCACTAGGCCTGATATTGCCTTTGCGGTCCATAAGTTATCTCAGTTCATGCATGCCCCAACTGCCACACACTGGGGAGATGTTAAACGTCTTCTACGATATTTGAATGGCACTAGAGATATGGGTATCACTTTGAAATCACCCTCGTCCTCCTCCTTACACGTACTGTTTCACTGATGCTGATTGGGTAGGCAACAGTGATGATCGTACTTCTACAAGTGCTTATATTGTATTTCTTTGAGCTAATCCTATTTTATGGTCCTCCAAGAAACATAAATCTGTTGCTCGATCCTCTACAGAAGCTGAGTATCGTGTCATTGCTTCTGCTGCCTCTGAAGTTCAATGGTTAAAATCTCTCCTTCATGAGTTGAACTTCTCATTTTCACCACTTCCTGTTATCTACTGTGACAATATTGGTGCCACGTATCTATGTTCAAATCCGGTCTTCCACTCTCGCATGAAGCACATTGCAATTGACTTTCACTTTGTTCGTGATTTGATCAAGACCTCCCAATTACGAGTCTCTCATGTTTCATCTGCAGATCAACTTGCTGATGCTCTAACCAAGCTTCTTCTTCGTTCTCGCCTACAACTGTTGATGTCCAAGATTGGACTCTCCTACGGTGCTCCATCTTGAGGGGGCGTATTAGGAATATATATATTAAATAGTATCTTATGAATATTTAGTCAATATATTACCCTTAATTATAGGCTTGAATATAGGGTTCTCACTAGTATATATAACTATTGTACAGCTCACGTTTAATTTAATGAAATACAATTTGTATTCTCTATACGTACTTTGTACACCTTAATATAACTCATCCACGTACGTCGTACCAATTAATTTGACAAAAATTAAAATTTTAGCTTATCAAAATTTCAAAACAAACATACAGATCATGCTTGTATACACGAGACCACAACATGTACGAATTGAATTGTCTTTTAAGCATTAATCAACACATATATACAAACTAAAGTAGCATTTGTTATTATCGAAAGATCATATAGTTTTCCAGCATGGAATGAAAAGGGCTGTGGACCTGTGGTGTCGGTAGATATTTGACTAATTAATTAAAAAACAAAAAAAAGTTGTTACAATTGTGAATTTTATGTAGAAAAGTCCCCCACTACAAAACTTGCATTGAGGCCCCAGCTCCCTGTATATAGATGTACCATTAAAGTGAGAAATAATTGAGAGATGAGCGGAGTAGGGAAAGTGGTGTGCGTGACTGGAGCGTCAGGGTTTGTGGCGTCATGCCTCGTAAAGCTTTTGCTTCAACGCGGTTATACTGTTAAAGCTACTGTTCGCAACCTTGGTCAGTACATTCTCTATAGCTCTGTTCATCGATTTCAATTAACACTAGCTAGTAGTGACTTTTACTTATTCAGCCCTTTGTCTCATGACAGGTGACCCGACGAAAGTTGTGCATCTAAAGGCATTTGAAGGAGCAGAGGAAAGATTGGAGATGTATGAAGCGGATTTAGTTAAAGAAGGATGTTTTGATTCGGTGATTCATGGTTGTGATGGTGTCTTCCACACCGCTTCGATCACCTGTTGTTCTTGCTCCTGCTGACCCACAGGTGCATAATTCTGAATATCATTTTCTTTTTAAAAGAGAATATTTTAGGAATGCTTAATTTGTTACTTGTGTGCATGTATATTTTAGGCAGAGGTGATAGAACCAGCCGTAAAAGGAACGTTGAACGTCCTCGCATCCTGCACCAAAGCACCGAGTGTTAAACGTGTCGTTTTGACATCCTCTATAGTTGCAGTCTTGTGCAATACAAACGACAAAGGCCCGGGTGTCCTAGTGGACGAGACCTGGTTTTCGGACAAGGTTTATTGTGAAGAATCTGAGGTTTATTTTTACCTTGACTCGGTTTTAATCTATTCATAAAAGCGTACCTATGTTGTACTCTAAATTCTTTTGGTGAAATTTAATACTTTCCGGTATCATAAACTAATTAATAGTGTTTCTCGATCCAGTTATGGTATCCCCTTTCGAAAATCATGGCTGAGGAAGCTGCTTGGAAATTTGCGGAAGAAAATGGCATTGATTTGGTTGTAATGAACCCTGGCCTTGTGCTTGGCCCTCTCTTACAGCCAACTCTCAATTCCACTGCTGAATTCTTTATGGACATCATAAAAGGTACCAACACATCATCAATCTCTTTTTTGACCATCACTTGGACTGAATTCTCAACTCTATCCACCCTCTCCACAATTTAATGTGAATGGAATAATTGTTTTAGCAGGAATATTTGAACTATATCATTTTCCTAATAATTTCAATCTCGTGTTTTATTTATTATACGTAGGAAAGGAAGTATCATATTCGACAAAAGAAGTTTGTCCAACCTATGAAATCGTGGATAACAGAGATGTTGCTGTAGACGAGGAAAATTCAATTACGAATTAAATTGCGACGCGTGGAAATTACGGGTTAAACATTAATTAAATTTATTATTTATTTGTTGGAATAAATTTAATTCCTAAAATAAAGATATAATTAATTAATATTTTGCTCCCTCCAATTAATTTGGGCCTTGAAAAAATTAATGAGTTAAAATGGATCTTCGAAGCCCAATAAATAAAGACGGGCCTCTAAAAGTCCGATAAATAAAGACGGACCTCTAAAGTCCAATAAAACAAGACGGACCTCTAAAGTCCCATAAATGAAGATGGGCCTCTAAAGTCCAACAAACCAAATTGAGCCCAAATCAAATTGAGCCCAAACTAAATTGAGCCAAAATCAAATTGAGCCCAAACCAAATTGAGCCCAAATCAAATTGAGCCCAAGTAATTCAAAATTCGAAATCCTAACTACTTGCACAAAAATCTCCAGGCCTACACCTATAAATAGAGGCCTCATTTCATTCATTTTCATGATCAAGAAATCAGAAGCATTCAAGGCTCTAAAATTCTCTGCAGAGATTTTAGAGTGTTCTTCAGCAAGGGGAGGATCTTCAAAGGCGTTCTTCGTGCAAAGCGGCAAGAAACAGTGTTCGAGTGGAGATCAAGGTGCCAAGCCTCTTCGATTCGGCGTTTCTTCAAGGCGTTCTTGGGGAAAAGCAACAAGAAACAGTGTTCGAGTGGAGATCAAGGTGCTAAGCCTCTTCGATTCGACGTTTCTTCAAAGTTCTTCATCTTCAACGGAAAAGTCCCGAAAATCAACGTTTAAATCCAAAATACGGCGTCAAGCCTTTGGATTAACGTTACAAAGTCCCAAATTCAAGAACGATCTTCAACGACGTTCATCCAAAAAGTCCCTGAATTCGGCGGTTAATCCAAAATACGGTGCTAAACCTTTGGATTAACGTTATAAAAGCCCCAAATACAAGATCGGAAAGGATTCGGCTGCAGATCCAGCTCCAAAAGCTCAAGAAATCCAAGTGAAGTTCAAGAAGAGAGAATCAGAGGAGAAATTAGAGATTGTAACCCGCAAATACTCGGTTTTAATCCGAAATTAAATAAAATCGTTTACCATTTTCGCGTTTTTATATTTAATTCACGAATTTGTGTTTACAAATTGGCACGCCCGGTGGGACAATCTCTACCTCTCATCTCTACTCTTCAAGCAAATCAAGTCTCCACGATGACACCAATCAAGATTAAGATTAAGAGAGGTGTTGCATCCGGATCAGCTGGTCTTGACTTTGAAGACGTGAACGTAGTCACGAGGAGTATGTCAAGAAGCTCGAAGTCATCGTCTTCTTCAGAGGAGGCTACTGCAGAGGGTCCACCACCCAACACTGTGAATGAGAAGAACAATCCAGCATGTTCCCCT
The DNA here is from genome assembly GCA_963675135.1 of Galeopsis tetrahit. Classification (NCBI taxonomy): domain Eukaryota; kingdom Viridiplantae; phylum Streptophyta; class Magnoliopsida; order Lamiales; family Lamiaceae; genus Galeopsis; species Galeopsis tetrahit. The sequence continues at coordinate 95,134,319 of OY776119.1, forward strand.
ACTCGTTCCACAGCAAGCTCCTCAGATTCAAGCACAACCTCAGCAATGGCAACAGACACTACGACTATTGAAGAGCAATTGTCAAGCTTAACTCGAGCCATAGAAGGACTCACGAAACATGTCCACGAACAAGATGCTCGGATTGCTAAATTGATGAGCAATACAGACAAAGGAAAGCAAGTCGAAGGGCATGATGCTGAGACGTCTGGTGAACGCCAGCCAATGGAAGTTGACCAAACTCTTAAAGATTTACAATTTTCTCCCGATGGTTTGGTGCCCGTTGACCGATTGAAAGAAATCATACTTGGGGCAATCAAAGATAAGTTGGAGGAAAATCCTAAGTCCTCATTCACCTACAGCAAGCCTTACACGAAGAGGATTGACAGTTTGAAGATGCCAGCTGGTTATCAACCTCCGAAGTTGCAACAGTTCGATGGCAAGGGCAATCCAAAGCAGCATATTGCTCACTTCGTAGAAACTTGCAACAATGCCGACACTTACGGAGATCACTTGGTAAAGCAATTTGTACGCTCTCTAAAGGGCAATGCATTCGACTGGTATACCGATTTGGAAGCTAGCTCGATTGACAGTTGGGAGCAAATGGAGCAGGAATTTCTCAACCGGTTCTACAGCACTCGTAGAACGGTGAGCATGATTGAATTGACAAACACTCGTCAATCAAAGGAGGAATCGGTAATAAATTACATAAACCGATGGAGGAACTTAAGTTTGAATTGTAAGGATAGATTGACCGAAGCTTCGACAATCGAGATGTGTATTCAAGGAATGCAGTGGGGTCTTCGATATATCCTACAGGCAATTCGGCCAAGGTCGTTTGAAGATTTGGCGACTAAAGCTCACGATATGGAGCTGAGTATGTCTACAACCAGAGCTGGAGGGCCGCCAACTCAGGAGCCTTGGAAGTTCAAAGATAAGCAGGAAGTTAAGAAAGGGGGCAAACCTTTCACTAAAGATTCGAATAAAGAATCCATGGCAGTGACCGCTACTACTGTCAAATTCAGAAAGGGTGAAACTGATACGGGGAGTAAAGGAAAAGGCGTCGCCCAAGAATGGGGGCAAAGGAGAACAAGTCTGAGGGAATTACAACAAAAACAGTATCCATTCCTAGACTCTGACATCCCCGGAATGTTCGATGACCTGATCAAGAATGACCTCATCGAATTACCAGAAATGAAACGACCGGATGAAGCTGGGCGAACGGATGACCCAAAGTATTGCAAATACCATCGGTTGGTAGGGCATCCAATCCAAGACTGTTTCATATTCAAGGAGAAAGTTATGCAGCTAGCCAAGGAAGGAAAGATCTTGCTAGAGGATAGTGAGACAACGGCAAATGCTGTCACAGATGAGAACAACAGCGCATGTAGAGACCTCTCTTGCCACATGACCAGCGAGGAAGATGATGAACGACCTCAGACCAACGTGGTCTCGATGACAAAGTTAATGGTTGTTTTTCAACGATAGCTTTCACAGATGAAGACTTAATGCTTGGTTTAGAATCCCATAACAGGCCACTATTCGTAGTTGGCCATACTCGAGAGCAGAAAGTAAATCGGATATTGATTGACGGAGGTTCCGGGGTAAACATTTTACCCTTACGAGTGATGAAAAAGATGGAGATACATATGGATGAACTCGCAGGCAGTCGGCTGATGATACACGGGTTTAATCAGGAAGGACAGAGGGCCCTTGGCACCATAGTGTTGGATTTGCTAATTGGTGGGATGCCATCGACTGTAACCCTCCACGTCATAGATGCTAGGACTTCATATAACATGCTTCTAGGGCGCCCGTGGCTGCACGAAAATGGCGTGGTTCCTTCTACCCTACATCAATGCTTCAAATACTTTAGTCAAGGGGTTGTGAAAACAGTGGTCGGAGATGATAAACCTTTCACAGAGGCAGAGTCGTACTTTGCTGATGCCAAATACTTCTTTCGAGGTGCGAAAGAAACAAAGAACGAGGAAGGTCCAACACGGAAGGATTGCAAGGAGGCATCAACATCTCGCCTCAAAGAGAACAAATCAGTTCCCTCTATTGTTGAGGCATTGGAGGAGTTAACATTGCCGTTAACTAAACTAGATGGAAAGAAGCCATCTTCACAGCCAATTAAGGGGTTTGTTCGTCCTACTCAAGGACCTAAGGTGGAACATGGAGAGGTAATGGGACAGGATGTTACAAAGTTTTACGGTCCTAAAGCTTACAAGCTTTTAGTCAAAGCCGGGTATGATACACGGGAAAATTGTGCATTGGGGAAGGTTGTTAGTCAGTCAGAACATGGACTTAATGACACCCAGAAAATGTTGAGAAAGAGCGGCTATGCCGTCAAGAATACCAAAATGGGACTTGGTTATACCACAAAGAATCCGGTTCGCATTGCAATTAAAAGAGCCAATGCAAACCACATTTCTGAAGAAGAATACTCATCGACAAATGATGCGTTCGATGAAGATGGTAAGAAGGTAAGACGACTTTCGGTCTTTGAGAGACTTGGGAAGTCTGCTAGCAAGAAGAGTAAGAAGATGAAACGCCCCACAGTCTTTGATAGACTCGGGCCACAAACCCATCATCAAAAGTTGGGTGTTTCCAGAGTTCGGAGCTCAAAGCAATCCCGCATGAAGAGGCAGCATATGTTGACAATAGCATATGGGGGTGTATCCAAAGCCAGAAGGCAAACCATTGTTCTCGAGTATAGCGACAAAGAAGATGATACAGAGAGTGTAGCTTCTTCCAATTTTGTCAGTACCTATAACATTCAGCAGCAAGTGCCACAAGATATGGAAAGGGCACAAAGAAGGATCACTCGAATGATCAGAGAAGGGTACGTATTTGATGTTATCAACACTATGCAAACCATCCAAGTTAGAGGAAGAGATGGTCGAATAAGATCACGTGTGGACCTTACGAAAACAAATGAATACAATGAAGACATCGCAACTGTGAATTACATCACCGAATGCTAAGATGTTCAAGTGGAGGAAGTGGATGCAGAGGATGCTCCTCCAGAAATCGAAGAGGGTGTCAAGACAACTATTGATGAGTTGAAAGAAATTAACTTGGGCGATGTTAATGACCCGCGCCCAATCTATGTGAGTGCTTTATTGTCCGATGATGAGGAAGAAACTTACATTGAACTACTACGTGAGTTCAGAGATGTATTCGCATGGTCGTATAAAGAGATGCCGGGACTGGACCCGAAAGTAGCAGTACACCATCTCTCAGTAAAGAAGGGAGTTCGACCAGTCAAGCAGACTCAACGCCGATTCCGGCCAGATCTTGTTCCGTTAATTGAAGTTGAGGTGAACAAGCTTATTGAAGTAGGTTTCATCCGAGAAGTAAAGTATCCTACATGGATCTCGAGCATTGTCCCGGTGAGAAAGAAGAACGGACAGATTCGTGTGTGTGTTGACTTTCGGGATTTGAATGTTGCATGTCCCAAAGATGATTTTCCGTTACCTATTCCCGAACTTATGATTGATGCAACGACGGGTCATGAAGCTCTAAGTTTCATGGATGGGTCATCGGGTTACAATCAAATTCGCATGTTGCCAAAAGACGAAGAGCTCACTGCTTTTCGTACCCCAAAAGGAATATACTGCTACAAAGTGATGCCATTTGGTTTGAAGAATGCAGGCGCAACATATCAAAGAGCCATGCAAAGGATTTTCGACGACATGCTTCACAAGAATGTTGAATGTTACGTTGATGACTTAGTCGTAAAATCAAAGAAAAGGAACGATCACCTCCAAGACCTGAGGGTTGTTTTTGAACGCTTGAGGCGTTACCAGCTTAGGATGAATCCTTTGAAGTGTGCATTCGGAGTCAAATCAGGAAAGTTTCTTGGATTTGTGGTTCGCCAGCGAGGGATTGAAATCGAGCAAGCAAAGATTGATGCAATCTTAAAGATTCCGGAACCTCGAAACATTCACGAGCTTAAAAGCCTACAAGGAAAGTTGGCCTACCTCAGAAGATTCATTTCAAACTTAGCCGGACGATGTCAACCATTTAGTCGTCTCATGAAGAAAGATACACCATTTGAATGGGATGAATCTTGCAGTAATGCTTTCAAAAGCATCAAGTCATATTTGATGAAGCCACCAGTATTGATCGCTCCGGTGCCCGGACGTCCGTTGATTCTTTACATCGCTGCTCAAGAGCGTTCAGTTGGAGCCTTGCTGGCGCAAGAAAACGAGTCGGGGAAGGAAAATTCTTTGTACTACCTGAGTAGAATGATGACTCCAAATGAATTGAAGTACTCACCAATTGAGAAGTTGTGTCTGGCTCTTATATTCGTGATCCAGAAGTTAAAGCATTATTTCCAAGCCCATACCATCCATCTTGTATCGAGAGCAAACCCGTTGAAGTATGTTATGTCTAGGCCAGTTCTCTCGGATCGACTCGCAAGATGGTATCTCCAGTTGCAACAATTTGAGATCATTTACGTCCCTCAAAAGGCTGTCAAGGGACAAATTCTGGCCGATTTCTTAGCCGATCATCCAATGCCTGCAGAATGGGAGTTATGTGACGACCTTCCAGACGAAGATGTCCTAAATGTTGAAATAACCCCTCCATGGAAGATGTATTTTGATGGGTCCGCCCATAAAGAAGGAGCTGGTGCTGGAGTTGTGTTTGTAACATCTGATGGAGAAGTATTGCCCTATTCTTTCACTTTAATAGAGAATTGCTCAAACAATGTTGCTGAGTACCAAGCACTCATACTTGGGTTGGAAATGGCAGTCGATATTAAGCAACTACATCTCAGGGTGTATGGAGATTCAAAGTTGATAGTGAACCAGATGCTTGGATCATACGAGGTTAGGAAACCGGAGTTGCTTCCTTATCATAAGTACGCTCGCCGACTCATGAATTATCTCGGAGACGTGGAAATTGAGTATGTTCCAAGGAAAGACAACAAACAAGCTGATGCTTTAGCAAAACTTGCTTCAGCAATAGCATTGCCCGAAAGTAAAGCCCGTATCCCAATATGTAAAAGTTGGGTTGTGCCCCCTATATTTGAGGATGACGGTGATAAAGAAGGTGAAAGTCATGTTATTGAGGTATTCGAAATTGAAGAAGAAGATTGGCGACAGCCATTTGTCGACTACTTGAAATACGATAAGTTGCCAAGTGACCTGAAGCGAAGAGTGGATATCAGACGTCGAGCCCCTCGATTCATATACTACAAGAGTGTGCTTTATAGACGATCATTTGATGGGGTCTTCTTAAGGTGTCTCAGTAATGGTGAAGCCGCCCACGCAATGGAAGAAGCGCATGCCGGAATTTGTGGCGCTCATCAGTCAGGGCCAAAGTTACACTTTCGAGTGAAGAGGATGGGTTATTACTGGCCAACAATGGTGAAAGACTGTATGGATTACGCACGAAAATGTCAAGCTTGTCAGTTTCATGCCAACCTTATCCATCAACCCCCAGAACTGTTGCACCCAACCGTTGCCTCGTGGCCATTCGATGCTTGGGGTCTAGATGTGGTGGGACCACTAACGAAGTCATCAGGCGGTCATCTGTACATCCTAGCTGCAACCGATTACTTCTCTAAATGGGCGGAAGCCATACCTTTGAGAGAAGTGAAGAAAGAAAATGTTGCTGATTTTATTCGAGTCAATATCATTTTTAGATACGGGGTCCCTCGGTACATCATCACCGATAATGGAAGATCGTTCAGTAACAGTCACATCGACAAACTTTGTGACAAGTTTGATTTCAAACAAAGGAAATCTTCTATGTACAACGCAGCTGCTAATGGACTCGCTGAAGCTTTCAACAAGACTTTGTGCAACCTCTTGAAGAAAGTAGTCTCCAAGTCAAAGCGAGATTGGCATGAAAAGATGAATGAAGCTCTATGGGCATATCGAACTACTTACAGAACGCCTACACAAGCTACTCCCTATTCGTTGGTGTATGGTGTTGAAGCAGTTGTTCCCCTTGAGAAACAGATTCCATCTCTAAGGATGGCAATACAAGAAGGGCTGACGGAAGAAGAGAATGCACGTTTGCGTCTTGAAGAGTTGGAAGCGCTAGATGAGAAAAGATTGGAAGCACAACAAAGGCTCGAATGCTATCAAGCCCGCCTTTCCAGAACGTTTAACAAGAAAGTGAGGATACGTTCTTTTCAAGTTGGTGATTTGGTTCTTGCTGTAAGAAGGCCTATCGTAGTAACTCACCGTGTTGGGAATAAATTCTTGCCTAAGTGGGACGGCCCATATGTTGTTAAAGAAGTATACACAAACGGCGCCTACAAGCTGATTTCTGAAGATGGCGTGAACGTTGGTCCTATAAACGGGAAGTTTTTGAAACGCTACTACGCGTAAAGAAAACAAGAATGCTCCATAAACGCATGAGCCTAAACTGCTTGTCGCTCCAAGAACGCATGAGCCTAAACTGCTTGTTACTCCATGATGTACGAGACTAAACTACTTATTACTCCTGGTCCGCACGAGTATAAAATGTGTACGACAACCACCAAAGGTAAATACATGTGGTTAAACTGTTAACTTACTCCACTAAAGGCATTTTAAGTGGTTAAATACTTAAATCCCTACTTTGTCTACAGTATTTAAAGAATAGTCACTCCTGGCCCGCATGAGTATAAACTGTGAACGGTCCCCCCCCCCCCCAAAATATAAATCATATTTTGCTTGAACTACGTCATGACTTGATCCTCTTTAAAGAGGTACGTAGGCAACTTAGTATATTTCTAAGTACAGTCATAAATTAAAGTCGGATCGATGAACACAAAAGTGACGAACATATGAAGCATGAAGAAAACAAAGAAGGAAGAAAGTGAAGGGGGCAATGCCCAAACCTTATTTTGCCTTGTATTTCTGATTTTGTACTTCAATTTTGTAGAGGGGTGTACCTTTTCCCTTGACCCAGGTTTTGTCCCTAAGGAGGGTTTTCCAAGGCAAGGTTTTAACGGCGCTCCGGCCTCTGGTTCGACATGTGAACTTATGGCTTTAGGGTTTTCTTTTAATAGAGAATCTTTATTCTCCAAAAAGGGCCAATTCATTTATCTCGATGAATATACAAAAGCAAGCATTGAAGAATATGAACATGTGAGATATAGACAAAGAAAAGAAAATTTTAATCAAAGTGCCAAAGCAAAAATGGAATAGATACATGGAGTGTGCGAAGCAAAATATCCATGAAAAACAACAGATAAAACAAGGAAAAACATAAAGGTCATAAAGCAACTAAATAAAGAGGCCTAAACCCTTAAACTCTTCTAAAGCCTCTTCTAGCTCGGTCTTCGTCTTCTTCAAGCCTTCAATTACAACATCTTCTATTGGGGGCGTATTGTTGATAGTGGAGATTTCGTCTTGAAAATTTAGGATCTCGGTATCAAAACCTTGAACTAATGTTTCTTTTTCCTCCAAAGACTGGGTCAATACTTTCTTCTCCTTCTTCAACTCCTTCAAGCGTCGCACCTTATCCTTGACTTTTTGAAGCTTTGTTTGGATAGCCTCGACTTGAGAAAGATTTTCAGCACGTTTCTTCTCAACCTCGTGAAGGGCATGCTTAATTTCAGTCAACCGTTGATTAAGAGCCTCCTTAGGACGTCCATCGGAAGATTTAGACCTCATCGTATCATGAGCATCGGCTCTCTCAAACAAAGATATCAAAGACGCCTCTATAGTCGGGAGTTCAGTTTGGACATAAGTCTGTAACCTCGTGAATGCAATGAACACTTCCTCCTTCATAGAAGATAAGAAGTTAATAGGGGTTTCCATGATTCTTGTTTGAAGAGCTTTCCATGTAGAAGAAACAAAGTCTCGTTCACGATCAAAAAAGAACTTATCACATTGAAATACTGAAACTGCTTGAGTACACTGCTTCCCAACGTTGATAGGAGAAGAAGCTTTCAAAACCTTCACCGAAGACGATACTTCTTCCTCATCTGATTCACAATCACTACCAAAGATGTTTACCATCGCCTGAAAAAGTAGACATGTGAACATAATTAGTAAAGTAGTAGTAAAAGAAAAAAATGGAAAATAAGAAAAGAGTGAGTGACAAAAACCTCTTTCTTCAGGGGGTCTTTAACTGATTCCTCCAAAGGCACTAAAGCTTTGGTAACCTTTTTGGCCCTTTTCCAATGGCGATCATCGTCTTCACCTTGACTCTCTTCCGAACATGGAGAAATACTCTTTCTCTTGCTAGTCTCAACCACTGGCGCTACTTCAGGAATCAAGGGAGGATCAACCGGCGTTCGAGAAGTATCTTTATCAAGCTCTCCACAAAGATCATGACTATCAACAACCAATACTTCTTCTTCCAAGACATTGTCATGCTTCGAGTTGATCAAGTCGTCAACATGATTTTCTAAGTAAGTACCATGAGCTTGGGCCCACCACTTCTTGTAATCTGGTGAAGAATACGACTTAGGATTCACCGGGGCAATCGGAAAACACACCTTAGCACGAGATCCACGCAAAGCACAAGATTGCCAATAATGCGTCCCGTTATCTAATGGGGTGTCACGAAGATCAAAATTCAACTCTCCCGGAACTTCTTGGTAAAAGCCGAATTGACGGCTAAATCGATGTGGGCTGTAAGGTTCAACAATAAAGCGATTACCTTGTCTCCAAGTGAGGTAATTGGATCGGATAGCGACAAAGTAACTCCAGTTAGCCCGTTGACCAGTTCCGGAATCAACATAAGAAGTAAGTTGCTGCCGATTTAACATATTGCATGTCCATTTGGCAGACTCTCCTCTATGAATCCGTTTACGAGCCTCCGTAGGGTTATGGTATTTAGCACCATTCTCTCCAGAATACTTCACCATCATAGGGGCACGATGATCATGAACATCAGGGTAATGAGTCCTAAAATATCGGGCTAACCAAACGTACACAAAATGAACCGGAAAGGCAGATCGAGCTCGGGATGGTTCGGGGTGCAGCGAAATCCGATTCAAACCCCTGTAAATATTAGCCAAGACCGGTACGACAAGATTAACTGTCTTACCCGCAGCCATCAAACTAGCCATTTTGAAAGTAGCAGGACGTATCATATTCACTTCACCATTAGGAAGGGCGAATACGCAAAGCCAACAAGCTAAATGAGCAGCAAGATATGTCTCTTCTTGCTGGGCCGGTTCAATCTTGAGTGTTTTAAACAAAGTAACTTCTGCATCGGACCACGGCTTATGGACTCCAAGACTCCCAAGTGGATTATGAGTCGACTTAGGGCGACAACTTCTCTTTTTCTCACTTCGTGTGGGAGGTTGACGATACTTTCCAGTTTTTCTTGACCAAAATTCAATCCATCGTTCAATCGATACGCCGCCCCTAGGAACGCTCCCACGAAGCATGTGGTAAGCGTGGAGTAAATATTTACAACTCTTTGGAAGGCATAAGTCCCCAGTCTCGTCGAAAAGTTCGGGTGCGTCAGGTGTCACCTCGTCGTATAGACAACCATCTAGAGGAAGATTCGTTAGCTCATGCACGTCCCATAATGAGATGGACATCTCTCCAAAGGTAGTGAGCAACGTATTTGTAGATGGACACCATGCCTCACAGAAAGCTTTGATAATTTCAGAATTAAAGTCGTAAGTGAAAAGGGAGGCAAAGACAGCATAATAAATCCTGGCGTCCCTAAGAGTATGTTCACATCGGCTCAAAACGTCTTCAGTCCACTCCCAATATCCTTTGTGATAACTGAATTCTCCAGAAAACTCTATAGCTCCTCTTCAACTGTCCTTGCCCATAACTATACGCCTCCCCAAGGTTGGTAGATGACTTACATCCTCTTCAATCTCATTGCGATGGGAAGTGTTGTCAAGAACCCATGCTTTCGTTGATTTGTTCAAAGATATCTCACGCGACCAATTATCCAAGTGGAGTCCAGCATTCACTAAGGGCCAAGGTTGTGCAGAGTTACCAATAAGGGGCATTTCTACACGTAGATGGGTCCCTTTCTCTAAAGGTTGGCGTTTATCATTGAGGATCACCAAATAACGAGCTCCGGAAGAAGTAACATTATTTTTGAAGTGAACCATTTTTTTAAGGAACCTGAATCGAAGAAGAAAATTATTAGAGAACTAATAGTAAAGAGACGGCAATCAATTAAAGCTAGAAAACCCATTATCCTAAATTAATTTAACAAATGAGGAGTTTCTTCTATCTAAATTAATAAGGAATTGGGTCTATTCTAATTAATTTTTATCAAGAGAGGTCCCCAAATTAATAATAAGCATAGCCCATTATTCTTTTTCATACATTGGGCCTGTTTTGAATTAATTAAATACATTGGGCCTGTTTTGAATTAATTAAATAAATGGGACACTTTATTGGGCCCATTTCCTTAATGAGTCAAGCCCAAATCCAAAGCATGTGATGCCCTATTTTCTCACACATAAATTCAAAATCCTCAAAGCCATCTTGGTACAACTTCCATTTTTGTTGCCTCCTCGCCGGCGAACCATAGCCGCCGCTCTGCCCCTCCGCCGCGCCTCGCCTGAAGCCGCGACGCCACGCCTGAAACCGCGCCGTGCCTCCCCTGGGTTCCGACTGCCGTAGCCCGACGCCGCTGCACCTCGCCTGAAGCCGCGCCGCCGCTGCACTCCAGCCGCCTGCCGCCTGCCGTCTGAAGCCCGTCGTCAACCACAGCCCGACGCCGCTGCACCTCGCCTGAAGCCGCGCCGCCGCTGCACTCCAGTCGCCGGAAGCCCGCCGCCTGAAGCCCGTCAACAACCATTAACTCGATTTCCGGTCGCGTCTCCAAAGCCACCGTCACAGTCTAGATGCCGTCGCCCGAAGCTGCGCACCGCCTGCTACGGCCACCGTCGCCTGAAGCCGCCGCGCGTCGCCTGAAGCCGACGTCGTACCATCCCGAGGCCAGTACCACAGTCGTCGCCGGAAGCCCGTCGCCTGAGTACAGCTGCCGTCGCCGTGAGTCGCAACACCATCGCCATCCGAAGCCTCCCACAAACGCCCAAAACAAGTAATCTTAAAATCCCACTTTTTTTCAAACCGTCCAAATCCGAAGAGATTAATACACCGACGACCGAAAACCCACTCTCTTTCGAATTTGGTCAATTTGATTAAGAAGGGCTATTGAAAAAATTGACTTGGGCGAAAATAAGTTGTGGATTCTTCTAGTTCATTAAAATCCACAGAATCGAAAGAGTAAAAAGACCCACGGGACACTCACATTCTCTTTCAAATTCTGTGAATATTTAAGAAATCCTTCTTCGCATGATGTTAATTTTTTTTAGAATCACAAGTTTCAAAGAGAGTAAAAAGACCCCTTGTCCCTTGGATCTCTCGTTTGAAAACCCGTGAAATCGATAAAAAAAAAATTATGACAAAGGTTCACTCATCAAAATTGCATAACATAAAAGTTGATTACGGATGACAGTACATGGACATATTAATAAACACAAAAGAAAAAGAGAATTCTTGGCAAAATTAATATGTGCTATATATATACATGCATATACGTTCAGAAATAAAATAAAATGAAGAGTAGTATGTTACCTCGTGAACTGGATGATAATTTCGTCACTTCTTTGTTGAAATTGTGAAGTAATAATTGAAGATGAAATTGTGAAGTGATGATTGAAGGAGGGCATCCTTTATATAGGCTTGAAAAAGTGAAAAGATAAGGATCAACAAGCACATATTTTGGTATATCTCAACTAAATCTCCACAATTCTTGGAAAATCATATTTCAAAGATTTGGTGACATATATTTTGTGATTTACGGATGAAAGATATTCAAATACAATTGGGCCTTCTTCTTGGACTAGACTAATTGTAAGAAGAAAAGAATTGGGCTTTAAAATATTTCATACACTCATGAACTTATTTGTTCATTTTGGCCCAAAAGACTACACTATTTGAGCCCATGAGATAAATTTTATTAATTGTGACAATTCATAAAGTCCAATAATACAAAATTTAGGTATGGGGAAAACATTGAAATAATTTCGCAATTCATCCACTTCAAAGACAAATGTACTTGTGGATGAAATACGAGGGGGCAATTTGTAGACGAGGAAAATTCAATTACGAATTAAATTGCGACGCGTGGAAATTACGGGTTAAACATTAATTAAATTTATTATTTATTTGTTGGAATAAATTTAATTCCTAAAATAAAGATATAATTAATTAATATTTTGCTCCCTCCAATTAATTTGGGCCTTGAAAAAATCAATGAGTTAAAATGGATCTTCGAAGCCCAATAAATAAAGACGGGCCTCTAAAAGTCCGATAAATAAAGACGGACCTCTAAAGTCCAATAAAACAAGACGGACCTCTAAAGTCCCATAAATGAAGATGGGCCTCTAAAGTCCAACAAACCAAATTGAGCCCAAACTAAATTGAGCCCAAATCAAATTGAGCCCAAACCAAATTGAGCCCAAATCAAATTGAGCCCAAATAGGGTATTCTTAGCCCAAATCAAATTGAGCCCAAGTAATTCAAAATTCGAAATCCTAACTACTTGCACAAAAATCTCCAGGCCTACACCTATAAATAGAGGCCTCATTTCATTCATTTTCATGATCAAGAAATCAGAAGCATTCAAGGCTCTAAAATTCTCTGCAGAGATTTTAGAGTGTTCTTCAGCAAGGGGAGGATCTTCAAAGGCGTTCTTCGTGCAAAGCGGCAAGAAACAGTGTTCGAGTGGAGATCAAGGTGCCAAGCCTCTTCGATTCGGCGTTTCTTCAAGGCGTTCTTGGGGAAAAGCAACAAGAAACAGTGTTCGAGTGGAGATCAAGGTGCTAAGCCTCTTCGATTCGACGTTTCTTCAAAGTTCTTCATCTTCAACGGAAAAGTCCCGAAAAGTCCCGAAAATCAACGTTTAAATCCAAAATACGGCGTCAAGCCTTTGGATTAACGTTACAAAGTCCCAAATTCAAGAACGATCTTCAACGACGTTCATCCAAAAAGTCCCTGAATTCGGCGGTTAATCCAAAATACGGTGCTAAACCTTTGGATTAACGTTATAAAAGCCCCAAATACAAGATCGGAAAGGATTCGGCTGCGGATCCAGCTCCAAAAGCTCAAGAAATCCAAGTGAAGTTCAAGAAGAGAGAATCAGAGGAGAAATTAGAGATTGTAACCCGCAAATACTCGGTTTTAATCCGAAATTAAATAAAATCGTTTACCATTTCCGCGTTTTTATATTTAATTCACGAATTTGTGTTTACAGTTGCTTCTGCACATATATTGGGTTTCGAGAATCCATCAGCCAGAGGGAGATATTGTTTGGTTGGAACAACACTCACTCACTCTCAAATTCTACATGAGTTGCATAAGCTTTATCCTTCTATCAATCTTCCCTCTACGTAAGTCCATCTATTTATCTTTATTTCAATGTTTATTCACCTTAATTTCCTCATAATATCTTTTCAAAATGTTGAGCATTAATTTAAAACTGTTAATATTTTAAATGCAGTGTCACAGAGTATGCAACCTACAAGGTATCCAGCAAGAAAATAGAAAGTTTGGGCTTCAATTTCATGCCTTTGGAGACAAGCCTAAAGGATATAGTTGACAACTTGAAGGAAAATAAATTCCTCCGTTTATGAGAGAGAGAGAGAGAAGACGCAAATGTACTATGGAACACTAATATTTGGGGCCAATTATTGGTCATCTTCATTTCAATGAAAAAAAATAAGCATTTATTATGCACGTTTTTCTCATTAATTGCCTCCCATCTTTTTAGAGCATGTATAGTTTCACTCATAATAATTCATCAGCATAGTCTTCAATAAAATTGAATTCATCATATTCTATAAAATTAATATTCCCAAAAAATAAATGTTGGAGTAATTGTTTATTATGCATAGTAAAAATGTAAAAATAAAATAAAATACTCCATCCGTAGGTTCAATTTCATTATTCCTAATTTTCATTGTGTTTTTTTTTTTACTCTTAGGTGCCATTTAAGACTCATTACAAATAAGTGCTACGTTTTTTAAATGTTACTAATAGGTGCAAAGTGTGTTGTAAAATACAATTTCTACCTTGTAACAACCTCCTCCTCACTCATTTCATTCATTCCGACCACCTTTCTCCTTTGCTATGCCGTAGCCCATAGCCGCTGTCGTTCTCCCCTTCACCCAAGAATATCGCCGACGAAGATGAATGGAAGCCGGAGCCAGATCACCCATCGTCGTGCATGAAGACGAGCCTTGGCCGCTGTCCCTCAGACGTGGTCTGTAACAAATTGTAATTAGAACCACACCACCCCCTCCATGCGTGAAGGCGAGCCTTGGCCGCTGCTGTCCCTCGGCCACAATCTGTAACAGATGGACGCCGGAGACACACCACCCACCGTCGTGCGTGAAGACGAGAGCCTTGGCCGTCATCACCCTAGACGTTGTCCATCGATCGCGATTTGTAATAAATGGATACCAGAGCCACACCACGCATCGTCGCGCATGAAGACGAACCTTTGCCACCGATGTCGTGGTGGCCAATCTGTTCGACGACGATTTCGTGGTGGCCTGTTATATACATTATGTCCGGTCAACAAGTCAACATTTATTTTATTGATCTATCAACAATTCAACGAAGAAAAGTCAAAGTCATCGAGCCTAGTCAGCCAGGTCAAAGGCGAGCAACCAATAAGAAGCGAACAAGGTAAGTCTATATTTAATGATCAAACAGGTCAAGAAGGTCCACGTGGCAGCGAGCAAGATTCTTCATGTTCGGCGAGCAAGAATGATTAGAGATGGTGGCAAAATGATGTATATGGGATCACAAGTGAAGATGGTCGGCATAGTCCATAATGACGAGCTATGACAGGGGCGAATAAGATGTCTTGAAGCTAGAAAGAGTAGTTACATAAGAAGATCTCAAGTACAGATGCTCGCCATGAGCCCAGGACAGAACAATAGTGACCGAACTAAGATGGAATTCATAGTCCCAGCACTGACAAGTTAAAGGCGGTGCAGGTGGTATGATCGGCGTCGAGTACAAGGATGGATGGGACTTAAATTGCCTGAATGCAGAGACATTTAATGCAAAGTAGCTGCATTACATGTATGAATGATCACACTAATAACAACTGTATTTACATTTAATAACAAGTATATTCAATTAATGAGTGGATTAATGTTGAGCTGCCAGCACTAAATGCATGCAAAGTTGTAACCTAGTATAAAAGCCCATTGAAGGCATAATAAACAGATCCGAATTCATTTCCTCAAATATTAAACCCTAATTTCAGTTTCTCTTACAAGCTTTTCCAAATTTCTTCATCAAGAACAAACCCCGACATTAAGAGTTCATCAAGAACGTCTTAGAGCATCTTTCAATCCGTAAAACACCACTCATAAATAAATGATATTGTTTGTTATCGGTTAATCGATACACCCCGACAAAAATCGGTACAACATAGCCGACATATGACATCGATCTCGCCAAAGAAGATGATGGAGAGACAAATTTTGATTTTGAATTTTGAATTTTCAAACTGATCTGTAAGATTCTCATTTTTTTTTTCTGTTTTTTCTATAATTCGTTGCTTAGTGCAATTTGTTGCATTGGTGCAAAGTTTTTTCTTCGTTAATAATTTTTTTTTTTCTCGTTAATGCAAAGTTTTACAAAAAATGAAGGATTGACGGGTGAGAGGGCATGGAAAAGGGGAATTGGGAATTTTAAATTTAGGTAGAAGGGTATTATAGTAATGTTAGATACAATTTTGCACCTCTAATTTTAAAATGTAGCACCTAAGTGAAAAATGAAAATCACCTAAGAGTAACTCTCCCATTTTTATTTTGGTTCTTTAATTTCATTATGTTCATTTCATTTTTTGAAATAATATTATTCATACTATTTTAACTCAATTCTTCAATCATCACTTATCTACTTAATTTTATATTTATTTTATTCTTAAAAGATTGAGGAAATTGAGAATATGATTAAAATTCGAATACGAATATAGAATCGATCAAAATTATTTAATTTATCTTTAAACAAATTGGGAAAATCGGGTATTACTTAAGGCAGTCGGATCCGAAGGCGTGGATTATTTGCCCCTCCATGAATGTTAGATGCACTCCCCCGATACACGTACCCCCAAAACACACGTAAGATAGATGCACTCCCCCCAAATTACCTATTATACAATTTTCTCTTAAAATCCTGTATGATAAATGCACACCTCCAAAAACCATAATTTTCCTTCTTCTTCCCCAACCTTCTTCTTCCTCATTTAAACTCTAAATCATTATCCTCTTCCCCAACCATCATCCCAGCCAAGGACAAAAAAATCGCGAAATATCGCTGAAATTTCGTTATTTTTGGCCCACCGATATGGATATTCATGTGAACGAGATTTTTTCTAAAATATCAATAAATATCGGGAAATATCAATATCAGTATCGATATCATTTGAATCTAGTACAAAACTTCTGAAATATCGGGATATATATATCGCCGAAGGTGGAATATCGAAAATATCGAATTGCTTGTTTTTATAAAAATTTGTTGAATTCTAGGTAATTGGTAAAACCTTTGAATTGAATTGTCTTTTCAAATCATTTATAAGTCATTCAAATATGTTACTTTGTAGAGTTTGTCTTGTGTTAAATAATTATGAACAATTATTTTACACTGATTTTGTATTTTGTTAATTGTTATTGATATGATTGTCATTAAAAAATTATTTTGTTGTGATTTTAGTCTAAATTTATGTATTAAAGTTAATTATAATATTCTCTAAAATTTCATGTTAAATTTTCATCATTTTAGTAAAATTTCCATCAATTTTCTATTTTTTACCGATATCGATATTCGATATCGATATTTCCATCGATATATCCGTAAATTTAAGTTACCGATATTTCCACCGATATCGATATTTTTGTCCTTGATCCCCGCCGCCCAAGCTCCTCTCTCTCTCCCTCAATTTTTTGGCAGACTCCTCTCTCCGCCCCAGCCCGCCTCCCAAGCTTCTCCCTCCACCCCAACCGCCGCCGCCGTCCTGCCCCTCCCTAACAACCGTCCCTAATTCTCCCTCCATTTTTTTCTCCAACAAGAAGCAACGACATTGCCCCCCTCGCCCAGTGACGCCGCCGCCGCCTTGATCCCAACCTAAGTCGACCGCCGTTCCCACCCAAGTCGCCGACGAATTAGGTAGGGTTTTTTTTTAATGTTTGACAAGAAATTGCCGACCATAAACATTATGGGCGATAAATTTTTGTCGAATTTAAAAAAAAAATATTTCGATAAAATGTTGTCGACAAAGGTATTTTTTCGTTGTATTATTTTTTAGATTTTTTAATTTAAAAAAAAATTCTAAATTTTTTTGGCTGCCGCCGACGGAAGTGGTGCGGTGGCTATTTACTCGGTGGCTTCTTTCTCTAGGGTTAGGTTGTGTTAGGGGTGTGTATTTACTGAAAGAGCAAAACGAGTATTTTTTTTTTTTTGATGGAAGTTAAATACTTTTTTTCCCCTCCCCATGACTCGAACCCAGGACCTAAGGCCTAGGTAGTGGTGCTCTAACCACTTGAGCTATCCCACTTTGTCGCAAAATAAGTATTTTACATACATATTTAATTAATAAAACAACCCCTTTCTATTTCTAGGTTAAGGCCTATATTTGCCTCCATGTTAAGGAGCGGTTCTAGGCCCACTACTGTTGATACTGCGTTTTCAAGTTTAGATGGGCCCTTAGGATTAGTTGGGCCTGATTCACATGGACTAACAATTTTTCTCCACCAAACCCAACTCCCCCCCTCCCTCTTTCTTTTCTTTTCTGCGTCTTCTCCCTCTCTCGCACTTTCGCCACCCCTCCTCCCTCCTTCCCACCGTTGGCGCCCTCTCCTACCCTCCCACCGTCGCCGCCCCTCCCAGCATCTTTTTAGTTTTTGCCACTTTTTTTTTTGTTTCTAAAGCTTCCTCCTCATTGCCGCCCCTCCTCCCTTCCACGGCGTCGTTGCCCCTCCTGTACGCAACAAGTAGGTTTTTTTTTTCATTTTCGACAACTATTGATCGAAAATATACAGTATCGTCGATCAGTTATCAAATTTTTTTTTTTTATTAATTTTATTTCAGTAAAATGTTGTCGACGAGAGTATTTTTCGTCGACAAACCAGTGTTACAAAAGTGTTTTTTTGTTAACAAATCAGTGTTGAAAAATGTATTTTAAAAAAAATAAAAATTCTGGTGGTGTTTGTGCGGCGGTCGAAAGTGTAGCGTCGGAGGCTACTCCTTCAATTAGGGTTAGGGTTTAGGATTAAAAGGGAAGGGTGAGTGTATCTATAAAGATCATTTTAGCATAAAGATAGTTTAGGTCTTTTACATGATTATTAAACTAATAAATGGGGAGGGGAGTATATATATACTTAACAAAGCTAGAGGGGTATATAGCCTGCGCCTATTTCGTGGTCTGATCCACGTCCGGCCATCCTATTAGTTGAGAGTGATACAATTGAAATTAGACTCTAATAAATTGAGTCAAGTGTTGAGTTAAAGATTAAATTGAACATTAAAATTTAAATTCAAATGTATATATCTATATAACATTAAATTGCATTGGAGAAGTTGCCATTATTTGACGTCATCCGAGACCCATCCATTAATTCTCCATCATTAGCCGCCTTATTTATTTCTTGTTTTATTTATTATTGCATTGATTGAAACTCTTTCTTCTCAACTACTTTGCACACCTTATAAATATAACTTATATATCCATTAAAATCTCAATACAAACATACACAATGCTGATATACATGCATGAGACCACAACATGGGGGGCATGATATATAGAAAATAGGGACGTACATAACACATGCAGCTGGCCGTATAGGATAAAATCGATATATCATGGGATATGTGACGATGCAAGAATATCAAAGTTATTATTTTTGTAAGGTAAAGTCTAGTATGCACTCGAGTGCATAGTATGCACTCGAGTGCATGCTGTGCACTCTAGTTCACAGTGGCGGATCCAGGATTTAGAATATGGGGTACAAAAGTTATTAAATTTAGAATTGGGGGTACAATTTTGATTATCAATTTTTTTTTGAGGCATTATTATTATTATTATTTTTTTTTACATAAGAAAAAATTAAAAAATAATCAATTTGGGGGTACAGGTGTACCCCCAAATTGTATGCTGGATCCGCCACTGCTAGTCCATGTGTATTTTTCAGTTTATTGACTTACACTTTTTGGTAAATGGTGTTGCACTTTTCAATTATTACTAAAAATATTATTATACAGTTTAATAATTGAAAAGTGCAACACCATTTACCAAAAAGTGTAAGTCAGTAAACTGAAAAGTGCAACATGGACTAGAGTGCACAACATGCACTCGAGTCTATAGCAGACCAACCTTTTTTGTAATATCCCTAAAATTTTAGAATATATATAATTTTTTTTTTAATAAGAGAAATTTTAAATATTAATCTCATTGTAATATCTCCTCATATTTCTAATCTTATTTTAACTACAATTTTTAGACACGTTGCAATATTAGAATATATAATTTCGCCAATGGTTTTAAAATATGTAACGTTTGCATCATAAATTTTGTAAATTAATTTGTACTCCTATAAAAATAAAATCTTTATTTACAATCATTTATTAAACATTATTTTAGTAACTCCTTTTTTATTATGGAAAAGGAAACATCCAATTTATTTAATACTTATAATTAAACCATTTCTTCTCATCTTCTCTCTAGCTCACACGTTTTATTTATATATATATATATATATATAATATATTTATATATGCCATAATACGTAGTGGCTAATGGATATACAAACCATATGATTTGTTCATTACTGCTTCTAGTATTTCTATTAAGCACAATATTTTGTTAATATAAAATTCGATCAATTGTTATTCTATGTATCGCACGGCTAGGCAACAACAATTACGAGTACTAATTTGTAGAGGCTTCCACGTATCAACAATTACGGGTACTAATTTGTAGAGGCTTCCACGTATCACTTTTACGTTCATCTATGGAGGTGGATTTTTAATTGCTCTAATCTCTATAGTGGTTGGTAGAGTGTTATTCATTATTTAATGTTTTAAATAAATGTTTGAGTTAATTATTTACCATGTGAATTCATTTATATTGTTATTCTATTGGCAAAGTATATTATTATATTGGCAAAGTTTGTGACAAAGTTATCTAATAGCCAGGGGCTTCAAATGGGGTCCGGGGCCGACGGATCTTTGGGTGTAATCCGCCGTGCTCACTACGTGTGGGAATACCTTAGTCATTAATTTGGCTTTGGGAAGGTCCACAAGCATGCGATGTCTACGTGTGGGAATACTTTAGTCATTAATTTAGCTTTGAGAAGGTTCACAAAACTCTATTGGCAAAATATCAATGGCAATGTGAATGTTATTTACTAAGTTACAATTACATGATTATTTATTTTTAGCATTAAATATCTAATGACGTAATTTCACTGAGTGTGCTTGCATGCTCACCCCAACAATTTACAATTTCAGGTTGAAGAGTTGGATGGCGAGGAGGGGTGATGGGAGATGATCAATATATATTTAAAGAATAAAGATCATTTTTATGTTTATTTAATTCGATTGTGATTTTCTTTAAAGATTCTTAATTAAATAATTATATGATAATTTCCACTTGAATTATATTATAACTATTTTCGCTGCAATAGTTAACGTGATTTTAATTATATTTGTCGTTACGTCCCTTTATGTTATCGTTATAATTTTAAGACTTTAATTTTTGACACGTTAAAATTAGTTATTTTAACTACTTTTTAAAAGGTCAATATTTTCAGATTTGGAATGTGACAATTTTTTTTTTATTTGAAGTGCAGTTCTTGAACGGCTCTAAAATATTTTTCACAACTAAATATTCAAATCCCATCACAAATTAAATATTATAATTATTTTGAAATGAGGCGTTAAAATGAGGAATTGAAACTTGGAAGAAAGCACCACTATAACAACAACAATAATTAGAAGAAAAAGGCCGGAAAATACAGAAATATATAGTAATTAAAATAGCATTAATCACATACTAACTAACTAAAGTAGCATTTGTTACAGATTTGTGTTTTAAGCATTATTAATCAATTGGCAGCCAACACATACCAACTAAAATTGTTGTGAATTTTACGTAGAAAAAAAACTTGAGGCTTCTATATATAGATGATTAGATGAACCATTAATTCAAAATCAGCAAGTGATCGAGAGATGAGCGGAGTAGGGAAAGTGGTGTGCGTGACAGGAGCGTCAGGGTTTGTGGCGTCATGCCTCGTAAAGCTTTTGCTTCAACGCGGTTATACTGTTAAAGCCACTGTTCGGAACCTCCGTCAGTACATTCTCTATAGCTACTGTATTTTACTTATCCGGCCCTTAATTTGTCTCATGACATACAGGTGACCCGACGAAAGTTGCGCATCTAAAGGCATTTGAGGGTGCAAATGAAAGATTGGAGTTGTATGAAGCGGATTTAGTTAAAGAAGGATGTTTTGATTCGGTGATTCATGGTTGTGATGGTGTCTTCCACACCGCTTCACCTTCTGTGCTTGCTCCTGCTGACCCACAGGTACATGTTTACAAAAATGAAGAGTACTTTTGTCATATCATGATCACAAATGGTATCATTTTCTTTTTAAAAGAGAATATTTTAGGAATGCTGCTTTGTTACTTGTCTGCATATATATTTTAGGCAGGGCTAATTGAACCAGCCGTAAAAGGAACGTTGAACGTCCTCGCATCCTGCAGCAAAGCACCGAGTGTTAAACGTGTCGTTTTGACATCCTCTATAGTTGCAGTTCTCTGCAATAGAAACAACAAAGGCCCGGGTGTTGTAGTGGATGAGACCTGGTTTTCGGACAAGGTTTATTGTGAAGAATCTGAGGTTTGTTCCTTCTATTGTAAATTGTATATATTTTTAATCTATTCATAAAAGCGTACCTATTTTGTACTCTAAATTCTTTGGTGAAATTTAATACTTTCCGGTATCATAAATTTATAATTAATAGTGTTTCTCAATGCAGTTATGGTATCCCCTGTCGAAAATCATGGCCGAGGAAGCTGCTTGGAAGTTTGCGGAAGAAAATGGGATAGATTTGGTTGTAATGAACCCTGGCCTTGTGCTTGGCCCTCTCTTACAGCCAACTCTCAATCCCTCTACTGAACTTTTTATGGACATCATAAAAGGTACCTGATTTATGTCAATTTCTTCTTTGACA
Source organism: Galeopsis tetrahit (assembly GCA_963675135.1). NCBI lineage: Eukaryota > Viridiplantae > Streptophyta > Magnoliopsida > Lamiales > Lamiaceae > Galeopsis > Galeopsis tetrahit. The sequence goes on from OY776119.1 coordinate 95,156,514, forward strand.
ATCACAAGGAGAGACGTTGGCAGTTACATATCGTATTTCATATTATCTTAAAATCCGAGACGTCAAATTAATTAAACTCCCCTCACGTGCGGACTGAATTCTCAACTCTATCATATGGGAGAAGTGAACACGTGACGTTGAAGAAGTTTGAACAGCTTGTAGATATATAGGAGTAAAATTAACTCATTTGTATCAGTTTCCTAATAATCTTGTACGTATTTGATTTATTATACGTAGGAAAGGAAGAATCATATTCGACAAAAGGCCGAGTTCATGCAACGTACGAAGTCGTGGATATTAGAGATGTTGCTTCTGCACATATATTGGGTTTTGAGAATCCATCAGCCAGCGGGAGATATTGTTTGGTTGGAACAACACTCACTCACTCTCAAATTCTACATCAGCTGCATAAGCTTTATCCTTGTATCAATCTTCCCACTACGTAAGTCCATGTAATATTTATCTTTGTTTATTCACCTTAATTTCCTCATAATATCTTTTCAAAATGTTGAGCATTAATTTAAAACTGTTAATATTTTAAATGCAGTGTCACAGAGTATGCAACATACAAGGTATCCAGCAAGAAAATAGAAAGTTTGGGCTTCAATTTCATGCCTTTGGAGACAAGCCTAAAGGATATGGTTGACAACTTGAAGGAAAATAAATTCCTCACTTTATAAGAGAAAGATTCGTGAGAAGATGCAATGTACTATGGAACACTAATATTTGGGGCCAATTGTTGGTCATGTTCATTTTCAATGAAAAAAATAAATATTTACTACCACTATATATGCTTTTCTCATTAATTGGCTCCCATCTTTTTAGATATGCATATGTCCTGTTATAAACTTCAATATTTATGCAAAGTCTTGTGTGAACTGGTTACATTATAAAACTAGTTTGCATTATGTATAGAACAACAAAAGAATTTCCAGTAATTAACTATTCTTGAATTCTAATTTACGTACAAGAAAACTTTTTTGTGACTTGAATTAGTAGCTAATATTAGGAATCACGTTATTTAGTTTTAACTTGTTAGGCTCGTATAAAAGGCACGACTAGGCCTGATGTCCTTAAAACTCACCTCCACCGACTATGGAGCCTGGTCCTTCCACCTCCGTCTTCTTCTCACTAGACATAACCTCTTTGGCTATGTTTTGGGCACACATCCATGTCCACCTCCCACAATTCCAGCAGCCGATGGCACCACCACCACCATTTCCAATCCTGCACACGAACTATGGATACGTCAGGACCACCTCATTTTCTCGACCTTGGTTGGTTCCATGTCTCCGGAACTAATTCTCTTTGTTGCATCTAGAAAAACCTCCTGCGAGGCCTGGTCCATGCTAGAGAGCATGTATGGAAACCCCGCATTATTGCCCTCAAAACTAAGTTTCGTTCTCTATCTAAAGGTACTCACCCGATCTCTGACTTTCTCATGGAAATTCGCTCTGTGGTCGACGAACTTGCTCTCTGTGAGAAAATGGGAGAAATGTATATTTCGTGTGTTTATTTCTGTGAATGTTTACATGGCCTTTTATAGACTAATTGCACCTATCTATTAATTACAATTGACTAATGAGTAAAGAAAACTAAGACTAATTTACAACAAATCAAGCTAATTGATTTACAGAACTTAAATTAAGAAAATTAAATCAATTATCTCTAACACTCCCCCTCAAGTTGGAGTATGGATATCAAGAATGCCCAACTTGTGAACAAGAGATCGGAATGACTCCACTCCTAATGCTTTAGTGAATATGTCGGCAACTTGAGTCTTGCTTGATATATATGAAGTCTTGATTGTTCCTTTGTTGATGCATTCCCGAATGAAGTGACAATCAATCTCAATATGTTTTGTTCTTTCGTGGAATACCGGATTAGAAGCAATATGCATGGCCGCTTGGTTATCACAATATAAGCTCACTGGTTGGTCAAGGCTTATTTGTAGGTCTTGAAGCAAATATCTTAACCAAGTAATCTCACAGGCTGTAGTAGCCATTGATCTGTATTCAGCCTCGGCTGAGGATCTAGACACCGTGCTTTGTTTTTTGCTTTTTCAAGAGATGAGAGATTTTCCTAAGAAGACGCAATATCCTGTCACTGATCGTCGAGTGTTTACATCTCCTGCCCAATCTGCATCGCAAAATCCAACTAGATTAATATCATTTTCGGATGGAAAAAATAATCCTTGTCCCGGCACTACTACACATTTGGCTTTGGAGAGCTGCACTTGGAGAGCTCTTGTGTCGAAAAGCTATCCAATATAGCACTTGGAGAGCTCTTTTTTCGAAAAGCTCTCCAATTTAGCACTTGGATAGCGGTTTAAAAAAAAAAAAAAAAAACACTTAGAGAGCGGTTGAGAACCGCATTACAAGCCCGAATTAGACAACCCTTTTGAACCGCTCTCCAAGTGAACACTTGGAAAGCGGTTCTTAACCGCTCTGCAAGAGAGTTTCTCAAATATAATATTAATTAATCACTTTAATCCCCCATTTAATATTAATTCACCACTACGCGAATTGAAGTCTTGTCTTCTCCCCCAAATCCAACAAACGTGTTTAACCTAAAATTCAAAAAATAAAAACACAGAATATTTGTGAAGCCAAATCCGCCGTCGCCGTCCGTCGCCTCCTTCCTCGCGTCGTCGCCTACCTCCCTCTCTCTCGTCGCGTCGTCGCCTCCCTTCCTCTCCCTCCTCGCGCCGTGCCTCCCTCCTTCTCCCTCCTCGCGCCGTCGACCTCCTCTCCAGCCGTCGCCGTCCTCTCCAGACGTCGCCGTCGACTTCCGCTGCCGTGCCGCCGACTCGTTTCCTCGTTCGTGGTTCAATGTGTCCGCAACTTCCGACGCCGCCTCAATCAGAATCGGCAATACTTTATCGGATAACGTAGGGTATGGCAGTGTGAGTAGTAGCAATGGCAAGGACACGAAGATTAATGCCAAGGAGAAGTGGTCGCGAAATCGTGAGAGCTATTTGACTGATGCCGAAGATGCGCTCCCTCTCCCCATGACTTATCCCAATTATTCCCCTCTCCCCATGACTTATCCCAATTCTTCCCCTGTATCGCCCGAGGAAATTGATAAAAGACTTAAATGCGATCCTGAAGTTGAGGTACTTTATTTCTACCTCATTTTCAATTTAGAATTTTGATATGAATTGGTGCTTAGAAGATGTTAATGTTGCTTGATTCGTTTACAGTTATATATTCTTTGTTGTGTTCAAAAGTTCTTAGCCTTTCACTGTTCATCGCGCTTAAATATTTTGATGGTATTGGACGGTTAAGCTTGTTGCAATGGCCCTGAGGGATAGGGATTTTGACTCCAAAGATAAGAGTCAATAGTGGTTTATTTATGGAGTATAGTTAATATGTTATTGCGGAGTACCATTATGAATCTTCAGCATCATTTAATAGTACAAAATTGAAATCTTGTAAGAGAAAGGGAAAGAGGTATACCTTGATATTCGTGCTGCATATTGTGACACCATGAATAAGGTAAAAGCGCTTTTTAATGACTCAAAACTGTTGGTTATAGTTGATAGATGAATGTTAACACATTGCAAAAATTAGTTCATTCTTGAAGTAGTTCCTAAAATCTTATCTCAATCTACTGAGGCACATTCATTCCAATTCCATCTGCTATTGTCCCAATTTACACCACCCTATAGACTTGATTGTTATCTTTGTTTATGCTTTTTATTTAATATATAAGTATCAATATTTTTATACATGCAGTTGCTACCTATGTTTTGCAGGTTTTAAGCACAAACATACGAGCTTATATTCAAGCCTTAGAGAAGTTGCAATTAGATATAGCAACATCCAATGATTTGATTGGTGTTGACACCAGAAGTACCAGTCTTTTCTTGAGAGGAAGGGAGCCCTTGAAAAACCGATATGCTGTTTTCGCTTTGGGTGAAAGGATAAATATTCTCAAGGTGCTAATCTGTTATTAGTAGACTTTATCCCAACTACTTAGTTCACATTTTGTGAGTTGATTTGTGAACTTTTACATTTGACTTCTTTAGCTCTCTCTCCTTTTCCCCATCTTCTCTATTTTCTTTGTCTGCCAGTAACTGAATGAAATGCACAAATTCTGCCTTGTAAAGGGAAACTGTTGTTTCTTATCAATTCGTGCACTCCAACCGTATGCACCTTTAATGCAACCTGAGCTAAAATAAGCTGTGTTTGGAATGAATCTGACAAAAGGTCAATGCCAGTGGGAACAAAAGGATGTTTAAGCCATACTTATATTAATGCTAGTTGGAGAAAAATTAAAATAAAATTATGCCTTTGGATGTAAAATCCATTGGATCATCTATCTCTATTCTGTATAAAATTATACACGTAGTTCATGATCTGGTATGGTTTTGTTTTTTGACAGTTACCCTCTGTATATATCAAATTAAGCCCATCTGTTTTTCAGTTCTTTCCATTTTTTTTCAGGAAATTGAAGAGCCTGCAGTGATTCCACATATAGCTGAAGCCAGTTCTAAAAAGTATCCTTATGAAGTCCTTTTCAGGAGCTTGCACAAGCAGATTATGGATACTGCTGCTTCTGAGTACTATCAGATTCTTTTTACTCAATTTTACTTGCATTTTACTTTGTACACATTATCTTAAAAAATGCTGAGTTTACCCGGTGTCATCTTTCAGATATCTTTTCTGTGACGAATTCTTTGGAGAACAATCTATATTTTATGAAATATTTGCAGGTATCTGCAATTTATACTCTGTTTTATGTTTACCAATAACCATATATAATTTGTTCTAATAGGATATCATACCAAATATTTTTGTCTTGACTGAAATTTATTTTCTAGGCATGTTATTTGATTCTAACGACATTAACATTACAAATGACTTTTACCAAAGATATTGTAACACTTGTTTTGCTGAATTATCAGGTCCCTTCTCAGTAATTGATGAACACCTTAATACTATTCTTCCAAATTGCTATGATGCAATTGGTCTGATGCTCATGATTCGCATTATATACAAGCACCAGGTAGCCTTCAAACAAATATTCTCCTCAATAGTCCATCCTTCTCTGTAGTTTCTGTTGTAATCATGGATTAAAGTTTCAATTCTCAATCTGTTTTGTACTATTAAGTATTGTATTTCCCTTCCTACTATGGCTAATTCCTTGATTGAGTTGCTATCATTTTAAATTCGATAAATATCTTGTATTGGTGTGGTAAACTGAGTGTTAGCTCTTCCAAGTATCCGTCTCTTCAATTTTTGTCACCTATTGTTGCAACTTTTGCTGCTCTAAATTAAGGATTTTATGTAGTTTATGTGTTTTTCACCAAGTCCTTTTTGCTGTTGATTTTTTCCTTTAGCATGAATCTTGCAACAATAGTGAGGCAGGTATACCTCTGTGTGTAGGTTGCAGTTGTGAGTTACTAGTGTTTCATCTGAAAGCATAATATCTACATTGGGGTTTTCAAGTTCTATCATTAATATAATGTATGCTTTTGTTATGTAAAATCTTTCTCTGCTTGTGTTCATAGCTTTTGTGTATATTTTCTTTTTCAGCTAATCATGTCGCGGAGGAGAATACCATGCCTAGATTCGTACTTGGACAAGGTATGTGTAATGAAGTTTGTTAAGTGAACAATAACTGCATTGTCTACTTGCATCAACCTGGTTGTGTACTTTTACCCTGGAGGGGTTGGGGTTTCGTTTCAGTGTTGTCATAAATTATCACGTCAGCTTAGGTGTCTATGCCCGTCCGCTCAACTTTTTCTGGATTGGAGATTAATCCTAACACTGTAAGTCAATTTATTGATTTATTTAAATTATTATTGATTGAATAAAAATTCATATACTATATATCTAACTATATTGATTGATCGTTGTTTGCAGTTTGTCTATGCCCGTCCGCTCAACTCTTACAAAGACAAAAGAATGGACAAATGGAAAAAAGATCGGATCGGGTACCTGTACAATCGATTTTTGTATAGGTTTAATTTAAGTAGCTAGTATAACTTTTGTTGCATTTAATATATTAACTTATACATTTGTGATGATATTTAATGTTTTTTTGGTGTTTATATTAATTAAACGTACGTTAGTGTACGTTTATTTATTTAATTTTTTGGTATTTGACGTGTATAAAATGGATTTTTAAAATATAAAATTTATTTATTGGTATATAAATAAATTTGGTTTTGTATAAAATTGATTTTTAAAATATAAAATAATTATTTAAAAAAAAATTGAGATAAAAAAAAAATTCACTTAGACAGCGGTTATGAACCGCTGTCTATGACCTCTCTTGCACAGCCTTTAAAAAGAGCTCTCCAAGTGCAATTTCACTTGCATAGCTCCCACTTGGAGAGCTCGTTTAAAAGCTCTACAAGACCATTTTTTAAAGCTCTACAAAGCCAAATGTGTAGTAGTGCGGTGAACCTTTTAAGTAGCGAAGTAAACGATGAACAGCTTCAAGATGGGGTCGTCTAGGCTCTTGCATGAATTGACTAAGGACGTTAGTCGCAAAAGAGATTTCTGGTCTTGTGATGGTTAAATAAATCAATTTTCCCACCAATCTTCGGTAGTGTGTCGGATCTTTGAGTAAATCTCCATCATTTAAGGTAAGCTTCAACGATTGTTCCATAGGAATCTTTGCTGGTTTTGCACGAAGTAAACCTGCTTCCTGTAAAATGTCAAGGGTGTATTTTCTTTGGTTAATGGAGATGCCCTTCTTAGAACGGGTTATCTCAATACCAAGAAAATACTTCAATAGTCCAAGATCCTTAATCTTGAAGTATGATGCAAGAGATGTCTTCACGGTGTCAATGGTCTTTTGATCGTTTCCTGTTATAATCATATCATCTACATATAACAAAATAACTGTGAGTGAGTGTCCACAAATCTTTGTAAAGAGAGAATGATCAGCTTGTGATTGTTGAAATCCAAATTTAGTGACTACAGAGTGAAATTTATGAAACCATTCTCGTGAGGCTTGCTTTAGGCCATATAAAGACTTGTGAAGTCGACATACAAGTGGCTCCCCCTGTCGACAAAAACCAGGAGGTGGATGCATGTAGACCTCTTTTGAAAGATCACTATGTAAAAATGCATTTTGGACATCCATTTGATGAAGATTCCATCCACGAACTGAGGCAATGGCAAGAAGACAACGGAGTGTCGTATGTTTGGCTACGGGAGCAAACGTTTCATTATAATCAATGCCTTCACGTTGGGTGAAACCCTTAGCGACAAGACGAGCTTTGTATCGCTCTATTGTCCCGTCAGAATTATACTTAATCTTGTATACCCATTTGCAACCAATGGGACGATGCCCCAATGGTAGAGATACTAAAGACCAAGTTTTGTTTGCTTCCAATGCTGTAATTTCATCTTGCATTGCATTGACCCATTTTGGATCTTTGCAAGCCTGTTCATATGTTTCTGGTTCCACTATGTGAGAGACGTACGTTATGAATAAAAGTATGATAAGCATGAGAAAGGTTATTATATGAAACATACCTGGATATTGGGTGATGAGTGCTTGATTTAACTGGAAGAGACAAATTATTAGCAGACAAAGAATGGTTAACTTGGTAATCTTTAAGGTGAGCCGGTATGCGGGTGGTTCGATTAGAGCGGCGAAGGTTATTTTCTATTGGAGGTGGTTGTTGTGGAATATTAGTGTTCTCTTCAGCAATTATTTGGGGCATGTCAGTTGGTATTGAGAATTCTGTAGATGGCTCAACATCAATAGAAATTGGATTTGGCAAAGTTGGAAGGTTATTTTGGTCATCGTGTGGTATGGTTGAGTAGGGAAAAATATTCTCGTGGAAGATTACGTCTCGAGAAGTGATCATTTTTCTATCAGCCAAGTCATATAGAATGTACCCTTTTTGTCCTGGTGGATAACCAAGGAAGATGCATCGATGCGCACGACGGTCAAATTTGTGGGTAGGCTGTAAATTTGTGGCAAAACAAAGACAACCATATACACGTAAATGTGAGTAAGAAGGGGGCATTTTATGTAATAACTCGTATGGTGTCTTACTGGATAAGAGAGGTGAGGGTAAGCGATTAATAAGATAGCAAGCAGTTTTGATGTTTTCTCCCCAAAATTTTAATGGAAGATTAGCTTGAAAGCGGATGGCTCGTGCAACATTTAGGAGATGACGATGTTTGCGCTCTACTACACCATTTTGTTGAGGTGTGCATGTGCAACTACGATGGAAGTTTGTGCCATTTTCATTGAAGAAAGATTGTAAAGATATGAACTCTTGCCCATTATCAGATCTTACGGCTTTGATTAAAATGATTGTGTTGTGTCCTAGCCCAAGCAAATAAATTCTTTATGATAGTTTGAGTTTCAGATTTGTATCGCATAAGGTAAACCCAAGTGTAACGCGAAAAATCATCCACAACTGTTAAAAAATAACGAGCCCCAGAATATGAATGAATTTTATGGGGTCCCCATATATCGCAATGTATTAAGTCAAAAGCTTCATGAGTAGAAATTTTACTAGTAGAAAATGGTAAGCGAGATTGTTTTGCCAAATGACAAATATCACAGATATTATTAAAATCAAGAGATATATTGGGAATAGTTTTAGATAATAATTTTGATGGATGGATGGAAGGATGCCCGAGACGTTTATGCCAAAGGTTGGGGGTGTTGTAAACGGCGTTGGAAATCTATGGTTTTGGGCTCACCGTAAGATAATATAAATCATTACTCTGCCTGCCCGTTCCAATCGTCTTCTTCGTAGTTAAATCCTGCATCACACAATAATCAGGGTAAAATATCACACTACAACCTAAGACTTGTGTAATTTTGCTAATGGAAAGCAAATTGACTTTAAAATTTGGAACATAAAGCACATTATCAAGAGTCATATTACTGCAAATTGTCATGGATCCAATTGATTTGATTTTGGCATCTCCTCCATTTGGTAACCTGACACTAGGGTATTTAGGAGATATTTCATTTGTACTTGGACGTATCTTGGATACATGATCTGTAGCACCACTATCCAATATCCACATATTATTATTTGAGAAAGGAGAAACATTACCAGAAGAATTAATGAGAGGTTCGGTATTACTGGCCTCCTTCTGTAGAAGTGCAATAAGTTGAGCATATTCCTCGCCTGTGAATTGCTTAGTAACAACGTTGAAGGCAGGTGATTGATTGATATTTTTCTTTCCCTTTGGCTTGACATCCTTCCCATGAAATAGATGTCCAGGAGGGAAACCATGAATGTAGTAGCAACGATCAATGGTGTGGGTGTCCATACCACAGTGTGTGCAATGGAAATTCTTTCTACCGTTGATTGCTCGGCTTGTGTTTCCACCCGATCCATGTTGTGTCTTTGAACCCGTCCAATTGGCAATGTGTTGTCCGTTGGAATCACGATTGGCAGCAACCTCATTTTGTCTCTCTTGTTGCAATATCAAAGCATGAGTCCTTCGTGTATCAGGTAGTGGATTCATCAAAAGTATGGATCCACGTGTTGCCGAATATGATTCATTTAATCCCATAAGAAATTGCATCACACGTTCTTTTTCTTCTCGTTCAGCAAGTTTCTTAAGATCTCCACATGTGCAAACAATTGGCTCATGGTAAGAGGATAATTCATCCCATAAAGCCTTTAATTTAGTGTAGTAGTGATTCGGGTGGAATTTACACGTTTTAGAGGCACATGTGAAGCGTGTTTTGATGTGGATTTCATTGATTTATGCATTGAATATGATTGTTTTAGCCAAAATGAGAGAAAGGTATTGTTTTGTCGATTTTATAGGTAAAACGATGGAATTTGGAGCAAAACACATACCACAAGTGATCGGATCGAAGAGAGGAGCGCACCATTGGATCCGGCTCGAAAAATGGAGTGGAATAGGCAAAAGAATCGAGTCAATCGGAGGTCGGAAGCTCGAGAAACGAAGGGACGAAGTTGGAGGACGAAAACGAGGACGGAGCCAAAAGTCGAAGTTTTGGCCCGGCCGAGTGGCATCACTCGCCCGGCCGGGCGGTCGCGTGCAATTTTTGCTGCTAATTACGAAGATAAGGCCCGGCCGAGCGGCATCACTCGCCCGGCCGGGCGGCCGAGAAGCCCAGCCCACTGCCCCTTTTACGAAACTTCCGCCCGGCCGGGCCACACATGCCCTGTTTCGCGTTTTTGCTTGGCCGACTCATCCACCCGGCCGGGCCACTTCCCCACCCGGCCGGGCCGCCCTATTCTCGGTGCCAAACTTGTGTTTTCTCTATTTTTGAAGGACCTACTTGCAAATATCACACCCAAACCCTACCCCAACACTATAAATACCCCCTTTCTTGAAATTCAAGACACCTTCCCCCAATCCACACATAATTACACACATTTGGAGGTGTTTTGGCCATAACTTCTTCATCTCTTCACCAATTCATGCAAGGGAAGAGGCATTAGCTTGGGAATTTCATCTCCTACCACAATCTAGACTAAGCTTTCTCTTTCTTTTCCTTTTTATTTAGTTATTTCATTTGGAATTTGGAATTTGTAATTTGATTATGCTAGTTAGTAGCTAAACACTTTGTGGTTCTAAGGCATTGTAAGACTTGGATTGATGTTTATGAGTAATTTCTTGCTTTAATTGGTGTTTATCTCTTATTTGCATGTTTAATTATCTATTGTAAAGCATGTTGTTAGTGGCCATGATGATTTGCTTGATCCATTGTTAATTGGGGTAAGATCGAGAGATTTATTCAATTTAATCGTATGCAAGCATGCAACCCGGTATTATTATGAGCTCGAGAGAGGATTAATTATCGGAGAGGGATTTGAATGATCTTAGGAGCTATTTTAGGTGGTGTAACATTTGTGAGGTAGAGATACGAGCCTATGTTGCATTGCGCCTTTGGTTAATTAGATCGAGAGATTAATTAATTCTTCTTGTGTGATCACCCTATATGAGATAAACTTAATGGCCATCTAAACAAGATAACTCTCATAAACGGATGTCTAAATATTACAATTGCCTTGGAACCCACCTTTCCTTCTTTGCGTTTTTATCCATTTTACCTTTGTTTTATTGATTTGCATGGTATTTGATCGATTTCGTATTTACTCTTCATTACTTATTGGTGACACATTGTTAGGTAATCTTAGAGTAATTCACACCACTCAAATTATCGATCACGTCTACTTAGAACTCGACTAGCAAACTACCACTTTTACGCTTAGCCTCCTTGTGGGATCGACCTCGTGCTTATCACGCTACAATAGACGCCGTACACTTGCGGTTGTTTATTTAGTGTTGCATAACACGTGAATCAAGTTTATGGCGCCGTTGCCGGGGAGGTTTTATAAGCTCTAGAGTGTAGGCTAGGAGAGTTTTAGTTTAGACAATTTATTTGTTTTCTTTATTTGCAAAAATCCAAAAATATTTGTGTTTGTTATTTTGATCTTAATTGCAATTCTCACTCTCGTTTGCTCTTTTGATAGACATGGTTTATGATCACCCGAGCTAGGAGAAATCAACAAGAGTTGCTACCTCTGGACCCGGAAATCGAAGTTCGTTGTCGAAGACAAAACGCCGAAAGAAGAAGGATTGAATTAGAAGCCATGAATCGAAGGGAGAATCCTATTATGGAAGAAGAACGGAACCAAGAGGATATTGGAGGCATAGTGGAGCCAAATGGGAATGGTGGTAATCGACCACAAGGAGGCATAAGAGATAACCTCAACCGGAGGATGGAAGGGAATGTTAATGTTGAAGGAGATGGAGAGCAACGGGAGGACAATGGAAATCAAAGAGTTTTGAGAGACCACTTCCGCCCTATCCCAAGACCCTATGGAGGAGCGGGTCGGGAACCCGTTGACGCTCATAACTTTGAGCTCAAGCCGGCCTTAATCATGATGGTCCAAAACAACCAATTTGGAGGGTTGTCAAAGGAGGATCCTAACCTCCATTTATCTCAATTTTTAGAGATAAGTGGAACGGTTAAGATCAACCGAGTTCATCAAGATTATATTCGTCTCCAATTGTTCCCATTCTCACTCCGTGATCGTGCAAAGCAATGGTACATGTCCCTTGATCTAAGAACCATTGAGAATTGGGCCGACCTTGTTGATGCCTTCCTTATGAAGTATTTTCCTCCAAGCAAGACCATCAAGATACGAGGGGAGATCTCCTCATTTATGCAAGATGATGATGAGTCATTAGCCGAGGCTTGGGAGCGCTTCAAGGATCTCATAAGGAGTTGTCCTCAACACGGGTTTTCAAGGGATCAATTGATTTGTTACTTCTACAATGGGATGGACCACCGTACGAGAGGAATGGTGGATGCCTCGGCCGGTGGAGGTTCTTTGTTGGGAAAGACGACGGAAGAAGGTTATATACTCTTGGAAGAAATGGCTAAGAATGGCAACCAATGGCCATCCGAGAGAAGACAAAACCGGAAAGTTGCTTCAACTCAAGATTTGGATGAGAGTGCTAAACTCTCCAACAAGGTGGATAAATTGATATCCCTTATGACGGCTAAAGCTTTAGTGGAGCCCAATAATGATCAATATGAAGAGGCCCATTTCATGAACAACCAACGGGATCGTCATTTTCGAGAGAGAGGTTGGGGAGAAAGACAAACTCATGGGAACTATCACCCCCCTAACCCGAATCATTACCATCCCGGCTTGAGAAACCATGAAAATTTCTCCTATGCTAACACAAGGAACACCATCATACCACCTCCAAATTTTAATGTTAGAGATGAAGCTATTGTGGAGTCTTCATCAAAGCCATCAATGGAGGATATGTTTTGTGCTTTTATGGGGGAAACCACGAAATTCATGAGAGAGACTAGAGAGAATGATAACATAACTCGGCAAAGATTTGATGAACAAGGAGAAATGATCAAGAATATGGCAAACAACATGAGAGCCATGGAGAAGCAAATGAGTCAACTTTCTAATGTCATCGGTAGTCAACACACTCCGGGGCAATTCCCCTCTAACACGGAGCTAAATCCTAAGGAGCAATGCAACGCCATAAGGCTAAGGAGCGGGACAAGCTACGAAGGGCCCAAGATGCCGTTAGAGGAGGAAGTGGTAATGGCACCCGAGGGTGTTGACAAAGAAGATGGCTTAGTGAAAGAGAAAGAGGAGAAAGAAGAGGAGAAGAAGAGTGGGGAGGCAATCCCTCCTTTGTTTAATAAAAATGTAATGCCCATCCCATATCCGCAAAGGGTGAAGAAGAAGAACTTGGATAGCAAGTTTGTCAAGTTCGCGGAGATGTTCAAGAAACTCCATATCAACATCCCTTTCGCCGAAGCTCTTGAACAAATACCGCATTACTTCAAATTCTTGAAGGAGATAATGTCACACAAGAGGGAAATGGAGGCATATGAGACGGTGCACTTAGCCGAACATTGTAGCTCCGTAATTCAAGCTAAGTTACCTCCAAAGCTTAGGGATCCCGGATCCTTCACTTTATCATGCACTATTGGAGATGGAGGTACATTAAGAGCTCTATGTGATTCGGGAGCAAGCATCAACCTCATGCCATTGTCACTCTTCAAGTCACTTGGTTTAGGAGAGCTCACACCAACCACAATGAACCTCCAATTGGCGGATAGGTCTATGACATACCCTTTGGGTATAGCGGAGGATGTATTGGTCAAAATCGGCAACCTCCTCTTTCCGGTAGACTTTGTGGTTTTGGACATGGAGGAAGACAAAAACATTCCATTGATTTTGGGAAGACCATTTTTGGCAACCGGAGGGGTTATTCTTGATATGAGGAATGGAAAGTTGGAGCTTCGAATGAACCAAGAGATAGTTACAATTGACATGTTTAGAGCTATCAAACTCCGAAACGATGAGACTGGAGAGTATGGGTTTCCCAAGGGAGAATATCCCCCAATACCCTTGAGAAAGGAGGTAGAAGAAGAGCCCAAGATAGATATTGTGGAGGAGAATCCCAAGGTGGAAGACGATGAGTTGAAGATGGGCAAGAAGGCCAAGTTTGGGGGAGTTTTCTTCAAAAACTCCCCCAAATCAAAGAAAGCTACTTGTGCAAACTTGGGAATGAATGAGGCATCAACATCTTATGATATGGTTGAAGAGCTGGATGGGCTAGCTAGTGGGTGTTTTGATGGACTTAAGAAAGTTGTATGGGCAAGGAAGGTCAAGAACAAGGGTGACAAGGGGGTGACTTGATATTCCCCTCAAAGGAGAACCGTCCGGCATAGGACGTTAAAAATAGCGCTTCTTGGGAGGCAACCCAAGGTTTTATTGCTTTCTTGTTTTTATTGCTTTAGTAGTGTTGATAGCTTGGTTTATTTTGTAGGTATGGATGAAGAATACTATGGATAGCAAGTCTTGGAGAATGAAGAAGAAGCAAAGCCAACTTTGGAGTGGAGGAAGCAAGTGTTGCAATGGTGATCTTTGAAGAGCTTTGGATGTGCAAGGAGGGAGGTAACAACTTGTAGCCCCAAACTTAGAATTTATACATAGTAAAATTCTAAGTTTGGGGGTAAAATTCTAAGTTTGGGGGAGTTATTTTTCTTTTATTTTTCTATTAGTTGTTACCCTTGCACCGGTTCGTCATTCTACTTGTGTCACATTTTGCACCGGCGCACACTTAGCTTTCACATGTTTATATTGATTAAGTTGGTTTTGATCATATGTTGGGTAGTGGATTTTTGGTGAAATGTGAGCATGAATAGTCATTGGAATCCATTGTTGAGTATGTGTGGTGATGTCTATTTGCTTTGAATGTAAGCATGATTGATGTTGGATATAGTATCATGATTGTGTTCATATTTGTGATCTTTGATAATATGGATGCATGATGTGTTGTTGCTTGGGAACATTTGATGAATGTGAGAGTCCTATTGAATAAACCGGTGAGAATTGAGCCTTAAATCGAGCATGTAATCCGGTTTAGTTCATTTGAGAGTGGACGAAGTTATTGTTAGTGATCTTAGAACTTGCCTAAGTTCTTGTTTGAAAGCATGATTGTGTGAGACTTTGTGATGTGATATAGGCCATCTTGTTCTAAAAAAGTCACTTAGCCAAACTTCCCAAAACCGAAGTAATTTTCCGTAGTTAGCCCCTTGAGCTTAATTCCTCATTTTCTTGGCAAACTACAATGTTAACCACTTAGCCTTTTTGAGCCTTTTGATACCTACATTTAGTGGGGGATAAAAGACAAAGTGGAAAACATGTGCTTAAATGAATATCTTTGGTGAAAAGAAAAGTTGGAAAAGTTGAAAGAAGAAAAAGAGAAAGATGAAAAGAAAATCAAGGAAAAGAAAAGAGGGACAAAGAGCCCCAAAAGCTTGAAAAGAAAAATGGTTCAAAAGATGAGGTGATGAATGCTTGAAAAAGAAAAGAAAAGGAAAAGTGAGGATGAAGTTTGCAAAGCTTTGGAAGTGAAAGCACACATTGTAAAAAAACAAGCTTTGTCCCCCATTAGAAGAGTCACAATTCCCAAATTCATCCTACCTTGTCCAAAGAGCCAATGTTACATCCTTGATTAAGTCCTATTGATCACATTGTTGAGCATTTGAGTGTGGTGAAAAGTAGAAGTTGGGCAAGCATATGGTGATTGCATAGCATAACTTAGTTGATGAGTGCATTAATATCCTCAATTTGTTTGTGTGTTTGAGAGAAACACTTCATCATGTGAGTAGAGGACTTGAGCATTTGGATTTTGTTTCCCATTCACAATGTGTTGTGTGTTTATGCATTCTTTGATCCATGAGTGTGAATTGCAATAGTGAGCTTATGACCTTAATTGAGAAATGCACTTTGAGAAAGAGATATCATTACATCCTACTTTGCATGTGTGAATTACATTGAATATTCCATTGTGATCATTCCACCCTCATTGCTTTAAGTACTTAGTTGTTTGAGGACAAACAACATTTTAAGTTTGGGGGAGTTTGATTCGGGTGGAATTTACACGTTTTAGAGGCACATGTGAAGCGTGTTTTGATGTGGATTTCATTGATTTATGCATTGAATATGATTGTTTTAGCCAAAATGAGAGAAAGGTATTGTTTTGTCGATTTTATAGGTAAAACGATGGATTTTGGAGCAAAACACATACCACAAGTGATCGGATCGAAAAGAGGAGCGCACCATTGGATCCGGCTCGAAAAATGGAGTGGAATAGGCAAAAGAATCGAGTCAATCGGAGGTCGAAAGCTCGAGAAACGAAGGGACGAAGTTGGAGGACGAAAACGAGGACGGAGCCAAAAGTCGAAGTTTTGGCCCGGCCGAGTGGCATCACTCGCCCGGCCGGGCGGTCGCGTGCAATTTTTGCTGCTAATTACGAAGATAAGGCCCGGCCGAGCGGCATCACTCGCCCGGCCGGGCGGCCGAGAAGCCCAGCCCACTGCCCCTTTTACGAAACTTCCGCCCGGCCGGGCGGCACCACTCGCCCGGCCGGGCCACACATGCCCTGTTTCGCGTTTTTGCTTGGCCGACTCATCCACCCGGCCGGGCCACTTCCCCACCCGGCCGGGCCGCCCTATTCTCGGTGCCAAACTTGTGTTTTCTCTATTTTTGAAGGACCTACTTGCAAATATCACACCCAAACCCTACGCCAACACTATAAATACCCCCTTTCTTGAAATTCAAGACACCTTCCCCCAATCCACACATAATTACACACATTTGGAGGTGTTTTGGCCATAACTTCTTCATCTCTTCACCAATTCATGCAAGGGAAGAGGCATTAGCTTGGGAATTTCATCTCCTACCACAATCTAGACTAAGCTTTCTCTTTCTTTTCCTTTTTATTTAGTTATTTCATTTGGAATTTGGAATTTGTAATTTGATTATGCTAGTTAGTAGCTAAACACTTTGTGGTTCTAAGGCATTGTAAGACTTGGATTGATGTTTATGAGTAATTTCTTGCTTTAATTGGTGTTTATCTCTTATTTGCATGTTTAATTATCTATTGTAAAGCATGTTGTTAGTGGCCATGATGATTTGCTTGATCCATTGTTAATTGGGGTAAGATCGAGAGATTTATTCCATTTAATCGTATGCAAGCATGCAACCCGGTATTATTATGAGCTCGAGAGAGGATTAATTATCGGAGAGGGATTTGAATGATCTTAGGAGCTATTTTAGGTGGTGTAACATTTGTGAGGTAGAGATACGAGCTTATGTTGCATTGCGCCTTTGGTTAATTAGATCGAGAGATTAATTAATTCTTCTTGTGTGATCACCCTATATGAGATAAACTTAATGGCCATCTAAACAAGATAACTCTCATAAACGGATGTCTAAATATTACAATTGCCTTGGAACCCACCTTTCCTTCTTTGCGTTTTTATCCATTTTACCTTTGTTTTATTGATTTGCATGGTATTTGATCGATTTCGTATTTACTCTTCATTACTTATTGGTGACACATTGTTAGGTAATCTTAGAGTAATTCACACCACTCAAATTATCGATCACGTCTACTTAGAACTCGACTAGCAAACTACCACTTTTACGCTTAGCCTCCTTGTGGGATCGACCTCGTGCTTATCACGCTACAATAGACGCCGTACACTTGCGGTTGTTTATTTAGTGTTGCATAACACGTGAATCAAGTAGATGGAAACAAATTGATGTCCTTGTCGGTGATCGACAATTGCTTGGCGGATCTCAAAAATTCGAGCATCATTTCCTTGCGAGAACCGATCATGTAGATCATTCCATACATCAGATGCGGATTCTGCATAAATAATACTTCCTGCAATGTCAGGATTAACAGAATTGATTATCCAAGAGAGTACCATATGATTGCAGCGTTCCCATGTTGAAAAGTTATCGTCGGTTGCCGCAGGTGCTTTGATTGTGCCGTCGATGAAGCCGATCTTGTTTTTAGCGCTTAAAGCTATCCGCATAGATCGACTCCATTGTGAATAGTTGTTTCCGTCCAGTAATTTGGAAACAAGAACCAAAGCGGGATGATCGGAATGATGCAAGGTCAGCATGCCCGATTGCTTGGTTTCTTTCTTTGTATTTTCTTCCATTGCAGCGGAAACTTAATCACAGAATCTTATTGCTCTAGTACCATGTGAGAAAATGGGAGAAATGTATATTTCGTGTGTTTATTTCTGTGAATGTTTACATGGCCTTTTATAGACTAATTGCACCTATCTATTAATTACAATTGACTAATGAGTAAAGGAAACTAAGACTAATTTACAACAAATCAAGCTAATTGATTTACATAACTTAAATTAAGGAAATTAAATCAATTATCTCTAACACTCTCCTTGGCGTTGCCTCTAACGCCGAGGACGTCACTCTCCAGGTCCTAACAGGCCTCGACGAATCCTACAAACGTTCATCACCTTCAAAACTCTTGTTCAAACCTATCACCAAAACAAAATCAAAACATTTTACTTTGACAATGGTGGAGAATTTATTGCTCTTCGCTCATTTCTCCAAACTCATGGAATCTCTCACCTAACCACTCCACCCCACACTGAGTTGGACGTATTTTTGCACACTTTTTACAACAATACGATCCCCATAAGCGTATGGGTTCGTTATAGTTGAGTAAGTATACGACCTAGTAGTTATCGTCCAAGGACCTAGAGAGAGCGTGGAGCCCCAAAACTATAAGTCAAAATGGTGTTATAGAAGCTAAACGTGGGGATAAAGCAAATATCAATAAGAAAAAGAAACAATAATGCAAACAACTAAACTAACTCTCAATAATGAAAGTGCAAGGTGGGAAAGCATTGCCTCGGGTGTTTCCGTTTTTTGAGCAATTGAGTGAACTAGTGAACCAATTACATGATTTTACGACAAATTTGGGTTAAGCTAAAGGCTATCACAAATGTGTGCAAACCCCCTCGAAAGGCATAGGTAAACAACGTGCATTGATTAGCAATTATAGGATCTAACCAAATACCATAAGCCCCTAAGATAGTGTTTCATAAGCACTTTCAACACGGTTACTAATGCTTATGAAACGCCCTCTCACCAAACTCCTAGACGACCTCTACTCGTTTAGTGTCTAAGGTTGTCGGTCTAGCCATTAACACCCCTCTCGGGTGAGCTAATTACTAATTAACTTCTATTCAATTGATCAAAGCTCACACTCACACTCCCAATCATGCTACCCAACTCTCGTTGCAATAAACATAATCGAACATGCTTGCTAATAGGGTTAATCAACCAAATGAATCAATCAAAGTACAACTCTAGAAACATCAACAACCAAATTCTAAGCTAATCATGCAATTAATCCACAATTACACTAATTATCATCAAAACATCAACACCCAAGGCAATTGGAGATTAGCCCATGTCTAAATTAACAACTAAAATAAAACTAATAGAAATTAAACTATAAAACATGAATGAAAATGAAATTACCAAATTAAAATTGCAATAATAGAAAAATATCACCTCTTATCTTCAAATCCTCCAAAGCTAACATTAAATTGAAATACTAAATTAAAGTCTATCTAAAAAAATGAAATGAAATAACAAGCTAATCTAATTTTCCCTTCTCTGCGTATTCCCCCTCCGAACTCCTCTCCCAATGGCTACTGAATATATATATATATATATATATATATATATATATATATATGTGGGCCTCCTCTTCACAGCTTATGGTAAAATATGGGCATGGGCCATTAATTGGAGAATGAGGTGAAATGGGCTTACGCCCATAAATCATTAAAAATTCCAACTGCCATTTCTTTCTTTTGTTTCTCACTTGAGTTGAGCAAATTGGGCTTTTGGGCCTCAATTTATCTTTTTTTTTTTTCTCTTTCTAATTTCAGAAATACCACGGCCCAGTAGTATTGCAAATGGGCCACCTTAATTTGTTACTGCATGCTTTATCAATTTAATAATGGCCCACATCATTTTCCTCCACAAAATTATCGAGGCGTGTTTTGCTCCAAAAATGCTCATTTTCCTATAAAATAAACAAAACACCACCTTTCTCCAAATCAAGAGCAATGAGTCAAATTAGTGTAAATAATGCACAAAATCCTATAAAATTATGCAAATTAAATACATGAATTTCGAGCAATTTTCACACTAATCACACACTCCTGAACATAATGGCATGTCCGAACGTCGCCATCGCCATGTGGTCGACACAGCCCTAGCACTTTTCCATCATGCCACTTACATACTGGCCATATGCTGTGTGCTCGGCTGCCTACATCATAAATCGACTACCCAAAACCAATCTCAACATGCTATCGTCCTATCAACAACTCCTTACTCGCCCTCCCAACCTTTCCAAACTTCGTGTCTTTGGCTGCCTTTGCTACCTGTGGCTTCGCCCTTACACCACCCACAAACTTGATCCTCGCTCTATTCCTTGCGTGTTCGTTGGATACTCACTCACACAGAGCGCCTATCTCTGTCTTACCTTTCCACCAATCGAATCTACACCTCACGACATGTCCAATTTGTCGAACACTCTTGCCCCTTCTTTCCCACCCCCTCTCCCAACCAATCATCATCTAATCCTACAAACATCACATCTTCCTCCTCCCACATCAACTCTTCACCCACCATTATCACAACCACACCCACCAATACTGCTTCCCATATCACCCCTCCTATCCTCGCCCCTTCCCCTGGAACGACCACTCCTAACCCTGCCGATCATCAAGAGGTCGATCAACCTCAATCACCACAGCCGACCACATCACCTACAAACTCACAGCCGACCACCACTGCAACCTACACCCCCGTGCCGACTAATACTTCCCCGCGACCTCTCGCATCTCGCATGGTCACTCGCTCTCAAAACCAAATGTTCAAACCAAATCCGAGGTATGGTCTCACATCAATACTCTCCTCTGATATTGAACCGAGCTGTGTTTCCCAAGCACTCAAGGACAAACATTGGCGGGATGCCATGTCTACTGAGTTTGATGCTCTCCTCCGAAATGGAACATGGGATCTGGTACCCCCGGCGACCTCTCAAAACATTGTTGGGTCCAAATGGGTGTTTCGTATCAAGCGAAAACTAGATGGCACCCTGGACAAGTACAAGGCTCGCCTGGTCGCCAAAGGCTTCCATCAGCGACCAGGTGTTGATTTCATTGAAACCTTCTAGTCCTGTGGTCAAGCCCGCCACTGTGCGAGCTGTGCTGAGCATTGTTGTTACCAATGCCTGGCCTCTTCGCCAATTTGATGTAAACAATGCATTTCTTCATAGCGAGCTATCTGACATAGTCTTCATGGCCCAACCTCCAGGCTTTAAAGATAAGACCTTTCCCACCCATGTCTGCAAATTACGTAAGTCCATTTATGGCCTCAAATAGGCTCCTCGCACGTGGTACTATGCACTTCGCACATTCCTTGAGGAAATTGGATTCACTCCTACACACTCCGATGGTTCCTTATTTTTCTACAACAAATCTGGGGTCCTTGCCTATTTTCTGGTGTATGTGGACGACCTTATTCTCACAGGAAGCAGTTCGCCTTTCCTTTCTAAGGTCGCTGCCGAGCTGAGTAAAAAATTCTTTGTGAAAGACCTGGGTCCCCTCTCTTACTTTCTCGGTGTTGAGGTTCTTCGCTCCAGAAAATCATGCTTTCTCTCGCAACGCAAGTATGTTGTGGACCTTCTTACTCGCTACAACATGATCGACTCAAAGCCCCTACAGACCCCACTATCCACCTCTGCTCGCTTAACACTATCTGATGGTACTTCTCCCACCGACTCCACTCAGTATCGTCAGGTTCTCAGTAGCCTACAATACCTTCAGCTCACCATACCGGACATTGCCTTTACCGTTAATAAGTTATCCCAGTTCATGCATGCCCCCACCATAACCCCCTCAACGGCATCAGGGACGTTGGAATCAACATAACCCCCTCCTCATCCTCCTCGCTCCACTGCTTCACCGATGCCGACTAGGCGGGCAACCATGATGATCTCACTTCCACTAGTGCCTATGTGGTCTTCTTAGGGGCGAACCCTATCTCGTGGTCATCCAAGAAACAGAACTCTGTCGCTCGCTCATCAACTGAAACCGAATACCGAGCGATTGCCTCAGCTGCCTCTGAAGTACAATGGCTGACATCCCTACTTAAAGAACTCCACTTTTCCTTTCCCCAAGTGCCGGTCATCTACTGCGATAACATTAGGGCAACCTACTTATGCTCGAATCCTGTGTTTCACTCACGCATGAAGCACATCGCCATTGACTTCCACTTCGTTTGAGACCTCGTCAAATCTGCTCGACTCCGTATCTCCCATGTTTCGTCTACCGGCCAGCTTGCAGATGCCCTCACCAAACCTCTCTCTGGTGCTCGCCTCCAACTTCTTATGTCCAAGATCGGACTATCCTATGGTACTCCATCTTGAGGGGGCATATTAGGAATATATTTAAAGTATTGTTTATATATTCTTATGAAGGCCCATTCCATGTCACTTATGGGCCTTATCTATTAGCCCAATAAGATTAGGTCAAGATTAGGTTAAACTCTTGTATAATATATATATAAATACCTCTTCTACACTTATTTGTAATGTAATCAAGAAATAATATTTCTCACATTCTCTATACTCAGCACCTCGGTTTAAGCTTTATTGACTAGTCTCTTCCCTACAGCTGTTTGATGAAATGTGTGATAAAGGCATTTTGCGCGAGATGTGTGACAAATAATATTTACGCAAAATGATTGAGAGGGCAGATTGAGCTAGAGATAAATTTGCAAATGGTCCTGTAACTTTGTCTGAATCCGCAAAATGTCATTTAACTTATTATTTGATCAATTTTAGTTCTTTTAGTCTTAATTTTGATCATATTATCAGTCCTCAAAATCCAATTTCAGTCCAATCTGTTCAATTCCAATCATTTTAATCCAATTTCATCCTTCACACTGGAATAGAACATGTTTATTTTACATGACATTTTTAAAAATTAATTTTTAAGAAACTAGAGTTATTATTTAATACAAAATTTAATAAATATTTATTTATAATATAATATACATAATTTTATCAAAATCTTAATTTTATTGTTTATATATGTTCTATTTATCAAATATTTATTTATAATCAAATATATAATTTCGTTGATATAATTGAAAAACGTGATATATATCTAATACAATGAAATAAATTATAACATCAAATTCAATTATGTATTAATTCTAAAGAAAATACATATTAATATATATGTATATTTTTGAGTGTATATAATTATCATCTAAAATTAAATTTTTAATATTTAGTCTTTCATAATTTTAAATTAAGTTGATCTTATGTATT
Organism: Galeopsis tetrahit; assembly: GCA_963675135.1. Taxonomy (NCBI): domain Eukaryota; kingdom Viridiplantae; phylum Streptophyta; class Magnoliopsida; order Lamiales; family Lamiaceae; genus Galeopsis; species Galeopsis tetrahit. The sequence goes on from OY776119.1 coordinate 95,179,736, forward strand.
TTTAGTCCTCCAAACAACTTATGTGTCGGATGATGTGTGAAATATACTAAAAAATTGTCGTGTAAAATACATATGTTCTATTATAGTGAGTAGGACTGGAATCGGATTAATGGGACTGAAATTGAATTGATTGGACTGAAATTGGACTTAGGGGGACTGAAATTGAAGTCTAGGGACTGAAATTGGGACTAAAAGGACCAAAATTGAGACTAAAAACCAAAATTGATAAAATAAAAAGTTACAGGACCTTTTGCGAATTCGGACAAAGTTACAGGACCATTTCTGGATTTATCTCGATTGAGTTGTATCATTGTTATTTTGCTATACTCCCTCCGTCCACGAAAACTATGCTTCTTTGGTTGGGCACAAGTTTTAAGAAAATGTAGATATATAAAGTAAGGAAGTTGTGGGGTTGTTGTGAGATAAAAATAAAGTGATGCTTTCTAAAAAATGAAATGAATATACTTTTGGTGGATAGACAAATAAGGAAAGTGAATATACTTTTGATGGACGGATGGAGTATTTTAACTTCTGCTTGTTGACTGATGTACTATTTTTGAGCACCTCTTATGCTCATACTTCAATATATCCGTTTTGGACTTTATAAAAAAAGACGATGCATTTGATTTGTTCAATACTGTACGAGATAGAAGTCAATTTAGCCGCAACTTTCAACCCTTTCTAAAATGGTCCCAAAAAAGTTAATGTTTCAATTTAGTTTGAATTTTCGAAGATATTTTATTGAAAGGACAAATTGAGTATTTTACATGCATGTATATTTAATTAATAAATGAGCGGGAGTAGGTTCACATGGACTAACAATATTTCGTGGCCCTGATCCACCTTCGGCCAGCCGATTAGTTGACATCATCTCCATCGTTAGCCGCCTTATTTATTTCTTGTTTGTTTTAAATTTAAACTACCTCAAGTACTTTGTACACCTTAATATAACTCAATACGAAACTTGAGGCCCCTATATATAGATGATTAGATGAACCATTAAAAATCAGCTGCAAGAGAGAAATAATTAAGAGACCGAGAGATGATCGGGGTAGGGAAAGTACGTGGTGTGATTAGTAATTAGGCAGCCAAACATTGACTAATTTTGGTTTACTAAAATTTGAATGAGATTAGTAAATTGGACACGTATCATTAATATAAGTTATAAAACAATAGATGAAACATGAAAATAGAATAGAAAATTATTTGGACACTCGTCCAAAAATTATTTGCACACTCTTAATATGGAAATACCCCACAAAAATAATACCCTTCAACATCATTTTATTTTCAAAATTGCCACTCATTTTTTATATACATTTTACTTTACACCTCATTAAATCACCTAAAATACCCCTCTTTTATATTCAGTAACGGACCTACTCAGTGCCCAGAGGGGCCCGTGGGCCCCCCACTAATTTTGTACATTTGTTAGGGGTATTTTGGTAATTTCACACATACTAAAATTAATACTATGTTATATAATTATTTGCACACTCTTGATATAAAAATAATTCACAAAATTAATATATATTCGAACATTATTTTATTTTAAAATCGTCACTCATTGAGTCTACATTTTACCCTACATTTCAATAAATCTATTTTACATCCTACTAAATCCTCCTCACACCTTATCAAATCACTCAAAATAATATGTTTTTTTATTGGACTCTACACCACTAAATTCAATTTTTTTTTTAAAGTGAATCGATTAAAATGTGCAAGTTATACGGAACGGATGAAGTATTAACTTCTACCAAAACATAGCAAAAGTCAACTTATTCGATCAATTTAATTTAATGAAATGGGACGTATTGACAATTTTATAATGTGAAATTTTGATGAAAATAATGAGTACGTATTATTTTATCTTTATAATAATGTTAATCGGGCCCCTCTACCGAAATTTTCTGGATCCGTCACTGTTTATATTACATCACCAACCTATAAATTCTCTTTTCTTAAAAATTGTGCCGGTCAAACTATGCAAATAAATCCGGAACGGAGGGAGTATAATTTTTTTTTTACATGAGATTAAAAAAAAAAAAAAAATCAATTTAGGGGTACCGAGTGTTCAAAGTGTAGCATGCCTCCGCCGCTGTTAATTAAATAGCAATGCATCCAAGTGTAGTCATGGGGGGCATGATAGAAAAATAGTTTGTCTTTTATTCATGCATTAACCAATGAGCAGCCAACACATACCTTGTTATTATCGAAAATGGCATACTTGACTAATTGTGAGTTATTTTACAATTGCACATGAATTTTATGCAGAAAAAAAACTTGAGGCCCCTATATATAGATGATTAAAAATCAGCTGCATGCAAGTGAGAAATAATTAAGAGAGAGATGAGCGGAGTAGGGAAAGTGGTGTGTGTGACCGGAGCGTCAGGGTTTGTGGCGTCGTGCCTCGTAAAGCTTTTGCTTCAACGCGGTTATACTGTTAGAGCTACTGTTCGCAACCTCGGTCAGTACATTCTCTATAGCTACTGTCTTTTACTTATCCGGCCCATAATTTGTCTCATGACAGGTGACCCGAAGAAAGTTGCGCATCTAAAGGCATTTGATGGGGCAGAGGAAAGATTGGAGTTGTTTGAAGCGGATTTAGTTAAAGAAGGATGTTTTGATTCGGTGATTCATGGTTGCGATGGTGTCTTCCACACCGCCTCACCTGTTGTTCTTGCTCCTGCTGACCCACAGGTACATAATTCTTAATAACTCTTTAAATCAACTTTGTCACATAATTATGACCACAAATGGTATCATTTTCTTTTTATATATAAGAGAATATTTTAGGTATGGTTTGTTACTTGTGTGCATATATATTTTAGGCAGAGGTGATAGAACCAGCCGTAAAAGGAACGTTGAACGTCCTCACATCCTGCACCAAAGCACCCAGTGTTAGACGTGTGGTTTTGACATCCTCTATGGCTACAGTTGGGTACAATAGAAACAGCAAAGGCCCGGATGTTGTAGTGGACGAGATATGGTATTCGGACAAGGTTTATTGGCAAGAATCCGAGGTTTGTTCCTGCACCTTTAGTAAATCGTGGACTAGGGTTTTAATCTCTTCATAAAAGTGTACGTATTTTGTACTCTTAATCTTTTGTTAGATCATTACAAGAAAATTGAATTTTAATGACGGTTATATATCTCATTATAATTTTTCTAGTTAAAAGTTTCTAATGACAGAAAATTGAGTTTTAATTAATGACAGCTTGTAGTGTATTTTAGTCTAAATTCTTTGGTGAAATTTAATACTTTCCGGTATCATAAACTAATTAATAGTGTTTGTCGATCCAGTTATGGTATCCCCTTTCGAAAATCATGGCCGAGGAAGCTGCTTGGAAGTTTGCGGAAGAAAATGGGATAGATTTGGTTGTAATGAATCCTGGCCTTGTGCTTGGCCCTCTCTTACAGCCAACTCTCAATTCCACTGCTCAATTTTTCATGGACATAATAAAAGGTATATACCAATATCACATCATGAATTATATATAAATGTCTATATCAATTTCTTCTTTGATAATCACAAGGACAGACAGCTGTTACATATGGTTTTTCTAAAAGAATTTCATATTAACTGAAAATCCAAACTTATAAAGAGGAGCAAAATTAATTAATTCATATTAAACCTAATACTCTCCTTTATTTGTGGACAGAATTATCAACTCTATATTCTCAGAGAAGGCTTATCGTATGTACAATTTAAAATGAGAATAACTGTATTAGCAGGATTTGAACACATGACGTTAAAGATGACTGAACTTGTAGAGAGGAGTAAAATTAATTCATTTATATCAATCTCGTGTTTTATTATACATAGGAAAGGCAATATCATATTCGACAAAAGAAGTTTCTCCAACCTACGAAATCGTGGATATTAGAGATGTTGCTTATGCACATATATTGGGTTTTGAGAATCCATCAGCCAGAGGGAGATATTGTTTGGTTGGAACAACACTCACTCTCTCTGAAATTCAACATAAGCTGCATAAGCTTTATCCTTCTATCAATCTTCCCACTACGTAAGTCCATCTATTTATCTATCAATGTTTATTCACCTTAATTTCCTCACAATATCTTTTCAAAATGTTTAGCATTAATTTAAAACTGTTTTTCTTATATATATGTTTTAAATGCAGTGCCACACAGTATGAAACGTACAAGGTATCCAGCAAGAAAATAGAAAGTTTGGGCGTCAATTTCATGCCTTTGGAGACTAGCCTAAAGGATATGGTTGAAAACTTGAAGGAAAATAACTTCCTCACTTTATAAGAGAGAGAGATTTGTGAGAAGATGCAATGTACTATGTAACAATAGCTAATATTTGGGGCCAATTATTGGTCATTTTCATTTTTCAATGAAAAATAATAAACATTAACTATATATATTGATACACGTGTTATGCAACACTAAATAAACAGCCGTATACTTGCGTCTATTGTAGCGCGATAAGCACGAGGTCGATCCCACGAGAAGGTTAAAGCATAAAAGGGTAGTTTGCTAGTTGAATTCTAAATAGACGTGATCGAATAAATTGAGTGTTGAATTACCCCTAAGATTGCCTAACTATGTGTCACAAATAGACAACGAAAGAGTAAATATAAAATCGATCAACTAATCATGCAAAGTAAGAAAACAGAAGTAAAACGATTGTAACTCAAAGAGAAAAGGTGGGTTCCAAGGCAATTGTAGTTCTTAGATGTCCGTTTATGAGAGTTATCTCGTTTAATTGGCCATTAAGGTTATCTCAAATAGGGTGATCACACAAGAAGAACTAGTCGATCTCTCGATACAAACTAATTCAAAGACGCAATGTAATATAAGCTCGTATGTCTACATCACAAACATTACACCATCTAAAGTAGCTCCTAAGATCATTCGATTCCCTCTCCGATAATTAATCCTCTCTCGAGATCATAATAATACCGGGTTGCACATTCGCATACGATTAAATGGAATAAATCTCTCGATACTATCCCAATTAACAATGAATCAAGCAAATCATTATGGCCACTAACAACATGCTTTGCAATGGATAATTGAATATGCAAATAAGAAATAAACACCAATTAAAGCAAGAAATTACTCATAAACATCAATCCAAGTCTTACAATGCCTTAGAACCACAAAGTGTTTAACTAACTACTAACATAATCAAATTACAAAATCCAAATGAAATAACTAAATAAAAAGAAAAAGAAAGAGAAAGCTTAGTCTAGAATGTGGTGGGGAATGGAATTCCCAAGCTAATGTCTCTTGTCTTGCATGATTTGGTGGAGAGATGAAGAAGATATGGCCAAAACCTCCAAATGTGTGTTAGTGTGTGAAGGAATTCTTGAGAGAGGGGTAAGATGGTGTGAAGTTTAAGAAGTGGGGTATTTATAGTGTTGGGGTAGGGTTTAAGTATGATATTTGCAAGTGAGTCCCTCAAAAATGGAGAAAACATGATGTTGGCACCGAGAATGAAGTGACCCGGCCGAGTGGGGAAGTGGCTCGGCCGGGCGGAAGTGATGGCTAAGCAAATTAAAAACAGAGCATAAGTGGCCCGGCCGGACGGAAGTTTCGAAATTGGGCGAAAATTCTGCATTTGGCCGCCCGGCCGGGCGGGAAATGTGGCCCGGCCGGGCCAAACTTTCGTATTGCTTTTCGGCCTCCAACTTCGTCCCTTCGTATCTTGAGCTTCCGACCTCCGATTGACTCGATTCCTTTTGCCATTCCACTCCATTTTTCGAGACGAATCCAACCGTGCACTCCTCTTCTTGATCCAGTAAAGTATGGTTGGTGTTTTGCTCCAAATTCCATCGTATTTCCTATAAAATCAACAAAACACAACCTTTCTCTCATTTTGGCTAAAACAATCATATTCCATGCATAATTCAATGAAATCCACATCAAAATATACTTCACATGTGCCCCTAAAATGCGTAAATTCCACCCGAATCAAACTCCCCCAAACTTAAAATGTTGTTTGTCCTCAAACAACTAAGCACTTAAAGCAATGAGGGTGGAATGATCACAATGGAATATTCAATGCAAATCACACATGCAAAGTAAGATGTAATGATATCTCTTTCTCAAAGTGCATTTCTCAATGAAAGTCATAGGCTCACTCTTGCAATCCACATTCATAGATCAAAGAATGCACAAGTACACACACATTGTGAAGGGAGACATAATCCAAATGCTCAAGTCCTCTACTCACATGATGGAGTGTTTCTCTCAAACACACAAACAAATTAAGGATATTAATGCACTCATCAACCAAGTCATGCTATGCAATCACCATATGCTTGTCCAACTTCTACTTTCTACACACAATCAAATGCTCAACAATGTGATCAATAGGACTTAATCAAGGATGTAACATTGGCTCTTTTTGTATTCAATAAGTCTGGCGTTATTGCATACTTTCTCGTATATGTTAACAATCTAATCCTTACAGGAAATAACACATCTTTCCTCTCTAGAGTGACCTCAGATCTTAGCACAAAAATTTCGGTCAAAGACTTAGGATCACTTTCCTATTTTTTAGGCATAGAGGTCCTTCGCTCTACCAAATCCTGCTTCCTCTCTTAACGTAAGTATATCATTGATCTTCTCACTCGATATAACATGCTCTCCTCCAAACTTGTCCAAACACCTCTCTCCACCCCTGCTCGTTTATCTCTATCTGATGGAACCCCTCCCACTGATATCACTCAATATCGTCAAGTTCTTGGAAGTCTCAAGTACCTCCAACTCACTAGACCTGATATTGCTTTTGCCGTCCACAAACTGTCTCAATCTATGCATTCTCCAACTGTCACTCATTTGGGTACTGTCAAAAGGCTTCTTCGATATCTCAATGGAACTAGAGATGTTGGAATTACTCTCCATCCCAACTCATCTGACTCACTTCACTGTTTCACGGATGCTGATGATCGTACGTCGACAAGTACCTACATTGTCTTTCTTGACCCGAATCCCATCTCCTGGTCTTCCAAGAAACAGAAGTCTGTTGCTCGCTCCTCCACTGAAGCAGAATATAGAGCCATTGCATCAGCAACCTCTGAGGTACAATGGTTAAAATCTATTTTTCAAGAACTACGGTTTTCCATCAAAACTCTCCTTGCCATGTACTGCGACAATATTGGTGCAACGTATCTTTGCTCCAATCCTGTTTTCCACTCTCGAATGAAACATATTGCCATCGACTATCACTTTGTTCGAGATTTGATCAAAACAACTCAAATACGCGTTTCCCACGTGTCTTCGATCTGAAGACCAACTAGTTGATGCTCTCACAAAGCCTCTTCCTCGTTCTCGTCTTCAAATGCTTATGGTCAAGATTGGTCTCTCCTACGGTGCTCCATCTTGAGGGGCGTATTGGGAATATAATATATTTAAGATATATTATATGTTGTAATTATTCCTTTTCTCAATTAGATTTAAATCTTATCTAGTTTGTTAAGATATAGATTAGATATCCTTTTGTATCTATATATACTTCCTTGTACTTCTTTACCATTATTGAATAGAAATATAATTTCATAAATCATTGTTATTCTACAAATAATACTATCCACACAATTTTAACTTTACCCTCCAATACTTATTTATTCAATTTATCATTCACATTATTCATAAACAAATACTTTATTTGTAAATGAAGCTCCATATCCAATCGTACCTCCAATCAATGTACTTTATATACAAGTTAATCAATATTCATTAAAAAAAACCAGCGGAACAAAAGGCTAGCCCATTTAGGCGGCTTCCAAGCGGACTATTTTTATTGGCCCTACCATCTTTAAGTATTGTGGGCCGGCCAACAAACTAAGCAACAGATTTAATAAATATATATGTGTGTACACAACAGTACTATAAACATAGATAAGGTGGACCTTCCAAATCTAGCGAGAGAGAAAACAGAGTGAGTGGGAGAGGATGAGCGGAGCAGGGAAAGTGGTGTGCGTGACAGGAGCATCGGGTTACGTAGCGTCGTACCTGGTGAAGCTTCTGCTCGACCGTGGTTATACCGTTAAAGCTACTGTTCTAGACCTTAGTCAGTACTCGTTTTTCTCTCGTCTTATTTTGCCATGATTGATCGCTTGTAACTTTCTGTAACCCGACTCTGTGAAACAGGTGATCCGACGATGGTTGTCCATCTAAAGGCACTTGAAGGAGCAGACCAAAGATTGCACTTGTTCCAAGCTGAATTGGTACAACATGGATCGTTTGATTCGGCGGTTGATGGTTGCGAAGGTGTCTTCCATACAGCTTCACCTAATTTGTTTACTTCTGCTGATCCACAGGTACTTACTTTGTTTTTTACTTTTAGTCCCATGAGAATTTTCTGGCTCCAAATCTTGTTGACTTTGTCAATTCCACCATTTTCATTGCAAATCTCCGTATTTTTTTTTGTAGTGTCTGATTAAACCAAAAACAGTCACCTATGTTAAAAAAATGGATGAAAACGGTTAGGAGATATTTAATTTGTTGGATTAGGAGGGATGAATCTCATTTATCCCGCGTTTGGTTCACGTGACGTCATTGTCCCATAATGGATTGCCGAAACCTCGTAAAGAAACTCTACTTGTCTAAAATATGAAAGATAATTGGTGGGGTCAGTATAGTTGTCTCAAGGGATAATTAGTTATTTATTCTGTTCATTAAAGCAATAGAGCCCTCGGAGAATTATGTGTTATTTTTTAAAAAACTTCCGAATATATTTGGTGGATATTTGTTTGACAAATATACCTAAACAAAAAAAGGTTTACTTGAGACTACTTTTAAAATAATCACATGAATTTTCTCTCTCTTACCCACTGTAGAATTCTCTACTCTCACATACACACGTGAATCTCTTTGTTGACTTATCTTTCTTTCTATTTCCCACACACGTGAATCACTCTTTAATATCACTCCCACACGCATGAACATCTCTCTTTCATACTTGTCCTTTCTTTCTCTCTTTCTAATACACATATGATTTCCTTTTTAAATTGTATAAAATTTTGAAAAAAAATTAAAAATATTTGTAAAAGTTTTCTAAAATAATTTGCCATATAATGGATTTAATATATTTCTACAAATTCATAGAAAATCCAAACTAACAATTTCAAAACCGTGGATGTTAAATTTCAAAAATAGGTTTTGTAACTTAGGTAAATTCCATTTTAAATCCTTTAAGTTTTAACTTTTTCAAAATACATCCTTTAAGTTTTCACTATTTCAAAATACGTTTTTTAACTTAGGATGCAAATTGGACACTTTTAGAAAGCATTTTAAAAAAGTGAAAACGTAAAGAATTTAAAATGAAATTTATCTAAGTTACAGGACGTAAATTGAAAAAGTGAAAACTTAAAGGATTTAAAATGGAATCATCCTAAGTTACAGCCTTACAGGATGCCTTCAGTGAGTACGTATACTTAATTTTCCTTGCAAAATGTGGATGAGATTAAAATCTGGTGATAATGTGTATATAACATGTGTTGTTATTTGTTTGCATATATATTTTAGGCAGAATTGATAGAACCAGCAGTGAAGGGGACACTGAATGTACTCAAATCTTGCAGTAAAGTCCCAACTGTTAGACGCGTCGTGTTGACATCCTCCATTGCTGCAGTTATCTGTAATAGGAACCCCAGAGACCCTCATGTTGTAGTGGACGAAACCTGGTTTTCCGACAAGGATTTCTGTGAAGAAGAAAAGGTTAGTACTTATACAGTGAAATTTTTGTTCTTTATGGAATTAAAAAGTTTATTTTGATCTGATAACTTGTCTCCAGCTATGGTATCAACTTTCCAAAACCATGGCAGAGGAAGCTGCTTGGAAATTTGCAGAAGAAAATCGTATAGATTTGGTCGTAATGAACCCTGGCTTCGTGATTGGCCCTCTCCTACAGCCAACTCTCAATGTGTCTACTGAAATTTTTTTGGACATCATAAAAGGTATCAGATGAAATATTTATCTAATTTCCTTATTTGACAATCACATGGAGACACCTTGTTTTTGTCATATTTCAGTGTTGTGTTTTATTTTTATAGGAAAGGAGATGCCGTATTCTGGAAAAGTAATATTTCCGACCTACGAATTTGTGGATATTAGAGATGTTGGATATGCACATATATTGGGGTTTGAGAAATCATCAGCAAGTGGGAGACATATTTTGGTTGGAACAACTATAAGTCATTTTGAAACTCAACATCTTCTGCATAAGCTCTATCCTTCCATCGGCTCCCCTATGTATGTTTATTTATTAATTTGTGTTTTCAGTTATGCACTACCAATATGTTGTTTTCAATCTCGATAAATATCTTATATTTTGCCAGGTTTCAACTTACAAAGTGAAAGTTCTCAATCCGATTACATAAATTACATAAGTTTTAGCGATCATCTATCATTTCAAAATCCTTTTGTACTTTCTTTGACCATATATAATGAAATTTCTCATGACCTCTGCTATTTTCACTTAAAAATCGCGAAAATATCAATTTTAGTCCAGTAACTTTGAACTTTCTCAATTTAGTTCTGTAACTTTGCATTAAAATTCATACCATCAGGACTAAAATTGAGAAAATGCAAAGTTACAGAACTAAAGTTGGACTCGACCTAAGTTAGAAGACTAAATTTAGACTCCCGTCAAAAAAAAAAAAAGACTAAATTTAGACTTGGCCTAAGTTACAGAATGAAAGTTGATATTTTTTCCTTAAAAATCAATGTGTTCATTTTATGTTTCTTTCTTTATCTGAGTTTTATAGTCTTCATTACTTATGATTTTGTAACATGATGCATCACAAATTAATAAATGTAAATTATGCCCTGCATCTGGTTTTAAAATTGTTCTTTTTAAAATGCAGAGACACTGATTGTCCAACCTATAAGGTATCTACTAAGAAAGCAGAAAGTTTGGGCATGAATTTCATGCCTTTGGAGAAAAGCCTCAAGGATGTAATTGAAAACCTCAAGGAAAAGAGCTTCCTCTGTTTATGAAAACAGAGTGGATATTTATGCGTGAAGAATGTAATACAATACTATGCTGGAGACAATTTGCTTAAGTATGAAATAAGTAATATTGGATGAAATGAACATTATGAATAATATGCTCTTGCTATTCCGTAATATTTTTCTTGAATTACATAAGGTTTATAAAATATCCCCAAAAATAACATCCTAATAGTTAATAGTATCATAAAAATGTAAGAATATGTATATTTTTTAAAATAGGGGGGCCCCGCCTAGGCCCCTTTAAGGTCGGCACCATGCGGCTAATTTTTTCTTGGACCAACCCACCTTGACGGACTGGCCCTACAAACTAAGCTCGTTTTGACAGATTTAATTTTATTTTCAATATTATACAACAATCAACTCATCAACCCTTAGAGATAGAAGTCAATTTAGTCTCATAACTTTTCTACCTTTTTAAATGTTTCCAAAAAAGATAAATGTATCAATTCAGTATCAATTTTTTCACAATTTGTCCTATTTTGGTCCAAAAAAGTTCTGTTTGCAGATCGAGTTGTGCCTGTATCACTGTTATTTTGCTATATTTTAACTTCTGTTTGTGGAATGATGTACTAATTATTCAGCACCTCTTATGCTAAAAAAAAAAAAAACACGTTGCACTCGATTTGTTAAATACTGCACGGGATAGAAGTCAATTTAGTCTCATAACTTTCAACCCTCTCTGAAATGGTCTCAAAAAATTTAAATGTACCAATTTAGTTCCCCCACCCTTTTTTTTTTTTTTGCAATTTGTTCTGTTTTGGTCCAAAAAAGTTAAATGTACTTACTTAGTCCCAATTTTTTTGCAATTACATTTAACTTTTTGGGGATCAAAATATAACAAATTGTGTAAAATGAGACTAAATTGATTCATTTAACTTTTTTGGAATCAAAACAGAACAAATTGTAAAATAAAATATAACTAAATTGGTACATTTAACTTTTTTGGGACCATTATTTAAATAAGGGTAGAAAGTTATGGGATTCAATACTGCATTGATGGATTTTTTTAAGGTGAATAATTATTTTTGAATGCCCTAACAACAAACCGATTAAAAAAAATAGAGCAACCGTTATAATTTCTGTCCAAAATATTTGAATTTTCCATAAAAAAGAAAGACCGACAATTGCATAAAAAGAACCAAAATAGATGACGGTATGTGAGATTATCTTTTATATAGGTTTCTTTCTTTAAATTATATTTGATTGTATCAGTTCAATATATTATATTATCCGTGAAAAGAAACGAAGTTAATTTGAAATTCTTTACGTGTTAAATTGATTGGTGTACAAGAATTTGACAAAATTGCACTAGAGACAATTGGGGATAAGTGGGATATTTGTGGGCACAAAATCCATTATTAATATAACCTTTATCTACCTTAAAGTGGCGTTTTGCTTGAATTGGATCCTTCTGTATGACTGATGCATAATAGAAATTAAGCACGACATAGACGTAATGATAGATCAATTTATATAATACTCCCCCATTCATCAATCTGTAATTGACATATTTGTTTTTTTCATAGATTTTAAAAAGTATAACATTAAATTATATTGAATTGAATTGAAGAAAAGTAATAATAAGGATAAAGTTAGAGAGGGTCGGATAGTAAAGAGAAAAGGTACGTATAGAAATAGTGAGATGCTGACTTATTTTAAAAAATATATGTGAATTATGTTGGAAGGACAAAAATAGCAGGGTCAATTACATAGTAATTATATATATATATTGTGTGTCCACTCCTCCATTCTATGAAAAAAAAATTCGTGACGGAGGAGTACAAGATAAAAAATGAATTTATAATATCAAAAAAAATAGAATATTATTATGGACTAGAATTTCTATATTGAATAGCCAATTTTTATCCATCTAATTAGTTGTGGCGGTTCTGTATGACTGCTTGATCGGCCGCTCCACTTAACTCATTCTTTTGTACGTGTTCTTGGTAGATAAGTACTACCGATCAATATCTTAATTCAATTTTATATTTTGCTCTTTCGCCTATAAAAACAAATTGGGAAAATTATTTTTCCAGGACCGCAATTTAGGAGGGTTTGCAAAAAGAGGATCGTAACTTTACTAGCTTGATAAAAAGAGGACCGCAACTTTGGTCTATTCAAAAAATCTCTTATTTCGATTACTAGGACCTTAAGTTTATTAAAGACCTATTAGTACCTCTGTACTTATATGTTTTTTTGCCGTTCAAAAAAATTTAAAGAGCTATATACACTCAAAAGCAAAACTTGCATGAAAAATACACACCCTGTCCAAATACAAAGAAAATGGACGGAATTCAAATCCAATCTTTAATATTCTCAATATTTGCCTCTCTTTTCTTATTATGGTCCTTCACAAAATGGACCTTCAATGGAAAAAAGAGTCTACCTCCATCACCACCAAAGCTTCCAATACTCGGAAACCTCCATCAACTCGGCCCGTTGCTGCACCAGTCTCTCCAATCCTTTGCCCGAAAACACGGGCCACTCATGCTTCTTCACTTCGGCAGTGTTCCTGTATTGATCGTCTCCTCCGCGGACGCAGCACGTGAAATTATGAAAACTCATGACCTCACTTTTGCAAGCAGACCTGCACACAAGGTTGCCAATAAGATCCTCTACGGTGCTAAAGACCTCGCCTTTGCACCGTATGGCGAGTACTGGAGGCAGATGAAGAGCGTGTTCGTTCTCCATCTGCTGAGTAGCAAAAGGGTTCAATCTTTCCGCTCAATTCGGGAAGAAGAGATAGCCGTTTTTATGAAAAAGATTAGTGACTCTGCTGCAGGTGTTGTGAATTTGAGCAAGATGATTTCTGAGTTTACAAATGACGGAATATGCCGATCAGCTTTTGGCATGAAGTGCAGTGATTCGGAAGGTGGGAAGAAATTTCTGCAATTGTTGCCGGAACTTGCTCAAGTGTTCGGAGAAGTTGGGATCGGAAATTACATTCCGTGGCTTGGTTTTATCGATTTTGTAACTGGTTTTGATCAGAGAGTGAACAGAGTTGCCAAAGAAATAGATGGTTTCCTGGAAAGTGTGATTGAAGAACGTCTACAACCTTTTCAGGATAAAAATGGGGAGAATGAGAATTTTCTTGATATTATGCTTGAAATTTACATGGATAAAGATGCTGATGTTTCCCTTGACAGAAAGAGTATCAAAGCAATACTTTTGGTTAGTTCTTACCATTAATTTTATCTCATGGAAATGTAAATGTTTGAGTTTTTTTTTTTTTGAAGTCTCGTATCTGGTTCAAGTACCAACTAATTAATCTGGGGGACCAATCCCACCGTCCACTTGCGGGATCCGTTTAATGCTAGAGTTTTGCGCTATGTACATTACAAGAAAACTGGTTTTTAGTAACAAAATCCTCTCATTATTGCTTCTCTAGCTAAAAGTATATAGTGATAGGAAATTGAGAATTAATGACAGGACCTATCACTAAAAGTCAATTCCTGTCATTAAAGGTTTTTAGTTAGAGATGCTATAATGACAGAATTTCTATCACTAAAAGTAAATTTTCTTGTAGTGGTATGGACTGACTCTCTGTAGAAATTGTTTCCACCATTTGAGACCTAGGTCTAATCTTTTTTCTTTTACAGGATGTGCTTGCAGCAGGGACTGATACGTCGTCCGTCACCCTGGAATGGGCGATGGCAGAACTTTTACGACACCCTGCAGCGATGGAAAAACTGCAAAAGGAAGTAAGAGGAATAGTTAAGGAGAAACAGGACATAACAGAAGAGGTTTTGAAAGAAATACCTTATTTGAAAGCCGTGATCAAAGAAACTCTTCGTCTTCACCCAGCAGCGCCGTTACTACTGCCTAGAGTAGCGAGAAAAGATGTGAAAGTAAAGGACTACGACGTTTCAGCTGGAACTATGGTGCTGGTTAATGCGTGGACTATAGGGAGAAATCCCGACTCTTGGGACGAACCAGAAAAGTTCAAGCCCGAGAGGTTCTTGAATTCTACGATAGACTTTAAGGGTCTCAATTTTGAGTTTATCCCGTTCGGGGCTGGGAGACGGGCATGTCCTGGGATGGCATTTGCTGTTGCTACTATTGAGCTTGTGTTGGCAAACCTTGTGCAGAAATATAACTGGGAATTGCCTGATGGAGCAAATGGAATTGATTTGGACATGAGTGAAAGCCCTGGGATGACAGTCCATAGAAGTCTTCCACTTCTTGCAGTTGCTTCTTAAAGCTGATGATTTGGCACCATCAAAGAATAAATTTATGGTTTTGGTTTGATATATTTGTATCTGCCAAAGGTTGTTTAGATCATTTCATGGTCACTTTCCAATTTATGTAAAATTAATCTTCTAAATTATAATAATGGTTCACATGCCTCTAGTGCATTCTTGGAGTACCATTTAGCATATCTTCATATTTTTTGAGATATTACGTGTCATTATTTCCAATATCACTAAACAATGATTTTGTATATGCTAACAAATACTACTTTCCTATCACAATTGTTTGCATACTTGCATTATTAGTTTGTTTCACAATTATTTGTTTACCCAATCGAAAAAATGAAACTATTTTATAAACTTCGCCATCACAATATTCACATAATTATACAAAATGTTACTCGATCCCTTCATCACGTCATGACTTGCAAGCATACATTGACCTACCCCACCTACCATTGTGGCGCTCTTCCTCCCCGACGTCGGACGCCACCGTTTCAGATGGATGCACTACCCCGATTGATGCACACCCCCAAAATTTGACAAGAATAAATGCATCCTTCACTAAATTGTCATAAATACCCTTTTATCTATAAAATACATAAATACATATACGATGGGGGTGCATCTAGTATGATGTATTTTAATGAAGAATATTTTTTATTTTTTGAGCTATTTTTTTTATTAATAAACTGATTGGGGGAGTGCATCTCTCCGAAATGGAGGTGTAGATAGTCAAACCCTTTTCAGCGGTAACTGACGAATTATTTGGGCCCAAAACTTGGAAACAAGACCCGATTTCAAACAGTCGAATCTTGAGTACACAATCACGCGCGTGCATGCAAGCGAGCTTATCTGTGGGTATGTTTTTTTTTTAGATTCACACATAGATTTTGGATTTTACATTAATATTTGATTCATATAAATTAGAGATTTAAATTAATTTTAAATCTCGAATTAAAATAGATGTAGATCTTAAAACCTAAAATCTGATTTTTAAATATTAAAGTAAACATTGCCTTAAATTAAGTTTGAATTGTGATGTCACATAATGAACGTACTCTCTTTAGCCACGTGATAAGATTAATATACATGTGGTTTACAAATAGTATTGCAGCCAATGTTGGGCATGATAGAAAATATGGACCCAAAACAGCATTGATTAATGAGGAGCTACCACTGTTTAATTTTGTCTAAAACCACCTATATATATATCCTTAAGCTTTTATCTTTTGTTTTTGTTAATTTTCCAATTACGTACCACAGAAGAGAGAATGAGCGGTGCAGGGAAAGTAGTGTGCGTGACCGGAGCTTCAGGTTATGTAGCCTCCTACCTCGTCAAGCTTTTGCTTCAACGTGGTTATACCGTTAAAGCTACTGTTCGAAACCTCAGTAAGTTTCTCTCATTTTTCACTTGTTTCAATTTTGGTGTTCAACTTTTTATTCCATTATATGGATGGTTATATTAAAAAATTACCAACGTTCTATATAATAATAATAAGGGCATACGTGCCAGTAGGGTGAAACATGCACCAAATAGATTCATTTTTGACTTCATCCCTTGTCGTTGTAACTTCACGTAACTCTAGTACTCCGTTAATATGAACTCCGATCCTTTGTTTATGATAAAAAAAAATTCAGGAGACCCGACTAAAGTTGCGCATCTGAAGGCATTTGAAGGAGCAGAGGAAAGATTGGAGTTGTTTGAAGCGGATTTAGTTAAAGAAGGATGTTTTGATTCCGTGATTCATGGTTGCGATGGTGTCTTCCACACCGCCTCACCTGTTGTGTTTTTTTTTTAGAGGAAAAAAGATAATTTTATTAAACTTTGGGCACCAGCAGTATCCAAAATTAATAGTCAATTACATGTGTCAGAATCCAGGTCTAATGAAGAGTTAATACATAAATCATAAATCCAGATCACCAGCCTCTTCAGAAAATTATTTGCACACCGTTCTCGGGTCGGCGCACCAGTCCTGGAACGTGGCCGCTACCGGGCAGTCCTTTTGAAGGCTGAAAATGCTCCAAGCCTTAGCTCTGATTTCGTCGAATGTTTTTTCTGGTTTCGGTTCCTCGTTCGAAAAAAATTTCCGATTCCTAGCATCCCAAATGTGCCATACAGTCAGGCACCAAATACATTCCAGCATGTATTTCTTTCTCTTAATTCCCAAAATGCCTCCGAATTGATGGAAGCGCGCAGCTGGACTCGATGTAGGGGGAGAGCTATTGCTGAACCATATGCTATGAAGTCGCCATATCTTGGCAGCCCAATTACAGTCGAAGAATAGGTGCTGTATATTCTCTTCAGCAGCACCACAGAGGGCGCACTTCATGTCGTCTCCGTCTCTCAGTATGTTCCTCTTTTGTAGTTCAGTGCGAGTGGCCAATCTTCCTCTTAACACCTTCCAAGCTAACCCTGAGTATTTTGTTGGTGTTGATTTATTCCATATGATCCGCAGAGCCTCCAAAACACTATCTTGAAGAATTTGGGTCTGCGCTGCAATTCCTTGACTATTGTACGCCGATTTAGGAGTGTATGTGCCGTCCTTAGTCATCTTCCATCTCCAACCGTCCGAGGATGATGCCTGCAAATTAATAGATTCTAGCCAGCTAAACATCATCTGGACTTGGGAATCTTCCCAGGAAAATAAAGCCCTCCTCCATGATATATTCCATCTCCATAATCCATTAACCTGCTCACCAGCTTCAGATATCTTTGCCTCAGGATGAGTGCAGATCGAGAACAATCTGGGGAAGCGGACTTTCAGGGCTGGTTCGTCCGTCCACCTATCGTGCCAGAAGGAAGATAGGCTGCCATCCCCCAACGTCCGCAACACATTTTCGCTAAACCACTGATAAGAAGAAGATTCAGAAATGAAAAAATCATAAATCATTTTCCACCAGTTAGAGGCTTGATTTCTGTTCGCCAAGACTGAATTCGGCCCACTCGCTTGGATATCATATTTTGAGTCAAGAATTTTAACCCATAGCGAGTTAGGTTCGTTTCGTATCCTCCATGCCCACCTGCCAAGTAAAGATAGGTTAAATAAATTCAGATTTTTAACACCAAGACCCCCAACAGATTTCGATCTACAAACATCGTTCCATGAAACCCATGGAATTTTTGTAGAATTAACACCACCCCCCCACAAGAAATTTCGTTGTAATTTAATAATCTCACTCAGGGCTTTTTTGGGGATATGATAGAGGGACAGATAATAAGTGGGCAACGAGTTGAGAACCGCATTGAGAAGCGTTATCCTACCGCCAAAAGATATTTGTCGGTCTTCCCAGGATTTAATTCTGTTTTTCACCTTACGAATTACTTCTCCCCATGCTTCCGCCTTTTGATGGTTAATGCCAACCTGGATTCCGAGGAAGTTGAAGGGTAGAGAGCCCACTTGACAGCCTAGGAAATCTGCTGCTTCCTTTTGTATATCTGCTGCCACATTTATGCCAACAAGACAACATTTTGAGAAATTAATGTGCAGGCCTGACAGCCTCTCGAAATTGGCTAACATGTTCTTTAGTGCCCCTATGTTTTTGGTGGTTGCCTCACCTACCAGAATAGTATCGTCGGCGTATTGAAGATGTGAAACTGGGATGTTTTTTCGACCAACTACAGCAGCATCATACAACCCAGCAGAAATTGCTCTATTGATTAGAACATTTAGACCTTCCGCTGCAATGATGAATAGAAGTGGGGAGAGGGGGTCTCCCTGCCTCAGTCCACGCTCGAGTTTGATCTCGTCGGAAGGGCTGCCATTGACCAGAACAGAGGCAGTGGCTGAAGTTATGCACTCTCTAATCCATTTTCTCCATACTAGTGCAAAGCCCATACTCTCCATCATGTTGCCCAAGTAATTCCAATCAACTGAATCAAATGCCTTGGCAAAATCAATTTTAAATAGCAGTCGTTCCAGTTTTTTCTTTTTAGCTTCATCTATGATTTCGTTGAGCACTAGGACCCCGTCCAAAATTTGTCTCCCATGGATGAAACCAGATTGCGATATCGAAATCACAGAGCCTATGACCTTTGTCAATCTTCTAGCCAATACTTTTGCTATGATCTTATAATAGCAATTTGTCATGGAAATGGGTCTGAAATCTCCTATATAGGTTGCATTTTGCTTCTTCGGAATAAGAGTTATGAACGATGGATTGAAGCCTTTGACGAATCTCCCATTCAAATGAAATTCATCGAATAATTTCTGAAAATCATCCTTTAATGCATCGAATTAATTGTTGATCTTAATAGAGATTCATGTACACTCCCTTCCCAAGATAATTTTAAGGCGGCCATTACTCCAACCGTTGGCATTCAAGAATCTGAATTTCTTGTACCCTCTTTGGCCCATACACCTCATTTCCCTAACCCCACCTCGGCCCATACACCCCATTTACCTAAACCTTATCTGGACCCTCTCAACCCTAATCCTGCACTTGAACCCTTCCCTTCCAGCCCTAAGCCGAGGTATACATTCCCTCCCCCCAACCTGGAACCGCCTCCTTCATCTACCGATGAGAGGCCCCCCCAACTTGAAACCTCTATCCCCTCCGTGGATCCACCAACACACTCCGGTGGAGCCGTCCAAGTTCCCTTCGACCCTCCCCTTATAACCGACAACCTCTCTAAACATACAGCCCCCCCACCTAAAGCTCCACGACCCATCAACTAAATTCGAAATCGAAATCGAAATTTGTATAAAAAATTCAACTAAATTAATAATTTAACCTAAAATTCAATTCATTCAAATATCTATCTTAAACCATAGATTTACCAAAACTAATTTGAGTAGAAAATATAAAATTGTACTCTTTTCAATGGAATTTTTGAATACCTCGGCTGAGTGAGCTCATAAACTGGCGAATCAATTCATTTGAAAGATCAAGTCGGGTCTAGTTTATTTCCGAGAATTAATCAACATACCCGAAAAGGAGGATAGTTTAAGATACCCATTCGGTAAGGCTTTAGTGGAATTCTTAGTGGAAAGGAAAATGATTAAACTCATTTACAAGGAGAAAGAGTTGCTCCTTGACTTTTACTTTTCTAGCTCACCTTCTAAGATTGAGAATATTGGGATAGTCTAGAGTCATACCGGACTATAAGACATCCTTACGGGAGCCCTTCAACAAGCGTAGATTATATTTATTTCAAAAAGTTTAACGAATTGCGTTTCTTTCTCGTAAGACCGAGAGATACGCCATAAAACCGTTGACGCCAAAAAATTGGGGTTTGGTGATTTGAAAGTACGTCGATTTTGTGTATGGAATGGTCATATCGGGAAAATATAGAATTGTTCATATTTGGAGCTCTTCTTCAATGGAATTTTTGAATAAAAGAAGAAAACAAAAGAATAGTATGTGCCGCCTAAGTACTGAATTCGAAACAGGAATTTGTATAAAAAATTCAACCAAATTAATAATTTAACCTAGAATTCAATTCATTCAAATAAAAAAAGATAAATTATTGTTTATTATGATTATTAATGATATGAGAATTAAAATAAAGATTATATATTATCAATTAATTTTTTTATTAATCAAATTTGTAATTTTATAATTATATATTTAAAATTATTAAATTTAATTTAAAAGTGTGATAGAGCGATAAAAAATGATAATAAGTGCAATGCAAGCCGATGGATTCTGCGACGCCAAATGCAACAGGTAGCAGGTCATCAAATAGAAGTCATTAGATTTAATATCTGATGGCTCAAATTACTGAATTGTTGATAGTTCAGGCGACACCTGGACTGTCCTTAGAAGGCCCCTAGTTAACATTTTTTTTTTTAGTTAAAATTGTGATAATTTTAAATTTTCACTAAAACCTTGTCATTTGAAATCTATGTATTTTAAAATTATTTAATTTAAAATGTGTTCTCAAATCAAATTCACCCAAATTAAAATTTTGAGAATTCTTGAAATTAAAGGAAAACCACTCGACCAGCACCAAACATACACAATATAAAAAAAAAATACCATCATATATAATAAAAATTCAGAAACCCACTTAGTAAAGTTTCGATGAATTTGAGTTTATGTGAATTTTTTTTAAGTATTATTGCTCGATATGTAAACTAGTATCAATTTTATATGTATATGAAATGTCATTATTTCAAAGATATTAACCATCTCAAAAAAGAGTTCACAAGAATTCAAATTTACACAAATGTTTTATCGTTATTATTAGATAGGATAGGATAAGATTTGAATCTATATCACACCTTGGGTCAGATTAACATACTTGTCTGTGCAATTTATGTTTGTGTTATAAAACTAGTCAATTTGAAATTAGAAAAATATTGTGATGGGAAGAAAAAACAATTTTAAATTTATAGCAACTAGTCAGCACAATGGCATCAGAGAAGAAAGCAAGGACACTATTTTTTTTTTTTTTTAGTTTTAAGAAACAAGAGTGGGCCCTGTTTGGGTTCACATACTCTTGCTCTCCAAGATTACTACGCATTCCGTCCAAATTCATTATTCACATTCTTTTGATGCGAGTTTTAACGAATGAAGTAATTATTAGTAGTTTTAATGAAATTGGTTGATTTGTATATATTGATTCAACCTTAAGGTCAAGGAGTTGGCCTAGTGGTAGTGCTCTCCGCAAGTGGGCAATGAAATTGATCCTTTGAAATTAGTCGGTCCTTCAATCGAATACCCAAAATATCAAAAAA
Organism: Galeopsis tetrahit; assembly: GCA_963675135.1. Classification (NCBI taxonomy): domain Eukaryota; kingdom Viridiplantae; phylum Streptophyta; class Magnoliopsida; order Lamiales; family Lamiaceae; genus Galeopsis; species Galeopsis tetrahit. The sequence goes on from OY776119.1 coordinate 95,201,607, forward strand.
AAAAAATATATATATATATATATATGTATTGATCCAAAAGTAATGACATATTGTATAAAATTCACATGCACTTGTATACACTTAAACGATTGAAAGTATATATCAAAATCAATTAAAATACAGTTGCATGCAAGCACTATGCCATTAATTACATAGTGGCAACTCCATTCTCTATTCCCTTAATTGCATCACCATTTTCTTGAACTCCATTAGCCAATTCTTGATTAGTGCCACTTTCTTTCTCCTTTACCTTCTTCTTCTTCTCCTCTTCTTCTTTAGCGGACTTCTCTTCTTCCTCGGCCTTACGCCTCGCTTCTTCCTTGGCCTCTTGGATGGCCTCCACCAGTCTCTTCAAACGAGGTTCCACGCCCTCACCGCGCGATTTTGGCATCAAATTCTCGGCAACATCAGCCGGGGTCATGTCCGTTTCCCCCAACATCCTCTCAATCGTCGCAAACATGTCGTGCGAATCAATGCTCATATAATTCTTAGCCAAAACCTTAAAGGCCTCGAACCCACAATATGACAATTCGACGTGCTTATCCATCCTACCTCGTCGAATGAGAGCAGGATCAAGCTTCTCCTTGTAATTAGTAGTGAAAACGATGATCCTTTCGCCCCCACACGATGACCAAAGGCCGTCGATGAAGTTTAGAAGCCCCGAAAGAGTCACCTTGCTCGTCGTCTTCTTCTTCTCCCCCATGTCCTTAATTGCATCGTCATCGTCATCGTCCTCGTCCGCCTCCACCCTCTGCCCCGTCAGGTCCAACGAGCAATCGATATCCTCGATCACGATAATCGACTTGCTGGAAGTATCAATGAGCAGCTTCCTCAGCTCAGTGTTGTCCATAACAGAGGTTAATTCCAAATCATACACATCGTAATTCAACAAATTAGCCATGGCGGCAATCATGGTGGATTTCCCAGTTCCAAGGGCCCAAATAGGAGATAACCCCTTTTCCAAGCTTTTCCAATTTTTGCATAATAGTCCTTGGATTCAGAGAAATTAAACAAGTCGTCCATAATTTCCTGCTTCAATACAGGGTCCATCGCCAGAGTGTCGAAACTCGCTGGATGCTCGAAAATCACACTGCTCCAGTAACTGCCGTCGCCTCCGTCACCCTTGTTATTTGTGTAGAGCATCCGGCACCGCTCTGTTATACCTAGTCAAAGAGGTCAATCTTTGACAAGTCTATCCTAATCACCGGTTTATGTGGCGACGACCAGTCAACAAAGTCAAGCGACGACCAGTCAACAAAGTCAAGCGACGACTGGTCAACAAGAAGAAAATGTAAGATAATTATTGTATTTAATATAGTTGAGTGTTCGCCCAAATATGTTGGCGAGCACATTCTAGTAAACTGCTCGCCCAAAGATGTTGGCGAGCAGATATATATCTAAGCCAGAGAAGGCAAGAGTTGAAGCTTTGGGAGATAAGAAGACGTGGCGACCAGGTTCTCCGGCGACCACAACGGCGAGTGACGAGTGGGTTTTTTCCAGTTGCTCGGCATCTCGCCGAGGACGACCACCAGAGGCGGTTTTGCATTAAATGCGCCATCCCATCACCTTTTCGGGCAGAATGAAGGTCCAATTCGGAGGCTCCACGTGTAAAGGACGGGCAGCCCCTAGAAAACAGTATATAATGCCCAAATGGGCTCATTTGTAACACAAGTTGAACATTCCACCAAATCTCCCTACCCAAAGCAATAAACTCTCCCAAGCTTCTAAAGCTTTAGCTTCTCCAAGAAGCTATATCTTGTATTCTTGTGTGTTCTTCATCAAGTTCATCACAAATCATCACTTTAATCCGTATAAACACGTAATAACCCCCGTTTAATTATATATGTTTGTATCGTGCTAAGCACAGTCCACATCCAAAGTCAACCCGTTTATAGTGCATACAACATTTGGCGCTAGAAGGAGGGGACCTTTTACGTGTTCTATCATCAAAGTTTCATCCGATCAACGAGCGATCGGTTAGCAAACTCCCTGTTTCAAGCTTTAATCGGTATATCTACCGTTTAGAGCATCATCTACGATCTTTACTGTTCTTCGTGTTCTTGAACATTTTCAGTTTTTCGTAGCATATTTTGGAGTTTGATCTCCTTGTATTTGTGTTTTCAAGCTTCTTTTGTTGTTGCTTTACTAAGACTAGTAGTTGTAATAGCACGTTCTTCTGCGTAAGAACTTTAATCTTTCGTTTTTTAGATCTTTACTCTGTAATCTAGAAAGACACTCTTTAAACGATGTCTAAACATACTCCACAAGATAGGATCTCGCCATCCGGAGGGAACGAGCACCCTCCGGCTCCGGCTAATCCTTTTGCGAACCTAAACATGGGGGATATTATGAATGACCCCCAACACTTGAAAGACTTTTCAGACTTCCTCCTGGAGAAGAGGAGGCTGAACGAAAAGGAAGAGCTCGAAAAGGCCAAGGATAGGGTTTTCGTCGAGGCCCGCAAAAACAGAGGGAACGAGGATAACCATTCCTATCACTCACATCCCGATCACCCCCAAGATAAGGGCAAGAACAAAGTCGGCGAGCACTCCCACAATAGCCAGACGGGAGACTCACACAGAAATTCGGTGTTCAACCGAATGAAAGACAATGACGGAAGGGCTCCTCGCCGAGTACCTTTCAACGTAGATGGCCGACCACATAAGGCCGACCACCACCATCGCACTGATCGAAGAGAGCAGGGCGACAGGGTCTCAGCTCTAGATCGAGTGGGACCAGGAAAGGGTTCGCGAACTCCGGCCAAGAGTTATCGCAGCCACCATTCCGACAGGCACTCACCCAGGCGATCACATCATGATGATCGCCCAGTCATTTCCCATGGGAGTCGACGTGACGAGAACGTCGTCCCACGAGCTCAAACTGCCGAGGAGGGGCAAATCGCCCAGTTCCTCGAAACTCAAAAATTAATGAAACAAGAGATGGACGCTCTGCGAGCAGAGGTGGTCGCCTCGAAGCAAGGGACCACACTGCCGATCAGTCTGCCCGCACCTCCACTGAGTGTTGCAATCCTCACTGCCCCCATTCAAAGGAAAATCCAAATGCCCTCCATGGCGGCATATGATGGGATGTCCGACCCTAGAGTACACTTGTCCAAGTACTCCAACTACATGGCCTCAATCGGGGCAACGGACGCAACACAATGCAGAAACTTCTCCCTAACATTGGGAGACTGGGCTCATCGATGGTATACAACTTTGAGTCCCGGATCTATAACTTCTTTCCTTGAGCTGGGACACCACTTTCTGACCTACTATGGGTCTATTGCTGCTCGCCCAGCCTCAAAGCAACGTTTGGCGAACGTCCGCCAATCCCTGACTGAATCAGGCAAAGATTTCATCGAGCGCTTCGATAGGCTGGTGATCGATGGGGAGGCCGTGAACGATGAGACGAAGCTGATCTCAGCGGTTTCCGGTCTCAGGATAGGTACCAAGCTGTGGGAATCTATCCATCTTACTTTCCCCAGTTCTTATGCGGACTTCCGCACAAGGGCTGGAAACTTCATTCAGATGGAGGAGATAATGGACGCTGCCAAGGCTAACGAGCAGCCTAACACGTCCAAAAGAGTGTGGCCTAAGAAAAACACTAACACTGGGGAATCTTCCCAGCCCAAGAAGGCGACCACTCAAGCTGGCAGTGCTCGCCCAGCGAACTTCAGGCCATTCGAGGAGGCACCTGAGATCATCCAATTCAGGGAGGCCCTCACCGTGGATCCTAGGGGCATCTACGACGCAATAAGGGGGAAAAATCTGCTCCCCCAAGCAAAGCCCATGCATACGAGCGATGCAAATCTTGATGGTGGCAAATTTTGCAACTACCACAACTCCGTCGGCCACCACACCAATGGGTGCCGAGACTTGGTGAGAAATCTCTTCAAACTTTACAATGAGGGTAAGCTCACCCAATTCATCAAGTCCGGAGGTGGCAACGGCGACAACAGGGGCAAGAAACGTCGCGACGACAGCGGCGGTGACCTGCGCCAACAATTGAACCGTCCCAAGCTAACTCCTCCCATGCCAACACATACTGGTGGCGACATCGATAATGTGGGAGGAGAATGCCATGTGATAGAAGGCCCTTTGGGGGGGACCCAATCCGGGGTCGCTCTGTCTGTTCGCCGGGCTCAGGGCGAACAGCGAGCACTCAACAACGTGCACCAGGTGTGCGTCGCTCCTACTGCCGAGAAGCCTCCTTCTCATCAAATCCGTTTCACGGACGACGACCTGAACGGCGTGGTGCAGCCAAACAATGATGCTTTGGTCATCACGGGAAAGATAATGGGAACCGTCGTCCATCGAATGATGGTCGACACTGGGTCATACACCAACATCCTTTTCAAGCATACTTTGGATGCTCTTGGTGGATATGCAGATTACATCGAGCCTTGCGACGATATAATCGTAGGGTTCGGGGACACGCGCAACCTTCCCATAGGGAAAATCAGACTAACTTTGGACTTGGCATCATCAAAAGAGCCTGAAATGCACCATGCTAGGCAGCTCGACTTCTTGATCATCGACATGCCATCATCCTACAACGCGTTCCTAGGCCGACCTTTCTTCAACGAGTTCAAGGCGGCCGCTTCAACTTATTATTACTGTATTAAGTTTCCAACCCCGGCGGGAGCTATAACCGTTAAGGGCGATCAAACACGGGCGAGGGAGTGTCTCGTCCGTTTTGCAAAACGTCATTCTAAGGAAAGCGCCATGGTTGGAAAGTATATTATGTGTCAAACTCAAACTGAACAAATGAACTACTTGGAGGGTCTTCCTAGCAAGTACAGAAAAATTGAAGTTGGGGAATGCAGTCATCAATCCGACGACCACCAAGTGGGGGCGAACGAGCACGCCTCCATGGAAGTGGACGACCACACCCCAATGGAAAACTTCCCAGATTTGGAGCCTAGGTTAGGTTTTGAGCCAAAATGCGGAATTGAGGACCCTCGTTGGAAGGAGCCTAAAGAATGGGCGACTTCAGCGGAGGACCTTGAAACCATCCAATTAAACGAAGCTCGTCCCGAACTCGAAGTATTCATAGGTTCAAATTTACCAGGACATCTGCGATCGGACATGATCGCATTTTTGAAAGAAAACATCGGTGCATTCGCCTGGTCGCACGAAGATATGGTGGGCATTCCCACGAACCATGCCTGCCACAGACTAAATATTGATCCAACAAAAAGACCCATCACCCAAAAGCGAAGAAAATTTGGGCCTGATAAAAGTGCGGCTTTGGCAGTCGAAATCAAGAAATTGATCGACAACAAGTTAATAGAGAAAACTGGAACTGATCCTGAGTGGTTGGCAAATCTAGTGCTCGTCAAGAAAACGACCGGGTCGTGGAGATTGTGCATAGATTTCACAGATTTAAACGACGCCTGTCCAAAAGATCATTTTCCGATGCCCCACATTGATCACCTAGTGGATAATACAGCGGGGCACGAGATTTTAACCTTCATGGATGCCTTCGCAGGGTACCATCAGATTGCAATGCATCCCGACGACCAGCGACATACGGCCTTCATGACGGCGCGTGATATGTATAGCTGGAAAAGAATGCCTTTCGGTTTGAAAAACGCGGGGGCAACATACCAAAGACTGGTAAATAAGATGTTTGAAAAGCACATCGGTGAGATGGTAGAGGTCTATATCGACGACATCGTTGTCAAAAGCTTACGAAAAGAAGATCACCTACACCACCTTGCCATGACATTCGATATCCTAAGAGAGTACAACATGAAGTTAAATCCAAAGAAATGCAGTTTTGGAGTTAGCTCAGGAAAATTTCTGGGGCACTTGGTTAGCCAGCGGGGCATCGAGGCGAATCCAAGTAAAATTCAAGCAGTAATCAATATGCAAAGCCCAAGGAACGTGAAAGAAGTTCAGAGGTTGACAGGATGCCTTGCATCGCTGAATAGATTTATTGCACGAACGGGCGACCGTTGCAAACCTTTTTTCGACGCTCTGAAGAAAGGAAAGTTCGAGTGGACCGACGAGTGCGAGAAAGCTTTCGAGAAATTGAAGGAGTATTTATCGGATCCGAAGGTCCTATCCAAGCCAGTCCCCGGCGAAATTTTATATCTGTACTTGGCGGCCACTGACTGTGCGATCAGTTCAGTGCTCGTCCGAGCTGAGGGGAGCACACATCTGCCTATCTACTACGTAAGTCAAACACTGCGAGATGCGGAGTTGAGATACACTCCAATGGAAAAATTGGCGTACGCATTAGTCATGAGCGTCAGGAAGTTAAGGCAATACCTGTTCGACCACGAGGTGGTCGTCCTCACCACTTTTCCTCTCCGACGAGCACTGCATCGTCCGGATACCGCGGGAAGACTTCTAAAATGGTCAGTAGAGATCGGACAATTCGGTCTCACCTACGCACCCAGAACGGCAATCAAGGGACAAGTGCTGGCAGAATTTATCGTAGAGCTCACTTTCCCGGAGAAATTGGCCGAAGGAATCGAGCTCCCTTGGTCACTGTTCGTCGATGGCTCATCGACGAGCACCAAAGCAGGGGCAGGAGTTGTCCTCATCAGCCCAACCGGACAGGCGTTTGCTTCGGCGATCGAGTTCGGGTATCGGGCGACCAACAACGAAGCAGAGTACGAGGCTCTGGTTGCAGGAATCAAGATGGCTATGGCCGTGGGCGCTAGAAAACTGAAATTTTTTTCTGACTCTCAGCTGGTTGTATGTCAAATCACGGGCGAATACGAGGCTCGCGGCGATCAAATGATAAAGTATCAAGACCTTGTGAAAGGATTACTCGAGCAATTTGATCAATTCCACATCGAGCAAATTCCTAGGGAGGAAAATACGCAAGCAGATGCGTTGGCTCGGCTGGCCACTTCAGAGGGGGAGGCAATATTTTCAGAAGCAACCATCACCAAAATTTCTTCCCCATCGGTGAACAGATGTCAAATCTTGCAGGTTGAAGCGACCAGCGACGAGGACTGGAGGACGCCGATCACCAAGTACATCAAGACCGGCGAGCTCCCGGACGACAAGGTGAAGGCGACCAGGTTGCAGCTCAGGTCCGCAAGGTACACTATTATTGGCGACCAGCTGTACAAACGGGGTTTTTCAATGCCTTTATTGAAATGCCTCGGAGAAGACGAAGCGAAGATCGTCATGCATGAAATCCACGACGGAGTGTGTGGAAATCATACAGGGGGGCAAGCGCTCGCTCTAAAGATCATAAGGCAAGGCTATTTTTGGCTAACACTGAAGAAAGATGCAATCCATTACGCGCAGACGTGCAAGAGATGTCAAGCCTTCGCTCCCGCCATTCACTCACCACCAGACGAGCTCATTTCGGTGTATAGTTCGTGGCCTTTCGCAAAGTGGGGGATCGACATCATCGGACCTTTCCCACCAGCTGCTGGGGGGGTAACTTTCGTCGTCGTAGCAGTCGATTACTTCACCAAGTGGACAGAGGCAAAGGCATTGAAGACCATCACAACGGGCCAAATGACAAGCTTCATTTGGAAGAATATAATTTGCAGGTTCGGCCTACCACGAGCGATAGTGACCGACAACGGACGTCAATTTACAAGTCAAGACATGATGGATTTCTGCTCAAGATGGAACATCAAGAAAATTTTTTCAACACCCTACCATCCACAATCAAACGGTCAAGTAGAGGCGTTCAACAAAATCATCAAGCACACCTTGAAAGCTAAGCTGGATGGATTGAAGGGCAAATGGGCCGAAGAGCTGCACATGGTTCTGTGGGCATATCGGACGACCACGAGGAATTCTACTGGTGAAACTCCGTTCGCGCTCGCGTTCGGAACCGAAGCTGTCATACCAGCAGAGGGGCAAGTCCAAACTTTTCGGGTAGCAAATTATGACGAGCAGTTGAATAACGATGCACAACTCTCCGATTTAGACTTCCTAGAAGAACGAAGGCTATCAGCGGACGAGAAGAATGTGGTCTACAAGCAAAGGTCAGAGCGCTACTACAACACCAAAGTACGTGCTCGCCAGTTCACTATCGGCCAGCTCGTACTTCGGAGGGCGACGGAGCAGTCCATTGGCATACTTGGCCCGACCTGGGAGGGTCCGTACCGAATAACGCGCACACTCCTAAACGGATCATACGAGCTTGAAGATCTCGAGGGCAAGCCAAGCAAGTACCCGTGGAACGCGGTCAAGCTGAAGAAGTATTACCAGTAAGTTTTTAAATTATTTCATATTTGTATAGTTTGTATTTAATCGTCATTTCAATTCAAGCAAAGTTTTAAATTTCCAGTAAGTGTTAGATAATTTTGAAAGTTTAAGACAAGGCTCTGCGTAGCCATCTAGGATACAAAAGACGAGCACTCTTTCTTAAAAGATGCTCGCAAGGTAGTGGCAAAGGCGATCACTACCTGTCAAACAAGGAGTTCAACCGACGAATGGTTAACTCTAAAAAGACGAGCTCTCTTTCTTAGAGTCTCGCAAAGGAAAGACGAGCACTCTTTCTTAGAGTCTCGCAAAGGAAAGACGAGCTCTCTTTCTTAGAGTCTCGCAAAGGAAAGACGAGCACTCTTTCTTAGAGTCTCGCAAAGGAAAGACGAGCTCTCTTTCTTAGAGTCTCGCAAAGGAAAGACGAGCACTTTTTTTTTTTAGATGCTCGCAATGGAAGACGAGCATTCTTTCTTAAAGATGCTCGCAAGATAGCAACGACGATCACTATCTAAAGCATACGAACGAAAACAAATAAAAATAAGCAAACACATCATAACATAAATCGAGAAACAGTGACGAGGACGATCACTCAATATAAAGAAAATAAGCAAACACATCATAAGCAAAAGATTCCCATTCATCAAAAAGCCTTAGAAGGCTGTAATTACAAAAAAGGCCTTAATGGCCGAACAGTCCTAAGAAAAATAAAACAGAACAAGAAAACTAATCCACAGGAGCATTCTCCTCGGCAGGAGCATCTTGCTCGCCAGCTACCCCCTCCTCGTCCAGAACCTCCACTACAGCAGGGGCACTCTGCTCGTCCTGTTGGGTTGGGGAGTCTTCAGGCGGGTTGCCAAAGAACACTGGAACACCCAAGAGCCGAGGAAACTGGAGTCCCATTTTCATAAGAGGCAATAGGGGCAAACTTGACTCAGCTTTAGGACTTTCATCCATGAGGAGGTTGTCTATGACGCCTCCGAGCACAGTAACATCCGTTTCTGGTTGAGCCTCTCTGAGTTGATGAACAATCTCATGGGCGGTGAGGGCGACTGATAGAATAGCCGCACTTGCGGCGACATCATTGCTTTCATCCCTCTCCTCGGAAACGGCGACCACCTCTTGCCGAAGTTTGGCCAAATTTTCCTCAGTAGTCATGGCATTATTTTGAAGAATGCCCACCTCGGCAGTCTTCTGTTTAAGCTCATTCTCGGCAGCAAGGAGGCGAGCACGGAGGTCTTCAATTACTTGAAGATCATCCTGATCTTTCTTCCGGACGACCTCAAGCTGGGCCTCAGATTCGGCCAGTTTGGTCTCAAGGTCGACCACCTTTTCCTCCGAGGCAGCCAACTGTCTGTCCACGCCCGCTTTATCCCTCGCCAGGCGAGCGAGCTTCACGCTTCTCTTCTCGACAGCAAAGGAGGCGCGGCTAATCTCAATGGCGACCTGCCTGACATTCTCCAACGATTTTTGATTGTCGACCTCCTCGACAAAGTTCGTGGTCAACGAACGGGGCATGTTCTTCATGGCCCTGACCAAGGGCTGCGGATACACCTCCTCGACGAGCGGATCCCGCGAGCGGTAGAAGCCGAGGAGTTCCTCGTTGAACGGTTCGATAACCGGGTGCTCGACAAGCCTGTTTTTTGAAGAAGAGTTTTAGAAAAGATACTTAGAATTTAGTCACATTTTTCTCAAGAGAAACTTACTTGGCAACCCGGACGGCGTCCCAGCCAAGAAGAGTTTTATCGCCGGGGGCTCTCTGTCCGGAGGACGAGCTCCCAGCGACATCTTGCGCCCTCATATTTCGGCGAGGGGGAGATGGTCTTGGTGGTGGTACGGCCAGTGTTGGGGGCGAACTACCCCTCGGCGGGGATCTCCGCGGCGAAGTGTTCCCCTCGATATCGGGCCCTAGCCACCGCTCGGCAGCGTTTGGGCGAGCAGTTCCCCCTCGCGTTTGTTTGGCAGCTTTTTTCGGAGGCGCCGCCGCGGACTCCGGTTTCTTCCTCTTGCCCGAGCCGTCAACGATCTGACGCTCCCGGAGAGCTCTCGCCGCTCGAAGCATCTTGCTCGACATGATTCGGTCAAGATCGAGGGTCGGAGGGAGGTAAGTGATAACCTTGTCAGGAACCACTACTAAAAGAGCAAAAGTTCAGTTTTCGAAGAGAAGGATTATTTAAAAAGAAAAAAGAAAAAAAAACTTGATGATATTTCTAATACCTGGAGGAAACTCTCGAGTAATGTGGTGGGGAGGTACTCTAAGGCCTGCCTGCTCGCGCATACACTCTCGGTTCAAAAACCGGCAAGACCTCTCCAAGTAGCGACGATTAAGCACGCAGCAAATATGATAGTGGAAGAGGGTAGTAAGACGGTGCTCGTCAGTCCTCATGCGAGCAAGTTCACCTGCAAGAGCGAGGAGTTATTCAGTATAGACAAGAACGAGCAGAATTAAAAAACTTACCACGAATTCTCTGGTATTCAGTGGCGATAGGAATGCGTTCAGGTGATCCGTCTGGCCTGGCCGCACTTTTCCAGTCACCAGCCACCCACCACCAGTTGGTCTTCCAATCCCGGATCTTATTGGGGACCCCCTCGACCAGTTTAATATTATCACGGCTTTTTACATAGTAAAAACCATAGCCCACAGTTTTTCCGACCTCGGCCGCTTGAAGTAGGTAATTGATTTCCTTCGGGCTCAGCCAAGTGTTTCGACAACCATTCTCGGCCGCGATCAGGCCGAACAGGGTGAGGATGCCGATCAGGTTCGACCAACCATTAGGCAATATCTGAGAAGGGGCCACCCCCAAAAAGCGCAAAAAGTTTGTAATACTAGGGTGCAAGGGGAACCTTAGCCCTGCCTCCATCATGCCTATGTTGACGGCGACCATCCCCTCTGGCGGCTGGTCGGCCCTCTCGTCGGCACGAGGAACGAAGAAGCAGACATCGGCGGGCAGCTGGTACCTCTTGCGAGAGTTTTCCAAGTGGGCCAAGGAGACACTGCTCGCATACTCACATGCCGCGTACATCGATTCAGAGGCTGTTCGGTACGGGCGAGGAACCTCTCTCGGTGGGTAATTTCGGTAATATTCGAAAAAGGCTTCCCTGGAGAGTTCGTCGCCGTCCAACCCCTCTCGACCACTCAATATATCCTTTATGCTCGCTGCATAGCGAACAACCTCGTCATGGTCCTCGCGGAGGCTGCTCGATAGAGTCTCTTCGATCCGAGCAAGGTCGATCTGTTCGCCCAACCCTCTATCTAGGCTCTGATCGCGCAGATCAGAGTCGGTCTCATCATCGTCCTCGGCATCGTTGCCGGCATCTTCCCTATCACTTTCAGAGGACCTTTCTAGGTCGATGACCGCCTCCGGTATATTTTTGGGAGCTCTCGCGCTGAAGGGTTCGGGGGAGTAAATCCTAGTGTCCGAGGAGGATGCCCTATCCACTAAGACTAAGGCTAAGTCTTCGGCACCACCGGATCTGGTGGCGCCACCGTCCAACGGCGGAGAACCGCCACCGGAGCCACCACCAACCTCCATATTTTCTCGAGAAATGGGGGAGAAAGAAGTTTTCAGAGAAAGAAATGAGTTTGTTACCTTGATTGATGATCGGAAACCACCACAGACACGCCGGAAAAGTTCAAGGATTGAAGCTTGGACGAAAACTTGAAGAAATCCAAAAAATTGCAGGAAAGGAAAGTGAATTTATGAGGAAGAAGGCCATATTTATAGGCAAATATTTACAGGGGCTAATGTGCAAAAAGCGGGGTCATTTCCGCAAATTTCCAAAAATTTTGGGGTCATTTCCGAATTCGAGGTCGGAAAGTGACCCCACGCGCGACCTTTGAGGTCGGTACGCGCCCCACGCGCTCAAATTTGAAATTTTAGGCGCCAATCACGCGTCTGACACAGGTCAAATCATACGTCACCAAAAGTGCTTCGGAAAGCGTGCTCAGCGTTGGAAACGAGGCGACCGCCTCCGTTTTACGTCATCAAGATTCCAAAATTGATTCGCTTGTCAAAAACAAATCTGAAGAGACGAGTACACTGCTCGCCTTACCATTCTACGAATGCGAAGAAAGGCGACCAGGGGGCAAATGTTATACCTAGTCAAAGAGGTCAATCTTTGACAAGTCTATCCTAATCACCGGTTTATGTGGCGACGACCAGTCAACAAAGTCAAGCGACGACCAGTCAACAAAGTCAAGCGACGACTGGTCAACAAGAAGAAAATGTAAGATAATTATTGTATTTAATATAGTTGAGTGTTCGCCCAAATATGTTGGCGAGCACATTCTAGTAAACTGCTCGCCCAAAGATGTTGGCGAGCAGATATATATCTAAGCCAGAGAAGGCAAGAGTTGAAGCTTTGGGAGATAAGAAGACGTGGCGACCAGGTTCTCCGGCGACCACAACGGCGAGTGACGAGTGGGTTTTTTTCCAGTTGCTCGGCATCTCGCCGAGGACGACCACCAGAGGCGGTTTTGCATTAAATGCGCCATCCCATCACCTTTTCGGGCAGAATGAAGGTCCAATTCGGAGGCTCCACGTGTAAAGGACGGGCAGCCCCTAGAAAACAGTATATAATGCCCAAATGGGCTCATTTGTAACACAAGTTGAACATTCCACCAAATCTCCCTACCCAAAGCAATAAACTCTCCCAAGCTTCTAAAGCTTTAGCTTCTCCAAGAAGCTATATCTTGTATTCTTGTGTGTTCTTCATCAAGTTCATCACAAATCATCACTTTAATCCGTATAAACACGTAATAACCCCCGTTTAATTATATATGTTTGTATCGTGCTAAGCACAGTCCACATCCAAAGTCAACCCGTTTATAGTGCATACAACACGCTCCTTGACGGCTATGGCTTCTCCCTCTTCCAAAACGTGCTTCAAATACGAATCCCTAATTTGGTCGCGGTGCTTTCGATGGAATGTGAGATTGAAGTAGCGCTTACTGTCGTCTCTAGGGTAAAACGAAATCGATTGATTGTTTGGGGGAGTTTCATTGGAGGACCACCAGAGCTTGATTCCGGCGAATTCGTCGGTGACTTCTTCGTGTTTCGCCATGGTGAGGACGACGGTGGCTTGGAGGTGCTTGGCATGTTGGGAGGAATTGGCGTTGAGGTAGCGCTCGATGGCGGCGTACGATTTGCTCCGCTGGAAGCCGTCGCCGGTGTACTCGTTGAAGGTGATTTCGATGTAAGGGTAGAAGAAACTGATGAGTTTTTGGGAGTAGCGTTCGATCGGGCCGCGGAGCTCGTACGGGAAGTAGTTTTCGAACATGGCGTAGGCCACCATTAAACCTGCAATTGCAGAGGTCAGTATCGTCACCATTTCCGCCATTGCAGGAGGAAGAAACATCTTTAATTAATTGATTATTGTGGAAATCTGTGATCATCTTCAATCTAGGAATGTATAGAACAATTCATTCCAGAAGTGATGAGAATAAAATTGAAGAAATAGATTTCATGAATCAAAGTGTTGAATTACAGAAGCTCATTTGATTGTCTTTATAGACTAATCAAGATTAGAACAGTTAAGTAACTGTCTTTAACAACCTAACTAACTAGATCACCTAATAATACAAGATGGAGGAGTGTATCTACCAACTGAGGGTGTATTGGTCTTTTTAAGTGGAAAGTGAACTAACCAACCCTTTATACCCCCTCAAAATGAGAGTGTATGTCTAACAGGCCCATTTTGGCTTTATGAGTAATAAAAGCAGTAGAAGGCAGTGGTTTAGTTAGGATATCTGCCAAGTTGTCTTGAGTAGGTATGTGGATTAGGGTGAGCAAGCCTTCAGAGATCTTCTCCCTTGTGAAATGACAATCCAGAGCAATGTGTTTGGTCCTTTGGTGAAGACATGGATTATGTGCAATTGAGAAGGCACTCCTACTGTCAGTATACATATTTGAGAGAGTGGAGTGTTGGATCTTTAAATCAGCAAGAATGTAGTGTATCCACTGTAATTCACATGTGGTGGAGGCCAATGCTCTATACTCAGCTTCGGCAGAAGACCTGCTAATAGTAGTTTGTTTCTTGGACTTCCAAGAGATTAGAGAGTCACCAAAATAGATGCTAAAACCAGTAATGCTTCTTCTGGTTTGAGGACATCTTCCCCAATCAGAATCAGAAAATGCATGTAGTTTGAAAGTATTAGATTTAGGATAAAAGAGACCAGTGCCAGGGTTACCTTTGATATACCTGAGAATTCTATGAACAGCAACCAAATGTGACTCAGTGGGAACCTGCATATATTGGCTAACAGTTTGTACAGCATAAGATATGTCAGGCCTAGTAACAGTAAGGTATAGGAGTTTGCCTACTAATGTCCTGTACTGAGCAGGGTTTTTAAGAGGAGCAAACTGAGTATCAAAAGTGACTTTGGAGTCCATAGGGGTGGAACAAGGTTTGCACCCTAGATAGCCAGAATCATGTAACAAATCAAGAGTGTATTTCCTTTGTGAAAGAGTAATACCATCTTTGTTTCTGGCTACCTCAATACCTAAAATGTATTTTAGAATACCAAGATCTTTGATGGTAAATTTGTTATGTAGAAAGGTTTTAACATTTTGAATCTCAACAAGACTGGAACCAGCAACAATTGTGAATGGAAAGGTTGGCAGCTTTGGGAAGATCCTTGTTTGGGGGACCTCTAGGACCTCTCCACCCAGGGGGAAAGCCTATAATTTGGAAGCATCTCTCTATGGTATGTCCTAAGCCATCACAGTGACTGCACTTAAGTGGTTTCTTTCTATCTTTATAGAATTTGGCATTTTTTGTGGTCATGGCAATGGAATCAGGATGAATAGGATTAGGAGTGGAATTTAAACTTCTTTGAGACTCTTCCTGAAGTAAAAGGCCATAAAGTTTGGACAAAGCAGGGAAAGGGGATTGCAGCAGAAACTGACTTCTAATTGGACCATAAGAATCATGTAAACCAATCAAGAACTTCATAACAGCATCCTGCTCTAAAGTGGATGTCATCAATTTAGGGAGGTCACAAGAACAAGTATCCATCACACCACAAGTGCACTTAAGAACAGGCCTAAAGCTAAGATATTCATCCCATAGAGATTTAAATTGATTATAGTAGGAAACTAATGATTGGGAACCTTGGCTTATAGTACTCAAAGATTTTTCTAAATGGTAAACCCTAGTGCCATCAGATTGGGCATATCGAATCTTGAGTTCATCCCAAACATCTTTGGCCACAGAAAAGTACTCTAGGGTTTTCTTAATATCAGGTTTTATGGAATTGAGGATCCACATAAGAACAAGGTCATTGGATCTTACCCAAGCTGCGTAGATGGCTGGATCGTCGTCTTCAGAGGGAGGCTGCAGTGAACCATCGATCAATTTGAGTTTGTTCTTTACACTGAGTCCGCGTTTGAGGGCGTGGCTCCAAGAAACAAAGTTTGTGCCGTCGAGGGGCTCAAGAGTGATCGCGACGGCAGGGTTGTCGTTCTGGTGAAGCGCCAAAGGGGAAAACGGATTCTTGGCTGGATCCAAAGAATCGGGGTCGGTAACTGTGGGAGCCATCGATCAAAGCAGATGAAGGTGCGAAGCTTGGCAGAATTGGATGAAAAAAAAATTTAGGAATGGAGAGTAATCAATCTCTCGTAGAAGGGGAAAAAAGAAGCGTGATAGAATTGGATCGATTCTTGGCAATAACATCAAGAAACTGATACCATGTGAAAATCTGTGATCATCTTCAATCTAGGAATGTATAGAACAATTCATTCCAGAAGTGATGAGAATAAAATTGAAGAAATAGATTTCATGAATCAAAGTGTTGAATTACAGAAGCTCATTTGATTGTCTTTATAGACTAATCAAGATTAGAACAGTTAAGTAACTGTCTTTAACAACCTAACTAACTAGATCACCTAATAATACAAGATGGAGGAGTGTATCTACCAACTGAGGGTGTATTGGTCTTTTTAAGTGGAAAGTGAACTAACCAACCCTTTATAATTATTGCTCGATCTTGCTAAAATTGTTAACTTTGGTCAGGTGTTATCATGACTTGTATATATAGTGAGAATTTACACATGAATTATGAATATAGGAAACTACTTACATCAAAGGAAACTAATATATACAAGGAAAGTTATATACAAGGAATCTAGTTACATGAAAGAAAGGAAACTAATATATATATAAGGAAAGTTATATACAAGGAATCTAGTTAAAAAAACTCTGGGTATATGTAGGCGGGAAATACTATCTCCCGCCTTCTAGTTGTTTCGGCTCAAACGATTGCACACTTTTTTTATTTGGAAGTGTGCACTCTAAATATGAAAATAAATTACTAGATTAATATTCTCGTAACACTATTTTGTTGGACTTGTGTTAAAATAAAAGAAGTTTTTAAAGAAGCTTTTATCTTCGTTGGAACTTGAAGATAAGGCTTAGCGATGCCAGTCGGATACAGGAGGAGAATAAGAAGATACGAGAGGAGACTAAGGAGCCTGAATTAATCTAACGGGCTTGGAGTGGGGAGCAAGTTTATTCCTTATGGACCTGGAGTGGGGAGAAAGTTTGTTCCTAATATGCTTAGGGTTAATTATGGCAAGTTTGTTCCTAATTGACTTTGAGTAGGGAACAAGTTTGTTCCTAATGGGCTTAGATGTAATTATGACAAGTTTTCTATTATATATAATAATATATTACTTCATTTGTCCTGTACATTTTCTTTGTGGACAGAGGGAGTATTTGCTATCAGCCGAGTCTCAGCCAGCTTTCTAGTTGTTTGATACTCAATAACCTTCTCTTTGACTACGAGTCTTCTGTCATCTCTACTTCAGGTCTTCTGTATGTTGAGTTGATCTTCATCGATTTTATTTTGAGCATACACCTGTTTGTCCAGTCTTGGTTGGCTTGCGCGCTCAACTGACCAGTTGAGTTCTCTATCAACTGTTTATCTAGGATTATGTCCTATAATATATAGCCGACCTATACAAATTCAATTTAATTCATTTTACAACACATTTTGACATAATTATCAAAACAAATACAAATTTTTCAAAAACAATAATAAGGCAATAGTAGAACTATAAACGTGATCGAGTAGCCTTTTAGAAGTACATAATGAGATAGAGAACACGATTGAATAGGAAATGCTATATAATTATGGAAATTTACTATGGAATTAAATTAATGGAAATTCACTCTGTACATATATCTTTGTTGAGAATTGGGGGAAGGTCGTAGACGAAGACACTACCGAGTTTACAGGTTTGGTAAATTTGATTTAAAGTTGGATTCTCATGATTTTGGATTGCTTTTGTTGATAAATTGATTTGGGAGTATATATTTTGGTTTGCAGTGGAGTCGGAATGACAAAAGCAGGTGTGAATCCGTGAACTTTGATATAACTACAAAAGCAAGTATGAATTCGTGAACTTTGACATGTTATATGGAGATTTTGATTTCAATTTTGATGATTTTATTGAGGGGAGAATGTTGGATATTTGATTAATTGGATCTAGATAAGTGATTCGAGGGAAATAACTTCTGCATTTTTTTTTTTGGTAAGTAAAATTTTATTCATTAATAGGGGTATGAGAATTACCCAGAATGAAATGAGTAATACAAAGCCAAAACTCACAGCCTCTCAAGAATTTGAGTACAGAAGAAATGACAAAGGGTAGGTGAATGAATTAACCTTCTGAATTGTTAATATGGAGTGAGATTTTGAATGAATTATTGATAATGGATCGGGTAAATATCATGTATTTTCTAAGGCAGTGTTATTGAATCTATGCAGCTGAGGAAAAAAATGGAGGGTACGGTGTTTGCCCCTACTTTGGATTTGGATGTAATGAAGCATGCCAAGTCAGAAAATGGAGTAGTGAGTATCTGCAAAATTGAAGTTTTCTGCTTAGATGAACATATCATATACAGTAGTAGTTAATTAAGCAGAAATTGCAATAATCTTACATTCATTTGATTAGTTGCTTTGTAGAAATTGATTTTGTATATTGGAATGTTTGGAGTCATGATAATTGTAAAACGTCTTTTCGTCTGATTTATATGAGGCCTTCGAGCTTTAAATCTATTTCTTGAAATATCTTATACAGGGGAGTAAGACACCAAGAACATGAATTTTTTAAATTTGGGGAACTTGGAAACAAGTGCACCTAATTTACTAAAGTAGGGTCAATTGTAGATACAAGTAATTTGGGAAGTATATGCAATTATCGGTTGCATATATAAAAAATGCATGTATATTTGAAATTATATGCACTTATCGGTTTGCATATAATAAAATATGCATATAGAATTTATGATACAGTCTTATATTATTATTATGCAATGCACATATTTGATATATGCATCCCCTATAAATATGCAATGCACATATTATGTATATGCATCAAACTATCAAAAATATCATACAAATATGCAATGCACAAATACACAGCTTAAAAAATCAACGATTTCTTACATGCGAAAACTCCTTTGTACAATCAAACGAGTAGATGAAAAGACGAAACAAACATACCTTCAATCATTTTCCTTCAGCTATAATCTAGGGATAATCTCTTACCTTTTTAAAATTTAATTCATTTGACTTTTCATATTTTACCTTAATCAAATTAAATGATTCAAATCTGAAATTAAGTATAATTATTTCAATTTCGAGCTTTGGAACATCAAATAAGGAAAACTACTTAAAAAAATTAAGTGTAATTAATTGCACGTTTAAGTTTAAAAAGAAAGAAAAAATCTTAGCATTGCTTAAAAAATAAAATTTTTAGTGAAGTGATGGTTACAAAATTCATAGAGCTAATTCAAATTTTTAGTGAAGTGATGGTTGCAACGCTTGAAATCTTCAAAAACTTATATGGAGATGAGCATAGTAATCGAATATGCACAAAATGAAGTTTTGAGAAATATTTTAGGAATGTTCATTTGAATTAAAACCAACGCGAGATTTTAGGAGAAATATATCCCAGCTTAATTTAAAATTCAAATGTTGACTTTCCTAAATTTAGAATAACATAATTAATTGAATTTGAAATTCTTAATTAATTCGAAAACAGGGGCATAATCGACTATATAAGTTTCATTTTGTCCTTAATTGTTTTAATAAAAAAAATTGTCTTGAAACTTAAAGTCTTAGGGTGAATTGTCATATTCAGTTTTTTCCCCATGAATTTAGTGGATATGCATTAGTTTAGAATATATTTTGATTAGTCAGAATATTAGAAGATATTATTGAATATTAATTAGAATATTACTAGGTAGTTAGTTTGTTAGGATTTCATTTTTGGCCTTTAAAAAAAATACGATGCATTCGATTTGTTCAATACTGCACGAGATATAAGTCAATTTAGTCACAACTTTCAACCCCTTTCTAAAATGGTTCCAAAAAAGTTAATGTACCAATTTAGTCCTTTTTTTTTTTTTTTTTGCAATTTCTCAATTTTAGTCTTGTAACTTTGTATTTTTTCAATTATAGTACTAAAGATATCGATTTTAGTCTTGTAACTTTGTACTTTCCCAATTTTAATCCTGGCGGTTTCAATTTTTGGAGATTTTTTTTATTTACGACCCATAACTTTAACATTTATTAGAAATGCCCCAAAAAAGATAAACAAATAATTTACATCCCCTAATTTTGTAAATTCATTAATTCACGTCCAATTTTGGTTGGAGACACCTAAACGACATCGTTTCATTCACGTTTTTTTCACGTGGATAACTGACATAACTTGTAACGTGTCCAAACTTGACTTGTATAGCGTGAAAAAACAATTGTCATGTGGATAAAAAAAAGATTACAAGTCACTATTTACAATTTGCAAAATTAAGAAAAATGACGTAAATTAACCGAGTTACGAAATTATGTGATGTATCCTTTTTTTTTGGACTTTTTTTTTAAAATTAAAGTTACGAGACATAAATAAATAAGATTCTAATTATTGAACGTAAGAAGGCGAAAATTAGACGTAAATTAATCAATTTAAGAAATCATGAGACATAAATTAATTTACTATCTTTTTGAGACGCTTTTCAAGAAAGGTAAAAGTTACGGGACCTAAATATTTTTTTCTCCAATTTTAGTGCAAGTTACAGGACTAATATTAAGAAAATGCAAAGTTACAGGACTAAAATTATGCTCTGCTCAAGTTACATGACTAAAATTGAGAAAGTACAAAGTTTCATCACTAAAGTTGGACTCAGTCTAAGTTACAGGACCAAAATTAATATTTTCTCGGGAACATCGAGTATTACTTTGGGTAAGGTAACCGGATCCGACCCGGCCTTGTTTGTTCCGACGATTGGACTTTCAGAATTTGGTTGGGCTTGAGAAGTCCAACAACCCCTTACCGTTGATCTGGGTTAAGGCTGGGCCAGCTGGCTATATACCCCCAACCAAATCAGGAATTGAGACTTGGAAGATTAAGGTCAGAAGGAAAGGCTAGGCACCAATATAACAACAATAATTAGAACAAAGAGGCCGGAAAACACAGAAATAGATAGATAGTAAAATAGCATTAATCACATACCAACTAAAGTAGCATTTGTATTAATTTGTCTTTTAAGCATTATTAATCAACGAGCAGGCAACGCATACCAACTAAAATTGTTGTGATCACAATTGTGAATTTTATGTAGAGAAAAAAACTTGATGCCCCTATATATAGATGGTTAGATGGACCATTAATTCAAAATCAGCTGCAAGTGAGAAATAATTGAGAGATGAGCGGAGTAGGGAAAGTGGTGTGCGTGACTGGAGCATCAGGGTTTGTGGCGTCATGCCTCGTAAAGCATTTGCTCCAACGCGGTTATACTGTTAAAGGTATGGTATCCCCTTTCGAAAATCATGGCTGAGGAAGCTGCTTGGAAATTTGCGGAAGAAAATGGGATTGATTTGGTTGTAATGAATCCTGGCCTTGTGCTTGGCCCTCTCTTACAGCCAACTATCAATTCCTCTGCTGAATTTTTTATTGACATCATAAAAGGTACCAATAACACATCGTGAATTATATATAAATGTCTATATCAATTTCTTCTTTGATAATCACAAGGACATACGGCTGTTACCTATGGTTTTTCTAAAAGAATTTCATATTATCTGAAAATCCGAACTTATAAAGAGGAGCGAAATTAATTAATAAATATTAAACCTAATACTCTCCTTTATTTGTGGACTGAATTCTCAACTCTATATTCTGGGAGAAGGCTTATCGAGTGTACAATTTAAAGTGAGTGAAATAATTGTTTTAGCAGGATTTGAACACGTGACGTTAAAGAAGTCTGAACTTGTAGAGAGGAGTAAAATTAACTCGTGATATCAATCTCGTGTTTTATTTATTATACGTAGGAAAAGACATATCATATTCGACAAACGGAGTTTATCCAACCTATGATTTCGTGGATAACAAAGATGTTGCTTATGCACTTATATTGGGTTTTGAAAATCCATCAGCCACCGGGAGATATTGTTTGGTTGGAACAACACTCTCACACTCTCAAATTCTACATGAGTTGCATAAGCTTTATTCTTCTAATATCGATGTTCCCTTTACGTAAGTCCATCTATTTATTTCAATCTATTTTGGGATATAAACCAATTCAGTCCTATAACTTTCTAATTTTTTTGAAATGGTCCCAAAAAAAGTTAAATGCACCAATTTAATCTCATTTCTTTGCCATTTGTTTTGTTTTGGTTCCAAAAAGTTACATGTACCAAATTAGTCTTATTTTTTCACAGTTTGTTTTGTTTTGGTCCCAAAGAAGTTAAATGAAATTGTCAAAATTTGGGACAAAATTGGTACATTTAACTTTTTTGGGACCAAAATAGAACAAATTGCAAAAAAATGAGATTAAATTGGTACATTTAACTTTTTTGGGACCAAAACAAAACAAATTGCAAATAAATGTGAATAAATTAATATATTTAATTTTTTTGGGACCATTTCAGAAAAGGTTAAAAGTTATGAGACTAAATTGACTTCTATCCCATTATATATATCATTGTTTATTCGCCTTAATTTTCTTATAATATCTTTTCAAAATGTTGAGCATTGCAAACCATTAATTTAAAACTGAGAATATTTTAAATGCAGTGCCACACAGTATCCACCAAGAAAATAGAAAGTTTGGGCATCAATTTCATGCCTTTGGAGACAAGCCTAAAGGATACGGTTGACAACTTGAAGGAAAATAAATTCCTCTGTTTATAAGAGAAAGATATAGAGAGAGATTTGTGAGAAGATGCAATGTACTATGGAACAATAATATTTTGGGTCAATTATTGGTCATTTTCATTTTCAACGAAAAAAATAAATATTTACTACTACTATATAATTTTTGCCTTAAAAATAAAAGATGTTGCACTCGATTTGTTCAATACTGCACGGGATACAAGTCAATTTAGTCTCACCTTCCAACCCTTTCTAAAATGGCCCCAAAAAAGTATATGAACCAATTTAGACCCCAATTTTTTATTTTTTTTTGCAATTCATATTGTTTTGGTCTTACAAAAGTTAAATGTACAAATTTTTTCACAATTCGTATAATTTTTGTCCAAAAAAAATTAAATGTACAAATTTAGTCCAATTTTTTTGCAATTGCATTTAACTTTTTTAGGACCAAAATATAACAAATTGTGTATAATGAGACTAAATTGATACATTTAACTTTTGTGTGATCAAAACAGAATAAATTACAAAAAAATGAGACTAAATTGATACATTTAACTTTTTTGGGACCATTTAAAAAAATGTAGAAATTAAAGTTATGGGACTAAATTAACTTGTATCTCAATACTGCACTGATGGATTTTTTAAGGTGAATAAATATATTTGAATGTCCGTGACAATAAACCAATTTAAAAAAAAAAAAAGGGCAAACGGTAGGTTTTCAGTCCAAAATATTTGAATTTTTCGTAAAAAAACAACTGGCAATTGCATAAAAAGAACCAAAATAGATGACGATATGTGATACTCCGTACTATCTTTTGGGCGCGGCTAAATGCACCCGGATTTCCTATGAGTACACCCACCAAACATTTTTTTAATCTTTCAGAATATGTGAAATGTCCCATATACCCCTAGGGTAAAATTTATAAAAAAAACGAAGATGAGTACACCCATCCATTCTATTTCACCACCACCACCCAACAAAAAAAACTCCAAAATTGCAACAAAAATTAATCCAAAACACCAACTGTTCGAAAAAATTTCCAAAACAAACATGTTCGAAATTTTTTCCAAAACAAACTGAACATGTTCGAAATTTTTTCTAAAACAAACTCAATATGTTCGAAAAAAATTCTAAAACAACTCAAATTTATTCGGAAAAAAAAATCGAACATCTTGTTCGAAATTTTTTCCAAAACAAACTCAAGTTGTTCGAAATTTTTTCCAAAACAAACGCACTATGTTCGAAAATAATTCCCAAACTTCAAAAAAAAAATCCTAATTTTTTTTCCAGAAACCCTAATTTTTATAATCCTAAACTTACCTGTTAGCGGCGGCGGCGGCGAGGGGAGGAGCACTACGGCCGCGGCGAAGGGGAGGAGGGGGTGGGCGGCGGCCGCGTTTGTGGGGAGGAGGGAGGGCGGCGGCCGCGACTGTGGGGAGGAGGGAGGGCGGCGGCCGTGTCTGTGGGGAGGAGGGAGGGCGGCGGCCGCGACTGTGGAGAGGAGGGAGGGCGGCGGCCGCGAACGAGGGGCGGTGGAGATGGTTGCAAGCGCGACGGGAGGGGCGGTGGAGATGGTTGTTGTGGAAGGCAGCCCGATGGGAGGGTGTGGCGCGACGTCGAGCGGCGTTGGTGGAGTGGGTGCCGCCGTGCCGGCGAAGCAGCGCAAGGATTTGTGGGTGTCTGAATTGTTGAGAAAGAGAGAGGAAGATTTTAATTGAATAGAGGGTAATTTTGGGTTTTCCACGTGGGTGTCCTCATCCGTTTTGTGTGTGTTTTCATCGCGTGGGTGTACTCATAGTAAATCCGGGTGCCTTTAGCCGCGCCTTTATCTTTTATATGGCGGGAGAGGTATATAACCCACGCCCTTCCTATTTCTGGATTAAGGCCCACATTTGCCTCCATGTTAAGGGGCGGTTCTAGGCCCACTAATGTTGATACTGCGTTGTTAAGTTGAGATGGGCCCTTAGGATTAGTTGGGCCCGTTTCACATGGACTAACAACCCCTTACTGTTGGGCGACGGATAAATGCCCCCCTATTTATTATGTGTTCACCCTCTAGATGACTTCACCCCCCAAAATATGAGTTCACCCCCCATAAAATACCACATATAACCTTTTCCCCTCCCCCCACAATTAATATACAATACAAAATATTTTGAGTTCACCCACAATTAAAAAAAAATCCCTCTTGGAGCGAAATCGTGCAATTTTCGTTGTTATTGGAAATGATTTAGACTTTTAGTTGTTCAATATATGTGTAATGTATTTCGTTTCCGAGTTTTTTTTACAAAAATCGTGTTTTACAAAAACTCAGCACTGGTTCGCCGAGTTTTATGAGATTTTTCGAAAAAAAGTTCCACGTTATGAATCAAAACTCGGCCAACTTTTCCACGTTTTGATTCAAAAGGTTTGCCTTACTGTTGATAAGGTGCGGTTCTAGGCCCACTAGTGTTGATACTGCGTTGTCAAGTTCAGATGGGCCCTTAGGATTAGTTGGGCCCTGGTCCACCTTCGGCCAGCCTATTAGTTGACGTCATCCAAGACCCATCAATTTATTTCTAGTTTTTTTTATAATTGCTTTGTCTTTGAAGTTAACTCTTTCTTATGGAGTACCTCTAGTACACTCTTAATAAAACCTCTTTTTTCTTAAAAAAAAAAATGAAAAACATTTGCTCACTAATTTTTTTTTAACAACAAAAATGGTACTCCATTAACGAGTATCAGGGGTACTCAAAAGGGTCAATCAGAGTTACAATTATAAAATGACGCGAAGACTAATCTAAGCATAACCAAGCCTATCACTCGAAGCTTCTTACAACAATGTCAAGGGTTGCAACACCAATCCTGAAACGAATAGTGGTTAACACCATACTTTAGTTCGAATCTTCTCAAAAATCTTATCCGAGACAACATTCTCAAGTACGGAAGTACCTCTAGTGATTTATACACTTTAAAATAATTCACCCGGTATAAAGTAAAAAAAAAAAATTACCCACACATCATGCATGTATTCTCTTTCGCCACGTAATAAGTGAGACCACAAAATGTACGGTTTAAAATTAATAACAATGCAGCCAAGTGTAGTCATGGGAGGCATGATAGAAAATAGCCAAATATATAACACATGCAGCTGGATAAGATTTGTTAGGTACAGATTTGTCTTTTAATTAAGCATTAACCAATGAGCAACCAACAGATACCAACTAAACTTTCAACGATAGTGTATATTTATCGAAAAATAGCTTTCCATCATGGAATGAAAATGGCTGTTTGTCGCTTCATACTCCCTTCGTCTCACAAGTGTTTCCAAATAGTGGAACAGAGGGAGTATTTTGTTTGAGATTATTGACTCCATGGTACATATTTTGGCCCTTGAGAGGTAGAAAGTACAAGTCATTTTTTTAGTCTCTCTAACACTACAAATTGTCTTGTAAAATGTCTTTCCTACCCTTCATCTATTCAAAGATTACACTTCTTCTCTCTCCACCCTCTCAAACAATTAATATTGTCTTCTCTCTTTCTTTCTCTCTCCCATTTTCAAATATTTGTTTATCTCTCTTTTCTCTCACAAAAACACACACACACACAAGATCTGAAATGGGGCTTGAGACGGCAAAGAAGGCAGCGAGACGTTTTCGCAGCTCGTCGAGTCGAAAATGGCGGCCGTTTGGGTATTTTGAGACGGCGAAGAAATCAGCGAGACGCCGCTGGTGCAGAGCCTAAATGCTCCGTCAAGGGGCTCGTCTTCTCCGATCTGCCCACGTGAGTCGTTGCAAAGCTTGAATGCTCAGTCGAGGGGGGGCTTCCGTCGTCGTTGCAGAGCCTGAATGCTCCGTCAAGGGGCTCGTCTTCTCCGATCTGCGCCGCTTGCGTGATGGCGGCGTAGATGTAGGGTTTTCTGGGGGTGTTGACACACTGAGTTGACTCAGTGGGTTTCTACTCTCTTTTCCAAATTTCCTCCCACAAACCCAAACTTTTCTACTAATACGAATAAATAAGGGTTTTTGTGGAGAAAAATTCATTTTACGTCCTGTAACTTAGGCCTAATCCAATTTATATCCTTTAAGTTTTCACTTTTTCGATTTACGTCCTTTTTGGTCCGATTTACATCCTTTTCGCCGGAAAATTTTCAAACTCACCGGAATGTGAGGAATAAATTGGGATTCCTGCCAAATAGTCCAATTTACATCCTTTAAGTTTGAATTTTTTTAAATTTTAATAAATAAATTTTCTAAAAATATCTTTAAAATTTTTAAAATATTATTAAAAATCCGAAAACATCCTTAAAATTAAAAAATATAAAATGTGTAAAATAAAATTCAAAATATTTTATTTAATTTTTTAAAAATCTCATTAAAAATTATAAAATGTGTAAAATAAAAATAAAAATAAAAAATTTTACAATTGAAAAAATAAAAAAATGTTTAACTTAAAATTAAGAAATTCAAAAATCTCATTAAAAATTCTAAAAATTTCATTATAAATTCTAAAAATCAATTTAATTTTTAAAAAATGTGTAGATTAAATATTAAAAATTTTAAAAACCCAATAATAATAATAAAAATCAGACTTGATACGAACTCGCGCCATTAAAGTTTTTCTCAAACTCCTAATTTTTTTTGGATTCCACGCGTTGATTTATTGTAGAACCGTGTCAAATTCATTTTAATGAGGTTTTTAGAATTGTATAATTTTTAATTTTATTTTAAAAATTTTAATTTATAGAATTTTTTTATTTAGAATTTTATGTTTTTATGAGATTTTTAGAAATTTTTTATTTTTAATTTACAAAATTTTCAAATTTTTAGAATTGTGGATTTTTTAATTTTTTTAAAGAATTTTTTTTTTATTTTACACCGTTTATAAATTTTAATTATATTTTTAATTATTTTCAGAATTTTTTAATTATTAATTTCTAATTTTCAAACTTAAAGGATATAAATTGGACTATTTGACCGGAATTCCAATTTTCCGGCGAAAAGGACATAAATTGGACCTAAAAGGACATAGATTGGACACTCTAGGACGTAAATTGAAAAAGTGAAAACTTAAAGGATATAAACTGGATTAGGCCTAAGTTACAGGACGTAAAATGAAATTTTCTCGTTTTTGTGTTTGGATCTAATGCTTTTATTATTGTTTTGCACTGATTATTACTGAAAATAAGTTTTTATTTTCTTAGAATTTCTTCTCAAGCCTAGTATTCTGAGATGAGATGCGATAGTTTGAGATCCATTGTTTTACTTGTGATTCTGTTTCAAGAATAATAAGTTAAAATGCTTAATTGTTGTCTCGTAAGCATATTGAATGCGTATATTTTGAATTGGTATATATATATTCTGAATTCAGGAGCTTATTGGGTCTCCTATGTCCTATTTTTATTCTGTTTTGCAGTTTCAGAATTTTTAAATTCTTGAAATTCTTTCAAGATTCGAGATTAAAATTTCGGTGGAGAGTTAGAAATTATCTTGTTCTTGGCCAAAGCCAAATTCCGGAATTCACTTTTATGAGTTGATCTTTTCTTGTTTGGATTCTTGTTTCTATAGAATTTTTTTTATGTGGTCATGAAAAATTGGGGGTTTATGTACTTTCCAATTTTGTGTCTGTTCTGGGTGGGAATTTGCATTGGGAGTGTGCAACACATTGGTAAATTGGATCTTGGGTTCAAAGGGTCCCAAATGTATTGGATAGACAATGAGGTGTTCTCATATCCTATTGCCTTGTGGAGTGGATTTCTACAATTACCATTTGGGGTTTGACATGAGAAATACATGTACTATATTTTTTATATGCATTTACTGGGTAGAAGAATCTTCATAGGTTAGATAATTTAGATCATTTTGTCGTGTGAACCAATGCAAGTGATATTTTTTTTAATTTATTTTTTTTCAACATGTGCTGCAGGGCGTTACCCGATCAATGGTGTTCCTCTAAGGCGTGTGAATTAGGCTTGTGTTCTTCTTGATGATTTTTTGACATAAATTAAAAGGAATAAAACTTGATTAAAACTTCTAAGTATAATAACTTTATCCAACTTAAAATGTCAGTTGAGTTTTGGTTTGGGTTAAACGTCAGAGGTGATTTTCTTCAGATTCATTCTTCTGCTATCCAACTTCCATTATATTCGTAATCTCCTCATTATGGCCTTTAAGTAGGAAGAAAGTAATGTGAGATGCTATTGTGCTTTGTTATGCGTTTACGGTGTATATATGGGTTGATTAGCACATAACGTTTGAATACTAGAATGTGTGGTTTTGTATCTTGATCCATTGGGTGCATCTATATAGATATATTGTACCTAAATATATTTTTGTAACTTCTTTAGCTTTGATATAACCACAATTTTTTTGAGCTTCAATGTTACTGCACCTCTGTTTTTTCTTTGTTGATGGAAGAATAAATCATAAAATCTGGGTACCAATTTTTGGCTTATGCAGGATTCTGTTTCATTAAATATGCTTCTTCTGAAGAGGCTGATAGATAGGGCCATTAGAGCATTACATAACCAGTACACATAAACAGGGTTATATTTTTTTGTCAGTTTCCTTATGCTGATAATTTTTGCTCCTATATGTCTCATTTATTCATGGGTTATACAGGCAGCGGGTCCTATACAAGTCAGATATGCTGATGGAGAGCGAGAACGTCTTGATACTTTATTATAATCTCTAGTTTGCAGAGCTCTTAAACCTCATATAATAGTTTGTTTCCTACTTGTCGCTGCCCTCAACTATGTACTTTGAATTGTTATGGAGTATTTGGTAAAGCAGCTCTATATATATTTCCGTTGGTCTTTTCACCTG
Source organism: Galeopsis tetrahit (assembly GCA_963675135.1). Lineage (NCBI taxonomy): Eukaryota > Viridiplantae > Streptophyta > Magnoliopsida > Lamiales > Lamiaceae > Galeopsis > Galeopsis tetrahit. Next base: position 95,230,756 of record OY776119.1, read on the forward strand.
ATTGCAGGTGCAATTGAATACAAGTTGTTTGTTGGCTCATTGAGCAAACAAGCTACAGAGAAGGACGTTGAAGAAGTATGTGCTTGATGTTACTAGGGCTTTGCTTGAGGGAACCATAATGTTTCACATGCATATTCTGTTTCTATTTTCTTTTGGTTGATGAGGTCTGGGCAGTGGATTTTGTGCTCCTGAGTAGTTAGTCATTGACTAGTGCAACTAATAGCAGACAATTTTGGTTCTTTGGCATCAAATGTTTTGTGACTTAATGAACTGTTCTATCTCAAGTTTATTTGCTAAATACTTGGATTATTTTGATTTGCTGCAACATTTACTGAAGGAAAAATGACTGGTGCTACTATGATTTCCTTTTCCAGATTTTTTACCTAATGGCAGAGTTCAAGATGTCTATCTTATGCGTGGTGAAAAGAAGAAGAGTCATGGTATGTTTAGCTCCTTGCATTAGGGTCTGTATTTTCCTTGACTGGTGCTACTATGATTTCCTTTTCCAGATTTTTTACCTAATGGTAGAGTTCAAGATGTCTATCTTATGCGTGGTGAAAAGAAGAAGAGTCATGGTATGTTTAGCTCCTTGCATTAGGGTCTGTATTTCCCTTGAATTCTGTAATGCGACTAAATCATTGTTTGAGTTCATTGGGATAGAAGGCAATACCTTCTGTGTTACTTTAAGATGGTGTGCAGTCTGGATCAAATATGTATATATGATTCAATAAATGGCTAGTGTTCAATATATATATATATATATATATATATAATTCAATATATGAATCTGATTATGTGGCTATTTTTTTTTTTAATTACATTAAATACCCATCCTGTTTCCCCTCCCCATGACTCGAACCCAGGATCTAAGGCCTAGGTAGTGGTGCTCTAACCACTTGAGCTATCCCACTTTGTCATCTGATTATGTGGCTAGTGTTCTATATATAAATCTGATTTATATTCACTCCTGCATCGACTTAAGAGCATGTCTCTCGAGCATTTCTTAAAGAAAAAATACACATTCTAATTGCAAAGATTTAGTACGATTTCTCTACTTTTGTTATTTTATTTCATTTTTTCTGGGTATATCTAGTCTTGTATGTCAACATTTTAATTAAATGTAATTATATATGTTCAACAATCGTGTCATCGTATTCAATATATATAGATATACAGTGTTCAATATTTATTGATATTCAATGTTCAATATTTAATTATATTCAATATATATCGATATTTAATGTTCAATATTTAATTATGTTCAATATATATCGATATTCAGTGTTCAATATTCAATATATATGTCGATATTCATATTTTAATTATGTAAAAAATATAAATTAAAATATTTGAATAAAGAAAAATGAACTAAAAAAAATTGACTTAGAAATTTTGAAAAAAAATATTCAACAAAAAAATTGAGTAAAAATTGAATAAAATATAAATTAAATATTTGTATAAAATATAAATAAAAAAACTAAAGAAAAATAATTTGAATAAAAAAATTGAATTAAGTTGATAAAAAAGTATGATTTGACCCGTCAAAGACTTAGAGAAAAAAGATTTTTAACTAAATTTAAAAAATTTAATAAAAAATCTGGCTTAAATTTTTGGAAAAATGAATAAAAAAAATTCAAGTTAAATTTGATTTTTTTTTTTTTTTTTTTTTGCGTGAATTAGAAAAGCTAAGAAATTTAAATATAAAAATTGAGTAAAAAAGAATAAAATATAATTTGAAAAACAAAAAAAATCTGAAATTTGTAAAATTTTGAATTTGAAATTCAAGTAAAATTGGAATTAAAATGTTTGAATAAAAAATTTGGTTGAATAAAAAAAATAAGAAATCTGAATATAATTTTTTTAATAAAATAACTTAGTAGAAAGAGTATGAAAGAAGATAGTAGGTGAGATTTTTTTTTAAGGGCACAATGGTCTTTCTCAGTGCTAATTTGTATCTCCTAACATTATTTTCCATTGGATGTACCAACAAATTCTTACGGGTTGCCTTTTGTGCTAGACACCAACTTGCCCATTTTGTTTTTGTTCATTTTCCTATTAATGTGAATTTTGTGTAGAAAAGTCTCCGAGTACAAAACTTGAGGTCTCTATATATATATAGATGGGCCATTCAAATTAAACCTGCAAGTGAGAAATAATTGAGAGATGAGCGGAGTAGGGAAAGTGGTGTGCGTGACTGGAGCATCAGGGTTTGTGGCGTCATGCCTCGTAAAGCTTTTGCTTCAACGCGGTTATACTGTTAAAGCTACTGTTCGCAACCTCAGTCAGTATAGCTCTCTTTCTTCAATTTGAAACAGTAGTGTCTTTTGTCTCATGACATGATTTGTGTAATTAACCAGGAGACCCAACAAAAGTTGTGCATCTAAAGGCATTTGAAGGAGCAGAGGAAAGATTGCACTTGTTCGAAGCTGATTTAGTTAAAGAAGGATCTTATGATTCGGTGATTGATGGTTGCGATGGTGTCTTCCACACGGCTTCACCTGTTGTTCTTGCTCCTGCTGACCCACAGGTACCTGTTTTTCGAGCACAATAATATTTCATCCTTCTGATCTTGAAATTTTCAACATTAATCGATCATGTCCAATGGTTTAATTAGGATCATGCTCTCTTTTCATGCTGATTTTATGATATCACTTTATAATATATTTTAGGTAGAGGTGATTGAACCAGCCGTAAAAGGAACGTTGAACGTCCTCACATCCTGCACCAAAGCACCCAGTGTTAAACGTGTCGTTTTGACATCCTCTATACTTGCAGCTGTGTGCAATAGAAACAACAAAGGCCCGGGGGTTGTAGTGGACGAGACCTGGTATTCGGACAAGGTTTATTGTGAAGAATCCGAGGTTTGTTCGGTTGTTCCTGCTTTAGTAAATCATTTATTTTTTTACCTTAATTAGGGTTTTAATCTCTTCATAAAAGCGTATTTTGTGCTCTAAAAGTTTTGTTAGAATATTTTTTCTTCATGTATTTTACACCAAAGTATTTGGTGAATTTTAATACTGGTCCTATACTTTCCGGTATCATAAACTAATTAATAGTACTGTCTCCAGTTATGGTATCCCCTCTCGAAAATCATGGCTGAGGAAGCTGCTTGGAAATTTGCGGAAGAAAATGGCATTGATTTGGTTGTAATGAATCCTGGCCTTGTGCTTGGCCCTCTCTTACAGCCAACTCTCAATCCCTCTACTGAACTTTTTATGGACATTATAAAAGGTACCACCTCGTATTTAATTTATAAATAATTTCATATTATCTGAAAGTCCTAACTTAAGGAGAACTGTGAAATTAATTAATTCATATTAATCCTAATACTCACCTTCACTCGTGTTTTATTATACGTAGGAAAGGAAGTATCGTCATATTCGGAAAAAGGAGCTTATCCAACCTATGAAATCGTCGATAACAGAGATGTTGCTTATGCACATATATTGGGTTTTGAAAATCCATCAGCCAGGGGGAGATATTGTTTGGTTGGAACAACACTCACTCACTCTCAAACTCTACATGAGCTGCATAAGCTTTATCCTTCTATCAATGTTCCCTCTACGTAAGTCCATCTATTTATCAATGTTTATTCACCTTAATTTCCTCACAATATCCTTTCAAAATGTTGAGCATTAATTTAAAACTGTTTTTCTTATATATATGTTTTAAATGCAGTGCCACAGAGTATCCAACGTACAAGATATCCAGCAAGAAAATAGAAAGTTTGGGCATCAATTTCATGCCTTTGGAGACAAGCCTAAAGGATATGGTTGACAACTTGAAGGAAAATAAATTCCTCTGTTTATAAGAGAAAGAGAGATTTGTGAGAAGATGCAATGTACGGAGTACTATGGAACACTAGCTAATATTTGGTCATTTCATTTTCAATGAAAAATAATAAACATTTACTATGTATGTTATTCTCATTAATTGGCTCCCATCTTTTTAGAGCATGCATAATTTCACGCATAATAATTCATCTGCATAGTCTTCAATAAATTGAATTAATCATATTCTACAAAATTAATATTCCCAAAAAATAAATGTTGGAGTAATTGTTAATGTGTATAATAAATATGTAAAAAAAAAAAAAAATTCCTCCGTCCAATTTCATTATTTCTAATTTTCATTTTGGTTCTTCAATTTCATTATGCTTATTTCATTTTTTGAAATAATACTATCCACACAATTTTAACTTTACTCTCCAATACTTATTTACTCAATTTATCATTCACTTTATTCATAAATAAATACTTTATTTAAAAATAAAGCTCAATACCCAATCATACCTCCAATCAATTTACTTTATACATAAAAAAAAAAAAAAACCTGCGGAACAAAAGGCTAGCCCATTTAGGCGGCTTCCAAGTGGGCTATTTTTTATTGGCCCTACCATCTTTAAGTATTGTGGGGCCAACAAACTAAGCAACAGATTTAATAAATATGTGTGTACACAACAGTACTATAAATATGGATAAGGGGACCATCCAAATCTAGCGAGAGAGAAAACAGAGTGAGTGGGATAGGATGAGCGGAGCAGGGAAAGTGGTGTGCGTGACAGGAGCATCGGGTTACGTAGCGTCGTACCTGGTGAAGCTTCTGCTCGACCGTGGTTATACCGTTAAAGCTACTGTTCTAGACCTTAGTTAGTACTTGTATTTCTCTCATCTTATTTTGCAAGATTGATGGCTTGCGACTTTTTCTAACCCGACTCTGTGAAACAGGTGATCCGACGATGGTTGTCCATCTAAAGGCACTTCAAGGAGCACACAAAAGATTGCACTTGTTCCAAGCTGAATTGGTTCAAGATGGATCTTTTGATTCCGCGATTGATGGTTGCGAAGGTGTCTTCCATACAGCTTCACCTAATTTGTTTACTTCTGCTGATCCACAGGTACTCACTTTATTTTTTACTTTTAGTCCCATAAGAATTTTCTGGCTCCAAATCTTGTTGACTTTGTCAATTCGACCATTTTCATCACAAATCTCCGCGTTTTTTTGTAGTGTTTGTGATGTGACCTTATCGAATTCATAGGAGTGAATGATAAGGAACGCAATCAAAAAGAGAATAAAGACAAGAAATACCCAAATGAGCCCTTGATAAATCCTTGAATTTTTGGTAGCTATGCACGCCTTAGTATGCCCGAGGACCTGCACGCAAAACCGGGCCGGAGGAGTGTCCGGCGACGGACCTCCGACGCTCAAGTCAGTTGGGCTCGATGAAGAAGATGGAGGAAAATAAGAGTATTTCGTGTTTGTGTGTATGCTGTAAATGGATAGAATGACTTAGGGAAGACATTGAAATGAAAAGGGGATGCTTTTATACCTTGTAATGGAGGGGTAGGGAAGTAATTTTACCTCTAGGGTTTGTTGCAAGCAGTGCCACGTCATTGTACTACCTGACACATAACCAATTGTTATGATAATGCGCATACATTTGCAGGTATGCTCAGAGATATTCTGATACACCAAGATTCCTTTGCTTCTTCTCATTTAACCAAGGCCCTTTATCGTCCTGATCCTGGATGAGAGTATTAATTGTCAGATCAGATCTTTGAAGGATCTGATCCAGTCATTATCCTCGTCAGGGGTGGTGACTTTTCTGATCCTGGTCCTGAAAGGAAGTGATCAGCTTTTATTTTGGTCTCAGTCAGTAGCTATTCCTTTCTGGACATGCGCCATTATGTCGCATCATCCACTCCCCCCTATTCTTAACTATGACAGCTCTTTGCCGAAATAGTTAAGAATAAAGTCTTTTCGAATTCATATCTTGGGTTCTGCTCCTAATCACAGATCTCTTTATTTCATAATATTTTCTCTTGAGAATATCTTACCGTTCATGAACTCAAATCTTGAGTTCTCTGGTTCAGATCCTGATCACGGATCTCTTTACTTCACAATATTTTCTTTTAAAAATATCTTACAGTTCATGAACTCAAATCTTGAGTTCTCTGGTTCAGATCCTGATCACGGATCTCTTTACTTCACAATATTTTCTTTTAAAAATATTTTTCAGATCCTGAACTCAAATCTTGAGTTCTTTAGTTCACATCCTGATCACGGATCTCTTTTGTTGGGATATGAATCCTAGAGCAAGTCCTAAATGATGAATAAAAGATAAAAGATGAAGTTTTGATAAGCCAAAAGAAGACTTGAATATTTTCTAAGTATTGACTGATCTAGTCTAGTTAAGTTGAAGTCGTCTTGTACAGATCAGTAGAATTCACAAGACAAGTACTAATTCACAAAAACAAGTAATAGTTTTTTAAAAGACAAGTATTATTGAAAGATAAGTGCGATTTATAAGTACTTCATATTTGTTATTCGTATATGTTAGATTGTTATTGAGCTATGAATAATTGTTGTATAGAGCTCATGATTTTAAATGTAATAGATAGATTCTTTTGTATAGTTTTCTAAGTTGACTAAGCTTTGTAAACAAGAAGCTTAATGTAATGTAATAGTCTTGTTAAGATTAGTTGATAGGACTAGATTAGTTCTATGTTGTAATCTGAAGAAGTCTACAACATGATTCGGGTGGAATTTACACGTTTTAGAGGCACATGTGAAGCGTGTTTTGATGTGAATTTCATTGATTTATGCATGGAATATGATTGTTTAAGCCGAAATGAGAGAAAGGTTGTGTTTTGTCGATTTTGTAGGAAATACGATGAAATTTGGAGCAAAACACCAACCATACCTCACTGGATCAGGAAGAGGAATGCACGGTTGGATTCGTCTCGAAAATCGGAGTGGAATAGCCTAAAGAATCGAGACAATCGGACAACCGAGGCGAAAGATATGCACGAAACAAGTTTGGAGTGCCCAGCAACTCGGCCGAGCTGGCCAACTCGGCCGAGCCCCTGATCAAGGCAGATTCTGGAATCAACTTCCATCCGGCCGAGCTAGCTGATCCGGCCGAGTGCGAGGAAAAGATTGGAGAGACAATCCGGCCGAGCTAGCTGATCCGGCCGAGTGCGAGGAAAAGCTTGGAGAAACAACTCGGCCGAGCTACCGAAGGATGCAGAATCTGGAACCAATTTCCATCCGGCCGAGCTAGCTGATCCGACCGAGCTGCTGAACAAAGTTTGGACGCTGGAATCAATTGCACTCGGCCGAGTGGGGCAACTCGGCCGAGCCCTGAAGATTTTGGCCACGATTTTAACACCCCAACTCGGCCGAGCTGTCCCACTCGGCCGAGTCACCCCTGCTCTCGGTGCCTTTTGCATATTTTGTCCAATTTCCAAGGACTTAAGTGCAATTTTCATCCTTAAAACCTACCCCAACACTATATAAGGCCTCATTCTTGAAACCCAAGACATTCTTCCCCAATCCACACATAGTTACACATACTTGGAGGTGTTTGGCCATATCTTCATCATTTCTCCACCAAATCAAGGAAGAAAGGATGCAATAGCTCCCAAATTCCATTCCACACCACATTCTAGACTAAGCTTTCTCTTTCTTTTCCTTTTTACTTAGTTATTTCATTTGGAATTTGTAATTTGATTATGTTAGTAGTTAGCTAAACAATTTTGTGGTTCTAAGGCATTGTAAGACTTGGATTGATGTTTATGAGTAATTTCTTGCTTTAATTGGTGTTTATCTCGTATTTGCATATTCAATTATTCATTGTAAAGCATTTTGTTAGTGGCCATAATGATTTGCTTGATTTATTGTTAATTGGGGTAGTATCGGGAGATTTATTCCATTTAATCGTATGCGAATATGCAACCCGGTATTATTATGATCTCGGGAGAGGATTAATTATCGGAGAGGGAATCGAATGATCTTAGGAGCTATTTTAGATGGTGTAATGTTTGTGATGTAGACATACGAGCTTATATTACATTGCATCTTTGGATTAATTTGTATCGGGAGATCGATTAGTTCTTTTTGTGTGATCACCTTATACGGGATAACCTTAATAGCCCTTTAAACGAGATAACTCTCATAAACGGACGTCTAAGTACTACAATCGCCTTGGAACCCACCTTTTCTCTTTGAGTTACATTCGTTTTACGTTCATTTTACTTGTTTGCTTGGTATTTGATCGATTTTATATTTGCTCTTTGTTGCTTATTCGTGACACTTGGTAGGTAATTTTAGAGTAAATCACCATATTCAAACTATCGATCACGTCTATTTAGAATTCGACTAGCAAACTACTACTTTTACGCTTAACCTCCTTGTGGGATCGACCTCGTGCTTATCACGCTACGATAGACACCGTACACTTGCGGTTGTTTATTTTAGTGTTGCATAACACGTGTATCAAGTTTATGGCGCCGCTGCCGGGGAGGTTTTTATAAGCTCTAGAGTGTAGGCTAGGAGAGTTTTAGTTTAGACACTTTATTTGCTTTCCTTATTTCTCAAAAATCCAAAAATATTTGTGTTTGTTACTTTGAGCTTATTTGTATTTCTCAACTCTCGTTTTCTCTTTTGATAGACATGGTTTATGATCACACGATCTAGGAGGAATCACCAAGAAGTGCTACCTTTAGATCCGGAGATTGAGGCCAATTGTCGAAGAAAGAACGCCGAAAGGAGAAGACTAGAGTTGGAAAGAATGAACCGAAGGGAGAATCCGGTTGAAGAAGAGGAGGAACTTGAGAATCACGGGGTCGAAGGAGTCGAGGAACCTAACGGGAATGGAGGTAACTGACCTCAAGGAGTGCTAAGGGACAACTTTCGTCGAAGAGTTGAAGAGAATATTGGTATGGAAAGAGATGGTAGACGAAGGGAGGATGAGGAGCCACAAAGAGTCTTGAGAGACCACTTCCGTCCTATTCCAAGGCCCTATGGAGGAGCGGGTCGGGAACCCGTTGATGCTCATAACTTTGAGCTCAAGCCGGCCCTAATCATGATGGTTCAAAACAACCAATTTGGAGGGTTGTCAAAGGAGGATCCTAACCTCCATTTATCTCAATTCTTAGAGATAAGTGGAACGGTTAAGATCAATCGTGTCCCTCAAGATTACATCCGTCTCCAATTGTTCCCATTTTCCCTCCGTGATCGTGCAAAACAATGGTACATGTCTCTTGATTTAAGGACGATCGAAAATTGGGCCGACCTTGTGGATGCCTTCCTCATGAAATACTTCCCTCCAAGCAAGACCATCAAGATAAGAGGAGAAATTTCTTCTTTCATGCAAGACGACGATGAGTCTTTAGCCGAGGCTTGGGAACGTTTCAAGGATCTCATACGGAGTTGTCCTCAACATGGGTTCTCAAGAGATCAATTGATTTGCTATTTCTACAACGGGATGGACCATCGAACGAGAGGGATGGTGGATGCCTCGGCCGGTGGAGGTTCTTTGCTAGGAAAGACGACGGATGAGGGTTATGTGCTCCTAGAGGAGATGGCAAAGAACGGGAACCAATGGCCATCCGAGAGAAGACAAAACCGGAAAGTTGCTTCAACCCAAGACTTGGATGAGAATGCTAAACTCTCCAACAAGGTGGATAAATTGATATCCCTTATGACGGCCAAGTCACTAATGGGACCTAGTGATGAACAATATGAAGAGGCCCATTATATGAACAACCAACGGGATCGTCATTTTAGAGAGAGAGGTTGGAACGATAGGCAAGCCTATGAAAGTCCCTCCAATCCCAACCAATATCATCCGAATTTGAGGCACCATGAGAACTTTTCTTATGCCAACACAAAGAATGCCATCATCCCACCTCCAAATTTCAATGCTAGAGATGGAGTTATTGTGGAGTCTTCATCAAAGCCATCAATGGAGGATATGTTTGGTACTTTTATGGGGGAAACCACAAAATTTATGAGAGAAACTAGGGAGAATGCAAACAAGACTTGGCAAAGAATTGATGAGCAAGGAGAAATGATCAAGAATGTGGTAAACAATATGAAAGCCATGGAAAAGCAAATGAGCCAACTTGCTAATGCCATTGGAAAGCAACACGTTCCGGGGCAATTCCCCTCTAACACGGAGCTAAATCCTAAGGAGCAATGCAACGCCATAAGGCTAAGGAGCGGGACAAGCTACGATGGGCCCAAGATGCCGTTAGAGGAGGAAGTGGTAATGGCACCCGAGGGTGTTGACAAAGATGATGGCTTAGTGAAAGAAAAAGAAGGGGAGAAGAAGAGTGAGGAGGCAATCCCTCTTTTGTTTAATAAAAATGTAATGCCCATCCCATATCCTCAAAGGATGAAGAAGAAGAACTTGGATAGCAAGTTTGTCAAGTTTGCGGAGATGTTCAAGAAACTCCATATCAACATTCCTTTCGCCGAAGCTCTTGAACAAATACCACATTACTTCAAATTCTTGAAGGAGATAATGTCACACAAGAGGGAAATAGAGGCATATGAGACGGTGCACTTAGCCGAACATTGTAGCTCCGTAATTCAAGCTAAGCTACCTCCAAAGCTTAGGGATCCCGGATCCTTCACTTTATCATGCACTATTGGAGATGGAGGTACATTAAGAGCCCTATGTGATTCGGGAGCAAGCATCAACCTCATGCCATTGTCACTCTTCAAATCACTTGGTTTAGGAGAGCTCACACCAACCACAATGAGCCTTCAATTGGCGGATAGGTCTATGACATACCCTTTGGGTATAGCGGAGGATGTATTGGTCAAAATCGGCAACCTCCTCTTTCCGGTAGACTTTGTGGTTTTGGACATGGAGGAAGACAAAAACATTCCATTGATATTGGGAAGGCCATTTTTGGCAACCGGAGGAGCCAAACTTGATATGAGGAATGGAGAATTGGAGCTTCGAATGAACCAAGAGATAGTTACAATTGACATGTTTAGAACTATCAAGCTCCGAAATGATGAGACGGGAGAGTATGGGTTTCCCAAGGGAGAGTATCCCCCAATACCCATGAGAAAGGAGGTAGAAGAAGAGCCCAAGATGAATATTGTGGAGGAGAACCCCAAGGAGAAGGATAAAGAATTAGAGATGGGCAAGAAGGCCAAGTTTGGGGGAGTTTTTTCCAAAAACTCCCCCAAATCAAGAAAAGCTACTTGTGCAAGCTTGGGAATAGATGAGGCATCAACCTCCTATGGCATGATTGAAGAGCCGGATGGAGTGGCTAGTGGATGTTTTGATGTACTTAAGAAAGTTGTATGGGCAAAGAAAGTCAAGAACAAGGGTGACAAGGGGGTGACTTGATATTCCCCTCAAGGAGAACCGTCCGGCATAGGACGTTAAAAATAGCGCTTCTTGGGAGGCAACCCAAGGTTTTATTGCTTTCTTGTTTTTATTGCTTTAGTAGTGTTGATAGCTTGGTTTATTTTGTAGGTATGGATGAAGAGTACTATGGACACCTTGTCTTGGAGAATGAAGAAGAAGCAAAGCCAACTTTGGAGTGGAGGAAGCAAGTGTTGCAATGGTGATCTTTGAAGAAGCTTTGGATGTGCAAGGAGGGAGGTAACAACTTGTAGCCCCAAACTTAGAATTTATACATAGTAAAATTCTAAGTTTGGGGGAGTTATTTTTCTTTTATTTTTCTACTAGTTGTTACCCTTGCACCAGTTCGTCATTCTACTTGTGTCACATTTTGCACCGGCGCACACTTGACTTTCACATGCTTAGATTGTTTAAGTTGGTTTTTGATCATATGTTGGGTAGTGAAAATTTGGTGAAATGTGAGCATGAATAGTCATTGGAATCCATTGTTGAGTAGTTGTGATGATGTTTATTTGCTTTGAATGTAAGCATGATTGATGTTTGATATAGTATCATGTTGTGTTCATATTTGTGATCTTTGATAGCATGGATGCATGATGTGTTGTTGTTTGGGGACATTTGATGAATGTGAGAGTCCTATTGAATAAACCGGTGAGAATTGAGCCTTAAATCGAGCATGTAATCCGGTTTAGTTCATTTGAGAGTGGACTAAGTTATTGCTAGTGATTCTAGAACTTGCCTAAGTTCTTGTTTGAAATCATGATTGTGTGAGATGATGTGATGTGATATAGGCCATCTTGTTCTAAGAAAAGTCACTTAGCCAAAATTTCCCAAAACCGAAGTAATCTTCCGTAGTTAGCCCCTTGAGCTTAATCCCTCATTTTCTTGGCAAACTACAATGTTAACCACTTAGCCTTTTTGAGCCTTTGATACCTACATCTAGTGGAGAATAAAAGACAAAGTGGAAAACATGTGCATTGAATGAATATCTTTGGTGAAAGGAGAAATTGGAGAAGTTGAAAAAAAAAAAAAAAAAAAAAAAAAAAGAGAAATATGAAAAGAAAATAAAGGAAAAGAAAAGAGGGACAAAGCGCCCCAAAAGCTTCAAAAAGAAAAAAAAGTGTTCAATGGTTTTGTGGTGTAGAATGTGCTTAAAAGAGAACAAATAAATTGTGGAAGTTAGAGTTTTTGAGTTGCAATCTGCGCAATTGTAACTTTATCTTGAGAAGTTTTTGAGATGTGTCTATGCGTCTTTATCTCTCGCTCTCCACTAGTTTATGAGTTACTTCATCCAAATTTACCCCACCTTAACCAAAGAGCCAATGTTACATCCTTGATTAAGTCCTATTGATCACATTGTTGAGCATTTGAGTGTGTGTAGAAAGTAGAAGTTGGGCAAGCATATGGTGATTGCATAGCATGACTTGGTTGATGAGTGTTTTAATATCCTTAATTTATTTGTGTGTTTGAGAGAAACACTCCATCATGTGAGTAGAGGACTTGAGCATTTGGATTTTGTTTCCCATCACAATGTGTTGTGTACTTGTGCATTCTTTGATCTATGAATGTGGATTGCAATAGTGAACCTATAACTTTCATTAAGAAATGCACTTGGAGAAAGAGATATCATTACATCTTACTTTGCATGTGTGATTTGCATTGAATATTCCATTGTGATCATTCCACCCTCATTGCTTTAAGTGCTTAGTTGTTTGAGGACAAACAACATTTTAAGTTTGGGGGAGTTTGATTCGGGTGGAATTTACACGTTTTAGAGGCACATGTGAAGCGTGTTTTGATGTGAATTTCATTGATTTATGCATGGAATATGATTGTTTAAGCCGAAATGAGAGAAAGGTTGTGTTTTGTCGATTTTGTAGGAAATACGATGAAATTTGGAGCAAAACACCAACCATACCTCACTGGATCAGGAAGAGGAGTGCACGGTTGGATTCGTCTCGAAAATCGGAGTGGAATAGCCTAAAGAATCGAGACAATCGGACAACCGAGGCGAAAGATATGCACGAAACAAGTTTGGAGTGCCCAGCAACTCGGCCGAGCTGGCCAACTCGGCCGAGCCCCTGATCAAGGCAGATTCTGGAATCAACTTCCATCCGGCCGAGCTAGCTGATCCGGCCGAGTGCGAGGAAAAGATTGGAGAGACAATCCGGCCGAGCTAGCTGATCCGGCCGAGTGCGAGGAAAAGCTTGGAGAAACAACTCGGCCGAGTTGGACCACTCGGCCGAGCTACTGAAGGATGCAGAATCTGGAACCAATTTCCATCCGGCCGAGCTAGCTGATCCGACCGAGCTGCTGAACAAAGTTTGGACGCTGGAATCAATTGCACTCGGCCGAGTGGGGCAACTCGGCCGAGCCCTGAAGATTTTGGCCACGATTTTAACACCCCAACTCGGCCGAGCTGTCCCACTCGTCCGAGTCACCCCTGCTCTCGGTGCCTTTTGCATATTTTGTCCAATTTCCAAGGACTTAAGTGCAATTTTCATCCTTAAACCCTACCCCAACACTATATAAGGCCTCATTCTTGAAACCCAAGACATTCTTCCCCAATCCACACATAGTTACACATACTTGGAGGTGTTTGGCCATATCTTCATCATTTCTCCACCAAATCAAGGAAGAAAGGATGCAATAGCTCCCAAATTCCATTCCACACCACATTCTAAACTAAGCTTTCTCTTTCTTTTCCTTTTTACTTAGTTATTTCATTTGGAATTTGTAATTTGATTATGTTAGTAGTTAGCTAAACAATTTTGTGGTTCTAAGGCATTGTAAGACTTGGATTTATGTTTATGAGTAATTTCTTGCTTTAATTGGTGTTTATCTCGTATTTGCATATTCAATTATTCATTGTAAAGCATGTTGTTAGTGGCCATAATGATTTGCTTGATTTATTGTTAATTGGGGTAGTATCGGGAGATTTATTCCATTTAATCGTATGCGAATATGCAACCCGGTATTATTATGATCTCGGGAGAGGATTAATTATCGGAGAGGGAATCGAATGATCTTAGGAGCTATTTTAGATGGTGTAATGTTTGTGATGTAGACATACGAGCTTATATTACATTGCATCTTTGGATTAATTTGTATCGGGAGATCGATTAGTTCTTTTTGTGTGATCACCTTATACGGGATAACCTTAATAGCCCTTTAAACGAGATAACTCTCATAAACGGACGTCTAAGTACTACAATCGCCTTGGAACCCACCTTTTCTCTTTGAGTTACATTCATTTTACGTTCATTTTACTTGTTTGCTTGGTATTTGATCGATTTTATATTTGCTCTTTGTTGCTTATTCGTGACACTTGGTAGGTAATTTTAGAGTAAATCACCATATTCAAACTATCGATCACGTCTATTTAGAATTCGACTAGCAAACTACTACTTTTACGCTTAACCTCCTTGTGGGATCGACCTCGTGCTTATCACGCTACGATAGACACCGTACACTTGCGGTTGTTTATTTTAGTGTTGCATAACACGTGTATCACTACACAAGACAAGTAGAAGACACAGTCTACTACTACTACACAAGACAGGTGCGACTTAAACAAGACAGGTCAACTTGAAGTTAGTTACAAAAGCGTGTTGAAGATAAAGATTGAAGAATTAGTTAAGGAATAACTAATTAACTGGAGAAACGCGTGAAAGGATATAAGGAATCAGTTACAAGTTAGTTTTCAAGAAAGGTTGTTACACAACTGAATGTTCTTGAAATTAGAAGTCTATAAATACCTCATGGTATTGATTCATTAATGACGACTGAGATACTGATACGACTACTGAAATATTGATACTGCAAGCATTATTGAAGATTCAAGTGAAGAAATTACTCTCAGAGATTGAAGTTCAGAAAGTGAAGCTACGCAAGACAAGTGAAGAAATCAGAAGGCTACTACTGAACTAAGAGAAGTTTTATTTTCGTTTACTGTTTCAAGTTGCTAGTTACTTGTAAAATAGCTAGTAAGATCGAAGATATATCTGGAGATATAATCGAGAAGATCTAAGTCTTATTTCTTGGGACTTAAAGCTACAAGAACATATTACTCCATTGGACGAGTTAATAAGAACATCACAACTGGGTTTGTGAGAGTGGATGTAGACAAGTTGTCGAACCACTATAAATCTCGTGTTTGATTTACTTTACTGTTTTGTTTGTTGTTTAATTGATTAATTGTTTGATTGATTGAATTACATATCTAAACAAGACTAGTTGAGTATACATAAAACAGAGTTCTCGAAATAAGTTGAGTATAAACTTTAATTGGGCTCATTGTTAATTTCGTATTCCGCACATTGTAATTCTGATATATCGAAAGATTTTAGAAAAGTCTATTCACCCCCCTCTAGACATTTCTTTAGCTTCCCTCGATATTAACTCAACTTAGGGACCTACAAGTGGTATCAGAGCAGTAGTTTACGAACTGCTGTTTCTTGATAACCAACTCAAGACTTGGGTGAAGTCTTGGTCCGTGTCTATACGTGCTCTTACGTGTTCTTTAACGCTGAACTTGAAAACATTTGTTTCTTGATACTATACTGTGATATTTGTATCTTCTTGAATCATGTCTCTCGAAATTAGTGCTAACAAGTTACCTAAGTTCCAGGTTCAAGATTATGACTATTGGAAACTAAGGATGGAAGCCATCTTCAGTTCCACTCACGACTTAATGATCTCCGTCATCACTGAAGGTCCGATAGTGACCATGATTCCCAATACTGCTGCCCTTGACACTAATCAACCCGTGGGTACACTCGTCAAGAAACCAAGGTCAGAACTAACCTCAGAAGAAATGAGACAGAATAATTTGGATAGCTTGGCCAAGAATTACATCTTACACACTCTTCCTAACGAGTATTTGGGAAAAGTGTTAAAATGTAAAACTGCCAAAGAAATGTGGGATCGCTTAGCTATCATTTGTGAAGGGACATCCCTAATCAAAGAAAGCAAGCTTTCTACAGCAGTCCAAAGATTCGAATCATTTCATATGAAAGCTGGTGAAACAATAGACCAGTTGGATACTCGTTTTACCAAAATCATGAATGACTTGGAAGTTCTTGGTAAATCTTATACTCCACGTGAAATTAATCTTAGGATTCTCAAAAGCCTTGATAGTCGATGGAAAATGGTAAAAATGCTTGTTAAGAATACCCAAGATATAGATGTGTGGACAGCAGAAACCATGTTTCAAACTCTAAAGGCTCATGAGTTTGATTTAGACGAAGATGAACCCATAGCAAGTAGTGACAGAGAACATGCTGTATCTAAGAACGTTGCTTTTAAGGCTAGTTCGTCTAAGGTAGACAGGTCGAATTCTAAAACTAGGTCTACTTCTATGAAAGACGAGTTAGATACTGATCTTAGTCTGAAGGATCAGGTAAGCCTCATGGTTAGAAAGTTTGATAGGCTGAATAAACGTTTCGGAAGATATAAGAAGTTATATAGAGAGCATAGAGGGTCTGCTTCTAAGAACTCGTCTGAGACCAGACGAGACCGAAACTCGTCCGAAAGGAGAGACGAAGTCTCGAAAGGTAACAGACAAGATAGAGAGTCTGATGGTAGGAAGATTACTCGTTCTGATAGACGTGATAAACGAAGGAACAACTCTCCTATTAAAAAGGCTACTAATGATGTCTTGTGCTATAAATGTGAAAAGCCAGGTCACTACATATATGAATGTCCAGACCTGAGTACTGATGATCGAGAAGAACGCAAAGCACGAGGGGAAAGAAGATACAACCGTAGCAAAAAGGCAATGATGGCCAATGATGACTCTGACTCTGACTCAGACGAGTTGCCATCATCCTCATCTAGCTACCCGTCTGAACCAGATCACGATGAAGCCTTCATACTAGATGATGGTCTATGCTGCATGGCTAAAATCGACCAAGAGGTATCATTTGCTACATCTTTTCAATCTTGTGATGAATCAGAATCTGATGAAAGTGATACTGCCAGTAGCAAAGTAGGGAGTAGCCTTCAGCACTCTACTAGTGCAGTTGAAGACGACCTCCTACTTGCCAACAAGGCAATCATTGAAGTCAGTGACGAAAACATCATTTTAAGACAAGAAATCATTGATCTTAAGGAAGCTCAGTCTAAAGTAGATCCTAATATAACAGTCCTAAATGAACGCTTGCAAGAAGAGTTGAGTCAACTCAAAGACAAGTGTGCATTGACAGACAAGTTGTATCAAGACCTACTTAAGACACATGCTACTGAGAAACATGAATTCAATGTTTTAAAAAGCAAGTGCAAAAAGCTTGAAGAACGTAATAAGTTCTTAGAAACCGAGGTTGTCACTCTAGACCTTAAACATACTGACCTGGTTAACTCTTCTAAGGTTAACCTTGAACTGTCAGATAGGTATAGGGCTCCTGCTGACAAGACAGGCTTGGGTGCTGAAACATCAAGCTCGTCTACTCTAGTTCCTAAGAACCCTACTATTTTCATCTCAAGCTCTTTGACTAATGATAAAGGAAAAGAACCAATGATATACGATATTGATACTCCATCTAAAGGTACTGTACCAAAACAAGCTCAAGTTAACATTCCAATTACCAAGGGAGGTAAAAAGAAAGTTAACAACAAGCCTGTTCCGTTTAAGACAAGTCAACAAAGGACTAGGAATCGTGGACGACCAAATCAGGTCAGATACGAGGATTGGTATCCCGAGGAGACTAGTACTAAACAAGTACAGACTAGACGACAAGAGTCTAGACCTCCTTTCATAAGGCAGTCTCAACTCTACTCGTCTAGACCTAGACAGGAAGGTCAAAAATATCGTACACAAGCAGTTCAATATCCTCCACCTTTGTCATATGATATCGAAGGAGAAGAAAGACCTAAACATGTCTATAAAGCGTATGGACCTAATGCATACAAACCCTACTCTGACTATCATAGACAAGTGCCTGCTCAAGTAGAGATCAAGTCGAAAGGCTATCTCCAAAGAGTAGACCCGAACTCGACTGATAGGCCAGATAAGGACAACAAGGTCTTATTTTGCAACAAATATGGTCGAAAGCTCAGAAGATCAAACTTGTTCAGGACTCCAATGTACATTTGGATTCCATTGAACTCGACTAACCCCCCAGGACCCCAATAAACAAGGAGGGTACCTAAATTATGAAATATCATCTAATGCAGGGTCGACTCGAACTATACAAGAAGGGTGGCTCAATAGGAGAAACTTGGTACATAGACAGTGGCTGTTCGCACCACATGACTGGTACCAAGACTCTCTTATCAAGCTACCATGAGCAAGAAGGACCAAAAGTAATATTTGGTGATAGCTCCACTGCTGTTACCAAAGGATTCGGTTACATTCGGAATGGAGACATAGAAATCCAAGATGTCTCATATGTTGAAGGCTTGAAATACAATTTACTCTCTGTTTCACAATTTTGTGATCGTGGATACAAGGTGCAGTTCAAGAGTCGCAAATGTGAAATCATTGACAAAAAGACTCATACCATACTACTCGTCGGCATAAGACAAGGAAGTGTGTACATAGTGAACTGGAACAGTTGTCCAAGGGACACCTGTCTACTTACTAAGAATCCTAAAGAACTTGGCTGGCTCTGGCATATACGCCTCTGTCATCTAAACTTTAAGGTTCTTAATAAGATAGCCAGAGACTACCTTGTGGAAGGTATTCCCAATGAAGTCTACTACAAGTCACATGTATGCACGTCCTGTCAGAAAGGTAAACAGGTAAAGGGTTCTTTTAAATCTATTCCAACCCTCTCAACAAGCAGAGTTCTTGAACTTCTACATATGGACTTACATGGCCCAATTACTCCTCCAACTTTGAATGGTAGAAGGTACACACTTGTTGTGGTAGACGACTATTCTAAGTTCACTTGGGTAGTATTCTTACACAAGAAGAGTGATACACAAACACTCCTACCTGATCTGTTGAAGAAGATTCAAGTTGAGAAGAATCAGTCCATTGTCAAGATCCATAGTGACAAGGGTACTGAATTTATTAACTGCTATATTAAAGAATTTTGTTCTAAGCGTGGCATCCAGCACCTTACTAGTGCAGCAAGGACACCACAACAAAATGGAGTAGCAGAACGAAGGAACAGAACTCTTAAGGAGGCCTGCAGGACCATGCTGACAGAGTATAATACGCCTCAGAAGTTTTGGGCAGAAGCCATCAATACTGCATGCCACTCACAAAATAGAAGTGCTATCAATAAAGCACTAGGTAAGACGCCCTATGAGGTATGGAAAGGTAGAAAACCCAGAGTTTCATATTTTCATATATTTGGTTGTAAGTGTTTCATCCATAACAATGGGAAAAGCAAGTTGAATGCATTCGATGCTAAAGCAGACGAGGGGATATTCTTAGGATACTCCTCGACTAGCAAAGCATTTAGAGTATTCAACTACTCAACCCTCTGTGTGGAAGAAACACCACATGTGGTTTTTGAAGAATCTCAACAGGACTTGTCTGCCAACAAGATCAGTGAGAAAGTTACTGAGCTAACTATCGAATCTGACAAAGACTCAGAGGTATATGAATCCGTTCAAGCATACAATCCATTCATGAAAGCCCTTGAAACTGATGACAAGGAAAGGGTAAGTGCTCAAGGTAAGTCTACTAAACTAGTAGACATGCCTGCTCTAGTTGACTCATCTACTCCAGGTAAATCTGTTGATGATATAAATGATGTTGACATGCATGATGCTATAACTGATCTAGATGATGATACTATGCTTACAAAGACTAGAAAAACATGGAAATCTGCTCATGATACTGAAAATATCATTGGTGACTCTACTATTGGTGTAAAGACTAGACGACAACTCTTTGAGTCACAAGAACAACCTAGTCCATCTCTGTTTTGCTGGTGTTGTTTCCTCTCATCTATCGAGCCTAAAACCATTAAAGAGGCTTTAGCTGATAGTAATTGGATCATCGCTATGCAAGACGAGTTGAATCAGTTTGTTCGAAATGACGTCTGGGAACTTGTTGATAGACCTAAACATCATAATGTAGTTGGCACTCGATGGATTTTCAAGAATAAGAAAGATGAGAATGATGTAGTTGTTCGTAATAAGGCTAGACTAGTCGCCCAAGGCTATTCACAAGCTGAAGGCATAGATTATGATGAAACATATGCTCCTGTTGCTAGACTAGAAGCCATTCGATTGTTCCTTGCATATGCTGCTTACATGAAATTTACTGTATATCAAATGGATGTTAAAAGTGCATTTCTTAACGGTATTCTTGCGGAAGAAGTGTATGTTGAACAACCCCCAGGTTTCGAAGTCAAAGGTAACCAGGTATACAGATTAAAGAAGGCCTTATATGGACTGAAGCAAGCTCCAAGAGCCTGGTACGATACTCTTTCTCAATTTCTATTAGAAAATGGTTTTACTAAGGGCAAGGTCGATAGAACCTTGTTCAGAAGACAAGAAGGGAAAGACATTTTACTCGTCCAAATTTACGTAGATGATATCATTTTTGGGTCACCTAACAAAAAGCTGAGTGAAAGTTTTTCAACACTCATGCAAAGTAAATTTGAGATGTCTATGATGGGTGAAATGAATTACTTTCTTGGACTTCAAGTAAAACAGACCCCAGAAGGGATTTTCATAAATCAAGCAAAATATACTCGTAATCTACTAGACAAGTATGGTATTAAGACATGTAAATCTTCTGGAGTACCTATGCAACCTACTTACAGGATGGATCCAGACGAGAATGGTAAATGTACTGATCAAACTCATTACCGTGGTCTTATTGGTTCATTACTTTACTTGACTGCTAGTAGACCTGATATTGCATTTTTTGTTGGTGTATGTGCTCGTTTTCAAGCTAATCCAAAAGAGAGTCATATGGAAACCACTAAAAGGATATTGAAATATTTGAAAGGAACCATCAATCGTGGTATATGGTATCCCTCAAATGATGATCTATCTCTAAGTGGCTACTCTGATTCAGATTTTGGTGGTTGTAGAATAGATAGGAAGTCTACATCTGGTTCTTGTCAATTCTTAGGCACAAAAATCATTTCATGGTTTTCGAAAAAGCAGACAAGTGTTGCTACCTCTACTACTGAAGCCGAGTACATGGCTGCTGGTAGTTGTTGTAGTCAATTATTATGGCTTATTCAACAGCTTAGAGATTATAATATCTGTGAATCAAATGTTCCTATTTTCTGTGATAGTAATAGTGCTATTGCCATTACACAAAATCCTGTTCTGCACACACGATGTAAGCATGTTGACGTGAAACATCATTTTATACGTGATCATGTAGAAAAGAAGGATATTCGCATGGAAAAGATTCATACTGATTTTCAAAGAGCTGATATTTTCACAAAACCATTAGTTGAGGCTCGTTTTCGTGAATTATGCATTAGTCTTGGACTAATTGATCTTGATCCTACTAGTATGTAGAAATGTACTAACCAGACAGGTACAGTCCTAAGAAGAAAAGAGAAACAGACAAGTTACCACAAAAGTACAGAGCACTCGTCTACTCATCCAACAGACAGGTATACAAGGTCAGACAAGTTGACCAAACAACCCGATGAGGAAGCTGGTAAAGCTGAGGGTAATACTAAGGGAATAAAACATTTAAGGGGGAATCCTTGATTTCTTAAAGATCCTTATGTTGACTCTTTAGTTTGGTAACAGTCATCTTGTTTGAACCTTGATCATTGACTGAGATTGATATTCATTCTAATTATTCTACTCGACTACCTGTACTACATCTAATCTGTAGTGCAAGAAAAGACAGGTACATATAATCACTTGATGTTCAAAGTAGACAAGCACAATCGAAGGGGGAACTCATCTTGTGCATGTCAGTCTACTCGTCTGTTCTGGATAGACACGAACAGACAAGATAAGTGTTTCATGATGTAAATACTCTAAGTGTTTAAACAAAACGAATTAAGGATATATATGTAATTTGAGTATTGAAAGTTTGAAAAAAAACTAGAATTGGATGTATACACTCCATTTAATGAGGTGTATATAACCAGTTCGCGCCAAAAACTCTACTGTGCTAGGTCAGAGGAATACACTCCTCTATCCTACCAATAGAAAAGACGGATTTCAAATGTTACGATACTAAATCACGTAATATTCTCAATTCCGCCAAACTGAATTTCAAAAGACCTTCATATGTGTCCATTGGATTAAATCTTTCAATCTCAACCATTGATTTCAACATTCAAGGTTTAACAAAACCCATACTACTCGTTCATAACTGCTCACAAGTTCTTATCTCTTGATTATTCATACCATCTCAAACATTCAAACTCTTTCGAAATCTCTTGATTTTCTTAATCATTCTACTATGTCGATCGTTTCGATATTTGATGCTCGTACTAACATGCAAGCTAGGTTTGATCTCGGTAAGTACATCACCGAAGGAAGAGTGCATGTGGAGGGATCAGTGTTCTTCAAAGGGAATCACACTGAAGACAACAAAGAAATTTTGATAAAATGCTTTAGATGCGGTTTGAGACCCTATTTGGAGGCATTTCCTGAGGTTGTGCTAGAGGAAGAAGTGTTAGAATTTTATGCTACTGCAACTCGACAAGGCGACTCGATTGAAGCCTTTGTTGGAAGAAGGCGAGTGGAGATTACTCGTGAATTTCTGACAGAATCTCTGAAATTGCCATCCGGTTCGATAGATATCGAAAGATATGCTGAAGGCAGAGAGTTGAGGTATTTGAGTATTTTCTGTGGAAGGAAGCTGAAATTGAAAAGTGATGGAAAAGTTCCTGTGGTCAAAAAGAAGGAACTACTTGACAAGTACAAGACTCTTCTTGATATCGCATCAAAAATGTTGCTAGGAGTCACTGGGAGTTTTGACTCTGTGACGCCCCAGAAAGCAAGAATAATGGCTGTGATTTACGATGGAATCACTGAAGGAAACTGGACTAAACTCTTCTTGGACAGATTGATGTATTACAAGAAATTTGTGCAAGTTGACACCAGTACAGTCAACTGGGTGGTAACTGCGAATGTTAGCTTTGGAAACAAGCTAAGCATCATTCTACCCATCTTATTGCCCAACAAGACGAGTTGGAGTAAAGGCAAGCCATTCCATCCTCTAAAGCATTATTTGAAGAAGGAGGCTCTGGCTAAGCAAGCTGCTGCTAGATCGGCTGCCACCAGACAAGTCCAGATCAATCCTGATGATGCCATGATTGAAGCTGCCTCGTCTAGTTCTGGAGAAGACGAGTCAGGCAGTGAAGGTTCTGAAGAAGTTGAGGCTGGAACTAGTAGAAGACTAGTTCAGTATGTGGAAGAGGAGGCTTTGATTGAGGCTGAAGGAGATTCGGAAGAAACTCACTCAGACAAGCAGCCTGAGACGAAAGAGGAAGAATTGCAAGTATATCGACTGGTGAGAGTCGGTCGAGTCCTTCACCAGACAAGTCGACTGAAGAAAAGGTTGGTACTTCTTCTAGAGCTTTGTCAATTCCTCTCTCTATCCCTGTTAAAACCAAGGCCAGATCACTTCGATCTCGTGCCAAACCTGTACCCAAAACCTCGTCAGTGTTGGCAGTGCAACCACTAAGAGCCAACATAACCCCACACACTACTATATTCGATACAGTTGATACTTCTACAACTGTCGAACCAAACCAAGCCACATTAAAGCCCCAAGAAACCACCATCCAAATTCCTATTACCTCAACAGAATATGTTGAACCCCCCAACCCATCTACTTCAGACAAGACACCAGTTGCCACTGCAACAACTGAGACAGGGACCCCACCTGCTCAGACCCCGTCTGATATTAGATTTGAATCCCTTGTTTATTATCCGATGTGCCTAAGGGAGAAGAGGGTTCGTGCTAAAGTCAGTAACAATCTGAAGAAGAGGCTCTCGTCTATTGAGATAGACACCTCGTCAGAACAGTATGAGAAACTCATTCGAATATGCGCATGGGTTGCATTGAAGAAATCTTCTACTGATGATCTATTTGAAGTCATACAAGGCATGGGTGGTATCTCCAATTTTATGGATTGGGAGATGGAGCAAAGGGAGAATAGTGCAGTTCAAGATTATTCAGAACTTCTCCCACCTCACGTTATTACAGCCCTGGTAAAGAGAATGCTAAATGTACCAGATGATGTATTGCCTGCATCACACATGTTTGATGTTGGTATTCAAACTGATGTTGTGGAAGACAAGTTGACATCTGAGTTAGTTGATGTTGCTGTTCAGACTGATCCGTCTGAGGAAGATGCTGTAAATGTTGATGAAGAAGACAACAACTCAATCGATTTTGGTGAAGAAGATGATGAGTTTGTTGAAGCCATCTTGTTTAATGAAGATGAGCTAACTGAAACTCACTCTACTGCTCATATGTTTCCAGAAGGACTTATAGATGAGTTGAAGACAGAATTAAAGGAAGTAGTGAAGTCGTCTATTGAAGTGTTCTTAGAATCAAAGTTGAAGACAGTTCTTGTTGAACAAAATCAGTCACTAGTTGACAGCTCCAGGGAATTGATAGTTGGAGAAGTGAATAAGATGGATTCTACGTTTCGACAAGAAATGTATACGCAAATTGAAGACTTCTTGAAGAGACAAGTTGACTACTTGGAGAACAGGTCTGTTAATTTTGCTAGGTCATTAGCTGAAGAGTCTAGTAAGATGGAAAGACTATACAGAGTAAAGATTGAGATAGCAGATGAGCAAAGACGAGAAGCACAAGATCAGTTGGTGCGTTCTCAAGCTATTCTCACTGAGCTGACTAAGCAAAACACCCTACTGCGTCAGACAGCTGTTCATTTCAAGGATGAGTTGGCTATTAACTCGAAGAAGTTGGAGTCTACTGCTGATCGACTAGACAAGATGAGTCGTGATCAGTCCCAACAAAAGCAGATAGAGCTCGCGGCTGAAGCAATGAAGGAAGCACTGAAAGAAGAAATGACTCGATTCACTAGTCTATTCACTCTTAAGGCAAGTGATGAAGCCAAAAAGAGGGAAGAGACAAGTAGAGTTGAAGAGAAGTCAAGTGCAGAACCTGAAGTTAAAGCTGCTGCGACTGCGATAGAAGAGTTAAGGTATCCCAAGAGAGGAAGGCTGGTCAAGAAAGCTGATCTTGAAGAAGCTGAAGAACAGAAAAAGAAAAGATTGCTAAAAGGAAAAAGTATTGCATCTCCTGAAGGTGAAGTTCAGACTAGACAAGTCAAGAGGAAACTTGTTCTAGAGAAGAAGAAAGAAGAACTAGGAGATATTCTAGCTGATATTGGTGATGAAGAGGTTGAAGCTCTTCATAAGAAGCAGAAGCTGGAAGAAGTTCATTATGCTAACAAGAAATTGCTAGGAAAGCATATCAAGAATTTGCTGAAGTTGAAGACTGATCCAGATCAAGTTGAAGATGCATACATTGATAATTTCATTGATGATGAACATAAAGATGCATGGTTCAAAGTCAAGCTGAATTGGGAGTTGGATCACTGAATTATTCGCAAGTTTGGAGATCCAGAGAGCAAAGAAGAGTTATACGCAATTTTTGACAAGTTCATGGAAATTCAAGACAGGAATCTATGGAACTTGATCATGAGGATTGCAACTGCTGTAAGTTTTAATATTCTTGTTCCTATCTTTCCTAAATGGATTACTCCTATGTTAGGTTCTGGAAAAAGGATCGATTACAACCATATTAAAAAGTTTGAAGAAGACCTACTGGAGAAGGAGAAGATCGAGACTGAAGAACACATGACTATCATTCACAAAAGGCTAGCTACTAGATGCTTTTGGTGTTCCAAGTTCTTAAGAAGGTAGTATATCAGATTAATTTTTGTTTTTGCTCTGATACTTAGACTTAGTTTTATGTTGAGTAAGTATTTGTAATCTCTACTGATCTTATTTCGAAATGAATAAAAATATAAGTACTATTTGATGTTTAAGACAAGATAACTACTTAACTAGTCTACTATTATGAAAAGATTCAAGTAGTTTTGGCTTCATCAAAAAGGGGGAAATTGTTGGGATATGAATCCTAGAGCAAGTCCTAAATGATGAATAAAAGATAAAAGATGAAGTTTTGATAAGCCAAAAGAAGACTTGAATATTTTCTAAGTATTGACTGATCTAGTCTAGTTAAGTTGAAGTCGTCTTGTACAGATCAGTAGAATTCACAAGACAAGTACTAATTCACAAAGACAAGTACTAATGTTTGTGATGTAGACATACGAGCTTATATTACATTGCATCTTTGGATTAATTTGTATCGGGAGATCGATTAGTTCTTTTTGTGTGATCACCTTATACGGGATAACCTTAATAGCCCTTTAAACGAGATAACTCTCATAAACGGACGTCTAAGTACTACAATCGCCTTGGAACCCACCTTTTCTCTTTGAGTTACATTCATTTTACGTTCATTTTACTTGTTTGCTTGGTATTTTATCGATTTTATATTTGCTCTTTGTTGCTTATTCGTGACACTTGGTAGGTAATTTTAGAGTAAATCACCATATTCAAACTATCGATCACGTCTATTTAGAATTCGACTAGCAAACTACTACTTTTACGCTTAACCTCCTTGTGGGATCGACCTCGTGCTTATCACGCTACGATAGACACCGTACACTTGCGGTTGTTTATTTTAGTGTTGCATAACACGTGTATCACTACACAAGACAAGTAGAAGACACAGTCTACTACTACTACACAAGACAGGTGCGACTTAAACAAGACAGGTCAACTTGAAGTTAGTTACAAAAGCGTGTTGAAGATAAAGATTGAAGAATTAGTTAAGGAATAACTAATTAACTGGAGAAACGCGTGAAAGGATATAAGGAATCAGTTACAAGTTAGTTTTCAAGAAAGGTTGTTACACAACTGAATGTTCTTGAAATTAGAAGTCTATAAATACCTCATGGTATTGATTCATTAATGACGACTGAGATACTGATACGACTACTGAAATATTGATACTGCAAGCATTATTGAAGATTCAAGTGAAGAAATTACTCTCAGAGATTGAAGTTCAGAAAGTGAAGCTACGCAAGACAAGTGAAGAAATCAGAAGGCTACTACTGAACTAAGAGAAGTTTTATTTTCGTTTACTGTTTCAAGTTGCTAGTTACTTGTAAAATAGCTAGTAAGATCGAAGATATATCTGGAGATATAATCGAGAAGATCTAAGTCTTATTTCTTGGGACTTAAAGCTACAAGAACATATTACTCCATTGGACGAGTTAATAAGAACATCACAACTGGGTTTGTGAGAGTGGATGTAGACAAGTTGTCGAACCACTATAAATCTCGTGTTTGATTTACTTTACTGTTTTGTTTGTTGTTTAATTGATTAATTGTTTGATTGATTGAATTACATATCTAAACAAGTCTAGTTGAGTATACATAAAACAGAGTTCTCGAAATAAGTTGAGTATAAACTTTAATTGGGCTCATTGTTAATTTCATATTCCGCACATTGTAATTCTGATATATCGAAAGATTTTAGAAAAGTCTATTCACCCCCCTCTAGACATTTTCTTTAGCTTCCCTCGATATTAACTCAACTTAGGGACCTACATCTTTACTTTACAATATTTTCTCTTGAAAATATTTTTCAGATCCTGAACTCAAATCTTGAGTTCTTTAGTTCAGATCCTGATCACGGATCTCTTTACTTCACAATATTTTCTCTTGAAAATATTTTTCAGATCCTGAACTCAAATCTTGAGTTCTTTAGTTTAGATCCTAATCACGGATCCTTTAGCTTCTCAATATTTTCTCTTGAAAATATTTTGACATTTTGAATCCACATCTTAAGTTCTGATCCTGATCACGGATCACTTTAATTCACAATATTTTCTCTTGAAAATATTTTTCAGATCCTGAACTCAAATCTTGAGTTCTTTAGTTCAGATCCTGATCACGGATCTCTTTACTTTACAATATTTTCTCTTGAAAATATTTTTCAGATCCTGAACTCAAATCTTGAGTTCTTTAGTTCAGATCCTGATCACGGATCTCTTTACTTCACAATATTTTCTCTTGAAAATATTTTTCAGATCCTGAACTCAGATCTTGAGTTCTTTAGTTTAGATCCTGATCACGGATCCTTTAGCTTCTCAATATTTTCTCTTGAAAATATTTTGACATTTTGAATCCACATCTTAAGTTCTGATCCTGATCACGGATCACTTTAATTCACAATATTTTCTCTTGAAAATATTTTTCAGATCCTGAACTCAAATCTTGAGTTCTTTAGTTCAGATCCTGATCACGGATCTCTTTACTTCACAATATTTTCTCTTGAAAATATTTTTCAGATCCTGAACTCAAATCTTGAGTTCTTTAGTTCAGATCCTGATCACGAATCTCTTTACTTCACAATATTTTCTCCTGAAAATATTTTTCAGATCCTGAACTCAAATCTTGAGTTCTTTAGTTCAGATCCTGATCACGGATCTCTTTACTTCACAATATTTTCTCTTGAAAATATTTTTCAGATCCTGAACTCAAATCTTGAGTTCTTTAGTTCAGATCCTGATCACGGATCTCTTTACTTCACAATATTTTCTCTTGAAAATATTTTTCAGATCCTGAACTCAAATCTTGAGTTCTTTAGTTTAGATCCTGATCACGGATCTCTTTACTTCACATTATTTTCTCTTGAAAATATTTTTCAGATCCTGAACTCAAATCTTGAGTTCTTTAGTTCAGATCTTGATCACGGATCTCTTTACTTCACAATATTTTCTCTTGAAAATATTTTTCAGATCCTAAACTCAAATCTTGAGTTCTTTAGTTCAGATCCTGATCACGGATCTCTTTACTTCACAATATTTTCTCCTGAAAATATTTTTCAGATCCTGAACTCAAATCTTGAGTTCTTTAGTTCAGATCCTGATCACGGATCTCTTTACTTCACAATATTTTCTCCTGAAAATATTTTTCAGATCCTGAACTCAAATCTTGAGTTCTTTAGTTCAGATCCTGATCACGGATCTCTTTACTTCACAATATTTTCTCTTGAAAATATTTTTCAAATCCTGAACTCAAATCTTGAGTTCTTTAGTTTAGATCCTGATCACGGATCTCTTTACTTCACATTATTTTCTCTTGAAAATATTTTTCAGATCCTGAACTCAAATCTTGAGTTCTTTAGTTCAGATCCTGATCACGGATCTCTTTACTTCACAATATTTTCTCTTGAAAATATTTTTCAGATCCTGAACTCCAATCTTGAGTTCCTTAGTTTAGATCCTGATCACGGATCTCTTTACTTCACATTATTTTCTCTTGAAAATATTTTTCAGATCCTGAACTCAAATCTTGAGTTCTTTTGTTCTGATCCTGATCACGGATCTTTTTACTTCACAATATTTTCTTTTTGAAAATATTTTTCAAATCCTGAACTCAAATATTGAGTTCTCTGGTTCAGATCCTGATCACGGATCTTTTTACTTCACAATATTTTATCTTGAAACTATTTTCAAATCCTGAACTCAAATCTTGAGTTCTCTGGTTCAAATCCTGATCACGGATCTTTTTAGCTTCACAATATTTTCTCTTGAAAATATCTTCATATCTTGAGCCCACATCTTGGGTTCTGATCCTGATCACGGATCCTTTAGCTTCTCAATATTTTCTCTTGAAAATATTTTGACATTTTGAATCCACATCTTAGGTTCTGATACTGATCACGGATCCTTTAGCTTCTCAATATTTTCTCTTGAAAATATTTTGACATTTTGAATCCACATCTTAGGTTCTGATCCTGATCACGGATCACTTTAATTCACAATATTTTATCTTGAAACTATTTTCAAATCCTGAACTCAAATCTTGAGTTCTCTGGTTCAAATCCTGATCACGGATATTTTTAGCTTCACAATATTTTCTCTTGAAAATATCTTCATATCTTGAGCCCACATCTTGGGTTCTGATCCTGATCACGGATCCTTTAGCTTCTCAATATTTTCTCTTGAAAATATTTTGACATTTTGAATCCACATCTTAGGTTCTGATCCTGATCACGGATCCTTTAGCTTCTCAATATTTTCTCTTGAAAATATTTTGACATTTTGAATCCACATCTTGGGTTCTGATCCTGATCACGGATCCTTTAGCTTCTCAATATTTTCTCTTGAAAATATTTTGACATCTTGAACCCACATCTTGGGTTCTGATCCTGATCACGGATCCTTTAGCTTCTCAATATTTTCTCTTGAAAATATTTTGATATCTTGAACCCACATCTTGGGTTCTGATCCTGATCACGGATCCTTTAGCTTCTCAATATTTTCTCTTGAAAATATTTTGATATCTTGAACCCACGTCTTGGGTTCTGATCCTGATCACGGATCCTTTAGCTTCTCAATATTTTCTCTTGAAAATATTTTGATATCTTGAACCCACGTCTTGGGTTCTGATCCTGATCACGGATCCTTTAGCTTCTCAATATTTTCTCTTGAAAATATTTTGATATCTTGAACCCACGTCTTGGGTTCTGATCCTGATCACGGATCTCTTTATTTCACATTATTTTCTCTTGAACATATTTTTTGTTTCAGACCCACATCTTGGGTTCTGATCCCGGATAGGGATCTCAATTTCTTAATATTTTCTCTTGAAAATATTTAATGTTTCATACCCACATCTTGGGTTCTGATCCCGATTAGGGATCTCTTCTTCTTAATATTTTCTCTTGAAAATATTTAAGTTTTTAGACCCACATCTTGGGTTCTGATCCCGAATAGGGATCTCAATTTCTCAATATTTTCTCTTGAAAATATTTTGACATCTTGAACCCACATCTTGGGTTCTGATCCTGATCACAGATCCTTTATTTTCTCAATATTTTCTCTTGAAAATATTTAAGTTTTTAGACCCACATCTTGGGTTCTGATCCCGGTTAGGGGTCTCCACTTCTTAATATTTTATGCTTGTGTTGCCATGAATTTTTTCCAAGTACATAATATTTCTGATCTCGGACTCAGGTCCTGAGATCGCTTCTCATCCTCAGAAAAGATTGAAATTTTTTTCCAAGTAAATAATGTTTCTGATCTCGGACTCAGGTCCTGAGATCGCTTCTCATCCTCAGAAAAGATTGAAATTTTTTCCAAGTAAATAATGTTTCTGATCTCGGACTCAGGTCCTGAGATCGCTTCTCATCCTCAGAAAAGATTGAAATTTTTTCCAAGTAAATAATATTTCTGATCTCGGACTCAGGTCCTGAGATCGCTTCTCATCCTCAGAAAAGATTGAACTCAAATCTTGAGTTCTTTGGTTCTGATCCTGCTCACGGATCTCTTTAATTCTCTGATCTCGGACTCAAGTCCTGAGATCTCTTTTCATCCATATTTCAAATACGGGGAGCAGCGCTTGTTCCTTCGGCATTATATTCTATACTCTTATATGAGTTGTTTATACTCCTCGGGGAGTTATTTATACTCCGAATGTAAGGAGCAGCTCTTGCTCACTCAGAGTCCTATTTTATACTCTTATATGAGTTGTTTATACTCCTCGGGGAGTTATTTATACTCCGAATGTAAGGAGCAGCTCTTGCTCACTCAGAGTCCTATTTTATACTCTTATATGAGTTGTTTATACTCCTCGGGGAGTTATTTATACTCTGAATGTAAGGAGCAGCTCTTGCTCACTCAGAGTCCTATTTTATACTCTTATATGAGTTGTTTATACTCCTCGGGGAGTTCGTTCATTTTTATACACGCTGCTCTGAAGTAATGGTAAAGAAAGGCTGCTTTCATCAGTTCCCTGTCTCATTGAGATTTCCAAAGTACAAACTATTACAAGATTAAGAATAACTAAAAACAATATTTAGAATAAGCAAATGACATTTCAATGTTGAGATTTGCCTGACCTCCTCTAACAATGATATGCTTAGCTTACTTACAATCCAGAGGCGAGTCACTTCTTTGTCGCCTTTCTTCATTATCTTGTATATTTCTCTCGGTTTCCCTCTTCGTCTCTTCTTCTATCATACTTTTCTTATCTCCTGAGACCTCTTCCTCAGAATCGGCATTCTTTTCTTCTCCGGCCATCTCTCATGTCAGGTCCAGGATCTTTGCGTTAACACCCTCGCGAACAAGAGACTGGATATATTCTTCTTCTGAGTTACCTTTTCCTTCTTCAGCGATGATCCTGACATCCTTCTTAACGAGAGAGTTCACAATATTCTCGAGATTTCTTCTCTGAGAATTCTTGCTCCCAACCTCTCAACAACACGTCTCACAATAAAAAGGTTAAACAACAATCTGTGCAAGGGTTTTGATACATGCTTTTCCAATATTTTGCTACACATTCATTACAGAGATGAACATCATTGTCAATCTTAGTGTATGTTTGACTTATTTTTTTTAGAGCATAATTAATAGATGATTATTAATGCGAATATTATCAAAAATTCACAACTCTCTTGTGCATTTCATCAAGCATGTAGTGAGCATATAACACAATACATCAAAACAGGGATAGAGATATTCATATATGAAGTTAATGGAATTCGCAAGCAGTATTCAAGGAGGAGTGCAATATCAAATTACACAGGCCTACCTACTTCACACCGTGTTAATTACTAAACCAAATGAATATTGCGCCCATATCAAAACTTTGCCTAGAATCATGAAAATCTGCACATTATCTCTAATAAAATTGGGGGACTCACATTTGTATTTTATCTATACATACAATTAAGTGTCTTCTCATTCCCATTTGACCCTCATTCTCTTGCTTCCTATTTGTAATTATGCAGTAAGTAACTAAAGTTTCCAATACAAGAAACTGAAGACCCAATAAGACATAGCAGCGTAATGATCTCTTCTAATCACTAGCAGAAAATATTTTTAGAGACATGCGCATCTGTGTACTCTGATTGAATCAAATGAAACAGTCTTGAGTCTTCATGAAGCTTTCATGGTGTTTCTATTTTTAGATCAAGAGGTATTTTGAAATTTTATAACATGCAGCTTTCAAGTCTTGAACAAAAAGTTCCATCAATTATAGTGGCAAATAAGGTTTCCTTTTATCGAGCAAGTGGTGTACGCGACACAACACAGCAAGAAAAAATCCAAAAACCAGCAGCAAAATAACAAATAAACAGCAGATTTCTGACCCAAAACAGCCGGAATTAGTACTAAAAAGGCAGCAGAATTTTAGTGTCATTAAGAGCCTAATCTTATGCAAATTATAGCAGCAAACAGCGCAACTGGTAGCAGGAATTGACTTAAATGAATAGCGGGATAAATCACAACAATTCTAAGGCAAATACCAACAAAAATCAGCCACCAGTTCAGAATTTCAGCAGGTGTTATGCCTTAACATTAGCAGAAATTTGCAAATAATCAGTGCACAAACTGAAGTGAAAGACCAACAGAGGTTTGCAAATAATCATCACAAGCATTCAAGAACTCACAGTGTTGAAGAAGAACATCCACTTGGCCGCAAATCTGTACCTATGCAAGCAATCATTCACAATCAGGAACTGATTGTGGTAGTACCCATCGAACCTCTCCTGCTCCCGTATGTCCTGCAATGTCACGAACCCTTTCTCCATCCACGGCGTCAACACTTGCATTAATCCCTCGTGTACGCCGCCGGCGTCGTGTATCACGAAATGAGACTTTTCACCGAATAGCCTCACGTGGTATGCTAACCACTCACGCACTCTCTGAGGACTCAAATTCCCATACAGAGACGATCCACAGTACAGATAATCGTAAATCGGCGGCGAATTGAACTGTTCCATGAAATTGGCGAAATCCTGAGGTGTTTCGTCCAGCGCTAGGATGGTATCGGTGATGTTGAGGGTACTGTCGCCTCCACCGTTAGTGGAGGCGCGGACGAGTAACTGTCCGCCGGCGCTGGTGGAGGTTGGGAAAGTGCAATTGACGACGACGATGGTGTAAACGCGGCCGTATCCCCAATCGGGAAGGATCTTCTGTCCGGCGGTTGACAGAGCAGTAGCGTTGAGGGGAGGCTTCCAGAGGCATTCGTAGGTAGGGTTTCCGTAGAGATGGAGAGGCTTTGAAGAGAGAGCGACGACGGCGAAGGTGTTAGGGCTTTATAGAGGCGACATAAGCGCGCCGTAGAGAAAGGGCGCAACGGCGCGGATCTGGGCAGTACTTGTTCTTGCGCGAGGCTTTGGCGCAATGATCGGTGGCGGAAAAAAAACGTATGACGCTACAGGGCTTCTTCTTCGAATATTGGGGGCAACGGAAAAGGTAATGCAAGCGAGGAGCACCGCCACCGCAGTCATCATGATCGTCGTACGATTGATGTTACACAAGAGTTTTCAAATCTGGGATTTGGGGCCTTTGTCGTATCATGTAGACAGAATTAGTTTCTTCAATATCTTGAAAATTTCTGGAAACAACTCTCATGAATATACCCAAAATTTGGAAATCCTCACGCCTTAGCTCGGATTTCCCACAGACGGCGCCATTTGATGTGACCTTATCGAATTTATAGGAGTGAATGATAAGGAACGCAATCAAAAAGAGAATAAAGACAAGAAATACCCAAATGAGCCCTTGATAAATCCTTGAATTTTTGGTAGCAATGCACGCCTTAGTATGCCCGAGGACCTGCACGCAAAACCGGGCCGGAGGAGTGTCCGGCGACGGACCTCCGACGCTCAAGTCAGTTGGGCTCGATGAAGAAGATGGAGGAAAATAAGAGTATTTCGTGTTTGTGTGTATGCTGTAAATGGATAGAATGACTTAGGGAAGACATTGAAATGAAAAGGGGATGCTTTTATACCTTGTAATGGAGGGGTAGGGAAGTAATTTTACCTCTAGGGTTTGTTGCAAGCAGTGCCACGTCATTGTACTACTTGATACATAACCAATTGTTATGATAATGCGCATACATTTGCAGGTATGCTCAGAGATATTCTGATACACCAAGATTCCTTTGCTTCTTCTCATTTAACCAAGGCCCTTTATCGTCCTGATCCTGGATGAGAGTATTAATTGTCAGATCAGATCTTTGAAGGATCTGATCCGGTCATTATCCTCGTCAGGGGTGGTGACTTTTCTGATCCTGGTCCTGAAAGGAAGTGATCAGCTTTTATTTTGGTCTCAGTCAGTAGCTATTCCTTTCTGGACATGCGCCATTATGTCGCATCAGTTTGATTAAACCAAAATCAGTCACCTCTGGTAAAAAAAAATGGATGAAAACTGTTAGGGCATGTTTGATTTGTTGGAATAGGAGGGATGAATAATTTTATCTCATTTATCCCGTGCGTTTGGTTCGTGTGACACTGTCCCATAATGGATTGCCGAATCCTGGTATAGAAACTAAAGAATGAAAGATAATTGGTCGGGTCAAACTAGTTGTCTCACGAGTGAGGGATAATTAGTTATTTGTTCTGTTCATTAGAGCAAACGAGCCCTCGGTGAATTATGTGTTATTCTTTTAAAAACTCCCGAATATATTTGGTGGATATTTGTTTGACAAAATTATACCTAAACAAAAAAAGGTTTATTTGAGACCACTTATAATATAATCACATTTGTATCTTTCTTTGAACCCACTAGTGAAATTTTGGAATCTTCTGCTCATGCGGAAAATAACATGCAAATTGAGATTGAGGAATTTTATCAATTATATATATATATATATCTCTCACATGAATTTTCTCTCTCCTACCCATTCTATAATTTCTATTTATCCCTCTCTCACATACACACGTGAATCTGTTTGTTGACTTATCTTTCTTTCTATTTCCCACACACGTGAATCACTCTTTATCCCTCTCTCTTAACGTTTTTTCTCACTCTTTAATATCACTCCCACACGCATGAACATCTCTCTTTCATACTTGTCCTTTCTTTCTCTCTTTCTAACACACATTTGAAATTCCTTTTTAAATTGTACTTTCTCCATCCTCAAAATTTAGTTTCATTTGTCTTATATTCTTCGTCCACAAAATTTAGTCACATACAATTTTTAAAATGCACACCTATACAACACTTAATTTATAACTTTTTAAAACACTACATATTACACCAAATATCATTGAATTACCCCCTTACTTTATTAATTAGAATAAAGTTGAAAATGCAGTTGTTTGAGTGGTAAAAGCACCCCTGCCTAGGCTAAATGCCCCGAGTCTGGGTTATGTTGGGGAAGGGCCGGTAGAGTTCTAAAAAAACCCATAAGCGTGTTTTGATTCTTTAGACTTACACTGACGGAGTCAAAACCAATTTCTGTCGCATAACTTTTACCTTTTTGTCAAATCGTTCCATGACAATTAAAAAATTCAATTTAGTCTTGCAACTTTGTACATTTCAATCAATTTAAGTCCATTTTTTTCTAAACAACGACCCCTTTTTTGTCTCGTAACTTTCAAAATGTGCCTTCAGTGAACGAGTAAGAGAAATGACAAATTTAGTGCTCTGAGTGTTTTTACGTATGTAAGTGAGTACATATACTTAATTAATTTTCCTTACAAAATGTGGATGAGATTAAAATCTGGTAATAATGTGTATATAACATGTGTTGTTATTTGTTTGCATATTTTAGGCAGAATTGATAGAACCAGCAGTGAAGGGAACACTTAATGTCCTCAAATCTTGCAGTAAATTTCCGACTGTTAGACGCGTCGTGTTGACATCCTCCATTTGTTCAGTTATCTGTAATAGGAACCCCAGAGACCCTGATGTTGTAGTGGACGAAACCTGGTTTTCAGACAAGGATTTCTGTGAAGAAGAAAAGGTTAGTACTTCTAGTTAGGGTTTCTAGCCACAACTTACACAGTGAAATTTTTGTTTAGAATATAATAATTTCTTTATAGTGAATTCTACCTTAAAATTAAAAAAAATAATGTGTTAAATGATTTTTTTTATGGAATTAAAAAGTTTAATTATTTTGATCCGATAACTTGTCGCCAGCTATGGTATCAACTTTCAAAAACCATGGCAGAGGAAGCTGCTTGGAAATTTGCAGAAGAAAATCGCATAGATTTGGTCGTAATGAACCCTGGATTCGTGATTGGCCCTCTCCTACAGCCAACTCTCAATGTGTCTACTGAAATATTTTTGGACATCATAAAAGGTATCAGATGAGATATTTATCTAATTTCCTTATTTGACAATCACATGGAGACACCTTGTTTTTGTCATATTTCAGTGCTGTGTTTTGTTTTTATAGGAAAGGAAATGCCGTATTCTGGAAAAGTAGTATTTCCGACCTACGAATTCGTGGATATTAGAGATGTTGGCTATGCACATATACTGGGTGTTATGCCTAGTCAAAGAGGTCAATCTTTGACAAGTCAATCCTAGTCACCATCTTACGTGGCGAGGACCAGTCAACAAAGTTGTGCGACGACTAGTCAACAAGACCAAGAAAATGTAATAGATTTAATGTATTTAATATATTTAAGTGCTCGTCCAAAGATGTTGGCGAGCACTCTCTTAGTTAGCTGCTCGCCCAAATGTGTGGCGAGCACGTGCTTATTCTTAGTTAAGATGTTTTAAGTATTGAAGTCTTGGGAGACAACATGGAGCGTGGCGACCACTCTCCTCGACGGCCCTCCGGCGACCACCATGGCCCAGCTCCTCGGCATCTCGGCGAGGACGAGCACCGAAGGCGGTTTAGCATTAAATGCGCCATCAAATCACCTTTTCGGGCAGAATGAAGGTCCAATCTGGAGGCTCCACGTGTAAAGGGCGGGCAGCCCTTGAAAAGCAGTATATAATGCCCATTTGGGCTCATTTGTAACATAAGTTGGAAATTCACACAATCACCCCATCCCAAAGCAATAAACACTCCCAAAGCTCTCAAGCTTTTAGCTTCTCCAAGAAGCTATTCCTTGTTCTTGATCTTTCTTGTTTAGTTCTTCATCAAGATCATCAAGATCATCATATTAATCCACATAAACGCGTAATAACCCCCGCATAAATTATATGTTTGTATTGTGCTAAGCACAGTCCACATCCAAGTCAAACCCGAATTTAGTGCATACAACATTTGGCGCTAGAAGGAGGGGACCTTTTACGTGTTTAATCATCAAAGTTTCGTCCGATCAACGAGCGATCGGTTAGCAAACTCCCTGTTTCAAGCTTTAATCGGTATATCTACCGTTTAGAGCATCATCTACGATCTTTACTGTTCTTCATGTTCTTGAACATTTTCAGTTTTCGTAGCATATTTTGGAGTTTGATCTCCTTGTATTTGTGTTTTCAAGTTCCCATTGTTGTTACTTTGCTAAACTAGTAGTTGTAATAGCACGTTCTTCTGCGTAAGAACTTTAATCTTTCGTTTTTTAGATTATTTCTTTGTAATCTAGGAAGAGACACTCTTTAAACGATGTCTCAACATACTCCACAAGATAGGATCTCGCCATCCGGAGGGAACGAGCACCCTCCGGCTCCGGCAAATCCTTTTGCAAACTTGAACATGGGGGATATCCTTAATGACCCCCAACACTTGAAAGACCTGTCGGACTACCTCCTGATGAGGAGGAATCAGAACGAGAAGGAAGAGCTCGAGAAGGCCAAAGATCGGGCTTTCGTCGAGGCTCGCAAAA
This sequence comes from Galeopsis tetrahit, assembly GCA_963675135.1. Taxonomy (NCBI): domain Eukaryota; kingdom Viridiplantae; phylum Streptophyta; class Magnoliopsida; order Lamiales; family Lamiaceae; genus Galeopsis; species Galeopsis tetrahit. The sequence goes on from OY776119.1 coordinate 95,269,452, forward strand.
ACAGGGGGAACGAGGATAACCATTCCTATCACTCACATCCCGTTCACCCCCAAGATAAGGGCAAGAACAAAGTCGGCGAGCACTCCCACAATAGCCATACGGGAGACTCTCAGAGAAATTCGGTGTTCAACCGAATGAAAGACAATGATGGAAGGGCTCCTCGCCGAGTACCTTTCAACGTAGATGGCCGACCACATAAGGCCGACCACCACCATCGCGCTGATAGAAGAGATCAGGGCGACAGAGTCTCAGCTCTAGATCGAGTGGGACCAGGGAAGGGTTCGCGAACTCCGGCCAAGAGTTATCGCAGCCACCATTCTGACAGGCACTCGCCCAGGCGATCACATCATGATGATCGCCCGGTCATTTCCCATGGGAGTCGACGTGACGAGAACGTCGTCCCACGAGCTCAAACTGCCGAGGAGGGGCAAATCGCCCAGTTCCTCGAAACCCAAAAACTAATGAAACTAGAGATGGAAGCTCTGCGAGCAGAGGTGGTCGCCTCGAAGCAAGGGACCACACCGCCGATCAGTCTGCCCGCACCTCCACTAAGTGTTGCAATCCTCACCGCCCCCATTCAGAGAAAGATCCAAATGCCTTCCATGACGGCATATGACGGGATGTCCGACCCCAGAGTACACTTGTCCAAGTACTCCAACTACATGGCCTCAATCGGGGCAACGGACGCAACACAATGCAGAAACTTCTCCCTAACGTTGGGAGACCGGGCTCATCGATGGTATACAACTTTGAGTCCCGGATCTATCACCTCTTTCCTTGAGCTGGGACACCACTTTCTGACCTACTATGGGTCTATTGCTGCTCGCCCAGCCTCAAAGCAACGTTTGGCGAACGTCCGCCAATCCCTGACTGAATCAGGCAAAGACTTCATCGAGCGCTTCGATAGGCTGGTGATCGATGGGGAGGCCGTGAACGATGAGACAAAGCTGATCTCAGCGGTTTCCGGTCTCAGGATAGGTACCAAGCTGTGGGAATCTATCCATCTTACTTTCCCCAGTTCTTATGCGGACTTCCGCACGAGGGCTGGAAACTTCATTCAAATGGAGGAGATAATGGACGCTGCCAAGGCTAACGAGCAGCCTGACGCGTCCAAGAGAGTGTGGCCTAAGAAAAACACTAACACTGGGGAATCTTCCCAGCCCAAGAAGGCGACCACTCAAGCTGGCAGTGCTCGCCCAACGAACTTCAGGCCATTCGAGGAGGCACCTGAGATCATCCAATTCAGGGAGGCCCTCACCGTGGATCCTAGGGGCATCTACGACGCAATAAGGGGGAAAAATCTGCTCCCCCAAGCAAAGCCCATGCATACGAGCGATGCAAATCTTGATGGTGGTAAATTTTGCAACTACCACAACTCTGTCGGCCACCACACCAATGGGTGCCGAGACTTGGTGAGAAATCTCTTCAAACTTTACAACGAGGGTAAGCTCACCCAATTCATCAAGTCCGGAGGTGGAAACGGCGACAACAGGGGCAAGAAGCGTCGCGACGACAGCGGCGGCGACCTGCGCCAACAACTGAACCGTCCCAAGCTAACTCCTCCCATGCCAACACATACTGGTGGCGACATCGATAATGTGGGAGGAGAATGCCATGTGATAGAAGGCCCTTTGGGGGGGACTCAATCCGGGGTCGCTCTGTCTGTTCGCCGGGCTCAGGGCGAACAGCGAGCACTCAACAACGTGCACCAGGTGTGCGTCGCTCCTACTGCCGAGAAGCCTCCTTCTCATCAAATCCGTTTCACGGACGACGACCTGAACGGCGTGGTGCAGCCAAACAATGATGCGTTGGTCATCACGGGAAAAATAATGGGAACCGTCGTCCATCGAATGATGGTCGACACTGGGTCATACACCAACATCCTTTTCAAGCATACTTTGGATGCTCTTGGTGGATATGCAGATTACATCGAGCCTTGCGACGATATAATCGTAGGGTTCGGGGACACGCGCAACCTTCCCATAGGGAAAATCAGACTGACTTTGGACTTGGCATCGTCAAAAGAGCCTGAAATGCACCATGCTAGGCAGCTCGACTTCTTGATCATCGACATGCCATCATCCTACAACGCGTTCCTAGGCCGACCTTTCTTCAGCGAGTTCAAGGCGGCCGCTTCAACTTATTATTACTGTATTAAATTTCCAACCCCGGCGGGAGCTATAACCGTTAAGGGCGATCAGACACGGGCGAGGGAGTGTCTCGTCCGTTTTGCAAAACGTCATTCTAAGGAAAGCGCCATGGTTGGAAAGTATATTATGTGTCAAACTCAAACTGAACAAATGAACTACTTGGAGGGTCTTCCTAGCAAGTACAGAAAAATTGAAGTTGGGGAGTGCAGTCATCAATCCGACGACCACCAAGTGGGGGCGAACGAGCACGCCTCCATGGAAGTGGACGACCACACCCCAATGGAAATCGACGAGCAGATAGATCCGGGCGACCAGATCCCCGGCGACCAGTCTCCAGAAAACTTCCCAGATTTGGAGCCTAGGTTAGGTTTTGAGCCAAAATACGGAATTGAGGACCCTCGTTGGAAGGAGCCTAAAGAGCGGGCGACTTCAGCGGAGGACCTTGAAACCATCCAATTAAACGAAGCTCGTCCCGAACTCGAGGTATTCATAGGTTCAAATTTACCAGGACATCTGCCATCGGACATGATCGCATTTTTGAAGGAAAACATCGGTGCATTCGCCTGGTCGCACGAAGATATGGTGGGCATTCCCACGAATCATGCCTGCCACAGACTAAATATTGATCCAACAAAAAGACCCATCACCCAAAAGCGAAGAAAATTTGGGCCTGATAAAAGTGCGGCTTTGGCAGTCGAAATCAAGAAATTGATCGACAACAAGTTAATAGAGAAAACTGGAACTGATCCTGAGTGGTTGGCAAATCCAGTGCTCGTCAAGAAAACGACCGGGTCGTGGAGATTGTGCATAGACTTCACAGATTTAAACGACGCCTGTCCAAAAGATCATTTTCCGATGCCCCACATTGATCACCTAGTGGATAATACAGCGGGGCACGAGATTTTAACCTTCATGGATGCCTTCGCAGGGTACCATCAGATTGCAATGCATCCCGACGACCAGCGACATACGGCCTTCATGACGGCGCGTGATATGTATAGCTGGAAAAGAATGCCTTTCGGTTTGAAAAACGCGGGGGCAACGTACCAAAGACTGGTAAATAAGATGTTTGAAAAACACATCGGTGAGATGGTAGAGGTCTATATCGACGACATCGTTGTCAAAAGCTTACGAAAAGAAGATCACCTACACCACCTTGCCATGACTTTCGATATCCTAAGAGAGTACAACATGAAGTTAAATCCAAAGAAATGCAGTTTTGGAGTTAGCTCAGGAAAATTTCTGGGGCACTTGGTTAGCCAGCGGGGCATCGAGGCGAATCCAAGTAAAATTCAAGCAGTAATCAATATGCAAAGCCCAAGGAACGTGAAAGAAGTTCAGAGGTTGACAGGATGCCTTGCATCGCTGAATAGATTCATTGCACGAACGGGCGATCGTTGCAAACCTTTTTTCGACGCTCTGAAGAAAGGAAAGTTCGAGTGGACCGACGAGTGCGAGAAAGCTTTCGAGAAATTGAAGGAATATTTATCGGATCCGAAGGTCCTATCCAAGCCAGTCCCCGGTGAAATTTTATATCTATACTTGGCGGCCACTGACTGTGCGATCAGTTCAGTGCTCGTCCGAGCCGAGGGGAGCACACATCTGCCTATCTACTACGTAAGTCAAACACTGCGAGATGCGGAGTTGAGATACACTCCAATGGAAAAATTGGCGTACGCACTAGTGATGAGTGTTAGAAAATTAAGGCAATACCTGTTCGACCACGAGGTGGTTGTCCTCACCACCTTTCCTCTCCGACGAGCACTGCATCGTCCGGATACCGCTGGAAGACTTCTTAAATGGTCAGTAGAGATCGGACAATTTGGTCTCACCTACGCACCCAGAACGGCAATCAAGGGACAAGTGCTGGCAGAATTCATCGTAGAGCTCACTTTCCCAGAGAAATTGGCCGAGGGAATCGAGCTTCCTTGGTCACTGTTCGTCGATGGCTCGTCGACGAGCACCAAAGCAGGGGCAGGAGTTGTCCTCATCAGCCCAACCGGACAGACGTTTGCTTCGGCGATCGAGTTCGAGTATCGGGCGACCAACAACGAAGCAGAGTACGAGGCTCTGGTTGCAGGAATCAAGATGGCTATGGCCGTGGGCGCTAGAAAACTGAAAATTTTTTCTGACTCTCAGCTGGTTGTATGTCAAATCACGGGCGAATACGAGGCTCGCGGCGATCAAATGATAAAATATCAAGACCTATTGAAAGGATTACTCGAGCAATTTGATCAATTCCACATCGAGCAAATCCCTAGGGAGGAAAATACGCAGGCAGATGCGTTAGCTCGGCTGGCCACTTCAGAGGGGGAGGCAATTTTTTCAGAAGCAACCATCACCAAGATTTCTTCCCCGTCGGTGAACAGAGGTCAAGTTTTGCAGGTTGAAGCGACCAGCGACGAGGACTGGAGGACGCCGATCATCAAGTACATCAAGACCGGCGAGCTCCCGGTAGACAAAGTGAAAGTAACCAGATTGCAACTCAGGTCCGCAAGGTACTCAATTGTGGGCGACCAGCTGTACAAACGGGGTTTTTCAATGCCTTTGTTGAAATGCCTCGGAGAAGACGAAGCGAAGATTGTCATGCACGAGATCCACGATGGAGCTTGTGGAAATCATACAGGGGGGCAAGCGCTCGCTCTAAAGATCGTAAGGCAAGGCTATTTTTGGCTAACACTGAAGAAAGATGCAATCCATTACGCGCAATCGTGCAAGAGATGTCAAGCCTTCGCTCCCGCCATTCACTCACCACCAGACGAGCTCATCTCGGTGTATAGTTCGTGGCCTTTCGCGAAGTGGGGGATCGACATCATCGGACCTTTCCCACCAGCTGCTGGGGGGGTAACTTTCGTCGTCGTAGCAGTCGATTACTTCACCAAATGGACAGAGGCAAAGGCATTGAAGACCATCACAACGGGCCAAATGACAAGCTTCATTTGGAAGAATATAATTTGCAGGTTCGGCCTACCACGAGCGATAGTGACCGACAACGGACGTCAATTTACAAGTCAAGACATGCTGGATTTCTGCTCAAGATGGAACATCAAGAAAATTTTTTCAACACCCTACCATCCACAATCAAACGCTCAAGTAGAGGCAATCAACAAAATCATCAAGCACACCTTGAAAGCTAAGCTGGATGGATTGAAGGGCAAATGGGCCGAAGAGCTGCACATGGTTCTGTGGGCATATCGGACGACCACAAGAAATTCTACTGGTGAAACTCCGTTCGCGCTCGCGTTCGGAACCGAAGCTGTCATACCAGCAGAGGGGCAAGTCCAAACTTTTCGAGTAGCAAATTATGACGAGCAGTTGAATAACGATGCACAGCTCTCCGATTTGGATTTCCTAGAAGAACGAAGGCTAACAGCAGACGAGAAGAATGTGGTCTACAAGCAAAGGTCAGAACGCTACTACAACACCAAAGTACGTGCTCGCCAGTTCACTATCGGCCAGCTCGTACTTCGGAGGGCGACGGAGCAGTCCATTGGCATACTTGGCCCGACTTGGGAGGGTCCGTACCGAATAACGCGCACACTCCTAAACGGATCGTACGAGCTAGAAGATCTAGAGGGCAAGCCGAGCAAGTACCCGTGGAACGCGGTCAAGCTGAAGAAGTATTACCAGTAAGTTTTTAAATTATTTCATATTTATAGTTTGTTTTTAATCTTCATTTCCATTCAAGCAAAGTTTTAAATTTCCATCAAGTGTTAGATAAATTTAAAAGTTTAAACAAGGCTCTGCGTAGCCATCTAGGAAACAAAAGACGAGCACTCTTTTCTAAAGATGCTCGCAAGGTAGTGGCAAAGATGGTCACTACCTATCAAACAAAGAGTTCAACCGACGAATGGTTAACTCTAAAGACGAGCACTCTTTCTTAGAGTCTCGCAAAAGGAAAAAACGAGCACTCTTTCTTAAAAGATGCTCGCAGAGGAAAGACGAGCACTCTTTCTTGAAGATGCTCGCAAAGATAAGACGAGCACTCTTTCTTAAAGATGCTCGCAAAGGAAAGACGAGCACTCTTTCTTGAAGATGCTCGCAAAGATAAGACGAGCACTCTTTCTTAAAAGATGCTCGCAAAGATAAGACGAGCACTCTTTCTTAAAAGATGCTCGCAAAGATAAGACGAGCACTCTTTCTTAAAGATGCTCGCAAAGGAAAGACGAGCACTCTTTCTTAAAGATGCTCGCAAAGGAAAGACGAGCACTCTTTCTTAAAGATGCTCGCAAAGAAAAGACGAGCACTCTTTCGTAAAGATGCTCGCAGAATAACAAACGTCGAACAAACCAATGAAAGATAAGTATTTATTAAAAGCACTTGCAAAAAAAAATTTATTATCATTAAAACAATTGGAAAAACGAACACATCGTAAGCAAAAACTTCCATTCATTAAAAAGCCTTAGAAGGCTGAGATTACAAAAAAGGCCTTAATGGCCGAACAGTCCTAAGAAAAACAAAAAACAATACAAGCAAACTAAACATTCTCCTCGGCAGGAGCAACTTGCTCGCCAGATACCCCCTCCTCGTCCACAACCTCCACTTCAGCAGGGGCACTCTGCTCGCCCTGTTGGGTTGGGGAGTCTTCGGGAGGATTCACGAACTCCACCGGAACTCCCAAGAGTCGAGGGAACTGGAGTCCCATTTGCACCAACGGAAGCAAGGGGATCTCGGTTCCCGGCTGAGGATTCTCCTTCATAAGGAGGTCGTCCAGAAGCTCGCCGAGCGGAATCACATCCACTTCCGGATGAACGTCCAGTAGCCTATAAATGAGCCCATGGGCAGTAAGCGCCACCGATAACATGGCCACGCCCCCAGCGAGCTCAGTTGTCTCATCTCTCTCATCTATGGCATCGACCAGCTGTTGTCGAAGAGTGGCCAACTCTTCCTCATCATTTGCGGACTTACTTGTAAGGGTCCTTACCTCGTCCTCGGTAGTCTTGAGGCGAGCACGGAGACGTTCAATCTCTTGAAGATCTTCTTGATCCTTTTTTCGAACCATCTCCAGTTGGGCCTCGAAATCGGCCAAATTTGCCTCAGCATTGGCCAGCTTGGTCTCGAGGTCGACCACTTTCTCCTCTGAGGCGACCAGTTTCCCCTCAGCAACAGTTTTTGCTTTAGCCATTTGAGCAACTTTCGCAGCCCTGTCCTCGCTGAGTTTGCGACCTTCAGAAATCTGGCTGGCGAGCTTCTCCATGGTATAAGAGGCTCGGCTCAAGTCAATGGCGACCAGGCGCGCATTTTCCATGGCATTATGGTTGTCGACCTCTTCGATCAGTGTGGTCGTCAACGAACGAGGTAGGTGCTTCATCGCCCTCTGGGCGAACAGGTTCAGAGGCTCCTTATCGACCGGGTCTCGCGACCGGTAGAAGCCGAGAAGATTCTCGCTAAAGGGTTGGGCGACCGGATAGTCGGCAACTCTGATAAAAAAAAAAAAAAGAGAATTAAAAAAAAAATATACTTGAAAAATTTCTAAAAAACTTTTTGAAAAAACTTACTTGGCAACCCTTGCGGCTTCCCAGCCGAGAAGGGTGTTATCTCCCGGAGCCCTCTCCCCGGCCGACGAGCTCGTAGCAGTCTCTCGCGACCGAGTGCTTCGGGGAGGAGGGGAAGCAACAGGCTTGGGGGGGGGCGAGGTCCTCGGCGGAGGAGATCTCCTCGGCGAGATCCTCCTTTCAGCAGCAGGTGGGCGAGATGTCCCCCCACTGGCCGGTCTAGCGACCTTCTTTGGTGGAGCCCCCGAGCTCTCCGCCCCTTTCCTTTTCTTGCCGGCGCCATCAACAATCTTGCGCTCGCGGAGTATTTGTGCCTGTCGAAGCATACTGGTCGCTTTTAGGCGCTCGACTTCGACGGTAGGAGGAAGATAGGCGACAACCCGTTGAGGAACCACTACTAGAAAAAGAGGCGAGAAGTCAGTATCTTCGAAGAGTGAATTTAAAAGAAATTTGAAGTAAGAAATATTTTACCTGGAGGGAACTCTCGAGTGAAGTGATGAGGAGGTACTCTGAGACCTGCTCGCTCACGCATGCACTCCCTGTTCAGAAATCGGCAAGACCTCTCCAGGTAGCGACGGTTGAGAACACAGCAAACGTGATACTGAAAGAGAGATGTAAGACGGTGGTCGGCAGTCCTCTTGCGAGCAGTTTCACCTACAAAAAGCGAGGAGTTATTCAGTATAGACAAGAACGAGCAGTCATTAAAAGACTTACCACGAATTCTTTGGTATTCGGTCTCGATGAGAATGCGATCAGAGGAGCCATCCGGCCTCACTGGACTCATCTAGTCCCCGGCTACCCACCACCAGTTGGTTTTCCAATCCCTGATCTTGTTGGGAACCCCTTCAACCAGTTTAAAATTATCATGTCCTCGTACATAATAGTACCCATGGCCTACTAGCGCTCCGGCCTCGGCCGCCTGAAGAAGATAGTTAATCTCTTTCGGGCTAAGCCATGTGTTCCGACATCCATTCTCGGCCGCCACCAGGCCGAACAGTGTTAAAATACCGATCAGGTTTGACCAACCGTTCGGCAGAATTTGAGAAGGGGCCACCTTTAGAAAGACTAAAAAATTTGAGATACTGGGATGCAGGGGGAACCTCAGCCCTGCTTCCATCATACCGATGTTGACGGCGACCATGCCCTCTGGCGGCTGGTCGGCCCTCTCATCCTTGCGAGGAACGAAAAAGCACACATCGGCTGGCAGTTGGTACTTTTTTCGAGAGTTCTCTAGCTGCGCCTAGGAGACTTTGCTCGCATAGCTACTGGCCTCATACATCGTTTGGAAAGCTTCTCGATGCGGGCGAGGAATCTCTCGAGAAAGGTATTCGCAAAAATATTTATAATAGGCCTCCCTCGAGACCTCATCGCCATCTAAACTTTCCCGACCACTTAAGATATCCTTTATGCTCTCCGCATATCGAACGACTTCCTCGTAGTCCTCGCGGAGACTCTTCGTCAAGGTCTCCTCGACTTGGGCGATTTCTATCTGGTCGCCCACCTCCCGATCCAAACCTTGATCATGCAAATCAGAGTCCGTCTCGCTGCCCTCCTCGGCATCGCCCTCCTCGGCATCATTGCCGGCATCTTCCCTATCAGAGTCGTCGAGCTCATCGACGTCGACAACCACTGCCTTTCCTAGGTTGCGAACACTAGCATTTATGGGGTCAGGAGAAAGGATCCTAGAGTCCGACGAGGACGCCCTCTCCGACAAAACCATGGCTAGACGATCAGCCTTGCCGGAACTAGCGGCACCACCGTCTAACGGCGGCGAACCACCACCAGAGCCACCACCAAAATCCATTTTTTCTTGAGAAATGGGGGAAAATAGAGTTTTAAAGAAGAAAATGAGTCTAAATACCTTGTTAACGATCGGAAACCACCCAAAAGTCGCCGGAAAAGCTTGAAGGAGTTGCTTGGAAGGAGGCTCAAGAAATTCGAAAGATTGCAAAGTGAAGGAAAGAATTTTTGTGTGAAAGGAAGTCCTATTTATAGGCAAATCATATGCAGGGACCTAATTGCAAAAAACGGGGTAAAATCCGTAATTTTCCCAAAAATTTGGGGCCATTTCCGAATTCGAATTTGGAGAGTGACCCTCACGCGCGACCTTTGAGGTCGGCACGCGCCCCACGCGCGCTTTTCAAATTTCGAGCGCCGTCCAAAGAGGTCAATCTTTGACAAGTCAATCCTAGTCACCATCTTACGTGGCGAGGACCAGTCAACAAAGTCGTGCGACGACTAGTCAACAAGACCAAGAAAATGTAATAGATTTAATGTATTTAATATATTTAAGTGCTCGTCCAAAGATGTTGGCGAGCACTCTCTTAGTTAGCTGCTCGCCCAAATGTGTGGCGAGCACGTGCTTATTCAATTCTTAGTTAAGATGTTTTAAGTATTGAAGTCTTGGGAGACAACATGGAGCGTGGCGACCACTCTCCTCGACGGCCCTCCGGCGACCACCATGGCCCAGCTCCTCGGCATCTCGGCGAGGACGAGCACCGAAGGCGGTTTAGCATTAAATGCGCCATCAAATCACCTTTTCGGGCAGAATGAAGGTCCAATCTGGAGGCTCCACGTGTAAAGGGCGGGCAGCCCTTGAAAAGCAGTATATAATGCCCATTTAGGCTCATTTGTAACATAAGTTGGAAATTCACACAATCACCCCATCCCAAAGCAATAAACACTCCCAAAGCTCTCAAGCTTTTAGCTTCTCCAAGAAGCTATTCCTTGTTCTTGATCTTTCTTGTTTAGTTCTTCATCAAGATCATCATATTAATCCACATAAACGCGTAATAACCCCCGCATAAATTATATGTTTGTATCGTGCTAAGCACAGTCCACATCCAAGTCAAACCCGAATTTAGTGCATACAACACTGGGATTTGAGAATCCATCAGCTACTGGGAGACATATTTTGGTTGGAACAACTATAAGTCATTCTGAAACTCAACATGTTCTGAATAAGCTCTATCCTTCCATGGGCGCCCCTATGTATGTTTATTTATTTATTAATTTGTGTTTTCAGTTTTTCACATACCTTATTGGAGGCCTATCAAGAAATATTTTATATATTGCCAAGTTCTCAATCCGATTACATAAGTTTAAGCGAGCATCGATCATTTCTCAATCCTTTATATAATGAAATTTCTCACCTCCAATTTTAACTTAAAAATCGTGAAAATATCAATTTTAGTCCAGTAACTTAGGTTGAGTCCAGCTTTAGTCTAATAACTTTGAACTTTCTCAATTTAGTTCAGTAACTTTGCACTAAAATTCATACCGTCAGGACTAAAATTAAAAAAGTGCAAAGTTATAGGACTACAATTGATACCATCAGGACTAAAATTGAGAAAATACAAAGTTCAGAACTAAAGTTGGATTCGGTCTAAGTTAATTAATAAATACAAATTATACCCTGCATCTGGCTTTGAAATTGTTCTTTTTAAAATGCAGCGATACAGACCGTCCAACCTATACAGTATCAACTAAGAAAGCAGAAAGTTTGGGCATCAATTTCATGCCTTTGGAGAAAAGCATCAAGGATGCAATTGAAAACCTCAAGGAAAAGTGCTTCCTCTGTTTATGAAAACTGAGTGGATATTTATGCGTGAAGAATGTAATACAATACTATGCTGGACACAATTTGCTTAAGTATGAAATAAGAAATTAATATTGGATGAAATGAACATTATGAATAATATGCTCTTGCTTTTCCATGATATTTTTCTTGAATTAAATAAGGTTTATTAAATATCCCCTAAAAATAACATCCTAATAGTTAATAGTATCATAAAAATGTAAGAACGTATATATTTTTTAAAATAGGGGGCCCGCCTAGGCCCATTTAAGGTCGGCACCATGCGGCTAATTTTTTCGTGGACCAACCCACCTTGACGGACTAGCCCTACAAACTAAGCCCGTTTTGACAGATTTAATTTTATTTTCAATATTATACAACAATCAATCAAACCATATATCCATCACACCAAGTTAGCTCTAAATTATAATATAGCTAACCTTAAATCTAATTTCATAAAAAAAGATTATATTAAAACAAGATATTTAAACGTTAAAAATGTGAAAATGAATGGTAAAAATGTGAAAATGTATGGTGTCAAACTGAATTTCCAGTATGTATAGAACTAGACTCTTCCCTGCCCTAAAGTTGTTCGATGAAATGTGTGATGAAGGAATTTATTAGGAATATTATGTATATCTTGGCCCCCAAGTTATCTTGGTCCACAAGTTACTGTATTAGGAATATTATGTATATCTTGGTCCACAAGTTAGCTTTCTTGTATAAAGCCCATTATGTAGTCTATTTATACTCGTGCTCATTGTTAATAAAATAATCTTTCCATTCACTCTTCTCTACATGGTAACCAGAGCCTAAAAAGGCAAACGCCTCAATCACACGATCCTCTTCCTTTTTTTTTTTTTTCCGGATCCATCTTCTTCGTGGGCCTCTCTCCCACTACAAACCCTAGCCCGCCTCACGCAAATCACGCACGGCCTCGCCTCACGCCACCGTGCTACACAGCCTCCATGTCAACATCATCTGCGTCCCAGGTCGTCAATGTCGGCTCTACGGCGGCGACCAACCTCCTTGATCTCGGATCCACATCTCTGATTGCATTCAACACCGCCTCACAATTCCCACTCAAACTCACTTCCATCAACTATGTTGCCTGGAGTCTCCAGTTTCGAACTCTCCTATCCGGCTATGACCTCTTCCGCTACGTTGATGGCACCTTCCCCTGTCCATCTGCCACCATCACCACTGATGGCAAAACCACAGCGAATCCGCTCCACACTCATTGGGTTCGACAAGATCAGTTGTTGTTCAGTGCGATCATTGGTGCAATTACCCCTAACCTCATCTCGTTCGTTGCTGCTGCCACCACTTCCCATGCCGCATGGAAAACACTTGAAACCATATATGGCAAATCTTCAGGGGGGGCGCATTTTGGCCTTGAAGAACAAGATTCATAACCCCCAAAAAGGCGACAAATCTATCACTGAATTCTTACTGGAAATCAAGGGTGTCGTCGACGAACTGTCCCTTCTTGGCACCCCTACCGACTCCGAGGACCTTGTGCTCAAAGTCCTCAATGGTCTTGATGGCTCCTACAACGAACTGAGTCAAGCAATTCAGGCCCGCGACAATCCGATCTCTTTCGATGAACTCCATGACAAGCTTATGAGTGCCGAGGCCCAACTCGCTGCTCGTGTATCCTCTGCCTCCTCGGCGCCGGTCACTGCCTTCCCGGCCGCTTCGGCTCCTCGCCCGTCTGCCGGTCGCTCGCGCTTCCAGCGCCCACAACTGCACCAGCAATCCTCGGGATCGGTTGCTCGCCCACGACAGCAGCAGCACTTCTCATCCTCTTCGCCTATGCACTCTCCCAGACCATATTTGGGTAAATGTCAACTTTGTAGCACCCCTGGTCATTCTGCTCGTCGCTGTCCTGAAATCAGCTCGTATGCACCGCCTTCCAACCCTGCTCGGCAGCCCGTCTCCCCAGCATACTCCTTCCCCTCGGCCCACACAGCTTCCTCGGCCCCTTCGTCCTCTGGTTGGATCCTCGACTCCGGGGCCTCTCACCACATTTCTAATGATCTGGCCAACCTTTCACTTCATGCTCCGTACAATGGTCAAGACGATGTAATTGTTGGTAATGGTACTCAATTATCCATCTCTCACAATGGCTGTCTTTCCTTTAATATATGTGCTTCTCTCACATTTTCGGATACCTTGGTGGTGCCCTCTATGGAGAGAAACTTGATTTCGGTTTCTCAACTGTGCAAGCAAAATAACGTTGTGGTTGTGTTCTATGCTAATGATTTTCAGGTGAAGGATTGTCGTACGGGGGTACTCTGATTCGGGGTCGACGCGTTGATGGCTTGTACGTGTGGCCTGCTACTGCATGCTCTTCACCTCCCTCAGCCTACACTTCGGTCAGCCAACCATCCTCTATTTGGCATGCTCGCCTTGGCCACCCCTCCGCAAAAACCTTAAGTTTTACTCTTTCTAGCAATAAACTTTTATCCACCAATAAACTTGTTGATTTATGTTGTGACTCCTATAAGTGCATTAAGAGCCACAAGTTACCTTTTGCTGATTCCACTGTTACTTCTGTTATGCCCTTGCAAGTTATTTATTCCGATGTTTGGACATCTCCGGTTTTATCACATGATGGTTACAAATATTATGTTATCTTTGTAGATCACTTTACTAAATATGTGTGGCTTTATCCGTTAAAAAGAAAATCTGATGTCTTACATACTTTCGTTGCATTTAAGGCTTTAGTTGAAAATTTTCTTAAAACTAATATTGTCACCCTTTACTCTGATAATGGTGGGGAATACATCGCTCTTCGCCCCTTCCTTACCACCCATGGTATCTCTCACCTCACAACACCTCCTCATACTCCTGAACACAATGGTATTTCTGAGCGCCGCCATCGTCACATTGTTGACACCGGCTTAGCTCTTCTCCATCAAGCCTCTATGCCTCTCACTTTCTGGCCCTTTGCCGTCTCCGCTGCTACCTACATCATCAATCGCTTACCCAAGGTCGACCTTAATATGATCTCTTCCTTTGAAAAACTATTCCACTCTCCACCAAATCTTTCAAAACTCCGAGTCTTTGGTTGTTAATGCTTTCCCTGTCTCCGACCCTACACCTCACATAAGCTTGCTCCCCGCTCCCTTCCCTGTGTCTTTGTAGGATACTCTACCACTCAAAGTGCGTACCTATGCCTTGATAAAACCACCAATCACTTATACACGTCGCGCCATGTTGAGTTTGTGGAGTCCAAATTTCCCTTCTCCATAATCTCACCTCCCTTGCCCTTATCCACTCCCGTTCCAGATGACCCTGGTCCGGTCCCTTCACCCCCACCTATCCCAACCACCCCACTGCCTCCAGTTCCTGCGCCTCCGTCACCCGTGTCGGCACCCTTCCGTCCGGCTCCTTCACCACCACCGCCTGTTGTGGAGCCTCGTTCTCATCATCCCATGATCACACGTGCCCGCAACAACATCATTAAACCAAATCCGAGGTATGGTTTAACTTCCAGTATTACCTCTGATATTGAGCCTAACACTGTCACCCAGGCTTTAGCTGACTCTCGCTGGCGGGAGGCCATGTCCTTGGAATTCACTGCCCTGCTTAAAAATGGAACTTGGGACCTTGTTCCACCTGATAACTCTCAAAACGTTGTTGGGTGCAAGTGGGTGTTTCGCATCAAGAGGAAACCTGATGGGTCGGTTGATAAGTTCAAAGCCCGTCTTGTTGCCAAGGGTTTTCATCAGCGCCCTGGTATTGACTACCATGAAACATTCAGTCCTGTTGTCAAACCAGCCACTGTTCGTATAGTTCTCAGTATTGTTGTTGCTCGTGGCTGGCGCCTACGCCAATTTGATGTAAACAATGCCTTCCTTCATGGCACACTTCCTGATGAGGTTTATATGGTCCAACAACTTGGTTTTTCGGACAAAAACCATCCCTCCTACATCTGTAAACTCCGCAAGTCCATCTATGGCCTGAAGCAAGCACCACAAACCTGGTATAATGCACTCCGCACCTTCCTCACTTCGGTTGGCTTTGTTTGCACGAAATCAGATGAATCTCTCTTCGTCTACAACCGCGGTGATGTCCTTGCCTATTTTCTCGTATATGTTGATGACCTCATCCTCACAGGCAATGACGACTTCTTCTTATCTCGGGTGGTCTCTGACTTGGCTACTCAGTTTTCAGTGAAGGATCTCGGCCCTCTCTCCTATTTTCTTGGGGTGGAAGTTCTCCGCACTACTTCTTCCTACTACCTATCCCAGCGAAAATATATCACAGATCTACTCTCCCGTCATGGCATGTTGGACGCCAAACCTATTCAGACACCATTG
The DNA here is from genome assembly GCA_963675135.1 of Galeopsis tetrahit. Taxonomy (NCBI): domain Eukaryota; kingdom Viridiplantae; phylum Streptophyta; class Magnoliopsida; order Lamiales; family Lamiaceae; genus Galeopsis; species Galeopsis tetrahit. The sequence continues at coordinate 95,285,002 of OY776119.1, forward strand.
GCCACCAGTGCCCGCCTCTCACTTCATGATGGCAGCGCCCCAACTGATGCTACTCTCTATCGTCAAGTTCTCGGCAGCCTACAATATCTCCTTCTTACACGGCCTGCCATCGCATTTGCGGTCAACAAGCTCTCTCAGTTTATGCATGCACCTACGTCAACTCACTGGGGTACCGTCAAACGCCTTCTTAGATATTTGAGCGGCACTCGTCATCACTCTCGTCATCTTCGTCGAGCCTCGCCACTCTCACTCCACTGTTTCTCTGATGCAGACTATTATGTATATCTTGGTCCCCAAGTTATCTTGGTCCACAAGTTAGCTTTCTTGTATAAAGCCCATTATGTAGTCTGTTTATACTCATGCTCATTGTTAATAAAATAATCTTTTCCATTCACTCGTCTCTACAGAATGTTGCCCCAGATGTTGTCATCTATAGTTCCCTGATTCGTGGATGAAGGTTAATTCTATGGCTACCAAGAATATGCTCCTGATATTCACAGCTGTAGCATTTTGATTGATGGATGTTGCACTTGCACCACCCTGAATTAAGAAGATACACTACAAGAAAACTGCAATTTAGCCGCGAAAAAATTTGTCGCTAATTCTAATATTTTCGTCGCTAACGTGAGTTAGCGATGAAATAATTTTGTCGCAGGATTTGTTGCTATACGCCCGTCGCTAACGTGATTGCGACAAAAAAAATTAATTTTGTCGCAAATGTTTGCGATGAAAATTTGTGTTTCATCGCAAAATATTAGCGACGAAAATTTGAGTTTCATCGCAAAATATTAGCGACGAAAATATAAGTTTCATCGCAAAATGTTAGCGACGAAAATATGAGTTTCATCACAAAATGTTTGTGAGGAAAATCAAACATTTGTCGCAAACACGTTAGCGACGGGTGTATAGCAACAAATCCCGCGATAAAATTATTTCATCGCTAACTCACATTAGCGACAAAAATATTAGAATTTTTGTTGCTAATATTTGGCTATGATATCCGATTTACGAATCATTCTCTAAACCCACTTCCGTACTCGACCAACCCAACCCGCACCCACCCGACCAACCCCAACCCACACCTGCCCCGCCCTAACCCAACCCGCACCCACATACCTCATCTCCCATTTTATTTAAATAAATATTTTATTTGGTCTTAGTGGGAATTGATCCCGGGTGGATGGGCGCCCATAGTTGGGCGCCTACCATTCGGGCAGACATCTCTTTGGTTCATTTTTTTAATATTAATTATATATGTATATATACATGTGTATATATATTGGAATTTTTAAAACAATTCCAATTGTAAAAAACCAATGTTACTTTAACAATTTAAAAAAAAAAATATATATATATATATATTACAGTCAATCTTCATTCTCCAATCTTTAATTATGTCCATCTTCATTAGCGATGAAATATTTTTATTTCATCGCAAAAAGTAATTTCAATAAATTAGCCATAAAAAATTATATTTCATCGCAAAATATTAGCGACAAAATATAATTTTCACGGTTGTTCTGATTATTAACAACAAAATACAGCAATATGTTGCTAGTATAGCGATGAAATATTTTAATTTCATCGCAAAAATTAATTTCAATAAATTAGCCACAAAAATTTCTATTTCATCGTAAAATATTAGTGACGAAATATAATTTTCATTGTTGTTCTGATTATTAACAACAAAATGAAGCAATTTGTTGCTAATATAGCAATGAAATATATAAATTTTGTTGCAAAAATTAATTTCGAGAAATTAGCCACAAAATTTTCAATTTCATCGCAAAATATTAGCAAGAAAATATAATTGTCATTGTTGCTCTGATTATTAACAACAAAATGATGCAGTTTGTTGCTAATAAAGTGATGAAATATATAAATTTTGGGGTTAGTCTTATGTGAAATATTGCATACATGCATTCTATCCCAATTAGGCAAGTCAAAACTCTAAGTCTAAAAGTCAAATTAAGTCAATTTAAAAAAATTCGCGGGTCATAAGCCTGGATCCGGGTTGCCTAGAAAATTCGCGGGTTGCAAACAGGTGGTTTACTACATGACCAAAATATTGTTACTACAAGGCCAAAATATTATCACTACAAGGCCAAAAATTTAATACTACATGTCAAAACATTCTGAAAAATTCACCAAAAAATAAAGTCTCCAAAATATTTTTGAACATGTAGTAATACACATTTAACCTTGTAGTGATAAAATTTTGGTCTTGTAGTAACATTGTTTTAGTCATGTAGTAGCGGAATAAGTCAAAATTATTTTAGTAATTTTGCCCCAAAAAAATAAGTGTCCAGAATATTTTTAGACTTGTAGTAATACACTTTTGACCTTGTAGTGACAAAATTTAGTTCTTGTAGTAACATAATTTTGGTCATGTAGTAAAATAATAATATATTAGAGTGAAAATAAATATTTTAATTAAGGTTGACCCGCTTTGACCCGTGTTGACCCGCGTTGACCCACGTTGACCCACGAATTTTGACCTAATTACCTTAATTAGTCATATTGCATGTATGCAATATTGCATATAAGTTTTTGCGTAAATTTTGTTGCAAAAATTAATTTCAAGAAATTAGCCACAAAAAATTCTATTTCATTGCAAAATATTAGAAACGAAATATAATTTTCATTTTTGTTCTAATTATTAACAACAAAATGAAGCAATTTGCTGCTAATATAGCGATGAAATATATAAATTTTGTTGCAAAAATTATTTTCAAAAAATTAGCCACGAAAATTTGTATTTCATCGCAAAATATTAGCAACGAAATATAATTTTCATAGTTTTTCTGATTATTAACAACAAAATAAAGCAAATTGTTGCTAATATAGTGATGAAATATATAAATTTTGTTGTAAAAAATAATTTCAAGAAATTAGCCACGAAAATGTCTATTTCATCGCAAAATATTAGCGACGAAATATAATTTTCATTGTTGTTTTGATTATTAACAACAAAATGAAAACAATTTGTTGCTAATATAGCGATGAAATATATATATATTTTGTTGCAAATATTAAATCTAACAATTTAGCAGCGAAAATTTATATTTCGTTGTTAAAAATTGATTTTAGCGATGAAATTTAGATTTGTCGCAAAATTTTCGTCGCTATTCCCCCCATTTCTTGTAGTGATAGAAGATGCACTCGATTTTTACTGCCGTAGTTAGGAGGTTCTTTTTTCGCAAAATGATTGAGGGGGCAGATCGAGCTGTATCACTGTTATTTTGCTATATTTTAACTTCTGTTTGTGGACTAATGTACTATTTTTGAGCACCTCTTATGCTCATACTTCAATATATCATTTTTTGTCTTTAAAAAACAAAAAAGGATGCACTCGATTCGTTCGATACTGCACGAGATAGAAGTCAATTTAGTCTCATAACTTTCAACTCTTTTTAAAATGGTCCCAAAAAAGTTAAATGTATCAATTTAGTCTCTTTTTTTTTTTTTTTTTTTACAATTTGTTCTGTTTTGGTCTCAAAAAATTTAAATGTAACAATTTAATCCAATTTTTTTGCAATTCGTTTTGTTTTGGTCCCAAAAATGTTAAATGTACCAATTTAGTTCCATATATATTTTTGCAATTACATTTTACTTTTTTGGGATCAAAATAGAACAAATTGCGTAAAATGAGACTAAATTGGACTATATTGGCTTCTATCTCAATACAGCTGCACTGGTGGATTTTTTTTTAGGTGAATAATTATTTTCGAATGTCCGTGAGAATAATACAATTAAAAAAAATATATAGGGCAAACGTTAGATTTTCTGTCCAAAATATTTGAATTTTCCGTAAAAAAGAAAGACTGACAATTGCATAAAAAGAACCAAAATAGATGACGAATATGTGATATTATCTTTTATATTGGTTTCTTTTTTTAAATTATATTTGATTGTATCGGTTCAATATATTATATTATCCGTGAAAAGAAACGAAGTTAATTTGAAATTCTTTACGTGTTAAATTGATTGGATTATAATCAAGAAAAGGATATATGTAGTAAAACGCTTGGTGTACAAGAATTTGACAAAATTGCACAAGAGACAATTGGGGATGAGTGGGATATTTGTGGGCACAAAATCCATTATTAATATAACCTTTATTATCTACCTTAAACTGGCGTTATGTTTGAATTGGATCCTTCTGTATGACTGACAATATAATATTAAATTATATTGAATTGATGAAAAGTAATAATAAGGATAAAGTTAGATAGTAAAGAGAAACGGTAGAAAAATAGTGAGATCCTGACCTATTTTAGAAAATATATCAATTTGGTTGGAACGAAAAAAATAACAGATCTATGTAAGTTTTTGGGGACGGAGGAGTACAAGATAAAAATGAATTTATAATATAAAAAAATAGAATATTAATATGGACTACAATTTCTATTTGAATAGCCAATTTTTATCCATCTAATTTGTTGAGGCGGTTCTGTATGACTGCTAGATCGGCTGCTCGAGTTAATGTCATATGCTATTTAAAGTCATATGCTATTTAAAGTTGATATAAAAAATCCACATCTATCCAAACATATGTGTTATTCGTGGATGAAATTCATTCTTTTGTACGTGTTCTTGGTAGATAAGTACTACCGATCAATATCTTAATTCGATTTTATATTTTGCTCTTTCGCCTATCAAAACTGTTACGGAATTGTATTCACAAAGCAACTCCTTACAAATGATAAATCAAGACAACTAGAAACGCAATGAATTGAAACGAATAAAGAACTCAAAGAAAGAACACGGGATTTACGTGGTTCGATCAAATGATCTACGTCCACGGAGGATAGAAGACTCTCTTCACTAATCACAAATGAAAGTTACAGATTACAAGTATTCACTAAGCTTGATCTCTCAAAACTCTCAAATTCAGTAACCCACAACCTATGCACTAGATGGTGTATTTATAGATGTACAATGCATTGGATAACCGCCACTAACCAACTAACTAACTAACAGAAAAACCAGAATTAACTAACTCTGAAAATCTAGACTTCAGCGGAGTTGTCTCAGCAGACTTGTCTAAGCAGACTTGTCTCAGCAGACTTGGCCCCCAACTCTCCTGAACTGACTTCAGATAACTTGTCTAGCAGAGTTGTCCAAACTCATCAGCAGAGTTGTCCAAACTCATCAATTTCAGATTAGTTGACTCCTAACAAGACCACTAAACCTTATCAGTTGAATTACTCCTTAACTCAACTTTGCTGAACTCCAAGATCAGAACAATAGCAACTCTTCTGATAGATAGAATTAGATGACATCCAATATTGCATTAATCCTAACAATTCTCCACCTTAATGCAAGATTGCCTTCTTCCCAGCCCTCCCCAAGGCTGTTTGTTCATTCTCTTCTTAATGAACATCCCAGGTACTAAGGTTTACCAACTCCATGCAATGATTGAACTTATTGCTTGGTAATGCCTTAGTTAACATATCAGCTGCATTCTCTTCTGAAGCTACCTTCTGAACTTCAACAATGCTCTTCTCCAAGATGTCTCTAACAAAGTGTAACTTCACATCAATGTGCTTTGACCTCTCATGAAACACTTGATGTTTTGCTAGATGAATTGTACTCTGATTATCACACAGCACAGGAACACTTTTCTGAAATATGCCAAAATCTCTCAGAATGCCCTTCAACCACATTGCTTCCTTCACAGCTTCTGTTAAGGCTATGTATTCAGCTTCTGTTGTGGATAAGGTCACCATAGATTGTAAAGCTGCTCTCCAGGTGATAGCAGTGCCATACAATGTAAACACATAACCAGATAAAGACTTCCTTGTATCTATGTTTCCAGCAAAATCAGAATCCACAAATCCAATCAAAGGTCTCTTGGTATCAGCTGATTTTTCAAACAATAATCCTAAGTCTTCTGAACCATTCAGATATCTTAGAATCCACTTTAAAGCTTCCCAATGTAGCTTTCCTGGATTTCCCATGAACCTACTCACCATACTAACAGCATAGGCAAGATCTGGTCTGCTACAAACCATAGCATACATGAGACTTCCTACTCCATTTGCATAAGGAACAGTAAGCATCTGCTTCTTCTCTTCAGCTGTTTGAGGAGATTGCTTGGCTGACAACTTAAATTAATGGCCAAATGAAGTACTAACAGGTCTGGACTGGTGCATAAGGAATCTTCTCAACACCTTCTGGATGTAACCTTTCTGGGACAAGAACAGCTTCCCTGCTTTCCTGTTTCTGAGAATATCCATGCCTAATATTCTCTTGGCTTCACCCAAATCCTTCATCTCGAACTTGCTACTCAGCTGCTGCTTCAGCTGGGTAATCTTTCTCATACTCTTGCTAGCTATTAACATATCATCTACATAGATCAGTAGATAGGTGCTCTCTAGATAATCTTGTTTACCAATATATACACATCCATCATATTTGCTTCTTAAGAAACCAATAGAAAGCATGAATGTATCAAACTTTCTATACCATTGTCTAGGACTCTACTTGAGCCCATACAATGATTTCTTAAGCAAGCATACCTTACTTTGAGTTTCAGGCATGATAAACCCTTCTGGTTGATGCATATATATTGTTTCAGCTAGTTCTCCATGTAGGAATGCAGTTTTAACATCTAGCTGATGTAACTCAAGATCATCTTGAGCAACCTTAGACAAAAGTAATCTTATTGAACAGTGTTTAACAACAGGAGAGAATACCTCATTGAAGTCTATGCCTTCTCTTTGTGTGAATCCTCTTGCCACCAACCTAGCCTTGAATCTGATCTGCTCTCTAGCACCACCAAATCCAACTTCAAGCTTCTTCTTGAACAGCCATCTACAGCTGACCAACTTCTGGTTGTCTGGCTTCTCCACAAGGATCCAGGTCTCATTCTTCTCTAAGGATTGCAACTCTTCTGACATGGCTGCTATCCACTGCTCTCTTTTTCAGGACTGGTGATAGCTTCCTTATAGTTTCTTGGCTCATAATGCTCCACCTCTTCTGCTGTGATCAGAGCATATGACACAAGATCAGCCTGACCAAACCTAGATGGGGGGTGAATCTGCCTCCTGAGCCTATCTCTTGCAAGGCTGTAATTTCTCAGATCAGCAGGGTTGTCCTCCATGGCCTCATCTTCTGAATGATCTTCTGGATCATCTTCTGGGACCTGTTCTGGAACAACCTCATCAGGGGTGTTGTCTCCTGTATCAGCAAAGTTGTCCACCTCCTCTGGGGTCAACTCTCCTGATGTGGGAAACTCCACCTCAGCTGAGAAACTCTCTTCTGACTCATTTACAATTCTTCCATCTAGGTCATGGGAGTTTCCATTATGAGGATATCCCATTACCTTCTCATTAAAATCAACATCTCTGCTGATTATCACTTTCTTATGACCAGGTTCAAGGCACCACAGTCTATAGCCCTTGACACCTATTGGATAGCCAATGAATATACATTTCAGAGCCCTAGGCTCAAGCTTATCCTGTCTAATATGTGCATAAGCCTGACATCCAAACACTTTAAGTTTTGAATAATCAGACAACTTGCCATACCAGATCTCATCTGGGGTTTTACCTTCTAAAGCATATGAGGGAGTTTTGTTTATCAAGTAACATGCAGTACATACAGCTTCTCCCCAAAAGCTTTTAGGTAATTTAGCATCAGCTAACATGCATCTGACCCGTTCTAGAATAGTTCTATTCATTCTCTCTGCTAATCCATTTTGCTGTGGATTAAGAGGGACAGTTCTATGTCTAGTAATGCCCTTCTCTTTACAAAATTCATTGAATTCAGCTGATAGATACTCAAGGCCATTATCTGTCCTCAAATGTTTTAAGGACTTTCCTTTCTTGTTCTCTATCTCAAGTAGCCATTCTTTGAATTTTGTAAAGGCCTCACTCTTCTGTTTGAGAATGAACACCCAAACTTTTCTAGAATAGTCATCTATAATTGACATGAAATACTTACCTCCACCAATGGTTTCAGTTCTTGATGGCCCCCAGACATCTGAATGAACATAATCCAGCAGCTCCTTGGTAGTGTGCTCACCCTTCTGGAATGACTTCTTCTTGGCCTTGCCAAGAATGCACTGCTCACAGAACTCCAGGCTTTTGAATGTCTTCTGGTGGAATGCCCCCTTCTTGGATAACTCCATCAGACCTTTCTCACCCACATGTGCCAGCCTCTTATGCCAAAGCATAGCATCTTCAGAACTCATGGTAACATCAGCAGCACCTGTGATTGTCTCACCAATTAAAGAATATAGACCATTAGACTTCTTCCCTTGCATCACTATTCTATCAGCTTTGGTGACAAACAAACATCCTTTTTCAGTCTTGAATTCATAACCCAAAGCATTTAGTGTGCCAAGAGATATAAGGTTTCTCTTCAAATCTGGAACAAATCTGACATTGGTCAGGATCACATGTTTATCATTAAACATCTTCACCCTCACAGTGCCAATACCCCTCACATTGCAGCTTTCATCATTACCCAACAGAACTGATCCACCATCCATCATTTCCAGGTTTTGAAACCAAGATTTGGTGGGACACATATGGAATGAACATCCAGAATCCAACACCCATTCATTAACAAGTTTGCTATCTGTTATGCTCATGACTTCTGCACTATCATATCCTTTTGCCTCTGCTACATCAGCTTTGGCAGGATCAGTAGACTTCTTATGCTCAGGACAGTCTTTAATGAAATGTCCTTCTTTATGGCATTTGTAGCAAGCTCTGCTCTTGGCTACAAACCCATTCTTCTTTTGATTTGGCTTGGCATGAAACTTCTTGCCTTGCCCTCCTTTCTTGTCATTCTTGAGTTTGATATTAAGACCCTCAGCTTGGTTCTTGGTCTTCTTGGTTGAGTTTGCGACATGTAAACTCTTAGTTTTCAGAATGGACAAGACTTCTTTGAATTTTGCCTTACCCTCCTTGGTAATCAGCAAAGCATCCTTGAAGCTATCATATGAAGGTGGTAAGGACTCCAATAGTAGAAAAGACTTCTTGTGATCATCTAAGGTGACTCCAACATTTTCAAGATCATCAACAGCTTGCATGAACTCTATTAACTGCTCATCAAGGGTCTTATCATCTGTCATCTTGAAATTGTTGAGCTTCCTCTCTATAAACATCTGGTTTGACAAAGATTGTGTCAAATACAGATCATCAAGGGTCTCAAATACAGCAGCAACATCCTTCTCCTTCATAACTTCCCTGAACACATTGTCTCCCAAACTCAGAACAACAATGTTGTAAACTTTTTCCATAAGCTCTTCTTTCTTGGCATGGTCTGCATCGGATGCAGCAGGGTCAAGAGGAGTAAGGGCCTCTTTCAGCCCATGGTGTGACAGCAGAGCCTTCATCTTGGCTTTCCATAAGCCAAAATCTGTCTTACCATTGAATTTCTCTATCTCCAACTTCACAGAGCCCATTTCTGATTCTTGACTTTATCTTCGACTTCCCACAGACGGCGCCAATTGTTACGGAATTGTATTCACAAAGCAACTCCTTACAAATGATAAATCAAGACAACTAGAAACGCAATGAATTGAAACGAATAAAGAACTCAAAGAAAGAACACGGGATTTACGTGGTTCGATCAAATGATCTACGTCCACAGAGGATAGAAGACTCTCTTCACTAATCACAAATGAAAGTTACAGATTACAAGTATTCACTAAGCTTGATCTCTCAAAACTCTCAAATTCAGTAACCCACAACCTATGCACTAGATGGTGTATTTATAGATGTACAATGCATTGGATAACCGCCACTAACCAACTAACTAACTAACAGAAAAACCAGAATTAACTAACTCTGAAAATCTAGACTTCAGCGGAGTTGTCTCAGCAGACTTGTCTAAGCAGACTTGTCTCAGCAGACTTGGCTAAGCAGACTTGTCTTCAGCAGACTTGGCCCCCAACTCTCCTGAACTGACTTCAGATAACTTGTCTAGCAGAGTTGTCCAAACTCATCAGCAGAGTTGTCCAAACTCATCAATTTCAGATTAGTTGACTCCTAACAAGACCACTAAACCTTATCAGTTGAATTACTCCTTAACTCAACTTTGCTGAACTCCAAGATCAGAACAATAGCAACTCTTCTGATAGATAGAATTAGATGACATCCAATATTGCATTAATCCTAACAAAAACAAATCGAGAAAATTATTTTTTCAGGACCGTAATTTAGAAGGGTTTGCAAAAAGAGAACAGTAACTTTACAGACGGGCAAAAAGAGGGCCGCAACTCTCGTCTATTCAACAAATATCTTATTTCAATTAGTAATATATATTATTAGGACCTTAAGTTTATTAAAGACCTATATACGCAAAAAGAGTGGTGCTGTAATCTAGATTGTGTTGTATGTAATGAAGATTATGTGCTTTGACGGTGCTGTGCTTCTTTCTGAAATTCTATATGTAACCTTTCATTTGTACTGTTTTTTACTACCTCTGTACTTATATGTTTTTTTGCCGTTCAAAAAAATTTTAAGAGCTATATACACTCAAAAGCAAAACTTGAATGAAAAATACACACCCTGTCCAAATACATCGATTTAACCTTCTCATAACAAAATGGACGGAATTCAAATGCAAACCTTAATATTCTCAATATTTGCATCCCTGTTCTTATTATGGTCCTTCACAAAATGGGTCTATAATGGAAAACAGAGTCTACCTCCATCACCACCAAAGCTTCCAATACTCGGAAACCTCCATCAACTCGGCCCGTTGCTGCACCAGTCTCTCCAATCCTTTGCCCGAAAACACGGGCCACTCATGCTTCTTCACTTCGGCAGTGTTCCTGTATTGATCGTCTCCTCCGCGGACGCAGCACGTGAAATTATGAAAACTCATGACCTCACTTTTGCAAGTAGGCCTGTACTCAAGGTTCAAAATAAGATCCTCTACGGTGCAAAAGACCTCGCCTTTGCACCGTATGGCGAGTACTGGAGGCAGATGAAGAGCGTGTTCGTTCTCCATCTGCTGAGCAGCAAAAGGGTTCAATCTTTCCGTGCAATCAGGGAAGAAGAAATAGCCGTTTTTATGAAAAAGATTAGTGACTCTGCTGCAGGTGTTGTGAATTTGAGCAAGATGATTTCTGAGTTTACAAATGACGGAATATGCCGATCAGCTTTTGGAATGAAGTGCAGTGATTCGGAAGGTGGGGAGAAATTTCTGGAATTGTTGCCGGAACTTGCTCAAGTGTTCGGAGAAGTTGGGATCGGAAATTACATTCCGTGGCTTAGTTTTGTCGATTTTATAACTGGTTTTGATCAGAAAGTGAACAGAGTTGCCAAAGAAATAGATGGTTTCCTGGAAAGTTTGATTGAAGAACGTCTACAAGCTGTAAAGAAAGAACCTTTTCAGGACAAAAATGGAGAGAGTGAGAATTTTCTTGATATTATGCTTGAAATTTACATGGATAAAGATGCTGATGTTTCCCTTGACAGAAAGAGTATCAAAGCAATACTTTTGGTTAGTTTTTACCATTAATTTGATCTCATGAAAATGTTAATGTTTGAGTTCTTTTTTTTTTTTGAAGTCTTGGTATCTGGTCCCACAGTCCACTTGCGGGTCCTGTTTAATGCCAGAGTTTTGCGCTCTGTATGGACTGGCCCTGTAGAATTTGTTTCCACAAATTGAGACCTTGGTCTAATCTTTTTTCTTTTACAGGATGTGCTTGCAGCAGGGACTGATACGTCGTCCGTCACCCTAGACTGGGCGATGGCAGAACTTTTACGACACCCTGAAATGATGGAAAAACTGCAGAAGGAAGTAAGAGGAATAGTTAAGGAGAAACAGGACATAACAGAAGAGGTTTTGAAAGAAATGCCTTATGTGAAAGCCGTGATCAAAGAAACTCTCCGTCTTCACCCAGCAGCGCCGTTACTACTGCCTAGAGTAGCGAGAACAGACGTGAAAGTAAAGGACTACGACGTTTCAGCTGGAACTATGGTGCTGGTTAATGCATGGGCTATAGGGAGAAATCCCGAATCTTGGGACGAACCAGAAAAGTTCAAGCCCGAGAGGTTCTTGAACTCTACGATAGACTTTAAGGGTCTCAATTTTGAGTTTATCCCGTTCGGGGCTGGGAGACGGGCATGTCCTGGGATGGCATTTTCTGTTGCTACTATTGAGCTTGTGTTGGCAAACCTTGTGCAGAAATATAACTGGGAATTGCCTGATGGAGCAAATGGAATTGATTTGGACATGAGTGAAAGCCCTGGGATGACAGTCCATAGAAGTCTTCCACTTCTTGCAGTTGCTTCTTAAAGCTGATGATTTGGCACAATCAAATTTATGGTTTTGGTTTGATATATTTGTAAGGTTGTTCTAGAACATTTCATGGTCACTTGTCAAGTTATGTAAAATTAATCTTCGAAATTATAATAATGGTTCACATGCCTCTAGTGCATTCTTGGAGTACCATTTAGCATATCTTCATATTTTTTGAGATATTACGTGTCATTATTTCCAATATCACTAAACAATGATTTTGTATATGCTAACCGTGAACAATGAGATATGATCACCGTTGAATTGGTGAGTGGGAATGACTTGTATTTATAGGAGTAATTACATTGTAACCTAATTACATAAATTTAAGAAGAGATAAATACAAAAGGTAAATACAACAATATATGTCCTATATACAAGGAATGTTTGACTATTCCTTAATATCCCCCGTCAAGCCATGCGTGGGATGAGGGAAAACGCAGAGCTTGGATCGAAGGAACTCAAACGTCGGGCGAGGAAGGCTTTTTGTGAAGATGTCGGCGAGCTGGAGATGCGTGGGGACAAACTGCGTGGACAGCTTTTCGGAGGTGACGAGCTCGCGAACAAAGTGACAGTCAATGTCAATGTGCTTGGCCCGCTTGTGAGCCACTGGATTCTGGCTTAGAAAGAGGGCACTATTGTTGTCGGAGAGCAGAATAGGGCGAGCAGGCAGAGGAACACAGAGCTCGCGGAGCAATGAAGTGAGCCAAACGACCTCGGCAGCTGCGTTGGCTAAGGCACGATACTCCGATTCACAACTGGAGCGAGCTACTGTGGGCTGTTTCTTTGCACTCCAAGAGACCAGATTCCCACCTAGGAAGACTGAATAACCATAGGTAGAACGACGAGTTTCCACGCATCGAGCTCAGTCGGCATCTGAGTAGGCGACCACGGAAGAGTCTGGGCGACGAGTGAAGGAGAGGCCATAATTGATACTGTGTTTCACATAGCGAAGAATCCTCTTCACGGCCGAGAAGTGGTCGCTGGTCGGCGCCTGGAGAAACTGACTGACATGATTTACCGAGAAGGATAGATCAGGTCGAGTGATGGTGAGATACTAGAGGGCGCCTACCAAAGAGCGATAAAGGGTCGGATCCGAGAATGGATCACCAGTGCTGACCAGGGTCTCACCCGCGGCCAAAGGGGTGGCAATGTGCTTGGAATCTTGAAGATATGGTCGCTCAAGAATTTCGCGAGCATATTTGGACTGCCCGACGAACAGCCTAGAAGAGGTGCAAGAGTTTTCCAAACCCAGAAAATAGTTGAGGCGACCAAGGTCCTTGAGGGCGAACAAGGAGCAATGAAACGAGCTAGTGTAGACGAGTCGTTGCTAGTGACAATAATATCATCGACGTACAAGAGGAGGTAGACAACCGAGGAGCCTTGAAATAGGTAAAACAGCGAGGAGTCAGATTTGCACTCCGTGAACCCTATGCCGAGAAAGAAGGAGCTGAACCGCTGGAACCAAGCTAATGGAGCTTGGCGGAGACCATATAATGCCTTTTTCAATTTGCAGACATGATCAGGGAGCCGAGGATCGACAAAACCAGGGGGTTGGGCCATAAAAACTGGTTTCTGGAGATAGCCATTGAGAAAGGCATTCTTGACATCGAGCTGATGGAGGGACCAGTTGAAGCGAATAGAGAGAGCCAAGATAACCCGAACAGTGGTCGCCTTAACAACGAGACTGAATGTGTGAGAAAAATATGTGCCAGGGATTTGGGTAAAGCCTTGAACGACCAGTCTGGCTTTGTGCCGCTCAATTGAACCATCAGACTTGTACTTGGTTCGAAAAACCCATTTTGAACCAACAATGTTCATATTCCGGGGGCGAGGAACAAGATCCCAAGTTTTGCTAACTCGTAGAGCATCGATTTCCTCCTGCATGGCAGCCAACCACTCAGGAGACTTGGCGACCGATTTGAAACCACGGGGTTCTGAGGAGGCAGTGAGGGCACTAATCAAGGCAGTGGAGGCCAAGTTCAGAGGATACTCAGGTTTAAAAATCCCAGATTTTGCTCATGTGATCATTTGGTGCGTGGACCGTGGTTGCCGTGCTGGGGGGTCAATGGTCGGCTGCGGCTGCTCGGCCGGTTCAGGGGAAGTAGGTGGCCCCGCAACAAGGGCTGGCAAAGGATGGGGTTCCTCGCCAAGGTCAGAAGAGCATTCCGAGCAAGGGATGGTCGCAAAGGGAGGAACAGGCCCTGGCGAGGGATTAGGTGAGGAGTCAGACTCTACATCCAGAAAGGATGAGACCACCTCACTGGTTGGCATGGGCCGAGCAGTTCCTGAAAAAGGGAAGCACTCTTCATCAAATATGGCATGGCAAGTAATAAAAGTTTTTGAAGAACCATGATCAAGGCACCGAAAACCCTTATATTGGCTATTGTATCCCAAGAAGATACATGGTCGACTGCGAGGAGAAAGTTTGTTCGAGGCATAGTCTCGAAGATAAGGGAATACTCGGCAACCAAATGTCTTAAGATTTCCATAAATGGGCATAGTGCCGAATAAGACCTGAAATGGTGATAGGCCGCCCAAAACTGACGACGAAAGTCGGTTGATGAGATGAACAGCAGTGGCAAAGGCATCAAACCAAAATTCTGACGGGGCGCGAGCATGAAACAACATAGAGAGCCCAGTTTCAGCGATGTGTCGATGTTTTAGCTCAGCGCGACCATTCTACTGAGGGGTGTAGGGGCATGACATACGATGCTCTATGCCGTGCTCGGCCATAAAGTTGCGAACAACTTTGTTGACAAGATCTATACCACTATCACTCTGAAAAACTTTGATGGTCGAGGAGAACTGATTGCACACATACTTGTGAAAGGCGACCAAGGTTGCGAAGAAATCTGATTTTGCTCGGAGAGGATATAACCAAGAAAAATGAGAAAAATCATCCACGAACACAACATAATAACGGAAACCAGAAGTAGCAGTAGTAGGAGCAGGACCCCAAAGGTCACAATGTACTAAATCAAGAACTACAGATGCACGTTTTTCATTTATAGTGAATGATAATCGTTTACTCTTGGCCAATTGGCAAGGGGTGCAAGTTTTCGGATTTGGTAAAGTTGAACTAACAGATAGATTCCCTAATCTATTTAAATCTTTAATAATGTCAAAAGGTACATGACCCAAACGGGAATGCCATAAATCAAAAGAAGCACGAACGACACCAGGCTTTTTCAAAGCAGCGACCAAAGCTGGGAGCGCCCGTTCCAGCACGTACAACCCCTGCTCACATCGACCCTGAGCCACCACCTCCTTGGTAGCCCTATTCTGAACAACAAATGTTTTTTCAGAGAAGCAAACATCAACCGAAAAGTCAGACGTGAGCTTGCTAATGGCTAAAAGGTTCTTGGTGATGTGAGGTACAACGAGAACATCTAGAAGGCCAATATCCTTAGAAAGTGAGTGCAAACAAACATGAGAAATTTGTAAGGAATTGTCATTACAAAAAATAACCTCACCATTACCAGAATAAGGGGCCGAGGAGTCCAGGTGCGAGGTACTGGGAGTCATGTGGGCCGAGGCTCCTGAATCAACATACCAATCCGAGGAGGTCGGCGAGGAGACGGAGCAGGCCGAGTGAAAAGTATGAGCAAGGTTAGCGGATGAGTCCTCGGACAGATGGGCAGATGGGCGAGCAGGCTGGCGAGGAGCTGGGCCGTTAGCAAAACGTTGAGGGCATTTGTTGGCATAGTGCTCGCCGCGGCAGATTTGACAGCGGGGGACGAAGGCTTTACGCCCTCCGCGACCACCAGAAAAGTCGGGGAGACCACCACGAAGAGGCCCAGAAGGGCGACCACCAGTATGATCGCGTGGATTCGGGCGAGCAAAGAACGCGGCTGGAGCAGGCTCAACTGGATCAGGCTTATTCATGATCTCAAAGGCAATAGCCTGATGCAGTAAGACACGGAAAGCTGGGACATGCAAGAGGGCCATTCTGGTGTCGGCAAATCCGCTGAATTTGGGGCCAAGGCCCCGTAGAAACCAGTGCGACATGTCAGATTTGCCGACTAGCTTACCAATAGCGGCCAGTTGGTCGCATAACGCTTTAAAACGCCGACCATAATCGGCAACAGGAAAGGAATCACGCTTGAGGAGAAGGAGCTCCTCACGAAGCTGAGTGATGTGTGACTGGGAGGAGTGGCTGAAGGCATCCTCCAGGACAAGCCAAGTATCGCGGGCCGTGTCACATTAAACGACCTCGGCCAGAGTTTCTTCAGTGAGGGAGGAGAGAAGAAGAGCAAGGACCTTCTGATCCTTCGATTTCCAGGCAGCAAAGGTAGTGTGAGTAGTGGCAGGGGGGCGGACGAGCCATCCACAAAATCAAGAAGATCGGCACAAGTAAGCATCGGAACAACCTGCATCTTCCATAGGAGGTAGTTGGAAGAATAGAGTTTTACTGTGACCATATGAATGAGAACATTCATTGGATCTGCCATTGAAGAGAGGTAGTCGAGGGGGACAAGCTCGAAAAAGTAAGGCGGCGGCGGCACAGAGGCGGCGGCGGCAGGCAGAAAGAGAGAGGGAGAGAATTAGGGTTAGGGTTTTAGGTGCTGTGTTTAGGCTGATACCATGTGAACAATGAGATATGATCACCGTTGAATTGGTGAGTTGGGAATGACTTGTATTTATAGGAGTAATTACATTGTAACCTAATTACATAAATTGAGGAAGAGATAAATACAAAAGGTAAATACAACAATATATGTCATATATACAAGGAATGTTTGACTATTCCTTAATACTAACAAATACTCATTTCGTATCACAATTGTTTGCATACTTGCATTATTAGTTTGTTTCACAATTATTTGTTTACCCAATCGAAAAAATGAAACTATTTTATAAACTTCACGATCACAATATTCACATAATTATACAAAATGTTACTCGATCCCTTCATCACGTCATGACTTGCATGCATACATTGACCTACCCCAACTACCATTGTGGCGCTCTTCCTCCCCGACGTCGGACGCCACCGGCCCGCCTACTACACCGCTGACGCTGTCCTCCATCTTGTTTTTCCTTTTCAAAGTAGCAGCCGCCTGCCACCCCCCATCGCCGTCACGCCGCCTTCCTTCCACGACATCACCGACCGCCCCACCTCCATCTCTCTTTCTTTCAATTTTTTTTCTGGTAAACCCCTTCCCCTTCCCCCATGCCACCGCCACCCTCCCACGGCCCGCCTCCCTGCCCACCTCTGTCAATCATCGGCCCACCTTCGGCGGCCACTGTCCAAACAAATCTAGAAATAAAAATAAATAAACTTATAAATCTTTAAAAATATATATATTTTTTCGACAAATCGATACTGATTTTTCGATCATAGAGTATATCGCAATTTGTTGACGAAAAACACTCTTATTGACAACATTTTATTGAAAATATATTTTTTAAAAAATTAGAATTTTCGACAATAAATTTTCGAAAATAAACATTATGGTCGACAACAATTTGTTGACCATAATGTTAACTTTCTAAAATTTCATGTCGAAAAAAAAAAAAAAAAGAGAAACCCTATCTGGTTGCGGGGCGGCGGCGGCTCTCCATGGTCGACGTGTAGAAAATAAAAGAAGAAGAAGAGGGGGAGGGGGAGGCGGCGGGAGGCCGACATCGTGAATGGAGGAGGGAGGGAGGGACGTCGACAACGGCAGAGGATTGGGTAGCGCAGCCTATGGGCGATCGAGGGAGGGGGCGGCTTTGGAGGAGATGTAGAAAAAAAAATTAGATGCAAGTGGAGGGCGACGACGTGAGCGGCGTAGGGCAGCGACAACGTATTGGTGGTGGGGGAAGGAGGAATAAATTAGGGTTTTTTTGGGGTATACTCCCTCCGTCCCATAGAAACTTGCA
Organism: Galeopsis tetrahit; assembly: GCA_963675135.1. Classification (NCBI taxonomy): domain Eukaryota; kingdom Viridiplantae; phylum Streptophyta; class Magnoliopsida; order Lamiales; family Lamiaceae; genus Galeopsis; species Galeopsis tetrahit. The sequence goes on from OY776119.1 coordinate 95,303,140, forward strand.
CACTTGGGTGGGCACACAATTTAAGAAATGTGTAAGAAAAGGTGTAATGAGTGATGTTTTGAGGGGTAATTTTGTAAAGTTTTATGAATAAAGTAAAGTAAAAAGTAGATTGAGTGTGGAAAAGTAATGGCATATGGGTAAATAGGAGTATATTTTGAGGGTGGGAGTTATGAAGATATTTCCTTTTATGAAGTGTGCAAATTGGTATGGGACATCCATTTATAGAAAGTGTGCAAATTCCTGTGAAACGGGGGGAGTATGTATCAAATGAGTTTTATGAAGAAAAGTGTATAATATGGTTTGGGGGGAGTACATCTAACATATACGATGGGGGTACGAAAATGGGGATATATTTAACAAGGCTAGAGGGGTATATAAGCTATAGGCCCTTTGAAATCAATAAGCAGCCCACTTATTCTGTTTCTCAGCCCCAACGTCACATTTTCAGCGGGGTCTGACTATTTACGTACACCTCCGTTTCAGATGGATGCACTACCTCAATTGATGCACACCCCCAAAATTTGACAAGAATAAATGCATCCTTCACTAAATTGTCATAAATACCCTTTTATCTATAAAATACATAAATACATATACGATGGAGTGCATCTAGTATGATGTATTTTAATGAAGAATATTTTTTTATTTTTTGAACTATTTGTTTTATTAATAAACTGATTGGGGGAGTGCATCTCTCCGAAATGGAGGTGTAGATAGTCAAACCCTTTTCAGCGGTAACTGAGGAATTATTTGGGCCCAAAACTTGGAAACAAGACCCGATTTCAAACAGTCGAATCTTGAGTACGCAATCACGCGCGTGCATGCAAGCGAGCTTATCTGTGGGTATGTTTTTTTTTAGATTCACACATAGATTTTGGATTTTACATTAATATTTGATTCATATAAATTAGAGATTTAAATTAATTTTAAATCTCGAATTAAAATAGATGTAGATCTTAAAACCTAAAATCTGATTTTTAAATATTAAAGTAAACATTGCCTTAAATTAAGTTTGAATTGTGATGTCACATAATGAACGTACTCTCTTTAGCCACGTGATAAGATTAATATACATGTGGTTTACAAATAGTATTGCAGCCAATGTTGGGCATGATAGAAAATATGGACCCAAAACAGCATTGATTAATGAGGAGCTACCACTGTTTAATTTTGTCTAAAACCACCTATATATATATCCTTAAGCTTTTATCTTTTGTTTTTGTTAATTTTCCAATTACGTACCACAGAAGAGAGAATGAGCGGTGCAGGGAAAGTAGTGTGCGTGACCGGAGCTTCAGGTTATGTAGCCTCCTACCTCGTCAAGCTTTTGCTTCAACGTGGTTATACCGTTAAAGCTACTGTTCGAAACCTCAGTAAGTTTCTCTCATTTTTCACTTGTTTCAATTTTGGTGTTCAACTTTTTATTCCATTATATGGATGGTTATATTAAAAAATTACCAACGTTCTATATAATAATAATAAGGGCATACGTGCCAGTAGGGTGAAACATGCACCAAATAGATTCATTTTTGACTTCATCCCTTGTCGTTGTAACTTCACGTAACTCTAGTACTCCGTTAATATGAACTCCGATCCTTTGTTTATGATAAAAAAAAATTCAGGAGACCCGACTAAAGTTGCGCATCTGAAGGCATTTGAAGGAGCAGAGGAAAGATTGGAGTTGTTTGAAGCGGATTTAGTTAAAGAAGGATGTTTTGATTCGGTGATTCATGGTTGCGATGGTGTCTTCCACACCGCCTCACCTGTTGTTCTTGCTCCTGCTGACCCACAGGTACATAATTCTTAATAACTCTTTAAATCAAAACATCCATTTAACATATATAATTGTTGATAGAAATGTTTTTTGTTTTTAAATTTCTGTAAAAGAAGTTTTGTTACTTGTTTGCATATGTATTTTAGGCGGAGCTGATTGAACCAGCGGTAAAAGGAACGTTGAACGTCCTCACATCCTGCACCAAAGCACCAAGTGTTAAACGTGTCGTTTTGACATCCTCTATACTTGCATCTGTGTGCAATACAAACAAAAAAGGCCCGGATGTTGTAGTGGACGAGACATGGTATTCAGACAAGGTTTATTGCCAAGAATCCAAGGTTTAGTAAATAACTTGTTTTAACTTTTTACCTTCACTAGGGTTTTAATCTCTTCATGAAAGCGTACGTATTTTGTGATCTTAAGTTTTTGTTAGAAGATTTATTTTTTAATGAAAAAATTATCTCATTATAAGATCGTCGGAGGGATGCTCGGAATGCCCGTACGTAGATCAACTCGCCTAAAACCTCTGAGCTCAAACGCACGAGACGAAAGGAGAATTTTTTTTTTCTTTCGAAAGAATGACAATCGCTGTCATTTATAAAAAAAAAAATTGGTGATTAACAACGGAAATTTCCGTCGGTACTCAATACATTAAAATCCCACCGCTTTGATTATGGGCTTATCGAGGGTCGCATGGGAATCAGGCCGATTGGTCCGTAATCAAAAATTAAATAGCGACGGTTGCAATCCGTCGGTAAACAATCCAAAAACGGCACCGTTTCTTTGTTACCGGTGGTCCGTCGGTAATTCCGTCGTTGTCTACCAACGGATGTCCACTTCCGTCGGTAATCACTTTGAGTTTTGATTTTTTTCCGTAATCCGTCGGTAACATAGACAAAATTCATTCCGTCGGTAATTAACAGCTTTTTTGTAGTGGTTTTTAAGGACAGAACCTGGTCAATTTTCTTTTTCCTCTAAATTATTTGGTGAAATTTTAATACTTGTTCTATACTTTCCGGTATCATAAACTAAATTATTTGGTGAAATTTTAATACTTGTTCTATACTTCTCCAACCTATGAAATCGTGGATATTAGAGATGTTGGATATGCACATATATTGGGTTTTGAGAATCCATCAGCCAGCGGGAGATATTGTTTGGTTGGAACAACACTCTCTCACTCTCAAATTCTACATGAGTTGCATAAGCTTTATCCTTCTATCGATGTTCCCTCTAAGTAAGTCGATCTATTTATCTTTATTTCAACATATATATCAATGTTTATTCACAGGATATATGTCAATTTAGTGCCATAACTTTCTTTCTTTTTTGAAATAGGTAACCAAAAAAGTTAAATGTACCAATTTAGTCTCATTTTTTCGCAATTACATTTAACTTTTTTGGATCAAAACAGAACAAATTGCAAAAAAAAAAAAAATAATAATAATAAAAATGACTAATTTGGTACATTTAACTTTTTTGGAACCAAAACAAAACAGACTGCAAAAAAATACGACTAAATTAGTACATTTAACTTTTTTGGAACCATTTCAGAAAAGGTTGAAAGTTATGACACTAAATTGACTTCTATCCCGTTTATTCACCTTTCCTCATTATCTTTTGAAATGTTGAGCATTGCCAATCATTAATTTACAATGTGGATTGATGTGTGAGTACCTTTTACTAGCATTTTTGTCAGAAAATCGATCAAAAGTTAATTAAAAGAAAAAGGACTAAAATTGGGGGACGAAAAAATATATATATATATATATATATATATATTACACACGTCTGTCTGTGTAACTGCATCTAGCTTTAAAACTGTTTTTCTTATATATATATTTTAAATGCAGTGTCACAGAGTATCCAAACTACAAGGTATCTAACAAGAAAATAAAAGGTTTGGGCATCAATTTCATGCCTATGGAGACAAGCCTAAAGGATATGGTTGAAAACTTGAAGGAAAATAACTTTCTCAGTTTGTAAGAGAGAGAGATTGATTTGTCAGAAGATGCAATGTACTATGGAATACTAAAATTTGGGGACAATATTTGGTCATTTTCATTTTCAATGAAAAAATAAACATTTACTATATATGTTTTTCTCATTAATTGGCTCTCATTTAAAGAATAGATTTAAAAAATGGTAAAGTCTAGTATGCACTCGAGTGCATGTTGTGCACCCTAGTCCATGTGCACTTTTCAGTTTTACTGACTTACACTTTTTGTTAATGGTGTTGCACTTTTCAATTATTACTAAAAATATTATTATACAGTTTAATAATTGAAAAGTGCAACACCATTTACCAAAAAGTGTAAGTCAATAGACTGAAAAGTCCAACATGGACTAGGGTGCACAACATGCACTCGAGTCCATAGCAGACCAACCCTTAAAAAATACAACAATATTTTAAAAAAATATACCAGAGAGGGGAGAGATTTTTGAGAAGATGAAATGTACTATGGAATACTAATATTTGGGACCAATTCTTTGTCATTTTCAATGAAAAAGAAAAACATACAAGGAGCAAGTATAATATCATTCAAGTGCATGCATTTTAAATCCATCACGTACAAAAGTGCGTCAATCGTAATAATTCATAAACATACTCTTACAATTTAATTAAATTCATCATCCATACATGCATATAACCTTTACAAAATATTTCCAAAAAAATACATATTACTCCCTCCGTCCAATTTCATTATTCACACTTTCATTTTTTTGTTATTCAATTTGATTATGTTCATTCTCATAATGGAAATGATACTACACATACTACTTTATTTATACTCTTCATCCATCACTTATTTAGTCAAATTATCATTTATTCTATTAATAAACAACCTATCTAATTTATACATAAACTAATTAATGATCATTAACACTCATAATCGGAGAAATGAGCATAATAAATTTGGACGGACAGCCCTGCAAAAGCTCATGCTCCAAACAGCCAGCCCGTTTAGGCACGCTTTCTAGCTGGATTTTTATTATTGGCCCAACCATCCTTAAGTATTGCGGGGTGGGCTCATCTAACAAACTAAGCGACAAATAGGGGTGCAAATGAGTCAGGCTACTGATTAGTGTGAAAATTGCTTGAAATTCATGTGTATAATTTGCTTAAATTTATGGAATTTTTCTCATTATTTACACTTAATTGACTCATTGCACTTGATTTGGAGAAAGTGTGTGGTTTGTTATTTTTATAGAAAAGCTGAGCATTTTTGAAGAAAAACATGCCTCAATAATATTGTAGAGTCAATCGAAGAAAATTCGAGAATGAAAGATGTTTGGCCCAATTTGAGTCCAATAATGGTGGTACATTTACAAAACAAACCGCAGCCACTAGTATTAATTGAGAAAAAGTGACTAAATGCACCCGGATATACTATGAGTATACCCACATGAAAAGCTAAAAAATAAACCTATCATTTCAAATCCTAATTAAATTCTTATTCTTCTATTTATCACATTCTCACACACAAAAAGGGTGCACCCACCTCCACCTCCCCCTCCCTCCCAATTGGCGTCGCCGCCCACCACCCCTCACTCTCTAGCGGCGCCGCTCCTCCCCTCCCCTCCCCACGCGGCATCGCTCCTCCCCTCCCCTCCCCACGCGGTGACAGCGCCACTTCACTCCCCACGTCGCCGCCCACTTTCTTCTTCGAACGAATGCCGCCGCTGGAGAAGACGAATCGTCCGCCACCGCCCCTCCCCTTCGCGGACGTTCGCGGCCGCAGCCCTTCCCTCTCCCCCTTCGCGGCCGTTCGCGGCTGCAGTTCCTCCCCCTCCCCTTCGCGGCTGTTCGCGGCCGCAGCCCTTCCCTCTCCCCTCGCGGCCGTTCGCGGCCACACGCATTTTCGCCCCTCCCCTTCGCGGCCGTTCGCGACAGCAGTTCCTCTCCCCTCGCAGTCGTTCGCGGCAGGTCTCCCTCCGTTCGTGCCTCTCGCCGCCGCCGCGCCGCTTCAGGTAAGTTGAAAATTTAGGTTTCTCAAAATTAGGGTTTTTGTATGTTGTTCGGGAATTTCTTTCGAACAATTTTTGTTTGTTTTGTAGAAATTTTCGAACAACCTAAGTTTGTTCATGTAAAATTTCCGAACATATTGACTTTATTTTGAAATGTTTTTCAAACAATCTTTGTTTGTTGGAGTTGAAATTTTTTTCGAACATATTTACTTTGTTTTGAATTTTTTTTTCGAACAATCTGTGTTTGTTTTGGAAATTTTTTCGAACAAGTTGTTCGATCTTTTTTTTCGGACAAATTTAATTTGTTTTGAAATTTTTTTCGAACATATTGAGTTTGTTCGTTAAAAAATTTCGTACATCTCAACATTGTTTGGGTAAAATTTTCGAACATATTAAGATTTTATTTTTGTTGTTGAAATTTTGAGTTTTTATGATTTTTTTTTTTATCAAACTTGTGGTTGTTTTGGTGGTGATTTGGGTGAGAAATGATGAATCGTGTGTGAAATAGAATGGCTGGGTGTACTCATCCGTCTATTTTTTAAAAAATTTACAGAAAGAGTACAAATGTCATTTCGCATACCCCTTGTGTTAAAAACAAAATTCGATGGGTGTACTCATAGTATCCTTGGGTGCATTTAGCCGCGCCCTTAATATTATTCTTATATGGGAGAAGGCCAAGTGGGCAGCCCATTCCGTGAGCTTTCAAAAAAGAGCAAGCAGCTGACCCACCTTATTTTTTATATGCAGAAGCCGTGAGAAATGATATATGGCAGCTAATGTCATGGGCCTAGACCCATTTTGCTCCATTCTTTGCACTAATTGACTGTTGTCTATGTTTGTTGGGAAATTAATTCCCCCGAGGCAGACGAAAAATAAATAAGAAATAAAATGAAGAAATAATATAATCACCAACACAAGAATTTGTTTACCCAGTTCGTCTTTCGACTACGTTTGGGGGCGATACCAAGCTAGGTATTTCACTATATTTTTCGGATACGCCCTGATTACAATGAGAGAACATTTATTTATAATAGAAAACTTGTCCTAACCCTACGCCCATTAGAGTCAAACTTGCTCCACACTCCAGGCCCATTAGGATCAAACTTGTCCTACACTCTAAGCCTATTAGAGCCAAACTTGCTCCACACTCCAGACCCATTAGGATCAAACTTGCCCTACACTCCAAGCCCGTTAGGATCAATTTAGGCTCCACACTCCAACAATCTCCCACTTGGAGACTGAATTCTCCATGTAACCATATCTTCTTGATCTCCTCCCGTATCCGCCTAGCATCGTCAAGCCTTATCTTCAAGTTTCAATGTGGAACAAAAGCTCCTTTAAAAAACTCCTTTTATTTTAGCACAATTCTAGGAGCTTATGGTACTAATTAGATCTCATAATTGTTAATTAGTGCAGGTGTTCACCTAAGCCTCACGAGGGATTGGTCTACACATATATGTGATAGCCTTTAGCATAATTTCAAGACATTAGACTTAATTATGATTATTAGTTCGTTAATTTATTAGTAAGCCCACAAAACGGAAGCACCCGAAGCAATCTCTCCACTTGAATTTCATCAAAGTTAGTTTAATCATTGTTTCATTTAGTGTTGCTTAGCTTAATTTTAGTAATACTTGCATTCTAGTTTGTGTTTCGATTATAGTTCTACTTGCTTTCGTTTTTTCAAAAAACTTAAAAACAATCGTTCGTTACTACAATAGCATGATAGCTTATAACTTTGGAGCTTCACAAACACTCAATTAGGCCCTTGGAACGAAAATCTACTTGGTCGTACTTACATACTACAATCGAACACATACGCTTGTGGGGATCGTATTGTTGCTTTAAAAGTGCAAAATGCGTAACAAGTCAGCCATCCGATAGGGGCATACGGCTCGGCCTACTAAAGCTCGGCTCGGACCTTTCATTTCATTCAGCCATAATTCCATCCAATCATACGAATTATGTTATTAGGTGTTGCTTACTTTGGGTTTTGAATGGATTTAAAAACCCATTATTTAATTAAATTCTGATAAAATTCTATTATTATATTATTTTTTGGTGAAATTATAATGATTAGATGATTAATAATAATCAATGTAGTATTATTATATTATTGTTTTGATAGAAATTATATTGATTTAAATATCAAATCAATATGTTTGATTTTGACAATTTTGAGTGATTTTTAAAAACCAAATTTAAATCCAGAATTAAAATAGATGTGGAATCTTGAAACCTAAACTGATTTTTAAATATCAAAGTAAAGTTGTGATTTCACATAATGAACGTACTCTCTTTAGTGACGTGATAAGATTAATATACATGGGACCATATAACATGTGATTTACAAAAAGCAGTGCCGCCAGAGCCAGGTCTAATCATGTGGTCGGGGCATGATTGAAAAAATGGGCCCAAAAGGCCAAAACAGCATTTATCAGCAGGATATCATGGAATGGGTTAATTTTTAGCATTCCAATAAAGAGAGAGAGAGCACCAAGTTAAGTAGCATTTGTTATTGTACAAAAGTAGTTTTCCTATTACAGAGAAAGAGAGAAAATGAGCGGTGCAGGGAAAGTAGTGTGCGTGACCGGAGCTTCAGGTTATGTAGCCTCCTACCTCGTCAAGCTTCTCCTTCAACGTGGTTATACCGTTAAAGCTACTGTTCGAAACCTCAGTAAGTTTCTCTCGATTTCAAAAGCTCTGTTTACACAAAATGAAATCACATGTTTCAATTTTAGTCAAACGACTGTTTACTTGTCATGATTTTGTCTCACATGATTTGTGTAAATCAGGAGACCCGATTCATTTTTTGACTTCATCCCTTCTCGTTGTAACGTAACTCTAGTACGTTGTTAATATGATTTTTCTTTTTTTTATAATTTAAAAAAAAATCAGGTGACCCGACGAAAGTTGAGCATCTAAAGGCATTTGAGGGAGCAGAGGAAAGATTGGAGTTGTTTGAAGCCGATTTAGTTAAAGAAGGATGTTTTGATTCGGTGATTCATGGTTGCGACGGTGTCTTCCACACCGCCTCACCTGTTGTGTTTGTTCCTGCTGACCCACAGGTACGTACATCACAATATATATTTTTCCGTCCATTCGAAAGTTACTATTTGAGCGTTCTATGGAAAGTTATTTATCTCTCTTTCTTTTCTATTTTTTTTCTTTTTCTACATTTTTTTATTTTCTCTATTTTTTTTATTTTTTTTGCTATGTCTCTCAGTCTCAATAATTCACGTACTATACATTTAATACTCCCTCTGTTCACGAAATGTAGTCTCATTAGAAGAGGTAGACAAAGTTGTAAAATAAATAAAGTGGGGGTATTGTAGAGTATAGTGGGATCCATTTTAATAAAATAATTGTCTATGAGTAAAATTGATGACAATTTAAATGATTAAGTGATGGTTGAAAGTAAATTGATAAAGTGATGGTTTTCATAAAATGTATGAATATAAGTTAAATGAGACTACATTTCTGGAGTACTATATTTTAAAGTCATGGTTTCCATAAAATGTATGAATATAAGTTAAATGAGACTACATTTCGCGAACGACTAGAGTACTATATTTTTTTCCTAACTGTGCCAAAAACAAATTGACAACTTTCGAGGCGAGGGGTGGAGGTAGTATAATTATATATGAATAACTTTAACTCAGAGTTATTTTTTTAACTTTTTAAATAGGTTAATTTCATTTAGTCGGCACATGTTTGGTTGAATTTTGTGTCAGCTGCTTGTGTACGTACGTATATGCTGCTATATCAGCAAAATTATTTAATTTTGACACATCATTCTTTTTTTTTTTTTTAAATTACATTGAATACCCATTCCTTTTTTCCCCTCCCCATAACTCGAACCCAGAATCTAAGGCCTAGAGGTAGTGGTGCTCAAACCACTTGAGCTATCCCACTTTGTCACACATCATTCCTTCTATGTCGGCAAAAACCAGGGTCTCCAAATTAATAAAAAATATATATCTCTCAAATATAAAAAATGTATAGATTGTGAAAATATTCAAATATTGTTCGTATCACTTATCACAAAGTTTAAAATCGACGTGGAACATTAGGAACATTTTTTTTTTTTTTTTATAGAAGTCAATTTAATCACATAACTTTCTACCTTTTTTTAAATGGTCCCAAAAAAGTTAAATTTACCAATTTAGTCTTATTTTTTACAATTTATTTTGTTTTGGTCCAAAAAAGTAAAGTTTCGTTATGTTATCTCTTACGCTATGATTAGGAACTTGTCTGCATATATATTTTAGGCAGAGCTGATTGAACCAGCCGTAAAAGGAACGTTGAACGTCCTCACATCCTGCACCAAATCACCAAGTGTTAAACGTGTCGTTTTGACATCCTCTATGGCTGCAGTTGGGTGCAATAGAAACAACAAAGGCCCGGATGTTGTAGTGGACGAGACATGGTATTCGGACAAGGTTTATTGCCAAGAATCCGAGGTTTGTTCCTGCAGCTTTAGTAAATCGTTTGTTTTTTTACCTTGACTAGGGTTTTAATCTCTTCATAAAAGCATACGTATTTTGTACTCTTAATCTTTTGCTAGATCATTACAAGAAAATTGAATTTTAATGATGGTTATCTCATTATAACTTTTCTAGTTAAAAGTTTTTAATGACATGATAGGACCGGATCAATTTTTTTGTAGTGTATTTTAGTCTAAATTAATTCTTTGGTGAAATTTAATACTTTCCGGTATCATAAACTAATTAATAGTGTCTCCAGTACTTATGGTATCCCCTCTCGAAAACCATGGCCGAGGAAGCTGCTTGGAAATTTGCGGAAGAAAATGGGATAGATTTGGTTGTAATGAACCCTGGCAATGTGATTGGCCCTCTCTTACAGCCAACTCTCAATACCACTACTGAACTTTTCATGTACATCATAAAAGGTACCACATGAATTAAATGTCTATCAATTTTTTTGTTTGACAAATACAAGAAGAGATGTGTGAAATTAATCCATTATTTATATTACTCGTGAGATGAATTCTCAACTCTATCATCTATAGAAGACCCAATTGAATGAACAATTTAATGTGAGTGAGATGTAAAATTAATTAACTTATATCAATTTCATAATAATTTCAGATCCGGCAAAAGAAGTTTGTCCAACCTATGAATTCGTGGATGTTAGAGATGTTGCTAATGCACATATATTGGGTTTCGAGAATCCATCAGCTAGCGGGAGATATTGTTTGGTTGGAACAACACTCACACACTCTCATTTTCTACATCAGCTGCATAAGATTTATCCTTCTATCAATGTTCCCTCTACGTAAGTCAATCTATTTATCTTTATTTATTTTTTATACCAAAAGTCCTACACTAATACAGCGGATCGATCAATTCCACTGCGAGGCCCATTTAAAGCCAGACATTTGCGCTCTATATATATATCTTGTGACTGCATCTTGTTTGAAAACTGTTTTTCTTATATATATATATGTTTTTATTTTTTTTAATGCAGTGCCACAGAGTATCCAGCCTACACGGTATCCAACAAGAAAACAAAAAGTTTGGGCATCAATTTCATGCCTCTGGAGACGACCCTAAAGGATATGGTTGAGAACTTGAAAGAAAATAAATTCCTCTGTTTATAAGAGAGAGATTCGTGAGAAGATGCAATGTACTATGGAACACTAGTATATGGGGCCAATTGTTGGTCATTTTCATTTTCAATAAAAAAAAATAAACATTTACGGTACTATATACTTTTCCGATCCCACAATTGTTTGCACCAAATTTGTGCTATACAAACTAAAAAAAAAAGTGCAATGAGGGAGTGTACCTGAAGGATAATTTTGTAATTAAACTTTTATGAACATGAACTACAAAAAACGCTTCGATTAACAACCGATTAGAGACCGTAAAAATGGTCTATAAACTCGTTAGAGATCTTTTTTGGTTGGTCACTATAATGCTCGTCTCAAATATTTTTAGACCGTATCCATATATTCTTTTTGGGTCTCTAAATTAAAGACCGTTAAAGCAGTTTAAAAACGGTCTCAAGTGGCGAGATAAAGAGACTCAAGAGAACGATACAAGGCGGCCGAGAGAGAACTAGAATGAAATAGAAAGGGGGTTGAATATTCTATATTCTAGGATTGATCGTATTTGTGGAACGATCTCTAAACGAGTGGTTAAAATGGGCGGTCAAATGAAATTTTGGGAATTGAAATATTTGATACCGATTAAAGACTCGATCTCTAAATGGCCTGAAACACTAATATTAAAAATCAAATTGAAAACGGTCTCAATTTTTTTTAAACAATCTCAAATCAGTCTTTATTTGATACTGTTTATGGCGGTCTCAAAACTACGGTCTCTAACTCCAATTAAAGACCGTCAATACAGTCTCTAAACAAAATTTAAAATCAGAAATTGAATTTCGAGATAGAGACAGTAAATTCGGCTTCTAAACGATCTGAATCCATAAAATTAAAGACTATAAATTCAGCATCTAAACAATCTGAACCATATATATATGTATGTGTGCCTTCATCTCGTTTTAAAACCATATATATTTTTAAAAGCAGTGCCACATAGTATCCAACCTACAAGGTATCCAAAAAAAATAAAAACAGAAAGTTTGGGCATCAATTTCATGCCTTTGTGGAGACAAGCCTAAAGGATATAGTTGGAAATTTGAAGGAAAATAAATTCCTTAGTTTAATTATAGGAGAGACAGAGAGGGTATATATATATATTTTTAAAACATTGTATTTTTTAAATCTACTCTTCAAAATGTAGTGAAAACAGAATCAATACAATTTAAGCATAGACGTGGGTTGTACGCGCACTTATAAAAATGTCACGGGTTATACCCGCGCTTGTTAGCTTCAAATCAAAAATATTACATGATGAATTGTATGTATATAGAGTCGCGGTGTAACCCGCGACATTTTTATAAGCGTCTATGCTTAAACTAATAATTCATCACATTTTCACTGCATTTTAAAGAGTAGATTTCATAAATATACAGAGGGAGAGATTTGTGAGAAAATTCAATGTACAATGGAATACTAATATTTGGGACCAATTCTTTGTCATTTCAATTTTAATGAAAAAGAAAAACATACAAGGAGAAAGTATAATTTCATTTAAGTGCATATATGTATTTTAAATCCATCACGTACAAAAGTGCATCATTCATAATATTTCATAAACAGTCTTACAATTTAATTTAATTCATCATCCACAAATATAACATTTACAAAATATTTCCAAAAAATAAATATTACTCCCTCTGGTTCAATTTCATTATTCACATTTCCCTTTTATAATTATCCAATTTAATTGTGTTCATTTCTATTTTAAAAATAATATTATTCACAGTTACTTATATGTTCACTGTCCAACCGTGATTTAGTTACTCAAATTATCATTTCTCTATTTATAAATAATTACTTTATTTTTATTTTAATTTTAAGTGAACCCCCAAAATAACTTTTTATACCTCTAATCTATGTACATTATACATAAACTAATTAATGATCATCAATGCTCGTGATAGAGAAATGAGCATAGTAAATTTGTTCAGATAGAGTAATAGATAATATGCACTATCATCCCGTCAAAAAAAAAAATATATATATATATATATATGCACTATCATAAAAATGTAAAAAAAAAAAATGGGCATGGCTAAAGGCACCCAAGGATCCTACACCCACCAAACATTTTTTTAATCTTTCAGAACATGTGAAATGTCTCATATACCCCTAGGATAAACACTACAAAAAAAGGGCGTTTTAGAGACGGATTTACCGACGGAAATTCCGTCGGCCGCCGATGTTACCGACGGATTTGCCGACGGAAAGTCGGCCGTCCCCTTTTTCGTCGTCAGTATTTTTTACCGACGGATTTTTGAATTCCGTCGGGATTTCCGACGGCTTTGCTGACGGATTTTCCGTCGGAATTGCCGACGGATTTACCGAGGGATATTCCGTCGGTATTTCGGACAACCCGTTTAACAAACCGGGTCAACATTCCGTCGGTAATTCCGTCGGAAAGAATGGATTAAAATAATTATAAAATAAATTAGAATGAATTAAAATAATTATAAAAGAAATTAATTTTTGAATAAATATTGATTTCGAAATTCACATGCCGACGGAATTTCCGTCGGTCACATGCCGACGGAATATCCGTCGGCAATTTACCGAGGGAATATCCGTCAGTAAAATAAAAAAATGAATAAAAAAAATATGATTTCGAAATTCACATATCGACGGAATATCCGTCGGCATTAGACCGACGGAATATCCGTTGGCATTTTACCGACGGAATATCCGTCAGTAAAACAAAATATTAATAAAAAAAATATGGGTGGCCGGGGAGGCCCCGACCAGAATTTCATTTTCTCAAAATAAATACATCGAGCACTACTAAGCTAGAAGATACGCTATTTTGTGTGATTACTGATACAATAAATAAGAAAGTTATTTATATGTATAAACTATGTCGCAGCTCTAAGAGCCAATCGAACTCGAATACTGCTTAAAAAATCTTAATTTTTTTTCAACCCAATAATTTTGAATTGCTGTGATTGTGGACCTATTATAGTCCATCAACCTCTATAATCCAACATAGTAACCATCAAAAATTAGTTTAAGATCCTCTATTACATCTTTTATTTTAACATGTACTTTTTTTAGTTCACCGAAAAAAAAAGATAAAGTAAATGTATTATAGATTCGACTGTGATAGTTGTTGAAAATCTTACTTGGAGATGGAATTGGGCTTGCAGTGGCTGCAATTACAAACACAAGAACTTAAATTAGTAAATATTATTATGACACAAATGTTCTTGAAAACTTATAACATTCACTCTGTTTCAAGATTTTATTTTTTTTTTAAAAAAAATTAATAACATTATAGTATGATATTATAACATGAAAATTTTCGCTTCCGATTACCTTTGCACTCAACGGGGACACCCGATTGTCTGCAAGCTTTGGGTAGAGAGATGGCGAGACTCCGATTAATGGGGACTTGAAAACTTACGCACGAATAAGGCACAAGCTGCAGTTGGCGACGACGCATTCGATCCGCCTGCAAGAAAACTTACGCACGAATTGAAGCTGCGCATCATTGGCCCCGTGCAGACGGAGGAGCTCGATTGCCCATCGACATTGCCAACTATTATCATGAATGCCATAGCAAGAGCTAGAATTTTGTCTTCCAATTTTGCCATTTATTATGATAGTTGTTTAATTTTTGCAGAATAGTTGATGAAGAAAGGGGGATCTACTTGTGAAAGGTAAAAGGGGAGGAAGGAGGGAGGAGGAGTGGGGGGAGAAGGTGGATACAGAGGTTTGGGTGGGGGAGGAGGCGGCGGCGGCGGCGTTGCTGGGCGAGGGAGGCGAGGAGGTGGAGGGAGGCGAGGTGGGAGAGAGGAAATTTCTGAAAGAAAACCATAGGTTTAGGTTTTATATAAGGGTAAATACCGACGGATAATCCGTCGGTATTTTTCAAAAAGTAAATACCGACGGAAAGTGAATTCCGTCAGCATTTTGGCGATTTTTTTTATTTTTTTTTTAAATAATTCAATTTTTTCTATATACTTACTAAATTACCAAAATATTTTTTTAAAAAATCACGAAATTCATTTCTTCCACATATATTAATAAATATATTGGTTGTGGCTTATATTTATAGTAAATTTAATTTTTATAATTTGTACCTAAATGATAAATAATTAATTAACTTTTATAAAATAAGAAATAAATACATTACATTAATTGAATTAATTTTCATCTTCATCGTCTTCATCCTCCTCCTCCTCATCATCTTCCTCATCCTCATCATCCTCCTCATCCTCATCTTCTTCATTCTCCTCTTCATCCTCATCTTCATTCTCCTCTTCATCCTCTTCTTCATCCCCCTCCTCTTCACCTTCAGTTTCGATTAATTGGGGATTTGCAGCCGTCAAGGGTACAGAAAGATTGAAATTTCCCGTAAAGACTTCAGTTGGAGTCTGTATTTGTTCTGTTTGAAATGGAGATTCATCTTCAGTATTTCTGTCCTTTTTAGGGACTTCTACCATTGACCTTGCCTTTACTTTGCAAACAGCGTGCCATTCATAACCACGTGGAGCTCCCGGATATGTGCAGTAGTATACTTGAGATACTTGATGGGCAAATACAAATGGATCATCCGCAACATACGTCCTTTTCGAACTAACATCAACGAGCTTGTACTCCGGGTGAATTCTTGTTCCTAGATGGCCTGAATCAAACCAATGACACTTGAACAACACTACAGTCTTTGCTGGATATCCTGGATATTCTACTTCGACGACTTCCCGTAACACCCCAAAGTAATCACTTGCATCTGCATTGTAATTCGCACTGCTAACGCAGACGCCACTGTTGGTAGTCCCCTTTGTCGATGCATACCCAGACGTATGAAATCTGTAGCCCTTCACAATATAACCGTTGTAAGTCTTTACACGACGTAGTGGTCCCTTGCTGAGATCTCGTAAGAATGGACTGTCTAGAGCGTTATCCCGTCCCTATACGGCTCAATTTAAAATTAATTAAAATAAATATTAATTTATTTACGTAAAACATAATTAATTAAATGGTACTCACATAACGTTCGAACCATCGGGAAAATTCACGTTGAATACGAGCATCTATATATGCATCTGAGATGTTTGGTTCTGCTCGTCGTAGTTCTTGAGCGTACATCCTAATTCACAACATTCAAAAACTTGGTTAATATTAAATGACATAAATGAAGTGGTATTTAAATAGACGATTTATATATGAAATACTTACTCGATGTATGGCTGAACTTCATCACAATTCAATAACACATACGTTTGTGCTATTTCCGCCTCCGAGTTCGTCTCCCAATGTCGTTCAGTGGGTTTTCCTATTGGCCCTCCCTTAGACTTGAATATGGAGAGCATTCCATCGACCTCTTCACTAATATCGTCAGCGGATGTACCACCGAAGTTACGTGGAGCACTTCTTAACTTTGTGTTGACGTGGTCTTCAAAGTAATAAGAACAAAACATGCCAACCTCTTCATTCAAATAAGCATTCACAATCGATGCTTCAACGTTTGCCTTTTGTTTAGCATTACGTTTCAAGTTGTGGAGATACCTGATATACACACACACACATATATATATATATATATATAACTTATAAGAATGCATGTGTAATTGTAATGAAATAAAAAAAAAGTAAGATTTTACCTTTCAAATGGGTACATCCACCTGTATTGCACCGGACCACAAATTCTCGCTTCATACGCTAAGTGAACGGGTAAGTGTTCCATCGAGTTAAAGAAGCTAGGTGGAAAAATTTGTTCCAACTTACACAAAATCACTGGAATGTCTTCATCTAAACGAATCATATCATCGATCGTGATCGTTGTAGCCGTTAAATCTCTAAAAAATAGACTTAATTCAGTGATAGCCCTCCACACATTGTTAGGAAGAAGTTCCTTGAACGCAATCGGTATCAAGCGTTGCATAAACACATGACAATCATGACTCTTCATCCTTGCAACCTTACCCGTTGTTGTGTCTACGCATCGACTCAAGTTCGACACGTAGCCGTCCGGAAAGTTCAACTCCTTTATCCACCTACACAATCTTTGTTTTTGTGGCTTATCCAGTGTGTAGCTAGCCTTTGGAAATTTACTTGTACGCTCATCCTTTTTCAACTCTGGACGGCGACAAAGAGTGTCCAAATCCTCCCGAGACTTTGGAGTGTCTTTCGTCTTGCCTTCTGTGTTCATGATTGTGTGGAACACATTGTCAAACACATTCTTTTCAATGTGCATCACATCCAAATTGTGTCGTATCAATAGTGAACTCCAGTATGGTAAGTCCCAAAAAATACTCCTTTTGTTCCAACCACCCTCAATTCCTCTGTTGTGTTCCGCTGCATTTTCCTCAGTACTTTTTTTCAACCCCGTCACTTGAACCTCATATAACAACCTACGTCCTGTACGGAGAGTAAATTATAAGTGATACTAAAAGCAATAGATAAATATACGTTTAGTACTCGATTATTAAATAAATGTATAAAATACCATCTCATAGTGGAGGTCGATTGTTTGTGACTGCTCTGTTTTTTACGAAGTTCTTCTTATTTCTTCGAAACGGGTGACCTTGAGGTAAGAACCTACGGTGATTATCGAACCATGAAACTTTTCTACTCACCGGGAGACTGAAAGCTTCAGAATTCTCCATACAATACGGACATGCTTTCTTTCCGGCCGTACTCCACCCGGACAACATACCATATGCAGGAAAGTCGCTAATGGTCCATAAAAGAGCAGCACGCATCGTGAAGTTCTGCTTTCTAAAAACATCGTATGTTTGGACTCCATTCTCCCATAAGAAGATCAAGTCTTTTATAAGAGGTTGGAGATAAACATCCAGTTTGTCCTTTGGATTCGTTGGTCCAGCCACCAATACAGTCAGAAACATTGTTTGAGGTTTCATGCACATCCACGGAGGAAGATTATATGGAGTCAGTATCACCGGCCACAAAGAATACTGCTTCCCATGCATCCCAAACGGTGCAAAACCATCAGTACACAAACCTAATCTCACATTCCTCGGTTCACAACCAAAATTTGGAAACACGTTGTCAAGATGTTTTCAGGCCTCTGAGTCTGCCGGATGTCGCATCTCCCTCGACTCAGCCGAAGAGGAATCTGTAGCATGCCACGTCATGTGTTGTGCAGTGGCACTTGATTGATATAATCTCATCAAACGGGGAATGATAGGAAGGTAGTACATCTTCTTATATGGCACTTTCTTCTTTGTCTTCTTCGATTGACCACCAGGTCCCTTTCGACGTGCCTCTTTGTACCGGGGATGGCCACACAATCTACACATATTCAGACTGCTATCTTCGTCACCCCAATATAACATGCAACCATTCACACAACAATCAATCTTCTCAACCGGCAAACCAACATTCTTCAACATTTGTTTGCTTTGATGAAACGTCGTAGGCACCTTATTATTTTGAGGACAAATTTCACTGCATAACTGTGTCACTTGCTCATATGCCCTGTTAGAAAGCTTGTTCTCGGTCTTAATGTTCATGAGTCGTGCATTAAATGACAACTGTGAGTGAGATTCACAACCCGGATATAAATCTTCTTCGACTAATTTGAGCATCTCATAAAACCGAAATGCCTCATTCGTCGGCTCCTCTTCCATGTTTGAAAAACCAGCTTCCCTGATCATTGTTTGATACATATTCGGTTCTTCGTCCCCAAACTGTTGTTCTTCGTCCCCAAACTGTTGTTCTTCGTCCCCAAACTGTTGTTCTTCGTCCCCAAACCGTTGTTCTACCTCGTTACTAGTGCCAACATGATCGAAATTTGCTTCTTCTTGATAGATTCCAGCAGTGTAATAGTAAAACACTTCATCAAATCTATAAGGCCAACGTGTTTCGCCATGACTAGTCCAATTATAATAATTATCAACGAAACCATTCTTCACAATATGCACTAGGACCTCATCAATCTCTTTATATTGCTTATTCTGACATTTCTTAGCATTACACGGACACCTAATGCAATTTCCACTCATGTAATGTGGCTGGCTTTTTGCAAATTCAACAAATAACACGAGTTCATTATAAAATTCCACATTCACATTTCCTCTAATCATTCTAGGAGTACAATACATCCAACGACGGTCAGGCAAATCCATCTGCTAAACATTTAAGTGGAGCAACACATTACTAAACTAAACTTATAATAAATTCAAACAAAACTTATGATATATATAAAACATGTAATTACATTATATTGAATTTTATATATAGAGTAAATTAAAAATGGTAGAAAATGTACCGTAATTTGATGTTTCTGAATACCCGAGCATGAGCATAAAAAAATTAGGCAGTAGAAAGTTTTGGTGTAAATTTGCAATACGAAAGTGAAGTGGAAAAAAAGAAAGTTTTAGGAATTTCCCGACGGAAATGCCGACGGACTTATCTTTCCGTCGGCATTTCACCGCCCAAAATTTCCGTTAGTCAAGATAAATGCCGATGGATAATCCGTCGGCATTTATCAAATGGTGAATTCCGACGGAAACTTAATTTCGTCGGCATTTCACAGCCCAAAATTTCCGTCAGTCAAGATAAATGCCGACGGATTATCCGTCAGCATTTATCAAATGGTGAATTCCGACGGAAGCTTAATTCCGTCGGCATTTCACCGCCCAAAATTTCCGTCAGTCAAGATAAATGCCGACGGATAATCCGTCGGCATTTATCAAATGGTGAATTCCGACGGAAACTTAATTCCATCGGCATTTGACGTGTTATTATTTTTTTTTTTTATTAATTAATTCAATTTTTTGTATATATATATAGCAACAACACAAAGCTCACACACACCATATTCGATTTTTTCTATTTTGCAAAGAAATATCATGTCTTCTTCATCTTCTATTCGATTTCAGCAAGGCCTTGTTTGTTATTGTGGAAAGGCATGTCGTACATATGCTTCTAAACAACCTAGAAGTAAAGGGAGGATATTTCATAATTGTCCTGACTCCCAAAGTGATGGTGGTGGATGTGGTTTCTTTGTATGGGCTGATACTCTAGAAAAGTGTGTTGTTGACAAGAATCAAGGATCTAATCAAAGTGACCAAGAAACTGAAGACATGAAGAAAATGACTCAAGAGATGAAGAAATTGGTTACAGAGATCAAGAATTTGGCTGAAGAAATCAAGGATTTAATCAAAGTGAACAAAATCATTTTGATTGTGCTAGTTGTCATGGTTGCATCTACCACCTTCAAGTGGTTTGGTTAAATATATGTATAATGCACTCTATATGAGGCTATTTTAATTTGTACTAAAATGCACTCTTCAAGTGGTTTAAATCTATATCTAGAATGCACTCTAAATGAGATTATTTTGTACTCAATGAAACAAATGAATGCACCCTATTTTCATCTATACACCAATAAACTACACAAATAAACTGCAATATATAGTTCAACATATTTTTCAACATAAACATAAATATATACATAAAGATAAATAAGTTCAACAGAAAATTAAATAAGTTCAACAGAAAATTAAATAAGTTCAACAAAAAAATAAATTAGTTCAACACAAAATTAAATTGTTAAAATTGTTCAACCAGGATAGTTGCCAGGATAGTTGCCAGTGCCGGGAAAGTTAAAATATTCATCCATATCATCATTCAAGTTGACGTTGCCACCGTCGGCCTGACCTGCATCTTGACCTGCAGCTTGATCTGGAGCTGGAGCTGGAGCTGGAGCTGGAGCTGGAGCTGGAGCTGGCGGTGGTTGCCCCATCGTCTGTTAATAGATGGCCTCGATCTGCTCAGCAGACATCCCCAACGTCCGACCCGCATTGGTACTCCAGAGGCGGAAGTAGTTCTCGAACGTTGCCATGACGTTCGGATCCGGGACGACAGTGGAGGATACGGACGGCTGCGATGCACTCCGGGCCGTCCGACCACTTGGTGTCCTCACGGCGCTGCTCATCCCACCAAGGCCAAGGACCCTTCCCTTGGAGGTCGGGGCAACGTCAAGGTAACACTGGTCCACGTCAACAACCGGAGGGGTACCGCTGCTTCCGGATTCAGCAGTAGTCGTGGCGGTGGCTTGCGTCTCAGCCTCTTCAATCCTCTGTCGGACGCTCAACTACATAATTAAAAAATTAAAATTAATTTAATTATCTATATATATATATATATAATGTAATTAATACATAAATTTAATTAAACTTACGTGGAGGTCAGTAGTGCGCCCGTAGGTGGACGTCTGTGTATCGGTATTAAACGGATGAAGAAGACTCATCCGATCCAAGTGGGTGTGTGGACGTCCAGTCTCCCGCTCCTATTACGTATCAAATAAACATATACAAATTAATTTAGATAACTAATATAAAATAATTAATTATAATTATTTAATTTTTAAAAATTAATGAAAACTTACGATAGCAAGTGATTGCTCGAGGACGGACCGAGCTCCCCCCCGATGCACTGCCATCCCGCCTCCAACGTCGGTTCTGCGGTTGGCCCGAGCTTTGTCACACTTGTCTTGGTAATCCTGGTTCATCCACTTCTCAACCAACGACTCCCACAGGTCAACACCATCCTCGTCTTTCCCCAGAACAAGATTTTTGTCTTCATCACGCCAGGCCTTTCTCCAGTCGTACATCATGTTCGTGTACCGAGTAGAACAAAGATTGTACCACTTCTCGTAAATAGCGGCGTCCGAGTAGATCGTCGTATCCCAACGGGCCTTTTTCTATACAAATAAATATTCAACATATTTATCAAATAATATGAATAATTAGTTATTTAATAAACTTTAAATATTGTAATTATATACCTGGAACTCCTCGAAATAATCATCCTTTTTAGATTGTGGCACCTTCGACCAAGTGATAGAACCCTTAGAAATCTTGCAATCCTTAAAGGATTTTGTGCACATCCTGGACACCTCATTACCGGGCACCAACCTGTAAAATTATTAACAAATTTATAAACTAACACATTATAAATAAATAAATAAAGTTAATCGTTATTGAATCTCATCAAACATTAGAATTATTGACTTACGCTCCTGAAACGATGTCAATGACTTTCCTTTTGTCTCGAACAGGATGCTGACGAGAAGAGGATGACGAACCAACCGACATCGTAGTCGGCGGCGGCGGCGACACTGCCACACGAGGAGGAGGAGGAGCCGTCACAGGAACTGATTCATCCCGAGACCTCCTTGCACGTGACCAAAGTGACGACCTACGACGTGAACCCGAACCCTGATTCGGTACTTGTTCACTCATCTGTTTCAATCAATAAAAAATACATAATTTTACTAATTATCAATTTAATGAACATATTGCTAATTTAAAATTTTTACTAATATATCATATTCCTAATTTAATCAACATATTCCTAATTTAAATCAAAACAATATATATATAACCTAATTACAACGTGATACCACCGTCGAACCATCTAATTAACTAATAATTTAAACAATTGATTGAAACATGCATCACCTACATTAAAAATATTTCTAAATTAACATATTCCTAAATTAACAAATCTAAACATAATTAAAATAATACTTTTCTAATTGGAGTTTTCTAATTATCAATTTAATGAACATATTCCTAATTTAATTTTTTTACTAATATAGCATATTCCTAATTTAATTAATCAACATATTCCTAATTTAATCAACAATAACCTAATTTAATTATTATTTTTCTACCTAACTTAATCAATAATAAAAAATTGAACATATATATTCCTAAATTAACAAACCTAAAACTAATTAAATAATAATTTTCTAATTTAAACAATTGATTGAAACATGCACTACCTACATTAAAAATATTCTATATCAAAATTACACCATTAAATTAAACTAGTAATTAACTATATAACAATAAATTAATGTATACATATAACAATTAATTAATTAATTAACCTTAAAAACCTACTCGATCTATCAAAATTATTCTTAATCAACAAATTAAATTATCTAACGTACATACTAACATGATCATAATATTTTAACAACTAACTAAATCAATATAACATGCAAATCAACATTAAATTATTCATATTTTTACATATATACATGCATAAACATATATAAGTATTAAAATTAAGTAATAAAACTAATTAAGAAAACGTACCGTATCAATGTAATCGAAGAAATTTGCTTCAATAGCCTCGTCCTCGTCTTCGTCTTCCCCACCGAATCCTCACTCACGCACGCCCCCTTTTTTTTCTTCTAAAACGAACTGATTGATTTGAGGCCCTTATATATTAAAAAAAAAATATATGCCGACGGATTTTCCGTCGGCATTTCCCTCGCTAACCGCCCACTATTAATGGTAACCGTTACCTTTTTGGAAAACGAGGCGGTGCGGATTCAACGGGTCAGATGCCGACGGATTATCCGTCGGCATTTCCGTCGGCAAACATATTTCAAAAATCCGTCAGCATTTTCCCTCGGTATATGCTGACGGAACGGAAGTCCGTCAGCATTTCCCTCGGTAAATGCTGACGGATCCGAAATCCGTCAGCATTTACGTTGACTTTTCAATCCGTCAGCATTCCGTGAGCATTTCCGTCGGAAATGCTGACGGATTATAATCCGTCGGCATTAGTCCGTCCCTGTAGCGCGCGTTTTTTGTAGTGAAAATTTATGAAAAAAACGAAGATGAGTACACCCACCCATTCTATATCACATAATTATCTCCACCACCACCACCATTCTTCAACAAAAAAAACTCCAAAATTTCAACAAAAATAAATCGGACATCTTGTTCGAAAAATTTTACCCAACAAACTGTGTTCGAAAAAATTTCATGAACAACTCAAATTTGTCCGAAAAAAAAGATCGAACAAGATGTTCGAAATTTTTTTCAGAACAAACACCAAATGTTCGAGAATATTTCCAAAACAAACATGTTCGAAATTTTTTCCAAATTAAAACAAACCCAATGTGTTCAAACAAATTTCCAAAACAACTCAAATTTGTTCGAAAAAAAGATCGAACAAGATGTTCGATTTTTTTTCCAAAACAAACACAGATTGTTCGAAATTTTTTCCAAAACAAACTCAATAGGTTCGAAAATAATTCCCAAACTTCTAAAATACCCAAATTTTCCTAAAATTCCTAAATTTTTAAAAAAACCCTAAATCAAATAATCAAAAAACTGACCTACTTATCTTCTTCAGTGGCCGTGTCGACGCTTCGCATGGAGGAAGGGCGACGGCGGCCGCTTCGCACGGAAGAGGGGCGACGACGGCCGCTTGGAGAAAGGGAGACGGGGCAGATATTTTCTTGGAGAAAGGGACACGACGGTTGTTTGAAGCTTGGGAGGAGGGACGATTCGCGTCGGCGACGGTGCTTGGGAGGAGGAGCAACAATGGCGATTAGGGAGGGAGGCAGACGACGGCGACGTGAGGGCAGCGCGACGGGAGGAGATGGTTGCTGTGGGCGGAGTGGAGCAACGGCAGTATTTGATTTATGGTGGGTGTATCAAAATATAACAAAAATTAGGGTTAAGTAGAAGAAAAAGGGTATTTTTGTATTTTCCCATGAGTGTTCTCATCCGTTTTGTGTGTGTCCTCATCGCGTGGGTGTCCTCATAGGATCCTCGGGTGCCTTTAGGCGCGCCCAAAAAAGTAGGTGGTTCGCCCCGCAGAAGCTCGTGCTCTAAACAGCAAGCCCATTTAGGCCCGTTTCCAAGCTGGCTTTTTTATTAGGGTTTGACTATATGCACCTCCATTTCGGAGAGATGCACTCCCCCTTACAATTTTTTAATATAATAATAGGATAAAAACCTAAAATACCCTTCATTAAATATACAGTATACTAGATGCACCTCCCTACTGAATGCACCATAACTTCATTTCTTTCACCTTTCCCTAACCCACAACTTCCGGTCGTCGCCGGCGACACCATTTCCGACGACCATCAAACTCAAAAAAAATATACAGAAATCAACATATACTAAAAAAAAATCACAATTTTTTTTTTATAAATTTCGACCAACAAGTGTCGACCATATACTCTCTCGTCGACAAATCGTTGTCGACGGGAGTGTATATGGTCGACACGCTTTCGTCGAAAAAAGATAAAAAAAAATTTGTTTCCATTTTTTACTATGTTATGTCGATCAAATACACCCTTGTCGACAACAATTTGCCGACGAGCGCGTGTTTGATCCACATTACATAGTCAAAAATGAAAAAAAAATGAAAAAAAATTAGGGTTTTCTGCATTTTTGTAGAAAACCCTAACAATTGGGAGGGGGCAAATCTGGGGTGGAGTGGGGGTGGTTCGGCGTCGGAGAGGGGGTGGGGAGGGGGCGGCCGCAAAACTTCTAATTTTTTTTTACAGACTGGGGGGAGGAGGGAGGAGGGGAAGGGGGGCAAACCTGGGGTCGGCGTCGAACGGGAGGGGGTGGCCGCGACGGCCGCAGAGCTTTTTTTTGTTTTTTTTTTAAGACAGGGGAGGGGCGGAGGTAGAGATGTCTATCGGGCTGGCCCTAGCCCTATAGGGTCAGCCCTACAGGGCTACGGGCTAAACGGGTTAGGGCCTTAACCGGTTCATATTTAACGGGCCTACAATTGTTGGGACCTAACCCTAACCCTAGCGGGCCATGGGCTAAACGGGCCACTAACGGGCTACAATAAATTTTTTTTCTTTTAAAATTAAAGTTCTCAATTTGCACGTCCAACAAACAAATAAAATAGAAAAATACATAATTAGTTAATGACCAGTAAATGAGAAAGCAAAAGTATAATTTAAACACAATTCTAGAACTCGTTGGTCCTAAATATGACCAAATAAACCTAAACAAATATCGTAATCTAATAAAAAATAGTAATAATGACTAATAGATGGTAATGAACTTTTTAATGCTTATAATTATGGTTATGGGTAGGGGTGATCATAAAATTTTAAAAACCGCCAAAACCGACCGAATCGCACCGCACCGCACCGTTAGTTTAAAAAACCGCTTTAAACCGCGGTTAAAATAATTATATGAAACTGCACCACTATAACGGTGCAATTTAAATTTTAGGTGATTAACCGCACCGACCGCACCGTTAATTTAATAAATAATTATATATAAAAAAAATTAGTATTATATATTAGACCATTAATATTAATAATTATATATTTTTTTTATATATAAAAGTTAATTGATACGGGAGGGAACCAGTACTTTTTGTGGGGTATATCTTATACTTATACCCTATTAATAATAAAAAAATTGATTGTTCCAAAATAATAAATAAAAATTAATTGATCATATATAATGTATTCTAATTTCACTACGACACACATACTAATATTGGGGTAATATATTTTTTTATAATATTAAGACATTTATTTTGTAATGCATTGAACATTTTTTAGTTTTAGTTAAATCTTGAGAATTTTAATGGTCATTTGACATTAATATTAAGTTTGTATAATTTCAATTTTTTGTTTGTAATTATATGATATACTATTATATAAACCGCCAAACCGCCCGAAACCGACCGTAACCGTTTAAAACCGCTTGTTCATTTTTATGAAATAAACCGCGGTTTAGAATTGTATACTAAACCGAACCGCAAGTAGCAAGGCAATTTAATTTTTGTCAGAAAAACCGCCAAACCGCACCATGATCACCCCTAGTTATGGGTCAAATGACCCAAAATTTGTTTTAGGTTATTTATTAAAAAAAAAAGAAAAAAAGGTAACAACTCGGGCTAGCGGGTTGGCCCTGTAGTCCTGCGGGCTGGCCCGGTTTAGCCCACGGGTTAACCGGTCCGGGTCAAAAAAGCCCGGTTTTAAACGGGCCTATAATTCATGAACCCTAACCCTGTATTTTTCAGGGTTAAACGGGCCAGCCCGGTTAGCCCGGCCCGGATAAACATCTCTAGGCGGAGGGAGGAGGGGGGCGGCGTCGGACGGGAGGGGGCGGCCGCGGCGACCGATGGACGGGGCGGTCGCGCGACCGCCAATCTTTAATTTTTTTTTTAAGGCGGCGAGGCGGGGCAGCCGCGGTCGTGTCGAGGCGGAGGTAGGAGCGGCCGCGGCGAGGCGGGGGTTTCCGGCGACGGGGTGAAGGTGGGGGTGGTCGGCGACGGGGTGAAGGGGGAGGGGGAAGATGGAGGTTGGGTTGGGGAAGATGAAGAGTTTAGGATGGGGGTGTGAGTAGTAATATATATGTTATGAAGGGAGGGGTATTTATGACATTTGAGGGGGGTGTGACCTAAATTTTTGGGTGTGTACAAATCGGGGGAGTGCATCTCTCCGAAATGGAGATGTAAATAGTCAGACCCTTTTTATTATTGGCCCAACCATCTTTAAGTATTGCGGGGTGGGCTCACCTAACAAACTAAGCTTGACAGATTTAATAAAAATATGGCCAGGGATAAATGCCCCTTCTTATTATGTTTTCACCCCCACCCAAAAAAAAAAAAAACTCTGGCACGCTGTTCCCCCACCCCCAAAAAATATCGTTCAGTCGCACTCAACATGTACTCTCCCTCCCTCCCTCTTCTCTTTTTTTTTTGACACAACAGAGTCGACCATATACATTTTCTTCGACGAGAATGTATATGGTCGATCCTAGTATGTCGATTTTTTTTTTAAATTGAATTTTTTTCGACAATAGTTGATCGACCATATATACTCTGTTGACAACTATTTGTCGACGAGAGTATATATGGTCGAACCTGATCGATCAAAAATTATAAAAAAATTCCAATATTTCTAAGTTTTTTTTTTTAATTTTGAGATGGTGGTAGTGGTGGTGTCGGCGGTGACGAGAGGCCAGAAGTGGTGGCGGTTGCAATTAGGGTTAGTGCTTAAATGTTGAAAGGTACTCCATCCGTCTCCGAAAAGTTTTCATACTTTCTTTTTTTGTTTGTCCCTCAAAAGTTTGCATACCCCAAAATAGAAATAATCATCACAGTCTCCACCCTCACAATATACACATATTTACCATTCATATTACTTTTGGAATCCACTTTACACTCAATCTACCTACTTTATTTACTTTATATTATAAAATTACCCCTCAAAACTCTCATCATTACATTTTTTTTTAAATCATGTGCCCAAGATTTCGCTACAAACTTTTTGGAAACGAAGGGAGTAGTATTTTATTTAAAGAGTATTTCAAATTTTTTACACTATTATTTAATTAATAAATTAAAATGGAGAATGCATCCCTCCAAAATGGAGGTGTAAATAGTCAGGCCCATTTTATTATTGGCCCAACTATCTTTAATTATTGCGGTGTGGGCTCACCTAACAAACTAAGCGACAAATTTAATAAAAATATGGCCACGGATAAATGTCTCCCTCTTATTATGTTTTCACCCACCCACCTCCATTTTTTTTTGAAGTATAAGATAAAAATACGGTATTGTCCCCAATGACTTTTTTGAAAAAACGTTTCACAAAAATGTCATTTTTCCGAAAAAATTTTCCACAAAAAACGTCTTTTTTGAAAAATAAGTTCCACAGAAAGTGATTTTTTTTTTTTCGAAAAAAAGTTCCACAAAATGTGCATTTTTTAATTTTTGTCAAAAACTCAGAACTTTGTAGCGAGTTTTTCATAAAAAATGCACATTTCGTGGAACATTTTTCCTGAAAAAAATTATCTTGTGTGGAACTTTTAATTGATCAAATAATGTTTTTGTGGATATTTTTTTTAAAAAAAAAATGACGTTTTTGTGTAAAAAAATTTAAAACTTACCTTTGATCATGGAGGGTGAGTAGGGCTGTAAATGAGTCGAGCCGAATGCGATGCAGTTTAAGCTTGTTTGAAATATTATTGAGCTTTGAAATTAATGTTTGAGCTTGTTTGATAATTAAACGAGCCGAGCTCGAACGAGCTTTATTCGAGCTGATCGAACACGAGCCGAGCTCGAGTAGTTTGACATTTTTACACTAAATTTATCTTTTTTGACTTATCGAGCTCGAGCCGAGCTTTGGACCATACCGAACGTAAATATATGTTCAAGCTTGTTTGATATCTACGTCGAACCGAGCTCAAACGAGCTTTTATCAAACGATCTCGAATTGAGTATCGAATAGCTGGGTGAGGCGGTGCGACGGCACGACGGCGGTGGCTCAATTATGACGAGATTTTTTAAATTGAGAATGAAAAAAGAAAAGGGGGAAGGGTGAAGTTAAATTTTTTATTAGTGGTTACGAGAGAATGAAAAAGTGGAAAATGTATTTTTGGTGTTATACAGGA
Organism: Galeopsis tetrahit; assembly: GCA_963675135.1. Taxonomy (NCBI): domain Eukaryota; kingdom Viridiplantae; phylum Streptophyta; class Magnoliopsida; order Lamiales; family Lamiaceae; genus Galeopsis; species Galeopsis tetrahit. The sequence continues at coordinate 95,332,676 of OY776119.1, forward strand.
GTGAACTTAAAATGAAAAGAGGATGAACATAATAAATAGGGGCATTTTTAGTAGTGGCCTAAAAATATGTGTGTACATAACAGTACTAAAAATCTGAACCATCCAAGTCCAGCGACAGAGAAAATATAGACCACATAAACAAGACTGCATAACTCCATATACGAAGATGAGCGGAGCAGGGAAAGTGGTGTGCGTGACAGGAGCATCGGGTTACGTAGCGTCGTACCTGGTGAAGCTTCTGCTCGACCGTGGTTATACCGTTAAAGCTACTGTTCTAGACCTTAGTCAGTATTCGTTTTTCTCTCGTCTTATTTTGCCATGATTGATCGCTTGTAACTTTCTGTAACCCGACTCTGTGAAACAGGTGATCCGACGATGGTTGTCCATCTAAAGGCACTTCAAGGAGCAGACCAAAGATTGCACTTGTTCCAAGCTGAATTGGTTCAAGATGGATCTTTTGATTCGGCGGTTGATGGTTGCGAAGGTGTCTTCCATACAGCTACACCTACTTCGTTGACTTCTGCTGATCCACAGGTACTTAATTACTCCCTCCGTTCACAAATAAATGACGTTTTAACATCGTTTGTGTGTACACAATTTAATGCAGTGTTGTTGCATATTTTAGGCAGAATTGATAGAACCAGCAGTGAAGGGAACACTGAATGTACTCAAATCTTGCAGTAAATTTCCGACTGTTAGACGCGTCGTGTTGACATCCTCCATTGGTTCAGTTATCTGTAATAGGAACCCCAGAGACCCTCATGTTGTAGTGGACGAAACCTGGTTTTCAGACAAGGATTTCTGTGAACAAGAAAAGGTTAGTGAAAGAATTTCGTCTCATCTAAAAAAGTTCGAACTTATAGACAGGGATTGAATCCAGGTCGTTTTGTCTGAGACTATGGAGAATTAATTCATTTATATTAATTCCCTAATAGTTGGTACTTGTCTGATCCAGCTATGGTATCAACTTTCGAAAACCATGGCAGAGGAAGCTGCTTGGAAATTTGCAGAGGAAAATGGCATAGATTTGGTTGTAATGAACCCTGGCCTTGTGATTGGCCCTCTCCTACAGCCAACTCTCAATGTGTCTACCGAATTTTTTTTGGACATCATAAAAGGTATGGGATAAAATATTTGTCTAAATTCCTTATTTGACAATCACATGGAGACAATTTTTTTTTTTTTTTTCATATTTCTGTGGTTTGTTTTAATATTATAGGAAAGGAAATATCATATTCAGGAAAAGTAACATTTCCAACCTACGATTTCGTGGATATTAGAGATGTTGGTTATGCACATATATTGGGGTTTGAGAATCCATCAGCTACTGGGAGACATATTTTGGTTGGAACAACCTTAAGTTTCTCTGAAACTCAGCGTCTTTTGCATAAGCTCTATCCTTCCATGGGCGCCCCTATGTATGTTTATTTATTTATTAATTTGTGTTTTCAGTTTTGCACATATCTTATTTGCATGACTATCAAGAAATTATTATGCACTATCAATATTCACTACTGGAAAACTGTCTTTTAATGACAAAATCCTTGCATTATACTATCCTTTTTAGTTAAAAATACATTAAAATGACAATTTCATTCACAATTTTCTTGTAGTGATTTTATTCACAATTTCAATCTTATATATTGGCAAGTTGTAACTTTCGTAGTGAAATTTCTCAATCCGATTACATAATATGTTTGAAATTTCTCTACTCTGCCACTTTTCACTTAAAAATCAGGGTGTTCATCTTATGTTTCTTGCTTTCTCTGAATTTTATAGTCAATATTACTTATGATTTTGTAACACGATACATCACTAATTAATAAGTGCAAATTATACCCTGCATCTGGTTTTAAAATTGTTCTCTTTAAAATGCAGCGATACAGACTGTCCAACCTATAAAGTATCAACTAAGAAAGCAGAAAGTTTGGGCATGAATTTCAGGCCTTTAGAGAAAAGCATCAAGGATATAATTGAAAACCTCAAGGAAAAGAACTTCCTCTGTTTATGAAACACTGAGTGAATTATGTTTGAAGATGCAATGTAATAATACTATGCTGGAGACATATCGGCAGACGAAAAAACACGTTTTGGAGTGCATCTGGTCTTGTACCGTATAGTTCCTTCAGAATTCCACAAATAGTAGAATCTTCATAGGCGAGTAGCTGAGTACAACCTAAAAAAGACTTTTGGGGAATCCCAATAAAGTATGAAATCTTTTTTTCTTGTGGTGTAAAGTCTTATTCATTTCAGGATTGGTGTAATAACACCAAACTATGTTGTAAGAAGCTCTGAATGATAGCCTTATTTCGTGTTAGTTGCTTTGAGAGTCTTATTGTTACTTTCATTTTTTCAAATACCTCTAGTGGTACTCGTTAATAAAATCATTTTTGTTCTTATTCAACGACTAAAATTGAACCAATTACAGAGTAATGTGACGAAAATTGAAAATTCTAAAAATTAGACGTTCTACGAAAAAGTTATGCGACGAAATTGAATTTTAACTCAAAGTAGGACAGTTCAATTAGTAGACCGATATGCATATGTCTTGTAATTATTTTAAATAATGGCAGGGAAATGCAATGAAAAATGAACACACAAATATAACGCTAGAGAATCCAACTTAAAATGTATCCAAAAAGAAAAGGCTGGGAATCAATTTCATACCGTTGGTGATAATTCTCAAGGATACAGTTGAAAACTAATTGAAGGAAAATAACTTAGTTATAAACATTACTCCGTATTAAATATGTGAGAATTAAATAATGAATTATTGTCTAAGAATAATCTTGTAACATAGATAATTATTAAATATGTGAGAATTAAATAATGAATTATTGTCAAGAATAATCTGGTCATGTAGTTTGTTATTTTCTGGAATTTAATAATAAATCCATCTTGTATCAATTTTTAGGTACAACACTATCCTTTTTTCCCCATATAATTCAATTAATTTCGTGTTTTATTTCAATCATTGTACATAGGTTTAAATATTTCCAAGTTTGTATAGATATAAAATGGATTCTTTTAACGTTATGATTTAATTTGAACATTAAGCGGGGATAGCTCAGTTGGGAGAGCGTCAGACTGAAGATCTGAAGGTCACGTGTTCGATCCACGTTCACCGCACATTCTTTCTATTTTTTTGATTTTTTTTTTCCTTGCAAGTTTTGTTTGGGCTTTCCTAAATATTTTGCTATGGGCGCGGCTAAAGGCACCCAAGGATCCTATGAGGACACCCACGCGATGAGAACACCCATAAAATGGATGAGGACACCCACGCGATGAGAACACCCATAAAATGGATGAGGACACCCACGTGGAAAATACAAAAATACCCTTCGTTCTATTAAAACCCTAAATCATCTTCATTCTCAAAATTAAAAGAGTACACCCACCTCCTTGACTACCATTTCCTCCGCCTCCTCCACTCTCGTGAAGACGACGGCGCCCACGCCACCGCCGCCCACGCCGCCGCTCGCACAGTGCCGCCGCCTCTCGCACTGTGTCGCCGCCGCCCACGCCACCGCCTTCGCCGCGCACGCCACCGCCTTCTCCTCGCTGCGCCGCCCACGCCACCGCCTTCGTCGCGCACGCCACCGCCTTCGCCTCGCTGCGGTTCGCGGCCGCAGCTCTTCCCTCTCCCCTTCGCGGCCGTTCGCGCCCGCAGCCCTTTCCCCTTCCCTTCGCGGCCGTTCGCGGCCGCAACCCCTCCCACTCCCCTTCATCACACCCATCGCACCTAGCTACCCACGCCGCCGCCGCCGCCGCTCAAAGGTAAGTTTTTTTTTTTACAATTTTTAGTTTTTAAAAAATTAGGGTTTTGAAAATTTAGGAAAATTAGGGTTTTTAGTAGTTCGGCAATTATTTTCGAACATATAGAGTTTGTTTTGGAAAAATTTTAGAACATATTGCGTTTGTTTTGAAAAAAATTTCGAACATATTTCGTTTGTTTTGGAAAAAATTTCGAACAAGATGTTCGAATTCTTTTTTCGAACAAATCTAAGTTGTTTTGAATTTTTTTTCGAACTTATTGTGTTTGTTTTGGAAACAATTTCGAACAACTTGAGTTTGTTTTGGAAAAAATTTCGAACAAGATGTTCATCTTTTTTTTCGAACAAATTTGAGTTGTTTTGGAATTTTTTTCGAACATATTGGGTTTGTTTTGAAATTTTTTTCGAACATGTTGAGTTTGTTTTGGTAAAAATTTCGAACATGTTTGTTTTAGAAATTTTTTCAAAAAGTTGGTGTTTTGTGTTAATTTTTGTTGAAATTTTGGAATTTTTTTTGTTGGGTGGTGGAGGAGTTGTGGTGGTGGTGATGATGGAGTAGAATGGGTGGGTGGGTGTACTCATCCGGGAATTTTTTTAAAATATACAGGAGGGGTAAAAACGTAATTTCGCTGCACCCTTTTCACAAAAAAAAACTTACCTGGGTGTACTCATAGGATCGCCGGGTGCCTTTAGCCGCGCCCTTTTGCTATTATTTTGGGCTACAATTGGGCTTCAAGCCTCTAATGTTTCTGGAGGGTTCAACTATCTGTACCTCCATCATTGTAAACCACACTCCCCCTCAAGCTTAGAGAATTTTAACTACACTCTAACTATCTACACCTCCATCTTCGTTAACCACACTCCTCGATTGATCCGATTGATACACTCCCCTCAAGCATAGAGAATTTTAACTACACTCTCCATAAATTGTCTAAAATACCAATTTCTCTCTAAAACACCATTATTAAATTCACCCCACTAAATCCTAATTTATTTTTCCTTCTTCCTTCTTTTCTTCTCCCTTTTTTTCATTTTTTCAGTTAAAAAAAATAAAAATTCTCCACCTGCCTCCAACCCTTCCCGCCACCCCACCTCCGCCGCTGTGCCCACCCCCTCTTCCTCCCTTTTCCTTCCATTTTGTGTTATCAGACTAAAAGCGAAGTTTGGTTAGTAGTGGAGATGCATTTAGTAGTGATACTTTACTTAAATGGTATTTTTTACATTATTTAGGGGAGTGCGGTTAACAAAGATGGAGAAGTATATAGCGTTTTGTGAGTGTTATCTCATAATCTCAAAGTCAGCACAATAAGTAGTGAGCTGATAGGATCAGATAAGATGACTTAGGCCGAAATCAGATGAGTTGAAGGTTTTCAATCAGCTGAGGAGGTGATGCTTAGAGTTCAACACAGTTGGTCAGATCAGCACAGTACTGGATCAACACAGTACTAGATCAGCACAGTACTGGATCAACACAGTACTTCAGCAGAGTATACCAAACACAATACTTCAGCAGAGTATATCAGTACAATACTGCAACAGGGTATATCAGCACAGTACTATCAGCACAGTAAAAGATCAGTAGAGTTTGGAGTCTATCAGCAGAGTTAGCTTTTGATCACAAGAACAGAAGAGTTGAGTATCAGAACACTAAGTAGTGTTCTGATCTTTATGGACAAGTCTTCTGATATGAAAGTTAGTTAGTTTAACTAACTGTATTACAGTTACAACTACTTGAGGGTATAACTACCATTTCAGTTGGGCAATAACAGAGCACATGGGTTGTTACAAACGGTTGCAAGCGGTTGCTAACTACTCAAAATTGTTCCTAACAACAGCAACTACCTTTGGTCTTTATAAACTCTTGTATGTGTACACTGTAAAGGTTGGATGGAATTGTAGTACGTTTTGTAATCTTTGAGTTGTGTGAATTCACGAGTGAAGTGAGGAAATATCCTATTCCGAGTGAATGAATGTGTAAACATTCTTGATCAATCACAAAAGTACGCGTCTGGTCTAGTGGATGTAGATCACATTGATCGAACCACTTAAATTCTTGTGTGTTGTTTGTCTCGTTGCTTACTTTTTGAATTACTATCCTAAATCAGTTATTTCTTCTATCTTCAAGTATTCTACTTGGTTGGAGACGTCTAATCGACTGGAATTGCTTGACAATTGGCGCCGTCTGTGGGAAAACTGAAGTAGCAGCAGATCTAAGATGGAGAAGTTTACAGGCACATGAGATTTTGGGCTGTGGAAGGTCAAGATGCAGGCCCTCCTTGAACAATAAGGATTATTCGAGGCTCTCGAAGAATCCGAAGAGACTGCAGAAGAAACTGCAACAGCTGCGGCTGAAATGAGCAAATTGCTCAAGAAAGCTCAAAGCACGATCCTACTCTGCCTTGGAGATAAGGTCTTGAGGGAGGTTGCTAAAGAGAAGTGAGCGAAGGAGGTTTGGGATAAGCTTGAGAAGTTATATATGGTGAAAACTTTTGCTAACCGACTCTATTCGAAACATAAGATGTATGCCTTTATAATGGGAGATGACAAACCCATTACGGAACAGCTAGATGAGTTCAACAAGATACTTGATGATCTGGAGAATTTGGATGTCAAGCTTGAAGAAGAGGATAAGACTTTTATCTTGTTGAGTGCTCTTCCTAAGTCCTTTGAAATCCTAAAGGACACCATCTTGTATGGTAGAAAGGAAGCAATCACATTGGAGGATGTGATCTTGGCTGTCAAGTCCAAGCTGCTACATAATAAGACATCTCAAGGAGATAAAAGTAGCAGTGGAGAAGGATTGGCAATCAAGGGAGGACAGAAGAAGTCTGTCTCCAAGAAGGGGTCTAGTCAACCCAAGGGAGTTGATAAGAGAAAATCAGCAGTGTCAAATCAAGGGGAAGTAGTGTGCCACCACTGTAACAAACCTGGGCACTACAAGAGTACTTGTTTCAAGTACATACAACTTATGAGAAAATCTGGTCCTAAGAACCCTGTTAATAAGAATCAAGCAAATCAAACCCAAGAAGATAAGGAGCAGAAGGGCTATGAGTCAGCTCAGTCACTTTCCATAACCACCACTGAAGAACAACAAGATTGTATTTTAGATTCAGGGTGCTCTTTCCACACGACTCCAAGAAGAGATTGGTTTCATGAATTTAAGCGTCAGAATGGAGGTTCTGTGTTGTTAGGGAATAATCACACTTGCAAATTCAGGGGTGAGGGTACAATACACTTGAAGATGTATGATGGGGCAGTGAGGATTCTCAAGAGGGTCAGGTATGTTCCTGAACTCAAGAGAAATTTGATATCTCTTGGTATGCTGGATTCAATGGGCTACAATTAAATTCCAGTCAGAAGATGGAGAGCTCATAGTTTCAAAGGGGAAACTTATCGTTCTTAAAGGTGAGAGAAGGAATGATCTCTACTTTCTTAAGTGAGGAACAATGATTGGCAGATCAGATGTGGCAAGAGTGCAAGACAACTCAATGTTGTGGCACAGAAGATTAGGTCATGTAGGAGAGAAGGGATACTTGAGCTAAGTAAGCAAGGATTTCTAGGTGGTGATAAGATCACAAAGCTTGATTTGTGTGAGCACTGCATTCTTGGGAAATCCATTGAAGTTTGGGAAGAGTTCACACTCTACCAAAGGAGTTTTGGACTATGTCCATTCAGATTTATGGGGGCCAACTAGGAATCAGACCAGAAGTGGTGGGAGATATTTCATGTCTATCATAGATGACTACTCAAGAAAGGTATGGATCACTATCCTGAAATTCAAGTAAGAAGCATTTGAAAAGTTCAAGGAATGACTCACTGAGGTTGAGAATGTCTCTGAAAAGAAGCTCAAGCATTTGAGAACTAATAATGGGCTGGAGTTCAAATCAGAAGAGATCAATGTTTTCTACAAGAATAAGGGTATAGTGAGGCATAGAACAGTATCAGGTACACCTCAACAGAATGGAGTAGCTGAGAAAATGAACCAGACTTTGCTTGAGAGGGTCAGATGTATGTTGAGCAGCTCTGGATTGCCTAAAGTATTTTGGAGAGAAGCAGTGTCAACAGCAGCCTATTTGATAAACAGAAGCCCTTCTCTCTCACATTACTAATATTTTTAGCATTTACTTATATTCTTCTCTCTTTCAATCACATCACCTCTACTACATCTACCTATTATATTAGTATTTCTTAACCTCGTATATTAGTATTTTTTAACTTTCGTGTCCGAAGCTTTTCTCCGAAGGGTCCGGGCCGGGGCATGATTGAAGATATGGTCACAAAAGGCCAAAACTGCACAGCTGGATATCATGGAATGGCTTTTTAGCATTAATAATGAGGAGCTACCACTATAACTTGATCATTCCAATAAAGAGAGAATTTGTTTTTATCCAAAAGTAGTTTTCCAGTGTTTTATGAAAATGGCTGTTTAATTTTGTCTAAAACCTAGCTATATATATCCTAAGCTTTTATCTTTTGTTTTTGTTCATTTTGCTATTACCACAGAAGAGATCGAGAATGAGCGGTGCAGGGAAAGTGGTGTGCGTGACCGGATCTTCCGGTTATGTAGCCTCCTACCTCGTCAAGCTTCTCCTTCAACGTGGCTATACTGTTAAAGCTACTGTTCGAAACCTCAGTAAGTTTCTCTCGTTTTCTGAATGAAATCACTTGTTTCAATTTTAGTGTTTTGGAACAGATAAATCAAACGATTGTTTACTTATCATTTTGTCTCACATGATTTGTGTAAATCAGGAAACCCGATTCATTTTTTGACTTCATTCCTTCTAGTTGTAACTTCATGTACTCCTTTAATATATGAATTCTTTTTTTTTTTTTTTAATGATAACAATAAATTCAGGCGACCCCGCGAAAGTTGCGCATCTAAAGGCATTTGAAGGAGCAGAGGAAAGATTGGAGTTGTTTGAAGCCGATTTAGTTAAAGAAGGATGTTTTGATTCGGTGATTCATGGTTGTGATGGTGTCTTCCACACCGCTTCACCTGTTGTGTTTGTTTCTGCTGATCCACAGGTACGTGCGCGGTTCATTCGAAAGTTACTCGTTTACTATTTGGGGCGTTTCACGGAAAGTTACTTATCTTTTCTCTATCTTCTCAATTTTCTATATTTTTCTATTTTTTTTTTATTGCTATGTCTCCCCGTCTACACGAAATGTAGTCTTATTGGTTGGAGGGGGACATATATTTTAAGGAAAAAGTAGTTAAAGTAAAATTATTGTAGGATCCATTTTAAATAGAATGATTGTTTGTGAGTAAAATTGATGGCAATTTGAATGATTTAAATGATGGTTGAAAAATGATGATAAAGTGGTTGTTTCCATTAAATGTATGAGACTATAAAGTAAATGAGATTACACGGATGAAGTACCTACTATATTTTTTTACTAAATGTGCCAAAACCAAATTGATAACTTTCGAACTATTAACTCAAAAAACAACTAGTTAATTACTCCCTCCGTCCCTAAAAAGCTTTCATTTGATGTAACGAAATTTAAGAAAAAAGTTTAATAATTAGAGTCTTGAAGTTAATTTTATAAACTTTGATATATAAAGTAAATAAAGTACGGAGTAGTTTGATTGAGTGTAGGGTGGACCCCAAAAGATATTGTATAAAAGGTAAATATATGTATATCGTAAGAGTAACTATGCAAACTTTTAGGTAGTATAACTTTTTAAATAGGTTAATTTCATTTAGTCTGAATCGCCTAAATCCAAGCTAAATTTCACTTGCTCCTCACATGTTTGGTTGAATTTTGACCCATCATTCCTAAAAACCAGCTTCCCCAAACTAATAAAAAAATATATATCTTTCAAAGGTAAAGTCTAGTATGCACTCGAGTGCATGCTGTGCACCCTAGTCCATGTGCATTTTTCAGTTTACTGATTTACACTTTTTGGTAAATGGTGTTGCACTTTTCAATTATTACTAAAAATATTATTATACAGTTTAATAATTGAAAAGTGTAACACCATTTACCAAAAAGTGTAAGTTGGTAAACTGAAAAGTGCAACATGGACTAGGGTGCACAACATGCACTCGAGTCCATAGCAGACAAACCCTCTCTCAAATTATTAAATCTATATTAAAAAAAAAAAAAACTAAAAACAAATACTCCCTCCGGCCATGTTCATGTAATCCCATTTGTCTTATATTCTTTATCCACCAAATGTAGTCTCATACACTTTATGGATAGTTTACCCTTCAACCATCACTTAATTACTCAATTTGCCATCAACTTTATTCACAAATAATCACTTTATTCACAATCGACGCCCCACAATACCATATAATACCCTTAATTTATCTATTTTTTTCTTAAAATTTGTATCCACCCCTAGAATTACATTTAGTCCCCTAGAACTACATAATACATTGGATGGATGGAGTATTATGTCAACAATATATTTAAAACAAAAAATATCTTGGTACAAACATTAAAAAACATCAAAAAAGTTGACCGTACACAAATATTACTATGAAATACTACTAGTATAGCACCCGGATTGTGAAAATATTCAAATATTGTTCGCATCACTTATCGCAAAGTTTAAAATTGACGTGGAACATTAAGAACCATTTTTTTTTTTTTTTGAAATCTCTGTAAAATAAGTTTTGTTATGTTATCTCATATGATGTGATTAGGAACTTGTGTGCATATTGAAAGAATTTCGTCTATCAAAAAGTCCGAACTTATAGAGACGTGAGGAATTAATTTTTGTATATTAATTTCTATTACATATATATATTATATTTTATATTTTAGGCAGAGGTGATTGAACCAGCAGTAAAAGGAACGTTGAACGTCCTCACATCCTGCAGCAAATCACCAAGTGTTAAACGTGTCGTTTTGACATCCTCTATGGCTGCAGTTGGGTGCAATAGAAACAACAAAGGTCCGGATGTTGTAGTGGACGAGACCTGGTTTTCGGACAAGGCTTATTGCGAAGAATCCGAGGTTTGTTCCCGCAGCTTTAGTAAATTGTTTGTTTTTTACCTTGACTAGGGTTTTAATCTCTTCATAAAAGCGTACGTATTTTGTACTCTTAATATAATGTTAGATCATTACAAAAAAATTGAGTTTCAAGGATGGTTATCTCATTATAACTTTTCTAATTAAAAGTTTCTAACGACAGAAGGACCGTCAATTTTCTTGTAGTGTATTTTACTCTAAATTCTTTGGTTTAATTTAACACTTTCCGGTATCATAAACTAATTAATAGTGTCTCCAGTACTTATGGTATCCCCTCTCGAAAACCATGGCCGAGGAAGCTGCTTGGAAATTTGCTGAAAAAAATGGCATTGATTTGGTTGTAATGAACCCTGGCACTGTGCTTGGCCCTCTATTACAGCCAACTCTCAATGCCACCACTAAATTTTTCATGTACATCTTAAAAGGTACCACATGAATTAATTAAATGTCTATATCCATTATTTATATTACTTCGTGAGATGAATTCTCAACTCTATCATTTAGAGAAGACCTATAGAGTGAAATGTGAGTGAACAATTTAATGTGAGTGGAGCTAGTAATTGCTTTAATCAAGGGAATTTGAACACGTGACATTAAATGTTCGATCCAACTTGAAAACAGATGTAAAAATATATCAATTTCATAATAATTTCAGATCCGGCAAAAGAAATTTGCCCAACCTATGAATTCGTGGATTGCAGAGATGTTGCTTATGCACATATATTGGGTTTCGAGAATCCATCAGCGAACGGGAGATATTGTTTGGTTGGAACAACACACACACTCTCATTTTCTAAATGAGCTGCATAAGCTTTATCCTTCTATCAATGCTCCCTCTACGTAAGTCAATCTATTTATCTTTTTTTATTTTTTATGTCACAGTATTTGATCAAAAGACTTACTAATTCGGGTGATCATTTTCACCGTTCACTTGCGAGCCCGTTTAAAGCCAGTCTGTATGGAATATATATATACACGTCTGTGTGACTGCATCTAGTTTGAAAACTGTTTTTCTTATATATATATTGATGTGACCTTATCAAATTCACATGAGTGAATGATGAGGAACACAATTAAAGAGAAATTAAAATAAGAAGTACCTAAATAAGTCCTTTGAAAATCCTTGGATATTTGATGATAATGCACGTCCTTGGTGAGATTGAAGACCTGCACACAAACCGGGCCGAAGGGGTGTCCGGCGACGGACCTCCGACGCTCAAGTCAGTCGAGCACGATGGAGGAGATAAGAGTGTTTTTTGTATGAAAGTGGAGAGTAGAGAAAAATGACTTTAACCTTTGAAAAAATGAAAGGGGTACCTTTTAAACCTTGTTCTTGAAGGGTAAAGATGTAAATTCGTATCTAGGGTTTGTTACAAATAGTGCCACGTCATGGTACGACTCTGACACATAACTGGTTATTCGGGTAGTGCGCACACATTTGTAGAGATATACTAACACATCAAGATTGCTTGCTCTTCTTGTTAACCAAGACAATTTATTATCCTGGCCCTGGTTATGCGATGAAAACTGAATGAGGACTCTATTCTCTGGTCTATGTCCATCAGATCTAGTGATTCGGGTGGAATTTACGCGTTTTAGGGGCACATGTGAAGTGTATTTTGATGTGGATTTCATTGATTTATGCATTGAATATGATTTTTTTAGCCAAAATAAGAGAAAGGTATTGTTTTGTCGATTTTATAGGTAAAACGATGGAATTTGGAGCAAAACACATACCATAAGTCATTGGATCAAAAAGAGGAGTGCACCATTGGATCCGGCTCGAAAAATGGAGTGGAATAGCAAAACGAATCGAGTCAATCGGAGGTCGGAAGCTCAAGATACGGAGGGACGAAGTTGGAGGCCGAAAGGCAATACGAAACTTCCGCCCGCCCAGGCCACTTTTCCGCCCGGCCAGGCCGATCTGCACCCAGATTTTTGATAAATACACCCCGCGCGTATTTTGGCCCAAATTCAATATACGAAGTTATCGCCCGGCCGGGCCACTTTCCCACCCGGCCGGGCCACTTCCAAACTCGGGGTTTTTAGTGATTTTTAGCCATTTTTGAGGGACTTAAGTGCAAAACTTCCACCCAAACCCTACCCTAACACTATATAAGCCCCCTTTCTTGAAATCCAAGACACCTTCCCCCAATCCACACATAATTACACACATTTGGAGGTGTTTTGGCCATAACTTCTTCATCTCTCCACCAATTCATGCAAGGGAAGAGGCATTAGCTTGGGAATTCCATTCCCTACCACAATCTAGACTAAGCTTCTTTATTCTCTTTCATTTTATTTAGTTATTTCATTTGGAATTTGTGATTTGATTATGTATTTGAGTAGCTAAACACTTTGTGGTTCTAAGGCATTGTAGAGATTTGGATTGATGTTTATGAGTAATTTCTTGCTTTAATTGGTGTTTATTTCTTATTTGCATATTCAATTATCCATTGCAAAGCATGTTGTTAGTGGCCATAATGATTTGCTTGATCCATTGTTAATTGGGGTAGTATCGAGAGATTTATTCCATTTAATCGTATGCGAATGTGCAACCCGGTATTATTATGATCTCGAGAGAGGATTAATTATCGGAGAGGGAATCGAATGATCTTAGGAGCTATTTTAGATGGTGTAATGTTTGTGATGTAGACATACGAGCTTATATTACATTGCGTCTTTGGATTAATTTGTATCGAGAGATCGATTAGTTCTTCTTGTGTGATCACCCTATATGAGATAACCTTAATGGCCATTTAAACGAGATAACATTCATAAACGGACGTCTAAGTACTACAATTGCCTTGGAACCCACCTTATCTTAATTGAGTTACATCCATTTTTACTTTCGTCTCTTGATTCGTATGCTTTTTGATCGATTTTATATTTGCTCTTTGTTGCTTATTCGTGACACTTGGTAGGTAATTTTAGAGTAAATCACCATATTCAAACTATCGATCACGTCTATTTAGAATTCTACTAGCAAACTCCACTTTTACGCTTAACCTCCTTGTGGGATCGACCTCGTGCTTATCACGCTACGATAGACACCGTACACTTGCGGTTGTTTATTTTAGTGTTGCATAACACGTGTATCAAGTTTATGGCGCCGTTGCCGGGGAGGTTTTATAAGCTCTAGAGTGTAGGCTAGGAGAGTTTTAGTTTAGACAATTTATTTGTTTTCTTTATTTGCAAAAATCCAAAAATACTTGTGTTTGTTACTTTGAGCTTATTTGTATATCTCACTCTTGTTCGTTCTTTTGATAGACATGGTTTATGATCACACGATCTAGGAGGAACCACCAAGACGTGCTACCTTTAGATCCGGAGATTGAGGCCAATTGTCGAAGAAGGAACGCCGAAAGGAGAAGACTAGAGTTGGAAAGAATGAATCGAAGAGAGAATCCGGTTGTAGAAGAGGTCGAGGAGGAGGTTGAGAATCAAGGGGTTGATGGATTTGAGGAACCGAATGGGAATGGGGGAAATTGACCACAAAGGGTACTAAGAGATCATTTCCGCCCAATTCCGAGGCCCTATGGAGGAGCGGGTAGAGAACCCGTTGATGCTCATAACTTTGAGCTCAAGCCGGCCCTAATCATGATGGTTCAAAACAACCAATTTGGAGGGTTGTCAAAGGAGGATCCTAACCTCCATTTATCTCAATTCCTAGAGATAAGTGGAACGGTTAAGATCAACCGTGTCCCTCAAGATTATATCCGCCTCCAATTGTTCCCATTTTCCCTCCGTGATCGTGCAAAGCAATGGTACATGTCTCTTGATCTAAGGACGATCGAAAATTGGGCCGACCTTGTAGATGCTTTCCTCATGAAATACTTTCCTCCAAGTAAGACTATCAAGATAAGAGGAGAAATTTCTTCCTTCATGCAAGATGATGATGAGTCTTTAGCCGAGGCTTGGGAGCGTTTTAAGGATCTTATACGGAGTTGTCCTCAACATGGGTTCTCAAGAGACCAATTGATTTGCTATTTCTACAACGGGATGGACCATCAAACGAGAGGGATGGTGGATGCCTCGGCCGGTGGAGGTTCTTTGCTAGGAAAGACGACGGATGAAGGCTATGTGCTCCTAGAGGAGATGACAATGAATGGACACCAATGGCCATCCGAAAGAAGGCAAGGCCGGAAAGTTGCTTCCACTAAGGAGTCGGATGATTTTGCCACTTTATCCAACAAGATGGATAAGTTGACTTCGATGATGGCGGCCAAGTCACTAATGGGACCTAGTGATGAACAATATGAAGAGGCCCATTATATGAACAATCAAAGGGATCGTCATTTTCGAGAAAGAGGTTGGAATGAGAGGCAACCTCCTAATCCGAATCAATATCATCCCGGATTGAGGCAACATGAAAATTTTTCCTATGCCAACACAAGGAATGCCATTGTCCCACCTCCAAATTTTAATGTTAGAGATGGAGCTATTGTGGAGTCTTCATCAAAGCCATCAATGGAAGATATGTTTAGTGTCTTTATGGGGGAAACCACGAAATTCATGAGAGAGACTAGAGAGAATGCAAACATAACTCGGCAAAGATTTGAGGAACAAGGAGAAATGATCAAGAATATGGCAAACAACATGAGAGCCATAGAGAAGCAAGTGAGTCAACTTTCTAATGTCATCGGTAGTCAACACACTCCGGGGCAATTTCCTTCAAACACGGAGCTCAACCCTAAGGAACATTGCAAGGCTATTAAGCTAAGAAGTGGGACGAGTTACAATGGGCCAAAGATGCCACAAGAGGAGGAAGTGGTAATGGCACCCGAGGGTGTTGACAAAGAAGATGGTTGATTCACGTGTTATACAACACTAAAATAAACAACCGCAAGTGTACGGTGTCTATCGTAGCGTGATAAGCACGAGGTCGATCCCACAAGGAGGTTAAGCGTAAAAATGTAGTTTGCTAGTCGAATTCTAAATAGACGTGATCGATAATTTGAAAGTTGAATTACTCCTAAAATTGTCTAACAATGTGTCACAAATAAACAACTAAAGAGTAAATATGAAGTCGATCAACTAATCATGCAAAATAGGAAAACGAAAGTAAAACGATTGTAACTCAAAGAGAAAAGGTGGGTTCCAAGGCAATTGTAGTACTTAGACGTCCGTTTATGAATGTTGTCTCGTTTAAAGGGCCATTAAGGTTATCCCGTTTAAGGTGATCACACAAAAAGAACTAATCGATCTCCCGATACAAATTAATCCAAAGACGCAATGTAATATAAGCTCGTATGTCTACATCACAAACATTAAACCATCTAAAATAGCTCCTAAGATCATTCTATTCCCTCTCCGATAATTAATCCTCTCCCGAGATCATAATAATACCGGGTTGCATATTCGCATACGATTAAATGGAATAAATATCTCGATACTACCCCAATTAACAATAAATCAAGCAAATCATTATGGCCACTAACAACATGCTTTACAATGAATAATTGAATATGCAAATACGAGATAAACACCAATTAAAGCAAGAAATTACTCATAAACATCAATC
Source organism: Galeopsis tetrahit (assembly GCA_963675135.1). NCBI lineage: Eukaryota > Viridiplantae > Streptophyta > Magnoliopsida > Lamiales > Lamiaceae > Galeopsis > Galeopsis tetrahit. Next base: position 95,348,957 of record OY776119.1, read on the forward strand.
TAAGTCTTACAATGCCTTAGAACCACAAAGTTGTTTAGTTACAAAATCCAAACGAAATAACTAAATAAAAAGAAAGGGAAAGAGAAAGCTTAGTCTAGAATGTGGTAGGGAATGGAATTCCCAAGCTAATGCCTCCTTTCTTTCTTGATTTGATGAAGAATTGAGAGAGAAATGACCAAAACACCTCCAAGTATGTGTAACTATGTGTGGATTGGGGGAGAATTTCTTGGGTTTCAAGAAAGAGGGTTTATATAGTGTTGGGGTAGGGTTTGGATGGACAATTTGCAAGTTGGTCCCTAAAAAATGGTCAAATTATGAAGATGGCACCGAAATTGAAGTTGGGCATGGGTGGAGCTCGACCGTGGCCTTGTCTCGGCCGAGGCGTGTGGAGCAGGGGAGGATGGAGCTCGGCCGTGGCATCATTTCGGCCGTGGTGTGCGGACAAAGCTGGGCTGGGGTGCTCGGTCGAGCTGTGTTCTCGGCCGTGCCCTTGAGTTGGCCAAAATCGCTGTATCGAGCTGCGTTTCTTCGAGCGTGGTGCACGTCCATGGCCTGAAAATGGCTCGGCCGAGCCATGAGCTCGGCCGTGCTCCCTCTTGATTTCCACCTCTTCCTCGTTTCGTGCATATCTTTCGCCTTGGGTGTCGGATTGACTCGATTCTTTTGGCTATACCACTCCGTTTTTCGAGACGAATCCAACGGTGCACTCATCTTCTTGATCCAGTAAAGTATGGTTACTGTTTTGCTCCAAATTCCATCGTATTTCCTATAAAATCGACAAAACATAACCTTTCTCTCATTTTGGCTAAAACAATCATAATCAATGCATAAATCAATGAAATCCACATCAAAACACGCTTCACATGTGCCTCTAAAACGTGTAAATTCCACCCGAATCAATGGTTTAGTGAAAGAGAAAGAAGGGGAGAAGAAGAGTGGGGAGGCAATCCCTCCTTTGTTTAGTAAAAATGTAATGCCCCTCCCATATCCTCAAAGGATGAAGAAGAAGAAGAACTTGGATAGCAAGTTTGTCAAGTTTGCGGAGATGTTCAAGAAACTCCAAATCAACATCCCTTTCGTCGAAGCTCTTGAACAAATACCACATTACTTCAAATTCTTGAAGGAGATAATGTCAAGCAAGAGGGAAATGGAGGCATATGAGACGGTGCACTTAGCCGAACATTGTAGCTCCATAATTCAAGCTAAGCTACCTCCAAAGCTTAGGGATCCCGGATCCTTCACTTTATCATGCACTATTGGAGATGGAGGTACATTAAGAGCTCTATGTGATTCGGGAGCAAGCATCAACCTCATGCCATTGTCACTCTTCAAGTCACTTGGTTTAGGAGAGCTCACACCAACCACAATGAATCTCCAATTGGCAGATAGGTCTATGACATACCCTTTGGGTATAGCGGAGGATGTATTGGTCAAAATCGGCAAGCTTCTCTTTCCGGTAGACTTTGTGGTGTTGGATATGGAGGAAGACAAAAACATTCCATTGATATTGGGAAGGCCATTTTTGGCAACCGGAGGGGCTATTCTTGATATGAGGAATGGAGAGTTGGAGCTTCGAATGAACCAAGAGATAGTTACGATTGACATGTTTAGAACTATCAAACTCCGAAATGATGAGAGTGGAGAGTATGGGTTTCCCAAAGGAGAGTACCCCCCAATACCAATGAGAAAGGAGGTGGAAGAAGAGCCCAAGATAAATATTGTGGAGGAGAACCCCAAGGTGGAAGACAAGGAGTTAGAGATGGGCAAGAAGGCCAAGTTTGGGGGAGTTTTCGAAGAAAACTCCCCCAAATCAAGAAAAGTTACTTATACGAACTTGGGGATGAATGAAGCATCAACCTCCTATGGCATGATTGAAGAGTCGGATGGAGTGGATAGTGGATGCTTTAATGGTTTCAAGAAGGTTGCTTAGGCCAAGAAGGTCAAGAACAAGGATGACAAGGGGGTGACTTGATATTCCCCTTTAGGAAGGACCGTCCGGCATAGGACGTTAAAAATAGCGCTTCTTGGGAGGCAACCCAAGGTTTTATTGCTTTCATGTTTTTATTGCTTTAGTAGTGTTGATAGCTTGGTTTATTTTGTAGGTATGGATGAAGAGTACTATGGATAGTACATCTTGGAGAATGAAGAAGAAGCAAAGTCAACTTTGGAGTGGAGGAAGCAAGAGTTGCAATGGTGATCTTTGAAGAAGCATTGGATGTGCAAGGAGGGAGGTAACAACTTGTAGCCCCAAACTTAGAATTTTTACATAGTAAAATTCTAAGTTTGGGGGAGTTATTTTTCTTTGATTTTTTTTTCTACTAGTTGTTACCATTGCACCGGTTCGTCGTTCTACTTGTGTCACACTTTGCACCGGCGCACACTTGGCTTTCACATGTGTATATTGTTTAAGTTGGTTTTGATCATATGTTGGGTAGTGGATCTTTGGTGAAATGTGAGCATGAATAATCATTGGAATCCATGGTTGAGTAGTTGTGGTGATGTCTATTTGCTTTGAATGAATGCATGATTGGTGTTGGAGAATAGTATCATGTTGTGTTCATATTTGTGATCTTTGATAGCATGGATGCATGATGTATTGTTGTTTGGGAACATTTGATGATTGTGAGAGTCCTATTGAATAAACCGGTGAGAATTGAGCCTTAATCGAGCATGTAATTCGGTTTAGTTCATTTGAGAGTGGACTATGTTATTGCTAGTAATCCTAGAACTTGCCTAAGTTCTTGTGTGAAAGAATGATTGTGTGAAACTTTGTGATGTGATATAGGCCATCTTGTTCTAAAAGAGTCACTTAGCCAAATTTCCTAAAACCGAAGTAATTTTCCGTAGTTAGCCCCTTGAGCTTAATTTCTCATTTTCTTGGCAAACTACAATGTTAACCACTTAGCCTTTTGAGCCTTTTGATTCCTATATCTAGTGGGGGATAAAAGACAAAGTGGAAAAACATGTGCTTGAATTAATATCTTTGGTGAAAAGAAAAGTTGGAAAAGTTGAAAGAAAAAAGAGAAAGATGAAAAGAAAATCAAGGAAAAGAAAAGAGGGACAAAGAGCCCCAAAAGCTTGGAAAGAAAAATGGTTCAAAAAGATGAGGTGATGAATGCTTGAAAAAGAAAAGAAAAGGAAAAGTGAGGATGAAGTTTGCAAAGTTTGAAAGTGAAAGCACACATTGTAAAACAACAAGCTTTGTCCTCCACTAGAAGAGTCACAAATTCCAAAATTCATCCTACCTTGTCCAAAGAGCCAATGTTACATCCTTGATTAAGTCCTATTGATCACATTGTTGAGCATTTGATTGTGTGTAGAAAGTAGAAGTTGGGCAAGAATATGGTGATTGCATAGCATAACTTGGTTGATGAGTGCATGAATATCCTCAATTTGTTTGTGTGTTTGAGAGAAACGTACACTTTGTTATGTGAGTAGAGGACTTGAGCACTTGGATTATGTTTCCCATTCACAATGTGTTGTGTGTTTATGCATTCTTTGATCCATGAGTGTGAATTGCAATAATGAGCCTATGACCTTCATTGAGAGATGCACTTTGAGAAAGAGATATCATTACATCTTACTTTGCATGTGTGATTTGCATTGAATATTCCATTGTGATCATTCCACCCTCATTGCTTTAAGTGCTTAGTTGTTTGAGGACAAACAACATTTTAAGTTTGGGGGAGTTTGATTCGGGTGGAATTTACGCGTTTTAGGGGCACATGTGAAGTGTATTTTGATGTGGATTTCATTGATTTATGCATTGAATATGATTGTTTTAGCCAAAATAAGAGAAAGGTATTGTTTTGTCGATTTTATAGGTAAAACGATGGAATTTGGAGCAAAACACATACCACAAGTCATTGGATCAAAAAAGAGGAGTGCACCATTGGATCCGGCTCGAAAAATGGAGTGGAATAGCAAAAAGAATCGAGTCAATCGGAGCTCGGAAGCTCAAGATACGGAGGGACGAAGTTGGAGGCCGAAAGGCAATACGAAACTTCCGCCCGCCCGGGCCACTTTTCCGCCCGGCCAGGCCGATCTGCACCCAGATTTTTGATAAATACACCCCCGCGCGTATTTTGGCCCAAATTCAATATACGAAGTTATCGCCCGGCCGGGCGACTTTCCCACCCGGCCGGGCCACTTTCAAACTCGGGGTTTTTAGTGATTTTTAGCCATTTTTGAGGGACTTAAGTGCAAAACTTCCACCCAAACCCTACCCCAACACTATATAAGCCCCCTTTCTTGAAATCCAAGACACCTTCCCCCAATCCACACATAATTACACACATTTGGAGGTGTTTTGGCCATAACTTCTTCATCTCTCCACCAATTCATGCAAGGGAAGAGGCATTAGCTTGGGAATTCCATTCCCTACCACAATCTAGACTAAGCTTCTTTATTCTCTTTCATTTTATTTAGTTATTTCATTTGGAATTTGTGATTTGATTATGTATTTGAGTAGCTAAACACTTTGTGGTTCTAAGGCATTGTAGAGATTTGGATTGATGTTTATGAGTAATTTCTTGCTTTAATTGGTGTTTATTTCTTATTTGCATATTCAATTATCCATTGCAAAGCATGTTGTTAGTGGCCATAATGATTTGCTTGATCCATTGTTAATTGGGGTAGTATCGAGAGATTTATTCCATTTAATCGTATGCGAATGTGCAACCCGGTATTATTATGATCTCGAGAGAGGATTAATTATCGGAGAGGGAATCGAATGATCTTAGGAGCTATTTTAGATGGTGTAATGTTTGTGATGTAGACATACGAGCTTATATTACATTGCGTCTTTGGATTAATTTGTATCGAGAGATCGATTAGTTCTTCTTGTGTGATCACCCTATATGAGATAATTTTAATGGCCATTTAAACGAGATAACATTCATAAACGGACGTCTAAGTACTACAATTGCCTTGGAACCCACCTTATCTTAATTGAGTTACATCCATTTTTACTTTCGTCTCTTGATTCATATGCTTTTTGATCGATTTTATATTTGCTCTTTGTTGCTTATTCGTGACACTTGGTAGGTAATTTTAGAGTAAATCACCATATTCAAACTATCGATCACGTCTATTTAGAATTCTACTAGCAAACTCCACTTTTACGCTTAACCTCCTTGTGGGATCGACCTCGTGCTTATCACGCTACGATAGACACCGTACACTTGAGGTTGTTTATTTTAGTGTTGCATAACACGTGTATCATCTAGTCATGTCCGAGATGGGAATATTAATATCAGGATCTGATCAGATTATGACCTGTATCGTGGGTAGAGACTTTTCTGATCCTGATCCCAAAAGGGAGTGATTAGCTTTTTGTTCTGGGTTTTAGTCAGTAGCTCTTCTTTTCTAGACCTACACCTTTATGCCACATCATCCACTCCCACCTATTCTAGACTATTGCAATTCTTGTCGAAATAGTTTAGAATAAAGTCTCTTCTAATTCCAAAAATTTCCCGCTCATTTTCCAAGAGATTATTACTTTTGATCTGAACCGTCCTTAGAGTTTCGACTCTTCATCTCCCATCATCTGGACCGTACACGCGTCCCCTATTTGGGAAAATAGCCGTCCCATCACTTCTTAGTATAAAAGGGAGAATCTAACCTCATTTTTCACTTTTTCTTTAGTGAGTGAAAGAATTTCAGTATTCAACAATAATTATCCCTCTAGAATTTCGGTGGGAGATCCTTTTTTCGCGACGAGTTCTTTTGCTCAAGCGCAACCGTTTCTTAGTCCCCAGGTACTGTCCTCTTCTACTCTTACTCTTCTGGTTTAATTTTCTGATGGCCAATCCGTCTTCTTTTGCTCCTGGTTCCTCTTCCTTCTCGGCGGAAGAAGGGGAAGCACGATCTGATTCCTACCACCACAGATCCCGGAGTTTAACCCCTAATGAACTTTATTTATCTGGTCACAGAGATGTTCTATCTGATCAGTATCCTAGATCCCAATTAGGGCCTCCTCCCTTAGCATTAGTTCCACATCCTTCCTCCTCTTCTTCTCGTCCTGTCGTTTCTCATCGTCCAAGGAGATTAACAACCTCTGAAGACTCTTCTAGCGAATCATGGAATAATGTCTCCTCTCACTCTACCCTCACTTCGTTAGAACTTAAGGCCATAAGGCGAAGGTGCCATAATGTTTCTGACTTTATCTTTGACATGGCTCTTCCTGAGGAGAGGCCGAACTTCTTTTGTCGCCCTTCGCTGCCCTTTTTTAGAGCACACATCGATTGTGGATCCGTTTCCTTATTTGCCCCTATCTTGCCCAAGTATGTCAACTTTTCAACATTTCGGTAGCTCAGATTAATCCTTCATCCATAAGGACCTGTTTGTCCTTCTATATCCTTTTAAGATACTACGGGGGTAATCCTAGTGCCGAGATGTTCGTAGCTTGTCATGAAATTAAATTAAAGGAGGGCTTCTTTTATTTTAGCTCCCGAGTTAATGGTCCTCCCAACTTCATAAAGAAACTTCCTAGCCTTGAAGGAGGGTGGAAGAAAAAATACTTCTGGGTGACTCTCAAAAGTGGGAAGTGGCCCTTTCCCTGTTCTGAATGGCAACAAACAACTCCCTCTTATCCCACCATCTCAAATTCTATTGTTTCTCAGAGAGATTGTAAAATTATGAGTTCTCTAGCTAGAGGACCACGTTCTTGATAAAGAGAATTTTCTTTTCAAAATAGCCCAACTCGTATGGGATCGAGGAGTATTAATCCTATTTGGTCTTGATAGCTCTGGAGCGAAACTTTCCCCCAAAGCCGGTAAAACCATCTCTCTCCCCTCTGTTCCTATCTTTTTCTTCTTTCGAATATGCCTTAATCTTTATTTTCTTTTATTTTTTCAGAAATGGACTTCGTTTTCAGCTCTATCCAATTAGATGTCATTGATGTTGATGATGATGAAGTTACTGTGGCATAAATTTCTCCAGTAGCTCCTGTTTCAACAACAGAAATAGTTGGAGCCGTTACAGTAGCCTCTCCCTTGAACTCCGCTCAACTTGCTCACGTGGCCGGATCTACTCCTTCTGTTCCTTTATCTCATGGGACCTCAAATGCTCCACCCTCAGGAACCCTTCCACCTGGTCCTGTTCATAAGCGACCTACTCCTGGAGATGGCGATAAGGTCCCCTCAAAGAAGTCCAAGTCTCTTCGGGTTCGCTCAGAGACAGCTATTCTGAGGAGGTCTTCTAAGGACCTTTTCACTTTAGAGATTCCCAAAGCAGACTCTGAATTGAGGGGCGAGGAGAGCACTGCTTTTCTCAAATTGATTCCTACTACGGATGACAAGCATCGATTCTTCGAACATTTAATCCCTCAACTTTGGGGGATCTCTTCCGAGTTGTGTACTCAGGTAGCTTATCTTTTCATATGCTTTTACACTCTTATTGTTCCATTGTCTTTAATGAATCTCCCCTTTTCAGTTGATGACTGTCCAGGGGGTTTTGTTGGACAAGACTGAAAAGGAGTTGGTTAGCAAGGACGTGGAGCGCCTCCGATCCGAATTATCCGAAAAGGACAAAGAAGTCCAGAGAAGGCAGCTGCTGACCTTAATTTGCTCACCACTCAAAATGCAGAGCTAAGAGGGAAGATTGAGGAAAGTTGGGAGCTAGCTGAGAAAGCTCGTTCTGATTTGATCTCCCAACACCAAGAGGAGATATCAACTCTTAGAGTTCAATATGAGAAAGCCCTAGAGGAATCTTTCAAGCAGGGGCAGAAACAAGGGGTAGACGATTGTCGTCAGAGGCTGTTGACAACCTCCATTGGTCAGGAATTTCTTCAGGACCTTCATTTGGGACTGATTGAGGCTTATCAACTAAGTCCCCATTATATTCAGGATATGAATCCCCACATAGGTCATTTTATCACTCATGGAGTGAAGTCTACTCTAGCACAGGCCAAGAAACAGGGTTTCAGACCCTCTATTGGCACTGGTCCCATTATTAAAAGTTTGCAGCCTTCTCCTTTCTTTCATGGAGATATCAATGCAGGACCTGATTATGCGTGGTAGTTGCCCGTGACCCAGAAAGCAGCTCTAAAGTTGGCTTTTGAAAAAGAACTAGATCCTGAAGTGCCTGCTGCCTCCCCTCCAATCTATGACGTTTTTCCTCCTTGTCAAGTCCTGTCTTCCTCTACTGATCCTTCACCAAATCTTCCTCCATTGGAAGGATCTAACACTCCAGATTTGGGGCTCCCGACCCCTGAAGAAGAGGCTGCTCCTGCCACTGATGCTCAAACTTAATTTTTCTTTCATTTCTTGGGCCTGTATGTTCCTTTTGCTGTCTTACTCTGTATTTTTCGTTGTCGTACTCTTTGACTTCTTTGTATTTTGGGTTTCTCTTTTGTGTATGGTTATGATCTTTACTATAAATGTGAACTCTTATCTTTTTGAACTTCTTCTATTCTTAATTGTTTGTGCTTGTATTGTTATTGAATTTTTTCTAAGTAAGTAAATTTTCTGATCTCGGGTTCGGATCCCGAGTTCTCTTCCCAATCTCAGAAAAAATTAAAAAAATTTCTAAGTAAAAAATATTTCTAATCTCGGGTTTAGATCCCGAGTTCTCTTCTCTCATCCTTAGAAAAAATTGAAATTTTTTCTAAGTAAAAAATATATCTGATCTCGGGTTCAGATCCCGAGTTCTCTTCTCATCCTCAGAAAAAATTGAAATTTTTTCCAAGTAAAAAATATTTCTGATCTTGGGTTCAGATCCCGAGTTCTCTTCTCATCCTCAGAAAAAATTGAAATTTTTTCCAAGTAAAAAATATTTCTGATCTTGGGTTCAGGTCTCGAGTTCTCTTCTCATCCTCAGAAAAAATTGAAATTTTTTCCAAGTAAAAAATATTTCTGATCTCGGGTTCAGGTCCCGAGTTCTCTTCTCATCCTCAGAAAAAATTGAAATTTTTTCCAAGTAAAAAATATTTCTGATCTCGGGTTCAGGTCCCAAGTTCTCTTCTCGTTTATATTCTGCATGTAAAGAACAATTATCTGTTCTTACAGAGTCATATTTTATACTCTTATTTGAGTTGTTTATTCTCCTCGGGGAGTTGTTTATACTCCGAATATAAGGAGCAGTACTTGCTCATTCAGAGTTATATTTTATACTCTTATATGAGTTATTTATACTCCTCGGGGAGTTATTTATACACCGAATATAAGGAGCAGCACTTGCTCGTTCAGAGTTATATTTTATACTCTTATATGAGTTATTTATACTCCTCGGGGAGTTCATTCAAATCAAGATACTATCATGATAATAAGGTAAAGAAGAACTGCTCTCACCAGCTCCTTGTTTCATTGAAATTTTCAAAGTACAAGCTATTACAAAAGTCTTTCATAACCTGGATACATCATCCAATTCATAAAGAAAAATGACAAAAGTAAGGGTTTCAAATCTTGCATGTTTCTTAACAATAATATTTCTTGAGTTTGCTCACATTCCATGGACGTGCTACCTCATTTCCATCTTCTCTCATCAGTTTGTACGCTCCTCCTTTTAGCACTTCCTCCACAATGAATGGCCCTTCCAAATTTGGCTCCAACTTCTTCACTGGCTTTAGTGCATCAACTCTCCTGAGAACCATGTCTCCTTGATCAAATTTTCTCATTTTTACTCGCTTATTATATCCAACTCTGATCTGGCTCTTGTACGCCTCGGCCCTGAGACGTGCTGTCTCCCTTTCTTCTTCCACCAGATCCAGACTTTCTTTCATCAAGACGGAGTTTTGGTCCTCATCATAAAATGAGATTCGGTGGGATTCGGATCCGACCTCTACTGGGATCACGGTTGTCGCTCCATAGACCAAGTTAAAGGGCGTTTCCCCCGTAGCTGTTTTGGGGCTGGTCCTGTAGGACCAGAGAACAGAATCCAGCTCATCTGGCCAACTTCCTCTCTTCTTCTCCAATCTAGGTTTTATTTCTTCAACTATGGTCATGTTAGGCACTTCCACTTGGCCGTTGGCTTGAGGATGTGCTACTGATGTGAATCTTTGCCTGATTTTCATCTTTTCACACCAGTTCCTGATAACCTTACCACTTAACTGAGTCCCATTGTCTGAAACGAGGACTTTAGGGATCCCAAATCTGCAACAAATATTTTTCCATAGGAACTTCTAAATGACGTTCTCATCGATCGTGGCTACTGCTTCAGCCTCCACCCACTTACTGAAATAATCCATAACCACAATCAGAAAGGACCTCTTTCTTGATGCCTCGGGAAACTTTCCCACGATGTCAATTCTCCATTTATCAAAAGGGCAAGGGGAGTACATAACTCCCATTTCTTCTCCAGGAACATGGATAAGGGGTCCATGCTTTTGACACTGATCACACTTTCGTATCAGTTCTTTAGCATCTCTAAGCATCTTCAGCCAATAATATCCAGCCCTTAAGATTCTTCTAACCACGTCTCTGAACCCTGTGTGGCTTCCTCCACATCCTTCATGGATCTCTTGAATGACATAGTTTCCTTCATCATCGGTTATGCATTTCAAATATGGCTGTGAAAATGATCTCTTGTATAGATCCTCCCCTATCATGCAATATCTTGCAAATATTGCTCTTTTGGGAACTCCAGGTTGATTAAGCCTCTGCCCTGTTTTAAAGTAGTGAATAATTGGAGCTCTCCAATCTTCACTCTCTGCTTCCTCCTCAACTAAGAACACCTCCATGTCTATCAGTCTATTATCTGCTGTTAGGAGGGTGATCTGACCTCTAGCTTCTTCTTCCACTGAGCTGGCTAGCTTTGCTAAGTAGTCAGCTTTGACATTTTTTGCTCTTGGTATCTGCTCCAAAGAGAACTCCACAAATCTTAATTTGATATTTTCCACCATTCTGACATACTTGATCATCTTTTCATCTTTCTTTTCATATGATCCAGCTACTTGCTGAGCCACCAATTGAGAATCTGAAAAAATCTTCACTTTATGTGCTCCCAGATCTGCTAACATTCTCATCCCTCTTACCAGAGTCTCATACTCCGATTCATTGTTTGAGGCCTTGAAACCAAATTTGATGGCGAATTGCAACTCTTCTCCTGTTGGAGTAATTATCATTACTCCAGCTCCACTTCCCATCATGGTAGAGGATCCGTCCACATAAGCTACCCATTCCTCCAACTCTATGCTCCTCGTAGTCTCTTAAATAAAGTCTGCCAAAGCCTGAGCCTTAATAGCAGTTCTTGGATCAAACTCTATGCCATACTCACTTATTTCCACTGCTCACTTTACCATACACCCTGACAGATCGGGTCTTCCCATGGTCTGCCTCAGGGGTAAGTTTGTTCTCACCATCACTTTGGGAGCTAGAAAATATGGTTTAAGCCTCCTTGTTGTCACCATTACTTCCAAAGCTGACTTCTCCATCTCTGAATATCTCTCCTCTGTTCCTTGGAGCATCTTACTTACATAGTATATTGGCCTTCGGTAACCCCCCTCTTCTCTTAGGAGAACAGAGCTTAGAGAGTGTTCTCCTACAGAGAAGTACAAGAACAGGGTCTCGCCTGAGACTAGTTTAGTGAGCAGAGGTAATGCTAAAAGACGATCCTTCAGCTCTTGAAAAGCTTTTCTACATTCTTCACTCCATTCGAATTTAGATCCTTTCCTCAGGATTTTGAAGAAGGGTAAGCTCATTTCTGTTGATCTAGAGATGAAGCGGCTGAGGGCTGCTATACGACCATTCAACCTCTGTATCCCCCTTATGTTCCTGGGTTCCTGCATTTCTAGAACAGCCTTCACTTTTTCTTTGTTCACTTCAATTCCCCTCGGGGTAACCATATACCCTAGGAACTTTCCAGACTGAACTCCAAAGGCACTCTTCGCGGGATTAAGCTTCATGCCACTTGCTCTAATCACCTCGAAAGTCTCTTCCAGGTCCCTTACATGACCCCCCTCTCTCAAGCTCTTTACCAGCATATCATCCACATATACTTCTACGTTTCTCCCTATCTGATTTCGAAAAATCGAATCCACCATCCTCTGATAAGTAGCTCCCATATTTTTCAGACCAAAGGGCATATATGTGTACCCATATGTTCCACAGCACACCACAAAGCTAGTTTTTGCTACATATTTAGGATCCATTTTGATTTGGTGATAACCTTGATAAGCATCCATCATTGAGAGCAGCTCGCACCCTGATGTGGAATCCACCAGCTGATCTATTCGAGGAAGTGGGTAGTGATCCTTTGGGCAAGCTTTGTTGAGATCCCGAAAATCTATGCATATTCTCCATTTTCCAGCCCCCTTAGAAACCATCACTGCATTGGAAAGCCATTCGGGGAACTGGATCTCCACAATGTGTTTTGGTACTAATAATTTGTCCACTACCTTAATAATGATCTTATATATCCTTTTCTGAACCAAACCTCCTTAGCTTATGCTTTACTGGTTTCACTTGTGAGAACACATTTAAGCTGTGCATGGCCAGAGCTGGATTTATCCCTGTAAGATCCGCTGAATGAAATGCAAAGATATCAGAATTAGCTCTAAGACATTTAACTAATTTTTGGGCCACTTCATGACTCATCTGAGTTCCGATTTTAGTTGTACAACCTATTTTGTGAGGCAACAATTCTACTGCCATAGTTTCTTCTTCGGGTTTGGTCTGCAAATGAGGATCTTCTTCCATCATTTCTTCTCCTTTCATCCTTTTCCCCACAGGATCATCCCCTCTTCCTTGATCTTTTTTGAACACCTTATCCGCCTGATTCACAGTGTCCACATAACACCTCCTGAAACTGATCTGATCACCAAGAACTTCCCCCACTTCATCTCCAACGGGGAACTTCAGTTTCATGTAAAAGGTGGACACCACCGCTTGCAACGAGTTCAGAGATGGTCGTCGGGATCACGTTGTAAGAAGAGGGAGCATCCACAACTAGAAACTCCACCATCCTTACTCTTTGCAATGGATGTTCTCCTATCCGAAGCTGTAGAGTAACTTGCCCCCAAGGTTGGATAGCCCCTCCAGTGAACCCATACAAAGTTGTCTTCACTGGCGCGACCTTCATGTTCAGGTAAATCTTATCAAAGCATTCTTTGAACAGGATGTCACAAGAGCTTCCTGTATCGATGAACACCCTTGCCACATCATATACTCCTATCTCAGTCGTGATAACCAGTGCATCATTGTGTGGTTGGAGTGCACTTCCTCCATCGGCAGGACCAAATTGGATAGTTGGTGCTTTGCTCAGATCTGACACGCTGTGCACTTCAGATCCCCAAGCCCTAGCTTCTCTTACAAAGGCTTTTTGTGCTCTGTTTAAGTCACCATCAGTGGGTCCTCCTGCAATCATGGAGATGTTACCCCTCTTCTGTGGTGCTCCTCCGCCTCTGGCTGGCTCCCCTCGCTCTTTTTCCTTTCCTTTATCTTCCCTCCGACCATAGTTCTTATCTCTTTTAGCTCTCACATATTCGGCTAACTACCCTTCTCGTATTAACCTCTCGATTGCATCTTTGAGATGATGACACTGGTCAGTTTCATGACCATATTCATTGTGGTACTTACAATACTTGTCGGATCTGGGATTTTTGAGACCTTCTCTAGCCGAATATGGGAACTTAAATCCCGGTTTGTTCTGTACCACTTCTAACAATTTTGAAGGTTGCTTGGTCAGAGGCGTGTGGTTTCGGAAATGCCTGGTCTCCACCCTGGCATCCCTCTCCTCATACTTACGTTTGTTGTCTCCCATATTTTCTTTCTTTGTGTAAGAGCTTTTTACTTCTCATTTTTTAGTGTGTTGGATCTCTTCCAAATTGATATACTTTTCTGCTCTAGCCAGGAGCTCGTCGAACGTCAGTGGATGGCGCTTGGCCAGAGACTTAAACAGATCTCCTTCTGCTAAGCCTTGAGTAAGAGCATTGATTTTCACCTTCCCTGTTGCATTAGGCACCTCCAAGGCTGCCTTGTTGAATCCTCCAAGGAAGGTCCTTAAGCTTTCTCCTGTCCTTTGCTTGAGGCTCATCAAGGACAAGGACGTCCTGAGCTATCTTCGAGCACTTGCAAATTGGTGCAAGAAAAGAGAACTCATCTCCGTAAAGGAACTCACGGAATTAGGAGGAAGTTGTGCGAACCATTGTTGAGCCGTTTTGGTCAAAGGTGTTAGGAACACACGACACTTGACTCCGTCAGTGTATTGGTGGAGGAGAGCTCCATTCTGGACACGGGGGAGATGCTCTTGAGGATCAGTAGTACCATCGTACTCATAAGAGTGTGTTTTAAAATTCTTAGGGAGTGTATCCATTAAAATCTCTAAAACAAAAGGAGATCTCGCTGCCCTATTTCCACTCGTAGCATTTTTCTCATACATTCCCTTCATTTCCTCCATTTCTCTTCTTAATGCCACAATTTTAGTATTGAGGCTTTCTTGGGCTGAAGATTGAACATATTCTTCCCCTGAGCTGCCCTCCTCCGATCCTCATCATTCAAGGGAATCACTACTCTCTCTTTCCTCTTCCTAGTGCCCCTTTCAGTAGCTGCGACCAACACCTCTGTTGGTTCATTCAACGCCGGGTCTTTCTGAGCAGGGAGCAGGGGAACATCTTCTTGAGGGAGTTGCTCCAGTATGTTCATTGTCGAGGGGGTTATGGGGGTACCCTGGGCAGGCACTCCTCTCCGCGCCAAGGCCCGATCTACAGCAGCATCGATCGGATCCGTTAGGCTCTCCAAGGGGAGAGTAACAACATGTCTAGAGGGAGGAGATGGACTTAGCACTCCTCCTCTGTGATCTACAGTGGCATTTCCCACCCTAGTGTCATTGGCTGAGTCAGTGACAATAGTTGGGTTAATGGCAATGGCTGGATCAGTAGCCACACCCTCAAAATCTTTATTCAAGTTCGTCTGCACTTGATTCTCCATTGCTAAATAAGTGAAATCATAAGAAAAATTCAATATCCTCACGAACACACATAAACAGATCCCATGACTGTGGATTCTCAACAGCAGGCTAAGAGATTGACCTCTTTCCAACCAATTTTAGAAAAAAGTTTGAATGAATGAAAAAACCCAACGTCTCAGTCAGAGTTTCCCACAGACGGCGCCATTTGATGTAACCTTATCAAATTCACAGGAGTGAATGATGAGGAACACAATCAAAGAGAAATTAAAATAAGAAGTACCTAAATAAGTCATTTGCAAATTCTTGGATATTTGATGATAATGCACGTCCTTGGTGAGATTGAAGACCTGCACACAAACCGGGCCGGAGGGGTGTCCGGCGACGGACCTCCGACGCTCAAGTCATTCGAGCACGATGGAGGAGATAAGAGTGTTTTTTGTATAAAAGTGGAGAGTAGAGAAAAATGACTTAACCTTTGAAAAAATGAAAGGGGTACCTTTTATGCCTTGTTCTTGAAGGGTAAAGATGTAAATTTGTATCTAGGGTTTGTTACAAATAGTGCCACGTCATGGTACGACTCTGACACATAACAGATTATTCGGGTAGTGCGCACACATTTGTAGAGATATTCTGACACATCAAGATTGTTTGCTCTTCTTGTTAACCAAGACAATTTATTATCCTGGCCCTGGTTATGCGATGAAAACCCAATGAGGACTCTATTATCTGGTCTATGTCCATCAGATCTGGTCATGTCCGAGATGGAAATATTATCAGATTATGACCTGCATCGTGGGTAGAGACTTTTCTGATCCTGATCCCAAAAGGAAGTGATCAGCTCTTTGTTCTAGGTTTTAGCCAGTAGCTCTTCTTTTCTAGACTAGCTTACACCATTATGCCACATCATATATATATATATTTTTTTTAATGCAGTGCCACAGAGTATCCAGCCTACAAGGTATCCGACGAGAAAACAAAAAGTTTGGGGATCAATTTCATGCCTCTGGAGACGACCCTAAAGGATATGGTTGAGAACTTGAAGGAAAATAAATTCCTCTGTTTAGAAGAGATAGATTCGTGAGAAGATGCAATGTACTATGGAACACTAGTATTTGGGGCCAATTGTTGGTCATTTTCAATAAAAAAAAAAAAAAAACATTCAATGTACTATATACTTTTTCGGTCCCACAATTGTTTGCATCAAATTTGTGGTACACAAACTAAAAAAAAAATGTAATGAGGGAGTGTGGAGTGATAATTTTGTAGTTAAACTTTTATGAACATGCACTACAAAAAACGCTTTGATTAACAATCGATTAGAGATCGTAAAAATGGTCTCTAAATGCGTTAAAGACCGTTTTTGATTGGTCACTATAATGCTCGTCTCAAATATTTTGAGATTGTATTCATTTTTTTTTTTTTGGTCTCTAAATTAAAGACCGTTAAAGCGGTTTAAAAACGATCTCAAATGGCGAGATAAAGAGACTCAAGAGAACAAGAGAAGGCTGGGGGACAACAAGAATGAAATATAAAGGGGGTTGAATACTTGAATGTTCTATATTCTAGGGTTTATAGACCGTGTTTGTGAAACGATCTCTAAACGAGTGGTTAAAATGGACGGTCAAATGAAATTTTGGAAATTGAAATATTTGATACCAATTAAAGATCACTAATGCAGTCTCAAATAGAATTCAAAATTAGAAATTTAATTTCGAGTTATAGATTGCATATTCGATCTCTAAACGGTCTGAAAACACTAACATTAAAGATCAAATTGAAAACGGTCTCAATTTTTTTTTTAAACGGTCTCAAATCAGTCTGTATTTGATACCCACGATATTTTATCTACTTTATTTACATTTTTCTTAAAACTTCTACCTTATCTCAATGGGACTACATTTGATGAATGGAGTAGTAATATTTTATTTAAAGGGTATTTTAAATCTTTTACACTATTATTTAATTAATAAATTAAAAGGGAGAGTGCATCCCTCGGAGGTGTAAATAGTCGGGCCCCTTTTTTATTATTGGCCCAACCATCTTTAATTATTGCGGTGTGGGTTCACCTAACAAACTAAGCGACAAATTTAATAAAAATATGGTCACGGATAAATGTCACCCTCTTATTATGTTTTCACCCACCCCTA
Source organism: Galeopsis tetrahit (assembly GCA_963675135.1). Classification (NCBI taxonomy): domain Eukaryota; kingdom Viridiplantae; phylum Streptophyta; class Magnoliopsida; order Lamiales; family Lamiaceae; genus Galeopsis; species Galeopsis tetrahit. The sequence goes on from OY776119.1 coordinate 95,365,948, forward strand.
TTTATTTTTTGAAGTATAAGATAATAAGACTATATGATACCTAGTTATTTTTTTGAAAAAATGTTCCACGAAAATGTTTTTTTTCGAAAAGAAGTTCCACGGAAAGTGATTTTTTTAGGGGAAAAAGTTTCACAAAATGTGAATTTTTTAGTTTTTTTCAAAAATTCAGAACTTTGTGGCGAGTTTAATTGAAAAACTCAAAATGCACATTTCGTGAAACATTTTTTCGAAAAAAATTATCTTGTGTGGAACTTTTAATTGATAAAATGACGTTTTTGTGTAAAAAAATAAAACTTACCTTTGACTATGGAGGGTGAGGCGGTGCGACAGCACGACGGTGGTGGCCCAATTATGACGAGATTTTTTAAATTGGGAATGATAAAAGAAAGGGGGAAGGGTGAAGTTAAAATATATTATGAGGGGTTATGAAAGAGTGAAAAAGTGGAAAAGATATTTTTGGTGTTTTAAGGGTGTGAACTCAAAATGAAAAGGGGGTGAACTCAACATGGAACTTTTGATCCGGCGATTGATGGTTGCGAAGGTGTCTTCCATACAGCTACACCTACTTGTTTGACTTCTATTGATCCACAGGACCACGGGTACTTACTCCCTCTGTTCACAAATAAATGATGTTTTAACATCGTTTGTCTGTACACAATTTAATGCAGTGTTGTTGCATATTTTAGGCAGAATTGATAGAACCAGTAGTGAAGGGAACACTGAATGTCCTCAAATCTTGCAGTAAATTTCCGACTGTTAGACGCGTCGTTTTGACATCCTCCATTGGTTCAGTTATCTGTAATAGGAACCCCAGAGACCCTCATGTTGTAGTGGACGAAACCTGGTTTTCAGATAAGGATTTCTGTGAAGAAGAAAAGGTTAGTAAAAAATTGCGTCGATCTCATCTAAAAGTCCGAACTTGTAGACAGGGATTGGGATTGAATCCAGATCATTTGCCTCTGATAGCATGAAAGAATTCTGTCACATCTTATATTCTGAACTGATAGGGAGGTGGAGAATTAATTCATTTATATTAATTATGTCAATCTGTGAGCTTTTCTAGCCACAACTTATACAATAAAATTACTACAAATTTATCTTAAAATTTAAATATATCTTGTCTCCAGCTATGGTATCAACTTTCGAAAACCATGGCAGATGAAGCTGCTTAGAATTTTGCGGAAGAAAATGGGATAGATTTGGTTGTAATGAACCCTGGCCTTGTGATTGGCCCTCTCCTACAGCCAACTCTCAATGTGTCTACTGAATTTTTTTTGGACATCATAAAAGGTATGGGATGAAATATTTATCTAATTTCCTTACTTGACAATCACATGGAGACACCTTGTTTTTTTCATATTTCAGTGCTTTGTTTTAATATTATAGGAAAGGAAATATCATATTCAGGAAAAGTAGCATTTCCAAGCTACGATTTGGTGGATATTAGAGATGTTGGATATGCACATATATTGGGTTTTGAGAATCCATCAGCCAGCGGGAGATATTGTTTGGTTGGAACAAGCCTAAGTTTCTCTGAAACTCAACGTCTTTTGCATAAGCTTTATCCTTCCCTGGGTGCTCCTATGTATGTTTATTTATTTATTAATTTGTGTTTTCAGTTTTGCACATATCTTATTGCATGCCTATCAAAAAAATATTATTAGGCATTACCAATATTCACTACTGAAAAACTGTCTTTTAATGACAAAATACTTGCATTATACTATCTTTTTTAGTTAAAAATACATGAAAATGACAATTTCATTCACAATTTTCTTGTAGTGATTTTATTCACAATTTCAATCTTATATATTGGCAAGTTGTAACTTTCGTAGTGAAATTTCTCAATCCGATTACATAATATGTTTGAAATTTCTCTACTCTGCCACTTTTCACTTAAAAATCAGGGTGTTCATCTTATGTTTCTTGCTTTCTCTGAATTTTATAGTCAATATTACTTATGATTTTGTAACACGATACATCACTAATTAATAAGTGCAAATTATACCCTGCATCTGGTTTTAAAATTGTTCTCTTTAAAATGCAGCGATACAGACTGTCCAACCTATAAAGTATCAACTAAGAAAGCAGAAAGTTTGGGCATCAATTTCATGCCTTTAGAGAAAAGCCAGGCCCGGTCCTAATGTAAGGCCAACGAGGCGATCGAGGCCCAGAAATATTTCAATTTTTTAGGGGCCCATTTTTTAAAATATCTTTTTGATATATATATATATATATATTATAATATATTAATATAATTATAAGTTAGAAAGACGGCTAAAAAAATAAAAAGAATTAGTGAAGAAGAAGGAAAGAAAAAACTAGGAGAGAAAAGTCTCACTAAAGGCATGAGATTATCAGTTTATCATCATTCATCAAATAGGTATAGTAGAAAAAATCGTTTTACGTCCTATAATTTAGACCGAATTCAATTTATATCTTTTAAGTTTTCATCTTTTCAATTTACGTGTTATAGTGTCCAATTTACATTTTTTTTAAATCAATTTACATCATTTTCGTCGAAAAATTGAGATTTCGAGTAAATAGTTCAATTTGCATCATTTAAATTTGAAAATTAAAAAATAATATTAAAAATTTCCAAAAATCTAATTAAAATTAAAAATTACTCGTATAAAAAAAAAAATTCTAAAATTTCAAAAATCTAAAATTGTCTAAATATTTTTTTTTTAATAATGACATTAACAATCTGAAAAATCTCTTAAAATTAAATTACTTAAAATCTTAAAAATTAGAAATTCTAAAATGTATAAAAAAAATCTATATTGTTAATCCTTTCAGAGTTGTTTTACATTATGTTTCATGAGTTAGTATAAAATAAAAAATATGAAGGGTTGGGGCCTTTTTTTAAAGTTCGATTCAGGCCCAAATATTCCTAGGACCGGCCCTGAGAAAAGCATCAAGGATATAATTGAAAACCTCAAGGAAAAGAACTTCCTCTGTTTATGAAACACTGAGTGAATTATGTTTGAAGATGCAATGTAATAATACTATGCTGGAGACATATCGGCAGACGAAAAAACACGTTTTGGAGTGCATCTGGTCTTGTACCGTATTGTTCCTTTAGAATTACACAAATAGTAGAATCTTCAGAGGCGAGGACAACCTAGAAAAGACTTTTGAGGAGATTCCAGTAAAGTATGAATTTTTTTTTCCTTGTGGTGTAAACTCTTATTCATTTCAGGATTGGTGTTATAACACCAAACTATGTTGTAAGAAGCTCTGAGTAACGGCCTTGTTTCATGTTAGCTGCTGTGACAGTCTTGTTGCTACTCTCATTTTCTAAAGTACCTCTGGTGGTACTCGCTAATAAAATCATTTTTGTTCTTATCCAACGACTAAGATTGAACCAATTACAGAGTAATGAGACGAAAATTGAAAATTCTAAAAAAAAAAAATTAGACGTTTTACGAAAAAGTTATGCGACGAAATTGAATTTTAACTCAAAGTAGGACAGTTCCATTAGTAGACCGCGCGATATGCATATGTCTTGTAATTATTTAAAATAATGGCTGGGAAATGCAATGAAAAATGAACACACAAATATAACGCTAGAGAAACTGTTCTTAAATTGCAGTGCCACAGGGAATCCAACTTAAAATGTATCCAAAAAGAAAAGTCTGGGAATCAATTTCATACCATTGGTGATAATTCTCAAGGATACAGTTGAAAACTAATTGAAGAAAAATAACTTAGTTTATAAACATTATTAAATATGTGAGAATTAAATAATGAATTATTGTCAAGAATAATCTTGTAACATAGATAATGTCCAACTAATTTGGTCATGTAGTTTGTTATTTTCTGGAATTTAATAATAAATCCATCTTGTATCAATTTTTAGGCACAACACTATCCTTTTTTTTTCCATATAATTCAATTAATTTCGTGTTTTATTTCAATCGTCGTTAGCTTGTTTGTATACATTGAAAATGGTTTCTTTTAACGTTATGATTTAAGTTAAACATCAAGCGGGGATAGCTCAGTTGGGAGAGCGTCAGACTGAAGATCTGAAGGTCACGTGTTCGATCCACGTTCACCGCATATTATTTCAATTTTTTTGATTTTTTTTTCTTGCAAGTTTGTTTGGGCTTTCCTAAATATTTTCCTACTATTTTGGACTACAATTGGGCTTCAAGACTCTAATGTTTCTGGAGGGTTCAACTATCTTTACCTCCATCATTGTAAACCACTCTTCCCCGATTGATACACTCCCCCTCAAGTTTAGAGAATTTTAACTACACTCTCCAATCCATTAATTGTTTTGAATATTTTTTTTCTTGCAAGTTTGTTTGGGCTTTCCTAAATATTTTGCTACTATTTTGGGCTACAATTGGGCTTCAAGCCTTTAATGTTTCTCGAGGATACAACTATCTGCACCTCCATCTTTGTTAACCACACTCCCCCGATTGATCCGATTGATCCGATTGATACACTCCCCTCAAGCTTTGAGGATTTTAACTCACCCTCCATAAATTGTCTAAAATACAATTTTCTCTCTAAAACACCATTATTAAATTCACTCCACTAAATCCTAATTTATTTTTCCTTCTCTTCCTTCTTCCTTCTTTTCTTCGCCCTTCTTTCATTTTTCAGTTAAAAAAAATAAAAATTCTCCACCTGCCTCCTCCCCTTCCCGCCACCCCACCTGGCCTCCGCCGCTGCCACCCCCTCTTCCTCCCTTTCCCTTTCATTTTGTGTTAGTAGACTAAAAGTGAAATTTGGTTAGTAGTGAGGGTGCATTTAGTAGTGATACTTTACTTAAATGGTATTTTTTACATCATTAATAAATAGAAGAGGGGGAGTGCGGTTAACAAAGATGAAGAAGCAGATAGCATTTCTTAATAATTCCTATTATTGGGCTTAAATATTGGCTACAATAATTTTATTGCCGTCATATATATCTCTTTGTTCTCCTTTGTCTCATTCGAGCAATAATAATGTTTCTCTCACTTTCTTTGTCATAATGTCATTATATTTTCTATTTATGCAAAAAGTCAATTACAATCAAACATATATATATGTGCTTACGTAGAAAACTTGTGCACAGATATGCTTGATAACGCTGACATAGCAAGCTCGCTTATTTTAGCTTTCCATTACCAAGATAGCGCAAAATTCCAATATAAGAAAATAAAATTCCACTCTTACCAAAAATATCAGGATTCATGAAAGTATATATATATATGTAGTATAAGGGTGGGTGGTATGTGTTCTTGTATATTCATGCACTTTAATTTATTTTCTAAACGGATCAAAACACTGAATATATGGTTTTTTTTAGCGGAAAAATGAGTTTATTAACGAGTACCAAAGGTACTCGACGAGATCAGAACAGAGTTACAATGATAGTGTGCAGAGAAACAAGCCAAGACATATTCAAGGCTGTTACTCAGATTTTCTTACAACATAAACGGGGGTTATAACACCAATCCTGAAACGAATATAAGTTTACACCATAATGCGATAGGGAAAAGAGGCTCCATACTTTAGCTCGCATCTCATCGAAAGTCTTTTCCGGATTGATATCCTCACCTTTGAAGATTCTACTATTTCTGGACATCCACAAGAACCATAAGGGGATGTTTATTTTTGGTTTAAAAAATCAGGTTTTAGATTTCAAGATCCAAAACTCGTTTTACTTTTTTTAAAATCCACTCAAAACCACCTCTATCAAACATATTGATTTGACATAAAGTTATATCTATATAATATTAGTCCAATCATTATATTCTTTCTCAACAATAATATAATAATATAAATACTATAATAATATAATAATACAATAATATAATACATTTAATTATTACACAATCAACTAATCATTATAATTTCACAAAATAATAATATAATAATACAAACTCATTCAATCTTACAACTTGATTTGACATAAAGTTAAATCCTCCACTATTCCAAAATCCAAAAGAAACACTCATATTACTATTTATTGGGATTTAAAAAACCAGGATTTCAAAAATATGGTATTTAAAACCACCCAAAGCCCGGAGTAAACACCCCCTAAAGTACCTGTCCAAATGTATTCCAGTACATGTTTTCTTTTCTTGCAGCCCATAATACCGATGTGTTGAAGTAGATGCGGTGCTGGTTCTGATCTGCAAGGCATGGGGCTACCGAGCAAATCATAACACCGAGCCCAGACAAGATGAGAGAATCTGCAATCGAAAAAGAGGTGGGGGGCGCTCTCCGCGTCTTGACCACATAATCCATAACTGATGTCATCTCCGTCACTGAGAACTTTCCTCCTCTTTAGGTTTGTCCGAGTGGGGAGTCTATCACGGAGCAGCTTCCATGCTAAACTTGACCACTTGGAGGGCGTCATGCAATTCCAGATTAAGGGAAAGGCTTTGTAAGTTTCCTCGTCGAGGGTCGCCACCGGAGCTATCAATGCAGCATGAAGGTCGTAAGCTGATTTAGTGGTGAAGAGCCCATCGCTTGTAAGCCTCCATCGCCAAGAATCGGGTACAAATTCCTGCAAGTTCATATTAGCTAAAATAACAAAAAGTTGATTTAGAGCTTCATGTTCCCACGAGTAGAGAACCCGTCTCCACTGAAATTCCCATCGCCATTGACCATTTAACCACAGTCCCATCTCACAGATTTTTGCATTTCTATTGTTACTAATGGAATATAGCCTAGGAAATAAAACACATTGTTAAGTTGATTCCGATCGGTTAGACGTCTCCAACTAATTAAAACACTTGAATATAGAAGAAATAACTGCTCTAGGATAGTAATTCAGAAAAGTAATCAACGAGATAAACAACATACAAGGATTTAAGTGGTTCGATCAATGTGATCTACATTCACTGGACCAGACTAGTACTTCTCTGATTGATAAAGAATGTTTACACACTCATTCACTCGGAATAGGATATTTCCTCACTTCACTCGTGAACTCACATAACTCAAAGAATACAATAACGTACTAAATCTCTCAATCCAAAAAATCAACCTTTACAATGTACACAAACAAGAGTTTATAAAGACCAAAGGTAGTTGCTGCTGTTAGGAACTGTTTTGAGTAGTTATCAACCGTTTGCAACCGCTTGTAACAACCCATGTGCTCTGTTATTACCCAACTGAAATGGTAGTTATGCCCTCAAGTTGTTGTAACTGTAAAACTGTTAGTTAAACTAACTAACTTCGAACCAGAAGACTTGTCCATAAAGATCAGATCACTTCTACTGTTCTGATACCCAACTCTTCTGTTCTGATGATCAAAAGCTAACTCTGCTGATAGACTCCTTACTGTGCTGAACAACTCTGCTGACCAACTCTGCTGAACAACTCTGCTGGACAACTCTGCTGGACAACTCTGCTGAACAACTCTGCCTGACCAACTATGCTGACCAATTCTGCTGGACAACTCTGCTGAAGTCTAAGCATCACCTCCTCAGCTGATTGAAACCATTCCACTCATCTGATTTCGGCCTAAGTTATCTTATCCGATCCTATCAGCTCACTACTCACTTAGTGTGTTGATTATGAGATTATGAGATAACACTCACACACATAATTTTGAGCCCTCTGCCCATAAGTCCTCCCAAAATAACGTATTTAGTCCATTCCCCACCCTCCTACAAAGATTCAACTCAAACAGATTATTAAAATTTGCAGAAGAGAAGAGATTAAGCATTCCTTTCCACCAAGCAGAAGTGTAATTCGTGTTTAAGCCTCCAAAAAAATCTGAAAAACAGTTAATGCCATACTTGGACACGAAAATCCTCACCCAAAGAGAGTTGGGTTCAACTCGAATCCTCCAAAGTCATTTACCAAGAAGAGAGATATTAAAGATATCGAGATTCTTTACACCCAATCCGCCTTGCGATTTGGGCTTGCACAAGTCATCCCATGCCACGCATGGAATTTTTTTTGGTAAAACAATTTGTTTAGTTATCAAGTAAGACAACAACCAAAGTGGAAGGACATTATCTTTTCTTACTCCAAAAAAGGACCTGCTAATAAAATTAGTCGAGTGCATATAAGACTTTGTCATATTCCCGCGTATAAATAATTAAGTTACAATGAGAGATGCATGCAAAAAGATATAAAATGTCTATACTTTTTTGGAAAGGAATTAATAAATTGATGCACAAGATCAATACTAATAAGTCAACTCGAGATATTTTCGAATCTTCATGATCTTGAATAGGTAAGATTATATAATTTATATTCCTCAGCTTCAGTTGAAAACTGTTCAATATATATGTATATTTTCATAATCCCAGCTTCATGACACGTATGGCCAGGGGTATGAAATGACATATCATCAAGAGTAATTTGAATTAATTAATAGAGTCGAATATGTTGTTAAACGATTTGTTGGGTAGATGATGACGTGCATGGCTTAGAATTTTCAACTAACAAACAAAAATCTAACATGCAACTAATATTGAAAGGTATTAATCTTGTATTGATCTTTAGAGAGAAGTATGACTGTACGTATGAGTAAAATGTTGAAGTTAATTGCATTTATAATTAATTGGTCAAAAGTCCGGTTTATAGTTCATGCAATATTGTGTTATATATATAAAATGTGACCTAAATGAAGTCATGTATCTACATAATTTAAAATTTCGATTTAATAACAAATTCTAAACTAGACCTCCAATGTAAAAAAATATGTCAAATTAGAACTAGTGACTTTCATATAAATCGAGTTGATGTTTTTAATAATGTGATAGACTCAGTTGGTTGAAATCAATAGTAGTTTCAAAGATGAAAGTATGATCGAATCTTCTTAAGCTCATGATGGCACGGATCATAAGTACACCTGAAGATTGTTTAATGAGAATTTTATTTATGATCTTGTCAATAAATTTTACTCCCTCCATTTCCTACTTGATGATGCAATTTGTCATTTTGGGTGTCCCTTACTTAATGACACATTACCTAAAATAGCAAAAACACGTTTGAAAGTGTGTTGGTATGAATGTATAAAAGTGTTTAAGTATAAGTAGATAAATGTTGCACAGAATGTTGAGACAAATAGTGCAACACTGACTCTAACAGAATATCAGAAATTATGATTAACACAGCGGAAGACTTGAAACACTAAAAACAAAACGAGACACAATGGAAATACTTTTTCACATAGATTTTATAAATAAAAATCTATGCTAGCCTTACGGCGAAAATCAATACTTATCTTCAAGTATAAATGTTGTGTGATATGTTACAGCATTAACATTCACAACAGAAACTACAAACGAGGCAGGTGCCTTGTTCTAAAAACGAACTAAGTGTATAATGTATACACTGTCGAAATGCCTAGTCTATCTAAAGATTACACTCTCAATAGATAAGAAGACACACAGCCATACGGGTGGGATACGAACGTATGATCTAAAAGGTAGTTCTACTGGCCACAATTCCTAACAGGGATATACGCTCGGTCTAGGAAGTTGATCGAATAGAGTACACTGATTTGAGAAGCCTTCCATCGGTATTTATAGTAGTGGGGTGCTGATTCTAGAGGCTTCCACATTGAGGTCCTATTTTTTAGGAACTCAACTTCCACAACTTCCATGATCTTTCTAGATCCTTCTAGGCTGCTCCAGGTCGTTCCAAATGTATCTAGGCCGTTCTAGTATGTTCTCCAATGTTCTGGAATCTTCCAGGTTCCAGATCCTTGTAGAAGCTTCTAGATCCTGCCAGAAATGCGACAACATTTAGATCAACATTTAATGTAGCATTTCAGAAAAGACTTAGAAAAAATCTCGGAAGGTCAAATTAAGATGTTGTTGATAATGTTAAGGCATTTAAGGATTAACAACATCTACAACGTTTAAACAATTCCCTTAAAACATCACAATATTACAACAAATGTCACTACTTTATTTTTTTTTTGACTAAGTCACTACTTTACTATATATTCAGGGGCGGACCTACGCTATGCCCCAGGGGGGCCTTGGCCCCCTCCACCCCCACCCTACCCTACCCTTATATATATATTTTTTTATTTTTTTTTAAATAAAAAAAATGATAAATTAATTTAATAAATTATTTTAGTGGTGAATTTATTGTAAAAGTTGGCTCAAGATAAATTATTTATTGCACATTTGATGTTTATATATAAAAATATTTATTTTGTAGGTATATTGATTGTAAAATTGATAAAAAGATGACCACTTTTGTATTACTTTAATATATTTGAAATGGTTTGCAATTAACTCATGCAGTGATGGAATATATATAAATAAACAACTTAGCATTTTAAAATAAAATTGATGAAGAAATATAAGTTATATAAGTGTGATAGTTTAATTTAATTATTTCTTTAATTTTACATCACATTAAAAAAACAAATTCAAATGTTCATTTTTTCAATTATCCATACTATAAGATATAATAAAACAACAATATATTTTAGATTATTATTTTTTTCGGCCCCCCCTAACATCGAGTTCTGGGTCCGCCCCTGTATATATATATTTATAAAGTTGAAAAGGTTTACTACCCTTACTTTAACTTTCATAATACTAATAAACAACTCATTCGTTAAAACTCGTATCCAATAGTTTTATGTCATCAAATAGGGGACTGAGGGAGTATCTTGATTATTTTACTAATCAAGAAATGATTTGTTGGGACTTGGATTATTGCAGTATTACAAATTTAATATGTCTTCTCAAAAAAGTTTTCATTTGATATGTCTTATCAAGAAAGTTTTCTGAACTTTTTCAAAAAGTTAGTCGAATAAAGAATCATAGAGTGCAACTTGGGTAAACAATTTTATTTTTTACTTTTTTTTTTTTTGTATTGTATTCATTTCAGACTTTCTGTCCGTTGGATGGGTCTCATCAGCCTAACCGACCATAGCGGCCGACTAGGGAGGTGACCTCCAACGTGGCATTGACGAACAAAATGTCAAAAGTATCGTGCAACATAACAAATAGTAATATATATATATATGGATCATCCAAAACGAGCTGAGAGAGCACCCAATTCAAAGAGAGAGAATGAGCAGAGCAGGGAAAGTGGTGTGCGTGACCGGAGCTTCCGGTTATGTAGCGTCGTACCTCGTGAAGCTTCTGCTTCACCGTGGTTATACCGTTAACGCTACTGTTCGCAGCCTCAGTCAGTACTTCAATACATATCTACACTTTTTCGGTATCCAGTCTAAAGACCACAGTTTCTGATGACTTAATTTCACGTGATTAAAACAGGTGATCCGAAGAAAGTTGCTCATCTAAAAGCACTGGAAGGCGCGGAAGAAAGATTGCACTTATTCGAAGCAGAATTACTAGAAGATGGATCTTTCGATTCAGCGGTTGATGGTTGCGAAGGTGTCTTTCATACAGCTACACCTTGTTTGATTACATATGCTGATCCACAGGTGAAAATATTATATTGACTTATGTATATATGGGGTTGAAATTTGAAAATCAGCTCCTTGTACTGATTTTTTGTGTGGTGTTTTAGGCAGAATTGATAGAACCAGCAGTGAAGGGGACACTTAATGTCCTCAAATCTTGCAGCAAAGTCCCGAGTGTTAGACGCGTCGTTTTGACATCGTCCATAGTTACAGTTCTGTGCAATCGAAACTCCAAAGGCCCTGATGTCGTAGTCGACGAGACCTGGTTTGCGGACAAGGCTCTCTGTGAAGAACAAAAGGTTTATTCTAGCTAGTAAAAATAATTTATGCTCTTATGTTTAAAATTTTGTGTATTATTTGATGAGTTATAACAACATAAACCATGCAGACTATTCTACAACACTAGGCTGCAACTTAATTTAGTGTAAATCCATTAACTAATAGATATATATTGCTTCCAGCTATGGTATACTATTTCGAAAACCATGGCAGAGGAAGCTGCTTGGAAATTTGCAGAAGAAAACGGCCTCGATTTGGTCGTAATGGTCCCTGGCCTTGTGATTGGCCCCATCCTACAGCCATCTTTCAATCTCTCTACAGCAGTCCTTTTGGACATCATAAAAGGTACTACAACATTCGTTACGTGTAATTAGTCAATTTAATGTAAATAATACATGCAAATTATCATATATCATATGGAGAGACGTATGTTCCTTATCATATTTCTATCTCGTGTTTTATTGTGTAGGAAAAGAAGTATCATACTCGGGAAAAATAGCATTTCCAACCTACGAAATCGTGGATATTAGAGATGTTGGTTATGCACATATACTGGGGTTTGAGAATGCATCAGCTACTGGGAGATACTGTTTGGCTGGGACAACCATAAGTTTCTCTGAAACTCAACGCCTTTTGCATAAGCTTTATCCTTCTGTCGTCGCTCCCTTTACGTAAGTTAATTCATTTATTAATCCGTCTCCCTGTACTTTTTAGTTAATTTAAGAATCGTCATGTAACTTAGACTGTATCCAATTTTAGTCATGTGAGTATTTTTTTTCTTTTCAATTTAATCCTTTTAGTCCAAAGTTCACAAAAAAATGATCAAAATTGAAAAAATTATAAAACATACATGATCCAAATTGACACCAAAAGTGAAAATATACGGGACTAAAGTTGAACACGGCCTAGGTTATAGGACGAATCTTGATATTAACACACCTCATTACTTTTCAGGAAATTAAGCACTGCAGAAATTTTATTTACAATGTCTATAAATGTGTGAATATCTTGTAGTAAGAACTCTTCACTAGGATATTAAATGCTCTGTTATCAAATTTTCATGGGAGTAGATATGTTGTATGTTAGAATTTGAGACCTAAATTATTCCATTTCAATCCGTCTAAAAAGCTAATAGTGCTAAATTGGGAGAAGAAAATAAAAAGGCAGCCGGGTCCATAGCCCACCATTACCCTGTGGATGTCGAGAAGAGTCCCGAACTACGGATGGATTGATCGGGGTTTTCACCCGATCTGATTTGTACATCGAGGGAGTCTCATATGTATATAAAACAAAGTTCAACTTTGGTATTTACATCTTACTTTGGTTCAAAACACGATTCAGGTAAGGTATAGTAATCGATCATGAGAAGCCATACATATCATACAATTTTTTTTCGTGTGAGACGATATCATGTACAAAACGAAGCTCCACTTTGATATTTACGTCTTACTTGCATTCATCTAATTTCCTACCATTCTCTGCGTTTACTTTACATTATTTTGTATTATTCTTTTTAAAATGCAGGGGCACCGACAGTTCAACCTATAAGGTATCCAAAGAGAAGGCAGAAAGGCTGGGCATCAATTTCATGCCTTTGGAGATAAGCATCAAGGATGCATTTGAAAGCCTCAAGGAAAAGAACCTCCTCACTTTATAAATGAAAATGTTTGAATGTAATAATAATAAAACTACATTCAGGCCCTTTTTTTATTTTCAGTGCAAAAATAAAGCATTACTAAGCTCTGTAATTGGCTTGCAAAAATAAAACCATCTTGTAACAATTTGTAGGCATACAAAATCATCCCTCCCTATTTCAATATTCAATTTCTTATTTTATGCATCATACCTTGGAACCAACTCTATAACCTTAGATGAAGGATGTCCTAGTCTCGTGTCTCGTAAATCAAACGAGCCCCTCAACAATTAGCATCCCCGATATGCAACCCTATACAACATGACACAAATTATTAGTGAACAAAACAATTGAATAAGATCAATCAATTCGGATATGAAGATCAGATTGCACTTTAGACTTGGCACATATCTGAGTACTAACCTTCTGAGTGGAGCTGGTCTTGTTGATTTCCATGAATAACTCATCGAAATAAGAGATCCTATGGAAGCTGCTCTTTCTACTATACTCTCTTTTATATTCTTTTCTACCAGAGGATTGCTGTCAACTACTTCGATTGTTGGAAAATCATATATTGTCAACTGGATCCCCTCCAATTTATAGCAGTGTTTGATGATTAGGTGCTTAAGATATTTGAAGCTTAGTTCTGCCCCCATCAGTGTTACCAGATCAATGTCTTCAATTAGAAGAAACTCGAGGCTTGGAAATCCCAACTCTTCTACTTCCCAAATTCGGCCTTGAAAGGCATTGCATCGCAGTTTCAGCTGTCGAAGACATGGCAATAAAGCAATCCCCTTCATACCTTCCCAAGGATACCCCATTCCACTCAAACTCAGCTTCTTTAACGAAGATGGGAGGACGGGAAGCAAAGCAACCGGGGGAGCAACACGAAACTTACACTCAGGATTCACGACGATGCATTTAAATGATTCAAGATTAATCAGATTGGAAATATGATCAGAAAAACAAAAGGGGTCTGCTGCATCAGGTGTCAATTCAATTCTAATTTTCAGCTTCTTTAGATTCGGGAGTCTGTTAAGAACTACGCAGCTGCGAGTGCTCACGTCTAAAAGAGTTGAAAGCATTCCCAAAGGTTTGTCACCGGAATCTGGTAGATCGCTTCCCATGACCTGAAGATGCTTCAGTTCTTCCAAATCCCATATCTCCGTAGGCATATAAGATGGAGCACCACTTGATACTATCCTCAAATGAGGATGGACAATCAAGTATTGGAGTCTGCGGAGTTTGGAGATGGAAGGAGGAAGCTTTCCATTGCACGTGAGAGCGAGGTACCTTAACTTAACAAGTTCCACTACTTCCAAAGGGAAATCATAAAAACGGATGCTAAGAGCATCCAGTCTCTGCAGCAACTTTAAACCGAAACATATTGGTACCTCATATTGATGATACGGTCCAAAACAGAGGAGAGATTCTGCAGTGGATGCACAATTTTCCTCTATTGAGTTGTACACATCTTTGAGGGCGAATAAAACATTATAGTTGATGCTCAGCCTACTCTGCCCTTTTATACGTTCTTCTAGTCCGTCTTCAGGACAATCTACAACATGATAAAAGTTGGTCTTCCTAGCTTCTTTTCGGCAGAAGTACCACCATGAAGAATGCAGGCCACATGTACTTATTGCTTGAATAGGCGGCTTGCTAAAATAAGTACTGCTTTTTTCGTAGACCATAAGAAGACTACAGAAATCAAGACACTTCAACGATTCTAAATCATGATAATATAGTTCACTTCGTTTCACACTTGGATCAAAAATGTCCTCAGCAGTCCATAAATTAATGAGCCTAGTTCGCCGCATCTCATACTTTAGCGGAAAAGCTGCCATATAAAGAAAGCATAACTTCAATTCATCAATTAGTTCCTTATAGCTGGGATACAGTACCTTTGATATTTGATCATATGCAACAATGAAGAGCTGATGTTTCCTCTGCGCTGCTGCGTCGATCCAGACTGATTCCTCAGCCTTCAATAGAAGTTCTGCAACAGTGATAATTGTGAGAGGAAGACCATCACACTTTTCCGCAATCTTCTTTCCAGCTTCCACAAGTTGAGGAGGGCACGAGCCTCCAGCAAACGCCTTCTCACGTAGAAGATCCCAACTTTGTTTTCTATTCAGCAACTGTTTTTCATAGATGCACCAAGTCCAAGTCATCTTGGTGAAATCTATATCATTGGTCCTAGTTGTAATCACGACTCGACTTCCATTTTTGTTGCGAAATGCTCCAGGGAATCTGAACCAGTATTGCTCGAGCACGTAAGTATCCCATACATCATCCAACACGACGAGGCATCGCTTTCCCATCAAAATTTCAGCCACCCGTTGGGCTAATTCCTTCTCGTCCCCTCCCATGACCATTGTGTCTGCGTCGGGGTCCAGTTGAGCTAGAATGGCTTCAAGGTATTCTTCTGGTTTCCGCCCGAGGCCTACTCTCACCCAAGCACGACATTTGAACCACTGGGAAATATCCAAATCTACGAAAAGTTCCCGCGCAAGAGCAGTCTTACCAATGCCTGCCATCCCATGGAGTATGAAACAAATGGGATATTCCTCATAGCCATCCATAATTGCTCCTTTGACTTCACTCTGCTCATCACATAATCCAATCATATTTGATGATGATGATGGTGATGGTGAAACTGCTTCTTCTTCGTCTTCGTTTTCGTCTGGAAGCAACGAGCACTCCTCTTTCATCTTCTTGAGTGACTCAATTAAAGAATGGGTTTTTTCCATCAATTGATGAACGTCACACATTTCATTTGATGCGGCACAGACTCTAAATTGATGTAATTCCTCTGTGACTAGTTCAAGTGAAGCATCCATCCTCTTCCTGCTCCTACTATTCAATCTTTCCACAAAATCTCTAAACGACTTCAACTCCTTGAGTCCAAATTCAAAAAAAGTGACAATCTCGGGAGAAAGTGCAGCATCACAATCATATAAAATAAGTGAAAAGATATTCGCCAAAGTTACGACTTCCCTGTAAGTAGACATTGATTACTCTCTATTTTTTTTCGATCAAAGATGCAATAGTAATTTTTCCCTGTAAGTCACACAAAGTTATTGAATCTTCTTATCACCATATCTACTTCTCAAAAAAAAAAAAAAAATCAATAAATTAATTCCAGGCCACTGATCAATGTTACAACATGTTGCATTAATTAATGAGCATTGGAATGGGCTAAACACACAGGGCGGGAGAAAATCTGTCGGACATTATAAACTTCAAATAAATAAACGGTAATGCTGTTTGTACAGATTCTGTGCGTACAGAATAGTTTTTTTTATTTAATTAATGATTTATTAATTACTCAATTACCGTTATACCCTTAATTAGAGATAATGACAAATAATTAATTAATTACTAATTAGTGCTGCACATACTAATCTCTTTCCTTCTTTCTCGACAATCAACACGCGTAATTAACTCTCAACACGCATAATTATTGCAAACCATCATTACATCTAATTTTAAACGTTATCTTTATAGATTTAATTTAAAAATTAATTAAAAATAATTTATACTCAAGAATTAGAGAAACTAACGTTGGAGAGAAAAGGAGGGAGATATTGATTGAAATTGATTTGATAGAGATGAGTTGTTTTAATTTTAATTTTAATCTAACAAACACTAATTTAATTTTAATAAACCTTAATCTAACAAATATTTCATTTTAACGTGTAAAATTGGGAATTTTTTAATTCATACGTGTAAAATATTTCATTTTAACAAAATTATGATTTTTTTAATCCCTAAGTGTAAAATATTTCATTTTAACAACTTGGTGTAAAATTATGATTTTTTTAAGTGTAGAATATTTCATTTTAACAACCTTGATGTAAAATTAGGAATTTTTTAATCCCCAAGTGTAAAATATTTAATTTAACAAACTTGGTGTAAAATTATGATTTTTTTAATCCATAAGTGTAAAATATTTCATTTTCACAAAATTAGTAATTTTTAATCCCTAAGTGTAAAATATTTCATTTTAACAAACTTGGTGTAAAATTATGAATTCTTTTAATTTTTAAGTGTAAAATATTTCATTTTAACAATCTTGGTGTAAAATTATGAATTTTTTAATTCCTAAGTGTAGAATATTTCATTTTAACAACTTTGTGTAAAATTATGAATTTTTCAATCCCTAATTATAAAATATTTCATTTTAACAACCTTGATGTAAAATTAGAATTTTTTTTAATCCCTAAGTGTAAAATATTTCTTTTTCACAACCTTGGTGTAAAATTATGAATTTTTTATTCCTAGGTGTAAAATATTTCATTTTAACAAACTTGGTGTAAAATTATGAATTTTTTAATCTCGAAGTATAAAATATTTCATTTTAACAAGGTGTAAAATTATGAATCTTTTAATGCCTAAGTGTAAAATATTTCATTTAACAACCTTGATGTAAAAGTAGGATTTTTTCAATCCCTAAGTGTAAAATATTTCATTTTAACAACCTTGGTGTAAAATTATGAATTTTTTAATTCCTAAGTGTAAAATATTTCATTTTAACAACCTTGTGTAAAATTATGAATTTTTTAATTCCTAAGTGTAAAATATTTAATTTTAGCAATTTTGGTGTAAAATTAGAAAAAATTTAATTCCTAAAGGTAAAATATTTCATTTTAACAATCTTCGTGTAAAACTATGAATTTTTTAATCCCTAAGTGTAAAATATTTCATTTTAACAAACCTAAACCCCAAACTCTTTACCCTAAACTCCGAACCCTTTTCCCTAAATCGTAAACAATATATTTTGAGAAACGAGTATTCGAGAATAAGTTACCATATTGAATATAAATTCATAATACACATTTGAAGTTTGTTTATTAATGAAGTCTAAGTGTACACGTTGAAAGGAGTAGTCGGACCCTTTACCATAAACCCTAAACCCTTTACTCTAAACTCTAAACCTTTTACCCTAAACCCTTTACCCTAAACTCTAAACCCTGAACCCTAAACCCTAAACACTATATGTTGAGAAACAAATATTTTTTAGTATATTAATTAAAAATAAGTAAAATTCATTTTAAATAACACAATTTTAAGTTAAATCGATAAATTAATATAAATTATTACATTAGTTATTAAATATGATAAATTGGTAAATAGATTATAAATTTATACATTTGTCGCTCTTAATTATGTATACTCACTTAAATTACGTTTAAAATCTTGAATTAATAATATATATATATATATATATATATAATAGAATTAACCAAAAAATAATGAGAATGGAAGAGGGAAGAAAAATATTGTGTGTTTCTAGATAAAAAACTAATATCTGTAAAAATATTTTATGTGACTAGATTTTGGTAAATACCATAAAATAAGAGAAAGGGAGATAAATTTAGTTGAGAAAATTAAGGATTATGCACTGCTAAAATATCTCATATTTGACTTGAATTTTGAGATTTTAATTTGTCTATCAAATAAAATAACAGTGAAAAAATTCAAAAAAATATTGTTCTTGAATATTTATGTTTTAAATATTCTTTTATTTATATATATATATATACAATCTATTTTAATAATAATAAAATAATAATAAGTATCGTGTGTATATATATATATATATATATCTTATCAAAATCTCCAACATTATATATATATATATATATACATATATTTATTCTATTTTTTTATTAAATAATATCTTATACATTTTATTTTTATAATATATGAGTAGTTTTTGTAGAAAAAAAAGAAAGAAAGAAGGAAAAAATATGGAGTTAAACGGTAACAAAGGGAAGAATTTTTTTAATTAAATACACACATTGAAAGTTGTGTTGTGTAATTATTACTTGCCTTGAAGAAAGAAAAAGAGAGAGAAAAGGGCGACTTTAATATTTTATTCAAAAATAATAGTTAAGCAATATATTTGAATGAAGGGTATTTTAGTAATTTTAACAAAACTTAAATTAAAGGGGACACAATGCCTCTCTCTGTACGTACAGATTCTGTACATTTAGCATCACCCATAAATAAATGTTAAAATTGCTATGGAATTAGTGAAGCATGGCACATCTTGAGATGTGTACTAAAACACACACGTGAGTGAATACGACATGATTATAGAAGTACGTACAAAGGGAATAATAGTTTATTCAATTATGAAATGAGAGGTTATTCGGTTGGATTTTCAAGATACGAACATCATATGCGTAGCACGAAAGTTTTAAATTTTGTTTACCAACACAGAGTTTTTGATATGATTGTGACATAAATTGACTTATAATTAAAACATTAATAATCCTTACAGTGATTCGTATGTGAGATCCTCCACTACGGTATCCACACAATCCTCGTCTACGAACTTAAAATTCTCTAAAAGAACTGCTAGAAGAATTCTACTCCCTCTGTCCCACAGGAATTTGCACACTTTCCATATATGGATGTCACCAATTTACACACTCCATAAAATGAAATATCTTCACAACCCTCACCCTTGAAATATACTCATATTTACTCATATGTCATTACTTTTCCACACTCAATCTACTTTTTACTTTACTTTATTCATAAAAGTTTACAAAACTACCCTTCAAAACATCAATCATTACACATTTCTTAAAATGTGTGCCGATCAAAGGGTGCAAGTTCTTCCGAGACGGAGGGAGTATAAGATACAGAGAGCAAGATAAATATTATGAGTGATAAATTTGTCACGCAAGTCTTTATACAGTAAAATAGAAAAGTCTATCTGTGCTTGAGCCACACATATATATATATATTATTTTATTGTCAAATCCAATATATAATAAAATATCTTTTACCATATTTATCACATAATATATCCAATATATTAAGTAATTACGATATATCTAATATATATATCATCTTATTAATTAAATCTAATTTAATTAAATAAATTATAATTCTATCAAATAAAATTATTTTATATTTCTCAATAAATTAAATATCTTGATCGAATCAAATAATTAATTCATTCAACTTTAATTCATAAATTAAGACTATTAGACAAACTAACCCTAGACAATGAACCAAACAATCTCAATATGTTCAATTCTATTTTTGTATTGACAAAGAATATGCTCTTTTTATTTACACTACAAAAAACGACTCAATTATCAACCGATTAGAGACCGTAAAAATGGTCTCTAAACGCATTAAAGACCGTTTTTGGTCGGTCACTATTAGATTCGTTTCAAATATTTTAAAACCGTTTTCATGTATCAGTCTTAAATTATAGACCGCTTTTTTTCGATCTCAAATGATTGGTCGCCCCGAATTTTTTTCGGACCCTAAGACGGGTCTCAAAACGATTTTTTGATCCACACGACCCGTACTGAACCCATACCCGACCCACCAAACCCAAACTGAACCTATACTCGACCCACCCGACCCGAACTGCCCACACCCGACACACTTGACCCGAACTGCCCATACCTGACCCCACACCCGACCCACTTGACCTGAACTGCCCATACCCGACCCCATACCCACTTTATTTAAATTACCATTTATTTGGTCTTGGTGGAAATTGATCCCGGGTGGATTTACTGGGCACCCACCACTTTAACATGTAATTGTCTTGTGTAATTTTTAAAATTAATTATATATGTATTAATTAATTTCTTTATTATATACTCCCTCCATTCCACTATAAATCTCACAATAAGTTTCTCATTCAATTTTTTTTTTTTTTTTGCATATTATTTTCTCTTTCTCAATCACATCACTTATATTTTATTTATTATATTTAATCTCATACTCATCTAGTATTTTTATAACGGCTTTGCTCCATTGCTTACATCATATTCTTAGAATCCATGTTGAAGTGGTGTTCACAGCCATCAACACAAATATAATAGACTACATGCACTAACATTAATAACAAGCAAGATTGTATTTTCAACTGATAAGCCTAAATGCTCAAAAAGTATCAAGTGAAATTAATTTATTTTAAACTCGCACTCCAACTATTATAAACTCAGATCGATAGGGAGGGAGTATCCATTTATTTCTCTCATCTTTTAATATTCTAGTATCAATTCTTTCAAACAGAATCTCAAAATAGAAAAGCCCCAAAATTACCTCCACTCAAATTCGGTGGAGATGATTGATAATCAACAAGCGGCGGCGAAGAGGCAGCGTCGGCGATATCGTTTTGAGAACAGGGACGGAGTCGGAGTCGTCAAGGCGGGAGAGCCGTGAGAAATTGTGTAGGGTGAAAGTGAAAAGAGGTGGTACAAATGAATTAGGGTTTATAGACGGGTTAGAGACTGTATTCACAAAACGGTCTCTAAATGAGCGGGTAAAAATGGTGGTCAAAATAAAATTTGGGAATTTGAATTCTTAATACCAATTAAAGACCGCTAATGCGGTCTCAAAACAAAATTTAAAATCAGAAATTTAATTTCGGGTTAGAGACCACCAATTTATTTCTCTCATCAATTTAAAAGGAGGGAGTATCAATTTATTTCTCTCATCTTTTAATATTCTAGTATCAATTCTTTCAAACAGAATCTCAAAATAGAAAAGCCCCAAAATTACCTTGACTCAAATTCGGTGGAGATGATTGATAATCAACAAGCGGCGGCGAAGAGGCAGCGTCGGCGATATCGTCTTGAGAATAGGGACGGAGTCGGAGTCGTCAAGGCAGGAGAGCCGTGAGAAATTGTGTAGGGTGAAAGTGAAAAGAGGTGGTACAAATGAATTAGGGGTTATAGACGGGTTAGAGACTGTATTCACAAAACGGTCTCTAAATGAGTGGGTAAAAATGGTTGTCAAAATAAAATTTGGGAATTTGAATTCTTAATACCAATTAAACACAGCTAATGCGGTCTCAAAACAAAATTTAAAATCAGAAATTTAATTTCGGGTTAGAGACCACCAATACGGTCTCTAAACGGTCTAAATACATAAAATTAAAGAACGAAGTGAAATCGGTCTCAAAATACATATAATATTTAATTGTGTTGACATGTATATTAACCAAATTTTTTGTATGCACAAATAGGATCAGGTGCAAGAGGAATTGTCACATCTCACCCAGCCGTCATCTGATCATGATCCTTCAGATGATGGTTCCAGTAGCCAGACCCCACCCTTACCGGAAATGTCTGAGTTGTACGTGAAGAAAGTTGGAAGATCTCACGGTCGCGTGAAGGGTCTTGGGCAACTAGGAAAGAACAGACGTGTCACTTCTGGTCCTGGTGAGACATCTTCCGGTACGTCGTTTGGACGATTTAGTCAGGCCGACATCGACAATGCTCTTTTGGAAGAGCGGAGGGCTAGTGAAGAGAGAGAGCGTCTCATACGTGAAGAACTGCAGCAATCAGTCACTCAAACGGAGGAGCGCTTACGTCAAGAGTTTGCTGCTCAGATGGCATCACAGATGGCATCAATGATGAGACAGTTCAGAAGGGGGTCGGGTAAGGGGAACGGGGATGATGATGATGATGGTGATGATGACGCTGATGAGGATGGTCGATGATTGATACATTTTAAGTTATGTTGTCTTGTTGGATTTTAAAAAATTGATGAAGTTGTTTGGGATTTTTTTTTGTTATGTTGTGTACTTGAATTGAAGTGAACGTACGAGACAATGTTTTATTTTATATGGTTTTAATTCATATATATTGCTTGTGTGTGATTAATAATTAAGTATTGATCTAATATATAAATGAATTGAGTTAATAGCATATAGTTGTTAAATTAAATTTAGTAATGAAGGGCTTTTGTTAAATTAATTAAGTATTGAGTTAATATATAAATTAATTGAGTTAGTAATCTATTCAATTAATTGACTTAATTAATAATAAAAGAATAAATTTGAGTTAATACATACATATATAAGTATAAATTATTAAATTTAGTATTAACGAAGGGATTTGTTAAATAAATTGAGTTAATTAATATATATATATAAGTGTAAGTTATTAAATTTAGTAATGAGGGATTTGTAAAAGAATAACATATAGTTGGTAATTTATTAAATTAATTGAGTTAAAGAATAAAAACAGAAATTAAAAGGGATAAATATATAATGCATTTGAAATATTACGACTAAAGCTCCTAGCCTAATTGGCACACGGGGGCGCATAAACTCTTCAGCCTCCGGGAGGTCGCGAGTTCGACCCCCCATGCGCGCGCCCAGGTGCGAAAATTGGGAATAAAGGGTGGCCTGGTGGTGAGGGGTAAGGGTAGTGGCCTTAGAGACCTGGGTTCGAAACCCAGGTCTGTTTTTTTTTTAAATCTCGCGAATTGGCGAGGGGGTGTCGCGCTCGGAAAAAGGCGACGGGAATTGGCGAGGGTTATGACTCTCGCGACTGGGCGACGGGATTCACTCTCGCTATTTGGCGACGGCACGCGCCCTCGCCAATTCGCGAGTGTGTTTGGCCCTCGCCAATTAGCGAGTGTGTTTGGCCCTCGCCAATTTGGCCTCGGGATTTGGCGAGGGCACCCTCGCCAATAAATTAGCGAGGAGCAATTAGGCGACGGCGACTGCCCCTCGCCTATGCTGTCGCCAAATTGTTTAGCGAGGGCTTTACCCTCGCCAAAACCCTCTCCATATGGATGGTTTTTTGTAGTGGACGGGTTAGAGACTGTATTCACAAAACGGTCTCTAAATGAGCAGGTAAAAATGGTGGTCAAAATAAAATTTGGGAATTTGAATTCTTAATACCAATTAAAGACCGCTAATGCGGTCTCAAAACAAAATTTAAAATCAGAAATTTAATTTCGGGTTAGAGACCACCAATTTATTTCTCTCATCAATTTAAAAGGAGGGAGTATCAATTTATTTCTCTCATCTTTTAATATTCTAGTATCAATTCTTTCAAACAAAATCTCAAAATAGAAAAGTCCCAAAATTACCTTGACTCAAATTCGGTGGAGATGATTGATAATCAACAAGCGGCGGCGAAGAGGCAGCGTCGGCGATATCGTCTTGAGAATAGGGATGGATTCGGAGTCGTCAAGGCGGGAGAGCCGTGAGAAATTGTGTAGGGTGAAAGTGAAAAGAGGTGGTACAAATGAATTAGGGTTTATAGACGGGTTAGAGACTGTATTCACAAAACGGTCTCTAAATGAGTGGGTAAAAATGGTGGTCAAAATAAAATTTGGGAATTTGAATTCTTAATACCAATTAAAGACAGCTAATGCGGTCTCAAAACAAAATTTAAAATCAGAAATTTAATTTCGGGTTAGAGACCACCAATACGGTCTCTAAACGGTCTAAATACATAAAATTAAAGAACGAAGTGAAATCGGTCTCAAAATTCGTATTTTTTTCAAAACAGTCTCAAATCAATCTTTATTTGAGACTGTTTTATGACGGTCCCAAAACTTTGGTCTCTAATTTAGACATTTTTTGTAGTGTTAAGTAGATAACTTTTAAATATATTTTCTACGTTACTAACAATGTTGATGATCTATCAATAATACCCGTTATTCCACATCTATTCTTTATAATTAAAATATGAATGATTGTTAAAATATGTGTCAAAAAAGTGAACACGTTTTTTTTTAAAATAGGGGTGGTGTATATTTTTTCTTTCATAGCGGGAGGATAAAATTAAAAGTAATATGTGAATTCAATAATGCTTTAAAATTATCAAATAATTAAAAATATATTTAAATATCGATGTTCTTTTACCCACCAGATAATTAGACATACCCACTAGGTTTTTATTTTACACCACCTACCCACTGTATTTTTTTTATGGAGGGTTTATAAGATCATGAAATAAATTTACAAATCACGAGCCAAAGATTTTGGTCTTCAAACCAAACGGATATCACCGTCCACTCCCATCGCGTGAAGAGGAAAGATGAGCTTTCCTTTGTCTTAATAGGCGTCCAGGTCTCCAATCTTTAAATGAGACAACCTCACACACTAAGGTGTTCTCATATCTAGAATAGGAAACAGAATAAACAGACAAATTAAAGTTCCACGAGTACCCGATTTAAAAGTACCAGAGCACCAGGGCTCTCGAGACCATCTCAAGGAGTTCAACCATAAAAAAAAGTCTCACAAACACAACAAAATCTGCAACAAAGACATCCAACAGAAACAAAAACAAAAACTAACCAAGCATCAAAACTACCTAAGAAAATAATAAAATAGGATCAACGAAGAAATACCCGAACGGTCACCGTGGCTTCGTTACGGACAAGATCTACGTTGATCCCTAACAAAAACTGAAAAAACTACACTAGATCTACACCTCAAATTTGCAGATCTACAACTCAAATCTAGCAAAAACTAAAAAAATACAGAAGAGATCGGAGAGAAACAAAAAACCCAACAGATTTGAGGCGACAACAAAGATAAAGCAGCAACAGAGATAAGAACGATGACGGCAACGAGAACGACGAATCTGTGACGGAGATCGATGAAAAAAGGGAGAAGCAACTCTCTAGAGAGAAGCTCTCCCTTCTCTCTAAAACCTATTATTATTGGGCCTACCACCTACCCACTATATAATTGTAAACATTGTAGCTATTGTTAATTTATTAAGGATACCATAGTTGACGACAGCCAGCTAACTCGTGTTGGGTTCTTTAATATATTATTTATAAAGAAAGAAAATCTGATTTCATCATTATTCATTAATCAATAAATTGTTCATTACTTTTGAATTAAAAAAGTGATTAAATAATACATATAGAGAAAGAGATAGAGAATAAAAGCAAATATAAAATGAAGTGTAAAAATAAAACGTGTGTTCAAGTTATGTCACGGATATTAATCAATCCTAGTTTCTTTTTTTCCCATAAAACGTGTGTTCAAGTTGATGGAAGTATATACTCCCTCCTATTCTTAATATAAGTCATTTTGATCTTTCGTTTTCTTTACAAATCCCCTTATATATTAATAGGGAGTTTAAATTGATGATGTGTCATTTTGTGGTTAATTTGGCTTATGTGTCGACATTTTGTGGTTGATTTGACTTATGTGTCATAATTTAATGAAGTTCTTAATTTTAAAAAGTATGATGTGTAATTAAGTTATTGGTTGAGTAAGATATGATTCATAAACTCTTTCCAAATATTATATTCTTATTAACTATTTCTTATTATTTTAACATTGACTAATTAAATTAATTTTTATTTTATTTACTTTATTGTAGTATTCATTTTATTCTTTAGTTTAATTTATTTTTGAACTATTTAATGTACTTTTTTAAAATGTATTTTTGTTGAGGTGTACAATTCTTTATTTAATTAGTTATTAAATTGTATTTTATAATTACTTTTATCTTATATCTCAAGTAATTTTTTCTACAATTATTTTAAATTTATTATAAGTTTAATGTATTTTTAAAAAAATTGAACTCGAAAATATATATGTAAAACTTATTATATAATTTTATACATAATATTTATTATATAAATAATTATATTATTTTACAAGATTAACAAATTTGTTATATATACATAATACACTACTTCTATAATATAGAATCCTCTTATATACTAATAGGAAGTTTAAATTGATGATGTGTCATTTTGTTGTGTTTAATTTGGCTTATGTGTCATTTTGTGGTTGATTTGGCTTATGTGTCATAATTTAATGAAGTTCTTAATTTTAAAAAGTATGATGTGTAATTAAGTTATTGATTGAGTAAGATATGATTCATAAACTCTTTCCAAATATTATATTCTTATTAACTATTTCTTATTATTTTAACATTGACTAATTAAATTAATTTTTATTTTATTTACTTTATTGTAGTATTCATTTTATTCTTTAGTTTAATTTATTTTTGAACTATTTAATGTACTTTTTTAAAATGTATTTTTGTTGGGGTGTACAATTCTTTATTTAATTAGTTATTAAATTGTATTTTATAATTACTTTTATCTTATATCTCAAGTAATTTTTTCTACAATTATTTTAAATTTATTATAAGTTTAATGTATTTTTTAAAAAATTGAACTCGAAAATATATATGTAAAACTTATTATATAATTTTATACATAATATTTATTATATAAATAATTATATTATTTTACAAGATTAACAAATTTGTTATATATACATAATACACTACTTCTATAATATAGAATCCTCTTATATACTAATAGGGAGTTTAAATTGATGATGTGTCATTTTGTTGTGTTTAATTTGGCTTATGTGTCATTTTGTGGTTGATTTGGCTTATGTGTCATAATTTAATGAAGTTCTTAATTTTAAAAAGTATGATGTGTAATTAAGTTATTGATTGAGTAAGATATGATTCATAAACTCTTTCCAAATATTATATTCTTATTAACTATTTCTTATTATTTTAACATTGACTAATTAAATTAATTTTTATTTTATTTACTTTATTGTAGTATTCATTTTATTCTTTAGTTTAATTTATTTTTGAACTATTTAATGTACTTTTTTAAAATGTATTTTTGTTGGGGTGTACAATTCTTTATTTAATTAGTTATTAAATTGTATTTTATAATTACTTTTATCTTATATCTCAAGTAATTTTTTCTACAATTATTTTAAATTTATTATAAGTTTAATGTATTTAAAAAAAAAAAAATTGAACTCGAAAATATATATGTAAAACTTATTATATAATTTTATACATAATATTTATTATATAAATAATTATATCATTTTACAAGATTAACAAATTTGTTATATATACATAATACACTACTTCTATAATATAGAATCCCCTTATATACTAATAGGGAGTTTAAATTGATGATGTGTCATTTTATTGTGGTTAATTTGGCTTATGTGTCATTTTGTGGTTGATTTGGCTTATGTGTCATAATTTAATGAAGTTCTTAATTTTAAAAAGAGTTAATTGCAAATTAAATCACGACTTTTCGCTCATTTGCAATTTAATCTAAACCTTAAAAGAATTGCAAATAAATCACAAACTTTAAATATTATTGCAAATTATACTTTTTACAAGTTTACTTTGTCTCTAAATCATACCTTTTGATATTTGGTTTGATTGAAAAACAATATTGTTTTATTAATGTGTTGTTATGTCATTAAGAAGTCTAAATTATGTTAGATTCGAACACAATTAAAATTGTCAAAAAGACTAAATTGCAACTATATTTAATATTTGTGATTTATTTGCAATTATCTTAAAGTTTAGATTAGATTGCAAATGAGGAAAATGTTATGATTTAATTTGCAATTAACTAAAATATTTATTTATTTAAGGTGTTGTGTTGACTTACAATTTATTAAGAGTTATTTTAATATTATTTAAATTATTTGTTTCTAAAATTTTATAATTTTTTTTAAAGTTATTTCATATTTATTAAATGTAAGGTGTTGTGGTTGATATTGAATGTTGACTCATAATTTATTAAGAGCTATTTTAATATTACTTAAATTGTTTGTTTTCGAAATTTTATAATTTTTTAAAAAGTTGTTTTCATATTTATTAAATGTCAACGTCTCATTTAGTTTGTTTCTCATAAATTTTCTTTATAAAATTAACTAACATAAGTGTAATTATTTTGTATAATTCAAAATATTATATTAGTTAAACTTTTATATTAAGTATAATACAACATTATAATAAATATAATTGAAAAAAAAGGTTAAATTTTTTTAACAAAATAATTATAATTCTGTGAAATCATTTTTTTTAATATAATTATAAAAATATGAAAAATTAAATTAAGTAAATAAATAAATTTTATTATTAAATATTTAAAAATATATTTAAAATTCCGTGTAATACACGGGTTCTACACTAGTTATATGACATTTTACACTTTTCAATGCAAATTAATTGCATTTCTTCCAAATTTAACCTTATGATGAATGTCACATAGCTATAAAAATTGAAATCGAATTTACTCTAGTCTCATCATTCATGTTAGAAATAAAGAATAGAGTATATTAAAAATATATCACCAACAAAGTGAGAATCTCCCTAATAATTTATTAATTTATGTTACGAGCCAAATAAAGAATAAAATTAAAACTGTATCACCAACAAAATTAGAATCTCCATAATATTTATATCTTCTCAAAAATTAAAACTACCTAAATTGTTCACTGTTTGTTGGGGAACTATCTCATCCTCTGGTGAATCTGAAGATTCTCCATCATTGTCTTCCCTAAATTCATGCACGCCCAGTTCTATAATGGAGTGGTCAATCTTATAATTCTCTTCGTTTAGTTCAATTATGAAGTTTCCCGATAAAGAAGGCCGGGGCATCACAAAAATTGGGATTTCTCCTTCTTCATTGTGATTCATGGTCGATTATTGGAGTTGGTTGATTCTAATCGATTGTTAACTCGGAGTCAATGTATGTGTATGTGAAGGTTTGACTCTACACCCACCATATTTGTATTTGTAGAATAGAGCCGCTGAATTTTTAAAATTTTAGTGAGAAATTTTTTCAAGTTTTTGTGAAGGGTTTCAAGTTTTTGTGAAGGGTTAATTGCAAAATAAATCACGACCTTTAGTGTTTTTATCAATTACAACATATCCTTTTTTTCTTTACAATTCGATACACCACCTTTTTAAGTTTTACAATTTAATACACCGATAAATTTTTCCAGTCAATTTTAGTATGATGTGGCGCCGGAAATACAAAATTCGCCACGTATACTGTCAACTAATATATATATATATATATATATATTTTTTTTTTTTAATAATAATTAAGCACAAAATTATTTAAAAAATTCATAACTCAATTTTTGTTTCTCAATGGCTCTCTCATTCTAAGGGGACTTTTGCAATTAAATCTTCTTTGTTAAATGTATTATTACATTCTCAAATCCTATTGGTTGTAGACATGTTCAAATCATAACCGGGAAACCGGCCAACCGGTAAAACCGCCGGTTTGGCAAACCGCCGGTTACGGTTTAAAAACCGGACCGTAAAATGGCGGTTCGGTTACGGTTTGACATTTTGACAAACCGCAAACCGCCGGTTTGGCCGGTTTTGACGGTTAACCGCCGGTTTGCCGGTTTTAAAAAAAAAAAAAAAAACAAATTTTTTTTTTAATACATAATTCTTCTATTTTTAATGTATAAATTTAATTTATATAATTTTTATTCAATTCTAGTAATGTATTTTCTAAAAAATGAGTTAAAATGAATAAAAAATGAACAAAAACGGAGTGAAAACGAGCGAAAACGGAGATAATATTTAAAAAATTAAAAAAAAAAAGCAAACCGGCAAACCGGCGGTTTTTAACCGTAACCGGCAAACCGACGGTTCGGTTACGGTTACCGATTTTCGAAAACCGTAACCGGCGGTTTCTAACCGTTGCGCATGTCTAATTGGTTGTATGGATAATACAATAATAATAATACTTCTAAATAAAATAATATTCTACCAGTAAATAATAATTTATTATTGGATTAAATTAATAATTTTTCTAATCGAAAATTTGGGCGAGAGAGCCATTGAAAAACAAAAAATGAGTTATGAATTTTGTGCTTAATTATTATTAAAAAAAATCTTTAAAAATATATATATATATATATATTAGTTGGCAGTCTACGTAACAAATTTTGTATTTCCGGCGCCACATCATACTAAAATTGACCGGAAAATCTATCGGTGTATTAAATTGTAAAACTTAAAAAGGTGGTGTATCGAATTGTAAAGAAAAAAAGAATATGTTGTAATTGATAAAAACACTAAAGGTAGTGATTTATTTTGCAATTAACCCTTTTGTGAATTTGCCTTTTGAGCTGGTGAATTCCCTCCATGATTAGATTTTCTTAGCTTGAAATGGAAATTTGGGAAGGACGCTCAAATTAAGAAAAGTTGAGGAAGATGAAAAATATTTTTTTCCTTCTCAAATTAAGAATATGTTTTTTTTTTGCTTTTTTTTTCCAAACTTATTTTTTTTTTCCGTTTTTTTTTTCTTTTTTTTTCCGTTTTTTTTTTTCAAACTTATTTTTTTTTCCTTTTTTTTTTCTACTTTTCATTAATAAAATTTCCACTTTTCACTAATAATTTTTTTTTCTTTTTTATTTTTTTTTTTCACGTTTTTTTTCTTCGTTTCTACTTTTTCATTTTTTTTCGTTCACTTTTCATTAATAAAAATTACCAATTTTCAGTAAAAAAATTACCACATAAAATTTCCACTTTTCAATAATAAGAATTACACTTTTCAGTTAAAATATCTATCACTTTTCAATAATAAAAATTACATTTTTAAGTTAAAATATCTACCACTTTTTAATAATAAGAATTACACTTTTCAATTCAAATATCTACCACTTTTCAATAATAAGAATTACACTTTTCAGTTAAAATATCTACCGCTTTCAATAATAAAAACTACATTTTTCATTTAAAATATATACCGTACCACTTTTCAATAATAATAATTACATTTTTCAATAACAAAATCTACCACTTTTCATTACTTAATTAAATAATTAATTACAGTTCTCATTTTATCAATCAATATTTACAATTATTAATTAACTTACAATTCTCATCACTTAATTAATTAATTTACAATTATTAATTAATCTATAATTTTCATTTTTATTTTGCTTATTGTTATCATGGTTAACTTAATTAATTAAAACGAGTATATTTAATTATAAATTGTACAGTTAAAATTATTATTAAAATTGAAAAAATGTTATTCTTATTATTGAAAAGTGGTAGATTTTGTTATTGAAAAATGTAATTATTATTATTGAAAAGTGGTAGATATTTTAACTGAAAAATGTAGTTTTTATTATTGAAAGTGGTAGATAGTTGAACTGAAAAGTGTAATTCTTATTATTGAAAAGTGGTAGATATTTTAACTGAAAAGTGCAATTCTTATTATTGAAAAGTGGTAGATATTTTAACTTAAAAATGTAATTTTTATTATTGAAAAGTGATAGATATTTTAACTGAAAAATGTAATTCTTATTATTGAAAAGTTGTAGATATTTTAACTGAAAAGTGTAATTCTTATTATTGAAAAGTGAAAAATTTTGTTACTGAAAAGTGATAGATATTTTAACTTAAAAATGTAATTTTTATTATTGAAAAGTGGTAGATATTTGAACTGAAAAGTGTAATTCTTATTATTGAAAAGTGGTACATATTTTAACTGAAAAGTGTAATTCTTATTATTGAAAAGTGGTACATATTTTAACTAAAAGTGTAATTCTTATTATTGAAAAGTGGAAA
The DNA here is from genome assembly GCA_963675135.1 of Galeopsis tetrahit. NCBI lineage: Eukaryota > Viridiplantae > Streptophyta > Magnoliopsida > Lamiales > Lamiaceae > Galeopsis > Galeopsis tetrahit. The sequence goes on from OY776119.1 coordinate 95,398,355, forward strand.
TTTTGTTACTGAAAAGTGGTAGATATTTTAACTGTAATTCTTATTATTGAAAAGTGGAAATTTTGTTACTGAAAAGTGGTAGATATTTTAACTGAAAAATGTAATTTTTATTATTGAAAAGTGGTAGATATTTTAACTGAAAAGTGTAATTCTTATTTTTGAAAAGTGGAAATTTTGTTACTGAAAAGTGGTAACTATTATTATTGAAAAGTTGAAATTTTGTTATTGAAAAGTGCATGGTAGCTATTATTAGTGAAAAGTGGTAATTTTGTTACTGAAAAGTGGTAATTATTATTAGTGAAAAATGGAAATTTTGTTACTGAATAGTGATAACTGTTATTAGTGAAAAGTGGAAATTTTATTAATGAAAAGTAGGGACTATTATTATTGAAAAGTGAGTAATTATTGAAAAATGGAAGTGAGTAACGAAAAAAAACGAAAAAAAAAAAAAGTTTGAAAAGATTTGAACACCTCATGCTTATGAGAATTGTAAATTAATTAATTAAGTGATGAGAATTGTAAATTAATTAATAATTGTAAATATTGGTCCATAAAAATGAGATAATAAATTAGGGTGGGAGGATAAGGACAAAAGCATGTGCACCAAACCTACAATGTGAACATGGTGCATTTGAGAATTTCCCAAACTAAACATATGACTTAATTTATTCGGTAGTTTCAATGTGAACATACAATAATTAAATCGGGGAACATTAATACAAAATTTAAATATATTTTATCCAAGGCTGCATCGCAGGTTCATTGACTTCAAAAACATTTATCTGTACTCACTATTTTATGAATTACAAGTTGCACTTTATCAATTATATATCATCTCAGTCCTCGCCCATGAGAGGGGTATTTTCGACCATTTTTTATTTGATATATTAATCTGTTTTATATATTTGATATACAGTATATAGCAAAATATATATATATATATATATTAGGTTAATTAATACTCCGTGTTATGTTATACTATGTTATCTTTTTTATATGACAAATCTTGAGTTGATTGAAATTGAAAACGATGACCAGAATAACGAGGAAGAAGATGATGAAAATGAAAGATGAGGACGAAGACTAAATGTAATAATTATTAATTAATTTTTTGGAATTGTTAAAGTAACAATGATATTTTACAATTAAATTTTAAAAAAATACAAATTGAGTAAAAAATGAACGCATATACATTTACAAATTAATACATCATATACAATAAAATAATTAATTAAATTAGTAGTAACAATTAGAGACCTTTTATGACCCAAATACAAAACAGGTTGACTCACCATTTGAAACAGATTTTAGACGGATATAACCGTTTACAATTAGAGACCAAAAAAATATACGATCTATAATTTGAGATGATTTCTTGAAAACGGTCTCTAAATACTTGAGACGAGGTGTTTAGTGGCAGACGAAAAACGGTCTCAAAAATATTTAGAGACCGTTTTTACGGTCTCTAATCTGTTTCTAACCATTGTGTTTTTTGTAGTGAACTCTATGCGTTAGAAAAGAAGGCGTTGACATCGTTTCTAGATTTTCTGGATGAATTGGATAGCAGGAGAAGGAAGAGAATGAGTGCTTCGCTTGAACGAGTCACAGTGGAAGCACTTGATTTACTCAATTTTGTGATATAGTCGAAAATACTCGTTCATTAATGGAGACAATGAACAAGACGAAGATGAAGGGCAAATTAATTATTCATCAAAATTATCAAAGATGGTTGGATGTTGTGATCAGAGGAATGAGCTCAAAGTCACACTTCTAAGTATCTTAGCATCTTCAAATTTTCTTTTACTCCATGGAAATTATGGAATGGCAGGTATTGGTAAGAATACTCTTGCTAGGGAACCTTTTGATGATTTAGATATTTGGGAGTGGTTCGAACATCGTGTAAGGGTGAGAGTATGCCTTGAACAGAAACATGAAGAATATATCACACAAGCCATTCTTGCTCAACTCAACCCTGAGATGGTTATGGGAGGAGATGATGAGGAAGCAACTCAGTAGTTGAACCAAATTTTAATTTGAATGATAAGCGATGCCTAGTCGTGTTGGATGCTAGTCGTGTTGGATGATGTATGGGATAATTAATCACATGCAAGTTCGACAATCGATGATTGGTACAGATTCTTAGAGAAAAAAAAAATTTACGTCACTCCCCTAACTTTCACCTTTTGAAAAAACGTCCCATAATTTTACAAATTGCTTAAATTTTCTTCTAATATTCTTAGGAGAGCTTCACAAAAAGAGTAGAAGTCGAGTTTTAATTACGTCTAGGATCATTCATATAGATTACTCCATGGAGGCTAGGAATTGGTATCTCATTAAAATGCAATTGTTGAACATAGAAGAAAGTTGGGATCTCTCCATCAAACATTGCCCATCATCCATGGTCACCACTCAACCGATCTGAAGATCTGATCAAAAACCACCTCGTCGCCGCACCACCGTATTGTCGTTTGCCACCTCACAACCGATCCACTGATGATCCCTAGTTGCTCCATTGGTCTCCTCCTTATATCCATATTGGAGTTTATGTAGTCTTCTTTGAGAGTGTAGTTGGAATTAATGGTAGATCCTTCTCGACGGTCCTACGGTGGTCGATCGGGTGAGTTACTCGTTGATCCTTTTTGTACTTTTTTTTAAAGTTATTTACCTTATTTTACTTATTTGGATTGTTGTTTATTTCTATTCCGTTTGGGGTGATCTTGTGTGAAATATTGCATATATATATGCATCAGACCAATTCACACCCACATTCTTTATAAATATACCTACTGACAGTCCAATTCACACCTACATTCTCTATTGTTCAATTTATAAATACACCCACTGACATAAATTGTACCTGATCGACGTGGTCGTCTTCTCCTGGCAGTTTTCGGCCACCCAGGCTGCAGCCGTACGCTGCAATTTATGACGGTCTTAATCTTTAAATATTTTCTATTTCTTCGAATATTCTTTAATAATTCTTATGGGTCAAGGTTATTTTGTATTACTACATGCAATAATATATATGTTACTACATATTATAATGTGAGTTACTACATCAATAAAAATACTAGAAAAAATGTTTTACTACATAAAAGAATCTGTATTACTATATAAAATAATTTTTATTATTACTACATGTAATAATGCGTTTAATTGCATAAAAAATTATATGTTATTACATACTACAGTTTGAATTACTACATTGAATAGACGTTTGTTACTATATGTAAACTTTATCAAATGATCTAATATTTTTTGCATCATCGTGCAATAAAACAATCTGTATTACAACATGGTTATTGTGTTTACTACATGCGATAATATATGTTACTACATATTATAATGTGAGTTACTACATCAACAAAAACACTAGAAAAAACGTGTTTTTAAATAAAAGTATTTGTATTACTATATAAAATAGTTTGTGTTATTACTGCATAAAATAATGTGTGTTACTGCATATTAAAATTTGAATTACTACATTTAATAGCCCGCGTTCGACAATCAAATAAAAAATAAAAAAATCACAGAAACGGGTAAAATAAACGGGTTAAAAATTTCAGTCAAATTAAAACACAAGCGGGTCAGTTGACAAATAAGTTAAGAATTAACCCAAATGAATTAATGGTGGCCCAATAATATATATTTTAAGCCCATTGACTTAATAAGTCAATATTTCCAGCTCAATTGACTTAATTGGTCAATATTGCATGTATGCAATATTGCATATAAGTTTTTGTAATTCTGTATTTATTTTCCTTGTGCGGTGAGTCTCTTTTCTTCGGGCCTTTTTTGAGATGGACTTGATCGATATGTGATAGTTGGTGGAACTTTATTTCTTTTTTTTCACATGAGAACATCTTTTTTTTTTTTTTTTTTTTTGATCAGTAAAATTGTTTCAATTGTGAAAGTGGAGTACAAGGGATACTCAACCCTTACAAATTGGGATATTGAAGTACACTCTCAACAAAAATTCCAGGACTTAACTACACAACATTGTTACAGTATTCTAGCAAAATCTGCTGCTAGGCCCTCATTTCTGCTGCATAATTATTCCTTCTCCAAGCACTCCAGTGGGTTGTTCCTCCATCCATCTATAGTGCACTCCTTTGCCCTTCTTAATTTATTACCTAGCCATGATTTCAGACGTAGCTTGATGATTTCCACAGTTTTCTTCCTATCCAATTTACCCCCATTAAAGCACATATCATTCCGCAGACTCCATATGGTCCACACAACCCCTACCCAAATTGTTGTTGCTATGATCCCTCTTTCTCCTCGTCCTAGCAAGGCGTTGTATTGTAGGAAATTCGAACCTGGTTCCCAATGCGAGACCACCTGGTGATGTATCCATCCGTTCACTTCGTTCCATATTCCTCTACTCTCTTCGCATAAGAATAGTGTGTGGGAGATGTTTTCCTCGGCCTCGTTGCACAAGCAGCACTTCGCCAAGTCAGCCGTGAGGTTCAGGCCTCTCTCTCTCAACTTGTCTTTCGTCGGCAGTCTCATACGGATTGCTCTCCACGCTGTAAGTGTTGCTTTCCTTGGCGCCCAGTTTCTCCACAGCTTCTTGAAGGTTTTGTCTTTCGCTTGATCTATCGTTGCTTCCCCTTTTGCTTGTATTCTCCTCTCGTAAGCTATTTTTGTGGAGTAGATGCCATTCGATGAGAACTTCCAGCTCCATGTATCTGCTTTGTGTTGTTCAGGAGTTCTCCTGTCAATAAAGATCAGCAATTCATTAAATAATAAAGTTTCCCTATCCGACAGTCTTCTTCTCCACTGCCAATCCCATTTCCACTCAGCCCCCCCTACCCACTCTCCCATCTCCCTCACTGATCTGAATTTCTGAGTACTCAGGTAATACAGCTTCTTAAACTTCTCTTTAATTCTTACCTCTCCTACCCAACAATCATGCCAAAATAAGATTTTTTCTCCATTACCTAATGACACCACAAACTCATCTCTCAATCTGCCATTTTCTTCTCCCTCATACACTGCCACCAGATCCCTCCACCACCCCGAAGTCGAATTCCCGTACCCTCTTCCACTCTCCCTCCTCCTCACCTCAGCCCTTCCCAAACCTCCGTACTTAGATTTAAGCACTCTTACCCACAGTCTTTCTCCCTCATCTAAATATCTCCATACCCATTTTCCTAACAACGCCAAATTGAACGTCTCTAAATCTCTAATTCCCAACCCCCCCTTATCTCTACTTTTGCACACCTCCTCCCATTTCACCCACGAGATTTTTGACACGTTTTCATTCCCACCCCACAAGAAATTGCGCTGCAGTTTTGTTATCTCTTTTATAGATTTTTTCGGAAGCTTGAAAAAGGAGAGACAATAGACTGGCATAGCGGACAAAACTGATTGGATTAATGTCACCCTTCCCCCCATGGAAACGTGTTTGGAGTTCCATGACTCTAGGCGTTGCTTAATCTTTTGGATCAGACCCCTCCAAGAACCGTAGAGTTTGTGATTACACCCGACTTTGTTTGTCTCGGTGGGAGAAGGGAGACATAGACGTTATTGTGGATAAATAGTATACTCATTTTTCTTTTTTCACGATTGGAGACCAGAGGGGACAACAATATTAATGTGGAAATTCGTATTGATTTGAAGATCATGACCTTGATTTTGTATTTTGTGTTGATTTGTAAACCCCTAAAAAAACCTATTGAGAAGGGTGATGATAGTTTACTGGTACACCGACCCAGTCTTCAATTAATTATATACTCCAATATTGTTAATTTATTGATTAGGTGAGTATACCATAGTTGGCGACAGCTAGCTAGCTAAGTCGTGTTGGGTTCTTCAATACCAGATATATTTTTTATTAAAAAAAATCTGACTGATTTCATCATTAAGACCATCATCATCCATGACACTCTCCCAACCCAATTTTTTAATATTATATTAATTTCTATCTCATTCCCATATATAATTTACAATTTAACCCAAATTTAATTTTATCATACTTTATCATATTTTATCTCAACCCAACCCAAAAATAATATTATTTTTTAAATATATATTATATTATTAATTTTTACGATATCTTAATTATATATATTTGTAAACATTTTTTACAGCCACGTGGCGCTCATTCATTGGTCTACCTCAATCTCCCTCTTCTTAAATCACTCTATTTCAAAATCCCTGAATTCTCATTCATTCTACAATTTACTTTTAATCTCATCCATTCATTTTAAAACTTAATCTTGACCCTATATTCTTAATGGTATTTACTATATAAATCCCTCATCTCAATCCCTCATTCTACAATTTACTTTTAATCTCATCTTCTCAAAATCCCTAATTTCTCATATCCCTCATCTCTCTCATCTTCTCAAAATCCCTAATTTCTCATACTCCTCATCTCTTCTTATACAATTCATCTTCTTATACAATTCCTCATTCTACAATTTACTTTTAATCTCATCTTCTCAAAATCCCTAATTTCTCATATCCCTCATCTCTCTCATCTTCTCAAAATCCCTAATTTCTCATGCTCCTCATCTCTTCTTATACAATTCATCTTCTTATACAATTCGTCTAATTTTGAAGTGGTTTGAACTTCTTATACAATTCGTCTAATTTTGAAGTGGTTTGAAGATTGTGAGTTCAAAGATTGAAGATACAATTTGTGTAAAAGTTCGACGATTGAAGATTTTTGTAATACAATTCGTCTAATTTTGAAGTGGTTTGAAGATTGTGAGTTCGAAGATTGAAGATTTTTGTAATACAATTAGTCTACGAATTTTTTTTTTTTACAATTATATACTTATTTGACCAAAAGATTTTTGTAATACAATTCGTCTAATTTTGAAGTGGTTTGAAGATTGTGAGTTCGAAGATTGAAGATACAATTTGTGTAAAATTTTTGAAGTGGTTTGAAGATTGTGAGTTCGACGATTGAAGATTTTTGTAATACAATTCGTCTAATTTTGAAGTGGTTTGAAGATTGTGAGTTCGAAGATTGAAGATTTTTGTAATACAATTAGTCTACGAATTTTTTTTATTTGACCAATTTTGCATTATTTGATCAAAAGATTTTTGTAATACAATTCGTCTAATCCAATTTTGCAATATTTACAATTATGTATATTTCTTCCTTGATGTATCAAATTTAATTCTAGATTTTTTTATTTTCTAAAATTACTCTAATAATAAGATTTGATTTTTTCACCCTAAAATTACTTCAATAATTTTTTTTTCCTAAAATTACTCTAACAAACAATAATATTTTATAATTCTATAAATTTAATAAGTTTAATCTTATCTATCTTAATAATATTTAAATACTCCAACAATAAATATAAAATTTGATATTTCGATCTTTTTACTTTTTTTAATCCAATGTATTTTAACTTTAATTTTTATAAATCTAACTTAAATAAATTTAATCTATCTTAATAATATATTCGTTTGACCAATCAAAATTACTTATCCCATGAAAAAAAATGTAAAATTAAAAAATTAATATTAAAAAACACGATTTTCACGATGATTGGTAAAAATGATAAATAAATTTAATCTAGCTTAATAATATATTCGTTTGACCAATCAAAATTACTTATCCCATGAAAAAAAATGTAAAATTAAAAAATTAATATTAAAAAACACGATTTTCACGATGATTGGTAAAAATGATATAGGGTCATTTTTTGTTTAAATCTTAATAATATAATAATGAACAATATTTGGTTACAATTAAAAAATTAAAATTAAATTTTAATAATATATATATACACGATTTTTTAACATGTTTACGTATATGTAAATTTAATGTTAATCTTATATTAATAATATCTAAACAAATTTAATATTAATATTAATAATATTCAAATATAAATCTTACAAATATTATTAAGGATTCAAATATATCATCTTATTTGTTATCTTCGTATAAATCTTACAAATATTATTAACGATATTCAAATATATCATCTTACATAAATTTAACATTATAATTTTAATAATATTAATAATATTCAAATATAAATCTTACAAATATTATTAAGGATTCAAATATATCATCTTATTTGTTATCTTCGTATAAATCTTACAAATATTATTAACGATTCAAATATATCATCTTACATAAATTTAACATTATAATTTTAATCTTATTCCTAAAATTACTCCAACAATAAGATTTGATTTTTTTTTTCCCTAAAATTACTCTAACAAACAATAATAATATATATATACACGATTTTTTAACATGTTTACGTATATATTAATATTAATATTCTTTATTGATTGTTCATTCTAATTTTATATTACATTTTTTTTATCCATTTATTTATTTTCCTTAATTCTTTTTTTTATTCAAATTCATTTTTTCATTCAAATTCATTTTTTCACTTCATTTTTGTTGCTCCTCTTAATTGTTTATCCTTTCTTTTACATTTTTATAAATTTATCAAATTTATATATCATTAAAAGATAATTTTTTTAATTCGATTTTCATACACCTACTATAGAATAAAAATAAATCTACAATATAAATTAAAATTTGTAATAATTTTTTTTCTTTAATTAGACAATCACTTAAAATTTAACTATAACATTTTAAAATAAAGACCTTTATTTAAAAAAAAAAATCTTAATTAATAAATAAAAAATAAAATATATTATAACTTTTTATCAACCCCGCGTAAACGCGGGTCTTACACTAGTTTTAATGTATAAATTGATATATAAAAATTACTTGATATTCTAAATTTGTAATTATAATAGAATTTTTTTTATCACACACTTAAAATAAATAATGAACTCAATAACAAAATTAAAATTACAAGATTTGAAAATACGAAATTGAAAAGCAATAATAAGCAAGCTAAAATGGATGCATGAAATATTAGTAAATGCTAGAAATATTAAAAGATAAAAGAGAGAATTTTAGTTTGTGTTTCAAAATAACTTGATATTGGACTCTATTTATAGAGAAAAGAAAATTACGAATTTTGATATATATATAAATATTTTTTTAATACATATTATCTTCAATATCTATGAATCTAATTATATCACACAAAAAATTATATCAACCAATAGGATGATGCCATGTGTTACATTATTTAATAACATAAAATACTTGACACCGGGTCTGTCATCCGACCAATGTCACCAAAATAAAGAATGTGAACTATTATTTTAATATTAAAAATTTTGTCTTGTTGTTATGACATTTGGTATAATACTATAATGTCACCCATGATCATAGTCTAATGAAATGTAATACACTGGAGTAATGGAGTGTCGTAGATGACACCTATGAGTAAGAAAACTCAATTATTATTGCATCTTATCAAAACAAAAAATGCCGGAGTCCAGCTAGCTTGTGTATTAATTCATGGTAGACCGAGTCGTAGGTCTTTATCGATAGCCACCGGTTCATTATACCTACCCACTTGTTAATTATATATGGTTAATTTACTAAAAATACCGAAGTCTAGCTTGTTTATTAATTTAAGCAGATCGGTCTTTATCGGATAGTTTGATACATTTGCAGTTAATTATACCTACCCAATATTTATTGATTAGGTCAGTATACTCTTCGAGTTTTTGATTAAAAAATTTATTAAATAATTATCATTTCATTTGTTGGCTTACTTTAATTCTCAAAATTAAATTACCCGGCCCCAGTGATGATTTACATACCAAATTTCTAGTCTGTGATCTTTGAGTTTGAGGAAAAAAAAAGAGAGAGATTTAGACGATTCCAGAGTGATCGATGGCGACTTACAGTGCCATGGCTACTCTCAATTTCTGCTTTTCAGGCATGTTACATTTATTTGATGCTGCCCTTCCTCCTGACGATCTGAAATTGTTTGAGTTAGCATCCAAGGAGTTGAAATCTTTTCAAGATTTTGTGGAAAGATTGGAGAGCAGGAGCAGGAAGAGAATGAGTGCTTTCCTTCAACAAGTCACACTGGAAGCACTTCAATTTGTAGACCAAGTTATGAACAATGACGACTTTGATAGTTCTGATATCGTTGAAAAAACTCATTCATTAATGGAGACACTGAAGAAGACGAAGGAGGAGTACTACTCGTTGCAGCAGCAGCTAATTATTATTCAAGATGATGATGATGAAGGACATGAAATTTATAATAAGGTTTCATCATCAAACATGGTTGGATTTTGTGATCTGAGGAGTGAGCTCAAAGTTGCACTAATTGCAAGTTCCTTGGCGATGCCTTGCAATTTTTTGTTTCTCTATGGGATGGCAGGCATTGGTAAGACTACTCTTGCCAGGGAACTTTTTCAAGATTTGGATATTTGCGAGTGGTTCCAACATCGTGCCTGGGTGACACTAGGCCTTGATCGGAAACCTCAAGATTTCACACAACCCATTCTTGCTCAATTGGACCCTGCAGAGATGGTTGTTATGGGACGAGACCAGGAGGAAGCAGCTCAAAGGTTGAACCAACTTTTGAATGATAAGCGATGCCTCGTCGTCTTTGATGATGTATGGGATAATCACAACTTCGACGATGACTGGTACAGTTTCTTAGGAGAGCTTCATGAAGAAAGTGGAAGTCGAGTCTTGATTACTTCTAGGATCGTTTATGCGGATTACTCCAGGAAAAGGTATCACATTAAAATGCGGTTGCTGAATAGACAAGAAAGTTGGGATCTTCTACGTGAGAAGGCGTTTGATGGAGGCCCATGCCCTCATCAACTTGAGAAACCTGGTAAGAAGATTGCGGAGAAGTGTGATGGTCTTCCTCTTACAATTCTCACGGTTGCTCACCGCCTCCTATCAAACGGCGCCCAGGAATCACTCCTATCAAAGGACCAGCTGGAATCACTATGGATAGATGTAGCAGCCAAGAGGAAGCATCCGCTCTTTGTTAAAGCATATGATCAAATATCGAAGGTTCTATATCCCAGCTACAAGGAACTAATTGATGAATTAAAGTTATGCTTTCTCTATATGGGGGTTTTTCCATTGAAGTCTAAGATACGTCGAACTAAGCTCATTAATTTGTGGACTGCTGAGGATATTTTTTATCCTGCTGTTGAACCAAGTGAACTCTATCATCAACATCTAGAATCATTCAAGTGTCTTGATTTATGTAGTCTTCTTATGGTCTACGAAAAGAGCAGTACTTATTTTGATGAGCCACCTACTCAAGCAATAAGAACATGTGGCCTCCATTCTTCGTGGTGGCACTTTTGCCAAAGAGAAGCTAGGAAGACCAACTTTTTTTACGTTCTAGATTCACCTGAAGAATGTATAAAAAGCCAGACTAAGTTGAGCGTCCACCATAATGTTCTATTTGCTCACAAAGACGTGCACAACTCAATGGAGGAAAATTGTGCATCCACTGCAGAATCTCTCCTCTGTTTTGGACCGTATCACCAATATGAGGTACCAATATGTTTCGGTTTAAAGTTGCTGCAGAGACTGGATGCTCTTAGCATCCGTTTTTATGATTTTCCTTTGGAAGTAGTGGAACTTGTTAAGTTAAGGTACCTCGCTCTCACGTGCAATGGAAAGCTTCCTCCTTCCATCTCCAAACTTGGGAGACTCCAATACTTGATTGTCCATCCTCATTTGAGGACCAAATCAAGTGGATCTCCATCTTATATGCCTGTGGAGATATGGGATTTGGAACAACTGAAGCATCTCCAGGTCTTGGGAAGCGACCTACCAGATGTTGGCGACAAGTCCTTGGGAATGCTTTCAACACTTTTAGATGTAAGCACGGCCAGTTGCACCGTTCTTTATCGACTCCCGAATCTAAAGAAATTGAAAATTAGAATTGAACTCACACCTGATGCGGCAGATCCCTCGTGTTTCTCTGATCATATCTCCAATATGATGAATCTAGAATCATTTAAATGCATCGTGGTGAATCCGGGATGCAAGTTTGATCAGGTTGTTCCCCCAGTTGCTTCGTTTCCTGTCCTCCCATCTTCTCTTACGAAGTTGAGTTTGAGTGGAATGGGGTATCCTTGGGAAGAAATGAAGGAGATTGGTTTATTGCCATGTCTTCAACAGCTGAAACTACGATGCAATGCTTTTCAAGGCAAAAATTGGCAAGTAGAAGAGGAGGGATTTCCAAGCCTCTACTTTCTTCTACTTGAAGACATTGATCTGGTCAAATTGGTGGGAAGCTTTACATCTCTTAAGCACCTAAGCATTAAACACTGCTATAAATTGGAGGAGATCCAGTTCGATGATTTTACAGATGTTTCAAGGATCGAACTAGTAGATAGCAATCCTCTGATAGAAAAGAGTATAAAAATGAGTATACTAGAAACAAGTGGTTCCGAAGCTGCTTTCTATGGTGATATTTCGGTGCAGTATTCATGGAAATCAGCTAGAGAATCTCCGTTCAGAAGGTTTGTAATTCATTACGTACTATCCTTTTCTTCTTTTTGATAAAATGCTAGAAATATCTGCATGTGAAGCAAATAAAGAGGATAGTAGAGATGTTTGTTTCCACTCTTGGTAAATTATCATATATATGTGCGCAAAGTTGAAAGTTTGTAACTCAGTGAACTATATATGCACAAAGCTTGAACACAGGAGCATTGGAGCTAGGTGCAATTCTGATCTTCATATTTGAGTGGATTGATGAATGCAATTGTTTTGTTTAGGATGATGAATGCTGTCAGGCGCTTTTGATTTACGGGACAAGTGGATCGGAAATCCTTCATCTAAGGTTGCAGAGTGAATGGCAAGATTATGCTTGTGATGTTTATCTACTAGCAAAACGAGCAGGAGTTGGTTCTTGTGTTTGTGAAAAATAAAAAGAGTGATGCCTTTTAAGTTGATTTGTTTTGATTTATCTATCAAACTTGAGTCTTTTGTGGTGCAACATATATATTTCTTTTACTATAATTGATGGTTGATCGGTAAAAGAGATATACTCCTCATTTTTCTACTTGGGTTTTCGATGCTTGTTGAGTACTCTTTTTAATTCATTGCTTCAGTTTTTCCCTTTGAATATTTCGGAATAAAGTTTTATGAGGCCTTTCTAAGTATATTTTCTTTTCAAACCCTTGAAAGTCGGGTTGTGGCTTTCCACGTCGTTTTTTAGTTTATTTTTTTAATAATATTACTCTATTTCGTAACAGAGAGGTATCAAATGAGTTTATTTGATGACCAGTAATAGAGATGTATCAGTTTCCATATGCCTGTTTAGAGACCTTCTGACTATCTTGTTGTGTTTCTCGCTTTTTTGTCTATTTTGTTTAGAAATATTGTTGAGTAGAGGTGTGATTCTTGTATTGATTTCATGTTTTATTCAGTTCGATCAATGTTGTGTTTCGGTGGTGAAGTCTCTGATTGTCATATTGGTTTAGTTTGAATGTTTGTTGAATCCTGATCTTGTGCAGATTAAAAGGTAGCCAAATTGGATTGAAATTATTCTAGCTATATTCCAGCTTCATTCATATGTCTACTTTGTGTTTTTTCAGCTTGCATTGATCCCATAGATACCATTTTGAAACTCAATGCAGGGTTTTGAACATCAGCTTGATATGTATGCATTAGACATTAGTTAGTTAAATATGTGAGGTTTATTGAGACTAGAAAGTAGTAACTTGTAATTAATGAATCACTGCATGTGTTCTGTATTAGTGTAGTTTTTAGTGTTGGGGGAGAACACATTTAAACATTAGTTGATTTGTTTTGATTTATCTATCACTGCATGTCTTTTGTTTGTGAAGAATTTAGATTGCTTAATGACATACTTGTAGTTTGGTTGTCTTTGCTTTACCAATACTTTGCTTGCTCACAGACACAAATTTGCACCAAGAGCTTCTAAATGTGTTATTGTTGGTTACCCTTTTGGAACAAAAGGGTACATACTTCTTGATACACGTGTTATGCAACACTAAATAAACAACCGCAAGTATACGGCGTCTATTGTAGCGTGATAAGCACGAGGTCGATCCCACAAGGAGGTTAAGCGTAAAAGTGGTAGTTTGCTAGTCGAGTTCTAAGTAGACGTGATCGATAATTTGAGTGGTGTGAATTACTCTAAGATTACCTAACAATGTGTCACCAATAAGTAATGAAGAGTAAATACGAAATCGATCAAATACCATGCAAATCAATAAAACGAAGGTAAAATGGATAAAAACGCAAAGAAGGAAAGGTGGGTTCCAAGGCAATTGTAGTACTTAGACGTCCGTTTATGAGAGTTATCTCGTTTAGATGGCCATTAAGTTTATCTCATATAGGGTGATCACACAAGAAGAATTAATTAATCTCTCGATCTAATTAACCAAAGGCGCAATGCAACATAGGCTCGTATTTCTACCTCACAAACATTACACCGCCTAAAAGAGCTCCTAAGACCATTCGATTCCCTCTCCGATAATTAATCCTCTCTCGAGCTCATAATAATATCGGGTTGCATGCTTGCATACGATTAAATGAAATAAATCTCTCGATCTTACTCCAATTAACAATAGATAAGCAAATCATCATGGCCAATAACAACATGCTTGACAATGGATAATTAAACATGCAAATAGGAAACAAACACCAATTAACGCAAGAAATTACTCATAAACATCAATCCAAATCTCTACAATGCCTTAGAACCACAAGTTGTTTAGCTAACTACTAACATAATCAAATTACAAAATCCAAATGAAATAACTAAATAAAAAGGAAAAGAAAGAGAAAGCTTAGTCTAGAATGTGGTGGGGAATGGAATTTGGGAGCTATTGCATCCTTTCTTCCTTGATTTGGTGGAGAATTGATGAAGATATGGCCAAAACACCTCCAAGTATGTGTAAATATGTGTGGATTGGGGGAGAATGTCTTGGGTTTCAAGAATGAGACCTTATATAGTGTTGGGGTAGGGTTTAAGGATGAAAATTGCACTTAAGTCCTTGGAAATTGGACAAAATATGCAAAAGGCACCGAGAGCAGGGGTGACTCGGCCGAGTGGGACAACTCGGCCGAGTTGGGGTGTTAAAATCATGGCCAAAATCTTCAGGGCTCGGCCGAGTTGGGTCACTCGGCCGGATGCACTTCGTTCCAGGGGCTACGAGTCGTTTCAGGGCTCGGCCGAGTTCGGTCACTCGGCCGGATGCATCTCGTTCCAGCTTCCAAGTTTTGCCTCGCGACTCGGCCGAGTTGTCCAACTCGGCCGAGTGGTTAATTCACTCCAGATTTCGAACTTGTTCAGCAGCTCGGCCGAGTCAGGGAGCTCGGCCGAGTGGAAATGGGTTCCAGATTCTGCATCCTTCAGTAGCTCGGCCGAGTTGTCCAACTCGGCCGAGTTGTCTCTCCAAACTTTTCCTCGCACTCGGCCGGATGGAAATTGATTCCAGAATCTGCCTTGATCAAGGGCTCGGCCGAGTTGGCTAGCTCGGCCGAGTTGCTCGGCACTCCAAACTTGTTTCGTGCATATCTTTCGCCTCGGTTGTCCGATTGACTCGATTCTTTAGGCTATTCCACTCCGATTTTCGAGACGAACCCAACGGTGCACTCCTCTTCCTGATCCAGTAAAGTGTGGTTGGTGTTTTGCTCCAAATTCCATCGTATTTCCTACAAAATCGACAAAACACAACCTTTCCCTCATTTTTGCTCAAATCATCATAATCCATGCATAAATCAATGAAATCTCATCAAAAACATGCTTCACATGTACCTCTAAATTGTGTAAATTCCACCCGAATCAAACCCCCCCAAACTTAAAATGTTGTTTGTCCTCAAACAACTAAGCACTTAAAGCAATGAGGGTGGAATGATCACAATGGAATATTCAATGCAAATCACACATGCAAAGTAAGATGTAATGATATCTCTTTCTCCAAGTGCATTTCTTAATGAAAGTTATAGGCTCACTATTGCAATCCACCTTCATAGATCAAAGAATGCACAAGTACACAACACATTGTGATGGGAAACAAAATCCAAATGCTCAAGTCCTCTACTCACATGATGGAGTGTTTCTCTCAAACACACAAATAAATTAAGGATATTAAAACACTCATCAACCAAGTCATGCTATGCAATCACCATATGCTTGCCCAACTTCTACTTTCTACATGCACTCAAATGCTCAACAATGTGATCAATAGGACTTAATCAAGGATGTAACATTGGCTCTTTGGTTAAGGTGGGGTAAATTTGGATGAAGTAACTCGTAAACTAGTGGAGAGCGAGAGATAAAGACGCATAGACACATCTCAAAAACTTCTCAAGATAAAGTTACAATTGCGCGGATTGCAACTCAAAAACTCTAACTTCCACAATTTATTTGTTCTCTTTTAAGCACATTCTACACCACAAAATCATTGAACACTTTTTTTTTCTTTTTCAAGCTTTTGGGGCTCTTTGTCCCTCTTTTCTTTTCCCTTGATTTTCTTTTCATCTTTCTCTTTTTCTTTCAACTTTTCCACTTTCTCCTTTCACCAAAGATATTCATTCAAGCACATGTTTTCCACTTTGTCTTTTATTCTCCACTAGATGTAGGTATCAAAGGCTCAAAAAAAGGCTAAGTGGTTAACATTGTAGTTTGCCAAGAAAATGAGGGATTAAGCTCAAGGGGCTAACTACGGAAGATTACTTCGGTTTTGGGAAATTTTGGCTAAGTGACTTTTCTTAGAACAAGATGGCCTATATCACATCACATCATCTCACACAATCATGCTTTCAAACAAGAACTTAGGCAAGTTCTAGAATCACTAGCAATAACTTAGTCCACTCTCAAATGAACTAAACCGGATTACATGCTCGATTTAAGGCTCAATTCTCACCGGTTTATTCAATAGGACTCCCACATTCATCAAATGTTCCCAAACAACAACACATCATGCATCCATGCTATCAAAGATCACAAATATGAACACAATCATGATACTATATCCAACATCAACCATGCTTACATTCAAAGCAAATAAACATCATCACAACTACTCAACAATGGATTCCAATGACTATTCATGCTCACATTTCACCAAATGTCCACTACCCAACATATGATCAAAACCAACTTAAACAATATAAGCATGTGAAAGCCAAGTGTGCGCCGGTGCAAAATGTAACACAAGTAGAATGACGAACCGGTGCAAGGGTAACAACTAGTAAAAAAAAATAAAAGAAAAATAACTCCCCCAAACTTAGAATTTTACTATGTATAAATTCTAAGTTTGGGGCTACAAGTTGTTACCTCCCTCCTTGCACATCCAATGCTTCTTCAAAGATCACCATTGCAACACTTGCTTCCTCTCTCCAAAGTTGGTTTTGCTTTCTTCTCTATTCTTCAAGATCATCCATACCTACAAAATAAACTAAGCTATCAACACTACTAAAGCAATAAAAACAAGAAAGCAATAAAACCTTGGGTTGCCTCCCAAGAAGCGCTATTTTTAACGTCCTATGCCGGACGGTTCTCCTTGAGGGGAATATCAAGTCACCCCCTTGTCACCCTTGTTCTTGACTTTCTTTGCCCATACAACTTTCTTAAGTACATCAAAACATCCACTAGCCACTCCATCCGGCTCTTCAACCATGTCATAAGATGTTGATGCCTCATTCATCCCCAAGTTTGCACAAGTAGCTTTCTTTGATTTGGGGGAGTTTTTAAAAAAAACTCCCCCAAACTTGGCCTTCTTGCCCATCTCTAATTCTTTATCCTTCTCCTTGGGGTTCTCCTCCACAATATTCATCTTGGGCTCTTCTTCTACCTCCTTTCTCATGGGTATTGGGGGATACTCTCCCTTGGGAAACCCATACTCTCCCGTCTCATCATTTCGGAGCTTGATAGTTCTAAACATGTCAATTGTAACTATCTCTTGGTTCATTCGAAGCTCCAATTCTCCATTCCTCATATCAAGTTTGGCTCCTCCGGTTGCCAAAAATGGCCTTCCCAATATCAATGGAATGTTTTTGTCTTCCTCCATGTCCAAAACCACAAAGTCTACCGGAAAGAGGAGGTTGCCGATTTTGACCAATACATCCTCCGCTATACCCAAAGGGTATGTCATAGACCTATCCGCCAATTGAAGGCTCATTGTGGTTGGTGTAAGCTCTCCTAAACCAAGTGATTTGAAGAGTGACAATGGCATGAGGTTGATGCTTGCTCCCGAATCACATAGGGCTCTTAATGTACCTCCATCTCCAATAGTGCATGATAAAGTGAAGGATCCGGGATCCCTAAGCTTTGGAGGTAGCTTAGCTTGAATTATGGAGCTACAATGTTCGGCTAAGTGCACCGTCTCATATGCCTCAATTTCCCTCTTGTGTGACATTATCTCCTTCAAGAATTTGAAGTAATGCGGTATTTGTTCAAGAGCTTCGGCGAAAGGGATGTTGATATGGAGTTTCTTGAACATCTCCGCAAATTTGACAAACTTGCTATCCAAGTTCTTCTTCTTCATCCTTTGAGGATATGGGATAGGCATTACATTTTTACTAAACAAAGGAGGGATTGCCTCCCCACTCTTCTTCTCCCCTTCTTTCTCTTCTTTCTCTTTCACTAAGCCATCTCTTTTGTCAACACCCTCGGGTGCCATTACCACTTCCTCCTCTAACGGCATCTTGGGCCCTTCGTAGCTTGTCCCACTTCTTAGCCTTATGGCTTTGCATTGCTCCTTAGGATTTAGCTCCGTGTTAGAGGGGAATTGCCCCGGAACGTGTTGCTTTCCAATGATGGTAGCAAGTTGACCTATTTGCTTCTCTATAGCCTTCATGTGGGTGGTCACATCTTTGATCATCTCACCATGCTCATCAAGTCTTTGCCGCGTTATGTTTGCATTCTCTCTAGTCTCTCTCATGAATTTCGTGGTTTCCCCCATAAAAGCACCAAACATATCCTCCATTGATGGCTTTGATGAAGACTCCACAATAGCTCCATCTCTAACATTAAAATTTGGAGGTGGGATGATGGTGTTTCTTGTGTTGGCATAAGAAAAGTTCTCATGGTGCCTCAAATTCGGATGATATTGGTTGGGATTGGAGGGACTTTCATAGGCTTGCCTATCGTTCCAACCTCTCTCTCTAAAATGACGATCCCGTTGGTTGTTCATATAATGGGCCTCTTCATATTGTTCATCACTAGGTCCCATTAGTGACTTGGCCGTCATAAGGGATATCAATTTATCCACCTTGTTGGAGAGTTTAGCATTCTCATCCAAGTCTTGGGTTGAAGCAACTTTCCGGTTTTGTCTTCTCTCGGATGGTCATTGGTTCCCGTTCTTTGCCATCTCCTCTAGGAGCACATAACCCTCATCCGTCGTCTTTCCTAGCAAAGAACCTCCACCGGCCGAGGCATCCACCATCCCTCTCGTTCGATGGTCTATCCCGTTGTAGAAATAGCAAATCAATTGATCTCTTGAGAACCCATGTTGAGGACAACTCCGTATGAGATCCTTGAAACGTTCCCAAGCCTCGGCTAAAGACTCATCATCGTCTTGCATGAAAGAAGAAATTTCTCCTCTTATCTTGATGGTCTTGCTTGGAGGGAAGTATTTCATGAGGAAGGCATCCACAAGGTCGGCCCAATTTTCGATCGTCCTTAGATCAAGAGACATGTACCATTTCTTTGCACGATCACGGAGAGAGAATGGGAACAATTGGAGACGGATGTAATCTTGAGGGACTCGATTGATCTTAACCGTTCCACTTATCTCTAGGAATTGAGATAAATGGAGGTTAGGATCCTCCTTTGACAACCCTCCAAATTGGTTGTTTTGAACCATCATGATTAGGGCCGGCTTGAGCTCAAAGTTATGAGCATCAACGGGTTCCCTACCCGCTCCTCCATAGGGCCTCGGAATTGGGCGGAAATGATCTCTTAGTACTCTTTGTGGTCGATTTCCCCCATTCTCATTCGGTTCCTCAAATCCATCAACCCCTTGATTCTCAAGTTCCTCCTCTTCTTCAACCGGATTCTCCCTTCGGTTCATTCTTTCCAACTCTAGTCTTCTCCTTTCGGTGTTCCTTCTTCGACAATTGGCCTCAATCTCCGGATCTAAAGGTATCACTTCTTGGTGATTCCTCCTAGATCGTGTGATCATAAACCATGTCTATCAAAAGAGCAAACGAGAGTTGAGAAATACAAATAAGCTCAAAGTAACAAACACAAATATTTTTGGATTTTTGAGAAATAAGGAAAGCAAATAAAGTGTCTAAACTAAAACTCTCCTAGCCTACACTCTAGAGCTTATAAAAACCTCCCCGGCAACGGCGCCATAAACTTGATACACGTGTTATGCAACACTAAATAAACAACCGCAAGTATACGGCGTCTATTGTAGCGTGATAAGCATGAGGTCGATCCCACAAGGAGGTTAAGCGTAAAAGTGGTAGTTTGCTAGTCGAGTTCTAAGTAGACGTGATCGATAATTTGAGTGGTGTGAATTACTCTAAGATTACCTAACAATGTGTCACCAATAAGTAATGAAGAGTAAATACGAAATCGATCAAATACCATGCAAATCAATAAAACGAAGGTAAAATGGATAAAAACGCAAAGAAGGAAAGGTGGGTTCCAAGGCAATTGTAGTACTTAGACGTCCGTTTATGAGAGTTATCTCGTTTAGATGGCCATTAAGTTTATCTCATATAGGGTGATCACACAAGAAGAATTAATTAATCTCTCGATCTAATTAACCAAAGGCGCAATGCAACATAGGCTCGTATTTCTACCTCACAAACATTACACCGCCTAAAAGAGCTCCTAAGACCATTCGATTCCCTCTCCGATAATTAATCCTCTCTCGAGCTCATAATAATATCGGGTTGCATGCTTGCATACGATTAAATGAAATAAATCTCTCGATCTTACTCCAATTAACAATAGATAAGCAAATCATCATGGCCAATAACAACATGCTTGAAAATGGATAATTAAACATGCAAATAGGAAACAAACACCAATTAACGCAAGAAATTACTCATAAACATCAATCCAAATCTCTACAATGCCTTAGAACCACAAGTTGTTTAGCTAACTACTAACATAATCAAATTACAAAATCCAAATGAAATAACTAAATAAAAAGGAAAAGAAAGAGAAAGCTTAGTCTAGAATGTGGTGGGGAATGGAATTTGGGAGCTATTGCATCCTTTCTTCCTTGATTTGGTGGAGAATTGATGAAGATATGGCCAAAACACCTCCAAGTATGTGTAAATATGTGTGGATTGGGGGAGAAAATTGGACAAAATATGCAAAAGGCACCGAGAGCAGGGGTGACTCGGCCGAGTGGGACAGCTCGGCCGAGTTGGGGTGTTAAAATCATGGCCAAAATCTTCAGGGCTCGGCCGAGTTGGGTCACTCGGCCGGATGCACTTCGTTCCAGGGGCTACGAGTCGTTTCAGGGCTCGGCCGAGTTCGGTCACTCGGCCGGATGCATCTCGTTCCAGCTTCCAAGTTTTGCCTCGCGACTCGGCCGAGTTGTCCAACTCGGCCGAGTGGTTAATTCACTCCAGATTTCGAACTTGTTCAGCAGCTCGGCCGAGTCAGGGAGCTCGGCCGAGTGGAAATGGGTTCCAGATTCTGCATCCTTCAGTAGCTCGGCCGAGTTGTCCAACTCGGCCGAGTTGTCTCTCCAAACTTTTCCTCGCACTCGGCCGGATTAGCTAGCTCGGCCGGATGGAAATTGATTCCAGAATCTGCCTTGATCAAGGGCTCGGCCGAGTTGGCTAGCTCGGCCGAGTTGCTCGGCACTCCAAACTTGTTTCGTGCATATCTTTCGCCTCGGTTGTCCGATTGACTCGATTCTTTAGGCTATTCCACTCCGATTTTCGAGACGAACCCAACGGTGCACTCCTCTTCCTGATCCAGTAAATTGTGGTTGGTGTTTTGCTCCAAATTCCATCGTATTTCCTACAAAATCGACAAAACACAACCTTTCCCTCATTTTTGCTCAAATCATCATAATCCATGCATAAATCAATGAAATCTCATCAAAAACATGCTTCACATGTACCTCTAAATTGTGTAAATTCCACCCGAATCACTTCTTAATATTGAAACTGGTACTATTTTTATATCTAAGAATGTTAAATTTTTTGAGGATATATTTCCATTTGCTGAAAAACCTACTTCTTTATCTAACAAACATGTTGCCACTGATTATGATGTCTTTAGTGATGATGAGGACATGTATCCTCATAACACCTCTGACAATCTTTCTTCCATTCCTGAAAATGTTATTTCTGATCATACTACTCTTGAACATTCTCACACTGATAACACTGCTCCTCTCACTGAAACTAGCTCTAGACCTAATAGAGTTAAAACTCAACCTGCTTACTTGCAACTTTATGAAACATCATTGCCTGCTTCTGTGGATCATGCCAATATTCATTTCTCTTCCACTGAAAAATTATATCCCATACAAAACTAGTTGTCCACTCATAGGCTGTCTCCTTTTAAACTTTTCACTGCCTCTATTTCTCAAAAACAGGAGCCCAACTCCTATAAAATGGCTTCTAAAGACAAACATTGGATAGATGTCATGAAACAGGAATTAAATGCTTTGACCAAAAACAACACATGGACTCTTGTCAATTTACCTAAGGATAAACACTGCATTGGATGTAGATGGATCTATAAAATAAAATACAACTCTGATGGATCCTTAGACAGATATAAAGCTAGATTAGTAGCCAAGGGCTTCACCCAACAAGAGGGCATTGACTACTTTGACACCTTTTCCCCTGTTGCAAAAATCACCACTGTGAGAATCTTGCTTGTCATTGCTGTTTCTAAAAATTGGCATATTCATCAATTAGACATTAATAATGCCTTCTTACATGGTGATTTGGAAGAGGAAATTTATATGACACCTCCCCCTGGCTACTGTTCTCCTAATGATACCAGAGTTTGTAGATTAAACAAAAGTCTTTAAGGCCTTAAACAAGCCTCTAAACAGTGGTTCACCAAGTTAACTACATCCTTATTATCTCTTGGTTTCACTCAGTCTAAAGCTGACACTTCTTTGTTCACCAAGCACCAAGGGCACCATTTTAATGTTATCTTATGCTATGTGGATGATCTAATTGTTACTGGCACTAATCTTGACATCATTCAATCTATTAAGAAACATTTACACACCAAATTCACCATTAAAGATCTAGGCACCTTAAGATATATTCTGGGCATAGAAGTTGCTAGAAATTCTACTGGCATGACCCTATCCCAAAGAAAATACACCCTTGATTTGCTTCATGATTCTGGTTATTTGGGGAGCAAGCCTTGTTCTACTCCCATGGATCCAAAGGTTACCTTTGATGATCATTCTCCCACACTCAATAATCCTGAACAGTACAGAAGGTTAGTAGGTAAACTCCTTTACCTCACTGTCACTAGGCCTGACATTCCATATGTTGTTCAAACTGTTAGTCAACACATGCAAGCTCCCACTGAATCTCATCTCACTGCTGTGCACAGAATCCTAAGGTATATTAAAGGTAATCCTGGTACTGTCCTTTTTTATCCTAAAGATAATACCTTTAAATTGCATGCCTTTTCTGATTCTGATTGGGGGAGATGTCTCCTACCTAACCAGAAGAAGCATTACTGGATACAGCATATATTTTGGTAACTCTCTAATCTCTTGGAAATCCAAGAAGCAATCCACTGTTAGCAGGTCCTCTGCTGAAGCTGAGTACAGAGCTTTGGCCTCCACCACTTGTGAACTTCAATGGGTGCACTACATTCTCAAGGACTTGAACATCCAGCACACCACTCCCTCAACAATGTACACAGACAGCAAGAGTGCCTATTCCATTGCTCACAATCCTTGCCTCCATCAAAGAACCAAGCATATTGCTCTAGACTTTCACTTCACAAGAGAAAAGATCAAGGAAGGCCTCATCACACTCATTCACATTCCCACTCAAGAGAATCTGGCTGACATACTGACCAAGCCACTGCCTCCAGCTGCTTTCCTAAATCAGAAGTCCAAAATGGGACTTTTGGATATCCACTCCCATTTTGAGGGGGGTATAAGGGTTTATCCAATAAACCCCCTGTTTAGGAAATACACCTCCTCACTTATACCTAAATATCTCATGTATTGATATATACACTTCCCACTTGTATTTTAGTTAGTTAGTTTGTTATTTTTAGGTAGTTAATCCTACTTAGCCTATAAGAATAATTAGGGCTAGGTGGTTAACACAAATTTTGGTATTCATTCCATTGTAAACTTCTTCGATCATAATTCTCTCTTTCTTTGATATCAAGAAGATGAAGTTTTAATTCTTAATCTCTACAATATCCTTTTCTTCTTTTAGATAAAATGGTTGTTGCATTTCCTAGGGATAAACATTTATCTTAAAAAGATTGATATAATATTGATTGCAACCCTTTAGTTATGATATTTGCATGATAGCAGAGATGATTTGTTTCTACACTTTGTAAATAACTCAGTGAACTATATGCACCAAACTTGGAGGTGCAATTCTGATCTTCATATCCGAGTTGATTGATGAATGCAATTGTATTGTTTAGCTCATTAATAAGTTTTTTGTTGCATGGGGGTGCAATTTTAGGATACTGAATACTCGCAGGCACGTTTGATTTACGGGACAAGAAGGTTGCAGAGTGGGTTAGTGGTGGATGGTAAGATTATGCAATAAAGCTCGTGATGTTTGTCTACTAGCAAAAGGAGCAGGAGTTGGTTATTGTGTTTGTGAAAATAAAACGAGTGATGCTTCTAAGTTGATTCATCAAACTCAAGCCTTTAATGGTGCAACATATATATTCTGATGTAGATAAATATATTGCTCTCCGAGAAGCCGACACGTGGAAACGGGATAGATTATGATAGTCATGATTAGATCAGTATGCCGAAGAAACAGGATTAATACACCCCTGGGCTTGAGTAGGGAAATGAGAGAAATCAGGGTGATTGGGCCTTTGGCCCATATTCAGAAAGGTTATAACCCTTGGCCTGGAAGGGACTCGACCCAAATATGGAACGAATAGTCCATCTTTCTTGGCCAAGTCAAATGGGCAGGTCAAACCCACAAGAATAGTGGAGGATATGCTCAAAAACCAAGTCTTCAGGGGTTGAGGGGCCGGATTCTGAGGAATGGACCAAGAATATAGGGAGAATAAGTCCTCTTCTCCCCCGGGAGAAGGGGCCAGGTATATAAGCTGATTATTTTACATTATCAGGTAAGTTTTTACGATACACACATTTTTACATATGATACGCACTTTCATAAGAATTATACACTGATTTGAAGAGAAACTTCATTATATTCGCCGGAATTTCCCTAAATATACAGGGGAATTCCTCTTTGATTTCGCCTACAATCGAATCTGACTTGAGCGTCAGAGCTTCAACGCCGGAGCCCCCCTCCGGCGTACTTTTGCAGGTTATTTTCGGATTCCCGAGGATATTTACTCGAAGATTGCCAAGGATTCAACTAGAGATTGGACTCGTGATTAATAGTGCTCGCAAGAGAACGATCGACATCCGAAGGCGTTCTTTTTCGACGCATCAACTGGCGCCATCTGTGGGAACATTTCAGGCTAAGGCGTGAGAAAAGTTTCGTACTTAAATGGGTGGAGGACACGATCTAGTGAAGCAGACGAAGGAGAAAGGAGATTCCACTCCTCCTTCTCTTCCTCCGCCTCCTCCAGGTTTTCCCTCAAATCGAAATTTAGGGAAACGACCCGTGGACCATACACCAGAAGATATTCCCCCTCCAGGTTTTCCCTCAAATTGAAATCTAGGGAAACAGCCCGTAGATCATGTACCGGAGGATATTCCTCCCGCTCTGGATGGAGATGCACCAGGCACCTCAGGAGCTTCAGGGAGTGGGATCAATAGGGATAACCCTAACGCTCAACCGGAACTCCTGACTGTCTCTCGAGATCAATTAGATGAGATGATCGCGCAATCAGTTGAAAGAATAATCGCTACTCGAGGACTTCGCCCTCCCGAACCTATTCCAACCACTCGTAAGGGTACAAGACAAAATCTCCCAGAACAGGTCATTGATTCTGTTCCAGTCCCTTCCAGGAATGAGGATCCCCCTCAGAACCCAAAAGAAAAAGTACCTTCTCAGGCGGAAAGAAGCATCTTGGAAAGACCCCCTCGGAGGGATACGGAGAGGATCCTTGGGGACACCACTCTGGAGACAGGGATGGGAGAAAGCACGGACGACACGTATCAAGGAGCCGTCAGCGATCAGATACAGGCCTTGCGGAAGGAGATGAAAGACATGCAGAAGCATATGATTGACAACGTAAGTAAACCTTCTTACGTTACTGGTTATCAATTTTCATCCACTATTTTACAAGATGAACTGCCTCCTAATTTTAAATCTTTAAATTTCGAATATGATGGCACCACGGACCCGTACGAGCATTTGATGAGGTTCGAGAATGCCGCCCTATTGCATCGATACGGAGAGGGCGTCAAGTGCAGGGTATTTCTGACTACCCTATCTAAAGCGGCGCAGCAATGGTTCACCCAGTTAGGGCCAGATACTATCCATTCATGGTCGGAGTTCAGTGAACTATTCCTGCACCAATTTGCCAGCGCTAGGAGGCAACCTAGGGCCACCCTCACCTTGTTTAACATGCGACAAGGGGAGAATGAGAGTCTTCGGGCTTTCTTAAAAAGATTCAACCAAGCAGCTCTCGAAGTACCTACAGCCTCCTCAGAGGTCAAAATTAACGCCCTCACCAACGGGTTAAGAGATGAGGATCTATTCACATCTCTAGCCAAGAAGCCAGTTCGGACCTTTGATGAATTGTTGAGGAGAGCAGAGAAATACCTTACCCTGGAAGAGGTAAGGAAAGCTAAGCGATCAGAGACCAGGGCCATAGTGAGTAATGGAGAAAGGAGGAAAGAGATTCCGTTTAGGAAGCCAAGTCCGGAGAGACATCGAGGCTCCAGGAGACTAGAAAGCGTAAGAAGAGAGGAAGTTGCACCCTGGAACCCAAGGAGGGGGGCGAAGAGATATACCCCGTTGAGGATGGAGCCAGCCGAAGTCCTAGAGGTGGCAGGGGACCATCCAGATATGAAATTCCCCTACTCAAGAAGCAGAGGTCCCCAAAACCCTAAGTCAAACAAATTCTGCAGGTTCCACAACGATTATGGCCACGATACCAACCAATGTTGGCATCTGAAGGATGAGATAGAAAGGATGATTCAGGCAGGCCACCTGAAAGAGTTTATTTTCAGAGATCGACAAGGCCCCAGGGGTCAAAAGCGAAAGGACCCCGAGGGGAAGCAGGAATATGATAGAAGAGATCAAAGGAAGGGCAATGAGGAGCCACCACCCCCTCCCCAGAAGAGAGGAACTATTCATATGATTATGGGAGGCCCTGCTGATGGGGATTCCTTTAGGCAGAGGAAGCAGAGCGTTCGGTCGCTGAAGAATGAGAGGAATATAGAGCACCATGAGGTGGGAAAGATGGCAGAGGGCCCAGACATTCATTTCGGGCCAGAAGACGTCGGGGAACCTAGAGAAATTCATAATGACGCATTAGTCATTACCACGGATATAGCAGGATACGATGTGGCAAGAATTTTTGTGGATACTGGAAGCTCTGCCGACATCATGTTTTTGGAGTGCTTTAAGAAGATGGACCTGAATATAAAGCTCAGACCGGTGGAAACCGCTCTCTACGGATTCTCAGGGGGAGCCATTCAACCCCTTGGTTCAGCGTTATTGCAAGTAGGGTTAGGAGTAGCCCCTAACCGTCGAGTACAAGTCATAGAATTCTTGATTGTAGACGTCCCATCTTCCTACAACGTAGTAATGGGAAGGCCAAGCTTGAATATTTTTCAGGCAGTGATCTCCACCTTCCACATGAAGATGAAATTCCCTGCCTCGGGGGGTGTGGGAGAGATACGTGGCGATCAGTATCAGGCAAGGAAGTGTTACGTGGAATCGGTCAAGATAGCCGACAGGGCCGTGTTCCGGGGAATGGAGAGATTTAAGGGCGAAGACCCTAAGCTAAAGAGACAGAAAGTGGGTGAGCTAATCCAAGAGCAGCCCAAAGCTAAACCAGACGAGGAGCTGATGAGCATCGAGCTCTACCCAAGAAAGGAGGGATTCACAACCAGGATAGGTACGAATATGAACCTTGAGCTCCAGGGAAAGATGATACTTGCCCTCCAGCAAAATGCAAGACATCTTTGCATTCACAGCGACGGATATGACGGGTATCCCTCCAGAAATAGCTGTGCACCATCTGAATGTGGATCCCAAAGCTAGGCCCGTGAAACAGAAGTTGAGGAACTTCGGTAAAGAGAAGAACCTCATTGTAAAGGAGGAGATCGATAAATTGTTGAGTGCAGGGCACGTGAAGAGAGTGCAGTTCCCTGAGTGGCTCTCGAATGCAGTACTGGTGTCCAAGGGAGCCGGCAAATGGAGGATGTGCATTGACTTCAGGGACTTGAACAAGGCGTGCCCTAAAGATCACTATCCCCTGCCTAGGATTGATCAGCTGGTGGATGCCACGTCCGGGTTTGAATTACTCAGCATGATGGATGCTTATCAAGGGTACCATCAAATCCAGTTGAACCCCCTCGATATACCAAAGGTATGCTTTATAGCGACATGTGGTACTTTCGGTTATGTACGTATGCCTTTTGGACTGATAAATGCAGGAGCCACCTATCAACGAATGGTAGACTCGGTGTTCCGAGGGCAGATAGGCAGGAACATGGAGGTTTACGTGGATGATATGCTGGCTAAAAGTGTCAAGGCATAGGGACATATTGGCGACTTGAAGGAGATATTTCAGGTAATCCGAGAGAATGGTATTAAATTAAACCCTGCTAAATGTTCTTTTGGAGTAGGATCAGGGAAATTTCTGGGATATATGGTGACTCAGAGAGGGATAGAAGTGAACCCTACTAAGGTGAAGGCGGTGCTCGACATGCAGCCCCCTCGGAATTTGAAGGAATTGCAAACCCTGAATGGTAGGATCGCAGCTCTCAGTAGGTTCATATCAAGGTCAGCAGAAAAGAGCCACCACTTCTTCAGAACCTTAAGGAAGGGTTCGAAGTTCGAGTGGGATGACCAGTGTCAGAAAGCTTTCGAGGAACTCAAGCTCCACCTTGAACAACTTCCAAAGCTGACGAAGCCCTCTCAAGGAGATGTATTACTCTTATACCTTTCAGTAGGGGAACACTCCCTGAGCACTGCCCTAATGAAAGAGGAAGGGTCCACACAGCAACCCATTTATTACGTGAGCAAGGTCATCCAAGGGGCAGAGATCAGGTATTCAGAAGTGGAGAAGGCAGCCCTGGCGGTGGTGGTAACGGCTAGGCGATTACGCCCCTATTTCCTGTCCTACAAAGTTATGGTGCGAACTAATTTCCCTCTGAAGCAAACATTGGAGAGAGCAGATTTATCAGGAAGAATGGTTAGGTGGGCAGTGGAATTGCAGGAGTATGATATAGACTATGAACCAAGGAGAGCCATCAAGGCTCAAGCCCTAGCAGATTTTATTCAAGAGTCTACCAGAGTGGAAGAAGAACCAGGATGGAAGGTATATGTAGATGGCTCAGCATCCGCCTTGGGATGTGGAGCAGGGATATTACTGATCGACCCTGAGGGTCAAGAAGTGCAGGTGGCTGTCAAATTCCGATTTTCAACCTCAAACAATGGTGCAGAGTATGAGGCCCTGATTAGAGGAGCTAGCATGGCCACAGAGTTAGGGGCACAGAAGGTCACCCTGTACTCCGATTCGCAGCTGATAGTACAGCAGGTCAGGGGGGAGTACCTCGCCAAAGATGAGAGGATGATCACCTACCTAGAAGAGGTAAAGAGGTTAAAAAACAAATTCCATACTTTTGAAGTGGTACAGGTACCAAGAGAAGAGAATATGAAAGCAGATGGACTGTCTAAACTGGCTAGTTCCACTGAATTCGAGGGAGACGGAAAGGTAACTCTGTTGGTGGCAGATCAAGTAGCTACGGAAACCCTGATCGGAGAGATAACAACAGAGGATGATTGGAGGAAAGAAATATGGGAAGAATTGAACAAGGGTCCAATAGCCCCAATGTCCAGAGAAGCAAAGGCTTGGAGAAGGAAGTATTGCATCCTAGGAGGCCAATTGTACAAGAGGTCCTTCACTCAACCTTATTTGAAATGTCTTTCAAGAAGAGAAGCAGAGCTAGTGATCAAAGACATCCATGAAGGTTGCGCATCCAGCCATGAAGGGTACCAGACCATGGTGAAGAAGGTATTTAGGGCAGATTTTTACTGGCCTAACATAATCAGAGATGCTAGAGAGTATGTGAAGAAATGCGAGAAGTGTCAGAAGAATGGACCCTTGATACGAATACCTACAGAAGAAATGGGGGCTATGTACTCACCCTGTCCCTTTGCCAAATGGGGAATCGATCTGGTGGGACCCTTCCCCTTGGCACCAGGAGAGAGAAAATTTCTGATCGTAGCCGTGGATTATTTCAGTAAATGGGTAGAGGCCGTGCCCTTGGCCAAAATCGAAGAAGATGATATAATTCTTTTCCTTGCTAGACATATTTGTTGCAGGTTTGGAATACCAAGGATCTTGGTCTCCGACAACGGAACGCAGTTCAATGGAGAGAAAGTAAGGAGGTGGTGCGAAAGGTGGAACATTACACAGAGGTTTACTTCAGTAGCCCATCCGCAAGCTAATGGGCAGGTGGAGGTTACAAACAGAATCCTAGTGGATGGTATTCGAACACGATTGGAAGAGGTAGGAGGAAAATGGGTGAAGGAGTTGGAAAACGTCCTCTGGTCCTACAGAACCAGCCCCAAGACAGCTACAAGCGAATCTCCCTTCTACTTAGTATATGGAGCAGCGGCAGTGATACCCCCTGAAGCTAGACTCAAATCGCACCGGATCACCTATTTTGAAGAAGAAAGAAATGAAGAGTTGATGAGGGAGGCGCTGGACCAGATAGATGAAGAAACGGAGATGGTGAGATTAAAAGCAGAGAGGTACAAGAGTCGGATCAAGGCAGCATATGATCGTAGAGTGATCCCTCGCTCCTTTAAAGTGGGAGATTTAGTCCTTCGGAGAGCAGATGCTTTGAAGAACACGGGGAAGCTGGAACCCAATTGGGAAGGTCCGTACAGGGTAATACAGGTACTAAAAGGCGGAGCATACAAACTCCAAGATATGATCGGGAAAGAGATACTAAGGCCATGGAACGTGTGCCACTTGAAGAGATTTTATGTTTGAGGAAGGTGTTATTCCCCTACTTCCTTTTTCCTTATGAACAATTTTGAACGATTACCTCTTATTCGAATAATTGCTTCACCGGCACTCTTTTTCCCTCTACGTGGGTTTCCCTTTGGGGTTTTACCACGGAGAGGTTTTTAATGAGGCCGGCATAGGTTCCCCTTATTTGCCTATGTTGATAAACATTTCTGATCAATGGAGCATCGATTTTGATAAAATTTCAGCAATTTCCCTAAATGCATGTTAATATTGTGATGAGATGACTCTTATGTGCTAATTTTATGATGAAATGTTTCTCATATGTTAATACCGTGTTAAGATAACTATTGAGGGCCTGCATAATGAGTGCTGAAATAACGAATATGTTTTGGAAACTGAAACATAAAATGATAAAGATATTGCGAGATAGAGAAAGTTACACCAATTCATACATGCCCGAATAGAGAATATCTAGGAAAAATTCTTAAAGTTTATATTCACGACAGCCTCTAAAGCTAGGGGGAGTAGGGGGTACAGTAGCGGAAGACATGATTAACTCGTCGATAAACCCTATCCCTAGCGACTCTCAAAACTCTTACGAGTATAAACAAACTCTTACGAGTATAAACAAACTCTTACGAGTATAAACAAACTCTTACGAGTATAAACAAACTCTTACGAGTATAAACAACTCTTACGAGTATAAACTAACTCTTACGAGTATAAACCAACTCTTACGAGTATAAACTAACTCTCACGAGTATAAACCAACTCCTACGAGTATAAACAACCTAAGGGAGAATATGATTCCTAAGATTCTAACCTCAGGAGGATATAATCCCTAAAAACTCTAGTATTAAGAGAGACTAGAAGCATTATTAAATCACCAAGTAAGTACAGGGATATAAACCCTATCTCCTCATTAAGGTTCTTCTAGGAGCTTTAGAGCCTTTACGTGTCAAGAAAACGTTGAAAACATGCTAGATTCATAAGCAGAAAGGATATTACGATTACACATCTAATAATAGAGTCAGATATATATATATATATATGCATGCCAAGTGATAAATGTGCAGGTACGATATTAAGCTGAAGAAAAGCAGAAATATTCAAGACTTAAGGCACCATGCCTAAGCCCTCCACAGAAAAACCCCGGAGTGTGGAGTCTCCGGAAAATACCAAAAAGGGCCTTAGAGGCCTTAACAAAACAAAAAGTGTTTTAAAAGTACCAAAGTGTTATCAAGGAATTAAAGTTATGAAGAGAGGTGAACATCATCCTTCCCCTCGGAACCTTCTCCTGCCTCCTCCGCTCGCCCACTGGAATCGCCTCCCTCTGCCTTCTCCATTAGATCACCCGCTGCCACAGTAGCCACTGGAGTTGGGTTGTCCACATGGACAGGGAAAGCCATATCCTTTGCCGGTGCAAGATCATCCAATTTTAGGGCAGCATCCTTCAACTCCAGGATCGCCTTCCTCATCCCAGGTAACCACCAGGGAGTATGGATGTCTTCTTTAGCATCTCCAGGGAACTTGGGGGGAGTGTCCAATTCTTCTAACCGGAGGGCACGAGTATATTGACCGTCAAATCCAGGAGCAGAATGTTCCGCTACAGCGTTGGAAAATCCATGATCAATGAAATGAGGGATATATGCACCCATCGCCCCCAAAAAGCTGCTACTCTGAAGAAAGGCCTCCAGCCACTCCTGATGCAAGGTACCTAGAAATTTTTGACCTGCGGCAGAGGTAAACAGGGAATCTATACACAATTTCATACCAGCCTGAGGAAGAGTAACCTCCAGTTGTTCCACCCGTTTACCAAACTCTTTCTTCAGCAAAAAAATCTCCCCCGAAAGTGTTGTTTGGAGTACCTTATACCTCTGATTAGCGTCATGTAATTCTGCTTCGAGAATATCCCTCTTCACCTTCTCCAACTCTACCTGGCTGTGGAGGTCATCCACCAGCTGAAGGGACTGAAGGGCTCGTTCAGACACATTGGAGAACAGGAGACCAAACTACACAATGAATCATCTAAAGAAGTAAGACAAGCATACTCTTTCTTATTAGAATTACTTAGAAATGTATTTACATGAAGAGAATACCTGGGTAAAGCTGTGGGCGGCATGCACAACCCGCTCTCCGAAGGACAGAGCATTAAGGGCCTCAGTGGCAGGAGCCGGAGTGTAACGCTCTATAAAAGCCAGGAGATGGTCAACATTAATCTCATCTGGAGCATCAGAGGCGACATTAGGCAGAGAGGATTTGGTCTTGGACTTCTTCTTCTTGGAAGCATCGGAGGCAGGAGGCAACGTAGAAACCATGGCTTTTTCGGTAGAGGAACGGGTACGCTTAGCAACAGACCCAGTAGCAGGTTCCACTGGGGAAGGAGGAATTTGAGCCTTCGAGGAACTTTCGGGCGCCGGAGACCTATTAACCATTGAGAGAGGGGCAGCATCATACGAAATCTGAGTCAACCAACTCATAGCTGTACAAAGAAGTATGAAACGGCATTAATGAGTATAACGGGTTAAGGCCTTGAGTACAATACCAGGAGAGGAGAAATGATATTACCATCATCGGGACCTAAAGGGTAATCAGGGCGACCAAAACCGAAATGAGAAAGGGCTCTAGGATTTTTACAGATACCCATTACATCAAAAAAGCCATGGATAGAGACATGATTGTTTAAATGGTTCATCACATCCAGGTTTAGGGAGGAACAAACGGAAAGAGGAGGACGTGGCACCCCAGGATTTTCATAAATCCACCCCTCATGAGGAAATTCCCAAGGAAGAGGATTTGTAACAAAGAAATAGTAGTCTTTCCAATCCTGGACCCCTTCATGGAGCTTTTCCATGAACTTGCCGGTCCGGGAGGTGCGACCACTAGCATAAAAGAACCCGTCCGAAAACTTGCATACATACTGGGTTAAAAAGAGTTGAGCTGAAGGATCCCCACCATTTCCCCTCATCAGAATATAAAAGCCTAACATTGCGCGTATGGCATTGGGAGTAAATTGGTTCAAGGGTATGCGGAGATAATTGGAAATTTCACAGAGATAAGGATGGATGGGGAAACGGAGGCCCGCTTTTAGTTGAGCTTCCCAAAAGGCTAAGGTATTATGACCTGGAAAATTAGGACGCTCTCTCTTATGTGCAGCCTTAATGGAATAATCGGCGGGGAAGATCCCTGAACGAAGAAAAGCGGCAACGCGCTCAGGAGTAAGAATGGAGGGCCCAGAAATTTTATCCTTTAAAGCTCGATCGGTTACGGGAAATATGGGGAGTGGATTGGAAGTTGAAATCTCCATGGAAATGGAGTCTGAAGAGGACGACATGAGGATATTGTAAATGAGAGAGGAAAGGAAGGAATAGATACCTGGAACAAAGTCGGTTCTAAGAGTGATGACGGAACGGCCGCTGGACGTGCACAAAGAAGTTAGAATCGCAGAGGTGTAAATGAAGATGGAAATTAGATAAGTTTGAAATGAAAGAAAGAAGGGTTCTTGGTGGAAAAAAGGAGTTTTGAAATGATTAAGCGGAGGAGAGAGAAGGGAGAAGATCGAGAAGAATTAAATACCCCCCAATCGAAAGGCGCGTGAATGAAGAAGGGCGGCTTGATGTTGGCTCTGGACTGAACGCGTGGCTGCGTGTTTCGAGGGAAGGATTGTGTGTGGAAGTGCAAAAGTCCTGAAGCTTTTTTTAGGGCAATTATTACGAAGGGAATCAAATCAAGAGTATTTCGAAGGGTATTTAAAGAATGGAATATTTTCGTAATATATGTTTCAGGGTTATTATTTTCCTACTCTCCTAAAATTATTCCTTTTATGAGAGTAGGGGGAGTGGTTGATGTAGATAAATATGTTGCTCTCCGAGAAGCCGACACGTGGAAACGGGATAGATTATGATAGTCATGATTAGATCAGTATGCCGAAAAAACAGGATTAATACACCCCTGGGCTTGAGTATGGAAATGAGAGAAATCAGGGTGATTGGGCTTTTGGCCCATATTCAGAAAGGTTAATAACCCTTGGCCTGGAAGGGACTCGACCCAAATATGGAACGAATAGTCCATCTTTCTTGGCCAAGTCAAATGGGCAAGTCAAACCCACGAGAATAGGGGAGGATATGCTCAAAAACCAAGTCTTCAGGGGTTGAGGGGCCGGATTCTGAGGAATGGACTAAGAATATAGGGAGAATAAGTCCTCTTCTCCCCCGGGAGAAGGGGCCAGGTATATAAGCTGATTATTTTACATTATCAGGTAAGTTTTTACGATACACACATTTTTACATATGATACGCACTTTCATAAGAATTATACACTGATTTGAAGAGAAACTTCATTATATTCGCCGGAATTTCCCTAAATATACAGGGGAATTCCTCTTTGATTTCGCCTACAATCGAATCTGACTTGAGCGTCGGAGCTTCAACGCCGGAGCCCCCCTCCGGCGTACTTTTGCAGGTTATTTTCGGATTCCCGAGGAGATTTACTCGAAGATTGCCAAGGATTCAACTAGAGATTGGACTCGTGATTAATAGTGCTCGCAAGAGAACGATCGACATCCGAAGGCGTTCTTTTTCGACGCATCATATTCCTTTTACTATAATTGATAGATGGTTGGTTTGTAAAAGAGATTTATCATTGGGTACCTCTACTAACACCCCAAAACATGTTATACGCACCCCATTATTTTAAAAATAAAAATAGATAATTGTAAAATAACTAAGTAATCCTTATACAAATTAAAGATAATTTTTTTAAAAAAATTGAAAAAATCTTTAAAAATGTAATTAATATCTAAAAAGTATTTTAAAATATTAATAAAATGTTTAAAAAAAATTAGTTTAAATAAATTAAATATTTTTAAAAAATAATCTGAAAAAATTAAATATTTTTTTAAAATAAAAAATAAATTATTCAAATAAAAAATTCAGAAATAATTTAAAAATAAATAAATTCGTAAATTTTACAATAAATCGTAAAAAATCAATTAATTAAAAAATCAATTCAAATTAAGAATTCAAATAATGATAAATAAAATCTAAAAAAATTAAAAATCACCTAAACCTTAAGAATTAATTAAATTAATTATACATATAATTGATTTAATTATTTTTTAAAATTTATTTGAAATTTTTAAATTTTATTTAGCTTTATTTTATTTTTAATGATTTTATTTTTTAATTTTTTATATTGAGTTGATTTTTCTTTATTATTTTATTTAATTTAAAAAAAATCGTTAATCCATAATTTTTTATTTTATTTGATTTATTTTTCAGATTTTATTTAGATTTAATTATTATTTTTTTCATTTTTTTATTTTCTTAATTTTTTAATCGATTGTTCCATTTTTAAATGATTTTTAAAATTTAGCTGATTTTTTAAAATATTTTCAACGTTTACACGTAATTTTATTGTATTATTGATTTTTTTTATGTTAATTAAATTTTAAATTTTATATATTTTTTAAAATTTAATTAATTTTTATTAGTTATGAGGGTTGAAGGGTAAATTGGAAATAATTGGGGTGTGTATAGTAACAAAAATTGAATTTTAAATTTTAATGGGGTGTGTTTAACATTTGGGGTGTGTATAACATTTTATGGAGTGTTAATAGCCCCACCCTTTATCATTTTCCTACTTTGGTTTTCAATGCTCGTTGTGTACTCTTTTTCCTTGTTTCCGGTTTTTCCATTCGAATTATTTGGAATAAGGTCTTTTCAAACCCTTGAAAGCCCGGTTGTGGCTTTTTTTCTTCGTTTCAATTTCATTTTTAATAATACTATATTACTCTATTTCGTGACACAGAGTTATCAAATGAGTTTATTTGTTGATCATTCAGTTCAATATTGTTATTTCGGTGGTGAAGTCTCTGATTGACATATTGGTTTAGTTTGAATCACTACAAAAAACGCGCGTTATAGGGACGGACACATGCCGACGGATAATATTCCGTCGGCATTTCCGACGGAAATGCCGACGGATTACTGTTGTTTGAAAAGTCAACATGCTTGCCGACGGATTTCCGTTCCGTCAGCATTTACCGAGGGAAAATACTGACGGATCTTTTGAAATATTTATGCCGACGGATAATCCGTCGGCATCGGACACGTTAATTTTGCACCGCCTCATTTTCCAAAAAGGTAACGGTTGGCATTAAAAGTGGGCGGTTACCGAGGGAAATGCCGACGGAATATCCGTCTGTATATTTTTTTTTTTTATATATAAGGGCCTCAAATCACAGAATGCGTTTTAGAAAAAAAAAAAAAGGCGTGCGTGAGTGAGTCGATTCGGGGGGAAGACGAAGACGAGGACGAGGCTATTGAAGCAAATTTCTCCGATTACATTGATACGGTACGTTTTCTTAATTAGTTCTATTACTTAGTTGGGCAATTCTTACGGTAGTCACATTTTACAAAGTGACTACGCAGTCACTTTGTCGAATCGCGCCATGTGGCGTCGTAACAGTAAAAACGACCTGCTACCTGTCATACAGGTTTCAGTTATTTTTAGCATTATTTAAATTATATTTTGTTATTTACTATATTACCCTTATTTTTAAATTTTATTTATATTTTACCTGCACCCACTAATTTAATGAGTGCACCCCCTAATCATATTTTTACTACAATTATTTGCACCCGCTAATTTAATGAATTCACCCCCTAAACATATTTTTACAACAATTATCTGCACCCGCTCATTTAATGAGTTCACCCCCAAATCATTTATTTTTTACAACAGTTATTTACACCCGCTCATTCTATGAGTTCACCCCCAAATTATTTTTTACCACAATTATCTGCACTCACTCATTTTATGAGTTCACCCCCAAATTATTGTTTTACCACGATTATCTGCACTC
Organism: Galeopsis tetrahit; assembly: GCA_963675135.1. Lineage (NCBI taxonomy): Eukaryota > Viridiplantae > Streptophyta > Magnoliopsida > Lamiales > Lamiaceae > Galeopsis > Galeopsis tetrahit. The sequence continues at coordinate 95,436,350 of OY776119.1, forward strand.
GCACATTTTATGAGTGAACCCCAAAATATTTTTAAAAAAATAATCACATTTAAAAGACTATATTATCCTTTTATTATTTTACACAAAATATAATAAAATAAACTCTAAAAAATCAATTCACCACCAAATCACCCATATTTAAAAAAAAAAGCGTAAAAATATAATTAATAAAAAACTATCGAAATTAGCCACAAATCTCAATTTTTTTCTTTTTAATTTTTTTCCCCCTCCTCTTTTTCTTTTTTCTTCCCATTTTCAATTTTTTTTTCAAATTTTTTATTTCCTTGTTTTTTTTTTCTTTTCCTTTTTAAATTTTCCTGTCTTTCTTTTCCATTTTTTGCATGTGTATTTTTTAAATTTTAATACAAAATAATATTATAGGTATAATTTTATTAAAGTCCCTAAATTTTAATTTTAATTTGATGAGTAAAGGACCTGCCGGAAATCCATGCATGTCGGCGGGTGACCCAGCCACCACCATGCCCGACCACCCCCTCGACGGCGAAGGCGGCGCTTCGGTCTCGGCCGCTGAAGCCCGAGACCCCTCCTCGAATCGCAATCGTGATTCTTCACTTCCATAACAATCGACATAATCTTCCATCTCGGCCACGATCCATGGTGGCCGAAATCCTCTCCTCATTTCGACCACCGACGCGACTGCTTCGATCAATCTCCCTTGCGTTCGCGATCCAGGAGCTTCTCCTACATCAACGGCGCTCGCCTGCAACACTCGGATCGACGCTGCCTCTCTCTCGTCGTTCATCTCTGTCCAAATCGAAGCTACATTGCTTCATCCGTCTTCTTCACCCTGCTCTTGCGCAGCCTCTTCCTCCGGATGACGACGGCCCGACGGAGGACTGTGAGTATGTTGCTGATGGATCTCTGACCGGACGACACTCGGAGCTGGTGACCTTACTGATGAAATCCCAAGCGACGACTACTGACCTAGGGTGCCCTCCCATTGGGCTAGGGTTTCCTTCAATTGGGCTTGGTAATGTGCACCCTCTATTTTCTTTAGTACACCCCGATCTGCACTCTCTCCACTTTTTTATGGTATTATTGTTATTGGTATTATTGATACTGGTATTACTAGTTATTGATTGCGGTATTACTATTAATACACTATTGAATTAATATTATTGATTATTTATTATTAATTGTGGCATTACTGATTATGTGAAATTATTTATTACTGATTATTATTATTTTTAAGGTATTGCATATTATTGTTTATGGTATTACTGATAATTGTTTTAGGTATTATTGAATATAATTAGATTTGTGGAATTATTTGTTATTGTATGAGATATTACTATTCAATGTTCATGGTATTACTACTTACTGTTCATGGTATTACTGATAATTATTTTTTGTATTATTGAATATAATTAGATGTGTGAAATTATTTGTTATTGTATAAAATTTTACTGATTAATATTAATGGTATTACTGATTAATGTTTGTGGTATTACTAATTATTGTTAATGAGTTAAAAAAATACGTCTTTTTTAGCATTCTCGAATCACTGGTACCGGGGATTTTTCTACGATTCATTCACATGAGGTCGCTGAGTTGAGTGCAAACGAAGGATAGGTATTAGCTAAAGGGCGCGGGCAGAACTCGTAGGCTATCCATAGGCAAGAGGAAGACTGGAATAACTCGCTTCTACTACTAGTTTTTTTTTCAAAGAAGAAAGGGGGTCGATTTAGGCTCCTTCCCTTCTACTGCTACTGCATAGCTGCGCTAGCAGGTACTACGAGCCCTCTGTCCCACGCATCTAACCAGCTCGCGCGGTTCACCGGTTCCACCGAAAACTCTCATTTGTTTGTTGAAGCGGAGCATAGTGCGTTTTAGGCGCCGAGCGCTAAATGTATCTTCTTTCGTTTCGGGTTATTCACTGATCTGAAACTTAGCACTTCTTTTCTTATTGATTCCAAGGGCGGCGGCATTCTTGAATGAAGTCTATCCGAACCGAATTAGCACTTCTCACTGATTACTGTTTATGGTATTACTGGTTATTACTTGTTGTATTACCGACTACTCCCTCCTTCCTATTGAAAAATACCCAACTTTCCTTATTCGTTTGTCTCAATGAAAGTTACTCATTCCTTTTTTGGCAAACTATTCCCTCTCACATTTCATTATATTCTTCTCTCTCTCAATCACATCACCTCTCATACATCCACTTATTATATCATATTTTTTAACCTCTATGTCCGAAGCTCATGAGGAGCTTTCACTGGGACGGAGGGATTATAATAAAATCATACATATAATATTATTTTATATTAAAACTAAAAAATATACTAATGAAAAAAAAGTAGGAAACAAAAAAAATGAAGAAATAAAAAGTTTGGAATAAAAATTGAAAATGGGAAGAAAAATTAAAAAGAAAAAAAAATTAAAATTTGTGCCTAATCTCGATAGTTTTTTTTAATTATGTTTTTACGATTTTTTTTCTAAAAATATGAGTGATTTGGTGGTGAATCGACGGTAACTCGGCAATGACTCGATTGTAGATTGTAAATGTATAAATTAGGGTTGATTTTATTATATTTTGTGTTAATTAATAAAAAAATATATAGTCTTTTAAAAGTAATTATTTTAAAAAAAATATTTTGGGGTGAACTCATAAAATGAGCGGGTGCAGATAATTGTGGTATAAAAATAAGTTGGGGGTGAACTCATAAAATGAGCGGGTGCAGATAATTTTGGTAAAAATATAATTTGGGGGTGAACTCATAAAATGAGCGGGTGTAGATAACCATTGTAAAAAAGAAATGATTTGGGGGTGAACTCATAAAATGAATAGGTGCAGATAACTATGGTAAAAAATGATTTGGGGTGAACTCATAAAATTAGCGGGTGTAGATAATTGTTGTAATAAATTATTTTATTGTATAAGGATAAAAATGTAAATTTACAATAATATATTTTAATTAATTTAATTTAATTTAATTTAATAGAAAATACAAATTTATGACACATTACGACACATTACGACAATACATATCGTAAAATTTACAAAAGGTAACAGGTCATCAAATCTAAACCTTTAGATTAGATTTTTAATGGCTTAGATTAACTGACTACGGTAGTCAATACGACACATTACGACACCCTGACTACATATAGAAGGTCTCTACTTAGTTTTAATACTTATATATGTTTATGCATGGATATATGTAAATATGAATAATTTAATGTTGATTTGCATGTTATTGATTTGGTTAGTTGTTAAAATATTATGATCATGTTAATTAGTACGTATGTTATTTAATTTGTTGATTAAGCTAGAATAATTTTGATAGAGTAGTTTTTTAAGGTTAATTAATTGTTATATGCATGTATAGTTAATTACTAGTTTAATTTAATGGTGTAATTTTGATATAGAATATTTTTAATGTAGGTAATGCATGTTTCAATCAATTGTTTAAATTAGTTTAGATATAGTGGTTCGACCGTTGGATCACGTTGTAATTAGGAATACACTATATTAGTAAAAAATTTAAATTAGGAATATGTTCATTAAATTTATAATTATTGACCCAATTAGAAAATTATTATTTTAATTAGTTTTAGGTTTGTTAATTTAGGAATATGTTCAATTTTTTATTATTGATTAAGTTAGGTAGAAAAATAATAATTAAATTAGGTTATTGTTGATTAAATTAGGAATATGTTGATTAATTAAATTAGGAATATGCTATATTAGTAAAAAAATTAAATTAGAAATATGTTCATTTAATTGATAATTAGAAAACTCCAATTAGAAAACTATTATTTTAATTATGTTTAGATTTGTTAATTTAGGAATATGTTAATTTAGAAATATTTTTAATGTAGGTGATGCATGTTTCAATCAATTGTTTAAATTATTAGTTAATTAGATGGTTCGACGGTGGTATCACGTTGTAATTAGGTTATATATATATATTGTTTTTATTTAAATTAGGAATATGTTGATTAAATTAGGAATTGATTAAATTAGGAATATGCTATATTAGTAAAAAATTTAAATTAGCAATATGTTCATTAAATTGATAATTAGTAAAATTATGTATTTTTTATTGATTGAAACAGATGAGTGAACAAGTACCGAATCAGGGTTCTGGTTCACGTAGGTCATTTTGGTCACGTTCAAGGAGGTCTCGGGGTGAATCAGTACCTGTGATGGCTCCTCCTCCTCCTCCTCCTGTGGCAGTGTCGCCGCCGTCGACTACGATGTCGTCTAGTTCGTCAACAGCCGTAGGATCCTCTTCTCGTCAGCATCCCGTTCGAGACAAAAGGCAACCCGTTGAAATCATTTCAGGAGCGTAAGTCAATAATTATAATGTTTAACAGTATTCAATAACGATTAACTTTATTTATTTATAATGTGTTAGTTTATAAATTTGTTAATAATTTTACAGGTTGTTGCTCGGTAATGAGGTGTCCAGGATCTGCACATAAGCCTTTAAGAAGTGCAAGATTTCTAAGGGTGCTATCACTTGGTTGACGGTGCCGCAAACTAAAAAGGATGAATACTTCGAGGAGTTCCAGGTATATAATTACAATAATTAAAGTTTATTAAATAACTAATTATACATATTATTTGATAAATATGTTGAATATTTGTATAGAAAAAGGCCTGTTGGGATACGACGATCTACTCGGACGACGCTATTTACCAGAAGTGGTACGGTGTTTGTTCTGCTCGGTACACGAACATGATGTACGACTGGAGAATGGCCTGGCGTGATAGTGACGCGAATCGTGATCTGGGGGAGGAGGATGGTGTTGACCTGTGGGAGTCGTTGGTTGAGAAGTGGATGGACCCGACTTACCAAGAGAAGTGTGACAAAGCATATGTACGACATGCCTTTCCACAATAACAAACATCCACCACCACAACCATCACTTAGGGAGTCAGGACAATTATGAAATATCCTCCCTTTACTTCTAGGTTGTTTAGAAGCATATGTACGACATGCCTTTCCACAATAACAAACAAGGCCTTGCTGAAATCGAATAGAAGATGAAGAAGACATGATATTTCTTTGCAAAATAGAAAAAATCGAATATGGTGTGAGCTTTGTGTTGCTTTGTGTGTGCTATATATACAAAAAATTGAATTAATTAAAAAAAAAAACCGCCAAATGCCGACAGAATATATTTTCCGTCGGAATTCACAATTTGATAAATACCGACGGATAATCCGTCGGTATTTATTTATGCCGACGGAATATTGGGTGGGTGAAATGCCGACGGAATTAACTTTCCGTCGGAATTCACCGCATTATCTTTGCCGACGGAAATTTGGGCGGGTGAAATGCCGACGGAAAGATAAGTCTGTCGGCATTTCCATCGGGAAATAAACTTTCTACTGTCTAATTTTTTCCCACTTCACTTTCGTATTGCAAATTTACACCAAAACTTTATACTGCGAAATTTTTTATACTCATGCTCGGGTATTCAGAAACATCAAATTACGATTACGGTACATTTTCTACCATTTTTAATTTACTCTATACATAAAATTCAATATAATGTAATTACATGTTTTATATATATCATAAGTTTTGTTTGAATTTATTATAAGTTTAGTTCAGTAATGTGTTGCTCCACTTAAATGTTTAGCAGATGGATTTGCCTGATCGTCGTTGGATGTACTGTACTCCTAGAATGATTAGAGGAAATGTGAATGTGGAATTTTATAATGAACTCGTGTTATTTGTTGAATTTGCAAAAAGCCAGCCACATTACATGAGTGGAAATTGCATTAGGTGTCCGTGTAATGCTAAGAAATGTCAGAATAAGCAATACAGTATAAAGAGATTGATGAGGTCCTAGTACATATTGTGAAGAATGGTTTCGTTGATAATTATTATAATTGGACTAGTCATGGCGAAACACGTTGGCCTTATAGATTTGATGAAGTGTTTTACTATTACACTGTTGAAATCTATCAACAAGAAGCAAATTTCGATCATGTTGGCACTAGTAACGAGGTAGAACAACGGTTTGGGGATGAAGAACAACAGTTTGGGGACGAAGAACAACAGTTTGGGGACGAAGAACCAAATATGTATCAAACAATGATCAGGGAAGCTGGTTTTTCAAACATGGAAGAGGAGCCGACGAATGAGGCATTTCGGTTTTATGAGATGCTCAAATTAGTCGAAGAAGATTTATATCCGAGTTGTGAATCTCACTCACAGTTGTCATTTAATGCACGACTCATGAACATTAAGACCGAGAACAAGCTTTCTAACAGGGCATATGAGCAAGTGACACAGTTATGTAGTGAAATTTGTCCTCAAAATAATAAGGTGCCTACGACGTTTCATCAAAGCAAACAAATGTTGAAGAATGTTGGTTTGCCGGTTGAGAAGATTGATTGTTGTGTGAAGGGTTGCATGTTATATTGGGGTGACGAAGATAGCAGTCTGAAGATGTGTAGATTGTGTGGCCATCCCCGGTACAAAGAGGCACGTCGAAAGGGACCTGGTGGTCAATCGAAGAAGATAAAGAAGAAAGTGCCATATAAGAAGATGTACTACCTTCCTATCATTCCTCGTTTGATGAGATTATATCAATCAAGTGCCACTGCACAACACATGACGTGGCATGCTACAAATTCCACTTCGGCTGAGTCGAGGGAGATGCGACATCCGGCAGACTCAGAGGCCTGGAAACATCTTGACAACGTGTTTCCAGATTTTGCTTGTGAACCGAGGAATGTGAGATTAGGTTTATGTACTGATGGTTTTGCACCGTTTGGTATGCATGGGAAGCAGTATTATTTGTGGCCGGTGATACTGACTCCGTATAATCTTCCTCCGTGGATGTGCATGAAACCTCAAACAATGTTTCTGACTGTATTGGTGCCTGGACCAACGAATCCAAAGGACAAACTAGATGTTTATCTCCAACCTCTTATAAAAGACTTGATCTTCTTATGGGAGAATGGAGTCCAAACGTACGATGTTTTTAGAAAGCAGAACTTCACGATGCGTGCTGCTCTTTTATGGACCATTAGCGACTTTCCTGCATATGGTATGTTGTCCGGGTGGAGTATGGCCGGAAAGAAAGCATGTACGTATTGTATGGAGAATTCTGAAGCTTTTAGTCTCCCGGTGAGTAGAAAAGTTTCATGGTTCGATAATCACCGTAGGTTCTTACCTCAAGGTCACCCGTTTCGAAGAAATAAGAAGAACTTCGTAAAGAACAGAGCAGTCACAAACAATCGACCTCCACTTCGAGATGGTATTTTATACATTTATTTAATGAGTATTAAACGTATATTTATCTATTGCTTTTAGTGTCACTTATAATTTACTCTCCGTACAGGACGTAGGTTGTTATATGAGATTGAGTGGACGGGGTTGAAAAAAAGTATTGAGAAAAATGCAGCGGAACACAACAGAGGAATTGAGGGTGGTTGGAACAAAAGGAGTATTTTTTGGGTCTTACCATACTGGAGTTCACTATTGATACGACACAATTTGGATGTGATGCACATTGAAAAGAATGTGTTTGACAATGTGTTCCACACAATCATGAACACGGAAGGCAAGACGAAAGACACTCCAAAGTCTCGGGAGGATTTGGATACTCTTTGTCGCCGTCCAGAGTTGAAAAAGGATGAGCGTACAGGTAAATTTCCAAAGGCTAGCTACACACTGGATAAGCCACAAAAACAAAGATTGTGTAGGTGGATAAAGGAGTTGAACTTTCCGGACGACTACGTGTCGAACTTGAGTCGATGCGTAGACACAACAACGGGTAAGGTTACAAGGATGAAGAGTCATGATTGTCATGTATTTATGCAACGCTTGATACCGATTGCGTTCCGAGAACTTCTTCCTCACAATGTGTGGAGGGCTATCACTGAATTAAGTCTCTTTTTTAGAGATTTAACGGCTACAACGATCAAGATCGATCATATGATTCGTTTAGATGAAGACATTCCAGTGATTTTGTGTAAGTTGGAACAAATTTTTCCACCTAACTTCTTTAACTCGATGGAACACTTACCCGTTCACTTAGCGTATGAAGCGAGAATTTGTGGTCCGGTGCAATACAGGTGGATGTACCCATTTGAAAGGTAAAATCTTACTTATTTTATTTCATTACAATTACACATGCATTCTTATAAGTTTTATATATATATATATATATGTGTGTGTGTGTATATCAGGTATCTCCACAACTTGAAACGCAATGCTAAACAAAAGGCAAACGTTGAAGCATCGATTGTGAATGCATATTTGAATGAAGAGGTTGGCATGTTTTGTTCTTATTACTTTGAAGATCACGTCAACACAAAGTTAAGAAGTGCTCCACGTAACTTCGGTGGTACATCCGCTGACGATATCAGTGAAGAGGTCGATGGAATGCTCTCCATATTCAAGTCTAAGGGACGGCCAATAGGAAAACCCATTGAACGATATTGGGAGACGAACTCGGAGGCGGAAATAGCACAAACGTATGTGTTATTGAATTGTGATGAAGTTCAGCCATACATTGAGTAAGTATTTCATATATAAATCGTCTATTTAAATACCACTTCATTTATGTCATTTAATATTAACCAAGTTTTTGAATGTTTTGAATTAGGATGTACACTCAAGAACTACGACGAGCAGAACCAAACATCTCAGATGCATATATAGATGCTCGTATTCAACGTGAATTTTCCCGATGGTTCGAACGTTATGTGAGTACCATTTAATTATGTTTTACGTAAATAAATTAATATTTATTTTAATTAATTTTAAATTGAGCCGTATAGGGACGGGATAACGCTCTTGACAATCGATTCTTACGAGATCTCAACAAGGGACCACTACGTCGTGTAAAGACTTACAACGGTTATATTGTGAAGGGCTACAGATTTCATACGTCTGGGTATGCGTCGACAAAGGCAACTACCAACAGTGGCGTCTGCGTTAGCAGTGCGAATTACAATGCAGATGCAAGTGATTACTTTGGGGTGTTACGGGAAGTCCTCGAAGTAGAATATCCAGGATATCCAACAAAGACTGTAGTGTTGTTCAAGTGTCATTGGTTTGATTCAGGCCATCCAGGAACAAGAATTCACCCGGAGTACAAGCTCGTTGATGTTAGTTCGAAAAGGACGTATGTTGGGGATGATCCATTTGTATTTGCCCATCAAGTATCTCAAGTATACTACTGCACATATCCGGGAGCTCCACGTGGTTATGAATGGCATGCTGTTTGCAAAGTAAAGGCAAGGTCAATGGTAGAAGTCCCTAAAAAGGACAAAAATACTGAAGATGAATCTCCATTTCAAACAGAATAAATAGAGACTCCAACTGAAGTCTTTACGGGAGATTTCAATCTTTCTGTACCCTTGACGGCTGCAAATCTCCAATTAATCGAAATTGAAGGTGAAGAGGAGGGGGATGAAGAAGAGGATGAAGAGGAGAATGAAGATGAGGATGAAGAGGAGAATGAAGAAGATGAGGATGAGGATGAGGAGGAGGATGAGGAAGATGATGATGAGGAGGAGGATAAGGATGAAGAGGAGGATGAAGACGATGAAGATAAAAATTAATTCAATTAATGTAATGTATTTATTTTTATTTTATAAAAGTTAATTAATTATTTATCATTTAGGTACAAATTATAAAAATTAAATTTACTATAAATATAAGCCACAACCAATATATTTATTAATATATGTGGAAGAAATGAATTTCGTGATTTTTTTTAAAAATATTTTGGTAATTTAGTAGGTCTAGTATATACAAAAAATTGAATTAATTAAAAAAAATAAAAAAAACCGTCAATATGCCGACGGAATTAACTTTCCGTCAGAATTTACTTTTTGAAAAATGCCGACGGATTATCCGTCGGTATTTATATATGCCCGTCGGAATTCACAATTTGATAAATACCGACGGATTATCCGTCGGTATTTATATATGCCGACGGAATATAAGGCCTTATATAAAACCTCAACCTAGGATTTTCTTTCACTCTTCTCTCTATTTCCGTCTCTCCCGCGTCGATTTCTCTCCACCGTGAAGCTCCGATCCATGGCCGTCGCCCAATCTGTGCTCTTCAACCTAGAATATATGGATTGGGATTGTAAGTGCTTCTCAAAATTGCTCATATTGTAGCCTTGAACAAAATTCTAGTAATTTTGTTTATTTGTCACCTTGTAGATTCTAGCCAAGACTCGGAGAAAGAGACGAAAAGGTGTTGGGATATGAATCCTATAAACAATATTCTAGTTGATGAAAGTATGTTTTGATGGCCAAAAGCAACTTAAAGTTAGTGATATATGTGGTTCTAAGTCATCTTAACTAAGTCATCTGAATATAAGCTTACTAATCTGATGAGAAACTTAAATTGAGATTACTGATCTTAATGCTAACTGAAATAAGTTTACTGATCTTATTGAGTAATAGTAAGAATAAAATTACTGATCTTAACTGAGTTATGTGAAATAAGATTACTGATCTTAGTGTGGAAACTGAGAATATTTTTAGTGATCTTATATGAGATATTTGAAATCTGAGTTACTGATCTGATATACTTACTGATCTTATATGCTTACTGGTCTTATATGTAAGTTACTGATCTTAAGTGTTTACTGATCTTAGTATTTACTGATCTTATATGGAAGTTATTGAACTTACATGAGTTACTGATCTTAGGTGTTTACTGATCTTATTATTTACTGATCTGATATATGAACTGTTAGGAACTAAGCTGATGTTTTGTATTGTATAGACAGCTTATAGTATAGGACTTAGATATACTCATCTGTATATAGTTCAGTTGTTGTATAGATAGGTTTTATATATGTAAAGTTGTATTTTGTTGTATTCAGCATTGTAAAGTTCAGAACAGTAAAATCAGAACACTAGATTAGAAATAGATTAGAAGAAGATCAGAAGACTAATGAAGACTCAGAGGACTACTTCAGACTAAGAAGACTTCAAGAAGAGTTGAAGAAGAGCTTAGAAGCAATCTGGAGAAGTTTTGAACAGTTTTAAGTTACTGTGCTGATTGAATCAGAAGAGTAAAAATCAGCAGAGTAAAATCCGAAGAGTAAAAATCAGAACAGTAAGTTACTGTGCTGATTTGGTGAAATTGAAGAATAAGTTTGGATAACTTATTTAAGGTGTAACTGAAGATATATTGAAGAGATGCTGACTTGGAAGGAAGTTACAAAGTCGGTTACAAGAAGAAGTTACAAACACAGTTTAGAGTTAGTTGAGAGTTAGTTCACAAACTGCTAACTGTCATACTAAATCTATAAATACTGTATGATCTCCTACTGCTAAAGACTACTGAGAAATTACTGATCTTAGAGAATTCAAGAGCAAGTCTACAAGGAAAAACTCACAGAGTTGAAGGAGATTGAAGAAGAAGAAGAGCCACTGAATTGAAGAGAAGAATCAAAGGCTATTCAAAGAGAAGTTTTACTTTTCAAGTTTAAGTTTGTATTTTGTAAAACAAGTGTGCTAGTTACTTGTAGAATTACTAGTAGATCGAAGATATACCTGGTGGTATAATCGAAAAGATCAAAGTCTTAATCTTGGGACTCTAAGCCACAAGAAACTCAAGAAGGAAGAGTAATAAAACTTCACAACTGGAGTTGTGAGAGTGGATGTAGACATTTGTCGAACCACTATAAAATTATGTGTTCTTTACTTTACTGTTTGATATTTGTTTGAATTGTTTAATCAAGAACATTAAGAATTAACCAAGATAAAGATCTATAGAAAAGTTGAGTATAAATTTGATTGGGCTCATTAGTAATCTGATTATTCCGCATTGTGTATTCTGATATATTGAAAGATTTTTGAAAAGTCTATTCACCCCTCCCCTCTAGACATTTTCACTAGCTTACTCAATATTATTAACTCAACTTTGGGACCAACAAGTGGTATCAGAGCAGTAGTTCATTGGACTGCTGTTTCTTGATAACCTTACAGATCTTGAGGGATATTTTACTGATCTTACTGTTATTTCTTGATATTTTTTACTATCTGAATACTTGAAATCTATCTGCTATACTACTGATCCTATTTGTCTAATCAAACATGGATGACACTAATGTGAACAAATTGCCTAAGTTCAAGATTGCAGATTATGACTACTGGAAGCTTAGGATGGAGGCCATCTTTAGCTCAACCCATGATCTGATGGTGTCTGTGGTGACTGAAGGACCAATTGTCATCATGGTGGAAAACACTGCTGTTCTGGATCCATCTAAACCAGTTGGAGCACTGGTCCCTAAACCAAGGTCAGAACTGACTTCGGAAGAAATGAAACAAAACAATTTGGACAGTCTTGCCAAGAACTACATTTTACATACCTTACCAAATGAGTATCTTGGTAAAGTACTAAAATGTAAGACTGCAAAACAGATGTGGGACAAACTGGCTATTCTTTGTGAAGGTACTACACTGATCAAAGAAAGCAAGCTATCCACTGCTGTCCAAAGGTTTGAATCATTTAAGATGAAGCCGGGAGAATCAATTGATGAGTTAGATACTCGTTTTACCAAAATTATGAATGATCTTGATGTATTAGGAAAGACTTATACTGACAGAGAAGTTAACCTGAGAATCTTAAAAGCATTGGATGAAAGGTGGAAAATGGTCAAGATGATCATTAAAACCACACAAGACATTGACTCTTGGCCAGCAGAAACTATGTTCCAAACACTTAAGGCACATGAGTTTGAGTTAGATGAAGAAGATCATATTACTATGATTCATAAGGATAAGGATGCCTCTAAGGACATAGCTTTTAAAGCCTCTACCTCTAAGGGGTCTAGATCATCTAAGTCTAAGGCCTCAAGCATAAAAGATGAACTAGATAGTTCTGATCTTAGTCTGAAAGATCAGATGAGCCTTATGATCAAAAGATTTGATAAACTGAACAAGAGGTATGGCAGGTACAAAAGATTCTATAAGGAATCTAAGGGTTCTAATAACAGGGACTCTTCTGTGAACAGAAGGGATCAAAACTCTTCTGAAAGAAGGGATGAGATCTCTAATGAGAACAGGAGAGATAGGAACTCATCTGAAAAGAGAGACAGAAAGTATTCTGATAAGAAAGACAGGAACTCAATTGACAAGCATGACAGGAACAGAAAGCATTCTCCTCCTAAAAGAACATCTAACAATCCTGTTTGCTATAATTGTGATAAGCCAGGTCATTATGCTTATGAATGTCCTGATCTGAGTTCTGAAGATCGAGAAGAAATGAAAGCCAGAAGAGATCGAAAATATGCAAAGGGTAAGAAGGCAATGATGGCTTACAATGATTCTGATTCGGAATCAGAAGAGTTACCATCGTCTTCATCTGACTACCCCTCTAGCAATGAAGATGAAGCTTTCATAGCAGATGATGGACTGGTAATGATGGCCAAAATAAATGATGAGGTATCATCTGCTAACTCATTTCAATCTTGTGACAATTCTGACACTGATGAAAGTGATGCTGCTGTTAGCAGTGTAGGAAGTAGTCTTCATCATTCCCAAGGAGTGACTGAAGAGGACCTTCTACAAGCTAACAAAGCATTCATTGAAATTAGTGATGAGAATATATCTTTAAAACAAGAAATCATTAAGCTAAAAGAAGCTCAGTCAAAAGTAGATCCTAATATAGCTGTCATAAATGCAAGGCTATCAGAAGAGTTGTCTCAACTCCAAGAAAAGTATGCATCCATTGACAAACTATATCAGGGTATGCTTAAAACTCAAGCCAAAGAGACTAATGAATTCAATGATTTAAAGATCAAATGTGAAAAACTTGAAGAGCGCAATAGATTCTTAGAATCTGAAGTAGTGAGCCTAGATCGAAAGCTATCTGGGATGATTAACTCTACTAAGATTAATCAAACTATCTCAGACAGATATAGAGCTCCAAATGATAAAAGAGGAATAGGTACTGATCTGCCTAGTCCATCTACTTCAGAATTTAAGAACACTAATGGAGCTAGTACAAGTTCTTTGCAACTAGATAAAGGAAAAGAACCTATGACTTATGATGATGATCCAAAACTCAAAGTACAGTCTAAATACATCCCTCCTACTACCAAGAATGGTAAAATGAAGAATGTATTAAGACCAGTACAGTCAAGACCATACCAGAAGAGTTATACTCCTCTGACCAGATCAGATCAGTCCTGGAATCAGAAGAGACAAACTCAGAACAGTAGGTCAAGACAAACACAGGCAAGTTGGGAACAGCCTAGACCTCCTTTCATAAGGCAGTCTCAGCTGTATTCAACTAAACCTAGGAGATTTGTGCCTCATTATCATAACAAACCTGTTCTTTATCCTCCTCCTTTATCCTATGATATCTATGGAGAGAAAAGACCAAAGCAAATCTATAAGCCTTATGGTCCACATGCTTTTAGACCATATTCAAACTATTACAGACATACTGATCTTACTGAAAAAGGGATAGAACCAAGGAAAGGCTATCTCAGAAAAATAGATCCTAAGTCTGCTGATAATTCTGAACTGGTTAATAAAGTACTGTTCTGTGATAAATTTGGAAGGAAACTGAAGAGGTCCCACTTATTCAAATCCTCAATGTTCATTTGGGTACCTCTCACTACTAACCCCCAAGGACCCCAATAAACAAGGGTACCTAAGTTATTAAGATCACTATTTTGCAGGATCGACTGGACTTATACAAGAAAGGTGGCTCAGTTGGTGAGACCTGGTACATAGACAGTGGGTGTTCACACCATATGACTGGTACCAAGGCCTTAATTACTAACTATCATGAGAAGGAAGGACCAAAAGTCATCTTTGGTGATAGCTCAATAGCAATCACAAAAGGATTTGGATTCATCAAGAATGGAGATGTTGAAATCCAAGATGTATCATATGTTGAAGGTTTGAAGTATAATTTGTTATCTGTATCTCAATTTTGTGACAGGGGATACAAGGTTCAGTTCAAGACCAGAAGATGTGAAATAATTGATAAAAGGACTCACAATGTTCTACTTGTTGGCACAAGACAAGGAAGTGTATACATTGTGAACTGGAATAGTTGTCCTAAGAATGCCTGTCTTATTACTAAGAGTCCTAAAGAAAACAGTTGGCTCTGGCATAAACGCCTCTGCCATCTGAACTTTAAGATAATCAACAAGATTGCTAGAGAACATCTTGTTGAGGGCATTCCTAATGAAATCTATTCCAAATCACAAGTATGTGATTCCTGTCAAAAAGGTAAACAGGTAAAGGTTTCATTTAAGTCCATTCCAACTCTTTCAACAAGCAGAGTTTTAGAACTCTTGCATATGGATCTTCATGGTCCTATCAACCCTCCTACATTGAATGGAAGAAGGTATACTCTAGTTGTAGTAGATGATTACTCTAAGTTTACTTGGGTAGTCTTTCTACACAAAAAGAGTGATACACAAACACTACTTCCAGATCTATTAAAGAAATTGCAAGTTGAAAAAGGTCATCCCATTGTCAAGATTAGGAGTGACAAGGGGACTGAATTTATTAATTGTTACATTTCTGACTACTGTTCTAAGTCTGGCATACAGCATTTGACTAGTGCAGCCAGAACCCCTCAACAAAATGGTGTTGCAGAAAGGAGAAACAGAACACTAAAAGAAGCTTGCAGAGCCATGATTGCAGAATTCAACACACCTCAGAAATTTTGGGCAGAAGCTATTAACACAGCTTGCCACTCCCAAAATCGAAGTGCTCTTAATAAGGTACATGGTAAAACACCTTATGAGGTATGGAAAGGTAGAAAACCAAGAGTTTCTTATTTTCATATTTTTGGTTGTAAGTGTTTCATACATAACAATGGCAAAAGTAAATTAAATGCTTTTGATGCAAAAGCTGATGAAGGGATATTCTTAGGATACTCTTCTGTAAGCAAAGCATTTAGAGTGTTTAATTACTCTACCCTATGTGTGGAAGAAACACCCCATGTTGTCTTTGATGAGAATGTGCAGGACTCTGCTGATCATCAGCTCAGTAAGAAAGTTGACAAACTACAGCTTCAAATCAACAATGAAGATGATGATACAGGAATATATGAATCTGTACAAGCATATAATCCTTTCCTGAATGTTCTAGATCAAGATTCTGATAAAGAAAAGGTAAAAGACAAAGGTGAGTCATCTAAAACTTCTGAAATACAAAAACTGAATGACTGCTCTCCTGTGAACAAATCTGCTGATATAAATAATACTGATCTGCATGATAATTTGCATGATGTAAATGATGACACTGTTAAGAATAGAAGGACATGGAAGTCTGCTCATTCTACTGATATGATTCTAGGTGATTCTAGTATAGGTGTTAAAACTAGAAAACAATTATTTGATTCAAAAGAAGAACCTAGTAAGTCTTTATTTTGCTGGTGTTGTTTTCTATCATCTATTGAGCCTAAAACTGTGATTGAAGCTTTGAGTGATAGTAACTGGATTATAGCCATGCAGGAAGAACTTAATCAGTTCACTAGAAATGAAGTCTGGGAACTTGTTGATAGACCTAGTAATCATAATGTTGTAGGCACTAAGTGGATTTTCAAGAACAAAAGGGATGAAAATGATCTTGTAGTAAGAAACAAAGCTAGATTAGTTGCTCAAGGCTACTCTCAAGCTGAGGGTATTGATTATGATGAAACTTTTGCTCCTGTAGCTAGACTAGAAGCTATAAGATTGTTCCTTGCTTATGCTGCACATATGAAATTTACTGTGTATCAAATGGATGTGAAAAGTGCATTTTTGAATGGTATTCTTGCTGAAGAAGTTTATGTAGAACAACCACCTGGTTTTGAAGTGAATAGTCACCAAGTATACAGGTTAAAGAAAGCACTCTATGGATTGAAACAAGCCCCAAGAGCATGGTATGATACTCTTTCTTTATTCTTACTGGAAAATGGTTTTACAAAAGGCAAAGTTGATAGAACTTTGTTTAGAAGACAAGAAGGTAATGATATATTACTTGTTCAAATTTATGTGGATGATATTATCTTTGGATCACCCAACAAAAACTTGAGTGAAAGCTTTTCTACACTCATGCAAAGTAAATTTGAAATGTCTATGATGGGAGAAATGACATATTTTCTTGGTCTTCAAGTAAAACAAACTTCAGAAGGTATCTTTATAAATCAAGCAAAGTACACTAAGAATTTGTTAGATAAATTTGGTATTAAAACCTGTAAGACAGTTGGTGTGCCCATGCAACCTACATACAGAATGGATCCTGATGAAGGAGGTAAGTCTTCTGACCAACCTCACTATCGTGCTTTAATTGGCTCTCTACTCTATCTAACTGCCAGCAGACCTGATATTGCTTTTTCTGTTGGAGTATGTGCAAGATTTCAAGCAAACCCCAAGGAAAGTCATCTGGAAGCTGCTAAAAGGATATTGAAATATCTAAAGGGGACCATTAATCGAGGATTATGGTATCCTGCAGATGATGATATATCTTTAAGTGGTTATTCAGACTCGGACTTTGGAGGTTGCAAAATAGATAGAAAATCTACTTCAGGTTCATGTCAATTCTTAGGAACTAAGCTCATTTCATGGTTTTCAAAGAAACAAACAAGTGTGGCAACTTCTACTACTGAAGCAGAATATATGGCTGCAGGTAGTTGTTGTAGTCAACTTCTTTGGCTAATACAACAACTAAGAGACTACAATGTTGTAGAATCTAATGTGTTGGGATATGAATCCTAGAACAAGTCCTAAATGATGAATAAGAGATAAAAGATAAAGTTTTGATAAGCCAAAAGTAGACTTGAATATTTTCTAAGTATTGACTGATCTAGTCTAGTTAAGTTGAAGTCGTCTTGTACAGATCAGTAGAATTCACAAAGACAAGTACTAGTTTTAAAAGACAAAGTATTATTGAAGGATAAGTACGATTTATAAGTACTTCATATTTGGTGTTTATATATGTTAGATTGTTATTGAGCTATGAATAAATGTTGTATAGAGCTCATGTTCTTTTTATGTAATAGATTAGTTTTATTGTATAGTTTATAAGTTGACTAAGGTTGTGTTATAAAAGCTTAATGTAATAGTCTTGTTAAGATTAGATGATAGGACTAGATTAGTTCTATGTTGAAGACTACTGAAGAAGTCTACTACTACAGAACAAGACAGGTGTGCAACCTAAACAAGACAGGTCAACTTGAAGTTAGTTACAATACGCGTGAAAGATAAGGATGAAGAAGTTAGTTATGGAATAACTAATTCGTAACAAGAAACGCGTGTATGGATAAGAAGATTCAGTTGAAATCAGTTATCAAGAAAGGTTGGTTACAACTACCTGAATTCTTGAAGTTCGAAGTCTATAAATACTTGAAGGAGTTTATCATTTGAAGACTACTGAAAACTGAAATACTGATACAATTACTGAGATATTGATACTGCAAGCTTTATTGAAGATTCAAGTGAAGAAATTTCTCTCAGAGATTGAAGTTCAGAAAGTGAAGCTACTCAAGACAAGTGAAGATCAAAGAAGGCTACTACTGAACAAAGAGAAGTTTTATTTTTCTTTTGTTGTTTCAAGTTGCTAGATACTTGTAAATCGCTAGTAAGATCGAAGATATATCTGGAGATATAATCGAGAAGATCTAAGTCTTATTTCTTGGGACTTAAAGCCACAAGAACATATTACTCCATTGGACGAGTTAATAAGAATTTCACAACTGGGTTTGTGAGAGTGGATGTAGACAAGTTGTCGAACCACTATAAAATTGTTGTGTGTTGATTTACTTTACTGTTTGTTTAATTGCTTAATTGATTAAATTGCTTATCTAAACAAGACAAGTAGAGTATTCATACAGGAGTTCAAATTACGAATATAAGTTGAGTATAAACTTTAATTGGGCTCATTGTTAATTTCGTATTCCGCACAGTGTAATTCTGATATATCGAAAGATTTTAGAAAAGTCTATTCACCCCCCTCTAGACATTTTCTTTAGCTTCCCTCGATATTAACTCAACTTAGGGACCTACATAATGTACCTATATATTGTGACAGTAATAGTGCCATTGCCATCACTCAAAATCCTGTTTTACATACTAGATGCAAACATGTTGACATTAGGCATCATTTTATTAGGGATCATGTTGAAAAGAAGAATATTAGAATGGAAAAGATTCATACTGATATTCAAAGAGCTGACATTTTTACAAAACCATTGGCTGAAGTGAGATTCAGAGAATTGTGCATTAGTTTAGGATTGATAGATATGGATTCTGTTTGTATATAGAACTGTGCTAACATTTCAGGTACTGATCTTATACCAAGAGGAAGATAAAGCAGAAAGTAAGAGCAGTACATCAAAACTCAACATTCAGAAGAGACAACCCTATGTCAGATCACTACTCTTGAAAACAGGTAACAAGGTTACTAAAGTGACCTAAATCCCAATGAGGAAGCTGGTAAAGCTGAGGGACACTGAGAACATACATTAAGGGGGAATCTGTGATTTCTTAAAGATCATTTTGTTGACTCAGATCACTAAGTCACTTTAGCATAAACCTTGATGTGATCATTAAGTTAAACATATTGTTACTAATCTGAACTGTTTTACACTTATATTTCATGAACTAACACTTCTACCAAGGTGAAACAGGCACAGAAGAAGAATTCTCCATTGAAGGGGGAACTGATCTGATTACAGATTTGGAAAGTCTACTAATCTGATCTGATTACAGACTATATCAGTCTACAGATATATTCTGATTAATACATTGACTTGTCTACAGAACTGTGCTGATTACAAAGTTTCTTTGTCTACAGTACTGATCTGATTACAATTCAGTTATTCTACAGAACTAATCTGATTACTGACTAATCTGTCTACAGAAAGACTTGTTTACTACTAATCTGTCTACAAGAAATCTACTGATCTGACACAGTATTGATCTGAGGATTACTGTGCTGATATCAAAAAGGTGAAATCAGGGAATTTGGGTACTGATCTGAGGATTACTGTGCTGACCCATCTACTGATCTGAAATCTACTGTGCTGATTCATCTACTGATCTGATTTCTAAAAAGGTTACTCAGCTGATCACAGTACTCAGCTGATCCAGATAAGTGAAATTTTCTTTAAAAATAAGTAAGAAAATGAAGTGAAATAGTTTTGGAAACTACTGTGCTGATTTGCATCAGAACAGTCTTTTGGGTTTGATTATTCTAAGTCAGAAATTGTTCAAATTTTTAGATTACTAATAGAGAATATTAATACACTCTTCTATTTCTAACCTAAAAATTGTGGTGTATTTATCAAACACTAGTTGGCTCCAAAAATTAAGAATGTTACTAGAATATGAACAGTTATTGTTTAACTCGAATTTCGAGATTTAATCCTAACCATTCTTTGTAATAATCTAAGTCAATCCTAGCCCTAGATTGGTTTTGAATTTACTAAAAACAATCTCACTTCATCTTCTTCGTTCTTACGAGCTCATTTCTGGAAATATCTTAACTTCATAACTTCTGAAAAATTTGATTTCTACTAAATTCTCAAATGGCAACTATCAATATTATCAATGAAGCTAACCAAGTAGCAGGAACTTTTAATTCGAATTTATGGATGCGCAAGAAGGGAATTTTCGTGGAGAAGGCTGTCTATTTCAATGGTAGACACAGTGCCGAAAATCAAGCAATTCTAACTATGTGTGAAGAATGCGGACTACGAAAGTTTCTGGAGTCATTTCCCGTAAATGTCTACGAACCGGAAGCTGTGGAATTCTATTTACAACTCCAAGGAGATAAAAATGGTGTTCACTCCATGCTTGCTGGACACAAGGTCACAATTACTAGAGACATTCTCGAAGTAATGTTGGATTTACCGCAAGGTCCGGTGGATATTTTGACCTACAAAGCTGGTGAAGAAAAGGAGTGTGTGGGAAGATGGTCAGGTGTTGAGACAGAGACCTTGACAAATCTGAAGAAGGATGTTCTTCCTACTGGTCTGCAGTTCTTGATGGATATAGCAGGAAAGTGCTTGTTAGGGCAACATCATAGCCAGGATGCCTTATCGAGTTTTAAAATTAGAATTATGGCTGCAATCATCGACAGAGTGCAAGGTGATTGGCAAGGATTCTTCCTGGAAAGGCTAATGACTGAAAAGGAAAAAGTTTTATTTGATGAGGATACAATGGAATTCTCACTTAAATCAAAATTAGGGTTTGGAAACAAGCTGAGTTTCTTGCTGCCTCAGCTGGTGAAAAAGCCATATTGGAGTAATCCCAAGAAATTCCATCATGGGAAGTTCTTGATGAAGAAGGAGTCTGTTCAATTTGAACAAGAGAACCCCTTAGAACACTCTCAAGAAATTGAAGCAGAAGAGTCTGGAGCTTCAATGTACCAATCGGAGGACGATCAAACTGAGGTTAGATCAAAGGCAAGGCATGATCCGAGCAGTACTACACTAAGGAGAGGAAGGTCTGCTACAGCTGCCTCAGAGCCAACAGTTCGTTTTGTGTAAACTGTGGTGCAATCAAGCTCAGATGAGCAAGAGGTTAGTGTTCCTAGTCCAATTGTTGTTCATAAGAGGACTAAGTCAAGGAGTGTTAGGAGGAAGTTAGTTGTTGTCTCTCCTACCCCTTCAAACTCTGAACCAAGCCTAACTGAAACCCAAAACCCTCAACCTTCATGTTCTGGAGGATCAGATCACTACTTTTCTGAGACTCGGAACACTCCCCATTCGTCACCTCAGCACACTACCTTTGAGCCTACTTCAATTCCTACCCCTCAACATCAAACTTCACATCAACCTTCACCACATCAATCCCCAATACAGGTTCATGCTCACTCTACTGAACATGAATTTGAACCTTCTACTGAACCAATTGATATTTCATCATCTCCTGAACCTGAATTTATTGCTCCTAAACCTGCTGATTTGATGGAGTACACTATCTGTGATAAAGAAGATAGAATCAGGATAGATCTGAGGATAGCATAGTTAAAACAATTTCCTGGATTAGATGAAAGCTCTGTTGAGTTTGAGAAACTCCTTAGGATAGGCACTTGGGTGTATCTTAAGAGGAGTACTTTGAAGGAGAGTTTAGCTATAATGGAAGGTATGGGAGGTGCTTCAATCTTTGATGATTGGAAAGCAGAACAAATGCAAGCAGCTGGTGTTAACTCTTTTCTTGAGTTAGTCACTCCAGAATCTGTTGTACTTCTTGTTGAGAGATTAACAGGGATCAAGTACACTGTTGAGAAGATTACAACTCCTAACTCTGATGAGGATTTGTTCACTGAAGAGAGAGGTGTTGATGAAACTGAAGCTGCTGAGACAGATTTTATGGAAATGGATGAAGATATTGTCAATGCAACAGAGGTGTTTGAGAACACTGTTGTGATTGAGGAGACTGAAGTTGTTGAAAATCAGGATGTAAATGCTGAAGAACTGGAAAGCATTCCAATTCACTCTACTGATCCTATTGAGGATGTGCAAGAACAGATCAGAACAGGTTCTGTTGAGAAGGAATCTGATATTTCTGAATTTGAGATGCTGAAAAAGCAGAATGCAGAGCTTCAAGCAAAGTTGGAAGCTGCTATCCAAATGTTTCAAGAAGCTACTGAAAGGATGAACAAGATGCATTCTGAACACTCTTATGAGAAGGTAATGGAGTATACAATGTCCAAAAATTTTGACCTTCATAGAGTACAAGAGAAGAATTTGTCTCAAGTGTTGCATAAGAAGCTGGAGCAACACATATCTTCCTTGAAAGAGTGGCATGATGAAGCCAAAAAGGGGGAAGATAGGACAAGACAAGTTATGGAACAAACACAGTCACAACAAGCTCAGCTGGTTGTGAGTCAGGATGAATTAAGAGCTGAAATTCATATGTTAAACGAAAAACTGAAGCTAAGGAAGCAACAGAAGCAACAAGGTCAAGAGATTGTTGAGAAGAGACCTGAGATTGCAGGAAGTTCAAGTCAGAGGAAGAGGAAATTAGTCCTATCTGATGAAGAACAACAAGAGGAAGAAGCTGGAAGAATGACTAGATCAAAGAGCAAAATGAAAGCTGTTATGACAAGTGAAGAAGAAAGCTTGAAAAAGAAGAAAGAAAAGGATGTCAAGTTCTTGAAGACAAGATTTGATAATCGAGTCGCAGCTTTGAAGAAAAAGATGAATGCTCAAAAGAAAGCTGAAGGAAAACAGTTTGACAAAGATTTTCAAGATGAAAACTTTGTGGATTTCATTGTTTTAACAGAACATATGGAATACTGGAAGAATTTAAAGAAGAAATGGCAGATTGCTAACTTCATTGTGAAGAAGTTTGGTGATCATTCGAGCAAGGAAGCAGAATTTGTTGATTTTGAAGAATTTATGCTGAACATTGATCAAGAGTTCTGGGAAGACATAGCACAAGTTGCTAATCGTGCTGGAACAAAGATTTTGTGCCCTGAAGAACCTAATTGGGAACCTCCAAGACTGGAAAGTGGAGAACCTGATTACAAAGAGATCAACAACATTATTGCTGAGATCATTAAGGAAGAAGGAATCACTGATCATCAACACATGATGGATATCAAGGCAAGAATGTATGTGGCATTCAGAATCTGAAGATGCAGAATGAAGATGAAGGACAAGCTCAGAAGATAACATTTCTATCCTTAATCTTTATTTCTATATTTTGTGATCATTTCATATTTTGTTAGTATGTGTAATATGTGAAATATCTGATTTGATTGTGAATATGATATGAATTCTGAATTGATGAACTGTTATGATTGACTACATACTTAACTACTGATTTATTAACATTTAAGTAGTTTTGGCTTCATCAAAAAGGGGGAAATTGTTGGTATATGAATCCTATAAACAATATTCTAGTTGATGAAAGTATGTTTTGATGGCCAAAAGCAACTTAAAGTTAGTGATATATGTGGTTCTAAGTCATCTTAACTAAGTCATCTGAATATAAGCTTACTAATCTGATGAGAAACTTAAATTGAGATTACTGATCTTAATGCTAACTGAAATAAGTTTACTGATCTTATTGAGTAATAGTAAGAATAAAATTACTGATCTTAACTGAGTTATGTGAAATAAGATTACTGATCTTAGTGTGGAAACTGAGAATATTTTTAGTGATCTTATATGAGATATTTGAAATCTGAGTTACTGATCTGATATACTTACTGATCTTATATGCTTACTGGTCTTATATGTAAGTTACTGATCTTAAGTGTTTACTGATCTTAGTATTTACTGATCTTATATGGAAGTTATTGAACTTACATGAGTTACTGATCTTAGGTGTTTACTGATCTTATTATTTACTGATCTGATATATGAATTGTTAGGAACTAAGCTGATGTTTTGTATTGTATAGACAGCTTATAGTATAGGACTTAGATATACTCATCTGTATATAGTTCAGTTGTTGTATAGATAGGTTTTATATATGTAAAGTTGTATTTTGTTGTATTCAGCATTGTAAAGTTCAGAACAGTAAAATCAGAACACTAGATTAGAAATAGATTAGAAGAAGATCAGAAGACTAATGAAGACTCAGAGGACTACTTCAGACTAAGAAGACTTCAAGAAGAGTTGAAGAAGAGCTTAGAAGCAATCTGGAGAAGTTTTGAACAGTTTTAAGTTACTGTGCTGATTGAATCAGAAGAGTAAAAATCAGCAGAGTAAAATCCGAAGAGTAAAAATCAGAACAGTAAGTTACTGTGCTGATTTGGTGAAATTGAAGAATAAGTTTGGATAACTTATTTAAGGTGTAACTGAAGATATATTGAAGAGATGCTGACTTGGAAGGAAGTTACAAAGTCGGTTACAAGAAGAAGTTACAAACACAGTTTAGAGTTAGTTGAGAGTTAGTTCACAAACTGCTAACTGTCATACTAAATCTATAAATACTGTATGATCTCCTACTGCTAAAGACTACTGAGAAATTACTGATCTTAGAGAATTCAAGAGCAAGTCTACAAGGAAAAACTCACAGAGTTGAAGGAGATTGAAGAAGAAGAAGAGCCACTGAATTGAAGAGAAGAATCAAAGGCTATTCAAAGAGAAGTTTTACTTTTCAAGTTTAAGTTTGTATTTTGTAAAACAAGTGTGCTAGTTACTTGTAGAATTACTAGTAGATCGAAGATATACCTGGTGGTATAATCGAAAAGATCAAAGTCTTAATCTTGGGACTCTAAGCCACAAGAAACTCAAGAAGGAAGAGTAATAAAACTTCACAACTGGAGTTGTGAGAGTGGATGTAGACATTTGTCGAACCATTATAAAATTCTGTGTTCTTTACTTTACTGTTTGATATTTGTTTGAATTGTTTAATCAAAAACATTAAGAATTAACCAAGATAAAGATCTATAGAAAAGTTGAGTATAAATTTGATTGGGCTCATTAGTAATCTGATTATTCCGCATTGTGTATTCTGATATATTGAAAGATTTTTGAAAAGTCTATTCACCCCTCCCCTCTAGACATTTTCACTAGCTTACTCAATATTATTAACTCAACTTTGGGACCAACAAAAGGCCTACGAGAACAATATTGATATCCATTGCTACTGGAGTTATTGTCTCCGGGTTTATTAATGGAGGTATTTTTGTGATGAGAATCTTTACTTTTGCAACTTTTGCAAACATGCAGTGAAGCATAGCTTGAGGAATTGTATTGTATTTTTAATTTTTTGGTTGTTTCCTTGAAGTAGACGAAGTCGTCGCCCTTCGCCGGAGACTGGAAGAAGACGAAGCCACCGTCGCCGGAGACTGGAAGAAGACGAATGTCCATCGCCATGGACTTGTACGTCGCCGGTGACTTGTACGTCGCCGGTGACTTGTTATCTTGTTTACATGCTTTTCGGTGCTTATTAATTGTGCTATTGAGGGGTGCAATTTCTTTCTTCAGTTCACTTTTTGGTTTCCATATTTGAGAGATTTAATTTACAAAACTCATCGATATTAATGTCTGTATGGTTAATGTGTGTATGGTTTCCATCTACCTTGACTTGTATAATTGCAACTTGATCTGGGTTTGTTTCATTGTCAGTGCACATTGATGCATTTTGAGTATATACACCAATTTAATTTAGTTGTTGTTTCTTCTTTGCTAGTATATACACCAATTTAATTTATTAAAAAGTGTTGCGGGTCGGGGCCTCCCCGGTCCCACCCATATTTTTTTTAATACTATTTTGTTTTAGTGACGGATATTCCGTTAGTATAATGCCGACGGATATTCCGTCACTATGTGAATTTGCGAAATCAATTTATTCAAAATTAATTTAGTCGGGTTTCCGTCGGTAATACCGACGGAAATTCCGACGGGCAATCCGACGGCAGTGCCAACGGAAATGGTGACCGATTATCCGACGGATTTTCCGACGGAATTTAATTTCTTTTATAATTATTTTAATTCATTCTAATTTATTTTATAATTATTTTAATTCATTCTTTCCGACGGAATTACCGATGGAATATTGACCCGGTTTGTTAAACGGGTTGTCTGGAATACCGACGGACATTCCGTCGGAAAAGATGACTGACATTTTTCCGTCGGTATTTCCGTCGGTAATACCGACGGAACTCAAAAATCCGTCGGCAAAAAATGCCGACGCCGATAAAGGAGACGGACAACTTTCCGTCGGTAAGCTCGGCGGCCGACGAAAAATCCGTCGGTAAATCCGTCTCTAAAACGCGCTTTTTTTGTAGTGAATGTTTGTTGAATCCTTGAAGATGTGTCTACAAGATTAGAGTACTAGAAGTACTCAAAAAGAGCATGTATCTATGTCACATCCCGACTTTAGGGCCTAGGTGAAAACACCATACTTCTACTTTGAATGCTAATGTAACTCGAGTTTACGAATTTGTAAAAGAATTTGCAGCGGAAGATTTAAATAAAACTCGAATTACTTAAAGAAAATCATTACCGAAATTTAATTCAAACTAAACACAAATACTTGTTCCAAAGAAATTTAAGTGGCGCGTAAATTAGAAATGTGCTTAAGTCGAGATGCAACTAAATTAAAATCAAACTAATATAGAGGAAAGTATTGCATGCCAAGACATCCACATCCACCGACCCTCCACCGCAACTCCGTCAATCTGTAAAATGTTAAATAGATTGGGGTGAGCGAAACAACTAGCTCAGTGGGGTCCCATTTGTCACAGTTAAATATAAATGCAAATAAAATCATAACTCACAAACATGCGTAAATAAGTCTTTCATATATTGACCAATTAAATTGGGCAATCTGTATACGGTGGAGTTGCCCCCAAGGATCTTACCATCCCGGACCATAGTCCCCGCTAGTTACAACGACCTTTTCGTCGAAATAACCCATAGTAAGCATAAGCATAAACATATGATCATGTACTTAAGCAACAATTAAATTCACATAATATTTAAAAGTGACAAAGCGTAAGAAAAACCCCACCTTAAATCTTTAGTAGTCTCGTAAATACGTGGATTGATTTATCACAAGAGAGTCTCGTCACCTAAAATAAAAGGATAATATAACTTAGAATTATCACTGTATAACTAATGTATTATTATTAAATTAATAATTATAAATATATGCTTTAAGGGATTTGTGCAAAATTAAAGATATTGACATTTTATAAACTTACGAAAACTACTAAGTAAAAAAAAATCTATAATAAAAATATTAGGTAATAATAATTTTAATAATTATAGAAAAATGAGTATAGAAGGCTTATCTAATAAAAGTACTGCCCAAATAAATTAAAGTAAACAGAGCAGCGTCATATATATATATATATATATATATATATATATATATATATATAAATAAAGGTACAAAATTATTTAATATAAAATAATAGGTACGGTTTGATCTGTTCTAGAGAATTAAGAGTATAAAACACCATCTCCTAAAATAAAGGCAGGAATGAAGGAAAGAACAATATGCATAAAATTACTCATTTTCTTAAATCTGGAAATTTATTTGTAGCTTCTCATATAGAAACCAACACCCATTGCGAGAGATAACTTAAATCAATTAATAAGATTTTATCCCTGAAGGTCATTATCATGATAGAAGAATCTCTCACAAACAGAAATATAATTTGCTTTGAAAATATACGAAAGGTTATATATCTTTGAAAAATATACAAAAGGAAGGCAGCATTCGTAAAAGCCTATCAGAAGAAAAAAGTTTGTCTCAACATACTCAGTAATTACACTAGCATATCAAAGAAACACTCGCGTATTCAAATAAAAGCTACGGCATACGGTGCAAGAGACAATATAAGAGAAAATAAACATAAGAAAGGGGAAAGAAACATTTACAGTGCTTCAAAAGAAAGGAGGACTACTGCTTCAACAAAGGAAGAGGCTGAGACAAACTTCTAATCAATGGAGAACGCATTGCCGGAATTGGTGTTTCATTACTTGGTGAAGTTTGTAAAATGGTAGAGAGGGAAGTAGACGCTGGCTATCATGTTTTCTGGTAGGGCTTTGGCTCACATTAAAATGGTTGAAAGAGGAGAAATAAGAATACATATATATAGAATTTGATACCCAATAATATGGGGACACCTATCACTCACAAACAAAATGTCATCTCCTTCAAATAACAAACATGTACAAGATGTTTCAGGCATTTCTGGCTTTGCAATTTGAATTAAGGGAATCAAAAGGGTATATTCTTTGATTCCATATTGCTATTTTTGTATATGGGAGCATCAACCGAGAGTGAAGGGAAAGAGTAGATAAAAATCTGGAATTTTATAATAATGAGTAAACCGAGAGTGAGCAAGAGAGTGATAAAATTTGGGATTTTTAAAATGATGAGTAGACCTAGTAATATCACAAATTATGGAGATTGAAATCTTAAAATAAATAAAAGAAAAACTCACGCTATAAAATATCATGAAACAATTAATTTAAAATAAATATATTATATATACATATCTTATATTAATTTATTTATTTATTATTAAAATATATATATATATATATGAACATATGTAAACCTTAAATTATTTATATTGAAATATTATCTTATGCATTTCAATAATTTATGGTGATTGAAAATCACGGGTATTACATCCTATTCCCCTTAAAATAAATTTCGTCCTCGAAATTGGTTATGTAACTTGATCATGTTGTCCCATGGCAAAAGTTCGAGCTCCGCCACCATTTCCCGTATTTGGTCCTTTTGTTCCAGCTCCACGTTTCGTCTTTGGACATTCACCAATCATATGACCCTTTTCCTTGCACCAATAACACCGATTTTGACCCATCAAACATTCACCATTGTGATTATTTCCACATTGTGGACAAGTTGGTCTGTCTGTTCTTTCTTTACCTCTCACGTCACCATTGCCATTTACTCGCTTGTTACCTACATCTTCCTTTTCACTCGATCCTTCCCTCTTTCGTTTTCCACAATCCCCTTCAATCCTTGGTTTTGGTGCATCCATGGCAATGCTAGCGGCGATTTCTTCAGCACGTTCAAACGTTTCAGCTAAAGTTGTAATGCCTTGACCCGAAACCACATTTCGAATTTCCGAACGGAGGCCATACCTAAAACGCTGAGCCTTCTTAGCCTCTGTGTCCACCAGATGTGGAGCAAAACGACTCATCTGACTGAATTTCCGCTCATATTCTGCCACTGTCATGTTTCCTTGTTTAAGGTTGAAGAATTCTGACTCCATCTTCACTTGGTACGACGGGGGATAGTACTTCACCTTGATGATACGTTTAAACTCCTCCCATGATAGTGTTGCACGCTCAGCAGCTGGTCGCATGCCCCAATATGAGTTCCACCATATTCTTGCATCTTCCCGAAGTTGAAAGGATGCACAAGCTACTCGTTGTGCATCGGTGCACATTATAAGTCCAAGAATGCCCTCGATGGTCTCCAACCATTCTTCAAGTGCAGCCGGTCCATCCCGACCGTTAAAAGTAGGAGGTTTGAATATGTTGAACTGTTCAACAACTTGGAGTTGATGTGGGGGTTGTTGAGGAAGATTTTGTGCATTCAGAGTCTGAAGTAGGTTGGCCAAATTTTCCAACAGAACATTTCCACCTTAAGGTTGATTCTGGTTTCCAGCAGCTTGGCCCGGATTAGCAGCATTTTGGGCTCCAAACAAATCTGCTAATGAAATATCTTCCTCGTTTTGCTTATTTTGATTTCTGTTATTAGCAGCTCGTGTACGGTTACCTTGACCCTCACGTCGATTAGCCATATCCTAGAAAAGAACTCGATTGTTTTAGCTTTGATGGTATTATTATTATTATTTTCGAGTATAAAAGGTAAAATCAATTCCATTATATCACTTAATCATCCATACTTGTTTATACTATTCGTAATACCATACGTAATTTAAAATAAACAGAAAATTACAGCTACCGAAAATATACGAAGATAATTCTCTAAACTACTCAGTAAGATCCCTCATCGTCGCCCTCATCATCGCTCTCATCGTCGCTCTCATCATCCACAGGATCTGGGCTCGATTCCTTCATTCCTACTGGCTTGCCGTTCTCGTGCGTAGTGTGGATTACCGTTTCTTCTTCCGGAATAGGTTCCTCCTCTGGGAGTGGTAGTATTTCCTCCGGATCCTCTACTGCATTCCCAGTTTGTGCCCATCTATACAAACACTCGGCTACCACGTTCTCTAAGTCAGTCTGCATTCTTCGTTGCTCTCTATCCTCAATGAAGCTTCTAACTTCCCTTTCCCAGTTCAAAGGCAATCGAGTTATCATTGGATTTATGGCCGCCTCATAGTGAGGTCGATTTGGCATCTCTCTAACTTGTTGTAAGCATTCCACAAGGAATTTTGGGACATTATCTCCCTCGTTAATAACCCTCTCATCCCTTTTACGCTTATTCATGTTATCTATTAATCACCAGAGTTATTATAATATTTTATCAGAACCATTACATCATAATTGTGTGTCGTAATATCACTTCCAACATTAATCGTGTATCGTCTATCATGCAAACATCTTTCCATGATAAATAACATAGCATAATAACATATCATACCTTGGAGTTGGAGCGGTGAGCGGTGGTGGATGCCATAACTTACATATATACTCAACAATACAAGTTTTAAGTTATTTTGAAAAAAAATATTTCCTTTAACTCAAGAAAGTTTTTTTTTTAACAAGTCTACAAGAACATAGACCTGCTCTGATACCACTCTGTCACATCCCGACTTTAGGGCCTAGGTGAAAACACCCTGATTTTTAAGTGAAAAATGGCAGAGGAGAGAAATTTCAAACATACTACTCCATATGTAATCGGATTGAGAAATTTTACTATGTAAGTAGAAACTTAGCAATATATAAAATATTGATTGAAATTGTGAATAAAATCACTACAAGAAAATTAGCCTTTAATGACACAAATTCTGTCATTAAAAGTCATTTTCACGTCGTTAGAAGACTTTTAGCTCAAAAGGCTATTATGCCAGAATTTTATCGTTAAAAGACAGTTTTCCTGCAGTGAATATTGGTAGTGCATAATAATTTTTTGATAGGCATGCAATAAGATATGTGCAAAACTGAAAACACAAATTAATAAATAAATAAACATACATAGGGGCACCCATGGAAGGATAGAGCTTATGCAGAACATTTTGAGTTTCAGAATAACTTAGGCTTGTTCCAACCAAAATATGTCTCCCAGTAGCTGATGGATTCTCAAACCCCAATATATGTGCATAACCAACATCTCTAATATCCACGAAATCGTAGGTTGGAAATGTTACTTTTCCTGAATATGATATTTCCTTTCCTATAATATTAAAACAAACCACAGAAATATGAAAAAAAAAAAAAAATTGTCTCCATGTGATTGTCAAATAAGGAATTTAGACAAATATTTTATCCCATACCTTTTATGATGTCCAAAAAAAAATCGGTAGACACATTGAGAGTTGGCTGTAGGAGAGGGCCAATCACAAGGCCAGGGTTCATTACAACCAAATCTATGCCATTTTCCTCTGCAAATTTCCAAGCAGCTTCCTCTGCCATGGTTTTCGAAAGTTGATACCATAGCTGGATCAGACAAGATATGGGATCAAAAAAAATTTATTTATTTTTTAATTTCAAGATAGATTTGTAGTAATTTCACTGTATAAGTTGTGGCTAGAAAAGCACCTAAGTAGAAGTACTAACCTTTTCTTCTTCACAGAAATCTTTATCTGAAAACCAGGTTTCGTCCACTACAACATGAGGGTCTCTGGGGTTCCTATTACAGATAACTGAACAAATGGAGGATGTCAAAACGACGCGTCTAAAAACGAGTACTGACTAAGGTCTCTAACAGTAGCTTTAATGGTGTAACCACGGTCGAGCAGAAGTTTCACCAGGTACGACGCCACGTAACCGGATGCTCCTGTCACGCACACCACTTTCCCTGCTCCGCTCATCCTCTCCCACTCACTCTGTCTGTGGAGTTATGCAGTCTTGTTTATAGTACTGTTATTATGTAAACAAATATTTTTAGGCCACGGTTAAATGCCCTCCTTTTATTATGTTTCCATCCCCAATTTTAGTTCACCCTCTTTTCATTTTGAGTTCGTCCATATAAAACACCAAAAATACCCTTTTCACTTTTAAGTTGATTTGCTTTGATTTATCGAACTCGAGCTTTTTGTGGTGCAACATATATATTTCTTTAACTATAATTGATGGTTGGATTGTAAGAGAGATTTATCATTTTCCTACTTGTGCTGCTTTTCCCTTTCAATTTTTCGGAATAAGTTTTCATGAGGTCTTTCTAAGTATATTTTCTTTTCAGACTCTTGAAAGTCGGGTTGTGACTTTCCTCCTTCGTTTTTCAATTTCTTTCTAATATAACTCTATTTCGTAACATTGACCGTATCAAATGAGCTTATTTGTTGACCACTAATAGAAAGGTATCAATTCCCTTATGTAGCTTTATATTAGAGTATATATATATTTTTTAGTTCATTAAATTGACACAATTTTGAATTTAGTCTATCAGGTTACCACTTTTTGAATTTAGTTCATTAAATTTTGATTTATTTTAATTTCGATCCAGTTACCTGCTACAGCAGGTTTCACATGTCATTTTTTAAAACACACCCCATAAAATGATATACACACCCCAAATGTTAAACACACCACACTAAAATTTAAAAATCATTTTTATTACTATACACACCCCCAACTATTTCCTATTTAATAAATTGCCAAAAATAATTAAATTAAAAAAATAAGAATTTAAATTAATATGAAAAATATAAATAAAACCTATAAAAAATCGTTCAAATCTTCAAAAATTAAACAAAGCTAAAAACAAATTAATTGATTTAAATAGTTTTGAAAATTGAGTTGATTTTTTATTATTTTTAAATTTTATTTAGCCTTATTTTGACGTTTTTTATACAAGTTAGAATGCAAATAAAACATTAATAAAGCAATGGAGTTTTAAATTTTTTTTTTTTTTAATATTTCTTTTATATTACATGAAGCTATTAACACAAAGTTAAAATTCAAAAATCTAATATAGTTAAATAAAATCATAAACATATTTAATAAATTATCAAAAATAATTTAATTAAAAAAAGTAAGAATTTAAATTAATATAAAAAATATAAATAAAACCTATAAAAAATACATAAATCTTCAAAATTTTAATAAAGCTAAAAAATTAATTAATTTAATTAGTTTTAAAAATTTAGTTGATTTTTTAATACTTTTAAAGATTTTTTTATTTAATTTAATAATTTTTCAAGTTGATTTTTTTTTAAAATTTATTATGAATCTTCAAAAATAGTAAAAAAATCAATTAAATTTTCAAAACTAATTAAAAAATGACATGTTAAACCCGCTATAGCAGGTAACTGGACCAAAATCAAAATAAATCGAAACTTAATGGACTAAATTTAAAAAGTGGAAACCTGATGGACTAAATTCAAAATTGTGGTAATTAACTTAATGGACTAAAAAAAATATAATTCATTTATATTAATATGGCTATATATATATGGTTGAGCATCTGTGTAAGCCCTTTTTTTGTTAATATTTTTAATTATTGTGATCTGAAAATCACAAAATTTGCATCAATCAAAGGCCTAGATATATAGAAGAATTAATATTTGCATTGCCATATCTCAAACTGCAATGCAATTCCGACTAATTACCATGCATCGTGTAATCGATCGAAGGAAATGATATATCCAGTAAATTTGGGAGAAGGTGTATTAAAACTCCAGTAATTAAGTGAAGTTATTGGTTCTTCCAACAAAAATTAGAGACAGAATTTTTTTAAATTCATCACAAATATTTGCGACCACCTTTTTGGCAGCCACCAAATTTCGTCGCAAATGTGTTTTGCAACGGTTTTTTGGTTGCTAAATAGTGTCTATTCGTAATGTCGTGACTTGTTTTCAACTAGGGCCCATCGTATGCATGCTTAGTTGTAAGCCACACAATAAAATCACATATTTTATATTATTAAGGAAAATTATAAGTCAGGAAAATTATAAGGAAAATCACAATAAACCTTATTATCTGTTTTTACGAGTTCCCACTGGAACTAGTTGATTTAATGCCAAACATACTAATCCACTGATCAACAAAAAATCATGAAATGATTATATATTATATACTCAACCCGTCCCTTATTAAACTTGTCGAGTTGTTTTACAAAAATTTTAAAAATACTCGTATAAAATGTGAAGTGATTAGGTAGGAGAGAGAAAAAATATGAATATTATATAATATTTGTAGTGGCCGCCGGGGCAACGGTTGTAAGAAAATTAATTGTTAAAGAGATCAACTTTCCATTTAAAAAAATGAAAAACTTTGCTTGACACACCAAGTGGCATATTCAGTCCAAAAGTATGGTACAAAAGCTCTTTGTTGATGCTATTACTATATACTTTCAAGTTGTAACCCGTGATACCAAATTATAAAATATGAAAATTTCAATTACTTGTCTGCAAATTCAAAGATTTTGAAGAACAAATTAAAAAGAAAAGTATAAAACTTTCGAGGTACTAGTAATATTTACTCCTTATGCTCTCGATCTCTCTTTAATAAATTTTCTTCTGCCTAAACAAAAAAAAAATCTAAATAATACGTACTATCTGTGTTTATTTTAAGTAGTGTGCGGCCCTACCCGCTAGTTAATTGGAGTAATAATTGTAGCTACGGTTAATTTATTGATTAGGTGAGTATGGCGACAGCGTGGTGGTCTTTGATTTTTTAATTTATTAAAAAAAATTATGATTTCATTCGTTGACTTACTTTTGCATCGATCTTAATTCTCAAAATTAAACTACCCCTGATGTTCATAATTTCATACTACCAAATTGCTATTCTCAAAAAAAAAAAAAAAAGTGATCGATGGCCACTTACAGTGTCGTGGCTTCTCTGAATGTCTGCATTTCAGGTTTTTTACATAATTACGATGCTGCCCTTGATCCTGACGATCTGAAATTCTTTGAGTTAGCAAACAAGGAGTCCAAGTCTTTTCAAGATTTTGTGGAAAGATTGGATAGCAGGAGCAGGAAGAGAATGAGTGCTTCGCTTCAACGACTCACGGTGGAAGCACTTGAACTACTCGATCTTATTCTAAATGAAGATGATGATTGTTTCGATGATATAGTCGAAAAAATTCATTCATTAATGGAGACAATGAAGAAGACGAAGCTGGAAGATGATGATGAAGGACATGAAATTTATAATAATGTTTCATCATCATCAAAGATGGTTGGACTTGGTGATGTGAGGATTGATCTCAAACTCGCACTAACTCTAAGTCTCAAGGTTATGCCTACCAATTATTTTTTACTCCATGGGATGGCAGGCATTGGTAAGACTACTCTGGCGAGGGAAGTTTTTGAAGATTTGGATATTTCTGAGTGGTACGAACGTCGTGTGTGGGTGAGAGTAGGCCTTGATCGGAAACCAGAAGATATCACGCAAGAGATTCTTGCTCAACTCAACCCTGCAGCTGAGATGGTTATTGGAGGAGACGAGGAGGAAGCAGCTCAAAGGTTGAACCAACTTTTGAATGATAAGCGATGCCTCGTCGTGTTGGATGATGTATGGGATAATCACAACTTCGACGATGACTGGTACAGTTTCTTCGGAGAGCTTCACGGAAATAGTGAAAGTCGAGTCTTGATTACATCTAGGATCACTCATTTGGATTACTTCAGGAAGGCTGGCGATTGGAATATCATTAAAATGCGGTTGTTGAATGTAGAAGAAAGTTGGGATCTTCTACGTGAGAAGGCGTTTGATGGAGGCCCGTGCCCTCCTCAACTTGAGAAACCTGGTAAGGAAATTGCAAAGAAGTGTGATGGTCTTCCTCTTACAATTCTCACGGTTGCTGAACTCCTATCAGAGGCCCAGGAATCACTCCTATCAAAGGCCCAGGAATCACTTTGGATCAACGTAGCAACCCAGAGGAAACATAAGCTCTTTGTTGATGCATATGACCAAATATCAAAGGTACTCGAACCCAGCTACAAGGAACTAATTGATGAATTAAAGTTATGCTTTCTTTATATGGGAGTTTTTCCGCTAAAGACTAAGATACGTCGAACTAAGCTCATTAATTTGTGGGTTGTTGAGGATATTTTTTATCCAAATGTTAAACCAAGTGATCATGATCTAGAATCATTGAAGTATCTTGATTTCTCTAGTCTTCTTATGGTCTACGAAAAGAGCAGTACTTATTTTGATGAGCCGCCTACTCTAGCAATAAGAACATGTGGCCTCCATTCTTCGTGGTGGCACTTCTGCCAAAGAGAAGCTAGGAACACCAACTTTTTTTATGTCCTAGATGGTCCTGAAGACGAAGAAGGTATAAAAGGCCAGACTAGGTTGAGCATCCACCATAATGTTCTATTTGCCTACAAAGATGTGTACAACTCAATGGAGGAAAATTGTGCATCCACTGCAGAATCTCTTCTCTGTTATGGACCGTATCACCAATATGAGGTACCAATATGTTTCGGTTTAAAGTTGCTGCAGAGACTGGATGCTATTAACATCCGTTTCTATGATTTCCCTTTGGAAGTAGTGGAACTTGTTAAGTTAAGGTACCTCGCTCTCACGTGCAATGGAAAGCTTCCTCCATCCATCTCCAAACTCCGCAGACTCCAATACTTGATTGTCCATCCTCATTTGAGAATCAAATCAAGTGGAGCTCCGTCTTATATGCCTACGGAGATATGGGATTTGGAAGAACTGAAGAATCTTCAGGTCTTGGGAAGCGACCTACCTAATCTTGGTGACAAGTCCTTGGGAATGCTTTCAACACTTTTAGATGTGAGCACGGCCAGTTGCAAAGTTCTTCATCGACTCCCAAATCTGAAGAAACTGAAAATTAGAATTGAACTCACACCTGATGCGGCAGATCCCTCGTGTTTCTCTGATCATATCTCCAATATGATTAATCTAGAATCATTTAAATGTATCGTCGTGAATCCAGAATGCAAGTTTGATCAGGTTGTTCCCCCAGTTGCTTCGTTTCCTGTCCTCCCATCTTCGCTTAAGAAGTTGAGTTTGAGTGGAATGGGGTATCCTTGGGAAGAAATGAGGGAGATTGCTTTATTGCCATGCCTTGAACAGCTGAAACTGCGATGCAATGCCTTTCAAGGCCAAAAATGGCAAGTAGAAGAGGAGGGATTTCCAAGCCTCTACTTTCTTCTAATGGAAGACATTGATCTGGTAAAATTGGTGGGAAGCTTTAGATCTCTTGAGCACCTAAGCATTAAACACTGCTATAAATTGGAGGAGATCCAGTTCACTAGTGGTTGTGATGTTTCAATGATCGAACTAGATGATAGCAATCCTCTAGTAGAAAAGAGTATAAAAATGAGTATGCTAGAAAGAGCTTCTGAAATTCTTCCTTATATTTCGGTGAATTATTCATGGAAACCAGCTAGAGAAACTATGTTCCTAAGGTTTGTAATTCACTTCTATCCTTTTCTTCTTTTCTATAAAGTGCTAGTTAGCTATGATACCAGTGGATTAAGGAAATAGAAAAGGGTAGCAGAGATGTTTGTTTCCACTCTTATAAATAATCATATGTGCACAAAGTTGAAAGTTTGCATTCTATTGTTGTAACTCAGTGAACTATATATATGCACCAAACTTGAACAGAGGAACATTGGAGGGGCAAAAACAATATTTGAATTGACTAATTTTCCTTATGTGCAATTCTGATCTTCATATTCAAGTGGATTATATTGACTAATTTTTTTGTTGTGTGGCGTTGCAATTTTAGGATGCAGAATGCTAACAGGCAAGTTTGATTTACGGGACATGATCGAGGCTCGAAAATCCTTCATCTAAGGTTGCTGAGTGGGTTCCAAGTGTTGGTCGCGTATGAATGGTAAGATTATGCAACAAAACTTGTGATGTTCGTCTACTATCAACGAGCAACAGTTTTTTTTTTGACAGGTCAACGAGCAACAGTTGGTTCTAATTGTGTTTGTGAAAATAAAACAAGTGATTTTTCTAAGTTGATTCCCTTTGATTATCAAACTTGAGCCTTTTGTGGTGCAACATATATATTTCTTTTACTATAATTGATGGTTTCTAATTTGGTTTTCGATGCTTGTTGGGTACTCTTTTTAATTCCTTGTTCGGTTTTTCCCTTGGAAATTTTCGGAATAAGGTTTTACGAGGGCTTTCTAAGTATATTTTCTTTCCAAACCCTTGAGAGTCGGGTTGTGGCTTTCCTCCTTTTTTTTTCAATTTCTAATGTAATAACACTGGAGTGACAAAAAATATATTGAAATTGATTAATGTTCCTTATGTGACAACCCAATCTGATCTTTATATCCAAGTTGATTGATGGGTGCAACTGTATTGTTTAGTTGGTTAATAAGTTTATGTTGTATAGGAATGCATTTTGATATTGATGGTGATTTCTTTGAATTTTTTTAAATATTTAGTCCTATTTTATTTTATTTTATTGTAAATATAAGATTTTCTATATATACTTAAATTCAAAAATAGAAATCAATAGAACATATTTTGGCGTGAATAGCATTATGAAATATTGCATACATGCATTTCAGTCATTCACATACGTGTTTTTTATCTCACAAGCTTAATTCACATACATTTTTTTATAAATACACCCACAAACTTAATTCACACACACGTTTTTTTATAAATACACCCACTGACAGCTTAATTCGAAATTTTTAATCCGTTTGTTTTACTCGCTTCTGTGATTTTTTTATCTTTTATTTTATTGTCGAACGCGGGATATTAAATGTAGTAATTCAAATTGTAATATGTTGTAATACACATTATTTTATATATTAATAACACAAACTATTTATATAATAATACAAATTCTTTTATTTAGTAACACGTTTTTTCTAGTGTTTTTATTGATGTAATAACTCACATTATAATATGTAGTAACATATATTATCGAATGTAGTAAACACAATAATCATGTTGTAATACAAAATGTTTTATTGCAGGATGATGCGAAAAATATTAGATCATTTGATAAAGTTACATATAGTAACAAACGTTTATTCAATGTAGTAATTCAAACTGTAGTATGTAGTAACATATAATTTTTTATGTAGTAAAACAAAATATAATTTTTTATGTAGTAAAACAAATTATTACATGTAGTAATAACACAATTTTATATATAGTAATACTTATTCTTTTATATTTTTATATTTTTTTTATTGATTAATTAACTCATATTATAATATATAGGAGTAACATATATTATTGCATGTAGTAAGATATATTATTGCACGTAATACAAAATAACATTGACCCAAAATAATTAGTATTAAAGAATATTTAAAGAAATATAAAATATTTAAGCCACAACCCGGTTAAATTAA
The DNA here is from genome assembly GCA_963675135.1 of Galeopsis tetrahit. Taxonomy (NCBI): domain Eukaryota; kingdom Viridiplantae; phylum Streptophyta; class Magnoliopsida; order Lamiales; family Lamiaceae; genus Galeopsis; species Galeopsis tetrahit. The sequence continues at coordinate 95,476,165 of OY776119.1, forward strand.
TGATAGATCTTAGAGAAAAATATTATTTACGTTCGGTAATTTTCACCTTTTTTAAAAAATATTCAGAAAATATAAAATTTTAATTTACGTTACATAATTTTGTAAATTGCTTAATTTACGTTCAATTTTTTTGCAGATACACAAAAACGGCACTATCTCACTCACGCTTTTTGTCAAGTGCGTATAAAAATTATGAACAATCGAGAGAAATTGTAACGTGATTAAATTCGACTTATATAACGTGAAAAATAATGATCATGCAGATAAAAAAAAAAAATCACTATTTATAATTTACATAAAGAAAATGAATGTGTATTAACCAATTTACAAAGTTATAAAAAAAATCTGTTTTTGAGACGTAAATAAATTAATTTGTGAAATTATGGAATGTAAATTGAGCAATTTATGAAATTACAGGATGTAATTAATTTCTCATCTATCTCTAATAGACTATAGTCAATGATTACACATAAAAAAATTGGTTCTTTGGTTAAATTATCACTCGTACAAACCTAAAGTAAATTATAGCTTTTATAAAAATAAAATAAAAAATCGAAACTAGCTTTTATAAATTTTCAAAGCTCAAAATAACTTAGTTTTCAAAAAAAAAAAAAAAACAAACTTCAAATTAAAATTCAATAAATATACCTTTGAATTCAGTTCATTTCCTCCGTTTGAGATCCTTTATTTCAATTATGGGTTGGTCTAGTATGCACTCGAGTGTGTGCACCCTAGTCCATGTTGCATTATTCAGTTTTATTGTAACACCCTCAAATTTTCAATTACTTAAAAATGCACAGGATATTATTTCCTTTAAAATAAATAAATTATGTACATTATATATATATACATATATATTTGAAGATATTAATGTTTAATTGATATATATTATAGAATTATACATAAATATACTCGTAAGCATAATTAGGAGTGATATATTTTACTGTATACATATTACACGCATACATATGAGTAGGTGATGAATCAGATTAATTTATTATTGTTATACATTATTATTACTATTACATTAATAATTTTAAATAATTCTGCCTTGATTAATTAACAGTGTATGCTAAAATTATCCCCCAAGTATCTCAATTCTGTTACGTTCAAACTCAGACTTGAGAGATTTATTTTTAACGTGATCTCAGACTTCTTTAGTCCCAAGTTATTCTCAACTAATCTTATCTTCTCCACCCTTACTTTATGATACGGTATATTTTCTCTCAACACAATCACAGAAAGAACTCCCTCTCTACGAAAACTTTCTAAACTAACCACTTTAAGCCTAGCCTATATAGTGATCGAGTCGTTATCATCTAAGTTGTCGTGTTCTCTGGATCGGACAGTTACTGCAATCTCTTTTCCAATTGGGTTCGGTAAAGTTTTATTTTCTCCTAATTTTATTTTAAATTTTTCGTCGTTGATTTTTCCTTCTTCCAGTTTCTGAATTTGGGCGGCTATAGTCTCTGAAATTAGAAAATGTTTTAAAATCCAAATTATTGCCAAACCTTGTTCTAGTTATTATATTTGAGACCAGTTGCTCTAATTATTTTGTGATCAATTAATGACTAGCTACATAGATATAGTTGTTATTATTTAATTAGTTGTTGCTGTATAAAATTCAAATCATTTTAGTTTCTTCATTGATTTCTAAAACAAGTTGAAAACTATATTAATTAGTCTCGTGTACAGAAAACTGTCAGTGGTAGATGTAGTTGATTTTAATCAAACCAGCACTAAGTTTGAGGGTTGCGAATAAAGTCATAGTTCAGTTGGATAAGTGGCAGTAGCATCTTGGTTAATTATGATTTCATTTATATATATATATATATATATATATATATATATATTTAAGACTTAGTAACTTAGTAGTATAAGATTTTGTGTATTTACTAATTAAGAGATAATAATACTAAGTCATGAAATTTTATTATTCTAGGTGACGGGAGACACTCATAGTAAGCCAGGCTACGTTTTTGCAAGGTTAACCATATCCAGATTTTATTAAGGTGGGATTTTCTTACTTACGTATTCACTTTGTCACCTTTAAATGTTATTTGTGAATTTAATTGTTGCTTAGCTACATGAATCTATGTTTACGATATTATGGGCTATTTCGACGGAAAGGTCGTTATAGCTAGCTTATGTTTATTATGGGTTATTTCGACGGAAAGGTCGTTATAGCTAGTGGGGACTACGGTCCGGGATGGTAAGATCCTTGGGGGCAACTCCACCGTATACAGATTGGCCAATTTACTTGGTCAATATATGGAAGACTTATGTACGCATGTTTGTGAGTTTATGATTTTATTTGCATTGATATTTAACTGTGACAAAGAGGATCCCACTGAGTTAGTTGTTCGCTCACCCCAATTAATTTAATATTTTACAGATTGACGGAGTTGCAGTGGAGGGACGGTGGAAGTGGATGTCTAGTCATGCAATGTTTTTCCTTATATTATTTTTGCTTTTAATTAGTTAGTTGCATCTCGATTTAGACTTAATTGTTCACTAATGCACTATTTGATTTCTTTGAAACCAGTTTTTGAGCCTTACTTGAAAAATTAAAGTTTGGTAATAATTTTATTTAAGAAATTTGAGTTTTATTTAATCTTCCACTGTAAAATCTTTTATAAATTCATAAATTCGAATTTCATTAGCACTCAAAGTATGTTTTCATCTAGGCCCTAAAAAATCGGGATGTGACAGAGTGGTATCAGAGCAGGTCTACGTTCTTGTAGACTTGTTAAAAAAAAAAAAAAACTTTCTTTTAGTGTCAATTATTAACCTTTATATGCATGCATTCATAATGTTTATAAGTTATAAGTTATGTCATCCACCACTGCCCACTGCTTCAACTCCAATAAGGTACGTTAAGATATTATGTTGTTGAGATTGGTACGATTTACAATAAGAATCATGTAAGAATTATATAGAGTAGGTATGACAAGATGTTTATTTTTAAATAATTGATAGATAAGATGAACACATAGTACAAGGCTTAAGTGTTTATTTTGTTTTCCAAGGAATGAGGAATTTCTAAAGATTTATAAAAGGAGATAATGACTTGTTACTATATTGATAATGACTAGTAGAAATAGAAACGATGCCGCCACGTCGACAACCTATTCAAAATCAAGTGGAAGAAAACCAGAATCAAGCCAACAATGAGCCTCAGAACTTACGAACTAATGCTAGCATCGTAGAGCAGTTTCGTCGTTATAAACCACCTACCTTCAACGGACGTGATGGACCCACGGCAGTTGAGGAGTGGTTACGAGCTCTTGAGCGCGTGTTTCGCCTTCTCGGATGCACAGACCATCAACGTGTGACTTGCGCTGAGTTCCAACTAGTGGAAGACGCTGACCATTGGTGGGAAGGCTACTGGAGATCAAGAACAGATGAAGAACGTAACATGCTAGAATGGAATGGATTTAAGGAGATTGTTATGGAAAGATTTTACCCCGAGACCTATCGGGAGCAGATGGAGTCGGAATTCTTTGAATTCCAACAAGGAGGCTTAACTCTGGAGGAGTATGAGAGAGAGTTTAGTCGGTTGGCCCGTTTTGCCCCACACATGGTAGATACCGAACGAAAGAAAGCCCAGAAATTCAAGAAAGGAGTGGTAGATACCGAACGAAAGAAAGCCCAGAAATTCAAGAAGGGACTACGTCCTGAAATACGCAGTATCCTTGCTAGTCACGGGGACATGCCTTTTAGTAATCTGGTGAAGAGAGCAGGAGAAATTGCAGCAAGCCAACAACTAGACAAGAACAGTCGAAGGCCAACTGAAAATTTTGGAAAAAGAAAGATAGAAGGATTAAGTGAAGGGGGTGATGAAAGTAACAAGCGAAAGAGAGCTAATGAGGATGTAGGAAGTAATAAAATATCAGATAGACGTACTTGTCCGCAGTGTGGAAAGAATCATAATGGGGAGTGTTTGTTGGGCCAAAATCGATGTTACTGGTGCAAGGAACAAGGACATGTGATAGCTGAATGCCCAAAAACGAAACGTGGAGCTAGTGCAAAAGGACCAAATGCGGAAAGTGGTGGTAGAGCTCGAACGTTTGCCATGGGACAGTATAATCAAGGTACATAACCAATTTCGAGGACGAAATTTATTCTAAGGAGGGTAGAATGTAACACCCTCAAATTTCCAATCACTTAAAAATGCACAGGATATTATTTCCTTTAAAATAAATAAATTATGTACATTATATATATATACATATATATTTGAAGATATTAATGTTTAATTGATATATATTATAGGATTATACATAAATATACTCGTAAGCATAATTAGGAGTGATATATTTTACTGTATACATATTATACGCATACATATGAGTAGGTGATGAATCAGATTAATTTATTATTGTTATACATTATTATTACTATTACATTAATAATTTTAAATAATTATGTCTTGATTAATTAACAACGTATGCTAAAATTATCCCCCAAGTATCTCAATTCTATTACGTTCAAACTCAGACTTGAGAGATTTATTTTTAATGTGATCTCAGACTTCTTTAGTCCCAAGTTATTCTCAACTAATCTTATCTTCTCCACCCTTACTTTATGATACGGTATATTTTCTCTCAACACAATCACAGAAAGAACTCCCTCTCTACGAAAACTTTCTAAACTAACCACTTTAAGCCTAGCCTATATAGTGATCAAGTCGTTATCATCTAAGTTGACGTGTTCTCTGGATCGGACAGTTACTGCAATCTCTTTTCCAATTGGGTTCGGTAAAGTTTTATTTTCTCCTAATTTTATTTTAAATTTTTCGTCGTTGATTTTTCCTTCTTCCAGTTTCTGAATTTGGGCGGCTATAGTCTCTGAAATTAGAAAATGTTTTAAAATCCAAATTATTGCCAAACCTTGTTCTAGTTATTATATTTGAGACCAATTGCTCTAATTATTTTGTGATCAATTAATGACTAGCTAGATAGATATAGTTGTTATTATTTAATTAGTTGTTGCTATATAAAATTCAAATCATTTTAGTTTCTTCATTGATTTCTAAAACAAGTTGAAAATTATATTAATTAGTCTCGTGTACAGAAAACTGTTAGTGGTAGATGTAGTTGATTTTAATCAAACCAGCACTTATAAGTTTGAGGGTTGCGGATAAAGTCATAGTTCAGTTGGATAAGTGGCAGTAGCATCTCGGTTAATTATGATTTCATTTATATATATATATATATTTAAGACTTAGTAACTTAGTAGTATAAGATTCTGTGTATTTACTAATTAAGAGATAATAATACTAAGTCATGAAATTTTATTATTCTAGGTGACGGGAGACACTCATAGTAAGTCAGGCTACGTTTTTGCAAGGTTAACCATATCCAGATTTTATTAAGGTGGGATTTTCTTACTTACGTATTCACTTTGTCACCTTTAAACACTACAAAAACGCTTGTTTTTGCCGACGGATGTATACCGACGGATTTCCTTTCCGACGGCTGTACCGACGGATTACCGACGGAATTCAAAGTCAGAAGACTCTGTCGACGGAATTCAATTTCCGTCGGCTTTCCCGACGGGATACCGACGGATATGCCGACGGACACTCAGAACTCTCTACACGGTGTCGTTTTTGGGTCACCGGCCGACGGATTGTTCCGTCGGTATTGTAAATATTCCGTCGGTAACCGACCCGCATTAACTAACCGCCTTCTTGATCGACTCCCAAAATTAAATGTGGTCATTACCGACGGAAATATCCGTCGGTAACCGACCCGCAATAACTACCATAATTAATCTGGTCATTACTCGGTAAAGGCAATTTTTTTTTTGTATATAAACTGAAGAACATATTACAGAAACCCTCCCTCCTCCCTCCTCCCTCCTCCCTCCTCACTCTTTCCTTCTTCATCTTCATCGCGCGAAGAAGAGGCTCGGCCGAGGTGATCTCTCGACTCGATTAGAAAATCTATACGGTACGCTTTCTTAATTTGTTAGTAATTAATTTTTAAGTTATATATGTATTGCCTATAATTATGAATTAAATTGCATGTGTTAATTTAAATTGTTATATAGATTAATATGAAATTAATTGTTTGTAGTTGATGTATATAGTTAATTATTTTGAATGTATGTAGTTGATATATCTAATTAATTAGTTGATATTGTAAGTGGATAATTGCCTATATGTATAGCTAGTTGATGTATATAGTTATTTATAATAAATTGATGTGATTTGTTAAGATCGATATTGCATGTTTTGCATAATTGATGTTATATATATAATTGATATTATTGTTGAATTTGCATATACGTTGGAGTGGAGTTAATTACATAATTAAATTATGATATTGTACGTTATAATTAGATTAATATTGTTGATTTACTAATTATGAAATTATTGATTAAATTAGGGGCTTTGTTAATTATATTAGGAAATTGTTATTTTAAAGTTAGAAAAAATTGTTACTAAATTTATTAGGTTATAGATTGTTAATTAAAATAGAAAATTGTTAATTAAAGTTGAAAATTATTGAATAAATTAGTTATTGTTGAATAAAATAGGAAATTAGTTATTGTTGAATAAAATAGAAAATTATTTATTAAAATAGGTTATTATTGATTAAATTAGGTATTGTTGATTGAATAAAAAATTATTTATTAAAATAGGTTATTATTTCTTAAAATAGGTTATTATTTAGGGATTAAATTTTAATTTATTAGATTATTGTTTTTTATTAAATTAAGAAATTTATTATTAATTAATTAGTATTATATATATAATTTATTAATTTAAATGTTTAAATTAAATAGATGACTGGAAATGGTGTTGGTGCCTCTGGTGGCTCGGGATCTCACGGGGCCTCCGGGTCACGTAGCCGATCGAGGAAGAGTCGATCCAAACTTAGACCCGAGGCGTCGGCGCCTACACTGTCACGAACACCATTATCGTCGCCTCCGCCACCCATTCCACACCCGTCGCCTGATCAGTCGTCGTCTCATTCGTCTGTCCGGGACCATCCTGCTGTTCCTGCTCGGGATGGCCGAGAGCGCGTTTGGGCTACAAGTGGAGGAGTGTAAGTAATTAAATACTTTTATTGTTTAATAATTAATAATTAATTAATTTCACATTCGTTTTAATTTATAATGTGTTTTGTTTGTTAATTAATGTCACAGATTGTTACCTGGTAACGAGGTCTCCAGGGCATGCACGATTGCTTTTGGCTCTTTACCGATCTCTGCGGGTGCATATACCTGGTCGAAGGTCCCAAAATAAAAAAAGTTGGCGTACTTCGAGGAATTTCAGGTAGTAATTAATTACTTAATTATTTAATTAATGTTTGTTAATTTGTTCAATAATAAACAATTTATTATATGTGCAGAAACAAACCACTTGGGATCGGAATATGTACTCAGACCAGGCTATGTTCAGGTATTTCTGTAAATCGGCGCAACAGCGGTATAAGGATTTAATGTACGAATGGAGAATGGCATGGCGGCGCGATGGGACGACGCAGAGCTTGGGTAAGGATGATAATGATGTTGTGTTGTGGGATTCATTGACGAGGGAGTGGCTGGATCCGGAGTACATCAGGAAGTGTGAGATTGCTAAGGCCAACCGGAGATCCGACGATGGGGGTGGGATGTCCAGGCATCGGACTGGAGCCCGGTCCATCCTTGAGCAGTCGATGGTCATTGTAAGTGTTTATTAATTTTTTAATTAATTTCAATAAATTTAATTATATATTTAATATATATAATACATAAATTTAATTATTAGGAACGGGATACGGGGCGTGTACCCACTCACTTGGACCGGATGAGCATTGCTCATCCGTTTAATGCTGATACACAGCAATCCACATACGGGCGCACAACTAACCTCCACGTAAGTAATAAAATTGTTTAATTAAATACATTTTTTATAATTTATTCTATTAATTTAAAATTATTAATTATGTAGTTGGAGATGAACCGGAGGATTGCCGAGATCGGAACTCAAGTCGACCCTACTCAACCCGGAACCAGCAGTGCCCCTACAGTCGAGGAGGTGGACCGGGCTTATTTGGAAGTTGCCCCCACCACCCGCGGACGAGTTCTGGGCCTTGGTCGTATGAGCGCTGATGTCATTTCCGGCGCTGGTCCGTCCCAGACGGCATCGCAGGGTTCCGTATCTTCCACCCCAACTCCTGATGTGACGATGGCACAATTCAACCATTACATGCATGTGATGCATGTGAATATGGGTCGAGAGATGGGGTGGTCGGACGAGAGGATCGAGGAGGTTTATCGGAGAACCATGCAAGCTCCTCCACCGACGGCCAACGTGAACGTGCCTGTTCCCCCAGCCCCCTCAGCCCCCCCAGCCCAATCAGCCTATGTCCCGACCATGCAGCAGGATGATGAAATCATGGGTCAACAGTTCGGTGTTGGCGCCGACGTTGATGTTGATTTGTGGGTCTTTGGTCCATGAGTGACTTTGAATAAATTTTTTTTTTTATGTGTTTAACAATTTTATTTTTATGTCTCGTAGAACTATTTACTTTTATGTCTCGTAGAACTATTTATTTTTTATCTGCATTTTTGTTGAACTATTTACTTTTATGTTTAAGTATCAGTTGTTTAATTTTAGTTATGTGTGTTTTATGTGTTAAGAATGTGTATATTTAAATTTGGATGTTTTATGTGATAGATAAACAACATTTTCATTGAAAATTGCCTTGAAGAAAGGCTGTTGTTGTGGTTACATTACATGCATACACTTAACATTACATAAACTTAGCAATACATATTAGAGACATAAACTTAGGATTACATCCAACCTATAAACTTGAACACATAGGGTAGAACACAGAATACTATGGCCACAACAAGAAAGTTCCTCTGCATCTTTAGCTCTTCAACTTTTCCAGCTTCAAATCCTAATTTTGAGGTTAGTTGGTTAGATGTATCCTTATACATATCCCCAACTAGTTGCGCATGATTCAACTTGTTGTTGAGCTCTTGATTTTCAAGCAAAAGTGAGTCAATTCTCCTCACCATGCCCGGAAACATTCCGTGTGAACTCGTTCCTTGTCCGTGAATTTCGTGTTCATCGGCCCAAACAAAAAAGGAGCTCTGCTTCTTTCTTGCTTCGACATGCACACACGAGCTTCTTTTCCACAATGGCATACCACAATTTTCATGGATGTCGAAGATGAAGACATGAGTTTCTGTATTTTTTTAAATTTTGATGTTTGTGAAGAAGTAGGTTGTTTTGAGTGTGGTTGGAGTGTTAAGAATACGTAGTTAAATTTTTTTTTATACGCGTCTTTACCGACGGAAAGTGATTCCGTCGGTATTGAGCATGTGTCAATACCGACGGACTTTCCGTCGGTAATTTAAATACCGACTGAACATTGGTCAACGGAATCTGACTGATTTGACATACATTTGAAATATGTGTTACCGACTGAAATTATCCGTCGGTATTGCCAATACCGACGGAATTTCGGCGCATGATATACCGACGGACTGACATTTCCGTCGGCATGTAGTATTGAAAAACATTCCAGAACCTCAAAACACGCGAAAATTTTTAGTGTGGAGCAAAAAATTTGGATTGGAGCGAAAATTTAAGGTATGTTTTTTAGTGTGTAATTTTAATTTGGTGTTTAGTTTTTTAGTGTGTAATTTTACTACATAATTTTTACTTTTAGTGTTTAATTTTTAGTGTGTAATTTTATTTTGGTCAAATTGTTTAACAGATGGAATTGCCGGATCGTCGGTGGATGTATTGTACTCCTAGGCTCATTTTAGGAAATGTGAATGTTGAATTTTATGATAAACTCGTGTCATTTGTTGAATTTGCAAAGCTACACCCACATTACATGTCTAAGGATTGTATTAGGTGTCCGTGTAATGCTAAGAAATGTAAGAATAGATCATTTAAAAGCATTGATGAAGTCTTATGCCACGTTGTTATGAATGGGTTCGTTGATAATTACTATAATTGGACAAGTCATGGCGAACAACGGTGGCCTTATAATTTTGATCAAGTCTTGTACTATTACACTACTGCAATTTATGAACAACCCGTACACGTTGAGCATGTCGGCACCAGTAACGATCAAGAGTTTGGGGTGGAAGAACCCGATATGTATCAAACAATGGTGATGGAAGCCGGTATGTCAAATATAGAGGAGGAACCAACGGATGAAGCATTTCAGTTTTATGAGATGCTCAAATTAGTCGATCAAGATTTGTACCCAGGGTGTGATTCTCATTCTCAGTTGTCATTTAATGCTCGACTTATGGCTATCAAGACGGAGAACAAGCTATCAAACAGAGCATATGAGCAAATGACACAATTATGCAGTGAGATTTGTCCTGTCGATAATAAAGTACCTACGACGTTTCATCAGAGCAAACAACTGATGAAGAATATGGGTTTGCCGGTTGAGAAGATTGATTGTTGTGTGAATGGTTGCATGTTATACTGGGGTGATGACGATAGCGATCTTCTTATGTGTAGAATGTGTGGCCATCCCCGGTACAAAGAGGCACGACGGAAGGGACCAGGTGGTCAATCGAGCAAGACAAAAAAGAAAGTGCCACACAAGAGGATGTATTATCTTCCTATCATTCCTCGTTTAATGAGATTTGTTGGTCCCAAAGTTGAGTTTAATAATATTGAGTAAGCTAGTGAAAATGTCTAGAGGGGAGGGGTGAATAGACTTTTCAAAAATCTTTCAATATATCAGAATACACAATGCGGAATAATCAGATTACTAATGAGCCCAATCAAGTTTATACTCAACTTAGTTTCGAGAACTCTGTTCTATACTCAACTAGTCTAGTTCAGTTAAGGAATTAAACCAATTAATCAATTTGAACAATCAAAACTGTAAAGTAAATCAAACACAAGATTTATAGTGGTTCGACAACTTGTCTACATCCACTCTCACAAACCCAGTTGTGATGTTTCCACTAAAACTCTTCCAATCGAGTACAAGTGCATGTTCCTGTCTTTAAAGTCCCAAGAAGAAGACTTAGATCTTCAACAGACTATACCTCCAGATATGTCTACGATCTTACTAGAAATTTTACAAGTATCTAGCACCTTGAAAATAACAAACAAAAACTAAAAACTTCTCTGATTTTCAGTAGTAGCCTTCTTGATTCTTCACTTGTCTTCTGGCTATCTTTCTGAACTTCAATCAACTCTGAGAGTAAACTTCAAATATATCTTTGATAATGCTTCACTTGAGTATGAACGTCAGTGTATCAGTAGTCAATTGATCACCATCATGAAGTATTTATAGATTTCAATCTTCAAGAACTCAGTAAGTTGTAACCAACTTTTCTTGATAACTACCTTCAACTGAATCTTCTTATCAATCCACGCGTTTCTGTTATGAATTAGTTATTCCATAACTAACTTCTATATCTTTATCTCTTCACGCGTATTTGACTAATCTTCACGTTGACTTGTCTTGAGTAGACTTGTATGTACTTGTCTTGTCTTGTAGTCTTCCTATCTTGAGTAGTAGACTTCGACTCTTCTTGTCTGATCTTCCTTCTTCAAATAGTAGAGTAGACTATACTAATCTTATCAAGACTATTACATTACATTAAGCTTTTATAATATAAGCTTAGTCAACTTACAACTATACAATGAATCTATCTATTACATATAGAAATCATGAGCTCTATACATTAATTAAATAGCTCAGTAACAATCTAACATATATGAAGTACTTATAAATCGTACTTATCTTTTAATAATATTTATCTTGTAAACTGTACTTGTCTTTTGAATTCTACTGATCTGTACAAGATGACTTCAACTCAACTAGACTAGATTAGTCAACACTTAGAAAATATTCAAGTCTTCTTTTGGCTTATCAAAACTTTATCATTTATCTTTTATTCATCATTTAGGACTTGTTCCAGGATTCATATCCCAACAAGATTGTTTCAATCTAGTGCTACAGCTCAACACATGACGTGGCATACAAGAAATTCTGAAGATACTGAGGCTGGGGATATGAGACATCCGTCCGACTCTGAAGCCTGGAAACACCTTGATAATGTGTTTCCAGGATTTGCTTGTGAACCGAGGAATGTGAGATTAGGCTTGAGTACTGATGGTTTTGCACCGTTTGGGAGTTATGGAAAGAAGTATTCTTTGTGGCCGGTGATACTGACTCCGTATAATCTACCTCCATGGATGTGCATGAAACCTCAAACAATGTTTCTGACTGTATTGGTGCCTGGTCCGTCGAATCCAAAGCATAAACTTGATGTTTATCTCCAGCCTCTTATTAAAGACTTGATCTTCCTATGGGATAACGGAGTCCAAACGTATGATGTTTCTAGGAAACAGAACTTCACGATGCGTGCTGCTTTATTGTGGACCATTAGCGACTTTCCTGCATATGCTATGTTGTCCGGGTGGAGTACAGCCGGAAAGCAAGCTTGTCCGTATTGTATGGAATATTCTGAAGCTTTCAGTCTCCCGAAGAGTAGAAAAGTTTCATGGTTCGATAATCACCGAAGGTTTTTACCTCGAGATCATCCATTTCGAAGGAATAAGGTGGACTTCACGAAGAATAGAACAGTCACAAACAATCGACCGCCCCTTCGAAATGGTATTTTATACATTTATTTTAACATGTTTTTTTGGGTTACATTTATTCTAACATTTATTAATCGTACAGGACAAAGTCTGTTACATGAGATTGAGTGGACGGGTTTGAAAAAAACTACGGAGGAAAATGCAGAAGAACACAACAAAGGAATCCCAGGTAACTGGAAGAAAAAGAGTATTTTTTGGGACTTGCCATATTGGAGTTCACTATTGCTCCGACACAATTTGGATGTCATGCACATTGAGAAGAATGTGTTTGACAACGTGTTTCACACAATCATGAACACAGAAGGCAAGACGAAAGATACTCCAAAGTCCAGGGAAGAGTTGAACACTATCTGTCGCCGTGATGAGTTGGAACAGGATACCCGTACAGGTAAATATCCAAAGGCTTGCTACACACTAGATAAGACACAAAAACAGGAATTGTGTAGGTGGATTAAAGAGTTAAGATTTCCAGACGGCTACGTGTCAAACATGAGTCGATGCGTAGACACAACAAAAGGCAAAGTTGCAGGGATGAAGAGTCATGATTGTCATGTTTTTATGCAGCGCTTGATACCTATTGCGTTTCGAGAATTTCTTCCTCTGAATGTGTGGAGGGCTGTCACTGAATTAAGTCTCTTTTTTAGAGATTTAACGTCTACAACAATCAAGGTTGATGATATGAATCGTTTGGAACGAGACATTCCAGTTATTTTGTGTAAGTTGGAACGTTTTTTCCCACCTAGCTTCTTTGACTCGATGGAACACTTACCTGTTCACTTAGCGTATGAAGCTAGGATTTGTGGTCCAGTGCAGTACAGGTGGATGTACCCATTTGAGAGGTGAACAATTCTATTTCTCTCATTTAATTAGTTTTTAGTATATGGAGCCTTATTTTAATTTGTTAACTATTATAATTTTAGGTATCTCCACAACTTGAAGCGCAATGCTAAACAGAAGGCAAACGTCGAAGCATCGATTGTTAATGCGTATTTGAATGAAGAGGTTGGCATGTTTTGTTCATATTATTTTGAAGACCATGTCAACACGAGGATCAGGAATGAACCACGTAACTTCGATGGTAGAGGTACGCAACAAGAAGTCGATGGCATGCTCTCTGTATTCAAGTCTAAGGGGCGACCTATAGGAAAAGCCACTGAACGATATTGGTCAACACACACAGAGGCTGAAATGGCACAAACGTACGTGTTATTGAATTGTGATGAAGTTCAGCCTTACATTGAGTAAGTATTTCATATATTTATCATCTAATTAAATAGCACTAAACGTGCGTCATTTATCATCTAATTGTGTTGTGAATTATTAGGATGTATACACAAGAACTACGACATGCAGATCAAAACATCTCAGATAGAGACATAGATACTAGTCTTCAACGTCAATTTGCCCGATGGTTCCAACGTTATGTGGGTATCATTAATTGAATTTTACGTGAACAAATAATTGTTTTGATTAATGTTAATTTTAACTGTACGTATAGGGACAATCGCACGATTTTCAGAGCCGGTTCTTACAGGATCTCAGCAAAGGACCACTACGTCGTGTGAGGACTTACAACGGCTATATTGTGAAAGGCTACAGGTTTCATACATCAGAGTATGCATCAACAAGAACGACTAACAACAGTGGTGTTTGTCTTAGGGGTGCGAATTACAATGCAGATGCAAGTGATTACTTTGGGGTGTTGCACGAAGTCGTTGAAATTGAATATCCGGGATATCCAGTGAAAACCGTAATGTTGTTCAAGTGCCATTGGTTTGACACATCCCCTTTAGGAACCAAAATTCATCCGGAGTACAAGCTTGTGGATGTTAATTCGAAAAGGAAGTATAGCGGGGATGATCCGTTTGTATTTGCCTCTCAGGTATCTCAAGTCTACTATTGCACGTATCCAGGAGCTGGAAAACGTAATAGATCAGAATGGCACGCTGTTTGCAAAGTGAAGGCAAGGTCAATGGTGGAGGTCCCCCAAAAGGAAAACAACGATGAAGATGAACCTCCGTTTCAAATGGAACAAATAGAGAATCAAACTAAAGTGTTTGCGGGAGATTTTAATCTTTCGGTAGACTTGACGGCTGCAAATCCACAATTGATTGTTATTGAAAACGATAGTGGACATGAGGAGGAGGATGAACATGACGAGGGGGAGGATGAAGAAGATGAGGATGAAGAAGATGAGGAGGAAGAGGAAGATGTGGCAAATAATGAAAATGAAGACGAAGATGAAGATGAATATTAAATTAATGTAACCTAGCTATTTTATTTTGTACAATTTATAAGATTTCATTATTTATCATTTGGTTATAACTTATAATTTAATTATTTATCATTTGGTTATTTTATTAATTAACTTATAATTTAATTATTTATCATTTGGTTATAAAAATCCAATGGCGACGGAACATATCCGTCGCCATTTCCGTCGCTAACGGCAACAAGTCAAAGCCGACCGACATATCCGTCGTCATTTCCGTCGCTAACGGCAACAAGTCAAAGCCGACCGACATATCCGTCGCCATTTCCGTCGCTAATGGCAACGAACCAAAGCCGACCGAAATATCCGTCGCCATTTCCGTCGCTAATGGCAATGAGCCAAAGCCGACCGAAATATCCGTCGCCATTTCCGTCGCTAACGGCAACGAGCCAAAGCCGACCGACATATCCGTCGCCATTTCCGTCGCCATTTCCGATTATAAATGCAACTTTCTCTCATTTCACGCGTATTTTCCCTCAAACTCTCTATGTCTCTCCCTCTCCCTCTCCCCCTCCCCCTCCCCCACTCCACCTCATTTCCGAATGTAAAGCCTCCTTGCCGTGGTCGCGGCCGCCGCCCATCCTCCCTACCTGCAGTCGTCGCCCATCCTCTCTCCAAGAAAGCCGTCGCCCACCGCCTCCTCTGTCGTCGCCCACCGCCTCCTCTGCCGTCGCCATCTTCATTTGAAAGGTACGTTTTTTTTGCCCACCGACGTCAACGTCTTCTCTTTTCATGTAAATTAAGATTATGACATGTTTTTCACCGGACGTTGCCAATCGAATTTTAGTTGAAAGATCTATATATGCTTTGTGCTTTGTATCTTAAAAATCATTTCACCGAATTTGATTTTCTTAAGTTTATGTTTTCCTTTCGATTTGGATCGATGATGCATTGTTGAAGGCCTAATCACTTGATAAAAAAATCAGTTCATCAGATTTTATTAATAATTATTCCTTGAATTATTGATTTATTTATTGTACTCTAAATCTCTTATCTTTGAACTACCAGCATGACCGAAACTATGCGAGCCTAATGAAGTTACTTGATTTCTGTTGAGGTATGTTCAATTTTTATGATAATTTAATTTATGTTTAAATCTATAAAATGACAATTGAATCTTGATTCTTTGGAATTGATTTTGAAATGGCAGGGATGGAGTCGAGTCAGCGAAGGACAATTTAATATACTCCACGGTACGTATTAATATACTCACATTCTTGTTAAATTATTTCTCATATAAGTTTTTGTTAATTTTTACTATGTTGTTTTAATATTTCACAGAGCTTTTTCAAGCATTCTAGTGAGGGGTATAGTTGTCATAATAAGTAGCAAAATTCTATTTGCTTCTTACTTGATCGATCATCTGCCAATTCCGGAACACCATTCGATGCCTTAGCACGATTTTGTTTATTTTATTGGATGTAATGTAGATGTAATGTAGATTTGTGTATTGAACTATTTAAGCAATTTTGATCGTGTATTGAATTTTGATCATGTATTGAATTTTAATCAATTATGTATGCATGTTTGTGAGTTTATGATTTTATTTGCATTGATATTTAAGTGTGACAAAGAGGATCCCACTGAGCTAGTTGTTTGCTCACCCCAATTAATTTAATATTTTACAGATTGACGGAGTTGCAGTGGAGGGACGGTGGAAGTGGATGTCTAGTCATGCAATGTTTTTCCTTATATTATTTTTGCTTTTAATTAGTTAGTTGCATCTCGATTTAGACTTAATTGTTCACTAATGCACTATTTGATTTCTTTGAAACCAGTTTTTGAGCCTTACTTGAAAAATTAAAGTTTGGTAATAATTTTATTTAAGAAATTTGAGTTTTATTTAATCTTCCGCTGTAAAATCTTTTATAAATTCATAAATTCGAATTTCATTAGCACTCAAAGTATGTTTTCATCTAGGCCCTAAAAATCGGGATGTGACATTTACTGACTTGCACTTTTTGGTAAACGGTGTTACACTTTTCAATTATTATACTAAAAATATTATTATACAGTTTAATAATTGAAAAGTGCAACACAACACTTTTCAATTATTATACTAAAAATATTATTATACAGTTTAATAATTGAAAAGTGCAACACCATTATACTAGGGTGCACAACATGCACTCGAGTGCATACTAGACTTTATGTTCAATTATTGGGATTTCCCCCATAAATAATGACCATATAATATGTGTATTAAAGATATTAGTTATTAATGTATGATGTAAGTAAAGAAAACATAATTAAAATAGATCGTAATTGCATTAATTTCACAGAAAAATTCAAGACAATAATTCTTGCAAATTGATATTAATTCAAAATTAATTTCATTTCCAACTATAATAATTAATAAACATGAGATTTCCAACAATTTCGATACATCCAAATAAACAATCAAATCAAATGAGAAATTAGTCTCAATTCTCAAACTCTTCATGTGGATTTTTCAATAGTGAATAATTTACAATACAACAAAAAAATCATTAAAATTTGGCCTTGACTTCATCAACTTAATTTTCTAATTTTCCAGATCTAGTCGCATTTTTCATTCCTAATTATAATACTTTTCCCCCTCAACCTCGACTTAGTCAAGTGTTGAAGAAATCTTATTACCTTTTCCTCTAATGATACCTCGAGAGAAAGAAACAAAACAAAAAAAAAACAAAGAAAAATAGAGTTACCCAAATATCGTTTGATCAACCAATAAAACCAGTCACGCTAACCAAAAAATAAATTCAAAATTATTCAAAAAAAAATTTTCTCATATTTGCATCAATGTATGGTATAGTAACTTCTTAATTTCTAAACAGTCAAATTGATATTTGGTAAATTTTTCAAACAAGTCAATAAAAAAAGGGAATGAAATTACTAGTAACGTTTTTTTTTGTTTTTATATAGTCTTATATTACGAGTCATTCAAATTATTGACACATGTAAAAGTGATAAAAATAATTA
This sequence comes from Galeopsis tetrahit, assembly GCA_963675135.1. Taxonomy (NCBI): domain Eukaryota; kingdom Viridiplantae; phylum Streptophyta; class Magnoliopsida; order Lamiales; family Lamiaceae; genus Galeopsis; species Galeopsis tetrahit. The sequence continues at coordinate 95,493,999 of OY776119.1, forward strand.
ATATTTAATAACAACAAACATAAAGAATTCAAATGGTAAATCATATAATGAAACATAAAAAACTACAAAGAGGAATAAATCAATTAAAACGATCATATTCGTATTTTAGTATTCTACATTTTATTCCATATATGATTGACGTATTATAATATTGAGAGTCCGCACCAATAAATCAAACCGCTATAAAAGCTGCCCCGCCCTAGCCCACCACTACTACTTCCCACTGTGTATTTCAGAAAAATTCGAACGTTAGAGAAGAATAATTCCTCTCCAAACTCAAAAACCATCCCTAAAAATGTCTTCTTGCACAGTTGCACTATCAAGCTCCCCTGTTTTCTCCCCATCGTCCTCCTCATCTTCTATTTGCTCTCCCAATTCTTCTTCTCCTCGGCTATTTCGCCTCCAGAAATCAAGTGCCCTAATCAAGGGTTTATCTAGCGGCGGCTGCGGAGATTCGTCGCTGGTTTTGAAGAGGAAGAGGCCGCCGAGACTCGATATTCCGGCGTTCTCCGTCGAGGAGAAGGCGGCGGAGGAGGAGGGGGTGGCGGCGGTGGAGGTGGAGGGAGATGGGTATTCGGTGTGTTGTAAGAAGGGGAGGAGGGACCAGATGGAGGATCGATACTCCGCTGTGGTAGGGTTTCAAGGTGATTCTAAGCAGGTAATTTTCTTCTGCTAATTTGAGTTAATCTTAACTCATGTTTGATTCTAGCTAGAATTGGAAATTTAGAATCTGGAAATAATTAAGTTTGTGTTTTTTGAGTTGTGAACATACACATACGCATGTTTATATCTGCAAAATCACAGATTGGTAATTGCTTGTTATTATTTCTGGAAATATTGGAACATCTATATTTCTTGAAAGAGAAGTGTGGCACTTGTAGTTGAGGCTATAAAAACACACACTATGAAATTTCAGGAAAACTATGGGATTTGTAATTTGAGGTTTTGAACCTGAATATTGTTTTCCGAGTGTGATAATTAGAGCCCGTTTGGCTAAGCTTATTTTAAACATTGATAAGCTCGAGTTTATAGATGTAATTTTTAAGAAACTTTTAAGTTGTTAAAGTAAAAGTTATAAGTTGTTAAGTGATAATGTTTTTTTATTTATTTTTTAAGTTTATTATTTTGTATAGCTTAAAAGATTTTTTAGAAAAATAAGGGGTGTTGTAGTGCTTTTTTTCCAGATCTTATAAGCTGTTAAAAATCATTTTTTACCGAACAATTTTTGAGAGCATATAAGCTTTTCTTATGAACTATTTTAAAGAGTTTATAAGCCCAGTCATGCTGGCTCTAAATAGGATGGCCATTTTTGTGTGATAATGTAGGCAATATTTGGCATTTTTGATGGGCATGGAGGAGCAAAGGCTGCTGAGTATGCAGCTGACAACTTGGAGAATAACATTATACATGAACTAAACAAAAGGCAAGATGAGGATGAGATTGAGCTTGCTGTAAAGGGTGGTTATTTGACCACAGATTCCGAATTTCTCAAGAGAGATGTTCGAGGTGGAACCTGCTCTGTGACAGCACTGATAACAGGAGGCAATTTAGTGGTATCAAATGCTGGTGATTGCCGAGCTGTATCTAGCAAAGGTGGGATTGCAGAGGCTCTCACTTCTGATCACCGTCCATCTAGGGAAGACGAGAGAGAACGAATTGAGACGTTGGTAAGCAACTGTGTTTCTTGCATTAGTACAAATTTGATTCTATGTTTGCTATTTTGTTGATATAGTTTGGTGTATCTAGCCTGATCTTAAACTTATGTGTGGCGTGTGTTCTTAGGGTGGCTTTGTAGAATGTCGGAATGGCATTTGGAGAGTACTAGGATCTTTAGCTGTCTCTAGAGCTATTGGAGATCAACACCTTAAACAATGGGTTACAGCAGAGCCAGAGACTAAAATTGTTAAACTTGATCGAGAATACGAGTTTCTTCTCCTTGCTTCTGATGGATTATGGGATAAGGTAATTGAAGTGCACTTCATATTGTTTTGGGGAAAATTACTTGTCATGGACAAAATCATCTATGAACTTGGCTCACAGAAGTTTTATGGTGAACTCAGCAATATTGTTTAGCATTCGAAGTATCACTGTTTTAATGCTTTTGATAAGAACAACAATTGACCCATATCACTTTGAAAAAGAGAGATCACACATGAACCTACTTCACAGGGGACCTACTAATTGTCGTGTGGTAAAGTAAAAAGTAGATTAGAATTGATGGTAATCAACACTAAAAAAGGAAAAAGAAAACTGAATAGAGAAGTTTAAAAAGTAGATTAGATTTGATGGTTAATCAACAATAAAAAAAGGAAAAAGAAAACTGAATAGAGAAGTCCAAAACGTACCCCTACCCTAAGCATTTTCCCCTTAGTTTCAAATGCTCAATCTCCCAAAAATCGTATTGCAAGATATATAGTATATATTGTTGAAAGTTGATGAAATATACATCTCGTTTTGGCGCTGATTAGTGATAACTTTGCAGGTGAGTAATCAGGAAGCAATAGATGTAACTCGTCCATTATGTGTAAACACAGAGAAGCCAGAGCCGCTATCTGCCTGTAGAAAGCTGGTTGATCTCTCTGTTTCCAGAGGCTCTACTGATGACATAAGTGTGATGCTCATTCAGTTGGGCAGATTTGCTAACAGTTAGGACCAACAGACAATAGAAACTAAACTAGAGTTAGTCGACGTAATATTTATATATAGCTTTATTCCCCCTTGATCACTTGATGAACTAGAGTTAGTCGACGTAAAGGGTTTGATCACTTGATGAACTTATTTGTACATTCGTTGATCCTATTTATTAAGCTTTTTTTTTTTAAATACAATCTGTCAACCCCGTTACATTTGTGATTGGTTATCATTGTTGATATTTGAGGGACCGGGTCGCTCCCGGTGTTCAAAAAATGTAGTATTGTATAAATATATTGTAAATTATTATTATTAAGTCTTATTAAAAATATATTATCATTATATATTAATAATATTATTATTATTAATTATTGTTAAAAATATATTATTTTATTATTAATAATTATTACT